>JAEOAD010000035.1:12310833-15170000 GCA_036365145.1 Orientallactaga sibirica | reverse complement strand
CAAGAGCATGCCTCAATGCCTAGATCAAAAGGTCATTAAAAAAAATAACCAAAAGAGTGTCACACCTGAAATGTGATATTAATATTGTCTTGTTATCTAATATTTAAATTTCCTCAATTGTCCTAATAATAACCTTTCTCTTTTTTAATTCCTTTTTAAAATAAATAAATACATTATTTATTTATTAGAGTGAGCGAGAAAGAGGCAGACAAAGAGACAGAGAGAGAGAGAGAGAAAGAATGGGCATGCCAGGGCCTCCAGTCACTGCAAATGAACTCCAGACACATGTACCACCTTGTGCATCTGGCTTATGTGGGCTCTGGAGAATTAAACTGAGATCCTTTTGCCTATGCAGGCAGTTGCCTTAACCGCTAAGCCATCTCTCCAGCCCCCTTCGTCTTTTTTTAAAAATTTTTGTTGTGATCTTAGGATCCAAGATCCAGTGCATGTTCATTGCCTGGGTAACTTGTCATGCCTTTGATGGCATTGACCCTGGGAGAGTTCCCCAGCCTTCTCAATAGTACCATTTCTGATAGTGGTAATTTACAAGATCACAGGCTAGTTGCTTTGTTGGATACTCCTGAGTTTAACTTTGTTTAGGGTTAGGACACACTGCATGGGCCAGCTGTCCATCACAGGGTGTTTTATCAGGTTGTTCCACTATTTGTGAGTTAAATTTGAGCGTATGCGCATGGAGGCATCTGTCAGGTTTTTTCATTTAAGCAGTGTTTTCCCCCCTCTGTAGTTAATAACGTGTACACAGACAGCTTTAAGTGGCATAAATGCCCTGTTCTATAACACTGCACTCAGTAATTTAATATCCTACCATTGTGATTCTAGATTGAATTTATTTTTCATTATGCTGGTACAAATTTGGTGATTTCCTGTCTCTTGTGTTTTAGTTGGTAGTTATATCCATTACTTTCTCATTGTTGGGATAAAATACTTGACCAGAAAGAAACCTCTTGTGGAAGGAAAGAGTTTATTTCAGCTTATAGCGTCCTAGGGAAGTTTCACCAAGGCAGGCCATGATGCCAGAGCAGGCCAGAGCAAGAGGCGCATGCACACCTTAGCAGAGTCAGGAAGCAGAGGGAAGAACAGAGAAACTTAAGGACAACAGCCCTGTCTTGTTTGGAAAAGCTGCATGTACTCTGAGAACAAAAAGACGGTTTTTGAAAAGCAGAAATGTGAACTCGGTGGCCCAGCTGGAGTGAGGGTCCTAAGTTGTGCACTGCCTCGTGAGTGCCACAGTGGTCCCTTCCCTGACGACTGCACCACCCAGATTGCGAGACAATTTTAGTGGCTTCTATTCCACAGCCACCAGGCGCGACCAGAATCATCTGGCAGGACAGGTGCCATCACTGGAGGTTTAAAATAGTCCTTCTAAATGTGCCTCTTCACAGTTCAAATGTGGCCTAAGTTTTCCAGAGTTAACACATGAAGGGAGATGAGACACTCATGCAATTACTGCATTTTGTTGAATAAGTAAATTCTACATATTGATTCACTTGCAGACCTCCCATAGCAGGAAGCATGTGACCTAATGTGAGCATACTGCCCTTATGCACTGAATTAATTTCTATCAACCCCATAGAAGTTCAACTGTTAAGGCTAAGTTTAAATGTACTGCCAATGTTTTAAAGTCCAACATTATTTTATTATTCCCTCTACCAAAACAACTAAGAAAAAATAACTTCAAATGGTTTTGTTGAAATCAATTACATTTGCATGTGTGTCTAGTATGTGTGTGTGGCATGGTGTATGTAAGGTCCATGTATGTGTGTGTGCAGAGGTCTGCACCCAGTGTGCATGCATATGGAAGCCAGGGGACCATGTCAGGTGTCCTGGATTAGTTTTCTGATTTATTTCCTTGAGGCAGAGTATCTCACTGAGCCTACAGCTATAGTTTTTGCTAGTTCCAGAAATTCTCCTGTCTCTGCTTCCAAAACACTGGAGTTACAGGTATTTGCGGCCACACACACCCAGCTGTTTTCATGGGTGCTGGGAACTGAACTCAGGGTTCACCAGGATCTCTCAGGCCCTCGTGTCTGCATAGCAAGTGTTCTTACCCACTGAATCACCTCCCCAGGACCAAAACAAATTTCTTTCCTTTTAAAACTTTTTTTTTTTTTATTAACAACCTCTCTCTGTAGACCATATGCTATGAAGATAATCCCCTCCCACACCTTCCTTTTTTCTTTGCCCTACATCCCCTCCACTGAGTCCTTATTCTTTCCAGCTATTCTCTTTTCTATTTTGATGTTATAATTCCAAAACAGATTTCTTCATTAAATGTTTCTATAAAATAAACAGCTTTTAAAACTATTTTAATATTATTTGTTTATTTAATTTAGTTGACAGAGAGAAAAAGAGAAAGATTGAAAGAGAGAGAATGGGCACACCAGGTCCTCAAGCCCCTGCAAACAAACTCCAGATGCATGTGTCACCTTGTGCATCTGACTTATGTGGGTTTTGGGGAATCGAACCTGGGTCCTTAGGCTTTGCAGGCAAATGCCTTAAGCACTAAGCAATCTCTTTAACCCAAAATAAACAGCTTTTTGCAAATAATAAAATAATTGTGATTTAAATCAATTACTCTATTTTTTGAGATTGCAGAAAAAAATGTTTTCTGTATGAAGGAACAATTACATATATAGGTTAAAGAAATTCAAATGCTGTAGTGGTTCAGCAACTCCTGGCTGCTGTGTGTTGGGATTCTCTAACTCAGGCCAACAATTATTAGCATTTGCTATTTTCTTTTTTTTTTTTTTTAAGTATTTATTGATTTATGTGACAGAGAAAGGAGAAAGACAGAGTGAGGAGAGACAGTGAGCATGTCAAGGACTCCTCCCACTCAAAGGAACTTCAGATGCATGTGCCACTTGGTTCATCTAACTTTATGAGGGTACTGGGGAATTGAACCCAGGCCATCAGGCTTTATTAGCACATGCCTTTATCCACTGAGCCATCTCTCCTGGCCCAGAATTTGACATTTTCTGCCACTGAAATATTCTCTATATATACACTTTCTTAAACATATCTGTGTTCTGTGTTTGTATCTCAAAGCATGTAGGATAATTCATTATGCTACACATTTCCTTTATTCATTCATCTAGAAGAAGACAAGACCTCAGGAGAGGTTTAATCTCAGGCCCATAGGTAAGCTGCCACAGCCACTTCCCTTTCTCTTTTGGGTTGTTTGAAATCTTAGCTGCTAGAGAGAGCGTGGTGTTCCTGAGTGAATGGGGCAGAGGAATGTCTCCAGGCAGCAGAGGGATAGAGGAGAAAATGTCTGTGCTTGGATGAGGGAGAAGTCCTGGGATCTTGCAAGCAGCAAAAGGATTCCACTAGCATACCAGGCCAGCCTAGGTGACAGCAAACTCTCACAAGCTGAACTCAGGGAGGCAAGACCCTAGGTCCAGGAGATCTAACTTTGTGGGTGCTTTGACTGAAGGAACATGAGTCCATGTCACGGGCTCTAGTTGGATTCAGAAACCAGAAGAGCTTCCATTGATTGCTGCTGGGCCAGGTTCCAGAATTTTGTAGTGCTTTGGGCAGTCAAAGCCGAAACTGAATTCCACAAATCATCTGCCTGGAACATCAGTAAGGTTCAGAGTCCAATGCAGACTTATTTAAAGCTGACTTTTTAAAATGCTTGGCATTTTCAGACAGGTATTTTGAGAGCTGATGTTCAGAGCCACAATACACATGTGGTCCTTGTAGGTAGGTGAGGTGATCTTGACTCTCTGCCCCTACGCTCCAGACACCTAATCCCTGATCAAGGGATACTGTGTAATGTATCATAAAGGACATCCTTTGGCTTCAGCCAGCTCATTCTGACAGGTGTTAGAGGCTGATCTTGGATGGTTTGGAAGCAAGCCAATAATCTTTAGCCAGTATTATTTTTTTAAAACATAAACTAGGGGCTGGAGAGATGGCTTGAGGGTTAAGGCACCTGCCTCCTAAGCCTAAGAACACTGGTTCCAATCTCCAGTGGTTCCAATCTCCAGGTCCCACATTTAGCCAGATGCAAAGTGACGCAAGGGCGCAATGCCGCACTTGACCACAAGGGGGCGCACACATCTGGATTTCGTTCGCAGCAGCTGAGACACTGCTGGCGCACCCATCTATGTCTCACTCTCCCTCTCTCTCTGTCTCTCTCTGTCTCTCTGTGTCTCTCTCCAAAAAAAAAAAAAAAAAAAAAACTATGCCCACCTGCCTATACCAAGGGCTTTTGCTCCTAAGACAAAGGAATGAGTACATAAAATTAAAATTTATAATCTATTAAGAGATGGTGTCTCACTAAGCTGCCCAGGCTGGCTCTGAATTCTTGAGCTCAAATGATCCTTCTGACAACACCTCCTGGGTATCTGGGACTATAGGTGCCTGTCACTATGCCCAGTGTAATTCACACCTTCCTGGACAGATAAACAGACTTGCCATCAGGCAGCACACAGAAAACTCACTACTAAAAAATGTCACACTAAAAAGGTTTGGGTTTTTTGAGATAGAATCTTACTATGTAGTCCAGTCTGGCCTTCAACTCTCAAGCCCCCTGCCTTAGCCTCCTGAGATGGGATTAACTGGTGTGTCACCATGCCTGGTGGGAATATGAATGTTTTAAAACACATGTACATACTTATGCACATAATTTTTAAATATTTTCTAAATTTTTGTTGTGTGTGTGTGTGTGTGTGTGTGTGTGTGTGTGTGTAGGTACAAGCATGTCATGACATGTATGTGGTGGTCAGAGGACAACTTTTGTCCACCTCATTTGAGACAGGGTTTCTGGATTCATGAACTACTTGCTGCACGAACCACCAGCTTCCAAGTAATTTTGGCTCTGCCTCCCATCTTGCCTGTCAGCCTGGCATACCCACACAGGGATTACAGAAGCCTACCATGGCTTCTGGTTTTCTACATGGAGTCACATATGGGCATCAAGCTCAGGGACTCCAGCTTGAGCAGCAGACACTTTGCCCCACTGAACCATCTCCCCAACCACTACACAAACATTTCTTTTAGGTACAGACTTAAAGCAGGAAATCCAGGTAAATCTTAGCTCATCCCATGAAACCCTTAATATGACAGCAACATACCAACTCCCTTTTCAGGAAGTGGTATTTTCCATTAATTTTTGATAGCAAAATTACATGAAGCTTCCCAGAGGATGGATCAAAGGCTCTCAGAGCTGTGTGACTTGAGCTGAGCTGCCATTTGCTCTTGTCTAATTAACAGTTTATAGTTCAAAGCTTCCTTCCAAGGCTTGTTTGTTTCTGGTGAGAGATTTAAAAGTTAGTGGAAAGGAAGTCTCCAGGTACTTCTGGTCTAGTTTCAGAATATTAAGTTGGATCCTTCTGTGCTTGATTTTAGCAGCTTGTGGTCCGCATAACTGATGGGTATCTGTCAATGGATGACACCTCTCAACTCAGGAGAGGGCAAATGAGCAGAATCATGCTCATTAGAAACTACATAGAGAAAGCACACAAGTGCCCAGAGAGCTGTGTGTTTTTAAATATCAAAATGACAATGATGAGGATAGTCTCCAATTGAGTATCTGCATGTGCCAGTGTGTTAGTTCGAATAGATGGCCCCCAATATATTCAGTGTTTTATTAGTTTATAGTTTGCATCGGCAGCCACTTGGCTGGAGGCAGTGTCACTGGGCAGATCTTAAAGTGTGGTGGTGGGTTTAGGATTTCAATCTAAATTTATGCAAAGTGTGCCTCGCTGGAGTTCCTGAGGTGTGCTACGCTGTGGGGCTTTTGGCTTGTGTTTTTGCTCTCCGTGTTTGGTCCTATGAAAGCAAGACAGCTTCTTCTGCCATTATGGAACTTCCCCTGTATCTATAAGCTTTAATAAGTATCCCTTCCTCCATAACTTTGCCTGGTCTGGAAGTTCATTTCAGTGAACCATGAAGCTGTCTGTTACAGAAAGTAGTACCAAGAGTGGGGTGAGATGAACCTAACCATATGGATTTTCATCTTTTAGAACCTTTGTTTTGGAGGAATGAGCATGGATTTGGTGCTTGCAACTGAAGATACCTTCTGGAGTGGTAAGCCAAGTATTATGGACTATACTGATGAGAGTTTGAGAAAGCTAAGTGCAGACAGTATTGAACTTCAAGGCTTGGCTTATGAGCTTTCTAAGGGGAAGGAAAGATGGCAGAGGACTTTGTTGGAACTGGGCTACTGGCATAAGGGATGGCTGCATCCTGCTGCCCAGGCCCAGAGAGTTTGATCACAGTTAAATTTGTAATGGACTGATGTGCTTGGTTAAAGATATTGGACTGAGAGATTTAAGATTTTAAGTTGGAAAACCTCAAGTAAGTTGAAATTAGAGGCACTGAGACTGGTTTTAGATTACTGGAGCTGCTATTGTCAATACATTAGCAATCTTTTTTTTTTATTTTTTTTTATTTTTCGAGGTAGGGTCTCACTCTGGTCCAGGCTGACCTGGAATTAACTATGTAGTCTCAGGGTGGCCTCGAACTCTCGGCGATCCTCCTACCTCTGCCTCCCGAGTGCTGGGATTAAAGGCGTGCGCCACCACGCCTGGCTATCAATACATTAGCAATCTTAAGGAAGGTGGCCCAACTGCTTTACATTAAAATACTGGAGAAGATGCCTGAGGAAAGACTGTTAGAAATACAAACTCTTTTGGAAAGAGTTGACTGGAAAAGGAACCTGCTTTTCAAGGCTATGATTTATTTTGTCCCTGGATTAAGAATATGGCTGTGTCCTGCACACCTGATATTAATTTTGGAAACATGAAAAATGCATGGAATGGTCATGAATTGCACACGGTTCCAGGAGCTGCTGCTGAAATGCATAATGAGGCAGGGTGTGATCCACCTGATAGGTGGAAAGAACCTTTGCAAGATGGACCATGGTTTGCATGGAGACCTGAAGATGTTTTGGATATACTAGGACTGTGCAAGGGCTACCATGGAGTGCACTGTGGGCCTGGGATAGAAGTTTTCCCTGGTTACTCTGCCCAGGTGGAGGGGCAGAATTGGAAAATCTGGAGACTGTCAGTCTCTGGTTATATTGAACTTGAACTGCAGAAGTTTGATGATTGCTGATGGTGGCTGAGTTTGCATTTTCTAGTCTCTCCTTGCTATGCCATCTACCAGTTAAAAATGTTTACTCTGTGCCTTTACATGTTGAAAGTATTTAACCTGTTTGATTTTACAGGACTCACTATCTTAAGTTAGTTAAGACCGTGGGGGCCTTTGAAACTGGACTGAATACAATTTACAATGTGTGATAGTTATAAATTTATTGGGTGCCAGGGGCGGAATGTGGTAGTTTGAATAGATGCCCCCCAAAGTATTCAGTGTTTTATTAGTTTATAGTTTCCATCTGCAGCCACTTGGCTGGAGGCAGTGTCACTGGGCAGATCTTTTTTTTTTTTAATTATTATTTTTTATTGACTTTTATACTTACATACAAAAAAAAAACCCACCTGATATTTCCCTTCCTTCCCCCCATTCCACTTTAGAACTCAAGTCTCCATCATATCCCCTCCCTCTCTCCATTAGTCTCTCTTTTAATTTGATGTCATCATCTTTTTCTTCTATTTTGAGGGTTTTGCGAAGGTATTGCTAGGCACTGCAAGGTCATGGATATCGAGGCCAGTTTCTGTCTGGGCAGTTGCATTGTAAGAGGTCATACCCTTCCTTTGGCTCTTCCATTCTATCCGCCCCCTCTTCCGCAATGGTCCCTGAGCCTTGTAGGGTGTGACAGAGGTGTTTCAGTGCTGAGCACTCCTCCATCCCTTCTTCTCAGCACTATGTTGCCTTTTGGGTGATCACTGGGCAGATCTTAAGGTGTGGTGGTAGGTTTAGGATTTCAATCTAAAGATATGCAAAGTGTGCCTAGCTGAAGTTCCTGAGGTGTGCTGTGCTGTGTGGCTTTGGCTTGTGGTTTTGCTCTGTGTTTGGTCCTGTGAAAGCAAGAAAGCTTCTTCTGCCATTATGGAACTTCCCCTGGATCTGTAAGCTTTAATAAATATCTCTTCCTCCATAACTTTGCCTGGTCTAGAAGTTCATGGCAGTGAACCTGAAGCTGTCTGTTACAGCCAGCTTCATTAGCACATTACTTTGTGAAACATTTTCCTATCTCTTTATTTAACAGATACATTAAAACATAAAAACTGTATATATTAATAGGGTACCAGGTGGTTTTGATGCATGTATAAATAGTGTTATGCTTAAATCAGACTAAACATTATCTCATTAAACATTTGTCTTTTCTTTATGGCAAATACACTTAAAATTTTTCTTCCAGCCTCGTGAAAAATACAGTAGATAAGTATTCACCACGGTGGCCTTACGGTACATCAGTACTCTAGAACTTTACTTCCGCTTCACTGTAATTTAGTACTTGGTCATCCTTCTCAGCACTCTGCTCCCCTACTTTCCCTGGTCTCAACTATGAAGTTAACCTTTGTAGATTACATATATGAATCAGATCATGTGATACTTGTCTGTCTGTGCCTGGCTTACTTCACTTCATAAAATGATCTCCAGTTATATCCACGTTGTTGCAAATGACAGGATTCCATTATTTTTCTGACTGAAAGTATCCTGTGATGTATGTGTACCACATTTTTATTATGTATTCATAAACTGGTGGACACTTGATGTTGTTTCCATTTCTTGGCTATTGTGAATATTGCTAAAATATACAAAATATAAATAAAATAAACTATTGATGCTGAGTCCATCTCCTTTGAATGTATGCAGCAGTGGGATCACTGGATCATATAATGTTCAGCTTTCAATTACCAAGATAAAGACACAGGACCTAGGTAACAGTGTAATGGAACTGAACCAAAGCCTCAAGTTAGTAGCAGAACCAGTTGTCAAGTCTCGTTCTGCTAACACCAAAATCTACCCTATTTTATACTTCACCCTTGAAAGTTTCTTTTGGTGTTTGTATGTATTTGATCATGTTAAATATGCAAAACCAGCCCTGGTTGAGACTGAGTAAGGACAATGGTACAGGCATGAACACAGTGAACATCTATGCCAGCCTTCCCTTTGTTTTCCTTTGCTATGTAATAAAACATGTTTATTACCTCTATCAATAATTGTCTATATTCCATTACTATATTGATGAATTTTTAATCCTGCAAGTACCACATTAATTAGCTAATTTTAGCTGCAATTTTCTCCAACAGCTGTTATCAATCCTTCAATAGACCATTCAGTGCTCCAACGAGTATAATTTTTCTACTTAATGTCTCAATGGATTTCAATGCATTTGAAAACTTATGAGCCCTATTATACAATATGATAGTTATTAGGTACTACAGACACAAGAAAAATTAACATTCAAGGGCTTTCCATGAAGTTTCTTATAAATATGTAAATATTTTAAATAATGAGCAATAAACCTTTCATTCATATTCACATTATAATTAACTCTTTAATTTAAGTAGCATCCTAGAAGGTATAAATTTAGGCTCCTAATTTACTTCCAATCACCTTCTAATTTATATTTGCTCTCATTACAACAAGGCTATGAAAAACTTCAATCTTGCAATTCTCTCATCTTGGAAATTTAAAAATTCATAAGACAGAATTAGAATCTGCGTAGGAGATATTAGGGCTTTATAGAGGACTGCTGAACTGTAAGTCACAGGAATTTGATTCCAGGTTAGCATCTGTCTCTTGCTCAAAGTAGTTCTTTGAAAGCAATTGTAATCATGTATGACATGATGAGGGTATAAATGACATTCTTGGAGGTCCCTTCTGTGCAATGTAAAAATCTAAATAATGCTGAACATAATGGAGGAATATTCATTTTTAAATTCATAAAATTAAACTTATTAAAACGATGGACAAATCAACGTATCTCGCTATAGATCATATTATATGAGTACACATAAGTGCATACAGTTATCATATAAAGTATCAGGAAGAATTTGCTCTTAATAATGAAACAATAGCAAATATGAACATAGGCTTCTAGATTAAAATGTTAAATGAAGAGAAAACCATTAATTTTTTTTTTTTTTTCTTTTTGAGACAGGGTCTTACTATGTAGCCGAGGCTGATTTCAAACTCCCACCTCAGGGTCCTAGATACTTGGATAACAGATGTGTACCAGCATGCCTGGCTTAAAAATATTTAACTGTAAATAGCTTAACCTTTTCAAACTATTACTGCTGGGAGTCATTTGCCCAATTAGTCATTTTAAAGTATTTAGGCACTCTTTAATACACTCTTTAATCTTTATCCTCCAGGGAAATAGTGCTATCTTAATCAAGTGTTAGAAAATAAAGAATTGTTCTAATTCCCTCCTACTCCACCCGGAGCACCATTCTCCTATATACATTGAGATTTACAGGAGTTTGGAAAAGAGAAAAAAGGGAAGAGGAGAGATGAGAGAACAGCCTAAGGCAAAATACATAAAAGGAATTTAAAAAACTAATGAGAAATCAAGGGAAATCTGGCTTTCCCGTCAAGGTGGAGAACAACACTTAGCAAATGGAATTTCACCCAAGGGTAATGGGCACATAAAGGAATAAGAGGCTACAGGACACCTTAGACTATTTTCTGCCACTCAAGTGTAATTACAGGATATGACCCCTGTGTGTCTTCCCCTCTCATGATTCCCTAATTAGAATTCAATCAGTTATTCCTGATCAAGTTTCAGAATGAAGATGGAAATTTCCAAGGCTTTATCATTCTTTCATATGGATATTTCAAGCAAGTTCTTGACAGAGTTGAATAAGGTGTGTGTGTGTGTGTGTGTGTGTGTGTGTGTGTGTGTGTGTGTGTGTTCATAGAGCATGGAAACATATTTTATCTAAGAACAGTCGCTGAGAACACTTTGTTATCATAAAAGGCAAAATGAGCCTGAAGCCAGGCATGGTAGCTCACAATGGCAATCCACACACTTGGGAGGCTGAAGCAGGAGGATTAACTCAAGTCTGAGGCCAGCCTGGGCAGCGGGGTGAAACCCTGTCTCAAACAAAACAAAGCAGCTGACAAGATGTGTGCCAGGTGAGGCTTGCTCACGGCAGATACATCACCCTCAGTTGGGGCTCTAAACCATTCTTGTGTGGTAGCATCAATAACTGGACCAAGACGTCAGAATTTGAGACTACATCACAAGCAGCAGCACCTAACCCTAGTCTCATGTTCCCTACACACATAGCCTGTGGCTGCACAGCCCCCAGTTCTGACCACTAACTAACTCTCCCATCTGCAGGCTGGGCGCCACTCCTGCTGCTTGACCAATGCGATGCTTGCGTTTCTCTTCTCCAGCACACTGGACAGAACGAAATTCTCCTGGACTTGGAGGACAAAAACAATGTCCTTAAAAATGTTACATCTGCTTTTTAGACTCTTCTGTAATATAAATATTAATGATTAATAAATGCTCAATAAAATATTAATCTCCATTGGAAGACAGGGGCAAAAGTTTCCTTTTTTTTAATTAGCATCTTGCTCAAGCCCAAGGATGACCTGGAATTCACTAAGTAGCCCCAGGGTGGCCTCGAACTCACAGCCATTCTCCTACCTCTGCCTCCCAATTTCTGGGATTACAGATGTGTGCCACCATGCCGAGCACCTTTTTTTTTTTTTTTTTTTTTTTTTTTTTTTTTACTTGTATGTGACCAGAACACCCATTTTCTAAGCCTCAAAGCAGGGTGGGAGGCAGGTGAGGAGAAACATTAAGATCAAGGAAATATCAGTGAACATATGCTCCTGCAATAGTCCCCATTAATGGACAGGATAAAAGAGATTGGATGATTGGCCACTTCTGTCCGCATTCATCAAAGAACAGTGTGGCAAAGAGAAAACTCACTGCTTTTCAAAGTAAGGGGGTCAACTTCTTGTAGGGATGAGTCTGGTTTGAATTCAGGCTTCCAGCTCAACAATCCTTAATCACTTAATCATAGTCATTTATGTGGACCCTTGGGGCCTGTGTGTTGATAGTGCATACTTTGTAAACAAATCTCCTCTGTGAACTCTGAAGACATACAAAGGGTGAACGCATTCCTATCTGTACAAAGAAACAAGAATGTTCACTTAGAGAGCTGGAGATATGGCTCAGTAGTTAAAGACACTTGCTGGCAGAGCCTGATGGCCCAGGTTTGATTACCAGAACTTACATAAAAGCAGATGCACAAAGTGGAGTACACATGCGGAGTTATTCTCAGTGGCAAGAGACCCTGGTATGCCCCATTTGCATATTCTCTCTCTTTCTGTCTTTGCTGATAGATCATTTAAAATAAAGAGTCACCTAGATAAGACCCTAGGTAGCTGGTTGTTAGATTGAATTATTTTTGCCACCACAAATTATTATTATTGGGATTTTTCTTTTTTCTTTTTTAAGCAGGATCTCATTCTAAACCAGGCTGACCTAGAACTCACTTTGTGACCCAGGCTGGCCTCAAACTCATAGTGATCATCCTACTTTAGTCTCCTGAATAATAAGATTAAAGGCATGTACCACCATGTCAGGCTATTTTGTTTTTAATTTTGAATGTGTTTTTTTATTTTCTAAAATTATTATGCTCTGAAACAGCTATACATTAAAAAGGATGTGTAAACAACTCTAAGCACTTTAAAAATGGGATTTTCCTTTAGTTTAATGGTGAAGAGAAGTTCAAATACCTTATAAGTATTATTAAATCACAGATTGTGAGGGCTATAGAGATGGCTTAGTGGTTAAAGGACTTGCTTGCAAAGCCTAAGGACCCATGTTCGAATCTCCAGATCCCATGTTAGCCAGATGCACAAAGGTGAGGCAAGCACATGATCACATATGCCCACTAGGTGGCGTAAGCATGTGGAGTGCGATTTCAGGGGCTGAGGACCTGACAAATACTCTATCCTCTCTCTGTCTCTCTCTCTCTCAAAAAACAAATAAAAAATAAAAATAAATAAATAAATTAATTAATTAGACAGATTGTGGTACCCCATACCCACAGTTTTCAATTCTGATACTGCTGGCCCAGGGACAAAACCTGGAGAAGCACTAATTAAAAGCATAGATTAGCTGGGAGGCAGAGGTAGGAGGATCACTGTGAGTTGGAGGCCAGCCGGGAACTACAGAATTAGTTCCAAGTCAGCCTGGGGTAGAGTAAGACCCTACCTTAAAAACAAAAGCATAAGGCTTTAGGCTGATGGGCCTTGTCTTTAGGTCCACCATTTTTATCTGCTGGATCCCAGGAAAATCATGTAATTCTTTTTGAGAGAGAGAAAAAAAGTTTATCTTATTAAGGGCCTCTTAATTAGATGACATTATTTTAAATTATTTTATTTTATTTTGTTTTGGTTTGGTTTTGCAGTAGGGTCTCACTAGTTCAGGCTGACCTGTAATTCACTCTGTATTCTCAGGATGACCTTGAGCCCTCTTGTCTGCCTATTTAAATCCACTATTGGGGCACTCATTTGAATTTTCAAATCATTTACTATATTTTCAGCTATAAAGTTTCTCTTTAGTTCCTTTATCATTCCCACCATTTTATTGATATTCTTATTTTGTTCATATATATTTTCCTATTTCTTTAAGGTCTTTGAGCATATTTAAGAGAGTATTTTCAAAGTTTGTGTCTAGTCATTCTGATATCTATGTTTCTTTTTACTTTATTTTTATTTATTTATTTATTAGAGACAGAGAACGGGGGAAAGAGAGAGTGAGAATGGGCGCTTCAGGGCCTCTAGCCACTGCAAACGAACTTCAGATGCATGTGCCACCATGTGCATATGGTTTATGTAGGAACTGGAGAATCTAACTGGGGTCCTTAGGCTTTGCAGTCATGTGCCTTAACTACAAAGCCATCTCTCCAGCCCTGATGTCTATGTTTTTTGAAGGATAAGTTCTGGAAATTCGTTCTGTTCCTTTTAATAAGCTGAATTTTCCTATTTTTGAACATCTTGTGATCTTTAATGGGAAATTGGGCACTGAAGAAAAGCAAAACAACAAAACAAAACAGCCACTTTAAAGGCCTGGCTGTCTTTGAAGACTATCCCTAAGCAGAGGGTAATCTTTGCCCAGCCAACCTATGGGAAAGTTGTATCTTCTAAGGACTTTTCTGGGTATGTCTTCCCTACCTGAGATGCATAATTCTGCTTTACATACAAAGTTGGTTTTAAATAGTTCAAGTTGCTTAAGTCTCCTGCTTTTTCTTCTGTGTGTCCTGAACTGTTCTGTTGTATTTCTCAATCAAAAATTTCATGCCCCAAATATATATGGTTGAGACACAATCTCCTGTTTGAAATTCTAATCATGAATTAACTTGCTCTGCTGAAAATACATCCATAACACCTTGATTGTATTTTTTTTTTTGTCTCTTAAACTATTGTGTTACGTATTTATAGACTGAGCTCTTGGTTCCCCTTGGCTAACTATTTCTGTTTTTCTATTTTAACTCTGAGAAACTTTTATTGTTTATTTTTTCATTTCTTTTCTGTTTGGGACAGTGGCTTTTCTAGCCAAGAGATATAGATATACAGTTTACTGTGTGTGTATATGTGGATATGTGGTGTATGCATGTGTAGTTACACGCATGCCACAGTACATGAATGGAGGTCTAAGGATGAAACTAGGGTGTCTGTCCCTTACTGTACTCGGGTCTCTCTTGTTGATTTTTGGTTTTGTCACTTCATGTGTGCCAGCCTAGCTGGCTGGCCAGCTTCCAGAGTCTCCTGGCTCTACCTCCCACTGCCATAGGAGCATTGGGATTACAGACTCATATGCTATTTGCATCAGCTTTATAGGGGTGCTGGGAAATGGAACTCAGAATGGCAGGCTTGCAAGCAAGCATCTTTAACTGCTGAACCATCTCTTCAGTTCCCAGTGCTGTATTTTAAAGTAAAGCTTTGGTCTTAAGTTTTAAAAAGTAAAAACACTGAATTGTCTCTGAAGTCTAAAATGCTTCCAGATTTCTATGAATTCCATGCAGCCCCAAGTAACACATGCATTTCATTACTGTGTTGCTGTGTGCTGTGGTCAAATGGCTGCCCCCTATTCTAACTGCAGTGGGTGACTGACTATTCAAGGTGAAGGTGCTTTTCTCTTGCTCAGCCAGACTTTTAGCCACTGCACTTAGAACTCTATGCTGCCACAGACAAAACCAAAACTTAAAACAGGCACCAAAGCTAATCTCATTAGTAGAAGTCAAAGTATGAGAACAGAAATTGTATTGGAAATGACACTTAAATCTGCTTTCAGAAATGCAGACACCTGCTGACTTAGGATGGCAGGGCTTCTGAACTTGCAACTTGATGATATGTAAAACTGATATGCATTCTGTAAGGAATATATTTCAGTTTGGAATTTTGATCATTTCCTGAGCTAGTGGTACAGTGTGATATGCAGCAGTGCTGGATGGCGGCAGCACACAGCATTCTCAGTCAGTTTCAGTCTCAAGGAGAGACAATCAGCTGGCCCAGTACAGTGCTGTTTGGAAGGGCAGCTGTGGTGGCTTGGATGCGATGCTCCCCCATAGATTCATGTGTCCTCAACACTTGGCCCCTGGCTGGTGGCAATTTGGGAAAGCTGAAGGAGTCTTCGGGAGGCAAAGCCTTGCTGGAGGACATGTGGCACTGGGGACAAACCCAAGGCCAGTACTCAAACTATATCCTTCTTGCTGCTGTGGAGATGTGATAGCTGTCTGGCCGTTTGCTCTCTCATGCTTTTTCCCTGCCATGATGAAACTTCCCAAAACTATAAGATGAAGTAAACCATTTCCTTCTAGAAGCTGCTTCTGGTCAGGTCAAGTTATAAATTATTTAATATATCAACTATGGATTATTTTGATAAATGAATCTATAATTGAGACAGATTCAAGATTTTATCAAATACTTTTTCTCCAGAAAGATATTGTCTATTCTTCTTATAATCTGATAACAATTATAAAAAGAAGCTCAAAATGAAGGATGATTTTTTTCTTTAAGGCTCTTGTTTCCTGCTAGTTTTTCAATCTCATGAAGCAAGAACCATGTTCTGCATTATCTCTGCTTCTGGAGATGATCTTATGAACTAGGTCAGAAGGAAGAAGAAATAGGTCCATAGCTAAGAATCTCACTAAAAAGCAAGAAAAAGAAGAACTTGGCTGTGTTCCATGTTCAAAATAAACTCTATTCTCCATTCCAGGACAATCATGAGATTTCTGAGAAAAGTACCTTAAAAATGTGCCATGAGGGAGTGTAGAGTTCAACAACCTGACCAGGATGTCACTGCCCTTCGACG
This sequence comes from Orientallactaga sibirica, assembly GCA_036365145.1. Taxonomy (NCBI): domain Eukaryota; kingdom Metazoa; phylum Chordata; class Mammalia; order Rodentia; family Dipodidae; genus Orientallactaga; species Orientallactaga sibirica. The sequence continues at coordinate 15,153,781 of JAEOAD010000035.1, read as the reverse complement.
GAGGATCTGTGAGAATCTCTTTCACTTGCTTAATGACTTTGAGTGCCTGGTCAAGGTGCTACATGCCTGTATTCCCAGCTCTCAGAGTGGAGGCTGGAGGATCAGGAGTTCAAGGCCAGCTTCTGCCACACAGCCTGGTTCAGGCCAGACTTCATTATATGAGACCCTGTCTCAAAACAGAAGCAACAACAATAACAAAAAGGTGTCTTTATCTGCCACTTGCAGGCAGTAGGTTTAGAATAAGGAGGTTGAATGTTCTGGAAAAGTGGCTTCCCTAAAAAGGAAAACAAAAAGGTAGCAATAGTGACAGTAACACAGGACAAAATGATGTGCCCTGGGGCTGGCAGGAGACTGTGAGTCAGGAGGAAATGGAGATACTCAGGCCTGGTGTAAGAACACTTCTGGCCAGGTGACTGAGAGGCAGTGGTCGTGGTCTGCAGAGCCTGTGTTCTTTCACGTTGCTGGTACCTGCAGAGGCCACTGTGTTGCTTCTGCTGTAGTGGGGGAGAGGGAGCAGGGCGCTCTGCTATGTATCAGACCTCTGCTGCCACACCGGCTAAATACTGGCAGTGGGCACTGTCAGGACCTGGCCATCCTTGTGCCAATTCCCAGGCAAATGTGGGGAGTGGCAGAAGACCTCCTTCGCCAATCAGCCCACGTTCTGTGAGGTCCCATGATGTTCTATTTTAGATTTGGGTTTACATGGAACTGTTTAGTGCACTGTAAGTTCTCAAGTAGGATTATGGGAATCCCGCCATAGATAAATGTTAACTACATTAAGGAAACACACACACACACACACACACACACACATGCACGCACTGGGGATTGGTCAAGCATAGTAAGCACACACTTTATCACTGAGCTATACCTTCAGGTCCTAACTATTTTATAATTGTGGGAATGTTGCCTTTAATCAGAAAAGGAGGAAATTGGTCATCAAGGGAAGAAAAGAAAAGAAAGAAAGAATACAGAAACATAATGTTTCTTTAGCACCCAGGTTCTCAAAGTTCAGATCTCTAGACCCACATAAAGCCAGAAGCTGTGATGGGCTTAAAACCCTAGAGTGCCTAAGCAGGAAGGAAGGTGGAAGCAGGAGAATTTCCTGGAAGCTTGAAAAGGGGGTGGTGCACAACCAGAAACCCTGATTCAAGCAAGATGGAAAGTGAGGACGGACCCAAGAGTTGTTGTATGAGCTCCACACACATGCACACCCACACTCAGAAAAACAAACACATGTGTGCATGCATATGCACACTAAATAAACCTTTTTAGAAAAGAAAACTAGGCTAGACAGATGGCTTAGCAGTTAAGGCGCTTGCCTGTGAAGCCTAAAGACCCAGGTTCCACTCCCCAGATCCCATGTAAGGCAGTGGCACAAGGTGGCACGTGTCTAGAGTTCGATTAAAGTGAATGGAGGCCCTGGTATGCCAACTCTCTCTCTCACACATGTGCTCTCTCTCTCATAAAAAAAAAAAAAAAAAAAAAAAAAAAAAAAAAAGGCCAGTCTGTTGGGCTTGCTTCAAAAAAAAAAAAAAAAAAAAAAAAAGAAAAAGAAGAGTCAATTCCCACCTGGTCTCAGCATGTATGTCCTTGAAAATGGGTGTGGATGGGTGCGATCCCACTTTGCTGATCTGAGGCCTGTGGGCATCACTAAGAGGCTGGCACTGTGTACCACAGAGGGGCAGGAATAGTCCCAACAAACCTGGTCACAGCAGCCCTAAACTCAATCCTCTGGTATTTCAAAATTAGGAACAAGTAAAATAATCTTGGATTAACACCAAATAGTCCATTTTTTTTACTTTGCAGGGGAACAAAAATCCCCAAACTTCAATGATAATGTTATATATATTGTTATCAATCTAATATTATTTTAATATCCCTCACCCCAGTTAAAAACAAACAATCCCAGGACATAAAATAAGTCTTTCTGAAGAAAGGTCAGCTGACTTCCAGAGTGATTATATTTATGATTATAAAAAGGTACATTGATACATAAACATACATATATATAAGAGCATATATATATATATATATATATATATATATATATGGATTACATGTATGTTCACACACACTGACATATACGCATATGTTCACTCAAAAGGCAAATATGAAAGCTTAGCACTTCACTTACTTATGGTATTGCACTGTAGATGATTCTTTCCCAGTGTAAGTGGGTTAAATGGGGGCCCTATGTTGCACAGTGGGCTCTCGAGTGTAACTTGGGGATACTTTGTCCACCACACTTTAAATCTACATCCACCCATGGGGCTCCAGATGAAAACAGAAGCATCACAGTTGGCTGAAGTAACAAAAGCAGTGGAGGCACCAAGCAAGGCCGAGGGAGTGGGTGTAGAAGACCATGCCCCACTTCAGAGCTCCAGATCTACATCTGGATGGTGGTACCCAGCACAAGCACCTGGGAAGGATGCTGCACACAGATGAAGCTTGGCCATATGCCAGCTCTGTTCTGGACCTGGAGCCTGAGAACCAGCCATGAATGAAGCTAGGACAAGGAGATGGGATGGAAAGCAATACGAGGTAGAGGCTGACCTATGGTCAGATAAAAGTAAACCTGCTTGGCACCAGCCTGAGAGAGCGCAGTGAGCAGCTTCAGGGGCCGTCACATGGACAGGCCTTTTTTTTTTTTTTTTTTTTTTTTTTTTTTGCTGGGCATGATGGCACACACCTTTATGAGAGAGAAAGAAAGAGGGAGAGAATTGGCATGCCAGGGTCTCTAGTCACTGCAATTGAACTCCAAACATGTGCACCACCTAGTGTGCATGTGTGACCTTGTGCATGCATCACCTTGTGCGTCTGGCATATGTGGCATCTGGGAAGTTGAACATGGGCCCTTAGGCTTTGGAGGAAAGTGCCTTAACCACTAAGCCATTTCTCCAGCCCTAGACAGGGATTTTCATACCTGGAAGCCTGGTGGAACCTTCTGTGGGACTCGGAATAAAATGCTGAACCCGGCTCCAGATGGTGGGGTTAAATTGCTTTGGGGCTGGGAGCTGAGTAGCAGGACTTCTTAAAACCCCTGTGGTGGTTCTGATATACAGTACAGCTAAGTTGAGAATCATTACTTAATTCCCTCATCAGACATGTTTTAAACTGATTAATTTGCAAACTACTTACAGTAGAATAAAACATTCCGTAATCAACCATCTAGAGGTTCTCTTTTAAGTATAAGCTCTCGCTTCATTTCTCAGGCAGAAAGACATTCTCTCACCACAGCGTCAGTGAGATTGCCTGTGAGATGTAAAGTGACACGACTGATTGTGTGTGTGTGGGAGGACACAGACACAGATACGTCACAAAGATCAAAGGGTCTGCTGCTGTACTTTTTGATCTGAAATGTTCTCCAAAGGTTGGTGTGTTGAAAGGTTGGTCCCCAGCCTGTGGTCTGACTTGGAAATGCTGGAACCTTTAAGAGGCAGAGTCTATTGGAAACAAACAAGGTGACTGGGGACATTCCTTAAAAGGGGGCATTGTGACCATGATGTCCCTATTTCTGTCTGTCTGTCTGTCTGTCTGTCTGTCTCCCCAAACCTTCGCTATCCTTCCCAGCTGCAGTGAGAGGCCGTGTACTGAAACTATAACTGACAAGGCTTTACTACATAGCTCAGGATGACCTGGAATTCAGGACAATCCTTCTGCTTCAGCTTCCCAGGTGCTGGGATTATGGACATGGGCCACCATACCTGACTATCTTCCATTAAGTTGTGTATCTCGGGTATTTAGTCACAGTGGTAGAAGGCTGAGGGACCTAGTCATCTAGAAGACCCTCACAGTCACTACGTCACCTCAAGAAGTATTTAAACATTCATGAGTAGGGCTGGGATAAATGCTCACGTAAGGCAGAGTCAGCCTCGATGGCATTATGCCACATGTACCCAGTGGAGATGGATTGTCGGGTGGATGGATGTTGGTTCACTCTGTCCTGGCCACACACTCTGCTGCCACTCCTCCCATGGGCTGGTTATATTGCCCCTATCCCTCCTCCTTGTCCCTCCTTCTCTCTTTCTCCAGCACCCATCTCCTTCATGTCTTGGTCCCATGCTCACAACTCTGACGGAAGCTGTGTACAGCAGCTTCCCCCATCCTCCTACCACAGATGGCTTCACTCTCTATAGGTTCAGTCAACTGTGGTCTGAGAACGTTCACTTCACAAATTGACAATCGTATGCTCTCCCGAGTAGCAGGATGAAACCCATGCCATCCCACTGTGGCCAGGCAAGCTGTGAATCGCCCTTCTGCCCAGCAGTCCATGCTGTGTGAGCTCACTGCTTGCTCATCCCTAGCAGCCTTGCAGCTAGACAGCAGAGGCTCCAGTGCTTGTGTTCCAGTGACCCTTACTTTATTGATTAATGGCCCCAGAGCAGCAATGCTAGCAATTTCGATAGGCCAAAGAGAAGCTATAGAGTTGAGGCAGGAGAATGGGGCAGAGAGTGCCCAGAGGCCTATGCAAAGCCTTGAAAACTAGCATATTACAGTCTCACTTTGGGTTAAAGAAGCTTCACTTTTCAGATGGTGATGACCTCTGGAGAAACTCAAAACTCCTCAAAGCTCTGAGGTGTGACAGTGGAGTATGTTCAGCACTAAGTGTGACATCTCTATCACACCCTCCAAGTCTCAGAGACCATTGTGGAAGAGGTGGCAGAAAGAATGGAAGAGCTAACGGAAGGGGAGGAGTGGCAATACTGTCTTTTAGATACACAGTAGCTGTGATATCTGTGGTATCCATGACACTCCCTACACAAGACCCGCAAGATAGGAGGGGAAGTGATGACATCAAAATAGAACAGAGACTGGTTGGAAAGAAGGGTTTAGTTAGAGGGGAATAAAGGAGAGTGGACAAAGGAGGGCAGTGGGAGGGAATTATGATCATGGATGCTGTGTATATGTATGGAGGGTATCAAAAAATTATTTTAAAATAGGTTAAAAATAAGCCTATGAAGAAAATAGTTGGCACAGAGGAAGGCTAGAACTTCACACACATGTCACGGCACCACCACCCCATACACACTTATCACCATACCACCACATACACACTTATCACCATACCACCATCACATACACACTTATCACCATACACACTTATCACCACACACACACACACTTATCACACTTATCACCATATCACCATACATACACTTATCACCATACTTATCACCATACCACCACATACACAACATACACCATACACCACCACATACACACTTATCACCATACCACCACCACATACACACTTATCACCATACCACCACATACACACTTATCACCATACCACCACATACACACTTATCACCATACCACCACCCCATACACACTTATCACCACCACCACCACATACACACTTATCACCATACCACCACCACATACACACTTATCACCATACCACCACCACATACACACTTATCACCATACCACCACATACACACTTATCACCATACCACCACCACACACCACATACACACACCATACCATATCACCATACATACCACCACATACACCACCATACACACTTATCACCATACCACCACCACATACATACACACTTATCACCATACCACCACCACACATACACACTTATCACCCCACCACCACCACCTGTAAAAGGCACAGAGTTTTTAGAGGTGACCCATGGCTCATTACAATACTGAAATGCACACTGGACTGGGTGGAGATTTAAGATGCTCATGAGATACGTGACACACTAATTGCATTGTTATCACATGTAACAGAGCACGGATGGAAAAGCCTGCACTATGCCATACCACCACATACACACTTATCACCATACCACCACATACACACTTATCACCATACCACCCAAAACCCACTTTTACTTTTATGTCACAAAAATATCTCAGCTATTTGTACGCCTGGGCCAGTATGAGCTTTTAAACATGATCTCTGCTCCAGCTCACCTGCTCTGGCCACTTCCTTTCCCTTGGAAGTAAACAGTCTCTTAATTCTACCCCTGTTTCTACCATGACGTGACTGTGCTCAATTCCTTGTTAGGGGACACAGGAACCTGGAACCTCTCCAGAGGTGTCCACTGAACCACAGTATCAAGCTACTAGCAATGTGCTTCCTTTAAGTGCACAGGTGAAAACTCACTACTTAATAAAGAAAGAAAATAACCTCACGTTGAGGTTGCTAAAATCTTCAGTTAAAAACAAATTTATCTGTAAAATTGTGAAAGAAGAAGAAGAAGAAGTCACACAAGTTTTGTTGTGGCATGTTAAACTGAAAAGGTCACAGTATGTGTGAAAGATCTTAATGACTTAACTAACAGTGGGGAAGACACTAAATTAGAGGGCTGAGACAATTCACAGTGGTTTCAGGCAGACCCACTAGGGGCTAAGAATGTGTTCCCTACTGCTGCAGTAGACAGGCATTAGCAGACTTGGAGGCAACTGAGGATGGGCCCTCCCTCATGATCAGCTTGGGACCTATCTACCCTTTCCCTGGTAAAGGGAGGAGGGTGGAAGCATCAGAGATTTTGAGGGGACGGGGTAGAGTTTGGGTGACTGGACCCCTGAAAATAAAAAGGGCAAAAAAGTCAGCACTTGCTAGAAATCAAAGATGATCTGATTTCTTATCTCTTGCTTAGAACTGTTCTTCCACAAGTCAGGACCCCTCCTGGGAGGGAAATTTTCATAGGATTTAAACATTGTGGTTGGTCAAGTTCAATCCCGTCCCCAACTTGGTGCCAGAGCTAATCTCTTCCTGAGGCAGCCCCTAGCAATAACCAATCAGCTGGCCCTCTGGTTCACCTGGACCAAGAGATAGCCCACCGCTCTAAGATTATCAATACCTTTGCAAGGGGAAGACAGGGGCTCTCTCTGATCGCTTGGGAACTTCCAGCTGTGGGTGACTTTTTTTTGCCTTGGCTGGACCTGAGCTGTGCTTGGGCTGTGCCTGGACTGGGAAAGTCTCAGCCTAGGCCCTGGCCCAGGCCCAACAGGGAGGCCCCCTAGGCCTTACTCTCCACATGGGTTCTTTATCCCCTCCAGCTCCCCACATGGCAGGAGCTCCTTGAACTTTCTTTTCTCTTCTTTTCACTCTTTTTTCCCCAGATCCCTATCTGGTCACATGGACTCCTGAGCTACGCGTAGCCCACATGGGCTTTTGGGCTGCACATGGTGTACTTCTCTTCTCCCCACTTCATCTCCCCTTACCTCCCAGCCTTCACCCTTTCCCCACTCCTTTGTAAAATCTGAATAAAATGTGATATTTTAAAAATCATTCTATTGAATCAGAAATTGCCAATTCTTTGGTTATTTTGCACACATGAACTCAGGGCTTATGGTTCCAGGAAGCACCCCCAAATCCCAATTTCCCTGTTATAATTTGTTGTGGAAAACTACTTCCTCTGGATCAAAGGAATATAGAATTTTGAGTTTTACCTCTGGTCCTGGGTGGTGAAATGATATTTGAAGCTACCTAAAACATAAGATTATGGTCTCCTCCTTTAAGAGTTAATGCTAATGAGCTGGACATGGTGGTGCACGCCTTTAATCCCAGCACTTGGGATTCAGAGGTAGGAGGATGGCCATGAGTTCGAGACCCCCCTCAGACTATGTAGTGAATTCCAGTTCAGCTTGAGCTAAAGTGAAACCCTACCTTGAAAAACAAAACCAAACCAAAACAAAACAAACCAAAACAAAACAAAAAAAGAGTTAATGCTAATGAGCCTGTCAATCACCTGGCCAAAAGAACACCCTTCACCTTAAGCCATAGGAAGCAGCTGAGAGGAACAGTTAGCGCCTTAATGACATGATGTTCTTAAATCCACAGAAGCCCCTCCCTCAATGCAGTTGTTTACAGATCCTCGCTGCCAAGCCCACCACATTTCTGAGTTCTAACTCAAAAAGCACGACTTTCTCTTCTGTCTTTTCTATGGATACCAGCCAAAAACCTCAGCATGTTTGCCCTGGCCTTCTGGGTTTTCTCACTGTTTTCTGAAGACCCTTCTGCTGGCTATGCAGCTGCCTGCTTTCTGGACACTCACTTAAAAGGCACAACTTTCTCTCTTCTTATTATCCACCTCTCTTCTCCCAGTAGTTGCCAGATTTACAGCTTGCCTACCTTGTTGTTTTTCTTTCAAACACTAATAAAATTGTCCTTGAGCTTTTTTCTGAGCCCTCTTCTGAATTCTTTTATTAACATGACTAAGAACAACCCTGTGCTTGATTTACAGAATCCACCAGCATTTTCACTCCATGGTCTGGCTATCTCTCTCTCTCCTCTCCTTTTCCTTTCCCTCCTCCTCTCCCTTACCCTCTGAACAATACTCTCACCCAAGCCTCACATTTAGTAAATAATTAACAAATACTTATTGAATGAACAAAAAGTAATACTATAGTATATTGTTATTATGCCTTTGATTAACAGAAATATTTTTGTGCTAAAACACACAGCTTTATTCTTTGTTTAGTTTTTCTTTTTTTTTTTAAGCCAGAAAGAGGAAACAGAAAAAGAGGGAAGAGAAAAGAAAGCTTTAATTGGCTGCTGGTGATATTAACAGACATTACTCTATGGAAATACAAAGACAGATTGTGAAGCTAAGGGGAGCTAAACTCTTTTTTCAAGTACCTTCACTGCCCTTGCTTTGTTAGTGAACTTTCACGGCTTCCAAAGGGAGCTGTTGATTGTCACCACCCTCTATTTATCCCCAGGAAGCCTCCTGGTGCTGGAACTAGAGGCTAGAGGTGAGCACTAACCACCATGCTCCACTTTCTTACAGAGCTAATGCAGCTCAGTCCTTATCAGAGAACACAACAGTAGCCAGCAGTCCTCCTCCCCAGCAAGGCCTGCAGCTTTTCTTGCATTCCTTAGGCGTGCAGGAACCGCTGGCCCCATTCAGAATTCTCCATAAGCCTATAAACTCCAAAATCCTTACTCAGCAGAAAAGCGGATTAAAATTGCTTCTTTTTGCTCCCAGTGCAATAGTAGAAAGAAATTTACATTTTTACCAAGTTTCCCTCTCTAGTCTTGCACTATTCTAATGAACTGAATATTTAGGATCAGAGGTTGCCCAGATGGCCAGAGAATGATTACATCAGGCAAGAAGGAAGCAGTGGATGACTTGAGGGAAAAAAAGAAAGAAAGTTGACAAATGCAGTATGCTCCAGGTGGGATCCCAGAAATCATTATATTTTCAACAAATGGTATGCGCTTCTCTGAAGAGGCAGAGCTTGGCAGTCAGGCGTTAAAAAATCTGTATCTTCACCAAATGCATCAAATCGAAAATAAAATTCTCAGAGAGATGAAACAAGACCCGTTGCAGCTTCATCCGCCCTTTAGGAACAAAGCAATTTGGTATAACAGCCTTGCAAGGGGCAGCCCTCAGCACTATTTCAGGCAAATGAGCAGTCCTTAAAATGTAAAAAGCTTATCAAGTCCAAACCTAAGATATGAGAATAAATTTAGAGATTGTAACATTAGGTGAGTGAAAGCAAGCTGGCTTCATTACAATGATCAAAGGTGGCGCTGCCTTTCAATTACACAAATGATTTTCATGTTCAGTAAAAGTGATTTAAATTACTCTTTGGTAAAAACAAGGTAGGTGGGTTTGTGGAGTACATATTTGGTACTGATAAAATAGTTATTGAGCATAAAGCTACACAACATCCTGCACCTCTAGAAAGCCCTCCTCGGTCCTCCAGAACACAAGCACAAGTATTGGTTGTTCATTTCCAGTCTGTTCAAGGCTCTAAACAAACTCCCTTTACACAACCTGCTGTGAAGATAAAGCTAAGGTCAAAGTGAGGGGCTGTGGGCTGACCCCACAGATAAGGACTTTGAGTCTTTGGATGTTGCACAAAATTATACGAATGGCTGAGCAGACGCCTCAATTCATAAAGTGCTTTGTATACAAGCCTGAGTGCTCAATTTCGAATCTCAGAACCCCCCACACAAAAGCCAGATGTTGCAGGCTTTATCAACCCGGCCACACCTACAGGGCAGAAGGGAGCTGGAGGGAGGAGGACACTGGAAGATCAGGATCAGCCAGCCTGATGAAGCAGCATTGGTGAATGACATGTTATCCACACTCAAATGACATGGAACATGAGAATGGCATCCAAAAGTTGTCTTCCTACCTCTACACATATGCCCACATTCACACACATAAATATACACACACACATATACAAACACACACATATGGTAGTTTGAATGTAAATGTTCCCATAGCTTCAGACATTTGTGCGTTAGCTCTGATTAGTCCCCACCTTGTCGAGTCTTTGGGAGGTGGCGCCCTGCTGGAGGAAGTGTGTCACCCGGAGTGGAACTTGGGGTGGAGACCAGCCCTGTGTGTGCTCAGAGTCAGCTCATGTTTGCTGTTCTCTCTCTCTCTCTCTCTCTCTCATGTGTGTGTGTGTGTGTGTGTGTGTGTGTGTGTGTGTGTGTGTGTGTCTGTTGTGGATATATGATGAATAAGCTAGCTTTGTCTCCCATGCTGAAACTTCTCTTTGGAAACTGTAAGCATGAATAAACCTTTTCCTCCCATAAGCTGCTTCTGGTTGGGTGTTCAGCCCCAATGCATGAGAAGCAATGAGAAGGTAATTACGATAGAAACATGCTCCAAGTGGGGTCATTGCAGAGTTGAATCTGATCATGTGCTTTTGTTTTTGGAACATGTTTGTATGAGGAATATGGAAAGGATTGGGTACTCTGGACTGGAGAAGCCTTGTAGTATTGTAAGCAGAGATTTATGAGCTGTTCTTTTGAGAGTCTGAAAATGCTAAATGCAGGGAGAATTGTGGGCTGAGGAGGTTTGGCTCATGAACTTTCAAAGGGGAAGGAGAGCTGGCGGTTGTGGTGACACATGCCAGTAAGAAATTGACCACTCCCACTTACTTGTCATCTGACAAGCAGGGGTGATCTAGAAAAGGCTATGTCCTCTGGAGAATCATAGTGATAGGGTTTAGTTAGAAACCAGCATCTCCTCACACTGGAGTCACCTCTAGTTAGTAATAAGAAAACTGTCACTTATGCCTTTATTCTTTTATATTAAAATTTCTGTTAGGGGCTGGAGACTGGCCGGCATGCCTCAGGCTGATTCTCCAGGACATAAGCCAGATGCACAAGGGGGTGCATGCATCTGGAGTTCGTTTGCAGTGGCTGGAGGCCCTGGCGCACCCATTCTCTCTCTCTCTCTCTCTACCTGCCTATTTCTGTATCTCTCGCTCTCAAATAAATTAAAAAAATAAAATATTAAAAAAAAAAAATTTCTGTTAGGGAGCTGGAGGCATGGCTCAGTGATAGAACATATGCTTAGCATGTGCATGGCCCTGGACTCAATTTCCTGCATAAATTCAGAAATTATATATATATATATATATATATATATATATATATATAAATGAATAAAGGTGTAACTAAATAGTTCTAGATTACCCTGATGTCAACTGTTTATGTAAAATAATTCTAGAGAACAAGAGTTTTTAGACATATTCCTCCTACTCAAAGAGTAGTAAGTAACCAGTTTCTGTCTTTGTGGTATTATCAAATATTTCAGGTAAGAGAGAGAAAAAAAAGATGTCCATGTTTTCCCAGAATCGATATTATCCAATCAACCATTATAGGCAAAGCACCCACTATGGCCCAGACAAGATTTCTGCTCTGAAGTATTTCACTCTTACATGATTTTATTGTGGCATTTTGTAGTCTCTGTTTAGTATATTTCTCAGATAATATTTTCTTCATACTCTTTCTTTTTAATTTGCCTTTCCTTCTTTATATTCCTCAAAAACTTTACAATTTGATGTTGACATGGAGGTAAGTCACTAGTCTGTTTTCATACATTCCATCCCAACCCTGAGAGACTATGCCCCTCACCACTATCACTTAGAGACTCCACTGTTTATCACCACCCTATGTTTCCTGAGCCCTTGTTCACTTTTTAACACTAGCTCTGAGAATCTCTACTTGGATGATTGGAGTGCTAAGGATGGAACCCAGTAAATGCTAGATAAAGAAGTCTACCTACCAACTGACTGCATCCTCAGTCTTCCACTTAGACAATCTGTAGGTACTGCCACACTCAAACACAACTGAACTATCCAGCCATACTTCAACACAATCTACCACCTAAATTAAAACTTGACAGCCACTCAGGCATTGAATTTCTTTTTCAAAAATCTCCAATGTATGGGCTGGAGAGATGGCTTAGTGGTTAAGGCACCTGCCTCCTAAGCCTAAGAACGCTGGTTCCAATCTCCAGGGGTTCCAATCTCCAGGTCCCACGTTTAGCCAGATGCAAAGTGATGCAAGGGTGTGATGCCACACTTGACCACAAGGGGGCGCATGCATCTGGATTTCATTCGCAGCAGCTGAGAGGCTGCTGGTGCGCCCATCTCATTCTGTCTTCCTCTCCCTCTCTCTGTCTTTCTCTATCTCTCTCTCTAAATATATATATATATATCTCCAATGTACCCCCTTTAGGTCAGTTGTATACACCTGTAATTACCATACATGGGAGCTGTGGGTAGGAAGATCAGTTCAAGGTCAGTCTCAGTAAGCTAGATGAGATTCTGTCTCAAAAAACTATATCCACTTTCAAATACCCTCACTACCACTGCCTTAAAGAAAGGGGAGCTGTGTCAGTTAGCTTCAGATTGCTGTAACAAATAGTTGAGATAAATAAAGTTAACAGGGGCAAAGGGTTGGTTTTGGCTTATGGTTTCAGAGATTCTATGGTCACTTGGTTCTGTTGCTTTTGGCCTACAACAGCACCTTAAGTTACTGAGTCAGTGTGTGGCAGAAGTTGGTCATATCATAGTAACATCTTCAAGGGCACACCTCAGATGACATAATTTCCTTTCACTAAACTCTACCTCTCAAAGCCTGTATCACCATCACCTCTTAATAGTTAATAGTAAAACCCAAATCATCTGGAAGTTTCTTGAGTTCTGTATATCCTAGGACAGAATCCTGGGAAGTACACTGTATAAGGGTAACAGATCCATGTAATGCCAAGTGGTGCATGCTTTGTCAGTTGTCTTAAATAGGTTATCACATTTAATACTAACTGAAACCCTATACTTCAAGGACTCTTAAATCCATTTATCTAGGTGAAACCACAGCCTCAGAGATTCTAAGTACCTTGGCTAAAGTGATATGGCTACTAAGTAACACAGTGGAGATCCAGGGTTTACCTGATTTCAAAATCTGCTCTCTGGAGGCTCCCGTCACTAATTCTCTATTGCAGTGAACTCCTCATTGTTGAGATAAATATCCAACCAGATACAGCTTATGGGAGAAAGGGGTTTGTTTCAGGCTTATAAAATCCAGGGGAAGGTCCATTGATGGCAGAAGAAGTTAGTCCCTTTCATAGATTCAAGCAGAGACAACTGCAGTAAGCAGATACCAACACCAGCAAGCATAAACAGCTAGAGCTCAAACTTTATAACTTTTGGCTGGAATTCAGCTCTACCTTCAAACACACATTTTGGCTTGAGACTCCACACCCAGTGACACCTTTTCCCCAGTACAGCTCTGCCCACTTGAGACTCAGAATTTAAGCCTGAGTCTATGAAGCCATATATTCAAACCACCACAGTACACCCCTGGCCCCCATGGGCTCATGACCATTTCACAAGGTAAACTGCATTCAGTCCAATTTCAAAGGTCCCAGAAGTTTTACCAACTTCAACACTGTTCCAAAGTCCAAAGTCTAATCTGAGATATGAGATTGTCTCATAAGTCCTGTAAATCAAAACAAGTTACATATTTCCAACATATAATGGCACAGAGTAAACATTTACATTGCAGTAAAGGCATAACCAAGAGAGACTGGAGCAATACAAGATCAACAACCATCAGGTAAACATCAAACATCTGCAAGTCAAGATCACTATCTGTAACCAGTGATGAAAGTCTCTGGATTTTCAAAGCTTGCATTCTGAACCAACAGTGCTCCATGGCAGTCATAAAATCCTGGTACTTCCAATACATCTTTAGATCTCCACTGCAAGCCATGTTCCATCCTCTCAGCTCTATACAATGGCCATTTTGGTCTTCAGTACAAGGACATCACTCTGCTTCACATCATTCTGCTTCACAATGCTACATCTCAGCAACAGCTCCTGGAATCATGTGTATTTTATGACCCACTTCCCTGAATTTTTAATGCTTCCAAAACCAATGACCTTGAAGGGTGGATTTTGCCCTCAGCCATGTTTCCATTGTTTTAATGTAAAACAATTGTTCAACCCTTAGTGGTGGCAGTCTGTTTAACAATTGTAGCTTTAGCAACCTAAACTTAGTCCCTGTGCCTGTAACTTTAAACTTGTATGAATTTTTCCAACTTTAAATTCTGTATCTTCAGCCAAGTACACCAGTCCACTACTTTTAAATTCAATCTTGTTCAAATTATTAGTACTTGAGCAAAGAATTCAGCCAACCCTTATGCCAGTAGCCCAGGTTCAACAAAATTCTCTGCTGTCTGTCCTTCCCCTTTGAAAGTTCATAAGCCAAGCCTCCAGACATAATTCTCTCTGCATTTAACATTTTGAACTCTCACCAGAAAAGGTGATAAAATTTGGCTTACCACACTGTGAAGGTTCTCTATAGTTCCAAGTACCAAGTCCATCCACATTCCTCCAGTGTACAAGGTTCAAAAGACCAAAATCCATATGGTCAGAGTCATAGCAGCAACCAACCCAATCCTGGTATCAAAATTACTGTTGCAGTCAGCTCCTTGTTGCTGAGACAAACATACAACCAGACACAGCTTATGGAAGGAAGAGGTTTATTTCAGGCTTACAAATCCAGGGGAAACCCCATCGATGGAAGAAGAGGTTGGTTCCCTTTCATAGATCCAGAGAGAAACGACTGCAGCAATCAGACACCAATACCAGCAAGTATGAAGAGCCAGAGCTCAAACTGCTCCCTCTATACCTTTGGTCTGGAATTCAGTTCCACCCCAAACATATCTCAGGGCTGGACTCCAAGGTCCACCACCCATGACACTTCCTCCCCAAAAGGACTCTGCTCACTAGAGACTAAAAATTCAAATCTGAGTCTATAGGGGCCATATATTCAAACTAGCAAACTCTCCATAAACTTACCTGAAGGTTCCTATACTTTAAGCTCTATCAATTATAAGATACAGTTTCATTTTTTGTTTTTTGAAACAGGCTCTCATGAGTGCATGTTGGTTTCTAACTGCCTATGCAGCTAAGAATTAGGGGATTTTTAAAAGTCATATTTCTAAAGCCAACTTTGAGGACTTCTGATTCTTTTGGGTTTGGTAAAACACAGGAATACACATCTGCACAGCATCAAGAGGATTCTAAAACAAACATCTAATATGTTCTGGGAAACAACTGGCTACTTTATCTGCTATTCCCATATTAACATTTTCCTCTGAAATGTAAATAGAATCTTGTCCATAGTCTTAATAAATGTTTAATAGCTCCCAGTAAGTTTCAAAATAAGACCAAGTTCCTAAAAACGAGTGTGTGACCTTGCTGTGGTCACAGTCTTCCTTCCCTGGTCTCCACTCATCACTTACATTCTGCTCTTCAGCCACATGAAGCCAAATGGTTGCTTGGAGGAAGATTGCCTCCTTTTCATATCTTCAAGGCTTTGCATATGCCTGACTCTTATTTTGTAAACTAGTGGTGACCTACTGAGCTGCTCCCTAGAGCAGACAGTTCCTTCCTGTGACTCTAACAGCAGGGTCATCCTTCATCTTTGGCTTTTTATGTAGTGACAAATGTATTTTTGAACTTATCTTTCTCTTACATATTATTAATGATAGAAAGTGACAATTCCTCTTTGTGACTTCAGATTTAACACAGACCCTCTATAAAGTGAAAGATTCTCAAACACTGACTGAACCTTGAATGTAATCATATAAACTCAAAACTTCTATAGTCATGTTTGAGAATTTTTCCCATGTTAACAAAATATCATCAGCCATCTCAATCTTATGGTGTTTCATAGAAATATATTTTTTAGATAAAAAAGGCATTTTGGAGGTCATCTTATAATTGCCTCATTGTCAAGATGAGAAAATACAAAGCAGAAGAATAACAACTTCCCCAGGATTAGTCAGCAAGATCAGTGGAAGCTTGACAACTTTTCTTTCCCTGACCCAGATTTCCTTTCTCTTCATACCATTCATCATCCTTCCTTCATTCTACTTGATAACTTATTTGAGTACCCACTCTGCCTGGGCATGACTGGAACAGATATATTATCTCAGCCTTGTATTTCTTCATCCCTACTGTTGTCAGCACTTAAGGCCTTGAAACACACTGGCATTGTGCCTTCTGCCAGAACTGGAAATATGAATAAGACAAGAGTTTCCAACTCCAGCAGGCAAGCAGGCTAGAAAAGACAGCAGTCTGGAATGCGGCCATTTACAATGTTGTCTCTCCTGCATTTTCAATATTAGCCTAATGGACACTTGACGTGTGAACATCCTTGGGATCAAACAAGGAATGGAAAATTGATGATAGTGTATACAGAAGACAAATGTCATTTCTTCTCTATATAGCAAAATTGTAACAGGGACCAAAGGGCCAATCAGGAAAACATACATGTGAGAAGGGAAGGCTTGTCTTAGTTCCATTGTCGTGCAAATTCCCAGAAGAAGAAAAGAACAGTAGTAAGAGGAGGAGCTCCTGAGACCTTTTATTACCCTGACTCCTAGGATAGAATGAAAATTGTGGCCTCTGAAGTATAATTATTAATGTCTAAACCTGAAAAGAGAAATAGCAGAAACAAAGCAATATAATCTGTAATATTACATTTTCAGGCTAGATTGGTTCATACTTGAATGTGTCTTAGGTTGCTAAAATATCCCTTGATGCAATTTTCATTAATAGTGAAGCAAGGTCCAAATTCAATACTCATTCATCTGAGGTTGTTTTGAGAGAGAAAAGATACTGATGTTGGGATGGGAGATAGCTCAGACGGTGCAGTGCTTGCCTGGCAAGTGTGAGGACATGAGTTCAATTTTGATATCCATATAAAAGGCTGAGTGTAGTGGCATGTCCCTGTAATCCTGGCCCTGGGAAAGCAGAGGCAGGAGGATCACTATGTCTCATTGGCCACAGTTTGGTGAGATCTAGACCAGTGAAAAGCCTTGTCTCCTAGAAAGGTAGATGGGGTTCCCAAGGATGACATCCAAGGTTGTCCTCTGGTCTCTACTTGTATTCACTACAAATACATGTGTACCTACAACACAGGCATGAACATGCACACACATGCACATACACAAAAGACACGGATGCTGATGTTTTTGGAGTTATATAATGTTCAGTAAGTATTCTTTTTTCTTTTATTTTTGATAATTTTATACATGTATATAATATAGTTTGATTATGTTTACCTCCTATTTCTCTTTTGCTCTCTTATATCTCCTTCCCCTCCCAATAAATCCTTCTTCTTCTCAACTAATCCCCTTCCTACTTTTGTGTTTTTTAAATTATTTTTTTGACAAATTGAGTTATATCAGGGTTGCTTATATGAGTGTGAGAGGGGGTCCATATTAATGTTAAAGTCTCCTTCTTAGCTATGCCTCCTTAAAAAAATACAAAGAAAATGACAACCAAACTCTAGTTCTTATATCAAGTAGCTCAGTTAATACTGTAGGCTAAATTAAAAGTGCTCATTGTCCACACTTTTTATTTTAAAAATCTCTCCTTTTCCCTATTTCCCTATTTCCCTCTTGCCCTCCTTCCCTTTCGTCCATACCTCCCTGCCTCCATTTGTTTCCTTCCTTCCCTCTCTTACTACCTGTCTCTTTCCTTTTCTCTTTCTGTTTTTTTTTAAAGATTTTATTTATTTATTTATTAGAGACAGAGAGAGGGAAAGAGAGAGAGGGAGAGGGAGAATGGGCACACCAGGGCCTCTAGCCACTGTGATCGAACTCCAGTGCACTCCCTTGTGCATCTGGTTTATGTGGGACCTGGAGAATCAAACCGGGGTCCTAAGGCTTCACAGGCATATGCCTTAACTGCTAAGGCATCTCTCCAGCCCTTTTCTCTTTCTTGAGGCAGAATCTTGCTATATAGCCCAGACAAGTCTACAATTTGTCATCCTCCCACCTCAATCTCCTGGGTACTGAGATTAATGGCATACACCACCATGTCCAGCTAGTCCACATTTCTAATGGGAGTTTTTCAATTACTTCAAGCTATATATTGGGCAACATAGTAAGCCTATGGAGATCAAAACAAATTAAATTACTAAAAAATAACTAATATTGGTCTTAATCAATATAAAAATAATATCCTAGCAGAGGTCAACTCTGGACAGATTCATTATGTGGTAAGAACCACCTACTGGGATGTACATGGCAAATACACAAATTGAAAACAAATTGTAACAGCTGATTCAAATGTCAGTTATTAGCAAACAGCATCTCTGAGAATGGCATGGTAAAGTACATAATGTTTAGATAACTAAATCTCCCATCCCACAATATTCCCAAGAATGTCAGGACAGAGTGCCTTATTTATAAAAAGGCACAGTACTTTTATATAGCAAATGTTTCAATTAATGAAGCAAAGAGACAACAGTGGAAAATTTACCTCGCAGATACACCAATGGTCAATTTCCAATGTTCTGTGGAAATAAAACACAATAATTGCTTGTGCATATGTCCTACAATTTTGATATTTCTAATTCCATGGAAAAGACAGGTTCAAATATTTCATTATAACTCTGACAAATTAAATTTTCCATTCCTAATGCCATTTATTTTGTTGCTGTTACAGTTATTATGATTAGTCCATTGGTTTCAGATACTTTGCTGTTTTTCTGGATTCCTCTGTCTACAGTAGGCAAAGGACGTGAACAGGCATGTTACAAATGATAAAGTAGATATGGATCGTAAATGTGAAAAGACTTCAACATCACTTATTTTTATAAACAAAACCTTTTATTCCATAATATTACCAAAGATAAAGAACTGGCTTATATACTATTGGCACTAGTAGGAAAACAAGTAATTTTATATTGCAATACAATTTGTACTCTATCTCCAAACCTGAAATGTATCCACCCTTGGACTTAACATTTCTATTTCTCGTAATTAAAAGATATGCCACTACACACAGTATGTATGTTTATACAAAGTATTAGTCAACTTTTCTGTTGCTGGGACAAAATACTTGACAAAAATCAGTTTACAGGAGGAAGGCTTTATTGCAGCTTACAGTTCCAGGTGACAGTCCATCCTGGTAAGGAAGCTTGAGTTAGATGGTCCCATTTAGTTCACAATGAGGAAGTACAGAGTGATAAACGCTGGTGTGCAGCAAGCTCTGTCCTTTTATGTAGTACAGAACCCTAGCCCATGGAAGAGTGCTGCAACTCATAATTAAGGTCTATTTTCTCACCTTCATTAACTTAATCAAGATAATTCGTCACAAGCATGCACAGAAGCTAACCTCATCTACATAATCCCCACAGGTAATTCTGTCCTGACAAACTGACAAAGAATACAAACCATCACACAAAGATACTGAACACTCCATTGCTTGTTACAATAACAAAACAGTAAGAACACTACACATCAATAAAAGACTAATTAAGATCGGGGTTGGTGGCATAACAGAGAAATTAAGCTGAAACTGGGCTATAAGCTTCCTCCTTCCTGGCTAGATTTTACAGTGTTGGAAGGTGTTGTGGAGGCTGCTACAGGAGAATTATCAACACTCTTACTCAGCTCTGGACCTTGGATGAAATATTATTGACAGGCCAATTAAGATGTGCTCACTGGTACAATAGGAGCAAGTCTGTTATGAGGGTAATCAAACCCTTTCTGATTGGATATCCATCCTACTCCGCAGGAGGAAATTTACCTCTGGTACTAAACCCTAGTCAAAAACCCATGGCTGGGGAGGTCATAGGCCCTAGTGGGGAAGCTAAGGATGTTTGCCTAAGTGGACATGATGTGCTCAACAAAGTCCCTTGTAAATAATTATGCCCATAGATTAGTGCTGCTGTAAGCTTTGGTTAGAAAACCTTTTTGTGCAATGGTGATTGGTAACTCCAGAAATTTAATTGGTCAAAGTGCTGAGAAAAAATGACTATTACCTCCTTAGCCATAAATGGGACACCTATATCAGCTACTCCAAGGCTCAGGGAATATCAAACAGGTAGAAAGAAAGAACATAAGAACCAGCCAGGCATAGTAGTGCATGCCTTTAATCCCAGCACTCGGGAGGCAGAGGTAGGAGGATTTCCATGAGTTCGAAGCCAACCAGCCAAGACCCTGCTTCAGAAAACTAAAAAAGACCCAGAGGCAGTAGAGAGTGGTGTGGAATGCTAACTTTCAAGTATGAGTTGGCTACTGCCCTCATGAACTCACAGAAGTTGTGATTATCTGGACAAGATCTGCACAAGCTTGAGCTCATCAATATCCTGTCATAGGTAGGGGAATGACTTGTGGTACCCCCCGCCCCAAGGACTTCCACACAGTTAATAGTTGATGAGAGAAGAAGAGACATTTCTTTAGTGGTGTACCGCTGGCCAGGTGCCCATACGCCTATAAACAACCACTCATTCATGTTCCTGTTAGAAACCCTAATCAAACTCACTAGGACACACACACACAAAACATGCACACACATGGGCACATGCGTGCACACACACGCATGCACAAAAGCAGAAGTGATGCAAGCTGGGAAGAGGAAGGCATGGATGGGAGTGGGATGAGAACAAGACAGGATGAGAGGAAGTGAATATGATTAAAATGCATCATATACATTGAAAATGTATGAAAATGGCATTCTGACAAGGTGACTGAAATAGGCTGACTGCCCAGAAGACACTTGTACTTTCTGTTCTCAAAATTATTCATGATTAGCAAGTACGTCTCTGCCTCTAAAAGTTCAATGAATTTTTTTGAGAAATGTACACCACATTCAAATAATCTTCTTACAGAACAAGCCTGACAACAGGAAATGTCAACATCATTAGTTATATATTAAGTTTCATTAAAATCAAAACTTGGAAATAATTAGCTTCTGCTGCGTCTCGAAGTAGCAATTATAGATCCTGAGGAAGTACCATACTTGCAGACTTCCTCCTTTAACCATTACATGTTAAAGATAAAATATTAATTTTAAAAATATCTCTGAAAGTTTTTAGCTGTGGAAATGTAAACAGTACTTTCTGGGCATGGATGCTGTTGAAATCTCTCATAGGAAATATGCATATGATAGGGCTCAATGGAAAAATCAAAATGTTAATATGTGCCATTATATGTAAAAGTTGAGCTCATAACTTTAAAATATCTGTATTGAGAAATGTGTTGGGGCTTCTTTTTTTCTTCATTTAAAACTAAGCTTTTCTCTTCTGTTCCTAATTATTATTTTTTTATAAAGAATATTTTCTTTTTTAAGATTTTATTTTTATTTATTTATTTATTTATTTATTAGAGACAGAGAGAGAGTAAGAATGGGCATGCCAAGGCCTTTAGCAACTGCAGACAAACTCCAGACGCATGCAACTCCATGTGCATCTGGCTTATGTGGGACCTGGAGAATTGAACCGGAGTCCTTAGGCTTCCCAGGCATGTGCCTTAACTGCTAAGCCATCTCTCCAGCCCAGTTCCTAATTATTATTAAAAGTTGTTTATTCAATTCAACCTAAAATACAGCATTAGATTATTTAACCTCATTTCAGCAATTCCTGCACCAGTTTCTTTTTCTGAAAGCACACATAAATCCACCCTCCATCAGGACCCAGTTCTCAAAAGTTTCTCCTTGCTACTGCCTGTTCTGTCTCCCACTGAAGTCTGTTCTTGAAGTTAGTTAGGAATGCACAGGACACCTCCTGAGCCTCCCCTTGTCCCTGGTCCCAAGTTAAGGGAGAAGATCACTTAAAAAGGGACCTTGTCAGACCACTGGTAACAAATAAAAATACAATACAGAAGCTTTAAACTTCCTTTAGATCTTCTGAACTCAACTCTTGTTGGCCCATGGTAGTGAGATTAAATGTTTGCAGCTGTCACTGGACAACTGATATGCCTATCTGTCTGTCCCTTGAAAACTCATGTTAAAGAAAGGGGTAAGGTGGTTATTGAAAGGCAAAAGTCTGTTGTCCCTCTAGACTCTCTCTCTCTCTCTCTCATGTGTGTGTGTTATGCATATGGTGTTGTGTTCATATGTGGACACATAAGTGTGTGGGGGTGTGTAGCACGCATATAGAAGCCAGAGAATAATCGTGGGTGTTAATTGGTGGTCTCAGGTATTTGTTCACCTGTTTTGTGAGAGTGTGGTAGTCTGGATTAAGTGTCTCCCATAAACTCATATTCTTTGAATGTTTGGTTTATAGCCAATGGCAATTTGGGAGATGGAGCCTTGCTGCTGGAGGTGTGTTGTTGGGGGTGGGCTTAGAGTGTTATGGCCAGTTCCCCTTTGCTAAAGTCTGGCTCACCTCTCCTGCTGCTGTTTTCCCACTGCTGTGGCAGAGGTGATGTCCAGCCTTTCTCTACTATCTTTCCCCTTCCATCATGGAGCTTCTTTTCAAGACTGTAAGACAAATAAATAACTTTCTTTCCATCAGCTGCTTTTGGTCAGCTATTTTGGGCCAGCAACGAGAAGGTAACTACAACAGACAAGAGTCTCTCATTGGCCAGTAGCTCATTTATTAGGCCAGACTATTGGCCAGGCTCCTGTCTCTGTTTTCATGACCCTGGGATTAGGAGCAAGCCTCCATGCTTAGCATTTTATACGGTGCTGGATATCAAACTCAGGTCCTCAAGCTTGTCAGACAAGCACTTTACTAACTCAGCTCTTTTCACATCCCATCCCTAGATTCTTCACTCCACTGGCAGTACAGAACCTTGTGAGGTTAGCTTTAGCTCATTTCTGTATAATAATCAGTGTATATAAAATCTGTGCTCTAGTTTCTCCTCCCATAAGCCTTAGCTATCATCCCAAGGCAAATTCTACTATGAAAGCATAATAAATTGGCTGGGCGTGGTGGCGCACGTCTTTAATCCCAGCACTTGGGAGGCAGAGGTAGGAGGATCACTGTGAGTTCAGGCCACCCTGAGACTACAGAGTGAATTCCAGGTCATCCTGGGCTACAGTGAGATCCTACCTTGAAAAACCAAAATAAATAAATAAATAAATAAATAAATAAATAAATAAATAAATAGCATAGTAAATTAATTAAAGTCATAGATATTATCTCAGTGAGAAGTATGGTTCTAGTAGTTTATATTTGTTTCACATAAAAAATGAAAAATGTATTTACTTATTTGCACACGTGTGTGTGTGTGTGTGTGTGTGTGTACACATACCTGCACACTCCAGGGTGTCTTGGGCTGCAAATGAATTCCTGCCTTGCTTTATGTGGGTGTGGGGGAATTAAACCCAGATCAACAGGCTTTGCAAGTAAGACCCTTCAACTGCTGAGCCATTTTCCCAGCCCCTACATGACATTTTTTGCCCATTAAAATCTTAGTCATGATATATGAGATATTGTATCAGATACAAAGAGAGAAAAACAAGACAAAATAAAACAGATGGTTTCTTATATTTAAGGAATTTAAGACAACAGAGAAATGCAAATCAAAACCACAGTGAGGCACCACTACAGTAAGAATGGTTATTAGCAAAAAGATTAAAAACAACAGCAGTAACACGTGTTGGCAAAGATGTAGGGAAAAGGGAATCGTTAACCTCCAGCAGTTGCTATGGGGAAATAGGAAGAAGGCTCTGCAAAACTTAAAAGTAGACCTACCAAATGATCCAGCAACCCCAATATCAGGTACATACCCCAAAGGAAATAAATCAGTTCATCAGATACCTGCACTCCCATGTGACCCGCAGCACCACTCACAATGGCCAGGATATGTAACCACTTTAGTGTCTGTGTAATGAGTGGATGAAAAAGGTGTGGAGCATGCATTCCAGAGAGTACATTTGTAGTACTGGGGTGGCTAGGTCTCCACATCCTTTCGTGGCCCTCTGAGGATGGGGCGGGAATAGATTTAAGCCTGGCTTCCTATTTAGGCAGCAATGTTCTCAGATATGAAGCAGTCAAAAACCATATAAAAGTCTTCTAGATTGTGGAGCAATGCTAAAATGAAGAACTCATTTGAGTTCAACAAAATAAAACGAGGAGGATAAACATTACTGTGAATAAACAGGAAAATTCATAGCTTATATGAAAAGGACAATCCTTATTGTCAATCCTTATTTTGGAGCAAAGTTAGGAAGAAATTTAAAAAGAAGCTACAACACTAGTAATGAACTTAGGTCCTGAACTAAAAAGAAGAGCACCCACCATTTACTAACTTCCTAAGAAGCTGCTGAATGACAGGTCCTTGCATTGACACATTTAACCCTTACAAGTACCTTCCAACCCTGCACACGTATGTACATTGAGTTGATCCAGTCCCTTCATGCTTCAGAGCAGCAGCAATCAAAAGTGCTTATGCAGATTTGTGGGCAAAATGAGCCAAACAAGACCACGGGTAGCCAGAGGGGCTTAGTCAGGAGCAAACACAAGATCAGGAGTTTCTATAATTGAGTCAAATAGGCAGCAGGAGCCCAATGATATGGTATAAGAGTATCTTAGCCTACCAAAGATTTCATGTTCACTCTGCCTGATTACTAAGGTGTTTTTTTTTCCCCCCCAGAAATGGCTCCTCTCTTGTCCTGGGCTTGGAGCTAAGGTAAAGGAAGGGCAGGTGCTCACCGTGGCTGTGTGACTTCTCATGGAGGAGAGGACTGAGTCCCTCTCCTGGTGAGTGTCTACTAATGTCTCTGCAAGTAGTAACTTGAAGACAAGCTGATGCACTGGTCCTCCAGGGGCTGTAAGAGGTACACAGAGGACTCAGGTCCACTCATCTGAAAGGGTGGAGGATGTTCCACGTGACAGCAGATGTTCTGCATGTGAGCAGTACCAGGACACAAGTGACACTGTGTCTGCTTGTCCCCGAGGACCACCAACATGAGACTGACTTCACAGTATACAGAGACCCCTGGCAAGAATGGAGGGCAATGATGGACAGGGTCACCAGCCAACCAAACAACAGCCAAGTCAATGGACATATGCAATCTAAACTAGTCTTTCTTATTTTAATTTTAATTATTTATTTATTAGAGAGAAAGGAGACAGAAAGAGGGAGGGAGGGAAGAAGGGAAAAAGGGAAGAAGGAAGGATGGGAGGGAAAGTGGGAGAGAATGCGTGTGCCAGGGCCTCTAGCCACTGCAAATGAACTACATCACAAGTGCATCTAGTGTAAGTGGGTTCCAGGGAATCAAACCTGGGTCCTTGGGCTTCTCAGGCAAGCCCCAAACTTGTCATTTAAGTGTTCTTTACTTTACCGTGATGCCCCAGATCATAATGGCACTTTTTCTTCTTTTGGTATTGAGAATTAACCTAGGGCCTTTCACATGCTAGGCAAGCACTCTGTCACTGAGCTACATCCCAGCTATTTTTGTTGTTGTTGTTGTTTTAATTTTGAGTAAGAGTCTCACTAAATTGCTAAGGCTGGGCTTGAACTCAATCTGTACCCCGGCTGGATTCTAATTAGTGATCCTTCTGAGTCACTGGGAAAACAGGCCTCCACACCAGGCCCAGCTTTCTTTTCTTCTTTCCTTTCCTTTTTTCTTTTCTTTTCTTCTCTCCTTCCCACCCTTTCTTCCCGTCCTCCCTCCCTCTCTTCCTTCCTTCCTTTTTTAAAAAAATTTTTTATTTTATTTATTTATTTATTTGAGAGAGCCAGAGAGAGAGTGGGAGGGAGAATGGGTGTGCCAGGACCTCCAGCCATTGCAAATGCATGGACCACCTTGTGCAACTGGGTTACATGGGTCCTGGGGAATCGAACTAAGGTCCTATGACTTTGCAGGCACATGCCTTAACCACTAAGCAATCTCTCTAGCCCCCCCCCCCTTCATAGCAATAAGATCTTGCTTTGAAGCCTTGAGTGCCAGGTACTGACTGTGAAATCTACGCTGGCTTCAAACTCATGGCAATCCTCCTGCCTCACACTTCCAAGTGCTAGGATTACAGGTCTGTGCCCCCATGCTTGGCTTGGTAGGTACTTTTCAAGCAGAAACTCAAAATTACCCTTTCACTGTTTCAGGTACTCAAGTGCTATGAGGTCCAAAGTTATGAAAGCTGAATTAACAGTGTGGTAAGTGCACAGAAATCCAGTACAGCAACAAAGACATGGGTGAAGGTCATTTACTGAGGTCAAAATACCTTGTTTCCTGGTCTAACAACATAGGCTTGTTAAAGGACACTTGGGAGCTGTTAGGATGACTTAGTGGTTAAGGCGCTTGCCTGCAAAGACAAAGGACCCAGGTTCAGTTCCCCAGGACCTATGTAAGCCAGATGCACAAGGTGGAATATACATCTGGAGTTTTTTTTTTTTTTTTTTTTTTTTTTTTTGCAGTGGCTAGAGGCCCTGACATGCCATTCTCTCTGTCTCTCTCTATGTATCTTTCTGTCTCAAATAAATAAAGAAAAATATTCTTTAAAACAAGGAACATGAAAGCCTGGCACAGTTGTTGCATCCAAGCTACATGGGAGGCTGAGGTAAAGGATCACTTAAGCCCAGGAATTCCAAGGCAGCCTGGATAACATAGCAAGATGCCATCTTATAAACAAACAGTGGGGCTGGAGAGATGACTTAGTGGTTAAGGCACTTGCCTGTGAAGCCTAAGGACCCAGGTTTGATTCTCCAGGTCCCAGGTAACCCAGATGCACAAGGTGGTGCATGTATCTGGAGTTCATTTACAGTGGCTGGAGGTCCTGGAACATCCATTCTCTCTCTCTCTCTCTCTCTCTCTCTCTTCTTCTTTATGTCTCAAATAAAAATAAATAAATAAAACAAATAGCAAATTGGAGGACAACTTTGGAACAGCTAGAATCTTGGTGATTTGGGTGGAAACTTTTGGTAAGTGAGTGAGTCACTATTCATGCAGTGATACAGCAGGAAGGTAATATGAGGGAAAAGGAAAGAAACCAGACAGAAGAAAATCATAAGAACTTGTAAAAAAAAAAAAAAAACCAACCAAAGAGATACATTATTAAGAAAAGCTTTATCCTGGGGAAACGTGGTAGGCAGCAGGATTCAGAGGAGGTGTTTCAGTCAGGTTCGCATTGCCGGCAGAAATCACCCGACCAAGAACAGCTTTTTGGGAAAAGGGTTTCTTTTGGCTTACAGACTCAAGGGAATGCTCCAGGGGAAAATGATGGCATGAGCAGAAGGTGGACTTCACCTCCTGGCCAACATAAGGTGGACAATAGCAACAGGAGAGTGTGCCAAACACTGGTAAGGGGAAACTGGCTATAAGCCCACTCCCAACAATACATTACCCCCCAAAAGGCATTAATTGCCAAATCTCCATCAGCTGGGACCTAGCATTCAGAACACCTAAGTTTATGGGGGACACCTGAACCAAACTAGCACAGGAGGAATCTACCAGAGGGCAGGAAGCTAGTGAGTAGAAGACGAAACTACAGGAATATTACTTAGAAAAGAGCAGAGGAGAAGAAAGCCTGGGAGATGCTTTGCAAACAGTGAGAGGGTTGCTGACAGCTGACAGGTTGAATTTGGTATTCCTTCCACTTTCAGGTCTGAGCAGAATGACAGACACAGAGGAAGTTTGATGTCCAAGTACAGATATCAGCCAAGGCTGCCCCGAGCCTGCAGCATTGTTTCTGATAACACACTCATGAGGAGAAAAGCCCGCAGAGACCAGGACACCTAAGCCAGTAGCCATTAGAGGTGAATGTCACCTGATCTAGTGAGTGCCAGCTTGAGGTAAAGGCTGGGGAGGACTTGGAGGTACATGGCAGGAGGGCTGGAATTTAGTGTGGTGTACTTGTGCATCCTGGAGAGTGCCTGTGAATGGGCAGCGTCTTCTCCTGCATCAGCACCAGGAGCTCAGGGAGCACGTGCTCGTCACTCTTAGCCAGTGGCACCCTGCCTGGAAGAAGTCACTCTCCTAGTGGAAGTTAGAGCAATGGCTCTGAAGACGAGGTGGGTGAGAACAAGGTAAGAACTAGAGGGATGCTTAAGGCAAAAGATCCCAGGAGACCGGCAGGTCACACTTGATGCTGCAGGAAGCATGGAGACTGGCTCATTGTGTCTGGCACAGGGCTAAAGCTAGTGTGGTGCAGTGGTCTATTCCTGCAATCCCAGCACTTGGGAAGTAGAGGCAGGAGGATCAGGAGCAAAAGTCCAAACTTGGCTACATAATGAGCTTGAGGCCAGCCTGGGCTACATGAGACCTTGTCTGGAACAGCAACAAAATCAACAACAAAATCCTCCAGAGGGGTTAATAGTACAGGTGAGCAGCCTCCCTTTTGCTGCGTCTGCCTCAAAGGCTGTGCAGAGTGCAGCTGGTGGTGTAGCTGCAACAGGCTCTGATGCACCTTGTGCTCTTGGGATGATATTTGTGCATCCCATGGAAGCAAAGACTAAAACCGCGACCCACAGTAGACTCCAAATAAGTCAAAGTGGGAAGATGGTTGGGAATACAGTGGAGGGATTTCTGCATGCTTCAGAAGTAACAGGTGGAGAATAAACATTTATATCTTGTTCGCTGTATTTTCTTGTGCTTTGCTATGCAGTTATACAACTTGCTAGAGCCTTATAAACATTATAAGATAGATTTTTTTAAATGTCATGGGAGAAATCATTTTTAGGGGATATGGGACTAAAATCACCTTCATAACTTATCTAGGAGGAGCTGAATCCAAAGAAAGTTGTATGTTTTTCATTACATCAAGCCTTCCTCTAAGACTCCCTTAGACTTTCCCATAGTAGTTCTGACCATAATCTGGTCCTGTGAAAATATCATTAATGACATTATAACTCTTGCTCAGTCTCTTGGAACTAAATAGGGATTAAAAAATAGTCCAATTAATATTGTGTCCATGTAAACAGAGTTACTAAGAAGATAGAATGTCATTTTCAATTCAGAGCTTGATGATTTCCTAATTTGTGGTCCTTCCCTGCATTTGTCTAACTTCAAGTGGAGTAGTTTGCGAGCAGAATGGTGCAGAAATGAAGTGGACATAAATTTACTGCTATGAGATGACTAAATAATAATGAAGCTAAGGAATTAGGTAGTATATCTTCAAGTATTAGGCACAAAAGAAATGGAGAGGGGTGGAAAACTGGCTCAGTAGGTAAAGTAGGTAAAGGTCTACGGGCACAGTGGTGCCTGCCTGTAATAACACTGGGGAAATGGAGACAGGACGATCCCTAGTGCTCGCTGTCTAGCTAGTCTAGTGAAATTGGGGAGCTCAAGATTCAGAGAAAGACCCTGTCTCAAAATAAGGTGAAGAGGACTGAGGAAGACACTGGATGTCAACTTCTGGTCTCCACATGCATGCACACATATCTGCGCCTGAGCCCACATATATGAAAACACATGACACACATATAACACATTTTACAAAAGAGAAAGTGCTGGTGCCAAAGGGAGAGGATTATATAAGAAGATGTCATGGACTTAAAAAAGATTAATCCAGAAAAGATGGCTGAACAATGGGATGGGAAATGGACTGGGACACAATTATCATTGGGACCCTACTTCCTTGTCCTGTGCATTGGAGAGAGAAGACAAGCCAAGGCTTTGAAGGAAGGGAGCTCAGGGCAGCCAGATGCTTGCCAAAGGGCAGACATATTAACAGCACTTGCTGAAATGGCTAAGAAAGTAGGATGGAAACGAGGCATGGGAAGGAGGATGCACAAGTAAGATTCAAGGAAGCTGAAAGCTCTACAAGACATGGCTACCATCATGGGGTACACCTAGTAACCAGAGCAGAGATTCTGTCTGCCCACCAGAAAGGAAGCGTGGCAAGGGGTGGTAACTGGCATTTCACTAGGTAGAGGGAGGAGAAGCAGAATTGAAGCCAAACTGTTTAATCATCTCTTGGCTGACATAAAAGATATAACCAGACTCAGGTTCCAAATGCATGTGGTGAAAATAAACACTTGAGTAAGTCATAACTTCCTTAAATAAAAAAAAGCTTATGATTATTTCTTTTTTGTTGTTGTTGAAACCTACCTATATCTTATAATGGGGTTGAAAATTTTTGTGTAGCTTTTCCTAAGAAACTTTTTATAGTTTGACCTCTATCATATTGATCACTAGATGTTGGGCTTTACATTTGAACTACCCAGAAGTCTGCTTATAGAGTGAGGTAAAAAGAGAGAAGCAGAGTATTTCCACTCAACAAATAGCAGTTATCAGCCCTTGTCCATGGAGTCCTCCTATTTGATATATAATAAGCAGCATTAGCAAAAGATTATATCAACATGTCATTATTCTAGTTCTTTTTATCATTGCAGTACAATTGTTTTCAAGATTTAGTCTGGGAAATAAATATATTTATGAAATTTTGTTTAACATGAAGGAATAAACTCCAAAATACATGCTGATTTCTTTCTTGTATATGCTGCTCTGCATGTGATACTAGTTGCCTGGTAACTTGATTATATTAGATCATGGTGGAAAAAAGCAGTCAATTGCTTTTTCAGGACATTTAATATGTCAGACTTTCAACATCAAGGTAGCATATCTAGGAGAAAACGTGCATACGCTTTACCAGGTTGCTGTTGGTTTTCAGCTAGAAAAGGTTCTTGAACTAATGCTTTCCATAGGGAAGAATTATAATTTAAAGGTATCCTAAATTGTAATGTATAACTGCTGTCAAAATTTTGTGGCCTCAGTTCAACTTTTTAGTAATACCTATGTCAAAACAGACCCCTTTTTTGTTTTTCTTTTTTTCTTATTTATTTTAAGAGAGTGAGGTGAGAGAGAGAACAGTCATGTCAGGGCCTTCAGCCACTGCAAACAAACTCCAGATGTATGCACCCCCTTGTGCACATGTGCGACATTGCATGCTTGCATCACTGCATCTGGCTACATGGGACCTAGAGATTCAAGCATGAGTTCTTAGTCTTCACAGGCAAGGCCCTTTATTGCTAAGCCTTCTCTCCAGCCCAAAGCAGACCTCTTTTCTAACTACCATTTCTTGGCACTTTTCTGTATTAGTCCTCTACCACTAGAAAACCAGTTATAGCTCAGAAACAATGAAAGAGAAGACTTATGGGGTTCAAACCAGGCTGTGGAGATGCTGCTTAATGTAACTGAAAACACAGTACAGTTGTGTGGTGTTTAAGGATGGAGACATGTTCTGAGAACTGTATCCTTAGTTGATTTCCTCTCTATATGAACACTGTGTAAATAGGCAACAGCTCTTATGAAATCTCTGTCACATGAAGTCCATCAATACTGAAATACCACCATGTGACATATGACTGTCAGTGAATGCAAAACTATTGGTAAAGCTCTTGGAACATCTAGATTTCAAAACAAATTCCCTACCAAACCATGGCAGACTAGAGACGCTCCTATGCTTCCTCACTGTTATGACGTATCCCTGGCTGCTTGTTTTCACTTCTACTTGATGTGTGTAATTAGTAGCACTGGCTGTGTTCTCTGTCCATCGGGGCACTAGCTTTGGCCAGGCTGATCAGGTAATGGACCAAAACGTCATACATGGAAGACTCCAGAAATGCAGATGATTAAAACTTTTTAATTTGGTGACTACTTCTCTGTATAAAGTAGCACCAAGTTGTAAAATGAATTTATTCTCTGCTCATCTGTGTTCCCTGGCCTAAAAGCATGTGCCCCATGTGGGCAGATCAACTTAACCCTGGGAGAAGGTGCTATGTGCCAGTGCCTATGATATTTTTTCATCTTGCTGTCCAAGGCCCTTCTTGACTTTCTTACCCACTCCCTAAAAGAGAATGTTTGTTTGTTACCTCTTACCGACATTTATTTTGACAATTTTTTTCTGACAGTCCATCCTCATCCTCTCCCATGATGTCCACAGCTGAAAATATCAATGCAACAAGGATGGCAAAGCAGCAGACCAGAGCGAAGATTACAATGCACTTCTGCTGGGACTGCAAGAGAAGGAAGCAGAAGACATGTGAGCTGGGTTGCAGTCACTTAGGAAATTCAAGATTTCTCAATTCCACGGAATATCCTTTGGAATGTCATAACTTTGATCACTACTAGAAAGAGGCATTTCTCGGGGGAGCCTATGATTTTTATGTTTCTTCCTCAACACAGACTTTGATTCTCAGTAAAATATGTTACAACCTGTTAAATAATTCTACAGTGGTATCCAGGTTTTTGACCAAGCTTGCTCTCTTTCCTGCCAATCAAATGCAGTCCATAAAGAATGGCTACAGGATGAGAGCTTTAGTGGTTATGCAACTGACCTAGTTTTGTTTTGTTTTATTTTTTTCAAAACATTGAACATAACCACAAACAACATTCACCTTGTTGGTTTTCCACTTAGAAATAGAAGCTGAATGTCCAGGTGGTCAAAGCAACTCACATCCTCATCTTTATGTGCAAGCACTGTCACCAAAGGTACCCCAACTTCTACGACCCAGTGGCTAAGATGGGAGAAAATGTGGCCATGACAACTGGGTAGGAGCTGTGACCACTGAAACAAATGATTTTTGTCTACTTTCCTTCTTCCATGGCTACATGTGTTTGTCCTTGCTCCCAAACTCATATGTTAAAATCTTCATTCCCATACCATGGCATTAGAAGACAGACTCTTTAGGACAATGGTAAGGTCAGAAAAACAGAACTTTCATGAATGAGGTGGTGACTGAAAAGCTCTAGAAGCGGGGTTGGGAAGGTGGCTCAGTGGATAAAGCACTTTCTATGCAAACATGACTACTTGAGTTTGGATCTCTGGCATGCATGTAAAGCCAGACATAATAGTACTAGTATCTGTAACACTAGTATGCCTATACAAAGATGAGAGGCAGAAATGGGAGAATCCCCATGCTCTGGTGGTTAACAAAGTGCTTTGGCAATGATCTGCATTGTTTTGGAGACCTCATGGATCTCCCTGAGCAACAGCTCACTGTGTGGGTAATACATTTCTGGTACCTGGATTTACAAGCCAGTGCCCATGGTTTAGGATTAAGCTCTCTGTCCTCTATAAGGCCTTTCACATTTTTTTCATTTTACCCATTTCCTCTAGACATTATATACAGAAACAAATAACAGCTTTCATAAGGACTTAAAGTAACGCAGAAATATTCACTGATCAAGTCCTGAAACAAATAGAACTAAATAGTATCTCAAAAATAAGCCTGAAGACTTCAGCTTAAATATACCACTGTCAGCTCCACCATGGGCACTCAAAAACTGCATCCTAGTGAAGTCAATATTGGATGTTGAAACTACAACAATATTGATTTGCTTCTCTTTATTTTGAATTATCTGTGAAAGCAGTAAAAGAAAACCCCAGTTAACCTATGTACTATTAGAAATACTTTGATGCCATAATCCTCTTAGATTTCCATTAACTTCTATTAATTTAATTCTATATTATTAAATTCCATTAAGAACAACAATGGAGCTAGTATTTTCATTTTAATTTGTCAAAGATGAGAAATTCAGACTCTAATACTCATTATAAAATGTGTCCTTGTAACAATGTACTCTAACAATATAAGGTCATACCATGATTTTCCATAATTTTACTTAATTTTCATCTCATCAAAATGAAATATTTTGCTCAAATGATAGTATAAAACATCATAAATGGGGGCTGGGGAGATGGATGTTCAGGTAAGAGTGTTTGTCATACAAGCATGAGGGCCTGAGAAAATCTCTGATCCCCAGCACCTACATAAAATTCTGGGCATGGCCATAGCATGCTTAAACCCTAGTCGTAAGGGGGATGCTGGTCGGTTACTCAAAAAAAAAAAAAAAAAAAAATGCACATAGACACATCAGCAGGTTCAGTGAGAGACTCTATGTCTAGGAAACAACATGGAAGATAAAGAAATGACACCCAATACTGTCCTCTGGCCTGCATGTGTGTGCACAGAGCACACAAACATGTATACCCTATACATACATATACCACACCACACATGCCAAAAACAAACTATAAATGGAACCAAGCTCCAGGTTATGAAGAGACTTACTCATTTTTAATTTCTTAGTACACCATTCCAAAACTCAATATGACATACTTTTTTTGTTTTCACTGAATTGAATCAAAGAAAGCAAATCTTTAAGGAAACCCAATAACCACAACTGCAATTTAAACTTCCTTGATGAGCTCAAATGAAATTCGAGACAATATGATGGAGTATCCAGTCATTCACGACACTGGAATTTCCATGCACCTGAAAACACTTCTCTTTTGGTCAAGAAATAAATCCAGGACTAGAGAGCTGGTTAAGGCACTTGCCTGCAAAGCCCAATGACCTGAGTTCGGTTCCCCAGTACCCACACAAAGCCAGTGGCACATGCATGTGGAGTTCATTTGCAGTAGCTAGAGGCCCTGGCATACACATTTTCTCTCTCTTCTTACCACTGAATAAGTTTTTTTTTTTTAAAGAAATAAATCTAATTACACTGACATTTAAAATACCTGCATGTCATGTCTTTATCAAATGTATTTTACCACAAGTAAGAAATAGAGATAATTAGAAGTGCTATATGTTTTGAACTGGGCTTCTAGATCCCTTATCAAGCTCTTAGGAAATTATACTTATGCACCTAAATATAAATATACAAAAACTGACCCCAAATTAAAATTATTCACATTATCTTTTATTTATTTATTTTTAAAATAACAATATGAGGGCTGGAGAGATGGCTTAGTGGTTAAGGCACCTACCTGCTAAGCCTAAGAATGCCGGTTCCAATCTCCAGGTCCCACGTTTAGCCAGATGCAAAGTGACACAAGGGTGCAATGCTGCACTTGACCACAAGGGGGCGCAAGCATCTGGATTTCATTCACAGCAGCTGAGAGGCTGCTGGCACACCCATCTCTATCTGTCTTCCTCTCCCTCTCTCTCTGTCTCTCTCTGTGTCTCTCTCCACAAAAAATAACAAATAAAAAAATAAAACAACAATATGATGTAATTTTTTAAAAATCATGCTTAAGACTTAAAACATATAGCACATTTTATGTGTATAGTTCTTATTCAGTACAAAACTAAAAGTTCTAGAACAATTACTTTCTCAGAAAGACTCAAAGGGATTTGGTCTGGAATGACCCAAGGTGATACAGCTGAGCAAAACTGTCTTAATATTACCAGTTGGGAAGAATCAGATCTCTAAATCCCAAATCTCTTGATGTGTTCTATAGATTCAAATACTTCCCTTTACAGTTTTATTTTTGATTTATTCATTATCTACTTAATCTCAGCCAGGCTATTTTCTCATTGCTCTTAGTTTTAGTTCACAAATTCCCAGAGCCATCTTTCAGTGTAACATTGCTGTTGAACAGTTGGCCCTGAGCTATCGTGTCTTGGCATTTCTAAAGGCTAAGGATTTTCCAATGATTTGAGATGTGTTCCAGCACTGGGTTTCTAGTTGTGTTCCCAGGAGAACATGTCACCCAGAAGACTCAGAGTTATCTTATGTGGTGATTATCAAGCTCCACGATAATGGACCCAAGTCAAAAACTTACACTACTCACTGTTCTCTGGAAATCCTTTTTGTGGTTATCACTTCACATCCATGTTTCCTAGGGTCATTAGTATGTTCCTCTCATGCTGTAGGTGAAGCTACTCCTTAAGTGTGCTAATTTATTCCCAAAGCTTTACAGAGCTACTTGTAATGTGTGTCAGCAGCCCAGAGTGTCCTGCTGAGCACCAGAAGCATGCTCAGTTTCATGCTGTGAAGAGAAGTGTGGATTAGTCCACCAATCTAAGCAGAGGAGAATGAGATGGGATTTTAGAAAGGTCCAGGTAGCTAGAGCTGGAAGGACAAAGTATTGGAGACAGGGGATCCTCAGAGAGAGAGAGAGAGAGAGACTGCACAGATCTTCAGGAGATCTCCCTGAGTTTTCAGCTGAGCACCAGTGAGCCTACCCACAGGGCTGGTGTTCAGAGTGAGAAAAATCTTGTAATACATGAGGCATGAAATAGAGTACTTAAAGGATATGGCCTAGAAAATGAAATGGGGAAAAGTTAGCCCTAGATGCAAGGTCTCTCAAAACAAACAAAGATCATAAAAGCCAAACCTCAGAAAACCTAAACTATTCACAAGTAACTGCATATGAGACCAAAAGTCAGTATTATTTAAAAAATACTCTAATACCATCATGCAGCAAAATAAAATCCATAATGTCTAGTATCTAGAAAAAAATTAGCAGACATGACAAGAAACAAGGAGCCATGAGCCAATGAGAATGATCAATTAACTGAAATCACTCAAAAGTGACAGAAAAGAGTGAATTAGATATAAACATTAAAGAAACCACTGTATGGGCTAGAGATGGCTTAGTGGTTAAAGTGCTTGCCTGCAA
The DNA here is from genome assembly GCA_036365145.1 of Orientallactaga sibirica. Classification (NCBI taxonomy): domain Eukaryota; kingdom Metazoa; phylum Chordata; class Mammalia; order Rodentia; family Dipodidae; genus Orientallactaga; species Orientallactaga sibirica. The sequence continues at coordinate 15,117,445 of JAEOAD010000035.1, read as the reverse complement.
AGCCTGAGGACCCAGGTTCAATTCTCCAGGTCCCACATAAGCCAGATGCACATGGTGGCGCATATGTCTGGAGTTCGTTTGCAATTGCTAGAGGCCCTGGCATGCCCATTCTCTCTCTTTCTCTCCTTCTCTATGTCTCTAATAAATAAATTAAAATTTAAATTAAAAAACTGTAGTATATTTTGCATGTTCAAGATGATAAACATGCCAAAGAAAGTTGAGAAATTGGGCTGGAGAGATGGCTTAGCAGTTAAGGCACTTGCAGGCAAATCCAAAGGACCCAGGTTCAATTCCCCAGTACTCATATAAACCTGGATGCACAGAGTGGCATATGCCATTTTCAGTAGCTAGAGGGCCGGGAATGCCCATTCTCTCTATATTTCTGCCTTTTTCTCTTTTGCTTTCTCAAATAAATAAATGAAATATTTAAAAAGAAAGAGGAAATTTTAACAAGATATATATCCAAGTTCCAGAAACAAGAAATTGACTGGATAGAATTAATAGATTAGATATAACATGTGATTAGTGATCTCTATGAAAGGGAGAATGGGTACACCAGAGCCCCTAGCCACTGTAAACAAACTCCAGATACATGTACTAGTATCTGCATCTGGCTTTACATGTATACTGGTGAATCAAACTGGGGTCATTAGGCTTTGCAGACAAATGTTTTAGCCACTGAGCCATATCTCCAGCCCTCAATTTTGACATCTTTTTGCAATTATAATTTTTAAGATATTTTTCTGTTCTTCTTCACTTTTAGTGGTTCCCAAGAACATGGATATTAGACTTCTTGAATAATCACTCCTATTCTGTCTAATTTTTTTCTACTTCTTATTTCTCTCCTCTCTCTCTCTGCTTGCAAATTAATATTTATAGGAAATTGTCAAAACTGAGGAAGATTAATTAGGAAATAAGCTTGAGATTAGAAGTATTATATATTTTCATTGGGCTTTTATACCATTGACAATCTCTTAGAAATTTATATCATATGCTTAAAGGAAAATGTAAACATAAACATTAGCTTTTGTACAATGATAAAGGAGTAAATTTATCAGGATGACAGAATAATAAGCATTTTTTCAACTAATAAACAAGTTTCAAACACATAAAGCAAAAGCTAATAGAATGTAAGGGAAATTAAAAATCCTCAAATATTCAGTGATTTCAAACACCTTTTTAGATTATAACAGTTTGATAAGAAATTAATATGTATGTATAAAATTTGAACACCACTAAACACTTATGGAACATTCCACTAAAAATTTAGCAGAAGTTAACTTTTATATGAGGTCATATAGAATATTTGCCAAAGAGGCTACATTTATGCCTTTAAATAAGTCTCAGTAAAGTTGAAACAACTCCAGAAATAAAATTTATTCTCTGACCAAAATTAAACAGAAGTCAACAACAGAAAGATCTCTGAAAACCCTCAAATATTTGGAATTTAATATAATTTCCATAGTTCATAAGTCAAAAAAAGAAATTAAGAATTAGATTTTTGAGCCAAATGAAAATAAAAGCCAAATATATTTTTTAAAGAGTGTTATTCTATAACAGAAATGATGACAAAAAAATCTGTACTGAAAGTATAAAGATTTTTATCATCTCAATATATTCTTTAAGCATGTAAAAAGGAAGAGTACAATGAATTCAAAATAGGCAAATGAGGACAGGAGCAATGGCTTAGTGCCTAAGGTACTTGCTGTGATGTCTAAGGACCCAGGTCCAATTCCCTAGTACTCACATAAGCCAGATGCACAAGGTGGCAAAGATTTCTGGAAATCATCTGTAGTGGCTGGAGGCACTGACATGCCCATTCTCTCTATCTGTCTCTTTCCCCCTCTATATAAATAAATAAATAAATAAATAAATAAATAAATAAATAAATAAATAATTTAAAAAACAAAATAGGCAAATGAATAGTAAGAAAGAGCACTTGCTATTGGGGATGAGGTGTCACGGGGGTAGATCTTGGAGTACAGCCCTAAGGTATATTTGTGGGTGGATCTAAATTCCAGCCCAAAAGGGGGAAAAAAAAGTCTGAGCTCTGGTGGTTCATGCTTGCTGGTGTGGTGTTTGTTTGCTGCAACTGTGCCACTCTGTTGGAATCTATGAAAGGAAGCTAGCTTCTTCTACCACTGATTTTGTAAGCCTGAAATAGATTCCATTCCTCTCATAAGCTGTGTCTGGTTGGATGTTTGTTCCAGAAATGGAGAGCTAACTGCAACAGTTAATTTTGTTACCACAGAAGTGGGGTAGTTGCTGCCATGAATCTGGCCATGTGGACTTTGGGCTTTTGGAACTTGTGTGTTGAAGGAATGTGGATGGACTTGGTACTGGAGACTAAAGACCCTTTATGGGATATTTTGGTGAGAGTTTGAAAATACTGAATGCAGAGAGAATTGTGTTTAGAGGCTTGACTCATGAATTTTCAAAGGGCAAGAAGAGAGAACTTTGTTGGAGCTGGGCTACTGGCATAAAGGATGGCCACATTCTGTTACTCATGCCCAGAGAGTGTGATCAAACTTGAATTTAAAAGTAATGAACAGAAATATAAAAGATGTACAGTTTATCACAGGAAAAATACAAGCAAGTTTAAAGTACAGGTACAGAGACTGATTTTAGGTTGCCAAAACTACAGTTTTTAAACAGATTACCATTATTATGGGTGGGCCAACTGCTTTACATTTAAACAAAGGGAAAGATGCCTGAGGATAAAATCCACCCAGGAGTCTAAGCCTGAAATAAACTCTGTTCCTCCCATAAGCTGTGTTTGGTTGGATGTTTGTCCCAGCAATGTGGAATTTACTGCAACATTAGGCAAGCACACTAATATTGAACTATACCCCAGATTTCCATGATTCAAGTTTCCAAATTCATAGCTGAATACCATCAGTCGCTGCCCCTGAATGTCTATATTTACTTAGAGCCCTTCAAGATGCTAAGCAGAGGATATCCACTATCCCAAGTTTCACAGATTACAAGAACTGGAGAGTCACAAAGCATTGGAATATTCAGAATACTCAGAGATCATCTCATCCAACCCTCCATTTTATCCTTTTCTGGGAAAGTAAGATGCCGGGAGAAGGACACTTGTACCCTAGTTGTTTCTTGGTCAATGCCTCATTTCCTGAATGACACACCTACAAGGAAAAGGAATGCTAGAGTTTCTGAAGGACAAATGGCACAAAAGAGGCACTCTATCTAGCCTGCAATGACAGCCTGTGACTGGCATACTTTAGCAGGGTTGGGGTGGAAAAGACCCTACAGATAAAAGGAACCTTTCCTTCTACCTGTAGTCCCTGGTGGCATGGTAAAAAGAATAAAAATGTGTTTCATTTGATTTATAAATACTTAGCAAGTATCTAACACCTATTATATACTAGAGATTCAAAATTATGGTCCCATTAAGAATGTCTGGGGGGAGGGCATGGTGGTGTGGAGTGAGTAGGCAAGACCCCTGTTTCCTGGCTCCTCCCAGTTCCCTGATTCAGAGACCCTGGGCCAGACTGCGTGCTGGCGGGTGCAGCAAGGAGTGAGTAGTCCAGATCCCTGTTCCCTGGCTCCTCCCAGTCCTTCAGTCCTGGTGGGTCTCATTGTCCCTTGCTTGGGGAGGCCTGATCCTTGTGTAAGCTGTGGAATCAGGCCTTTTGATCTGGTATCCTGACTGTCCAGTGGATACCAACATTCCTGTTCACCTGAGTCAGAGGGTCCACAGGCCAAAGGACAAAAACTTGGTTCCTCCTCAAAAAAACAAAGAATCTCCTTAAAATGGGTAGACAGCAATGCAAAAAAGCTAACAAAAGTCAGAAAACTGAGTTTTCCACCAAGGATGCCTAGTCCTACAAATGAAATCATAGAGAAATCAACAGAAATTCATTCCCAAAAAGAAAATATAACAACCAGGGAGACACTGATTAAAAAATTGCAGAACAGGAAGCATACCATCAAAGAGCCAAGAATCTTATCAATGAAATTGAACAGAATTGTCTCCTAGAGCATTCAGCTTTTGACAGTAGGCTTAACTTGATTGAAGAAAATGTTAGAACCCTCCAAAGAGATATGAATAAATTGAAGGTGAGTCAAGAAATGGAAGATCTCTCAACAATGGGTTGATTAAGCTTAATGACTTGATCAAATACAAGAATGAATTTCAGGAAGCATCAAGAAAATCAAAACTCAAGTTGAAATTGTACCTCAAAAAAGAGATGGACATGATGCAAAATAACACAACAGAAAACAAAAATCAAATAGAAATTATAAAAACCTCTCTAGAACCCCTCACTAACAAAGTTATTCATGTGGAAGACAGAACCTCTGACCTGGAAGACAAGACAGAAGAAATTGATCAGGAGGCCAAAAACATTGCTAAATTCAAAAAATCAAGTGAATAGAATATAAGGGAAATGTGGGATACCCTAAAATGACCAAACAGTCTAATCATGGATGTACCAGAAGGAGATGACATCCAGGACAGAGGGATAGAGAACATATTCAACAAAATTACTGAAGAAAATTTTCCAAATCTCTCAAAAGAGAGGCCCATCCAGATACAAGAAGCCCACAAAACACCAGACAGACAGGGCCAAAGAAGAAACTCTCCAGGATACATAATAGTTAAAACTCTTAACAATGAAAACAAAGAGAGTGTTAAAAGCAGCAATAGACAAAACAACTCACAACATACAAAGGCAATCTCATCAGAATTATGTCAGATTTCTCAATGGAAACCCTGAAAGCCAGAAGGTCCTGGAATGGAATACCTCAAAGTCTAAAAAACTATGGCTTCCAACACAAGTTACTCTACCCAGCAAAAGTATCCCTCATAATAGATGGTGAAAGGAAAACTTTCCATGAAAAAAGTCAGCTCTATGATTATATGAACACAAAGCCAAACCTACAGAGAATACTTGAGGGAATACTCCACACAAAAGAGTCAAACAACCAATCTCAAAAGCCAACAAAAAGAAGATCATAATAACCAAAAACAGACCAGGCTCAACATAGCACAAAACACAAGAAAGCACCAAACCCCATAAAACACCTCATCATGGAAGGGATTAATTCAAATCTTATAGTAATAACCTTAAATATTAATGGTATTAACTCACCCATCAAAAGACACAGGTTATCAGGGTGGATCAAAAACTGGACCCTTCTATCTGCTGTCTTCAAGAAACCTACCTCACCACTAAAGATAGACACCTCCTCAAGGTGAAAGATTTGAAAATGACATTCCAAGCCAATGGAGTGGGTATGGCTACATTAATATCTGATAAAATAGATTTCAACCCAAAAGTAATCAAAAAGGACAAAGAAGGCCACTTCTTACTCATCCAACATGAGGACATCGCAATCATAAATATATATATGCCAAACACAGGTTTACCACAGTTTATAAAACAAAATCTACTTGACAATAAAACAGAAATAAACACCAACACTATCATAGTTTGCGACTTCAGTACTCCACTATCATCAATAGACGGATCATCCAAGCAGAAAATCAACAGGGAAATAAAAGAGCTCAACATCATAGATCAACTAGATCTAACGGCTATCTACAGAACTTTCTACCCCAACACTACAGAATACACATTCTTCTCAGCAGCCCATGGAACCTTCTCCAAAATTGACCATATATTAGGTCCTAAAGCATGCCTTCATAAAGTCAGGAAAACTGAAGTAACTTCTTGCATCATGTCAGGTCACAATGCTTTAAAGCTAGAAATTAACAACAAGAGGCACATAAAGAACTCCACCAGCTAATAATGGTTATCCCATTTAAACGGTGCTGACTTCACTCCATTAGAGAATCTGCTTCTCTTTTTCAGATTGGGAGCTGGACCTGAGGTGAAAAAGACCCAGAACACTCCATCCCAGCCCCAGCTGAAACCACAGAGGAACTGGAGAAATGAGCAGGAATGTTCTTAGTGAATCCAATATCAGCACAAAGATGATGGAGATAGACACTGAAGACACTCAACACATACCAAAGCAGAGATCCAGAGGCTCCTGAGTGCCCATCACTGAAGTAGTCTTAAAATGCTCCCAACGTGGCTCAGGGAATTTTGCAGAAGAGGGGGCAGAAAGATAGCCACAAGTTGGGACATTTTGCACACAGACATTGCCTCTCCCCCATAACTGACTGCTGCCCCCATCATGCATGACCCACAATCTCCATGGGTTGACTTTCATCCCCAATGAGGAAGATCTCTTCAGATCTCCAGTATGTTATTTACATACTAAGTATTTCCATATCTAATAAAAACATTTTTAAACCATAAAAAAAGAATGTTTCTCAGGCTGGAGAGATGCCTTTGTGGTTAAGGTGCTTGCCTGTGAAGCCTAAGGACCCAGATTCGATTGCATGGTACCCATGTAAGCCAGATGCACAAGGTGGTGCATGTGTCTGGAGTTCGTTTGCAGTGGCTAGAAATCATGACATGCCCATTTTCTCTTTCTCTCAAACAAATGACTAAAATATTTAAAACAGAATGTTTCTGTCTTGCGAGGCTACATCTGTCAAAATCTCTCTAAATTTACCTATTCTGATCTGACTCTCGTTGGACAATCTGTTTTTCTTTTTTCAGAAAGCAAAAAGAACCCAAGACAACCAAAATCTACAAACGAGACTAGATAGCTGACTCCCTGGCAGGAGATGAACCACCACTCACACAGCAGTCAGGGCCCAGGTGAACCCACAGAGGAATTGGTGAGATGAGCAAGAGAGCTGATTCCACAGCAAGTCTGACAACTTGTGCCAGGGTGATGGAGACAGACACTAAGGATACTCAAAACATAGCACAGCAAAAATCACAAAACTGCAGAGAGCATAACACTAAAGCAGACTTAAAGCATACCTATCAAGGCTCAGGGAATTTTGTGGGACAGGGGATGGAGAGAAGGTAAGAGCCACAGGGTGGGAGGGAATATCTAGAGACATCACCCTTCCCAAAATCACTATTGCTTTCATAACACATGACCCACAACTCCATGGTAAGACCAGCAATGCTACTACAGAGGGCCCTCAGTGGAGTGGGGGTGAAGAGGAAGGAATTGATGGTACCAAAATCTGATGAGTTCAAAGTTTCTACTTAATAATAATAATAAAAAGAATGTCTCTGTCTTCAAGCACCTTACATTTGAGGGGTGTGTGTGTGTGTGTGTGTGTGTGTGTGTGTGTGTGTGTGTGTATGTAAAATGGTCATTCCAGCCTAATGGTTACATTTGAGGTGTGTGTATGTGTGTGTGTGTGTGTGTGTGTGTGTGTGTGTGTGTGTAAAATGGTCATTCCAGCCTAATGGTTACATTTGAGGGCTGTGTGTGTGTGTGTGTGTGTGTGTGTGTGTGTGTGTGTGTAAAATGGTCATTCCAGCCTAATGGTGTTGTAGTTTAGCTAGGGTGGATTGAGGTAAGTGATCCAGCTCACAAAAGAGTTTAATTCTGAAGCCAGATATGGTAGCTCATGCCTTTAATCCCAGCACTAGGGAGACTGAGGTAGGAGGATCCCCAAGAGTTTCAGACCAGTCAGGACTACAAATTAAGTTCTAAGTCATCCTGGACTAGAATAAGATGCTGTCTCAAAAAGAAACATTAGTTCAATTCCATTGTCTCTCCACCCTCCATTCTATGCACACCTTGTTGCTTCCAGAGGAAATAGTTATCTCTGTGATCATAAACCAAAAGGAGTAATCCTGTATATCAGTAAGTGAGTAATAAAAATGTTAATGTCAACATGCAGTAGCACATATCCAACAGCCAGAATGTTATACTTTCATGTTCTCTGTCCCCTCCCCTTCATTGTAATATAAAAGTGAACCAAAAAATGACAAGAAATTGCCCACTGTACTGTGATAAACACAGGGTTCTTTTGGTAAACTGTACTCTATACCCTGCTTTTAAGACTATGAATTTTTGGGTACTTCAAAATAAGTATAAGTCCCACAGCTAGAGTGGGAGATTTATTCTGAAGTTAGCTAGCTACAATAGTTTCATGTTTCTTTTTCTTTGTGATTTGTTTTCTGGTGGCAGCAAAGGGTGACATTTTGTCTTGCCAGTGGGAAAAACACTATTGACAAAACTCAATAATTTTTTTAGCTAATTAAACAACAAAGAAAAGGTCAAGGATGAATTTGTGTATATGAAAGAAAGCAAAAAGTGGAATTTCTTTTTGATATCATTGCTATTTATCTCCTTATTTTAAAAAGGAAATACCCATATAGTGTACATGTTTACATAAAGTATATTTCAAGGACACCAGAGGTAGATAAGAGGAAATATTTAAATCATATAATCCAATCTCATAACAATTAGAGGAGCCTTCCCTCAGTACCCCTCCTCTGAGGGATGATATCACTGCAGGGACCTTACCCTCAGTACAGCTCCTCTGAGGGATGACATCACTGCAGGGACCTTACCCTCAGTACCTCTCCTCTGAAGGATGACATCACTGCAGGTACCTTACCCTCAGTACAACTCCTCTGAGGGATGACATCACTGCAGGGACCTTACCCTCAGTACCTCTCCTCTGAGGGATGACATCATTGAAGGGACCTTACCCCCGGTACCCCTCCTCTGAGGGATGACATCACTGCAGGAACCTTACCCCCAGTACCCCTCCTCTGAGGGATGACATCACTACAGGAACCTTACCATCAGTACATCTCCTCTGAGGGATGACATCACTGCAGGGACCTTACCCTCAGTACCCCTCCTCTGAAGGAGGACATCACTGCAGGGACCTTACCCTCAGTACCCCTCCTCTGAAGGAGGACATCACTGCAGGGACCTTACCCTCAGTACCCCTCCTCTGAGGGATGACATCACTGCAAGGAACTTACCCTCAATACCCCTCCTCTGAGGGATGACATCACTGCAGGGACTTTACCCTCAGTACCCCTCCTCTGAGGGATGACATCATTTCAGGAACCTTACCCTCAGTACCCTTCCTCTGACGGATGACATCACTGCAGGGACCTTACCCTCAGAACCCCTCCTCTGAGGGATGACATCACTGCAAAGATCTTACACTCAGTACCCCTCCTCTGAGAGATGACATCACTGCAAAGATCTTACACTCAGTACTCCTCCTCTGAGGGATGACATCACTGCAGGGACCTTACCCTCAGTACCCCTCCTCTGAGGGATGACATCACTGCAGGGACCTTACCCTCAGTACCCCTCCTCTGAGGGATGACATCATTGCAGGAACCTTACCCTCAGTATCCCTCCTATGAGGGATGACATCACTGCAAGGACTTTACCCTCAGAACTCCTCCTCTGAGGGATGACTTCACTGCAGGGGCCTTATTCTCAGTACCCCTCCTCTGAGGGATGACATCACTGCAGGGACCTTACCCTCAGTACATCTCCTCTGAGGGATGACATCACTGCAGGGACCTTACCCTCAGTACTCCTCCTCTGAGGGATGACATCACTGCAGGGACCTTACCCTCAGTACCCCTCCTCTGAGGGATGACATCACTGCAGGGACATTACCCTCAGTACAGCTCCTCTGAGGGAAGACATCACTGCAGGGACATTACCCTCAGTACCCCTCCTCTGAGGGATGACATCACTGCAGGGACCTTACCCTCAGTACCCCTCCTCTGAGGGATGACAACACTGCAGGGACATTACCCTCAGAACCCCTCCTCTGAGGGATGACATCACTGCAAGGACCTTACCCTCAGTACCCCTCCTCTGAGGGATGACATCACTGCAGGGACCTTACCCTCAGTATTCCTCCTCTGAGGGATGACTTCAATGCAGGGGCCTTACTCTCAGTACCCCTCCTCTGAGGGATGACATCACTGCAGGGACATTACCCTCAGTATGCCTCCTATGAGGGATGACATCACTGCAGAGATCTAACCCTCAGTACCCCTCCTCTGAGGGATGACATCACTGCAGGAACCTTACCCTCAGAACCCCTCCTCTAAGGGATGACATCACTGCAGGGACCTTACCCTCAGTACCCCTCCCCTGAGGGATGACATCACTGCAGGGACCTTACCCTCAGTACCCCTCCCCTGAGGGATGACATCACTGCAGGGACCTTACCCTCAGTACCCCTCCCCTGAGGGATGACATCACTGCAGGAACCTTACCCTCAGACCCCTCCTCTGACGGATGACATCACTGCAAAGATCTTACCCTCAGTACCCCTCCTCTGAGGGATGACATCACTGCAAAGATCTTATACTCAGTAGCCCTCCTCTGAGGGATGACATCACTGCAGGGACCTTACACTCAGTACCTCTCCTCTGAGGGATGACATCACTGCAGGAACCTTACCCTCAGTAGCCCTCCTCTGAGGGATGACATCACTGCAAAGATCTTATACTCAGTACCCCTCTTCTGAGGGATGACATCACTGCAGGAACCTTACCCTCAGGACCGCTCCTCTGAGGGATGACATCACTGCAGGAACCTTACCCTCAGGACCGCTCCTCTGAGGGATGACATCACTGCAGGAACCTTACCCTCAGTAACCCTCCTCTGAGGGATGACATCACTGCAAAGATCTTACCCTCAGTACCCCTCCTCTGAGGGATGACATCACTGCAGGGACCTTACCCTCAGTAGCCCTCCTCTGAGGGATGACATCACTGCAAAGATCTTACACTCAGTACCTCTCCTCTGAGGGATGACATCACTGCAGGAACCTTACCCTCAGTAGCCCTCCTCTGAGGGATGACATCACTGCAAAGATCTTATACTCAGTACCCCTCTTCTGAGGGATGACATCACTGCAGGAACCTTACCCTCAGGACCGCTCCTCTGAGGGATGACATCACTGCAGGAACCTTACCCTCAGTAGCCCTCCTCTGAGGGATGACATCACTGCAAAGATCTTACACTCAGTACCTCTCCTCTGAGGGATGACATCACTGCAGGAACCTTACCCTCAGTAGCCCTCCTCTGAGGGATGACATCACTGCAAAGATCTTATACTCAGTACCCCTCTTCTGAGGGATGACATCACTGCAGGAACCTTACCCTCAGGACCGCTCCTCTGAGGGATGACATCACTGTAGGAACCTTACCCTCAGTAGCCCTCCTCTGAGGGATGACATCACTGCAAAGATCTTACACTCAGTACCCCTCCTCTGAGGGATGACATCACTGCAGGAACCTTACCCTCAGTACTCCTCCTCTGAGGGATGACATCACTGCAGGAATCTTACCCTCAGTACTCCTCCTCTGAAGGATGACATTACTGCAGGAACCTTACCCTCAGTACATCATTCTCTGCTTGAACACTTCCAACTAGCTAACCTACTCGTTAGGGAGACAACACTGAGTTTTATAAGTTCCTTTTGACTTGATGTGATGGTTAACCTTTATTATCAACTTCGCAGGATTTGGAAACTCCTTGGATACACACCTGGCAGACCTCTAGGTGTCACTGAGGTATTTCTAGACCTAGGAAAGACGACCAACCTGAATGTGAATGGTACCATGCCATGGGCTGGCATCTGAATCAGAATCAAAAAGAAAAAAGGAGAATGAATGAATGCAAGCATTTATCTTTCTCTGCTTTCTGAATGCAAGCATTTATCTTTCTCTGATTTCTGACTGTTATGTTTCAAGAAGGCTGCCTCCCCTGTCCACTCTCCCCCCAGCAGTTACGTCCTTAAGATGTCCATCCATGAGTAAACTTGCATGTGCCTTCTCCATAACATGGGCTCTAAAGAAATACAAATTAAGACAACCTGAGGCACTGAATCAAGAAAGGCAGTTTTGTAACAGGGACAGTGAGGGCACTGATACTAGATGGAGGAAAGGCAGGGTTAAATATTTTAGCAGCTACTATAACAGATGTAGAGAATCTCATCTAATTAACATCACTGTAGGAATACAATGCAGCCTGCTGCTCTTGTGGAAGCCAACATTTCCCTCCTCTTCACCATTAATTTATCAACCTCTTTTTTCAAAGACTCAGGTAAAATCCCAAAGCAGGCCATGCACACAGCAGAGCTCTTTCCATGAACAGCAGGACTATCCAGAAGTACACTGCTGGGGAGCCACAAAGAACAGCCTCACCCTGAGCCACCACACTTCCTCCAGTCACTGGCACACACAGTCACTTTCTCCAGGGACAGTGGCTGGGCTGAGTTGCTGCTGGGCTCTTGTAAATCTTCCTTTGACTCAGTCATGAACATCATTGCGCTCCAGCCCTCCATGCTTCCCATCACACAGTATATCACTCCTTTAAAGGCAGGACAAGGCATCTTGCAAACTCAATCACTGAAAAAGTATTGGCTAATCACAGAACCAGGGAGGGGCATTGCATACAAATTCTTTCGATAAATCAGTGCTCTTTCCATCCCTCTGCCCATCCTAGGTTCACTGGGGCTCTACTTCAGTGCCAAGATTGCACATATAACAAAAGCAAGCACAAGTACCTATTCCTACCTGGCCCTGCAGGTGACATTCTCCCACCTGTCCTTTCCCTCCGTCAGCTTTCCTGGTCCCATCTCTTTTTGGTAACCACTCCTAAGCTGCTGACCATCCAGAGTGTCTCTATCATGGACTTCTAGTCTCTCCTTCAGAGTGTGTGAGCCACGGATACAGGTTAGAGGCCTACAGCTGAATCCTGGCAGAAGACAGTGCCATGTGGTGAACTATACCTCAGACACTTTTTGTAAGTGACTACTCTCTGTCTGCTTCTAAAGCGGTGATGTTTGTCCTAGCTCTAGGAGCTGCAGTTTTTTAGTCAAAGCTCAATTGGTCATTGGTAACTATATGCGCAGTAAGAGGAAACTGGATAGGTGAGGACTATGATACACCCCAAGCATGGAAAACGGATCTGCATTACAGATTTGATGCCAATGTCCACAGCAGCTTGATCGGTACTTGCCAAAAGGTTAAAACAACTAAAATCAAAAGATTATCAAGACAAAAGGTGGTGTACACATTCAGTGAAATGTCAGAAGGCCCTAAAAGGAAGGTCATTCTGAAACATGTGCAACAAGTGGATAAACCTTGAAAACTCTTTTTCTAAGTGGAATAATGCTGCATAATTCCACTTATATAAAATCCTGTAGCGAGTCAAGTTCATAGGGACAGAAAGTGGAACAGTGACCAGGGGATACAGAAGAGGGGAAAATAGAGAGCATTTGCTTTCGTGGGTATAGAACTTCAGGTTTGCAAGACAAAAAGAGGTCTATGGATAGACAGAGATGGGAGAATAGCATTAACATATTTAATGCCACCAAGATTTACAAATAGTTTTTTTTATTACAATAGAATTAATTTAATGGAAAAAATAATAACCAACAACAGATAAATCTGAACTTGAACGAGTCTATTTATTCCTAAATAGTTCAAAATGTCTCTCTTAGCCCCTAGCTCCCTGTCACCTCATTCCTTGGTGTTCAGAACTTCAAAACCAGGGCTGGAGGTATGGCTTAGCAGTTAAGGTGCTTGCCTGCAAAGCCAAAGGACCCAGGTTCAATTCCCCGGTATCCACGTAAGCCAGATGTACAAGGGGACACATGCATCTGGAGTTCATTTACAGTGGCTAGAGGCCCTGGCATGTCCACTCTCTCTCTCTCTCTCTCTCTCTCTTCTCTCTGTCTTCTCTCTCTCTCTATCTCTCTCTCTGTGCTTGCAAATAAATTTATTAAATATTTTTTTAAAAAAAGAACTTCAAAACCTTACCCTTTTCTCTTCCTTCTTTCTTTTCTTTCTTCCTTCCTTCCTTCTTCCCTTCCTCCCTCCCTTCCTTGCTTGCTTGCTTTCTTTCTTTCTTTCTTTCTTTCTTTCTTTTTCCTTCCTTCCTTCCTTCCTTCCTTCTTTCTTTCATTCAAGATAGGCTATCTCAAACTCATTATGTAGTTCAGGATAACCTTGAACTCCTGATTCTTTTACATCTTTCTCTTATGTGATGAGATTACAGACATATACCATCATCCTCAGTTTATTTGGTACTGAGGTTAGAACCAAGAGCTTCCTCCATGCTAGACAAGTACTCTACCAACTAAGCTACATCGCCACTCTTCCCTCCACATTCTTAGAAAACAAAACTAAAATTACTACCCAGATGACAGCTTATTCTTTAGCATTAACTTATTGAGCTGCCTAGTGCTAGAGTGAGCTAGAACCTACCAAGGCACCTAGGGACCCAGTTCTTGTCATTATAGCGTTTTCTCTGTATCTACCTCATTTTATGCCCCTCCCAACCAATCACTGTTAATGTCAAGGGATTTTGCAAATAAAGCTGCATATATACATTTACTCGGTGAGTGAGGGTACAACCAGCTATGACTCAAATATCAGATGTTGAGGACAAGGGGAAAATATGTTCAAAGAACCATAATTATATGGAAATCTTCCCTTGTACAGAACAGCACTACCGTTATGCAATCAACAGTTACACAGTTAAGCTCTCCTCACTTTTGTTTTCTACTTTTGTTCAAAAGAGTTCCCACAGTGTCTTAGATCAAATAAAAACACATCTTATATTTCAAAAATTTTGTACTGCTGTTTCTTTTGCTGAAATCTCTTTTCAAAAGTTATATTCAGGGAGGATGCATATCCTTACTCATTTTCTCCTTCCTCCCATGTGTTTATACAAAAGGCCATGCTCCAACACTGAGCTCCTTCCCACCTGCTGTTTACTGCCCCTGCATCTGCTTTATTCTGTCTCCAAAATTACCTTTGACAGTTCTGTATTTTTGTCAGTCCCCACAAACCAAAAAATAAATCCTCTTCAACATATTTATGGGTGTTCACAAGTCTATACAATACTTGAGTACTCTTAGGACCCTGGCATATTCTGAGGTCTATGGCAGAAAGATGAAATGACACATCTAGGCGAATAGTCATGGAAATTCTTCAATGTTCCAAATATGATACAGAATGAAATGTATATATCAGATGATATATGAGATCATCAGGAAATTTCCCACTTATAGTGGGTAAGTCCTTAAGATGCTGAGAATAGCATGTAACATTTTTTTCCATCTTTTGAGCATTTTAGCAGAAAGTTTACATCTTTCAACAATCATTCTTATGGATTGAGAAATAAGCCAGGAATGAATTACAAATCCAGAGGTATGGTATCTACGGTAAGGACAGAACTTAAATGCAAACCTAACACAGCAAGTCACCTATCCACAGTAGACTCCTCAAACAATACCTCAATAGCACCAAGGGCTCTCACCCTGATTTCCCTTCCTGGAAAAGTCTCCCACTTCCTTTGCTCTGTGTTATGACTTCAGCTTATGAATTTCTTTATCCAAATTCTAAATTGCTTTCTGAAACCCTGCTAACTTTTGAAAAGTTTTCATCTTTAGTTAATCAGCATATTAATTCTTATTTAAATTAGAACAGCTCTGTGTTCAAAAATACCTTGGGAACCATTTCCTAGGAAATCTTTTAATGTAGTAACTTACTCTCGTTCTGCTATCTGACATTCTATAACATTCTTTAATCCAAATCATTGTGAAAATCTACTTTCTGTCATTATATTCAATGCAGTCTCCAGGGCCCACATTCTTATGATGTTGGAGGGATGGGTACATTCTATACCTCCATGGTTTTGCTTTATTTTCAGCACAAATTATATTCTATGATCTTGTGATGAATCAGGGGCTTGCTTGCATGCAAATGCCTGCCTTTTCTGTTGAAGTTTGGGTATATGTAAACTGGAAAATGACATTCCTCTGGAGGTTACACTATAATCACTATACCATATAGAATATAATGCCTCATTGCTCTATATGAATTTGCACAAAAAGAGAAAAAAAATAACTAAAAAAATGTATGTGTAAGGAGAGAGAGAGGGAGGGAGACTGATTTTTGTCTGCTACTAAAGGTATCAAACAATAGGACCAGATGTTCTTAGGGATTCTGAAAATGGGGTGAAAACTAATTTTTCCCTATGTTGCATAATTGTTTTAAAATACAACTGAGATTTACTTTACTACACATTGTAAAATATGCACAGAGACTTGGCCTGTCCCCCATAGCTCTTGACTACCCCCATAAAGCATGAACCACACTCCCCATTGATGATGGTCCCTATGGTATAAGGAGGACAGGGAGGAGGATAATGGAGTCACCACTATGAATGTAAAATTAGAATAATATAAATAAAAATAATTTTTAAAAAATGACACAGGGATTAATACTTTAAAAGAAGAGTTTAACACATACAGTTACCAAGAGGAAGGCACACTCCATGCCATGTAGGGCTACATAGACAAGCTCTAGTGTTACGAGGTAAGAGAGTGAAGGAAAAGCAGGAGTCAGAGCTTTTATGTGGAAAGAAATGAGCTAGGTAGAACAAGAAAGGTTAGTACCAGGTAGTTTGAATAATGTCAGTGGGCTATAAAGGTAGACTCTAGAAGTTTGGTACCTACTCTAAGGGTGATTTAGGGCAGTAGAAATACTGCTTTGGTGTGAGAGAGTTAAAGGAGATGGTTGGGATTTAGTCGTTTTGCATATAAAAAGCATTGCAAGCAAGCATATTGTTTTCCATTTCAAGAAATTAGCTACCCTGGGAGGGACAGTCAACTCCAGAATTAGTACAGCCCTAACATGCCAAAAGCCTCATAAAATAAAGAAGAAAAGATGATTAGCATAACAATGTAATGGCATATATACCAATTTCAACCTAGAAACAGTAAAAATCACAGAGGATCCACTAAGTGACCCCAAAGTACTATCATCTATGCTTATAAACACACATGCATGTTTTCACGCACATACACATGCACGTAGACAAACCAAAGGATAATACATCTTAATGAAGCACAAACTTCCCCTAGTAACAAGAAATATATGTTGGAGTTAGAATCCAATTGTCATGTACAACTCTTATGTCTCTATGCTATATTTATGAAAAATGGCCAAGGCCATGATCAATTATATCCTGAAGCTTTAGTAACATATTCCACATTATACTGTTTTAGCACTCAGAAATAAAAAAATTTCCATAATGATACCATGCTGAAAAATAATTATTTATATATAATGTTCTTCTCCGAACTGATATTAAAACTAGTAGTTTGTTTTTGGTCAGGGGAGGGTGGAAATGTGTCTCAGTCTGGTCTAAAGTTTTGGCAAAGAAACCATAAACTAATGAATGAAATATGTTTGAGAATCCTTTAGTTCAAAACTAATTAGGCCATATATTTGTGCTATTTTACATAGATATTCTTTGGAGAAAAAGTTTTGTCTTACCCAGAAAGAGTTTGATGAAGAAGATATAGAAAGGGAAGAAGACAAAGTTGAAGTCAGCAGTGAGGAAGAAGAACATGGAAAAGTTGATAAAGAGGAAGAAAGTGGGGACAGTGAAGAAAGAGAAGCACAGTGATGACTGAGGACCCAAATAACCTACACAGCAGAGCTGTTCAAAGACATTGCTCTTGGACTTTGGTAGCTAATTGTAAAAAGACAGCGATAGGGCTGGGGAAATGGCTTAGCGGTTAAGGCATTTGCCTGAGAAGCCTAAGGACCCTGGTTCAATTCCCCAGGACCCAGGTAAGCCAGATGCACAAGGGGGTGCATGAGTCTGGAGTTTGTTTGCAGTGGCTGGAGGCCCTGGCGAGCCTATTCTCTCTTTCTCTCTGCCTCTTCCTCTCTCTTTCTCAAATAAATAAATAAATAAATAATTTTTTTTAAAGGCAGCTATAAAAATAAGCTCCCTGCCACTTGTGCCTTCCTCCATTTAATCCTTGCTGGTAATCTACCCAATCTTGGAGAGTCTATCTCACAATTGTGTTGTTAGTTTTTTGGTTTTTTTTTTCCAGTAAGAGCAGCTGTTGATCCACATCCTATAGTGGTGGACAGTCAACCTTCCATGGCTACTAGTTATACTAAGATTAAAATAGCATTTTTGCTTTCAGTAAAATAAGACAAGACAAAACAAAAACTCCTTGTGAAATAAAAGAAATAGTGGAAAAACTTTATTATTTACTTTGTTTTTTTCATGGCAGTGATTGACATTCTAAAATGTATCAACTGCTTTAATGGTGTCTTAAAAATCTCTTTCCAAGAGACTTTTTAAAATACTTTTTTCTTTTTACAAAAGAATTTGGCCTGGAGCGATGGCTTAGTGGTTAAGGTATTTGCCTGTGAAATCTAAGGACCAAAGTTCAATTCCCCAGAACCCATATAAGCCAGATGCACATGGTGGTGCATGAATCTGGAGTTCATTTGCAGAGGCTGGAGGACCTGGTGAGCCCATTCTCTCTTTCTCTATCTGCCTCTTTCTTCCTCTTTCTAATAAATACATAAAAATAAAAATATTAAAACAAAATAAAGTCACTAGGTTCATGACTTTCATACTGCAAGCCAGTTGACATACCAAGGTAGGCCGACTAGAAGAAGGTCACAGAATTTAATATCACAAAGGAGAAAATCACTCCATCAGATTCTGTCCCTTTCCATGAATTACACTTGTCAGTTTACCTCTTTTTACTTCACTGCCTGAACAGTCACATTTTTTTCTTCCTTTAATAAAAGGAATTGAGTTCAAATCTTTTACATCTTTATAGTAAATCTTACTTAGCCTGTCAGTTTACTTAAATTTACTTCCTATACCACATTCACCCTTTACACTTCAAAAACCGTTTAGCATTTAATATACATTTGAGCAATTAAGATTTTCAACCACACAAGTTTGAATGCAAAAAAATAACTCCTGGAATTCTTGTTCACAGCCTGAAATGTCTCCTGACTAGACCATTTTAAGAAAAATGAAGAAAGATAGAGAACTCTAAAGGAAAAAACAAAACAAACAACAAAAAAAAAACAAGCAAACAAACAAACAACAGTTGATGCACCTGAGGCGGCTCGCGGGGCTTCGGTTTTATCCGTTGCAGTAACGGTTGGTCCGCGGGACTGAGGCCCTGCGCCACCCAGAAAAGCCCACCAGGGTCCCTGGTGCCCCAGGGCTGCTGCCTGGAGGAACCATAGTGCTGGTTGTAGGCACAGAGAGGACAAAGATGAGGGCCTTCTTGTAAAGGATCCCAGAGGAAGAGGAGGAGGAGGAGGGCGGTTGCATGGCCTTGGCGCAGGCCTCCCCTGATGGTGCACACAGGCCCCGGGCAGCAAGGGATGCCCAGGACGCACGAGGGAGGCCGCACGCATCTTGGGCGCACTTCAGCTCTCCTTCAGTCTTCTGGCTGGCGCAGGTCCCCACAGTGTTGGCAGACACGAGGGTCCTGGATCCAGGGTTCCTGACATGGCCACGGGGAGTGGTTTCTTCACAAATTCTTGAACCCCGCCGGGCCCCCAGCATGGCAGGACTCAGCATCCTCTGGATGGAAGTTGGTCAGGTCCTCCATCTCTGCCTCCAGCATCCTCCCCTGGTGCACGCGCGAGCTCTCTCTTTCTCTCTGAAAAGCATCCTGTCTTTTTTTGTCTTCTCTGAGCCCTGAAGAAAGCGAGGCTGGTTCTTTAGATCAGTCTTGGTGAGGTCTTCAGTAACTGGCTGGAGGAGGCAGGGGCCAACCTCCCGGCCAGTTTCTAACTCCTGCTGGTGCTTCTACGCCCGCCTTGGGCTGGCCCACGTCCTTCTCCGCTTGCGGATCTCAGGGTCCTTGTGATTTTAGGGTCTGGATATGAACCTGTAGTTCTTTCTTCTCGCGATGGTAGTGGGTTGATGTGGGTGGGGTGTGTTCCATGATGTCTAGGTGGCCCCTAGAATGGAAGGTTGGTGGTGTAAATTGTATAACAGGGTCCCTGCAGAGACTTGCCACGACATGGGGCTGAGAGTAGCCTCAAGCCCTGGTGCCAGGGGCAGAAACTGCCTTTTTTTTTTTTTTTTTTTTCCCCAGTTCTGGCCGAAACTGTAAATAAATCCATTTCCTTTTACCAAAGCCACAAGCGGTGGCCTCAGATTCTGGTTAACAGTTTTAACAAACTTGAGTCACAAAAACCATCCGAGCTCGACCTCCTCATGGCAAGTGCGCTCCAAGTTAGAAAACCGACTATCCCAGCTTTTTTGTTTCAAGATTCTCCCCTTTCTCACTCTAAAACTCAGCCAAAATGAGTAAAACTCAGGTAAAATGAGTCATTTGTATGCTCTTTGATTTGTAGAATGTTTTTGTGATCTGTATTTTTTTTTTTTTTTTGAGGGGTAAATCCTGACTGAATTCACTCTTGCCTCTGGGGGCCTCCTTACTCTGGGGGTTCCCCTCCAAACCTTTGCTAGGTCTCTTATGTGTGCTTTCCCTGCCAATTTTGAGAGAAACTGAGTACTGTAAGGATTGTCTGTCATTTTGGGATGCTCTTTAAAGCCATTTGGGGTTGTCTGACAGATCATTTTGGATTTCTGTCACTTGGACTCTCTTTTGAGGCTTTTGGGGCTGACTGGAAAGTTTGTGCTATGCTATATGGGTTCCATTGAAATATTCAGATATATCTGGATGTATCTAAGAGAAAATTTTGGATATCTTTCATAGGGGTGGCTCTTTTGAGTCATTCGAGTTTATCTGACAGGAAAATTTGGATTCCTGTTGTTACTTGGCTCTGTTGAGTCAGTTGGGGCAATTTGGCCAAAAAAAAAAAAAAATTGAGTTCCTATCTCTGGACTCCCTTGAAGTGTTTGGATATTTCTGAGAGAAAAATGTGGATTGCTTTCATGAGAGGGAGGGCTCTTTTGAGCCATTTGAATTATCTGGCAGGAAAATTTGGATTTCTGACATTTTGGGGGGGGGCTCTTTTGAGTCATTTGGGTCTGTCTGACAGGAAAATTTGGATTCCTATCTGGGGCTATTTTAAGATATTTGGATAGGTCTGATGAAAATTTGGATTTCTGTCATTTGGAAGGGGCCTTCCTTTGAACCATTTTGGAATCTCCTGTTTGTCTGAATGTTTCAATTTATCAGTAAGTAGACAAGAAGGAGTATAAGAGAAAAAAACAGGACCTGACATGTCTTAAATAATCTCTTTTTAAAGCTCTTGCATATCACGGCAATTCTATACCTGCAGTTGCTTCATTTTTAAGCATATTTAAGTTCATATTACTGGTATGCTTAGTTTAAAAACTTTCTTTTTTTGCATGAGTATGAACACCTTTAAGTCTTAAACTGCACTTGTATGAGTTTTGCATTTCCTTTTCAGTTTCCTACTCTATTTTTTCAAAACAGTTATCTCAGTCAGTTATAATTGAAATGCAGATAAGATATTCAAGAGTAAGCTATCAAATTTAGGGCTAGAGAAGGCAGCAACCAAAACTCAAGCTGCTGCTACACAGATAGAGAGCTGTTTGGCTTGAGGCTTCCTTAGAACCAACAGTTAAATCTGAAGGTTTAGCCATATAACCAAAAGACCTAAGTTTATTACAACTTGTCATAAACATACTTTTGGTTTAACTGTCTATAAATCTGCTTAGTTTATATTACAATACTGCTAGGTATACTAGTATACTAGAGCTCAAATATTCTTGGCATGTTAAAAAAAACCTATATATTTGGATCTGTTAAGTATGTTCCTACAATATTTGTATAAATTATTTGGTGTACTGTTAAGAGATAGTCGATCTAATAATTTGGGGAACAATATTTCAAAGGGACAAATTTATAGAAATATACACTTTGTTTAGTGTATATATGTAAGTAGAAGAACAGATTAATGGGGGTGGAAAGGCCTAAGTGAGTCCAGGGGAAGAGATTGAGTAAAGGAAGGGTGGGGAGAGGGTTAATCAAAATCTAAGAGGGTATGAATAAATCATATGGAAGCCTACTTTTTTGGACAATGACATACCCAGAAGCCATAGATTGTTACTAGAAAATTTTCAGTGCCAGGGATGGGATACCTTCCAGTGAGGTGTTGGCCAGGGAAATCCCTGATGCCCCCAAAACATTACAGGCCATTGC
Organism: Orientallactaga sibirica; assembly: GCA_036365145.1. Lineage (NCBI taxonomy): Eukaryota > Metazoa > Chordata > Mammalia > Rodentia > Dipodidae > Orientallactaga > Orientallactaga sibirica. The sequence continues at coordinate 15,095,600 of JAEOAD010000035.1, read as the reverse complement.
CAAGGCTCTTGGTTTCTCGCCAGGAATAGATGGTAAGACCCTATTGCTGAAGACTCCACATGCTTGGACTGCAAGGTCACTGAGAAATCCTGCTGGAGCTGAGCTGAAAACCTCCTCCATGTAGACCAGCTGACAGAAAGCTGGAAAAAGCTCTGCTGCATGCAGCTCCATGTGAGAGAAGTCATCAGTGGAAATAAACAACAGTGGACACTGCAAGTGTTAAGTTGGGCCAGCCAGGCCAATGGGTGCAATAGTGGCATGTCTGTTATGGGGGAAACCAACCACTCTCAAATCGGATTGGAGGCCTGCTCCATGGGAGGGAATACATGCCTGATAGTGAAAACCTGTGATGGGGAAGCCATGAGTCCTACTGATGTAACACCTGCTGGTGTCTGGCTAAATTCATATATTATGCTCATCAAACTGCTTGGGTAATCACTTCCCTTAATGTTCATACCCATATATTAATGCTATTTTCATTTTTTGTTAGAGAAGCTTCTCTTTCAGATGGCAGTGTTCTCTGGGATGTCTCAAAAGGCACCATGACACTGAGAAGAAGTGACAGAGGAGTGCTCAGCATGGAACCATCTCTATCACACCTTCCAAGGCTCAGGGTCCATTGCGGAAGAGGTGGCGGGAAGAATGTAAGAGCCAAAGGAAGGGTAGGACTCCTTACAATGCAGTCTTCCAGATACAAAATGGCCTGGATATCCATGACCTCACAGTGCCTGACACTACCTACACAAGACCATCATAATAGGAGGAAAAAATGATGACATCAAAATTTAAAAAGGGACTGATTGAGAGGGGGAGGAAATATGATGGACAGTAGGGTTGTGAAGAGGAAAGTGAGGGGTGAGGGAATTATCATGGTTTCTTGTCTATAATTATGGAAGTTGTCAATAATAAAAAATAAAACAATAAAAAAATTAAAAAGTACATTGTCATTTACATAGGCTATTAGTTTGGAAGAGTGTTGGGCTGGAGAGATGGCCTAGCAGCTAAGGTATTTGCCTGAAAAGCCTAAGTACCCTTGTTCGACTCTTCAGGTCCCACGTAAGCTAGATGCACAAGGTGATGTAAGTGTCAAGGTTGCACATGCACACAAGGTGGCACACGTGCCTGGAGTTTGATTATAGTGGGTGGAGGCCTTGGTGTGCCAATTCTCTCTCTTGCTCTAACATAAGGAAAAAAAAAAAAACAGTCTGTTGGGCTTTTCTTAAAAAAAAAAAAGTGTTAAAATTATTAAGGGTCATTTTTTGTCACCCTCACTATAGAAGAATTCAAGTTGCAAAGGGACAACAGTAAGGTTTGTTGCAATGAAAGCACCCCTATAAGGGATAGGAGGGCACAGTCCAGGGGAAGATCTATCCACAGGGTCTGGGGGTCTACTGCCTCCTATATGGTCTCCACTGTGCCATGTCAGTCTTTCCTGTCTATCCTGCCTGATTGGTGGCTTTAAAAGTTGATGTCTTTAAAATTTACCTCCCCCTAATGCACGTTCCACCTATAGGCAGAGGGGTTACAAGCCAGAAATTGTTGTGTCCCTTTTGGGACTGCTCATGATGATGGTCAGTTAGGATGCTGTCCACTACTTGGCTGAAATTAAATGATAGTGAATTTAAAGAGGACAAACAGGAATTACGGCATGACTGTCCCTGGACCTCTCTTACTAATCTCCTTCACTTTCCACTGCTCATATCTACCTCCTACCTGGCATTTGGTGGTGGGCCATCTCACCCATGCTTAGAAATAGTCACAGCAGCATGTGTATATGCAGGCTTATGTACACATGCCTATCTCTGTATGTTTGTATAAAATAGCATTCATATGCCATTATTAACTATAAAGTTTTATTAAGATTACTTGTTCTCCACCTCCCTCCTCTCTCTGTCTCCATCTGCTGGTTTTCTTTCTGAGACATTCTTGCTATGTAGCCCAGGTTATCCTTGAACTCTAGTGATCTTCCTGCTTCAGCCTCCTGAGAGCTGGAATTATAGATGTACACCACAACACTTTGCCTTTAAGACTACTATTTCTACAAAAAATCATGCACATATATGTTTATCAAAGATCTTTATATTAATTTCTTTTGATATAAAATTTCCTTTGCATGATGAAACTTCAGAAGATGCCAACCTCTATGAACAATTGCATTCAGGATTGGGTGGGCTCTGAAGACAGTAGAAAAGTCAGATTGTCCTATCAAATCTTACTCAGAGGAATGGCTAATATTTTGCATTAAAGGGGTAAATAGCTAAAATATAATATTGTGATTGCTCAAATTTTTAAATTGCTTCATAGTGGGTAAATTTAAACTGCAGATTGCAGGGCTAAGAGTTTGAAATTTGGGAGACTGGACATGTATGCAAAGCAAGTTTCTGCATGGCCTTGGGGCTTTACTCCATGTGAGAATGCAGGGGGTACATATTTTATATATGTTTATATATTCAGATATAAATGTCTATTAAATTATTAAAAGAGAGCCAATGGTATTGTTTTAATTCAGTACTAGGTTTAGATTCTCTGTGTTGATTGAATCACATGAGATACTCTGTTGTTTGAGAGCTCTGCCTCCTCTCATGTACTCTGGACAGACAACGGTGCTCTAACCTGGTGAAACAAGCAGAGAAAGCTTCGGAAATCTCAAGGCTTTCTCAGGTTGGGTGGGCACAGGCAGTGATCTGTCTGACTCATTTGAAGGACTTATATCTGATTTTTTTTTTTAAGTTATATTTAAAGAATTTAGCTAGCTAGGTCTCCAAATTCTGACTTTCTGACATCTTATTTGAACATGTGAAAACTCAGAAAATTTCCATTTGCAAGGGACTGCCCTCTTTCAGTTGATTAGTTCTTTGTGTTTGTTTTTAAAGTATTTATTTACTGGCTTTTGAGACAAAACTGTCATGTGCCAATACTGGCCTTAAACTTCTTATGTAGCTGAGGATGACCTTGAACTCCTGATCTCCTAACCTGTATCTTCCAAATTCTGGGATAAGAGGTATGCATAACAAGCCTCACCTTTTGACTTTTCTGTTTTCACTTAAACCATTCTGAATGGTGGTTATATTCTGTGTCTCTTTGCACAAAGAATTTAAATTTTTAGAAATGCAGATTTAAGATTAAGGATTGCTTTAGAGCTATGGAGGAAGCCATCAGGTTAATGGTCTAACTTTAAAAATGGCAAATGATAAATCTAATTGAAAGCTATGAAATCTTTGGGGTTTTATATTTACATTTTACATCATATAAACATATATATACATGTTATATTTGTATATTGTTTCCATAGCATCAAATTGGCTTATAGATAAGTACGCACATAAACTGCAACTGTTAAATCAGCCCAGATTTCTTCTAGTTCATAGAACATAAACAGATGGCTAACAAATAAGCTAATTTAAATTTGTTGGTTAATAGAAATATTTCCAGGATGTGTTAACATATTTCTTGCCTGTATTTTCATTTATAATAATAACTGCTATGTACATGTTTTCTGTGTTTCAAATATAGCTTCCTGGGTTTTCATTAAAATACAAAGAGCTACTTGATTTTGCTCAGAAGAAAAGAGAATTTTCTTCTAAATTAAGAATTTTATAAAGAGAAAATGGTAGGCAGAAAGAAACCATTTCATGGAAGAAAGATATATAAAAATATAAAGAAATATGCCTTTAACAAAAATAAAGAGAAAAAGAAATCTTTTTGAATCAGAAAAAGTTTTGTATGGTAAAAATAAGATTTTGCTCCAAAATGTAAATAAAGGCAAAACCAGAATGTTAAAATATGTCACATAAAGGTTATGGAAAATTGAACTTATAAAAATAATATGTATATGTATGATTAAAAGCTGGTTATAATTAAAGGTTACTTAAAGAAATTCCTAAGGTCAAAATTTTAATGCCCTGATAAAAAATTAGAACTTAATTTCCTATTTAAAACAAACAGGCTTTATTAAATTCCTTTTACTAAATAGTGTTTAGCTTATTGATAATGTTACAAGGAGTAGAGATCAGACTCCAGGGATAGTGGCCTCTCAGACCGACAGTTCAAGCCAGCCAATAGACAACAGGCCCTCAGCATGCCTAGCTTTAGGATGCTTTGTTTAATCTTGGTTTTACTAGAAGCTCTGTACACTAAGTTGCATACATTGACCTTGCTGATTTGAGGGCATTTTTTCTGACAAACAAGAACAGTCCCGGACTGTTGAGATGGCACAGCAGTTAAAGGTGCTTGCTTACAAAGCCTGCCAGCCTGAGTTAAATTCCCTGGTACCCTCATAAAGCCAGATGCACAAAGTGGCATACACATCTGGAGTTTGTTTACAGTGGCAAGAATTCCTGGCATGCCCTTTCTCACTCGCTCTTTGTCTCTTCTTGCAAATAAATAATAAATAAGAACACTTAAAATAAGTTACAGATGTGATAAGGGCAGGCAGTTGGTAGGCACTGAAAAGTGAATCAGAGATATAGAGAAGTTAAAAGGAAAACTCTTCCTGACTGATCACATGCAATAATGTACAAAAAAATTAGTGCACATGCATGTTTACAGTTTAAGTTTAAAACTGGACACTATAGCATTAATATCTGTCATCTCAGCACACACAGCACAAGAAGGGAGGTGAGGCAGGACTGTCACAGGAAGCTCTACAAATGCTGAGCGTTACTATGGTGTTAGCAGTTAGCACACAAAAGGAAGAATGCATATCCCTCATTCTCTTATATTCATTTCAACATCTATCTCTGCATATTAAAAGCATGTGTGTATCCCAACATCTAGGATTCTAATACACATCCCAGGTTCCTTCTGACATTCCCCTTTAGAAACATGTCTTTCAGTAGCTTCTATATTTTCACCTGTTGTTCAGTTCCCAGGTATGTAACTACTCCCCAACCCTGCTCCTCTGAGACCTATCTGAAAATGCTTCTTTGCTTACTCCCAGCTTGATAGTACTTCCAAGAAGTGTTGGTGAAGGAAAGAATGAACAGTACTTAAAACTTTTCAAAACAGTTTGTAGAGCAGCTGTTAGAGAATAGATTTTTAAGGGAGCAAGTGTAAATCAGGGATCTAGCTCAGTGGCAGAGCATAGGTCCCAAGGACCAAGGGTTCAATCCCTAGCACTGCATAAAGAATAGAATCAAAGCCAGGCGTGGTGGCGCACACCTTTAATCCCAGTGCTCAGGAGGCAGAGGTAGGAGGATCACGAAGAGTTCGAGGCCACCCTGAGACTATATAGTGAATTCCAGGTCAGCCTAAGCCAGAGTGAGACCCTACCTCGCAAAACCAAAAAAAAAAAAAAAAAAAAAAAAAAAATAGAATGAGAGCAGTTAGGCCATTTGTTCACTAGTTAAGGCAAAAGAGGAAAATAAGTAGAAGCCACATAGATCAGGGTGCTGTGGGTGGGATGTAAAGGAAAGGAAGGATGGTAATTGTTTCCCAGGATTTGATTTGGGCAAGGATTGTGTAGACTGCTAAAGAAAAGAAAAACTGAGCACACAAGAAGTTTGGCGTGAGGGAACGATCAAGAGTTATATTTGGGAATTTATTTACTAAGGGCTGCTACTAGCTGGGTATGAAAGCTCAAGCCTTTAATCCCAGCACTTGGGAGGGGATTGTCACAAATTCAAGGCCAGCCTGGGCTATAGAGTAAGTTCCAGATCATCTTGGGCTTGAGTGAGATCCTGTCTCAAAAAAAAAAAAAAAAAAGGCACAAGGGCTGGTGAGATGGCTTGGTAGTTAAGACATTTACCTGCAAAGCCCAAGGACTCAGGTTCAATTCTGCAGGACCCATGTAAGCCAGATGTGCAAGGTGGTGCATGCATCTGGAGTTCAGTTGCAGCAGCTGGAGGCCTTGGCATGCTCTCTCTCTCTCTCTCTCTCTGTTTCTGTCTCTGTCTCTCTCTCTCCATCTCCTTCTCTCTCCCTCTCTCCCCCCCATCTGCCTCTGTCTCAAATAAATAAAAAAAAAATGTGAAAAACTAATAGCCAATGAGCATTGGTAAGGAAGCAATGAATATTAATATGACTATTATTTTTAAAATATTTTATTTTTATTTATTTATTAGAGACAGAGAGAGGGAAAGAGAGAGGGAGAGTGAGAATGGGTGCACCAGGGCCTCTAGCCACCGCAAACAAACTCCAGATGTGTGCGCCCCCTTGTGCATCTGGCTTATATGGGACCTGGATAATCCAACCGGGGTCCTTAGGCTTCGCAGGCATGTGCCTTAACCACTAAGCCATCTCTTCAGCCCCTATATGCCTATTATCATTGGGCATGACATTTAATTTTCTACGTCTAAAAGGAGGTCATGAGGAGAAAAATGTAGATAAAAATGAAAAGGGAGGGCTGGAGAGATGGCTTAGTGGTTAAACGCTTGCCTGTGAAGCCTAAGGACCCCGGTTCAAGGCTTGAATCTCCAAGGACCCACGTAAGCCAGATGCATAAGGGGGTGCATGCATCTGGAGTTCGTCTGCAGTGGCTAGAGGCCCTGGCGCGCCCATTCTCTCTCTCTCTCTCTACCTGCCTATTTCTGTATCTCTCTCTCTCAAATTAATAAATAAATAAAAATAAAATATTTAAAAAAAATTATTTGTATAAAAAAAAAAAATGAAAAGGGAACCTGAGACCAAGCCCTGAAGTGCTATTAAAGGGAGAGTGGTCCAGAGGATGGCAAGCCAGGAGCAAAAGCAAGAGGAATGTTATCAGGAGACCCTGGGGTCCTAAAATCCAAAGAAAAGAGTTTTAAGAAGGAGGGAGTAAACTACCTGTGTCCCAAGTCACTCACGTGCACAGTAAAACAGAAGTGCCTAGCACACTTGGGTTCCTGCATTCTGTTGGAGAAGCTTAATTAAAAACATTTTATAGCCGGGCATGGTGGCGCATGCCTTTAATCCCAGCACTTGGGAGGCAGAGGTAGGAGGATCACCATGAGTTCAAGACCACCCTGAGACAGCATAATGAATTCCAGGTCAGCCTGGGCTAGAGTGAGACCCTACCTTGAAAAAAAAAAAAAAAAATTTTATAGCTACAGTAAGAGTGAGCAGCTGGTGGGCAGTGAAAAGTGGATCAAAGATATAGAGAACTTAAAGGGAGAAAGCTTCCTGACTGATGATATAAAATAATCCATAAAAGATCATTGAATATATGTGTTTACAGTTAAAGTAAGCATAAATGAATAATAGTAACTCCCACTGAAGAAGACCCTCAGCAGAAATGGAGTGGGGGTGAGAGGGGTCTAAGAGTACAACTTTTTTATAACAACAAAAAAATAATTAATTAAAGTAAGTGTAAAAGCTGGATGTGTAGCACTAATATCTGTCATCCCAACACATACAGGGCAAGAAGGGAGGCGGAGACAAGAGTGTCACCAGCAAGCATGCAGGCTAGCTAGCCTGGCAAATGGACAGGTGACCAATATGAGCAAGAGATCCTACCTCAAAACAAGATGGAAGGTAAGGTCCTACACCCAAAGTTGTCGCTGACCTCCACACCTGTGCTATGATATGCATGAACACTCACACACATACACACACACACACACACACACACATACAAAATCAACACACAAACACAATTTTTAAATGTCAAGTATAAACTATAAAGCATCCCAAGGACTATAAAGGTTCTCAAAGCCCCAAATTCCCTAAGAATATCAAAAAGTAATGTGAACATTTGTCAAGTACTTCCACAGAGGCTTCACATATTTATTACATTTTCTTCAGGACTTCAAAATATCCACAGGTATAAAATTGGCTGAAGTGAAGCTATGGGGGCAGAATTAGTCTCTTCACAGTTTTATTTGCAATATAAACAAACATCAACATCTTGCCACTGAGCTGTCCTTCCTCAGATGAGTGGCGGCTGCTACAGTGGAATGCATTGCTCTCTGTTCTGAGAGTCCCACATTTTTTATTTTAAATTGTCTTTTGCCACTCACTAGCAAGTGCTTCTCAATTTTTTCCCCACTTTCTGGACTCTCAGCATTTTTAAGAAATCCCTGTGTCTGCATTGCTCATATCAAAATTCTTTTCCCTTTTGTTTGTTTAGTACTTGCCTCCCAACCCTCTCAGACCACCACCAAGTTTCCTTTATAGACCTTCTATGTTAACAAAGCCTTATTTTTATGCGTCTGTCTCTCTCCTTTCACTATTTTTTCCTTTTTCTTTGATGCTCTGGAAGCTTTTGTGCAAGCTTTGGTTTTGTTTCATCTTTCCATGGAAGCTATGTTCATTTTCATATACACAACTCTGTAAACTCCTTTCCATTATCTCTAGCATTCTGGGTACCCTCAGGAGAGAAACATCTTGCAAAGACTAGAAAAATCAAGAGATTTTAATTTGCAGATGGGTCTGCATTCACATCTTAAACATGTGAGATAAAGAGCCTTTGTGTGCTTTTCATACACAGCTCGGCCCATCAGGGCCACAGACTGGCAGGCATTGGGGAAAGACTGCAGTGTTATGAGGCATCTTCCATGTACTCTTTTGTTTGCTTGGTTGTTAAAAGACAAGGAAAGTGATGTCTGGATATTTCTGGATAATGAAAATGCCAGAGTTTGCTTTGCACTATGCAGTCACAGAGGTACTTACAAAAACATGAAGATCTGCGGAGATAGCTAAGTGGTTAAAGGCACTTGCTTACAAAGGCTATTGTCCCAGGGGCAGTTCAATTTCCTAGCACCCTTGTAAAACTAGATGCTCAAAGTGGTGCATGTGTCTTGTGTTCATTTGCAGCAGCAAGACATCCTTGTGTGTGCATGCACACACACAAACACATACATGCAAATGAGTAATAAACTTTTTTTAAAAAACCACATGTACATTGCTATTGAATTCACCGCAAAATCTAGTCTCCTTCAGGGCTGGGTATGTCCTGACTCGCCACAACCATGGCCTTTAAAATTCCATTTTGTGATTTGTAGAATTATGTTTGCATTTTATATTTATAATCTTCTCAGAGTCTGGATTTCTTTCTACACTCTTACAGCCAGTTACAGGCGCTGACTGATGGTGCTCCTGGTTCTGCATTTGAAGGAAAGGCTCCCCGAGGTTCCCTTCTCTTCTCTTAGGCACACTGTGCAGTGGAGGCCTTCCATGTGCTGCTGGCTGGAGCCTGTTCCTCACAGAGATCTGATAGTTTTAAATGTGACAATATAATTATTCACAAATGTTAAATGCCAACCCCCTAGTGTATATGCTTATTTCTTCTGATAATATTCTAATTAATAAAAAAGGATCGGCAATTTAACACACATCTTATACTGAAAAGGTTTCATTTATCTACAATAATTTGCATTAAGTTGAACCATGACCAGTATAAGAAATGTGTTTATTTCTTACAAAGAACCCTGTTAGGAATTAGTTATAATACTTCAATGGACATATGCAGTGTCTAAAGCAATGTCTAATAAAATCCTCATTAAATAATGGAAACCTTACAATGCTAGGAAAAAAGTCTTTCAAAATACTTAAGATCTTTTGAAGCATGTCTAAGCAACAGGCCAAGAAATATACGTGCTGGTCAGACTGTCTCTATGTTTCCTTGCCCAGTGTAAGATGATACAAGAAAGGCCAAACTGGCTTGAATAAATGCCATATGTAGTCTTTCCATAATGGCCAGAGTTATGGTTCATTGGGAGACAAACAGTAGGCCCATGAAATACTTTAGCATCCTTTAATAGCTCCAAGGAGCAGGCAAGCATGAAACTTGGGCATAGGTGGCCTTTTTTTTTTTTTTTTTTTTTTATGAGCTAAAGAAGCCATATTTATCTCATCCACAGGACAATTTGCTCTTCTGCAGAATACTTTTGGACTCTGCAATGCTATGGCTAGAGTGTACAAAGGTCTGTTGTCCTGAACTTGGAATATCCATACATATTATCAAAGGAACTGCTTAGGAAAGCCTGTGTAGATAAAGGTGGATTCTGGGTCAACTGAAAAGAAAATCTCATTGTGGTGATGCTTATGCAAGAGCTAGGGAGAGAGAAACAAGAGACAGACTAAAAACCTGTCTTCTTTTATTCTCTATATGATTTTTTTCAATTCTTACTCAATTCTCAGATTCAACTTTTATATCATTTTTCTTCTAGTAGCTAGCAAAATAATATACCTTCAAACATTCTATGAACCAAATGCTATCATCAGTTATTGGATGCCAAGGACAAAATGACCCTAGTGGAATTATTTATTTCAATACTAAAAGATTTTAAAAAATAGAGATAGTTTGCACACAGCTGAGTAATATTGTAACAGAAGGAAAATCTCTGTCATCACATTGGTACTGTCTTAACAAAAATATAAAGTTTCTGTATTTAAGTTTGCAGGCTGCCATAAAATCTTTTCTTCATCAGACCTACCAGAGGTAGGCCTAGCTAAGCTGCAAGAAGATCATGTTCATCTTAACATGAGACAATTTCCATTTCTCATGCAAATGATTTTAGCAAATTGCAGGGGAAACATGGTTGGACCTTATATGACAAAGAATATATTTAAAGTTTCCATAATGGTCAAAATTTGTGGCTCCAACTATTGGATTTGATGTTTGTTTGTTTTTTGTTGTTGTTGTTTGTTTTCAGAGGTAGGATCTCACTCTAGCCCAAGCTGATCCGAAATTCACTCTGTATTCTCAGAGTGGCCTCGAACTCATGCAATCCTCCTACCTCTGTCTCTCGAGGGCTGGTATTAAAGGCACGTGCCACCATGCCTGGCTGATTTTTTTTTTTTTTTTTGTTTTTTTTCAGGTAGGGTCTCACTCTGGCTCAGGCTGACCTAGACTTCACTATGGCGTCTCAGGGTGGCCTTGAACTCTCGGCGATCCTCCTACTTCTGCCTCCCGAGTGCTGGGATTAAAGGCGTGCGCCACCACGCCCAGCTTTGATTTTTTTTTTTTTTTTACAGTTTAGTATGGGGAGTTATTAGGGTAATCATTGTTTCAGTATTACTATTACTCATCAAAGCAATACACATGGAAAATAAGAGGGGCAAATAGAGAATTGTTTTTAAAAAACTCATTTGGAGGGGCTGGAGAGAGAGTGAAATCAGAAGTTAAGGTGCTTGCCTTAACTTGAATTCCCTAGTACCTACGTAAAGCAGATGCACAAAGTGGCACATGCATCTGGAGTTCATTTGGTGTGGCTAGAGGCACTGACACACCCATTTTTTCTCTCTCTCTCCTTGCATATAAATAAATAAATGAATAAATAAATATATAAATTTAATTAAATTGAAAATAAAAAACTCATTTTGACAACCAAAGAAATTTAAAAGTATATGTGTATGAGAATGATAAGAGGAAGTATTGTTTAGGAATTTAGTTCACAGGAGCAGAAGTAGACATTAAGTACTTAGCTGCAGAAAGGTTTGAAATTATTTTAATCATACAAGTAAATGATAGATAAAAATGTTTCCATTGGGTTTCCCAGTATCTACACCATATTTGGTTGTCCAAGAAATAGGACACCCACCTGGTTAAAGGTAAGGTTTCATGTGAATTAAGCAAGCTGTACCCTGGTACACTCAGTACTGCCTTGGGGCATGTTTTGGAGAACAGTTAGAGAGGGATATGTCTTGGCTGTAGAAAGTAATGCCATTTGGCCTGGAGGGATGGCTTGGCAGTTAAGGCATTTGCCTGCAAAGCCAAAGGACCCAGGACCCACATTAGCCAGATGCACAAGGGGGCACACACATCTGGAGTTCATTTGAAGTGGCTGGAGGTCCTGGTGTACCCATTCTCAATCTCTCTCTCTTTCTTTCTCTCTCTCCCTCTCTCTCTGTCAAATAAATAAATTAATTAAATTAAATATTTTAAGAAAGAAATGCCATTCAAGGAAAACTCAGATGAGGGCTGGAGAGATGGCTTAGTGGTTCAGACACTTACTTGCAAAGCCTAAGGACCCATGTTCAACTCCCCAGATCCCATGTAAGCCAGACACACAAGGTGATGCATGTGCAAGGTCACACTTGTGTACAAAAGGGCATATTGCATCTGGAGTTCCATTGCAGTGGCTAGAGGCCCTGATGTACCAATTCTCTCTGTCTCTCTCATAAAGGCCTGTGCTACCATGCCCAGCAAAAAAGAAAGAGAAAGAAAAACTCAAATGGACATCCACCTTCAAGCTCCTGACAGCTCCCTCACCATGCTGGCTCTGACATCTTCTGCTGACCTGGACTAGAAGCAGTCTTGAGTCAAGCTGTGTGCAGAGGGAACAAAAGCATCAAACCTGGTTCATGGCAGCACAGTGGGCCAGTGAGAGCTGGTTAGGATGGGATGAAGCCGCTGGGGTGCTTTCCCTGGGCACTGAAAGCAGTCTGCTACCCAACTGGCTCTCCCTGACCACACTTTCGGACCTGACAGCTTCTAAGTGGGCCAGAAGTTCACCAAAATGGAAGGAAGGACAGGGAAGCAGAAAGTGAATCAGGAATTTACCATCAGGGGATTGGTATTTAGAAATTCTCGCAGGGAAGCTTGAAAGCCAAAGTTTCAGGAACAGTTTTCCTTCCAATGTCTCTACGCAGTTTGAAGTGTACAGTGAAGAAATCAGTCACATTATAGAAAGTATATGATAAGATGAGTTTAGTAGAAGCATTTCTAAAATTAAAAATAAATTTACTAAGCAATGTGCTATATAGGCAGCAGTTAGCTGCCAAGACATTCTACTTTACATTTACATATGATTTATTTTTTAATTATCAAAATTTTAAATCAACATGTGATATTTGTGTATACTTACAAGGCACGATATGAATTTTTGTTTTGTTTTGTTTTGTTTTGTTTTGCTGTTTGCAGTGCAGGTCATCAAACCTAGGCCCTTGGTATCAAGTATTCCAACATTGAGTCATACACTCATTGCCCTTTGAAGTTTTGATTTACATAAGGAGAAGATAGTGATAAATTCAAGGTAATTAGCATATCCATCCACTAACTTCTATCATCTCTTTATGGTGGGTACACTGAAATTCTAATTATTATGAGATAGGTAATGCACTATTATTAATTATACTCACCCTTATGTGCTATAGAACACAGAACTTATTCTCCCTATCAAATGATTTTATACTGGCTTGTGTAAATTCAATCTGATCTCTCATCCCATTATATGGTAACCACTATTGGCTCAGCTTCTATGAGGCCAATATGATGAGATCATGCAATGTGCTGTCTTTCTATGCCTGACTTATTCATGCAATGTAATATCTTTCCATTCAATCCCTATTTCTGCCCAGTTTTCTGCTTGAATAGAGATTTTACTTCTTCTTGCATGAATACATGCTAACTACAATTTCACATATATCTTTGTTATATACACACACACATTGAACTCTGTCATAGCACATAGCTACTTTCTCTATTTTTCACATGAATGTGTGTGGTATACATGGATGCTTGTGTGTGAGTTGGCACACATGTAGGTGTGTATGTGGTAGCTATAGGAGCTATAGGTTGGCATTGGATGTCTACCACAATTGCTCTCCAGTTTATTTTTTGAGACAGGTCTCTCACTAAACCTATACTTCTAACCTGTTTAGTTGAACTAAATAGCCAGCAAGCCCCAGGGATCCTCCTGTCTCCAGCTCCCCAGCACAGAGAATATAGGCACATGCTGCTGGTCCTGGCTTTACGTACATGCTAGGGATCTCAACTTCACACTTGTGCAGCGAGCCCTTTACCCACTGAACCATGTCCCCAACCCAGGAATAGCTACTTTCCATATCCCTGAAGAAAAATGAGGAACAAAAGGATAAGGTATGTGTGGTAGTTTGAATATATGTCCCCCAATATATTCAGTGTTTTACTTTATAGTTTGCATCTGCAATCACCTTGCTAGAGGCAAGGTCACTGGGGGCCGGTCTTAAGGTGTGGTGATGGTTTGAGATTCCATTGTAAAGATATGCAAATGTGTCTAGCAGGAGTTCCTGAAGTCTGCTGTGTGACCTTTTGGCTGTAGTTTGTTTTGCTCTGTGTGCTGTGGTGGCTGGTTGGCTTTCTCTCTCTCTGCTTGGCCCTGTGGAGAGCAGGCCGCTTCTCTTGCCATTATGGAACTTCCCCTGGATCTGTAAGCTTCAATAAATAATATCCCTTCCTCCATAACTGTGCCTGGTCTGGAAGTTCATCTCAGCGAACCTGAAGCTGTCTGCAACAGTAAAGTGGTACCGAGGAGTGTGGGGTGAGATGAACCTGACCGTGTGGATGTTCGTCTTTTGCAACCTTTGTTTTGGAGGAATGGGCATGGACTTGGTGCTTGCAACTGAAGATGCCTTCTGGAGTGGTAAGCCAAGTTTTATGGACTATTCTGATGAGAGTTTGAGAATGCTAAGTGCAGATAGTACTGAACTTCGAGGCTTGGCTTATGAGGTTTCTAAGGGGAAGGAAAGACTACAGAGGACTTTGTTGGAACTGGGCTACTGGCATAAGGGATGGCTACGTTCTGCTATCCAGGCCCAGAAAGTTTGATCAAGGTTAAATTTGTAATGGACTGATATGCTTGGCTGAAGATATCGGACTGAGATTTTAAATTTTTAAGTTGGAAAACCTCAAGCAAGTTAAAATTATAGAGGCACCAAGACTGGTTTCAGGTTACTGGAGCTGCTATTGTCAACGCATTAGCAATCTTAAGGAAGGTGGAAGGAAGGTGGCCCGACTTGATTTACATTAAAACAATGGAGAGGATGCCTGAGGAAAGACTGTTAAAAATGCAAACTCTTTGGAAAGAGTTGACTGGAGAAGGAACCTGCTTTTCAAGGCTATGGTTTATTTTGTCCCTGGATTTAGAATATGGCTGTGTCCTGCACACCTGGTATTAGTTTTGGAAATATGAAAAATGCATGGAGTGGTCATGAGTTGCACACGGTTCCAGGAGCCGCTGCTGAGATGCAGCATGAAGGCAGGGCATGAAGTCCCTGAGGAATAGGCTGGAAGAGCCTTTTGGAAGATGGACCGTGGTTTGCATGGAGACCTGAAGATGTTTTGGATATACCAGGACTGTGCAAAGGGCTACCATGGAGTGCAGTGTTGGCATGGGATGAAAGTTTTCCCTGGCGACTCTGCCCAGCTGGAGGGGCGGAATTGGAAAACCTGGAGACTGTCAGTCTCTGGTTATATTGAACTTGAACTGCAGAAGTTTGATGATTACTGATGATGGCTGAGTTTGCATTATTCTAGTCTCTCTCTTGCTATGCCTTATATCAGTTAAAATGTTTACTCTGTGCCTTTACATGTTGAAAGTATTTAACTTGTTTGATTTTACAGGACTCACTATCTTAAGTTGATCAAGACTGTGAGAACCTTTGAAACTGGACTGAGTACAATTTACAATGTGTGATAGTTATAAATCTATTGGGGGCCAGGAGCTAAATATATTGGGGGCCAGGGGCGGAATGTGGTAGTTTGAATATATGTCCCCAATATATTCAGTGTTTTACTTTATAGTTTGCATCTGCAATCACCTTGCTAGAGGCAAGGTCACTGGGGGCCGGTCTTAAGGTGTGGTGATGGTTTGAGATTCCATTGTAAAGATATGCAAATGTGTCTAGCAGGAGTTCCTGAAGTCTGCTGTGTGACCTTTTGGCTGTAGTTTGTTTTGCTCTGTGTGCTGTGGTGGCTGGTTGGCTTTTGCTCTCTCTGCTTGGCCCTGTGAAATGGAACTTCCCTGGATCTGTAAGCTTCAATAAATAATATCCCTTCCTCCATAACTGTGCCTGGTCTGGAAGTTCATCTCAGCGAACCTGAAGCTGTCTGCAACAGTAAAGTGGTACCGAGGAGTGTGGGGTGAGATGAACCTGACCATGGGATATTCATCTTTTGGAACCTTTGTTTTGGAGGAATGGGCATGGACTTGGTGCTTGCAACTGAAGATGCCTTCTGGAGTGGTAAGCCAAGTTTTATGGACTATTCTGATGAGAGTTTGAGAATTGCAGATAGTACTGAACTTCGAGGCTTGGCTTATGAGCTTTCTAAGGGGAAGGAAAGACTGCAGAGGACTTTGTTGGAACTGGGCTACTGGCATAAGGGATGGCTACGTTCTGCTATCCAGGCCCAGAAAGTTTGATCAAGGTTAAATTTGTAATGGACTGATGTGCTTGGCTGAAGATATCGGACTGAGATTTTAAGATTTGAAGCTGGAAAACCTCAAGCAAGTTAAAATTAGAGGCACTGAGCCTGGTTTTAGGTTAATGGAGCTGCTATTGTCAACGCATTAGCAATCTTAAGGAAGGTGGAAGGAAGGTGGCCCGACTTGATTTACATTAAAACAATGGAGAGGATGCCTGAGGAAAGACTGTTAAAAATGCAAACTCTTTGGAAAGAGTTGACTGGAGAAGGAACCTGCTTTTCAAGACTATGGTTTATTTTGTCCCAGGATTTAGAATATGGCTGTGTCCTGCACACCTGGTATTAGTTTTGGAAATATGAAAATGCATGGAGTGGTCATGAGTTGCACACGGTTCCAGGAGCCGCTGCTGAGATGCATGAAGGCAGGGCATGAAGTCCCTGAGGAATAGGCTGGAAGAGCCTTTGGAAGATGGACCGTGGTTTGCATGGAGACCTGAAGATGTTTTGGATATACCAGGACTGTGCAAAAGGGCTACCATGGAGTGCAGTGTTGGCATGGGATGAAAGTTTTCCTGGCGACTCTGCCCAGCTGGAGGGGCGAATTGGAAAACCTGGAGACTGTTAGTCTCTGGTTATATTGAACTTGAACTGCAGAAGTTTGATGACTGCTGATGGTGGTTGAGTTTGCATTGTTTAGTTTCTCCTTGCTATGCCTTATACCAGTTAAAAATGTTTACTCTGTGCCTTTACATGTTGAAAGTATTTAACTTGTTTGATTTTACAGGACTCACTATCTTAAGTTGATCAAGACTGTGAGAACTTTGGACTGAGTACAATTTACAATGTGTGATAGTTATAATCTATTGGGGGCCAGGAGCTAAATATATTGGGGGCCAGGGGCGGAATGTAGTTTGAATATATGTCCCCAATATATTCAGTATTTTATTAGTTTATAGTTTGTATCTGCAATCACCTTGCTAGAGGCAAGGTCACTGGGGCCCGGTCTTAAGGTGTGGTGATGGGTTTGAGATTCCATTGTAAAGATATGCAAATGTCTAGCAGGAGTTTAGTGGGGTCATATAATACAAACAGCTGTCAACCTGGGACCTAGAAAAAGAAGGTTAAATATAGTTACATAGCAACCAAGATTCACTGACTAGGTTTTAAAAGATGTTACACAGCACAATGATAGTGGGCTAGAAGACAGAATTGGTGGGATGTTGAATGGTCAGAATAACAGAAATGTGTCTCTAAAGAGTAATGACAGAAGAAACACCCCCTGACTCCACTACCTCTTCTAGCTACCTTTTTCATACTTTCTTGTTCACAATGATCATTTGAAAATATTGTACTAAGTGTCTCCAACTCTCTCTCCTTTGCAGCATTGTCCAGGTGTCAAGGTTATCACTAGCTTCCAGATTGCTACATCATCTCTGAAGTTCTCACTTTTCTTGGCTTATCAGTAACATTGTTTCCCAGTTTCCTAAAATATATCTCCAGGTACCTATGAAGACAGCATGCTTATTATTTTCTCATGTAATAAATTCCAGTTATAATAAGCCAATAGCCAACACTATACCAAATAAAGAAAGGCTGAAAGCTTTCTCTCTTGACTGTGGACTATGCCAAGGGTGCCCACTTTCACCACCTTTGTCATAAAACATTGAAATAGAAGTCCTAGCCAGAGCAAATCAGGCAGAAGAGTAAAACAAATAAAACAAATCAATAAGAAACAAATGAAATCTAAATTGAAAAAGGTCAAATTGTTATTGTTTGTAGGTAGCATATTCTTACGTACAGAAAATCCCAAAACTTCTATCGCAAGAAACTATTAGAAATAATAAATTATCAGTTTCCATGACCTAAGTTGCTATAATCCTAGTTCTATTCACCTTCATTAGAAAAGAAATGCAAAGCAACATGCTGTAGGATATGCCAATATGGAATAAGAATCTATGGGCCTAGAACAGAATGCCCACAAGGCCAGTGCATACATCATGATCTGTGCTGTTTCAGTAAGAATAAGAGAAGAATAATGATCCTGAGCAACAATGCTTAGGAGATAGGCTGTGCCTCTACAATAATGTACTCACAATCTATTTCCTTTATGATCATTCTAAACTATCTTCTCTGAATTCTTTGCATGTCTCAGAGTTCCAGCAAGATAGTAGAAATATATGAAAATATTTACTGAAGGATAGATGATAGATAGATAGATAGATAGATAGATAGATAGATAGATAGATAGATAGATAGATAGATAGATAGATGATAGATAGATAGGGAGGATGCTTCAAGTGATCCATTGATATCATTCTAGAAGCTTAGCAATGACTCAAACAGCTAAGCATAAAACATAAACGACCAAGTCGTAACTCCAGATGTATCTAAATTCAAGCATCTTTCTCAAAAGCATTTGGAACTTTACTTTCTTTTTTAAATATATATATATATTATTTTTTGCTTATTTATTTATTAGAGACAGAGAGAGGGAAAGAGAGAGAAGGAGAGTGAGAAAGGGCACACCAGGGCCTCTAGTTACTGCAAAGGAACTCCAGACCTGTGCACCCCCTTGTGCATCTGGCTTATGTGGGACCTGAAGAATTAAACTAGGGTCCTTAGGCTTCACAGGCTTGTGCATTAACTGCTAAGCCATCTCTCTAGCCAGGAAATTTACTTTCCAAATAAAATCTTTCCTATTAATTACAGAAAGCAAAGATAGATTCAGATGAAATCGGGATTAAATCAAAAAGAAAGTGCAATTAAAAGGAGACAAGAGGATGGAAAACCACTTCTACATTTATACCACAGGTGGGTAAAGGCCCAGCAATGCAGCACTTCCATGCAGATAATTACATTAGAATGAGGAGGGAAACAACTAGTATTCTACTCCATAGATAATATGGATAATATTTACTAAATTATTTTTAACAATATTTATTTATTTGAAAGAGAAGGAGAAGGAAGGGAAAGAGAGGAGAGTGAGAAGAGAGAGCATGGGCACACCAGGGCCTCCAGCCTTGAAAACAAACTCCAGACACATGCACATCTTGCATATCTGCCTTACGTGTGTATTGGGAATCAAACCTGGGTCCTTAGGCATAGGCAAGGAACTCCAGACCTGTTGCCAGCCTCTTCAAACTATATGTGGGACCCTGAATCTTTGGAGTTCGTCTGCAGTGGCTGGAGGCCCTGGTGCACCCATTCTCTCTATCTTCTTCTCTATCTCTCTCTCCCTCTCTCTTCCTCTCAAATAAATTAATCAAAATATTTTAAAAAGATTATGGTTAGTGGGGTCATATAATACAAACAGCTGTCAACCTGGGACCTAGAAAAAGAAGGTTAAATATAGTTACATAGCAACCAAGATTCACTGACTAGGTTTTAAAAGATGTTACACAGCACAATGATAGTGGGCTAGAAGACAGAATTGGTGGGATGTTGAATGGTCAGAATAACAGAAATGTGTCTCTAAAGAGTAATGACAGAAGAAACACCCCCTGACTCCACTACCTCTTCTAGCTACCTTTTTCATACTTTCTTGTTCACAATGATCATTTGAAAATATTGTACTAAGTGTCTCCAACTCTCTCTCCTTTGCAGCATTGTCCAGGTGTCAAGGTTATCACTAGCTTCCAGATTGCTACATCATCTCTGAAGTTCTCAATCAGTAACATTGTTTCCCAGTTTCAAAATATATCTCCAGGTACCTATGAAGACAGCATGCTTATTATTTTCTCATGTAATAAATTCCAGTTATAATAAGCCAATAGCCAACACTATACCAAATAAAGAAAGGCTGAAAGCTTTCTCTCTTGACTACCAAGGTGCCCACTTTCACCACCTTTGTCATAAAACATTGAAATAGAAGTCCTAGCCAGAGCAAATCAGGCAGAAGAGTAAAACAAATAAAACAAATCAATAAGAAACAAATGAAATCTAAATTGAAAAAGGTCAAATTGTTATTGTTTGTAGGTAGCATATTCTTACGTACAGAAAATCCCAAAACTTCTATCTATTAGAAATAATAAATTATCAGTTTCCATGACCTAAGTTGCTATAATCCTAGTTCTATTCACCTTCATTAGAAAAGAAATGCAAAGCAACATGCTGTAGGATATGCCAATATGGAATAAGAATCTATGGGCCTAGAACAGAATGCCCACAAGGCCAGTGCATACATCATGATCTGTGCTGTTTCAGTAAGAATAAGAGAAGAATAATGATCCTGAGCAACAATGCTTAGAGATAGGCTGTGCCTCTACAATAATGTACTCACAATCTATCATTCTAAACTATCTTTTGTCTCAGAGTTTAGCAAGATAGTAGAAATATATGAAAATATTTACTGAAGGATAGATGATAGATAGATAGATAGATAGATAGATAGATGATAGATAGATAGATAGATAGATAGATAGATAGATGATAGATAGATAGGGAGGATGCTTCAAGTGATCCATTGATATCATTCTAGAAGCTTAGCAATGACTCAAACAGCTAAGCATAAAACATAAACGACCAAGTCGTAACTCCAGATGTATCTAAATTCAAGCATCTTTCTCAAAAGCATTTGGAACTTTACTTTCTTTTTTAAATATATATATATATTATTTTTTGCTTATTTATTTATTAGAGACAGAGAGAGGGAAAGAGAGAGAAGGAGAGTGAGAAAGGGCACACCAGGGCCTCTAGTTACTGCAAAGGAACTCCAGACCTGTGCACCCCCTTGTGCATCTGGCTTATGTGGGACCTGAAGAATTAAACTAGGGTCCTTAGGCTTCACAGGCTTGTGCATTAACTGCTAAGCCATCTCTCTAGCCAGGAAATTTACTTTCCAAATAAAATCTTTCCTATTAATTACAGAAAGCAAAGATAGATTCAGATGAAATCGGGATTAAATCGATGCCTTAAAAGAAAGTGCAATTAAAAGGAGACAAGAGGATGGAAAACCACTTCTACATTTATACCACAGGTGGGTAAAGGCCCAGCAATGCAGCACTTCCACACACAACGCAGAGATGCAGATAATTACATTAGAATGAGGAGGGAAACAACTAGTATTCTACTCCATAGATAATATGGATAATATTCACTAAATTATTTTTAACAATATTTATTTATTTGAAAGAGAAGGAGAAGGAGGTAGGGAAAGAGAGGGAGAGGCAGATAGAGAGAGCATGGGCACACCAGGGCCTCCAGCCTCTGAAAACAAACTCCAGACACATGCACCATCTTGCATATCTGCCTTACGTGTGTATTGGGGAATCAAACCTGGGTCCTTAGGCTTCATAGGCAAGTGCCTTACCTGATAAGCCATCTCTCCAGCCCTCCACTAAATTCTTAAGGCTATGTTGCTCCAGGAAAACTTCTCAGTGCTCATTTCAGCCTTTCCTGTTAACAATTCTGGCATCCATTGAAAACATACCTATTACAGTCACTCAGATTAAGCAGGAAAATAATGTGCTTTGGGGCTGGAGAGATGGCTTAGCAGTTAAGGTGCTTGCCTGCAAAACCAAAGGAGCCCGGTTTGGTTCCTCGGGACCCACATAAGCCAGATGCACAAGGCGGCACATGCATCTGGAGTTTGTTTGCTGTGGCAGGAAGTCCTAGCACGCCCATATTCTCTCTCTCTCTCAACTAACTAAATAAAAATAAAATATCTTTTAAAAAAGAATGTGCTTTGTTTTCTTCCGCAAAACCTCTGGACCCACCTCCAGCCTAGTCCGGGTTCTTTCCCCATACATAGCCTTAGGGTCATCATTGCTAAGTGTTTTGCAGAATCTCTTGTGATCACAGATGCCATAGTTAGGTAGAGAAAAAAAAACATATGTTTTAGAGTTTAAATATTTTTTTTAATTTTTATTTTATTTATTTATTTGAGTGAGATAGAGAGAGAGAAAGAGACAGAGAGCAAATGGGCACACCAGGGCCTTCAGCCACTACAAATGAACTCCAGACACATGTACCACCTTGTGCATCTGGCTTTACATGGGTCCTGGGGAATCGACCCTGGGTCTTTTGGCTTTCCAGGCAAGCACCTTAACTGCTAAGCCATCTCTCCAGCCTGATTGTAGAGTTTTAAGTTCAAGGTTCACATTGTTATGCTGGCTGGAGATATTAGCTTAGCCACTTAAGTCCAAGATACACTATCCTCAATGGTAAGGAATAACAATCCCTCTTCTTTGGTTTGGATGGATGTCTACAGAAGGCTCACATGCTCGTTTTTTCCCCAGCCTTTGGTACTATAGAAAGGCGGTAAAGACTTTACAAAATGAGGCTTCAAAGAGGACTGTGGGACTCTGTCATCTCACTCTTTCATGTTGTGTCCTGGAAATGAGATGAATAGTTTCACCACACATTTTTGCCTTGATGTGCTGCCCCGTGACAATCCCACAGAGAACAAGAACAACTGATCATGACCTGAAACTTCCAAAACCTTTCTTCTTTATAAGTGATTCTGTCACGTATTTGTTACAGTGCCGAAGGCTAACATTTGCAAACCTCCAGCACTGCACAGATACTACTCAAGCATGAAACTTTAGATTCCTTCAGGTCTCTTTCTTTTTTCTTTTTTTCTGTAGACACAGCATGGTATGGAAAGGTTGGCTAGAGACCACAAGACCACAGAGATATCTCTACAGGGCTATGATGAGAGCACAGAATCCTAACCATAGACCACCAGGGATACAGTGTTATGATGAAATTTTAGATGCATTTATTTTTGAATCACGCTCTCACTGTAGCACAGGCATACCTAGAACTCATTGTGGAGCCCAAGCTGACCTGGCATTCATGGTTATCCTCCTACCTCAATTTCTGGAGTGCTAGGATTACAGGTGTAAACCACCATATCTGGCTATGACAAATTTTGAGAGCCAAGTTGTGCCGAATTCTAAGAAGAAATTCAGGGATTTGGTAACCCCCCTCCCCTTCACTCTTGGGGATCAAGCCGAGGCAAGATGAGTGTGGAAGAAGTCACATAAGTTGAGCAAGAGGCAGAGTGAGACCTTCCTGAAGTTCCTCTGGGAACTTTCTTCTCTGACAGTTTCTGCTCAGCCTCCTCTGAATAATTAGTTTCCATACTGGCACACAAGATTGGGCATGGTGTTTATCTACATTCCTTGCATGCTAAGTGCTATGTCCCACACATAGTAGAGACTCAATAAATATTAATTGATTGAGAAAAGCTGTAATAAGTGTCACTCTACTGGAGGGTTTCTCAGCATGACTAGAAAGAATTTATGTGAAAAGTAATAACTAAATCGCCTACATTCAACATAAGCATTATTAAGCCCAATTTGTGCTTGAAAAAGATGTTGGCACTCACTTTAATATGTCTTGGGAATGCTTCCAAATTAAATGTATTCTGGACAAAAAAAATACTAACAACAATTAAGAAAATGCTAGATATGTAAAATCAGCTGAGCCTCTTCATTCCTTCCTTGCAATAGCTGAAGTGCTTTAGAGAATAAGGCCCCATTGGGTCTCAAAAACATTCTTAGTCAGAAATCCAAAAGGATGTTTATGGACTAAGCTGTTGATTTCTGAGTCTTGGGGAGCGGGCAATGGTGGCTAAATGGATAAACTACTAGTTCATTATAATGCCTTGTTCGATATGTACCAAATGCCAGGCTATTCAGGTATAAGGAGACAAAGATGAAGAAACTTCTCAGTACCTACTTCTAACGAAAAACTAGCTTTTTTGAAGCTGCAGCTGTGAGGAAGATGAAAGCACAGGGTCTGATATCTACACTTAAGGAAATTCAAGTACAACTGTAAAGGTATCAGGCACACACTACACATCAAATCTACTTATCTACAGTCACGCACCACAAAACAGCATTCCAGTCAATGACAGATTAGACCTACAACAGTAGCTCCCTAAGACTTTGAGGGAAGGCAAAGCAGGTGGCTCTGGCCTGTGATCCCAGCAGGATTCCAGCAGATACAGATGGACTGCAAATTCCAGGCAAACCTGAAATACATAGTGAGACCGTGTCTCAGAAGGAAAAACCAAGATTTTAATGGGCTAAAGTATTCACATCTACTGAAGCAGCCATTGTGGTGGCATAAGGCAATGCACACTCATGTGTATGTGTGTGACAAAGTTGGTGTTAACAAGCCTATCGCTCTGCCTGTCAGGTACCGACACACATTGTGAGGTGATGGCAATACACGACTATGTGACTGGTGCCCTTATTTGCTACGCTATACTTCTTACTATTGTTTTAGAATGTCCTCCCTCCTTCCTTTCCTCCCTCCTTCATTTTGTGTGGCTAGGGATCAAACCCAGGGCCTCATGCATGCTAAGAATTCCTTTTTAAAAAAAAAAATTACTGTAAAACTTATGCTGCGTTAGACAGGTACCCTCCTCACATAGCTACTATTTGCTGAATCACTCCATTGCAACAACAAGCCACAATGATGACAGATCTGTACATTCTAGGTGTTTGTAGCCCCAATCAACACACAATCTATGGCATTAGCACACTGATGAAATCACCTAATGATGCATTTCTCAGAATAGATGCCACTGTGAAGCAACACTGTGAGTATGTCACACACAATGCTGAATCGTGTGTATTAACTGTTACCACTATTTTTTTTTTCAGATGAGGAATAGCCCAGCTTAGGGAGGCAATGGTCCAGCATGAATCTTGAGCCAAAGTTCTCTGATCCTAACCCTCAGGGTCGTTCCTCAGTTCCAAGCTGCACTTCTAGCCCCGTGAGGACACCCTACCAGTTCATGGGGAGTATAAACCTGCAAGGATCCCACTTTCACGGCACATTAGGAAATCCTAGAGCCATCCAGATTCAGAGCGATGAGGACGGAGCCTGCAGTATCAAGTGTCGTCTGCATGCCAGTGAGTACATTTTGATTTCTGGCTCTGCCCCCTCTCCTGTGCTCCACACTGCTCCGCTACTTGCCCATTCCACATTCGCACTCCCGTGTCTGATAAGCAAAGTCTACTCCTTCCTGCAGGGCCCCCATCCCAGTTAGTGACACCATCATTCATTCTACTCAAGCCCCTCACCTTGAGGTGATCCCTGAATCTTGCTCTCGGGGCAGGAGGTGAGGATGGGTGGCATGAACCTTGGTGGTGAGAGTGGACTGGTATGTCCCAATTTTGGAATACATTTCATAGGTACCACCAGTAGGATCAATGACAGAATCAATGTGGATAGACAAGATCTTCTGCGTCCACTGGTGCTCCCTAGAGTCTGTGTCCACCTTGTGCCACAGTGGTCTCTATAGCTCAAGAAGACACCTCCCCTTCTTCCTCTTCCTGCAAAGACTGCCTATCCCTTCTAAGATAAAACATGCATTCCTTTTTATGACCTGTGAAGGCACCTGCCTCCCCATGTCCTATCATGTTCCTCACTTTTAAGATTCTCCAAGTCACATGGGTGTGTCCCACTTAGATATTATAGCCCTTCTGTGGGTTATCTACACACCATGTTCCCCCTGTCTGTATCTCCGCTCTTTCAAATCCGTGGATCATTCTAATCTCCGCTTAAATGTCATTTCCTTGGAGAAGCCACCCTTGAGAGTCCTATCCTGAAAGATGTTCCTGTACTCTTTGACCCACTTTCCATACAGGTTTGGACTCTGACCTTTTCATTTGCTCACAGACTCCTTGAGGGCAGGAATCTCACTGGTGGTCCCTTCCATTCTCAACCGCTAGAACACCTGCTAGTGCATTAGAGTGACCAGGAAACATTTGTTGGATGAATAAATGATTGAGGTTGGAGTCTTGTCTCAAGGTCAAGGGGAAAGAACTTATTGTTTCCCACATACAGGATTTCCTTGAAGGGGCTTCAGCCCTTATTCCACTTCTGATCTTCTCTCTACCATCAGAGCAGCTGATAAATTAAATAAATAAATTAAATAAATAAATAAATAAATAAGTGGGAAGTTTCAAGCTATTCATGCTGAGAAAATAAAATAGAATGCCTTTCAGGCACAAAGTTGGTCAATTATGTTTGTGACAGGAAAACTGTGGGACATAATTTACATCAACTAGAGAATAAACAGCATAAATAAGATTATTCATAGTTTTATAGCTCCTATAATAAAAACAGAACAATCCAAATAAAACACATTTTGCACAAATCTTCACCACACTGACCTCCATTGCATTAATCAAGTTTTCCAAAGAGCTATTTTTATTTAAGTTTTCTTGTGCATTGTAAAAAGACATAAAAATGAAGAGTTATAAGGAAAATGATTATAGATGCCAAAGTAGCTCTATATAGCACAAAAGGGAATAACTTAAAAAGTGAATAATTATAGTATATGTTGCCTACTTTATAGAACATTTCCTAATTTATTGGAAGCCTTATAGTATTAATTTATTATTTATCTGTCAGTGGAGAAATATTAATGTATATACCATTGTTACCATTTTATAAAATGTGGATTTAATATGCCTTGCGAGATAGATTTTATTTACTATGTCCACATATAAGATAATTTTTCCCATAAATCAAAACATTTTGTTGTTTAACACCCAAGCTCATTTTTTCTTATAATGTGAAAGCATTCAAGAGGAAGTTTCCATTAAAAATGAAAAATAGCATCCCATCTAATAGGCTGTGGATATGGGGGAAACTAGAAAGCGTGAGAGGGAAGGTAATTCTTATTGTATGAACTAATCAAGCCATGATATTACTGCAAAATGGAGGTGAAGGCTTTTAAGGGTCCATAACAATGACAACTTAGTACAGTGCTAAATTATATAGTGATGAATAAATGAACAGGAGAAAAATTAAAGGGCTGTATTTTCACATCAATTCTATAACAGCACCTTCTGGAAAACTCCCCTCGCTTTACCAACCAACCCTTCTAGTGTCAGCCTGAGAAAAAGAAAATGTGTGAGGGTGGAGGTGAGTCTTTCTAAAGATGCTTAATCATTTTTCTATGGGAATTACAACTGTGCCTTTGGCATGGCCTAGCAATAGTTTCCAGGTTAGATATCTGTGATGGTCAAGTTGTTGTTAACTTGATCTGTTTAGTAATCCACAGAAATCCTTTTCAGGTGGATCTCTGAGGTTGCTTCCAGGAAGGATTAACTGAAGAAGGAAGTCTTCCCCCCAGGGTGAGCCCTTTCCCCAGAGCGGTTGATTCCTTTTCAGAGGGGGACTTTACATAAGGAAGCTCTGGGTGAAAAGAACCCCTTCCTTCCACTTGGCTGCCAGAGCTCCTTGCTGCCTTCCAGCATGGACTGAAGACCAGCGGCTCCTCAGGAAGCCTGCACAGGCCTTCAGTGCTGGATCAGGACTGCTGAGGCCTCGAGCCACATGGACTGAGCAGCTACCAGGTTCCTTGATTCTCAGGCCTGCAACTGCTATTGGACTGCCATTAACCAATCCAATAAATTCCCTTTTAATATAATTCATGCTATTGGTTCTGTTTCTCTAGAGAACCCTGACTAACACTATAGCCATCTCCCCAGGAGTTTAAGTTACTTTGGGTGTCCCACATATCAGCAGTCTCTGTTTCAGGCTGGGCCTGGGGCTGGGCTTGTGTCTTCTATGAGTGACTTCCCTCTGCAGCGTGGCTCTCAACACAGCAGCTGAGCCTGCTCCAAGAGCACACAAGCACCAGCGAAAGATCACCAGGACACTAGGCCCACAGAGCAGCTCATCACCCTGGAAAATACAAGGCTTCTCCCCATCAGTCCTTAGTAGGCAACTTTAAGAAGTATCTTCCATGTTCCTGAGTGGGATGGGTGTCATGAACCCACAGGGGACCCTCAATAACACAAAACCTGGAGGGGGGTCATTCTTTTCTCCTTCTCAGTCCCCCTTTCAATCACTTGGAGTATGAAGTAGGTGAACTCTGAGATTCTTTCTTATTATGTGTGTTACAGCGTGCACCCACTCTCTCTCTCTCTCTCTCTCTCTCTCTCTCTCTCTCTCTCTCTCTCTCTCCTTCTCTCCAAATAGGGAATCTACTGTCCTCAACCTCACAGTTTTTTTTCTGAAAAATTTCAAAACTGGGACAGTTGATCAAACCTATTTGTTGATTGCCTACATTATCGTCATCATCATTTTACAATATTGGGAATGGGACCCAAGGCTTCATATGTATCAGATAAGTGCCCTACCACTGAGCTACATCCCCAGCACTACTGGTGTCCTGTAAGTGGCAGGGACTATGTGTGGAGCTGGGGATCGGGCTGTGGCAACATAAATAAGTCCCTGTCTACACTGAGATTCCAGCCTAAAAGGGCGAGGCGCAGTAAAAAAAAAATCATTAGCAGAAGTAAGTTCTTAAAACATGTAAATTACCACAAGAAGTAGCAGATGTTATGAAAAATAAAGGCAGACCTATAGTAATCTTAGAGTATACACAGAGTCATGGAAAGAGTTCCTGATGAAGTTATTTTTAGGACTTAAAGGAAAGCGGAGGTGAAGAGAGGCAAGAATTACCTTCAAGTGGAAGGGTTAGCCCTTGTGATGACTTGGGAAAGGACGGAGCATAGAACATCCACGGTACCAAGAAAATCAATTGCGTACAATCGTAATCAGAATGAAGCTTGGCGGAAATTAATTCTGAAGGTTTATAGTTGTTTTCCTTGATGTGATATTAGGGAAAGAGTAAGGAGACTGAAGTAGGTATTCCTGATTTTCATTGGTCAAGAACATTCCGGGGCTGTGGACATAACTCAGTCAGTATAGTGGTTGTCTTGCAAATATAAGGATCTGAGATTGATCTCCAGAATCCACAGGAGAATCCGGGCATGGCTGTGCGTTTCCAGTGATCACTTAGACATTAGTGCTGCTGATTCCGCCACACATTCATCCTCCTAACTACTGCCAGACATTATCCTATTTTCTCCCTCTTACTTTTGGATTTGGAATCATGACGGGATCCTCCCTTTGATCCATCTCCCTACTGTCCCCACCAAGCTCCCATAATTACATTTCCAAACCTGTGTCATCGCCATTCTTCTTCTTTTTTGTTGCTGTTGCTGATGATAATTTTATTGGATTGTGTGAGGCAGACATAGAAATCATTCTGTTGCCTCGGCTGGCCTGGAACTCACAGCCTCCTACTCCAGCCTACTGAGAGTGGGGATTAGAGTGAACCACCACACAGGGCATCTCCATTCTCCTTAATATTTTTGTCTCCATGCTTCCTGCCCACACACCTTTGTCTGATGATTAGAATAGCCCCATGTGGACCCATGTCTCCTGGCTATTCCCTGCTAGTCTGTTTCCTAGCAAAGAAAGTCTAACATTCTCGTGTTCTGTTCCCATGCTTTGTCATACCCAAATCCTTTATTTTCCAATTGGGTGATTTACTTCTCCTCCCCCCTCCCCCAGGGGACACTGGACACTACCTGTGGGATGGTGGTTCTCATAGCTGGTGGAGAAAGCTAGTGGTACCAAATAGGTAGAGACCAGAAATTCTGCTAAATATCCTACTGTATACAATAACTTCCAAGACCCAGATTATCTGGCTCAAAGTGTCAGTACCAGAGATGTGGCTTTTCCACATCTGGTCCTGCTCAACTCTCCTTTTGAGGTCAGATCCCAGTGAGTGTTTTCTATAATCATAGGGAATTGTTGGGTTGCCCCACACAAAATTGCCTGTTTGACCTAAAAAGCCATCAATTTCATTTTATCTGATACAAAAAAAAAAAAAAAAAACTTTCATAGTTTATTTTTTTTTTAGAGAGAGAGGAAGAGGCAGAGAGAAAGAGAATGGGCACGCCAGTAGTCTCTCAGCCACTGTGAACAAGCGCCAGACATGTGCGCCCCCTTGTGGCAAGTGCGGCATTGCACCCTTGCATCACTTTGCGTCTGGCTAAAGGTGGGACCTGGAGAATCAAACTGGTGTTCTTAGGCTTGGTAGGCATGCGCCTTAACCCCTAAGCAATCTCTCCAGCCCTTTCATAGTTCCTTGACTGCAATTGTGTTGCTTCTGCTTAAAATGCACTCCTTTCTCACTACTTTTCTACACATGTTGTTTAAAGACCCTCTCAGCAGCTATGCCGTGGGTTGTAAGCATGACATCCAAGAACTTGTAGGCATTACTCTGGGCTTCCTTCACTTATTCTCTTTACCCAGCCCTCTCCTTGAGAGAGCTAATGTCTGAACAGTGAGAGACCCACTGACATCTGTCATGGTTCAAGGCCCAGCCCAGGGTCCAGCACCTAGGAGTCAATCCACAAAATGTGGTGTAAGGAATAAGTGAACAAACTCACCCATTCCTGTTGTTAAGTGCTTTCATTTCCCAAAGGCAATGAAAACTTACTTCATAAACATAAGCAGAAATGCTGTGGGTCCCAAGTGCAGACCCAACACTAGGCAGGTATTGAGGCTGGACAAACAATTTCTATGGTTTTTTTTTTTTTTTTTTTTTTTGACTTCCGAGGAAAACATTAATAAAATCTTAGAAAACTCTGACACTAGTTTTGTTTGATTTTAATTCTGGGGGTGAAGCTCATATCTTCGTTCATGTTAAGCACCACAGCCACAGAGCTGAACCCCCAACCTTGGCCATCAGTTTTGAGAGAACTGCTGAGTCATACCAAGATTTTGAATACACATGGACTTCTGTCAGAAAGTCAGGACAATTAACCAAGGTGGGAAAAACTTAATACAACTTAAGAGAAGTCTGATTTTATGAAATTTAATCACAAGAATTGAATTATGGTTAGAAAAATACACAGAAGCCTCTCCTACTTTGCAAATAAATAACCCTTCAATTAGCCATTATTAGTCCACAAGAAGACTTCCTAACTGGAACATGCATTTAACAGGGGGTGTGTGTGTGTGTGTGTGTAAGTTTTATTTATTTATTTTGAGAGCTGCCTACCTTTTGTTCTACAATGGCCTTGTCAACTTTCTGAAATAAAAGATCAATGTATTTCCATTTTTAAACACAGGATTAAAGTCTAATGCACACTAAAATTCCCCTGTTCATGTTACTGTACTTCTCTCTAGAGACGGTCACAGTCAGTGTGCTACGTTTCTATAGATATCCCCATGTATTAGAAACACATATGCAAATATATAATTTTATTTGTCTGTTTAAAACGAAACAAAATCAAATAATACATACTTTTGTTGCTTATTTGTTTACTAAGCTCTGTCACTCAATAAGGAAATATTCTTTCTTTAAAAAAATTCTTTACTTCCGGTCAAGATGGCAGCTACCTAACCTCGCCTCACTTCACGGGGAAGAAAAGAGAAGAATACTTAAGGTTAAAGGGACCTTTTTAAAGGGTTTACTGGCTCCTGCATGCTTCCAGAGGGAGGGGGTGGATTTGCAAAATAAGGAAACCACTGATTCCCAAGCTCTTGGCAGGCACCACTGCCTGAAAGGTCCCGCCGGACCTGCCTGAGGCCCCTGGCCAGCCAGAAATGGAGCACCTTTGCAGCCAGGTCCCCAGGTCTGTGGACCCACCGGGCAAGCTAGATCCACCCCAATTCCCTGGCCAGAGCCCCTGGGTGCGCCAATACAGTCAGGTGCCTAGGTCCGCAGAGTGAGACAGTTTTGTCCCACTTCCTGCTCCCCAGCCAGAGCCCCTGGGTGCACCAATACAGTTAGGGGCCTGGGGCTGTGGTCCTGCACAGTGGCACAGTGAGACAGATTTGTCCCACTTCCTGCTCCCGGCCAGAGCCCCTGGGCATGCCAATACAGTTAGGTGCCTGGGTCCACACAGTGAGACAGATTTGTCCCAATTCCTGCTCCCCAGCCTGAGCCCCTGGGCGCAGCAATACAGTTAGGTGCCTGGGGCTGTGGTCCCACACAGTGGCACAGTGAAGCAGATTCAGCCCACTTCCTGCTCCCCAGCCAGAGCCCCTGGGCGCAGCAATACAGTTAGGTGCCTGGGGCTGTGGTCCCACACAGTGGCACAGTGAGACAGATTTGTCCCACTTCCTGTTCCCACCCAGAGCCCCTGGGCACGCCAATACAGTTAGGTGCCTGGGTCCTCACAGTGAGATGGATTCGTCCCACTTCCTGCTCCCCAGCCAGAGCCCCTGGGCACAGCAATACAGTTAGGTGCCTGGGGCTGTGGTCCCAAACAGTGGCACAGTGAGACAGATTCGGCCCACTTCCTGCTCCCCAGCCAGAGCCCCTGGGCGCAGCAATACAGTTAGGTGCCTGGGGCTGTGGTCCCGCACAGTGGCACAGTAAGACAGATTCGGCCCACTTCCTGCTCCCCAGCCAAAGCCCCTGAGTGAGCCATTGCAGTGGGGTGCCTGAGTCTGTGGATCTGCTGAGTGAGACAGATTCATCCCACTTCCTGCTCCCTGGCCAGAGCCCCTGAGCTCGCCATTGCAGCCAGGTGCTTGGGTCTGTGGATCCGCTGAGCAAGACATATTCGTCCCACTTCTGGCTCCCTGGCCAGAGCCCCGGTGCACCATCGCAGGCAGGTGCCCTGGGCCTGTGGAGCCACATCATCTGCCTAGAACCTGTGCAGCCACACCGCAGGTCAAGCCCCACCCATTCCCTGTGCCATCACAAGACAGATCCCACTGAGCCAGTGTCTCTGAACTGGTGTGATGTGCAGATCACAGAGAAAAAGGAATAGCATGAAAAACCAGATACAAGTAAATCCAGCTACACTATCCAGTCCTACAATGGATGTCTCAAATCAAATCATAGAAGAGACATTAGAATCAGAACCCCAAAATGAAGAGACAAGCTATGCAACCCTGGCCAAGCAAATAGCACAACTCTCAGAAAGTCAACAAAGAGCCAATAATTGTATGAATGTTATCCTTGCTAGATTAGACCTAATAGAAAAGAACCAGGAAGGGTTCCAAAAACAGTTAAATGAGCTGAAGGAGAGTGAAAAAAAAGAAGTCCTCAATAACCAGATGGCTAAGTTCAATGAAGACATAAAAAAATGCAAGGATGAATTCCAAGAAGCATTAAGAAGGTCAGAAAATGACGTGAAAAGGGAACTAGACAAAGGGATGGAAAGTATACATAAAAAAACAGTAGAAAATATGAACCAAATTGAACAAACCCAAAACTCTATAGAAGCTCTTAAGAATAGAGTCAGCCAAGTAGAGGATAGAAACTCAGAGCTGGAAGACAAAACAGAAGAAACAGTTCGTGAGTCCAGAAACTTCAACAAGTTCAAAAATTAATGTGAACAGAACATGAGGGAAATGTGGTATACCCTGAAGCGTCCAAACATTAGGATCATGGGCATACCAGAAGGGGAAGAAACACAGACTAAAGGAATGGAAAGCTTATTCAACAAAATAATTGAAGAAAACTTTCCCACTCTCTCAAGAGAAAATCCCATCAAGTTACAAGAAGCTACCAGAACTCCAAACAGACTGGACCAAAGGAGAAATTCTCTGAGACACATTATCTTTAAGACTCTAAACATCAAGCACAAAGAGAAAATCCTAAAAGCAGCCAGGGAAAAACAACACATTACATATAAAGGGAACCCCATTAGAATTACCTCAGATTTCTCAATGGAAACCCTAAAAGCCAGAAGGGCCTGGAATGGAACACTGAAAACTCTAAGAACCCATGGTCTCCAGCCACAACTACTCTATCCAGCAAAAGTATCCCTCATAATAGATGGTGAAAGAAAAACATTCCACGATAAAACTCATCTCTACAAATATATGAACACAAAGCCAAACCTACAGAAAGTACTTCAGGGAATTCTCCACACAGAAGAAACAAATAACCAATCTCAAGAGCCCTCAAGAAGCAGTCCACATTAACCACTTACCTCTCAAAAAAAAAAAAAAAAAAAAAAACCCACAAAGACCACAATATGGCTGGTATTAAATCAAACCTCAAACTAATATCTCTGAAAATTAATGGCCTCAATTCACCCATCAAAAGACATAAGCTAACAGGGTGGATCAGAAAACTGGACCCCTCAATCTGCTGTCTTCAAGAAACCCACCTCACCACTAAAGACAGACACCTCCTTAGGGTAAAAGGGTGGAAAATGATATTCCAAGCAAACACAAATACGAAAAAAGCAGGCGTAGCTATACTTATATCAGATAAAATAGACTTCAAACCAAAATTAACCAAAAAAGACAAAGAAGGCCACTTCTTACTTATCAAGGGAACAATCCAACAAGAGGACATCACAATCATCAATATTTATGCACCAAACACATGTGCACCACAATTCATAAAGCAAAATCTACTTGGCAACAAAACAGAAATAAACACCAACACCATCATAGTCGGGGACTTCAGTACTCCACTATCAACAATGGATAGATCATCCAAACAGAAAATTAATAGAGAAGTAAGAGAGCTCAACAACACCATAGAGCAACTAGACCTAACGGACGTATACAGAACATTCCACCCAAAATCTACAGATTACACATTCTTCTCAGCAGCACATGGAACCTTCTCTAAAATAGATCATGTACTGGGCCACAAAGCCTGCCTCCATATTTTCAAGAAAATTGATGTAATTTCCTACATGATATCAGACCATAATGCTGTAATGCTAGAAATTAACAACAAAAAGCACACCAGGAATCCCTCTACCTCCTGGAAATTGAACAACACACTTTTAAACAATAAATGGGTTGTGGATGAAATAAAGAATGAAATTGCAAAATTTCTAGAACTCAATGACAATGAGAACACATCATACCAAAACTTGTGGGACACAATGAAGCCAGTCCTTAGGGGAAATATCATAGCACTAAATGCCATCATAAGAAAAATAGAAAGATCCCAACTCAATAACCTGACCATTCACCTAAAGGCATTGGAAAGGCTAGAAGAAGCCAACCCAAAAAGCTCCAGACGGAAAGAAATAATTAAAATCAGAGCAGAAATTAATGAATTGGAAACTAAGAGGACAATTAAGAAAATTGACGAAACAAAGAGCTGGTTCTTCGAAAAAATTAACAAGATTGATACACCCCTGGCCAATTTGATCAAGCGGAAAAAAGAAACACTTCAAATCAACAAAATTAGAAATGAAAAGGGAGAGATCACAACAGACATGAGCGAAATAGGGAGAGTTATTAGGACTTATTTCCATAAAACAGGAAAATATGGAGGAAATGGATGAATTCCTAGACACATACCACCTACCAAAGCTAAGCCCAGAGCAGATTAATTTCCTAAACAATCCCATCACACCCTTTGAGATAGAAGAGGTAATCAAAC
Organism: Orientallactaga sibirica; assembly: GCA_036365145.1. Classification (NCBI taxonomy): domain Eukaryota; kingdom Metazoa; phylum Chordata; class Mammalia; order Rodentia; family Dipodidae; genus Orientallactaga; species Orientallactaga sibirica. Next base: position 15,060,411 of record JAEOAD010000035.1, on the reverse strand, counting down.
ACCTCCCCAAAAAGAAGAGTCCAGGACCAGATGGTTTCTCAGCAGAATTCTACCAAACCTTCATGGAAGAACTGAAACCAATTCTTCTCAAACTGTGCCACACAATAGGAGAACAGGGAGAGATCCCTAACTTCTTTTATGAAGCTAGTATCAACCTAATTCAAATACCAGGCAGGGACGCCACAAGAAACGAAAATTATAGGCCCATTTCTCTGATGCACATAGACACAAAGATTCTGAACAAAATTCTTGCAAACCGAATTCAACAGTACATCAAAAGCATTATCCACCTTGATCAAGTAGGCTTCATCCCTTGAACACAGGGATGGTTCAACATATGGAAATCTGTCAATGTAATACACCACATAAACAAGCTGAAACACAAAACCACATGGTCATTTTGATAGATGCAGAAAAGGCCTTTGACAAAATACAACATCACTTCATGATCAAAACATTGGAGAGAATAGGTATGGACGGCCCATATCTCAACATAATAAAGGCTATATATAAAGCACCTAAAGCCCAAGTAATTCTTAATGGGGAGAGACTGAAGGAATTCCCATTGAGGTCAGGAACAAGGCAGGGGTGTCCATTCTCACCTCTGTTCTTCAACATAGTGCTAGAAGTATTAGCTCAAGCAATAAGACAGGAGAAAGAAATCAAAGGGATACAAATTGGAAAGGAAGAAGTTAAGTTAGCCCTATTCGCAGATGACATGATTCTATACATAAGTGACCTGAGAACTTCCATCCCAAAACTCTTAAAGGTCATCAGCACCTTCAGCAAAGTAGCAGGATACAAAATCAATGCACAGAAATCAGTAGCCTTTTTGTATGCAAAGGACAAAGAGACAGAAAAAGAAATAACTAACATCGTCCCATTTTCAATTGCAACAAAGAAAATAAAATACCTTGGAATAACATTAACTAAGGAAGTGAAAGACCTATACAATGAAAACATTAAAACTCTCAAAAAAGAAATTGAGGAGGTCCTACAAAAATGGAAAGACCTCCCATGCTCCTGGATTGGTAGAATTAACATTGTGAAAATGGCAATTTTACCAAAAGCACTTTATAGATTCAATGCAATGCCGATAAAAATCCCAATTTCCTTCTTCAATGAGATAGAAAAAACTATCTCAAAATTCATATGGAAAGGCAGAAGGCCTGGGATATCCAAGCTCATCCTCAGCAAAAGAAACACCTCTGGAGGCATCACCATACCTAATCTAAAGCTATACTACAAAGCCATTGTAATAAAAACAACATGGTACTGGCATAAAAACAGGAATATAGACCAATGGAACAGAATTGAAGACCCAGACTTTGGGTCAAGAAACTACAGCTACTTGATATTTGACAAAGGCCCTACCAATGCAGAATGGAGAAAAGACAGCATCTTCAACAAATGGTGTTGGACAAACTGGACAACCATATGTAGGAAAATGAAACTTGACCCATACATCTCTCCATGCACAAAAATCAAGTCCAAATGGGTCAAAGACCTCAGTATAAGACTGGAAACTCTGCTATTACTGGAAGAAAAAATAGGAGGAACCTTCCATGATATAGGAGTGGGAAAAGATTTCCTGAACAAAACCCCAGCAGCTCAGGAAATTAAACAATCACTCAACCATTGGGATCTCATGAAGCTGAAAAGCTTTTTCACTGACAAAAATATTATAACCAAAGCCAGCAGAATACCCACAGAATGGGAGAAAATTTTCACCACCTATACAACTGACAAAGGCCTAATTTCTAGAATCTACAAAGAACTCCAAAACCTAAACAATAAATCACCAAACAACCCACTCACAAAGTGGGGCAGAGAACTGCACAGGTAGTTCTCAGAGGAAGAAATACAAATAGCAAACACACATTTAAGAAAATGTTCAACATCCCTAATCATCAGGGAAATGCAAATTAAAACAACTATGAGATTCCACCTTACCCCAGTAAGGATGGCTAACATTAAAAAAAACAATGAAAACAAATGCTGGCGAGGCTGCGGAGAAATAGGAACAAGTCTTCACTGTTGGTGGGAATGTAAAATGGTTCAACCACTATGGACAGCTATATGGAGACTATTGAAAAGGATGATCATAGACCTACCAATGGACCCAGTTATTCCCTTATTGGGCATTTACCCTAAAGGCCCCAAGCATCACATCAGAGACATTTGCTCAACCATATTTATAGCTGCTCAATTCATAATAGCAAAGAGCTGGAATCAACCCAGGTGTCCATCACTAGATGAATGGATAACAAAGATGTGGTATATCTATACTATGGAATTCTACGTAGCAGTAAGGAAAGATGAAATAAGGAAATTTGAAAAAAAAAATGGTCAAACATGGAACAGATCATCCTCAGTGAGCTCACCCAAGCACAAAAAGATAATCGTCGCATGGTTTCATTTATCTGTCGCCCCTAACCGGATTCCACGTGACATGCAGCCAAAACTAATAAACACTCTGAGGAGGAGACAAGAAGGAGTGTGGGATGGAGGGAGGGTAAAGGTGGGAGGGAATGAGAGGGTGGGAGGGAGGACAAGGGGGGATACAAATTGGGACCCAAAAGGAAAAAAATACTACAAAACCCTTTACTCTGAACAACAGGCTAAAACAGTGATCCTTCAGCAGGCCTACAGAGGGAATACTCGAACCACAGGAACCTGGAGAGAACATGATGAAGGCCAACTTTAATCTTGTCCTGCTTCTCTTTCTCTTCTCTTTCTCCCTCTCTCTCTCTCTCCCTCTCCCTCTCCTCTCTATACTCACTTTCTCTTTTATATTATCTATCTTTTTCCTCCCTCCCCTTCCTAGGTGCAGACTTATAACTCCCAGTGCCAGCATGGGGTTAACTTCCACAATGAGCTGTTGATCTGAAACACCTACAAGGTTTCCCAAAAAAGACAGACTTTGGTCAGAGTACTTGGTGACCCACCAAAGGTTAATGGTAAGACCCTACTGTCAAAGACAGCATACATGTGTGAGACCAAACACAGAGAGACCTGGCCAGAATCTGGAAGAAGGTCAGTCCCCAGACAGTTAGCTAGTCTAGTACCAGAGGGTGCTACACGAGCAACTGGGAGAAAATGTCTGACATTGGTCCAAACAACCTGCAGTCTAAGATACCCAGCAGGGAACAATCTGATGTAATGCTCAGACAAGTGCAGTAGTGGCAAAAAGCCATGGTGGGTAACCAACTGCTCTTGATTTGTCTAATAAATCCACTCAGTGGAATGGAACTCATTGCTGGAACTGGGAAATAAGTCAAAGCCATGTACAAAAAAATGAGCTCAGTCTCCAAGATCTAGATGCCACCAAATGTGGGCTAGAAGAGAAACAATGCATATAAAATTCCCTCCAAAACATATATGGTTATCCCTTCTATCTAGTACTAACTTCTTTCTCCGTTGGAGAATTTGCTTATCTTTTTCCAGGTGGACAACGAACCTGAAGGGAGGATCAGCTAACCACACCTCACCAGCTGAAACCATAGAACAACGCAGGGGAAGGGCAAGAATACAGCGTTCAAGGCGATCACAACACCAGAAAAAGGCTGAAGGAGATAAACACAGAGAACATCCAACTCCAACTAAGCCAGATATCCAGAGAAACAGAGGCTCCCAAAACCTCATCAAGGAAGCAGGACTAAAATGACCCCAATGTGGCTCAGGGAAACTCGCGGAAGAGGGGGCGGAAAGATTGTTAGAGTCACAAGTTGGGGCATTATGCACAGAGACTGGGGCCTATCCACCAGAACTCTTGAGTAAAATCACAATGCATGACCCACATTCCCCATTGATGAGGGTCCCTTTGAAAGTGGGAGGATGGGGAGGAGGACAATGGAACCAATACTATGAATGTAAAATCAGAATAATATAAATAAAAAATGTATATTAAAAAAACAAAATAAATAAATAAGTAATAATAATAAAGTTACAATCTGTACAGAAAAAAATTCTTTAATGTCAGTATCCATAGTTATTTATGTTTATTTATTTATTCTTTGAAACAGATTTCACTCTATTCTAGCTGACCTGAAACTCACTGTATACCTCAGACTAGACATGAACTTAGGCCAATCATTCTACCTCAGCCTCCCCAGTGCTGGGATTAAAGATGTGAGCTACCTCCAGTCCAGTTTATTCCAGGGATTTTCTATAATAATTTTGACCACTGATAATGTTTTGGTTGAAATATTTACTGGAGTAGTTGTAGACCAATGTGTGGTTACAAGGAATAACAGAGACATCCCTGTATGCTGTGCTGTTTCCCTCTTTGGTAACATCTTTCAAAGCCATAAATTTGCTAAGCAGGATAACACTGATATGATCTACCAATTGCACTCAGATTCTCCCAGTTGTAGTCCTGTGTGTATTGCAATTTCATTATCCTTGTTGTTTTGTGGATTCCTAACCATAGTCAAAATACTGAACAGCTCCAAATTTGATCATTTCAAAAAATATATAAATGGGAGCTGGAAAGATGGCTTAGCAGTTAAGGCTCTTGCCTGTGACGCTTAAGGACCCATGTTCAACTCTCCTGATCCCACATAAGCCAAACACACAATGGCAAGGCAAGTGCAAGGTAGCACATGCCCACTAGGTGGTGCGAGCATCTGGAGTTTGTAATGGCTGAAGCCCTAGTGTGCCAATTCTCTTTCTCTGTCTCTCTCTTGTTCACTCACTCTCTCTAAAATAACTACAAACAAATAAAAATATATAAATGGAATCATGCAGAATGTAATTTGTCTGGATTAGCATTTTTCTCTCAATGTTATTCCTTTAAAATCTGTCTGGGTTTGAATGTGTTTCTTCTTATTGCTGAGTAGTACTGTACAATATGGATAAACCATACTTTATGTAGGTACAGTTCTGTCTGGTCTCAGCTTTACTTTTTGCTTGCTTGGTTGTACAGTAGTTACATGTTTGGTTTTATAGGAAACTATAAAATTATCTTCTGTAGGAGCTGTGCCATTTTATATCCCCAGCAGTGATGCATGAAGGACCAATTTCTCTGCATCCTCTCCAGCACTTGGTGTCTACACTGTATTTTATGTCAGCCATTCTGATGGGTGTGGAGATTTTCATTGGGCTTTTCCAGGAACTTCCAATATGAATCTCACAGTCTCCAAGTGAGTCTTCCACTTACTCTATATGAAACTGTTATCTGTGCCCTAGTAATGGTCCTGCCCTGACCTCTGTTATGATTTCTGGAGCCCCAAATCCTCATTTTGTAACCAACCCTTTGCTCCCCATCTGTGAAATGGTGATATTTTTTCTGGTTGGCATTCTAAGCTATTCCAATTATTTTTGTAAAATCATGTTTTTATATGTTATTGTCATTTTGATCTCTCTTTTTTCCCCAACAAGTTATATTTCTTGAGCTCCTTTTACAGGTGATTATCTGTCTTAGGCTTAGGGAAATATGAATAAACAAAATAAGGTTTCATCTCACAGGAGGCTCACATGTGAAGTACTCTCTAGAATACATAAAATAATTAGTGAATAGTTTATAGAGATGTATACCAAGAACAAGGGTTATGATGGCTACTGCTCACTAAAGACCAACTTTATCATTCAAGCAGTGTACATTCCCAACTCACAGGATTTGCAATGAAATGAAAGAAAATGCATCAGTGTATAAGTTTAACACAAGATGGTGGCACGGGGCAGGACTGGAGTTGTATAGCTACAAGCTGGGGATGTGGTCAGGGAAGAAAATGCAATAAGGATGAGATGCCTCTGGATGGAGAGGTAGGGAGACAGGAATCTCAAATAGCTGGGAATCACTAGGTGCAGGGATGCAGGTCCAAGAAATCTGGCCTATCAGATTAACCCACCAGTGGAGTGGGATTTGCTAAAGGGATTCATGGCAAAGGATGGGATAGAAGGAGCATAGGGACCTTGTCAGACTTGTGAATACACCAGGAGTCTTTCCTATATATAACAGAGTATTTAAAAAAAGGAGAAGGATGGGTCAGCTTCCCATTTTAAATGGTCCCTTTGGAAGTTGTGGAGGAGAAGAATCTGTGAAGGACAAGATTGTGCCAGGTGTAGTGGTGCACGCTTTTAATCCTAGCACTGGGGAGGCAGAGGTAGGAGGATCGCAGTGAATCCAAGGCCACCCTGAGAATACATAGTTAATTCCAGGTCAGCCTGTACCAGAGTGAGACCCTACCTTGACCCCCCCAAAAAAAATATTGCAAGATGTGCTGGATAAAAAGATGTACAATTGTCTATCTGAGATGTGCTTGGTTGGAAACTATGGCATTAGGTAGGAAGGAATAACAAGGCTTTGAGAAATAACTCAGGGACAAGAGTTATGGTTGTGTTCTGACTATGTGAGACATGGATTAAGAGGAACTATGTTTGACAAGAGGGTGTGATTTGGGAAGTGTGAAAGAATGGAATTTTTAATTGCTCAAAGTTTGCACAGAAAGAAGCATGAGAATTCAGCAAAGTGAAGTGCTTGTCTCACAAGTAATAATGCTGGGCATGATGGTACACTCCTATCATCCCAGTGCTGGGGAGGGCAGCATGTGAGCTCTCTGCCTAGCAAGTCTAGCCAATGAAAGACCTATCTCAAAAAGAGGTAGACTGAGTTCCTGGGGATAACACCTGAAGTTCTCTGGCCTCCACATACACTCAGAAGCAATCACATAAGAACATGCCACACACATAATAGGGAAAGAGAAGCAGGAGAAGAGGAAGAAGAAGAGAAGGAGGAGGGAGAAAAAGAAGGAGGAGGAGAAAGAGAGGGACAAGAAAGAAGAAGGAGAAGGTGATAAAATTTGAGATTAATTAAATCTAAAGGGCAATTTGACTCTGGAATCTTATGGAAAAGTACCAAATTGGATACCGTGATTATAACACAGTCTCTCAGTTTTCCCTGAGGACATGGCTCTAGTAGAAACTTGAATAATACAAATCAGATATAAGAATTATTTTCGAGTTGATAAACATTAGGAAGGACTAGTAAATTAAAAATGCAAAATGTAGGATGCAATAAAGGCTGCATCTCAAATAGCTGTATAGAGGGGAAAGACTCTTAACAAGTACAACAGGCAACAGGAAAACCACATGGGAAAATTGTTTCTTAAACAACACGTACTAGGGAAAATTCTAATCAAATGTAAGATTCTGATGTAAATCAGTAACTATACAGTTAGAGGGAAATGTGGGTATCCCTTTAGAACCTGGGAGAGGGAACAAGCGGAATAGGAAAATGCTAGATTAATTTACTAATATAAAATAATACTGAAAAGTATTCTTGGAAAAAGATATCACAAAGGAAAAAGACAAAATGATCAGTTGAGGGAAATGTCTGCCACCTGTACCCCAGATGAAGGGATGATTCAATAGAGAAAGAATACAGAGTTGGTTCTTTGAAAGGATAAGCAAAATTGATAAATCCTTAGCAAATCTAGCCAAAAGAAAGAAGAGACACAAATTAATAAAATTAGAGATGAAAAAGGCTCCATCTCAACAGATACCAATGAAATTCTGAAAATCATAAGGACATACTTTAAGAACATATACTCCGTTAAGTTTGAAAATCTGAAAGAAATGATTTCCTAGATTTATATGATCTAGAAAAAAATTAATATGACATAAACCATTTAAACAGCCCTATAACAAGCACAGATATCAAAGTAATTATTTTAAAAATCTCCCAACTAAAAACAGTCCAAGCCAAGTTGATAATTTTTCATTCAAGTTAGAATCCTAAATGATTTCTCTAGTTATAAATCTAGCAGCCCTGCAAACAATTGCCTTCAGTTAATTTGTTTTTAAAAATCCATTTTTAAAACAAGATAAAACAAAACTTATTCCATTGGATAGAAACAAAGTTTTCCTTCATAAATAAAGGCACTAATTTGATAGATTCCTTGGATAGCTTCTTTGATTTAAAAAAATTACCCCTGCTTAGCGGTTAAGGCATTTGCCTGTGAAACCTAAGGACCCGTGTTCGACTCTTCTGGTCCCATGTAAGCCAGGAGCACAAGGCGATACAAACACACAAGGTAGCACATGCACACAAGGTAGTGCACACGTCTGGAGTTTGATTACAGTGCCTGGAGGACCTAATGTACCAATTCTCTCTCTCTCTCTCTGTGTCTCTCTCACTCTCTTGTATAACAAAAGGCCAGTCTGTTAGCTTGCCTCAAAACAAAAAATTACCCTTGAAGCCAAAAAAAAAAAAAAAAAAAAAAAAAAAAAAATCAGCCTAACATTTGTCTACTGTGCTGACAGTATCATAGTGTCATGTCCCCTTCACCCAGCCAGTGTTCACTACTGGAGTTTGTGTCAGACAATGCAAAAGGGCAGTGACCACAGTGGACAAAAGTGTCCATCCCCTTCTCACGGAGATGATAAACAGAGTTTTCAAAAGTTGATAAAATTCATGATACTTCAGAAGCACAACCAGAGAGAGAGAGAGGGACTTGTAATTTTCAAATATGGCCAGTGAAGCTAGGACACAATCTTCGAATAAAGACCCGAGGAAAGTGAGGCAGTTAACCATAGGCTTATTCTAGGGGAAGAAGATTCCAGGCAGAAGAAAGAGGTCCTAAAGAGGGAAGACTATAGCTGACATTTTTGCAAAAAGCTCTCTGGGCAGGAGAGTAGGTAGAACAAGGCAGAGAATAGCAGGGAAAATAAGAAACAGCCATTGAGACCATAAAAGGCCACATTCTGCAGGATCTTTAGCTTTACCCTGAGTGAAATAGGAAACTGGTCACAGAAGAAAGTGAGGTAGACTCAGGACAGAGGTGGCCGCAATCACAGACCACCCAAAACTGACCACTGACTGTCCTTTGCTTCATTATAATGACATCTGCATATCATTTAGCCTTGCAAAACTGCCCACTCCCATCATGCAGCTGGTGAATACCATATCCACAAAGCCCATGAAAGAGCAGAAAGGGGTAAACTTTATTCTGGAAAAATCCTGTGGTAGTTTGAATATATGTCCCCCAATATATTCAGTGTTTTATTATTTTATAGTTTGCATCTGCAATCACCTTGCTAGAGGCAAGGTCACTGGGGGCCAGGTCTTAAGGTGTGGTGATGGTTTGAGAGTCCATTGTAAAGATATGCAAATGTGCCTAGCAGGAGTTCCTGAAGTGTGCTGTGTGACCTTTTGGCTGTAGTTTTTGCTCTGTGTGCTGTGGTGGCTGGTTGGTTTCTCTCTCTCTCTGCTTGGCCCTGCTTCTCTTGCCATTATGGAACTTCCCCTGGATCTGTAAGCTTCAATAAATAATATCCCTTCCTCCATAACTGTGCCTGGTCTGGAAGTTCATCTCAGCGAACCTGAAGCTGTCTGCTACAGTAAAGTGGTACCGAGGAGAATGGGTGAGATGAACCAGACCATGTGGATATTCGTCTTTTGGAACCTTTGTTTTGGAGGAATGGGCATGGACTTGGTGCTTGCAACTGAAGGTGCCTTCTGGAGTGGTAAGCCAAGTTTTATGGACTATTCTGATGAGAGTTTGAGAATGCTAAGTACAGACTGTATTGAACTTCGAGGCTTGGCTTATGAGCTTTCTAAGGGGAAAGAAAGACTGCAGAGGACTTTGTTGGAACTGGGCTACTGGCATAAGGGATGGCTACGTTCCGCTATCCAGGCCCAGAAAGTTTGATCAAGGTTAAATTTGTAATGGACTGATGTGCTTGGCTAAAGGTATCGGACTGAGATTTTAAGATTTTAAGTTGGAAAACCTCAAGCAAGTTAAAAGTAGAGGCATTGAGGCTGGTTTAGGTGCTATTGTCAACACATTAGCAATCTTAAGGAAGGTGGAAGGAAGGTGGCCCGACTGCATTTACATTAAAACAATGGAGAGGACGCCTGAGGAAAGACTGTTAAAAATGCAAATTCTTGGAAAGAGCTGACTGGAGAAGGAACCTGCTTTTCAAGGCTATGGTTTATTTTGTCCCTGGATTAAGAATATGGCTGTGTCCTGCACACCTGGTATTAGTTTTGGAAGCATGAAAAATGCATGGAGTGGTCATGAGTTGCACACAGTTCCAGGAGCCGCTGCTGAGATGCGGCATGAGGCAGGGCATGAAGACCCTCAGGAATAGGCTGGAAGAGCATTTGCAAGATGGACCGTGGTTTGCATGGAGACCTGAAGATGTTTTGGATATACCAGGACTGTGCAAAAGGGCTACCATGGAGTGCAGTGTTGGCATGGGATGAAAGTTTTCCCTGGCGACTCTGCCCAGCTGGAGGGGCAGAATTGGAAAACCTGGAGACTGTCAGTCTCTGGTTATATTGAACTTGAACTGCAGAAGTTTGATGACTGCTGATGGTGGTTAAGTTTGCATTATTCTAGTCTCTCCTTGCTATGCCTTATACCAGTTAAAATGTTTACTCTGTGCCTTTACATGTTGAAAGTATTTAACTTGTTTGATTTTACAGGACTCACTATCTTAAGTTGGTCAAGACTGTGAGACCTTTTGAAATTGGACTGAATACAATTTACAATGTGTGATAGTTATAAATCTATTGGGGGCCAGGGGCGGAATGTGGTAGTTTGAATATATGTCCCCCAATATATTCAGTGTTTTATTATTTTATAGTTTGCATCTGCAATCACCTTGCTAGAGGCAAGGTCACTGGGGGCCAGGTCTTAAGGTGTGGTGATGATTTGAGAGTCCATTGTAAAGATATGCAAATGTGCCTAGCAGGAGTTCCTGAAGTGTGCTGTGTGACCTTTTGGCTGTAGTTTTTGCTCTGTGTGCTGTGGTGGCTGGTTGGTTTCTCTCTCTCTCTGCTTGGCCCTGCTTCTCTTGCCATTATGGAACTTCCCCTGGATCTGTAAGCTTCAATAAATAATATCCCTTCCTCCATAACTGTGCCTGGTCTAGAAGTTCATCTCAGCGAACCTGAAGCTGTCTGCAACAAATCCCCACTCATTTCTGGTATTCTCCCTTATTATCCCCACCTTAACTAAAGAAAAATCCATTTTCCATTTAAGTTTGCTACCTAAAAATCATAGAGCTATGTCTAGACAAGCCCACACTTTCTCCAAGAAAGTATACCTTTGTTCTTTGATAAACTTCTTCCCGATTCCTTAACTTTTTCTCCTATTCAAATTATTTCTGTGATACGATGGGGATACAAACTAGAAGACACAGGACAATGGTCAACATCTGGTCTATGTCTGAGAACTGAATCTTTACCCACTGGGAATAGAGCTGTTGGCATAAGAGGAGTGACTAAAAAGTTATCACTCCAAGTGACACAAGGACAGAAACAGCAAGCTTCTGTCCCTAACGAGAGGAACAGAATGGACAATAAACTATGATGTAGTATCAGAAGCAAGAAAGATGTTCAATTTTATATACAGATTTTGAAAGACCCTATGGTAATTTATTTACAGGTCAGGGTCTTAATTTAAGGGAAAGTATCAGAGTCAAGCAAAGCTCTAAAGGTTTTACCTTGAAAAAGGACAAAGTTCTCATAAATGAGACGAGAAACTGCTGCAGGTGAGACCCATTCAAGAAAGAAGGTGAAAGGTTTGTTAGACCAGATGGTCACTGGATGGACACGTTGACCATTATCAAATTAATGATATTCCTTTGAACAAGAACAAGGTCTAGACTAAAGTTATAAATGTCAGAGTTGTTAGTATGTAAATAGGATTTACAGAAAGGGGTTTGGTGGGTTCATCAAAAGATACACCCTGGGCACTTGACTAGTTCAATGTCAGTAAAATAAAGTGGAATTAACAAACCCAGAAAAGCCAGGAGACAGGAATCTTGGAAGGTGAGCAAAGTAAGTATTTCTGGAAATAAAGGATGAGCTACTGCATCAAAATCAAATGCAGGTGATAGGCTGAGGAAGAGCAACTAAGCACTATGAGGCCTTCCTTGTGCATGATTTCATAACATTTCATGGCCAAAGTGAACATTCACCCCACAGCCCATATTCTGTTCCTCACAGCAACATTTCGGCTACGCAGGAAACTATGGTCACACATCTTTGACAGAGGATTCAAAGAGGAGATTTTTCTTGATTCCAGGGTTATGTTATAGTAGCACAAAATAATTTGTACTTTTAAAAAAGCAGTCATTATATTTTATGTATTGTTGGACTAACATCCAGTATCTGAATTCCTGGGCTGGAGCTTCACAGATGCTCAGGAGTGAGAGACAGGCACTGAGGCAAATGACACCTTTAGAATTGGAGCTTTATCAGGAGAGTCATTAGCATCGGGCCATAGGTAGCATGATGGAGTCCTGAAGCCAGACACACAGGGGCTTCAGTTTTTTCTGAAGAACAAAGGGATTATTTCTTGCTTTGATAGTTTCAAGGGACAGGGCCTGTGTGCTAGTAGCTCCAGAGGAAGGCACTGAATGTACCCAGGCAAGAAGGGTTCAGGCACTGGTCTTGCTTTCCCACTTGGCCTTAACCCCTAGGCAACACTGCTTCTTAGTGACCACGCCTGTGCTCCTCCAGGACCAGATTAAGTCTTGAAGGAGTGAGGCCTAATAGACATGCAGTCCCCAGCACAGGAAGACCTGTCAATGCTGCCTTCTGAGGTCCTCCAGAGATTCAGAAGGAAGATGTATAACCAAAGGGCCTAGTGAGGCTCGCAACTGCAGCCAGGCTGGACTTATGTCCAATGTAGAGATGGCAGTGGATGGGGAATTCTTATCACCCAGGAGACATTTCTTAATGTTATGGAGGAAAGCAAAGTACTTCACTCGATGGTCAACAGAGGACACCAAAATCATGACAAAACTTGTGTGACCAATGGTCTCAAGCTGTTTCAGGATTATGTCACTTATGATGCAAGCTGAATGTGGTCCTGAGTTTGATTACAAGCAACTAGGAATAAAAGTCTCCAGCAGCCCACATACAAAGCAGTTCATGAGTCCTCAAAAATACAGAGTGAAGCCAGCACTTGGGAGGCAGAGGTAGGAGGATCGCTGTGAGTTCAAGGCTACCCTGAGACTACATAGTGAATTCCAGATCAGTGTGGGCTACAGTGAAACCCTACCTTGAAAAAAAAAAAAAAAAAAAAAAAAAAAAAAAAAAGAAAAAGAAAAAGATACAGAGTGAAAACCAACCCTGCTATAGAATTTCAAACATGGCTGTGGTAGTTTCAATATATGGCCCCCAATATATTCAATATTTTATTAGTTTATAGTTTGCTAGAGGCAATGTCACTGGGGGGCTGGTTTTAAGCTGTGGTGATGGTTTGATATTCCATTGTAAAGATATGCAAAGTGTGCCTAATAGGAGTTTCTGAAGTGTGCTGTGGCTTTTGGCTGTAGTTTTGCTCTGTGTGCTGTGTGCCTGGTTGGTTTTTCTCTCTCTTGCCTGGTCCTGTGAAGAGCAGGCTGCTTCTTCTGCCATTATGGAACTTCCCCTGGATCTGTAAGCTTCAATAAATAATATCCCTTCCTCCATAACTGTGCCTGGTCTGGAAGTTCATCTCAGCAAACCTGAAGCTGTCTGCTACAATGGCTTTAGTTCCTCCACTTACACCCATGCATTAAAGGGGAATTGTGGGCTGGAAATATGGCTTAGTGGTTCAGTGCTTGCCTGTGAAGCCTAAGGACCCCTGTTCGAAGCTTGATTACTCAGTATCCATGTAAGCCAGATGCACAAAGTGGTGCATGTATCTGGAGTTCATTTGCAGTGGCTGGAGGCCCTGGTGCACCCATTCTCTCTCTGTGTCTCTCTCATATAAATAAATAAAATAAATAAATAAATACTTTAAAAGCAGGGGGGGGCATTGTATCATCCAGCTTTTAATCCATGGCTTATCAGTTCCAGCTACATCAAGGGATGCTCTGATGATAAAAAGCAAATCTTATTAAAAATGTTATTTGCTTAGGGAGTCCCAGACCTAGAAATTAGGGTGTATTGGGGGCTCTTACAGAACTCCTGACTGAACTTGTTGCTGTGGAAGAATCTTCTAGTCCTGTTTTTGCAGATACAGCTACCTGTGTTAAGCAATTATAATGAGCCTGGCTCTGCACCAAAGTTTATGCGCATGATCTCATTAAGTCTCAAAAAGCCTTCATGAAGTGGATACATCATGTGCATGAGATAACCTTAATTCCCACAACAACCAAATGCCAGAGACAGGACCAGACCAGAACCAGACTTTCCACCTCCAGATCCCTCACTCTCAGTGAACTCGTTACGTCTTCTGCTGGAGAGGGTCATGTGGTGAAAGTTAGCGCTTGATTCTTACAGCCTTAAATACTACAGCTGAGCTACACAGAAACTGAAGTGCATGACTTCATATTTCTATGACATTACTACTTATCTCTGTAAATACAAAAATATATTCAAGCATGTATCTATTACATGCCATATATATGTATGTATGTATCATATATGAGTGACAGAGTCATCAGCATGCAAAGGGTATCATTAATACCATAATAATCTTCATAATGTCCCTCAAAAGTTTTCTTCTGTATCCACTTTTTCTGATGCAATTGGATGGAAACCTCCATGTCTTCTATGCCTTCTTCTCTTCCATGGCTGTAAGTATTTCAGGCTTATAATGAATGGCTATATGCACTCCCATAGTTCCAAGTTCCCTACCTGAACGGTTATGCTTCCCAGTGCCCATTAGTTACCCCAACCTCATCTCATACATACACCTTCCTACCAAAGCTTCTGGAAGCCTCCTGGTGAAATAGATGCAAGAGTGTATACCTTAGAGGTATGAGGATTTTCTTGGACCAGAACTCTGAAAGTTCACAGCATTCTAACACTTCATCTTTCAGAGGGATATATGTCAGCCGTGTGGTGACACATGCCTGTAATCCCAGGAGGCAGAGGCAGCTAGAGGATTGAAAGTTTGAGGTCAGGCTACAGAGAGGGCTTAGCGGTAAAGATGCTTGCCTGTGAAGCCTAAGGACCCATGTTTGATGTCTCTCCAGATCCCATGTAAGCCCAACATACAAAGGTGACACAAGCTCAATGTTGCACATGTGCACTAGGTGGTACCAGTGCCTGGAGTTCAATTTCAGTGGCTGAGGCCCTGGTGCACCAATTCTTTCTCTCTCTCTCTCTAAAAAAAAAAATCTAGGGCTGGAGAGATGGCTTAGTGGTTAAAGCGCCTGCCTCCTAAGCCTAAGAACGCTGGTTCCAATCTCCAGGTCCCACGTTTAGTCAGATGCAAAGTGACGCAAGGGCGCAATGCTGCACTTGACCACAAGGGGGAGCACACATATAGATTTCGTTCACAGCAGCTGAGAGGCTGCTGGCGCGCCCATCTCTATCTGTCTTCCTCTCCCTCTCTCTCTGTCTCTCTCTCTCCAAAAATGAATAAATAAATAAATATAAAAATAAATCTAAGAAAAGAAAGTTTGAGGTCATCCTGGGCTGCATAGCAAGACTCTGTCTCAAAGCAGCAACAACAAAACCAACAAAGAGCTCATGAATACTGTGCACCCTATATTCACATTTTTAAAAATATTATTATTATTATGACTATTATTGTTGTTGTTGTTATTTTGGTTTTTCAAGGTAGGGTCTCACTCTAGCTCAGGCTGACCTGGAATTCACCATGTAGTCTCAGGGTGGCCTTGAACTCCTACCTCTGCCTCCCAAGTGCTGGGATTAAAGGCGTGCACCACCATGTCTGGCTTTTTTTTTTTTTTTTTTTTTTTTTAAAAGGATGCTTTATCTGTCTGGATTTTAAGCTGAATAAAGATAGATAAAGAACCCATCTTGTTTTTCACTATGTTACCCATGCCTAGGTATTCTCTAAGGATTTATGAGTCAGTAAACAGGTAGAGCTCCAGACTGCAGGTCGGGGCCTCTTGTGAGCATCTTCTTTCTCTGGATCTGAAGCGGAGTGCACAGCTTCCGTGAGGTCATGCTCTTTCATGACAGGTATGACATACCATTGAGGCTTCATGTGTCAAACAGATTACAGCCAAACCATGGGATGTGAAAGTTAACAGGTGTAGGAGTAAGTACATGTGAACCATCATGCATTCAGGTCATCTGAAAATGCCTAGAAGCCCTCCTGTGGAGGAAGGCTGTGATTCGAAGAGGCTTTCAGATAACAAGTCCTGGTGACTACACAGAGCGTGAGCTGCAAGTTTCCCCATCAGTGTTCTGTATGTAATGATGTTGTTTTCATTCAATTCAAATCCATTTGGGATGTATTAAGGGAGCTCAACCTTAAAGAAAACAAGAAAATCTGATGAAATGAAGAGTCCTTGTGAAATGCCAGTATTTTCTTCTCCAGCATGTGTTTCACAGCACGTATCTGGGGTGGCCTTGTCTCCCTCAAGCACAACATTCCCTCCCTTGTCTGCAAAGGCACCAATACAGCCCAATTGAAGAGAAAGGAGGCAATGAGAGACATGAAGAAGAACCCTGATCCAACTCTCAGACATAATTGAATTTAGGCTGGTTCTAGAAGGTCCTTGTTTTTCAGTCTGCTTCCAAAGTATTTTTATGAGCCAGTCTGCTCCCTTTTGCTAGAGACACTTAGTTTTCATGCAAAACACTAGTCTTGTCCCAGATAAATGAAAAGCACTAAATATACACGCACTGTTCTCAACATATTTACCAGGAGGAGGGAGGGCCTGGAGGAAGAGCATGCATAGAAAGGCAACATCTGCTGTAACACAAATTGCCAAATTCATGGCCAGAAGTGTTTGGCTCGGGCAGTCATCATTTACCACAAAGTTGTGTCCTGTACCATATCAGCTTTCTGGTTCATCTTCCTGGGTCAGGAGATGTAAATGTGGCCCACCCCTCCATGAAGGATAATTTGAAAAATATTTTATAGAAAGAGAATAAACATAGCAAGCCATTGTAAGGTAAATTTTCAGATTTTCAAAGTGTCTTTCGAATACATATAATGGTATGTGCTATACTCAAAATTCCAACCAGAGCACTTGACACGGACATGGTGGCATTCTTCCCCCAGGTTACCTCTCACTCCTGGACAAGACTTTGCAATGATGTCACAGCACGGCAGAAATCACAGTCTCTGAGGAGCAACGCTGGCTGCAGAAAATGGAATAAAGGTAAGCTACCCCCTCACTTTCTAACCTCCTATCCTAAGCACTACAGGCAGAAGGAACCAAAAACCGGTCATTCCTGCTCCTACTGAGCTTCCAGCCTAGTAAGGCAGGAAGAGCACATGTCACAAGAAGTAGTCACCAAGAGAAATGAAGAAATGATGCACTATGTAGCAATAACGCTCCTAAACCAGAAACAGAAAAAAGCCAAGCAAGGCTGTGCATGGCAGTCAATAGATGCGTTAGAAAAATGAGAAATAGGGCTGGAGAGATGGCTTAGCGGTTAAGGCGCCTGCCTGTGAAACCTAAGAATGCCCGTTTGAATCTCTAGTTCCCACATTTAGCCAGACGCAAAAGTGACACAAGTGTGCAATCTCGCACATACATACAAGGGGGCACAGGCATCTGGAGTTTGTTCACAGTGGCTGAGAGGCCACTGGTGCACTCAATCCCTGTCTCTCTCTGTGTCTCTCTCAAATTAAAGAAAAGAAAGGAAGAAAAGTGAGAAACAAGGAAGGTATCTCAGAGGCCATTGAAGGTGATCTGGGGCACACAAGACAAAAGTGGCATGCAGTAGAAGAGCAGGTCTCATTTCTGCGAAGACAAAATGATATGGCTCCGTATCTAAGTGACCAGATGTACTCACAGCTCCCTTACTTTATAAACTGAGGCACTTGAGAGTAACTTTTTAAATTAAAAATGCATTTTGTATGGACACATCACATGTTGTTTCTTATTTATTCTTCTTATATTTTTATTTTTTTTTTACTTGCAATCACAGAGAGATAGAGAGAAGAGAGACGGACAAAGAGAATGGGCACACCAGTCTCCAGCCGCCTGCAATAAAGTCCAGACGCATGTGCCACTTTGCACATCTGGCTTTACATGGGTACTGGGGAATCAAAGCGAGGTCATTAGGCTTTGCAGGCCAGTACCTTAACTGCTGAGCCATCTCTCCAGCCCTGAGACTACCCTTGACCCTGAAGTCTTTTAGGCTATTTTGGTCAGTAGCCTCTTCACCTAAAACATGGGAATAAACCCGTTAGCTAGCCAACCAAGAGTCGATGTCAACAGCACATTGTATGTAAATGGTTCTTATCAGAAAGCTCATTCGCACACACTGACATGCCCAGCACTTCTTGGAATGCTGGGCTCCTTGAGAAGGTCATGCTCAAGCTCACTGTTCCATCCTAGCTTCTTGGCAGAGTGACCGATAAAATACACAAGAATTCAATGACTATACGTGAAGTGGTACCCAAACAAGTTTCTACTCATCACTGGGGTGAAGTGGCTTCCCCTTCCATCATTGTCTACCAACTCTTACTTGTGCAAGTACAGTTTAGACATTACTTCCTTACAAGGACTTAATGCCAGCAACTGCCTTACGATGCGCTGTTATCCTACATGCAAAAGGCAGATATCATCAATGTGATGATCATACTTGTGACCATAAGAGAAAAGATTGTGTATAGTCCTTTCTCTGCAAGTATTGCCTTCTCTTACCTCCTCATTTCCCATTTACTTGTACCTCCTTTCAATCAGTCTTCTGCCCTCCGCTGTCCTATGGGTGATGTCCCAGGTATTTTCTAAGTGCTATAAGATGAGGGTTCTTGGCCACCAGTCTGCCTGAGAGCTCCACAGCACCCACAGTACTCACACTTTATCATATGAGCTGAGCTGAGCTGATCCCATGCCTTCAAACACCTGGATGATATGCCAATGTCCCAAGCCCTATTGATCTGCTCTGGATTACACATGTAATTTACAATTGTTTCCAGAACATTTCTTCTCACAGTTCATGTATAAAACTGAGTTTATTACACTTCTCACATACCTAAACTTAAGTCCAAATTTCTTTGCACCCTTACGGGAAATAAATAGAACAGAATGTATCTCGACTCCTCTCTTCCTGAAAATTCAAATCTGTTAAAACACCACGTTGTATCCTTGTCAGGGCCTGAGAACTGCCTCTCAGACTAGGACCCCACTCTCAGTCACACTACTTTGCTTTGCTTTAGAGAGTAAAATTGCTAACTGCTTTTCAAAACCTGTAGAGTAACTTGCTTCAAGATGTCTGTGCAACAGTTCTCAAATATCTTTATTAATTAATAAATCATTAACCATCTATCAATCTATCTATGATCTACTTATCTTCTATTTGTCTATCTCTCCCTCCTACCTGCAGGAATAAAATCCTTACTGAATGAAAACATCCTCTTTATTTTATTTATTTATTTGTTAGTTTATTTATTTATTTATTTATTTTGGTTTTCCAAGGTAGGGTCTCACTCTAGCTCAGGCTGACCTGGAATTCACTATGTAGTCTCAGGGTGGCCTCGAACTCATGGTGATCCTCCTACCTCTGCCTCCCAAGTACTGGGATTAAAGGCATGAGCCACCTCACCCGATTTACATCCTCTTTATTTTAAATGTGACACAAATGCTTCAATCCAAAACTTGGAAAATACAATAAAAACAGCAACAACAAAAAAGACACATTTATAGCCTATAGAATTCTGCTTTTAGATTCTTGGGGTACAGGATAATTGCCAGCAAGCCAATTTCCTCTTCCTGGGAACCCACTCAGGCTGCATCTCCAGCTTTACTGATAGGTGGGTGTGGCCCTTGACTTTCAGCCTATATAGGATGTATGCAGAAATGCTGTGTTCCAAATTACCCCAGCCCTCCCCACTCCCATACATGGGAACTTTGCATACAGGACTCTAGGTGCTTATGCCTCCTACAGTTTGACTAAAATGCGCATCAACACCTTGTTAGCCATGTGTTAATCATGAAAGAATCATAGCTCAGGGAAAAGGCAACTTGCCTTTTGCCACACACTTTTGGAATTTCTGCAGAAAATAAATTTGTAATGTACAAATTCCCTGATATTTTGGAATTCATCTTTGCTTCAGAATAGCTGCAAGCTGATCAACTATTCCAACTGTTCGGAGTCACATGTAGTAACAAGCACAGAAAGCTCCTCTCAGTTCATTCTGCAGTGATTAAATCACTACTTTTGAATTGGGTTCTCTGTAGGAGAAGTCAAAGAACAAGGACAGCAGGTGGGACCACCAAGGGCTCCCGTTCATCTCTGTGCTTTTGAATCACAGTCGTAAACTCTAGGGAATTTTACACGGTAGCAGCTCCATCATCCCACATCAAAGTTAGCTGCTTCTTTCTTATGTGTTGACCTTAGACCATCTGTGCATCATTTTGTGCAGACCAGTGATCAGCTGACAAAACTGTTCCATCTCGTCCACTGGAGCAAAGGGGCTTCAACACTCTTTGCATACCAGATGAGCCTGTGTGCTTCTAAAGGAAGTTGATTTTTTTACTCACTCCCTTCCACCCACTTTTTTTTTTTTTTGGTTGAACCCTCTGCCTATTTTAATTAATCTGATGGACACTTTCTTGGCAAACAGTATTTCTTTAGTCTACACAACAAGAGTAAATATAAAGAATGATAGAAGAATTAAGGAGGAAAAGAATTGCAATCACAAAAACAGAACTGGATCACACATAAATTTCTCTAGATCTAAAATGGTAGAAGCTTCACTCTAGGAAGCTTCTAGAATCTTCCACATACACGTCTGTGATATTTCACTATCAACTCCTTGCCTCCAAAGCAGACATGCTGAATTCTAGCAGACTGATAAGGAAGATCCGGGTGCCACCAAAGCCTCCTCCAAGAAGCAACTATTTTAGACTCTGATACTGTGAGCATTTAAAATAAATGCACATGCACTCCGCTCAGAATCTGGTGGCTGACACAGATGAAAGCCAAAACCACGTCCCATTTTGCCTTTAACTGCCTTGGCTTATACACCAATTGCAGAGTGTCACAGTTTTTGTTCTGTGTGGGGAAATATTTATTCTCTGGCTAGAAAAATAGCTCAACTTCTCTTCCAATATTTATCCTCAAACAAAAATTAGCTCAGTAGGTACAGAGTGACAGAATGGTTAGAAAAATGGATGCATGCTTCAATCCTGACACAGAAACTACTTAGATGAGGTAGCCAGGCAAGTCTCCTGTTACCTTGAAAATTCAACACGTGCTGTATGAGCTCAGGTAAGCTCTTGGCTACAGGTTACTTACACATTCACTGTCATACTTAACCTGAGCCACTGCTTCCATAACCCAAACCTCCCCAGTGTATGTTGTCCTAGTATTTTATAATCTCATACTACAGAGGGACAAGAAAGCCCTTGGAAACTTTTCACTGTACCAATGTTAAGGCTAGAAGACCAGTAGGGGAGGAAATGGAAAGGGGATGGTCTCGTGATGACTGGGTTACTGTGACAAGATACTGTAGATAATCTACTTACTAAGGGAGAAGCTCTTGTTTTCTCATATTTCTGATTATGGTTGCTTTGGGCCTGTGGCTGTACAGAACATCATGAAGGAAATGAGGCCCTTACCGAAGGGAAGTTTGAGAATCAGAGAGAGAGAGAGAGAGAGAGAGAGAGAGGGAGGAGGGGCTAGGGTCCCCTTATCCTTTTCTTTCTCACTCTCTCTCTCTGGCCCTTTTATTTTATTAAAATCTTGTAATTAAAGTTTATTTTTATGAAAGCATATACTCATATCCTCTCTCCCCTGCTCCATTCCACTGACGGCCCTCCTCAGTGGGGTTGCTGGTATTTACCATGGGGACCTGAAGGCTTCTGGCAGTCTCTGGTGAGAGACACCATGCCTTGAGCTAAACCCACCCACCCTTGGCATGCCCCCCCAAACCTAACTCCCTCCCACTAGTTCCCCTCTTATAAAGGTCTTTCTACCTAATAGCATCACAGACTAAAGACCAAGCCTGCAAAGTGGGGGATGTCCAGTAAACAAACTAAAGTAATGATACTAATTGATGCTGGAATGATGGGTACAGAAATACTTCAGTGTGACAAAAGAAAGCACAGGGTTGTTACTCTATTCAGACAAGATCGGGTGCGTTCAGGGTGGTATGGCCATAGACTGTTACTCTATTCAGGATCAATGTCCATATTCCCCTGTGACCATTGCAGGTGAAGGGTCTCAGCTCTATTTCAGTCATAGATTATCACCATTCTCCTCTGAAGATGGACATGGTCCAGTCTACATGGCATTTCATGGTCCCTTCTAGCTTGATAAAGTCCTTTCAAGCCCAATGATATCATGGTTCTGTGAAGAGCAAGCTTCAGCTACAAGGTGAAGATGCCCCCCACCACCAGAAAAAAAAAAATCTATTGAGAAATCCAGTGTCACCAATCATGGAAATGAAAGGAACATTTGATCTTGAAAAAGTTCAAGTCCCTCCAAGCCAAAGGGAATTTCCTTGAATGCTGACCCAACTTCAAGTCTGCCAAAAGCCATTTAACTTCAGTTTGACAGACAGAGAACTTTTGCATTTAACTCAGAAGCAAGAACAAACACTTTCCCAGAAACAATTTTAAGTCACAACAAAGCAAATCAGCAGCAGCCCACGTTGATTTGCAGGGGCCACGAACAAGGGAGCAGCTCTTCACACATTTATCAACATGGTTCCAGAGAGCAGTGACAACCCACGAAAACTGCAGGACATATTCCACTGCTTTCCCAATTACCACTCTCGCTTCTTCTCATCGGTGCATACCCCTTAGCATCTAAATCATTGTTTCCTTCCTCTAATCAAGTTTAATCACCACTTCTGCATGATTCAACCACCATGACTACTTGACCATAAAATAAAAAGGAGACAAGCAAATTGACGGATTACAATATCCATTCGCCCCATTCTTTCTCCAAATCATTTTTATATATGCAAAATGTTTGAATAAAAATATTTATGAAATGAATGCAATTTTCTTCCTAAGGCAAATCCAAAATTTGTTTTTAAGTTGTTTTCCTAGTCAATTCACCCCCACCACCCCAACCAAAGATGCTTACTGTTCTCTACTCAGCTTCATCATAGGAAGCACTGGCTACGCCTCAAGGCAGGATGCTTAGACACCTGCAAAACAGCCTCTTAGGGATCATGAATCCAGAAACCTCAGGAGAATTAATTTAGTTCATTAGTTTCCATTCTCCTGCATGGACACCTGGTGCCATTGTCTGCCTGGGATACTATAACAAGACATAATAAACTGGGTGGCCTCAATGTTAGAAAATTCATTTGTCATATTTCTTCTGTGAAAAATTCAAGATCGAGGGACTGACTGGCCAATTCAGTTCCTAGGTGAGGACCTCTTCCTGGCTTGCAAAAGGCCACCTTTTCTGGGTACCTTCAATGTGTCCCTGTTTCTCCCACCATGGGGGCTCCACACTGATCTGAACATCACCCCTCAAAAGCTCCACACTTCCAAATACTATCACACTGGGGTAAGAATTTCAGTATATGGGGGGGCTGGAGAGATGGCTTAGCAGTTAAGCACTTGCCTGTGAAGCCTAAGGACCCCGGTTCAAGACTCGATTCTCCAGGACCCACGTAAGCCAGATGGACAAGGGGGCGCACAAATCTGGAGTTAGTTTGCAGTGGCTGGAGGCCCTGGCGCACCTATTCTCTCTCTCTCTCTCTACGTGCCTATTTCTGTATCTCTCTCTCTCTCTCTCTCAAATAAATAAAATATTAAAAAAAAAGAATTTTAGTATATGAATTTGAAAGCAGTACAAACATCTGAGTCCATAGCACACAGATAGGACCACAGATGATCTGGGTGCTTATCATAAACACTCCTCCCCAATACCAGTCCTACTTCTCATGGCTGATAGGTTTAACTGCATAAGCAATGTGTCCCTTTCTACAATAAAGACCCCATCCTAAACTACTCAGAATCCTTCCTGCTGCAGGTTCCTTCTCATGCCTACAGGCTGACCCTCAGCTGGTTGGGGTGGTCCTGCACAGGGCTCACTTGCAGCTGGGTGCTGGGTCCCATTACAGTGTTCTCTAGACAGTCGAGATAAACTCTGACAATGTCTTCCCCACAGCACCCCAAAGGGGCATCTCTGAAGTGGGTTTGCTGCCTTCATTTCTCATGGCCATTTTGCCTCAGGACGCAAGAACTATTCCTGAACCTGGCGCTTCTCCTGGTATGGTCCCTGAAGCTACCCACAACCTTCATATGCAAGCCCTGGATTGTTACACATGTTCTAAAGGAAAAATTTTGAAAAGTGTGTTTGAAATACATGCAACACACACAACCCAATCTTAACCATTTGTCCAGTGTAACTCAGCATCATTAAATGCATCTACAATGTTGTATAGCTGTCACCACCACTCGGTAAACTTTTCATAGTACAAAACTACAAACTGTGTGCATGAAACACAAACACCACTCGTTTTCTCTTATATGCGGACCCTGGATTGAAATTTTATATGTGCTTACATATAAAATTTAGACTACACAATGAAATACAGTTTGTGGTTTTAAAAGTATAAATATTAGGACAAAATATTAAGTGGTGATTAGCTGTAGCTAGTGGGATTCCTAGTGGCTTTCATTTTCTTCATTAATTTTATTTGGCTTAACTTCCCAAATTTTATATAATGACAAATGGTGATCGTTTTCATTGGTGTTAAAATCAGAACAGAATGCTCACAATCATCACTTCTATTCAGATTTATGCTGATGTCATAGTGCATTAAGGTGAGAACAAGTAAAAGAAGAACATAAGAATTGGAAGGAAATAAGTTCGTTACCGACTAGTGATCTGATTGTGGAGAAAATCCAGAATATTCTATAATGAAATTTTGGAACTTATAAGTGAGTTATCGGGCCTGGAGAGATGGTTTAGCAGTTAAGCGCTTCTCTGTGAAGCCTAAGGACCCTGGTTCAAGGCTCGATTCCCCAGGACCCACATAAGCCAGATGCAGAAGGTGGCACATGCATCTGGAGTTTGTTTGCAGTGGCTGGAGACCCTGGTGTGCCCATTCTAGCTCTATCTATCTGCCTCTTTCTCTCTCTGTCTGTGTGTTGCTCTCAAATAAATAAATAAACCAAAAAAAAAAAAAAGAAAATAAGTGAGTTATCAAAATGTTTACATGTAAAAAATTCTATTATGTTTCTATGTAACACAACAATCAGAAAACAAAACCATAGAAAATAATTTTATGCCATATTAAGTTCCTCAGTCACCTTGCAACAAATCTCATAAGAAGGTATCAGAATTCTACATAGAAAGCTATAAAAACATCGAAGGAATATAAAATACAAATGAGTGCAAGGATATCTAAAATAAATTCCTGTCCAGGGATCTAGCTTTCTTGTAGTATACTTGGTGATTCTGTATTAGAACTTCAGTTTGAGTCCCAGCACTACAAATAAATACATAAACAAATAGTAAAGGTTTATTTTTTAAAAGTTACCATTTCTCACAGAGCAATATGGTTTTGATCTAGAAGTTGTTATATAAAAATAAACCTGGTTTAACCTATCCAATGTGAAGAATACAGACACTTGTGAAGGGTGTGTATAGACATGATCTCTTAAAAAAAAGAAAAGATCATGAGTGGAGAAGACAGTCTTAAGGCCCCAAAGAGCTATTGTCAGTTAACAATTGCCAAGGTAGGGGAAATTAGAGTCATAACCCCACTCATGGTCATGCAAGCCATCCTAATTAAACTCAGTGGAACACACACACACACACACACACACACACACACACACACACGAAGCAGAAGTATGAGGGTTAGTACTTGGGAAGAAGGGTTCAGAGGAAGGGGAATAAGAGAGGGAATAGGAAGTAAATATTGCTAAAATCTATTAATATATGCATTAAATTATGAAAAATTAAATTTAAAATGTTCTTTAAAAAGAGAAAATGACCTCTCTCCCATCTTTACCAGCTACTCTTTTCTGGGCAAGTCAGTTCCACATGGTAATTACATCATTAACCATGTCCTCCTAATTCACTCTCCCTTGGATCCCAGAGGTTGAATGTGTGCTGAGTTGGTACACCACAATGCTTCCATATTTATCATTCACAGCTTATCTCCAGATTTAACTCTGTAACTAGGACTATAGGAGTTTTGTTACAGATATCCGAATCACTAAGCAACTAGTTGTTCTGAGGTAACTTTCTCCCTTCATCTGGATTAACTCTGTTTCTAATGGCTCTAGAAAGCAAATGTCTTTCGTACTCATTTTTCAGTGTGCCAGTAAAAGCTAGATAACTGACTCCCTGAGATCAGACAGTAACCCATGTCTAGAAGCTAAAGTGAAAGAACCCAGTGTCACCAGCAACACAGATAGGAGCATAATGGAAATGGAGGGAGGAGTGTTCTTAGTGACAAAAGCGATGAGACTACATGTTGTGATTAATATGCAATTGTTGTAGTTCCCTTCAGGTTACTGGGACAAAACACCTGAGGGGCAAAAGCAGTTGATGGGGGCTGGAGAGATGGCTTAATGGTTAAGGCAGTTGCCTACAAAGCCAAAGGACCCAGATTCAATTCCCCGGGACCCACATAAGCCAGATGCATATGGCACATGCATCTGGAGTTCATTTGCAGTGGCTGGATGTCCTGGCATGCTCATTTATAACCCCTCCCACCTTTCTCCCTATTTCTCTCCCTCTCTCTAATAAATCAATAAATAAATAAACTAAATCTCTTAAAAATCAGCTGAAGAGGGGGAGGGAAAGTTTTTAATTTGGCTTATGGTCCTAAGGGGAAACTTCATGATGGTCACAGGTTGGACATCCCCCCCACCCCCCACCCCCCGCTAGCAGGTGAAACAAGCAGCAAGAGAGTGAGCCAGACTCTGGGAAGGGAGATCTAGCTATAGCACTCTTTTTTTTATATATATATTTTTTGGTTTTGCGAGGTAGGGTCTCACTCTGGTCCAGGCTGACCTGGAATTAACTATGTAGCCTCAGGGTGGCCTTGAACTCTCGGCGATCCTCCTACCTCTGCCTCCCGAGTGCTGGGATTAAAGGCGTGCGCCACCATGCCCGGCTTAGCTATAGCACTCTTAAATCTGCTCCCAACAACACACCTCCTCCAGCAAGGCTCCACCAGCTGGGGACCAAACATTCACATCACTTGAGTTTACAGAGGATATCTGATTCAAACTACCACCATCATGTTGATGTGCCATTTGCTTTTGATTTTTTAATGGGGTCTCATAGAGGTCAGTCAAGCTGATCTCAAATTCTCTATATTGCTACGAATGGCCTTGAACTCCTGATTGTCCCCCTCTACCTCCCATGTGCTGGGATTACAGGTGTGTACTACCACACCTGGAGATGCTACCTTTTGCTGTGTGCAACAAGCTCTGAGAAAGAGCAGGATGATACTTTACATCATAATATTTCATTATGTTAGACAATTTTCACCTACCATATATTTAAGTTCAAAGACTCCAGAAAATATTGGGCAGGACTGGGGTAATTAAACTGAAAATTCATGATTATTTTAACACTCCCAGGAATAAATATTAGGATGAAGTTAATGGAAACCAAAGGAGGTGATTAATTCATTATTAACAAGGCCACAGTGGAAGCTTCCTACATTCCTTGTAAGTCCAGAATCCATCATTTTTTACTATGGGTCTTCACCCACCTCCCTGCTCTGTGTCCATAAAGGAAGGGTGTGTCTTTAGAAATATGTCATCTAAAACTAAAGTTTAAGTCCCTGATGAATCTTTGAGGTCTTTATCCTCAAACCTGCGGGTTGAAACATGCCCACAAAGAAGCCAGAGAAATGCTTGTTTTTCCAGGACATGTCCAGGAAGATTTCCCTGGCATAGCGCCTGGCGGGCTGCTGAGTGCTTGAGGTCACGGTGGTAGAACACAGCAAAGAAGGGAACAAGGTGGACAGAGGCCACCCTCCTGAGCATTTTATCCATTGTTCCCAATTAAATTTGTGATGTAGGAAAGCCAAATGGAAAACCATGGGGGAAAGGCCACAGGAAGGGGGAAAAAATGTCAAAGACACAAAAGGACGGCTTTAGCAAGAAAATATGGCACTGCACAATGAGGCTGAGGTGGAAAAATTGTAGTCTAAATACTGCTACCTTGACACGGTGCCCATCTTCTCCCTGTGTCAAACTTCTGTGGCAGATGGCAAAGTGTAAAATGACCCAGAAATGTCAATCCTTTATTTTTATCATACAAAGAGGTTATCAAAAAAAAAAAAAACACAAAGGGAGAGAAAGAAGCTCCCCAAGAGCATGTATTCCGCAGGAATGGAGCACCATCCTGGTCACTGGAGTGAGTCTTCTGTCAACTATGGCTTCATCTCCACAGAGCAGCTTCAGGTTGAAAACCTCTTGACTTCAGTGATTTTGTCCTGGAGAAGATGTAGCATATAGTTGCGAAAGATGTGTGAGCACTTAGTGCAAAGTGGGGGTGTCTCTCTCCCCCTTGAGTTAGTTCTCCTTCTCAGAAGCAACCATTCTTGTGTGCTCCTAGAAAGTCATGTACAATGTCAGGATAGAGAGGTGGATGAGTTTCTATTGTCTCTATTTTTTGGGTAAATAATGCCAACTAGCGTCATTCTTCTGTACCTCACTTTCCCCACTTAGCACATTCGGAGCATTGTTCTCTAACTTATTTGTTCATTCCATAAATATGCATCAAACACTCTATTTGTGAGACACTGAGCCAAGGCACTTACTACAGCAGGAAGTGGACTAACATCTTTGCTCTGAAGGAGCTTTTATTTAGTAGAGAAAGCCACAGAACAGGTTGGTGTTTGGTAACTATATACTATGCCAGATAGTACTAGGTATTATTGAACAGATTAATAACGCAGGGGATAGAGAGAGAGAATGGCTTTTCTGGGGGGAGGGAGGAGACTTGGTCTACCTGGGGACATCTCAGCAGTGACCTCATGAGATCATGCAGATGTCTGAGGGATAGCTATTCAGACAGAAGGAAGAACAACTGTAGAGGTCCTGAGACAGGTAAGCAATCATTACATTTGAGGAGAGTGGCAAG
This sequence comes from Orientallactaga sibirica, assembly GCA_036365145.1. Lineage (NCBI taxonomy): Eukaryota > Metazoa > Chordata > Mammalia > Rodentia > Dipodidae > Orientallactaga > Orientallactaga sibirica. The sequence goes on along the minus strand of JAEOAD010000035.1, from coordinate 15,031,496 downwards.
AAATCCCCATGGCCAGCACAGAGTCACAAGGCAAATGACAGGAATTGAGGTCAGAGAATGAGGAACAGGGCCAGATGACATAGCCTCTTGGACCTTGTGGTCAAACACTTGCCGTGTATTTTGAGTGAGAGGAAAAGCTAGCAATATATTTAGAGTGGCTGAGGGACCCCGATGGGCATTTCAGAGAGACACTCTGACAGCTAGGCTGAGAGGTGAGGAGATCCTGAAGAGATTCGCGGGGGGAATCATTGCAACAGTCCAGGGGATGCTGGCATCGACCGGGATGATGGAAGTGAAACAGCAGATCAGATTCTTGTACCTCATGAACATGAGCCTGTCAGGAAGTGTTGATGGACTGGAGGGGGACAGTGGATGAGATGACTCAGGGATGACTTTGAGTTCTTCTCTGAGCTACTGTAAAGATAAAGCTTCTATTTATGTAAGTGAGAAGAGCACGGCTAGTGCAGGAGAGTCAAAGAGGACACTGGTTTCAGACGTGGCAGGGTTGATGTGCCTCTGAGAGCTACAGTGGAATAGTAAGAAGGCCACAGGACGTATACGTCAGGGTCATCAAAAAGGCTGGGAGGGGTTATTGATACGGGAGTTGTCAGGATGTAGATAGCATGAGGCATGTTTCCATTTTAAGTATGGTAATATGGCCTACTTAGACTCTCCTTGTTATTGCTCAGCAGGATCACATTAGGGATTCCTAAACTAAATGGAAATGAAGATATTTGCTTTGAGAAAATGTCTGCACACATAGCCCTTGTTATTCACAGGTTACACATCTCAGAATTCCTCTGCTTGCTAACCCTAAAACCTATACAAATAGAGCTTTCATAATCATTGTTATGTCCAGAGCAGTAAGGAAAAGAACTCGAGTCCATGCCATACATATTTCCAGATGAAACTGTTTCCATGCTCACATAAGAAAGAAGCAATGCTGTTGTGATCTTTCTAGTGCTACATTTGTTGGCATTTTCATGCTCCTTGATGATTTTGCTGTTTAAGTTGGCCCCTGGGGGAAGGGCTACAGGGTTGTCAAGTGTTCCTCAGTGCAAGAAGTTCGGGATATGCCTCACAAGGACAATATGAGTGTTGGGTGAGCTTCAGTCAACATGTGCCATAGTGCTGCGGGATGAGAGCTCAGTGCAGGGAGTCCACAACACACATCACATACCATGCCTTTAAACAGAAACACATTTAAAATATGAATATGGTTATGTACTGATTGAGTAAGCCGCCGTGACCAGAGGCTTGCAAGGACTAAACCCTGGTTTTCCTAAAGGATCAAAGGGCCACACGCACCATTTCGCCACTCATGGTGAATTTATAGAACATCTCAGTGGCAAATAATGAGATTTAACTCACTTGTTTCTAGTCGTTTTCTACCCTCCAGATGGAAAGTACAAGATTGAAGCTTCTATAGGAATCATCTGCTTAAAGCAGAACCTTGTGGAAGGCAACCCAGAAAGGTGACCCTCTGCCCTGATTGTAAGAAGTAATAGAGAAGGAGAGAAACACTCCACTAGCAAGGGTAATGATCTGAACACAGTAGACCCTCAAAAACAAAATGTCTTTGATACCTCTTGAAATGCATTAGGCCATCTCATTTTCTGTGTTATAAAAATATCCTTCCATCTTATGACCAATGCAGCTCAAATTCCATCCAATCTCTGCTCATGAAAGCAGTCAAAGCTTCTTACTCGGCTCCTGTTTAAAACAACCCTTCAGCCACTCAGACACCCATTCAGTCACTCTGCCTTTCCATTCTCTAAGAAGCCCAATTTACTTTAAAATTTCTTTCTTGAGTCTTGTTTCCTATCCTTTAATCATTTCAATGACATTCTTTCTGCTTCAAACCATGGACAATTATGGCATTCTTTTAGTCCCATTGAAGATCAATTCACTAGTGCAATTTCCATGTTGCTGTTCCCAGAGCATTTTGTCAGAAAATGTTTTAAGTGGCAGGATCATTTCATGTCAATATCTCCATTAGCAACTGCCTTAATATGTAATTATTCTCCTGAATCTTCTAATAGAGGGTTCACTTTTTAAAAATTAGACCTATCATCATGATGAAACCATTTTAATTATTAAATACAATAGCTCAGGCACAAAGACAAGAAAAAGCTTTTAAGCCAAAAGAAAACAAATAAAATAAAATGAAACTAAAGACAATCAGTCTACATATGAAAGATAATTACTAAGAGATTTGATGATTATTGAACCGTTTTTAGGAGAAGCCCACTTTGAGAAGTTGGGGACCTGGGTAAAAGCTTAGGTGCCATTTGTTTATAGTTTTAAATTTTCAATGTTTGCAAAAACAAAAAGGTCTTATAGTTTGAAACATTTGGAAGTTGTGCCATGTCTTATGTACTACTGTGCGACCAAATATTTCTATTATATTTCATAACTATTCTAATAAACCACACATGTTGTCACATACATGTAATCCCAGCAGTTAAGAGGTGGAGTCAGAAGGATTAGGAGTTCAAGATCTTCCTTGGCTACCTGGACAGTTTGAGGCCAGGAAGGGGTATATGAGACCTTATCTCAAAAAAAAAAAAAAAAGTAGATAAGTTTAAATATATTTATTTATTTATTTATTTATTTATTTATTTAACAAAGAAAGAGGGAGAGAGGAGAGAGAGAGAATGGGTGTGCCAGGGCCTCCAGCCACTGCATACAAACTCTAGATGCATACACCCCCTTGTGCATCTGGCTAATGTGGGTCCTGGGGAATTGAATCTTTGGCTTTATGGGTAAATGCCTTAACCTCTAAACCATCCCTCAAGCCTGTATATCAGTTTAAATCTATTGGGTAGATATGGTATTGTATTCTGATGTCCTATTCATGCTTTTTCATGGAGTCAACTAAGTAATCAGTAGGACATAGATACCGTATCCTACATATATGGAAATCAACTTTAGGCTTGTTTCAAACAAGGGATAGATGATAGATAGATAGATGATAGATAGATAATAAACAGATAGATAGATAGATAGATAGATAGATAGATAGATAGATAGATAATAGATGATAGATACATTACGTATATATTTTGTTCTAAAGATAAGCATAAAGAAGAGCTTCCTTGGGTGGTAAAGCCAAATATGGTTATACAAAGCAATGGGAATCAGGGTACCAAGGCATCCTGAAAATTGAACCCCTGTGCTCAAAGGCATGTGCAGCCTCAGACGAGTCACTGGCCGTGTGGGGTCTGACCATCATCATGAAGAAGCAACAGACAACCTGCTGCTCCAAAAGAATATGCTATAGTGATCACACACACTCAGGACATGGACTGCCAATGGCACAAATCACACCTGTGGGTACGTCCACATTCACTGGGTGGATTCTGTAAAACAGTTTGGATGTAGAGCAGGTATATAGCAGGCTATAAGATGACACATCCCACATCTGGACATAAACCCAGGGCTTTGCCTCAAACAAGCACCATGTTTTCAATCATCCCAATCCATCACTTCATCACAGACTCACCAATGCTGTCCCAGTACCTTACCATGCTGCTCAGTCCACACTCCACTAAGTTAAGGACAAAGTCCTGCACTTCTGACGCTAACGATCCAGATTTAGTGCAGACCCCACTGGATAAGAGACTAGTTCCACACTACGTCCCATTTCCTCCACTTCTGCCTGGATTAAGGTCCCCAGATACTGGCACATCTGCTTGCGGACTATCTCCATCAATGATGCCTGAAATTTGCCCCCCTCCCAGGCTACAATAATTCTTGAGAATAACTCAGTTCTCAGGAAAGATCTGTATTTACAAAGATAGTTTCATTATAAAGGATGCAATTGAGGAAGAGATGTGCAGGACAAGGAGTGAGGAAGGGTACAAGCTTCTATGCCTGCTTCAGGACCACCTCTCTCCAGCACATGGATGTGTGCACCACTGGGATGCTCCCTAGCCTTGCTGTCTTACAGTGGTCCATGGAAGGTCACTACGTATACATATATGACTCGCTGGATGGCCACTGATGATTGAACTCAATTTCCAGCCCCTTTCCCCTTCCCAGAGGGACAGGAGGGAAGAGGTAAAGGCTAAGGCTGACAAACCCTGACTGTAATTTAATGCTTAGTCTTCGTGGTAACCAGCCACAGTCTCAGCTATGTGTGATAAACCTATGTCACAGATTCTAACCTGTAACACAGGTTTTCAATATAAAGCCAAAGCCCTAATATTATCATGTTTTGAAGAATGTTAAGGAGAAAAAAAAGGTGGCTGGATACCTTAGTGGCTAAGGTGCTTGCCTGCAAAGCCAAAGGACCCAGGTTCTATTCCCCAGGACCCATGTAAGCCAGATGCCCAAGGTGGCACATGCACCTATAGTTTGTTTGCAGTGGCTGGAGGTTCTGGTAGGCCATTCTCTCTGTCTCAGATAAATAAAAATATTTAAAAGAAAGAAAGAAAGAAAAGACATTACTTTTCTCAAATTCCTGTTCACAAGGGTTCATTCAAACTTTAATCCCTTTGACTCCCTTATTCAATGATATTTTTCCTTTCATCATTAAAGGCATCAAAAGAAACAAAAATCAATGCACAGTCACTTGGGGCCACTAAGCACAGAACATCACCGTCTCTGACATCTTTAACACATCTCAAGGACACTACCAACCCACACAGCCTGTAATATGAAGTGATAGTGTTCAGTGCACCAGAAAGAAACACATGACCTTCTGAATCTTTTGGAATTTCATTGGAATCCTCTTACTATTCACAGAAACACTGAGAACTGCCTTGGATTGGAAGGTGAGTCTGGGGTGGCATCCTAGACACACGTGATGGGCTAACATCCTCCTTTAATAAACACTATCTTCCTACTTTCAGAAACCAACCAATCCGCCCCATTGAGGAGTAAAGGCTTGCATTTCATTCAAGGCCAGTTGGCCTCTCTCTGACTGACACCCTGTTAATTGCCTTCCACATACTTAGCATCAGATGTAAAGTTCTGCTTATTTCTTTCCATGTTTATTACTTACCTCTTTCATGAGGACCTACATAGGGGGCCTCATCTCCCGCCAACACCACTGTATCCTCATCACACAGAAGAGTGTAACCCTTGGAATTTGATACGATGGATAACTTGGTGCTCTGACAATGATGCAAGCTGAGATGCAGCTCCAATAGAAGGGGGTGGAAAGAATGTTAGTGCCACAAGTTGGGGCCTTATGCACACAGACTGGGGCCTACCCCCCCCCAGAACTCTTGACTACCCTCACAATGCATGACCCACATTCCCCATTGATGAGGGTCCCTTTGGAAGAGGGAGGACAGGGAGGAGGATAAGGAAGCCAACACTATGAATGTAAAATCAGAATAATATAAATAAAAATAAATTAGGGGAAAAAAAGTTATTGTTCACTCATCAGATGTCATGCTGGGTACGGGTGGGGAAGGAGAAGAGGGATATGCTGAGTGTTATGCAGAGACTGAAGCTGATGGCATCTTTGCCATCTCCACAAAAAGGTTCCCAAGGAATCCCAGACAGTGACATGCATCTAGCACACTGGGAAAATCATGGAGGTGTGAGCATGCATGGGAAGTGTTCATGGTGGGCCTGGAAGCGGCCCATGGGCAACCAATGCACTCTCCACACCAAATCACCAACAAGGCAAGGGAAATGTAGATTAGCTGTGGATCCAGGACAAATTAAACTGCACGTTAGCTGGTGAACAGCTGGCAGGCCACTGATGTCTACTGAAGTAGAGATGAAAGCAAGGAAGAAAACAAGCTTTTTCCGACAATGTAAGTAGGATGATGCCGCTTTTCAGAGAAACAGCTGTTCTGCCCAATGACCTGTGTTAGTCAGCTTTCCATTACTGTAACAAACACCTGGGATAATGAACTTAATCAAAATAAAGGGCTTGTTATAGCTCACAATTTTGAAGGCTTCAGGTTATGAATTATTGGCCCTGTTGCTCTGGGTCTGCGGGAGGCAGTGTGACAGGACAAAACTCTCGCCTCATGATGAAGTTAAAGAGAAAAGAAGAGAAAGACCACGATCCACTCACTATCTTCTCCAAAGGCTCCCAGTGACCAGAAGACTTCCCATGAAGCCCCACCTCTTAAAACCGCCACCGCCTTCCAACAGTGCCCGAGCTGGGAACCAAGTCTTTAGCACCTTGTCATTTCGGGACTACTTACTTTATGTAAGTTCTAACACCATGCAATCTGCTGTGAAGCCAAACTGTGGTTAGGAATAGATGCATTGGCTCTGTCTTCCCATAGGTTGCAAACTCTAGGAAATCTATAGTTTTATCTTGAATTCCAGTTCCCTAAAATAAGTTCATGCCTATAGTAAATATTAAATAAATGTTTGAAGGGAGAAAAAAAAAAAAAGCAAAGGAAATGCTTTATGTCCTACAAGAACTAAAAAGGAAAAGAAGGAGGGATAGTGGAAGCTTTGGACAGTTTGGGAAACATTGACTGACTCCACATTCTGCCTTTACCTCCTGTAGCAGACAGCTTCAGGTTCACTGAGATGAACTTCCAGACCAGGCACAGTGATGAAGGAAGGGATATTATTTATTGAAGCTTACAGATCCAGGGAAAGTTCCATAATGGCAGGAGAAGCATCCTGCACTCACAGGACCAGGCAAAGAGAGAAAAAAAGCCACCAGCCACAGCCATACAGCACAGCACACTTTAGGAACCCCCACTAGGCACACTTTGCATATCTTTACAATGGAATCTGAAACCCACCATCACACCTTAATGCCCAGTGACATTGCCTCCAGCAAGGTGGCTACAGATGCAAACTAATAAAACACTGAATATATTGGGGGCATCTATTCAAACTACCACACCTCCCAAGTGCTGAGATTACACATATACACCACCATGCTCCACTTGACTCCTTTTCTAGTAGGTCATTTATTCCCCTAATGTGATACAAGCAATTACTAGAAGAATGAGTTGGCAGCTGCTGAAACTGGGATATTCCAAAATGCTCACTCAGCTTTATTATAAATAAAAACAATTTTGAAGAATAATTGGAAAAATGTTCATGTGCATTAAAATGTTGGGGGAGCACTATATTTATTGGCACAGAATGAGAGTCATGATAAATTGTGAGGCAATAAAATGAGGGCTGGATTACATGCATAGTATGCAAATTTTGTTTTTCAATAAATATTTAGGATGAACATACTGCTCTATTCATCAAAATTATAAGAAGACACATGATTCCTGTCCATGGGAATGTATAGTCTGTCCAAAACTAAATGCATAAATAACAGTGTTACCAAATACATGGTTTAAAAGTGAAAACAAGCTAGGGATGGTGGTGTACAACTTTAATCCCAGCACTCAGGAGGCAGAGGTAGGAGGATTTCGGTGAGTTTGAGGCCAGAAAACAGAATGAGTTCTAAGTCAGCCAGGGCTAAAGTGAGACCCTACCTCAAAGAAAGTGAAAACAACCATGAAGCAAAATGCAGGATACATGAACAATTTTAGCAGATAAAGGAACTTCACCTACTGCTATTAAACACAAACACACACACACACACACACCGAAAAAGGGATAGAAAGCATTAGTTATTAGCTTTGAATGATCTCATCTTTTCAGCTTATTATGAATATTCTGCAATCACCATGCATATCTTTAATATATGTTTTTTAAAAAATTCAATTGGGTTAGCCAGGGTGTGGTGGCGCACGCCTTTAATCCCAGCACTCAGGAGGCAGAGGTAGGAGGATCGCCATGAGTTCGAGGCCACCCTGAGAATACATAGTTAATTCCAGGTCAGCCTGGACCAGAGTGAAATCCTACCTCGAAAAACCAAAAAAAAAAAAAAATTCAATTGGCTTCCTAAACTCATTTAATTTCTTGTTACATGCTAGGCAGGCTATCTTGAGATGTAAAGTTAATGGTTCTTTTCCATCTTCTCTTAGGGTGAAACAAAAATCTGTATTTCCTGACATAAGTGTGCGTAAAGATGTATTACACTGACTGATTTCAAAGTTACAGAAATGGTGGCTCACAGCTGTAATCCCAGCACTTTGGAAGCAAAGGCAGAATCAAAAGTTCCAGGCCAGCCTTTGCTACCTTGCAAAACCCTGACTGAAGAAATAAAACACAAACAATAACAGAAAGTAAGAATAATAGTAAGCTGTAAGAAAAAGGATTTAGAGGGGCACAGGAGCCAACAATTGTACTTGACAACTCTTTATGACTCACCCTCTGCCAGAAGCATCAGCTATTGCTCTACCTGACAGTCCTCAAAAGTCTATTAAATTATTTCTGAGTCCTCACAAAGATATACAGAAGTTAACTTGTGCCATATTTTTGTTGTTGTTATTTATAATTTACTTATGCTACTTACAACTGTCTCCAGTACTTTTATTAGCTCACCCTTGAGATTCATTCTGAGGCAAGAGGGAAGATCTGCCTGCCTCCTATTACTGACAGTTTAGAGACCATCTGATGAGTCCCAGAACCATACCCTGAAGACACCTCCAAGATGGCCTAGCCACCACCCAGCCAAAAACACCCAAAAGGCTTACAGTAAGCATCACAGTACCTCTGAAAAATGCTTTCTCTCTCTCTTCTGTTGTTGTGGTAAAGATGCATACTCATATCATACGGAGCATCATTTAAATAAGGAAAATAAAATTCTAAAATACTCCCCAAACGCTACCACTGTTAGCAGTATGGTGAGCGCACACTTCATCTCCATCTGCGTATATATAGCAATCCACTGTTGTAATTTTACATAAATTGGATCATTTGCTTCTTTTTTAAAACAAAAGTGAAGAAGGGCATATAAAGCTTAAAAATAAGTAGATCTCATTTTAGGGCTTATAAATCAGGAACAGTAGGAAGGCTTCCGGGAGCCGGCGACTTCCTCTGCTTTGAGCTGGATGCTCATTACAAGACTGTGCTCATTTGACAAGAGCACGAGCACTTATGAGTTATGCACTTTTTCAATTCTTATGTTATCTTTAAAAATCGTTTTCACTTAACCCCAGTTTAAGTAAATCAAGATTCAAACAAATGAAGAGGGGCAGGGAGCAGAAATATATGTATTCCTAAGACCAAAGAAACCCATTTTAATGAACACAGTATTTAACGTTCAATACCTTTAAAAATCCATTATTTGTCAATGTACTTGCACACAAATTGAATAGTCCATTCTTCCTTGTGCTACATTGGGTTAATGGATATTTGTTTTTCTCCAGTGGTATTAAACAAGTTGTAATCACAGTTTTGCAAAGAATCTCTATGACAAATAAACAAAAACTGGGAAAGTCTTATGTGCAGCAGCAGGATTTAAACTGGGGAGATTATCCATCTACTGAGCTACTAAAACAAGGAGAGGTATAAAAATAAACAATTAATCAGACCCTTAGAATGTCAGAAAATGAGGAGCATTGAAAATATGTTGTTAATAATAATAAAGAAAAATGGAAGGGAAAGGACAGTGAACCATAGTGTAACCTCACTCTGCAGCCCTACGGAAGCTTTGCTGTTCTTGTGCCGGCTGTCAGAGGGCGACCGTCAATTGCAGTGAAGGCTGGCCACATGAACCCGTGCTCTTAGCTTCTCTCCAGGGGCTTCATTTAAGCCCAGGCTTTAGGCCATCCAGCTAACTAGTTTCTTTGTTCTAGGTCTGGTATCTATGGCATTGATTTTGCAATGAACATCAGGCACAATCACAATGACATCAATGGCATGTTCTCCAACACTCCACATACAGTTGTTACTCACTTAATGGGCCCTGTACAGCCTCCATAGATGTCGATGAGGCTGTTGCACAGGATGAAAACCAAGTTCCTATTTGCTTATTTTCCGCTTTGTACTTCGTTCCCCCATCATGAGTAGGTCTTTCTCAAAATATTACAGAAAAACAAATGAGAAACACTTGTTCTCACTGTTATTGAAATGTGTGGGCTTTAATTTTTAATGCTGTGACACCATTTTTAAGAAGAATCTCAGAGCTAAACAATATATTCAAGTCCCTTTTCCCAATAGTCGGTAACTTGTCTATGCTGTCAATGAGCTCACACATACCTTTATTATATGTGCTTCGGTTTGGGGTGTCCGGAGGAGGAGGTCTTTTCTACACATTCAATTTCCTTCATTTCTTTCCATCGTCTTACCAGTATGGCTAACATGTTATCAGTTATAAAGAGAACAATATTCTACTTTTGTAGCTACATTCAAACTTGTCCTTTATATATGACTTCAACTTCTGCAACACGTGGACATGTGACAGGTGTATTACCTTCTCTGAGCCCATACATCCACATTCTTCTCTCAGGAACATAAAGAGCCACTTTGTATCTTGAGCCAACATGGTCTTCCCAGGACACACTACACTGTCAATCACTTCAAAACACTTCACTGGACTTTGGGTAATAAGCTATAGACCTCATTTCACATAGGGGTGTGTGTGTGTGTGTGTGTGTGTGTGTGTGTGTGTGTGTGTGTGTGTGTAAAAAGAGAGAGAGAAATATATGTGATGACATATAATATTTCACATTTATATAATTATGTAAAAGAAAATCCTTAGTATCTGTTATTCCTGACTGAAATACAAAATAATATATAATCATAAATAGATATATGTACACATGATATGACAACAATATGGCATACAGACATATAGACTCTTAAATCTTTTTCTTCCTTAACTTATAGCTTTGTTTATTATCCAACCACACACCAAAATCTATGAAGTAAAAGACATTGTGGTTGTCTAAATGTTTGTTGGCACCAAGCATCTTACATTAAACTCTAATTTTCAATAGGATAGTGTTAGGTGAGGAATTTGGGAGGTAATCAAATGCAGTAGGATCTGCCCTCATTAATGGAATTAGTGCTCTTATAAAGGACCCCAGGGAACAAGCTAGCTGCTTCGACCACGTGAAGACATGGAAGACATCATTTATGAAGCAGAGAGTGGGCCCTCACCAGATGACAAGTGGCTTGGAGCTTTATCTTGGATGTGTAGCCTCAGGAAGTGCAAGAAACAAATATATGCTATTTGTAAGAGAGCCAGTGTAAGGAAGGTTGTCATAACAACCCAAGTAGACTAAGACAGACTAAGTCAGCTCCAGTGAAGAGCGATGCAGGAATGACGAGAGGACTGGCATCCCTCTTCTTGTGCTACTTGCTTCAAATGCCAATCTTTGCTTTTCCCTTTGACATAGGACATCTGATTAGTGGCTAGGGCAGGTGAACTTCTCTTTAAATTATCACCTACTTTGATTTCTTTTATTTGCTTTCTGCAATCCTAACTTAGATGTTTACAGATGTTTACCTAGGAATTCAGAAGCTTCCTTAGGTAATCCAAAGCTTGCCTCCTAGCAGCTTAATGAAGCATGATAATTCACCCAAACATTCCAATGGAGCCTTCACAATGAGCCAGTGGAGGTAAGTGTCTGTGGTAGTTTTAATAGATGGCCCCCAATATATTCAGTGTTTTATTAGATTATAGTTTGCTTCTTCAGCCACCTGGCTGGAAGCAATGTCACTGGGCCGATCTTAAGGTGTGGTGGTGTGTTTGAGATTCCATTGTAAAGATATACAAAGTGTGCCTAGCTGAAGGTCCTGAGGTATGCTGTGCTTTGGGGCTTGTGACTTTCTCTCCCTCTTGCCTGGTCCTGTAAAAGAGCAGGCCAACTTCTCCTGACAATATGGAACTTCCCCTGGATCTGTAACCTTCAATAAATACTATCCCTTCCTCCGTAACTGTGTCTGGTCTGGAAGTTCATCTCAGCGAACCTGAAGCTGTCTGTTACAGTTTCATTATTCCTTTTTTCATATAAGAAAACTAAGAGTTAAAGAGTTATTTTAAAAATGCAGTCCCAAATCACATAACTAATAAGGATATAACAGAAAAATATTGGTCTGAGCAATTTCAAACCCCCTTATGATAACATTAGATCATCTCACAGCCCACTACTTAAGGAAAACTGGCTAGAATGAGACATACAGTATGAATTGCAGTGTTACTGTAGGCTACAGCATGGATGCAGTTTGCTCCCAAGGGTTGTGTGTCAGAAGCATGGTCCTCAGTGTGTTGATGTGAAGTAGGGCCATGGTAAGTAGTATTAAGAGCACTGAGAGCCTTCAGAAGGAATTGAGGTAGTTCTTGTGTGACTTTTGACTTAGCACTCAAAAGAACAAGTTGCTACAATAGCTGATCCTGTCCCCAAGTAGCTCTTAGGGTTCCTGCCTCACAACATGACTTCTCACTCCCAAACACACTTCTGCTACTGTGGTGCCACCCATCATGAGATCTTCACCAGAAATGAGCTCATGCCAATGCTGTGTCCATGAATCTCTAGCTTGTAAGCTGAACAAAGCTTTCTTTACAAAGTGAGTCTGCCTCAGCTGTTTCATTATAGTTAGCAAAGACAGACCAATACAATTTGCAAATGACAGGGAACTAAAACAGGTGACACTAGGAAGAAAGAACAGAAGAAATGTCAAAAGTTAGTTGGAGTTTTGAAGTGGGTCATTGAAGGTTTCTGTAACTTACTGCCAAGGCTTTTTCTAGATCTGGCTCTCCTCTTGTAAGTTTGCAAGGCTGTGTGATAAGATGGTTTACAATCTCCCTCCCCCCTGCCCCTGCCAGACTGCACTTTTTCCCCTTAGCTAGCTATGTGTCCTTCAGAAAGTACTTCTGTGTGATTTTTCTTAATACAACAAGGATAAATAATTCTAAAACATCTACTTAAAAGCAAGAAAAAGGATTGCTATTTAAAACACAGCATGAAGCTTACTGTTTGGGAAATATTATTTGGGAACATTCACACATTTCCCTTGCTTTGAAATAATTTAAGCTTGTTTGAAATCATGTAAGCCAGATTTAATCATCTGCATGTCTTTTACATTTATAATTTAAAAAAAAAAACCCAGGGGCCAGAGTCCTGGCAAGACTGGCTTATTTCGTGTAACACTAGCAAGCCCTGGCACGCTCCTCAATCTAATGAGGTCAAGGAGAGTGTTTTCAGCATAGTGCCTTCTCTCATGGAAGTAAGAAGCCTGATCATGTTTTCATGATGAGAAACGTGATTGGTTTCCTTTCACTGTGGAAAAGATTTAATGAAGATCAAATATACCGATTACTTCCTCTCTTCCAATCAAAGACTGTCTCTCCCTATGCCCAACATTCTTACTAGAAAAGTGAAACAGCTGTTTGGGATGTCTTCCCTGTAAAAGTACTCCTATTTAGGGGCCAGTCACTAAGAAAAACTCATTGAGACTAAACCTCTTATTTTAAGGTATAACTAAGTCATTCTTTCCAACCTTCAAAAATAGAAATTAGTCAACCTCACCAGAGGATGACTGGATGCAAGCAGTTTACAGCTATAATATATACCACACATCTTCCAACACACAACTCCAGAAGAAAACATCCTGTCCATGGAAGCCTGTACACCACCACTCAGCAGGTTGTACTACCACACGCCAATGAGCTCAGCCCCTGGCCTGCCCCTTCTTCTCTTCCTGGATACTGTACAAGACTGACCCTGTGTTCATGTATACACCCATGCTCCAAGTGTGGTTGGCAGCGGACTCTATCTGCATCTCAGTCTGGTCCTTGCTAAATCCCTAAAGGAATGTTCTCAGGCAAAGGAAGAAAAAGAAAATTAGTATGCCTCATGGATTCAGGCAAAACATGGTCCAGCAAGAAGACTCCATCTCCTCCCCAGGCTGGGTGTGCTGATTTTGATGCACTACATACACACACACACACACACACACACACACACACACACCCTGTAATGGTTGAGGAGGAACAGGTGAGAGTATGGTTCTCAACAGGTCAAAGCTACAAGGCTAATTGGCAGCAGATCCCGTGAATGAGCAGAAAACCTGACCTTGTTATTTCAGCTTTATCTCTTGGGTCTGTATGCTTAGGAGTGACCAAGGGGCAAAGCACGAGGGTAGTAAGTGACCTGCATTCTTCCCAGAAACCTGCTTTCCAGTTGCCCCTTTCCTGAATAACTGGGAAGGCAGTCACATGTCTAAAATTCCCACATCCCACCAGCGCTCTCCTCATTCATCTGGATTATAAACGGAATGATCATTTCCCACACATCAGCTGTACAGTCAAATAAGTATATTCCAGGCATCCCATCTATGCAATCAGAATTTTTATTTCCTCTTAAATGTTATGTAATCATGATTACTAACATCTTCCATCCCTTAATCATCTAAGGAAAATGCTCAGAGGCTCCATCAATCCTCCATCCAGGTCGTCTTCTCCCTGCACGTGCGGTGACTGAGGGGGCACTTGGGAGAGGTTTGAGAGAGCAGAGCCCAGGCAACATGCCCCTTGCCTTTGCCCCGGCGAATTCTCCGACCTCATATTTCTATTAAGACACACACTTCATCCTGGCAATACCTGGAGAGAACCAAAAACTTTCTCCGAAGTCATACAACTGTTTCCTGTCAACTGTGGACTCCAGCACAGGAGAGTCTTACAAAGGAAAACCGAAGCACTTTAAAAGTTTACTCTAGTCATACTGATGATGCCCAGGAGAGTGGAAAGCTCACAGAACCTTGACAACTCCTGAGGAAGAGAGTAAGGCTGGCTCAGGACAGAAGGGTCTATACCACCCAGGGAAATAGTGAGAAAACAACCAATCAACTCTTTGAAGAAGTCTCGCTAAGGTCACAGATACTTGCAGAGGAAAAAGTACCACTGACGATCGTATTAATCAGGGCTTATGTTGGAGGTCACCATGGAGCTGTTCTGCCATGGTGGAGGGTCTTTGTAAGTACCAGACACCAGTACCCTTTGCCTCTAGCATGAAAGAAATCCTTTTTTTTTTTTTTTTTTTGCAAAATTCAGCGCTCCCATCTGAAGGTTGTTCTTGCCCTTCTAGTGACATCAGGCAGTGCCCCAGAGCCCATGCCTGTCCACTCTCACCTTATTACCAACAGCCATCTTCGCCAACAGATGCTAATCATTCATTTCCAGGTACCAAGGGAGTCTTACCATGGCGGTGTGGTCCTCCCTCCTCCAGTGGAGCAGCCCGAGCTGACGCTGGTGCGCTGCTTCCCACGGCCGCTGGAGCCTTGGGAGGCAGGGAAGGTCTCATGTGGTGCGAAGGTATCGCCACCGATTATATTTCAGTCCCTCAGTGGCTGGCCTCCACGCTCTGGCCATCAGCCAAGCCAAGAGCGGAGAGAAAGGGCTGCAGCTCACAGTTTCAGAATTTCCCCTGGAATGTGCTTTTAAAACCGCGGGCCCCTCATTTTGCATTTCAGCAAACACGCAGCTTCAGGCTGCCACGTTCCATCACATTTCTCTGTCTTTTCCTCTGTGTGGCTCGTGGAGTGAAATCACAGCGAGAGCTCACACTGACCCGGGAGATGCAGACAAGCACCCCACTGTGGATGTCCACGCACCTCCCCAGCAGAAACAGTTGCTATTCCGAGAAGAGAAAAAGCGAATCTTACCTAGACAGGGAGGGAGGTAGAGGGACCTGAGGGCTGCCGAGCGCTCCATGGTTACAGCAGCTCGGTCTCCGGTCATCACTGGTTATTTGCAAAAGAACAGACTAAAGCATTTGGTGTGGCGCTGTCAAATCTGAACAGGTGAGGAGAAAAGTTCCTTTATGCATCAGCACAGCCTAGGGGCACACAGTATCTTCGAAAATAAACTTCAAACGTGGGACCTTATTTGTTATGATATATTACATGTCTGTGCTTCTGTGTGGAATTAAACTACTGGGCTCTTTCCTTTTCCTCTCCTTTGACTGTATTTCGTGGCTTAAGCCTGTTTCTATGCGTGCATGTGAGCTCACATATGTGTGCAGGCAAGTGCAAGTGTGTGTGAGAGTCAGAAAGCAACCTCAGATGTCATTCCTTAGGTACGCTGTCCACCTTTGTATTTGGAAGTCGCCAAGTAGGGTAGGCTGGCTGGCCAGTGAGTTCCAGGGGTGTTCCTGTCTCCCCCTCTCCCACACAAGCACAGGGCACCAGGTCCAGCATTTTTACGTGGGTTCCAGGGATCGAACTGAGCTCCTTACGCTTTTGAGACTTTACCAATGAGCTCTCTCTGCAGTTTTTACTCCTTAAACATGTTGTATTAGAAGGACTTCTCACACAGCTAGCGCTAGGCAGTAATGTACCTCACCGAAAGCTCAGTTCATGCTGGTTGAGACTCACGAGAGTAACAGGACACATAGGCAGTAATACTGTGGACGGTTAAACTGTTTTCCTGCCTTCCCTTCCTCTCTCCCAATTTCAACAGGGCAGTTAACCATGCCCCTTTTGTTTACTTCCCTATCCCTAGAATACAATCTACGAATGAATTTATTTCTTTACAATTGTTAGAGAAGTCCTACAAGTGGGTAAAATCCTCTCTGCCTAGAGTCCCGTGTGCTGTAGGCTTAGGCTGGGTCTTTTCACGGCTGCTTTTCTAATCTAATCTAATCTAATCTAAAAAGTAATGCTGGGCTGGAGAGATGGTTTAGTGGTTAAAGTGCTTGCCTGCGAAGCCTGACGACCCAGGTTCAATTCCCCAGGACCCATGTAAGCCAGATGTGCAAGATGGCACATGAGTCTGGAATTCTTTTGCAGTGACTAGAGGCCCTGGTGTCCCTTTTCCCTCTCTCTCTCTTTCTCTCTCTCTTTCTCTCTCTCTCTCTCAGTATTTCTCTCTCTCAAATAAACTAAAAGTTTTAAAAAATTTACTATTTATTTGAGAGCACAAGAGAGAAAAGCAGAGAGAGAGAAATATTGAGAGAGAGAAAAAGAGAGAGAATAGGCACACCAGGGCCTCTAGCCACTGCAAACAAACTCCAGATGCATGTGCCACCTTGTGAATCTGGCTTATGTGGATCCTGGAGAATCGAATCGGGGTCCATTGGCTTTGCAGGCAAACGCCTTAACCACTAAGATATCTCTCCAACCCAGTAATTTTTTGTTTAAAGTACTGTTCACACCCTCCAGCATGGATGGGTCTTAGAAAAGGCAAGAATAACTTCCAGCAAAACTAAATACTTATTTGGGGGCTGATTAACTCAAGAACTAAAATTCACTTAGAAATATCAGCAGCACTTATAGCTTTGATGGCATGGGGTAATAGCTGCAGTCAACAACTGGGAACCCACCCCTCACTTTGCCTCTTCTTATAGGTGACATTCGTTTAGAACAGAGAAGCAGAAAGACATTGAAGGCAAAACTGGTACCCAGAGAAGAAGTTACCTGCACAAAATGTAGCTCAGAACTCTCTCACAGTGAATACATATAGTGTCCTCAAAGACCTGATCTTGGAGCTCTGGGATATCAGACACCTCTACCCAAACCAGCATAGCCAATATTGCCCATGTGATTTGACCCTCTTCTCATGGACACACGAGCGTTGATTTAGCTGTTCCCTAGCCCAGACCCAGTTATATATCTCCTCAAATGCGATGAGAGGGTGACGTCTATCATGGTACAACAGGGAAAACCTGCTCCCTGTCTCCACCAGCCTTTGTCCTTGTGAACGGTGGAATTTCCCTACTTACTACAGCATTAATGAAGTTTTGCCTTCTTCTATCTGTTCTTCAAGCCACAGCAACATCCCTCCCTTCTTCAGGAAGACACCAGTGATGCCTTCAGCCCATGGCAAATTCTTTCCTTTCTGTGACTAGTACACATCCGTGTACCAACCATTCAACATCCAATCACACACTGCCTTTGGACACTTCTCTGATGCTGTTGCTTTATTTATATTTTATTTTCTTAGGCATGTCTTCCCATCTGGTCAGAGTGTAACCATTTTCTCCTGTTTAAAATTCTACATAGGGACTGGGAAGTTGGTTCAGTGGTTAAATGTGGCTTCTGGAAAAACCTGCCAGCCTGAGTTGAATTCCCAAGCTACTTACACAACCCAGATGCAAAAAATGTTGTGCGAGAGGCTGGTGTTCGCTTGCAGTGGCAAGATGCCCTCGGGCTCCCTTACACACACACACACACACACACACACACACACACACACACATACGGATGGATGAATGAATGAATAAATAAACAAAATTAAAATGCTCTCTATCTCTGGATAAATACATATTTTATTTTATATATATTTACTTTATTTTAGTGTCCAAGCCCCCCCCCCCAAACATTAGGCAAGCATTCTACCACTCAGCTACACCCTAGTCCTTGTCTAAAATTCTCAGATGGCATCCCTCATACTGCAAGATAAAACTAAGACTACTTACAATGATGTTTAAGATCCGACACAAAAGAATTCGTCGAACTTCTCCCTCCATACCCCTACAAATACCTTACATGTCAGTTGCAAAGAAGTCTTAAAAATTAATGCCCTCAAAATTCTGTGCTCACTCACAATGCCGGGACTTAGCACACAAAGCGGTCTCTTTCAGGGATGGTTTTTAGCACTTGTCTCCACTGGGACCTCTGCTTGAGCCTCACTTTCTGTATCATCTCCCTCCCTCCCCACAAGGACAGATGACAAGCTGAATGCAGAGGGGTGCATTAAGCCTTGGCATGCACCATCCCTGTGACCTAGCAAAACCACATAGATACCCAAGCAGATTTGGAATCCATGGTTTTTCTGCGTGGTTACTATGCATACAGCACATTGGTATATCTCCCCAAAATGAGGCTTTTCCTTGGTAATATGAAACAGCATAGTATTGGCACAAAAACAAACATGTAGCTCAATGGAATAGAATAGAAGATCGAGATATAAGTTCTAATAACTACAGCTACCTGATCTTTGACAAAGAGGCTAAAAAACTCACCAAACACACACACACACACACACACACACACACGAGAAATGACAACATTTATCTGACAGAGGATTAATACCTAAAATACACAAAGAACACAAAATATTAAGCAATAAAATATTAATACCACTCAAAAAAATGGGGCAGAGAACTGAACAGAGCATTCTCAAAGGAAGAAATACAAATGGACACTTCACATCTAAAAAGATATTCAACATCTTTACCCACCAGGGAAATGCACATTAAAACTACTTTGAGATTCCATCTCAACTCTAGTCAGAGTGGCTGTCATCAAAATATCAAATGATGGGCTAGAGAGATGGCTTAGGGATAAAAATGCTTGCCTGCAAAGCCTAATAATCTGGATGACCCAGGTTTGATTCCCTAGTACCCACATAAAGCCAGGAGCACCAGGCAGTGCATGCATCTGGACTTTGTTTACAGTGCCTCGAGGCTCTGGAACATCCATTCTCAACCCCTCTGCAAGTAAATAAATAAATATTAAAAAGTTTAAAATTATCAAATGACAAGTGCTGGCAAGGGCGTGGGGGGAAAGGGAACCCTCGTCCACGGTTTGGTGGGAGAATAAACTTGTACAGCCACTATAGAAATAAGTGTGGGGGTGCCTAAAAAATCTAAAAATAATTCTATCACTTGACCCAGCTATTCCACTCCTGGGCACATACCCTAAAGCCTCTACTCTTTACTACAGAGATACTTACTAACCATGTTTATTGCTACTCTATTCACAACAGCTAGAAAGTGAAATCAGCCCAGATGTCCATCAACTGATGAATGGATAATGAAGACATGGTACTAACACAATGGAATTCTACTCAGTGGTAAGGAAAAATGACAAAGGATGGACATGGAAAAAAATTATACTAAGTGAGGTCACACAGGGTCATAAATAATTGCTGCATGTTATCTCTGGTATGTGAATCCTAACATGGAATAGTTTGATTTTAAAGTATAAACATCAGTAGTAGTGGTAAGAAAGCTAAAATGATGCTTGCACAAAGGGCAAGCAGGGAGAGAAGAGAGAAGGGGATATGTGACAGGCAAGTGGGAGGACAGAATACAGAGGGTATAAGGGTCTAGGGAGAGATTGGGTTAAGAAAGGGAGGGGTGAGGGAGATACACAAAACTAATTATGGTGGTTTGATTCAGGTGTCCCTCATAAACTTATGTGCTCTGAATGTTTGATCCCCAGCTGATGGCAGTTTGGGAATTAGAGCCTCCTGGATGTGATGCATTATTGAGGGTGAATTTATTGGCACAGTCTCCTGCTGATATTGTTCACCTGATGTTGGCCAGGAGGTGATGTCCAGCCTCTGCTCATACCATGCTTTCCCCTGCCATCATGTAGCTTCCCCTCAAGTCTGTAAATGAAAATAAACCTTTTCCTCACACAAGTTGCTGTGGTAGGGTACTTTCTGCCAGCAATGAGGTACTAAGTACAACAGAAATTGGTCATTGCTTCTAGAAACTGGTGTAGCTTTTGGCCTTTTAGAACTTATTTGTAGAAGCAATGTGGAAGGATTTGAAATCTTGGGCTATGAGATGCTTTTCAGTTTTTTAAGTTAAGTTTGATCGACAATTTAGGTCAGAGCTCAAAGACCTGAATGCATTAAGAATTATGGACGATGAGATTTTGCTTGTGAGGGGAAGAAAGAACTTTGTAGGGACTGGACCAGAAGCGGTTTGCTTGAGAATCTTGCTGAATTCTGCCTGCCTGTGTCCTGAGAACTTGTGCAGGGCTGTGTTATATAGAAATGGACAGGTATGAGCAGATATATATGGCACAGAGAGAAATGAAATCTTTGGGCCAAAATTACTGCTCATTCAGCTGTAATTGTTTGAGAGATTTCAGCTATTGAGATTGGGCCAGCAGATCTGCATTGGGACAGCAGAAAGAATGTGGACTCCTGAAAGTAAGGGGCTAGGCTGAGCATGGTAGTACACACCTTTAGTCCCAGAACTTGGGAGGCAGAGATAGAAGGATCACTGTGAGTTTGAGGCTACCCTGAGACTACAGAGTGAATTCCAGGTCAGCCTGGGCCACAGTGAAACCTTACCTCAAAAAAGAAACAAAGAAAGAAAAGAAAGAAAGAAAGAAAGAAAGAGGGAGGGAGGGAGGGAGGGAGGGAGAAAGGAAAGGAAAGGAAAGGAAAGGGGAAAGGAAAAAGGAAGGAAAGGAAAGGAAAGAAGAAAAGAAAAGAAGAAAAGAAAAGAAAAGAAAAGAAAAGAAAAGAAAAGAAAAGAAAAGAAAAGAAAGGAAAAAGAAAGGGGCTGAATGTTGAAGGAATGTCCTGCTCTTCAAAGTTGACTTTATTTATTGGGGGTGGGCTTATGGGTGTTATAGCCAGCTTCCCCTCTCCTGATGCTGTTGTCTACCTAATGTTGGCTAGGAGGTGATGTCCAGCCTCTGCTCATGCCATGTTTTCCCCTGCCATCATGGAGTTTCCCAAGTCTGTAGGCCAAAATAAGCCATTTACTCCCACAAGCTGCTGCTCTTGGTCAGGTGCTTTCTGCCAGCAATGAGGAGCTGACTAAAACACTAATGATGCTATGAATCAGTACCATAGAGACTTTCCTCTTGGTTATCTGATTAAAATAAGAGATAAGGGGGATAGGTGGGGCAGAAGCACCTTGCAGAGGTGGAGAAACTTTACCCTAAAACCCTAACTTGTTGTTGGTAAATCCCATTGCCAGAATTGGGTTACCTCACACAATGAGCTATTGGACAGCGAGACCTATGAGGCCCCCAAAACTATGCAGGTCATCCCCAAAGCACTTGGTTGCCCCCCACGCACCCCAAGATCTACATGGAAGACCCTATTGCTGAAGACATTTGTGTTCTTCGGTGATCGAGAGATCATGCTGGAACTGAGAAGGAAGCCAGATCCCTACTGGCTAGCTCTCATAGTTCTGGAAAGTGCTATGTGACCTGCCTAGGGATAAATGTCATCAATAGTGTGAACAAGCAGTACATCCTACAAGATACAAAATCAACCAGCCAATAAGATGTACACACTGGTGTAACAGTGGCATACAGACTATAGGGGTAATCAACTGCTCTCTATTTGGATATGAGGCCTGCTCAGTGGAAAGGAATTCATACCTGGTACTGAGACAAAGTCAGACGCTAATGGTTTGGAAGGCCATAAACCCCAGAGGGAAGCTTCCACTGTCCTTTGGCTAAAAGAAGAGGTTATATCCATCAAAAAGACTTCTAAATGTCAATGTTTATCCCTTTTGATCCATTCTACTCTTTTTATAAATGGCAGTGAAGAGCCAAGACCCTTCAGAATGACAAGACCAGAAAGACAACTGCCTAGCACAAAATGAGTCATCTCTGTCACATTTTCCAGGGCCTAGGGAACATTACAGAGGAAGTGACAAATCAAATATGAGTGCACCTCTCACTGCTAACCAGAACACCTCCTCTAGCGATATGGCAGTAGACACTAAGGTGATTCAAAACTCATCAAGGCAGAAAATCAGAGGGCACCAAGCATTTAACACTAAAGGAGGCTTATAACACACCCTCCAAGATTCAGGGAACATTGTGGGAGATGAGGCTGAATGAATGTAAGAGCCACAGAAGGGGAAGGTGTATTCTGAGGCATTGTTCTCACTGTCCCCAGAGAATGACTGGTGCATTCACAACCCCACAGTGAATATTGATTTCCCACCCAGGAAGACCTTCAGAGGAATGGGGCTGAGAGAGAGGGAACATCAGAGTACAATCCAATGGGAATATGACCAACGTGCAATATGTTCATACAATAAAGTTCTCCACAAAAATGGTTTTTTCCTCAAATAAATCAACCTAGTAGAAACAACACATGACTATGGAAAAGGATTTCCAAATAATAGTTTTCCTGTTGAAGGAATTAGGATTCTACTGATGTAAAACACTTATGGACACTTGTGCTTGTTGAAATACTCACACTTCTCCACTTGGTTGTGCCACACCACACTGAATCACTGAATCATAGCCACTTCATTAATGCCTAATCCCAGACAGCAGTAGGAAAGGAATTTAAAAGTTGTGGTAAGAGTAGAAAAATTGTATACTTTTCTATAAAACAGTAATGTGTGTGTGTGTGTGTGTGTGTGTATTCATTAAAACAAATGTGAATAACCATGAAGTCAGTCCTTTCTCTTGAACCCACAGGACCCCATTCTTCCACACACCCCAACAGGTAGAATACACAAAAGAAGCAATAAAATGTCTTGTCTGAGACCAATGGTGTGGGAAACAGAGGAGAGTGGTTCTCATTGTGGAACATACAAGGAAAGAAACTTCCTTCACAGAGGTGTTATGCTCCGCCTTTTACCTTTCCTCTCAAAACTCACATGTTGAAACCAAATGCCCCATTATGATGGTAGTAAGAGGTGGGGGGTGGGGTTCAAGGTCACACCCAAGGGATGGGTTAGAGAGACGGCTTAGCTACTAAGGACTTGACTGCAAAGTCTAAGGACCCAGGTTCGATTCCCCAGTACCCTTGTAAACAAGATGCACATGGTGGCTTATGCATCTGGAGTTCATTTTCAGTGGTTAGAGACCCTAGTGAGTCCTTTCTCTCTCCCTCCTCCTCTCTCTCTCTCTCTTTCTCTCTGTCATAAATAAAAATAAAAAGAAACTTCAAAGAGACCCAAGGGAGCTGGGGCTATAGCTGAGTTAGTAGAGTGCTTGTCTAGCATGAAAAAAAAAATCCCAAGTTCCATTCCCAGCACCACCTAAACCGGATGTGGAGTGGGGAAAGCCTATAACTCCAGCACTCTTGGCTGGAGGATCAGAAGTTCAAGATCATCCTAGCTACACACCAAATTCAAGTCCAACCTAGGATGCATGGCACCCTGCACCATCTGGAAAGCAGAGACTACACTATGTCCTCTCTCAGCAGAAGCTAAGATGAAGCCTTTAATCTTGTATTTGCCAGCTTCCAAGACTGTGAGCAGTAAGTTGTGGTTGGTTAAAACTCAACCAATTAATGGCATTTTTGTTACAGAAGTCAAAATGTATATTAATAGCACCTATTTCATTTAGGCATTTTCTTACAAGCAATCTATTCTGCCATCTTAATAACATCTTAATGACACCTTTAAATATAGAGTTGAGAGTCCAACAAGAATTTCTTACCACTATCTATTATTTATTATTACCTCTGCCCAGTACTCATTCCATACAATTTACAAATTCAACATTTTAGAATGTTGGTCTTTTATTAATGTGAAGTTTACTGGTAGTCACAAGATCTCCTACAGCTACAGTGACATCCATCCAAATCAGGGCTTTCTTGTGGGTGAGAATCCAAAGGAAATGAAAAAAAAAAAAAAAAAAAAACCCACTTTCATTAACTCCAAAGCAGCAGGTTGACATCTGTGGAGGTTTGATTCAGGTGTCCTCTATAAACTTAAGTGTGCTGAATGCTAGAATCCCCAGCTGATGGCAATTGGAAATTAAAGCCTCCTGGAGGTGGTGTATTGTTGGGGGCGGGCTTAGGGGTGTTATAGCCAGTTTCCCCTTGCCATTGTTTGGCACACTCTCCTGTTGCTGTTGTCTACCTGATGTTAGCCAGGGGGTGATGTCCACCCACTGCTCATGCCATCGTTTTCCTTGCCATCATGGAGCTTCCCCCTTGAGCCTATAAGCCAAAATAAACCTCTTTTTTCCCCACAAGTTGCTCTTGGTTGGGTGATTTCTATCAGCAATGTGAACCTCACTGCAACACCATCCACGCAGCTCTCTGCCACAAGAGAAACAGAGTGTTAGGAGCTCCTTATCTGTCCCTGACTCTTTTATCTCCAGGTATTATATTATCATTATTATTATTTATTATTATTATTATTATTTGGCTTTTCAAGGTAGGGTCTCGCTCTAGCCTAGGCTGACCTGGAATTCACTATATAGTCTCAGGGTGGCCTCCAACTCAAGGCAATCCTCCTACCTCTGCTTTCCAAGTGCTGGCATTAAAGGTGTGTGCCACCATGCCCGGGCAGTATCTCCCTTTTTTTATTTTATTTTATTTTATTTTATTTTATTTTATTTTATTTTATTTTATTTTATTTTTTTGAGGCAAGCCCAACTGACTGGTCTTTTTTATAAGACAGAGAGAGAATGAATTGGCATGCCAAGGTCTCCAGCTACTGCAATCAAATTCCAGACTGCACATCCCCTTGAGTGTATGTGTGACCTTGTGCACTTGTGTCACTGTGCATTTGGTTTATGTGGGACCTGGAGAGTTGACCATGAGTCCTCAGGCTTTGCAGGAAAGCACCTTAACCGCTAAGCCATCTCTCCAGCACAGTTTTAAGCAGCTTCGATCCCATATTCCTTTCTTGCCCATGCCCAGCCCCATGAACCGCTGTCCAGTCCTATAGTCACAGGCAATCCAGGAAGCCAGGCTCAGGGAGCCCAGCATGGACCAGCAGTGACAGGATCCCTGGAAAACATCACATAGGCAAGACGGCACCTACAAATCGTATCGCAAGCAACTCAAGGCTAAGAATCATAAAGCACAAAAGGAAGCCTTTCACTTTGTAAAAATGCTTCAGAGGTTTCCCTTCCTTATAGTCTTAAACTGATGTTGGCAGAGGCAAAGCAAGTCAATGAGAAAAACACAGTCACTTGCTAAGACCACCCCAACATTGCCATGCGTTCAATATATATTTGGATGAGGGAGGGAAACATACATTGTCAGAAATACATCTCGGTTAATTAAACTTAAGCTACTACTTTGGGGGTAAAAGTCAAAGGGGGTAGTTTCTCACCATAAGTGAACACAAGAGGCAGGAAGTTAGGAGAGAGTGATAATCCGTGAGTGTATATGCAGGGCAGTGGCAGCCATCAGAGTGCTTTTCCATTTCTGAATGTTCCAGAAAACAAGCAGCCTGTGTCCTAGGCAGTCAGGAATCACAGAGTGCTGACTGGAGGCCCCACTCTCTGCAGCCCAGCCCAATTTCCGCTCCCCCTTCCAGTCCACTCCCTAGGCCCATTTCTTTCTTCTGGGCACATCCCTTATGTGCTCAGCATTGTTTGTCACAACAAGAGGGCACTACAGTACAGTAAGGGTCAAGTTCTCCCCCTGTAAGTGATTAAAATACACAGACCAAAGCTCGGGGAATTCTGCGGAAAAGGCAGTGAAGAGATTGTAAGAGCCACAGGTTGGGGAGTCATGCCCAGAGGTATCGCCTCTCCCCAAGAACTAACTGCTACTCCCACAACCCCATGGGGAATACCTGCCACCCCACTGAGGAGGACCCCCTGAAGAATGGGGGCAGGGAGGAGGGAAAAGATGGTACCGATACATAATGAATCCATACAAAAGATGTTCTTAATAATAAAAAACTTACTTTTAACATTGGTGACAACACTGGTCTACATGCCTCCAACTGCAAGAGAATATTTTAATCAGTTGTTCAGAATAGGCTTCAGATCTGGATGTGACAGCGCATGCCTATAACCCCAGCATTTGGAAGGTGGAGGCAGGAGAATCAGGGATTCAAAGTCAGTGTCAACTACATAGTGAATGGAGGCTAGCCTGGGCTACACAAGACTCTGTCTCAAAACAAAAGCAAGACAGAACAAAGCAAGCTTTATTTTCACATACATATTCGTGTGCAGAAAGTGTGACTACTGGCTTTTCTTCTATCTACTTTAATACCAGAATGCACAGATCACATGAAAGGTTTTATTCAGACGAGGATTATCCAGTTACACATGCTAAGCATTAAGATGCTTGACTTTTTTAAAAGTAATGAATTCAATCAGATGGAACTCATCGGATTGATTTGTACATGGATTAAAAGCAATCTGTAATTTATCTTCCACTCCCTAATTCTTTTGGCATAACTGATTGCTCCAAGAACAAAAAGTATTCCAAGGCACATTGCCAAGGACAATTAAGCAATGATGAACAAACAATTTAATGAAGTGAACTTTCCTTATTAACCTTTGGCCAAGGTCACATCATCAGTATCCATGCCTTGTTTCAGCTCTTTGATACTTTCAGCACATGGTCCAAGTTCAGTTCTAATGTGTCCCTGAGGAATCCAGCCCAAGCCTGTTTTTTAAAAAAGTGATTATCCCTTGATTTTCAGGCAATGAGGTAGGAGCCTCCACAGAGCTCCAAAAGGCATCAATAAAATCATGGTGCTTATCCCCAGGGATGCTCTGTGCCCAAAGTAATAAAGGAGCTCTTGGCCTAAGGCAATTCCACAAAGCTGTGTAAAGTATCAAGTCAGATGCTACATTTATGAGGGAAAAGGAAGGAAGGAAAAGAGGCAGAAAGGGATGGAGGGAGGGAAGAAAGGAAAGAAAGGAAGGATGGATATTCCATAGGCTTTAAAGAAGTGTCCCAAGAAGATTCCTGATCCCCAGTTATGTGAAGTTCCACTGTTTTGAGGATACACACAGATGTGTCTATGGTTACAGGCATGGAGTCAGAGGCCATCTACCCCCAGTTCCATCATGTTCCAGAAAACAGCTCTGGGAGTCCATGAATTCTAAATCTGATACTTCCCTACCAGGCCATTCTGATGGAATGCTTCCTTCGCAAGAAACAGGAGGCTGAATATATTTTATTTAAGAGCATGCCAGCTTGATTTATGAGTTTCATATATTTGGACATGGAATTCTGTCACGGCCCCACACATGTTGGGTCGACCTGCTCCCTTTTCTTCTTATTCACTTTATCGTTGAAGACACACATTGGTTTGGTTAAATAATTCAGTGACTCTTGGCTGGGTTTCTGCAGGAACAGGAATTACGAGACCTGCAGGCAAGGCTTAGTAGCCACTGGCTACATGTGATCCTTTTAAGTTTAGGTTTAAATTAATTTTAACTAAATCAAGTTTAAAATCCAATTTCTTCCATCGAAGTACTAGCCAGGCCTGACCCTGCTTTGCTTCCAAGATCAAACGAGATTGGGCACGTTCAGGGTGGTATTAAAATCCAATTTCTTGGGCTGGAGAGATTGCTTAGTGGTTAAGGCACTTGCCTGAGAAACCCAAGAACTTATGTTCAAATCTCCAGGTTCCACATAAGCTCCAACGCACAGTGATACAAGCGCGCGATATCACACATGCGCACGTGGGCGCTCACAAATCTGGAGTTTGTTTGCAGCAGCTGAAGGCCCTGGTGTGCTCATTCTCTCTCTCTCATAAAAAATAAATCCAATTTCTTCAGTCGTAGGAACTGCTTATAAAGACCTTAATGGGCCATGTAGCTAATGGCTGTGGTATAGGCAGGCACACTTCAGGGTGTTGTGGACAGAGCTGTCTTGGAACACTCTGAACACAGAGCATATAAAACAGGGAAGCATGAAACATCTGCATACCAAGTGCACAAGCCACCAGATAAGTGTGCACAGTGAGGTTGCAATCTGAGGTGTTATGTTGGTTATTTAAATGGCACCATTTGCCTGAGATGAACCATGAAACACTTCCAGCACTTAAAACACAGAAGCTTGCTAACACTGAACTATCCCTTTTATATTTTATTTATTTGCAGAGACAGAAAGAGGGAATGGATGGGCACACCAGGACCTCTTGCCACTGCAAACAAACTCCTATCGTATGTGCCACTTTGTTCTTTTGTGCTTCAGGCTTTAAGTGGGTGCTGGGGAATGGAACCCAGGTCTTTAGGCTTTGCAAGCAAGGGCTGCTAAGCAATGAGCAACCTTCCCAGCCCTAAACTTTAGTTTTCTACTGTGAAAATGAAAAAGAAATTTTCCCCCTCTGAGACTGAATCCCCATACTGGTACCCAGAGCTGGAGCCCAAAAGCTGCAGGAAAGAGTGATGGGCAGTGCTTCTGTTTCCAAAAATACCCAGAAGTCACCAAAAACTGACAGACACTTCCTATTCCTTCTGCACAGGCGTGTGGATGTGAATAAAAAGAACATCTCTAATTTAACAAAAAAGGAAATACCAAAGCAAAATGTTATAATTCATGAAACCTAGAATACTCATGTTCATTCATCATTTCCCTAAATAAATAAAGCCAGCATTTCTTTTATCCAAAAGGTCCTCTCTGATCTATAGAAATTGGATTAGCAAATTACTAAAACAAGATGTTTGAATGTCACCATTGAACATAATTCTGTACTCAACATTATAGATTTTCAACCTGGGTGGTGTGCACACACATGTCCCTCAGATGTCATGGGGCTGCAAAAAGGTCTGTTTATGCATAAATAAAAAATGAGCCCAGATTTTCAGCAACATCTCGTGAACTTAAGGCAAAACAAAGCCAGTCCATCACATATAGGTGTCTTCATTTAGAACCCTAATCTTGTGCCCATGACTGTGCCAATTTAAATTTAAGTCCCACAAATAAGGCAGGGACTCTAGTGTTCCAGTCACTACCGGCATGTCACAGATGTCAGTTCTCAATTAAATATTTGCTAAATGGAAATACAGAACCCTCAAAAAAGGAGCAGAGCATATTGTTTGGAATGTTAAGCCTTGGCCACCTCCCCTTAACATCATTGTAACATAATGATGGTTATATTGAGTCATTGGACAAGCAGAATGTTCAACTGCTGCGTGTTAGGACTGCTGGAGCTGTGTCATCCTGTGCCACACGATGGTATGCATGAGTCGCAGAAAGGGAACTGCCACCAAGGGGAAAGCTGACTGTAAAGAGTACCTTGCTTTTCGGTTTTCAGTGGCCCATCTGTGCAGTGGCTCCCACTCCTCTGCATTCCCCTTCACTCTCTGCTCCTGGGGAGGCTGACTTGCTCTGCTTTAGACCGGGTGCTTTGAGATGAAGAAGTTATGCAGACGCCACCAGAGTTCCAGCTTGAAACCTGCTCCATCAATCCAGATGACCTACTCGTCCTCAGTGCCACCATTATCTTCTCGCCCCAGCTCTGCTCCTTCTCCCCACCGCAGTCTCTAATGCCCCTACTGGTGTCTTAATCCTGAACCTTTCAATGTTCACAGATGATCTTTGCAGCAAGTTGCTTTCTTACCGCCTCAAGCCTTCCTGTGTAGAGTCAAGGCTCTCTAGAAAAACAGAATCAATAGGATACATATCTCAAAGGGAACTTATTAGACCAGTTCACAAGATAGGGCTGGGTAGTCCACCATGGCTGTCTGCAGGCTGGAGAGGCTGAGAATCTGGTAGCTCCCTCAGCCCACGAGGCTGGATGCCTCAGCAGTTCCAATCTGACTCTGCAGGCCTGGAGGGTTCCTAGTCTTTAGCCCACATTGGGAAGCTAAAGGGGGTTCTGATGTCAGACAAAGAGAGCAGCGGCAGGGCTGATGCACTCACCTGTGAGGCGCAAAGGCAGCAGAGAGAAGCAGCCCTGTCCCCCTCTTTATATCCCGGCTGCTCACCGAGGAAGGGCCATTTTCCTTCACATGATCCTTCCTGGAAAGGCCCTCTTGTACTGGTCCACAGATGTGTGTCTTAGCAGATTTCTCATCCACTCAAGTAGACAACCAAGATGAACTGTCCTTCCCATTATCTTACCCTACACTCTATCTCAGTCACTCCCTGTCATGACCACTAGTTGCAAACCCTCCATGTGACCTCAGTCCTATGCATCCCCTCTGCACACAAGCTTCTGTCTTTTCCAGCCTACCTCACTTTCACATTCATATTTTGACCTTACTAGGTTCTGCACTCCAATGGTCATAGTACCCTAGTCACTATTAGACTTCGGCCCTAGATATTGTCTTTCCTCCTTACCCGTCTTAGAACGAGAGCTGGGGTGGGGAGAGGGGAAGAGTACATGTTTAGCATAATCTAGGCCTTGGGTTCCATCCCTGGCACCAAAGAATCCAAATAAATGACCAAATCAAAACTGACTGATAGGGGTTGGAGAGATGGCTTAGAAGTTAAGGCACTTGCCTGCAAAGACAAAGAATCCAGGTTCAATTCCCCAGGACCCACATAAGCCAGATGCACAAGGGAGCGCATGCATCTGGAGTTCATTTGCAGTGGCTAGAGGCCCTGGTGTGCCCGTATTCTCTATCTCTTCTCTCTCTTTTCCCCCCACTTAGAAATAAATAAATAAGTTTAAAATATTTTTAAAAACCTGACTGGTAGAATCTCTCCTTGCCTGTGTGGTCTGTTTCCTCATCCTTCTGCGCTGTTATACCTGTTTGTCCTGCAAGTCCTCACTATTTCCCATCTTCACGCCACTTCACTGCTCCTGTGCACTTACAGTGGAGGTAGAACAATGAACTTCAAGTTCATGCCCATCTCACAGGCAGACTCCCAATGCTTTCACATAATCATTCTCCTCGTCTCTGGTCCCCTCACTCCAAATCTCCCAAAGGGTTGTCTTATACATCCTCATCTTTCCCCAGATGCCCAACACCTTCTCCTTCATGCCAACTCCCAGGGGATACTGGGAGCCTGAATGCTCCCTCATCTCTCTCCGGGCCACCATGAAGAGAGCAGCTTCCTCTAACACATGTTCACGATGTCCCGTCTCCCCACAGACCCAACACTAACGGGCTAAGTGACCATGGACTAGAACCTCTGAAACAATGATCCTACGAAGCATCTTCTTTTACATTGATTTATCTCAGGCATTTGTTGCAGCAAAAGAAATCTAACACAAAACAAACTGAGCAGACAGTTACATGCCCTGGTTAAAATACTAGATGCCACTGCATTGTATGCTTTAAAATTATTTCTTTTAAGTTATGTGACTCTCCCCTCAATGAATAAAGCAGAGAAGGATCTTATTTCACCCCTTTACTATTCTAGATACATAATATAACATATTTCTGGCTTGATATCCAAAGTACATCCAGAACCTGGCCAGATCAAATTGAAATGGTACAAAAATTCAGTTAGAGTGGAGTAAGTCTTAGAAATACATTGCACAGCCTGGCACTCTAATTAATCTTAAGGTAGATTTTAGATTTATGAAAAGAATAAGCTTTAAGTGTTCTGACCTAAAAAATAAATGCATGAAGTGATATTTATCCATTTAGTCATTTATTATTTATTCATTTATCTAGAGGTGAGGGGGCTGCTATGTTGCCCAGGCTGATATCAAACTCCTGGGCTTGCTTCATCTTCTCGCCTCAGCCTGCAAGTAGCTGGGACTACAGGTGTGTAGCACTATGCCTGGCTCTGGAAATAGATGTGTTAGTCATCTTTATTTAAGCATTCTACATTTTAAATGCATACCACACATCACATTGCATTCAATTTATATAGACAATTATCAATTATTAATTAAAATAAGATTTCCAAATCAAAAATATGTTTAAATGTATTTTACCTTTGGCTGGATGTTTTGCTTCTTTTAATTAATTGATGACATATATTAGTATTACAAAAGGTTAACGCATCCATTCTGGGTATTCTGGAGGTACTGGTTATAGGATTCTATGTACTTTAGTATGACTTTAAGCTTCTCTTTTTGTTTGTTCATTCGTTTTGAGGCAGGATCTCACTTGAGCTCAGGCTGACCTGGAACTCACTGTAGTTCCAGGCTGGCCTCGAACTCACAGCAAACCTCCTACCTCTGTCTCCCAAGTTCTGGGATCAAAGGCGTGCTATACTGAGTTCTCACATTTTTAAAGACAAGTAAGTAAAAAAAAACAAACTCATGGTTATTACAATGTAAACTTTCTTTGCTCCTCCAAAACCAAGAAAGTGAATTGAATTTGAATTTCACTACAGGTCCTCCTTGACCACACATAGACATTTGAAAACTTGCCTCCCTCATCATCTCTTATCACCAAAGTAAGGAACCTGATAAACTTCCATTAAAGAAATACATCCATCAACTTGCCCTCTGACAATCCAAGCTGCCACCGATCTGACACAGTCTGAAGTTAGCACAAGCGTCCACCAGATGGCGGGCTTGCATGGGTGTCAAGGTAGCAAAGGGCTCACCCGCATCCTGGAGGCGTCCTTCAGTGAACATCCTCAATGGTAGTTCAGGAGCTGATTCAGGTGGTCTGTTATCTGGACCCTCTGCTTCAGTTAAGTACTCCAAAGAAAGCCCCTCCCCCTCCACTTCCCGGAGGCCATCTTCCTAGCAATGCCCCCATGTCTGAAAGCCCTGCAACCCCTAGCATTAGACTCGCATTAATTTTGGAAAACAAAACTCAGTGTGTGCGCTCATTTCCTTGTCTAACATCTCACAGCAAAACAAAGGTTGTATTGCCAAGAGTTATAAAATTAGAGAGGAAATGAAAATCTGTTATTTTCATAACAAGAACTTTTAACTTAGCCAAAGAATTTTGAGTTCCTAAACAGCTCACGTCCCCAAATGGTAGTTTTCAGTGACTCATTGCTTATGTGCTTGTAGGCTCTAACTTAACCAAATTCTGAACACATCCATTTTTAAACTGTAATGGAAGCTGCTAGAATAACCTTCCCAATTCTATTATTAGATTAACAACCAACACACCTTATGCAACATCTGCATAATATTCTGGCCAGAAAGGTGCATTATCTTTACTTTTCCTCTGCAAAAGTGACACATATTTGTCACAAACAAAATTCAGTTAAATTCTACTCATATAAAATAACATGATCAATTTCTTTATTTTCCATCCCAATTTTCTCCCTTCTTAAATTATGTAAATATTAACCTTACTCTTTCCACTGCTGTGAAGCTTTATGCAGATATTTCAGGCCTTCAAATAGGATTTGTTTTTTATTTTAATAAAAACTGGGATGTGGGCTGGGGAGATGGCTTAGTGATTAAGGCGCTTGCCTGCAAAGCCAAAGGACCCAAGTTCAATTCCCCAGGACCCATGTAATCCATATGCACAAGGGAGCGCATGCATCTGGAGTTCATTTGCACTGGCTAGAGGCTCTGGCACGCCCATTCTGTCTATCTCCTCTCTATCTTTCTCTCTCTGCTTGCAAATAAGTAAATAATAAATAAATAAAATAAAATAAGCTGGGATGTTACCAGGAAGTAACTATCCCTCTAGCATCTCTATGGTAGAATGGTGACGGTGTGCACTTATGTTCACTCTCATGAATGAAGGGTATTTGCTGTGGGTTTGCATGTCATCTACCTGTAAATTTCTGCAAGAGCCTATTATTCTACTCACAGACTTGGTCTTCTAGAAGTTACTGTGGACATTTCGGAGATGGACCAGTATGGGAGGTCATAGGTCACTGGGAGTATGCCCTTGTCCTCTCTCTGCTGTGATTTAAGGTGTGGTTACCTGCTCCTACACGTGATCCCTCCACCATAAGCAGTGTTTGCTAGCCAGAGGCTAAACCAATGAGGTTGACGCATCTTGGGCTTTGACCCTCCAAAACTGTGACTAACCTACCTCTTTACTTCATAACTCACCCGTATCAGATGTTTATTATAGTGACAGGAAGCCAAATAATGGAGTATTTCACAGGATAAATAATACAGAAGCTGTTCCATAGCCACAGGGATATATATTGCAAGATATATATTCCAGAGAATGACTGAAGCTTCCACAGAGCTGAATTCTGTTCTTCCTACACTGCATGTACATGGCTATAAGAATGGCAGCAATAACATGAGAATAATTACAATGTACTATAATAAAAGTTGTTTTACATGTATGAATAGTTTATCTCTGGAATTTTAATATTTTTATTTGTATTTATTTATTTGACAGAGAAAGAGGGAGGAGAGAGAGAGAGAGAGAGAATGGGCCTGCCAGGGCCTCCAGCCACTGCAAACGAATTCCAGATGCGTGTGCCCCCCCCTTGTGCATCTGGCTTACGTGGGACCTGGAAAATCGAACCTGGGTCCTTTGGCATTGCAGGCAAATGCCTTAACCGCTAAGCAATCCCTCCAGCCCCACTTAATGTTTTTTTTTTTTTTTAAACTGTGGTTGACCACAGCTAACAAAAACAGCAAAAAGTGAAACAAACTGCAGATTAGTAAGACTACAGTACTTCTCTAATGCTTATCATGGCTCCACTTCTACATGTTCTATTCATGTGAGCTCCATCGGACCCTAAATAGAGGTGCCACTTATTATCCTCTTTACAGATGAGATGAGATGAAAACTCTCACCCTCAAAGACACAAGGCTAGTGTGTGAGGCAAAGTGAAGCAGATTCAGGCAGATTGGTCCCATGGTCTTAAGCACCAGGCTAGACTGATTATACTATAATTAGCTTGGAAATGGATATCTGGATTGCTTGTTTGTTTACTATTTTAAAGAGGGACAGAAGAAAGGGATAAAAATGTGGATCAGTATTTCTTGAAAACACACTTCTACAAGAGGGATTGCTTATATAAGCATTCAAAAATTTGGTAAACTGCCAAATTTCCCTGATGAGAAACTGTGTCTACCTATATTCCCCCAGACAGTGCTGTGCTGCTGCCTTCCCCTGAATCTAGAGGTTATTAATCATTTTCCTTCTGATACACTGACAGACACAAAACAGCATCACCACATGGCTCCAGTATGTGCGGCCATGCTCATCTGGGAGTTTGAGCAGCACTGCTAGTATTTTTTATTGTGATGGTTAATCTCAGTTGACAGTTTCACAGGCCCTAGAATCATCATGGAAACAAGTCTTTGAGATCTGTGAAGGATATGTTAGGTTTATTGATGCAGGAGGACCCACCCTAGATGTAGATGGAATCATCCCATGGGCTGGGGTCTTGGGCTGTATGAAAAGAAGAAAAGGGGGTGAGCAGCAGCGTCCATCGCTCTCTGCTTCCTGACCACAGACACAGTGTGACCCACTGCTTCGTGCACCTGCCGCCATGCCTTCCCTCCATGATGAACTCGGATCATAAGCAGAAATAAACCCTTCCTTCCATCAGTTGCTTTTGTCAGGTATTTAAAAAAATATTTTATTTTTTATTTATTTGAGAGAAAGAGAGATATACAGAAATAGGCAGAGAGAGAGAGAGAGAATGGGAGTGCTAGGGCCTCCAAACTCCAAACTCATGCACCCCCTTGTGCATCTGGCTTACATGGGTTCTGGGGAATTGAAACCGGGTCCTTTGGCTTTGCAGGCAAACACCTTAACTGCTAAGCCATATCTCCAACCCTTGTCAGGTATTTTTCACAAAGCAAAAGTAATGAATACACCCATCCTCTTGTATTTACCTGCATCTTAATTCTCACCAGTTGGCTTGAGTTGTCTTTCTGGTAGATTTTTGCACTCTTTCCCAACATGCCTTGGCATCCAGTGAGCATATAGCAACCCTGTCAGAATTCCCAACCCAAATGAGAGCTGTGACTACATAATTGGATCAAGCTCCTGTGTTGGTCCAGAGACAATGAGCTCAGGATGAGACTCACCAAATCAATCTCTTCCCTGAAAGCAAAATCACCCACAAGTAAATAACAACGTTCATCTGAGACTGTAGCTCATGGCCTGCCTATGCAACTCATTTTCTTTATGCTGTTGTGTTGATCTCACATGGAAGAAAAAAAAGCAAGATGTCAGCAACAGCATCTAGAGGAGGCCTCCGAATCAGAACTGTGTGAGTTCGAGGTGGGGAAGGGGCTCACTTACCTAGCTGAGTGGCTTTGGTTAAGTTTGTCACCACTTCTAACTTCCATGCTCACTGATAAGAATGAAGACAAAAGGACAGTAAGTGTGGTGGTTTGAATATGAATGTATGCCCCCAATAGCCTCAGGTACATAAGCTTCCTGCTTAAGCCTGCAGCACCCTGATGGAGGATGAGTGTCACTGGGAGCAGATCTGAATCCAGTCCCAAAGTATGGAGACCAGAGCAGTTTAAGCTCTGGGTTCATGCTTGCTGCTTTTTGGTGTCTGCTGGTGGTGATGTTTTGCTCGCTGTATTTTTTTTCTCTCTCTCTCTGCTTGGATGTATAGAAGCATACATCTTTCACCATTGATGGAACTTGCCCTGGATCTGTAAGACTGAAATAAATCTCTTCCTCCCTTAACTTTGTTGGGTTGGATGTTCATCCCAGTAACTTGGAGCTGGCTGCAACGGTAAATATGAGCCTGACCACATGATCGGTGTACAATTCAGTTCTACTAATAATACTTGCTATTGCCACTATTGACAGTATTAATGTCATTGGTAGTAAGGACCACACAAGTTCTGACTTGCCAAATGTAACTGATGTGACTGGCTTGGGTATAGATAAATCTAGGTGATTTTTAAAAAATTGTTCTCAAATCAAAATTCATGTCAACCTCCATTTACTCAATAAGTAAGAACTATGTTGTCCTTTTCTGCCCTGTCTTCTTTTCCTGTATCCAGGAAACAGCTGTGATCAAAGCCCCAGGCCAACTTGCTCAGATCTTGAAATGGTGACACCAGATTCAATTGCCCTTCAGGGTTAGTGGGTTCCTCACCATCACGTCTCATCCAAGACAGAAGGTGGGTCTTCAGGTGAGGAGGAAGTTGAACATGACAATCTTATCCAAGGGCTCTGGGGTACAGCCAGCCCAGGATCTCCACTTCTCATCACCATTGACTACACAGTCCCAGAGGAGCTGTGTGAAAGAACTCTGGTCCTTCCCAATCCCAGGTGCAACATCCACCTGGTTTGTCCTCTTGGCCCCACCTTGAACTTGCAAATCTCTCCACCTCCTCCACCGCTCATGTCCTTTCTCTGTTGCAAAACACGAGTGATTACTTCAGGAGAAAATGATGCTGCTTACCCAGGAGATCTTTTTCTCTTTCCTTTTCCAAGATATCTTCCATAGATCTACGCTGCTCCCAAGAATTCTATCTTAGCCCAGTTACCTCCAAGGCAGCAGGAAGCAAATGACTTGAAAGTCCACAATGTACCCATTAACATGTACAACTTTGTGTATGAGTTAAAATAAATCTAGCCAAATAAAATTTTGAAATGAAGATAAAACAATAAGACATTTTCTTTTATCTGTTCAGTATTCTCCATTTTATCAAACATATGTTTCCCAAACATGTACAATTTCAGGTTGCAGAGCCCATCGAATGAATACGTTGATGTACACTAGCTCAAATCTTGGGTCTGACCGCTTTTTAAACACAATAGTGGGATCATCTTGGTTTTAATGAATGTTTTAAAGTGAAAGTCAAAGGAAAAGAAAAATGCCGCCTTTCATGTTCTTAATCTCCAAATTCCTTGATGTTGTATGGAAAAAAAGCTAGGGAAAAAATGAGGCAGAAGAGAATATAAAGAAGCAAGAATGTTCCAGTGTAAGCTGGAATGTGAGTCTAAAATAGCATGTTAGCATCCAGCAGAGTACAGATGTTTAATAAGAGCCCCCAAAAGGAGTTTTCAATTAGCAATACATCTCATGCTGTTGGAGTTCCCAAGTCGAGATTTAAAGACTGAGATATCATTCTTCCAAGTTAAAAATAACCTAAAATGGTAGAGAAATTTTAAAACAAGTAGATAGAAATAGAATTGGAAAGACAAAAGAAACTGGAATCAGGGCTCTTTCCAACTCAATAGAAATTTGCAGAATGTCTTTCAATCAAATGTAACAACTCAATTTTGACCTGATTTTCCTTTCACAAGGCCAGTGTGAAGAAAAGTAAGACATAGCGAGTACAAAGAATATAACTACACATACCTGGCACAGGCTATTCAAAATGCTAGTAATATCAGAAAAATAACTTTATTTTTATTTCCAATAGAACTAAATAAAAGAATAGGTATGTTCTGTGACATTGCATGAGATTTACTGAAAAAATAAAGGCAGATATCACAAAAAGGATATTCCCCTCCAAATCAGAATAATCTTGTAGCATAAGAGCACGGAGAACTGGAACTACCAGCCACAGGTGAGCTCTGGGAATTATGACAGCCGTGTAAGAATGTCTGTATCTTCTGGTAACACCAAGGGAAGAAAATACAGGTCACCTATATTAATTTAAAGGATCTACTGGGCTAATACAAATTAGTATTACATCAAAGTGCTTATAAACTCTCTCTACCAATAGTAATAGCTTTTTAAAAAAAATTATAGAAACAAATGAGTTGGGGCTGCAGAGATGGCTCAGTGGATAAAGTGTTTGCTGCACAAGCCTGAGCACCTGAGTTCAGATCCCCCAAACCCACATCAAAAGCCAAGTGCTGTAGCGGGCATCTGCACTCCCCTCATGCAGATGGAAGAACTGACATTAAGATTTTCCTCTGAACAGCACAAGTGCACTGTGGCACAGGCACCATACCCACATGCACACACACAAAAAGAAACACATGAATTCTGTTTAGTTTTTTATTTTAAATGAGTTTCAACTACTGGAGAGCATTCCATTTCCCAAGATAATAATTCGGTAGTATGTAATTACCTATAAATCTTTTGAGTTTCAAAGACAAGTAAAGCTAGCACCCAATGGACTGTTAAACAATATGATAACAGCTTTATCACATAGGCGTGACAGAATTCATTCCAAGGAGATGCTTTGCCTTCAGAGAAGAAAGTCTGGGCTGGGAATGAGTGAGAGATGCCACCCTCACACTAACCTTCAGGACCACTGGCCATGCCCACCTGGACTCCTTCTGGTCCTCAAGGTCAGTGTGCACCACAGAACTTAGCCTCATCTCCAAAGTCATGCCTCATGTTCGTGTGATGCTCAGCCAGGACCAAGTTGGAAACTGGGTTTTCACCCCATCTTCTAGCAGTTGCCAAGTCCCTCCAAAATCACTTCCTCACTATTGTTCGATGGTGCCATTTTCCCTGCACTTCTACTATTTTTGTTTTAACTTGTCTCTCATTACCCCTTACCTCGGTATTTCAGTAGCGTTCTAACTGGCCTCTGCTATTTTCCTCTATATCATCACAAAAGCTATCATTCAAATATAGAAACAGGGGAAAATATTCCTTCCTGAAAAACCCTTATCAAATCATCGCATACCCTGATCTGTATAGTAACAACATCCCTCCTCTGGGCCACCTCCGTAGTGTGCTCCGGGTCCTTTACTGCGTTTAGCACACTTGATTGTAAATACATAAACTGTCTTCTAACATGTGAGCCCACAGGGCAGAGCTCTTTCTTATTTAATCCAGTGTCTCTTGCATCAAGCACAGGGCCTGGATAAGCAGAACTCAAGAAATGAAGATTGAACTGAGTATTAAGAAGCCAGCTACCTTCTCTGGTTATCAGATATGAAGGAAACTGACCTCCACACCCATGTAACAGATAGAAAGGCATGCACATGCATGCACATGTGACTACACAGAGCATACACACATGCATGCACATGTAGTAGGTACTTCCAAGATGCTTTTTGCTAAAGAGCACTCACCTACAAGCTCACTATTAGCAGAGTGAGAGCCTGCATCTCTGGCTTTCATTCTGCAGCTATCTCTCTTACTTTGGATCCAGACCTACTCCTATTTGTAGGTATGTCAAGCATGTGTAGTGATTTGGATGAAGTTTTCCCCATAGCTTCATGCATTTTGAATGCTTGATCCCCAGTTGGAAACAATTTGGGATAGTTATAGAACTTTTGGGAGGGGCAGCCTTGCTGGAGGAGGTATGTCGCTAAGAGTGGGCCTTGAGATTTATTAGTGTAGCCCACTCACCAGTGCTGTGGCTCATCCTTGCTGCTTCCTGAACCCTCCTGCTGATATGTTACAATGGGAGTCAGCGTCCTTCCTGCTCGTGCCATGCTTTCCCTGCCATGAAGAAATTTTCCGTCAAGACTATGAACTGAAATAAACTCTTCCCTTCCCAAAGTTGCTTCTGGTCAAGTGTTTTGTCCCAACATGTAGAAGGTAACTCTGCAGTATCTATCTAGAAACAGCAGGAAGAGACCCCATAGAAAGACTCTTGTCTAGACCAGAGTGAAGGAAGGAAGCAATGCATGGCAATTGTGAGAGTTCAAACACGGTTTGTTTATCTCATAAAGTACTCTCATGTCCTGCAAATGTCAATAAAGGTGCCTTACCATATTCCACATGACTTTTGGACCTGCCAACATGGCATCAGGTCACTTTACAGCAAGAAGGACAGCATCAGCATAATTTTCCAGTGATTCTAGGGAAGAATGCTATGTGCCACTATCACCCAAAGGACTGTGCTACACCCATCTTGATGGCAGAGGGAGTCATACAGCAACCTGGAAGGGAATAATAGAAGAACCAAGATAAGGGGCAAGAGACCAGGATGAAGAGGGTGGAGGACAATCTCCATGCTGAGCAGAAAACTGACCACCCTTATGGACTGGTGGTTAAGAGCCTTTCCAGTTTGACACAATGAGCCAACATTTAGTTTGATATAAGCAAAGAACAGAACTTCAGTAAGTGCTGGTCCAAGTGGCACATGAAGAGTGGCTTGGAGTGAAGGAGACTCACGCAAGAAATTACAATACAGTGAAAGTTATAATAAAATATATTTCTATGCCAGAAATGTTTAAAGTACCATAAATACAAAGGTTTGGGATAGCAATATTTAAACTAATAAAAGTAATCTAATAATAAAAAGAATAATTGAATAAATTAATACAACATTCATATGATAGAAAACTAAACAGCCTAAAGGGAAGCTTCTATGAAAAGATATTTTCAATATTTTTATTTATTTATTTATTTGAAAGAGAGAGAGAGGCAGATAGAAAAAGTGAATATGGATGGGCCAGGGCCTCTTGCCACTTCAAACAAACTCCAGATGCATGTGCCACTTTGTGCATCTGGCTTTACGTGGGCACTGGGCAATTAAACATGGGCCATCAGGCTTTCAGGCTTTGAAAGCAAGTGCCTTTAACTACTGAGCCATCTCTCCAGCCCGAAGACGGTTTTAATAATATGGAAAAATTGTAATGATAATGGTAATGAAAAGGTAGAATATAAAGCAAGATACTTAGAATAAGACCAACTGCTGCATTTAACCTCAGCAGATTCCATCCTTTAGCTACGATGAACAACTTACTTCAGTCAACCTCCACTGGGAACAGTTAGGAAACTGAACAAAACAAATGAAACTTGTCTTCAGACAACTGCTCTACTCAGAATCCCTCCCATTTTACAGAGTTCGAACTTTGCCCTCTTTCCTTCTCTTATGCTCTGTATTACAGGTTTTGCCTTCCCAGCTCTATAATATTCTATAATACTCAATAATAAAATCTTTATAAACTTCAAAAAAAGAAATGTGGCAGGCAAAATCTTATGGGTAAAGGAGTAAAATTGTCTACTCACACATATGATAGTCCATGTAAATAAATTATAAATGTATATACTTTATAAATCTGTCTTAAATAAGATATATATTACAAAAATTATTTTTAAAAAACCCTAGAAATATTAAATAAATTTAGTAAGGTCATGAAATGTAAATCAACATACAAAAATGAGTGGTATCCTATAAACAACCAATGAATTTCAAATGCAACCAAAATTACAACCTCCAAGGCCACTGAAACACACAAGATTTAGGATAAGTTTAATTATACATGGTCAATGTAAACTAAAAAAAGGGGGGTAGAGAAATTAAAGAAGTTCTAAATTAATGGAGAAATACATTCATAGATGAAGAGTGGATACTGTTAAGATTTTAGTTCTCCAATATATCCAATACTGACCTACAACTTTAACACAATTCTAATCAAAATCCAGCAGTTTATATGAAATGAAAATGATCTAGAACAGCCACTTTGAAGAGGCATCACATAGCTCACACAATCTTGTTTTAAAACCAAACTATAAAACCAAAATCATTTTTTCTTTAAAGATTTTATTTTTATTTATTTATTAAAGACAGAGAGAGGGAAAGAGAAAGAGAGGGAGAGTGAAAATGGGTACGCCAGGGCCTCTAGCCACTGTAAACAAACTCCAGATGCGTGCGCCCCCTTGTGCATCTGGCTTATGTGGGACCTGGAGAATCAAACCGGGATCCTTAGGCTTCTCAGGCAAACACCTTAACCACTAAGCCATCTCTCCAGCCCCAGAAATCATTTTTTAAGATGATAGTGTATTGACATAAGACTAGCACTCCAGTCAATGCAAAAGAATAATGAGTCAAGAAATGTATCAACATGAATTTGGTCAGTTGATTTTTATGCTGGTGCGAAGAGAAACAATGAGGTATGGGTAGCCCTCTGTTATAAATGGATAGCAATATTGAGACAAAGAGAGGAACTTGCATCTCTGTCTCATGTCACATATAAGGATCAACTAAAAATAAATGATAGATCTAAGCCTAAGAGACAAAATTCTAAAACTCCAGGAGAAAAAAAGGAAGATTATCTTTGCAACGTTTGGGTAAGCAAAAGTATGTATTTTGCATTTTTTTTTAAAACAACTGTGACAAGGTCGCATTTTATAGCTAAAGTTTCCGTCAAACTCATGATCCTCTTACCTCACACTTCCAACTCCTGCAATTACAGACATGTACCACCAAATCTAGCTTGGTAAAAATATCTTAATCAGGACACAAATACCACTAAATATAAAATAAAATATGATAAACTGAATGTCATTAAAATGAAAGACTTCTGTCTGCAAAAGACCTCATTAAAAAGGGAAATATGCGAAGCACAGAGCTGGGAAAAGTATTTGCACTGTATATAGCTTTAAAAGATTTGTATGTTAATATAGAAAGGGTTTCCTAAAATTAATGCTAAAACTACCTATAAAGCATTCAGAGGACCTGAATAGATACTTTTCCAAAGTAG
Organism: Orientallactaga sibirica; assembly: GCA_036365145.1. Taxonomy (NCBI): domain Eukaryota; kingdom Metazoa; phylum Chordata; class Mammalia; order Rodentia; family Dipodidae; genus Orientallactaga; species Orientallactaga sibirica. Next base: position 14,988,212 of record JAEOAD010000035.1, on the reverse strand, counting down.
CTGATACATAGTCAGTAACCACATAAAGAGACATCTTTTACCATAGTCACTAGGCAAATGCATATTAAAGCAAAAATGAGTGTAGCTACACATTTATAAATAATGACTGAACATAGTGTTTTCAAGGATGTGGAGAAAATAGACTTCTGCATGTGTGGGGGGATAAGATGATGCAATCACCTGAGAAATAGTCTGTAGGGTTTGTTAAAATTAATTTTAATAAAATAAAGGTATACTTACTTTATTGCCCACTTATTCTAATCCTGAATTTTTACCTATGAGAAATAATGTTCATATACATGTCTACAGGAATGTACATATGACCAAGAGTTATAATGTTGGCACAAGACTTATTACATTTACTCACAAGAGACAATAAGAATGTCTATCAATTGGTGAATTAAGTAAAAAAGCAAAATATGGCATATAGATCCCAGAATATACTATTTGTTATTACTTACCATCAATACAGAGGCATAAATTCCACATGAATAAAAATATCACACAAAATCAGAAAAAGGAATCTAGTTTATATCTCTCACCTTTTACAGAAATTAACTCAATGGATCGTAGATCTAAATGTAAAATATAAAATTATAAACCTCCTAGAAGACAACCTAGGAGAAAATGTAGGCAACTTTGGCTTTTCAATGTCTTATTTTGTTTTGTGTTTTAAGACAGGGTCTTAGCCGGGCGTAGTGGCTCACACCTTTAATCACAGCACTCGGGAGGCACAGACAGGAGGAGCGCCATGAGTTTGAGGCCACCCTGAGAATACATAGTTATTTCCAAGTCAGCCTGGACCAGAGTGAGACCCTACCTCAAAAAAACATAACAAAACAAAGTCAGGGTCTTACTATGTAGCTCAGCTTGGCCTTAAATTTGAAATCCTCCTGCATCAACCTCTTCCAGTGTCAGAATACAGACATATGCCACCAAGCTAGCCATGAATTTTAGATATAAAAGTGTGGTAGTTTGAATGTTTGGCCCCATAGTCTGTTATTTCTGATTAAATTTCCTACTTGAGCCTCTAGCAGATCCCTGCTACAGGAGGGCATGTCACTGGGGGCAGATCTCATTGTCTAGCCCTAAGGTGTGTTGGGGGCAGGATTTGAATTCCAGACAAAAGGTGTGGAGAGAGCAGTTTGAGCTTGTTTGTGATCCTGGGTATTGGTGGTGTCTCTGTTCAGATCTATGAAAAGGAGCCAGCTTCTTCTGCCATTGATGGAACTTCCTCTGGATCTGTAAGCTTGAAATAAATCCTTTCCTCCTATAAATTGTGTGTGGTTAGATGGTCATCCCAGCAATGTGGAACTGATTGCAACAAAAAGCAAGCTCTATGAAGGAAATAACTGATGAGTTAGATTTCATTAAAACTAGAAACATATGTTCTGTGAAAAATCACTATCAAGAGGATAAACTGATTGGGAGAAAATCTGCCAAAGAAACAACTCTTGAAGAACTGATACCCACAACACACAGGGAACTTTTAACCATTAGAAAATGCATAGCCCAGTTAAAAATTTGGCAAAAGAAACCATGTATGTTGATTCCTTTCATAGGACTGCTGTGGGCTCCAGGCCTCCCTGTAGTACATGGTGAGCCAGTCTCAAAACAAACAAGCAAATGGTCAAATAGGAAAAAATTCTGGTTATTATCCAAGAAAATAAACAGATGACAAATAAGCATTTGAAAAGCTGCTGAGCATGAGATGCCATCCAGCAACTGTGAATGAGAACACTGAAATCGAACCAGCACACTGCTGCATGATGACAGACACAGAATGACCTGGCGGAATGACTTAACATTTAGTGGAACCGTTACACTCTCAAACCATGACCACACCAAACGCTCATGAGAATGTGGAGCAAGAAGAACGCTCACCACTGCTGGTGGAAATGATAAATGCCACAGGCACTGCGGAGGGCCATGTGGCTATTTCTTAGAAAACTAAACACTTTCTTACCACATGATATTGTGATTGATTATACCCCTTTGTTTTTATCCAAATGAGTTTAAACTTCATATCCATCAATAAGCAAGCAAGCAGTACAAAACTGTACAATGATATTTATAGCAATTTTATTCATTACTGACCAAGTTTGAAATCAACCAAGATGTCCTTCAATAGATGAATTGAATAACAAACTGATACTTGTAGAATAAAACATTACTCAGCACTGGAAAGAAATGAACTGACAGACACAAAAGACACAGGGGGCCCTTAAATTCATAGAGCTAAGTGAAAGAAGCCAGGGCACAGGGTACACACTAAATGATTCCAGCCATCTAGCATTCTGGAAAAGAACCTAAAGAGATAGTAAAAGATCAGTCCATAGTTTTCAAGTTCTCAGGCTTAAATATAAAAGATGTTTAAGGCAGTGAAACTATTATCCATGGTATGGCAATAATGGATACATACCATTCACTTTGCAGTTGTCAAAACCCACAGAATGCACAATTCAAGGAGCGAGCCTCCAGGTAACCTTGTGGACATTCGCTCATGCTATGTGAACATGGGCTCACCAATGATAACAAATGTAATGCACGCATGCAAGACATTAGTGACAGGTGAAACTCTGTCAGGGGAAGGATGAGAGAATACTTGGGGATTTTCTATACTTTCTAATCAGCTTTTTATAAACCTAAAACTGGATTACAAAATAAATTCTATTGGGTTAGAGTTGTAGAGGGTTTGCCTGATCTCCAGGAAGCTTGAACTCAATCTTTAGAATCACACGTGTATGTGCATGTGCTCTCTCTCTCTCTCTCTCTCTCTCACACACACACATCTATTATTAAAAGAAATTTAAAAATAGGGAACACATTTGCATATACCATACATACTACACACATGCACACATGCCCAAAATAAAAAAATAAATTACAAAACAAAAAACATGGAAGCTCCAACCACAGAAAGGAAAAGAAAAAGACAAAAGGGAAAAAGGAAGGGGAAAGGCAGGGAGAGGGCTCAAAATATTGTTAATAATGATTAATCTGGGAAATAGGATTCTGGGTCATTTTTGTTTATTGGCTTCCTCGTCTTCCTGTGTAGCCCAAGTTGGCCTCAAACTCTCCATTCTCTTGAATACTGGGATTACAGGCTTACACTATCATGCCTAGCTCAGTTTTCTTTTTTCTTTTTTTTTTTTCTGAAAACATTTCTATATTCTATTCTTCAATCTTGATTATTTATTACTCTTATAATAAAAATGTTAGTGATGAGCAGGGCATGGTGGCACACACCTTTAATCCCAGCATTCAGGAGGCAGAGATAGGAGGATCACCATGAGTTCAAGGCCAGCCTGAGACTACATAGTGAATCCCAGGTCAGCCTGGGCTAGAGCGAGACCCTACCTCAAAAAATCAAAACAAAAATGCTGGTGAAAAAAAGTAGGCTACAAAGGGAGAAGGCTTGGGAAGGTAGCAGATAGGAAGTGACATGAAAGTGGAAGGCGGAATGACAGGGTAGGGTGGGGGAAAGCAGGGAGAGGGAGATGATGTAGAGGAAAGGGGATAAACACAGCTAAATCCATGGATCAATAAAGCATAATCGAGAAAAGAAAAAGAAAAATGCTACTGAAAAACAACAATCCTACCATTGCAAGAAAAAAAAAAAGGAAGGGCAAAAAGAAAAACAGGTGGCAGGAAGAGGAGGCAATATGGCAGTTTGCCCAGAGGGGGAGCCCAAAGGAGGAGGAAGAGGAAGAGGGCTGTGTTTAATCTTACAGAAGCAATAGAATTTCACAGGTTTCCATCAGACTGAGAAGAAACAACTTCTGCAAAAGAAGGTGTGGTAAATGTGTTGGTAATATGCATAAATGAATGAGCTACTGAAGACAGACCGACAGACCGTGCACGTACGTGCGTGCGTGTGTTGGTGCTGAGGATGGAACCCAAGCCTGCAAACACTCTGTCACTGAGCTACATCAGTAGCCCTGAAGCAGAAAGGCCTTGAGGGCCTCAGCAATGACCAATGCCCAGCCCCCTCTGAGCCACAGTCATTCAAGGGCTCCACTGGAATAGCTGCCCTCACCTGCGCACGCACCGAGTCTGTCTGCTGCTCCCTCCACACACAGGCACTTTGTGTCAAGTTGCACATTTTGAGGCCCACCACTGAGGACCTATAGTCGTAACCCCATTGAGAACCATTGCCTCAGAAGGACTCAGTTCAGTTCCCCCAGCCCCCATGTCTTATTGGTGCTTCTGTGAACCATCTGTTCCCGCCTCTTACCTTGAGGCTTTCACGCATGCATTTATAATGAACCTAGAATTCACAATCAGCAAGCTGGCCCATGGATGGCTCTTTGGAGACCATGGCTTTTCTGACATGTTCTAAAATAAGCCAAATATAATTATTTCCTTGCATCGCAATTATGTGCATGTGTACAAGTTTTCTTTAAGTTTTTTCTTTTAAACCTAAAATCTCAGCTGTGAACTGGATATAAGACAGCCAACCCCTGGCACATTTCAATTTTGTTCAGGTACATGTTTTCTCACTAATTCTATATGTATACATCTAAATGTACATGTCTTTTCTTCTCTGGTAGAAGTTCCTTATTTTTGTCACTGGACAGCTCTTTGATGATATAAACTCTGTTTCTAAATCAGTGTTGGGAGTGCATGGCAATGTGCTCAGAAGCCCTTTGGCCACATCTGCATTACAGAATTTCTCACAATTTGTCTTCTCTGTAATCTTTAGAATATCATTCTTCTTCTAAAATTCTATCCAGCAAAACTACTGCTACTTAGTACCCTAAAAGCTGTAATGCTAAAAAGGCAGGGTCTCTCAAATGGCCCCAAGTCTTGGTAACCACACATCCTGATCCAGTTAACATGGGAGGGGCAGCTGAGTCCTGCAATTCCAGTGACATCCTGAGGATATCTTCAAAGGCATCTGAATATCAAAGATTGCAAGAGCCTGAGGCATGCCAGGTCTTATTTCCTCATGACTTGGGAATTGGTAGTGGTAATCTCTTCCCTTCTTTATTTTTAATTTTTATTTATTTATTTGAGAGAGAGAGAGAATGGGTGTGCCAGGGCCTCCAGCCATTGCATGTGCCCCCTTATGCATCTGGCTTAAGTGGGTCCTGGGGAATTGAACCTGGGTCCTTTGCCTTTGCAGGCAAGTGACTTAAATTCTAAGCCATCTCTCCAGCTCCTCTTCCCTTTTTTATTAACTTGATCTTGACTAAAGATTTTTCAGGTTCAACTGAAATTATTTTACATGCTTAAAACTTCTTGGCATACTGTCTGTAACATTCCTTTATTTTTAGCTTTCTAATTTTGTGTGTTTATGTATATAGTATCATCTTCATATCTTTCCAATCATATGCATTAATATTTTAGGTCCTTTTATTGTTGTTTTGAAACAAGGTCTCACTATGTAGCTGAGGCTAGTCTGATATTCATGAACCCCCTGCCTCAGCATCCCAAGTGCTGGGCTTCAGGAGTCCACCAATATTGTTGTTGTTATTTGGTTTTTTGAGATACAGTCTTGCTCTAGCCCAAGCTGGCCTGGAATTCACTATATAGTCTCAGGCTGGCTTCAAACACAGAATGGTGATCCTCCTACCTCTGGCTCCTGAGTACTGGGATTAAAGGCATGTGCCACCACACCTGGCCAGCTATTATTATTTAATATCAATCTTTTTCTCTAATTTTCAATTATGATTCTAAGAAATAAAAGTGACGTGTTTTCCTATCTTTCTTGTTATTTATTTATATATTGATAAATAGATATAGATGACAGATGATCAGATAGATAGATAAACAGATAAACATCAATGTTTATCTCACTCACTGAGAGAGACAAAAGAGGGTAATAAGGGATGTCTATGATCAAAATGCATTATACACACACATATGAAAATGTTATGAAGTACATAATTAGTATATATTAATAACATTTTAAAAAAAGAATACCATGGTTGTTAAGTCTTTACAAGATGAATATATTGGACGTAGTCCAGCTCCATTAGACTCAAAACCCTCTTCCAGCTTAAAAAAAAAAAAAAAGAGCCAAACTAAATATAGAATTGTATTAGAAGTGAGGAAGCGTGTGTGGTAGGGGAAGTGGGTCAGTGAATCATAGCCTTTACTTTCTTGTTACTGGGAAACAATATCTGACCAGAAACAGCTTAAAGAAGGAAAGGGTTTGATTTCCAGCTTCTGGTTCCAGGCTACAGTCCATCATGGCAGGAGTGAGATGTGACCGGGCAGTTGCTGGTCCCATTTAGTCCAACCACGAGGAAGCAGAGCCGAGTGATGAACGCTCACTGCTCGGTTGGCTTTCACTCTACACAGTCCAGGCACCCAGCCCATGGAGTGGTGTTGCCCAGTTAGGGTGACTCCTCCCACCTCAGCTAATCTGAGCTAGAAAATACCTAGCAGACATGGCCAGAGATTTGTTTCCATGGTGATTTAAAATCTTGTCCAACTGACAACCGGCGATTAACCATCACATGGATAAAGGCAGGTTCGATTTGATTGTGCATTCTGCATGCATAGGTGGAAATGTCACACTAACCCTCAATGAATGAATATGTGTAATTAATAAAAATTCCATAAAATAGTCGAAACATAAAAAGGAGCAATCCCACATTATAAGGAGATATTTCAGAAATGAAATCATTCTATAGACTGAATTCTGTCCCATGGAGAAAAATGTCCAGGTGGCTCATTGTTTTAATACGTGCTTGATTTTCTCTGCTCTTATTTTCCAGTTGCATGTTATTCTTTCTCCTTCAGCTGCTTCCAGGGTTTTCTGTGCACTCATTCGGGAGCACTATGTTCCTCACTGGATATTGACTTTGTACTATCGCTTGAAGAATCAATGCTTCCTTTGACATTACTAGAACTTTGTCTTCCCTTGAAATTGATGGGAGTAAGTTTCCACCCATACTCCTAAAACTTTCTGTTTTTCCATTTACTTTCACTCTTTTTTTTTTTTCGGGTTTTTCAAGGTACCGTCTCACTCTAGCTCAGGCTGACCTGGAATTCTCAGGGTGGCCTCGAACTCACAGCGATCCTCCTTACCTCTGCCTCCCTCCCGAGTGCTGGGATTAAAGGCGTGCGCCACCATGCCCGGCTCCACTTTCATTCTTATTGCCTGGCAATGAACACAGTCTTATGGACCTTGAGCTCAAGCACTCTAGACATTTATCATAGGTTTGAAATCCACAGTCTATCTTTCTGCTAGTTTCTAACACTTTTCTTTGGATAAGCAACATAGCAACTTCAACATGCCTGCTCCTTATCATCTAGTCTATTCATTTTTCAATATACCAAATAGTCTTTCATGAGAGTCTCTACTGCCCATGTGCACAGCCCATGTTCTACAAACACACCCATTCTCCTGCAGTGCTTTGGCCCTTCTCTGCAGCCAACAGTGTCAAAGCACACTAGTGTGTAGAAGCGATGCTCACAGCATTTGATTGCTGCAGCATTAGACAAAATACTATTGCACAACATTGATACCTGGTGTATCGGATGCATTTGTAAAACAACCTGCATGCTTAGCGTGTGTCTTGGATCAGGTTGCTGTAATAGATTACCACATACTGCATGGATTTAATAATAAACATTTAGTTCTCCCAGTTCTGGATATTGGGGTGCCCAAGATTAAGACATCATTAAATCCAGTGTCTGGTAAGGACCGTCTTCTTGGTTTACCGCCCTGACCGATGCACGTTTCTAGCTAAGGCTCACTAGGAGAAAAGTTAGCAACATCTCAGCATTTACTATCTGCCACAGTGTAGATGCCGAAAGTCTCACAGAAGCCAGTGTGTTAAATAAAGGCTTGGCCCTCAGGCTGTGTCCCTACTGGGAAGTGGTGGAACCTGTAGGAGGTGGGGCCCAGTGGGAAGAAGAGAGCTCACTGAGGGTGCGCCCTTAAAGAAGAATGTACTGTGGCCCCTTCTGTTTCTCTCCCTTGCTTTCCAGCTAGCATGTGGTATGGTAAGCACACTCTGACAATGATGCGCTGTGTGCTGTGGGGTTCCAGATTAGGCAGGGAATTTCTGGCTAGGCAGGATCAGGAAGGCCCTTAAGAGAGAGAGAGATCTTAAGAGATCTTATGCCATACCCTTACCAAACCAATCCCAGTTGGCCTCACCCATCTTAGCTCACCCCACCTGCTTCAGTTGCCAAATTCACCATTTGCCTGTCTCACCCAGTCATATCTCTCTTGAGTGTGCCCCTTGCCCAGGTGTGGGTGGATTCCTCCTCTGAGCCAGGCGGATTGGCTGGGACACTTGGTGCAGGCATGTCCACATGTACTGGGCACAAACTCTAATGTATACCTTCTGACCCACAGAGAGATGCCTGCTCGCTCTCTCTGGAATCCTGGACTGTGTGGAGTGTCTCCCCTCTCCCCATCATCCCTTTCCTTCCTCAGCCCTTAATCTGAATAAAATGAGGTGTCTTCTCACTACCTGAGAGATACTTGCACAACCATGTTTATTGCCGCTTTATTCACAGTAGCTAGGAAATGGAACCAGCCTAGATGTCCCTCAACTGATGAGTGGATAAGGAAGATGTGGCACATTTATACAGCGGAATTCTATTCAGCGGTAAAGAAAAATAAAATTATGAAATTTGCAGGGAAATAGATGGATCTAGAAAGAATTACACTAAGTGAGGTCACCCAGGCCCAGAAAGCCAAATGTCGCATGCTTTTTCTCATATGTGGATCCTAGTTTCAAATGTTCAGACTTTTGTGTGAGTTGGAGTAAAAATGGGGAGCAGAGGCCAGTAAGCTAGACAGGGGCTATAACGGAGTAGAGAACAGTGGGCTTAAGGGGATGGTACTGTATATATGTAAGTAGACCAACAGATTACTATGGGTGGAATGGCCTAAGCAAGTTCAGGGGAAGAGATTGAGTAAAAGAAATGTGGGGAGAGGGTTAATCAAACTCAGGATATTGTGAATAAGCCACATGATAACCTACTTCTTTGAATAATGGCACTCAGAAGCCATAGACTGTTATTAGAAAAAATTCAATGCCAGGGATGGGATAACTTTCAATGAATTGTTGGCCGGAGAGGTCCCTGATGCCCCCAAAACACTACAGGCTATTGCCAAGTATGGTGATTTGATTCAGGTGTCCCCCATAAACTTAGGTGTTAGGTTCCTAGATGATAGAGATTTGGGAATTAACGTCTCCAGGAGGCAGTGCATTTTGGGGAGTGGGCTTATGGATATTATAGCCAGCTCCTCCTTGCTAGTGTTTGGCACAATCTCCTGTTGCTGTTGTCCACCTTATGTTGGCCAGGGTTGATGTCCACCTTCTGCTCATGCCATTGTTTTCCCCTGCTATCATGAAGCATCCCTGGAGTCTGTAAACCAAAATAAACCCTTTTTCCCCAAAAGCTGTTCTTGGTCAAGTGATTTATGCCAGCAATGTGAACCTGACTGCAACAGTAATGTTGGTACCAAGAGTGGTGTTGCTGCTAGACACCTGACTGTGTGGCTTTAGCCTTTTGGAGCTGATTTTCAACAGGAATGTGGAAGGATTTGAAACCTTGGCCTAAGAGATACTTTGCAGTCCTGTAAGTACAGCTTGATGGATACTTGCAGTCAGAGTTGCAAGACCTGAATGCAGTAAGAACTATGGACTGTGAGGTTTGGCTTATAAGGGTGAAAAGGAGCTTTATCTGGACTGGGCTAGAAGCAGTTTGTGTGAGAGGCTTGCTATTATGGCTGTGTCCTGACAAGTTGTGCAGGGTTGCATTGCGTAGAAACAGACTGGTGTGAGCAGAGGGATATGGCACAGAAAAAAATGAAATCTTTGGGTTAACTGCTACCTGTTCAGCTGTAATTGAGTGATTACAACCTTTGAGATTGGGCCAGTTGACCTTCAGTGGGGCAACAGGAAGAATATAGACTCTTTTGAAGGGGACTGAGTGCTCAAGGAGTGTCCTGTTCTTCAATGTCTGCTTTAGTCCCCTCTGAATTAACAAATTGGCACCCTACCTGTTATTGTGGAGTATAAGAACTGCAGCAAAGAGAGGGTCATTGAGTTTGCAATGCAGTCTTGTGTTTTGGAAATGGCCATGGGCAGTGTGAAGCAGGTTTGCTGGATGCCTGCATGGAGATCCAATGGAGCCATGAGGATGAACCCTAGATTGCAGTGGAGACCCAGTGGAGATGCCAGGACCACAAGACTGCTGCTCAGGAAAGCTGCCAGTCCCAGATGAAGTTTTCCAGGACTGTGAGTAGCATAGCTGGAGGGGCAGAATTGGAACTCCAGAGACTTGTTGCTGGTTAGAATTATCGGACTTGGAGACTTGTCACTGGCTAGAGTTGTTGGTCTCGGAACTACACAGTTTGATGTTTGCCTTGTTTAATCTTGTATTGGTTGAATATTTCTTTGCTATGCCCAATGCCATCTTTTGCAATATGAGTGTTTACTCTGTATCACTATGGGTTTAGGGGGGAGGGGGTTGGTATTATGGCTCAGTTAAAAGACCTTGGATTATGGAGATGTATGAACATCATTAGGATTGATAAAAAATGTGGGGACTTTGAAAGTTGGACCGACTGCATTGCCTTAAACATCATTTATGTTTATCAGTTTATGGGAGCCAGGGGCAGAATGTGGTGGTTTGATTCAGGTGTCCCCCATAAACTTAGTGTTCTGAATGCTATGTTCCCAGCTGATGGAGATTTGGGAATTAACACCTCCTAGAGTCAGTGTATTGTTGGAGGAGGGCATATGGGTGTTATAGCCACCTCCCCCTTGCTAGTGTTTGGCACACTTTCCTGTTTCTGTTGTCCACCTTATATTGGCCAGGGGGTGATTTCCACCCTCTGCTCATGGCATCATTTTCCCCTGCCATCATGGAGCTTCCCCTGGAGTCTGTGAGCCAAAATAAACCATTTTCCTCCCAAAACTGTTCTTGATCAGGTGATTTCTATCAGAAATGAAAACCTGTCTGCAACACCATGGCTTTTGGTTTCCCACCAGGAATAGATTATAAGACCCTATTGCTGAAGACTACACATTCTCACTGAGAAATCAAACTGGGGTTGAGCTGAAAACCTGTAGACCAGCTGACAGAAAGCTGGAAAAAGCTGCACTGCATGCAGCCTTATGGGAGACAGAAGCCATCAGTGGTTAAAACAGTGGACACTGCAAGCCTCAAGTATGGCCAGATAGGCCAAATGAGCCAATGGGTGCAACAGTGGCATGTCTGTTATGGGGAAAACCCACTGCTCTCTAATTGGACTGGAGACCCCCTCTTTGGGAGGGAATACATGCCTGGTACTGAAAACCTAATCAAAAGCCTATGGTGGGGGAGGTCATGAGCAATAGGAGTGTAATGCCTGCTCTTTTCTCGCTAAATGCATATATTATACTCACCAAACTGCCTTGCAAGCACTTTACTTAATGTTCATACCCATATATTAATGCTACTCTCAGTTTTGTTTAAACAAGCTTCTCTTTTCAGATGGTGGTGGCCATTGGGATGATTCAAAAGGCACCATGGTGCTGAGAAGAAGGGATGGAGGAATGTCTAGCACTAAAACATCTCTATCACACCTGCCAAGGCTCAGGGTCCATTGTGGAAGAGGTGGAGGAAAGAATCTAAGAGCCAAAGGAAGGGTAGAACTGATTACAATGCAGTCATCCAGACAGAAACTGGCCTTGAAATCCATGACCTCACATTGCCTACAATACCTTTACAAGACCCTCAGAATAGGAGTAAAAGATGATGACATAAAAATTAAGGAGAAAGCTGGAGAGATGGCTCAGCGGTTAAGGCGTTTGCCTGCAAAACCAAAGGACCCTGGTTCAGTTCTCTGGGATGCACATAAGCCAGATGCACAAGGGAGCGCATGCATGTGGAGTTCGTTTGCTGTGGCTGGAGGCCCTGGCACGCCCATTCTCTCTGTCTATCTCTTCCTCTTTCTCTCTCTCAAATAAACAAATAAAAGTTTTTTAAAAGACACTAAAAATTAAGGAGAGACTAAAGGAGAGAGGGAGGGGATATGATGGCATGTGGATTTGTGAAGGGGAAAGTGTGAAAAGGGAGGGAATTATGGTTTATTGTCCGTAAGTATGGAAGCTGTCAATAAAAAAAAATTTTAAGAAAAAAATAAAGAAATAAATACAAATAATTTTCTTGAGTCTGAATTGCCAATTCTTTGGTTAATTTGTAGATATGCACTCAGAGCTTGGGGTTCCAGGAAGCACATCAGAACCCCAGATTTATCCATTACACTGCTAATATAGGCTCAAGCAAGACCACTGGACTGTGAATGGAAACCTCTGAGCCAAACTGTGAGCCAAAATAAACCCTTCCTCTTTTTAAGTTTACCTTTATGGTATTTATTACAGCAACAAAAGCTAACAGCACGCTAGCTTAGGATACCTCATTCTTATCTTAAAGTTAACAGTTTTCCTAAACTGTATTCAGGATGTCTTACTTGGCTAGTTCCCATTACTGCCCTGTGTGTTGTGAGCCCGCCCCCCTCCCACAGCTCTCTTCTTGAAATAAGAGGGAGGAGCAACCTGTGAGTTTAGCAATGGCTAAAATAAAGTTGGGAAACCCCACAGGAATGATGGGGGTTGGCGTACCCTTCTCCTGAAGTTTATATCTGATGTCATGGTGCTGAAGACTCATATAGCAAACCTCAGTTCAGTTCAAGTATGAGCAAGCAAGGTCAGTGCAAGGTCAGGGTGAGCATGTGGTGCATGTGGTGCATGTGGTGCATGTGGTGCATGTGGACAGGGTCAGTTCCAAGGATCCGTAGGAAATTTCCAATCCTGGGGTGGGCAAGTCCAAAACAATTAAGAAACCTTTGGTGGGCAAGAATGGCAGAAACTAGAAAACTGCTGTCAGACTTCCCTCTCTGTCTATGAGCCCCAAAGGTAGAACAGGGTTCCCCAGAGTAGCTGGAGACAGGAGAATTTTCCCTGAGGAAGATGACCTAGGGACCATCAGGTTGCATCCCGTGGGACCCACAGCTCCCTGCTCTCACCCACAGGTTTAGCAGCCTTGGGATTAAGCCAGTGGTAGATGATATCTGTGTTCTGCCTCCTCAGTGCATTTCAGGCAGGGGACCTTCCTCCCCATGGTGCCAGACCCAAGAGCTGAGCTCCAGCAGAGAAGAGCTCACAATTCAAAGTATTCAAATACTTCCCCTACTGCTGCTCCTTAGCATTCCTGAGTGCCTGCTTGTCTCGCAGCTAAACTCTGCCAGGGAGGAGCAGAGCAGTGAGCCTTTTCGCTTGAAGTATCAGAAAACTCTCCTTTTCTCTTCCGTCATCTCTAGCAATCCCATTTGCCTTCCCCTATTTTTCTCTCTGGGTCCCAAGGTTAGGTGACATTCCTGACTTTTCTTTTTTCCTCACTTCTAACTTGGGCCAAGTGACACTCACATACCCTTCCCGCAGGTTCTGCAAGAGCCACTGCCACCCTGTGCCCTATCTGGTACGCTTGAGCATGTGACAGCCCCCGTTTCAATGTCCCACGGATTCACATGAATTGCCTGCCACAAGCAGGCTTTCAGGAGAGCTGTTCCCTTGCAGGTGACAAGCCTAGGTAGATGACTTATCACAGGCTCTGAAGTTTCCCATCACCTCTGCTGTCCCCTCTCCAGGCTCCACATCTGTCAACATCCCCAGGACTGCTTGCTTATTCACTGTGTGCATCATGCAAAAGCCAGCCAGGCTGCCTCGGTGCCAGGCTTTACCTAAGGGAAGCAGCTGGCGTGTGAAGGTGTTTGCCGTACGCCACCTCAAACCCCAGCAAGGCTTATGTGATGCTCCAAAATGACCCTAAGCCGTTTTCATTTCTGAGTCCCTCATCCACAGAACTGCAGTGAGACAAAGAGACAAAGAATATCCCTTCATCTCCACCATTGATTTCATTCTGAGGATTCTGACGTGATTGGGCTCTGCACCTCACTGTCCACTTTACTTTCTGCTAGCTTTCCCTTTGTCAGGCTACAAATGGTCCCCAACTTAGGATGGTTTAACTGACGATTTGTTGTTTTCTTTCTTTTTCTTTTTCTTTCTTTCTTTCTTTTTTTTTTTGACTTTGTGATAACACATAGGTAGTCCATATTCAGGAGAAATCACACCTCAGATTCTGAAGTTTAATCTTTTCCCAGCCAGTGATAATGTGGCACAATACTCTCTTGTAAGGCTGGGTAGCGTCCTATGCCACAAACCTAGGAAGCTTGGCAGGTTACATATATGAGCTGCATGTTGAGCTTAGGTTATTCACAATTTCCTGTGGGTGTATCGGGATGGAGCGTCCCTGGAAGTGAAGGAGCATCAACTAACATAATCATAAATTTCTTTCTTTCTTTTTCTTTTTTATTGTTTTTTTGAGGTAGGGTCTCACTCAAGCCCAGGCTGACATGGAATGCACTATGTAGTCCAATTTCTTTCTTTCTTTTTTTTTTTTTAACTTTCATGGATAAACAAGTCCAAGGTGCTCTTCATCCATTCTCGGTCTTCCTGTGCTTAGCTCTCTCCACAGCTCCAAGTCTGACGTGAATACAGTCTGAAGATAAAGCAACCCCTGCTGCGGCCCCTCCACGGCCAGTCCCTGCCACACTGCCTCATCTCTGAGTCATCTACCAATGCATTCATTTTGTCCCTGGTCAGTTGTCTCTCCCTTAATCATGCCACAGTTGGCCTCCAAGACCACTCTTGAAAGCGAGAGCCTGTACTGTCGTTGCAGTCTTACAGTCTTAAGACACGGTATAAAACAGTGTTATTATCCCATCTAATAAGAAGCATTCACACATGCAAACTCATCTCCATGCCAATCAGGCATGTCTGCTCAGAATGAAACCCAGACTTAGCAGAAAAATGATACAAACTGCCTTCTACCTCTTACCTCTAGGAGCAGGAACACAGTTTTCTGTAATACAGTTTTCAAGTGTTTTCCAGTCTCCTCACTCTCATCCTATGCTTACAGCTAGCCCCTAGCTGTGGCCACAACAGTAGCAGATGTTCCACAAAGCCTGTTCACCAACAACTGAACCCCAAGCCCAGTGAAAGGGTTATATGACATTACTTCTGCCCCAGGAGGTCCATTGACACTTTTTTCTTTTTCAAGAAGAAGAAAAGGAAAGTTCTAGAGGATTGGAATCCAAACAAGTACATAAGTGAAAACAACTAAGGCACAAAACACAAGCAGTATCCTAGGGAGAAACACAAGCGGAGACATGGCAACCTCTAAGATTAGAAGGGAAATTGTACGCTTAATATTACTCAGCTCTTCTATTTTGGAATGTCTTTAACCTAATCTTGTTACAGATATATTAGCGTTCATAAAATACTGCTGAATGACTAAGTGGGTGAAGGGTAAAGAGGGAAAAATGGGGATGTGAATAAGAAGAGAAAAGGTCTGGAGGTTAAATTTGATTAGCTTCACTTGCTCTGCCAATAACCATTGGTGAGGAGGAACCTTCATGTGGACTTAGACTCCTGGTGGCTTAGAGAACACTGGCTAGAAGTTACCCAAGTACTGAACAGTCATTTATAATCAGAACCCCAAGGTAAAAATGTGTCATTATAAAATGACTATGAAATTTTAACATAAGGTCGTAGCCTTCCACATTTTGCCATGTATAATGTCAAAGTATATAATCATAGTGCCCTCATTAATTTTCACGTCAAATTGGAGTAATGAAAGTAAAGAAAAATCATCATCAGTACTTACATTCAAATGCTCCCCTTCCTTTTCGTGACCGTCATTGGCAGAAAAAGCATTTCTCTCTTGCGTATCTCTGCTGTACAACCAGGGGTACTTCACAGATCACAGTGATATCTCAGAACACTGAATTACATTCCTTCCAGAAAATATGTGCAATGTGGAGAAATCGGAGAATTAAAGTAAGCTTAATCCTCTTTTATTGTGAAAGACAGATAAGGCCGGGGGGAGGAAGAAAGAAAGGAAAAAAATAGACCTGTCTTGAATTTTTGCTCTCCTATGATGGAAGGCAGCTTTGAAGAAAATAATATTCTATGCAATTATTCTTGAAAAATGCAGTTTCAACTTCAGTGGGCACAGACTGACACCCCTTTCAATAATTCTTTCAAAATGAAGGTTTCTGCTATTTAATGTCACATAAGGTAAGGATTTCACAGCTTCAAGCATAGCCTTATCAAACATCATTTGATTATGTTCCCACTTGCAGTTTTTAAAAAAAGCATTTCTGGATGAATTCACGTTCTTTTCACTTCATCAAACTTTTGAGAGATTGCTCTTCAAGAGAACTAAGTAGAATGGACGCTTCTTAAATTACCAATAATGTCATTTTTAATTCTCCTTTTATGTTTCCATATAGACAACACAAACATAGCTAACTTCTAACACTGGCATTTGGAGGATAACTAAAGAATCACAGAATGTCCAAGTGGCCCTTAAAAGACTGTGGCACAAGTTTCCAAGTGTGCCCAGTACCTGCTGTCTGAAGACCCCTGGTGGTCAGCTGGCCACAGGCAGCCTAGCCTCCCCTTCAGTGAGGCATGGCATATAACTGAGCTTTTAGCCACCAGCACAGGTGGGCTTGCCATGATGCAACCTCTAGATTTGTTGTAACAAGGAATGGAGGTTCCCTTCTTGTCTTTCCTCCATCCTGCTGCTGCGAAAAATTGCAGACTGTCCTTGGAGGACAAGGATCACATACTACAGAAGCTGGTGACAGTGGAAGGAATCCCAGGAGGCTTCACACAAGCTTGGGAGCTGCCTACACCTGGACTTTCATGTGAGACACTAAATTCCAGCTTCACAAGCTATTGTTCCCAACCTGTGTGTGGCAGCCAGAACAACAACTCCTAAATGTGTAACAAGTAACCAAACAGAGCTGGGTCTGAAACCCAGACCTACTCACCTCACAGAATCCACTGCTAGTTCTTTCTTTTCTTTTCCTTCCTTCTTCCCTCCCTCCTTCCTTGCCTCTCTCCCTTCTGTCGTCTTTCTCTTTTTCCTGTTTTGGTTTTGTATTTGTTTGTTTCTTTCTTTTTGGGGGGAGATGACAGAGATGAGCGCACCAGCAGTCTCTCAGCTGCTGTGAACAAAATCTAGATGTGTGCCCCCTTGTGGTCAAGTGCAGCATTGCGCCCTTGCTTCACTTTGCATCTGGCTAAACGTGGGACCTGGAGATTGGAACCGCTGGAGATTGGAACCAGCGTTCTTAGGCTTAGGAGGCAGGCGCCTTAACCTCTAAGCCATCTCTCCAGCCCTGTTTGTTTATTCCTTTTTTCATTGCTGGTGTTGAACCCAGGGCCTGAAGCCTGTGTTCCACCATTGACCTACACCTCCCAGCCAAGTTATTTGAATTTCACCAAATAATCTTGCTAAATAGTTGTCAGATTAAAAAATTACATACATACATATAATATATAGGAATGCATATATACATAATTGCCATATTTTGAAATTATTAATGTCAATATTTATCAACAAATTAGATCTGAGTCTTATTATTATAGTTTAGATATGAAATGTCCCCAGGTGTCTGGGAGGGGCTGCATCCTAGCCTGGCACTATTGGAAGGTGATTGACCCTTTAGGAGGTGGGGTCTAGTAGTTGGAAATGGAGTTACTGGGAGTGTACCATTGGAGAGGATTCTAGGAACCTAGTCTCTCTTGCATGCATCTTTCTTCCTTCCCTCTCTTTCTCTGTCTCCTTCTCCCATATTTCCTCCCTCTCCCTCTCTCCCCCTCTCCTTTTCTTTTCCTCTTTCCCACTCTCTCTCTCCCTCTCTTCTCTCCTACTTCCCAGTTGTTAATGGTTAGCAGCCTCTTCAGCCATATATTCCCACCATTATGTCCTGTACCACCACAACATGCCCAAAGCAACAGTGCCAACCAACCATGGTTGGAAACCATGAGCCAAGATACATCTTCCCCCACTGGGTGCTGGGAGCAGAACTCAGGCCCTTGGGTACTGTGGGCAAGCATTCTTACTGAGGTAAAGCCCCAGCTCTGAATCTTCCCTCTTTTGACACTATATCTGAGTATTTTGTTACAATAATAGCAAACTGACTAACAAATCTTATTCTTGCCAAGAAAGGAGAAAATGACCTCTTAGATGAAAAAAAAAAAAACTGTCTAAAAAGATGTTTCTCTTTCTCTAAAATTTTCTTTATATGTAAATCAGAGTGGGGAAGGAGGAAGGGAGGGAAAGAAGGAGAGAGGAGGAAGCTGGGGACAAAGGAATATGATGTAGGAAGAATCAAATAAGTTATCTAATTTTTATAAGCCAGTTTTCTGGTCATGAAAAAGAGCTTCATCCTTCAGTCAAGCTGTGCTGCAGAAATTAATTGGGGTGGTATATTTTAAGTACATGGCATTGTAGTTGATATATAAGAAGAATTCAATAAATATAATCCTTACTTTCTTAATTGGTTTTTTCTACTTTAATAAAAAAAAAGGGGGACAAATACAGTGTCAATTACTATCCTTCAAAGTGCTAACTAAAGTTGCAGAGATTCCAACCTCCAGGATTCTGTAGTCCACGGATCATCTTTGAACAAGCCAGGAGGTTCCTCAATTCATTTCCAACTAAACAAACTGAGTCTTTAGTCACAGGGCAATTATCAGCTATTCTCTTGCAATTACTGCCTTCATCTATGAAAGAGCTTTTCTCATTCTTTGACTTCTAAAAATAAGTTCAAAGGTTTCCCCAAAATAAGTTCATAGCTTAAAGTTTACTTTTTAAATCTTTTATATTATTATTAATTCTAACAAATTTATTCTTGAATACTCAGTGAAAAGGTGTTTTCCCCCTAAGTTCTAATGTTCTCTATTGAGCTTTTTTTAAAAAAAGCTTTCAAAATTATTCTCAACTTTGAAACTTCTCTTGAAAGTTGGATCTTTGTTGAAATATAGGGCTCAAAAATTGGGAAATTCCCATTTTGTGAAGTTTCCCTGATGTTCTGAAGGCATCTTTCCTAAAAATATTATGAAGAGAATCAATGACTTTTATTCTGCTTGTATTAGTCCACTTCTTATCACTGTGACACAATTCCCTAGAAAATCAACTTAATAAAAGAAAAGCTTTGCTGTGTCCATGGTCTCGGTCTCTCCCTGTCTCTGTCTGTCTCTCTCTAACCCCCTCCCTCGTCCTTTCCCCTCCTCCCTCCTCCTCCTTCCCTCCCTTCTTTTGGCAGAAGAAGGGGAAGCAAACAAAGTCTGATTGAAAAGTAAAGGGCTGTAGGGATGGCTTAGTGGTTAAGGCACTTGTCTGCAAAGCCAAAGGACCTAGGTTCGATTCCCTAGGACCCTCATAAGCCAGATGCACAAGGTGGCACATGCATCTGGAGTTCGTTTGCAGTGGCTGGAGCCCCGGCACGCCCATTCTCTCTCTTTCTGTCTCTTTGCATCTTTCCCTCTCTTAAATAAATAAAAATAAGAAAAGTAAAAGCAGAAAGCTCCCTGTAGTAGGGAGGAGTCCTGAAGGGGCTGTTCTCCTGCTTCTTTTGGGCCCAGTATATGGCAGCCAGAGCCTGTGGTGGAGGAGGCTGTTCCCTCCAAGGCAACTAAGAAATGAAACAGTGAGAGAATAGTTTCCTTCAAGCACACACTTCAAACGATATAACTTCCTTCCACTAGGCCCCACCTCCTAAAGACTGGCACTACTTCCCAGCAGTGCTGGGAGCTGTCAACCAAGCCTAGAGCACAGGGCTTTTGGGAGGTCATTGTAGCTCCAAGCTCCACACTGCACTGCAGAGATGAAAGCAAGTGAGGCCTCACTTGCAGCAGCAAGATTTGACTAGACCCCAAGAGATGCTTAAATAAGGATGCATTGCTTTTGTCCCAACTGAATATAGAAAAACGATATTTGTATGTGTTTATGGGGTAGCACCTCATTTTTACTGCAGTATTAGTCACAAAATCCAAGTTATGGAAGCAACCTTCCTGACCAATGAATGAATAAGGAAAATAAACACGCATTTGTAAGGAAGTCTGTGACAGACGCCTTCATTGTATTCCATAGACCTCACAGCAAAGTCTGTGAGATCCTCTTACCTGGAGCTTAATGCTCCATGTGACAGACCAGGGAGAAGAATGCCCGGCCTGAGATGTGGATTAAAAAAAAAATGTGGGCTGGAGAGATGGCTTAGCAGTTAAGGCGCCTGCCTGCCAAGCCTAAGAATGCCTGTTCGATTCTCCAGGTCCCACGTTTAGCCAAACATAAAGTGACGCAAGGGCGCAATGCTGCACTTGCCCACAAGGGGGCGCATGCATCTGGAATTGCTTCACAGCAGCTGAGAGACCGTTAGCGCACCCATTCTCTATCTGTCTCTCTCTGTCTCTCTGTCTGTCTCTCCCTCTCAAAAAAAAATGCATTCTCAGACTCAAGATAAAAGACAGGGAAGAGAGGTGTTGAGTGCTGCGAGGTGATGGGCATGGGTTTGCTCCCTGGTTATGCTGCCCAGTCATGCCCATGTTCACAGATTAACTAGCCTGCTGGGAAACCGTTTTCTTCCTTCCCGTCTATGCCAGCACCTCCAGGCAGCATGATGGTGCCATAAAAGCAGTGTAACCACAAGTGCATGAGTCGAAAATGAGAAGTAATAAAGAGGCTTTAATAAAATAAAAAGTGGAAAACAAATATATAGCACTTGCCGGAAACAGTGGAAAAGTTCCCACTTTTCCTCAAGAACTTATGAAAGATACAGTTAACAGAAAGTTCTGATGCACACTAGAATCATGTGTGCAACATTAATGCGGGGCAGGGGTTTGCACATAAAATTTTAACACTGAGGGACATTTCTGGCACTTTGATGCTTTCTTTGTCATGTTACTAATCACTTGTTCCTCAGTGTATAGTGACAAACCAATTACAATTAAAATTCGGAATCTATAGCCATGAAACTGAATTGTGTGTTATCTGTACCTTAATCTAAGACAGCTGGGTGTGAGGATGGCCAGAATGCTACGTTCTCACTTCTACAAGCCATTCACCTTTGCTGCCCATGAAGATTTAAGGCAATGAAGAAGAATTTCCCAGGCAGAGACATGTTGGCAGGAGATGGGGTGGGGTAGTGGTTCAAGATGGAACCGCAAAGGATTCTGTGGAATTGATACCCCTTAGGCAAGAGGTGAGGGTAAGAGCAGGAGAAATAATGAGTTTCCCAGGATGGAATTGATCCTGACAGGAAAACTAAGAAATCAAGATATGCACCTGGCACTTGAAAAGAGAGGCAATTTTGCAAAAGAGGCATTTTATTGCCTTCAGTTCCACCTTAAGTTTTGCCTCCATAAAGTTATTAGTCCTAAGAAGTTGAAAGGGTTCACAATAGTATAGTTGGTTTCCACCAAAAATCCCAGAGGCTTTGAAGGTGTAAGGCAGCAGTTACTATATAAACCACAACATCAGTGTGAGTATAGTACTGGATGGGAAGAGCAGGGGCTGTTCTCAGAAGAAAACAGCCCCAGTCCTTCTCCCAGCATTAGACCTATGCAAATGCTATGGCAGTGACAGCAGCAGAACAGTGTGACAGGAGTGAAGGGGGCCACAGTGGGGCCATCATGCTCACTAGCAGCAGAGGCCATGCCAGGCCAGGCAGGTGGCTCAGCAGCTTTGTGGGCAGTGGAAAGCGACCCCTTGGCACCATTTATTCGATTTATAAGCATTCCTCTGGGTCTACTACCTCTCCCCAGCCAGCTAAGCTACTAACAAGAGTTCTTTTTGGTAAAGCTAAACTCTTGAAATTCCTTTGATCCCTAATGACTACAAATCTTACCACTTAAATAATTTTGGCTTTGGTTTTAAAATGTGTGTTGATACGTGCTTTAAACTTGAGCACTCAGGAGGCAGAAGCCAGAAAAGATCTCCCAATTGAGCTACATACCTAACCTTACCTCAAAAGCAAATAAATACATGATCACATAAATTAAAAAGCTATATGAATGACAGTATTTTAGTATTAGGAATTTTCTTTTCATTTTTAAAAATACTTTTAAATATATTATTTGCAGACAGAGAAAAAAATGGATATGCCAGGGCCTCTTGATGCTGTAAATGAACTCCAGTTTCATGTACCACTTTGTGCATCTGCTTTAGCTGGGTACTGGGAAACTGAACCCTGGCCAGCAGACTTTGCAAGCAAACACCTTTGAATGCTGAGCTATCTCCCCAGCCCTACTACTGAGGAATTTAATATATTTAGTCTAAATTCTTCACAAGCAAACCTGAGTTTATTGCAATGAGGTAGGATAAAATTTTGAGACACAAATCTGAATTTTGGAAGTCATGCTCTAGTGACAGAGGCAAGCTGTCTATGCAGCCCTAATATACCAATGCAGTTTTGCTGAAAGTGTGTTTGGGAAAATGTTGACTGCACTGGGAAGATACTCCTTGATGGAATGATTGTCTTTTCCATACAGAGATAGTAACAGTCAATAAAATGTCACATTTTCCAAGTGGGTGTCTCTACCCTTTGATTCCAGAAATAAATGTTAAGGCAAGGCTAACTATATGCACCCGATATCCCTTCAAACCAGACCAGTATCTTGAAGTCACATCTGGCAGTGACAAAGCCCCTTCCCTCTTTGAACAAGCCCGTTGGCTAAAATGCATCTAGGAATCCACTCTACTCTTACCAAGACATCTTCCTGGATTAAAAGCATACACTACGGCTCAATGATGTATCTGAAAGCCTATTTATCTTCTTGGGTTTCAGTGTGGAAAGACACAAATGAGATTTGGAATAGTTGCTAATACTGACCTTACTTTAGTGGGAATTAAATTTCGTGAGTGTAATGAGTGGTGGTTACAAGGAACTATTATGCTATCTCCATGATGGACATTAAATTTTTCCTTCTAAATAATTTTTGTCAATGAAGACTCACTCAATTCACTTTTCCAATGTTGACTGCAATCCTACTCAAAATCTCTTTAGTCAGCAGCCAACTGGTTTCTAAGCTAAAGAAAAATGTTTAATCCTACAAAAAAGTTCAGATGAATGAATGGAAATGACCAAGGGTATTGACCAAAGATTCCAATCAGAAACCCAGAGGTGCCTTTCTTTATACTCTGTTCCTCCAAGAAGTATGGTCCCCTTCTGTAAACTAAACACAGGACAAAAATAAAGACTAATTTCTCCCATATTCATTGGTTCACTTTGATCTGCAAGCCTTTCTGCCTGGTATGGTCTCTTCACCAATCACATTTTGCTTAGACATGTCAGTAAAATGATGCATTCAAAACTAGAACTGTAGGGCTGGAGAGATGGCTTAGGGGTTAAGGCGCCTGCCCCCTAAGCCTAAGAACGCTGGTTCCAATCTCCAGGTCCCATGTTTAGCCAGATGCAAAGTGACGCAAGGGCGCAATGCCACACTTGACCGCAAGGAGGCGCACACATCTGGATTTCATTCGCAGCAGCTAAGACACTGCTGGCTTGCCCAACTCTGTCTTCCTCTCCCTCTCTCTCTCTCTGTCTCTCTCTGTGTCTCTCTCCAAAAAAATAATAAAAAATAAAAATAAAAAGTTTTAAAAAAATAGAACTGTAGTCTCCTAAAATAAATAAAATAATAAAAATAAAATAAAATAAAATAAAATAGACAACCATTGAGAATCCTTAGAAGACAAATGGCTGCCTCTTTTTCTTTTCTTTTCTTTTTCTTTTTCCTTTTTTTCAAAGTAGGGTCTCACTGTATCCCAGGCTGACCTGGAACTCACTCTGTAGTCTCAGGCTGGCCTAGAACTTACAGAGATCCTCCTATGTCTGCCTCTTTTAATGCCCTGTTGTACATCACTCGTGACTGATTTTCCTTCAGTATAGATGCCAATCATCAAGCCTCTGCTTCTCTTGGGGCCTGGGCACCTGCCATTCCTTCCTCTTACCATAGGCTAGGCTTCCCACTCATCTGTGTTCAGTGCTAAAGGAAATAGCAAGAGGTGGTAAGCCTCCCTTTTCACAGCTGCTTTTAGCAAAGCTCAGGGAAATGAATATTATTCCAATTTTTAGTACTTCCTGGAGTGCTAAAAGCTATAACCACAATGATAATTAATTGCACTTTTGGGTTTATAGGATGTATTTATAAATGAACACCTAAAATGCCAGCACCTGCAGGGAGTTAAGCACAAGCATCATTTGGCAGCCTGTGGGGACAGCAGTGCTGTGTGCAGGCACAACAGGATAGAAACCAGCATCATGAGAACAGAGATGGGCTTCGCATACACAAGATACACATGCAGAGATGGACCTCCACACACACAAGATACACGCAAGAAATGCTTAAAGGGGTGGCTCTCCACACACACAAGATACACATACAAAGGTGGGCCTCCACACACACACAAGATACACGCAAGAAATACATAAAGAGGTGGGTGTCCACACACACAAGATACACATACAGAGGTGGGCCTCCACACACACAAGATACACACAAGAAATACATACAGAGGTGGGCCTCCACACACACAAGATCACACAGAGGTGGTTCTCCACACACACAAGATACATGTAGAGAGGGTGAACTCCACACACACAGTGTGCTCTGCACACTGTCTATTTCTAAAGCACCCATGGAAAGTCAGTGTCTGTCCTGAGGGTGTGACATGTCCCAAGCCATCCAATGTCTATCCCATACCAGTCCCTTCTCCATCTACCAATTTTTCTTGGTCATGTGGAAACATTTTTTAGTATGAAAAGTCCCCAAGTTAAGTTTTTGAGTAAAGTTCAAACCTCAGATGACAGTATCTTGGCTCAGGTAAAAAACAAAACAAAACAAAACATGATGACTAATCACTTCTATAGTTGGGCCAAATTTCCTAAGCATGAAAAAGGATGGAAAGGGATTTGAAAAATAATGCCAAATTGGAAATCAGGGAATATAGATGAGGATATTAATTAACAAATTTAGAACTTAATCTTCTGACAACAGACTACTGAGGCAGGGAAAAAGGAATGGGAGTGTCTGCATGCACACAGAGGCACATGTGTACACATGTGAACACACACACACAGAGACTATGTTAAGTTGCAACATACACTTACTGTGTCACTTAGCATATCTGCTATCTGCTCAATAGAAATTTTTTTTCCATCACAACAATGAAATGTTTTAGGCCAGAGTCATGATTAAGATGTCATCCGCCTAACCACGCCTCACCTCACAAGGAAGGAAAGGCAGGCCCCATTGCCATCAGAAGCCTAATCGAAGCAAACATAAAAGGGAATAATCACTGTACTTCAAGGGTAAACTATAGCTTCCTCCTAAATTAATAAAATTCCTATACTGTGATGGGCAGACCACAGAGCAAAAGGAATAACATGAAAAATCAAATGCAAGAAAAACCCAACAAGATTGCCCAGTCCCACAATGGGTGACTCTAATCAAAACAAAGAAGAGACAATAGGATCAGAACACCCAAATGAAGATACAAGCTATGCAACCCTGGCCAAGCAAACAGCAGAACTTGCAGAAAATCAACAAAAGGCCAATAATTATATGAATGCTGTCCTTGCTAGATTAGACCTATTAGCAAAAAAACAGGAAGAGTTCCAAAGACAGTTAAATGATCTGAAGGAGAGTGAAAGAAAGAGGACCTCAATAACCAGCTGGCTAAGCTCAATGAAGACATAAATAAATGCAAGAATGAATTCCAAGAAGCATTAAGAAAATCAGAAAATGACATGAAAAGGGAACTTGACAGAGGGATGGAAACTACACATTAAAAAGCAGTAGAAAATTGAACAAGCCCAAAACTCTATAGAAGCTCTCAAGAATAGAACCAGCCATGTAGAGGATAGAAACTAAGAACTGGAAGACAAAACAGAAGAAACAGTTTGAGAGTCCAAAAGGTTTTATAATTTCAAAAAATTTTGTGAACTGAACACGAGGGAAATGTGGGATACCCTTAAACACCCCAACATTAGGATCATGGGAATACCAGAAGGGGAAAAATTCAGACCAAAGGCACAAAGAACTTATCCGACAAAATTATCAAAGAAAACTTTCCTACTCTCTCAAAAGAAAGTCCCATCAAGATACAAGAAGCTAACATAATTCCAAACAGACTGGACCAAAAGCAAAATTCTCCAAGACATATTATCATTAAGACTCTAAATATCGCCAACAAAGAGAAAGTCCTAAAAGCAGGTAGGGAGAAACAACACACCTATAAAGGTAACCCCATCAGACTTACTTCAGACTTCTCAATGGAAACACTGAAAGCCAGAAGGGCCTGGAATGTAACGCTGCAGTCTAAGAACTTACGGCTTCCAACCCAAACTACTCTACCCAGCAAAAGTATCCCTTTTCACAATAAAACTCAGTTCTACAACTATATGAACATGACATCAAACCTACAGAGAGTACTTCAGGGAATTCTTCACACAGAAGAACCAAATAACCAACCTCAAGTGCCTACAAGAAGCAGGTCACAATAACCAAACTCAGAGAAGGCATAAAAAAAAAAAAAAAAAAAAAAACTCCAAGAAAACACAAAAAACATAAGCCATCACAATATGGCAGAGATTAAATCAAACCTCACAGTTATTACCCTAAATACTAATGGCCTTAATTCACCCATCAAGAGACATAAGCTAACAGGGTTGATCAGAAAATGAGACCCCTCAATTTGCTGTCTTCAAGAAACCCACCACACCACTAAAGACAGACACCTCCTCAGGGTAAAAGGGTAGAGAATGATATTCCAAGCAAATGGAAATAAGAAACAAGCAGGCATTGCTATATTAATATCTGTAAAATAGACTTCAAACCAAAAGTAATAAAAAAGACAAAGAAGGCCACTTCTTACTTATCAAGGGAATGATCCAACAAGAGGATATCACAATCATCAATTTTTATGCACCAAACACAGGTGCACCACATTTCATAAAATAAAACCTACTTGACAACAAAACAGAAATAACCACAAACACCATCATAGTTGGGGACTTCAGTACTCCACTATCAGCAATAGATAGATCATCCAAACAGAAAATTAACTTGGGAAGTAAGAGAGCTCAAAAAAACCATAGATCAATTAGACCTAACAGACATCTACAGAACATTCTACCCCAAATCCATACATTACACATTCTTCTCAGCAGCCCATTGAACCCTCTCTAAAATAGATCATATACTGGGTCATAAAAACTGCCTCCATATATTTAGGAAGATCAACATAATTTCATACATGATGTCAGATAACAATGCTGTATTGCTAGAAATTAACAACAAAAGATGCATTAGGAATCCCACCAGCTCCTGGAAACTGAAAAACACACTTTTAAACAATAAATGGGTAGTGGACAAAATAAAAAATGGATTGCAAAATTTCTAGAAACGAATGACAATGAGAATACAACATACCAAAACCTATGGGACACAATGAAGTCCTCAGGGGAAAATTCACAGCACTAAATGCTTTCATAACAAAGACACACAGATCCCAAATCAGTAATCTAACCATACACCTAATGGCACTGGAAAAACAAGAAAAATCCAACCCCAAAAATTCCAGGTGGAAAGAAATAATTAAGATCAGAACAGAAATTAATGATTTGGAAACTAAGAAAACAATTAAGAAAATTGATGAAGCAAAGAGGTGGTTCTTTGAAAACATAAACAAGCTTGATAAACCCCTGGCCAATTTGATCAAGCAAAAAAGAGAGACACTTCAAATTAACAAAATTAGCAATGAAAAAGGAGAGATCACAACAGACATAGATGAAATTGGAAGAATCATCAGGACTTATTTCAAAAACTTCTACTCCAGGGCTGGAGAGATGGCTTGGTGGTTAAGGAACCTGTCTGCCAAGACTAAGAACGCCAGTTCCAATCTCTAGGTCCCATGTTTAGCCAGACGCAAAAAGTGACAAAAGGGTGCAATGCCACACTTGCCCACAAGGGGGGGTGTACGTGTCTGGAGTTCATTCACAGAAGCTGAGAGGCCTCTAGCTCACATCTCCACCCCCTCCCCCGTCTCTCTCTCTAAAAAAAAAAAAAAAAACCTCTATTCCACAAAACTGGATAATATGGAGGAAATGGATGAATTCCTGGACACATATCACCTACCAAAGCTAAACTCAGAGCAGATTGATCTAAACAAACCTATCACACCCATCAAGATTGAAAAGGTAATCAAAAACCTCCCCCCAAAAAAGAGTCCAGGACCAGATGGCTTCCCAAGACCTCATTACTGAAGTAGACCTAAAATGAACCCAACATGACTCAGGGGAATTTGCAGAAGAGGGGTGGAAAGATTGTTAAAGCCACAAGTTGGGACATTATGCACAGAGACATTGCCTCTTCCCCACTACTGATGGCTACCACCACAATGCACAAACCACATTCCCCAACAAGGAAGGTCCCTTCAAAGGGTAGGACAAGAAGGAGGCTAACAATGGTACCAACATGACTGTATACACACTATCTACATAACTAAAAATAAATAAAATTTTAAAAGAATATAGTCAAATGTCACATGTTCTCTCTCATATGTGGATCCTAGCTACAAATGATTGGACATTTATGTGAGTAAAAATAAAACTCAGTAGCAGAAGCCAGTAATCTAGAAAGGGGATATAAAGGGAATAGAAAGGGAGGGAGGGGGGGACTTAATAGGATGGTATTGTATATATGTAAGTAGAAGAACAGATTAATGGGGGTGAAAAGGCCTAAGTGAGCTCAGGTGAAGAGATTGAGTAAAGGAAAGGTGGAAGGAGGGCTAATCAAAATCTAAGAGGATATAAAAAGTCATATGGAAACTTACTTTTCTGGACAATGGAACACTCAGAAGCCATAGATTGTTACTAGAAAATTTTCAGTGCCAGGGATAGGATACCTTCCAGTGAGTTGTTGGCCAGGGAGGTCACAGATATCCTCAAAACATTATAGGCCATTGCCGAGGCCCTTGGTTTCCCACCAGGAATAGATGGTAAGACCCTATTGCTGAAGACTCCACATACTTGGGTGGCAAGTTCACTGAGAAATCCTGCTGGAGCTGAGCTGAAAGCCTCCTCCATGTGAACCAGCTGACAGAAAGTTGGAAAAAGCTACGCTGCATGCAGGTCAATAGGAGAGAGAAAACACTAGTGAAGGTACTCAACAGTGAACACTGCAAGCTTTAAATTTGGCCAGCCAGACCAAATGAGCCAATGGGTGCAACAGTGGCATGTCTATTATGGGGGAAACCAACTGCTCTCTAATTGGACTGGAGGCCCACTCCATGGGAGGGAATACATCCCTGATAATGAAAACATATGACAGGAGTAGTCATGAGTGTAATATCTGTTGGTGTCTATCTAAATGTACATACTATGCTCACCAAACTGCCCAGTAAGCACTTTTCTTAATGTCCATACCCATATATTAATGCTACTCTCACTTTTGGTTAGAGAAGCTTCTCTTTTCAGATGGTGGCAACCTTGGGATAACTCAGAAGGCACCATGGTGCTGAGAAGAAGTGACAGAGGAGTGCTCAGCACTGAAACATCTCAAACCTACCTTCCAAGACTCAGGGTCCATTGCGGAAGAGGGGGCGGAAAGAATGTAAGAGCCAAAGGAAAAGGAGGACTCCTTACAATGTGCTCCTCCAGACACAAAATGGCCTGGATATCCATGACCTTACAGTGCCTGACACTACCTACATAAAACCATCATAATAGGAGGAAAAGATCATAACATCAAACTGAAAAGAGAGACTGATTGAGAGGGGGAGGGGATATGATGGAGAGTGAAGTTTCAAAGGGGAAAGTGGGGGGAGGGAGGGAAGTACCATGGGACATTGTCTACAATTAAAGAAGCTGTCAATAAAAAATAAAAATAAGTTTAAAAAAGAATATAACAGGGGGTTTAATCCAAGTTCACATGAAGATGTTACATCTTTATCAAAATAGGTACATTAAGCTTTTATTGAAAATACTAAATGACATTTTTTTCTCTTTTGAGAAGACTCAGTTAGAAGTGAGTGTGTCTTTGTTATGGAAGTGAGAATACATATCTTAAAAGGTCTTTAGGAACATACAAAGAAGGATGCAGGCAGATACAGGATGAACCTAGAGAAACCTGTAACACCAGCCAATCAGGAAAGATGTGAAAATTAAACTATAGTGGCAAGTCCAAGCCACAGGAGTCAATCTTCTGTGAGCCTCCAACGGCTGAGC
Organism: Orientallactaga sibirica; assembly: GCA_036365145.1. Classification (NCBI taxonomy): domain Eukaryota; kingdom Metazoa; phylum Chordata; class Mammalia; order Rodentia; family Dipodidae; genus Orientallactaga; species Orientallactaga sibirica. The sequence continues at coordinate 14,958,106 of JAEOAD010000035.1, read as the reverse complement.
TGGGCCAACATCAGGAACAAAATAAACAAGAAACAATGGGTGATAATCCTGGCATAAAATAAACTAGGGACTATAAACTAGGGACTGCACAGGCAGATAGTGGAGGAGAAGAGATAACCCCCCGAAAAGAATCCTTCCAAAATAGAAGCATTGCTCTCCAATCTAGTTTTGACACAGTCCCCAGTACAATGTCTTTCAGTCTCTGATCTGTGTACACAGCCAGAGCAGGGCAGGAGCTAAACACTTGAGAATCTGAGACTTCATTTCCAACACTCAAAGTGTGGGAAGGAAGAAATAATGACATTACAGCGACAAAACCTGCCAAACACTTTAATTTACCCAAGTGACCAATATCAAGGTCATTAGTGATGTCATGGGGCTACCATGGACACTTTGACACAATAAACATATGGAGGGCTTTCTATCACTGTTGTGTTTTTTTCTCCAAACCCCACAATCCCAGTCAAATCATGAAATAACAAAAATCAGACAACCTCCAAGTGAGGAATATTCTACAAACTGTATTATTCGTAAGTTTAGAAATTGTCAAATTCATGGAAAATGAGAAAAGCCCAAAAAACTGTCACAGTCCCCAGGTAACTAAGGACAAGTGACAAGTAAATGCAATATGGCACCTTGGACTGGATGAGATTCTAGAACACAAAAAGGACATTCATTAAAAGAGTGAAATTCAAATAGTTTGGACCTGAAGGGCAACCTTTGAGAAGACGAGAACTGCTAAGGAGTACACAGGAATTGCTTTTGTATAAGCCTTAATTTAATAAGTTATTTGAAAGGATGTACTAAGAATCTTACACAAGTTTTAAGCAATGTGTACACATGTCATAAACAAATCAAGATTTTAAGAAATGAAAAACGTTTGAGCCAGGTGTGGTAGTCCATACCTTTAATCCCAGGACTCGGGAGTCTGAGTAGGAGGATTGCTATATATGAAAGGCCAGCCTGGGCTGCAAAGTAAGTTCAAGGTCAGCCTGGGCTAGAGTGAGACCTTGCTTCAAAAAAATAAATAAAATAAATAAATAATAAGTTTGGAAAGAGTAGGCAGGAGATCACAGTAGAAGACTCTTTATAGCTTATTTTATTTTTGATAATTTCATACATGCATATGTGTATTTGGGTCATATTCACCCCACTGACTTCTCTTGTCCCACTCCCATTCCCATTGAACTCCTTCTTTTTCCCAACCAGTCCACTTCTACTTTGATGGAAGACCCTTAATGACCAAGCCTGGAAGGAGCTCAAGGGCGGTTAGCAGTTTTGACATCTTCCCTAGTACAATGTCTTTCAGTCTCTGATCTGTGTGCACAGCCAGAGCAGGGCAGGAGCTAAATAATGAGCAAGTAGATTGGGACAGAACAATAGTCAGACCAAAGTACTCTCTTGGTTAATTAAAACTGAAATATACAGAAAAGAAAATAGCAAAACACCCTTGTCAGAAATAAAAGACAGGTTATGGTGGTGGCTGTGAAACCTTCATTTCACAAAATTGTGTTGTTTTTTTTTTAAGTTCATGAATTTGGGATGCAACCTTATTTATTATTTCCTCCAGCTGACATTAGTCATGACCCTGCAAATGCCTTCTCTTGGGTCCTCATAGCTCTGCTGCTATTTCTCTGCCCTGAATTCTTATAGATCTACCTGTAGCATTTAACAGGCAAGCAATACATGAAGACACCTTGTTCGTTCATGAATGTATCCTGCCTCAATAGGCACATCTTTATTCATCTAGTCACTCTCTCTTGCTAGAGTTAAGTCAATCAGCAATTTGGCTTCCAGGCACCACGCTGGTCACTAAGATATATGGCTATGAGTAATACACCACTGTCTCAAGCTTTCCAATGAAGGCACAAAAGAGGCAATCAGGCAATGTAAAAATGTTCTGTAGGTATAATAGATGTCTGTCATGATTACAGAGGACCACACAAGGGCACTGGGATGGTTCATCTTGCTTGTCAACTGACTTAAAATCTCCTAGGAGACACACCTTGGTCATTTCTGTGAGGGTTTTCCATGAGAGGTTTAACTGAGGTGGAAGACCCTCCCTGAAAATGGTCAGAACCATCCTCATGTATTGGAAATCTGAAATGAATACAAAGGGGAGAAAGAGTAAGCAAGCTAAGCACTAGCATTCTATCTCTCTGCTTCCAGGTTGGAGGTAATGTGACCAGCCTCCCCTTCCTGCCACCATACCCAGAACCACAATGAACTGGATCCATCCTTCCTTCCGTAAGTTGCTTCTGTCAGATATGTTGTCACAGCAAGAAGAAAACCAATACAGACACTCAACCAGAGTTTGGGTTTAGAGGTTCAGAAACATATTTTGAGTCCTGAAGGAACAGACTGCATGTTATATGAAGGCAAAGACCCAATCATATACACTTCAGTCTTCCAAAGCCCGAAGCTTGTAGATAGGAGGTATTGGAATAGTAACATTAATTGTAATCATTGTAACATTTTTTTTTTTTTTTGTTTTTTGTTTTTCAAGGTAGGGTCTCACTCTAGCTCAGGCTGACCTGGAATTCACTATGTAGTCTCAGGGTGACCTCGAACTCATGGCGATCCTCCTACCTCTGCCTCCCGAGTGCTGGGATTAAAGGCGTGCACCACCACGCCCGGCTATCATAGTAATATTGATAATATGGATCAGACAATACCAATGGCTTGAGTCCAACAGACAAAGATGGACAGGGCAGAATTCCAACTTTCAAGGAAGTTTTAAAGGTTGCTTTGTTCATTCTGATTCATGGTGTACAGAGAACAAGCATGCCTTCAGTGTACAGCTCTGTATGGTTCACTTCATAACCACAAAAGAGAAAGCACTCCTGAATCCCAGGGCCCTCCATCGGCCCTCTGGAGCCTCAAAGGTAGTCACCAGTTCTGAATTCTAGCTCCATAATTGATCTTTATCTTCTTTTTCCCATAAATGGAACAATACCATCTGTATCTACCTTCCTTCCCAGATTCCTACATGTAAAGAAGTCATCCACATTATTGTAATGATTCATATATACCACCTCCTTTCACATAAATAAATTACAAGATGCTATCCATTCAACTATGGGTAGATATAAGTGAAGCACCCTACTGGGGACTACTACTAAGTTAGTGCTCCAAAAATATTTTCTTACATCTTTGTATATTAGCATATTCTTGATATATACATAGAATTTAAATTGCTTGGTAATATGAATTTATATAATATATATGTATATATTCAATTTAGCAGATATTCCAAGACCGATTTCTAGGATGGCTGTATGAATGACAGTCCCACCAGAAATTATTAAGCCATAGATGCCCCGTATTTCTATTAACAATTTAGATATTGCCAATCATTTAATTTCAGCTATTTGATTGCTGTATGGTGTCAGACATTCACTCTGCATTTCTTTGATGTGTAATGGCAATGTTTCAAGGTCCTTTTTTGTGAAGTCCCTATTCCAATATCCCAAGTGTCTTGCTCAGTTTTTTAGTGATTTATAGGTACTCTATGTATAATTGATAAAAATCCTTAGCCGGGTGTGGTGGTGCATGCCTTTAATCCCAGCACTTGGGAGGCAGAGGTAGGAGGATCACCATAAGTTTGAAGCCACCCTGAGACTACATAGTGAATTCCAGGTCAGCCTGGGCTAGAGTGAAACCCTACCTTGAAAAACCAAAAAAAAAAAAAAAAAAAATCCTTTGTCAGCGTGCATATGGAAAATATATCTTTCTACTTTGTGACTTGTTTTCACCCTCCAAATGCAATCTTGTACAGACAATGTGATTAGTTCATTCCCCTGGCTTATTCAGTTTAATCAAATTGGATTATTACAACTGCTTAAGAACTTTTCCCTAGTCCATATCAATGAAGATCTTCTTTACTAATTATCTTCTAGAAGCCTTATTGTTTTGTTATATAATTTAGGTCTGCAGCTCACATTAACCTGACTTTTGTTGATAGGGTAAAAGTGAAATAAACATTCATTTTGTGAGGTAAGATACATAACTGATCCAGCACCTTTAAAAAAGACTATTCCTGGGCTGAGCATGAAAGTGCACACCTTTAATTTCAGCACTCAGGAGGCAGAAGTAGAAGGATCTATATGAGTTTGAGGCTAGCCTGAGACTACAGAGTGATTTACAAATCAGCCTGGGCTAGAGGGAGACCCTACCTTCAAAACAAAAACACACACACACAAAAAGACTATTCCCACCTCCTTTTAGCATTATTTCATCATACATCATATACCTATACACACAGATATATTTTGTCATAAATCACATACCTGTATATACACAAGACTGCTTCAATTCTTTCAGGTCTGTCATTTGATCTATTTGTCCATCCTTGCATCTTTAACCAATTCAGCTTTATCATAAATTTTGATGTTTACCAGAAACTTCTAGCTTTGTTCTTCAATGTTGTCTTGCTTGTTCTTGGTCTTTTGTTTTTGATATACATCTTAGAATCATATCTCAACATACACACACACATACAAACGTAGAGACTTTAATTAGAATTGCAACCACTCTATAAGCAATCTGGGGGAGAATTAAAGAGTCTTTTGTTAAATTTATTCCTAATGGTCAAGGTGGCATCTGCCTAACCCTGCTTCACCTCACAGGGAAGGAAAGAGATAGAAAAACTGATCTGAAAGTTTATATGGAATGGCAGAAGGCCTCAGATATTCAAACATATCCTCAGCAAAAGAAACACCTCTGGAGGCATCACCATACCCAATCTAAAGCTATCTTACAAAGCCATACTAACAAAAACAACATGGTACTGGCATAAAATCAGGATTATAGACCAATGGAACAGAATCGAGGACCTGGCCTTTGGGTCAAGAAACTACAGCTACAAAGGCCCTAACAATGGAGACTGGAAAAAAGACAGCATCTTCAACAAATGTGCTGGACAAACTGGATCCACACATCTCACCATGCATGAAAATCAAGTCCAAATGGATCAAAGACCTCAATATAAGACCGGAAACTCTGCCACTACTGGAAGAAAAAAACAGGAGGAACTTTCCATGATATAGGAGTGGGAAAAGACTTCCTGAACAAAACCCCAGTACCTTAGGAAATTAAACAATCACTCAACCATTGGGATATCATAAAGCTGAAAAGTTTTTTCACAGACAAACATACAATAAGCAGAGCCAATAGATTACTCACAGAATGAGAGAAAATTTTTGCCAGCTCTACAAAGGACAGAGGCCTAATTTCTAGAATCTACAAAGAACTCAAAAACCTAAACAATAAAAACTCAAACAACCCATTCACAAATTGGGGCAGAGAATTGAAGAGGGAGTTCTCAGAGGAAGAAATACAAATGGCAAACACACACTTAAGAAAATGTTAAACATCCCTAACCATCAGGGAAATTAAAACAACTATGAGATTCTACCTTACCCCAGTAAGGATAGCAAACATTACAAAAATCTAATGACAACAAATGCTGGCGAGGTTGTAGAGAAATAGGAACTCTCATTCACTGTTGGTGGGAATGTAAGATGGTGCAACCTCTATAGAAAACAATATGGAGACTCCTAAAATGTTGACTATAGAGTTACCAACAGACCCAGTTATTCCCTTATTGGGCATTTACCATAAAAGCTCCATGCCTCGTACAGAGAGATTTGCTCAGTCATGTTTATAGATGCTCAATTCATAATAACTAAGAGCTGGAATCAATGTTCATCATTAGATGAATGGATAATGAAGATGTGGTATATCTACACGATGGAATTCTACACAGAAGTAAGGAAAAATGGCACAATGAATTTTGAAAAAAAATGGTGATACTTGGAACAGATTTTTCTCAGCAGACTCACCCAATCACAGAAAGACAATCATCACATGGTCTCACTCATCTGTGGCTCCTAACCTGGATCTGCCCAAGATGCTGACATACCTAATAAGCATCTTGAGGACCGGACAATACAGAGGGTAGTGTGGGAGGGGAGGGCAAAGGGTTGGGGGGACTCAAAACTGGACCTAAATGGAACTGGTACATTAAAATCCTATGTCCTGAAAGACAGAATAAAAGGTTGAACCTTCATCAGGTCCTTGGAGGGAACACATGAATCAAAGGGCCCTGGAGAGGGTATGATGAAGACTAACCTTAATCTTCTCCTGTTTTTTTTTTCTCTCTCTCTCTCTTTCTGTCTCTTTTCGCTCTTTCTCTTTTTTAAATATCTTATTTATTTTTATTTATTTGAGAGAGAGAGAGGAAGAGGTAGAGAAAAAGAGAGAATGGGCATGACAGGGCCTTCAGCTACTGCAAACGAACTCCAGACACATGTACCCCTTTGTGTTTTCATGGGTCCTGGGGAATCAAACCGGGGTCCTTAAGCTTCCCAGGCAAATGCCTTAACCACTAAGTCATTTCCCCAGCCCCTACTCTTTCTCTTTTACATTACCTATCTTTTTCTTCCTTCTTTTCCCTGGCCTATAACTCCCAGTACCAGGATGCGGTTAACATCCACAATGAGCTGTTGATCAGAGAGACCCACACAGTTTCCCATAAGAAGACAGATTTATGTCAGAGCACTTGATTACCCGCCAAAGGTTAATGGTAAGACCCTACTGCCAAAGACACCATATGTTGTTGGTATGGAACATGGAGAGACCTGTCTAGATTCTGGAAGAGAGTCAGTCCCCAGACAGACAGCTTGTCTAGTGCCAGAAGGGGCTACATGAGCGAATGGGGGGAAATGGCCAACATCTGTCCAAGAAACTTGTGGTCTAAACTACTCAGCGTCAAACAATGGGATGGGATGTTCATTCAAGTGTAATAGTGGCACACAGCCATTGTGGGTGGCCAACTGCTCTTGAATTGGCTAACAGATCTGTTAAGTGGAACAGAGCCCATAGCTAGTACTGGGAAGTAAGTCAGAATCATATCCAAAAAATGAGTTCAGACTCCAATATCAAGGTCCCACCAATCTTGGGCTACAAGAGGGCCTACACCTATTAAATTATCTTTAAAATAATAATGGTTATCCCATTTATCTGGTGCTAACTTCACTTTCTGTTAGAGAATCTGCTTCTCTTTTTTAGATGGATGCAGAACCTGAGGAGAAAATCAGCCCATAGCACCTCACCAAAGCCCAGCTGAAACCATAGAGTAATTGGAGAAATGAGCAAGAATGCTGCTTTCTTGGTGAACCTGGTATCAGCACAAGGGTGAAGGAGATAGGCACAGAAAACACTCAACTCCTACCTAACCAGAGATCCAGAGACACAGAAGTTCCCAAGACCTCATCACTGAAGTAGACTTAAAACGAACCCAACATGGCTCAGAAATTTGCAGAAGAGGGTGCAGAAGACTGTTAGAGAAACAGGTTGGTACATTATGCACAGAGACATTGCCTCTTCCCCATAACTGATGGCTACCCCCACAACGCATGACCCACAATCCCCATGGGGATAACTGGCATCCCCAACGAGGAAGGGGAGGATAGGGAATAGGCTAAGGATGGTTCCAACATGTGCTGTTTACACACTGAGTATGTACATAACTAATAAAGAAAAAAAACTTACTATAAGAATTAATGAAATTAAAAAAGTATTCCTACTATTTTATGTTTACATACATGATAATGTACTTTAATTTTACTGTGGAATTGTTTTCAATAGCTTAATTTTACAAACTGCCCTTCTATCCAGTGGTCCTGACAAAGCCAGTGACATTAATTTGTGAAGTACATCTGTGGTTAATCTTGGATTTTCAAGGGTACACATTCACATCATGAACCAATAATAACTGTTATATTAGTTCCTTTTCAATTCTGATGTTTTCTTTTTCTTTTTTATTTCCTGATTGCATTGCTTATCCAAACCAGTGATGTTAATAATTCAGTAAGTATATATGTAGATTATCTTGGATTTTTAAATATGCACACTCACATCATCTCCCATTAACAAGAACTTTATTAATTTCTTTCAATTGTTATTTTTTTTATTTCTGCTTCTTGCCTGCTTGCCTATGACTTCCTTTAAAATTATGAATAAAACTAATCTTATGGCCACTCTTGTTTCATAATCTATCTAGATAATTTTAAAATATTTCACCATTAAACAAGATTTTTTTTAAATCTTTTATTAGGATACTGAAAATCACTGTTTTTCTAGTTTGCTAAGAATTTTATCAAGCATGGGTACATGACTTCATCAAAAATGCCTTTTTTTCATCTTTCTGTAGATAAGATATATAGATTGACCCTATGGGTTTGATAATGTAATAAATTACATTAATTGATTTTTAGGTTACATATTAACTTTGCATTACTGGAATAAATGCAATTTTGTTATGATACATCATCAATATACATGAGTATTCATTAATTATTTTAGCTATAATCTATTCTTATTTATTTATTTATTTGCAAGCAGGGAGAGAGAAGAGAAGAGAAGAGAAGAGAAGAGAAGAGAAGAGAAGAGAAGAAAAGAAGAGAAGAGAAGAGAAGAGAAGAGAAGAGAAGAGAAGAGAAGAGAAGAGAAGAGAAGAGGAGACAGAGAGAGAATGGGCACTCCAGGGCCTCCAGCCACTGCAAACAAACTCCAGGTGCATGTGCCCCTTGTCCATCTTGCTTACATGGGTCCTGGGGAATTGAACCTGGGTCCTTTGGCTTCACAGACAAATGCCTTAACCACTAAGCCATTTCTCCAGCCCTAATTTATTCTTATCTAACAATGAGACCTTTGAGTATAATGTTCTCATATTGTCTTGCTTTTTCCATAGTATTCATAACACTATAATCATACTACAACTATATTTATAAAACTGTAAACAACTTGAGAAAAGAGACCCTTGTTCTCTAGGTCTGACAAGTTTATACATCAGATAAAAAATGCTTTTTGGGTTGGTCTCCACAGTCTTCTCACAGCGTTTTTCACATAAAAGACTTTTCTGTCAATTGATGAGTTTACTAGTTGGTGTTTTTATTTTTTTTTTGTATCAATAAACCCCATCTTCTTAGCTTACCTAAGATCTAAGAAGTACACTACTAGCTTATCTCAGATAAACCCTATGTTTAAAAAAAATCACCATACTTTGGAGATTTAAGATACACATCAGTTGCCCAGTGATCCTAACATCCATACCATGACATCCAGTCAGCTACTTCAACATAAAAACACTAGGGCAGTCAACAGTGAACTTTCTCTTTTTTTAAATATTAATCTTTTTTTTTAAATTAATTTATTTTTTTGAGACAGTGAGAGAGGGAGAGAGGCAGACACAGAGAGAGAAAGAGAGAGATAGAATGGGCATGCCAGGGTCTCCAGCCACTGCAAACGAACTCCAGATGCATGTGCTCCCTTGTGCATCTGGCTTATGTGGGTTCTTGGGAATCAAACCGAGGTCCTTTGGCTTTTGCAGGCAAATGCCTTAACTGCTAAGCCATCTCTACAGCCCAGCAGTGAACTTTCTAATGTGGGTAAGTCTGTCTGAGAAAGTTGGCCAAAGTCTTCATTTAAATTCTTCTAAAGGGTTCAATTTGTGATTTTTCAAAGTATGACTCTTTTTTTTTTTTGTGTTTTTAAAAAATTAGAAAGCTGTTTATGGTGACAAACATTTGTAAGTCTAGCATTAAGAGGCAGAGGCAGAAGGATTGCTACAAGTTTCAGGTCATCGTGGTCTATATTACATGTTCCAAGCCACCCAAGGCTACATGGTGAGTCCTAACTCAAAAACCACAAGAAGGAAAAATTATACTGTGCTTCTTGGCTAGAAGGTCTGCATCTATAACAATCACAGTTGGAAATGTCTACTGAACCTCAGCATTTATATCTTAAGCTCTTAAGACATAATCTGTGCAGAAATGAACCTTGGGCAATTCCATAATATTGATGTTACCAGTTTAAGCAACATCTCCAGGGTGAGATCTTCCCACAGAGTCCACCTGTCTATTTGAACACTGTCCACATCAATTCAGTAATATCACACTGCCATGTCCCATAAACGCAAAACTTTCATCATATTTCTTGAATCTTAGAGCTAAAATAGAAGCATTACAAGCTATTATATAGATTTGGTCTTGAGACAGATAAAGAAGTCTGTAAAAAGAAGTTAAAAGCTTTTAGAGAAGCTAGCCAGAAATTGGTAATTGACTGATGTATAGAAAAGAGAAATCTTAAACCCAACCATCTTGAGCGTCTCAAAGTAAATGCATTGAATGTGATTTGTCACAAACTATGATCATGTTCAAACAAGTCAGTAAGACACACCCAAGAGTTCACAGAAACCACACCTTCTTCAAAACAAATCAATGTCACCCAACAAGGAGAAGATGTGGGAAATTGTTGGGCATTGTCTAACACGTCTGGGACTGTGAGGAAGCTGGCCTGGGCTCTTGGACATGGCCGGGGACCTTGGGCTGTGGGGGTTGCAGCTGGCCTGATTGTCAGGAACCCACTCTGGCAACGGAGCTGGCCCTCCCTGCCCTGGGGCAAAGTTGTACTGTGCCCTATCTTCGCCAAGTGGGCAGAACCAGCGGGCCCTCCTCACTAACCCCAAAACACCTGACCATTCCATAGTCAGGCTTTGCCTGCCCCCCACCACAGTTCCTGACCTTGTGGCCACCTGCCCAAGAGACCCTTATAAACAGTCTCCCTGCAGCTGTAGCCATCCAATATGTGGCTGAAGTCACGTAGCTTTTCCCACCACTTCTGTTATCTCCCTTTCAGCTTCTCCCTTGTGACTTCTGCCTTCCAACACCAGCCAATTAGATAGCAACCTATAAACCTATGTATCCAATCACCTTATAGTCTGTATGTGCCTTTTCAACCTTTCTCAAGTGTTTATAAACCCACTCCCCTTTTGAGTAAACGAGAGTGCACTATCCATCAGATGGCCTTCTGGGTGGTTCATTGCCCATCGCACTCACCCGCTCCAAGACCCTGCTCCCCCCAACTCCTCCTGAGCCTGGGACACTGGTAGCCAATGGCCCCCGAGAATAGCAAGGACCCACATGAAATACATGCTAACAGTGGTAGAGTCAACAAATGGGCCCAGCACTGACATTCATTAGAAGACACTCATGAGACACTTAAAACACTCATTTCTCAACCAAATAATAAGAGATGCAAAGATGTCTGTCTCTGCCTAGACTGTGTCTGCTTTATCTGAAATCACAGGAACTAATCTTGGTAAACATTATAGTCCTGCACTGTTTGCCAGCCTGTTTATTTGTTTGATTTTTTTAAATATATATTTTTATTTATATTATTCTGATTGTACATTCATAGTATTGGTTCCATTGTCCTCCTCCCTGCCCTCCCTCTTTCAAAGGGACCCTCGTCAATGGGTAATGTGGGTCATGCATTGTGAGGTTAGTCAAGAGTTCTGGGGGGTAGGCCCCAGTCTCTGCGGATAATGCCCCAACTTATGACTCTAACAATCTTTCCGACCCCTCTTCCGCAAGTTTCCCTGAGCCACATTGGGGTCATTTTAGTTCTGCTTCAGTGATGAGGTTTTGGGAGCCTCTGTGTCACTGGATATCTGGCTTAGTTGGAGTTGGATGTTCTCTGTGTTTATCTCCTTCAGCCTTTTTCTGGTGTTGTAATAGCCATGCATGCTGTATTCTTGCCCTTCCCCCGCAATACTCTATGGTTTCAGCTGGGGCCCTGGTGAGATGTGGTTAGCTGATCCTCCCTTCAGGTTCGTTGTCCATCTGAAAAAAGATAAGCAAATTCTCCAACGGAGAGAGAAGTTAGTACTAGATAGAAGGGATGACCATCTATGTTTTGGAAGGAATTTTACATGCGTTGGCTCTCTTCTAGCCCACATTTGGTGGTATCTTGATCTTGGAGACTGAGCTCATTTTTTGTACCTGGTTTTGACTTATTTCCCAGTTCCAGAAATGAGTTCCATTCCACTGAGTGGATCTATTAGCCAAATCAAGAGCAGTTGGTTACCCACCATGGTGTTTGATTTTTGTATGAAGCATTTTAAAGATTCATTCGCTTAGGTTGAACTTTGTTTCTCTACGCTTGGCTCTGTGGGGTATAAGGGTTTCCTGGATGTGCTCAGTAGGACATAAATGGCATTATATAACATGAGCCTAGACCACTGTGACCAATTTTACTATTCTTTCCTCATCATGTGAATAATTTATTTCAGGAGGCAAGTGTGAACTTGGCATTTATTTACTATTTGCTAGTCACACAAACTCAATGGAAGCGGGTGCAATTCACACTGAGAGGAGACTACCTTAAGTCCAGATACTTACAAAGCTAATACCATGCCTCACTAAAAAATGGGAACTTTTTTTTGTTTTGGTTTTTTGAGGTGGGGTCTCACTCTAGCTTAGGCTGACCTAGAATTCACTATGCAGTCTCGGGGTGGCCTCGAACTCATGGCCATCTTCTTACCTCCGCCTCCTAAGTGCTGGGGTTAAAGGTGTGTGCCACCATGTCTGGCTAAAAATGGGAACTTTTAAGAATTCTTTTGCTGTATCCTAATTCTCTTTTCAGTTATCTCATTCCAGTTTAAGTAGGTTCTCTACGATATCTTGCAATAAATGAAATATTGTTCAACTTAATCTCATACATGCAAGCTGGAAAGGAAAGCAGGGATTGAGTGTGGCAGTAAAGAGCTGGTCTCTGCAGGAAAGAGCAGAGAACATGATTAAGAAGCAAAGACATCCACCTTGGAAAGACCAGACAAGGACTTAAAAAAAAAACACTGGTTAGGAAGAGTCAAGCCTCCTACAACCAGGCAAGGAGCGAGCACAACAGGTCCAGGACTAGAGCCACTGCTGCTCAACAAAAGACCCAGAATCTTTGGGTCCAGGATTGTAATGCAAGCTGGCTGATGTCAAATTTGAAGCTTGAGCTCTCTGGGAGGGGCAAAAAGGACTCAGTCAGAAACAGGAAGCACCAATGGAGTCATTCTACCTGTAGGTGTATGTGCTGAGCATCTGATACCAGAGGAACATTGCACTGAACAGAGCACATTTGCTCTGAAGGAACTAAGGAGAATTAGGAAGAGATGCTCTGTTTTACTCCCTCAGGGCCTTGTTTAGCTTCCCCTTCCTTTGAATCCAGCCTTGCTCATGAAACTTTGGCCAGTGGGTACAAGCCACAGGGATGCATTTCTCCATTGTAGAAGCTTTAAGAGCCAGCCATCACTTGATCCACAGACTTCCCCACCAGCCTGCACAGAGGATAAAGATGATGAAAATAAGACTGTGTGGTTCTGAGCCCCTGACACACTGGGGCTGCTTGTTCCTGCAGTATAGGCAGGGAGTGCTCTAATTAATCATCACCACAAACCTGCAACTTCTTTATGAGGGAATGTGACTGTGCATCTTGGAGACTATGAGCCTTGGCCTGTAGTCACAGAGTTAACTGGAAAGAGATTCACAGTCCTGACTCAAGTCTGGCTACACAAAGCAACTACTTCTGACCACTTTGGCAAGAGCTAAGATAGGAAAATAAGGCACCTCCATATGCATCAGGACACATATCTAGAATGAAACCACACACTCAAGCAGACAGACTGCATCTCTCCCCCTGTCCAATGTAAACAGTGGTTTTTAAAAGTTCAAGAAGAGAATACAGCATGATTGGCCACAGCCGAATGTCATACTGTCCTTTCCAGGGAGGGCTGGGATAGTCAGAGGGATTAGGAAGCTACAGTTAACCCTTGCCATTTGCTTTGCTAGACCATACATTTTACATTATACCTCAAGTAAATACTGAATAAGTCTTTCATTGCTTCCAAGCCCAATAACCTCTAGAACCATGAGAATTAGGGTACAGAATAGTAAGCAAAAAGTTCGAATGATCAAAAGCCTTACTCATAGCTAACAAGACAATATCTATATGTGACCAGCAATTTTACTTTTTCCTCAAGTGTATAAGAGTTCAAAGTTCAGAGGTCACAGCACAGACTATGACTTCTTCATACATTCTAGTCATGATTTAAAGATGAAAGAAGGGCTGGAGAGATGACTTAGCAGTTAAGGCACTTGCCTGTGAATCCTAAGAACACGTTTGAATCTCAGGTCCCATGGAGCCAGACACACAGTGATGCAAGCATGCAATGTCACACATGTGCATAAGGGGTGCATGAATGTGGAGTACATTCAAAGAGGCTGAAAGGCCCTGGGGTGCTCATTCTCCCATCTCTTTCTCTCTCTTAAAAATAAAAAATAATAATAAAAATGAAAGAATTTCCTAGATTCCTTCCTTCCTTCCTTCCTTCCTTCCTTCCTTCCTTCCTTCCTTCCTTCCATCTTTCCTCCCGCTCTCCATTCCCTCCTTCCTTTCTTTCTTTCTCTCTTTCTTTCTCTCTCTTCTCTCTCTTTTTCCCTTTCCTTTCCTTCCTTCCTTCCTCCTTCCCTCCTTTCCTCCCTCCCTCCCTCCCTTCCTTCCTTCCTTTTTTTTCCAGGGTCTCATTCTATTTCACAGACTAGCCTTGAACTCATGACCCACCCACTTAGCATCCCCAGTGCTGGGATTACAGGCATGCACCATCATGGCCATTTCTTTCTTTCTAGGTGTTCATCTTAAGTATCAATTATCCATTGATAGAGATCAAGTTTAAGAGCAATGGAAAGTATCCTAATCCTCAACCAACTTGTGTCACTTTCCTCTTGTCTAGTCTGGGGCTTCATCTGATGTCTTTAAGCAATATACAACTTATTCTCACTTTTAGCAAAGTAGATAGAAATATATTATTTAGCTGTCACTTTACAACATGTTATTGACTTTCAGATTAAGCCATGCCTCTAAAGCCTGGCTGGGATTCATACACTGCCACGTTTCATTTCAGGGAATCCCATTACTGTGTGTGTCATTTGAAGTCATCATTTATTTATTCCCTTAATACTTAGATTGGCTTTTAAAGCAGAAGCCGAACAACTGAGTAGGGTGTTTTCAGGTATACAATCTGCATTATAAATTATAAATTATAAATTATATAATATATAATTATATAAATATATATATAAATTATAATTATATAAATTATAAATTATAATTATAAATTCACTTTTCAACATAATAAAGATGGTGATTATTTTAATTAGACAGATCGGAAGGGTGTTGTTAAAATCATTATCATCTTTGAATTTGGGACACCCTCCTCTTGCACCCTGCAATTTCTAAACTAGAAAACCTTATGCAAGTTCAGCATGGTGTCTGTAATGAAGCTAACATGACATTTTCATGTCTTGTGTCAAAACCATACACTGGGGTACATTTGTTATAGGCTTTTAGCTCTCGAAGACTGAATTGGAAATTACCATCAATGTGCCTGAAACCTCATGGTAATGCATGAAACATGACATACATCATAAATACCGAGTGCTTTAACTCATATGAAATTTGTATTTCTATGTGACTTTAATTTTTCATGGCACTTTCACAAACATTAACTCACTAAAAATGTTTGCCGGTATTTTAAAGGGGCAAGAGAATATAACAAAATTAATTTGAATCAAGTTCCCATTTCTATGTGAAAGTGGGCTTGGAAGAAAATAGAATGTGAAACAGTTAAAAAGGCAAATGATACTCTGATTTCAATAACAAATGAGGGGACTGATTTTTTTTTTTTTTTTAATGAATGCAATGCTGTCATTGGAGCATCTGAGGAGGAGGCAAACACAGAGGCAAAGACGTTTGCAGACGACCCATTGCTTGCTTGTGTCTCATCCTCCGGAGAGTCCAGCATCCTGTGCAGAAAGGCTAGGCTGCTGTGGCCCACAGGACAAACCTGATACTTTCAATGAAAACCTGGGAGCAGGAGAGCATTTAGGTACAACGCATGCAGCATCAGAGGCATACTCATGAGAAG
The DNA here is from genome assembly GCA_036365145.1 of Orientallactaga sibirica. Lineage (NCBI taxonomy): Eukaryota > Metazoa > Chordata > Mammalia > Rodentia > Dipodidae > Orientallactaga > Orientallactaga sibirica. The sequence goes on along the minus strand of JAEOAD010000035.1, from coordinate 14,942,289 downwards.
GTTGCTCTATTGATTTTCAATAAGAGCATGAGAGAAACAGGCTGGCTAAAAGCACACGCTGCAAGGGAACACACAGTCATGTGAAAGTAAAATGAAAACACGCTCTATCGCCACTGTAAGGCCAGGACCATGTTCCTTGGTGTTCAAATCAACAGCCTCCAGAAACAAAGAAAACAGAGATGCTATTTCTACAAACTCCAAGCCTCGCTGAACCCTCCAATCATTCTGGAGTGAGAGTTTTAAAACACGTATTACCTTTGCCTTTCAAGTCAACATCTTGCCATCCTAGAAATCTCTTTTTAATTGACCTCCCTGTCTAAGGGATGGAAGGCATCCTTTTGGCTCTGCACACATGACAGACCGAGCTACCCCAAAGCTTTAAATAAGAGCGTTAGAATTAGTCATTTCGGTGACTTAATCAGACTCTTAGGGAAAGAAAAAAAAAGCTGTCTTTTCAGTTTAGAACAGAAATACCCCTTTCCAAGCTTCCTCTTCAGAAGTCTATTGGTGCTCAAAACCCAGCCAAAGTGGTTGGGAAGCAGTTGGGCTTCAGGTTGTACAGCGCTGGGAAGGTGTGAATTTCCAGAGTTTTGGGTCTTATTCTCTTATTGGAGTGATAACTCAAATATTAGGAAACCTCGACATTCCGTTAACAGGATGAATGTGGATTCTGCAGCTCCCCGGGGGGAAAACACAGCTACTCTCCTCACCGAGTGAAGCTGTACTCTCGGGAATTCTTTTAGTTTCATTTTAACATTTGGTTAAAAAGATGTCAATGGGTCAGATTTCTAAGTGTGGATTCACAAGGGGCCTTAGAAAAGACTTTTTTTCCGTCCAGAAGACTTAGCCTTAGGGACTCAATCCACAGTCAATGGCACTTCTCAGCAAACCTGCACACCTTGCGAGGGTGTATGTGTGTGTGTGGGGGGGTCCCTGGATCAACAGCTCTGGCTCAGCAGAAGGCAACCCCCTTCTGCCTTTCGTTTGCAACAGGCCACCTGCCTGTCTGGGGTCTAGGGTCGCCCACTGCTCATCCCAGCGGGCACTTGGCAAGAAAACTCACCCTCCCTGTGCGCGGGCTCATGCTGGGTCGCCACTACCAACTCCACACTTTCAGTCATTTGTACTTTCTGGGCCGAGTGAAGTAGCCCCAGAGACCAAGTAAATGTCTCTTGGAAACCTTTACTGGACAACAGCGAGCTGCTGGCAGCCACACTTGAGTGTTCACCTCGCCGGGGTCCCCAAGAACACGGCGCAAATACACCCTAGAGAGAGGTGGTGAGGTCTGAGGGTGCCGGGTCCAGGCGGTCCCTCCTAGGACACCTTCCTCCCCTCCACGCAGCGGGGTCTGCAAGCAGGAAAGTGCGGGAGAAGCCCCGCTCCCCGCCTGGGACTGAGGATGGAGGGACGCTACTAGCATCCTGGCCCCGTCCTCGCATCTCCCACCACCACCCCGAGCGCGCGCGAGCGCACCGGCCACTGAGTGGAACAGTTGCGGGGTCGAGACCCCCGCCCCGGGTACAGGGGGGAACGGGGAGGCGAGCGAGTGGTCCTTACGTGTTCTAGCTTGTCTTTCCTGCGGAGCCAGACGCTGGCGCTGTAGTCCTGCTGCTTGACGCTGCTGTAGAAGTTCGCGCCCACTCGGGTCAGGCTGGGCGAGGGCTCCTTGGGGCGGCTTTTCAACCTCATCTGCTCGAAACCCTCGTGGGGGGAGGCCGCGAGCCACTCGTGTTGTCGGATCTCCATGCTGACATGACCGGGCGGCGGCCGGCGCGCAGAGGGCTCGGGATGCGGGGCGCGCGGGGAGCGCAGGAGCGGCGGGCACAGCCCGAGAGGAGCCGCCGAGGGAGGGCGGTGTCCGGGCAGGGGCGGAGGAGGGGGCGGGGAGGGGACGGACGGAGGGAGGGGACAAAGGGACACCCCGGAGGGTGCGGGAGCCGGCTCCCGGGAGGCGGGAGTGCCGGTGCGGCAGAGATGGGGTCGTGGGGAGGCTCCGGTCCCGGGCAGGCGCTCGGAGCGCTCGCCGGCTACTGGCAGCAACGACTGGGACCCGGGGACGGTCCCTGAGGCGGGCGGGCGGGGGTGGGGTGCGGTGGGAGGGGCGCCGACTGCTCGCCTGGCGGGCCGGAGCCCGCAGGTTGGCGCAGTGGAGGAGCCGCGGCGGGCCGAGGAGGGATGAGTCCGGCCGCCGCCCTCCGCGGCGCAGCGCCGCTCCCGCGCCCCGGGGGCCTCGCCCTCGCCCTCGCCGGGTCTCCCCGGAAAAGCACGCCATGAGCGGACAGGCGAGCTCGAGCCACAGGCTCCCCAGGTCTCCGCTCCGAAGCCACCTCCGCCCGCCCCACCCCCGCAGCCGCGGAGCCCCGCACCCCGCCCGGGGTCGCCCCGGTTCTACCTTCTCCCTCCCCGCACCCCGCTAGGAAAGTTCTCCAACTTCCCACCTCCGGAGCCCTGCGCCCCCACCCCGGGCCACTTGGAGAGCGGCCGCCAGAAAATGAGCCTTTACACTGGACTTTTCTCTGGGTGGGTGTGGGGGTCTCGAGGCAATCCCCCCCACACACACACACCCGGGAGGACGGTTCTTGTCTGGCAGGCTTTGGGGCTGATGCCCCTGTGCCCACAGGCCGGACCTGTAACTGAAGCCATTGCCCGCCCCCAAGCGCCCAGACCCTGAGAATCCACCCAGTGCCCCTTCCAGGATGCATTTTAGGCACCCACTTTATCTTTTGCTCTCCTTAGCCTCAGCATCTCAAAACACTTTGGGGTTTGTTGTTTTAATTAGAAAATTAAACCCTAACTAGTTTAAGGATTTGCCAGGGCTTTAGAAAAGCCCGGTACGTGGATGTGAGTTTGAGAAGCATCTTGGGGATTTTAAAGAGAGCTGCAAAAATCAAACTTCTTTACAAGTCTTTGATGCTTTCAAAGTCTTTCCAGATGGGAATCTGACCAATTTACAATAGTAAGGTTTGTTGTTGTTGTTTTGTTTTGTTTTGTCTCTTATCCATTCGGAGCTCCCATAGTGTAAGATTGTGTTGGCAGAGGGAAGGGTGTGGTCAATGGTAGACTCCATGCTTGGCATGCCAGGAGGTTCCGGGTTCCATCCCAAGCATCCTCAAATATGTCGTGGTAAAAAATGGTGGTTGAAATAAGAGCCTGTGGGCAGGGAAGAAGCAACGGAAGTAAAGTACAAATACAGTTTGTACCGCCCTGAGCAGTGTGTCTGACCTGTGGGTTATCTCTATACCTCACAGCTGTGCTGCAAGATAAAGGTTATTAACCCCGTTCTTCAGCGAGGGTACTGACGCCGAGGCAAAAGCCACTTTCCCAAACACTTCCCAAGGCTTATACCCAGGTTGAAAAGATGAGAGGGGGTGTGGTGTTTCTCAGTGACACCATGGGCAAGGTACTGAGTTTGATCCCTGGAACAGAAATGAAGGGAACCAGGGAAGGAGGGAGGAAAAGAGAAAGAACGAAAAAAAAAAAAAAAAAAAAAGGAGCGGATTTGGAACGACCTATATTGCATTGCACAGTACCATAACAATTTACTGTAGTATTCATTGTCAGCTTTTGCTATTACAACTTAGCCTTCCCGGTTTTTGCCTTTAAAACATACAGTGTGAATGACTACGACTTTATAGTGCCAGCCTTAGGAAAACCTGACTGCCCTCCACAGAGACGACGTCTGTCTTTGACTCGGTGAGATTATGCTATGGGTAATGGGATATTTCCAAACCTTGGCATGTGACAGATGGTCAAATCAGAGTCACAACAAAGAGTTCTAATGCAGAAGAATTTAAACAAGTGGTTTCCATATCAGGCCAATTATTTTTGTTGTTGCTGCATACATTTGTTAAATTATACCTTTATAGAATTTTTATAGAAAAGCATATTCATTATGTTTATTTTCTATGAAAGTATAATTTATAGTATAGAAAATACTGTAATTTATAGAAACTACTATGGTAGCTGATATCTCCAATTTTTCAAGACTGCATATGTATGCATTTATGCATATATGTAAATGTATTTATATGTAAATATGTATTTATATATAAATATGTGTTTATATGTAAATATGTATTTATATATAAATATGTATTTATGTCATAGCAAACTAATGAGCTATTTTAGCTGTGGTCCAAAAATATCAAGCAGACCATAGAGTTTATGGTTCATGGTTGCCCTTCTCAGTATAGCAAGCCAGTGCCCTCAACAAGTGAAAGAAACCCTAGTGCATTCTTACGCATAGTTCCCTTTCTTCTACCTTCAATTCTTCTTGAAGTTTACTGCTTGTGATACTAATACAGAACTTATTGGCTGACCTTCAAAAGACCATTTTACATCATAATTAAACTCAATGTTAGCTATGAGAGGGAAGAAAAATATTTATGAAGATGACTAATGATAACACAGACTACAGTACTAAACATATTAGATGATTAACAGTACTGAATTCATAAATTACTTCCATAAGACTTTTTCCTGTTCATTAGCCCATACATCTGACAAACGCAGCAGTAGCTACCCTAGTAGGCCACTCTTAGAAGCTGTGGCCATGCGTGATCCTTTATTGTGCTGGTGGCACACTGCATCTCCGGCACACAATGAATCATGGTGAAAACATAGCGGGATGTGCGCTGAGGCCTCCCAGTCCACTTTTGTTTCTTTACCTTCGGAGGCACTCAGCATTAAAATACTCAGATTTTTAGCACTAGTTTCTTTAATTGCTAAGCTATAACTTTCTTGGTTGACACCGGATTTCATCAGCTTCAAGTTCATCCAAAGTGGATGTATCAGTCAGCTTCCTTGCTGCTGCTACAAACACCTGACATGGTCAATTTACAGAAAGAAAGAGGCTCAGTGTTGTAGGGTTCACTCCATGATTGATGGTCCCCCAATTGTTTTGGAGCCTGTGGTGAAGAAGTACATCACAGCAGATGGCAAACTGCTCGCCTCACAGTGGGGAAGCAACGAGAGGAAGCAGCAGCAGCTGGGGTCCTCATAATCCCCTTCAGTGGCTTGCTCATCACAACCCACTGGCCTCCATTTCTTGAAGGTTTCACCACCTCCCAGTATTGCTGCAGGCTGGGAATCAAGCCTTTAAACACACGAGACTTTGAGGAACATTTTTTATACAAGTCACTGTAGAGGAATAATCATTATTTTGTCAAATGATCGCAACAGGAATAGGATGAAAAATGACTGCAGAAACTACTGAACTCTGTGCTCTAAGACCTTTCAGGTGCTGCAGTGTTCTTCTTTACATTATTGTAATGATAAATTTCCGTTTCCATCAGCAGTTGTCTCAATGAAGTAAACTCATTTGCTTATTATAAAAACTGCAGCTAGCCACAAATTTATAGCTCACTGATGTTTGTATTGAATTTAGAAATACTTAGCTCCTAGCTACACTTTCATGTTTCACACGATATGAAAAATCAAGTAAAACATAGCTGTTTTTTGAACCTAAACCTAAGGGATGGCATTGACCAGGACTTATTAACACTGTGTGAATGTAGGTATTGTGCATGGCCATGAAACCTAAGTATCCCTTTTAAGTATTAAGTAGTAACAGAGACTCTTGTTAAACTTTATCTTTTAAATTTAATTTATTTATTTGACAGAGAGAAAGAGGGAGGGAGAAAGAGAGAGAGAGAGAGAGAGAGATAATGGACGAGCCAGGGCCTCCAGCCACTGCAAACGAACTCCAGACACACATGCACCACCTTGTGCATCTGGCTTATGTGGGTCCTGGGGAATCAAACCTGGGTCCTTTGGCTTTGCAGGCAAACACCTTAACTGCTAAGCCATCCCTCCAGCCCCTTGTTAAACTTTTTACAGCCACAATAATACCTGACATTTCCTTGATATCTACATTTGTAGTGTGTGCTCATTGCCTTCATCACGTTCCCTTCATGGAAAAATCATCTAAAAGTACTCTGGATATTTGCTACCTAATTGATTATTGTTATTATTATTTTAGAAGGAGAAACTGAAGCTTGATGAGTTTAAATGACCTGTGCACACCCATTGTCTAATAAGACAAAGAGTATGAGTTCTAATAGCCAAATTCACTTATTCTAAACAATGCTTTCCCCACTATGTCAAGTAAAAAATCTCAAATGATTACTTCGTAGTGATGATCTGCTTTATTTTCTCACATGCTACTTTTATCAAGTATTACTGGATGTTGTCTGGAGGCTTACTCCTGATGAATCAAGCATTTGGACCATTAGTTCTTCCCTGCTAATAGGCACTCTCTCCTCCAAATTATGTCTACTCCATCCAAGACTGTGTTAAAACATTGATCCAAAATGACTCTGCTCTTTGTTGTTAAGAAGCAGAGGCGACAACTTAAAGTGGCATTACTGTTCTAATCAACATGTCAATTTGTAAGTTGATTTCTGTAGAAAATTTGAAGGAAGTAATAGCATGTGAACAAACTTAAAGCAGCATCAGATTTAAAATGTTTTCTGAATGGATATGCAGACATTCATATGGTACATTACTCACTAAGAAATATCTTTTATGCTATCTTATCTTCCTTACCCGAATAATAGTTATAAAAAGGGAGGTTTCTTCAATATGCTAAATTGCTGACAAAGGAGATCTGTCTACCAACAAATGTATCTTAGACTGACAATTCTTGAGGCCCTGCTTTGTAAGTAGCTGCTGTGCCGGCTGTTCTTCGATGGCATCACATTAACATCATTTGATTATTACAAAAAAAAGTAATCGTAATTATTCGCATGCATCACAGTCTGTTTTCTGCTGTTAGAATATCACAGACTGGGTAATTTGTAATGCGACGTTTATTTAGCTCATGGTTCTGTAGAAGTGGTCTGGAGAGAGCCTTCGTGGTATGTCATACCAGGACTGAAGGTGAAGTTGAGTGCAAAAGAGAAAGTCCACAGGGTGTAACTCTCTCCATCCTATGATGAACCTCCTTACCTCACGGCATTGGGGATGAGAATTCCAATAAACACAGAAACTGGGGGCGGGTGGCACATTCCAACCAAAGCACCATGTTTTGGATGAGGAAACAAGATTCAGAAAGACCACCTTGCCCAAAAGCCTCAAGGGATGTGGCGACACTGTGGCTCTTGGCAGGATTCCTCTCCAAATGCCTTTCATAATAACACCAGTGTCTCTACTGAGCAAAGCCCCAGTGACCCCCTGGAACCTGGGCAGTATTAGGAGAGTGTGTGGTCCACAGGGGACACCCAGGGACAGGGAGTTTCTATGTGATGCAGAGGCTCCAGCCTTATTCAATAAGCAGAACCAAGCTCGATGGTACTGGAATATTTGAGGGTTGGGCAGCTCAGCGGACAAGCTACCAACTGTGGGGACTCACCAAGTTGCTTTGCCTAGTTAATTTGTCACATGGCTAAGATTTGTTCATCAAGTTTGGATTTCAGTGAAGCATTATTTACATTGCTTCCATCAGCACAGAGAATTAGACAATGGCATACTGGAAAAGAAATGCAAAAAAGATAGTTGAAATAGTTCACAGGATAGTTTAGCACAATTCAAAGCTTGTAGTGAGAAACAAAACATCCAAATTCTCCCAGCTCATAGTGTGAATGCATTAAATTAACCAGACAATTGTTCAGCTTGCCACTTCATTTGGTCTTTGTGCCCACAGCCTGAGAATTATAATTAAGTAAGGGTGAAATAGTAATTGAATGCTTCAAAGTTATTTCCCCTAATAGCTTAAAATTTCACTTTCATTATTGTGTTGGTCAACTTTCTATTACTATAACTAAGTACCTAAGAAATAAACTTATAAAAGGAAAAGTTTTACTTCATCTGAAGTTTTGGAGTTTGCAGTCCATGATCAAGTGCCTCCATTGTTTGTGCTTCTGATAGGAGGTTTTGGTAACAATAGTAGGGAACATGTGGTAGAGAAAAAAAAGAGGAAGAAGAGGAGGAGGAAGAGGAGAAAGAAGAAGAGGAAGAGGAGAAAGATCCAGGTCCCAGAATCTCCTCCAAGGGCACATTCACAAATAAGACTGTTAAGCCCCGCCTACTAAGAACTCTATCAGGCCTAAATATACCACCTTAGATGCAAAACCTTTAACATATGAGGCTTCGCAGAACATTCCCTCCAAGATACAGCACTATCTAGGATGATGGTCTGTGTATCTAGTCTAAATTATGTCCAGTCCAACTCAATGGTGAAAGAGGATACATCTGGTCAGTATATGCACCACACTGTATTTCTTACCCACCAATAGGTTCCTGAAACTTACACCTAACCTTAAAGCAAGTGATGTGAGGATGATGCCTGAAGTGCCTTTAGGCAGACAAGAAAAATGGACTTTGACTATAGTCTTGATCTTCTTTTTCAGGAACCAGTTGGTGGGGTTGGGGAGATGGCTCAATGGTTAAATAAGGTTCTTGTGAAGTCTGCCAGCTTGGGTTCAATTCCCTAGAGGCAATGGCAAGAGACTTTGGCATGTGCATGTGCTAGCGTGTGCTGTACACATAAATAAATAAATAAAAATAAATAAATAAATAAATAAATAAATAAAGTTTTTTTTTAAAAAAAATCATGGTTGAGAGCAACAATGTAGAGTTAAAATTGTCATAATGCTGTTTGTCTCTGACATCCGTCACTGTGTGCTCATGCTAAAGCAGGACTTGCTAAGAACTTTAGTATTTTTGACAGGTGGAGTAATTGTTTCAACAGCAGTGGCTGAAGTATAAGCCAATGTGTGGCGTCTAAGTGTTTGCCCAAGTCAGAACTAATAGCTCCTGTATTTCCCACAACACCTTTGAAGGAAAGATGTAACATTTTCATTTTACAACAGTGAAGCTCAGAGTTTATTTATTTTGATTTTGAGTTTTTGATTTTTGAGACAGGGTCTCATGTAGCCCAGGCTGGGCTTGAACTTGCTATGTAGCCAAGGATATTCTTGAATTCCTGATCCCCCTGCCTCCATCTCCCAAGAGCTGGGTTACAGGTGTGCACCAATTTGCCAGGGTTATAGAGTTAATTTTTATGGTTTATGGCTTAAGCTTTCTCTGACTTTGGGCTTTTGTTAATATTTTTTAATTTTTTTTTTTTTTTGGAGAGAGACACAGAGAGAGACAGACAGAGAGGGAGAGGGAGACAGATAGAGAATGGGTGCACCAGCATTCTCTCAGCTGCTGTGAACAAAATCCAGATGTGTGCCCCCTTGTGGGCAAGTGTGGCATTACACCCTTGCGTCACTTTGCATCTGGCTAAACGTGGGACCTGGAGTTTGGAACCTGGTTCTTAGGCTTAGCAGGCAGGCACCTTAACTGCTAAGCCATCTCTCCAGCCCTGACCTTGGGTTTTTTAAGCCAAGCATCTCCTCCTCCCTCCTGATTATGAAGTTCTAGTTCTGCACCATTGTCTTAATGATGTTATTTTTATGGTCGTTGTTTTTACTTTAAGCTGCTCCAATGACTTTTTTTAAGACAGGCAGAGTATAAATAATAGATAAAGAATTAATCTGTCATGAAGGGAGACTGCCTACCAACATGTCAGACTGATGGATAGATTCCAAATTATAAAAAGTATCAAACTAATGCACAAAGTTAGAAGCAGCATATTAAATATTTGTCATTTCTCACTTTCAACCTTTCTTCTCTAATTATGTCCAAGCCACTCCTAGTCTTTCCAACAGCATTATGTCAGTAATTGATCTACTTTAAACCATAAAGACACAAGATCAATAAGAAAAGAAAACAAGCTTAAATATTGTTTCAGCTTGATTTGCCTAGAGCAGAAGATGGATGAATGTTGTAGCACAACTTCAGGGACAGGGTGACAGCTTGAGTTGGAGGGTGAGCCATATACAAATTTAAAAAGAAACAAAAGGAATGAAATAGAGGTCTTGATTAACTGTGTGAAATAAAAGTATCTCCGTGGAATAAGATATATGCTCGTCCTTCTCAGGTTGAGCCAAATATTAACCTGGGCTTAGGGCTATAATGTATAAACCCAACTTTAAAATGACAGTAAAATCTTCAGGTTTCATTATCTGGATAATTGGTAGACACATGAGAAATATGTCATATTTAATGACACAGTAGTAAAAGGTATATGTAATTCCTCTTTAAATTGTTATCCATTTCCCCAATTACTTATCTGACTGCTATAGATACATAAATCAAAATTCATCATAAATAAATTATAAAAAATTACTTGGGATTATTCCAAAAGATCTCGTAACTTGAATTTTATTGACACAAAGAAATTGAATTATTGCAAATTATTTACTAATTTATTTGATTACCCCTATTTATTATGCCCAAAGGTCCATGTGTTAAAACTTATTCCCCAGTTTCATACATTTGGGAGTCTAGTGAGAGGTTTGCTGTGGGACCCACCCTCACCAGCCTCTTCTCTGAGCCATAAGGTGAGCAGTTTTGTTCCGTCACGGCTGCTGCCACAGTATGCTGCCACAGGTCCAATAGACCACTGACTAGACATTCAAAAGTGTGAGCCAAAACAAGCCATTTTCTTTTTATAAGGTGATCATTTCAGTTATTTGTTACAATTATGGAAAGCAGAGTAACAGACCTCTGCATGTGCTTACTTCCTCAATTTTTGACAGTGTGATTGACAGAAGGGGTTATGGAGTCCAGCCAAGGAAACAGTGAAAGCAGGGAAAGATGATGGAACAAAATTGGAAGAAGTTATACATGTAGAACCATGACTGAGAAATCCCTCTGTGTGCAGGAGGGACAAGAGGACTTAGATCTTTCTAGACCCCAGCCTTCTGAAGGACAGGCAGGGAAGACAGAAAACAAGTCCACAAATTCTTCAAGTCCCCATTGTCTCAGGTTTCAACATACTGACTAGAATCCTCCCAGAACTGAAGGAGAAAAACTGCTTTTGCTGCTTAGTGAGACTAAGAAACTGAATGTAGTTTGTCATGAAACAACTTAGAAAAAGATACAATTGCAACAAGCTAATCAAAGTTGCAAAGAATCATTGCCTCATTACATAATCCATATAAATTTTATTATGGCAAATGCAATGGCATAGAACACACACACACACACACACTTTCTAATTTCCTCTCTTGCACTTTTTGTATGTGAGAAGAACAAAACCTGGCCTTAGACATCTCACTTTCTGTGCATTTCCTATCCCAGGAGGTCCTTGCATGGGCGGAAACCATAAAATCTACTCAGGAGGGGAGCAAGTCTGGCAGATGTGCTAAGAGTCTTTCTCACATTCTCATTCGATCCTCACAGCAACCTACTATCACCTCCCTTTCATACTCAGAGACTGTAACATCCAAAAGATGATAGTGAAGGCCACACACAAGTAAATGCCACAGATTGAATTAAATTCAGTACTGATTTCAAAGCAAGTTTCTTAAACCACATACTACTGTGATCAGTTCATTCAGTGAATGAATTCAACTGTGCACTATATCCTTGTTAAGCTTATTCTGTGGGCTTGTTCTTTCTTTCTTGACCATGCTTTCTAGTCTATTCTGTTCATTGCTCAATTTGAAAAGGTTCGGTATAAGAATCAGATGCAGGGCTGGAGGGATGGCTTAGCGGTTAAGGTGTTTGCCTGCAAAGCCAAAGGACCCAGGTTCAATTCCCCAGGACCCACGTTATCCAGATGCACAAGGGGTCGCATGTGTCATGAGTTTGTTTGCAGTGACTGGAGGCCATGGTACACCTATTCTCTCCCTCTTTTTGTGTTAAATAAATAAATAAATAAATTTTGTTTTTAAGTATCAGATGCAGTTGGAAAGTCTACACACCTTCACTCTTACCCGAAGGGAGGACAGACTCAGGCTTAGAAACCCTCGGTGGGAGAAGGAAGCAGCTCCACCTCCTCTCCTCTTTGGGAACTTCCGCTTATGGCCTCTTCAGGTCAGGATAAGATAAGAAGCTTTGCCTGTTGGATTCCCCAGGAAGCAGACTCTGAGATGTAGATGAAGGTGGGAGAAATGCTGTGGGATTCACCTGGAAGGGAGGGGCCAAAGGAAAAATTTGAGTCATCTCAACATGACTAATCTAGATGACCCCATGGAAATCTTCAAAGCTGAGGCAGACATTGTGGGTCATCCAGGGCTGGGGAAAGGGGCTATAGATTCATCTGTATCCCACTTTGATCAGTCATTGGCTGGGATGGTCCTCTAGAAAGAGACGTGATGTTGATTGGGCAAGGCAGTTTTCTTCAGGAGAGACAATCCCCAAAGAAAGCTGAAGTCTGACTGGCAGCTTCCAGGCCCAAGCTTTTTTTTTTTTTTTTTTTAACCAAAGACTGGTCTCTCGTGCACATCACAGCATCCACTGCAAAACGAAGGGTTGGAGCCTTCTTTGACCAGAAGCTTATGTGGCTCTGATGCACTTTATGTGTGACACGTACCAAACACTGCTTGTTTTCTTCTTACAGGTACTGTGCTATTCTTTGGAGGCCTTCCTGACACTGAAGGATCTTTCTCTTATGTCAGTGCTATCAATCAGACTGGCTGCTCAACCCTTCCTAACGTCACACTTTCTTCTGCACTCAGGTCCATCTCTTGGCAGGATTTCTTCCCCTCCATGCAGCCTCCTTGGATGGATCAATCAAAGATGAACTATGGAGAAACTTCTACTGAGAAAACAGAGAGACAGAGAGAGAATGGCCAGTGGCCTTCTCAGCCTTTGTGAACCAACTCCAGATGCGTGCATCCCCTTGTGGGGAAGTGCAGCATTGCACCCTTGCATCACTTTTTGTGTCTGGCTAATGTGAGACCTGGAGAATCAAACGGGCCTTCCTAGGCTTTGCAGGCAGTCACCTTAACCGCTAAGCCATCTCTCCAGCCCTCCTGTATATTCTTGATGTTGTCTTCTTCAACATCTCTGGATTCCCTCCTGGAATTACTAGGTCGAGTGTCCAGGCTTCAGAGAGCACCAACTATGTTCCCAAACATGTCCAGAAATGTGGTTGAAGTGGCTGGAGCAAACACTCCTTCCTCTGAGCAATCCTCCCTGCCAGCCTCCTTAACTTCTCAAGGAATTTTCACTCTTTTTGATCTACTTTAGAAGTAGGTGATAGGTTAATAATGGAAGAACTGGTTTTAGAATGGGTGTTGCAAGGGTGGCATAATATCTCAGGAGTCCTAAGTATCCTATGGCATTTTCCTCTAGAACAGTCTTTTGTTTTTGAAGTTCTGAAACTTTAACGTAGCATTTTCACATATAGTCTCATTAGACCACCTTCCCCATTTCCAGTTGTCTGCTCAAATTGGGCAGAACACCTTCTATGGATCTAAAGCAAAGAGGAGTGTTGAAAGTTTACCATAGCATCATAGCATAACATCACCTCATAGGCTCACCAAAGTGAGAAAATGAAGGAGGAGGAGGAGGCGGAAGAATAGGAAGATAGAGCAGAGAAGGAGGAAGAGAGAAAGGTAACAAGGGAAGGAGACATACATGGCATAGGGAAAATGTATTCCCTACCAAGATTGGCATATGACTTGACAAACAGGATATTGCAAAAACAGTAACTGATAGGACATGGCCAAGTGCCCCATGCTGAATACATCCCATCTGACCATGCTGTCACTCACTTGACTTAGAACAAACCCAAGCTGTCAAAGACTGTCCCACCTTGCGTGTGTGCTTCTAGTGGAGGTATCACAGGACTTTCTGAAGACATCAACCTTCAGCTAACTACTGGCCTTGGATATTGGTTTTGAGAATTAAGCTTTACACACCTTTATTTTATTTATCCCAAGTGGTGTCACATGTTTATAACTCATTTATATGAAGTAGACAAAAAAGTAAGGTAGCTGAGCATGGTGGTGCATGCCTTTAATCCCAACATTCAGGAGGCAGAGGTAGGAGGATCACTGTGAGTGCAAGGCCACCATCAGCCTGGGCTAGAACAAGACCCTACCTTGAAAAACCAAAAATAATAATAATAATAATAATAATGGTGTCTATTTTTTTTTTAACCGACCATATCTAACTTTTGGATTGCCCAGTGAGAAATTGAAACTTTGTGTGACAAAGAGGTCAACACAAAGGCTCCTTATACAAGTCTAGCCCTGTTTTTCTCAGTGTCACCTCCTGGAAGGTACCTGTTCATAGTCAGCTTTCGTTTGAGCACACTCCATAACACTTTCTCCTTTTGCTGGAGACCGCCCAATTCTAGAAACCTTGAGAGAAGATATAATAAAGACAGAAGCTACATCCGCACGGTATAAACCCTTACCTGCTATGTGCAACAGCAGTCAGGATTCATACAGCATGACTTAATATCATCCCATTTGCTGAATACGTCTGCCTTCTAGTTCCTCTCAAATTACAGATAGGTTAATAATAGTACTCACCAGTGAATTATATTCATACATAAACTTTTTTTTTTAACTTAAATGCTTTGAAGATGCAAGTCAGAGAAATCTCCCAGACCAAGGGTTTTTTTGTTTTCTTTTCCTCTGACGATTAGCTCCTTTCCCCCCAGTCATTCAGGCCCTGCTTTTACTTGTGTGTTTGGGAGCAGTCAAGATCAGTTCAATCTTCACAAGGTTACACAGCCTCTACAAGGGCAGTATAATCAACACACCTTAGTCCTTCACAGACACATAAATCTTAAAACACACCAGAGCGGGAATGTCAATCTAGGTGACAAGGGTGAAATGACTTGAATACTAAGTGCATATTACTGGTACCAAGGAGTATCTGTGTTTCCTGGTCTCCACTTGGTTCCGACTCCCCTTCCTCTGGGACTTGGTAGGGAATCATTTCAATTCTCACTCTGTGAACCAGGGTGTGAAGAATGCCTGAGGCACTGTGCTCCCCTCTGCCACAGCAAGGGTCTACAAGGAAATCAGGCAACATCTTCTACAGAGTGGAAGAGAAACACTTGAGACCGAGCTCCAAGACATATGTTAGAACCATCACTGTGGCATATATTGAGACTGACCCACGTTAGTGTAGCACTTTAGGCTTGACATGGCTTTTACCAATCAATCTCCAATGCATAGGTGAGCAGCTTTATTAATGGGCTAGAAACTTCCATCCCCTGATAATAAACTATTGAGCAAAGTAGGTAGACAAAAGTAGGTAGACAAAATCTCGAGTGGGTCCCTCCCACCCAACTCAGAATTCCAAATAGTATGAACACGAGCCACGTAACCCAGTCTCGGTCCTATTGAGGTTTTTCTCTCATCCAGTGGGGAAGAACTCATTTCCTGGACCAAAGTACATCAGCCATGGTTAAAAGGCACAGACATTTTCATTGATCCAGTCATTTCCTTGGCCATTATGAAATAACAGATGGTAAGACAAGGAGCATGTATGCCAGCCAGCAAAGGTGGGGCTGAGAAACAATTAGGTGGCTGGGGATGGTGGTGGCTGAAATCCTAGCACTTGAGAGGCTGAGGCAGGAGGATTATCATGAGCTTGAGCCCAGCCTCAGCTATATAGTGAGTTCTAGGCCATGCTGGGCTTCAGAGTAAAACTCTGTCTCAAAGTGAGGGAGAGAGGGCAGGATGGGGAAAACATTATTTATTTGTCAGATATTTTAGTCCTCAAATAGTTAAACCAAGTACTAGGGGAAAAGATTCACGGTAGGTACATGCCACACAAGTATGAGGACCTGAGGTTTTTCACCAATACCCAATTAGTAACTCCAGGCAAGTCAGCATGCTCCTATAATCTCAGCACTGGGGAGGCAGAGGCAGGAGGCCACCTGGAGCTCACTGGCCAGTCAGTCTAGACACACTGGTGATCTTTAGGCCAATGAAAGACTTTGTCAAACAAAAAAAGAAGTCACCAGCATTTCTGAGGAACAATACTCAGGGTTGTCCTCTGGCTTCCACATTAACAAGCACACATGCGCTCACATGCATACACATGTGCTCATACACATACAAACACATACACATACTTGTACATTTGCACAATTTTTAACACTCACATGCAAAAAAAAAAAAAAAAAAAAAAGTAAGTAAGTAAAAAAAAAAAATAAAAGTAAAACCAAAGAGCAAATGTGGTTCCAAGTTCTAATCAGACTCAAATGATAACCCACTACCTAGAGGTCATGGGAAGGCTGATCCTCTCTTCCGTGTGCTCCTCTCACACAGGGAGAAGCTGACATAGTCCAAGAACTGGTCCCAGATGGTGATGAGGGAGCCTTTGTCACTTGGGCATCCATCTATTCATTTATTTGAAAAGCACACTTTTTTTTTTAATTTGAGAAAGAGAGAGAAAGAAAGAAGGAGAGAGAGAGAGAGAAAAAATATGGGTGTGCTAGGGACTTTAGCCACTGTAAAGGAACTCCAGACATGTGCACCCCTTGTGTGCATGTGCAACATTGTACGCTTGAGTCACTGTGCGTCTAGTTTATGTGGGACCTGGAGACTTGAACATGCGTTCTTAGGCTTCACAGGCAAGCGCCTTAAGTGCTAAGCCATCTCCTATGAAATCCCCCTTTTACCAAGCAGCTGCTTTGTGTCGGGTCTCAAGAATGCTGTGGGCTTGAAGAGACTTGAAAGCATTGCCAAAAAGAGTTGGAAATAATTTCTTTTGGATTAATTCTAAGTGTTCCATTTATTCAGAAGGAAGCATCTTCATTGCTTCTCTGAGCTGCAAGGAAACAAAAGTTCAGTCTAATGGGAAAAGTGGCAAATACCTAGAAGAATCAATGGGAAATGCTGGTTTATGAACTTCGCTGCCTCAAGTGTAATCAAGAAGCAACATAAGGCCATTGCCATCTTACAAAGACAATGAGTTCCTCACAAGGTGCTGCCATCACTCTGCTGTCCTGGCGGCATCGCTCTCCCTCTGCAGTGACCACGTCGTTGTTTCTCTCAGACTGATGCACATTAGCAGGGTGTTAGCGCTCTTCATCTCAGACTGCACCTCATGGCTCTTCAAGCCAAGAAACCAGAGGAAACAGTCTCAGGAGTCAACAAGTAGAAACGGTGAGGGAAGATGCTGTGCTAGCTGGTAGGCATGGCAGAAAGAACATTAAATCCATTGTAAAGCTGTAGATGTCATGACTCAGTGCACAGAGGAGTTACGGTTAGACATTCAGTTCCCAGGAAGGGAAAACAGACAGTGCAATGAGGGAGAGACAAGAAGGGAGGAAAAGTGGGCAGAACATGTGTGTATGTGTTTGTGTGTGTGTGTGTGTGTGTGTGTGTGTGTGTGTGTGTGGTGTGGCATGCATGCAGATGTCAAAGACTAACCTTGATTTTTTTTAATTAATTAATTTATTTTTTTGGTTTTTCGAGGTAGGGTTTCACTCTGGTCCAGGCTGACCTGGAATTCACTCTGTAGTCTCAGGGTAGCCTCGAACTCATGGTGATCCTCCTACCTCTGCCTCCCGAGTGCTGGGATTAAAGGCCTGCACCATCGCGCCTAGCCAGCCTTGAGTTATTGTTCATCTCCTTCCTTGAGACACCAGGAAGGCGAGACTAGCTGGCCCACAGGTTTCAAGCTGCTGCTGACTCTGCTTCCCATTGCCACAGCATGTTGGAGTGGGGATGCATGTACTACTTTGCCTCTGGCTTTATGTCTCTGGTGCCAGGTATCTGGACTCCAGTCAGAAGGCCTGTGGAGCAAACACCTTTAACCACTAAGCCATCTCCCTAGTCCCAAGGAATTTCACCATGGATATTATGTGACATGTATATTCCATTACATTGACAAAAGGGAATGACAGATTGTTGGAGGGGTTCGGGGGTAAGGATGGCTGTCTAGGGGTCAAAGGAAAAAGGCAACACAGGTAAGACTGTGTGCCTGAAACAATCTCCTCAAGATTCTCTGTCTGACTATTTTCCTCCAATCAGATCTTTGCTTTCCTTTGGAAACCATTTCTTTTTATTTGCCTGCCTGTCTTCTTATTCCTGTTTGCAGACCTTCAGGTGTAGCAATTTGAACTCCAGAGGAAAAGAGATGAAATTATTTTAAGAGTCTCAAAAAAAAAAAAAAAAACAAATCATCTGGTGAAAATATTTTAAAGGGATTCCCTGCTACATGATGTTATTTCCATCTCAGAGTCCCCCTAGGGATACAAATGACGCTAAGAAATTACAATCATTTACCAAAAGAGGCCACGCAAAGCATTTAATTTTCTGACATGCCAGGAAAACACAGAGTAATGTGTGAATATGGGAGACATGAAGTCAGTTTTAAGTGCTAGCACTTATTTTTAGAGTCAATCACAGTGGTGTGGTCTCCTTGGGCAGGAAATGCACATGAAAAATTCAGTATTCACTAGGATGATATCACAGCCACTAACTCATTTATCTTGGTTCAAATATAATAGCTGGCCAAGGCAGGACTCAGTCATGAAGAATATTAGGGTCCCAGCTCTAGGAGTAGATTTCCAGTTACTCAGTGCAGGATGTGGCTCCTAGAAGGCTGGTAGAGCCAGATGGGCACATCCATTTCAACTCTGATCAATGGCTTCCCATTGCTAACTGAAATCAGCAATGCTCTGACCACTTACACCATGGACACCAACGAGCACAACAAATCAGGACTTCATTACCAACCCCCCATCCCACTCTGGACATTTAAAAATTTTTTATTCATTTACTTATTGTTCATTTTATTATTTGTGAGAGGAGAAAGAGAAAGAATATGAATATAAGTGCACCAGGGTCTCTTGACCATGCACACAAACTTAACTCATGTACCACATTGTGCATCTGGCTTTATGTGGGTCCTGGGGAATCAAACCCAGGCTGAGATGCCTTGTAAACAAGCTCTTTTAGTGCTGTGCTATTCTCCCCAGTACTTGAAACAGTTTTTGAACATTTACTAAGTATCACTATGCATAGGAGAAGAAACAAACCAAAAAAAGTGGTCATTTGTCCACCTCATTACAATGCAATGGTTGTGTTTTAGCAAGTATCAGGTCATAGTCTGTGGGATGCAGCTCAGTGGTAGAGCACTTACCTGGTATGCTCAAGGCCCTAGCTGCAAGCCCTGGCACAGCAGGTGGGGAAACTAAGGCTTATCCTGCAAAGATATGGGTGAAAATCAGCGTGGTGTTTATCTGGCCAAAGTGGTTGCTCCTGATGAAAGTGAACAGGCAAACAGACACTGTCTGTGATATTATCATGTGGCTAAGGTTATTAAATAACTGTGGTCTTCACCTTGCCCGACAGTCAATAAGGAAAAGATAATGCAACTGCTGCGGGCAGTTGTGCTTCCCAAGGGTTGATGCTAGGCACCAGCTCCACACACTGGGTCACCAGCATCATGTGCCCACAGGATGCCTTTCTCCAAGACCCTATGTCACTCCATTGCACATGAGCTTCAGGGCATTAGCTCCTTGGTTTGTACCACTTCCATTTTCTTTGCAAGTAAACTCAGAGGCTCAGAGATGCCATTTCTGTCCTTAGCACACATCCTATTAGCAATCTTGAGCAATATTCCTAAAAATTGATTTTGCATTCTTATTTAAAAAAAAAAAAACAACTCTGTGGATCTGTGGGTGTGGCTCAGTGGATAAAATACTTGCTGTGCAAATGTGAGTACATGAGTTTGAATTTCCAGGAGCCATGCAAAGTGGGACACTGTAGCTCTCGTGTCTGTAATCCCAGCACACCTAGAGCAAAAGAAAGATAGAGACAGGAGAATTGTCTGGAAGCTCACCGGCCAGCTAGGCTAGAGAAGGCAATGGTGAGCAATGAATAACCCTTCCTCAGACAAGGTAATTCAAGTCTCTTTTACAGGAATGTAGATATCAGTAAGGAAAATCTCATCTCACATATGCAGTTGTCTGGAGCTCAACCAGCCGCTCCCCTCCTTATAATCCCCACTGGTACCAAGTGCAAGGAGTGCACCTCAGCAGCCAGCTCCCAAAGCCATCTCTGGCTCAGTTATCATTAGTCAATGTGGTGAGTAGTTTGGGGCTTATTTTATGTGCAAGAACAAAGAGTTTTATTTTTATTTTTCTCAGTTTTGTGTAGCTGAGCCTTGACTCCCAAGGACAGTGAAATGGCTTTTATTTTTTTAAAAAAATATTTATTAGAGCGAGAGAGAGAGAGAAAAAAAAAACAATAGGTGTGTCAAGCCTCTAGCCATTGTAAACAAACTCCAAACGCATGTGCCACCTGGTGCATCTGGCTTTATGTGAATACTGGGCAACTGAACCTGGGTTCTTTGGCTTTGCTGTAATCACTAAGCCATCTCTCCAGACTGGCTTTTTAGCTCTTTTTTTTTTTTTTTTTTTTTTTTTTGAGGTAGGGTCTCACTCTAGCTCAGGCTGACCTGGAATTAACTACATAGTCTCAGGGTGGCCTCAAACTCACTGTGATCCTCCTGCCTGTGCCTCCCGAGTGCTGGGATTAAAGACGTGCACCACCACACCTGGCTTTTTTTAGCTCTTTTATTTAAAACTGGCAACTCCCCCTTTTTGTCACTTATCTGATCATATGTGATACTTAGCATATGTCATCTTGTGTAGTCATACAAGTGTGTGTGTGTGTGTGTGTGTGTGTATGTGTATGTGTGTGTGTGTGTGTTTGAAATGATAACTATGAAACATGTTGAAGGTTTTATGTCCTGTAGTATCTAATATTCAGCCAAGACTTAATTCTTTACATAAAACAAAATAGCAAATCTATCTCATTGGTATACAAGTTTGCTTTCATCTGCAATATATGCAAAGAATTGCATGTTTTGTCTATTTTTGCAGTGCTGCGGACTGAACCTAGGACACATGAGCACGTACTATACTACTGAGTTAAATCCACAATCCCAAAGAATGGCTTTAAAGCAAATATCTTTATGATTTTTATATCAGCAAATGTTTGGTTTGTATATCTATATTATATAGTTATATGCCTGTGGTTACACAATAATTTCTTAGGTGAAAGGGGGTAGGTCACAAGCAGAGAAAGTTTACTAACCTCTGAGTTTGAGTGAGGTCTCGGATGCACAGAATTCAAGAAAATCATTCTCCTATATGTACGATGATTGGAAGTATTTAATTTTCAAAAGAGAAATTATGAACTAGGTCCTCTGATCAACTGTAGGATTTATTGTATGCTTGAGTTGCTAGCATTCTGCCTGACGTACAGCTCATGCTTAGTGAATGTCCATCACTTGCCACTCCCTGATGACCTCGGATTAAACTTGCATTTGAACTCTGACTGTGGATGTTCTCTGAGCCATCTTACCCTGACACCCATGCACCCCAATGCTGCCTCACCCCCACTTTCACAGCCACTTGCTGATGAGCACTGGGAGTGCCAGCATATGGGGTAGTGATAGGCAAAGGAGGAGTATGGGCTCTGGGGTCTAGCAGATCTTGCTTGATTGAACCTTAGGATGTCTCATTTATTTGTTTTGCTTTCAACAAGTCATTCACCTGTCTGAATGGCAGGTTTGAAGGTATCTGTTAAATAAAGGGGTGTGCAATTCCTGTCAGAGCTGGCAGACATGGCTTGTCAGTCCCTAGTCACACCCTCTGGGACTCCAGTTTCTGCTCTACTTAGTTCCCTTTGGATGTGTTGTTGGCATTAGAGTAATAAACTTCTTCCTGCTCATTACAATTCCTACCTAGAATATACAGCATAAGTGACTGACAGTCCATCAAGGGCCTGAGCTGTACTTGTCAATCAATGCAATTGCAATAACTACGTGGCTGCAACCTGCATTCTGACCTTTTAAATGTATGAAACCAGACTACTTGGACACCACTTTGTGAAACTTATTCTGGGCAAGTAGCATTTGTGACCACCCCCTCCCCCCCCCTGAGTGGCCATCTTCAACTTGGCTTTAAATAAGCTCCATTCTCACACTCAGTGTGCCTCAACTTGCCTCCTAGGCTGGTGGTTTCTCCATGTATAAAGTGAAGATAACTCAGAGGGTGGCTGTGAGGGTTAAGACAGGCTGTGTAGGCACGGGCTTTAGCACTTCCTCACAATGGCATAGTTATCAGCACTCCCTACAGCAGGTTCTCTAAGGTGTTTGGAATTTGAATTCGAATTTCCTTCAGGGACATAGTCTATGCTCTTCTCTGGTTTTCAGAGGCCCCTTTGCCTTGGCAATCTCTCCTTCCTTTCCTCAATCTCCCTGTATCTGCATCCCACATACCCCACCAGCCCTGCCCTAGCCCCATAGCTCCACAGGGTTCAAAAACAATCTGCTATGGACTGGGGATATAGCTTACTAGTAGAATGATGCTTAGCATGGCCAAGGTCCTGGGTTTGCCCACCAGACACCACAAAGCAAACAAACCATACACTCAAAGCTCATCCATCTTTACAAGGTAACTCATTTATCTCCCCCCCCCCGCAAAAAAAAAATAATTCCCTATGCCTGTCTGTATGTATCATCTTGACAAATGCCCTGTACCTAAGGGCTCTGGGTAAGAGAGAGGCTCTGTTCTGGTGGACAGTCATGGACATTGCTCTCGTCAAGGTTACCTGGCATTTAGATCCATGCACCTGCCAACACAGTTTCTCGGTATTCTAAAGAAACTGGGAAACAGAAATTGGTAAAGGAAAATGGATTTATTTAGGGTTTTGTTAAACATGATGGTGTTGGGGTTGGAAAAGGAGTCTAATTTCCTTTCTACCATGCCTGTGGCTACATTATAATTTATTGAAAACCATAACACAAAGGCTGGAAGTCATGCGAATTTATCTGGGAGACAGTTTAACTGCTCCTTTCCTGGGAGGAAGGGGATGGCTGTGTCTCATATTCTATCTGTTCTGTTATAGGTATGTTTTTTTTAATTTTAAAATTTTTTGTTTATTTATTTAATTTATTTATTTGAGAGTGATAGACAGACGGGGGGAGGGGCGAGAGAGAGAATGGGTACACCAGAGCCTCCAGCCACTGCAAACAAACTCTGGATTCATTCACCACCTTGTACATGGGTCCTAGGGAATCGAGACTTGAACTGGAGTCCTTAGGCTTCACTAGAAAGCACTTAACTGCTAAGCCATCTCTCCAGGCCCTTTTTTATTTTTTAAATTTAGACAGAAAGAGAGAAAGAGAGAGAATTGGTGCACCAGGGCCTCAGCCATTGCAATCGAACTCCAGACCCTTGTGCTACCTAGTGGGCATGTGCAACCTTGTGCTTGCCTCACCTTTGTGTATCGCGTTTACGTGGGATCTAGAGAGACATCCAACATGGGTCCTTAGGCTTCACAAGCAAGTGCCTTAACTGTTAAGCCATCTCTCCAGCCCAGGGACAGTTTTTTAAACTCAAGTCCAAGTAAAGGAACATGGACTCTTAATAGTTTCTCATTTCTGAAAGATAAAGAAAGGCCTTGTTTTGTTTTGTTTTGTTTTATGGGATGTGTGGTGGTTTGATTCAGGTGTCCCCCATAAATTTAGGTGTTCTGAATGCTAGACTCGCAGCTGATGGAGATTTGAGAATTAATGTCTCCTGAAGGCAGTGTATTGTTGGGGGCCAGCTTATGGGTATTACAGTCAGTTTCCTCATGCCAGTGTTGGGCACACTCTCCTGTTCCTGTTGTCCACCTTATGGTGACCAGGGGGTGATGTCTACTCTCTGCTCATGCCCTCGTTTTCCCTGCCACAATGAAGCTTCCCTCTTGAGCCTGTAATCCAAAATAAACCTCTTTTTTTTCCCCCACAAGCTACTCTTGGTTGGGTGATTTCTATCAGCAATGTGAACCTGACTGCAACAGTAATGTGGTACCAGGAGTGGCATTGCTGCTACACACCTGACTGTGTAGCTTTGACCTTTTGAAGCTGATTTTCAAGAGGAATGTGAAAGGATTTGAAACCTTGGCCTAAGGGATGCTTTGCTTTAAGTACAGCTTGATGAACTATACTGGTCAGAGCTGAAAGACCTGAATGCAGTAAGAACTACAGACAACCAGGGCACACATCAATCTTGTATTGGTTGAATATTTTTTTGCTATGCTAAATGCCATCTTTTGCAGTGTGAATGTTTATTCTGTGTCCTTGTGGGTTTGGGGGGGGGCGGGATAGTTTTTTGGTATTATGGCTCAGTTAAAAGATCTTGGATTTATGGGGATTTTGAACATCATTAGGATTGATATAAAAATGTAGGTACTTTGATAGTTGTACTGAATACATTGTGTTTTCTATCATGGATCTGTTGAAGAGAAGGAAACAATATCTTTGCACCAGGTGCTTCTGCTTGGTCTTATCCTTACATTGGATATTGTCCTTAGAAATAGTGTCATTGAGTACAAGATACACAGAGGCAGCATTCTGTTCCACACAGTGAACTTTCTACACTAAATGACTGATTGAGGAATTACTGGAGGACTCGGGGTGTTCCTTAACATATGTCCAGGTTTCTTGACTCAAACAAGAAAGTAGTGAAAGTATGGATTTATTACAAGTGAGTGTGAAAGCAAAGACAACACTCCACTGGGCACAAGTCCCCGAATTCTTTCCGGAGGTACTTTTCCAAGATCCTTTTAGAAGTTTAGGTGGAAGGAGGAGCTGATCCTCATGGGTAGGAGTTACCCTGGTTGATAGATGGACTGTTATAATATTATGATGTCAGGCAGTCAGCACATGCATGGAATGCACAACCTATAATGTTAAGTATATATATGCCCTGTCATATATACCCTTGAAATGGTAAATACAGGTTTTTCCTGTCCAATCACTTCTAGGACAGATTGGCCCTCACTGAGCTTGTGCCTAACTCTACTCTTTAAAAAAAAAAAAAAAAAAAAAAAAAACTTAAAAATTTTTTTTATTATTTTTTTGGAGAGACACACAGAGAGAGAGAGAGAGAGAGAGAGAGAGAGAGAGAGAGAGAGAGAGAGAGAGAGGAAGACAGAGATGGGTGCGCCAGCAGTGTCTCACCTGCTGTGAACGAAATCCAGATGTGTGTGCCCCCTTGTGGTCAAGTGCGGCATTGCACCCTTGCGTCACTTTGCATCTGGCTAAACGTGGGACCTGGAGATTGGAACCGCTGGAGATTGGAACCAGTGTTCTTAGGCTTAGGAGGCAGGCGCCTTAACCCCTAAGCCATCTCTCCAGCCCCCTAACTCTACTCTTAATTGTCTTTTCTTGTATCTCCTTTTACCAGGATGTGGCTGAACACAAATTACACAGGAGTAGAGGTGCTGGGTATTGTCCTGCTTGGAAAGTTGTGGGCAAGGAGAGGTATCCCAGGTTGCCTGGTTGTACCCTATGCTTGTCTGCCTCAAGGGTGGGGCAGAATCCTCAACACTGAAAATCATTCAAGCTGTATCAAGATGACTTCCTTACAGGTTTAAGCATTAGGAGTGTGAATGGAAGTACTGAGGGGAAAAAAATATTGCACCCATGTAAAGGACTACAAGGACTGATTTTAGAACATTTGTGATTGTGTAGAGATGGGTCTTAAAGGAAGAAAAGGTAAGAGACAGATATTGGCTAGGCAGCATAGGGGTAATGGACCCCAAAGTGAATAGCTTTCTATTGGCTAAGTGTAGGAATTGACCTTGGGCCTGTAAGGGAAAATCTAGCTCATTGCACTTCACTTCAGGTTAGAAACATCAGAAGGATCTGACCCTTCCTTCTGCATCCTTAGAGAGTCCTAGGGAATTAACATTCTGAGAAGACTGCCCTTTTCCACAATTCCCAACGCCAGACTCCTGGCATCAGGAATAAACTGGCGAAACCAGCTAGCTACCCATCTATAGTGCTCATATACAAGCCTGTGAAGGGTCTTCCTCATGCAGCAACTCCACGTAAAAGAAAACAGATCTGAGGTGGGCTTCTCAAACCTCCTCTTGCCTCTGTGAGCAAGAGTCCTACCTTGCTAATTCCCCCGTATCTTTCCCCCCCCCTAAAGTTTTAAGCTATAATAAAATCTTTCTGAAACTTGTCTGCTGGTCTCTGGATTTCATTCTTCGAATTCATAGGACACAGATCCAGGAACACCCCAAATTATCAGTGTGTTGCCATATAAAGAACCCCTGTATCAGATTCCTGTATCAGAAAGCCAAATTGTCTTGACCTATCTAGGCCCCCTTAATAGCCATGCACTGCTCTCTTCTGAATTTGGCCTAACATCTATCCTTGTGACTTTAGATTAATCCTTTTTGAATGTACAAGCAGGCCACTAGCTTCCACAACCCAAAGGCTAAGAATGTCATCGGACAGCTTTTGAGGTTTATTGCAGCAATTTTCCTACTTGCTGGAACCCAACCTGATACTCGCACTAATGTAGCTAAAGTGTTTTGATTTATGACTTTTCTTCTGTTCTGTTACTATAAAAATGTCATGACGCTGTTAGTATGTTGAACCCTGGTCTTTGAGGTCACCTAAACCTGTGTTCTCAGGCCATGGTTCTTCATATTCATATTGAGGTGAGTGAGAGCTGTATTTCTGTGTTGACAGGAGCAATCAATGTAATGACAAACCCAATGGACCACAATTCTGTTGAAATTTCATGTTACTTTGATAGTAGGATTATTACTATATTTTAAAATTCAAAAATTTGCTAGGCATGGTGGTATATGCCTGTAATCCAAGCACTCAGGAAACAGAGGATTGCTCCAAGTTTGAGGCCAGCCAGATTTATGTGGTGAGTCCCAGGCATAAACTAAAATTTTGAAGATTATATATTTTTTAATCGATTCATGTGAGTGTGGCGTGTGTGTGTGTGTGTGTGTGTGTGTGTGTGTGTGTGTGTGCTGCAAATAGCACCAGATGGATGTGCCACACATGCCCAACTTTGTGTTGGTTTTTGTGAGTGCTGAGGAATTGAACTCCTGACTGACCAGTTGTGCAAGTTGGCAACTTTATCATTAACCCCATTCCCCAGCTGTAAAATAAAGTTCAAACATTTTAAACAAAACTGAGAAAGTCAGCTTCATATGCCCTTCATACTTACCATTCATTTTGCAGCCTGAGTAAGGGTGCAATAAAAAATTAAAATTAGGGCTAGAGAGATGGCTTAAGGCACTTGCCTGCAAAGTCAAAGGACCCAGATTCGATTCCCCAGTACCCATGTAAGCCAGATGCACATGGTGGCATATGTATCTGGAGTTCATTTGCAGTGACTAGAGGCACTAGTGTACCCATTCTTTCTCTCTCTCTCTCTCTCTCTCTCTCTCTCTCTCTCTCTCTCTCTCACACACACACACACACACACAAATAAAAAACAAAAAATGTTTTTTTTTTAAAGAAATTAAGATTTAAAAAAGGCAGTGGAATCAAGACCTGTCAATTCTACTTTGGAAATGAACACTCTAGAACCAGCAGGGCATACTCCGAGGGCAGTTCTTCATTTAGCTAATCCTTTTTTTTTATCATGAGAAAACAATTCTTTTTCCTTTGGAGCCTGAGCAGGGACATTTGTTAATCAAAATCTCCTTTGCATGTTCCTGTAGGCCAACTTGATTTGAATGACAGCAGTCTGCTAGTGTTGCATATAGACCCAATAAGTTGGAACACTCTTACCTAGGAGAAAATAGAAACCCCAATGCTGAGTGCACATTTGGGGTCAGGCTGGTCTCCTGGGAACAGCATAGATACTTTGTTACTATGTTTTCAATTTAAAACCCATCTTCCATTTGACACTTCAATCGTTATTCCTAGGGCTTTTTCTTAGGCCTTCTACAGTTCTCATGCGAGTACAATTCAGGACCATTTATTGAATACCTGGTCGGGACAAATCGTTGAGTAAGAGTTGTTACAAAAATATTGAGAAATTCTTAAGGAAGGAGACTGGAACCGAGGTTATTATGTAACTATTTCTGCCAAATTGAAACATTGGAGGGAGGAGAGAAGCTTGGTCATCTTAGAAGGCTCAGGATCCTCAAGTAACCTACCCGGATCAAGAAGTTGAGAAATGACAAGTTCACAAGGCCTCTTCCGAAAGGTGTATAAGCGGTGAGAACTGTTGGGGAGAAGGTACTACTTAGCTGGAGGAGCTGCCTGTAAATTGTTCCAGGAGCACCAGGGACGCGGCCTTGACGAGTCCTCACCCAAGCTCCGGTAGGCTTTTCTGCAGTGCAGCTGTCCATGCTCCTGAAAGTGACTCCTCGCCAATGGTTTTGCACATAACCCCTATAGACTCACGGGTTCACTAAGGTAAAACCCACCTGACTGCTGTTTCTACAAATGCATTTGAAAAGTGCAGTGGCTGATGACTTTCTTTAGTCCTATAATAAAGGTATGATATGCAAGTTGAGAGCAATGACACCTTTCTCTGCTCTTGGGTGGGCGATAGTCAGGATCTATGATGCTGGACACTCAAGTTTCCACTCAGTTCCTGGCCTCCAGGTTCCTGTTTTATGAATTTGATGAAAGAATTTCACAGATAATAGAAGGATGGAATTGAAACACCAGAAGCTAGACAGTTTCGTTGTTAGGCAGGCAGATAGGGAAAAAGGGCCCTTAGTAGGTGCTTATATTCTAACCCACTTCCTTCTTCTTCCTGGCTTAAATGAATTTTCCCACATGCCCAATACTGGATGCATTATGGATCAACCAGTGCCTTCTCTTTCATTTACGGTAACCAGTTATGGACTCTACATGGGAGGGCTTGGCCCATTCAATAAAAGTTCAGTTCCTACTACAACTGCAGATTTCCCAGCTCTAGATTCCCCTCCTCACGGAGGAGTTTGTTCTCTTTGCTTTCCTTACCTTTTACTTTGAAATAATCATATTCGTTTAAATATTTTCCTGCCTTTTGGTTCTTTAGTACAGAGGGAAAAGGAACCCAACACTCCTAGACGGTATTAGAATGGAGAAAGATTTTGTTGTCTGCCTTAGAGGAGGGAAAGACTCCCATTGAGACAGGAAGAGGTCTCCATCGGTAAGGAAGAGAACCCACCTGGGACACGGTTGGAGTTCTCCTGGGAAGGGAATTCCTTTAGGGAGTAAAACCCAGGCTCCCCAGGATTCTAGGTAAAGATTCATGCTCCCAGGCAAACGAACAGTTTTCCCAGGGATCTTAATTCTCTAGGAAAGGGTGCAATCTTCTCCAAAGATAATTCTCTATGATCTTTCTCCCTTGGAGGGTGTAATCCTCCAGAAAGGAAAGAAATAAGGGGGGTGAAACCCCAGGCTCTCCCTACAGGCTCAAGGACACTTCCCACATTTTGCCACGGAGAAACCTATTAACTTTGGAGGTCCTGTTACTCTGAGCTGTCTACCAATTTCTATCTCCTTCAAAATCTTCATGAAATTTTCAGTCTGTTGGAACAGAGAGTTTGGGTAACCCAAATCTGTCTTCCAGGATCCTGGTTACTCATATTTGGCTCCAGAATAAGCTAGCTCTCATTTCCTTTGAGGTAAGAACTGTGTTTTATGTTGAGCTTGTGTTGTATAGAAACACACATGCATTCATCAATACAAAAAAATGGACATACATATGCATACAAAGCACGCAGATGCATCTCACACACATAAGTATATATACACGTGTACATGAAATCATTGTCAATTCTAGAATGAAAGCTTCAAAACAAGAATGATGGGTGTTTTGGTTTTCTGTTCCCTGGGCCTTTCATTATTCTAAGAAATAGAATGGCTATCTAGCTATCCCGCTCCACTTTTATTAATGCTAGTGGTACTACAGGGTACTAAGGTCCAGAAACCTACTACCTGTTTTCCTGTGTTCCAGAAGAAATTGGGAAGCAGAACTTTGCAAAGGAAAGTAGATTTATGTGCAGTTTGGCCAAATGAGAGTGAAGAAAGGGAGGATAACTTTCCTCTCCACTGTGCCTGCGACCATCCTACAATTCTTCAGTTTATAGAAAGCTGTGAGACAGAGGCTAGACTACATGTAAATCTATTTGTAAATACGGTTAATTGATCATTTCTTAGGGGAAAGGGATCTGGGACTCAGGTTGTTCCATTGTCCGTATTCTCTGTTATAGAGACAGTTTCTTTTTTGTTTGTTTGTTTGTTTGTGTCCATTTAAGTCCAAGTCAAGGAAAATAGAGCCTTAAAAATGTGCGTGACTTTAATCCCAGCACTTGGGAGACAGAGGTAGGAGGATCGCCGTGAGTTCGAGGCCACCCTGAGACTACATAGTGAATTTCAGGTCAGCCTGAACTGGTGTGAGACCCTACCTTGGAAAACAAAACAAACAAACAAACAAAAAAAGCCTATCTTTGAAAGAGAAAAGTGACTGAGTTTTTGTGTAATGTAAGACCCCATCTGCTTTGGCCTGGTGGATTTCTTGATCCTAGCTCCATTCTTTGCATAGCTAAGAGAGTGGAGGTTTTCTGTGTCTTTCCTTTGAAGGTCAGCTTCAAGTTCCAGGCTCCTATTTGACTGTTGAGAACACTAATTTTGCTAGTGAAAAAGGAAATCGGCT
Organism: Orientallactaga sibirica; assembly: GCA_036365145.1. Lineage (NCBI taxonomy): Eukaryota > Metazoa > Chordata > Mammalia > Rodentia > Dipodidae > Orientallactaga > Orientallactaga sibirica. The sequence continues at coordinate 14,912,054 of JAEOAD010000035.1, read as the reverse complement.
GGTAATCAAAGGAGTGGCAAAGGTATCTCTCTTAAATGATGTTCTGTCCTGTCTGGGCTTTGTCATGAGGACCCTGCATTATGTCAACAGAGACACAGCAGGAGGCACTGCCAGCAGCTTGAGGAGCTCCTTAGCCTTAGAGACCTCCACTCAGGGAAAGCCAGATCCTTCTTCACAGGAAGCAGGAGCCAGTATGAAGCAGAGGTGGAGTTTGCCAGGGAGAAAGTTTAGCATAGGTTGAAGCATGAATTTAGTAAAAGGGGAACACTCAAAGAATGAATAGGGTATCTGGCCTCATAGCTTTGGGGCTCTCAAAGGAGAATGGCACTTAAGTGTTTTGCCAGTAGTCATATATACTACTCTGATGACTCTCATGTTACATCTCAAAAAAGTTGTTAAGAATGCACGACCCACAATCCCCATGGGGATAACTGGCATCCCCAATGAGGAGGGTCCCTTTGGAGGGGGGAGGACAGGGAGGAGGCCAAGGATGGTAACAACATGTGCTGTTTACACACTGAGTATGCATATAACTAATAAAAAAAATCTGGCAGGAGACTACAACAATGCAACTTTTGTGAGTCACACACATACTGGGAAACTGGGGTAGCTTTTATTTTTTAAAAAGTATTTTATCTTCATTTATTTGACAGAGAAAGAGGGAGGGAGAGAGAGAGAGAGAGACAGAGAGAGAGAAAGAATGAGTGTGCCAGGGCCTCTAGCCACTACAAATGAACTCCAGACATGTACGCCCCCTTGTGAATCTGGCTAACTTGGGTCCTGGGGAATCGAACCTGGATCCTTTGGCTTTGCAGGCAAATGCCTTAACTGCTAAGCCATCCTTTCAGCCCTGCTTTTTCTTTTCTTTTCTTTTCTTTTCTTTTCTTTTCTTTTCTTTTCTTTTCTTTCTTTCTTTCTTTCTTTTTTTTTTTTTTTTTTTTTTTTTTTTTGTGGTAGGGTCTCACTCTACCCCAGGCTGACCTGGAATTTACTTGGTAGTCTCAAGGTGGCCTTGAACTCGCAGCGATTCTCCTACCTCTGCCTGCTGAGTGCTGGAATTAAAGGTGTGTGCCACCACACCCAGCTTTGGGGTAGCTCTTTTGATCTACGGCTGCCTGAGTCACCCATACCCCTGTAAGTGACCTTAATAAATTCACTGCTTCACCAAAAGAAAAAAAAGTTGTTAAGAAACTATTTTGTTTTCAAAAAAGAACGAAAGAAAGAAAGAAAATTTTCTTTGATTTTTCACCTGTGTTTCCATAAATGAGATTATGGGGTAGCTCACAGGTGCCTTGGGTAGGTTTGTAGTCTGATAAAATAAAGCCATGGGTCACAAGGATTACAAGGGGGTTAAAACAGGTCTTTTAGTATAAATAGGGTTTCTTGTAAGAGTACTAGTTTATAGTTAGGAAGGGGAAAGGCCACATACACTTAAGCCTTAAGCACAATTCATTGCTATTTTAACATCTTTATTTTAAATCTCCATATATACAAGGAATATTACTTCCATGTTGGTTACCTTCCTAGCAAATGTAAATTTTGCTGGAATTCTTTTTCTATATTAAAAAAAATCATCACACACACACATTTCTTTGTATATATCTATATGTGTGGGTGCATGCTCGTGTATGTAAGTACAAGTGCACTGTGTCATGCACGTGTGGACCAACTTTCTGACTTTCTGGTTGGTATTCGCTTGCTGTCATAGCTTCATTCTGCTGGGATGAACCTCTAAACCAGACTCAATTTATGGGAGAGATGGAATTTATTTCAGTCTTACAGATCCAGGGAAGTTCCCATAGTGGCAGAAGAAGCTGGCCTCCCATTACAGATCCACACACAGAGAAAAATGACCACCAGCACCACAAGCAAGCACCGAACCTGCAGGGAACAAGGCAGAACTCACTCTGTACACCTTAGGTTTGAATTCAGGTCTGCCCCCAGTAATGTCTTAGGGTTGGACCCCAGGTCCCACCCACAGTGACACCACCTCCAGTCAGGTAGCTAGAAATCCAAGTTACAAGCCTTAATAAAACATCTGAGTCTATTGGGGGACATATATTTAAACTGTCACATTCCCCCCACCTCCTAACAGCATCATGACCATCTCACACTGTGAATTGTATTCAGTCCAACTTCAAAGTTTCCTGTAATCTTTGTTAATCTTAAGACTATCTCTTAACTGTGAGTCCTGTAAAATCAAACAAGTTATATTGAACATATAGTGGCACAGAGTAAACATTTCCATTACTATAATGCATAACAAGGAGAGACTGGATGAATGAAAATTTAATAAGCATCAGGTAAACATCAAACAGCTGCAGTTCATGTCCAATATCCATGACCAGTGATGAGACAAGTCTGTGGATTTTATAATTCTGCACCTCCAACTGGGCTGAGTAGCCAGGAAAAACTTCCATATCAAACCAGCAGTGCTCCATGGTAGCCCTTGCACAGTTCTGGTATGTCCAAAACATCTTCGAGTCTCCATGAAAACCACAGTCCTTCTTCCAGTGGCTTCACTGGCCTCTTTGTCAGGGTCATCACACATACCTTACCTCACTTGCCATACCTCATCAGTGGCTCCTAGAACTGTGTACACTTCATAACCCATTCTACACATTTTCCATGCTTCCAAAGCCAATACCAGATGTACAGGACACAGCCACATTAATTTAGGGATGAAAAACCATAACCTTGAGGAGACGGTTCCTTCCTTTTAGTCATCTCATTTCAAAAGAGTTTGCATTTCTGCGATTTAGTCCTTCCTCAGGCATCTTTTTCATTGTTTCAATGTAAAGTAACTGGGTCATCATCTTTAAGATTACTAATATGCTTGACAATAGCAGCTCAGTAACCTAAAAACAGACTCTAAGCCTGCAAATTTTAAATATGAGTTTTCTCAACTTCAAATCTTATATCTCTCAGTTCTATATCTTTAGCCAAGCATATGAATACATTGCAAATTTAACTTTGATCAAACTCTCTGGATATGGGCAATAGAATACAGCCCAGCCCTTATGCTTGTAGCCCAGTTTCAAAAAAGTTCTCTGCATTCTTTCCTTCCCCTTTGAAAGTTCATGAGCAAAGCCTTCAAATACAATTCTTTCTGCATTTAGCATTTTCAAACTCTCACCAGAATAATCCATAAAACTTGGCTTACTACCCTGGAAGGTGTCTTCAGTTTCAAGTGCCGGATCCATTCATTCAGAACAAAATTTCAAAAGACCACGATCCACATGGTCAGATTCATCTTAGTAATGACCCCACTTCTTGGTACCAATTTCTATCATAGTCAGCTCCATGCTACGGGGATGAACCTCCAAACCAGACACAGTTTACAGGAGGAATAGGTTTTATTTCAGGATTACAAATCCAGGGAAAGTTCCATAGTGGCAGAAGAAGCTGGCCCCCTGTCACAGATCCACACACAGAGAAAACCAACCATCAGCACCAAAAACAAGCACCAAAACCACATGGACCCAGGAAAAATTCACTTTGCATACCTTAGGCTAGAATTCAGATTGGCCTCCAGAAATACCTTAGGGCTGGAACCTAGAATCCACCCACAGTGACACTTCTTCCAGCCAGGCAACTATAAATACAAATCATAAGCTTTAATAAAACATCTGAGGGCTGGAGAGATGGCTTAGCGGTTAAGGCGCCTGCTTCCTAAGCCTAAGAACTCTGGTTCCAATCTCCAGCGGTTCCAATCTCCAGGTCCCACGTTTAGCCAGATGCAAAGTGACGCAAGGGTGCAATGCCGCGCTTGACCACAAGGGGGCGCACACATCTGGATTTCATTCACAGCAGCTGAGAGGCTGCTGGTGCACCCATCTCTATCTGTCTTCCTCTTTTTCTCTCTGTCTCTCTAAAAAAAAATCCGAGTCTATTGGGGGACATACATTTAAACTATCACACTTTCCATCTCTTTTTGAGGGAGGGTCTCTCACTGATGTTCACTGCTCACATCAGGAGCGCCTGGGAAACTCTACCATCTCCTCCTCCCTTCTCACATAGGTGCACTGGGTTTACAGAAGCCTGCAACCACTTCATACTTTTACATGGGATCTAGGGATCTGTGCTCAGGCAAGTTCTTTCTCCACTGAGCCATTTCCCCAGGCTTCATTCTGAAATTCTTGGTTCTCAGATGTCAGGAGGCTTCAAGCTCCCATGTCCCTTAATTTTCCCTGCCTTTATATCTACGTCAGCTGCAACTGAGGTAAAGAGTAAAGAGCCATACCTGGGAAGCTCTCACTCTGGCGTCAGACCTGACTCTGATTCATCCTACCTCTTCTCTGTGAGTGCATGAAGGTTCCCAGATCCCTTCCTAAATATTTTCTTTAGGAAGGAAAGGACCAACAAAGGCCAGTCAGTTCACTGAGTTAAAAATGGAAAGAGTGGCACACGCCTTTAATCCCAGCACTCGGGAGGCAGAGGTAAGAGGATTGCTGAGAGTTCGAGGCCACCCTGAGACTACATAGTGAATTCCAGGTCAGCCTGATCCAGAGTGAGACCCTACCATGAAAAACCAAAAAAAAAAAAAAAAAAGGAAAGAGAAAAAAATTGAGCATGCTTTGACCTCTCTTGACTTTAGTTTCTATTAAGTCTGGAAATATAATCCACTCCCTGTCTAGACCCTGTTAGTTGAAGACCCAGACCTTATATATTACAACTCCGAATACTGTGCTTACTTGCAGCTTTCTACACCTTCATTGTCCATCAACTTTCCCAATGGCTATTTCCAGGATACACTTTACAGCAAGTCTTTGAGTAGACATAGAACAAATACTCAAACTAGATATTGTCACAGTCATTATGGACAAAGTTTTATAGCCATTCCTTGAATTCTCATGGATATCCTCTGTTGCAGTCAGGCTCACAATACTGGCAGAAATCACCTTTAGCCAAGAGCAGCTTGTGGGAAAAAAGGTTCATTTTGGCTAACAGACTCAAGGGGAAGCTCCATGATGGCAAGGGAAAACGATGGCATGAGCAGAGGGTGGACACCACCTCCTGACCAACATCAGGTGGACAACAGGAACAGGAGAGTGTGCCAAACACTGGCAAGGGGACACTGACTATAATACCCATAAGGCTTCTCCCAACAATACACTGCCTCCAGGAGTCATTAATTACCAAATGTCCATCAGCTGGGAACCTACTCAAATTAGCTATTATCAAAAGTCATTATGGATAAAGTTTTTACAGCCATTTCTTTAATTCTCTTGGATATCCCCCCATTTAGTGACTATTTTCTTTATTTTTCCAGCACAGAAAATGAGGTTAATGGACCCACTATAACCTGCCCACAGATCTGTGCTATACTGTTCCAGAAGAACTAATGGCTCTATGGATTAAAAACTGTCAGAGTTGGATGGTTTGGGGGCCCAGGGGAGACTTGTACAGTTCCTATGGCAAAAGTTCTTTATTTGGAGGGCAGGAGAAAATCTTCTATAGCAGTTCTGGCCATCCTGTCCATATAATGAGAAAGAGGAGGTGGAGAAGGAGGGGTGGCTGTGTAAAAATGGACTCTACTAAGTTGATGTCAAGATCTGTATCCAAGAATTAAAATTTGGACATTTACATGGGGGCTGAGGATCCATCGTCAGGCACGTGCTATCTCCACTGAGCCATCTCCCTAGGTGTTGTGCTGAAATTCTTGGTTCTCAGTAGTCAAGTGGCTTCAACCTCCTATGTCCTGTAAGCCAAGATTTTAGTTCTTGTATATAGATCTTGACATCAACTTAGTAGAGTCCATTCTGAGGATCATTCACAAAACCTATACTTAAAATTTTCCTGCTTTGCTCCAAACCCAAGTCTTCTTGCTTTAGAACCCCCGTAAGCCTTCTATTCAATATGAAGGAGACCCAGCAAGATCCATCTTGCTACAAATGTCAAAACAAAACATGAGCTGATATGAAATTAGTTTGAAGACTAAAGACTAGAGGAGGGCATGGGAACAGTAAATTTGAGAATTTTTTTAAAGGCGTCCATACAATACATTCCACTACCTAACAAATTGCTGAGTCATCATCATTTATGCTACCTACAGAAGTAAAATCTGCATAACCACCCACAGGAAATGGCTGGCTCAATGGGTAAGGTGCCTGCCTCCTCCATGTGAGTACCTGAGCTCACACCTCCCGTACCCACTAAAAAGGTGGACACTGTGGCATGCACCTGTCATCTAGGAACACTTATGATGCAAAGGGAGGTAGAGACAAGAGAATCTTCCAAAATCTTGCAAGCCAGCTAGCCTGAGGACCAACACACAAATACATGCTCTAAGTGTCATATAGATGCTGTGTGCCCACACTCATATACATGTACATGCACATACATATGTGCACACCCCCCCCCCCAAATTTTTAAAACTCCATAGAGAAACTCAATAGGATTAAGGAACCTGGCTGTGTGTTTTTTCCCCCACTTCCATCTCCAGAATAAGGAGAATGCCAGGGACTGACTGATCATCATAAGATGATGGGCTGCAGTGCCTAACTCCAGTGATCCTTCATGAACAACCAACCTTCACAAGTGCAAGGGTAACCAACCATTTAAGTCAAACTACACTACAAGCAATGTCCGTCTTCCTGCCACCCAAACATTAAAATACACTTAATTAAATCAAGCAGAGAATACAATTTCTGGAATATAATGCATTGGAGATAAAAGGGCCTAAGCATGAAAACCAAATCCCTGCGCTAGAAAAATGTCGGGTTCTTTACCTTGTATGGGATCTCCATGTTTATTTCTGTTCAAATGGATTTGTTAGCCAATAAATTCAAATGCCCACAGGAGGAGACTTCTCTTTTCCTCCTTGTCTTGCCATCCCTTCTTGGGTATATTGGTGGAAATAATGAGATTAGACAGGTCCTAAATGTCATGGTGAGAGATTTGCAACCTTATCCAACCTTCTGATTAATCCCTTCATCCCAAAACGGAAGAGGACCAGCACCTCATTATCTACCGAGTGGATAGCAAAGAGACATAAATAAACTTTTCATTTCCACTCTTGTCAATTTAATATTGGTAAATGGAGGTTTCACTCTGAACCAGGGAGTTAATAGTCAATAAATATATTGTAATTTGTAGAGGTCACCATGGTGGAAAACACCCATAGAAATGCTTCCCTTTTGAAGTCAAATTTTTAGTAAGAAGTGAATCTAAGTTTGTGAGTTAAAATGTTTATATTTGGACTGACATTCTTATTGTAACTTGAAAAAACTGTCACGTTTGGGCATGTGTGTTTCTGTATGTTTGGAAAGTCCAGATACAGAGATCAAGAATAAAGCAATGGGGGTAGAAAGGTGCAGCAGGAAGTAAGGAGATTTAACTGAGGAGATACCAAGTAAGGATGAGGCAGGATGACCAAGTCAAGAGTTCTAATGCACAGCAGGACTGTAGTTAATAAAAACCTTACTATGTTAGCTGTTTTTGCTAACTGAGATTTTTATCTGCCCTTGACCTCTCACTCTAAGGATAACCGAGATGATGGACAGATATGTCAATATGCTTCATTCTAGAATAATTTCCCTACCTTTGTGAGTCCCAGAGCACCATGTTGTATATCTTAAATCTACATGATAAAATCTATTTAAATACAGCTATTTTTTTTTTTTTTTTTTTGGTGTTTTGAGGTAGGGTCTCGCTATAGCCCCAGCTGACCTGGAATTATCTCCACAGTCTCAGGGTGACCTCAAACTCTCATCTATCCTCCCACCTGTGCCTCCTGAGTACTGAGATTAAAGGCATGTGCCACCATGCGCAGCTTATTTTTTTTTAATATAGTAGAAACATGTATATAATCACGTAATCACCATCCCTGTTACACACAGGATATTGCTCATTTATAGTCCATAACCAATCCCTTCTTATCTTATCCTAAGAAAACCAACCATTATAGCAACTCTTGAAATTATCATTTCACTGCATTGTTATATGATTTAAACAGCTTCTACTATAGACCATATTGCTTAGTCTTATTGATTCATGAAATCACTCTATTTTCTATGACTTGCTTTTCTCTTCATTATTCTGTTGATAAGACCCATCCATGCTCATATGTCTTACTGTTGTCACCCAAACCCCATCCAACAACCTTCCATTGTGTGAGTATAGCACAGTTTATTTACTTAGCCTACTGTATTGCACATTTGTGTGTGTGTATGTATATATATATATATATATATATATATATATATATATATATATATATACTTAATGTGGTAAAATGAAATACAGAAAGATAAATCAGAAAGTAGTGAAATTAGTTACCTATGAGATGGTAATGGAAAGTAACTGCAGGTTATTCTAGGTATGTGTTAAAGTTACTTTCTCATTGCTAGGACAAAATGCCTAACCAAAAGCAACTTATGGAGGAAAGGGTTATTTGAGGCTTGCAGTTTTGAGGGGAAGTTTCATCATGGCAGGGTAAGTATGGCAGGAGAAGAAAGCTGGCATGACATACATCTTCACATCAGCAGGGAAGAAGCGATAATAACAAACATGCTGGTATGTAACACTTTAAGGCCCACCCCCAGTGACAAACTTCTTCTAGCAAGGCTCTACTTCCTAAAAGTTTTACAATCTCCCAGAGCTACACAACCAACTTGGGCTCAAATATAAATTACATGAGTCTATGGGGGATGTTTTACATTCCAATCACTGCAGTAAGTTTCCTTTCTCTTTACAACTATATGCCTCAGGTTTCCATAATTTTTTTTTCACATTGCTAGCCTAATGTACAAAGAAGCTTTTATCAAACACATTTTATCTTATTTTTATTTTTGTCTGTCAATCAACCTCTTCCTATAGGAACTGCTCAATGGTGGTTACTGTTGCTTTTCTTCATCATGACCTTGACAACTGGGAGAATTGTTTAGAACAATGACTCAGGCATGCTCATTCAGAATCCTTCTCTTGGAACTGAAAAAAGGAAGCCAGTTTTAATAATAATAGGATGAAAACAAAAGACCTAATGGTGGACATCTGGCCCAGGTGTTCTTAAGAATAAGAATAATCAGGTACATAGAAATAGAGAAGAATGGATTTCAGATAATGATGCATGCTTGTAATCTCAGCACTTGATAGGCTGAGGCAAGAAATCCTGGACTAGAACATGGTGAGATCCTGTCTCATAATCTAAAAATAAAACTGAAGAGAAAAAGGAAGACAGAAGATAAAGGATAAGCCTTTGATTCTCTGATTCTGGTGGTTCCTGAAGTATGATCACTTTCTCCTTCTTAATTCCTTTTATATCTATTTTATTCTCTTTCTACTTATGTAGCTTGCATCGCTGTTCTGTCACTGTGTCAACCATTTTCTTCACTGAATACTCCAGATTTCTTGCTTTTAGATGCACAACATGATTGTACTTCCTGTCTTCCACCTTTGTGGCTGGAGTGCTCTATATAACTGAATGCAATGGGTTTGTCCTTTGGTGAGTACCAAATTGATAATCACTCCCAAGAGGTAGAAGAGTGAAGAGGGTTTTATTACTAGCATCAAGTAAGAAGTTATTTGAGGATAATTCCTGAAATAGTATCCCCTCACACATCCAGCAAATAATATGAGGAGGTTTTGTTGGGGGAACTTACAATTATTCATATAAGAAAACTTCTTTATCACATATAGAAATGGGCACATTCCTGAGCATACTCAGTTGAAGATCATTTATTGCATGTTTAAACATGGCTGAAGGGAAGAACCACTAGGTGGAGAATTTAGCATCATAATGACATCGTAAAAAGCAGAGCTTATTCTAGATCACCTGAAAGATTTGACTGATTCATACTGGTGCCTTGTAATTTTCTCTGGAAGGCTTTATCTGAATATCAACAACAACAAAAAGCCTGAAAGGAGATTATTGAGCATTTAAAATGTCACTAGCACTTTTCTGGGATGTGTGGGAACCCATCCTAAAGTACCGTCCAAGCAGCTAACAATGGAGCCATGGAGCTGGTTCTAGACAATGAGTTGCAGGCTGAAGTTACCAAAATCACTTCCAGGACAGAGCAGTTTATGGCTACCTCAAGGCCATCCAATGGAGACTGTCAATATTTGTAATGATGGCTGCTGTTAGTATGATTTCCTGTATAAGAGAAGGTAAGGAGGAGAGTTTAACTGACTTAGCCCTCATCATTATCAGCCACAGTGATTTTGAAGTAATTTGTATTGAGGCTAAGTTAACTTATTTTTATGTAGAATTAAATTAGATTTAACTAATAAAGCCAACTAGTGAATAGCATAAAAATATCAATTTGCAACCATTTTCAGCCCTGTTTGAAGGCAGGATACTGATGTATATATCAAGATAAGATTATGGGTTTCTGCCTATGATTATGGGAAATTGTCTTTTGCAATGACTTTGGATCCACAGCACATGTATAAAGTCATCCTTTTTAGGAAAAGATGATTCTAAATGTGATTTTCAGTATTTTAATTTGGTTCTAGTGTGTCATAAGCAGTGAGATTGTGAAGCCTGAAAGCATAAATTTATTGAATAGCTTAGTTAGGAAACGACTTGTCAGGGAAAAAGAAGCTATGGGTTTGATGAAGTGATATAAGTTTGCAGTTCCTGGCAAAAGCTCCTGGAACCCTTGGAATTTCTGAATGAGAAGTATTTTGTATGCTAATGAGATGACTGTAAACTGAGAAAGAAGCTTGTTATAGTCAACTCTATGTTGCTAGGATGAACTTCCAAACAGTCAGTTTATGGAAGGAAGGGATTTATTTCAAGCTTACAGATCCAGGGAAGTTACATCAATGGCAGAAGAAGCTGCTTACTTCTATACATCCAGAAAAAAAAAAAAAAAAAAAATTGAAGTAAGCAAACACCAATGCCAGCAGATGGCATGAACCTCGCCAGAGCTCAAAACTGCTCTTGTTACATGTTTGGGCTGGTATCAAATCCATCCCCAAACACAAGTTTGTTCTGAAGCCCAGGATGCATGTCCAGTGATGACATTTCCTCCAGCCAGTTGGCTGGAGAACCATGTTCCAAGCTTAATAAAACACCTGAGTCTATGGGAGACATATATTCCTGAAGCTATGGGGGAACATACATTCACATCCAAACAACCACATTCTACCTCTGGTCCCCATAGACTCATGAGCATATCACAATGTAAAATGCATTCAGTCCAACTTCAAAGGTCCCATAAGCTTTACAAACTTTGAGACTATTTTAAAGTCCAAAGTCTCATTTGAGAATCAAGACTGTCTCTTAACTATGAGTCCTGTAAAATCATAACGAGTTACATCCTTCTAACACATAATGGCACAAACTTTTCTATGGAATAAGGCATAACAAGGACAGAGTAGACCAATGCAAAATCAATAATCATCAGGTAAACATTATCAAACATTGCAATTCAAGTTCAACATCTATAACCAGTGATGCCAGTCTCTGGAATTTCAAATCTGCCCCTCCAGTTGGGCTGAGTAGCTGGGGAAAATTTCCATCCCAAACCAACAGCACTCTCTGGCAGCCTTGACACATGACTAATATATGCAATTCATCTTTGGATCTCCACTGCAAACCATGGTCCATCTTAAACTCCATACACTGACCATTTTGGCCTTTAATACAGGAATATCATTTTACCTCCCATGCTGTATCTCAGCAGCAGCTCAAGGAACTATGTGCACTTCATGACCCACTTTCATGCAGTTTTTTTTAGAGATTTTGTTTTCATTTTATTCATTACAGAGAGAGAGAGAGAAAGAAAGAGAGAGAGAGGGAAGGGTAATGGGTGTGTCAAGGCTTCTAGCCACTACCATCAAATTCTAGATGCATGCACACCATGTGCATCTGGCTTACATGGGTACTGGAGAATCAAACCTGGGTCAGTAGGTTTTGCAGGTAAATGCCTTAACCAATAAACCATCTCTCCATACCCCATGCATTTTTTATGCTTCCATAACCAATACTAGGTGTATAGTGACACAGACATTTGGTTAATCCAAGGATAAAATAAATCATGATTTCAAAAGCACATTACCTTTTCAGAATTCTTCCTTCCAGTCATCTCCTTTCAAAAGATTTGCATTCCTTTTCATTCAGCCTTTCCTGTCTGGACTTCCCCTCAGGTATCTTTTCCAATGTTTCAATGCAAAGCAGTTAGCCCACCCTTAATGGTGGTAATCTGTTGGTAAGCTTGCTTGGATTTTTTTTCCCAACTTTAAATTATACATCTTTCAGTTCTATATTTTCCACAGAGCACACCAATACATACTTTTAAATTCTACCTTGATCAAACTCTCTGGGCATGGGCAGCTGAATGTAGCCAGCCTTTATGCTAGCAGTTCAGTTCCAACAAAGTTCTCTGCTGTCTTTCCTTCCCCTTTGAAAGTTCATAAGTCAACACAATTGTTTTTGTATTTGGCATTTTCAAGCTCTTGTCAGAATAGCCCATATAATTTGGCTGTCATAATTATCAAGTTTATCAACATTACTCCAGCCCACAAGTTCCAAAAGACTAAAACCCAGATGATCAGATTCATGCCTCAGCACACCTCACTCTCGGTACCAAATTCTGTTGAGGTCCATCTCCACTTTATGGGAGGAAGGGATTTATTTCAAGCTTTCAGGTCCAGGTGACAGTCCATCAGTGGCTGAAGAAGCAGCTTAGTTCCTTCCATACATCCACACAGAGAGAAATAGCTGTAGCAAGCAAAAGAACAAGACCAGAGAACAACATGAACTCTGCCAAAGTTCAGACCTGCTCTCTTTACACCTTTGGGCTGGAATCAGATCTGCCCTCAAACTCACCTTTTGGCTGGTCCCCAGGATCTGACCCCAGTGATACCTCCTCCATCCAGGTGGCAGGAGACCCATGTTACAAGCTTAATAAAACACCTGAGTCTATGGTAGACACATTCACATTTGAGCTGAAGCTGAGTTAGTTGGCAGTGATTTTTCAATCGTATCTATGTATTAAAAACTGTAAAAAAAAAAAAAAAAAAAACCTTCTAATCTATGGAGTTTGGGGAGGTTCTGGAATGGTGAACACATCAGGGTGCTAGCATGGAGTGTGAACAGAGAGTGCATGGAACCTCCATGCCTCATCTCCTACTCGGTGCTCTGCACCTCTACATTTTGGTTGTTCCTGAGTCTTGAGCTCCAGGAACTAACCTAGTAAATTACCAAACCTGTAAGGAGGTGGTTGTGGGATCTCTCACCTTTACTGCTAAGCCAGACAGCATTCTGTGCACTGTCAGAATTCAGTCAATACTTAGAACTGATATTCAAGGTGAAGGTAGCCTTGGAAGACAGAGTTCCTGAACTTGCAAATTTTGACACTACCTAGGGAACTGAGTTGAATTGAATTATTGTATATCTCATCATTGTTTGAAGAGGTGAGTACTAACATTCACTATCAGAAGTCTAGTAACTAGTGGCCAGACCAGGTAGAAGACTTTATCAATTTCCACATTCTGGCTTAACAGTCGGAATGAACATTATGAATGGACCCTCCCGGCTTGCTCATAAGAATAAATGTTTCCCACATGCACATTTTGTCTTTAGTAGGTAAGGATGATAAGCATTCTATTATGTCGTTAGTTTGTCTTAACTGGAACATTTCCTCCTAGATGGAAGAAGGAGTCTCGTGGCATTCAGAAAGCTAATCCAACTTAGGAGGCTTAGGAGGCTCTGAAACTTTCAAGATTCACAAAGCCCCTTTCAAGGTTATAAAGTAGTACACAATTTCTTGAGAGACAAGATTCTCTTCTTCAGGGAGCTGATCACAAATTGAGCAGGAATTCCAGAGATAGGGCTTTGGTGAATCATCACCTCTGCTGGAGTGGGTTTTATGCTAATTTAGGCATCTTTGAATTACTCATAATCCTGTAAGTAACCCTATCCCATGCTCCCATAAGTAATCCCAATATACACGTTAGTTCTCTAAACTAGACTTGGTGGAATTCTTTGGTCTTCTGTTGGTGCCTTATCTGTGGTGAACAGACATTTGTTCATATTGTCCCAGGAAAAGTCACCCAGTAATTCTACATTGATTATAGATTTAGAAAACCCGTAGACTCAAAATGTCAAGACGGAGGTGCTCTCAGGAGGTAGTAGGCTTGGGAAAAAGAAAACTGAAGCCCAGGAAGAATAGAAGATGGTGGATAAAAGTATGGTGAAACCAGTGAAGTTGGTGTTGGAATTCTGGGCATAATCTGAAGATAGAGCCATGGGATTTTATAATGGATGGCATTTAAGTTTCTAGAGGAAGGAAGAGTTAAAATGAACTTAAGGATTTGAGTAAAAGTAACTGAGAGAATACAGCTAGTATCTCAGATTACTCAGATAATCTCAGACAGCATCATAAATGTGATAAGACCCATTACCTGAGTGCCAGGAAAGGGGTCTTGCTATTTCTGCTTGCATAAAGGAAGAAGGGGGGTTAATGATACATATTTGTTATTATCTACAGTTTGATTCTATTTAAATCTCAAATACATGCCCCTGGCTATAAACTGCCCCTAAACTCAATGTTGCATTAGCCTGTGGGTATTAATCTATGGTGATACACACTTGCTGGGAAGGTTTGGAGGCACTCCTCTGGGACCTGTGCAGCTTAAGAGAGAGCACGGAAATATTGCAAGGTAATAGATAACCATGATCTAATGTAAAAGACTTAATGATAGAGGCTCCAAGGTGGGCAAAAGACAGTGAATCCAAAAGGGTTTCACAGCCATGTTTGCTATAACATATATCCCCACCTAAGACCCTAAAAATCAATGAAAATCACATTGGAGTGGCCTTTCCCAAATGATGCCATCACAGCTCAACATTTTACAACACTTACTGGGGAGAAATGTGAGTCTAAGCCATGGATTATGATAGTGATAGTGGAAAGGATCAAAGGGATCTCCTGATCATTCATTCATTAAATAGTGATTGAGTACCTGTTGTATACCTACAACCATTCTGTACCCTGGTGATACAATGATGAACACCCCCCCCCAAATTCTTGTTTAACTGAGAGTACTTTATTTACAAGGGGGAAGGAAAGACAGTAGTAGATCAATATCAAGTAAGTAGAGCATGTCACAAAGAGATTAGAGACTTAAGAACAATGAGGCAGAAGGAGCAAAGGCAGAGAGAGTGATCTTACAGAGGGTGTTGCTTCTCACAAAGGAAGTCAGGAAGAGGTTGATTAATAAGCTGATACATAACTAGATGCTCAGAGAAAGTCGGGGACACACATGAGACTTTCTGACAGAATGTTTTCCATCATAGGAGAATAACATAGACAAGACCAACAGCAAGATTGTGTTTATGTGTGAAGGACAAGGAGGCTAGCATAGCTGGAAGAGAATGGGCACAGGAGAGAGGATATCAGGTAGAGTAAGGATGTCACAGGTACCCTATCAAATAATGTCTTTCAATACACTGAGAGGCTTTATTCCAGCTTTGAGTGAGAAATATAGCCATCAGAGAATTGTTGGCAGAACAGTAAGATGATTTGACTGAGGCTTTACCAGAATTTCTCACAGCTATGTTGAGAATGACATGAAGCTGGGGTTGGGTGTGGCAGGAAGGAAGGCTGGAAGCAGGACACTGCTGAGTAAGTCATTGTAATAATACATGGATGGTGACTTGGAACAGGATTACCTGAGGTGATTACCAGGGTGTTGGGGTTCTAGCTACAATGAGAGAATAGAGTCTCAGGATTGCTAGTGGGTTGTCTGCAAGTTATTAGTAAAAGAGGAATCAAAACGGATTCATGGATTTTGATCTGAGCAACTAAATGAATGATATTTCCATGTACATTTGGGCAGCAGGTGCAGAGAAAGCAGACTTGAATAAAGAATCAGGAAAGTTTCATCCTGATAATGCTGTTTGAGATGTGTGTTACATATTATAATCTTCAATGGGTGGTTAGAAATAAAAGTCTGGAGTTCAAGAACAATAGTGGCTCAAAATATAAATCAGAGGGCTGGAGAAATAGCTTAGCGGTTAAGGCATTTGTCTGTGAAGCCAAAGGATCCCAGTTCAATTCTCCAGGACCCACGTGAGCCAGATGCACATGCATGTGGAGTTCGTTTACAGTGGCTAGCTGCCCTGGCATGCCCATTCTTTCTATGTCTGCCTCTCTTCTATCTCTCTCTCCCTCTGTTTGCAAACAAACAAACAAACAAACAAACAAACAAACAAACAAACAAATAATATACATCAGAGTCATAAAATAACATGGAAAAACCATAGGCTAGGTGAGACCATTTAAGAAGTAGACATAAATATAGAAGAGGTGACTCTGGGCCAATAAATAGAAGGAAGACTAGAGTGAGAGCACGCGTGTGTGTGCGCGCGCACACACACACACACACACACACACACACACACACTTGGCCATGATTGAAGAGGATAATCAATAGAGGCTAATATTCCAGGAGCCAAGTGAAGTACAGTGTGTTTAAAGAAGGATGTGGTCAATTATGGTATGTGGTCAAATAGATAAAATAAGAGGAAGGCAGAACTGACTACTGGGTTTAGTGACATGGAGATCATTGTTGACTTTGACAAAAGATGTTTTAGCTGAGTTCTCAGAATGAAAGAGAGCTCAATTGGAGTGTGTTCAAGAAAATAATTGAAAAGAGGCTCTGGTTTCAGAGTAGAACTGTATATAAGTCTTTTGTTCCTATGGTAACAATAAGAAAAACATGGAAAAATATTGATCACATTTTCTATAGGCCTAGCAAAGAGGTTTTGAGGCAAGGAAACCATGATGAATTGAATTCCTAAAATAAATTGTCATTTAAAATAAGTCAGGAATCCTAGTGGCTTCCATACCTGGTCTATACAAGCAGAGAAACAGGTTTATATGAAGGAACGACTTGACAGAAGCAAGAAAAAGTCAGTCAGGTCTTAGAGTGTAAGGTGGGTTGCTGAGACGCTGAAATTTCCAAGGACTCAAAAAGCAAAAAAAAAACAATAAAGAAGGAATGAAAGGAGGAAGAGAGAGAGGGAGGGAGGGAAGAAAGAGACAAAATGACAGGAAGAGTGAAAGTAAGGTTGATAGTCTGGCCAATCCAGGCACAAACTTAGCAGAGGAAGCCACAGTACAAAGGGGAAGACATGTGCAGGGCACTTTCATGCTGTTTGGACTCCAGAAACTTGCTGGTACTGAATCCAGAGGTGATGGGAGGGGTGGGAAAATGTTGGGAGCTGTTCTCGAATGCCTTTCCAACTGAACTATATTAACAAAGAACAAAAGATGTTAGTAGCATATGAGAAGTTAGAGAGGGAGCTAATCTAGATGACTTCAGTCTAATTTAAATTTATGGCACATCCACAACTCACTGTAATTCTAGGGGGAATTTGAACAGCTGCTATTCTGGGTAACTTCTAGCAAAAAATAAAGAGCTTAAACTTGGAAATAAACCAAGATTAAAAAAAAAAAAGCTTTATTTTATTTTGTGTGTGTGTGTAAGAGAGAAAGAGGCAGGGAGAGGGAGAGACAGAGAGAGAGAGAGAGAGAGACTATAGGCATGCTGAGGCCTCTCAGCCACTGTAAACGAAATCCAGATGCATGCGCCCCCTTGTGTGCATGTGCAACATTGCATATTTGCATCACTTTGTGTCTGGCTACATCAGACCTGGAGATTCGAATATGCATTCTTAGGCTTCCCAGGCAAGTGCCTTAACTGCTAAGCCATCTCACCAGCCTTAGATATGTATATTCTTAATAAGAGAGTTTCACAAGGCAAGCAAAAATTGACATAAGTTAAACTGTCACTGGGTGTTGCAGTTACCTTCTCATTGGTGGGACAACACATCTGACCAAAATCAGCTGACTGGAGGAAAGTTTTTTGTTGTTGTTGTTTTGTTTTGTTTTACTTTTTATTTTGGCTTACAGTCACCAGGGCAAGCTCGGAGACAGCATGGCATGAGCAGAAGCTGGACATCACCTCTGTCACACACAAGAGTTCTGGCAAGGAGTTTCTGGCTATACTATCCCTAAACCCACCTCCAGCAGCACACCTCCTCAAGCAAGGTTCCACCCCCCAAGTTTCCATTACCTGGGGACCAAGCATGCAGAGCAAGTGAGTTTATGGTGGACATCTGATTCAAACAGCCACCCTAGGGGAAGCTTTCTTTTATTTTGGCTCTTATCTTCTCAAAGAAAAGAAGTCTACCAAGAGATCCAGACAGTTTAAGCAGCAGTTCATTTGGCAAATAAAGGAGGCTGGGGGGGGGGCGCAATAGCAGCCCGTTAGGTTGTGCATTATGGATTTTTAAGATATTTGGGGGGGGTTAAAATATTTTTATTTATCTATCTGCAAGCGGAAAAGAGAAAAGGAGAGAGAGGGAGAAAGGGAGGGAGGGAGATAAGGTGGGGTGTCATATTCATGAAGATAAGGTAACCTTCTTTCCTTTGTACATCATGGTTTACTGGGTCATGGTGGACTAGGTCTTCCTCAGGGTAATCCTTCCCAGGATCCTCTTGACAAAGCAACAAGTGGGATCCACAATGCAAACATTACAATGAAGCCAGGGTCTTTGAAGATGTAGACATTTTGTTAGTGCATGCATGCTGCAACTGGGACCTGGGTTTCTGATGCAGTGGAAAAATTAACCTGTAACTTCAAGGCTGTTTAAGCATGTAGGAGCATTCTGACCATCAGCAGACACAGTGAACAAGATAAGCTGCAGTTTTCCTGGGTTATCTCATATCTATCTTCTTGCTCATCCAGTTTCAAAACTAGACTAAACCAGATGGCGATTGTATTAGTTATCACCATGGCAAAACATGTGAGGAAAACAGCTTAAGAAAGGAAGAGGTTATTTGGTTCATAATGCCGGGGAAGGGGGGCACAGTCCATTATGGTAGGAAAAGCATGTCAGCCAGATCCACTCTCGGCTGTGGCAGCAAAGGAGTGAGGCATCTAGTCACATTGTGTCCTTGGTGAAGGAGCAGAGAGAGGGGCTGGAGAGATGGCTCCGTGGTTGAAGGTGCTTGCTTGCAAAGTCTGATGGCCCTGGTTAACTCCTCCAGTACCAATGCAAAACCAGACATGCAAAGTGGTGCACGTGTCTGGAGTTCATTTGCAGTTCCTAGAAGCCCTGGTGTGCCCATGCCCATTCGCTCTCTTTTTCCTTCTCTTCCTTACTCTTTCTTCTCTCTTCCTCCTTTCTTCTTTCTATACGTTTCTACTTTTCTACACCTTTCTAATTTTCTCCTCTTCCCCTCCTCTTCCTCCTTCTTCTCTCAAGTGAATAAATAAATATTTTTTAAAAAGAAGCAAAGAGAGAGAGAGAGAGAGATGAATTCTACTGCTCACTCAACTAGCTGTCTCCTTTTATTTATTCAGAGACCTGGGCCTATAGAAAGATGCTGCCCATGTTCAGGGTGGGTCTCCTTCTTCAGTTAAATATCTCTGGAAACATTCTCACAGATATTCCCAGATGTGTGTCTCTTAGGTTGTTCCAAATCTAGTCAAGTTAACAAGAAAATTAACCACCACAGAGACATTAACATTCATGTCTCAAAACAAGTAGGCAAAAGAAGGAAAAGAGAAAAAATGGTTATGACAGTGACAGGAAGGAAAAACAGTGTGACCCAACCGACATTTGTACAATATACCCAGTGCTGACAGACTAAATTCTCTTTTCAGGTGCGTAGTAATGTTACCAAAAACAGACCATACTCTGGATCATGAATCCAAGTTTCAATAAACTTCACATTGAAATTTTAAATGTTTAAAAGTATAGTCTCAGACCAAAGAGAACGAAAATTAAAAATCAATAACCAAAAAATGATAAAAATTTAAATATTTTGGAAATTGGAATATCTTTCTAAGTTAACCATGGGCCAATGAAGAAAAGAGAATTCGGAACTATTTTGAAATAAATGACAGCAAGCACAAAATGGTGAGTTTTGTGGGATGAAACTAAGGAAGTCCTTAGAAACGCATTGCCACCAATGCTTTTATCGGAAGCAAGACAAATTCAACATTAATTATCTAAGCTTCCATGCTAAGAAGCTACATAGGAGAAACAAATCTAATCCAAAGTAAGAGAAAGGAAACAAAAAGATTTAAAGTGGGGCTGGAGAGATGGCTTAGCGGTTAAGGTGCCTGCCTGCTAAGCCTAAGAATCCGGTTCCAATCTCCAGGTCCCACGTTGAGCCAGATGCAAAGTGACGCAAGGGTGCAATGCCACACTTGAACACAAGGGGGCGCACACATCTGGATTTCGTTCACAGCAGCTGAGAGCCTGCTGGCGCGCCCATCTCTATGTCTCCCTCTCCCTCTCTGTCTCTCTCCAAAAATAAATAAAATAAAATAAATTTTAAAAAAGATTTAAAGTGGAAATCAGGGGTACAGAAAATACCAGAGGAATATTAACAATGTTAAAATTTGTTTCTTTGAAAAGATGAATAGGATTGAGAAATCCTTGATAAAAATGATCAAGAAAAAGTAAGAAAATGTAAAGATTAAGATTGCCACGTCAGCATAAGACGTTCTCGACTTACTATGGCGCTTTATTTAGACAAATTCATTGTAAGTTAAAAATATCACAGATCGCCGGGCGTGGTGGCGCACGCCTTCAATCCCAGCACTAGGGAGGCAGAGGTAGGAGGATCACCGAGAGTTCGAGGCCACCCTGAGAATACAGAGTGAATTCCAGGTTAGCCTGAGCCAGAGTGAGACCCTACCTCGAAAAACCAAAAAAAAAAAAAAAAAAAAGAAAGAAAAAAAGAAAAGAAAATCACAGATCAAAAATGCATCTAGCCTACTGACATCCTATTTTAGTAGTATAGTATGCTGAAGTCTTTTTAAGTTTTTTTTTAAATTTTTATAATTTTTTTCTGTATTAGAGAGGGAGAGAAATAGGCAGGGAGAGAGAAAGAGGGGGAGAGAAAGAGAGAATGGGTGTGCCAGGGCCTCTAGCCACTGCAAATGAACTGCAGATATGTGTGTCCCTGGTGCATCTGGCTTACCTGGGTCCTGGGGAATCAAACCTGGGTCCTTTGGCTTTGTAGGCAAGTGCCTCAACCACTAAGCCATCTCTCCAGCCCCTGAAATCTTGCTATTTCCCTTCAAGGTCCCATTGGGGTCACTCATGTCTCAGTCTAACATTGCAAGACAATATCTAACTACTTTTCTCCAGCCCAGAAAAACATCCAAACTTAAAGGTAGCAGCATAGTTCCTATGTAATGTGTATCACATATATTTATTTGTTTATGACAGAAGGTCTCACTTTTTAGGATGGCCTCAAACAAGCTATGTAGCCCAGATTGGGCCTGAATTCATGATCAGCCTGCCACGGACTCCTTAGTGCTGGGAGTACAGGCATGCATTCCCATGCATAGCCAGTATGCCATTTTTACATCACTGTAAAGCTGAAAAAATTATTAAATCAAATTATATAAGGTGACAATCTGTGTCAGGGTGGTAAAAGGGGCCATTATTATAGAGCCTATGACAATCTCCATTCCAAATAAAAGAAATAGATGCTTTACTGACTAATCACAGTGCTTTGAGTGCTTTGAGAGACTTGTGATCTCAGAACAATAACTAGCTTAAAAATATCAAATAGTGTTTCTCTTCTCAGAGCCAAGAAGTGGGACAGCTCATATACATGCAAGAAGGAGCAAGTGGCATCATACAACAGGCATTGCATGGCTACAGGGCAAGTTTGGGCCAACCTGACAGGACAGAAATATAATGAGGCAAAGATACAAAGAATTTCTACCCATCCCAGCTCCTATACACAGACCATCTCCCATGACCCTGAAAAAGCCCGAGCAGGATCCATGTTTTCACAGCAGTCCTTAAAGAGAAAACATAGTTAGAGGACTTTATTTGGTTTCAAGGTCTACACTAAAGTTATATTAATCAAGAGAGTGTGATATTGACATAAAGTTTGTCAGGTAGATTAGTGAAATATGAAAAGGGTTGGAGGAGATTGATTTTTGGCAAAGGCATCAAAGTAATTTAGTAGAGGAAGAAAAACATTTTTATTAAATCGTGCTTAAATGACTTGGGAAAAAATTGAACCTTGACTCCCACCTCACATTATATGTACCTATTGACTCCCACCTCACATTATATGCACCTATACACATAAAATTTTACTTGTATCCCAGGTCTGAATAGAAAGGCTGACACTATAGTACGTCCAGAAAAAAAAATATGGTCTTATTTTTATAACATATGGAAAAGCCAATATGTCTTAGGCATGAGGTAAAAAAATCACTAAACCATTTTCATGGGTTGCTTTTTATTAAAATTTGAAACTTTTCCTCATTTAAGGGCACCATTAGCCAGGCACATTGGCACATACCTATAATCCCAGCACTTGGGAGGTAGGGGCAAGAGGACCAAGAGTTCAAGGTCACCTCTCTCCTCACCTACATAATGAATTCAAGATCAGCCCAGGCTACATGATACCTTGTCTTCAAACAAACACATGCTCCATTTATGTAAAACTTGAATATAATCCCCAAGATTTCCACTCTCTGGTGTATAAACTCTACACACCCCCCCTTTATCCTGGTGTAGGCAGGCTCTGTGAGTCTGATGCTTGTCATTTCTAAGGCTAGATTATGGTGCCTGGCAAGGCAAAGAGATTTTACAGATTTAATTAAAGCCAATAATTAAAGCAATTAATAAGAACACTCAGGAATGAAGAGGTTATATATTACTGATGCATGTAGCAATGCAGATGCGTCTCAGCCTGTATTCAAAAGAGAAGCCAAATCTAAAAGAGTCAGGGTTGCTTCGTTTCTTACATATGAAATTCAGTAAAGAGAAAAGTAAACCAGAGGGATAGAAGCGAGAACCTTGGCTGTAGAACAATGGCAATAAATGGGAAGAGTGTCTTACCGTAAAAGAGCACAAGAGAATTGGGGGAAGTGAGTGATGATAGAAAATTTCTGTATCTTGACTGTTCTATGTAAGTAAATAGACTTGAAAAACCTTTGCTTTTATGTTACTTTCTTCTTTCATTTTAGGGAATATTTAAGACAGAAGCTAAGGCAGTAAGGAATTAGAGTGGATGAGTATCACCTGTTGTTGAAGTTTGTTAAGAAAACCAGGAAGTAGCTGGAGGATCCTGGACCGAGGGAGGACTATTTGGAAGCATATATACAGAGCAGCATATGTGCATGCTGACATGATACAAAGGGACAGTCAGTAGTGGAGGAGAGACAGAGGAGAAGCATTGGAATAAGGTCCTTGAGTAGGTGATCTAGTACCTGCATGAACAAGTTGCATTTAGAGCCCATTTCACTCAAGGCCCCAGAAGAGATTCAAGGCTTACGGTTTAGATGCTCACTCAGAATGGCATTAAAAACAAGGAGAATGGGCAGGGTCCAGAGTTCTGGTGCTGGAATCAATTGTCCAGGGTTTCAGAAAGCAACACTAACTATAAGAAAATAATTCTTGTTCTTTTTTTCTCACAAGATTATATTGAACTTAATCATTAGGGCAGGCCTATAAGATAACAAAGCCTATGAAATATTTAAGCTTCTATATACATACTTAATAAGACTCGCTCTGGATTGGATAGGGATGGCTTATGAACTCATACATTCTTCATCTTGGACTTTTTACAAAGAGGAACCATATGATGTATGGATATTTGAATCAGGTTATCTCTAAGATGTTTTATGACTCAAAATGAATAAAAACAAAGCCTATTCCTCAATAGGCTTTTTACTTAGTAAAATTTCAACATTGACAAATAATTCACAATGCCAATCCTCCATTTTTCCCATCTATAGCCACATGCATGTGTACAGAAATTGAATTCCACTGAAGTTTTTGAAAGCCTATCCTTAAATCAAACTAGTCATAATGCAGCTGTCTACTCTGAGGAGGAAAGGGGAAATAATCACAGTTATAAATACCTTTCATCAATTTTTATTTATAAAAAGTAGCCACCTAAATATCTAACTAAAATTAATTTTAACTCTGAGTAAGGAAAAACAAGAGAATCAAAATTAATCAACATCAAATTTAAAGAGGTACATTAAATAAGAGTTGAGAAAAGTATCAGTTGATAGGAAAAAGTACATCAAAATCTTGGTTACTAAATCAGGTTCCTATCAGTCCCAACATTGCTCCAAGACTGGGGTCTACAAATACTTCCTGAAAAGGGCCAGATGGCAAATATTTTTATTTGTGGAAGCCACATAGAGCCTGGGGTACAACTATTCAACTTTGCATGATAATAAGAAGGAAGCCAGAGATAATATGAAATGAATGAGCATGGGTTCCAATAAAACTCAACTTAAAGGAGGAATGACAGTTCACTGCCCGTGATCTTGACATTATGGATAGACACTCAGGTCCAAAATTGTTTCTGCCATGTGGAACTTTGGAAATGAAGAAAGCATAAGGAATTAGCATTTGTGACGAACTGATTATGTACCTGGGACTTCAAATCCACAGCCTCCCAGAACTAGCGCTGCCATCCCAACAAGGGGACCCTTGGACACTGGTTTCCACCCACAAGGAAATCAATCAAAGCACATGTCCAAAGCACTGTGTGTAACTGCCAGTGGCTTTTAAACTCAAATCGATTTCCGAAACCTCTGTCCTTTCCACTGTTTTCAAAGGGGGAATCCACATACACAATTTTTCAAAGAATGGTTATTAACTACAAAGGAGAGTAAAAAAAATGGAATAACTCAAATTTCCTATGGCAAAGATGTTGTATAATGAAGTGAATTTAATAATACAGGGTTACCCTCTTATCCAGGCAATGTTCCCATTGAACAACACTGTATTAAAACAACTCTCAGCGGCCCATCCAATGAAGGATAAGGAGAGATAGATAGATGTGGCAAAAGGATTATTAGCATGTCTGTGCCCCTTAACAGACACCTGTGTTCTCTAAAAAGCAGCATCTTCTCCATGTGAGGGCCCTGGTACCTGCTCTCCTAAGCTTCTCTTTAATCTGAAAAAAGCAGCCAATAGCTGATGTCAGCCATTTTTTCTCCATCTCTTTTTTTGGCCACCAGCTCCTTTTGCTGGTATTATTCTCCTCTAACACAGGCTTATAGAATTTGGGACTAGCTCCCTCCTTGAGTGTCCCCAGCAGGATGATAATTACCTGATAGTGACAGGTCTGATTCACGCCCAGATTGAATTGGAGATCCATGAGATCTTTGGTGGGCATCCTCACTGCATATTCCATGTGATCAGCTGCATGTCTTAACCACTAACAAATATCTGTTGTTTTTCTAGAAATGTAGACATCATCAATGATTAAGTAGAATTTTTCTGGCTTAAATGTACAAGTCAACTTCTTTCAGCCATTAATTAGGAAGTGAGAGTGGGAGGGGCAGGTCAGTATTGCAAAGGATGATGGCATATTAGAATGAATAGTTTGTCTAGATTTGTCTAGCAGGTCTTGCCATTATGGGTCCACCCAAACTCTTTGATTCTGGAAAAAAAATGAATAGTTCTCCCAACACCATGGTGTATTTGATCAATACATACAATCTTGGAAAAAACTTTTATCAACAATTTCCCTACATATAGACAATATACCATGATCATAATCCCCTCCTACAACCTTTCCTTTTTCCCCTCCTGAATTTCCCCTGTTCACTTAATTCCTTCTTTCCAACTAGTTTCTGGTCTATTTTGATTTCATTTTCCCTTCCTATTATGAAGGTCTCGTGTAAGCAGTGTCAGCCACAGTTAAGTTTTGAATAACATGGCCACTTTGTTTATGAAAAGCAGTATTGAGCTGGGAGTGGTGGCGCACGCCTTTAATCCCAGCACTCGGGAGGCAGAGGTAGAGGATCGCCGAAAGTTCGAGGCCACCCTGAGACTACATAGTTAATTCCAGGTCAGCCTGGACCAGAGTGAGACCCTACCTTGCAAAACCAAAAAAAAAAAAAAAAAAAAAAAAAAAGCAGTATTGAAAAGCACTTTTCTCTTTCCTTTGGCCCATACATTCTTTCTGTCACCTCCTCTACAATGGTCCCTGAGCCTTCTCAGCACTTTGGTGAGCTTGAAGTCATCCCAGAAGTCACGGTTATCTGAAAAGGAAGCTTCTCTGACCAAAAGTGAGAGTAGCTTTAACATACAGGCATAAACATAAGTATTTAAAGGGAAGTTTGGTGGTCATAATATATTCATTTAGACAATAACAATAGTAATTTACCACTTAGCCCTTATAACCCGCCCAGCCACAGCATTTGATGAGGTTTTCAGTACCAGACAGGAATTCCCTCCAGTGAAGGGGACCTCAACATCAATTAGAGAGCAGTTGGTTTCCCTCACAAAGGACATGCCACCATTGCACACAATGCATACAATTTTATCTGTCAAATAAAAATGAAAAAAAAAAAGTTAAGGCAAATTGTTCTTGATAGCCTTGGGCCCAGTTGTCCTGAATGAGAGTAGTCTGAAGAAAGAGAATGGAGATGTTGTTCCTCTGGAGATGTAGGTGCCAAGGACACTGCATAACACTTCCTACACCTTGAAATCAACATCTGCCCTGTCCCATATCCAGATCTCCTTGGCACGACAAAGGACTGGACCTGCTCCATTGGTCCTTCCAGAGTTAGTACCTTTTAATCCTGTCTAAGGGATCAATAGGCCATGACTCTTGAAGCTCTTCTACCCCAGGCCTCCCTAGTGACTCACAGGAGATACTCTGGGGATGAGCAAATGGATACATGCAGGGCTACACCTTACTTTATTGCTTCTTTGAACTTCTCACATCTTGACTGAAGGCTATACTAGCCAAAACATCTAGGTTTGGAGTTCTGCACTAGCATACTGCACTGGTATAAGATGAGCAAGGCACAAGACAGAGGACAATTTAAAATCTGGATTTTGCACTTGCAGTAATGTCCTCACCTACCCTTGTCCCTGTGGGAGCTCTCTCTCTCCGTGGCTCTTCTTCTCAGTTTCTGATCTGCTGCCATGCTGCTAGCCCTGACATGCCTATCTAGGGAAGGGACACTGGACAGACTTCTCAATGCCATTCCCTGAATCTGTAAGTATCAGAGGCAGGCATCTATCACTGAGTCCACATATTCATGCTCAAAACCAACCCCTGAGTACTGAGCAAAAGCCAAACTGGGAATTAAATTATCAGAATCATAGATGATTGCCATAGGATAACATGGAATATAGTTGTGGCCAATGAAGAATTCGTCTGAAAAAAAAAAAAAAAAAACAGCCAGACAATATATATGATCCCTGCAGGATAACACAAAGCATAGCCATGGTTAAGTGACAGTTGGTCTTACTACTTGCTTCTTATGAAAATGGAAGCTTCCAAAGTTCAGATTTCAATTTGTGATGTACTCTCACACAGGTGGAATGTTTAATAAGCCAAAAGAGCTATAATGCAGGTGAATGCAGAGAGCACTTCCTAAAATAATTGGTTTCATCACACTGTGGTTCCAACCAGATGTGAGATGCCCTTAGACTTCACGGTGAGAAGCAATTTCTCTAGGATTGAAGTTAACCACTTAGAATGATTAATGTGTGACCCATTTAGGAGAAGAGAATCTTCCTTGGGATGTTGGCTCCATTCGTACTGTTAATCAAGTGCCCAACATGTGGGAGGATTACCAAGAGTCTCCAATATTCAGAAGGCATGACCTTGATTTCTACATCTAAGAAAAGTACAGCTCTTGATAACAAATGGAATCTATGTTTTTATGACAGATTATCAGGTGAACCACATTCTCTGCCAACCTTCTGAGTTCTGAGAAAATAGCCCGGATTTTCCTGCAAGGAGGGATATTGTTGGTAAGCAAGAAATAGAAGGATATAAAAAGCTGCAGATAGCATTGTCTGCAAGGTTTTCTCAAGATTGATGGTACTCACTACCTTTTGCATTACTAGAGATCACTTGTGGATAAATCTGGTGAAGAATTCCCCTCTCTGTTGACAAATACATCCCTTGAGAAATGGACCATGGGAAAGCAACACTCCATTCTAGGGCCCCAGGTACACCCACTGATTGTGCTACATGTCTTGGCAGTGGGGTCTCCAGAGATAGTTAATTCCACTGTGAGAGTACACAGAATCAATACAGTCTAAAATTAATCAAAATGGGAGCAGGATTTCAATCAGGCAGCCCAGAACTTGACAAGAAGGATGTAAATGTTACTGAAAGTCACATCAAAACTGGCAGCCAATTAAATCAGAATCCAGAGAAACTGGCTTGTGTCTGAGAAGCCAGTAGCTTGGGAAGTGACCTCGAAGGCCCCAAAGCTCAGAATGGTCAGTCTGCCCCTCCCTCTGCACACAAGCCTGCCAAGAGTTTCAGTAAGGAAAAAAAACAAGCTTTTAAATGTGTGGTATAAGAAATACTTTTGAGACAAGGTTTTGTTTTATAGCTCAGGCTGTTTTTTCAAATTTGGATCCTCCTGCCTCAGCTTCCCAAATACAGAGATTGTAGGCCTTTATTATCAGAACCAGCTAAGTTTTTTTTTTTATTTTAATTTCTTAATAACACATAATGTTATAATCTTTCAAACTTACCCCTGGGAAGATTTGTCTTTGAGATCCAAGGCCATCCTACTTCAGAAGAGAAATCATAGACATTACACAAAGTACATGTTAATTGGGGACAGGGACTGGGATGTTTTCTTTTGTCCCATCTCACCTTCAGAGATGCTTAACTCACTACTGTGAAGTAAATAAGCCATCAAGGACTTCTTAGATTCAAGAAAGGCTCCTCAGGCAAGGAAAGCTTTGCTAGACTCTATCAATAAGCTCTCCAACTCATCAGAACAGCACATTCCCACAAAGGATGAGCCATGTAAAGTGTGAGAGTTAGATAGAATATGCAGAAGTAATCCTGGAACATAGGAGGTATGCCACATTGTTCACAGCAGGCTGTTTCAAATGTCCCCCCATCACAGGAATGGCTTTGCTCCCCTTCCCCTTGTTCAGAAATGGCAAAGGACAAAACTGTTCCAGCCCCACATTTTGTTGCCTACAACTTCTATAGAAAAAAAATACACTCAAACAGGTGATGATTAAAAATTAACATTCAACACACACACACACACACACACACACACACACACACGAGTGTATCAAAGTGCTATGCCATGCAAGTACTCAAAAAGATCTCAATCGTCTATCCCCTAAAATTGTTAATTACCTGTGGCTTGACTTTGTAGGTGAGGAAACTGAAACACAGAAGTGAAGCACCTTGACTAGGGGCATAGACAGACATACCCTGTGAGTTTGGATTCACCAGACCAGCTCTGTTCTGTGTAGCCTGGACAGCTATCTGGTGACCTATGGTAAGCGTAGTTATTCTCCAATTCCTGTTTTTGACTTGCTGTCTAATCCCAATTTCTGTGCTGCCCCTGTCGTTCAGCACCTCCTAGGACTTATTTTAATTGTTAAACTCAAAAAGAACACATCCAGAGGGGCTCTGCTTCCAGGAGTCCAGACCATTCTGAAACAATGTTCACTTGCTACAAAGCAGAGATACGTACAAGTGGGAAGAAGACACTTTTTAAAACATTTCTGTGCTCATGGGATGGTGAGGAAATGCTCCAAGCCACCTCCCAAAACAAATCAGTGGAAGAGGTGGTGGAAAGAAATAAGGGCCAAAGGGTGGGCAGGAGTGCTTGGGAACACTGTTTTCCAGACACAGTGGGTTGTCGTATTCATGACCTCACAGTTGTAACTGCACAGGAACTGCATAATGTTGAGCCCACCAACATGGTGTCATGGATGATGAAGGAGGGGATAAAATAAAGACATGAACTAGAAGAAGGAATAGTTGGAAAGAAGAGGGGGTTTAGTGGAGAGGGACAGAAAAGATGGAACAAAGGAGGATGATGGAAATGAAGGAAATTGATTTTTTAAACAGCAAAAAGAGGTCTGGAGAGATGGCATAGTGGTTAAGGTACTTGCCTGCGAAACCTAAGGACCCATGTTCACCTCTCCAGATTCCACATAAGACAGATGCACAATATGACATAAGCACCCAAGGTCGCACATGCGCAAAAGATGGCGTGTGTGTCTAAAGTTTGATTGCAGTGGCTGGAGGCCCTGGCATGCCAATTCTCCTTCTCTCTCATAAAAAAAATTTTAAAGCAAAAGATACAGTCTTAGAAAAGACTGACACAATCAGTTTATTGCTTAAAAAAAAATTAAAGGTCTGAGTAGAGCTTTTGGAATCAAGTCCTGGAAACAAGGGGTAGATTCAACATGCTGGTGTCTGGAGGAAGCCTGTTCAGCAGAAGAAACTTACCTAGAACAAGCCTTGTGTGGAGCACAGGCCATTCTTAAAACAGCAGCCAAAGAGATGAGATCCCCATGGATATGTGAGTTGATATATCCCCTCATCATGTCTGTAAACCAGCCCCCAGACACTGCATCTTATTCATAAATATAGCCCAGCTGCTACATTATCTTGTTCCCTGTAGCCCCCACCCCGTTCCACTTCTCTTTTCCTCCGTAGCTATCCAGGGAAAGATATTCTGAGGATCTTAGCTTGAATTCTGTAGTAGATCTCAACAGCACTGCAGCTGAAGGTGTGGAAACACACACACACACACACACACACACACACACACACACACAAAATTTGACCTCTGAACAAATCTGTCATACAGCAGGTGGAGAGTCCCACCCCAAAGCTGCCGGAACATTCTAGGCTGAATTAATTAATCTAAACTTAAAACAAGAGCAGCGACTTTTATCTAACTTTTTAAGGCATTATCATATTCTATTAATGAACTCTCTCATAAATTCAGCTTAATTAGGATGAAAGGTCTTTTAAATGATCAAAAATATGAACTATTGACTATTTCTGAAAAGCAAATTTGCATTTTCCTCTCATAATAACTAGTCTCAGGGAAATATTGTGTTGACTAATAAAGACATTAGGAAAAGAAATAAAAATAAAGAAAATAAAATTTCCTGTATTTACCCACAGGTTTATGAACACCCATTCTCTTTATTACTTCCAAAAGATTTGATTTTTTTTTATTTGGTGACATTTTCTATTCAATATAGAAATATGGATTTCTTTTCTCTTTGCCTAGAAAAATCCATCGATCTTCTATTTTCAAGAGTTTCTAATCTGAGTACAGGAGTTATCAATATGGTCTTTCTGGCTGAGTTTAGGATTTTGTTTTTGCTTTAGTTTTCAACCATTTCACCATTATATGCTGTGAGGTGTGTGTGTGCTTAATCTTCGACATTTTTGACATCAAACCTAAGATCTTAGGTGTGGTAGGCATATACTCTACCACTGAACTACATCTCTAGCCTGTTTTTCTTTCTTCCTTCTTTCCTCCCTTCCTCCCTTCCTTCCTTTCTTTTTTAAAAATAACACCTTATTTTGCTTACATAAATTTCTTTTTAAATTCTATGACTAGATAATAATGTTTAAATTCATTATATCCATTTTTATGTTTTTATTAATCATTTAGAGCCATGCTCATCACATAGCATGAGCCATTATGATTATTAAATATCTTTTTTGGTTAACTGCAAACATGTAAAAAACAGTTCCTGCATTTGCCAGTAGGTAATATTAATTAAACAGTTATCTTTCAAGAAAACATTATGCCTAGTAGGTAGACCAAAGATAAATGATTGCTAAGCATTACCCATGATTAACTCAAATTCTAAATTAAATGAATCCAAATTAATATGGACTTCTCTGTATTCTGGTTCCCTAAAGAAAGAGATACAAATATTATGGTTAATTTAAGACTTTTGACTAATAACCTCAAAAGAGTGGGCTGGGGGAAGAGGATTCAAAGCATAATCGCTTCTGCCTCAGGAAGACGCTGTTAATACTCATTGAAGCAGAAATCACAAATGACTTTTCCGTGACTTGTTACACTTTAAAATCAAGTCATGGAAAGCACTGTGTTTATTTTATTTCTCAGGGATATGGCCTTTCTGGGGCAATCTTCCTTGAACGGAATTCTTTTATCCAAAATAATGATGCATTTCAAGAGGTTAATGATTAATTTATATGTGGTACTTGCCTAGCTAACACATATTTTTTTTTCATGTACATTATCCTTACAGATGTCAGCAGGATGAACACCTGTTTTGTTTGTAGAATCAGGAAGCCAAAGTAAGCAAATTTTTTAAGTCCAACACATTCAGTCAACAGTAGACACGCATATCAGAACCACACATTTCACTGCCTAGCTCCATCACACTATCATTGCAGGTAACTAGCAAGAGCCCTGTGTATCCTGAGGTGAATCTACAATGAGTAAAACACAGGCATTGGATTCTGGTGAGTGGATCTTCACCAGAAGCTCAAGCAACTGCAAGGAGCTCTAGACACACAGAATTGTAAATTTCGAGGAGACAGCAGGCATGAAACAGAAAGAAAAAGCGAGCACATTTTTGTGCAAGTACACTACATGGGGATCCACAAAAGAACATAAACAGGGGAGAGAGGATGTAATGCTGATGAAAGAATGAAGAAAGAGTGAGGAAGAGAAATTACAGGAGACATGACGAGTCCCCCAGGAGTGAAAAAGGAAAACACAAGATGAAAGAATAATCACACAAAAACTCACGAACAGTTCCTTGCCAGCATCAACATCCACAAATAAACATTTCTCGTGTGCCTGCAACAAGCACTTTACATGTTTTACTTCCTGGTCCACCATGAAGTCAGTTCTGATGTTGACCCTATGTGTGGAAGAGGAAACTAGACTTGAAGGATTTAAGTAACATAGCTTATACAAGATGATACCAAATTCATGACTGAAAATTTACAACAGTGTATAATAGCGTCCAGGTGGGAGGATAACTGGGCATGGAGCAAATCACAGAGAAGGGTGCTAAGTCTACCAGTGGGCGCCACGGGGAAGGGAGGCGAGCGTGTGGGGCACAGGAATAGGGAACCAGCATCAACACACTTATCTCTCCATTCTGATAGAAACTGTGAGGAGAAGCAGATGGCTTTAAAAGAAGTAATTTTAAATCTGAAATTACTGAAATGTCCCTAGAAAAGAGATTATCTAAGTTTTCCCACAATGGGACTACAACACCACCACCTTTAAAAAAATAATTTAACTTTGCAGTGAAAATTCCTGACGGGCATCACCTGAAGCAGTAATAACACTTAAAATTTATACATTCCTCTCACAGTTTTTAAAGAGGCTTTGCATACACAATATATCATTCGGTTCTCAAAGACTCTGAAGATGTGATGGATGTTCCAAGGCTTCTGAGAAGTCAACAATCATTTTAATCAGGCATAAGGCTGTGATCGTAAGAGGATGAGCCAAACATGAGAAAGATGTGGATTCACTTTATGGGTAAAGCCTGATGGGTGCCTGCAATGCTGGGTGAGTTGCTCATAGGAACCTCAAATTCCTATATGCAAACTAGGCATTATAATTTCCAACTTGGACTGTGTTTGTTAAAGTCAGGTGAAATAATAAATATATGTAACATATCCAACCAGGCCTGAAATAAAGATGGTGTTTAATGCTGATCATTTTAGCTTTTCCAAATGAAATGAGGTCTTTTACTATATTGTAAAAATATCACACGCTGGTTTTATAATGCAGGATCTTGATTCTGTAGCCAGAGAACTCTTCAGTTTCATTCATCAGCCTGCTGAGCCATGCTCCTTTTCAGAGACAGATACTATCCAGTTTTTTTCCCCTGTTATCCTTCTCTTTAACTACTTGAAGCTTACTGAATGAGAGCAGCTAAATCTGAATGAGTTCAGTGCTGTTTTCTCCAGGGATTAACTCATCTTTCTGGGCTTGAAATATTGAACAAGCAATACCTGGCCTCATCCAAACCCTGCAGATGTATTTTTCACTCAAGACATTTCAATTTTCAACAGCAGATCTATTCTCTTGAATAATGATGTTGATGGGGACATGGACATACGTAGACTTCATCTTGTAATGAAAGAACAGTGACACCCGTGGCTAAGCTCTGTACCTCACTATACAGATAGTGGGAATGACAGCCAGTTCCTTTCTGTGTCCCCATCATTTGTCAACTGGGAGCCACTTCTTTTTCTTTCCAAAGAGAACAAGCTCTACATTGATGTGATTGAGTGCCCTCCACATGGCCCTTCATAATAATGATGTGTCCCTTTCTTTGAGTTATGTCTCTATATTCTGGGATGTTGGTAATCTGGTTGCTAAGAAGGATCTAGATCTCACAGAAGATCTGGGCAAACTCCATAAGTAATACAATTAGTACATATTATTTTATTCATAATTCTTAGCTGCACATGAGCAAATTCTGTCCCAAACTCTTTATCTATTGTCTTGAAGGATAGTGACATATATTGAATAACCAATTGTAGGAATAGTAGGTTTACACTTGATCATTAATTCCTATAATCTACAATATAAAGACAGTCAGGAGATCTTTTTATAGTTCTTTTAGCTTTTCTCCAGATGTTATTTTTCTTTCTTTCTTTTTGTTACAAACCCTGTTTCATTACACAGTGGAAGATAAATGATCTCTGACCAAGTTTTGCATCTTTTGCCACTGAACAGATTTAGAACTTAGCTCTCCAGGGTGCTAATCTAAGTCCCCCACTCCTTATATGGAGCCTGACAATTGGCACCATGTAAGAACATGGCAGCCCACAAGTGCACAGAGAAGTTGACGAAGAGAAATGCAATACCATATCCACTCAATAACTGCATCTCCCCACGATCAGAGACCTTGCGTTAGAGGTAGAGCTTCAGTGCAGATCTGACCCAAGGTCATCTTCTCTTCACCATAATAGTGCTAACAAACTGATGAAAACTACCAGCCATCTGGAACTGGATCACATACAGTTAGGAACAGACTCTTTCTATAATATGGTAACCCAATTTCCTTACTGGAAGGAGAAGTAGTTATCTGGTGAGGGCAGAGACTGTAACTTATATTTAAAAAATAGCAACAATTTGTACATCAAGGATCACTGCTAAGAATAGCTTCTGGAATCGTCTGTGCTGCTGGGATATAGTGGGGTCTGGCTGAAGAGGCAGACTGCAGATGGAGACTGAATGCAGGGAGCATTAATGGTTCCAGAGCAAATGCTAAGTGTTCAAATTACTGGGAAAGGCTGCAGCATCCAGGGATGTAATCTGTGTTCACCATCAGGTGGTATCTTTAAGGTTCTTTTTCTCCTTTGGAGCCAAAACATTGCTAAATTTCGGGGATTAGGACTGACTTCTACATTGTAGTCCTTTAAGTTCTTGATGAAACTCACACACACACACACAAATCAAAGGCCAACTTGTCTTACCATTGTATCTAAAGCTTTATTTTTGGACAACACTGTTGAATCCTGCAGTCTTAAGTCTTAATGAAGAACCCACAATGGTACCACAGTCAAACACCAGAGGGTAAACTAATGTTACCTGGTGTGCTGATTAACCCTTAATGTCAACTTGGCTGGATTAAATCACCAAGGAGACATGCTTTCAGGGGAGGGGAGATTTGTGTTTTCCAAATATTGAAGTGATGAGACGAGACCAACCCTACACATAGGTGGCATCATCCCATTGGCTGAGGACATAAGTTGAATAAAAAGATAAAAAGGGAAAGTTTGAGGAATTCCAGTAGTCATCTCGCTGCTACATCATTTGCTTAGATGAAAGCAAGCAGCCTTCCACCATCATGCCTTCTCTGCCATGATGGGCTGCACTCTTACATTGTCACCAAAATAAGCCTTTCCTCTTTTTGCTTTCTGGACACAGATGTTGGAGTTAAGAGCTCACCATGCTTTGGCTTTAAACTCATACTATTCTGGGAGCTATTAAAAATAATCATCAAATAAAAGCTCATATGTTATAGTTACCTCTGTGTTGCTGGAACAAGGCACTGATCCAAGGCAACTGATAGGAAGAAATGTTTTATTTTGGCTTATAGCCTCAATGGGAAGCTTTTCAGTGGCAGGAGAAAGCATGATGTGAGAAGAGGCTGGATATCACCTCTTTGATTCAACAGGAGGAAAACAGCAGCAAGAGAGTGAGCTGAACTCTAGCAAGGAGAAGGTGACTATAACACCAAAATGTCAACCCCAAAGAACACACCACCTCCATCAAGGGCCCATCTCCCAAACTGCCATCAGCTGGAGACCAAATATTCAAAACACATGAGTTTATGGGGGACATCTTATTCAAACCTCCATAGCATTTCAGTCTGTTCAGTGTCAGAATAGACTTGCATTATCTTATATTTTGCTTATTGTTCAATAAATGGCTGCTGTACTACATGACGATTTACCTTAGAGTGGTAGATATGGAGTGAAAAAGTATTGATTACTTGAGGTGGTCATGGGTTGATGTGCATTTTCTTTTAGGGTGAGTACACACTATGAGATGTTTAGGTACAGTTCCATAGAAAATCTCAGTTTGACTGTAGATATTACAGCTATTAAAATTATTTCTACATCATGCTTTTTAATTTTGGAGTTAGTAAGATTTTGCATGCAGATAATGAAGAGAAGTAGAACTTTAAAAAAATAGGATTCATCCACATGATGGATGAACCTTAAATTTTAACCCTTGAATTTTTTTAGCATCATGACTTTTCACATTTGGAATTTATGGGGTGTTCATATTAAGCACTGGGGGTCCACAGTAACTACATAGTCATGTCCAGTTCTATATACCATCCTTACCTGTTTGTCATCACACCACAGAGTAAACCCTAGGAATCACAGGAGTCATTCTGCCTCCTTATCCACACCATGCACTCTGTAACCTAAATTTCTAAAAGAAACAAACAGGCAGACAAGTTGTGGTCATGACCTTGCTCTGCCAACACCCACATTGTAGTTTGTGGTCTCTTAACTGTTCCAGGGCCTTTGTGAGGCATCTGAAAATTGTGAGAGAATTTGAGCAGGACCTGGAGCTGAACCTCTGGGCAAATATACAGTCACATCTGACATCTGAGGTGTATTGTTCCCATAGCACAGCATCCTAGTCTTATAAAGGAAGCCAACCTAGGCCTATCTTCTGGGCCCCAGTATCTCGGTCATGTGACTCAGCAAAAAAAAAAAAAAAAAAAAAAAAACACATTCCTACATATTGGGAACCCATTTTCCAGAATTTCTATGAGAGTTAAATGAAGTACACAGTTAGGGAACCCATTTTCCAGAATTTCTATGAGAGTTAAATGAAGTACAATATACTTGAAGGCCTAACACAGCATTAACACAGTAAGTGCTCATTACACAGTCAACATTTCTGTCCTTTAAAAGAAGCCAGAGGCTGGCTGCTTTGTGGCTTTGGACATGGCTAACAATAGAGTCAAGGATACTCATTGAGAACCCACTGCGAACTCTTTATTTTTCTCTATCCAAGGGGCAGGGAATAAACATTAAAGGGGTTCTCTGCAACTAAGGGAGCAGCATGGAGAACACTAGGAAAGAACTCCCTTGTTACCAGGTGAGGTGTGTTTTTCCCTGATTAGAAAACTTGTGGTGAATTCTACCTGGGTGGTTTGTGACTGTTCCCAGGGGGACTGTAGTTTCCAAGCAAATGTATTACTGATTCAGCATTTGCTAATTCACTTTCTTCTTAGCTCTTGGGAATTCAAGGAACAAATTTCTTCTAGGAAACCATTCAGTGTAATGCTCAGAATTCCTTGAACAAATGGTGGCTGAGGGTATGCATGTGTCACGTTTATGTTTTATCTACCTCATCCTTGAAAACATCCTTGAAACCCTTTGGTGTTTCCTAGAAGTATATCACATGAGGATTTGGAGACTGCCATGGCATGCATCACAATAAAATGTATTCTACAAGTAAGAATACAATATTTTATATGCTGATAGCAGGAAAAGATGATTTTGCATATTTTCATTTCCTATGGCAGTGCACTGGTAGCAATGACTCCTGCTGATACACGGTAGAATTTCGTTAAAAAAAGTCCAATTAGGACAATAGATGTCAACTTAATGCCAATTATAATGAAAAACATATAAACTTCTCTACTCCAGTGAATTTTACTAAATGAAAACTCTTGCTTCCATCTGTACTATCCCACAATTTAGTGCAGAAAATAGAAGTCATTCAAACAAGAAATAGTCAAATATCGGGAGGTAGGTCCTAACATCACTAGAAAGGTTGAAGAGGCTGGTGGTTCCAGCCAAACCTTCACAGACATAGACAATTGTCCAGCTAGAGGGATTGCCCCACCTAAGGACACCCTGGGGCTGTGCTGTAAGCAGTAACCAGCCTCTTGCTACTGAACTTGTAGAAGGAGAATGGATGCCTAAGTGAATCCAAGGTCTAGGCAGCCCAGTTACAAAAGGGCTGCTCTCTCTGTGACTTCTTGCCAAACAAGACACAAAGAGACTAGTCCTGGACATACTGCCTCAGTCAGTTTTGTATGACTATAATGGAACTCCCAAAGTTAGCTCATATCTAAAAATATTTTATTCATTTATTTGAAAGAAGAGAGATAGAATGAGAATGAGTGCTTCTGGGTCTCTTGCAATTGCAAATCAAATCCAGGTACATGTGCCATTTTTGTGCATGTGGCTTTACATGGAACCCAGACTGTTAGGCTTTCCAAACAAGTGCTTTTAAACCACCAAGCCATCTCTCCAGCCTGAAGCTAGCTTATTGCTGATGAACAGAAATATAGTAGACACACAGTTACAAGGGCTGAGAAATCTAAGGCTGAGGTACTTGCATCTGGTGAGAGCCTTCTGGCTGGGTCATAGCATGGTAGAAAATATTACATGGACAGAAAGCATGTGTGTGAGAGAAGGAAAAGGGGCTGAATTCAACTTTAGTCAGGAACCGACTCCTGCAATAACTAACTGAACTCCTCTAATGATGACAATGATTCCTCTGTTCACGAGGACAGAGCTCTCTCATGATGGAACACCCTTCAAATGTCCAGTTTCTCAACAATGTTTTTACCAGATGAACTTTGAGGTGTACATTCAGTCCATAGCAGATACTATGGCAGGAAAACCCCTTATATTCATGATCTTACATCCCAGCAGCATGGGCAATAACTGAAAATGATGTCCCCACTTCTGCATTTCACAAATCCATTAACTAAGAAAATACTTTCACTCAGATTCCTTGTTCATAAGGGGTCTTGAAGGTAAAAGTGTTGCTGTATAATGTCTCTACCTAGCATGAATGTAAAATGGAAACCCAGTGAGTTAGTTTAGAATTTCTAACACTTGGTTTTGGTAGCAGTTGGCTCATGGCTAGTTCATTTCCCAGTTGTACTGCACACTCATCTCTACGGTGCACCAATATTTAAGATGTGCTTTATCCAGGTCCTTCGCACGCATGTTCCTTGAAATAATTACTTCTCTCTCTAGAATGTGGAACATGGCAGAGACCAAGTAAATGAATGGTGGGGGGTAATCCTTGCTAGGCTCCTTCACTTTACAGAACTCCAGGAACTGGATCAAATCTATCTATATTAGAGGAGAAAAGATACCGACTTAAATGAGTAGACAATGCATCTTTCAATAATCTTTTGTCAACTTTTATTGACAACTTCTATACATTATTCTTATATCCAATTGGAATGCCATGTTAAGTATTCCCTTTAAGATTGCTATTTCATTGCACAGATTCCTTGATAAATCTTATTTTATGCTATGAGGAAAACCAGGTACCCGTCTATAGTCACATTCTAAGCATGTTCTAAAGAGTTTTTTATAATAGCATTTATGTGTCCTCTTTCTGGTTGTAGAGTAACTATTGAGTACAGCTCCTTCTATACAATTATGTGGAAGCTAAATATTGAGCTTAGTGAAATGTAAACACTTGGGCTGTAGAGATGGCTCAGCATTGAAAGGTGCTTTGATGCAGAGTCTGATGGCCCAGGTTCCATTCCCCAGTACCCATGTAAAGCACAAAGTGGTGCATGTGTCTGGAGTTCATTTGCACTGGCAGGAGGCCCAGGTGTTCCCATACTCATGTGTGTGTGTGTGTGTGTGTGTGTGTGTGTGTGTGTGTGTCTATCTCTGTATATATGTCTCTCTAAAATAATAAATAAATAATATAAACCTGTACCCACAGCCAAGATGAAGAATCAGGCTACTGTAAGCACGTGCTCTCTGTTGTTGGTTGTAGACCCCTTTTTCCCTTTCTGAGCATGGCCATTCTCCCAATAGCTATTTTATTAATGTCTTTGCTTTTCTTCAAACTTTAACCTCTTTAGTTTGCATTCGAAAGAGCTACTGTTCAGCATTAATTAATTCTAAGCTTAGTATAAAAAGGATCATACGAGAGAAATCCTTTTCTTTCTCTTGTTTGCTGTTGTTGGTTCCATCCAGTGTTTGGGAGAAGTTTTCTGTGTTGGAAGGGACAGCTCCCGAGTGTTCATTTCGGTGCATAGAGCATTTAATTATACTGGCATTTTTCAACAATTGACTCTTGAAGGACATTTGCATGGTCTCTGTTTTATCATATTAGAAATAATGTTTTTGAGATCATTCTCGTCCATTTTTCCTGGACCCCGTGTGTGCTAGTTTGTGGTTAACAACTGAGTTTACAGGGAGAAAAGTTACAGCACCTACCCATTTCCAACGTATACATTTTCCCACATGGCTGATTTCAAACCACCAAG
Organism: Orientallactaga sibirica; assembly: GCA_036365145.1. Lineage (NCBI taxonomy): Eukaryota > Metazoa > Chordata > Mammalia > Rodentia > Dipodidae > Orientallactaga > Orientallactaga sibirica. The sequence continues at coordinate 14,871,526 of JAEOAD010000035.1, read as the reverse complement.
GCAGTCACTGAAAGTGAAGACAGAAAGACATGTTCCCAAACAGCTCTCCCCAGCAGATGCGAGTTGCCTTCTGCAGACCACTGCCTGGAGTGGTTTTGTTTCCATTTCTCTTCAGTATACACCTGAGTAGACTGACTTATCAAGTATATATTTAAGTATATATTTAATGTCATATTATTTCCAAAGTGATTACACCCATTTCCCTTTCTTCCAGAAGTATCTGACACTTCCAATGAGTTCATATCTAACAGCCAATAGTGAGCTCTTTTTATTTTTTACCACTTCTTGTATCTCTAGTAATTTAAATTCATGTTTTCCCAATACTAATAGTGTCTGTGTCTTGCACAGCAATGGTCATTTTCAGTGACCTGGAATTCATTCTATTTCAGGCTGGCTTTGAACTCATGGTGATCTTCCTTCCTCTACCTCCAGAGTGCCACCATGCCTGGCTCATAACTTTTAACAAAAGACATGCTTTAAGGTATCTATTATAGTTTTCATTGTGTTTAGTACTTTTGTTTAAAAATTATTTCTTTGTCATGAGATTCTACAGGTGTATTTGTATATTTACTCCCTAAAATGTTCTTGTCTTGCTTTTCTCATCTGGGTCTGAAATTGAGTTATGGTGAGACATGTGGTTGTTCCATTTATTAAGTGGTATTTTCTCCTCACTGTTGTTTAATGCTGCATTTCAATATGTTAGTGAACCTGTCTTTGGATCACCAACTGTGCTTTGTTGTTTTGTTCATTTTGTCCATGACAATGACATATTGGACATTTACTTTTCAGTAAATATTGTTATCTGGCAGGAAACTTTTGAATTGTTCTCCTATGTGTTTTGGCTGTTCTTGACTTATTTCCCTCTATGCTTTCAAATATACTAACTAATATTTACAAAGAAGTTAGCTGGGAAATTAATTGGGATTACATTGAATTATAGATCAGTGAATATTGACACTTTAAAGATAATGTATTTAATCCAGGGAGGTGAGCATAATTCTTGATTTATTCAGAAAATTTTAAGTTGCTCTCAAGAATGTTTATAATTTCAAACACAAAAATTGCCCAGTTTTGTAAACTTCATTCCTAGGTAGGTGATATTTTTTATTTCATTGAAAAAAATATTCATTTTTAAATTTAAATTTTGAGCTTGTTCATGGTAACACTAACAATATTTTTAACGTGTGTATATGTTCATATATGTGGGCACACATGTGTATGCTCTTGCTCATGTGTGTGCACATGGAGGTCAGAGGTTTGATGTCAGGTGTCCTCCTAAGTCACTTTCCATCTTATTTTTTTGACATGGGATCTCTTACTGACTCCAGAGCTCACCAAGCTGGCTAAGCTAGGTAGCAGGTGAGCCCTAAGACCTGCCAGTCTCCATGTCTCCAGTGCTGGAATTACAGGTATGCACCACCAAGCCCAGCAGTGTTTCATGTGTACCGTAGATCCAATTCAGGCCTTCTATTAGTCTATTAGTAAATATTTCAGTATATACTAGTATGTATGTATGTATGTATGTATGTATGTATGTATGTATGTATATATATATATATATATTTTTTTTTTTCTATATTCACCAAACTTGAGGTCAAAGGCATGGCTCTCTAGACTGCCTACGCTACCCAAGATTTCTGACACCAAGCAAAATTGATGTTCACAGAAAAGTTACAAATTAGAACCACCCAGAGGAAGAGACACACAAGCAGAGTCTGGCAAGGAGTGAAGCTCTTGCTCAAAACTGCCCTCTCCTCGTGTGTTCATAGTTGGCATTGCCTCCTCCTGCCAGCCAGGGAAGCTATCCTGGGCGTCTATGTCCCTGGCTTCGTAGTGTATGCTTAATTGATTGAGCCATTGCTCTTGTGGTCAAACTCAATCTCTGGCCACTTTTCCAATGAAGGTTGGACAGACAAGACCCAAGTCATCAGTACCTCAACTATAAGGTGGGTCCTGAGCAGTCCACCATGGGTAACAAGACACTCAGCCTGCTCAGGAAATTCCCTGTGTTATTTCCCCACACACTGTCCTTCAAAGACAAAAGCCTTAACATACAGTGATTATTTTTGCTTCTTATTCACATCCATATCTTTTCCTTAGCATGTGCATTGGAAGTGAAACCCAGCACATCATAGCAGAGTGGTACCAATGGTAGGCACCTGTGTTTTGTTCCATATCTCACACAACAGTTAATGTTTGTTGGTTTTGAGATGTTCTCAATTAGGTTAGGAAGCTTTCCTTCTGTTTCTATTTTGTGAATTATAAAGCTTTTATCAAAAAGATAATTGAATCTGATCGCTTTATAACTGAGGAATTACTTTTTCTCTTAAAAGAAAACCTAAACTCTATTCACAGTCAAAACCTCTGTATGGTTGGGCCTCTAACATCTTCTCCAACTATTAGGTAGATTTTTTGCAGTTTCCCTTCTATAAAGAGCTTCATTTTGTTTCCAGAGTGAGCTAAGCTTTCTCCCTCTCTACCTCAAGTATTTGCCTCTGGCTCCCTGCATGGCTGACTCTATCTCTTTATCTAGTTTATATGGTTTGATTTATGCAGGTTAGACTTGATCTCAGTAACTTGTCCAGCCAACTTATTATTCTCTATCACTGTTTATCTCCTTGATAGCATTTACCAAACTCTGTACTTAGGGGTAAGATGGCAGTGTAGTAGTCATGCCAAAGAAGCATAGGGGGGAAGTAATCAGAAAAACAGCAAAATACACTCTTCTACTGAAAAGTGAAGGTGTATAATGAATTATCAACCACAGCAGAGAAGTTGGAGAGACCCAGAGCTTTCAGCAACCACAGAAGCAGGCAGAACCAGATTCTACAGTGGCACTTGTCTGCACAGCCACCCGGCTCTGCCTGAGCTGCAGAAGAAGCCAGGTGAAGGGATTTTCCACTCACACCAGCCTCCTTGCAAAGTCAAGAAACCTGAAGGAGATGACAGCAAGGAGTAGCTGAGCAGCTCTTGAGGAAGAGAATTGCAGGGACCAGCTTTGGTTCTACTTCAGGCAACTTCCTCAAACTCCCCTCCCCCAACTGCCAGCACCAGCAACCACTAGACACCTGGGAAGGGAGATCAGCTACATAGCACCCAACACAGGCAATCAGAGCAGCAGACTCAGCCACCCAGCCAGCCTAGTGAAGCCCACAGTGCAGTAAAGAGGGACCCAAGAAGGCATGCAGCATAGCTGAGACCAAAGCCAACCCAGAAGGTAACAGTGCATACTTACTCCAGGACACTAGATGCCACAAAACCTGGCATATAGGGCTGCACTGGCAGTGATAATTGCACCATCCATGTCAGGGCAGGTTATGTGTTAGATTTGATTGATGGTTGGTTTTGCAGTTCTTAAATAAGCTGTATTTTTGTGTTTTCCTTTGTTGCTTCCTGACTTATAGTGCCTTTGTCTTAGAAATCCCAGCCAAGTTGACAGGATTAAGGGTGTGGATAGACACACACCCTTAGGGACTTTGACTTTGTTAGATTATCTATTTGTTTTCATACTCACTCTTAACATAAGTACTCCATGCTGGTTTTGTTTGAATGTGTATATTGTTCAGTTGAATTTTAGAATCTGCCTGTATTTTGCTCCACCCAGCCTACTAGAATACTTGCATAGCAGGCAAATCAAACACCTAGGGTCACTTCTGCTGTTACTCTGGAAGTCATATAAGAGCCACACCTGACACCTTAAGCTACTACCCTGAAAATATAAAATATCAGATTTACACACCTAAGAATACTGCAGATAATTGGAAAACCCAAACATCAAATTAACACAAGAACAAAAATCAAATGGTCATCTCAATAGATGCAGAAAAGGCATTTGACAAAATCCAACATCCCTTCATGATAGAAGTCCTAAAGAAACTGGGAATAGAAGGAACATATTTCAACATAATAAAGGCTATTTATGACAAACCTACAGCCAAGATAATACTAAATGAGAAAAAACTTGAAGCTTTTCCACTAAAATCAGGAACAAGATAAGGATATCCAATGTCCCCACTTTTGGAAGGTGGAAGGAAGAGATCAAGTTATCATTATTTTCAGATGACATGATTATGTACATAAAAGACCCTAAAGACTCTATCAGCAAACTGTTAGAGCTGATAAACACTTTAGCAACATAGCAGGATACAAAATTAACACAGAAAAATCAGTAGCTTTCCTATATACTAAAAACAAACATACTGAGGATGAAATCATGGAATCACTCCCATTCACAATTGCCTAAAAAAAAATAATAAAGTACCTTGGAATAAACCTAACCAAGGTAGTGAAAGATCTCTACAATGAAAATTTTTAAATACTCAAGAGAGGAATTGCAGAAGACACTAGGAAATGGAAAGACATTCCATGCTCTTTGATTGCAAGAATCAATATTGTGAAAATGTCAATCTTGCCAAAAGTAATCTACACATTTCATGCAATCCCCATCAAAATTCCAATGGCATTCTTCATGGAAATGGAAAAAACAATTCTAAAATTAATTTAGAAGCACAAAAAAAAAAACTTGAATAGCCACAACAGTTTTCAGCAATAAAAATAAGGCTGGTGGTATCACCATACCCAATTTTAAACTATATCACAGAGCCATAGTAACAAAAACAGCATGGCACAAAGACAGATACATAGATGAATGGAACAGAATAGAGGATCCAGATATAAATCCAGGCAGCTACAGCCATCTGATTTTTGACAAAAATGCCAAAAATATTCATTGGAGAAATAGTAGCTTCTTTGACAAATGGTGCTGGGAAAATTGGATATCTATATGTAGAAAGATGAAAATAGATCCTTCTTTCTCTCCACGCACAAAAATCAAAATCCAAGTAGATCAAAGACCTTAATCTCAGACTTGAAACTCTGAAACTTCTAGAGAAAAAAGTAGGGGAAACCTTTCAACATATTGGCATAGACAACCACTTTCTGAATATAAGTGGAAGTAAAACCACTTATGAACCACTGGGACTTCATGAAATTAAAAATCTTTTGTTCAGCAAAGGCAGTGTGACTAGATCAAAGAAGTAACCTACAGAATGGAAGAAAATCTTTGCCAGCTACACATCTGACAGAGGATTAATATCTAGGATATACAAATAACTCAGAAAACTAAATGATAAGAAATCAAACAACCCAATTAAAAATGGGTTATGGAACTAAATAGAGAAGTCTCAAAAGAAGAAATACAGATGGCATCTCAAAATCTAAAAAATGTTCTACATCCTTAGCCATTAGGGAAATGTAATTAAAACTACTTTGAGATTCATCTCATACAAATGACAATAAATGCTGGTGAGGATGCAGAAAAAGAGGAACCCTTCTGTGCTGTTAGTGGGAATGTAATCTGGTACAGCCATTGTGGAAGTCAGTGTGGAGGTTCCTGAGACAGTTAAAAATAGATTTACCATATGACCCACCTATACCACTCCTAGACATATATCCTTAAGGACTTGTCACACTACATTAGAGATACTTGCTCAACTATGTTTTTGCCCCTCTACTCACAATAGCTATGAACTGGAACCAGCCTAAATGTCCCTTAACTAATGAATGGATAATGAAGATATGGTGTATTTATACAATGGAGTCCTATTTGGCAATAAAGAAAAATGAAATTTTCAGGTAAATGGATGGATCTGGAAATAATTATACTTAGTGAGATAACACAGGTCCAGAAAGCCAAACGTTACATGCTCTGTCTTGTATGTGGATCCTAGCTACAAATGTTTAGACTTTTATGCAAGTTGGGATAAAAATAGTAGCAGAGGCCAGTAAGCTAGAAAAGGGCTAGAAGGGAGGGAGGAGAGCAGAGGACTTAAGGAGAGGGTATTGAATAAAAATAAAATCTTTTAAAAATAGCAATACAGTATGAAACAGTTAGTCATAGTGACTGTGCTTGACTCCCTATGGCCCATAACCTTGGACACATGAACTAGCTTGTCTGAAACTCAGTTTCCTCACCTCTAGAAGACTGATAATCCCTTACCAAGTCCCAAGATTAACTATGTCTTGAAATTCAAACTTTTATCTATCTTAGGAAATTAATTTAGTATATATACCTACATTCTATGAGACTCCAAGTCGGAGCCATTTCTCCTACACAGGCAAACACTTCAGTAATTTCACAATGAAACATCCATAATATTCACCAGAGTGGAATAACTAAGATACAAATAGCTTTATCTCAGTTCAGCTCAGGTTCTACTATGCAAATTTTAAAACTTAGTTCTAAGAGTTAATCTTTAGGAACTTGAATGCATGTTGAATAATAGAATTTCATTCTATGTAGCTATGTAACTAATGAGTTCATTTTGAGACAGGGTCTCATCCTCCAAGCTGGCCTTGAACTTGCTATGTAGCTGGGCATGACCTTCAACTCATCCTCCTCTGGCTTATTACTTCCAAATTGCTGGGATCACTGTGTGGGCCATGATGCCTGATTGAACCAGGGTTTGAGAAATGGAGATAACCATAATGAAATTTTTAGTAAATTCTAAATTTTAATACAAAAAAATTAGGATGCAGGCATATCAGTCCATCTTCCTAAGATCACATAGATACTTATTAACAGTGCTGGAGACTGATTTTCAGTTCAATGTTCTCTTAAACTGTACCTGACCTAAAAATTAGAAAAACGTTTCATTTCAGACTTGAAAAGTAGAACCAATCAATATTTATGGGGTTCCTTCAGATCTTTAAACTGACTCATTTTTGTTTTTTTGCTTGTGTATGCATGTTTTATTGGGTGTGTGTGTGCGTGTGTGTGTTCATGTGTGTGAAAATGCATGCGCATATGTATTCACATACTTGCGCAAGGCAGAAGTTGGCACTGGTATTCTTCCTTGATAATTCTTCACTTTAATTTTAGACAATGTCTCTGAATGAACTTGGAGCTCAGCAATTTGACTAGGTGGCCAGTAGGCCCCTCCTGTCTCTGCTTTCCCACAGCTGGGATTACAGGCGTGCCCAGCTTTTTTAATGTAGGTTCTGGGGATCCAAGCTCCAGGTCCTTGTGCCTGTGTGGCAAGCACATTACTGACTGAGCCATCTCCCCAGCCCCTCTCTTATGCTCAGTGGGTAACTATTTATTTATATTGCTCACTTAACAGTACAAGTTTCTCAGCAGCCACAGATCATGAAAAGAGACACTACGCCAGGATCATTACTGCGTGTTGTTGAAGAAGCCGTGGTGAGTTAATCAGAAGGGCAAGGATGGCAAACAGGAATGTCTGTAGGGTTCTCTGGATAATTTCCTATGCAAAGTGGAAAAAGAGAATTGCATTTTTTAAGAACATTTTTATTATTTGAGGGAGATAGAGACAGAGAAAATAAAAAGGGAGAGTGAGTTTTAGAACTCCACTGCTTCCTGCTGCTAGAAACAAACTCCTGACACATGTGCCACTTTGGTGTATCTACTTTTATGTGGGCACTAGGGCATTGAACCCAGGCTGTAAGGCTTTGCAATCAAACACCTTTAACCACCGAGCCATCCTCCAGCCCCCATTTTTAACCATTCCTTATTACATATAATAAATTATATGCTGAAAAATATATGCATCCACTGACATACACTTTTGCTGTTGAATATTAGAGACACGTTGAATACTACTAGCTCATCTGAATTCAGAGAAAAAACAAAAATTGCCTACATGCTTCAATAAAAACAGAGGTGCATTTTAATCTACTTATAAAATCTTCAGAGCCGAACCTGCTAGGGGAAAATATTTCAAAGTTAAACCTGGAGTATTGCTGATGTGGGATGGTATGCTGGTAGAGGCAGGGAGCGACGGAAGCCAGGATGTTATAAAAGCTGTCTGTGTGCATTTTCTTGGATCCTTTCACACAGGAGATTCTCTGAGTATGGAGGACACAATGAAGGGGTGTGTCTGCAGCAATTGCTCATGGGAAGTTGTTGGCAAAGGAAGGAGCTGCAGAGTTAGAGAGCAATAGTATAGATACAAAAGGGAAATGGATGCAAATCTGCCTGCAGGTGCACATTTTTCCTTTTGACATATTCTAAGAGACTTGCCAAAAATCTCCGGGTATAATATGTATACTTGCTGGCATCGAGGGCTTGTTTCTTGGAAGCTAAGTTTCACATTTTTATAAATGTAACTGAGGACATACTTTTAGCCTCTTAAAAAAGCTATAGGAATATGAGAAATGGAAGATTCATAGTTTACAATTTATTTATAATTTACAATTAATTTGGCACATGCTGCATATCCAACCTCCCTTTAATTACTTCTTGTTGGAATTCTATTGTATTATTACAAAAAAAAAAAGTCCTTAAAAGCATAAAATGAGGCTAACCATTGCCAGCATTTTAGTGAACCTTGCAGGTTTTCCTAGGCACATACTTGTGATTTTCCAATCACAAATTAAACAGTATACCAAGCAAAGAGTTTTGAGGTCTCTTTTTCATTCAGAATCATAATTGTGAACCCTCTTCCATATCAATAAATGTTTTCCTGCATAATTTCATGGCTTAAAAAATAATAGTAAAATAGAAACCTCCATGAGCTAAGTATGTGACATTCCCATTTTAAAATTCCATCTTTATATTAAAATTGGTATTATTTTCATGACTGAAGAAATCAAAGTGTAGCTTAAATAATAGATCCAAGTACACATACCTAACAAATGGGAGAACCTGGGCCAACAGGCTTTGTAAGCAAGTGCCTTTAACCACTGAGCCATCTCCCCAGCCAGCCTACCTGCTATTGACATTGATCTGTTTGGAAACTGAAGCATGATTGACAAAAGAGCAACAACAAAAGAAAAACCTCTTCACATTAGATCACAGAGAAAGGGAGAGGAACAGAAAAAGGCATAGGGAGAGGGAAGGTCGTGGATATGCAGGACTGTAAACTTCAGCCGAGGAAATAGCAGTCTCTGTCCTCCCTCCCCGCTGCCTGGTGGTACCAAGGCTGGAAGCACCAGGAGGAGAGTCCCCAAGTTATCTGTGAGGGTTTTGATTTTAGGAGTCCAGTTAAGACGACACGAGAGATTTTGGAGGACAGGAGGTTTTGGATTTTTCACACTAGGTCAGCTTCTCTGTGTTTGCACATACACAGCACATATCTTAATTTCCTCAAGGGATTAGACTTCATTTGCACTTGAGAGAGTGCAAGCTGGCAGGCTGTCTCTTTCTCTTTCCCTTTGAGCAAACAGCCAGCGAGACTGCTTTCTCCCCAATCTTCTGGAAGATGATTTTTCCTCAAGGTCTCCATCAAGGGGAGGTCGGGTGGGGGGTGGGGGGATGCCTGAGGAAAGGAGAATCGACTGACCCTCCCCCCGCCTCCCACGAGGGCGTGTCTGTGAACATCCTTCCGTGAACTGCAGTCTGCATCCAGGATGACGCTCCGCTCCTTCCTCAGCACCCACGCCTTGGCCTCACGCCAAGGTCAGAAGGCGACCCGTAACCAACCCCCACCCCCACCCCCCACCCCCCATCCCCAGCACAGATGCACAGATCTGGGGAAGTCACCAGCGCAGGGAGGAGAATGCCTAATGGAGCGAGGGCAGCCAGTGGCAGCAGGAGCTGGCCTTGACAAATCACCGTGGTCCTGGGCTGTGGCTGTGCGCCTTGACGGTGGCCGTGGGCGGGTGCAGGAGAGGGAACCTCTGCGCTACGCAGTTGCAGCTGGGGCGTGACCACAGTGCACAAGGAGCCAGCAGAGGCTGGGCTAAGGATGCTGCTGGCTCCCCCCACCCCCTACACCGTGGCGTGTTATCAGTGTTATCTTCTTCCTAGGGGAGGCCAGACCTGCACTGGGTGGAGGTCGCAAGGGGAGGGGGCTTGGGAGGGAGGGGACAGAACCACAAAATAAGATGCAAAGATGTAAGCAATAGGGCTGCCCATGCATGGGTAATAAATAGATCTTACCAAGCCTGACCTTGTCTATAGAAACGTTGTAAAAACAGGAGAAGGGATGGCAGAGGGCAATCTCCCCTGGAGGGAGCTGGAAGGGCAGGATGCAGGAGAGATTCCCAAGGAGGCGCTTGTTGTTGGGGAGGTCTTCTTTGGTTTAGTCACAGAGGATGAGTTGGCAGTTTTTCTAGTGGTGACAGGGGTGGGGGTACAGGAGAAGCTGTCTTTGTCCCCTGTCATATGCTTAGTCTTTCAAAATGGATACTACAGAGTGTGTTGGTTGACCTATAAGGTGCTGGGTCACTCGAAGGGTTAGTAGAGCCCATCATTGGGCTGCTTTGGACTTGTAGCGGAATATCCAGTGGGGAGGTTTGGTAAAAAAGGTAGGGTGAAAGGAGGCATTGCCAGCAGTGTAATCGTGGCCTGGTCTTTGGCTGACAACCGCAGTCCTGAAGCTACTGAAAGGCTCCTGACGAGGGTCATCTTATCAGTTGACAGAACACACTCAAGCTGGGCGAAGTGGTGATTCACGTGTAAAATCCCGGGAGGCTGAGTAGGAGGATCAAAGTGAGCTTGAGGCCAGCCTGGGCTACAGTAGAGTGAGTTCCGAGTCAGCCAGAGCTAGAGAGGCCTTGCCTCAAATATGTAAGTAAATTATTTAATCAATCAATTAAAAAGATAACCATGGGTTGGAAAGATGGCGTAGAGGTTAAGGCCTGTGGAGCCTAAAGACCTATCTTCTACTCTCTAGATCCCACGTAAACCAGGTTCACAAAGGAGAGGCAAGTGCAAGGTTGCACCTGCCCACTAGGTGGCTCAAGTGTCTGGAGTTTGATTGTAGTTGCTGAGACCCTGGCACTCCAATTCTCTCTCATTCTCTCTCTCTAAAATAGAAAAAATAAAAATAAAACACAATCATGCACTAAATTCTGCACCAGGAAAACAAAGAACAAAGATCGTGTGTGTGTGTGTGTGTGTGTGTGTGTGTGTGTGTGTATACCACAGGAATCTGCAAGACTTCTGCGAGTGAGCATGGGTTTCTGACGGGCATGTATTTCCTGGATTCACCCTAAAATCTGTTTTCTCAGCTGTGCCCATATTGTACACTTGGTCCCAGTCAGACAGATTCCCTTTTTGCCTGACAGCAATGCTTGTATCCTTCACAAAGTTTAACAGTTGAAGTTAAGTTTAAACAGCAGTGTGTTAACAGGCAGGATGTATTATGTTCCTGACATTGGAACTTTATGTCTTCCATCCTGGTACCATTTTCTAGTATCAGAATACCAAAATGACAATGTAAAGACATGAGCATGAATGCAGAGCTGAGGAAATGGATGGAGAGCCTACAAGGATAATGCACCAGAGCATCACTTCTACTCTGGGATAGCACACTGCCTCAGTTTTTGGTGGAAAATGTTTCTACCCGGGGTTTAGTGTCTCTATATCAAAATGGTACTAAGTAAACATAGCCAGCATCAAGCTTTTGAACTTTATTCCTCTATGCTAACAAAACACGCTTTCTGATTATTCACTCTTTCTTTGAACTGGGTAACTTTTAATCAGTGTTTGGATAAAGAAATGAGAATCTGATTGAGGCAGGATAAAAAGATAGGTATATCTTATGCTGACATGGGACTGGCTTGCCTTTTCTTCTGATAAAGGTAGGAACTTCATATTCCATGGATAAGAAGACTAGATGGCCCCTGGAGATGACCATGTGCTTCCTCTAAAGATATATTGTTATAGACAATAAAAATTGTGCTTAATTAGGATCTGGAGAGATGGCTTAGCAGTTAAACACTTGCCTGTGAAGCCTAGGGACTCTGGTTCGAGGCTTGATTCTCTAGAACCCACATAAGCCAGATGCACAAGGGGACGCACACATCTGGAGTTCGTTTGCAGTGGCTGGAGGCCCTGGCATGCCCATTCTCTCTCTCTACCTGCCTATTTCTGTATCTCTCTCTCAAACAAAAAATAAAATATTTTTTTAAAATTGTGCTTAATTAGATCTAAAATGATCCATAACCTTCAGTCTCTAGTGCTTCCCTCTCTAGTACCTAAATATTACCCCTCATAAAATCCATACTACATCTATTTTGTTTTTCTGAGAGAGGAAGAGAGAAAGAAACGGAGAGGAAGAGGCAGAGAGAGGGAGAATGGGCACGCCAGGGCCATTTCAGCCACTGTGAACGAACTCCAGACACGTGTGCTCCCTTGTGGGCAAGAGCGGAATTGCACACTTGCGTCACTTTTGCATCTGGCTAAACGTGGGACCTGGAGACTGAACGGGTGTTCTTAGGCTTGGCAGGCAGGCGCCTTAACCACTAAGCAATCTCTCCAGCCCACTACATCTGTTTTTACTGAGAAAAAAAAATCTTAATTGTTAACCTTGTGAGAAATGATATTCTTTGGACAATGTTAGAGAGGAGAGAGAGGTGATTTCTTAGCAACTTTTGGGGTGTAACTTGAATGCCACAAAACCTCTTGATATACCCACATTTAACTGTCTCTCTCCCTTGAGCAGCCCAGCGAGTATATTTTACTTTCTGTTGATGACTCCCTCTCAAGAGCCCACCGGTGTCCTGTCAGGTGAGCTTGTCTTTCTTTTTCTACCTTTTAATAAAATTTCCAACTCTGCATCATAAACCAACCAGCTCTTCCTAAAATTTGTTTCTGCATCGAAGCCACAAACCCAGAGTTTTGCCGGGGTGGAGATTTCGAGAGGCACTGAGAGGGGCAAGCCGGAGCTGGGAAGGAAGCTGTGCTTCTACCCCAGTTGCTTCTGACATCAATTCACTTGACTCTGCCTGGAGTTCTGAGCGCTCCTAAACTTCCCCGCTACATACTTAGACACAGGCTTTCCTAATTCTCCGTCAGCTATCTCATCACATCCCATTTCCTCTGCGGGTTTTGCTGGGTTAACTCATGGTGGCTTATGCATTTCCAAGTCCATCGTGAAAACTATTGTGTTGAAAGGATCTCTGTGTACCTGTATTTCAGTTTAGCCATTTGGGCTGTAAGAACAGACACTAATACAAACTACTCAAGAAAAAGAAAGAGGTGGAGGTAAGACAAGGGTTATTGTAGGGTTGGGAACAGTAGAGTTACAAGGCAAACTTGGAGCAGAAACCAAATTTCACTCAGCTTCATAAAGTGACTGCTCTATATTAGTTAGTGATCATATTTTATGGACTTTCTCTTAAATATTTCACCATTAAGGGAACTCAAATACTTTCACAGTTTTCTCTATTCTCTTCTTGTCCTTGTCCTCAGATGTTGGTTTATGTATCTTTTTGCACAATCAAAGCCTTTTCTTATTCATAATTGAAATTAGCATGTGCTCCTGTGATCTAGACTGCATTTCCCCACTTTTGTTTTGTTTTGGTTTTCTGAGGTAGGGTCTTGCTCTAGCCCAGGCTGACCTGGAATTCACTATGTAGTCTCAGGGTGCCCTCAAACTTAGGGCGATCCTACTACCTCTGCTTCCCAAGTGCTGGGATTAAAGGCATGCACCATCACACCCAGCTCCTACTTTCGTTATTGTACTTCTGACAGATAATTCTCTTGGCATTTTCCCAGTTCAAATTTCTAAAAGCAAGTGATTGGTCCAATGCTTCTTTCTTAGGCATGTTTCTTTTTATGGCAAATTAATTGCTACACATGAGGCTACAATGAGTGACAACCCAACATACCACTGCAGATGAGGGCTTTATGACATAATGTGCATAACTTGGCTGCTTAAGACTCAACCATCTCTGCAGATGGTAAGCAGAGCCATGTTCCTCAGCACAATGTATGCTATGATTGTCCATTTTATTGAAAGGGCTTCATTGACTATTTTAGCTCATCTCTATCTTTCCAACAAACATGTGGTAGATGGTACTATCCCTACTTTGTAGAAAAAGGAAATGTAGGCTTAACAAGATTAGCCCTTAAGTCATGCAATGTATAAGTGGAAGAAAAGATACTTCAATGCAGATTATTATGCTTTAAGTGTCCCCAAATCCCATTGCTTCATAGCCTAAGTTTCTTTGATAGACACTTATCCTCTAAAAGAGTAGGGTCAAAGAATTCTAATGTCTTTGAACACATACTAAGAATATCTATCACAGTAGTGAAGTGACATCTTCTAATATTTTAAAATTTATCATCTTTCCTTCAGTCCTCTAATAGTTCTATGAAACAAGTGGAATTATTATTATGACCATTTTCTTGGTGAACACTGAAGAGACAAAGGAAGCAGGGGCTTACACAAGGGAAGCAAACTACTGCCAATGGCGTATCTGGGGCTCAAATCTAGGTCAGCTAACCTCTGCTATGTACTTAGTGATTGAGCAAACATCTCAAAGTCTGCACTCTTTTCCACTGAAGAAAGGACAGTGGCTGTAATTTCTGTTTTTGTTTCTTTGTCCTTTTTGCATGTGTCTGTGTGTTTGGAGTACATGCATGCATATGTGTGCTTGTAAGAATATCAGGACATATAGGTGTCCATGTATGTGGAAGCCAGAGGTTGATGTCAGGTTTCTTTCTCAATCACCCACCATCTGAGTTTTGAAACAGGATCTCTCACTAATCCTGGAGCTCACAGATCTGGCCAGCACATCTCAGGCATCTTCCTATCCTTACCTTGTCTGCACTGAGATTACAGGCACTAGCCATGCCACCTGGCTTTTTACAATGGACACCTGGGATATGAACTCAGGTCCTCGTGTTTCTGCAGCAAGGGCTTTATCCCTGAGCCACCTCCACACACACACAGTGACAACAGTTTCTAATTCCGGAAGTAGAATCAGGAACACACATGAGAGGCAATTTCATGCCTGCAAAACTTGAGCGTTAGTGGAAAAGGAGTCCCATGTTCATTCCCTGGCTGTGTCTCCTGTGGATAGGAACATACCAGAATGTCATCTGTAATCAGAAATGACAGTCCATCAATTCTATCTCTATTGGTCTTGAACAGGGAGCTTGAAGATATGAGATATTTGAAAGACAAATGACCAGAATTCTAGAAACCAAGGGGAAAGGCTTTCCTGTCTAAGGTAGTAGGAAGAGGAAGTGGACTGAGTAATCCTTGCATCATCTGCCTCCAGATTTGTTGCTGTGCCTCTTACTAAGCTTCATTGACCGTGTCCCTTTCTGTTATCTTCAAAACAGAGTGATATCCTCAGGGACAATTTCTAGGTGCCAATATTCAAACACTGTTTTCTGAATGTTTAGCTTAACCCTCAGGTATAGTGATGAAACCAGTATCAGGGAACAATTGTATCACAACCACGTAAGAGTCAGTGGTACAAGCATCCACTCCCCTGCCTGACTGTCTCACACATCCCAGCTTCAGGAGCCTTCCAGAGTTCTCATCTCTCCCCAAGGAGCTGAGTTCCAAGGCATTAGAATTTGCTGGACTCTTCCTCAGGTTTTTGTCCTGCTGAGTTCCTCCTTCTCTGGGTTTCTTAGGTTTCTTGCATCCTGACCCTCAGAACACTGTGCTTGAACCCACAGAGGTACAAGGCCTTGTCGTCTCTGCTTCTGATTTTCTCCTGCCTTTGGGGAAAACAGCCCAGAGATATCAGGAAACTCATTGCTGGCTGAGTGACATGGTGGCCTGGATCCACTAATCTCTGCTACTTGTCAGAGAATATGGGGACACAGAAATAAGTTACAGACTGATCCTGGTTAGGAGGTCAGACCAAGTGCAACCCCAGAGTGGGCAAATGATGAGTGTGGAGACAGCTTCCCTGGTGCTCCTGTCTCCAGTCTCTCATTTCATTGTGGAGGACATCTAGTAGGGAGACATTGACTTCTTAGACCCTTAATACTTTGCATTGTGTTTCTTATAAATCTGATTATCAGCTGGAACAGGAAGGAGAGGAATGAAATAGAGCTACTTATTCTTCCTTTTTTTTTTTTTTTTTTTGGTTTATTTATTGATTGATTCAAGAGCAACAGACAGAGAGAAAGAGGCAGATAGATAGCAAGAGAATGGGTGCACTAGGGTCTCCAGCCACTGCAAACGAACTCCAGATGCATGTGTCACCTTGTGCCTCTGGCTAATGTGGGTCCTAGGGAATCGAGCCTCGAACCGGGGTCTTTAGGCTTCACAGGCAAGTGCTTAACTGCTAAGCCATCTCTCCAGGCCCTTCTTCCAATTTTTGTTGCTGACTCCAGACATGCCTCGGGTCTCACTTTATTTTCTACATCTTTCCCCATCCCCTTTCACCCTTTTTCATTCATGAAGTACAGTGAGGCAGGTAGCAAGGAGAAAGTGGCCATGGTAAGGGTGGATGCCCTTGGGGTTTTCAGATAGCACTTAAAGTTGAACAGGCAATAGATGAGAGGTTTTCTAGTCTATGAACTTCATCTTATAAATAAACGATCCGAAGTTCATGTTCAAATGACCTGCCAGAGATGGTGGGGAGACCAGATAGCAGAGCAAGAGCTAAGTCTAATGTGTTCTACTTCTACTTCAGCCCCTCATCGTGTGGTAGCCTTGGTGGGGGGAAGCAAATAAGGAGTAAATACGTGAGTGTTGTTGCTGTGATGAGATCCACCACAGCGCCCACAGCTGTACTGTGCACTACCCCTTGTTCATCTGGAGTTTTAGTAAAGATGAGCTTTATTTAGCATAATTTTTTTTTGTTGTTGGCATCTCACTTCTCAGTATCTAAAAGAGTAGAACCCAGCTGGATTAATTTTCTTTCGTATTAAAAAGCTTCCATCCATGGCTTTCATGCACAGAATTAATTGGTCAGCA
Organism: Orientallactaga sibirica; assembly: GCA_036365145.1. NCBI lineage: Eukaryota > Metazoa > Chordata > Mammalia > Rodentia > Dipodidae > Orientallactaga > Orientallactaga sibirica. Next base: position 14,854,889 of record JAEOAD010000035.1, on the reverse strand, counting down.
TTTTGCTCCTGAGGTTTCACAGTACGATTGTTTCCATTTTATAGCTTTTGATATCTCGGGTTCAATAATGGTGGTAATAAATGCTCCCCATGACTTTGCAGAGCTATCTGTACATCCCAGAGCTGTGCTCTGGGAAAGGAATTTAGCTATTATAAATTCAAAGGATGGACAGCTGAGCAGTAAAACCAAGTCTCGAGCTGTGAATGGTGGGGTCGAGGAGGTTAAGTTAGTAGACACACGGGGTGAATAAAGCTTTAGTAAGTTCTTCTAACTTTGATATATTATGCAGGCATTCTATTTCCAAGTACTTCCCTGTTCTGCCTACTATGACTGTATAGTAGATAGAATAGTAAAGAAAGGAGGAGATGGCTCCTGATGGTAAGAGTCCTTGCTATGCAAGCATAAAGATCTGAGAGGACCTGACTCACCCTTGAGTTTGATTTCCCAGCACCCATGTAAAGACATGGGCATGGCCACATGCCTGTGTCCCTAGTCCTAGAGCACAGAAAAGAGAATCATTAGAGCTCACAAAGTGGTAGCACTGGGTTGAGAGAGAGACTCTATCCATATGACGTGAACAGCCTCCTCTGCTGCATGATCTCACCATGAAGTACCGTGCTACCACTTGTCCAAAGCAACAGACCCAAAAACGTATGGACTGCAATGTCAAACCTGTCCTTTTTCACTTATGTTGTCTCAGGGTAAACCTTTCCTTTGTATGCGTTGATTATGTCAGGTGTTTTGTCACAGTGATGGAAAGCTAACACCAACACACTCATTCCTTTAAAAATTTAATAATACGCACTCCCAAAATGTGACTCTGGGTGAGAAAGAGCACATTTTCCTCATGGAGAATTTCTAACTTTGGTCAGACCACACCGGGTAGGTTTTTTTTTTTTTTTTTTTTTTTTTTTTTTTTTTGACAGCCAGGTAAGAGGTGCTTGAAGTAGTTCAGCCCCTTTTAACTTTATTGCAAGTCTTCAGTGAAACAATAGTTTCTTTGTATTTGAGAAAACTGCATTAATAGAGATGATGAAAGTAGATGAAGAGGCCCAAATTCATCTCTACTGAGAGAAAATGAGACTGAAGTACTAAGTGCTCTTTCTATAGAAATTGTGCTTGGTCCTTGCAAGAAAAGATGGACAGTGAGAACTAGTCTGACCTTTCATTTGGGGAATGTGTAAGCAAGATTGAAAATCCAGGTATCATCACTGTGTGGACATTAACAGGCTTCTTTTTCGAAACAGTACAACTTCCAGAGGTTGTGCACACAGCAGGTTGCCCAGATTCTGGCATGAGACCTCCAGGTCTCCAGAAAACAAATCTAAGAGCTCTGTTTGCAAGACAAAGAACTTTGATGCTGGGAAAACAAAGAAAGCCACAAATCCAAATGAAAGAGAAATAATTAAGAAGCAACATGTTTTCCCCCCCAACACACACACACACAAGTCTCATTTAAGTCATTAACTGAACACTACTGGGAATGTCAAAATATTTCTACTGTATGTTTTCCTTCACAAGTCTAGAAACTGTTGTGCAATTTTCAGAGGCTTATTTTAGTTATTTAGCAGCAGTCACCTTAACTTACCAGAGAAGCAGGTCCTTCATTTATATCATTACCTTACAGATGACAATCAGGAACAGTAATTAACTGAGCTTTGACACATTTGATATTACAAAGCACAGGATTTGGGACTCTACCATGGGATCACGGACATAGCTGGACCAGGGCTTTTAAGGTAACAGTTGTTACCTGTGTGTGTGTGTGTGGTTTTTTGAGGTAGGGTCTCGCTCTAGCCCAGGCTGACCTGGAATTCACTATGTATTCTCAGGGTGGCCTTGAACTCAAGGCGATCCTCCTACCTCTGCCCCTCGAGTGCTGGGATTAAAGGCATGCGCCACCACACTTGGCTAGTTGTCACTTTTGATAGGTGGGCGTAGGCAAGGAGTTCTCAAACGACTGGGCAAGTCCTGGTGTGGTAGCAGATGCCTGTGAACCTAGCACTTGGGAAGTAGAGGCAGGAAGAGCAGAAGTTCAAGGTCATCTTTGGCTACTCAAAGAGTTTAAAGCCATCCTGGTCTACATGAGAGTCTATTACAAAAATGAATAAATAAATAAAACAATTAGGCAAATGCCATGCTAAGTATGGAAATACAAGAGAGGAACAGACACTGTCTGTAACACTGACTCGGGCACTTCAGTGACCAAGCAGGCTTGAAGAGTTCTCTCTGGAGAAGCATTATGTAACAGCATTGCCTTCTTTTATTTAACTTAAATAAACCTCATTTGGAACATGGGGAGACAGATGCAAATTGGGAAGACATAGCCAGCCCTCATCCATTGATTAACTGGGGGAGTTAATTAAATAAAGTAATTTATTTCAGTTCTACTACTTTCTTTTTTTTCTCAATAAACACAAATAGATAAAAGAAGCAGACTACTGTGTAAGTGCTCAGCCTCGGGACTACTCTTTCCTAATGAGTACCCTGGGATGGTCTTTTTCTTTAAAGCCTGACATTTCAGTACATGAAGCATCAAAAGGAAAAAATTAAAACGAATTTAGGTATTGATTTAAATGGTTTGGGTTTTCAGTTCAGAAATCAAGGAAGCTGCACTCTGCAGAATAGAATGAGTGCTCCCACTGGGTGAGATGGCAGAAGAGCAGAAGGAAGGGTATTGTAATATGAAAATGAAGGAACGGAACAATGGTGGAGGGATTGGTTGACCTCAGATTACTTCGGGCTACTTCTTTTTCAAAGAATTCAAGTACAGAGGACTTTCTTACAGTACTGACTCAAAAAGACTGAAATCTATCCTCAGGAAAAAAAATATCTTATTTTGAGTTCTATGTGCTGCTTTAAAGTTTTAGTTTGATTATTTGGCTTTTAGCATGAGTGACTCCATTTTGGTTAGGTCTGTTCTCCTGGGGGCTAGTGAAAAAGCTTAGTCCAAAACATGCCCTCCTGAGATTCTGTTTAATAGACAGAAATGTTGTAATTAATGGGGAAAAAAATACAACAACCCTAGCAGATTTCAGCTTCAACACAGGAAACGCATACCCATATACTCTCTTCTCTACAATGGAATTAAGCAATTTATCCAGTGTATTAGTACCCTTGTTGCTGGGAACAAATACCCAACTAGAAGCAACTTATGGAAGAAAGAGTATGATTCAGCTCCCAGTTCTAAAGAGTAGAGTCCATCATGGCAGAGAGGGCATGGAAAGCTAGAGCAGGTTGTCCCATTGTCACACTAGCAAACAGATGAGAGGAGAGAGAGAGAGAGAAGAGCAAGCGTGGTTGGACTACAAACCTCAAGACCCTTCCCCAGTGACATACTTCTTCCAGCAAGGCTCCACCTCCTAAATGTCCCACAACCTTCACTACTTGGCTGGAGATCAAATATCACAACCATGACACTGTGAAGGACATTTTACACTCACACCACCATGTCTAGGAAGTGAGCATTTCCATGTTAGTTGTGCTCAAGCTCCTGATAATTTCCTCAGATGGGTGGGAGGTTGAACTTGATAATGTTCACAGACCAGACCAGTTCTAAGTCGTATTAGCCATCTCTTTTCTCAGTGTCTCTGACCTACCCTGAAAGTGAAGAAAGAGAAAGCCTGAGGTAAAACTTACTAACTATGGGTTTATTGGAAGGTGAATTTTCAGGGCAACCAGTGTGAGGGGAAAAAGGATGCATTATAAGAAAGGGAAGGGGGCTAGAGAGATGGCTTAGGGGTTAAGCACTTACCTGCAAAGCCTAAAGACCTTGGTTCAATTCTCCAGGTCCCACATAAGCCAGATGCACAAGGTGGCACATGCAACTGGAGTTTGTTTGCAATGGCTAGAAGCTCTCACGCACCCATTCTCTTTCTCTCTCTCTCCCTCTCTTTGTATCTAATAAATAAATAAATAATAAAATCTTAAAAAAAAAAAAAAAAAAGAAAGGGAGGGAGGGAGGGATCAAAGTCTAGGTGGTGCCATGCTCAGCTGACTACAGCTTTGGAAGAAACCCAGCTGGCTTGGTCCACAGACAAGGTGGGAAGAAACAGCTCCCCTCCCTGCAGTGAGATGCAGAGTGGGAGAAGCTGTCTGTGCAAGAAGTTGTCTGTGGGCTTCCCCCAACCTGTTTCTTCCTGGTCAAGTTCAACCACAAGAGCATCGGGCCTATTGCATTTCTAGGTTGTATTGTGTGGCTCTTTGGCAAAGCTCCTGAAAACCCTACAGCTTGGCCTTGCAGTGGTGTTCTTAATCTGCAGCTAGGAGGTGTTGGAGGAGCCATCTTCTTTTTGGTCAAGTGAGGTCATGCAAGATGGAGTCCTATCCCTGCTGGCCCTCTTCCCCAGGGAAGCCCTAGGGCCAAGCCTGGTGGCAGCACTCAGGCCTCTCTGCTGAGGAGGTGGCCAAACCCTGGGGCCACTGGAGCCAACAGACCTGAGGAGAAACATGACACCTGAGGACAAACTCTAGCTATCTGTCCCTTACATGTAAACAACTGCTTCCAACACTCTCTTCTTACTTTTTTAAAAATATATTTTTATTTATTTATTTGAGAGAAATAGGCAGGTAGACAGAGAGAGAGAGAGAGAGAGAGAGAGAGAGAGAGAGAGAGAATGGGCACTCCAGGGCCTCCAGCCACTGCAAACAAACTCCAGATGTGTGCACTCTCTTGTGCATCTGGTTTATGTGGGTCCTGGGGCGTCAAACCTGGGTCCTTTGGCTTTGCAGGCAAACGCCTTAACCTCTAAGCCATCCCTCCAGCTCCCCGCCTCCCTTCTTACTTTGAATTATTTACCCAACATTAAAACTCAAGCAGTGTGGGGTAGAAGCGGAAGCAGAAACCAGAAAAACAAAGACTGAATTATCTAGACACAAGGAAAAACCTACTGAAAGGAAGGCAGGGTTATGACAGGAACAGAAAAAGATGTAAACCCAAAGCAGTTTATCTGAGTGCTTTCTCTTCAGTCTTATCCATTCTCTCATAAGTGTCCCCTTTCTCAGATTCCATGGGAAATGCATTTCTCACACACTGTGGTTCCTGTGACCTTTAGTTCCTCTCAAGGCCTGCACTAGGATGCCTGATTTCAGGGTCACAGTGGGTGGGTGGTCCATGGCAGGTGGGGACTGGCTGAGGTGCTGTTTGGGGAATAATAATAGGTGGAAATGAAGGCTGGCTAAAGATCTCACTTCATCAGGTGCTGGGCTGCCTGTACCTCTCAGTGGAATATGCTTCTGTTTCTCTTTTCTTTTCTTTTCTTTTCTTTTCTTTTCTTTTCTTTTCTTTTCTTTTCTTTTCTTTTCTTTTCTTTTCTTTTCCTTTCCTTTCCTTTCTTTCTTTCTTCTTTTCTTTTTATTTATTTATTTTTTTGGTTTTTCAAGATAGGGTCTCACTCTAGCCCAGGCTGACCTGGAATTCACTATGTAGTCTCAGGGTGGCCTCGAACTCATGGTGATCCTCCTACCTACCTCCCCAAATGCTGGGATTAAAGGCGTGTGCCACCACGCCCGGCTTGATGCTTCTATTTTCCGACAGATGTGTGATTCACCTTCCACAGCCCAGACAGAATCTGGGGGAGACCTGAGTGAAGAAAAAGTCGTAAGGTGGAAGGCTTGTGTTTGGAAGCATCTTGGCTTCTCCCATTGCCCTTCTATTCACCTTGGATCCTAATGTCCAGGGTATTCAAGTATCAGAGACATATAGAGCCTCTGAGTTGCTGATTCTATTGGCCTGTTCCTGGCAGGCATCAGCCCATCTCTGCTGCACTTACTATCTGGAGCCATCCTCTCCTCCCTCTGTCCTCTGTCTTGTTTGGAGTTGCAGCTGTCTGGGGGTTCTCCTCTTTGCCCTTGGACTCTTTCGATGATCTCCCTAGCTGCAGTCCTTCCAACAGCGCCACAAACTTAGCTTGTTCATGGCGAACCCTCATCATGGCCAGGGTTTCAATGGTCAATTACATTCTGGTGCCTCCAGATCTGCCTTTATTTTCTTTTTCTTTCCCTCAGTGTGTGTGTGCATGTGTGCATTTGTAGGTATCGTGTACCATAGCAGGTGTTTGGCAGTCAGAGAACAATTTCAAGTTCTAGTCCTCGCCTTCCACCTTGCTTGTGGCAGGATCTATTTGTTATTTGAAGATGCATGTGCCATCTAGCTGGTCCCGAAGCTGGCAAGGATTCTCCTGCCACCACCTCCTGTCTAACTAGAGGAGCACTGGGATTAGAGACACTTCCTACTGTGTTTGGTTTTTGTGTTGGTTTTGGGGATCTGAACTCAGGTCCTCATACTTGGGAAGCATGTACTTTACCCCTTGAGCCAGCTCACCAGTGCCAGATCTGCCTTTCATCTGGGGTCCAGGATATTATTTCAAACTATTCACTATTCCTCAGGACATCTCAGTTTAAGATGTAACAAGCTCAGTTCTGTCTATAATTCACCTCCAAAATGGGGTTTCTGTCCTTCATGGTCCACTTTGGGAAATGATATCAAGATTTGCTTAATTCCTTCCCAACTTGAGAGTCAGCCTAGACTTTTTTTTTCTGCATCATATACCTTTTGACCCAAGATGAAATCATGCCTCCTTCCCTATCCTCCTTACTTCACACCATAGAAACCCTGGTCTAAGGCCTCTTGGACTCTTAAATCTATTGCTTCTGCCCTTTCCCCTCTGCTAAAATATGTCTACCTTTCAATATTCTGAAAGCTCATTCTCCAGTATCTTTAGACAGAGTTAATAGCAACAGAGAATAGGATTGGAGTTGGGGTACCTCTGGTTTACTGATGGGGTTCCCTCGGGAAAAGCTTTCAAGGGAGGAGGAGTTTAGAGGACAGAGAAGAGCAGAGCATGAGAAAAGGAACTGGGTGAAGGCCAAGCTTTGGCCAGACCCTCAGAGGAGGGTTTTTGCAGCATGATGCTGAAGTTGCTTCCCTGAAGGTAAAAACGTAGATTTTGTATCCTCAGATAACTCCACCACTGGCTGCTTTGCTCATGATGCTGATCAGGGAAGAGGAGTAACTTTCCAGGCAAACTAGGTTGCCAAGACAATTCTCCAAAGATGAGAAGCAATTGTAAGCCTTTTGCAGCCAGCGTGCAAACCAGTTGGAAGAGGTGTGCTGTACTGGCTCTATAAAGGGAACCTGGACATGGCCTCAATGCAGCTATTGCATCATGCTTCCCAGCTGGGTGAAGTAGAAGAGAATAAAAAATTGCATGGTCCTTCTCTGTTTGACCACTAGCCAGCCTCGTGTTGTATCACTTTCCTTTCCCTGACATCCTCATTCCAGTTTGCCCTGACTCTCTTCTGCGTGTTCACACCCCCATTCTTTTTCGTGTACCTTCACCATGAAACTTTCCTCCTTCTTGCTCACCTGAAAAACTCTAGCTCCAATGTCACATTTGGGAGGCTACTATTGAAATTTCTAGAAGAATTAATTGATTGCTCCTCTATCTACTTGCCATTACATCTTATATATGGCACCATTATGAGAGTCTTTGAGTTGTGGGTATTCACTAGAGTCCTTGTTTCTTCCCTCCCCTAGAGATCATCCAAGGACAAACATTGTGTGTCTCCCAATATTTGAACCCCAAAGGCCCAGCAAAAGTTCCCATACTCTATAAATGCCATCAATGCTGAATTATGCAAACACCAATTGTTACATCTCTGACACACATGCTGACTCACAAGGTCTTCCACAGTACCACTGTGATGGGCCTGATTCTACTCCCTGTCATGGACCCCTTTGGTTTTGCAGTGTTTACTCATCCATTCTCATTTCTTCTACTGATTTCACTCTGCTGGGACTCAGGAACTGATCCATCCCCCAAAGTACGGCTCTCTAGTACACTGAGTACTTTGAACTAGAAAAGACTGGAAGCACTCAGAAGCAGCATCAGTCTCTCTGTCCTTCTGTGCTCCTGTCTCTCATCCTTCATTTTTGCCTAAAGTCGGTCATAGAAACAAATATTCCTTTCGCCAAGACAGGTCATAATGACTAGAATTCCGTTCCCCCGAAACAAGCCATGAATTCTAGAAAGATCACCCTCTCCTTTCTCCCTTGTGAGCTTTCCATCTAGAAGTGTCCTGCCCAATACATGGGTGGAAAGAATGCTACACAGAGATGCACAAAGAATCTGAACTGACTTTCCCAGGCCTGACTGAGATTCTCCTTTCTTCAGTGTGTTCCTGAAAATTAACTGCTCCTATGTCTGGTAGGACAGAAAGATCATAACATTTTGTTCAATCATATTTCTATACACTGTCCAGTCTAATCAAACTTCAACATAAATATAGAAAAGTTTTCTCTGGGTCTTTTAGTCTCCATTTCCAAAAGTTAGTACATCATATACAACTTTGATTAACTAAATTTGTTACACTGTTTTTCATTAATCTTCCCCTTTTATAAGGTTATTGACCAGGGCCTTTATGGAGAGGAAAGCTGTCCACCTTCCTCTTGCACCATGTTCATAAATCTTCAACACAGACAAGACCCAGCTTCTGGGGAAAAAACTCAGGAGTTCCAGAGAATATTGTCCGTGTGATCCCAAAGCTCAAATCAAAAATTATTGGTTGTTGCACTTACTTTCGCATTGCTGGGGTAATCACCCAACCAGGAGCAGCTTATGGGAGGAAAGGGTTTATTTCAGGCTTACAGAATCCAGGGAAGTTCCATCAACGGTGCTAAGGAGATGGCTCAGCTGTTAAAGGCATTTGCTTAAAATGACTGGCAACTACCCACATAAAGCCAGCCAGAAAAGGGGCACATGCATCTGGAGTTCATTTGCAGTGGCAAGAGGCCCTGGAATACCTGTACACACACTCTTTCTCTGTCTGTCTCTCTCGGTCTCTTTTTCTCTCTCTCATTCACTTTTTCTTTCCTAAATAAATAAAATAAAAATTAAAGATCCACCTTCAGTGACAGATACCTCCTCCAGCATGTCTTTGCCTGCTGGAAACTCAAGTTGGAAGCTTAATAGAAATACTTCAGGCTGTAGGGAACATGCATTCATATTCAAACTACCACATTGACAAAAGCAAAGAAGTATCTTTTTTAAAAATCATAAATGTGTATCCAATGATAGTTGTACAAAAGGGAATAGGAGATTAAAAATTTCTTCACTCTTGTGACTTTTTGAACTAAAAGCTCTTTGTCAGACATTTACTTTGTAAACTTTTTGATTGTGATGAAATCTTTTTGGCTTTTTGTTTTTCTTGGTTCATGTAGCAGACAGCTCAGGTTCGCTGAGATGAACTTCCAGACCAGGCACAGTTAAGGTGGAAGGGATTTATTAATTATTGAAGCTTACAGATCCAGGGGAAGTTCCATAATGGCAGAAGAAGCTGGCCTGCTTTTCACAGGATCAGGCAAGAGAGAAAGAAGCAAAAATCCACACAGCACAGCACACCTCAGGAACTCCAGCTAGGCACACTTTGCATATCTTTAGAATGAAATCCTAAACCCACCACCACACCTTAAGATCCTCCCAGTGACACTGCCTCCAGCCAGGTGGCTGCAGATGCAAACTATAAACTAATAAAACACTGAATATATTGGGGACAATATATTCAAACTACCACCGTTCATAATTTTGTGAATAATTAAGACAGCTTTGCAAATCTCAGTTTCTCTTGTGCTTTTTTCCCCCAATTTTATTTTTGTTTGTTTTAGTCAAATAACAGCCCTCTTTCCTCTGGTCATTTTCAATTATCTGTTCCTGTTTTTAAAGCAGAGATCCTTTTGGAGGTGTCTGTCATATGATCACAAACCATATATTATAAGCATAAAGTAAATGATTTGTTTTAATGGTTATCACAGTTATAAAATAATATGTAAAATAAGTTCAGGCTTGAAAACACTTCAGAAAAAAATAGATTAAAAACTGAACAGTGTTTTTATCTAAATAGCAGAATTATGAGTGAATCTTTCCTCTGCGTCTCCCTGCTTTTTCCTGATTACTTTCAAAAGCATATAATTTGAATATTTTAAATATTTTATTATACTATTCCTATCCATGGATGTCAACAAACATAGGAGGGCAAGTTTACAGCATTAAGCTCATTCTCATTGAATTTTATTTAATAACTTCATGACTTGCATGACTATGCAGTTGGAAGTCTGCCCTCAGCATGCCTATTTCTTCAGCATGCCCACAGTTTACTATGAACTTTTCATTTGCATTTTATTCAAATTAAAATTCTCTTGGCTTTGACTTAAGCTGCACCTTTGTATTAAAGTCATTATTGTAATGTCAGGATGGGCTTCCAAGATGCAATTGCCAGAGACATCAGGAAGTGAATTATCCACATTCCTCAAGAAACTGCCCAGCCATTATCTCTTCCTTGCCTAACAATGCCCCCAGGTCATGGTTTCCTGCCCCCTTATCTCATAAGTTGCCTGCTCACTGTTCTGGTCTGATATCCTAGCTTTTTGAAATGGTTAATTTAAAGAACAAAGGAGTCCTTTTCCCTTCCTCACCTTCCCCCAATTGAAGAATTCCTATACATCCCACTATCTGGAAGTTCAGGTTGGCTGTGCTCCTCTCTTAAGAGTCAGTCCTGACAGCTCATTCTTTACCTGAATAAAAGCTTTCATCTTTGCCTCATAGTGGTTTGCATGGTCGTGGTCATTCCCAAACCTTATATCTGGTGTGTGACTAGGACAGGAGGCTTCCAGTTGCCCTCTTGGGCAGCCAGACCTCCTTTCTCCTGACCAGACCTTCGAGCTGCTGTTTACCCTCTGATGGCTTCAGACCATCTCTGCCTGGTTCCGGCTTTTCACACCCACCACAATTCAGCCTCACCCTTCTTGCCTTAGTCTCCTCCCTCCTTCTTGGTAAGTGTCCCTCTCAGGTTGGCCTGTCCTCAGGGTTAATCCCTCCTTGTGGAAGCCATGCCGGCATGTCAGGCTATACCCCTCATCCCCTGCTGGTCTCCAACATCAGGTCTCTAGAAAGACGCACTCCTGACATCTCGGGTCTCTCACTCTCTGGTCTGCCATACGCTAAGGGGTGCCTTTGGTTCAGTTTCACCTTAGTTTCATCTTAGGACACTCTCCCTCCTGAGGTCTCATCTTTCACTCACAGTCACTATTGCCATTGGGAGCACAGATGCCTGCCTTGCCCACTAACAGGCTAAAAAGCCAACAGTTGTGACCTGCATGGCATCTGCCCAAGTGGGAGGTGCAGGCCCTGTTCACCCTAAAAGGCCAGGGGGTCATATTGGTGTTCTGTGTAAACACAGCTTAAGCCCTGGTTCCTTTCTCTCACCCTGTTTTGCTCTTTCCCTGTCTGCTTAAGAACTTAAAGTCTCTATGACTCTTGGACGACATCAAACCTCATTTTCTGATCTTTCTCTGCAACTCTACCTGGCCACAATCTAAGCTACACAATGGGTCCAAATGGCCTAAATATGGTACTTTTGATGTCCAAATTCTCACTGATTTATAAAACTTCTGCCAATGTACAGGCAAATGGTCTGAATTTTTTCACTCTGTGTTCACGGCCTTCTCTCTGCTCTACCATGTTCCCCCTAACAAGGTTTGGTTTTTGTCTCCAGAGTTGTAAATAGAACAGAATTTTAAAATGAAAATGCAGAGCTTTTGAACGAATGAATGAATGAATATATGAGGGGAAATGGTTGTGTGGAGACTATATGAAAAGTGCACTTGAAATGAATGTGTGTATGTGAATATATATGTGACTCACAGCCCTAAGGCTATAGAATGATTTCTGTTCTGAACAGTGCCATTTCATTGTGGGGGATGTTCTCCACCAAAACCACTCTACTAGATGACATGACCAACTTTTACTGTTGAGTGTCCCCCAGAAGAAACACTGAAAGTAATTGGGGAGTTATGCTGTCCCATTGTATTCCCCAGGGACAAAAAGTAGATCAAAAATAATTTAAGTTCTGGGCCAATCCAGGCAAATGTACCTATAATGTTACTTAGTGTTTTCCCCTGAAGGGCTTGATCTGTAGATGGCCAGGTGGGAGTAAGGGGAATGCCTAACACACAAATCTCATTGTTGGAGCTTCTCTTCCTTGCAGAATCAGCGAGAGGGCTGCAGGCACAGGGAATCTCAGGATCCTGGCCCCAGCATAATGGGTGAATTTCTCTGATATTTATGCCAAATTGCTGTGAGCAGATGGGGACTTCTTATAAGAATTTGTAACTGTTTTAAGTATACTTTATGTCTCTATGCTTCTGTGGGACTACTAACAGAAAAACAGTCTCAAGATTTATGTTTAAATTTCGATGTGCTCTGAATTTGTAAGAAAATTTCTAATAATGTTCAAATCTGCTTTCATATTTTAAAAAAATGTGTTTCAGGAAAGTTATAAAAAACAAAGTTCCAAAATCAATAAATGATAAAATCTATATGTTTATTCTAGATAAATAGTATAAGTCAAATCTAGTCTACTCTTTTATAAAAAGTTATTTCTCAAGGCCTTTTATTAAAAGTCTTTCGGTAAGGACAATGAAAGTTTTTGTTAATAGTTATAAGATGAACTGACTAAAGAAGATAAACTGGAGAGGAAACTTTAAATGTTGGATGTTAACTGTTTGATGAAAAAGATTGTTAAAGAGTGGTTACTGAAAGGCTTGACTGACACAAGGAACCAGATCAGACCATATTAGCAAAGTTAGTCCAGGTTTATTGACGCAGTGTCTGGCGAGGTTCACCAGTCTCCAGACACAAGGCCAGAGAAGTTGTGCCTGGAACCTAAGACGGAGGTCCTTTAAAAGGCTTGGGCAGTGGAAGATGATGTGTTAGTTAGGAGTTAGGGGAAGGCTTGGGAATGTAACTGTTTCAAGGACAGGAGGGAGCAGGGGCCTCCTTAAGAGGTCAAAGCTGGGGTATGGGACTGGCCGGCGTCCGGCCAGGGAGTCGAGACCGTTGGCGCAAGTCCCGCTGAGAAATGTGGGGAACGTGGTCATCTGGGGGTGCGGTCATCATATTGGTCCTTTGTCCTAAGCATGGTCCTGCCTAACAGTTACATAGATTGTAAAGTAAAAGTATGAAGATGAAGGTATGAGTAAAGTATGTGGATGAAGGTATGAGTAAGCTTAAACAGAAGGTTAAGGACAAAGTACTTAATCAGATTACAGACTTCTTGATATATAAAATGACTGTTAGCCCAGAGCGTACATCAGACTAACAAAGTTTGGCCTTGGCTGATAACAGGTTGCTATGGTATTCAGGTTGTAAGCTTAACTTTAACTCATTGATGTTATTCTGGTCACGATGGTCATGAAAGACTAAATTTAGAGTACCCAACCAAGTTAGCTAGGTTCCTCTATTTGTCAATGTTTTAACTAAATCTTACAATTAAAATTGACTCATTAATATTTAATTCTCTCCTAAGGTTATTGTATCTAAAACCCTGCCTTGAAAAAAATGTCAGAAAAATTATCTACTCTCTTTTTTCCTATTTTTATAAGGTAAATAGACTACATTTGGAGACACTGAACAGTATTTATCTGTCATACACTTGGAAACTATTTACTTCATGGTGAATTGTAAAAAAATTCCTCAAAAATTATATTGCAATTTAAGATGTAATTCCTCCAACAATCAATCTTAATACTTTAGATTTAACTTACGTCATTACTGAGCAAGTTTACCAAAGTGCCACGGATAAAATTATAGTAGATTAAGGTTTGAGTAGTTATAGATTGTGTCATGACATTTTGTGTATGTTTGAAATTCACTATAGTTCTATAAAATTAATTTGGGGTAAATTAAAAATATTTCTTTTTGGCTCAGCAGTTAAAGGTGCTTGTCTGCAAAGCCAGATGCACATAGTGGAGCATGCATTTGGAGATTGCAGTGGCAAATGGCCCTGGCCTGCCCGTTCCCTCTCTTTCCATGAGACTTGTCTCCTTTTTTCATTGGATCATTGCAGTTTAGTCCAGTCCCTCTATTCTTTGGGTATATTATATTATATTATATTATATTATATTATATTATATTAATTAATTCCAGAAACTGACTTATAGAATGGATGGACATCTTAGGTTAGTTTTTAAAACTGCTAAATCTCCTCATTAAAAAAATGCATAAAATATTATATAAAGGTATCCTGATTCTGATGAACTTTAAAAAATATAAAATTTTTCATGTCTTCATATTTAAGCCAAAAATGTTACTACATAATATAGATTTCTTGTTTATTTTAAATTCTTTTAGCAGATCTTTTGTTCATAGTTTACTCTCTGTAGCCTCGTGTGCCTTAAATATGTGAACTCTACTTTTTGTTAATAACAGACTTTTCCAGATACCAATATACTGTAATTTGGTTTATACAAAGAACATGATATTTTGGCTATCAGTAAGCATATATCACCATGCCTGGCTAAACCTCTGTAATTTTAAGACAGTTCTTGTCCTGTTCATGCTGGGTGATTATCACTAAGCTTATAATCTAAGTCTTATAAAAAGTGACTTATTGTAATTTTGTTCTTAGGAAAACTGAGGAAGCTCCCCATGTCTTAGGGAAATCCACTGTATACAAACAATGTTAATATAGTTTGTCTAAGCTTCATAAAGCAGTCATAAATATCTTTAGTTAAGCCTTAAAATTATTCAATGGCAAAGGTACTTATTTAAAAAATTACTTTGTGTCTGTCAAACTCAACAATAACCAAGTTTTATTTTATTCTTAAGCTATGTATAATCAGTCTCAGTCAAGGTTTCACTTAATTAATTGTCTCATTTCTGGTATCTTAAGTTCACTGCCTATAAAGATACTGATACTTAAGACATGCTTCCTGCCCCAGAACAATAATCTTAAGTTGCTGTTCTGTTTCCAGTTTGGGGGGTAATTGGTACTTACATTGGTATACAGACTAGCCAAAGTTGTTTTCAAGCACAGATGCCAAAATTTTTATACCATCTTGTCTTTTTCCTGGCATAATGTTTTCAGGACTACTAAAATGTTCTGCCTATACTTATAAGTGACAGATACTTAAAAGATAGAATGCATATGCTTTCTATGTCCCAGATATAGCTTACACTGTCACCTGAAAACTAAACTTAAATATTAATCAGAATTATTTTAAACTATTGTGTCATTCTCTAACCAGATCTGCTTTGATAACAGGTATGTTCTATACCTTTCTAATTAATCTGTTTTTCTATGTACGGTCTCTCTGAGTGATTAATAACCATATGTAGAAGCCAAAATCAATTGGAAAGATTGGAGTTAAAAGGATAACCAATATTTTGGTTCTTGCTCCCAGGTCAGAAGGCCACAAGAGATGATAGGACAATACTAACTTCTAGCTTCTGGTAAGCTGCCTATCTTCTTGATCAGAGAGGATATGGAGACCCAGAGATAAACTCCAAGTCAGTGTATCTGCAACAGGAGAGTCACATCGGAGGAAAAATCAGTCCTCCAGGCTTCCCAAAAGAGGGAGGGCCACTTGGTCAGCATGACCTTGGCTTACCCTAGCAGATGACAATTCTGAGAGTCACAGAACTCCTCACAGGTCCCTAAAAGTCTCTCCTACAGCACCATTACTGACCCCCCAAATATATAGTTAATTCTGGCAGCCTACATGGTCTTAATCACCCAGTAAGAAAAATATAACTACAAAATATAACTACAATATAAACAAAGATTCAGACTAAATAGGCTCTCCTGTCTGATGCTGACTTACAATACTGAACTCTAACATTAACTCATGCCTTCTGCCTCTGCCTGTCCCTGATCTCAGATCCCCCCACTTACCTTAGCCAGAATCAGAGCTATTCCTAGGTCCCCCTCCTTCTTTAACCCTTACCCTACCTCATCCAGGGATAAGTACACCACCACCACAAGGGACACTCTCAAACTCTCTCATGTTCCTACTCTTCCCCTGCCCCTCTGCCTCCTCTCTTGCCCCAAGCTCTCTATCCCTTGGCTCTGAGTGCTCATCTTCCCCTTACACCTTTGTGTTTTGATGTTGTAACATGCTCCTTAATTCTTCCTTCTATCCTGTCACGGGGCATGCAAACCCCATCTCCCTCACCTTCTCTATAGCAGATGTTGCCAGCGACTGCACTGAAGCCAGCTCAATACAGGGATGGTATGAAAGAAGTCTTGGTTTCATTCAGTACCAAGTCATAACAGCATGCTACACTGGCACTGATGGAGGGTACTCACTATGGATCTCACCACTCGACCACCTCTAGCCACCATGGACCCGCCTCCTCATCACCTGCCCTGAAGAGAGACCCATCCAGCACATTATCCAGCCTCTCTCATAAGAACTCATCGCCCCTATGGTCATCATGAAGAAATTAACCTTCGTCTCTTATCATTAACAAAAGGCTGGAATGTTAGGTCAGGATGGGCTTCCAAGATGGAGTCACCAGAGACATAAGGAAGTGAATTATCCACATGCCTCTAGAAACTACCCAGCCATTATCCCCTCCTTGCCTAACAATGCCCCCGGGTCATGGTTTCCTGCCCCCTTATCTTGTAACTTGCCTAGTCACTGTTCTGGTCTCACACCCTAGCTTTTTGTCTGTTTGTTTGTTTGTTTTGTTTTGTTTTGTTTTGTTTTTCAAGGTAGGGTCTCACTCTAGCTCAGGCTGACCTGGAATTCACTTTGTAGTTTTTGGGTGGCCTCGAACTCATGGTGATCCTCCTATCTCTGCCTCCCGAGTGCTGGGATTAAAGGCATGCACCACCACGCACACCTCACCCTAGCTTTTTAAAAGGGCTAAAGTAAAGAGCAAAGGAGTTCTTCGCCCTTCCTCACCTTCCAATTGAAGAAGCCCTATAAATCCCACTATCTGGAAATTCAGGTGGGCTGTGCTTCTCTCTTGAGAGACAGTCCTGGCAGCTCATGCTTTTCCCAAATCAAAGCTTTCATCTTTGCCTCAGAGTGGTCACTCCCGAACCTTACAATTATACTATATAGGCGTGCCATAAGATTCTTTCACCTTTCACTCCTTCAACCTACCCTTACCGCTTCACTTGGACTCACCTCCCCTGGAAGTAGAAAAGGCCAATGAGAGTAATTAAGGTGGCAAGCAGCTACAAATACAAAACTTGAGGACATTTTAACCCAGAGTCACTGTAGTGAAGCCACAGAACACTATTAAGAAGCAGGAAGTGTCTTGATCCAGCAGCTCAGACAACTCCTTTCATTTCCAGCTCAGCACTTCATGGTCACATCCTCCCATTGCACGTATCTGCTCTAAACCTTTCAAAGCCCAGCTGGTTAGAATGTGGCACGTAAGTGCTACTTGGCTCATTTCTTTATTGTGATAGCAGCAATAGCAGTCCTCAGTCTGGCACCTGGCTATGGGGTCTTCACAGTTTGTACATGTGGAACTTCACTCAGTTACTTGTGCCCCAATTCTACTTTGGGGTCTCAGGCAGATTACCACTGGGCAGCATCTTTCTCCTGAACTTGTCCATGTCTCCTAATGCCATTACTGAACTAAAACCTATTTCAGGACTGGAGGGATGGCTTAGTGATTAAGGCATTTGCCTGCACGGACCCAGGTTCAATTCCCCAGGACCCACATTAGCCAAATACACAAGGTGGCACATGAATTTGAGTTTGTTTGTAGTGGCTGGAAGCCTTGCCATGCATACCCGTTCTCTCTTTCTTTGTCAAATAAATAAATAAATAAAAATAAAATGTTAAAAATCTTATTTCTGTGAAATATAGTTAGAGCATTCAGCTCCACTCAGATCAATGGTAAACACTTTTGCAAGAAAGTAAGAGAACTTGTGAGCCATGATTATCCTCTATGACTTACAGTTCTGTGGCAACTAACTATAGACCTATAAGGCTTCTCCCACTGCTGGTGGCTAGAAGAGAAAAAGAGCTATAGACTCCATGGAAAAAGGCACCAGCTCTTTCTTCCTCTTGGTTTCCATCCACTGGGGCAGTTCTAACATAGCCCAGCCCTGACTCTTCCCAAACATATACTCACATTGTTGTCATTGGTCCATTTTCAAATCATTCACTCAATACCAATGAAGGTCACTTATGAAAGCCACCTCTGATTACCTGAGATGCACAATCAAACAAATTACTCTTCTGTCTGTTCTGCTCTACTTCTTTAAAAAAAATTTTTTTTTTGAGAGAGAGAGAGAGAGAGAGGGAGAGAGAGAGAATTGGCACACCAGGGCCTCAGTCACTGAAATTGAACTCCAGATGCTTGCACCACCTAGTGGGCATGTGCAACCTCGTGCTTGCCTCATCTTTGTGCATCTGGCTTCCATGGGACCTGGTGAGTACAACATGGGTCTTTAGGTTTCACAGGCAAGTGCCTTAATGGCTAAGCCATCCCTCCAGCTCTATTCTAACTTTTTTACATGTTGGTAGGAAGATGGCATTAAGCCTTCCTGACACTATTTATCATTTGTCTTTCTCTTTAGTTTGGAACTGTTTGTCTTCTGTAGATTTAAGAGTGAATTTAGCTACTTAGCTTTCCTTGTTTCATGGGTAGAGTCAGAGGTCACCATACAGTTGCCTTGACCACAGAATTCTTAACTATTCACTTCCTCACCAGCTCTGCTTCTATTGTTTCCAGAGAATTTATAGTCTTCAAACACATCGTATAATTTACTTATTGATGTTCTCTGCTGCTGTTATACAAATACAAAGATTCAAGACATTTAACACAAAGTCACTGGGCCAAGTGTAAGTTCCAGAAGGGAAGGGTATTTGTCTTGCTCACTGACATCTGCCAAATACCTAGTGTACTATCTACTATGTTGCAAGCTTTTGGTAATATTTGTTGAATAAAAGCATTGGTAATCCAGTGGCCCCATAAGGTTTCCTTTGTCCTCCATAGTAGCTCCACCATCCAGGTAGAGCAGCTGAAATTCTACCTTCGAGATTTATGCTATAGGGTTATTTTGCCACTTATTATTTTTATTTTAAAAAACTGAGGGGGTACTGGAGAGATGGCTTAGCGGTTAAGGCGCCTGCCTACTAAGCCTAAGAAGGACGCTGGTTCCAATCTCCAGAGGTTCCAATCTGCAGGACCCACGTTTAGCCAGATGCAAAGTGACGCAAGGGCGCAATGCCGCACTTGACCACAAGGGGGCACATGCATCTGGATTTCGTTAGCAGCAGCTGAGAGGCTGCTGGTGCTCCCATCTCTATCTGTCTTCCTCTCCCTCTCCCTCTCCCTCTCTCTCTCTCTCTCTCTGTCTCTCTCCAAAAATAAATAAATAAATAAATAAATAAATAAATAAATAAATAAATAAACAAACAAACAAACAAACAAACAAACTGAGGGGGAGATGACTTAGTGAAGTGCTCATATGTAATCACGAGAACGTATGTTTATATCCCAAGAACCCATGCAAATACCAGGTGCAGCAGCATACCCCTGTAATCCCAGCTCTGGGGAGGCAGACAGAGGAGGATCTTTGGCAATTTCTGGCTAGCTAGTCTAGCTAAATCAGTGAACTCCAGGTTCAGTGATAAACCTTGCCTTAAACAATGAAGTGGAGATAATTTGGAAGGCATTTGATGTTGGCCTGTCAACAAATGGTCTCCACAGTCTCTCTCTCTCTCTGTCACACACACACACACACACACACACACACACACACTTGAATACTTTGGTTCATTCACACATACTAACATGTATACACATACACACCACATATGTACACATACAATTTTTATTTATTTATTTGCAAGCACAGGGAGAAGAGGGACATATATCGAGAGAGAATTGTGCATCTGGCTTCACATGGTTACTGAGGAATGGAACCTGGGTCCTTAGCCTTTGTAGACAAGCTCATTAACCACTGAGCAATCTCTCCAGCCCTGCTTTTTTTTTTTTTTTTTTTTTTTGAGACAAGAGCTCACATTTTAGCCAAGACTGGCCTGGAATTCATAATGTAGCTCAGGCTGGCCTCCAACCTATGAGAATGTTACTGCCTCAATTTGCTGAGTGCTGTTCCTCTACAAGGAACAAAATGCATCCATCCTTTCAACAGCTTCTTAAAATAATTATTCATTGTGCACAAAGCACTGTGCTAGATACCTTGGGGACATCAAAGTGAATCACACTCATTCTGCCTTCAATACAGGCTTAGACTTTTTTTTTAATTGTTTTTTACTATTTGTTTATTTGCAAGCAGTGAGAAAGAAATACAGGGAAGAGATACAGAGAGAATGAGTGTGACAGGGCCTCTAGCCGCTGCAAATGAACTCTGGAAGCATGCGCCAGTTTGTGCATCCAGCTTACATGGGTACTGGGGAATTGAACCTGAGTCCTTAGGCTTTGCACACAAGTGCCTTAACCACTAAGGCATCTCTCCAGCCCACAGGCTTACAGGCATCAAGAGAGATGCACAAAGTGCTTCACAGAGTCCCACAGCTAGTGGCAGTGGTTAGCTTATCCTGGGAGGCTGGGATTCCTGTACTCTGATGGTGCATCTCTAAAACCAGACCGATGAAGAGAGACTCTCACCCACTGGCTTAGTCACCTCTTCATTGATTTCACATATACTGAGTTTCTCTTCTGTGTCAGGCATCTGCTAAGACCTGGGAATACGGCAGTGAGTAAGCAAGACAGAGCCCTTGCCTTCAGAGAGGTCACAGTTAGCTAGTTGGGAACATGTATCTCAAATAAAAACCATTCTCTTAACTGGAACGAATGTTTGTTTTTTGTTGTTGTTTTTTTGAAGTAAGGTCTCACTCTAGGTCAGGATGACCTGGGATTAGTCTCAGGGTGGGTTCGAACTCACAGCGATCCTCCTACCTCTGCCTCCCAAGTGCTGGGATTAAAGGCATGTGCCACCACACCAGGCATGAAACAAAGGTTTCTTTAGGGCATATAAAACATACACAGAACACAACTCTAATCTAGCCTGAGACTAAGGGCTGTTTTTACCATGGAACACCTCTAAGAGAACCCCTGGGACTCACTGCAGGTTTTACTTGAGCTCCAGATATACAGACCGATGCCCGAGCAAGTGTCTTTGTTGGTTGGGGCGTCAGTGTCAAAATACCTAACAGAAACAACTTAAGAAGGAGAGATTGATTCTAGCTCATGATCTCAGAGGGTCCAGGCCATAGTGATTGGCCCCGGGCACTTGAACGGCACATCACGGTGGCAGCAGCATGTGGTAGAAGAGAGCAGACAGGAAACAAAGAGTGATGGAAAATAGCCAAGGAGAACACACCCCAAGGTCCTGTCCCCATGGCCTGTTTTCTCCAACTAGTTCTCACCTCCCAAAGTATCCAAAACCTCTCAAAATCCTGCCACCAGAAGGGACCAAGAATTCAAAACACGAGCTTAATGGGAGGTCTTTCAAATTCAAGCCATCATAGTTGAGTTGTTCCCCTCCCTTCCCCCATCCTGTGGTTGTAGCTGTAATGATTATTATTGTTATGCTTTGTTTTGTTGTGTCTGGTTACATGACAATTGTCAGGAGACCAGGCATCTTCTTCCCTGTGGAGTTGTGGTGAGGGCGAGTCTGTAGTTCATGACATCTGTTCTGCAAAGGCGCTGGTTCTCACCATGGCTGTGCTATGGTAGCAACTGGGAGAGAGAAAAAATAGTGACGTCCCATTACCACTGCTGACTTTTAGAACCCCCTGTCCATATCCAAAGAAAATTACCCAATAACATCCCCATCTTCCACTGCTAAGTCTTAAAGTGATCTTTCCTGCCTAAGCTTGCTGTTCTGTCTCGTAATTAAGTCTGCTTACTCACCCAAACCCCAAATACCAAAAGGCCTATTAGGCAAAAACCTTGGATTTTATGTTGATCCCTTCTAGATAAATCTTCAAATTCTATAAGCCTTTCACTCATTGGGTCTTCATTTACTAAGGTGCTTATTATGGCCTAGCTATCTTCCTGACGCTTAAAACACATTAATCTAAAACACTGGCAATATTATCTATTCCAGTAATTACCTAATGTTTTAGAAAAGACTAAATGTCTCCTCATTGGTCACAATACAGAGCGCAAGGGACCTACCGATCTGAAGGGACAGCAGATCAAAAAGATTTGATTAACTGTTAAGAGTTTGGATCTGGAATGTCTCTCAAAGATTCATATGTTAAAGACTGTCCCTAGACTCTGGTACATTCCGGAATTCATGAACATTTAAGAGGTCATCTGGTAGAAGGACTTGGGTCTTTGGGGGTGTCCCCGGAGAGGATTTATGGTATCTTTGTCTCTTCCTCTTCCTGTTGTTTTCCCACCATGATGTGAATGGACTTCCTCTAGTGGGCATTTCTGCTATAATGTCCCCCTGTGCCTTGAGCACAAGAAAAATAGGGTCATATTGCATGAACTAAAACTTCAAAACTGTGAGCCAAAGCTGTAATTACGTCAGGCGTTCATTATAGTAACAGAACACTGACAAAAACAGTAAGAGGCTCCAGAAAGTTGGCACATATCATTTCTGGAGGCTAGACATTACAAAGAGACATATTTTACCTTAATCATCCTCCATTCCTCTCGTTCTCTCTCCTTTTCCCTCTCTGTGCACAAACACACAAAAATATTTTTGAAAAACCAGGCTAGAAAGTGTTATGTGTAGTGAGCTTAGAAATACCATAACCAGAGAACATGATGTTTCTCATTTGTCAGCCTGAGCCACCAAACTAATATTAGGTCTTACGATGTTGCACAATGTGTACAAAACACAGAAGGTCCTTGAATTCAACATCCAGGAAGAGACATTTCTTCTCTGTCACTGTCACCAGGAAAAAAAAAATCAACAAGCCACAGTAGGGCTGGGCTGCTTTAGACGGGTTCCTACCCACCAGTCTCAGTGCGCTGAGCCCTCCGCGTTAAGCAAGGGGATAACCTGACAGAGGATGCCATTGGAGCAGCCAGAAGTAAATGAACTCAAAAGGGACAGTGGTGTTTTCACTAGGACATACACTCTAGATAAGCCAAACATATAGATAATGGCAAGAAACACACCATGAGTTTAAAGAATCTCTGGTGTAAATAACATTTTATTCCCCAGGTCACACACCAACAATACAATGTTCTTACAAAAGCTCTGTGGAGTGGGGGAGCTATAGAGATACACTTGCTATTCCAGTTCACTCAGAACTTAAATCACTTATATAATGGTAAAGGGTTAGCATTATGCTATTGATTAGAGGTTTACATTGCAGTGTAAAAGATTTCAGGAAAGAACAACACGTATCTCCTAGCAGTCTACTGAGCTCGCTGTCATGGCCAGCTGGCTGGTTCTGTCTGAGTCCAAATGTTGACAATAATGGGTCCTAGGAATATGTGGAAACCTGTTATTCTCACTGCTTCAGAAACATCTGATACTTGGCCTCCAAAACTCACACAGGGATCTATTTACTGTCTCTGTTGTATACTGAGCAACATAACTTTGCCAGGGAGACAACTGACGTATCTCCCATTGCTTTTGCAAACAGGGTTTCTATGATGCTTAGCTAATGTGACTGCTAAAACCATTATCAGTTTTGAACTGCCAGTGAGTATATACCATTTCAAATTGTCCTCCTGACTATTCTAATAACACTTTTTTTCTAGAGATTTCTGTGTGAAGTTAGCTTTCAATTACTATACCAAACACCTGAGATAGTAAACTTATAAGGAGAAGAAGGTTTATTTTGGCTCCTAGTTTTAGAGGGTTTGACCCAGGATTACATAGCAGAGGGAAAATAGTCACCTTATGGTCAGGATGAAAATCAGAAAGGAAGAGGAAGGGGTAAGGGTCCCCAAAATCCCATTCAAAGGCACCTTCCCAATGACCAGAGGACCTCTTACTGTGCCCCACTTCTTGAAGACTCCACCACTTCCTGCTTATGCTCAAGCTGGGGACCAAGCTTTAACACACTGGCTTTGGAGGGACAGGCTAGATCCCAGCTATAGCATGAAATTAAAACACACAACATTTTCTGATGAGAAATACAATGGATGCAAAAAGAAATTGTGTTACTTCATTAAAATACAAGTCTCCAAGAATGAAGTCAGGCTGCTCTTGAGTTTGGTGGCCCAAGCCTGTAGTTCCAGCTATTTGGGAGGTCAAGGCAGAGGGATCACAAGTTCAAGGTCCAGTCAGACTGAGGAAACACAAGACCCTGGAGAGGTGGAATCTGCTTTGCCTAAGCCTGTGTTCTGCTGCTTTTCCATCATCTATCCATTCCTCGCAATATCATCTTCCCCAAGTTCACACTTTGATCTGTTTTCATTTCCTGCCTTTAAATGAGCTCCGTCCATATACCAGCATGCAGTGAGACGCCACAACCGACTGGGGTAGGGTGAGGTCCAGGAATCATTCGCCCCACCACATAGCAGCACTCAGTGAGACACTCGCTGCCTCCCCCTGTCCTGCTCTCAGAAAGCCTCCAAGCCATCTGTGCCTCTTCTGCCCTTGCTCCTGAAACCTAACTCTGTTTTGAATCTTTTTCTTTTTTTGAGAGAGAGATAGTCTCACTAAGCAGCTCAGGCTGGACTTGAACTTGTAAACTTCCTGCTTCATCTTCCCAAGGGCTGAGATTACAGCTAAATCTGCTCTTGTTCTGGCTCTGGCTCTTCATAGGCCCACGTCCTCAGGCCTGCCCTCTCCTTTGGACCAGGCAACAGCAGGCTATCAGCACCTCACTGCTCTCCCATTTTCCTATTCCTCCTCTTCCTATTCATGCCCACCCAATGCGCTAGAAGCTTCTGCGTGTTATCTTCCAGCCCTCTCTTCCACTCATTCCCACATAACTGGACATTCTTAGTTCCAGTTTAGAAACCAAACATGCCTGTTGCTGTGGTAACAACGATGCTCTGGTACTTACACAATAATCACTTCACCCGAGAAACATTTTTCAAGGAGGAAAATGCCAGCCTTCACATGGCAAGTTCATTGACAAGGCTGAGAGGGAAGGGGTTGTCGAAAATTTGAGATATCTCAATATGACTCGCCAAGTCTGTGGTGCAGTTTTGAACCTCTACGGAATCACAGCCCTTGAAGTGAGGGGGTAGTTAGAAGAAAAGGGTTATAGGTCCTAAATAATACAGCGTTCTATTGACGGTAACAAATCACATCAACATCTAGAGGTTCAAATCATTCTCTCTCAGTTCCTGAGGTTGGGAATTCAGAGTGTCTTCGCTTGGTGCTTCTGGCTCAGGGTTGCCTATGCAGAGGTAATCTAGCTGTTTACCAGCCACCACTGCAACTGGAACACTCGCCAGGAAGTGAGACTCCACTTCCAAGATGGCTTGCACACAGCTGTCCAATTGGCAAGGACGGCCTGTGGAAGGAAGCCATGTCTTCACCCCTTGGGCCTCTGCATGAGGTTCAAAATTGGAGACGAGATTTCATTTCCCAGGTGATCAATGCTAAAGAAAGCAAGGGGGATGGAGTGTGGTGCAGAAGTCACCTTTTCATTACTAGAATATCATGTGGGTGGAACAGGTAAAAAGAAACCACACAGATATGTGAACACAAGGAGAGGAACATGTCTGAAGACCACTTGGGAGTCTAGTTACCACCAAAGAGGAGGCATAAAGAAAGAAGACAGACCTGGAACTTGTTTTAGGGTTTCCTGGTTTTCAAGGTAGGGTCTCACTCTAGCCCAGGCTGACCTGGAATAAACTTTCTAGTGTTAGGGTGGCCTTGAACTCTGGTGATCCTCCTACCTCTGTCTCCCAAGTGCTGGGATTAAAGGCGTTCACCACCATGCCCGGCGAGTTTTTGATAACAGAATCACATGCTGGCCTAATGCTTTGAACTCTCCTCCCCCCATTCTCCATCTCACCCCCCACACACTTAGAATGGCCAAGAATCCTGTATTTCACAGCTTCACAGTTCGGTTGTATCTACTGGCAGCCTTGCGTTGCATGTGCTCAGAAATTATCTCCTCAGTCTGTAGGATAGTTGAACAAAGCTAGAGGGAGGTAAAGTGAGCACTTATGAACATTTTCTATGTGTCCTGTGGTGGTTTGATTTCAGGTGTCCCCCATAAATTTAGGTGTTCTGAACCTTAGGTCCCCAGCTGATGGAGATTTGGGAATTAACGCCTCCTGGAGGCAGTGTACTGTTGAGGGCAGGCTTAGGGATGTTAGAGCCAGTTTCCTCTTGTCAGTGTTTGGCACATCTCCTGGTCCTGTTGTCCACCTGGTATTGGCCAGGGTGTGATGTCCATCCTCTGCTCATGCCATCATTTTCCCCTGCCATCATGGAGCTTCCCCTCAAGTCTGTAAGCCAAAATAAGCCTTTTTTATTTTATTTTATTATTATTATTTTTTTTTTGCCACAAGCTTCTCTTGGTCGGGTGTTTTCTCCCAACAATGCAAACCTGATTGTAAGAGTCCTATACATATGCTTGCTGTATATAAACTGTGTACCCTTGGTTGTGAGGACAGTTATCTGGCCAGGCTACCTAACAGAACGTTAGGTCCCAGCTATGTGGAAAGACTTACACACAAGGAAATTGATGTTCAATGTTTAACCTACATCCATTCAATTAGTATGTTAATAGCACTGTTTGAATCTTCTATAACGTAGTGTTCTTTTCTCTGCCTATGTTACAAAATACTTGTAGATGTGTTAATCCTTACGGGGATTATAGATTTATCTACTTTTGTTTGTAGTTCATTCAAACTTTATCTTTACATGTTTTGAGGTTATGTGATTTGGGGATTATAAATTCAAAATGATTAAATCTTCTCAGTAATTAAAAACATCTGCCCGTATGAAGTGAACTTCATTATCATTTGGGATGTTATTCAATTCTATGGTTGCTTTCACTGGTGTTCAAATTGTCTGAATTTAGGTTTTGGATTATCTCTTATAGAAGCATATCTTTAGGTTTTATTTTCCTATGTTTTTTAATGCTACTGAATAATGGTAGCTTTTGTTTTTCAAGTCAACATTCTGTTTCCAATAGTCATGGGTCTGATAGGACACATTTATCATTGTATTTTCCATTTGTGCCATCTATTTGTTATTCTTTTATCTGCTCTTAACTTTTTTGACTTATTAAGTATATTTTATCATGCAACTTTTACTTCCATTTGGGTTTTTGTTATTTGAATGGTTACCCTAGAAATTACAATATATTTACTTATCTAAATCTAAAATTAATCTGTACCTTTTCCTCCTCTCATACAATGCAGGTATGTGAGAACATTTAAATTGTTTTCCCCTTCCTCTCAATCTCTATGTTCTTTTACTCCATCTCTTTTGTCATTGTCATTGTCTCTTAGTTTCGTTAGGCATTATTATTACAGTTTTATACAATTCCAAAGAGGGCAGGAGCCTGAAGTCATATCCCTTGTCAGGAACTTTCCAGCTTTCCTCCCACTTCTTCAATTTTACTTAACCTCCATGAGGACTTATTTTTCTCAAGGTTTCTGGGATGGGGCACAGAGGATATAGGTTTATTTATGTTTGTCCGTAACCTGAGCAGCTCTAATCCTCTGTGTGTGATGAGCTGCACCTGGTCTTGGCTTCTGCCCCAGCCTGCATAGCCTAGGAGCCAGGTCCTAGGTGTTGGCAAATGATTCAGGCACATGCAACTGCAGGGCTCCAACATCATGCTCACCTTTCAGGTTCAAGTCTCCATCCAAAATGTAATTAACATAGGAATTCTCTCTGTCTCTGAAACTCTTCAAACTTACAAGCGTTTTAATAGATGGTGTTTGTTATAAAAATGTACATTCAATTGTTTTTACAAAAAGGATTAGCCCAAACAATTCACTGTTGCTGAATCTGAAACTTTAATGTTAGTATTTCATGAATATTATTTAGTCATCATAATTTTGACTGGTTCTAAGTTACATGTATCTACATATTCAATAAATATTGGTCATTATAGTTACTTATATATTCCTTTCTTATTTAAAAAATTTTACACTTGTCTTTCTACCCTCTTGTAGCATAAATCCACAGGCAAAGGTCCTATTCTCCTTGAGTTTATTAGCGTGCTTCATTAGACTATGTAGGTCAATGTAATATGTGTCATAACATAGGTGCTTAAGATAGTGCCTCCTACATAAGAAGTTTCCTTTTTGCAGTCTTTGACCCTATGTTTAAGGTGTAATTTGGAGATTCACATATCCCCAAATTATATCATTTGTCACTGGCATGCACAGAAAGTCTCTTTGCCTCCCCAAAGAAAGACAGTTCTTCCAAAGCCCTTAGTTTTCTCCCTTTCTCTTTTGGCAGACCAAATAAAATTGTCATTGGATTAGGATTTGGAATTCCTGATTTCCATTAATTTTTAACAGACACAATGAAGAGCATTTTAAAATTTAATTTTAACAGATACAATGAAGAACATTTTAAAAGCACACCCTTGACTTTGATTCTGTTTGTTTAAGCTAAATCTCAATGTCATTTTAACAGACTTGCACTGTAAATAGTTTAAGATCTGGTGCCAAGAACCAATTATCTACAGCGAGCAAAAACCAAATGATTTTATGCAGAATGAATCATGCAGGGAGTTTCAAAATCTCAGCAGGCAAATTGGCTCAGATAAGATGTAATACTGTTGCTTCATTAGAGATGAAACCACCAACCTAACGTGGCTTCTGCTAGGACTGAGGAAGATACAAATCAAACACTATTTATATGGGATTCCCAAAATGTTGTCATGACACAAGCATTCTATGTCCTTTTGTGTATTGTCTGAGACAGAGATAAAAAACTGTATTCCCCAGTAGCAAGAGTTTTTAATGAATAAACAACTTCAGTAGTGCCATAAGGGAGGGACCCTTCGCTAAACCCTTAATTTTGTTAAGTTTCTGGATTTATAGGCAAAACAATCTCGATAATATAGCCTTTAAATTTATTCGAATCCTAAACTTGTGTAGAAGTTGATGAAAATTGTGACCTATCTCATGTAGCTTCTCATATCGTATAAATTAACACATGCACACACAACTTTGCATAGACGTTTAGGAGGTCCAGCCCTCCCTAGGAGGCTCAGATGGATTGAAAGGGTGCTTGAATCTGAGGGTAGAAAGCATTGCTGGTTATCTTCCCTGAAAGAGCCCAAGGATGTCAAGTTTGAGGACCTAGAACAGTGGTAAGTTTAACCAAAACAGAAAAAAAAAAAAAAAAAAAAAACAGAAACATGAAGCAAAGCAAATGAAAAACCATATTTGACTGAGATTAGCAATCTAAACACCTGATGATGGTCGCTGAATTAATCCCTCCACCGAGGAAATGGAATGTTCAGCTTCATCCAGTTCATAACACATCCAAGGACTTGGCAGAACACATTTGAGTTGATCTTTCTCTCCCCTTCATTCTATGATATTACAGAAACTACATTTTTACATATACATGTACTAGCTTCCCCCATTTGTTATTAATCTTTTTTTTTTTTTTTTGGTTTTGTACTAGTCTTACCTTGGAATGTTTTTTCAGTTGAAACCTAGTAGATGAAATCAGATGACCGATGTGATATTCTAAAGCCTGTTCACACAGCAAAGTGACAATACATACTGGTACAAAGCAGTGGCCTCAAGGTACGCCTTAAAATTGCACAAGCTAGCTGAGTGTGGTGGCTCACACCTTTAATCCCAGCACTCAGGAGGTAGAGATCGGAGAATTGCTGTGAGTTCAAGGCCAGCCTGGACTAGAGTGAGACCCTACCTCAGGAAAAAAAAAAAAGTGCTCAAGATAATCCCAGCACTAGGGAGGCTGAGGCAGGAGGATCATTAGCTCAAGACCAGCTGGGGCTACAAGAGTGATACTGTCACAAAAAATTAAAAAAATATAAAAAATAGACCAACATATATACAAAAGTGCTTAAGGCTGTTGTATAATTAAGATTGTGCCCAGTAATCAATTGTTGGGGTCCCTCCTAGGGCCAGCCCAGGAGGGACAGCAGGGTCTCTGCCGAGTTGGGGGTGAGAAGCGTAGAATCATGACACAGACTCCAGGACTTGGGTGAAAGCAGGGAGAGGGCAAGCTGCAGCAAATTTGTTTATTCAAGGAAGAGTGAGGGGTTTTAAGGGGTTTGGCTGGCCAATCATTGTATGGGGTGGTCCCCTTTTTGTGACCAATGACAGCCTGTCTCTGGATAGATCATCTCGTGCATCTGGACAGGTTTCTCGCGAGCATGGGACTGTAGCTGTTGTTACGCCAGGCCTGCACAGGATGCCATGTTCACAGAAGCCACTTCCCGGTTTCTTCTGCATGCGGTCTGGCTAGGGCCCAACCTGCATTGTGCCATCCAATCAATGAATGTTATTGAAGCACATTTGCAGTATTTTGGTCAGTTTGTTACTTGTCTCTCATTTAGTACAGTCTTTTGTTGGTATTTTAAGTGAGTTCTAGGGATTCGGACTCAGGCCCATCTCCTCAGCCCCAATTTAATCTGTTTTGACACTTGCAAAATAGATAAGGGAATGGGGAAAAATTCTTCACTCTTGAGCAAGAAGATCTTTGCTTTATGTTGTTTTCCACTGTCATAATGATAAGTCAAAGAACATAATTTCTTAATGCTCCCTAACATCTCAGAGTGGGATGAATTGAACCCAAAGGAATGATTAGTCTCATTGCCAATTAATATCTTCTGAGCACCCTGTGGTTTGATTTACACATGAAAAATAAATTGGAGTCATCATTAAAATACTCTAATCAAAGAATATTTTTTAGGTCAATTAAGGTATCATTTTGGTGCCTGTAATTAATCTAGTGTTGGAACATAAAATGAGAATAACTTCACACACCTCCCCTAATTTAATCCATTTCTTTTGTAACGCTATTTTAGTTACCTTGAAAATCCTGGCTTGATCCTGGAAGAGCATTAAAGATTCATTAGTGAGTGTTTATCTACTTACACAGAAGCTGGTGTTTCATGAAAGAACAATTAGCAGATTCACAATTTAAGGTCCTGTTTATCCACAGGATATCAAAGGAAATCACTTTGTTTGACTTTAGTAAAGGTAAATGAAGATGCATTTGGATTTTTTCCAATCATGTTTTAAGTGTTAACCCCAATATTAATTAACCTTCCCCACATTTACATTGATCAAAGCAATAGATGTGCTTATTGGTAGGATAAAGTAATCTTGACAGTCATTTTTTTGCATGTACGTGCATAGTGTGTGGTGTGGTGCATGCATGTATATGCACAGACGCACACGCCCTGTGAGCATGCATGCAGAGGTCAGAGGAGAGTGTCGTGTCCTCCCTCCATCACTCAGTCACATGTCTCTTAGAAACAGTCTTCAGCAATTCTCTGGCCTCTGATCCCCAAAGATTGGGGTACAGCCATGCCTGGCCACACCCATCTATGGACATATGTTCTGGAGAGTCAAACTCAGGTGGTCTCAGTCCCCCTCAGGCACTAAGCTTGCAGAGGAAGCACTTACCCACTGAGCCATTTCACCAGCAGTTCATTCCTTGTTTTTTTTTTTAACGAGCAAACAAAAAAGTTAAGGTGTAATTCCTCCACTGGAATTAAGGGAAGAGATTTCCCTCCCTTCCTTTATAGGGCATTACTTTAGAATACGTTTTTTTCCTATCTTGAAATGTGTATGTGCGTGCATCTGTCTGTAATCTTCTTTTAATGACTAGATAGACCATTTGTCAGCTTTGTGACTCACAAATGTCTTTCTCAATGACATGAGAGCTACTTCCTAGAAATGTAAATATCAAGGGAGCTGATATCCCTAGCTCTCAGATCTCTGAAAGTAGAAACCCTGCTTCCATGAGCTCCTTGGTCTAATTTGCAAAACTCTCTTCTGTCATAAAGGTACTAGAAATTTGATTTTTTTTTTCAATTTTTTTTGAACTATAGAATTCACTATGTATTCTTAGGGTGGCCTTAACTCACGACGATCCTCCTACCTCTGCCTCCTGAGTGCTAGGATTAAAGGCCAACTGTGAACAAAGCCAGTAAGCCCCCAACTAAGAAGATGACCTGTGGACCTATATATGACAAGTGATGCTCCGAATCCTCCTGCTTGAGGTGAGTTAGTGTTTCTCTTGGAAACGTGTCTGTAGGGGTTGTATCTCCTCGGCTGTAGAAAAGAATGAGATATCTTCCTGTCTTTGTGGCCTATGAAGCGCTTAGTGGATTGCCCGTGATGAACATCCCATTGGAGTTTAATGCTGTTCAACAGTAAGTGTTTTCTTTCCCAACCGTGTTTGTGGAGAGGATTTCTGGGTTAGGGGATTTTGATTTTAAGTCTGTTTCCCAAATAATTTAATCAATGTTTCTTGGATGCATTTTTTTTCATCAGTGTGGTTTCTTTTTAAAAATATTTTATTTTTATTTATTATTAGAGAGTGAGAGAGAGACAGAGAGGGAGAGGGAGACAGAGAATGGGTGCACCAGTGCCTCTGGCCACTGCAAACAAACTCCAAATGCATGTGCTACCATGTGCATCTGGTTTATGTGGATTCTGGGGAATTGAACCTGGGTCCTTAAGATTCTCAGGCAAGTGCTTTAACCACTAAACCATCTCCCCAGCCCCATCAGTGTGGCTTTTAAGAGAAAGAGAGGCTCTGGAAATCCTTAAATTTGAAAATTTGAAAAATTTAAGTCCATGTCTATATAGAAAGATCACCAAAAGAGCACTATTGTTTATGGGAAATTTCACCTTATGAATCACCTAAAAATAAATATTTCTGGTAAACAATAAAAACATATTCTCTGAAAAAAGTACCTAAAACATCATGAATTTAAGAAATTCCTGGTCTAACTGTCACACTTAGCAACTAATTAATAATTAGTTTCAATTTTAAAAAGTATCTTTCTAGAAGTTTCTCATCTTGTGCACTGTGAACATAGTTGTCATTGTGTATTTCTTGACATTTTTCTTCTAATGTGGTCTCAATTTCTTCAAAAGTGTTTTCAAGCTTACATAATCAATGTTTGTGTGATATTTCTGTATGTACTTGTATTTTATGAACAAAAAAAATAAATAAATTGTGAGGCACATTGTGGAAATCTGTTTAATAAATTCTGTTCCAAATTCCAATTTTAAGAATGTATTTGTGCTGTTTTTAGAAGACTCTTTTGGAAATAGGTTAGTATGCCAATATTTTTCATTCACCTTGTACATGAAATTCATCAATGTATAATTTGCTTATCTTTTGAATGAATTTTCTGAAAAAAATAGAGATCAAGTCTTCCTTGATTTATGCCCATATCAAATAAAAATTAGTTTAGCATACAAAAGGAATTGTGTGCCAATAATCTCTTTGGAAGGGTGGGCCTATAAAAGAGATGTTAGTACTGGTAATTACCATGGGGAATACCGGTATTTTTTTTTGCATGTGTGTATGTCTCTTTGTATATTTGTGGTATACATATATATGTACATGTGTATGGAGGCCAGAGGGCCATGTCACAGTGTCACATTTCTTCCTCAATTGCTCTCCCACATTTTTTTTTTTTTTGAGATAGGGTTCTCACTGAATTTATAGCTCATCAATTCAGCTAGATTAGCTAGCCAGAAGCTCTAAGGATCTTCTTGTCTCTGCCTTCCCAGCATTTTTACTTGGGTGCTGTTGATTCAAACTCAGGTCCTCATGCTTGCATGGCAAGAACTTTACTAAGTCATCTCCCCAGACCCAGAGTGTGTGAATGTGAATGTATGTCCCTCATACCCTGAGGTGTTTTTGGGGGGGAGGGGAGAGAGAGAGAGAAACAGATAGAGAATTGGCACGCCAGCGGCCTCTCAGCCACTATGAATGAACTCCAGATGCATTCACCCCCTTGTGGGCAAGTGCAGCATTGCACCCTTGCGTCACTGTATCTGGCTAAACCTGGGACCTGGAGAATCGAATGGGTGTTCTTAGGCTTAGCAGGCAGGCACCTTAACCACTAAGCCATCTCTCCAGCCCCCTGAGGTGTTTTTGATTAAGCCTTGCAACTTACATCTCCAGCTGGAGGAGGTGTCACTGAGGGTGGATCTTGTAGTTTAGCCCTAAGGTGTATTCAGAGGCAGTTTGAGCTCTGGCTGTTTGGTGGTGTCTCTATGCTATGATGTATGGAAGTGAGCCAGCTTCTTCTGCCATTGATGGTGCTTCCCCTGGATTCTATAAGCCTGAAATGATCCCTTTCCTCTCATAAGATGCTT
The DNA here is from genome assembly GCA_036365145.1 of Orientallactaga sibirica. Classification (NCBI taxonomy): domain Eukaryota; kingdom Metazoa; phylum Chordata; class Mammalia; order Rodentia; family Dipodidae; genus Orientallactaga; species Orientallactaga sibirica. Next base: position 14,820,879 of record JAEOAD010000035.1, on the reverse strand, counting down.
CTGGTAGGATGTTTGTCCAGCAGCATGAAGGTAACCAGAACACAGGGCACGTGTTCTTTTTATCTCCTTTGCAAACAGGGAGACTGGCGTCCAAGATGATGCAACTGGAACGGAGATAAGAGATGACCCAGGCAGCTCATCTCCAAAACTTGTTCTCATTCAGAATGTGTGTGTATTTGTGTTCATATGCATGCAAATTTAAGTTAAATCCTCTTTAAATAAAAGTAAAAAATGCTCATAGAGATGAAGAGTCATTTTTATCATGAGCTAAAATGACATACGTGAGCTATTTGGGCAAAAGAAAATCCACACGTTATGCTAGTTATGAACATGTGTAGAGTAGGAGAAATGAGTCACAAAAGGATCTAACGGGTTTTTACATCTAACCATGCCAGACAAGTTATTGAAAATAAGAGATATTCTGTAGATGATTTTTCCATGTCTAAGCCCATCCAACCTCCAGCACAAACAGACAAATGGTCTTTCAAGAAAGTGTCTTATGTCAGTTTTCACCCGAGATATAATGTAAGTGCTGCTCTTCCACCTCCTGCAAAGATTCTCTTCATGTTGCAGACTCAGCTTCCTAGGGCTTGGGGCCATCCTGTTCAGGCCTTCAGCTATGCTTCAGTACCGCCGGCCACAGAATGTATACGAGATAAAACATCACATTAAGTCCTCCTTTGTAGCTGTGAGTGGTGGCTCATGTCCGTATCTCAGTACATAGGATTGAGGCAAGAGGACTGCTGTGAGTCCCAGGCCACCATGGGCTGCAGAGTCTCTGACTCAAAAGAAAAAAAAAAAATCCCTTTAGCTATATTAGTCTGATTTTATGAGCACACTCCTACTCTTTACTTTAAGCACCAGTGCTCAGGAGCTTGGGTTCATATTTAGAATTTAAATTGAATTGCTCTGGTGCTATAGGCCTATGGCAATCCATTGCCAAGGTGATTATTTGTATACTTGAATCCAGAATGATTCCTGTTTATATGCTAGGTACGATATATACATATAGGATCTGAAGAACAAAAGTTAATTACATTTTAATACAGACAAACGCCATAGACTTCCTCAATCATGTTGTCTCCCCTTAATATCAACACTTAGTTCTGAACATCTATACAATTCTTAGCTAGGAGGGGTAGAGGAAGTGGCCTACGCAGACAAAAACATATAGCAGTCAAAGTGTTTAGGTTCTGTGTGCCTATGTATGTATGCTTGTTTGTATATATGTGGACAGCATGTGTGTGTTTATGCATTTGGAAGTTAGAGGACAGCCTCCAGTTCCATCCTCTGACATGCCAGCCTCCTTTTATGAGGTAGCCACTTACTGGCCTAGAACTCCCAGTTAGACCAGACTAGCTTACCAGGGAGCTCCAGGGATCCTCCTCTATCTGCCTCTTCAGTGCTGAGATTATATGCTACCATACCCAGAATTTTCCCATTAGTACTTGGAATTGAACTCAGGTCCTTAAGCTTGCAAGGCAAAGACTTGACCCACTGAGCTACTTATACAACCCTTTTTTGGTTCTGTATAGGGTGTAGGCATGTCTGCGAGGGGTGTGTGTGTGTCAGAGAGAGAGAGAGAGCCACAAACAAACCTCAGGATACAGCAACATCTATGAGCAGGAATACCTTGGAAATACCCTTGAAATCAGGAATTGTTCAGTGTATTTCAATCTCAACTGCCAAATACTGAGAGAAAAATGTGTGACCCCAAGTTGGGAAGAAAAGGAAAAAAGGAGGAAGAGAAATGAATTTAGAAACCAGCTTCAGGAATCATGTGGAGAAATTAAGAACAAGATGAACAAAGAATATAATGACCAGGAAGGAGAGAAAGGGAATGCATGTTTGTGAATGTGTGAGTAACGTTTATATTTCTTTGACCACAATACTTTACAACTTATGGAAGGAATGATTTCTTGTGGCTCATGGTTTCAGAAGGATTCAGTCTGTCTTAGCAGAGAGGGCTCCTGGCAGAACAGCTCAGTTCACAGCAGGGAGAGTATGTAGTTGAGACTACTCACATCGCAGCAGGCAGGCAGGAAGCAGAGAGAAGGAAACCAGAAGCGTCTATGGGTAATATACCACAAAGACCTGCTCCCAGGAACCCAACTTCTCCAACTAAGCCCTTAACTTTCAATTTTCCAGCATCTCCCAAAATAGTTCTGCAAGCTAAGAATCAAGCATTTAAAGTTGGGGAACGTTTCAGATTTAAACCACAATAGCAAATATATACTGTAAGTCTCAAATGACTGTTACATGCACTTAATGTAAACATACCAGGGGAAAGAGAGATCAGACGGCTCTCATAGAAACTATATGACCTCCTAACGGAACATTTCACATTTAAACCACAATAGTGAAGATATTCCATAAGTCTCAAATGACTGTTACATGCACTTGAGGTAAGCATTCAAGAAGGAACAAAAGATATCTGACAGCTCTCACAGAAGCTACAAGACCTCTTAGTGGTGTCCAGGTTTCTTGTATGCCATTTTTTCATGCTGGCTTTGCACAAGTCTCTGAGTTTGAGGCATTGTTCCTTTTGCCCATGCAGTGACCTTTCTCCTTTCTACTATCCTGGTCCCAGGTCCTTCCAAAAGACACTTACAAGGTCGCTGTTCATTTGCAGACAAGGCCACAGGAAAGCACCTTGCAAACAGATTAAACAAACATCTATAACTTGCTCATTTAACCTAACCAATGGCAGGCACCCTTCTATCTGAGCTTCTTGTATTAGGGGGACTTTCAACGAATGAGCACTCCTGGAACTATCTTCTTTGACATCCCTATGTATTTTGTATGAAAATATTATTTATTTACAACCAACCATATTTCCTAAATATCAGTTACGAATGACTGGATGCTGGTCTCATGTCTTCTTTCAGTGTTATCTGGTAATCTTGTAGTGCCCTATGCACTTTCTATTGCCAGTTCTCTGGCATTTCTCCCAACTCAGCACTTTCTCAAGCTTCCAATCTCTCCTATCACTAACCCTTCAATAGACTTCAAGTAGTATTCTTTGAGAGTAATCAGATGTGGAATGCTATTCATTTCCTCCGTCACTTCTTTCAAACTGCTCACATGGCCTTGTCTCCTGTATCTGCTCTTTTGTGTGCCTGGCTGTGGGAGTTAACGGGTTGAACTCTGCCCTCCAACCCTCCTCCAATCATAGAACACCTTTTCCTTCTTCCTCTGCCAGTAGATCTCCCATTCATTCTTTAAAAGCCATTTTGCAACTGGTTTTGTGTTCTGTCCAAAATATCATATCTAAACTATGTTCCAAGGTTCAGGGAAGGAAGAGGGGGTGAAAAGAATAGAAGAATGGGAGGATGAGAGGTGGGGCTGTGGATTGCTATCTTCTGGATACAAGTCCACTACCTTCATGAATACACAGTAGATATGGTTTCCTGTACATGAGTGAGGCCTGTCAATATCTCATCTTAGAGGAGAGAGGGGTCCATGAGACCCCACACCTCCCCGAGTGAAGAGTGGAAACTGATGATTTCTGGGAGAGGGGAAGTCATGTCCTTTAGGAGACAGCCACAGGAGGATTGCCCATTCTCCAGTAAATAACTTCCCACTCATGATTAGGCAAGTGATCCTAATTTATATCAGTGGGCCAAAGAATAAATAAATAAACAAGGAATGGAAGCAGAATGGTGACCTAATGGGAAGAGGAAGGGTTTTAGTGGGAGGGAAAAGGGGAAGTCAAGGTTAATGGGGGGGGGATCAAAATACATTGTATACATGTATGAAATTGTCAAAAAAAAATCAATCATTTTGGCAATGCTTCCTCCAGAAGTGAAGCAAACACTGCTGTAGCGGAGACCCAGCACACAAGATCTGTTCACCATCTTGTATGGTTAAACCTCCTATAAGTTAGTTGTTCTCTATTTTCAAAAGTAGAGCTTGCTATCTTGTGCAACAAAAGCAAAACCACAGCCAAGTAGTTCCACATTATTCATTAGTAGATAATCAACAAGCGAGTCTAATTCCTATGGCCCTACTTTTACCTTATTGATAATTAATGTTTTAATTATAAAAGATGTGTTTGAGGGCTTTTAGCCTTTATTTTGAATTTCAATTCATTTAGAATTTGTCCATCATGATGCTTTTAAGAATGTTATTTACTCATTGGGTAATATAGTGAATTAGTTACCTTTTTTCCCCCAACCTGACAGAGGCAACTTAAGGGAGGAAGGATTTATTCTGGTTCACAGGTTCAGCAGTTCAGTCCATTATTCTGGGGAAGGTGTGGTGGCTGGATTGAGTCAGCTTGTGATGGTGGAAGCTTGCAGTGGCAGCTTGCTCACATCTACATGAATCAAGAAGCAGAAAACTTGGACCTGTTCCTAGCAATCTGTGGCAGCCAGGGAGCCACATCCCAAAGGTTCCACAATCTACCAAAACAGCACCACCAAATGGTGGCCAAATCCTCAAAAATATGAACCTGTAGAGTACATTTCACATTCAAATCATAATACATCCTCTGTCTGCTGTCTCTCACAAGCTTTCATCAGAGTGCTCTTGGGATGCCAGTCCAAGTTTCTTTGATGGCTTTTTTGATGCTCAGAAGTACATTCTTAAAATACCCTCTAATTCTTTGTGAGTCATGTTCCCCTTCAGCAATTTTGTCCATGCAATGAAAAATTTAATTCTCTGAATAGCTTTGATAAATAGGTTCTTCTCAACATGTAGATATATGTCTGTGTCCAGATGAACACAAGGAATGTTTTGCATGATGTACTTTCTTAATTTCCACATTACGGATACTTTTGATGACTCAATGAAGGATCTTAAATACAGAAAAGAAGCCTTTGTCATCCCCTGTACACTGAGAGATGAAATTGTGATCAAGGTCAAATGAGAATTTATTATCGGGTGCTCTGTGTTTTGTAGAACATTTATCAACTTAATGGAAGGAGTCTAAATGCCATTTATATCTTGTTTTTGTGTAAATCTTTACATTTACATGCTTACTAGGTGTCAGGCACTTTTTTCTGGTGACTTTCTCTTTCTCTCTTTCATGTGTATAGTTTTTATAGAAAAAAAAGCAGGAGCTCTTTCTAATCATTCACATGCTTCTGGCATATATTGCATCTCACCAATATTTATGAGGTCATTTTATTGCTTTGTAGTTGTAATGTAAGCATCTGAGAAGACAGATACCTAAAAGCAACCAAATATTGTTTCCCATCATAAGAAATATATCCATGTCTCCCAACCAGCAGAATGAAACTTTTCCTGTAATATACTGCTTCCGTATCATCTCATCTTGAAGTTTTATCTCTTTCTCTTCTTTTCCCTAAAAATTTGTCCAAAGGTTTGATTATTTTTCTTTAAATACTTGCAATGCTGGACTTGTTATCTCAGTATTTGTTGCATAGACTTCAAACCATTGTCCAACATGATTGTCTTGAGTGAAGCCTGCTCAGTATGTCTAGCTCCCTGTTGTTTCTGGACATGTATAGATGTACTTCTTGGCTATCTTAAGGTCATGATGATTCTTTGACTAACTCTGGCCCATAAGTGATAAACAAAAGGATGGATATTGCTTTTAGAACCTAATATTTATTTAGTTTCCAAGGCCAAAGCACTCCCAAACTCTCTTTTCACAGGCCACAGCAACAATATTATTGAGATGTTTATTGCTATAACATGAGGAGCCCTGGAATGAGAAAACAAGAGCAGAGCTTCCTGCAAACTTGCAGTGTATTGAAGTATGAGAGAAAAATACCTGCTAACCTTTGGAGGTTGCTGCCTATTTTAGCACAACTTAGCTCGTCCTAACTGAATCTATCATTCTAGCATAAAGTTATGAGCCAAGAAATGAAATTCTGGCATGTGACCAGGCAAATAAACATCTCTACCCTGTCCTTTTATGATCAGCAGAGCCATTATCTAAAACAAATGCAAATAAAACTTGACTTTCATATCTTGTGGATTTCGACTTAGAAAGTCAATCATTCAATGTTTTTTGAGTTTCCTCTGTCTTTGTTTCTTATACAATATAAAACACTGAAAATTATGTTAGGAGCTAAGGGATCTTGGCAAGGTTTCTATAACATCTTAAACTTTAATTACATTTTGGTGAGTTAATGACATTCTATAAGGCCAGGTTAGAGGCTATTTTTCACCCCATGTATTGCCAAATGAGGTATTTGCACCAAAACGTTTAACTCAATAATAAATTAAAAATATCCAATGAGAGGAGTCTTCCAAAATTTCAGAATAAAGTGTCATTCTTTTAAATATTTCCAACTTCTTCATATATTTTGCCAAAAGCGTATGCTGATATTGTGATGTAATAAATATGTATTTGTTCTTCATCCCCTGGTCTTGGCACAGAATTTATAAAAGCCCTGAAATTTCCTGATAGCAGTGAGCAGACCATCTTGGTTATTCATGATCATTTTGATTATACTTGAATTTATGTTAATGAAGTGAAGACCCCTAGATATCTGCAGAATGTGGGAAGCTGGTTGCCAGGGTATTCAACCATGTAATAAAAAGACCAGAACTTGAACCTCACCCCCACCCCCAGACTCTGGGCAATGCAAAGGAGTTAATTATAGCAGTCAATGATTCATCAACCATGCCAATGTATAACAACCTCTAGCAAAGCCCTAAATAATGAGGTTCAGAGAGCTTCCTAGATGAACCCATCTAAATGCTGGGAGGGAGAGCCATAAAGAGAGTGTCAATGTTGTCACTCCAACCCCTCATTTCTTGTCCTACACATCAATGTGATTGTTCCTTTAAAATAACCAGGGACAGTTAAATGAACTGTTTTCCTTTGAGATGTTCTGACAAATTCTCAGACATAATGGGAAAGATGTGAAACGGAGCAGTCTTGTAGGACTTATCTCTGTGATTTGTGGAGTCTGGTGTACAAGTGAAACCTTCAAATTATGGGATAGTTAGTGTTAGAGTTGAACTCTGGTTGTTGGGCATCTGGTTGGTGTCAGGAAAGTTGGAGAAGTGGATGTTGGTGTGGAAAATCCTCATATGCATGGTGTTAGTGTTACAAGTGAAAACAGATACCACTGGCAACACACATTGTATCTGTGGCATTTGAAAGTCCACTCTTGGAAATTTCACGTCACTTTGTAAGCTTGTCTTACAAAGTCAGAGCATAAGGAGCAAACACCTTCTCCCTTGACCTCCACAAATAAAACCCAGACAAGCTGCTCTATGCTGTGGTCCATGAAGGCCATCTTCCAAAGGCATAAAATTTTAGGTTTTTTTTTTCCATAAATTAAAACTTTAGGGGCTGGAGAGATGGCTTAATGATTAAGGTGCATCCCTACAAAGCCAAAGTACCCAGGTTAGATTTCCCAGGACCCATATGTAAGCCAGATGCAGAAGGTGACACAGCAGCTGGAGTTAGTTTGTAGTGCATTCATTCTCTCTGTTTTTATCTGCCTCTCTCTCAAATAAATAAATAAAAATAAAAATACTAAAAAATTTTTAGGGCTGGAGAGATGGCTTAGTGGTTAAGGCACTTGCCTGTGAAGCCTAAGGACCCATGTTCTACTCTCCAGATCCCAAGTAAGCCAGACACACAAAAATGAAGCAAGGGCAAGGTTGCACATGCCCAGTAGATGGCACAAGTATCTGGAGTTCAATTTTAGTGGTGAGGCCCTGGTGTAACGATTCTCTCTTTCTCTCTCTCTGTCTTTGTCTCTCTCTCTCTAAAATTAAAAATATATTTGTTTAAACTTTAAGATCTGGAAGAAGATTTAGTTGGTAATATATTTATTTGCCTTGCAAGCATGAGGAGCTGAGTTTGAACCCCCAAACCAATGTAAAATATCATGTGTAGGGATGGGCCCATGTGTTAAGGAACCAGTGTGGTCAAATAATCTTGGTGATCTCCAGCTCAATGAGAACCCTGTCTCAAAAAAGGTGGGTGGTACCTGAAAGGAACAATATCAAAGGTTGTCCTTGGACTTCCACATGCACATGCACATCTGTGCGTGCACACACACACACACACACACACACACACACACACTATCCACACATACTATACATATAGCTGCACAAAAGTAAAACTGTAAATAGTTAATAACATGTTTAACATGCTAGAATCAGGAATATTTGAAAGGACAAAATAATTCAGGCCAATATTTAAGGAGATAATATAGTTAATATAATTAGGTGACAATCATTTAGTACATTAATTTTTTCCCTGAGGCTATAACCATCCTATAATTTCCATTCTTAAATAGAATCTTTGATGAAGCTCTCCATACCCCATGCTTTCCTTTCCACTGGCTCTAGTGGACAATATCTTGCAGTAGCTGCTCTCTTTTAAGAAGAAACTGTTAATATCCTTCTAATTAAAAAAAAAAAAAGTTGCTTCTCCCTCCATTGAGATCATCTCATTGAGCAGTGTCTGTGATTGCTATGTATGTATTCACCCAGAGAGGGTGATGATGGAAGACAGTAATGTCAGAATGAATGTCCTGTATCATCAGGCAATTTGGAGCCCGACAGTTGGGAGACACAGAGTATTATCCCCTAAACCCACTTCTCACATTGGGGCTCAGAGTTGCCATTTTTTTTTTTTTTTTTGGAACCAACACTTTGCCTTAGGCCACGTGTTAGATTCAATCCCACACATGATCTGGTCAAGAAGGGCTGTACAAGTATTCTTTTCAGAGGTAGCGGAGCTCAGAAACCCATCAGAAATTTGATGGTCAAAATCTAGTATTTTAGTCCTGGCATTCCACTTCTGTCCTCTTTCTAAGCCATGTGAGCAAAGTGGGCCTTTGGTTTTGAAGATCAACATTCTCTTGGACAGTGTAGTTAGAAAATTAGAGTGTAGGGGAAGAAAGGTGTGTGCCTTTCCGTGGAATGAGAGAGTGAGCTGTGGGATGGCACCTTATCTTCTGCAAAGCATTCTAGTATCTATCCTGTTTGGTCCATGTGCATGGTCAAGCCAGTTTAGGGATGCTCTAATGGGAAACCTGCTAGGAGTCATTAGGAGAAGGCACATTAACTAGTTGGAAAGCAGATCCTGTGGCCTCCTATGAAGAAAGAGTCTTAAATGTCCAGAAGATAAGAACAGACTGCTTGAGCTTCATAGGAATGAACCCAGGTATCTTCACCTGCCAAACCCTGAACATCCCTTCAGAATGCCCTTACACACAAGCTGGATGTTGAAGCATTTTCTGCAAGGGAAATAATATGGGAAAATAAAAGGATGGGAGGTTCATCAGAACAGTTTGTGACGATATTTTCCAATCAGTGATTGCCCTGACAGTTTCTAAATTGCTTCAGCTTCTCCTCTTCCATTTATTCCTGGCTGTTAGATGTTTACTGATGAAAGAGTTTTCTTATAATTTGTCTTAAGAATCCCAATGCTAAAAAAGAACACGGCTCTTGAGTCTTCTAATCACTGGTTAGATAATTTGGGCCAAGTCATTAAAACACTCTAACTGGCATATTTTCACCTATATGATGGGACTAATCACCTTGGCCTGTCTTCTTAAGGTTGTTGGGGCCATGTCATCTAACAACTTTATAAAATACGACAATAGAACAACATGACCAGACTATGGTTCTTTGTAGATAAATAATAAGCAATTTGTAGAGCTTGGCTAAATTCTTTAAACACTCAGAAATTTACATTTCAGTCATTTATATATTTACTGAAAAATGTCAGATGAGTGCCCACTACATGCCGGACATGTGTTAGAGGTCTAGGAAGATTAGTCTTGTAGAAGAGGGCTGAAAAGACAGTTCAGCAGTCAAGAGCACTTCCTGTGCTCTTAAGGGCTTGAGGAGGCCAGAGAGACCATTCAAATTCCATTCCCAGGACACACGTAACTGCTGGGCATGGCCATGTGCCTCTGTAACCCAAGTCCCTCAGGGGAGCAGAGACCCTGAGAATTGCTGGAACTCCTAAAAAAGATAGCAAAGTCTGGTATCATTAAAAAAAAATTAAAAACCTCTGGCTCAAATAAGAATAGGAAGAAGAGTGATGGAGTAGGATACCAGAGGCTTTGTTCTGGCCACCACAGGTGAGGTCACCTCATTGTAGGAGAATACATGAGATGCCACATGAGCACATATACCACACCACACCACACCACACCACACCACACCATACCACACCACCACCCCAACACAGGCCAAAGAAAATTGTAAAAGACAGATTTTCTCATTGCTAAAATAGAATTGTTTTAAAGTGTTCTGATGGACTCTTTGTGAGAATCATTTCACTCAGTCTTGGGAGGAGACAGGATACAGAGACCAGAAAGCTAGCAACCATTTCCAAAATTCACGTACTGATGAACTGATAAGTTACTCGCACTGAACAGACACACAGAAAGCAGAGCTTCAGCCACAGCTGCTGTACCTAATTGAGCTGTTTGCATTTCAAAAATCAACACCTGAGGCCGTATTCAAATTATTCTGCCAGAAGTTTCTGCCTGGAATTTAAACTTTGGTAGATAATTTACAATATAATTTTTTTCTATCAATTTATCCACAAGGAACATTCAGTTTAGAGCAAATTAAATACTATTATTTGAAAGGATGTGTGAATAGGTTGTATAATCATTCTCAGTTGCTATAGCTGGGATTTTATTTTTATTTTTTAAGATATTTATTTATTTATTTATTTATTTATTTATTTATTTATTTATTTATTTATCTGAGACAAAGAAAGGAAGAGAGACAGAGAGAGAGTGAGAATGGGCATGCTAGGGCCTCTAACCACTCCAAATGAACTCCAGATGCATGCGCTCCCTTGTGCATCTGGCTTATGTGGGACATGGAGAATCAAACCAGGGTCCTTAGGCTTCGCAGGCATGCTCCTTAACCGCTAAGCCATCTCTCCAGGCTGTAACTGGGATTTTAAACACTACCGAGGGCCCAGGTGTTAAAGTCTTGGTCGCAGGGTTAGGGAGTCTTTGGGAGGTGGGGTCTTATGGAAAGTCCCTACATCATTGCATCCTCATGCATTCCTCAAGGGGGATTTTAGGACTCGATACCTTCGTTTTTCTCTCTTACTCCCAGGCCATGAGGTAAACAGTTTGCTCCACCACACACTCTGCCATTACCACTTGGTACCCCCCCAGGAAGCGTAAAGCACCACAGTGACTGGGAACCTCCAAACCCGTGAGACAAAGTCAACCTTTCTCTTCATAAATTAATTCTCTTAAGTAGTTTTCTATTGTGACTGAAAGATAACTGCCAAATCCACTCCCAACTTAACACTTTTTTTTTTTTTTTTTTTTTCAGTATGAGCTACCCTAGCAGAAAGTTTGAAAATTTGAGTTTGGGAAGAGTCACAACCAAAAGAATCCCATCAAACCTCAAGCTCATGGTCTTAAAAAAATGTTTTAATAAGTGATTTCAAATTTACATAAACTCATTTTTGTGAAAGCAAAAAGGCGACGAATAATGATGTAAGCATACAGTGTTGACCTAAGTAATATCCATGAACGAGGTCCATACACATAAGTTTCTAGGGAAGATAGTGTGGGTTGTCTCCACACCTAGGAAAGAAAGGCTTAAGCACTAACATTATCTGAAACTTACGTGGCCTTGTGAGTTGCCCGCCCCTTTTCTGTGTTATCTCACAACAACTCCATAAGGTGGATTCCATCGTAATCCCTATTGTGCAGAGGAGGGCAGTGAGACTCCACAAGTTGTCTTAAGTCACATGAATATCAGGTGGGGCCAGGATTAAACCTCATGGTCCAGCATCAAAATTTAACTATTGGCCACCATGCTGACATATGCTGAGCTGGTATCACCAGGAGAAAGAATATCCCAGTGCAGAAGGAAACCCCATGAAGGATCATAGACATTCTTTTTGTGTGTCGTGGTCCCATGAGACCTGGGGTGAACAGTTGACTAGGACTGCTAGTTCAGACTACAGTGATTCTGACACTGTATCTACTATCAAGATTTGTTCATGATTTAAAAGATATTGTCAATTAAGAAGCACAGACGAGGCAAGATAGAGTAGAAACAACCCCATGACTCCCTAGACCAGAATTCCAATGAGTTCTCCAGGAAGTGTGGAGGGTCCCTACACAGTTGGCACCATGTTAAAGTCGTAGCATGGAGGATCGATGTCATAATCTAGGGAGCCCTGGATCGGGGCATCTGGGCTTACATACTCTACACAATCCATTCTCTGGGATCTGGGGACATCTGCTAAGGTCATTCACTAGCTGAAGTCTTTCTCCTAGAAAATATCTTGAGTTGGTTTACCCAGATGTTCAGCTGATGGAAAGATGAGAAGAATCCCTTGCCTCCCTTCTTTCATTTCCCTTCAAACATCTCAGCAGTGCAGGGATGGGTGGGCCCCCAGCCAGATGTCACAACTTCTTCTTCCCTGAATACTGATATGGCTGATTCCTAATACATCACCTAGCGCTCAATTCTTACTTGTTCCATGAATTAACATAGCACATGCCTGTCATTTAAAGCTATGCCACAGTACTCTTTTCCTTCCAGGCCCTTAACCTGGTACCTGCTTGGTGCCTGAAAATTATATGAAAATGATGGCCATTAAGTAAAACAATTTTCCTGCAAGATTCCATTTAACTCTAAATTTGGAGAGACACTAAGCTGCAAAGGTCATACATATTTGACAATGATATAGCTGATGTTGACCGAGCCCTTACAATATAACCCACTCTCTTCCCCCTCTTTTCTCATGGGTGTGCATGCATGTGTTTCTGATGATCAAGTCCTCCCCATTTGGGGGTAGTTTGTAATTAAAAAAAAAAAAAAAAAAGACTGCCAGAGTCAATAAGAAAGAGAAGGGCAAAGCCAAGAATAAATCATTGTAATTGGAAAGAAATGACCAGAAAGCTTGGTGCTTTGGGGTTATCAGAACATCCAGTGTTCTTGCTCATCTCACTCACATCCCTCCACATTACCAAACACCGGAGCAACTGCTGTGGGTGGCTGTCACTATCAGGGAGATGCTTTCAAATTAGTGATGAGGAATATTAAAGCTATCTCCAAGAATGTGTGTAATGAAAAAGCATCCATCTCAGCCAGTAAAGCAAAACTGAACAACTACATTAAAAATGATTTGAAGCTTCCTGTGAGTCAGTGGTATATATACTTTGCAGAGTAAAGTAATAAAAAGTAATAAAAAGTAATAAAAGGAACAGGACTGGAGAGATGGCTTAGCGGTTAAGGAACTTGCCTGCAAAGCTTAAGGACTCATGTTCCACTCTCTAGATCCCATGTAAGCCAGATGCACAAAGGTGAGGCAGGCGCAAGGTTGCACATGCCCACTAGGTGGTGCAAGCATCTGGCATTTGATTGCAATGGCTGAGGCCCTAGCTTGCTGTGGTAATTTGAATAGATGGCCCCCAATATATTCAGTGTTTTATTAGTTTGTTGTTTGGATCTGCAGCCACCTGGCTGGAGAAGTTGTCATTGGGCAGATCTTGAGGTGTGGTGGTTGGTTTGAAATTCCAATCTAAAGATATGCAAAGTGCCTGAGTTCCTCCTGGAGTTTCAGAAGTGTGCTGTGTGGTATAGTCTTTGGCTTGAGCTTCTCTCTCTCTCTGTTTGGTCCTTTTAAGATGGGGCCAACTTCTTCTGCCATTATGGAACTAGCCCCGATCTGTAAGCTTCAATAAATATCCTTTCCTTCATATCTGTGCCTGGTTTGGAAGTTCATCTCAGCGAACCCTAAGCTGTCTGCTACACCTGCCAATTCTCTCTCGTGCTCTTTCTAAAAATAAAAATAAAAAGGAGGAAGAGGTGATGAAGCTTTGTAGCTAATTCCAGCTGCTTTCAACACAGAAGCATAGTAACCCGGTATGAAAGGAGCTATTGAGACTACTAAATATCTCTTTTGTTGTTTTTCAAAGACATGTGCATACCATTGGGTGGGAAACAAATCTTACCCAGCAGCTGATATTACATTCAAAAGAGTGCAGGTGTGAAGAACCAGCTACTTACAGGTTCCTGCTCCCTCATGTTTATAAATGATGTTTATGAAGTGTTGGTGTATGATCAGTGAAGTGGTCAACAAGATAAATTTTGTACAGGAATGGTGCATTACATAAACATCTCAGAGGAAGGCCGTAATGCACAGAACCATCATCTGGTAGCTAAGCTGTAATCTAGCAGGAAGTGTAACTCTGCGAGTTAACAATGCTGTGCAGCAGTGACTACTTAACTAGGGCAGTGGGAGCCATCTGTTTTAAGGACAGGCAACACAGGGATGCAGCTTCTATGGAGAATTTATAAACAACTGAAAAGCCTACTAAAGTTAGGTCTTCTTCTTATTATCATCCTGTGTTCTACCTTCTAGATAATTTTGGGGTTTTTTTTTTGCTTTGTTTTTTCGAGGTAGGGTTTCACTCTTCCCCAGGCTGACCTGGAATTCACTGTGTAGTCTCGTGGTGGCTTCGAACTCATGGTGATCCTCCTACCTTTGCCACACCCAGCCCATTCTAGATAATTCTGAGGATAACAATACACACTCTTGCACACAGGCACAGACAGCTCTCTCCATTCCCTCCAAAGCTGCCCGCTGCCGTGCCACATCTGTGCAGATGGATGCTGGGAAGACATGCTGCCAGAATGGATGGACTCATAGCCTCATTAGTTTCCATCGTGAGAAGAATTATAACCCAAGGGAAACCCTTAAATAAAATGAGGGGTTAATTGTTAATCATAAGAATTAAGGCTAACTCACAAAGTTTCACTGATCACAAAAATCCTAAAGAACCTTGCTTGCTATTAATAGGCCTGCGTGTAGGTGGGCTTAGATTTCAGAAATATTCTGACATGGAGACAGAGGAAGGAATTTCCTAGTCCGGCACCAATCAATTTCATTTAGCTTCATTTTCTGAGAATTAACAAGGCCCAATATAATAGTACTTTTGTCTTTAAGCCAAAAAAAATGATATTTTCAGTGACATCATTTAAAATTAAATGTATATTTGAAACAAAAATGTTATAAAATATACAACATTTACATGAATTTCAAAAATACCATGTAGATAGCATTGTTTTTCATTTTCTATTTTTGTTTTTGTTTTTGTTCTTGTATTTTGAGATAAGGTCTCATTTAACTCAGGCTGACCTCAAATTTGCTATGTATTTGAAGATGTCTTGGAACTCCTGATACTCCTGTCTCCACCTCCCAAATGCTGGGAGAACAGGCATGTGCCACAACACCTGTCTCTTTATCTTTGGAGACAGAATCTTGGTACATAGCATTCTCCTGCCTCACCTTAGAGAATGCCAGAATAATAGGCCGGGGTCCCCAGGCCAAGCAATAATTTCCTTTATTACAGAGGGCCAATTTCAGCTGCATCTCCGTATCTCTTTATAATTCAGGGATATTATAATGAAAACCTAGAGATATATTTTTCTACCATAGAATTCACCCTGTTGTCTTATAGGTATCTGCCTGGGAGTATCTTTTTCACACCAGTTCTTCAAAGATATAGTGTTGATACTAAAATGTCAAATCTACCCTTGTAGATAAGGTGCTTAACGGTTCACAGATGCCCATGTGAGGCTTGGAACAGAGAGAAACATGCTGAGCTTGGGCACCCATTAAGTAGGTGTAGATTTGAAGGGACCAAACAGATGCCATGACAGGCTTCAGTAAGGTGCTGCCCTGACTAGCCCAAAGTTTCAGTTTCCAGGAGGGGCGAGCTCTGGGGACTGAGTCAGTTCCTAGAGACATGCCCAGACATGCCCCTTTCACCCCAACCAATCAAAGATGTACAAACGTAACTGCTGCTTGCTTAGCCAATCATATTAGGAGATTACCTCACCTGCATTCCCCTAGACCTGGTGGCCAAAACCTTAAGACCAATAAAAAAAAAAAAAACACAAGTATTGTTACTGTTCAAATTAGCCAATCATGTTAAAAGACTAAAAGCCCACCAAAATTTCCATTAGCTGTGCTTAAAAGGAGCCTGCAAACTCCTCCTGGGGTCGCTATTTTGTACGAGTGGTTGACCCCAGCATGCTGGCTGATTCTGCAGAATAAACACTCTATGCTTTCACATACTATTTGATTCTGGGGTCTTTCTTCAGTGATTTTCGGATCCTCACAGATTGTACTGAAGACAGTGTAGTTTTGTAGTCTGACCCACAAGTAGCAGCCTCCTGCTTTGTCCAGCTTTCCTATTTGTTGCACATGGAGAACAAATCTAGAGGCATGAGTTGTCTCTGGAAGCTCAGCCTGTTCCTCCAGCCTATATGATGAGTGTGTAAACCTCCTACTAATTTGTTGCATATTTCTTTACACTTAAAATGGTTAAAATAGTTTCTGTCTTGCTGTTGCTCAATGACAGAGAGAGAGAGAGAGAGAGAGAGAGAGAGTTGATTGAGAGTAACTCAGCTGTGAAATCAAGTTAATAAAAACTCTAATACACAATAGCACTCTAGCATCCTGTCTGGAGATGAGACCTCAAATACCCTCTTCTCAAATGCAGCTCAAGATGAAAGTAAATGTTTAAAGGGCATGAGCATATGGCAGCCCAACTTCATGAACTGAAGTCTAGTCTAGCCTAGTTTAGTTAAAATGTTTGCTGTTCAAGGTCACTTTGTAATTCACATCCCAAATCTGACTTCAGCTGGGTTACTTGCCCAAAGCAAATGAGAAGAGAACGTGGATGTTAAAGAACAGCCGAGAAACAGCACGATGTGTTATCTAACTTCCTGACAGTGAAGAATGAGCCCGGAAATTAAGAGCAAATGTAAGAACAAAGCAAGCTCAGTAGCCTGGCCCATTGGTGTAGGACACAGGGAACTCTGTACCTCTCCAGCCCAAAGGACACCTGCAGCTTACAATGTAATCCTGGCACTAAGGGAAAGGCAGATATTTTCAATTGTGCCATCTTTCCTTTCTTTAAACGGGGGAGTACTGATGCCTGGCTCCTGCATGTTTGTTATCCTCAAGAAACTATGAAAGTGTTCGCCAACCTTAGATGGAAGCCAGTGCAGGAACTCGGAGAAAGCAAGCTCTGTGAGTGAGCTTCCCTGCTTTCTCCATAGCATGCATGTCTCACCGCACACAAGTGGTGAAGATCCCCAGCACCTGGATCATTCCATTTTCTGACCTTGAGGCCTGATGATTATTTATGGGCTACAAATATAGCACAACAATCAGGTTTCTTTGGAGGGAATGGGAGGAGAGCTTAGAAGGTATGTGGAGGAGGGGACTCGAATTTTGTAGGATTTTTGATTCTTTTTCTGCTTTTGTTATGGAAGCAAAATAGATCAAAATTTCTTTGTTGCTCTTTTTCCAGTCTGAAGAGGTTGTTTGATCCCAACTTCCTTTCCTTGTGGCAAAGTTTAACTCATGGCTCCTTGGGGACAAAAGAATGAAAACATTTGCCACTGCATGAAAGATGTAGGGTAACACGCTTGTAGAACTGTCTAGCAAACTAAAAGACATAATAATTTTGTGCTATGAGAGGAGACCAGGCCCAAGGGGAATCACCAGAAAGTCTGCAGTCAGCGCCCCAGAAATCTCCTGTGAGAAACAGCAGAGGAAGTGTTGTGCCTTTCAAGCTCTAAACAATATCAGGCAAGAAGCAATATAAAAGGGTTTTTCCAGAAGTGGTCTCCCAACACCATGGCAACATGCCACAAGGGGAACATAGTGGGCCATGCAGGTTAAAATGTGAACACTGTCATGGTGGGGCCTGAAGATGAGTCGTGACAGGCTGCTCCCTCTGTCAGCCCAAGGGCATGGATGGCTTCCACTGACCACACATGCTTTAATAGGAAACTCCTGTACATCTGGTCCCAAAATCTACAGAAGCATTCCTCTGGAAGGCAACATTGAAATAGAAAAGACTGCAAACACAAACTGATGGAAACAACTGCCAGTTGAAAGTGCATTCAGAACCTTTTAAAAACGTTGATTGTGAATAAATAACTGTGAACTCCTACTGGCGCTACCAAAAGGATGACACCAGCTCTCCCCTCCGCAATAGCCCCTCCTGTCTCCTTGGAATAATGGGGTGTGTGCAACGCATGCCATTCCCGAGCGTCTCGTCTGGTTTTGTCCTCTTGGACTGGCAGTGCATTGAGACAGCTACATACGAAAACCGAAGACGTTGCAAGACTTGTTGCTGGGAACAAGAGCATGCAAGAACCCGGTGCTATTTGGTGGGGTCACTGGCGATAGCATATCCTCACTTCCTTAGGGGGGCATTCTTTAAATGACATGCAGCTGAATTAATTGTTGATGTGTGCCTATTCTCTTCCAGGATACGCCAGTGAGCTCATGGTCGACTGGAGAGGCCAGGGAACCAGAAAGAAGGAAACAAAGCATGGAGGCCTTAGAAAAGTTTCTTCAGCATTGGAGAGACAGGCAGCATGAGGAAGACACAGGTAAGGGGGGGGGTGTCACATTGTGATGTTAGGGGGTGGATGGGGTGAAGAAAGCAGGAAGTAGCACGCAGTGCATCAGAGATCAAGGCGAGGAGGTACGGTGGTTAAGCTCTGTTGTCAATTGGATTAGATTAGGTATCATGAGACAATCATGTCTCTTGGTGGCTCTCTGAGATTGTTTCCCGGAAGGGTTCATGGAGGGAAAAAGTCCTACGTTCTGGTAATGAACTTATATAAAGAAGCTCTGAGAACACACACTCTCTTTTTGCCCAGCTGGCCTTGCTATTCATTATGCATGCACCTCTCCTGCTCAGCCATCCGTCAGAACACCGGCACAGAGCTTCATCGACTTTTAATGTGGGCTGAAAACAAGCAGTTGTCCAGGAATCCTCCAGACCTTCAGTGCCAGACTGGGACTTCTGAGACATCCAGCCTTCTGGATGGAGCAGCTACCAGGTTCCTCAACACTCAAGTCTACAGGCGTTGTTTGAGCTGTCCAGCTCATATTCTGTAAACTAATCGAATAAATCCCCTTCATGAGAAATATTTTTTCTATCAGTTCTGTTCCTCTGGAGAACCCTGAGTAATAGAAAAGGGCATCAGTGTGGGAGAATGAGTGGTGTGTTCAGCAATGGATTACACAGGGAGGGTTCATCAAAGTCATCAATATTGTAAGGGTAATGAGAGCAAAGTGTCTCATGTTGTAAATATAGAAAGGGAGAAAACAAGCATGAATTCCAGTTGAACTTAGAGGTGCTGATGTGAACTCACTCATTTTATGCACACACATAGATAGATATAAATATGTTCATAAAGCTGGGCATGGTGGAGCACACATTTAATTCCAGCAATTGGGAGGCAGAGGCAGTAGGATCACCATGAGTTTGAGGCCAGCCTGAGACTACATAGTGAATTCCAGGTCAGCCTGGACTAGAGTGAAACCCTACCTCAAAACACCAAAACAAACAAATATGTCTCTCTCTCTCCATATATATATATATATATATATATATATATATATATATATATATATATATATATATCTTAGCATTGTCTCCTGATATGGCCTGAGAGGACCAACACCCTAAAACAATACACACTAACAGAAAACAATGTTCAGCTTCTAAACACCATTCTACACCATAGGTGTAGGGAACTTTAAAGTTTGGAAAAAGAGCTGAGATAGGCTAAGTATAACATGAACCTGGAATATGTTCCATCATCAAAACAACTGGCAGGTCTTGAATAGGGTTTGCTAGTTTTCCAATGTTTATGGTTATACTAGGGCTATGCAAAAGAATGTTCTTACATATAAGAAATATATACAAAATTAGACAGCTATAATACATATCAAGTTGGTAACCTATTTTCAAAATGGCTTAGAAGCAAAACTCTTTTCATTCTATATTTGTCTGTAAGCTTTAAGTTTTTTCAAAACAAGATAATTAAAAGTGAAGAAATAGCAGAGCATGCCAAATTCAGTCCTCAGTGCATTCTCCTGAGAAGGGAAGAAAAGAATCACATTTAAAGATGAACAGCTTAGGGGCTGAAGAGGGCTCAGTAAGTCAAGTGATTTCCATGCAAGCATGAGGACCTTGGTTCAGTTCCCCACTGCCCATGTGAAAAAAAAAACCCAGGCATGAGAGTCTGCATGTACAACAGATTCATGGGAGGGAATTCCTCCGACAATGCAACTTTGGGTTCTTTGGTAATTAAGTTCTATATTGATTAATATACTTGTGAGAATTGCTATACTGGAGAGGGTTTTCTTTTTTTTATGCACATACTGTGAATACACTCATGTTGGTGCCAACGATGACCTCCTTGTTGGGGCATGTGGGTCGTGCATTGTGGCGGTAGCCATCAGTTATGAGGAAGAGGCAATGTCTCTGTGCATAATGACCCAACTTGTGTCTCTAACAATCTTTCTGGCCCTCTTCTGTGAATTTCCCTGAGCCATGTTGGGTTCAGTGATGACGTCTTAGGATCCTATATGTCTCTGGATCTCTGGTTTGGTAGGAGTTGAGTGTTCTCTGTGTCTATCTCCTTCGCCCTTGTGTTGGTATCAGGTTCACCAAGGAAGTAGCACTCTTGTTCATTTCCCCCATTACTCTATGGTTTCAGCTGGGGATCTGGTGAGGTGTGAAGGGCTGATTCTCTCCTCAGGTTCAGCATCCATCTGAAAAAGAGAAGCAAATTCTCCAATGGAGAGAGAAGTCAGCACCAGATAAGTGGGATAACAATTATTATTTTACAGAGAATTTTATAGGTGTAGGTCCTCTTGTAGCCCATGATTGGTGGGATCTTGATATTGGAGAGCGGGCTCATTTTTTGGATATGGTTGTGACTTGTTTCCCAGTTCCAGCTATGAGTTCCATTCCACTGAGCAGGTTTGTTATCCAAATCAAGAGCAGGTGGTAACCCACCATGGCTGTGTGCCGCTATTATACTTGTGTGAGCATCACGTCAGGTTGTTTGCTGCTGAGTAGCTTAGACCACGAGTTGCTTGGACAGATGCTGGAGAGGGTTTCCTTGTAGTACAGCAAAGTGGACGAGAGTCACTAATTATAGACAAATTATAGAAATAACAACAATAATGATGATGGTGGTGGCTGGCACTCACCAATCATTTTGCATATATATAAACTCACTGGTTTCTCAAATATGACCCATGCCCAAAAAATTTGAGAATCATTGGAATAGAGCTCACTCCACTGAATGCAGGATAATTTATTTAAACAAGAAACACTTCTTTTTATCAGCTGGCTGCCTTCCTTATATTTCTGTAAACTAAAAATAAATTTGAAAGTGTGTCAAAAAAGATAAAGCTGGGCTGGAGAGATGGCTTGGTGGTTAAGGCACTTTCCTGCAAAGCCAAAGGACCCCAGTTCAGTTCTTCAGGACCCACGTAAGCCAGATGCACAAGGGGGTGCATGCATCTGGAGCTCATTTGCAGTGGCTGGAGGCCCTGACAGACCCCCCCCCCCCTCTCTCTCTCTCTCTCTCTCTCCCCTCTCTTTCTCAAATAAATAAATAAATAAAATATATTTACAAAAAGATAAAGCTAACCATTTGTAAATTAGCTTACTTACTTATCTAGATTCTGTTGTTAAAACATAAATGACAAAATGAACTTTTTCTTTAGTATGGAATAAAAAGAAAAAAAAGACATTGTGGAGCTGGGAAGATGGCTCAACAATTAGAAGTGCTTGCTTGCAAAGCCTCCCAGAATGGGTTCAGTTTCTCAGCTGCCCACATAAAGCCAGACAGGCATTCGTTTGCAGCAGCAAAGAGACCCTGATATGCCTATCTAAACACACACACACACACACACAAACACACACACACACATGTACATGCACACACACATGCACACATATGTACATGCATACACATACACACATGTACTTGCACACATACACAGACACATGCACACATAAATACAATAAATAAAATTAAATAAAAATAATTTAAAAAGAAGAGTTTGTAATAAGGCAAACCCTAGAATAAAGTGTAGTCTGAGAGCACATATTTTGGAAGCTCACTCAGGAATATCATGTCCTTCTATCCTATATTCAGATCACAGAAGCATTTGAAGAATAACTGAATCTTAATTTAATTGGCAGTAGATTTTGATATGCTTCCATGCATATGCAAAACATAAAAGAATTTATGAATTCCTTATAAGCCATGATGGCTGGAATTAAAGTGGAAAGCAAATTCAGAATCGATGCTGAAAATAAAAGAAGCAGGACAGGAGTTCATTGAAATTGACTTGGTGGTGTTTTCTTTAATATTATTTAATAATTTTTAAGTAGAGACAGCTGTAACCATAGTTCCAGCACTGATAATTGCTACAAGAAAAGCTCAATAGCATAGGATGACTTTATTTTTAGCTACATTAAGTTTGATGAGCTTCAATATTTCATCTCCACTCTTGACGGTGACTGTGAAACTACATTTGATATCTACATACTAAGATTTCTGGCCCCCTTAGGTATTTCCTATGGAATTTCATCATTATGGCCTATATAGTTCCATATAAATATTTTCCTTTACCAGGATGGATTTATTTAACGATTAACTTCAGAAAAGTATTGCTTTGTAGTTTAAATTCCACAGGATCTATCTTATTTTACAGGCTTTTCCTGACCATATAATCTGTAGAAATTGTTATGAAGTGATAAACCCAGTATACATTATATGATATTTAGCCTAATAAATTTTAAAAATGTATTCTCCTATGTATTCATATACATATGACCACATATATCATACAATGTCAACAATGGATGATTATATGTGTGGACAGTAAAGGTTTACTCTTAAATTCTCTACAATCAGCAAAATGAGAAGAAATAACAAAGAGCAAAGTCAATGAAAAATTAAAATTTAAATTAAATTAAAATCAATGAAAACAATGGCCATAATAAACAAACCTAAAAGAAAATCAATGAAACCCAAGAACTGAAATGTTTGTTGTAAAAGAATAAGGAAAAGTATAAACCTCTGGCTAGACTAATAAAGAAAAAAGAAATAAGGAAGGAGAGAAAGAAGGAAGGAGGGAGGAAAGGAAGGGAGGGGAGAAATGAAAAAAATACCACTCTTGTGAAAGTAAAACATGATATTATACAAATATTGTAGAAAATGCATGATAAATATTGCAAACAACTTCAGAGCAATACATTTGACATTGACAAGCATCTCTACACTGCTTGGAATTCTCCATCTGGCTCTACTGATGTTAAGGGACAGATGAGTCTTTGTCATGTGTTGGTGCTGTCCCGTGAGCTCACAATGTGTATGTACCAGCATCTGTGGTCTCTATCCAGTAGGTGTCAGTCACAGCTCTTCAGTTTCTCATCTAAATATCTCCCCTTGGGCAGAATTGTCCTTTGTTGAGAACGCCTGAATTGAATGAATCGTGCAAATGAACACATACAGTACCTGTTATAAAACTTCAGTAGGGAATTCTATCCAACACAATACTTAAGAAAGAGACCACATGAGCCACATGCACTCTTCCCTTTTTAAAAATTAATTAATTTTTATTTGAGGGAGAATGAGAGAGAGGAAGACAGAGACAGAGAATGAGTGTACCAGGGCCTCCAGCCACTGCACATGAACCCAAGACACATGTGCCACCTTCCATACCTGCTTTACATAGGTACTGGGGAATTGTACCTGAAGCATTGCAAGCTAGCACCTTAACCAGTAAGCCATCTCTCCAGCCCCACAGGCACTAATTCTTTCCATCAACAGTGAGGAAGGAAACACTGGCCAGCTCATTTTATAATGCTGTCATTACCTTGAAACTCAAACCAACCACACAAGGGCATCACAAGAGGAAATAAAACAAAACAAAAACCAAAACAAAACAAAACAAAAAAAAAAACTGGTCAATATCTCTTCTAAAAGGAGAGAAAAATCTTAAATAAAATGTTTGCCAAACGATCAATTGTATTTCCATATACTAACAACAAGTATTTCAAAAATTGAATTTAAATAATACTAATTGAAAAAGTTAAAACAAAATTCTCATTAATAAATTATATAATTTATATAGTATATGAAGTAATATACTATGTTTATGGATAAGAATACTAAGTTTTCCAAAACTCATTCAGCGGTTCCATGTCATCACAATTAAAATCTCAGCTGGCTATTGTAGAAAATGACAAGCTTATCCAAAATTTAAATGGCTATGTAAATGACCTAAAATGTACTACAGTTTTGGAAATTACCAAAACAAATTTCAGGCCTTCACTGATTTCCAAGAGTTATCACAAAGCTAACATAATTAGTACTGGCATAATGATAGACATCAGTGGAGAAAGAAAAATGTCCCAAAATTGTGTTATGGACTATAGCAGCTTCTAGCCTCCTTTGGCTATTGAAATGTAAAGTTAAATTATTTACATGTGAATAAAATTAAAACTTTAGCTTTTGCTGAACTTCAAGTGGCCACATTTTCAGTGGCTGGTCACCATGTCAAACAGTGAACACTGTTCATCACTGCAGAAAGTTTTGTTGAACATTGTGCCTTTGAATTTTCTTTTTATTAACATTTTCTACATACTCTATTTATGAAGTACACTATGATCTTATATAGGAATCCAATATATAATTATCAAATCAGTCATTTTTATCTCCACAGATATTAGGTATTTCTGTGTTAGGAACCTTCACACGCTTGTATTTACCTTGATATTTATCACGAATGGCTGTGAACTATGGTACTTTGGTAGGTAAAAGAATGAATGTGGGCATGATGACGCACACCCTTAATCCAATACTTGAGAGGCTAAAGGTGTATTGCCATGGTGTGATTCTGTCTTCTGTCTGAGGAGGGAGAGAGAGAGAATGAATAAACAATGCAGGCAGAATTCCCCTTGTCTGTGTTTTTGTGCCCCTTAACTAACCTGTTATGTAACCTATTTCTGATCCTTCTGCCCTTCCCAGTCTCTAGTCACTACTATCCTCTTGGATTTTAGTTTCCACAAATGAGAGCATTGTCTTTCAGGGCCTTTTTTTTTTTTTTTTTTTTTTTTTTAACAAGATGCTAAGACAATCTAGTAGAAATAAAAGATAGGAATTTTAACAGATGGTGCTGGAATAATTGGAGATTTGTATGCAAATTTGTAATAAGTCTTGGTTGGTACTCCACGCCCTAAGCATTTACTTCACACAAATCATAGACACAAATGTGAAGTCCAAAGTTTGAGAACTTCTAGAAGAGAAAACCATTAGGATCTTAGGTGCAGTCTTGGTGCAGATTCCCTAGCAGGGCACAAACTCTATGATCTATTACAAAGATTGATGGGATTTCAAGATTTCTTCTAAAGTTACTAATACCAAATGAAAGCCAGACCCAGTGGCATGCACTTGTTCCTCTGACATGTAGGAAGCTGAGGCAAGAGGATTGTGAGTTCCAAGCCAACCTGGACTAGACAGTAAACCCCTGCATCAAGTAAAGAAGAAAAGGTAGTAAGGGACTTAGAAAGGGAAGAAGTACAAGCCACAGCCTGGGTAAAACATTTGAAATACACCAGTCTGACAAAAACTGACATCAGGATGGCACAAGGGGCTCTATTATTCATAAATATTGACGGTAAAACTAATAAGATGGTGGAGAGTGCAACAAACACTTTACCAAGAAGTATACACCCTTTTCCACAAACACATGAAAAGGTGTTCAAGATTCGTGTTCATTAAAGAAATGTAAACGAAAGGCACAATAGAGCTTTCCAAGAAATCTCCTTTCAAAGGGCGACATCTGAGCTGAGATGTACATAATGTGAACAAGGTAACTACTCTTCTTTGGGAATAAATAATTCCTCTCCGAAGGACCACACACACCAAACCAAAAAAGAAAAAAAACCCTGAGGAAGAAATAATATGTGTGCTCAAAGTTTAAAAATGAGTATGTGTGCTCAAAGTTCATGCTGGAAAGTCACTTGGAATTTCTTAAAAAAGGGGAAATGGTATTTGTATTGTGCCTGCTTAACAGAGAAGAAATATATAGCATGCAGGAAGCTCTGTGGAGAATGGACTACAAGGGAACCAGGACAGAGAATGGAAAACAGCTGAGGTGCAGGGTGGAGGTGACGGGGATTTAGATTTAGACTGACGTTCACAATGATGGACAGCTAAGATCATGTTGACAAGGACCACACCGCGTGGCCAATCAGAGCTGACAGTCATGTTTACGCATTAAATGACCGCAAGACAAAGGAAAGAGTGGGTCACAGTTTATTCGTGTGTTCAACTTGAGCAGTTACCATTTGCTAAGAGTATCTGGGGAACATTAAAAATACATTTTATTTGCTTGATATTTTGAGGTATATATTGCATAGTCAATGGAAACTTTTTTCATTTTTTCTTGTGTGTGTTCATTTGTGTTAGTGTGGGCATGCATGAGCTATGAAGTCGTTTGGAGGTCAGACGGCAACTTCGAGGTAAGCCCTCACCATTCCATCTCACTGGAGGCAGGGTTTCTCTCCGCCTCACTCTGCTGCTGTTGTTCTTGGTTGTGCTCACCTTGAGCTTCCCGGAAGTTCTCCTGTCTCTGCCTCTCATCCCACCATCAGAGTGCTGGGACTAGAGCAGCCATCGTTTCAGGCTTTTAAACATGGGATCTGAGGATTGGACTCAGGGACCCAGAATGCCTGAGCCAGCTCCCCAGCTCCTGTTTATGTGGTTATTGGTATTTGAATGCTGCTAAGAATAAAGCAGTAGAAAAGCGAAAAAAAAAAAAATGATGAAACAGAACATTTTAAAGTGTCAAAGGAAAGAAGGAATGGAGTCACAGCACAAGCAGAAGGGTTAACCTCCCCAGGAGTAAGGCTGCTTTGTACATTGCAGAGAGAAAAGGCAGGAGATGGTGAGGTTTGTTGAGGTCATTGACCCATGAATGCATTTAATTCTTTCAAATGAATAATTACACATCAGTTGAAAGTGGGCTGAGAATGGCTGTAGGAGATTAAAAGATAAGGCAGGGTTATAAACTAGGTTTCTGAAAGGGTGAAAAAGTAAAGTTATAGGAGAATAGAATGGAATCTCAGGGCCCTCTTATGATTTCCAGTAAGAACAAGACCGGTATGTGCTTGTCTCCAGCAACCTCTAGACGCAAGGGTGGGTTGTTGGGCTCATTTGTGTTTAGAATTTGGCCAAGTGAAGATGATTGTGGGTGAGAAGGAACTGGAGATGTCCACGAGGGAAAAATTACCATGATTGACTGGGAAATCTAAGCTGGTTTAGCATAAGCTACTAACTCCTCGACAAAATTTGTGTTGTCTTTTATTACCAAATACCCAATCAGACTCAGCGTGACTCACCATCCTAGCTTGTCTGAGACAGAGCATCTCTCTGGGTGCAACGACTTCAGCGTTGAAACAAAAGGAGGTGGTACCAGCTCTCCAAACTCACACCACACTCTTCCAAAGAACTGAAACCTACTGGTTTCTGTGAGTCCAGCCAAAGGACCAGGGCTCCTCTAACCTAGTCCTGTAGTCTCACGATCTTGGACGACCATTCAGAATTGGATTAAAACCCTCACCTGGAGAAGCTCAAGTGTCTGTGGAGAGAACTGAATCCTCAGGTAATACTAACCCTCATACTATGGGTGAATTATACCATTAGTGGAATGGAACACTTGAGTCCCCAAACCTACTGATTCAGCAAATATCTGGCACCTTTATAGAGACAGCCAGTAAGTATTAATTTTCAGTTGTGCACGCTTTCCTTTCTGTCACCACATCTAATAACATCTAGAATGAGTGGGCCCACCTCCAGAGACCAACAATCTATGCTGGGACAAATTGTTACTATTATGTTTGTGGTTATCAAACTTTGCTGTTGTTATGCGTATCTATTCCTGCCATACCCTAAGGAAAATTTATATTAACAACCATTATAATTAGATATATTCAAAGAATTGCAATGCCAATTTGTAAGAATTAAATGTCATGTCAGTGGTAAACAAGGACAAAAATAATGAGTTTATTGTTGCATGTGAAACACTGAGTAATTTTATTTTGAATCTAAGAATGTTTGAAACTAGTCAGGAATAATAAATAAAAGGTGATCATAGGGTTCCTCTGCTCACCAATAAATATCATCAGCAAAGAGTTATAATATAAATTATACAATAAATAAGAATGTTTATATTGAGAATATATGGGAACAAATGCAAGCTTTATTTTGTTTTATTTTATTTTTTTTTTTAATTTTATTGTTTTGAGGCAAGCCCAACAGACTGACCTTTTTTTATAAGAGGGAGGGAAAGAGAGAGAATGAATTGGCACACCAGGGCCTCCAAGACACTGTAATTGAACTCCAGACACAGGTACCAGCTTGCTCCCATGTGCCACCTTACACATGCATCATGTTGTGCTTCTGGCTTATGTGGGATCTGGGGAGTTGAACATGGATCCTTGGGCTTCACAAGCAAGCACCTTAATTGCTAAACCATCTCTTCAGCCCCAAATTCAAGCTTTAAAATTGACTACAAATCAGATTATCTTAGCTAAGGGAGGACCAGAAAATTTAAATTCCTGTGAATAAAAAATCTTTTACATACAATTTGAACCTCTTTAAGAATGAAGAACCTTGGACTGACGAGATGGATTAGTGATCAAGGTGTTTGACTGTGAAGCCTAAGGACCCAGGTTTGATTGCCTAGTACCCAAGTAAGCCAGAAGCACAAGGTGGCACATGCATCTGGAGTTCATTTGCAGTGGCTGGAGGCCCTGGCATGCCCATTCTCTCTAGCTGCCTCTTCCTCTCTCTCCCTCCCTCTCTCTCAAATAAATAAATAAATAAATAAATAAATAAATAAATAAATAATATTTTTAAAAAGAATGAAGAAACATGTGGGTCTGGAGAAATGGCTCAGTGATTAAGATACTTGCCTGAAAAACCTAATGATCTGGATTTAATTCCCCAGTGTCCATGTAAAACCAGATGAATAAGGTGGCACAGTCATCCAGAGTTTATTTATAGCAACTAGAGGCCCTGGTGTGCCAATTCATTCTCTTTCTCTCTCTCTTGCTCTCTGTCTCTCTTTCCTTGTAAATAAATAAATAAATAAATAAATAAACAAAAAATAAACAAACAAACAAACAAACAAGAATGAGGAAACTTGGACTAGAGAAAATTGTATGACTTCTGCTCTTAACTATTGATGGACTTTCGGGGTCAAAGTTCAAGAAGCTATTTCCAAAGTATTGAGGTTTTAAGAACCTACATAGACTACTGTGTGTGCTAGGTTAGAAATGAGGATGGCCAATGGGTAAAAATAAATGCCTCATGCAGACCAGAGCTTGGTGATTTTGGGGTACCTGTAAGATAAATGTAAGCTGGGGAGCAGACCATGAGGAGGATGATAGCCCCAAACTTGGCCACTGTGTGTCATCTACTCAGTAATAACTTCCTGGCTTTTTTTGTTGTTGTTGTTTACATTTTTATCTATTTTATTTATTTGACAGAGAAACAAAGAGGGAGAGAGATAGAAAGAATGAGTATGTCAGAGCCTTCAGCCACTGCAAATGAACTCCAGATGCATGTGCCACCTTGTGTATCTGGCTTATGTGGATCCTGGGGAATTGAACCTGGGTCCTTTCGCTTTGCAGGTGAATGCCTTAATTGCTAAGCCATCTCTCCAGCACCTTTCTAGCTTCTTAATCAGTAAAGAAGAGTATATTTTTCAACTATTAGAGCAGTAGCTTTAAAATGGTGTGTGTATAACTCATGATTTATTAGAGTAGAGGAAGAACTGATTATATTTACATAATACCAAAAAATATCCAAAGTGAAGCCATGCCGATATTTAATATATGAACTGACACTGCTAATAATGAGTTATGTGCTTTTCTTCTACAAAGGACAAGTATTTCAAATGTTTAACCATTACAGATGGCAAATTTAGAGTTGTGTTATCTAATGAAAACTCATAAAGAAACACAGGTTCATTTTCCTTTATTGTAAAGGCAACTTGTAAAAAGTAAACAAGGAAATATAATTTTCAAGAGGAAAAATTTATGCTGTGGTGAGAACATTTGATAACATGATGCTTGATAGTATTTTCATTGTTACAAATTTTCATTATGAAAAACAGTTGCATGACAAGTACAAGGCCTCACGCCTACATGGCTTAACCTTGGAATGCAAAATTATTAACTGGTAGAAAACGACCTTCCAAATAGAGTCTCTAGTGAGTTTTAAATGTATTTGTTGCAAATACTATAATGCAACATCTAATTAATTTGCTTGAATAATTGGCATCAAGGAAGATAAAAATTTACTGAATGCCAAGAGAAACATGGACACAATTACAGAATTTGCTTTAAGAAAGTATCATGACCTAGTACATTTATCCAAGGATGGCTGGCTTTCGTTTGAATTAGGAATATGCAAGATATCTTTTCTAGCCATTAGTACTGAGCAATGAAATACAGCCCTTTCTACATCAAATTGCTATGTAATAAACAGCAATGTCTATTTAAATATACATATTTCCATAATACTCTTTGAAAGTAATTGAAACATATAATAATAAATTAAATCTTTAAATCATTTATTTTCTCAAAATATTTATCTTCAGTTACAATGCAGATCACATATCAATAACATAGTACATGTAAATAATTTAGAAAATGTATGTATTTACAGTTGACTCTCTATGTATGTGAGTTATATATTTTCATGTAGCCAATTAACTGTGGATATAAGTATAACTTATAACTGTGTTATAAGTAGTCTAAATGATCTAACGTGTATATATGACTTGAAAATACTGTACCATGTTATATAAATGGATCCAGAGATTTTGGGAAGCTAGTTTTGGTATCCCAATCTCTTTTGAATTCTGCAGGACAACTGTATGCATGTTTTAGCACTAAAGGTTGCTATTGCAAATGTTGGGGACTTCAGTGAGAATACCTCTCTTTCTCCACCCACTGTTCAATTCAATAGAAGATGACAAGAATTTATTTTTTAAATAATTTTATAGTATGGTAAATATGAATAGCATAAATTAATATGTTTTAAATGCAGTTCTGTGGCATTAAATACATTCCCACGTTGCTTAGTATCTTTCTGGCTTACAAAGCATTATGAGGTGGATCATTTCATTTTGGTCTCACTGCTGCTTACGAGAGAGAGAGAGAGAGAGAGAGAGAGAGAGAGAAAGAGAGAGAGAGATTAGGTATTATTAAGCATTTTTATGGATGACAAGAAACACCTGAGGAAATTAAATTCTAGTAAAAGCCCAAGCCAGAATTTAAATTCTGATCTGACAATTTGTGAAGCAAAATTGTTCCTCCATATTTTCACCATAACCAGACATAACTGAGGGCCACAAACCTTCTCTTCAATTATCTAATTACCTCAGACACTCAGATTTATCTGGTACAGAATACAAATGGCTGGGTCATTAAGACCTAAAATGCAGAAGTCCTCAAGGTTGCAAAGTGTACTATAATCACAAGGCGAAAGAGACTCCCACCTTACTCGCAAAGCTGTGTCCTCATGCAGGCCCAGTAGACATCTCTGACACTAAGGTCTCCTTGTGCCATGTGCCTCCTCTAGAGGTTATGAGATGAAGGAAGGACAAGTCTTAGCGCTCCTTAGACTTTCTTCCCTCTAAGCGTGTGCAGAGCCCTTCCCTTTCTAGTTATCTCTCTACTCTCCCCACTCCCACTTGATTCTCTTCTCCCAGCCTCAGGTTAGAGGTTCTTTCTTTAGGAAAACTATTTCAAGGCATTGATATCTAAGCTGAACTCCCTGAGGGTAGTCCCTTTGCTGACCCATCCCTAGCACTGGCCACCAGGTTATTTCCCTTCCAAGTTCCCAGGTCTCTCGGTGTTTGTCCTTAAAAAGGCTGATCAGATCTGTTAGTTTGTATTCACCAGGAAGTTTCTTCCTGCAGCACTAGCTGAGGCACTTCCATTTTTTTCCCAAACAGAATCCAGGACGTCCTCTGAGCATGGGAGCAGAGGGAAGTAATGAGGACAGCCAAAGCTTATTTGGGAATCTGAGCTGCAGGCCCAATCACTGGATTTGAACTCTCTGGGCTTGGTTGCACCCCTTAAAAGAACTTCTAAAATCTCTTCTTAATCCTGAGGCAAGCAGAATTTTTGTCCCCGACTTATCTTCTTGTCCTCCTTCATGTCACAGCAGGAAGCCCAGCAGGTCAAATGTCCTTAGGCCCGAGCCATGCCAACAGCTGCTGAGCCGCCTCCCCTAAGCTTCTGCCAAACAGATCCTGGCACCAAGCATTCTGAACATCAGACAGGGCAGCCATCTGCGTATGCACCACCTCGGAGAAAAATGCTGAGCTCAGGGGTACAGCAATAACGAGGGGGCTCCAGGTGTACCTTTGAGCTGCGTCATTCCTCAATTTATGCTGAATGACCACAGCAAAAGTATACAGTCAGAGACAGTCTACCTGCCCTAAGTACTGTAGCAGGGCAAATCCTGACTCTGTTTGGCAGGCCCTAGAGACTTACCTAACCTAAAACTGCCTAGGGTACTGGTATGAGAAGTCAAGGTCAGTGGATTCAAAGACAATGTCACAGGGTTCATCTCGTTTACATGCCGACTGAATGCTACAAGTCTACTCTCCTCCCTGCTGGAAAGTCCTTTCTGCTTTGTTTATTACAAAGATATAAATACAATAGTTTTATGGTCAAAGGGTAACCACCAAATAAGAACCATAAGGGAAGATATTACTGAATGAATGGAAATTTTAAAATAGAAAAGTTTCCTTTGTCTCAAGTCATCTATACTTAGAATTATTTATGTTTTGGCACAAATCAATGCATTAATAAATGAGCTATCACTTTAGGAAGGAAAAAAAAAAAACATTTGCTTACTCTGATCCTAATTGCCAAAATATATTGGCTCACCTACAGAAACTTGGTTTCACCTCAACTGACCTTGCTTCAGACCTTAAGTAGTTGGCTGATGAGTAAATGCAGTCTTGGTAACAGCCCCACCACACCGGGGAGTGAATACTCATTGCTAAAGTTTAGTGGAATATTATGCTTGCAGACTATCTGCAGAAGAATATGCCCCGGAACCCAGGAGACGATGGTTGAGGAGAATGGCGGAAAAGAAGCCTAGTTGATGCTCTGAGGTCCTAGTTCTTTTGGCAAAGGCAGAGAAGAGATAGAGACGCCCTCGCTCCTCCTTTCCAGCCCTTATCTGCAACTTTCCTTCACTGGCTGGTTTACTTCCATTTATCCTCACACTTCCCACGTGGGACCCTGGCTGTAATGTAGGAACCCGAATGGAACACATTCAGATCTTTGTCGTTCTCCTTCAACTTACTGCTTGAAAAATATAGTCAAAATATGGTCATTAATGAGTTTTGCATAACTCAACTGAATGCCTATATTAAAATTAGGTACTCCTATATTAAAATTAGGTAGTAGGGAGAAAGAATAAAAGAATATGATAATTAATACATTCTGTAATATCACCCTCAAATATAATTACATAGGATCCTTTCTTGATTTAGTCATTCCATTGACTCGGCATCCCCCCCACACAGGTCAGTTTGTCTCCATTGCAACAGCAGATCCACCCACCAGCCTCTTCTGCATGGCCATTCCATAGCTTCCACCCACCAGCCTCTCCTGCTTTGTCTCAGTGCTATGCACAATCACACCATTCATTCAAAACCCAGTCCCTTGACAACCCTTCAGACCCCACCTCCAGCAGGTGAGCCGGTTGCCACCAGGATTTGCACTGACAACATCAGAGGTCCTTGACCTTCTTCAGATCCTCCAGGCTGGCAATTATTTATTTGCAGGCATCATCTTAGTCATTTATTTTGTGATGTCCTCTCCCTTTGCCTTGTAACCTTGTTTCCTAGCATTCTCCTGTGCTGTCATATTGTCTGTTCTATAAGCAATACTTTTGCTGAAAGTGGGAAACAAAGCAAGGAAAGCAAAGTAGTGGTTTGGAAATGAGATGAAGTTGCTGAGGGGAGGAGTTGAAGAAAACCCTCTCCTGAGCAAAATCTGTCACCAGAACAACACACACACACACACACACACCATGCAGGGCTAGAGAGATGGCTCAGTGGTTAAGGCATTTGTCTGCAAAGCCAAAGGACCCAGGTTCGATTCCCCAGGACCCATGTAAGCCAGAAGCACAAGGGGCACATGCGTCTAGAGTCTGTTTGCAGTGGCTAGAAGCCCTGGTGTGCCTATTCTCTCTCTGTCTGTCTCTCTCTCTCTCTCTCTCTCTCTCTCTCTGCTTGCAAATAAATAAAATTTTTTAAAACTCTTAAAAATAAAAATAACACACACCACACACACACACACACGGGCAGAGCATGGTTGTGATGGGTGTGTAATGTTTGTGTTGATGGGATGGGACAGGAAAATAGAGTAAAAGTGAAAATTCCTAAGCTATAACCCAAGTACGCACACCAAGAATAAAGCTTTGGAATTAATTCCACCCCAGTTCAATTCACCCCCTGGCCAAACATGTTCCTCCTCTTGACAAACAACTTTCAAAGTCCTGCCATTTTGAAAATGGCATCCTTCAAGGCTCCACTTCCTGTTGCCAACCTTCCTTCACCATCCAGCCCTCACTCTTGCCACCTTCATCACAACTCAAAGAAAGCCTTTGTTGCTAACATCTAAATTGACTCATTTTTTAGTAGTTATTTCTTCCACAAATATGTGGTATGTGTGTGCATGTGGATATGTATGCGTTGTTCATGTGCGTGCATTTGCTGTGTGAAGACTAGAGAATAACCTCAGGTGGTATTTGTCAGGTAACATTTACTCTTTGTTGAGACAGGATCCTTCATTGGCCTATAACTTGCCAATTAGTCTAGAGTAGCTGGCCAGTGAGCCCCAGGCATCCTCTTGTCTCCATCTCTCCAGCTCTGGGGTTATAAGCATCTGCTTCCATACCTGACATTTTTTTAAAAATATCTTTTAACTATTTATTTATTTATTTATTTGCAGGAAGAGAGAGAGAGAGAGAGAGAGAAGAGAGGCAAACAGAGAGAGAATGGGAGTGCCAGGGCCTCTAGCCACTGCAAATGAACTCCAGATGCATGTGCCTCTCACGCATCTGGCTTATGTGGGTCCTGGAGAATTGAACCGGGATCCTTTGGCTTTGCAGGCAAACGCCTTAACCACTAAGCCATTTCTCCAGCCATACCCGACATTTTTATGTGGGTTCTGGGGATCAAAATCAGGTCCTCATACTTGTAAGGCAAGCACTTTACCCTTTATCACCCACGAGTACTTATAAATACCCATTTAGTACAGTGCTGAAGCCTCAAATAAATAACTACCCTCAATAAGAGAATCAGAACAGAAAAAAGAACAACAGTATAGTATAGTAACTAATCTGAAAAGATAGGACCAAAATTGAGGATAATTACAAATTCCTAAAAAGGATCTAATCCAGACAGGTATGAAACCTTTTGATGAGAAGGGTAAAATTGTGGCAAGATGTGTATTATCCATAGAAAAGGAAATTGTCCATGCTAAGATGAGAGGTGGTCATGGTACAATGTCCACTCTCTGACCACTAAGGAATACATGCCCTCTCATGGAATAAGCACACCCTTTCATGCCTCCTTCCTGCTCTTCCTGAACACTACCATAGGCAAGCAGTCCCCGAGCTCTATGTAAGTGATAGATTCCTGTTAAACCCTGGCAAACCGGTACCTTTACCTTCCTAATGTCAGTTTGCACATGAAACAAGTTAGTCATAAAACTGTCTCTGTGCAGTCAGCATTTTTAAAAAAATAACACGATTTTATGTCTGTCCACATTTAGCAAGATGAAAGCCCTGCCTCCATTCATTTGTGTCCTTATGGCCTTAACGTAATGATTCTGATACATAAAAAGTGAGACCCAATCAATAGGCTCTTGGATTTCTTCCAACAAAAAAAAAGCTTTCAAAAATCCTACTTTTAGAGGCTCATGTTGAAAGGACATGAGAGATCACCAATAACCTTGAATTTTATAATTAAACTCTAATATAGAAATCTTAAGTTTTTCAAAATTCATCCATATTTCCCAAAACCTCCCCTTTGAATAAAATTATGGTACAAATGTACATGAATTAATATGGAATTAATCAGCAACACACTCATATTGCACTCCCCTTGAGAAAGCATGAGTGAGCCACGGTGAAACTCAAGCAAGAAATTCTGTCAGAAAATCCTTGCATTTCCAGCAATTCTCATGGCTCCACCATATATTTATTAACCCTTACTCTGTCTCTAAAGCATGAAATTAACCTGAAAATTTCCTCTCTTGAATCTCTACTCACCAAATTCATTAGCACATATATAACATTTAATATGTGGATTGATCCATCTTCTAGGAATAGATTCCAAGAATCAGTGGCCGCTTAACAAAGGCCAACAGGACGGCACACTGTGTCCAAATCCACCGAGGAGCTGCTGTCCAGGAAAAGGTATGTGCCCCTGCAGTTCAGAACACATATGGGAGAAACCTGGTTGTTGTCTGGGTTGTACCAATAGCTAACTGTGAGACTTTGGTGGCTTACTTAATCACTCTGAGCCTTAGGTTATTTCACTAGAATAGGAGCATTAGAACTGGAAAAGCATAAATTTACCTCTTTGGATTCAAAGCTATTATGGAATTGCTCCTTTTCCTTATTCACCAACTTTGTTAGCTTCTTTCTCCTTTCATTAATCAAAGGACACACCAGAGAAAAATGATATGGGTCTGAGGAGATGGCTCAGTTGGTAAAGTGCTTGCCACACAAGCCTGAGGACCTGCGTTTGGATCTCCAGACCCATGTGAAAGCAAGATATGGCAGCACATGCCTGTAATCCCAGCAGTGTGGGGTGGGGTAAGAGTGGGTAGAGGAGGATCTCTGAGGGTTACTATCCTGTTAGTCTAATCGAATCAGTGAACTCCAGGTTCCCAGAAAGAGACTCTGTCACAGCAAAAAGAAGGTGGGGAGCTGGGGAGATGACCCAGTGGTTAAAGGCACTTGCTTGCAAAGCCTTCTGGCCCAGGTTTGATTCCCCAGTAATGTAAAGCCAAATGTGCAAAGTGGTGCATGCATTCATTTAAAGTGACACATTCATTCATATTCTCCCTCTCTCTTTCTAAATAAAAATATCTTTTAAAATGGTAGGGAACGATTGAGGAAGACATTCAACATTGACCTCTGTCTACACACACACACACACACACACACACACACACAAAAAATGTATACACATACACCACAATTACACACATGATATGAAGAACCTCTAATTTGAAATTTACAAGAATATTATTGTATGTATTGTCTAATGTCTAGCCCTTTGCCTCGAGTTTCTAAACATGGTCAAATATTATAATCTTTTAGGTTCTGCCCTGCTTAAGCAGAGGACAAGATGGCCTGGAATTGTCACAAACAAGTACTTAATGTCTACTGTAACAGACACAGTGATGGTAGAACACAAAACACCAACATCTCTTCTAATAAAGAAGATAACTAAGGAGGGCACAGACTGTTGGGCAGCAATAGGTGATAAGAGGATCCAAGGAAAAGTTGAGCAGATGGGGAAATCAAGTAAACAAAACAGTTGTCTGTTTTCTTATTTATGTGCTTATTTGTGAGCTTGAAAAATTTAATAGATGAAGTGACATTTACTGAGATGGGCAAAGAAAACAGGTGGAAGGACAAGGGAATTCAAGTGAGTGAGGACAGAATCAAGTGTTTGTTCTGGAAACATTAAAGTCTGAAATGTCTATTAAACACCAGATGTTGACATCATGAAAGCAGTTAGACACAAATGTAGCTTTGTAGAGAAGTTAGGGACATGACTTCACCTTGAGAAATATCACCCCATAAGTGACTTTTTAAAAATATTTTATTTTTATTTTTGAAGAGAGACACAGAGAGAGACAGACGGGGCGGGGGGGGAGGAAGACAGAGATGCGTGGGCCAGCAGTGTCTCAGCTGCTGCAAACGAAATCCAGATGCGTGCGCCCCCTTGTGGTCAAGTGCGGCATTGCGCCCTTGCATCACTTTGCATCTGGCTAAACGTGGGACCTTGACATTGGAACCGCTGGAGATTGGAACCAGCGTTCTTAGGCTTAGGAGGCAGGTGCCTTAACCCCTAAGCTCTCTCCAGCCTCCCATAAGTGACTTTTAAAGCACTGAGACTAGGACTGGAGCAATTGCTCAGCGGTTAGGGTGCTTGCCTGTAAAGCCTAATGACCTTGGTTCAATTACCCAGTATCCATGTAAAGCCAGATGCTCAAAGTGTCACGTGCATCTGGAGTTTGTTTGCAACGGCTAGTGGCTCTGGTGTGCCTATTTTCTCTCTCACCTTCTCTCTCTCCTTACAAATATGTATTTTTTTATTTTTGGTATTTTCAAGGTAAGGTCTCACTCTGGTCCAGGATGACCTGGAATTAACTATGTACTCTCAGGCTGGCCTCAAACTCACGGCAATCCTCCTACCTCTGCCTCCTGAGTGCTGGTATTAAAGGCATGTACCACCATGCCCAGCAAATAAAAATATTTTTTAAAAGCATTGAGACTAGAGAAAATATGGGTAGCCAGGAGGACCCAGGCTTGAGTCATGAGGAGACACAGCACTTAAAGGTCAGGGAGAGGCTAGAGACTCAGTCTAAGAGAGTGAAGAGGGAAACTGAAAATATAGGACAAGATTGAAGAGACTATTGTGATTCAAAGCCATGAGAAAAGGCTTCAAAAAGGTGTGGATGCTCAACTGTATAAGATGCTATGGAGGGATGAGCAGATAAGGACAGAGGGCTGTCCACTGGATTTGGCAGTACGGCCAGCACTGGAAACTCTCCCAAGTGCAATATTAGTTGAACGGTGGGGAAAGAAACCAGAATGACTAAGAGAGGGCTGCCGAAATCCTGCTTTATGATCTGTTAAATTAGTAAGAAAAATTAATATAATTAAGACTTCCCAAATTAACCTGTATCTGCTACTTCTTTATGAAAAAGCGATACAACAAGAACCTCCCTAACAACCTCATGGAGTTCAAAGAATTAAATGATGAGATTATGTGGAACTGCTATCTAAAAGTGGTTAATCAAACTTAAGTTCCTCTTGCTATTGTTCTAGTGTAGTTGCACAGGTAAGGGCCTGTTTAATTACTTAAGGTAACCATGAATAAGAAGTGCATCTCCTTCGCCTCTCCACATAGAGCTTCATTATAGAAATTTAAAGATTATTATTTTGTTTTTCTCAATTTCCCATCTCCCTCCCACCTTGCTGCTTCTCGCTCCTTTAAAAATTATTCTTAATAAATTCTACCCAAGGTAGGGCTTGCACCCAGGCTGTCTGGCACAGAAACTGAGAATTTAACCACCATGCCATGTTGCACCACATCAACCACGGGAAAAAGATGGAGTGATTCTGTGGTATTGAGACCAGTACAACTTAGAATAATGGAAGGAGAGGGCACCAGAATTAGTAAGGCACGGGGCACTAGTCTACTTGGGAAGTACATCAACATGAGAATTATTTTAGTGGGTTGAATACTTCTGAGACATTGAACAATTCCAAAAAGTTCCCACAACTCCGTTCTTGTTGAAATGTTCCTCTTTTCCCCTAGAAAAAGTAGCAAAATATACAGAGTAAACTACAGTTATTTACTTTGATGCATGAGTCCACCCCCGGGGGGGCGGGCGGGTAGTAGATTTCCAGGAGGGAAAACAATGTGAGACTCTACACTCCAGACAAAAAGACCAAGATATCAGTGTAGGTCAATAAAGAATGATGAAAGGAGGTTCCGTTTCATCTGGCTCACAAAGCTCACGCCAGACTTGCTGAAGAGGTCAATATGATCCCTAGTCTCCTTCCGTCCTGCTTACACATACACTTTGCTCCTGTGGCCACGGCATAAGATACCGAAAGCTGATCTGTCCCCGAGGAGCCCGTGTCTTCATCCCTGCCCAACTCTTCTCTGGCAGGCAGGAACTGCTGTGAAAGTGTATTCTCTTCAGGTTGCTGTCTGGAAGCTCATCTCCTCTCTAAACTCTCACAACCCACTTTGGTCTCCTTTGCTCAGCTCCTTATCTCACCATGAGGGTCAACAGAGACCTCATATAGCCTGCAGGTGCAGGGAGAGGTCCCCAAGATCATCATTGGACAGATTCTAAGGTTGGGAGAGCAACCTTAGAACCCATTGCCCTCAGAAGAGAGGCCCTGGAGGCCAGCACATCTCTGCTGCAGCCCTCACCAGCCTTTCATTCTCCAGGAAGGAGGAGGACTTCGGTCAGCTCAAGGAGTCAAGTGCCTGCGTTAACCTGGACAGGTGAGATTCTGGGTCTCTATGTAAGGAAAGCCAGTGGGACAGAGTTCGACAAATCCCCTGGGCCATGAAAAGTCATCCTCTGGAAGCATCCTTTGTGCTCTCACCTTCTGTCCTACAACATCCTGAGTGGCAACAGCTGAAGTCCACAGGTGCCCAGCCTGCATGCCCCAACCTCACTTCAACATCCAGAGATGCTAGGAATCCCTGGGAGAGCTGGCTGCAAGGGCAGCCGGCTCTACTCGGAGACCATCCTTCCTCCTACCCCTCACCAAATCCCCACTCATATCCTCCTGTTGGATCCTGGGCTGCAGTTGTACATGCACCCATCTGGGACACTCAGATGTTCACACCAGTCCCAGCTCCTTCTTCACACTGTGCTAAGTGTGTACTTACTGGAGTTGCTCTGTTCAGTGATCCCTCACGTAAGTATGCCAGGGACCAACAATGTCACAGAATCCTTCCTCTAGACAAGGGTTTCTTCTTCACAGAGAAACTGCCTTGATCTCCCTAGTGGACAATCACTGTTGTCTGGCAGGAGTAGTCAGCCATAGTATGGCAAGCTGGGGACTCCAGAGAAAAATGGAGCGGAGCCTCAGACCTACAGAGCCCAACAGTGAGGACAGCAAAGACTGAAGGGAACAGGAAACCTTTGTTCCTAAGTAAAAAGTTTTGGCAGATTTATGCTTTGTTGTTGAAACTTGTGGATGGTTGGACAAGCTCATTCAGAGGTCTTCCCTTTCCTTCTCTTTCCTTCCCCTCTCCCTGCCTTTTATCTTTCTTTCCCCTTTCCTTTCAAATTAGGTTTGATGCAGACCAGGCTAGTTTGGAACACACTATCTGGACAAGGATGACCTTGAACACCTGATTCACCTGCTCCCAACTCACAAGTTCTGGCATTACAGGCATGTGCTTCCACACCCAACTCAAAAAGATTCTTCTTAGCTGAGCGTGGTGGTGCCACCACCTTCAATGCCAGCACTTGGCAGGAAGAATTAGGAGGATTGCTGTGAATTCAAGGCTATCCTGGGACTGCAGAGTGAGTCCCAAGTCAGCCTGAGTTAGCATGAAGACCCAACTTTGAAAAATAAAAATAAAAATAAAAAAAGATTCTTCTTTATATAATGTCATTAAATTGGGATAATAATCAATTTCCCCTGCTTCAGCCTCCTGAGTGCTGGAAATATAGGTGTGCATCTCCATACCTGGCTCAAAATAACAGGTTTTGAAAACCTAGATGGAGAGATGGAAAAATGATTCCAACAAATGCATGTTTTCCTGACAGGATACAGCACAGGCAGCCAAAAAGCTGTGCCAGATAGTGTGGTAGTAGCATTAGCCCACACTGACCTGCTGGAGGAACAGGATCCCACCGCCCTGTGTTTATAGCATTGCATCGTTCAAGTTTGGGGAGGCATAGAGCACAGTGACATGTGGTTCTTTAGGAAGGAAGGATGGCTGTGGCAGAGCTCTCATGGCAAGAGGGTGGTGACATTACTTTTGTGCTGTGCAGTTTTCTAGCTGCCGAGGAATAAGTGGAAGTTGGAGCTCAGAGGCTGTGCTATGGGCTGTGAATAGGCTGGCCAGGCAGGTAATATACCTAAGACAAGATAGATCCTTCCCCAAAGACAGTGGTGTACTCCAAGCAACTCTGAGTCCACTTTGTGTTTCCATATCTTTTGCCAAAGGGCTGTCTCCAGGTGAGGCTAGGGCCCAAAGCACCTAACAGGAGATATTCTGGTCATGAGAAGCATGGAGTAAGAGGAAGAATCGGCCCGGGTTGGATAGTGGTTAATTTAGGAGATGGGTTACTGAACGGCCTGGAAGTTTTCAGGTAGTGCAGATGTGAGAAGAGTGCGTTACTGTGGTCACCTCAGGCTAATTTTCTTGGACCACTAATTTTAAAGTGGCCCAAATTCCTTCAAACCACAAAGCCAGCTTCTTCCTCCTTGAAGCCAGTCTTTTGCCAGAGATCAGGTGAGGTGGCTCTTCACCATTTCTTATTAAGCAACATAGACTTCCTTTGGCCCTTCATGATCCTGACTGAGCAAGGACAGAAAAGATCTTTGGATGACCCTGGAAGCCATAGAGATGTCCCAGTCTTGGTTGACCTTTTCAGACTTAACACTTAAAATAGCACTTTAAAATTTTATTTATTTATTTATTTATTTATTTGAGAGAGAGGCAGATGAGAAAGAGAGAGAGAATAGATGGGCATGCCAGGGCCTCTTAGCTGTGCCACTTAGTGCATCTGGCTTGCATGAGTACTGGGGAATTGAACTGGGGTTGTTAGGCCTCACAAACAAATTCCTTAACAATTAAGCCATCTCTCCATCCCTGAAATAGGACTTTTTAAGCAGATAGATGAGAAGATCAGCTATGAGACCCTCTCTCCATTTGACCTGACATGTTTGATTTTCAATGGATAAAAAATCCTTTTGTAAAAATGCCCTCCAACTGCAGCTGTTCCACTGTGCAAGTTGGCAGCGTGTGTACTTGTGTGTGACCTCCTCTTCCTCTTCCTCCTCTTCCTCCTCCTTCTTTTAGAATTCTGTTGCCTTTTAAAAATTTTTGATTTTTCAAGGTAGGGTCTTCTTCTAGCCCAGGTTGACCTGGAATTCACTCTGTTGTCTCATGGTGGCCTTGAACTCACAGCAATCCTCCTAGCTCTACCTGCCAAGTGCTGGGATTAAAGGCATGTGCTACTACGCCTGTCCTCCTGTTGTCTTTTACTTGCTTTTTATTTTATTCATAATTAGGTGTGCTTCTGTATTGCCATCAGCTCATCGAGAATGTGTTCCCTTTCTTTGTCTGCTCCAGGAACATCTGAAGATCTTGTAGCACTAGCTGACTCTGTTGCCATTGGTAACTCGGTCCCTGAACTCAAGTTTATTGTGAAGGAAAGTCAGGGAGGGGGATGAACTGTGTTTCTATCATGTATGAGGACCCATCAGGTTAATCTATGAAGCAGAGAGAGAGAAGAAAGAAATGTTAGATTTTTTATTATTCTGCTATATTTATATGGAAGACAAAGTGTATGTTGTCTGTTTGACTCACAAACATCAGTTTGTGCTTCAGCCTGTAGTTTTGGTCACCCTATAGCTGCTGTCAGAAATAAACAAAATGATATCTTGTGAAATCCAGGAAGAAATTATCTTTTGGCTCTAGGATTTGTTCATAAATAACAACTACATTTATATCACACTATTAAATATATTATAATGACTGTGAAATACACTTTTCCTCACCAAGATAAAAGGTCAGGTACCGAAATAACACAAATGTTCAACCACTGATGTCAGCTTAAACCAAGGGCCATGCAATAAGAAGCCACAAGCAATTGACACTTGTAATTGAATTAATAAATCTGTAAGAAGCATACGCTAAAGCAGGGAAGCTAAACACGAAAGGACACATGT
The DNA here is from genome assembly GCA_036365145.1 of Orientallactaga sibirica. Lineage (NCBI taxonomy): Eukaryota > Metazoa > Chordata > Mammalia > Rodentia > Dipodidae > Orientallactaga > Orientallactaga sibirica. The sequence continues at coordinate 14,777,292 of JAEOAD010000035.1, read as the reverse complement.
TGGATGATTTCATTTACATGACATTCTGGAAGTATGCAAGTATAAGGATGAAATCACACCAGTAGATGGGAGGGCTCAGATGAGAAGAGAGGCCTGACGGAAAAGGGACATGAACGAGCCTTTGGCGGAGGTGGCTGGACGTAGTCCGCATGCTCATTTGATGTGAGTTGCATGGTAGCATACTCATCTAGATTTGTCAAAACTTGACGTTGCACTCATGAAAGACTGAATTTTACTGTATGTAAATGACCATAAAATTTTCTTTTATATAAAAGAGGAATAATAAACTCATGAGATCTCCAGGGTAAACTGCCAGATAGACTAGGCAAATTGGTGAGCTCTGGCTTCAGGTTGGAGAGCCTGCTTCAGAAAAATAAAAAGTGGAGAGCATTGAAGGAAGACACCCAGCATCAACCTCTAGCCTCCACATGCATGGGCATGCACACCCAGATACAAGTGCTCCCACAGACATACAAACACACATACATGCATTTGAACACACATGTGCACACACATGCACACATCAGGAAAAAAATATTTCTATCCTCCAATCCATATTAAAAAAAAAAAAGAAAGAAATGGATTGCTAAATCCCTATCTTGAGAAACTAGAAATTAGAATATAGTAGGAAGGGCAGTGAAACACTGGCCCCAGTGCTAAGTAGTGGAACCAGTGCAGAAACCAGCCCACACACAAGGGACCCCAAACACACGACAGCACCAATATCTAGTAATGGTAACGGTGCTGAGCCAATTGGAAGTACTGATTTTCTCTAAAGGCTGTAACTTCTCCCTACCTGGCATTAATTAAAAATATCAATTACTGGAAGAATATAGATTTCACTATATAGGATAGAATGTGTTTAGGAAGCAATATAAGAACCCCTGATGACCTTGGAGTGGCCAAATATTAAACAAGAGAAGACATTCACTAAAACATATATTGAGAGATTGGACTTAATTAGATTTCAAAACTTTTCTTCAAGAGATACAGTTAAGAACCTGAAAAGGTAAGCCATAGAAATGGAGTCATCTCCTCCCACAGATACACAATGAAGTGGTAATTTCTAAAGCACATGTCATACCCTTACATTTCAGAAAGAGAAAAATAAAATTCAATAAAAATGACAAAAATCTTGGGCGGGTACTTTATTTTAAAAATTGAGAGCTGGAGAAATGGCGTTAAGGCACTTGCCTGTGGAGCCTAAGGACCCAGGTTTGATTCCCCAGGACCCACGTAAGCCAGATGCACAAGGAGGTGCATCCATCTGGAGTTCATTTACAGTGGCTAGAGACTCTGGTGTACCCATTCTCTCTATCTGCCCCTTTCTTTCTCTCTCAAATAAATTAAAATAATTGCCAATAACAGACACCAAGGCCACTCAAAACATATCAAAGCAGACAAAGAGAGCTTAACACTAAAGCAGACTTATAATACACCTTCCAAGGCCCAGGGAACATAGTGGAGGAGGAGGAAGAAAGATTGTAAGAGCCACAGGGTGGGAAGGAGCATCCAGAGGCATTATCCCCTCCACCAAATGACTGACTGCTGCTCTCATAACTCGAACCTATAGCCTCATGATGAATACCAGTAACCCCACTGAGGAGGCCTGTTTTGGAATATGGGAGTGCTGAGGAGGGTAATGAGACCAACTCGTGATTTGTTCATACAATAAAGTTTTTAATTAATAAAAATGAAGCCTAGGCATGGTAGCACATGCCTTTAGTCCCAGAACTTGGGAGTCAGAGGTAGGAGGATTGCTGTGAGTTTGAGGCCAGGCTGAGACTACATAGTAAATTCCAGGTCAGCCTGGGCTAAAGCGAGACTCTACCTCAAAAAAATAAATCAAATTTTAAAAATTACAATAAACATAAGGAAGTAGCATAACCGTATTATCTATTAAGAACATGAAATAAAACGAACAATTCATGAGGGTTGGAAAGATGGCATTGTGGTTAAGGTGCTTGCCTGCAAATCCAAAGGACTCAGGTTTGATTCTCCAGTACCCATTTAAAGCCCGATGCAAAAGGTGGCACATGTGTCTGAAGTTCGTTTTGCAGTGGCTAGAGGCCCAGACATGCTTCTCTCTCTCTCTCTCTCTCTCTCTCTCTCTGCTTTTCTTTCTCTCAAGTAAATAAATAAAATATTTAAAGAATATACATGATACCACCATACATAGACCAGAGTTGTCATAATTTTAAAAGGTGACAATAGAGCACTGACAACTTCTGCACCTGGAATTTTCATAAATTGCTTAACAAAGTCTAACTTGAAATAACTTGGTTCGATTACCTAAAGCTTAAAGCTTAATATGCATATACCCTATAACCCTGCTCTTTTAGGTATATACCAGCAGAAATCCACAGAGGAACCAAAGGCATGTGGTAAGGCTATTCCTGGCAGCATTATTTTTAGTGTTAAAGTGTCGTCGCCCAGTCCGACCAGCAGAATAAGGCAACGACCACAGGAACTCTTCTTGAAGCAGTTTATTCAGGAACCTTGAACAATCTTCTTCTGACTGACTGATTGACTGACTGACTGACTGACTGACGGACTGACCGACTCACTCACTGACTCACTCACTCACTCACTCACTCACTCACTGACCCACAGACTCACTGCCCCCGGGACAAGCCCGCCCAAAGCTTAAGAAGCCTTTGGACAGCCAACCCTGGTGTGCCACGTGGTGAATGCAGATAGGTCCACATATGCGGAAGCAAGCCTAGATCACGGCCCAAGCCAAATAAGGACTTGTTTATCCAGGAGAGCACTCGCCATCGGGAAGGCGGAAGCCAGCGCCATCTTTAAGGCGCGGCACCTCGCAGCTCTCTACAGTTCCCCCTTTTATGTTTTAAAACAAGCCACAGGTAAGAGTAGAGGTCTGATCTCTGATGATGCATATTTTTGCAACCCTGATGCCTTTTTCTCAGAGGCAGGATCTGGGGCATCAACCCGCATGCAATCAAACATGCTCTTCTCTGGATTTCTAGGGCTAACCCAGAGTGCAGTGCTTAGCCTCGCAACCTGAGCAGGAAGAAGACTAACTTTTAATTGTAGCCAGCCAGACTTAGGGGGACTGTGCAGCCTCTATGGCAGTAAAGGCTTGAATGATCATAGCTGCATCCCGTCATTGCGTGACCCTGATTTTACACAGACACCACTAGCAAACCAGAGAGACCGGTAACAGAAGGCCTGCTAAAGAGCACCCAAACCCGCCCATTCCTTCAGATGATTCATAGCGGAGATCAGCCAAGATGACAATCCAGAGGCAAAGGAGAGGTCCATGCAGGTAGAATTCACATTAACTACAGCCAGTCTCAGTTCTCTTAAGGTATCTTCAAATTCAAGCGACCAATTCTGTAATAGAAAACTAGACAAAGATCTGGATAAATTTGCAGCCCTAGTATAATTTATATATTTTGAGTTAACTGAGCCACGGCAGCTGCGAGGCCAGCATTGGTCAATGGCCCTCCCAACTCTCTGCAGACTTTCATCCATACCTCCAAGCCTTTACTCTTATAGGGAGTAATAGCGGCCCTGCATTCTTTGGTGCATTGTTCATAACACTTGAAGTTTATGGGGGACACCTGAATCAAACCACCACATTCTGTCCGTAGCCCCCGTAAACTGATAACCGTATATGATGTAAAATGTAATGCATTCATGCAAATTTAAAGGTCCCCATAGTTTTTATCAATTCCAATGATGTTCATACGTCCCCATAATCCAAGGTCTTTTAACAACATTCACAAGGAGAAACTAAAACAATGCAAACTCAACCACCATCAGCAGTCATCAAACTTCTGCAGTTCAAGTTCAATATAGCCTTGAAAAGCAGGTTCCTTCTCCAGTCAGCTCTTTCCAAGAATTTGCATTTTTTACAGTCTTTCCTCAGGCATCCTCTCCATTGTTTTAATGTAAATCAAGTCAGGACACCTTCCTTCCACCTTCCTTAAGATTGCTAATGCGTTGACAGTAGCAGCTCCAGTAACCTAAAACCAGTCTCAGTGCCTCTGCTTTTCCTGGCTGCCCTGGAACTCACTATGTAGACCAGGCTGGCTTTGAACTTGTGGCAGTCCTGCTCTGCCTCCCATGTGCTGGGATGGCCTGAGCCACCACACCTGGCTTTTTTCCCGGATTCCCCTCTCTCTTTTTTTTCCCTTTTTTTTTTTTTTTTTTTGATCTTTTCATTTGTTTTTATGAGAGCCTGTAGCCCTTCTTTAGAATCCAGAGACTCTGAATCTTCTAGCTCAAGTGTTGGATATAAGTTGTTTTTTGTTTTTGCCTCTTTTTCACTGTTTGCCTGTTCCGACCTTTCTTCCTCGAGGCAGTTCCTCACTAACCTCCAGATCGATCTTACCCCGCCCTTACTGCAGCTCATTCAGAGCCAAAAAAATTGGGTGCGAGTGAGAAGCGCCCATGGCTACACTTGCAAAAGATTCTTTTAAAACTTTTACTGCAGCTCATTCAGAGCCAAAAAAATTGGGTGAGAAGCGCCCATGGCTAAATTTGCAAAAATTCTTTTCCTGCTCCCTCTTTTTCTACCGAGAGGAGCAAAATCCCCGCTTTTGTCGCGGATTTCCTTCCTGCTCCCTCTTTTCTACCGAGAGGAGCAAAATCCCCGCTTTTGTCGCGGATTCCTTCCTGCTCCCTCTTTTTCTACCGAGAGGAGCAAAATCCCGCGCTTTGTCGCAGTTCCCACCTTACCTGGGAACTTACCAGTGCACTGCCCTGACGGCAGAAAGTTCTGAGTCCCTCTTCGGACTCTTCTTTCAACAGTTTATTCAGGAACCTTACTTTTTCTTTTAGATGTTTTACTCTAGCGCTCTTCTCTCACTTCCTCTAAATTTTTTTTTTAACTGCTTCTGAATCATTCTCGTTTGCCCTATGTAATATGACTAGACACACTACAACACAAATACACCACATGAGGTTAACCAACTTTTATACACTAATAAGACACACGAACAAATATACATTAATTGGCCAGCTATCATTCTTAAGAAATCTTCTCACTGCGTTTCCTCTAAGGAAACCTTATTGTGGCGCCTTTTAACCCTAATACTGGAAGATGTATTGCCCATTTTGCTATGGGACCTTATCGTCTCTCTACCGGAGAACTTGCCTTTACCCTTTTTGTCCACTTATCTGGAACTTACCAGCTAGCTGCCCTGCAAGTTCTGAGTTCCCCGTACGGGCCACCACTTGTCGTCACCCAGTCCGACCAGCAGAATAAGGCAACGACCACAGGAACTCTTCTTGAAGCAGTTTATTCAGGAACCTTGAACAATCTTCTTCTGACTGACTGATTGACTGACTGACTGACTGACGGACTGACCGACTCACTCACTGACTCACTCACTGACTCACTCACTCACTGACCCACAGACTCACTGCCCCCGGGACAAGCCCGCCCAAAGCTTAAGAAGCCTTTGGACAGCCAACCCTGGTGTGCCATGTGGTGAATGCAGATAGGTCCACATATGCGGAAGCAAGCCTAGATCACGGCCCAAGCCAAATAAGGACTTGTTTATCCAGGAGAGCACTCGCCATCGGGAAGGCGGAAGGCGGAAGCCAGCGCCATCTTTAAGGCGTGGCACCTCGCAGCTCTCTACAGTAAGGCGCGGCACCTCGCAGCTCTCTACATTAAAGAAACTAAAAACCACTCAACTGGTTCATTAACCATACATGGATAAATATATTGTAATATATTTACATGCCAAATAGAGCAATAAAAATAAATGCATGTTGTAACATGCTAAAACATGGATAAAACTTCCCCAGCATAACTTCCTTGAGCAAAAGAAGATACACATTAGAACGTATACTGGGTGGTTCATACACACACACACACACACACACACACACACACACACACACACACATATGACATTTTAAAATATGCACACCTAATCTCTGATGAGATACAGTGTGACATGACATGGGGGGAGGTAGCATGAGAGACTTCTAGGGTACTGACTGCATGCTGTTTCTTAATCTGAGTGGTGGAACATGCATGTGCTCATTTTGTAAAATTTCATAGAATAGCACTTTTATGATTTGTATGCTATTTTATATGAATTCCACTTTTAAAGGCTTCTTAAAGACAAACACCACTTTTCAAGACTATATATAGTATCCAACTACATGGATATGCATTGTTTGTTTAACCAAATCCCTGCTGCCCATGTGAGATGGTTATCCTATTTTTTAAAAGATTTTTATTTTTATTTATTTATTAGGGGCAGAGGGAGAGAGAGTGAGAATGGGTGCACCAAGGCTTCTAGCCACTGCAAACGAACTCCAGTCGCATGCACCACTATGTACATCTGGCTTACATGGGACCTGGAGAATCGAACCTGGGTCCTTAGGCTTCGCAGGCAAGCACCTTAATCGCTAAGCCATCTCTCCAGCCACGGTTATCATATTTTGATTTCATGAAAACTATGCATTTTACATGACTATCATGGTTTGCTTTTCTATATCAAATCTTTGACTGTTTTCTAAAGATAGACTTCTGGAAGTAATTGCTGGGTTGAATGACAATATGTGTGTGGGGGGTGGGGGGATGATTGTGCGTGTGTGTATGTGGGGGGGGCTTGGACATGCTGAGTATATGTCTATCACTGAATACACCTCCAACAGATATAAACATTTTACTCGTGATAGATAAGGATATGTCTACCACTGAGATACACCTCCAACAGATATAAACATTTTAGACACTGCAAACATATTGCCCAGCTTCCCTCCAGGAAGATCACCTCACCCTTACAATTGCAAAGGTCAGCCTCTTTCAAGCTGGATTTGGGTCTCGCCAGCCCTCATCCTGCCTGACCTTTAGAAGAGCAGCCACCTCTGCTCCCATCAGATCTTGTTGGGCTTTGGCTTTCTTGGCACTTCCCTGCCAGTCCCTCCTCCTCCTTCTCTTCCTAGTGTCCACTTCCGCGCATTCTCTAACATCCACTTCCATTGCCCTTTTGCTTTCTTCTTTAAGGTCTTGACTTCTGCATTTTTCCCTTTGCTTACTGCTTCGGATGGCCTGTTCGTTGCTCTTTCCAGTTCCAGCCTCATATCCTGCTCAGCATTGCCAACAGCTGGCTGTCTACGTTCAAGTCCTGGCATTATCTCAAATGTAATTAAGTACTGAAAACAATGGTTAATGACCTGATGAATATTTGAAAAGGCAGAAGGAATGAGTGATAATATTTAGAAGCTTGGAGACCACAGGAGTCTAGGGGCATGCCCTCCAACTAACATTTCTTGCAACATCCAATATATTGCTTTTTCTCCCTCTTCCTTCTCTCTACCTTCTAAAACCTTTTCCCCCCTTTTTTTGTTCACATGTCACCATTTTTCTTTACTAATACTTTAATTTTTTTCTCCACAAAGATGTCTGATTTTTCCCCTTTACTTTTCAATAAATTTTCACGACCCCATAAAAAGCAGTAAAGATAAAATTTTCTTAGAAAAACATTAATTTGCTGTTCTGAATGTGATATAACCTCAGCCAGAAAAAAAAAAAAAATTGATTCTTTTATATTGCTAAAAGTGTTAGAGCAATGGTATTGATTATTATGCATCATGTTCTTGTAGAAAATTCATTTTCTGATTTTCTAGAATCTTGCTCACGGTAGGTTTATATTTTCACAGATGAGAAACTGAGGCTTGGGCTGGGCATCTTGGCTGGGTCACTGTCTGGTAAGAGGCAAGACAGTTGCATTCAAGCCTGGGCTGTCTGTCTCCTGCGTAAGAGCTCACACACCCTGTGTTGGGAGCGTGTTGGGAGCTCAACGAACACCAGCAACATTAATCTCTCTTATCTCCACTCTCTAGAAGAAGGAGCAGGCAGAATGTCACTCCGAAATGGAGATCTCTGCAAGGCTCTCTTTTCCTAGTCATCGGTTTGATCATAATAAGAGAGATTATTGAAATGAATGGTCCCACTGCATCCCTGGGCTGTGGACAGGGTCCTGCTCTCTGCTCAGAGTGGAAGTTGAACAAGAGCACGTTATTTAGCACCTTTGAAACAGATCCTAATACAATCCCCTGAAGACAGTGTCTCTGTTTCATCTTCTTCACTCCCATGACTACAGGGCAAAGGGAATCCGAGAAGCATGGTCGAGTCCTTCTTTCATATGAACAGTATGACTTACTGATGAGCTATACAAGCTAAACCACATGTTAGAAGTGACTGACAAAGATCACGTCTTTAAGGTATGGGCCATCTGATTTACTGAGGGCACGCAACAGCTCTGGGCTCCTGACCTATGTGCATGTAGCTGGCTGAGATTTTAGAGCTGTTAGTTACCCTGATGGCACAGAACAAGTTTTATTGAAACACTTCTATTCCTTTTATTTGTTTGTTACAAAGAAACCAGGTCAGTTTTGTTTGTCTATATGCTACAATGCATATTAGAACACTCACATTAATTTACTTAGCTCTCTCTCTCTCTCTCTACACACACACACACACACACACACACACACACACACCCATCCCCATGGGGCAGTCAAGAAATCCATGTTGTCAAACATTAAGAGTAACACCATGATCAATGAAAGAATAGTGTTGTATGTGCCGAGAAGCTACAGTGTTAAGGACTGTGGTCTAAATGACAGGTCTGAGGACAGGGTGGCATTAATTATATCATTGCCTTGGTGGGGTTTGGGATCTGGGCTTCTCCAATAGGCAGAACATTGAACATTTGCAAAGCTCCTTCTGATGTTTCAGGATCCAGACCATTCATTGTTCAGTGTGAAGCTTTCTGTGATCTGCAAGATGAGTGAGCCACACCCTTTCCTTTCCTGTTACATACTTTTGCATCCAAGGGACAAATCTAACAGCTCCTGGGTGTCCACTGGCTCCCAGACTAGAGGTTATTGTAGAGTCATTGGTGTGAAGTTAGGAAGAGAATTTGCTTGAGACTCAGAAGGGACGGAGAACTTTGGAGATCCAGCAGTATGAACTGCAGAGGAGGAGGAGGTGAAGAGAGGAAGGGAGTGAGCTAATCGTCCCTAGATCACATGTGAACAGAAGACCAGCCAACATCCAGATCTACCACTGAACTTAAACAGAAGGGCAATGATTTCTGTGCATTTCTGTCTTTCCTACCAATAAGTAACGTCACTAAGGACAGGGACTTTGCTTTGTTCACCCTTTCCCCTGACACCCAGCAGAGACCTGGAATGAAGTACATGTGTAATGGGTGTTTGCTGCAGATAACATGACAGCCAATACACAGTCACAAGACAATGAGAAGAGTTAAGCCCATTATTACTTTCCCTGCAGAGCCCACAAAGTTTGTTTGTATCTTTAGCTATCCATGGATATCACAAGACCCTTTCCAATCATAGCCTGACTGAGAAGCTACAGTACTGTGCAAAGTTCCCTGACCAGCTTTGTCACTGTGCACCCCTGCTGGGTCCCTGAAAAATTGCTACATGACTGATGAACTGTCTGCAGTATGAAAAGCCCAGAGGAAGATGCTGGCTGTCTATTAAGTCCAGGCTACATTCCCTTAACAAGGCTCACAGGCTGAAGTTCTGGAGTCGGTGAGATGTTTCTGTAATATGCTCCATCAGACCACAGCAAGGCTGCGGGGCCCAGGTACATAGAAAGTGATTGCATAAGCTGAGTCTCTCTGGTGGCCAGAGTCATTCATTCATGCCTGGGCTGTTCATCACAGCCCTTGACGCAGGAAAGGAGAAAGCAGCCAGGACTGCAATTCTCTTAAGAGGACTCTTCCCTAACTAACAACTGAAATTGCTTCCCTGGGAGGCCCTTGCTCCTGCCGGGAGCATCATTCTTATTCATCTTGTAAATTCCCAAGAATCAAAGCAGTTTGGGGACCCAAGGGGAAGCTGAAAAAAATGAGCAGGACAGCTAAGTGCCCCAGGCAGTCTTGGTAGTACCTGTGGTCTGGCCAGGACAAAGAACAGTGGATACAGTGCTGGGCCTCTCATCATAACAGACTTAAGATAGAAAGCTGTTTATTCCTCAGCTCACTTACCTTTCTATGATGCAGTAGGGAGTAGTTCAAAATGTGAAAGGATAAAAAATATATAAATTGAAAAAAAGCAAAACAAGAGTCAGTGGAGGGAGCTTTTGGGAGGGGAAAAATAGAGGGCAGGGTGAATATGATCATGGTTTACTCTTAATATTTATGAAAGTTGTCAATAAAAGACCGATCAATAAAAAAAAAGCAGAACACAGACAGAATCCCTGCAGGAATGTTCTTCTATTCCTTACACAACACACACACACACACACACCCTCCTCACTTCCACCAATGCCCAAGGTCCTCTAAGGTAGAATAGAACCTGTCAGAACAAAGTGAAGTTGAACCCCATCCTCTCAGGGTCAGCTGTGTTGAGCCTTTTCAGCCTTTGGGGGATCATGACGAACCTCTGGAGAGGGGTGTCTCAACTGTTAGAGAGAAGTTGAGGGAGACAAGATTGTCACCTGCCCCCAGCTTAGAGGGCCATAGCCCATTTTGCTGGCTCTGGCTTCCTAGGAGAACATTGTCCTTCTTACATTCACTCTGACATGACCTTTGGGACAAGCTCTTTCACTGTATCTTACAAAGCGGCTTTCTCATACGCCAGCTATCTAAAACAATATGCACAAAGCCAACTGCTCTTTGAATCATCTGTGACTGTTTTGTCATTTATTGTCACCCATCTCGTAAGGAAAATGCTTTGCTGATTGATGGGACAAATGCTTACTGAGGATATTAAGCATGCCAGTGTCTCAGCTTTCCTGGGCTGTGACAAAATACCCGAGGAAAAACAACCTAGAGAAGGAAAGGTTTATTCTGGATCACAGTTTCACAGTCTTCAGTCCAGTCACCTTGGATCTGTGGAGAAGCAGAACGTGACAGTGAGCAGGGCATGGCAAAGGAAAACAACTTACCTCATGGTGGCTGGGAAACAAAGGCGTGTGGAAGGGAGAGCTTGGGATAACATATAGCACACTAAAATCTCTCCTTTTGAATAGGACTCACTTCTCTTCCCAAAGCCATCAGCTGATGAGCTCATCAATGGACTGATCCGGTGAGGAGGTCAGAGCTCTCATGATCTATCCTCTGGTTATTGCTGGGTTGGGAACAAACCTCCAACCTTAAGGGAATATTTTGGATCCCAACGATAACAGCAGGGTTCCGTACAGGCAGGTGGAAGCCACCACTTGCCATCATGAAGAGATTGTGAGAGGACCCAAAGAAGTTAAATATAGGTGAAGCACTCAGACCTTGCTGGTTCACTTCTAAACTGTCACCCTGCCTTATTTATTCACTCCAATATTTGATAAGTCTCTGCCTCATGCCAGGTACGTAGACAGCGATTGCATAAGTCCGAACAGTCTAACTTAGAATCTGCCAAAGTCTCTCTGTACTTGTTTAACTCAGCCACTTGCAGAGGAGTTAAATCTTCTAACCTTCAGTTTCCCTATCTTTTAATTAGGCATAAGAATAGCATCTACTTGCAGGGTTATACTCGGTGAGAAAATCTAAGCAGAAAGCTTGGCACATGATAAATACTAGAGGAAGGTGGGCTACGGTCATTTGGAAGAACAAACCTCAAGGTCAGGCCTAGGGGAATCATCAGGAAGAGGTGGAGCCGTGGAGGCTCATGACTCTAGAGAAGCAGAAGGTGAACTCCGGTGGATGTTGTGAGCTCTGCCCCATTGGTGCAGTGGACTCCCAAGGAAACTGAATCATGGCGGCAGTACCTTTGCACCCATGCATGGTCTGCCTTCAACACAGTGACAGTTAGTCTCTGTGGTCAACCTAACTAGGAAGGTCTGTGAGGGCATGGCTAAGAAGACTTGACCGAGGGAAGACCTTCCTGAAGAGTGGGCAGCCCTTCTGGGGGGGGGGTGTCCAAACATATATATATATATATATATATATATATATATATATATATATACACACACACACACACACACACATATATATATATATATATACACACATATATATATAAGTTTTATATATATATATATATGTATATATGTATATATGTGGCATGTGGATGAGGAACCTTTGTTTAATAAACACATAAGCCTTTCAAAATTCTAGTTTTCTATTTTAGCTATCTCAAAACCACTTGGGAGTTCCCTCCTTCTCTCTCTCTCTCTCTCACACACACATACACACACACACATGCAGTCTCTCTTATGTGTGTGTATACATATACATACACACATACACGCACATACATATACATATATATGGAGAGAGAGAGGTCTTTTGCCTGAATGGCCTTGCTCCTTGTTGGTGAGTGCATCTATCCTGTTGCTGCCATCCCTCCATCCTTCACTGGCATCAGAATCCAGCGTCTTCAGCCTCACGATGTACACTGAAGACCAGTGGCTCTCCTGGAATCCTTCAGGCCTTCCACACCGGCTTAGGATTGCTGCGGCATCCAGCCTCCTGGACTGAGTAACTTACCGTGTTCTCATTCTCTCCAATGCACGTGCAGGCACTGTTGGACTTCCCAGTGTGCATTGTGTAAGCCAATTTAATAAATCCCTTTTGTAACATGTATTCATTCAATTGGTTCTGTTTCTTTATAGAACCCTGACTAATACAACCATCTTCAGCACCATGCCTACCAACACCACCATGACAGTGTCTTCCAGCTTCAACCACCACCTCCACCACATCGCTACCATCACTATAACCATCAAAACCAACACCTCCACTATTATCACCACCACTGCTATTAGCTACACCCCGCTCCCTCTATCTTGAAACTCTCAGCATCCCTGCTACCGCCAGCACACGACAAATCCCAGAATAACAACTCTCACTGCTCTGCATCCCAATGTCTCTCAAAAAGAAGAGAGAGGGCTGGAGAGATGGCTTAGCAGTTAAAGCACTTGCCTGCAAAGTCTAAGGACCCAGGTTGGAGTCCTTAGTACCCATGTATACCAGATGCACAAGGTGGCATATGTGTCTGGAATTGTGTTTGCAGTGGCTGAAGGCACTGGCATGCCCATTCTCTCTCTCTCTCTCTCTCTCTCTCTCTCTCACACTCACACACACACACACACACACACAGAGATAAATAAAATACATTAAAAAAGAAGAAACAAAGAGAAAGAAGGAAGGAGAAAAAAATGAATTTTTACCATCTGACTCAGTCTTTGGGGCTCTTATTCAAATTATAGCAGCCCCATGCCTTACTCCAAGCTTACTAGACTCTAACTCTATGGGTGTTCTCCAGAAATCTACATCAGACAACACAGTTTGTAAGTAGCTGATTTGTGGGCATGTGTGTTTAGTGAACAAATATGCCTCCTCCATATGATAGAATTCCTTTAAGTTTCTCTTGAAGCCTCAACTGGGTAAGCACTTGAATAGGGCCCATAGAATAACAAAGAACAGAGTCCATAGCCTCAATAGCAAAAATGAAAGTAAAATTAAATGTATGCACAAAGGCTACATTGTGCACAGACTAAGTGTTCATGCATTCAGAGAGCCCCATCTCTAGGCTCTGAAATCGCTCAGCCATAAAATGAGGAAATGTTCCCAAGCCACGTGTTTTTTCAAATGGCAGAGCCAGGGCTGGAAGCTGTCTTCTGCCTCTCCATCTGGTCTGATTGGTTTTCCAAGAAGCAGGACGAGGAAAAAGGAAGCCAGGAAGACTGCGGCAAAAGCAGGGGTTAGCTTTGCTGGACAAGGCATCATATGTGGCATCTCAAGATGTGCAGCTAGGAACCAGTCCAGAAGCGAAAATCACAAGGGCAGGGCAAGCCCTCTTTGAAAGGAACAGCTCACTTCACTTCCATTTCTGCTTTTCTTGTTCCTTTTGCCCTCCCTGGGTGTGTCCCACCCCTGGCTGCCCCAAGACCTGTCCTCCTGCCCAAGTCACCGAGCACATTTCCTACCTGCTTTCCCTCTGCTATCTTCAACCTGGCACTGCTGGACTCACTCCCGAATCTTTCCACTGCTGCCACATGCCAGGGTCACACATCAGAGCCTCTTGGTCCCCTGGTCCTTCTGTTCAGATTGCTGCTGTCCCTCTTCCTCCGTCTCTATTCCCTTCAGTCTCTATTCAGATGTCATCATACTAAAGATTTCTGAACTGATCGTTAGAACCATAATGTCTCCATTTCTGGACTCGGACTGACATTTCATTGTAATTCTGTTTCCCAAGAGTGGCCCAACCACCTCTCCCAATGATCACATTCCTGGAATCATCCAGACCACCCATCCCCATGATCAGTTTCCCATAGTGGTCCCAGCCCTGAGGCAAGGTGGACTGCTCTACAACCAAGGGATTCCAATGACCCCCACAGTCCTATAAGTACGCCCTAGTTGTAAGGGAAGGGGCTTCTGACCTTGCCTGGCTAGAACCCTGCTCAGACTTTCCCCGAATAGAGCTTGTCCCTGTTGTTGAGTCTGGTCTTCCCTCTTGTTGATTTCCTGTTGTTTTCTAATACTGCGAACCCTGTAGTAAAGACATTTCCTTTCCTTTCTATTCCTTTACCTGTTTTATTTTCCATGGTCTGATATATCCTCTATCTTTCTCCCTCTTCTCTCATTAAAATGGTAACATTTTGGAATCAGGAAATTAAATATATGTTATATACAAGCAATGCTCCACACACAGTAGGACCTCAGTAGATGTTTTCCAAACAAACGAATCCCTCGTTCTGTTGAAAGTCAAAGCAACGTGTTAGCATAAGGAATGGTTAATTTCTCGTCCCTTTCCAGACAACCCATTTGCATTTGAAAAGGACTTTCAGGAGAAAATGTTCTAGCACTAGGAAATTATCCCAATGGTGGATATTGTGGTACTCTGGCAGCCCATGGAAATTGACATTTTGAAGCATACATTCAGCCACCCTATAATTACCTTGCCATCATTGTTCATCATTGTAAACTCAGCCCCTTGTCCCGGACCTGGCACATGCTAGTTGTTCAATAGGACTGGTTGAACTTGACTGTGTGGGAGGCTCTGTTTTGCCCACACGGACTGCTCTGCGTATCCTAATTCAATCCTCCCATCCAGAAGGCTGTCTACCCTCTTTTGCTGACAAAATTTCAGGTCTTGCTTCTCTATTGATGAAGATTCTGTAGACTCCTGCTGTGGTCTTTCTATGTGTGATGTGCAGATGATGTAACCTGATCTCACTAAGTTCCCTGGGCTTTTTGAGAAGGCAAATAATTGTCCAAATTGATGGGCAATTAAGACTTTCGGATCCAGTGGTATGCTTTGTGCTAGGCTATCCGAGTAAGACATTTCCCTAGCGGGGAAAGCAAACACTTGTGCTAAGCAATTGTACCTTAACCCATCTTGCAGCTCAAGGATTCAGGTTTTTAATCAGTGCTAAATTTGTCAGATCTCACCTGAATTTGCAGTGGAACAGCTGCCAAGCAAACTGTGAAGGAACAGAACGCATCAGCCTTCAACTGAACCGGCAAGGAAATCCTTCCTAATCAAATCCAGCAGTCAGCGTCAAAAACAAGCACATCCTGAGCGATGGCCTCTGACGCCTGAACAACCCTGAGCGACAGCCTCTGATGCCTGAACGAACGCCCTATGAGCCAGGCTTCTGCAACGAAAGCTGAACACATGGCGAAGAATTTCCATTCTCCTGACAAAGATGCCAACATGGGGAATCTATTTTTAATGCATCTCAGGTCAAATTAATGATTTGCTATCTTCCATAAGTTTAACCCGGTAGGCAGGCTTGATTTCAGGGTCTTGTTCATTTTACCACTTATCTCATTGAATCATTATACTTTAATAAGTTCTGATTTAACCATAATTTTCTGTGTCCAACTCAAGGCTATTCAAGCTGAAATATCACAGTGAGCATCTCATTGAGGCCCCTGTTGATTCTATTTATGTAAACCCCTACGATTCTCTAATGCCATTTTCCATTTTATTGTCCTCTGGGCATTCCCCACTTAAGGTACTCTTGCTTACTAATTGATTGTTCATATCCTACCCACCTAATTTTACTAAGCTCACCATCAACTTCACAGGGACAGGGAATTTCACTTAGACTATGCCTGACCTATAAAAGGGGCTCATAGGATACTTGTTGAAGGGTTGAATGATGGTTAAGAATGTGGGTTTAGGCTGGAAGGATGGCTTAGCAGTTAAGGCATTTGCCTGCAAAGCCACAGGTCCCAGGTTCAATTCTCCAGGATTCATGTAAGCCAGATACACAAGGGGGTGCATGCATCTGGAGTTCATTTGCAGTGGCTAGAGGCCCTGGCATGCTCATTCATTCTCTCTCTCTCTCTCTCTCTCTCTCTCGCTCTCAAATAAATAAATAAATAAAAATTTAAAAAGAGGGATGGAGGGATTGCTTAGCAGTTAAGGCATTTGCTTACAAAGCCTAACGACCCAGGTTCAGTTCCTCAGGACCCATGTTAGCCAGATGCACGAAGGGGCACATGCGTCAGGAGTTCTTTTGCAGTGGCTGGAGGCCCTGGCATGCCCATTCTCTCTCTCTCCCTCTCTCTGTGTCAAATAAATAAATAAATAAAAATATTTTTGCTGGGTGTGGTAGAGCACACCTTTAATCCCAGCACTCGGGAGGCAGAGGGGGAGGATTGCTGTGAGTTCAAGGCCACCCTGAGAATACAGACAAAGTGAATTCCAGGTCAGCCTGGGCTAGAGTGAAACCTTACCTCAAAAAACAAACAAATAAACAAACAAAGAATGTGGGTTTTAGAGTTAGATTCTGTAGATTTGAATTTAGATCCTCCCAAGATGATTAAAGATTTGGACTTCAGCTTCCTCTTCTGCAGAATGGGGGCAATGATGCTGAACATACTTTACCCTCCTCTCCTCTAATGCCGGCCCCTGACTCTTACACCGTGCCTTTGCAAGTGGCTCGTAACATCATTGTCCATTCCACCTAGGGAGCACAAAAGGACTTGACAACTTGATTGCATGGGGACAGAAGAGAATTACGGAAGTTAAGACGTGTCACATATTAAGGCCCAATCCTGGCACAAAGCAGGCACTTGAAAAAGCAGGCACCTCTTTCCTTGGAGATACATAAGGCAGTCAACAAGCCTGTATTCAAAGGAGAAGAACTGATTCCAAGTCCCAGGGCCCCGGTGCTCCTGATGGAGGACGGCCTGTCATTTTGGATTTTGCACAGCATATCTCCCATGTACAGTAGGAGATGGAAGATTTTTAAAGATGTTGGGAACTGCAGCCTGATCCTCATTTCTTTTTGCTTTTCTGTGTTCACCACCAAAGAAAGAGGTGTGTGTGCACAATCCTCATCCCCAGAGACAGCCCAGCCTTGTTCCCAGGATGAGACCCTCTTTAGCATTCCTGAACTATGTCAATTGTGTCCATGGGATTCTTTCCTTAAAAGTGTTCCACCAGGACTGGAGATATGGTTCAGCCATTAAAGGCGATCATTTGCAAAGTCTGACAGCCTTTGGTGGCAAGAGGCCCTTGTACACCCATCCTCCTCTCTCTGATATATAGATAGATAGATAGATAGATAGATAGATAGATAGATAGATAGATAGATAGATGATAGATAGATAATTTTAAAGTGTTCTACCAAAAGAAAGGCCATAGCATAAAATTACACTTGCTCTAGGAAACCCTAGCCCTGGAATCAACTGCATGGCTGTCTCTGCATCTGACTGACTGTGAAGTCACCCTTCTCCTTTGCCTCCCCATTGCCATGTGCTCAGATCCTCATCTCTGCTGGCTGTCAGAAGGTAGGAGGATTGTCATGGAGGCTGTTCTGTAGGACAGAAGCAGGTCTTGGAGAGACTGAGGTGGGAACAGAGTGACACTTGGCTTTGGGCAATGCGCCCTGAGTCTAATGGACAAAGAATGGAGAAATGCCAGGTTTCCTTACTGGGCAACTCAGGGTTGACATGGCAGGAGAAAGACACTAAGGAAATCCGCAAACAAAAGTACTGCAGGAGCTCGGAGATGGCTCAGTGGGTAAAGTGCTTGCCATGCAAGCATGAGGTCCTGAGTCCGATCCCCAGAATTCACATACAATGTGGGGCCTTGTGGCATGCGCCTAGGGAGGCAGAGAAAGGAAACCCCTGGGGCTTTCTGGCTACACTTGTCTAATCCAAGCCCTGAGCTCTAGGTTCTACAAGAAACCCTATCTCAAAGAATAGAAGTAAAGTGTGATTGAAGAAAATATTCAATATCTATCCGGCTTCCACCTGCATTACAGGTGCAGACACATTTTGGAGTTTAGTTTAGAGATGCTCAGTTTGTGCTTATATATTTTGAGACAAATCCATAGGTAGACAGCCATCCTTGGAGAACATCATAGCATCTGTTTTACTTCACACTACTTCCAGTGATTTCTGGAAATCTTTTTTGTTTGGACATAGGATACGCTCCACTAAAATGTTCTCTTTCTCAGTTTTTCTCTCATATCTCCCCATCTCTTTCTTTCTCTCCCTACACATCTTTTCTTTTAATCAAAATCTTTTCTCGAAATAATCTCAACATATACAATGGGTCCAGTTGTGACCCATTCATACATTTATTATACAAGTATATTATATTTATATTATATTATATTATATATTTTACACATTATATGTTTACTATACAATTATGTACATTTGTGATATCCAGAGGTTTGTGGGCCTCGTTTCTTCCCCACAATTAATCCAGATGAAATCAGATTATCAACATGACTCAGGGCCACTTCGATCAACTGATCTTCAGAAAATAAACACTGAGTAATAATAATTAGACAGGTATGTCACAAATGTGAAATTATCACCAGAGAAACCCAACAGAACAGAAGGCTGTTTCCAAGTGCGCTTGCCATGGTTGTGGCTAGCAGCTTTCCCCTGAAGCTTGCTCAGAGCACAACCTGACTGAGGTCAGCCGGTGAGTGCCCAGAGGGCTTCCCTCAGACACGGGCATCTAGCACAGTCCCAGAAAACACAGAACCCTTCCCTGGTCCTGGCCTCCTTGTCCAGGCCTGGAGACACTAGTCATGGCTTGCCTACTGGAGTCTACCTGTCATTCTCATTCGACAAACGGAAGACCTTAAAGAAGATGAGTGTGTGGCTGAACATTGTCTGTTAGCTAATGGCAGCACAGGACCCAGAATCTGGGTACCTGGGACTCCAAAAACACTTAACATGGGGCTTCCTAGTAGATATTACAACAGTCTACATTCAATAAGATTTTACAAGATTTGGAGCAGAAATATTTTTTTTCTCCATTGTCAAATGACAATGAGTAAACCACCATTTAATACAAAGTGATACTAATTAGCATGTGATTTTGTTGTGCACTGAAAGAAAGATTATCTTCCTGGCCACAAACTTGTGATAATCTGCTTGCCTCAACTTTCCAAGTGTCAGGGTTACAGGCATAAGCCACCACTGTTGCTTCTAGAAAGGATTAACAAGTGAGCAACTGATAGGGAAACACCTACTCTGAATACGGATGGCACCATCCAATAGGCCAGCAGGCCCGATGGAATAACAGCGGGAGAATGCGGGCCAGCTCATGCTAGCCTCACTCTTCCGAGTAACTGTAACTATTGCTATTGTTGCTGTCATCCCCTGTGAACATCAGACCCTAGCTTCTGGAGCCTTTCAACGTGGCCTCACACCAGTGACTCTCCATGGAGCGTCTAGGCTTTGGGTATGGGACCAGAGCTCTATCATTGGACCCTCGGTTTCTAGGAGTGAGCCTTACTAGTTTCCGGACTCTCCAGCATTCAGATAAGAACAGGACTCTCCAGACTCCTGTTAGGCAAACCAACCCTGGCTAAAACAAAGTCCAAACCAACCCTGGCTAAAACAAAGTCCAACCCTGCAAGCCTGTCAATTTTTCAGCGGAGAGTCTTTGATCTTAAGATATTGGGGCAGAGCCGGGCGTGGTGGCACACGCCTTTAATCCCAGCACTCGGGAGGCAGAGGTAGGAGGATCGCCGAGAGTTCAAGGCCACCCTGAGCCCTGAGACTACATAGTTAATTCCAGGTCAGCCTGGACCAGAGTGAGACCCTACCTTGCAAAAACAAACAAAAAAAAAAAAAAAAAAAAAGATATTGGGGCAAATTGTAAGGTGGTGTGAGTATCTATGGGTGAATTGATAGTAAAGCATGTCTGTCCAGAAGGTGAGCAAATGAGGTTAGCTGTTTTCCCTACTTTGACAAACACTTAGCCATTCCTCATTAGCATCTCCAGCGGGTGATCAGATGGGGAAGCATGCTTGTTCTGCCTTTAAAGCCCATAAGAGCATCCATAGGCCACTAGGGCCCACACTATCCTCCGCAATAAATTAGAAGGTCCACTTACCTCTCTCCCATTCCTTCCACATGACCATGATGTACACTGTTCAGATCTGCCACCTTGCACATGGCTCCATTTGACCTTGGACTTTGATGTTCCTATGATAATTAGAAGCATCCAGTGCGTCACACAGACTGTGAGACTGAAACAACCTTAATGTTACAACTACAAACTACAGTAGTGTCTGTTTATCTAAGGAGCCAGGGAAAATAGACATAAAATCATATATAAATAAATACATAAATATAAATTATAGATATAAAATTTGGAGTTTTAATCTCAGGGCCTTATACATGCTACACAACTCCTCTACCACTATTCTATACGGCTAGCACTTGAAAATGTTAATATTTGCCTTGACTCTTTCTGAAGAGACCAGCTTCCTTTAATTGTTCTATTTTATTATTAGCTATTGTTCTTTGCCTCCTACTCTGCCTAATTTATAAATTAAACTCTATCATAATCATGTATGTATAAGAACAAAAACATACCATATATAGAATTTGGTACAACCTGTGGTTTCAGGTATACACTGAGGGTCTTAGAAGCAACCCCTATAATTAGAATACTGGGCCTCTAGGACATCTTTCACACAGCTCATTAAATGAATTGTACTCTGTTTCTGAAAACTGCCTTGTGTCCAGGTGATGGAGCCTTGCGTGTCTCTATCCACTGCAAAGGAAGAGGTGTGGGGGAATCCAGTGATCAGTGGGCTTTGCTTTTATGGAATATTTGTGTGCTCAAAGCCCTTTGCAGCCACACTCATAACTTCTTCCAGAAAATGCCATCAAGGCCATCTAACAAGGTTACATAAATTGCATGCTGATAGCCCCAAGCACTTTATAGCCTTGTGCAAAACAGACAGCCCACCTCTGTCGGCCTTAATAATAGCACCAAATTGCCACTGCTCCTAAAATGAATAAAATAAATGAAATAAATTCTTCTGGTCTTAAAGGGCAAGACACTGAGGAGGGCAAGCATCTTGGTTTTTCTTAGCACATATGTAAAGTAACAGTGACCACATTACTTCTTATTACCACAGATTGCTTTTTTATTGTTTTATTTTCCAGTTTCCCATTAAGGTCTCCTACCTTGGCTCAAATGGTTCCATTTATTGTTTACAATCTTATATCCAAAGCATATTCTAAGACATAACTTTTTGCTTTTTTCCTTTGCAGTTTTTAAATGAATCAAATGAATAAAATTAATGTATTATTTATTTTGGGAGTGGACAGACAGCAGGACACAGGTCACTCTGATGCCTACAGCACTAGCTGCCCCCCATGAACTGATGCAGATGCGGGAGGGAATACAAAGTTCTCCTTATTCCTATGTGCTTTTTGCCCCGCCTAACTACAACCATGCCTCCACCCAAATTTCCAGAAATTTCTTCTTCCTTTAGGTCTTCTTTTGAAAATGGACATTTTAAAGAACAAAAGCAAAAGCACTCAACTGCATCTCTCTTTGTTTTGTTTTTTTGTTGTTGTTGTTGTTGTTTGTTTTGTTTTGTTTTTGTCAGAAGTTTTGGGCTCACTACTGTCTGCATGATAGTGGATTCATTATTCTCCCCACTCATTAAAATCTTCAAGAAGACTGGCATGATGTTAAAGGAGCAACATTTAATAGAGCAACCTACAGGCTTTGGTGGGCCCATCAGTTTCTGATATACAGAGACACCAATGTAAAGCACTTCCATCTCCGTGTGGCCTGCTCATTCTCCCTGACTCTCCAGAACCTACATGCTTGCAGGGAGTGAAGAAAAATCAATCACCTCAGGTTTAGTACTGCTGGTTTGCCCAGCCCAAACATATGGTGCTCATTGTTCTGCAGAAAGAGTGTGGACAGGGTTCTGAGGAGCCAAGCTTATGAAAGACAAGAAAATCTACCGCAGGAGCTTGCCTGGGCCACCAAGACCCTGTGCTTTTCTCAAATGAGGTTTGAAGAAATTCAGCGAGTGAAATGCATAATGGTGGAGCTGCTGGAGCACAGAGGGCCAGGCAGGGGTGAGCTGGAGGGACAGGCATCCCTCTCACCATTACAGAGTCACGTGGAGCAAAAAGGAATCTTTCTAGGCTGTGAATGGGGTTCAGGTGGTGGAGTACTTGCTCAGCAAAGAGGAAACCTGGAGTTCAATTCCCAGCCCTGCATAAGCTGGACATGGAGGCATACGTCTATAATCCTAACATTCAAGAGGCAGAGGCAGGAGGATGGAGTTCAAGGTCATCCTCGGCTACAAAGCAAGTTTGAAGTGAACCTGAGATACATAAGACTAAAAAAAAAAAAAAAAAAAAAAAAAAAAAAAAAGATGATTAATGAGGATTCAGTCACTACACTGAGGAGTTTCTACAATGGAATAGGGTTTTGAGTCATTTTCCATCATTCCTTCCCTATGTTCTTTGTGTTATGATTATTTATTTGTTTGTTTGTTTGCAAACTGAGAGAGAAGAGACACAGACAGAGAATGGGCATGCCAGGGTCTCCAGCCACTGCAAACAAACTCCAGATGCATGTGCCCCTTGTGCATCTGGCTTACATGGGCACTGGGGAATCCAACCTTGGTCCTTTGACTTTATAGGCAAATGCTTTAACCACTAAGCCATCTCTCCAGTCCTGTTCTTCTTCTTCTTCTTTTTTTTTAATTTAGAACATCACAAGTCTTTTTCCAAGTAATTTTCAACAGGGTACATGTGTATGTGTATATGTGTGTGTGTGTGCATGTATATGTGCATGCTTGTGTGTGCATGTTTGTGTGCATGCCTGTTTGTGTGTGCTTGTGTGTGCATGTGAATGCACGTATGCATGTGTGTGCCGTGTGCTGGCGTGCATGTGTGCGCATGTATGTGCGCGTGTGTGCAGGTGTGCACATGTGTGTATTGGGAGGGTCTCTGTCTCTGGCATGCTTTCCTTGGCTGCCTATCTTCAGGTCAGTGAGAGTCCTCTTACACGACTTTTACTGAAGAAACTACACAGTAGACAAGGAGGCACTAGCAGCTGAAGGCTGTGTTTCCTGAGTTGTGTTTCCCATGGATGACCCCAAGGAAGACAGATAGACAGGTTAGGGCCCAGAATCCTGCTGCTTCCACACCCAGAAGAGGACAGCATTTTATCCCCAGGAGGCAGTAGAGAAGATGGGGCAAATGCATATATGCGTTTCTCTCAGATGAATTTGCTAGATTCAACAAGGAGAAAAGTAAGAAAAGATAAGGAAAGTAAGATGCTATCCTGAGGAGAGATGGTTACCGGTTAAAGTGCTTTCCTGAGCAGCCCAAGGATCCAGGTTTGATTCCCCAGTACCCACGTAAATCAGATGCACAAGGTGATGCATGCACCTGGGGTTCATTTGTACTGGCTAGAGGCCCTGGGGTGCCCATTCTCTCTTTATCTGCCACTTCCCCCTCCCTCTCTCTCCAATAAACAAATAAAATATTTTTTTAAAAACTAAAAATGGCCAGGCGTGGAGGTGCATGCATTTAATCCCAGCACTCAGGAGGCAGAGGTAGGAGGATCACCGTAAGTCTGAGGCCACCTTAAGACTACATAGTGAATTCCAGGTCAACCTGGACTAGAGTGAAACCCTATCTCAAAAAAAAAAAATCCAAAAAATGGTATCTTGGGATATATTTCTACTGTAAAATTATTCATTGCTTATCTGAGATTCAAATTCAACCACAATTTTGCATTTTTCCTGAAAAACCTGTCCTTAATCCTCACTTCTCTCTACCCTCTCACTGGAGTAGTTCCAACACTATCCATTTCATAAATTAGGGTCTTTAATGTTTTAAAAGGGGGTCCTGTGGTGCTTGGGAAAAATTTTAAAAGGAAAGAGTCATGGAAGATTACCTCTATGCTGGAGCTAATATATTTTACCTCTGTGTATGTAGGACAATGAAAGGTGACTATAACTTAATTTTATGAGAAAATTCAACATTCATCTTATTATTATTTGATACATTCGAAGATAATCTTCATGTGGTGGACTAAGGTTTTAGCTCCAATTATTTCCCCTATTCTGTCCCCAAACATTTTTTTTTTTCACCCTGTGATTCTGCAACTAGAGTCAGATTATGTTTCACTATTTAACCACACGTCTGCTTTAACCTTTGGGGTACTATCCACTCTGTTTACAAGATTAGGCTTACCTTCTTGCATCACGAAAGAATGAAAAGCATGAAAAGAATATGCCTACCTGTCTCAGAAGAATAAGACAACTTGAAACACACATTTAGACTTACTGTTTGAAGCCAAGTCCAGATGTAAGAGCTACTTTCTCACTGCTGGGACAAAATACTTGACCAGAAGAAGGAAAAGGAAAGAGTTTATTTCCAGAGGGCAGAGTCTATCATGGCAGAAGCAGGAAACCAACGTCACATCTTCACAGTGGAAGGGAGGAAGTCATGAGTCAGAGAACAGAAAACAAGGCTATAACACTCACAGACACACTTCCTCCAGCAAGGCTCTATCTTCCAAAGGTCTCCAGACCTTCCTTAACAGCTGAGGACCACTTATTCAAACACATTAGTCTAGGGAGGTGCATTTAGATTCCAATCACACACCAGCTGAGCACAGACAAGTTGATTCACATGTTAATGAACCAGAGATTGTGGATGGTTTCTAATACAGCAGCCCTGTGGCAAACACTGACTGGTACACTCTGCTTCTTCACTCTTTCTTGAGGCTGCCAGGTCCTGGAAGAGGATTGATTCACATGGGCGTGCTTGACACAGACTTTTCAAGTGAGGTGAGAAATTTTTCAGCAGAAAGTTTAGAGAGAATGAGTCCTTAGAACTTCCCAAGATTACAAAGAGAAGGCACCTTCTTAATGAAAATTAACAGCAAAATTGCTAATGAGATTAGCAGTAACCTTCTCAGTTTACAAATGTTCTCTGGGTGATGGAAATGAGGATTAGCCACCATGAGAAAGTAGCTGTGGAGGCAGCGCATTTGTTCAGCCAGGCAGGAACGCATGCTTGTTGGCCCCCTTCGATGTGTTTTACGTTCAACAGGTACCTTTCATTACACTTGATATTTGCAGGATGGATCCAATATGTAGCAGATGGGAAAGTTGGGGAACATTTTTTTTAGATCTAGTTATAGTGATCTCCAGAGATGTCTGTCATGAAAGCTCCCACCAAATCCCCTCCTTGAACAAAAAAAACATGTCAAGGCTAATTTCTATGCTGTGTGACTCTTTCCCCAACACCTTTTAATGTGATAAAGCCAAATGCTTGGCTAACATTTGTAAGCATCAGAAGGAAGATGAGAACTCTTCAGAAATCATGCTGCATATCCTATAGTTCAATTTGCCCACATTTGAAAACTGAGACAAATTCTCTAATGGAGCTACCATGCCACAGACTGCACCAAGGGACACAATCCAACAGTCATGAACATGAAAGAAATTTAAAAAATTTTAAATATATATTTTTTAAAATATATTTTTATTTATTTACTTGAGAGGGGACAGAGAAAAAGAATTAGACATAGAGAGTGAGTATGGGCACACCAGACACATATGCCACTTTGTGCATCTGGCTTTATGTGGGCAATGGGGAATCAAACCTGGGAAGTCCGACTCTGCAAGCAAGCACCTTTAACTGCTCTGCCATCTCTCCAGCCCAAATCTGTATTTTTTTAAGCAAAAATTATTGAAAAGTTTACCATATGAACATATTTGATTATGTTCCCATCGAATTATTCTCTTTTTGTCCCTTCTCTCTTACCCTCTTTTCATGAGGACCTTCCTCTTTCAAGAGAGTCCTGCCCTCTAATTCTTTGTTTTGTTTTGTTTTGTTTGTTTTGTTTTGTTTTGTTTCGAGGTAGGTTCTCAATCCAGCTCCACCTGGAACTCACTCTGTAGCCCCAGGCTGGCCTCAAAATCCCAGTGATCCTCCAGAGTGCTGGGATTAAAGGTGTGCACCACCTCACCTGGCATTCCCTCTATTTTGTTGTCTAGTTCCTCTTGTCCGACTCCCCATGTCAAAACATGTCCTCCTGACATGACATCACTGGTACATTCATGACTTCACAGCGGTTACCAATACTACCACCATGAGTACCAGTTCTGAGCCCATCAATGATCTGAATTCTTAAAATTTTATTGTTATTTATTTATTTGCGAGGAGAGAGAGAGACAGAGACAGAGATGGGTACACCAGGACCTCTAGCAGCTACAACTAAACTCCAGACACATGTGACATTGTGCATCTGGCTTTACATGGGTACTGGACAATCAGACCTGGATCATTAGTCCTTGTAGGCAAGTGCCTTAATTAGCCATCTTTCCAATCCCATTCTGATTATTTTTTAAAATGTATTTTTGTTGTTGTTTATTTATTTATTTATTTGAGAGCAACAGACAGAGAGAGAAAGAGGCAAACAGATAGAAAATGGGACCACCAGGACTTCCAGCCACTGCAAACAAACTCCAGGTGCATGTACCACCTTGTGCATCTGGCTTACATGAGTCCTGGAGAATTGGGCCTCAAACTGGGGTCCTTGGGCTTCACAGGCAAGCATTTAACCACTAAACCATCTCTCCAGGCCCCCCTTCTGTTTACTTTTTAAGATGAAATGTGACAGATAGTCACTAGCAAAGAATATCAAGTTAAATTGGGCAAAACCACGATGTAGTTTGCATTATATTTTACTACATTTCCACATTGTTTAACATTAAAATAGAATTTCCAATTACCATCTGTGAAAACAAGTTTCTTTAAATCTCATTGGTTCCTAGGGGAAGATAAAGCAGTGCTTAGTGGATTACACTTAGAAATCTGGGCTGTGTTCAGGAGCCCTAAGTCCATATCCTAGATATAGCAGCTATGACTGTTGAATGGTGCAGGATGTTGGAGTTCAAGAGAGGTCTCCTAAACTTACAAACCCCAATTTTCAGTATTTATCCAATTTTTAACACATAAGTGATTTTTTAAAAAGGACAAATTATGAATTTTTGAGTTTATTTTGGGAGAAAGCACAAATTGTGGGGTTTATTTAAGGGAAATTGCTGGCTAGGAAAAGTTTGGGGCAGAGTCACAAGCACATGGAAAATAGGAAAATTGCATAGTGCACAAGGTTCACTTAAGAGAAACAAAGGTCTCGGGAGAGGCTGGAGCAGACACGAGCATGGTGAGATAAGACCTGGGTAGAGAGATTATGAAGAAACATGTGCTTGTGTGGGAGGCACAGCATCCATCTTGAGCTTCTCTGCGGAAGAAAGTTATGAGAAGCGGACGTGGTTTGAGAATAGGAGATAGAGTACAAAGGCAGTGAGAAATGGGTAGTGTAGCAGACAGCTTCAGGTTCGCTGAGATGAACTTCCAGACCAGGCACAGTTATGGAGGAAGGGATATTATTTATTGAAGCTTACAGATCCAGGAGAAGTTCCATAATGGCAGGAGAAGCGGCCTGCTCTCACAAGACCAGGCAAAAGAGAGAAAAGCCAACCAGCCATCACAGCACACAGAGCAAAAACTACTGCCAAAAGGTCACACAGCACACTTCAGGAACTCCTGCTAGGCACATTTGCATATCTTTACAATGGAATCTCAAACCCACACCATTAACACCTTAAGATCAGCCCCCAGTGACATTGCCTCTAGCAAGGTGATTGCAGATGCAAACTATAACTAGTAAACACTGAATATATTGGGGGACATATATTCAAACTACCACAGGTAGTAAAGAATTCTATCCATGGTTACCCCAAGTTTAGAGAAATTACACAGGGAGCAGGCCCAGAGTTTAGAGGATATACCCACATGGTTGATCTAGAGTGCAAAGGAAATAAATATGTGGTAGACTCAGAGAGAGGTTGAAAATCTTACCTGTAATTAAAGTGAGAAGTTACCCCAAAGCATAAAGCAGAGACAAGCAGAAAATTACCCAGTCCAAGAAATAGAGCTCTGCCCTTCTTCCCACCCAGACGTAAGTTTATCACAGGACAGAGATGAGAGCGCAGAGAGCGAGGAGGAGCCTGATTAGTAGATTGAAAATGGATTCTTCCGTCAGATTCACATATGTAAGGGGAAGACTCAGTTGGTTTGTAGATTCAAATGGCAGATTCCACAGGCCAGCCCATCTATGGCGTGAAGGCCAGCCCATCTATGGCGTGAAGGCCAGCCCATCTAGGTAGTATGCCAAACTGTGGCCTGCAAGGGGGCACTACAGCTGTTTTGGGTGAATCGTTATCAGATGCGAGTTCCATTTCCACTAAGAGGTTCATTCCTGCCAAGGCGGAGTAGCACCTTCTGGTTCTGTCTGTGGGCTCTTGTTCCTAACTGAAACTGCCTAAAACAAGCTAGCTTTCTCCTGAGTCTCCCTCAACAAGATTTTGAGGACCCAGAAGTCACCTAAATGCTAAAATCAATGTAACATAAGTTTCTTTTAAAACTGGAATGCAGAGTTAATGACAACAGGCAGTACCTTCTCACCCAAACAAGTTCGTAAGTCCATGCTGAAAAGAGGCCTTTTTCAAAACTTATCTCTTAGAGCATGCAATGGTTAGGGTATATTTAAGTGAGTCCCATTCCCAAAGGCCTATGGGATGGAAACTTGGTCCTTCATTAAGGCAGGAACAGTGCGGAAGCTTTAAGAAAAGAAGTCAAGAATGGGCGTGTGTGTGTGTGTGTGTGTGTGTGTGTGTGTGTGTGTGCGCGTGCGCCTGCATGCATGTGTGCGTCTGTCTGTCTGTCTTCGGGAGAAACTTTTGGCAAGTAGGAGGGGCCCTATGATGCCCTTAGCATTTGTGATACCTGCTAGGACGGGCCTTGATGACCATGAACACTCCTTGGAAACCGTGAAGGTCTTTTGCTCTGTCTTGACCCTCCTCTGGCATGTCTTAATCTATCCTGTCGATTTCAGCCATCATTATGAACATAGCACATACCTTACTGTGGTTTCTATTTGTGTTTCTGCAATGACTGACAACATTAAACTTTTAATGTACTTTTTGGCTACTTTAAGTGTCCTTTCCTAGAAATGGCTACACAAAGCCTTTCCTTGCATCTTAATTGGGTTCTTTGTCATTTTTTTTTAAATAATTGAGCCTTATATAGTTTGAATACTAGACACTTGTTAGACGATTTTCAAACATTTAATTCTGTTATTTAGGTTGAATTGTTCATTCTTCATAGCGACTTTTGAAGTAAATGTTTGAATTTTGATGAAATCCAATTTATCTATTTTTTTTCTTTTATTGTTTATGCCTTTGGCATCCTATTAAGAAATTGTTGCCCAAGCCAGGGTCACAGAGACTTACACATTCCCTTTCTGCTAAGATTGATATCGTTTTAGGACTTTCATTTTGGTCTTTCATCTATTTTAAGTTGTCTATGGTGTAAGGACATAATCCATATTCATGCTCTATGTGAGAAGATCCAATGGCTGTTGCTTTCCAAATTGGCAATATGTTCATATATTAAAGTTCTCAATACTTTTTTTAAAAGTAGTTCTTAAAAGAAAAACTCCTGAAATGACAGACATGTTGGAATTGTGTGACAGGGGTTGTAGAAACATCTATCATAGAAATGCCTTACAAGCCAATACAAAAACACCTGGCACACATGAACAAGGAAGAAGTCGCAACAATGAAACTGAAGATATAACAAAGAAGTAATCAGCATTTTAAATTTTGAAAATAAAACAGCCAATGGGTGAGTTCAACAAACGTGGACAGGAAAAAGATCAGAGAACTCATCATACCAAGTGCTGAACAGCTCGTGCCTCCACATTGCCCACTTTTCTGGAAGGAAATTGAATGGAAACAGCCACTTTTGAAAACTATTAGGCATTTTTCTTGTTCGCTTACATCTTGTATAGTCTTCAGCTCCCGTGATGCCATGCCTGGTATAAATCTGAAGGTAAACTTAGACATGAACCACAGATGACACAGACACGGACATGTACGCCTGCAATTCATTGCCCCTGAAGGTATGGCAAGAAGAGAGTGGATAATAAGTCACGGCACATTCACACACAGAAATGTTCTAGAAGACTGGATCCAAATGGGAGATTCTTAGTAACAATGCCTACCCAGAAGTCCACCTACCCAGAAGACCTATAGCATAAAAATCCTTCTTTAAAAAGAGCTAAAACCAACGTCTGTGCTTCAAAAATGCATATTTGTGTGTCTTATTTATTTGTGTTCAAGAAAAGCACCCACAAACCTCAGCATGTGGAGGAGGAAGCAGGGCAACCAGCTCACGGAATACCCCTGGTAGACGGAGGGCATGGTGCTGTAGTCCTTGTATTGGGTGGTGCATTCATACATGTCCATCATATAATTAACACGTGCTCTCAACAAAAGAACATAACGTGGGTTTATGGGTACATTAACCATGACAGGGTAACACAAAGCAGGGTAGTGATTCACCAATATTATACTCTCGGGGTCCACTTAGGACAAATAAACAGTTGCTTGTAGCTAAACCAGCTTACTGCTGCATATTACAGCCAGCTGCCAAAGGCAGTTCAGCTCTTCTAACAATACTTTCCTGAAAAGATGAGACCTTTTTTTATTTTACTTTATTTTTATTTATTTTTGAAGAGAGACACAGACAGAGACAGACAGAGAGGGAGAGGAAGACAGATAGAGATGGGCATGCCAGCAGTCTCTCAGCTGCTGTGAATGAAATCCAGATGCGTGCGCCCCCTTGTGGTCAAGTGTGGCATTGCACCCTTGCATCACTTTGCATCTGGCTAAATGTGGGACCTGGAGATTGGAACCGGGTTCTTAGGCTTAGCAGGCAGGCGCCTTAAGCGCTAAGCCATCTCTCCAGCCCTTTTTTTTTTTTTTTTTTTTCCTTTTGGTTTTTCGAAGTAGGGTCTCACTGTGGCCCAGGCTGACCTGGAATTCACTATGTAGTCTCAGGGTGGCCTCGAACTCACTGCAATCCTCCTATCTCTGCCTCCCAAGTGCTGGGATTAAAGGCGTGCACCACCACGCCAGGCTTAAAGATGAGAATTTTAATCAAGTGCTTGTTTTGGAAAAGTCAGAATTTGGGCCCCCACACTTCCAATGAACACACTGATAAAGCGACAAGTCTACTTTACCAAGGGAAGGGTCTGGGTCAAAGTCCGGCAGGGTCTGTCTTTCCCTGTGTGTTGCCAGGCTGGGTGGTAGATAGCGTTCTCCTCAGCTCTGCCCTTCCAGACATGACTCCATCTATACACACGGCCACAAGCCAGTTACCCATAGCGCATCTGCACCTTTTTCAGCATGTCTTCACCAATTGTTTGCCAAAAGTCCTGAAACTAATGTCTTCAAAGGAGGCATCATATTTATGGTCACCTAAGACTAACAGAACAAGCAAATTATTCATGCCCATGCCATGCGGCCATCTGTAATCCCAGCCTCTAAACCAGCTGTTGAAATGTGTGGGTTGAACACATTAAAATGCATCAGATAAAAAAAGTGTCATTTAATAAAGGATTCACATTGGCAGCCACTTGAGACCCAAAACAGATGCAATTTCTTCCAGGAATCTCCTGTTAGAAAGTGACAGAGCTCCTGAGGGCATTCAATGATATGTATGTGTGTGTTCATGTGTGTGTGGGTGTGTGGGCATGTGTGTGTACATGCATGTAGAGGCCAGAAAACAACCTCAAGTGTCATTCCTCAAGCACTATCTATCTTTATTATTCTTATTGAATTATTTTTTTAACTTTTTATTGACAACCTCCATTCATATGCACAACGTACCTTGATCATAATCCCCTACCAACCACCCACTTTTCTCTCCCTCCCCAGTCTGCCTTCCGCTGAACCCCATGCACTTTCCAAGTAGCCCTTCTTCCATTTTGATGTCACCGTGTTATTTTTGCCCTCAGATTATGCAGGTCTTGTGCAGATAACGTCAGCCCCGGTGAGGTCATTAGTATAATGACTACTTAATGTCAAAGCATTCCTCCCTTTCTATTACCTTTTCTGTAATGGTCTCTGAGCCTTGAAGGGTATAATAGAGATGTCATCACCTATTTTTAGAGATAGGGTCCTCTCACTCCCCTAGAGCTCCCCAGGTAAGCTATATTGACTGCCAGAGAGCCCCAGGTATCCTGCCATCTCCTTCTTCCCAGAACACAGATTAAAAGCACAAACTCAGATCGCCATACTAGCAAAAGAAGCACTTGATCAAGTGAGTTATGTCCCCAGTCCTCTTGTCCGCTGCAAGCTTTCCGTGAGTGACACTTCTCACCACACGGCCCTAACCCCTCCTCATCTATTTTCAGTTACAAGTATGCTATTCCAAATTAATATTACTGATCTCTAAATCATAGATTTAGTGACAAGAATGCTGTGAGGCTTCTCATGTAGTTTTGACTTCTTTGAATATTAGCTGAAATTTTAAGTGACATTTTAATTAAGTATCTATCTGTCTTAGGGTCAACTTCCATCATGGCCCATTGATTCTCCAGGTTATTATGATTTGACCTCACACAGGTTTGTGTGTTCAGACACCTAGTCCCCAGCTAATGGTGCTGTGTTGGAGGTTGTAGAACCTTCTGGAGTTGAGGCTTGACTCCAAGGCAGCAGTGAGTCATTGGGGGCAGGCCTCGGCAGATTATAGCTGAGCCCTGCTTCTGGTCCCACTCTCAGTCTGTGCTGCCATGCAAACAAGTGGCTGCCCATGCTCCCAATACCAGGCTTATACCACTATGGTGAAATCTACCCTGCAAAGCTGGGAGCCAAACTAACTTCTCCCCTAAACTGTTTCTGTCAGATATTCTGTCACAGCAAGAGGAAAAATAACGAATGTACTGGTTGTGAGATGCTATCATCTACATTCTCAAGTGATCATCGAAGAGCACTTCTGATACCATCTCACCAAAATGACCTTGAACATAATCTCCAGATGTAAACATAAGCCTCTAAATGTTGGATTTTAGCCATAGTATTGTATCTCCATTCAGAGACTAGAACTTTGGAATTTACTTACCATTTAAAAATTAGTAACATTTATTTTAAAAGAAAACGAGAGGGTGGGAGAGATTGCTTAGCATTTAAGGTGCTTGTCTGGGAAGCCTAAGGACCCATTTTTGGCTCTCCAGGTCCCATGCAAGCCAGATGTACAAGGTGATGCATGTGCACAAGGTAGCTCATGCATCTGGAGTTCAATTGCAATGGCTGGAGGCCCTGGCATGCCAGTTTTTTCTTTCTGGCCCCACCTTGCTCTCTGTCTCAGAAAACAAATAAACTGGAAAAAAGGGAAAATGGCTGGAGAAATGGTTCAGCAGTTAAAAGTATTTGATGCTTGAACATAAGGACCTTTCAGACAGGGGACCACTGGGTTTGACTCCCCAGAACCCACATGAAAATCTGAGTGTCTATATAACCCCAGTCTGTGGCAGAGAGCAAGACAAAGATCCAATGTTGCAGTTACTTTCTTGTTGCTGGAACAAACATTGAACCAGATGTCACTTTGGTACGATTCCTTTCAGGTTTGCCGTTTCATCATGGTGGGACAAGCAGAGCAGAGCAGGGGCTGGATGTCACGCCTCATCACCGCTGGAAGTAGCAGCAAGCGTGGGCTCACTGGTCATGAAGCTCAAGTCCTGCCCCAGTGACACAAGTCCGACAGCAAGGCTCCACCTCCCAGATTTCCACCTGCTGGAGACCAACCATTCAAAACACAGGAGGCCCTGGGGGACACGTCAGATTCCAACCACCAAGCTGGAGAATAGCTGGGGATTTCTGCTGAACAGCAGCTCCAGATTGAGGGAGAGACCTGGTCTCAAGGAAAGAAATACAGAGATGAACAATAAGAGGACACCCAATGCTTTTCTCTGATCTCTGCATTCACATGCATGGGACATGTATATCTGCTCACCCATATACACCATACCATCCCACAGTTCACCACACATGTGCAAAATATGGGGGGGGGGAGGGATCTCGTGTTATTGGCAAAATCAATATAATAAAAAATAGACGGAAGTATTATTGCAAGATCATCAATTGAACAGTTTACCATAATTAAGAAGTAATGCTGATTGATAGATGATAGTCAATGGTTTTTGGTCTAACTATATACTTAAAAACTCACTTGAGGATACAGTGAAAGTGTGAGAAAATATGCAAGTAAGCCAAAATCATTGTCTATACAAGACAGACCTGTAGTTTACTTCTTTCTGACAGGCCACATAAAATTTACAGGAGCCAAACATCATTTATTCCCCTAATTCTTTTGTTAAAACAGTGTTAAATATCCCGAGAACTAAAAACCAACAGATTTTCCAATTACTCCCTCCAATATATATGCTGCAATTTTCTCAATAGGCAACTGCATGTTTCAAAATGTTGTAACATCATCATAACTCAAATCTATATTTCTCCAGATTGTCAGACAAAGGTCATTTTTGAGAAGTATATGGCATGTTCTTTCTGGCATTTTTAGTTACTTTTAGCCAAAACAGGATGAAATATTAAAAAGTTTAAAAAATGAGGTTTATAGAACTGCATGCCCTTTTTAGATAGGATTTTTTAAAAAGAAAATAAAAATGAGTAACATATATATTTTTAAAGAAAAAAGTACTTTTATAAACTCTACAAAGCCTAAACTTTAGACATTAAGAAAATGTACATTAGTTTATACTATGCACGCTATTGTGACATATTTTAAATTTAGCTTTGATTTTAAAAAATCACATTTTGAACACACTAGAGAGTCTTTCTTTAATTTAAAAAAAAAAACCTTTGGTGAATCAAGCCAGTTTCTTTGCAAACTCTCTGGGCGGGTTATTTATTGCTGTGCAATGATGCTACCACAGACTTAGCTGTGATTTATCACCTCACATTTGGGCCAAGAATCTGGGTCCAGCTTAGCTAAACCTCCTGCCACAAAGTCTCTTAAGACTGCCAAGAACATGTCACCATTCCGCAATCTCGAAGAGAACTGGACAGTGGCTGGACCATTATGTAGATGCCCCTATAACAGTATGGCTGATATCCAATTCCTGCCTTTCCCCCAAGAAGCTGCCCTGCCTACATCTTCCTCAAGACAGTGCATGACACCTCAATTTCTCCCATTACTAAGACCAAAAATGGTCTAGTCATCTTCAGTTCTCTCCCTTCCTCTGATACCCTACCTTCAATCTGTCAGCAAGTCCTTAATCTCCTTCAAAACATACCAGCATCTACCATGCCCACCACTTCCACTATTCCTATTCCATCCCAGCCACTATGGCCTCTCTAGGGAAGTTGGTAACCCACACTAATCTAATGAAAATCTCAGTCTTGCTCCTAAATTCATTTTTCAATTTTGTGTGTTTATATGCTTTTGATGTGCATGTATGTATGCATGTTTATATGTATGTGGTCACACGTATGTGCTGGTACGCATGCATATTTGTGAACATGCATATAGTGACCAGAGATGAACATTGGATGTCTTCTTCAGTTGCTTTCCACCTTATTTTTTGAGACATGGTCTCACATTGAACCTAGAGCTTTTCAATTAGGCTATACTAGCTAGCCAGCAAGGCCTATGGATAGTCCTATCTCCAACACTCCCACAGCTGGGATTACAAGCATGCTCTGCCAGGCCCTGCTTTTATAAGAGTGCTGGGAATCCGAACTCAGGTCCTCACGTATACACAGCAAGTGTTTTACTCACTGAGACATCTTCCTAGTTCTGACTTCCTTCAATTAATTCAGTTAACTGAATAAGACCGCAAGGTGATCCTGTTAAAGTGTTAGTCATTTTTCCTCAAAACATCTTGTCTTCTCATCTCATTCTGATGATAAAGCTCTCCATTGGCAACAAGGCCTCACATTTTCTGTCTTCCACCTTCCCGGCCCTTCCTCACCCAGGGACTCCTGGGAACAAACTGGTCTCCTATCCACCAAGTCCCTCCAACCTCAAGGTCTCCCAGCATGCCTCTGTAATCCTCCTCTGTCTCATGATAGCAGCAAGACCCTTCCTTCTCCTCCTTCTGGGATTTATTAAACACCACCTTCCATCCTTTTGGGGAGGCCTTCCTCCATCACCTTATCTGAAGTCATACCAACACTATATTCTGAGATCCCTCTAACTTCCCTGCATTCTTGCTTTCCTGACACCTATGATATATAATATCTCATATACTTTATTTTTATGTTCTATTTTTACGCTGGCCTTGGTGGCACACACCAAAATCCAAGGACTTGGGAGGTGAAGAGAGGATTTGTGAATAGTTACACAGTGAGATCCTGTCTCACAAAAGAAAAAAAAAGTTGTATTTATTTTTTTCCTTCCCTATTAGAATATAAGCCATGTAAGGGAAATATTTTCATTGTTTACAAATACTCTCCCAATACTCAGAACTATCTGGATCATATCAGATCTTCAATACATTTTGTTGGGTGATGAATTATAGATTCCTCTAGGACTTGGTATTTGTATTTTAACTAATTGAAATGGGAATCCTGAGAGGCCTTTTAAGAGAGAGGGAAATACTGATGTTACATTTAAACTTTTTAATTTTTATTTGTTTGAGAAAGAGGTAGAGAGAGAAAGAGAGAGAGGGAGGGAGAAAAGGGGAGGGAGGGAGAGAAAAGAAGGGAGGGAGGGAGAGAGTGAGGAAGAGAGTGAATGGACATGCCAGGGCCTCAAGCCACTGCAAATGAACTCCATATGTATGTACCACTTTGTGCATGTGGTTTATGTGGGTACTGGGGAGTCAAACCTGTGTCCTTAAGCTTTACAGGCAAACATCTTAACCACTAAGCCATCTCTCCAGCTAGATTTATTTTTTCTAACAAAGGTACTAAGGGTTTTTTGTGAAGAATGATTTGAAAGGGTCTTGCATTATCTAGAGGAAGCATGTCCATTTGGTAGTCCCAATAAAAGTATATAGTAGTTTATCTGGGCTTGTCGCAAGGAGGATGGTTAAAAGTCATTGACCTTGGTCATGTGCTGAGAAAATGCTGACCAATCTTGCTTATAGGCCAGATGTTGAGTATAAAGAAAAGGGGAAACTCAAAGCAAGTTCTTTGACGTTGACACTAGAAATCCGTGCTATGAGGAGGAAGCCAGCAAACCGTGGAGCCTAAAGAAGAGCATATTTTAAAGAAGACCAGAATGATTGTTCCTCACACCCACATCAAGCAGAGGTAGAATAAGGGAAGAGTAGAGATGGCATTGATGCTCATTGAGATGAATCTTATCGGAGACCTTAGCGGCTGATCTTCAGTGATGTGTGGCTGGAGTCAGCAACTCTTTCGGAGAAGAATGAAGCAAGGATATGAAAAGTTAAGGTGCAAATCAGTCAAATCTCACCCAGGTTTTGCTGTAGAGGATGGGGAAAGAGTCTCAGTGGGCAAAGCGCTTACCACACAAGCAGGAGGGCTTCACTTTGGATTCCCAGCACCCTCCCAAAATTCTAGTTGTGCAGGCTCATGCCTATGATTCCAACTCTAAGGAATCAGAAATGGAAAGCTCTCCAAGGGTGACTGGCTAGCTTGTCTAGCCTGATTGGTGAGCTCCGTGTTCAGTCAGAGACCCTGTCTCAAAATGTAGTTGTAGAGTGTGGTAGTTTGAATGTACCCCACACACACACACACCTGGACTCAGGTGCTTTTGGTTGAGAGTTAAGCTTATAACTCGAGTCTCCAGTAGCCCTTTGGAGGAGATGTCACTGGGGAGTAGATCTTGAAGTCTAGCCCTGAAGTGTATTTGGGGGCAGATCTTTAGTGTAGCCCTAGTAGGTGTGTTCAGAGCAGTTTGAGCTCCGGTTGTTTGTGCTTTCTGGTGATTCTGGCTGTTGGTGATGTCTCTCTGCTTGGATCTATGAAAAGGAAACCAACATCTTCCAACATTGGTGGTGTTCCTCTGGACTCTGTATGCCTGAAATAAACCCTTTTACTCACATAAGCTATTTCTGGTTGGATGTTTGTCCCCGCAACAAGAAGCTGACCACAGCAGAGAGTGATCTAGTTAGACACCTGACATTGATCTCTGGCCTCCACACATATGTGCACCCACACACATGCACAAGAAAAAATATTGCTGTGGAGTGAATGGAAAAATAGGGTGGTGGGTGATAAAATGCATGATCTCAAAGATGTCATTTTAAAGAATTTAAAAATATTATTTATATATTTATTCATATCTGCATATGCGTGGGGGGGGTGTGTATGGGTGTGGCAGGCCCTCTTGCTACTACAGATGAGCACCAGATGCTTGTGCCATGTTTTAAGTCTGACTTACATGGCTAGCTTAGAAATTAAACTTGGGCTAGTAAGCTTTATAAGCAAGCCCCTTAAACTGATGAATCATCTTCCCTGTCCCTCAAAGGTGTAACTTTTAATGAGAGATATAATGGCATGTTTTCTGCTGACACAACGATCAACAAGAGAAGACCCCTGGTGAGAAGGAGGCTGAGAGGGAAATTCTTGAGCACATGAGAGCGAATGGGATTCACATTCAGAGTGGAGGGACAGGCTTTGGAAGCAGAAGAAATCTTCCAACACAGTGCGTGTGAAGATAAATCCTGGTCCTGAGGAAGGAGAAATACCAGAATATCTGGTGGCAAGAAGGTTTTCTCATGTGCGTGCTTCTACTTGAGACTGAGGGAGAAGCTTAGCGATTTAAGGAAGGGAAAAGAAAAAAGTATGAGACAGTGAAGTAGGGGAGGGCTTGTGGGGTACTCTCACACGAAGTCCACTTGAGATGATGAAGATGAATTCAACTGTGACCTGTGGGTCTGCTTTTGGGGCATGTGAGAATGCAAGTACCAAGTAGATGGCTTGACAAATCCAGAGTTAGAACATGTCCGATAAGGGAGGGAGAAAGAGCCAGGGGAGTAGCGAAGAGGTGTCAGGGGCTGATGTTACTAAGCTCTGTGTCTAGCAGGGGGAACAGGCAGTGCAAGGACATGAGGGGAGGCAAGAGTGAGGAGTCAGCAGTGGGGTGGATGGTCCTTGTGATTGAAAACTGTCTAACCAGGATTTCAAAGCACCCAAGCAGAGTGGCAGCAAGAGTCGCAGAGCAGAGTGATGGAGACTGAGATGGTTCACTTTAGACGCCTACTAAATTGCAGAGTTGTGGTCTACCCTTAGAGAACCTAGTAGGTCGTTCTGGGGTGTGACACAAGGGCCTATATTTTTCTAGCTGGCCACAGTGATTAAAGTCTATCAATAGACAAGCACTGGGAAACCCTGGAGGTCATAGACATGAGCATGCCTTTCTGAGGGTCAGGCAGTGGGGAAAAAAAACAATGACTCAAAGCAGGGCAGGCCTAGAGGATAGCGGGAATCCACCACGGAGTGACCAGAGTGATCCAGAGTTGTCCCATTTCTCTGGAAATAAGCTGCTTGATTGCTGGAACCATAAACTTCTCCAGGGATGGTAACACTTCACAACAATGCATGAAGAA
Source organism: Orientallactaga sibirica (assembly GCA_036365145.1). Classification (NCBI taxonomy): domain Eukaryota; kingdom Metazoa; phylum Chordata; class Mammalia; order Rodentia; family Dipodidae; genus Orientallactaga; species Orientallactaga sibirica. The sequence goes on along the minus strand of JAEOAD010000035.1, from coordinate 14,737,656 downwards.
AGGAAATATTAACTATTTCATCCAGATGCCCTGATAGAGCCAACAATGACCACAAAAACGTCAAAGTACCTCAGGGCCCAGGCATGTTGACATGCTACACGCTCTGCGAAGCAACATCCCCCTCTGTGATCAGATGCCATGGAGCCATTACCAGGCCCGTGTTGGTGCCCAGCACCTCAAGTGCTTGTACAGGACCCCAAAGAGACAGAACAGGGCAGCTGTCCACTCTCTGTCAGAGGACAGTGGGAAATACTTTTATCTGATTCTGCGCCCACACTTAACAAGGGAAGACAGTTTATCCAAAGAGCCAGGTCAGTGTGAGAAGAATATTTGGCCCTGGATGCTGACTGGGAAGTGTGGAGAAGTAGAAGACAGTGTGCCAGCAGGGTTCATGAGAAATGCGCAGAATTTGTCCCTGTGGGACGCGCGTTAAGCTTAGAGTTATCCATGTTGGTTACTGAACTCACATTTTTTTTTCTAATTGTGACTATTGCATTTTTTTTCCAGCACCAAGAAGGACAGCTTACAGGAAGAGAAGGAAGGCAGGAAAAAGATGAAGAATGCAATTTCTCAGTTCACCTCAGTCTCTGGAACTTACTACCTTTACGAGTTTGATCAAATCATCTAACCTCTGTATGTCTCCGCTCCCCTATCTATAGGAAGTTGATATTAATATTAATATGTAGCCTATAAGACTGTGTTAAGAACTCAGTGAGCTAGAAGAAGACAAGCTGTTAGCACAGAGCCTGGCTCATTGTAAATGTTGAATAAATGTGAAGTATTCGTAGGTTATTGTTCAGTTATTAACAGTCTCATCAACAAATTCCAGACACATCATAGTAAATGTTAACATCCACGTGGTACACTTGCATAAGAAAAAAAGTATAAAGTCTATATAAGATTCTAAAACAAAGATTTGCTTGACCTAGAAGGTGACAGGACTGAGACAGAAATGTAAAGAGCATGCAGTATGGGAAAGGACATTTTAACGAGGTGGCATAAGAACAAAATATACTCCCATATTTCAGAAACAGCAAGCATCTACATCATTAATTGCATCTCAGTGACTTAGAGTTCCTACCAAACAGATGCTCTCTCCTCATCTAATTCACTTCTGCAGGCGCTTGCCCACGGTCACCGTGCCAGAACTTAAAGAGAACGCCATGATTAAGAGGAGCATATGGGGCTAAGTCAACGGATGTGAGAGAATCGTGTGGCCACGAACGTTGAGTGGGTGCTGTGTCATGTTGAAATTGGGCATCTTAATCAGTCTCCATTTCCTTATCTACAAAATGAGAGTAAGAACAGCGCGTGTCTCCACGTAATTGTTGCTGGGATTAAAAGGGATGAGAAATTAATGCATTCGTTATTGTGGTGGTTTGTTATTGTTCATAATGGTAAGTGCCAGCACACTCCTGACCCTGCTCGTTTCCTGGCTCTCCGTGCTCCTCCTCCATCTCCTTAGCTGGGAGTGCTCTTTCCAGCTTCTCTGTCAGTGCCCTTCTCTAGAGGACCTCATACCGCTCACGATTTCACATGCTGACCACATGGCTTGGCGGAGTAAGAGGTAAGCCAGGTTCCAACTTAAATTTCAGGGATGTCAAAAATTAATAATCAGCATTATTAATCAATATGTAGTGTGTCACACAGTATTTCCTCAAACAAAATGAAGGCCCTCAAATGTAGCATTGACACAATGTCGATATGTTAAATCAAGAAAGAGCACTGTGTGCTGATTACTTCCGAGCCCCAGGCCCTGGTACGACAGTGATCTGCCTCAGCTGTCAATTAGACATCTTGTTTTTATTGTTGTTGTTAATGGTTTTGCTATTTGTTTTTGTTTCTTTGTTCTTTTTGACAGGGTCATACTCTGTGGCCAAGTGTTGCAGCAAGCTCCATGCTGCTGGAATGAACTTCCAAACACCTAGTTTATGGTTTATGGTTTTACTTCCATGGTCCAAGCAGAGAGAACCTGTAGCAAGCCAATGCCAGCATCAGCAGACAGCCCAAACCCACCAGAACACAAATCTGCTCTCTACATCTTTGGATTGGAATCCAGATTGGCCCCCAGTAACATTCCCCCCTGTAGCAAGAGTTGGCCAGCTAGGTGCTGAAGCTGCAAACTCAATTTTAATAAAACACCTGAGTCTATTGGGCCATATATTCAAACTACCACAATAAGGTTGGTATGGAACTTGGGATCCTCCTGCCTCAGCTTCCCAAGTTCTGGGATTACAGGGGTGTTCCACAACCCCAGTCTTCACTGGAGTGTCTGCTTAGAATTACATAATTAATATATCAGCAACAACTTCTAATTCGCCCTTCCTGCTGAAACACACACAGCACTTCTAATATTGTATTTCCTATCTTAGAGAATGGCTGCATTTAATAATAAATTATATTAGTGATATTTTTGAAAGCATAAAGTCTTTTCTTGATTGAGTGTGACCAATTGGGTAATTATAGAATAAATCTATGACTTATAGTTATTGATTGTATGTGTTTTAATAAGTCAAAACAGGAGTATGAATTGGGCTAGGGACTGAAGAGGATGGACACATAAGGAAACAGCATAAATTTTGCTCACTGTCACTATTCTCATACCCAGTGTGTGTGGTAGTTTGAATATAACAAGTCTCCTTTAGACTCATGTGTTTGAACAATTAATCCCCACTTGGTGGTGCTGTTCAGGAAGTCTGTGGAATCTTTAGGAGATGGAGCCTTGCTGGAGAAAGTGTATCACTGGGGCAGGCCTTGAGTTGTTACAGCTCGTCTCCACTTGCATTAATCTCTCTGTATTTCCTCCCTGCTGGGGGGATGATGTGATGCTGACTTGTCTGCTCCTGCCACGCTTTCCACACCATTATGAACACTCCCCTTCAAAACTGAAATAAACCCTTTCTTTCCTTAAATTGCTTCTGATTGGGCTGGTCCCAGAAATGAGTAAATAAATACAAAATATGCATGTGGATGAGAAAAGGATAATCAATCAATAGGATTTGAATCAATGGTCCAGTATCAGGAGCAACATATTCCTCCTCCTCCAGATATCCCCTTGTTTCAGTGGTTAAATTTGATTGGTGTTGAGTGGTTAAATTAGATTGAAAAAACATTCTTAGTGAAGTATATTGTCTACCCCCCCTTTTTTTGTGTAGTGCTACAGATGGAGCCCAGAGCTATGCACATGCTAGACAAATGATTCACAGTGGGATTCAGCCTCAGAAACTTCCTTCACATTTGTTTATTTATGATGAGGTCTCATACTAGCCTAAGTTAGGCTAGAACTCATTATGTAGCCTAGGATGGTGTCCAACTCACAGCAACCCTCTTGTTTTGGTGCTAGGAATTTAGGTGTGAATCACCACCCATGGCTTTCTTTTAATTTAATTTTATGCAATATATTTTAACTAAACTTCAATACTATTTATCAGAAATTCAAATTAAATTGACATTTTATATTTTTGTTTGCTAAATCTAGCCATCCTATGGACATGCTACTTTTGAAGGGAGAAGTTTGTTCCACCAAAAGAACAAGAGAAAGAGAAAATAACTCCTTAAGCCACCCTTCCCATTCCCCAAACCCATTCTATAATAGATCTAGGAAGAGGAATATCATGTTTAAACTCAGAAACTGCTTGGGCTCCTATACTGGGCCATGTACTGTTGACAATGTGGAAAGGAGACATATGGGCCCTGTGGTTGTTTGAATGGACAGCCCAATAGACCCGGGCTTTCAACTTGAGTCTCCAGTGGGCAGAACTTTGGAAGGGGAATGTCACTAGGGAGAGCTCTTATGGTGTGTCAAGTGCAGTTGGAACTCTGTATGTTTTGTGGTGCTGGCTGTTGATGGTGTCTGCTTAGATCTATGGAAGTGAGCCCATCCCTTCTGCCATTGATGATATTCCCCTGGAATTTATAAGCCTGAAACAAATCCTTTTCTCCTATAAGCTGCTTTTGGTTGGGTCCTTATCCCACCAACATGAAACTGACTGCAACAGGCCTGTTCTCGAGGGGCATACATTATATGCAGGAGACAGGGATTCTTGAATTCAGCCTTGAACTCAAATTTGGTCTGCACATTGCTATCTTGGTGGTCATAGGGTGTCAGGTAAATGATGAACTGTTCTGTGCCTCAGTTATCCCATGTGGAAAATGAATGATAATAAATGGAGCATACCCCATTCATGTAGTATAGAAACATAATTCACACAGAGCACTTAGTGAGAACAGCACTCAATAATGCTTAATGATGCACATAGTGCTTGATGTCTCTAATACTTGTGGTAAGTGTCACACTAGAAATGCACATATTTCTGAAATATTACAGAAGGAATGGAGATGTTAATAGAACACAAACAGACAATTTTATATGAAGAGATTTTTTTAAAAAAATAAATCACTATCAATGCAAACAAGGCAAAAAAAGATCAAATAACAAATGTCGAATTGACAGAAAGTAAAAATGGCATAGTGACAATAAAGCCAATAAACAATTATTAAAATAATTCTAAATGGTCCATAAAACCCAATGTATCATGTCTAAAAGATTTAACAGTAAATTATAAGAATATACAGAGGTTTGTGATAAAAATAGAAAACATAGTAGGAAATATGATAGGAAGACATGGCAGAATTGAGGACACAAAGAAATGAGCTGAATTATTTTATAAAGATGCAAAATTTCCAGAATATGAGACATCTATAGGAAAACAACACTGTTTGCATTAAGTAAACCACACGTAAATAAGAGAAAAATTGTGAGTGAGCATCTATGTAAACTTTTTTTTTAATAGAGAGAGGGAAAGAAAGAGGCAGAGCTAAGAGAGAAAGAGACATAGAGGGAGAGAATAAACATGCCAGGGCCTTCAGCAACTATAAACAAAGTCCAGATGTGTATGCCACTTTGTCCATCTGGCTTACATGGGTCCTGGGGTATTGAGCCTGAATCATTTGGCTTTTCAGGCAAGTGTCTTAACCATTAATGTATCTCTCCAGCCTGAGCATAAACATCTATGATTAACAGAGATTTTAGAAATATATTGACTAATTGTACAATGTCTTATTTGTATCCATATTCAAATAGATATTTAAATGTTAGAATGACAGGGCTTTGGAATTTGTTTGCTGTCAAGTAAATATATAAATAAAAATAAAGTAAAATAAAAGGAGAAGACAATCAAGGATATTTGAAAAAATACTAGATATGTCATGATGTTAAGAAGTTATGGTCAATTTTTTGCTGCAGAGATGGCAAAATGCATCTGCAAAAAGGACCCAGGTTCAATTCTCCAGGCCCATGTAAGCCAAAGGTACAAGGTGGTGCATGCATCTGAAGTTCATTTGTAGTGGCTACAGGCCCTAGTATGCCCATTCTCTTTATCTCTCTCTCTCTAATAAATAATTTTTTAAAGTGGTGAATATGCCATATATTTTTAAAAAATAATATAGTGACTATGTCTTTAACAATCTTTTAGAAATAGACTGTGAACATTGACAATAAAATGATATGGTGCCCAAGATTGATTTCAAAATAATTTTGGTGGGAGGAACAAAGAGAAGTGAATAGATTAGGGATGAAATAATATTGGTATGACATCAACATTCCAGCTAACATATCAATGGGATATGTACTCAATTATTTATAACATAGATAATATATATTTAAAAGTAAAAGATATATTAGGCAAATACCAAACAAACGAGAATCATAGTAGCTATATTACCACCAAATAATGTAGATCTTTAAAACAAAAGTCATTATTATAGAGGCCCATGTGACAGGATTAACTGATCAAGGAAATATACTTATCCTATGTAGTGAAGACGAACCCTTACACACTGCTGTAGAAGGAAATGTAAGGTGGTGCTGCCACTATGGAAATATCAGTAAAGATATTTCTCAAAACACTAAAACTAGAATTGTCATATGACCCAGCTATAACACTGCTGAATATATACCTGAAAGACTCTAAGATCATAACCCAGAATTACTTGATCATCCATATAATTGTCCACACTATTCACAATAGCTAAGAAATGAAACTGGCTTAGATGTCCATCAGAAAGACAATTGTGTTTTTCTCTTATATGCAAGATCTAGATTTACTTATTTGTGTGTGTGTGTGCGTGTGTGTGTGTGTGTGTGTGTGTGTGTGTGTGTGTGTGTGATGAAAACATAAAGCACACCATGTAGAAGAAGATAATATTTTAAGGGAGGGGAAAGTACAGGAAAGAAAATAATTGAATCCATGCAACACAAAAGCAGAGGGGTTACTATTTCAGGGAAGAAGGGGACCAGCAAGAGGAGGGCAGAGAAGAAAGGGGAGAACAGTGAGGAAGAACTCATCTGAGTAAGAATAAAGTATAAAGACATATATGTGTGGAAAATCTTTAACCCACCATTTTGCATGGTTATTTAAAAATAAATTTTAAAAAAAGAAATGAATAATACACATTGTTTTCAAGCAGGCATGGCATTTATGAAGTTTAGCTATGCAATTATAAAAGAAGCTGTAGGGGTTTGAGTCAGGTGTCCCCTGTTGGGGTCCCCCCCAAGGCCAGCTCAGGAGGGACGATAGGGTCTCTGCCGAATTGGGGTGAGCAGCACGAAGTCACGACACAGACTCCGGGAGTTGGGTGAAAGCGGAAACAAGAACCCACAAACTCGTTTATTCAGGAAGTGCACATGGGTTTTGAGGGGCTTGGCTGGCTAATCCTTGTATGGGGTGGTCCCCTTTTGGTGACCAATAACAGCCTATCTCTGGATAGGACATCTCGTAGTAGGCTTCTCGCGAGCATGGGACTGTAACTGTTGTCACATCAAGCCTGCGCAGAACGCCATTTTTACAGAAGCCACTTCCTGTTTTCTTCTGCCATGCAGTCTGGCTAGGACCAGGCCTATATTGTGCCATACAGTCCCCCATAAACTTAGGTGTTCTGAATGCTAGGTTCCCAGCTGATGGAGATTTGGGAATTAATGCCTCCTGGAGGCAGTGTATTGTTGGGGGTGGGCTTATGGGTGTTATAGCCAGTTTCCCCTTGCCAGTGTTTGGCACACTCTCCTGTGGCTATTGTCCACCTTATGTTCACCATGGGGCCATCGTTTTCCCTGCCATCATGGAGCTTCCCCCTCGAGTCTGTAAACCAAAATCAACCTTTTTTTTTTTTCCTACAAGCTGCTCTTGGTCGAGTGATTTCTGCCAGCAATGTGAACCTGACTGCAACAGAAGCCTCAAGACTTTTGTTACATTAGCATACTATAAACTGAATTCTCTGGCCACAATATTACCATCTCAGAAATGACTTAAAACCCTTATATTTTGACACTTTTTTATTTTCTAATTTAAACATACTTTCAAATCATTTATAAATCTAAAAAAATTGGATTAAGTTAGAAATTAAAACTCAATCACATGTCAAGTCGTATGATATAGATAAAACTTTAAAAAGAGGAAAATTTATAGCTTTATTAGCTTATAATAGTGAAGAAAAGCTGAAAATCCACTAGCAGAGGAGCATCCATTTTATAATATTAGAGAATACCACAGAACTTAGGAAGAATTGCTAGGGATAGAAGTAGACATTATAAAATAAAAAACAAAAATACAATAAAAAAGATTTAAAACTCAATAAAGTTGACAAATCCCTGGCAAAAGGGCAATGAACAATTCTAGGCATGAAAAATATTATATATCTGCATAAGAGTAAAAAGATAAGAATAGGATGAGCACTACATGAAAATTATACAATATGCATGCCAAGAATGATAACTTGTCAAAACTACTTGAGACAAAACAGAAACCTGAAAAATATTATAACTGTAACCCAAATAAATTGAAGCAAAAATCTTATGCCTTCCTCCAACAAGAAATACTAAGCTAAAAAAGATTTCATAGAATGCTATGAAGAATGCTACAGAGAAAACATACCAATATTTCATTAACTTTATCTGATAATAGAAAAAGAATACCTAACTCATTTAAATGAGGCTAGCAAAACTGTTACTACCCACACATACACACACACACACACACACACACACACACCATGTAGACACACAAAGCCCTTACGACATCTACATGTGCCTAGGAATGTTAAAGACCCCAAGCAAAATCTCTGGCTTCAGGTAATCTAATTCCTTCACATTAGTATATAAAAAGGCTCCAAGTGTCTACATTTCATCATGCAGAGTTCAGCTGTAAAGAGAGCAAAATGTTATTATTTCTTTACATAGAGCTTAGAGAAAAGTAGAAGTCACTTTACACTTGCTTGAGCAGGTGGGGATAGTAGATAAACAGGATGCTGGGCTGGTCTGTATGGCATTGCCCTGAGCCTGCATTGTTAAGCAAAATCCTTAAGGGCAGATAAGCAAGACACTTGGAGACTCTGGCCTCACACCCCCCAGGAGCTTCCTGTAACTAACTATTCACAAGTTTGTTTAATCCTCTAGAATGGAATGCCCCTGCTGTAATGCAAATTCCCCTTTATGTCTAAAGATTACTTTTATGGCTGCAACTACAACATGTGAATTGTGATTCATGATTTAACTCCCATCCTGTTTTTGCAATAAACATTGTAGTTTTTTCCAATAAAAGCTGATGCTCCAAACAACTCAATGCTACATCTTGAGAACCTGAACTCTGGGTGTAGTCCTGGTGTGCACCAGCTTTTATTCTCTTTCTTTTCTTTCTTTTTTTATCTGCTAAAACTTTGCCTCACATTCTGAGAGTCAATGGGCTTACTTGTGCAGCACCAGACCCCATAACACAGCATGATGTCATTTTCATACAGAGTCCACATCCAGCTCAAAGTAAATAACACTAGTGCAATTACATGTGTAACAAAGTTACAAATAAGTGAAAGAACAACAAAGGTGAAATTCAGGAAGCATGCCTCCTGAAAAACAGAGATGAAGATTTTTATACAGAAGGTAGTTCCATGTTCCTTCTTGCAGGTTGGAGGAGGAAACAGAATTTCCAGTTTTATTATTATGCTTTATAATTGCAGTGCTTATTATATTCCATTTTACTTATTTTCAGACATAATTTACATTATAGAATGCAACTCTTACGTGGACAGCTTGGAGAATTTTCGCACATGCACATATAAAGTCATAGCATATTATTTTGTATCAAATATTTCACAATACAAATGAAAACTTACTTTGAGGCTTCTTTGGAACTTTTTTTTTAAATCTTCATTGCAAGTAAATCCATTACAACCTTATTCTATGCTTTAAGTATATAGCTTCCCCAAGAAGAAATTCAATATTTCTGCTAAAATCCACTTAAGGTCAAGAAAAGTTTTTCATCCTCAAATAATCGATGAATAATGAAAATACAGTACATATACATTAATGGAATTCTATTCAGCATTCAGAAAAATGAAATTATGATATTTGTAGGAAAATGTACAGATCTGAACAGAATCATAGTAATGGAATGAAGTAACTCAAACTCAGAATGACCGAAACTGCATGTTCCCCTGATCAGTGGGTCTTAGCTGGTAATATCTGCAAGCATGCAAAGCTACATCTCTCTGATCAGTGATCTTAGTTATAACGTCTATAAGCATGTGTAACAGACTGCTTCAGGTTCGCTGAGATGAACTTCCAGACCAGGCACAGTTATGGGGGAAGGGATATTATTTATTGAAGCTTACAGATCCAGGGGAAGTTCCATAATGTCAGAAGAAGCTGGCCTGTCTTCACAGGACCAAGCAGAGAGAGAAAAGCCACCAGCCACGCAGCACAGCACACTTTAGGAACTCCTACTGGGCACACTTTGCATATCTTTACAATGGAATCTCAAACCCACCACCACACCTTAAGATGCACCCAATGACATTGCCTCCAGCAAGGTAGCTGCAGATGCAAACTATAAACTAATAAAACACTGAATATATTGGGGGCCATATATTCAAACTACCACAGTATGTATGTATGGGCAACAGGGGATAAGACCTATAAAGACAGAACCCTAACCTAAAGTGAATATAAAGAGATGACTTGGAAGAGGAGGAAAAAAATGGAAACAGAAGATATGTGACATGTAAACCGAAGGAGGAAAATACAGAGCCGGGAGGATAGGGGAGGAAAGGGGGAGAGAGTAGAAAGAGAATCCATACAAATTGTGTTTGAAAATATAAAAAATTTAAAAAGATTTTAAAAAGTCATGTTTTGAAGTGTTGTTTACAGAGTACACGTTATTATAAATGGCTGTGCTCTGTGGCTTGCACTGCATGTGTGTAGGAAGGCCACACATGGCTGATGTGGGAGGTGAGGTAGGCAGACCACACAGCAGCCCCCGTGAGGAAAAGCATCCAACCACAGCAACAAGTAGCTTTTGGAAGGACTATTGGATTTCAATTTCCTCCCACACACCTCACATACCCTGTGAAGGGGCAGACAGGCTTTCTAAATATCACACCATTCTTAAACATGGTAACCAATTTTGAAGATTACCTACCCATTTAAAGTAGATTGGATTTAGCATATATTTAATTTTCAATATTTTAATATTTTTCTGAGAAAAAGTTAACAAAACTTTGTCCCACATCTTCTGTTAGTCAGATTTCTGCTATAATAATAAAATACCAGAGATACTGACTTATGAAGAGAAAAATGTGTTTTGGGGTTCATACTTTAAATTATTGCCCCCCTTTTTGGTAATGTTACAGATGGAACTTAGGGCCATGCATATGTTAGGCAAATGATTACCCCATGTTTGGGGGCTGTAAAGAGGCAGCAAGGAACTAACACATTTGTTCACCTGAAGAGCTGGGAAGCAAAAAACAAAGAGAAGAGAAAGGGACCAGGACTTCATAATCTGCTTTGAGCACATAGCTTTTGAGGCCCAAACCCTCCCACAGACTCTAAATAGTGCTGCATTGGGGATCTTTAACACACGGCTGGGTCTGGGAAGATGGCTCAGCAGTTAAAGGTGCTCACTTGCAAAGCCTACTGCCTGAGTTCAATTCTCCAGTCCCCATGTAAAGCCAGTTACACAAAGTGTCACATGCATCTAGAGTTCATTTGCAGTAGCAAGAGGCTCTGAGGCATTACATGTGTTTGAACACTTGGTCCCCAGCAAAGTTGTGCTACTTGGGAAGCTGAGCCTGGTGGCAGGTCTTGAGGAGTAACAGTCTCTAGCCCCGCTTGCGGCCCACTCACTCTCTACTTCCTCCCTGCTGATGTGTCAGTGACCAGCTGGCTCCTGCTCCTCTTAAGACTTTCCTGACAAGAAGGACTCTACCCTCTGGGACTGTAAACCAAAATAAACTTGTTTCTGGTCAGGTATTTAATCATAGCCACAAGAAAGTGATTGTAATCAGTGAAAAGAAAGTTTCTCTTTCTCCTTTGAATTGATTGCCACCATCTGTCATTCAATTCTACGTATACAAAAGCCTTGCCAAACCTTAGAAATTTTTATCCTACAGAAAAAAGTCGTGTTTGTTTAAATACAGAAAAATGAAGGATGTCATGTCATATAGTAAAATGAAAGTAGGGCTTCTGGGGCTTCACAATCCAGTGCTGTTCATAATGTTAATTTGGAAAAATAACATATGCAATCTTTTCCTATGAAATAAGCCGTTTCCCATGTTTAAGTTACAACTCATAAAATTCAAGCAATTTTATTGTATCCTTCACAGTACATAGAAATCGACTTGTAACATAAGGTATACTTAATAAATATATTATAAGTCATTGAGAAAATGGCACTTGTAAATGATGTCTGCCAAGGGACAAAAGCTTGGGCTCACATCCGTCAAAAAAAAAAAAAAAATAGAACAGATCTGGAGAGATTGCTTAGTGGTTAAGGCACTTATCTGTGGAATCCTAAGGACCAAGGTTCAATTCTCCAGAACCCGTGTAAGCCAGATGCATAAGGTGAGGAATGTGCATGCATCTGGGGTTCCATTGCAGTGGCTAGAGGTTCTGGCACATCAATTTTCTCTCTCTCTTGCTCATAAAAATAAAATAAAATAATAAATAATAAAACAAAAATGATAGAACAAGAGTGTTGGGGGAAGGAAAGGAAGCCGAGCTGTACTCTACTAGTTAATTTCTGGTTGCTGGGACCAAATAGCTGACCAGAAGCAACTTAAGGCAGGAAAGGGTTTATCCTGGCTCAATTACAAGGGGTATATTTCATCACAGTGGGGAAGGTATGCAGCACAGCTGGTCACATTGCATCCACACTCAGCAAACAAAGGATAATAAGAAGTGGGGCCCAGCTATAAAACCGTAAAGTCCTCCCACAGTAACTCACTTCCCCCAGCAAGACTCCACCTGCTAAAGATTCTACACCCTTCCCAAATAGTGCCACCAGCTGAGAAACAAGAGTCACACACATGAGTCTATGGGTGACACTTCACAGTCCATCCACACCAGCTGCTGCTAGAAACAGACAAGGAATCCATCTAGTGGTTTTGCATTGCTTAGAAGTCATTCACACAAATTCTACAGAAAATGGGCATGGTTCCATTGGCTGCCATTGTTAATTCTCTTCTTAGCTTGTTTTAATTGATAAATAAACAGACATTCAGGGAGCTTGTTAATTCCTTGAGATAGTGTCATTGCTAAATTGACAGTATTTAAAGCACAAATTTACAGCTCTAGATTTCACAATTTGCCTTATTTTTCTCACTATTTATATCTAAGAATCTGCATGAAAATAAAATAAAATAAAATAAAATAAAATAAAATAAAATAAAATAAAATAAAATAAAATCCCCAGGACCCACATAAAGTGAGATGCACAGGGTGGCACATGCATCTGGAGTTCATTTGCAATAGCTGGAGGACCTGGGGTGCCCATTTTCTCTCTCTCTCTCTCTCTCTCTCTCTACCTCTTTCTGTCTCAAATAAATAAATAAATAAATAAATAAATAAATAAATAAATAAATTTATTCTTCTCTGGTTTCATCTGGATTAGGTAAGAGTGAGAGATGATAGCATTTATTGCTAGGCCTTTGGGACTCTATAATAGTGCTAGCATTTGAGGGGGCAGAGGTAGAAGACAGTCCCATGCCACAACCTTCAGTAGCCTGCGGAGTTCCCCTAGATTTTTTTTTGGGGGGGGAGACACAGAGAGAGACAGAGAGAGAGGGAGAAGAAGTCAGATAGAGCTGGGCGCTCAGCTGCTGCGAACGAAATCCAGATGCGTGCACCCCCTTGTGGTCAAGTGCGGCATTGCGCCCTTGCATCACTTTACATCTGGCTAAATGAGGGACCTGGAGATGGAACCGCTGGAGATTGGAACCAGTGTTCTTAGGCTTAGGAGGCAGGCACCTTAACTGCTAAGCCATCTCTCCAGCCCAAGTTCCCCTAGATTTTTGAGGACCTCTACTCAGGCCCAAAACAGAATTCATGGCTTTAACTCAGAAAAGATTTTTCAGGACTCGTCAGTTTATGAAACAGGTTGGGGTTTAATAAAAACAATTGAATATAAATTTAATATAATATAAAGGGTTAAGAGAGCAATAGAGGCACACAGAAGACTTTCCTCAGAACATAGGTGTGGCCTTCTTGAAGAGAGTCACAAGAGTCATTTACAATAGTCTTTGCATTACCAAACGTCTTTACAGTAGTCATATGTAGGGTTTTAGTGGGTTTTGAAGTTACTGTCTTCAAAGGATTGTTCAGAAACACAAATGAGAGCACAGGTAGCTAGCTCCTGAGGGGTACCTGGCAGGATTCTAATTGAGAAAATTCCCAGAATGAAGGAGAGTGGAATATCTTTTCTGCAAGTAAAATTAATAGTCTTATTTGAGATTTCCAGACAATGACTGAGCATAGGAATGAGGCCCTTCCCAGGGTCATATACGCATAGGCCTTAAGCTTGGGTAGTTGCAACTTCATCACCAAGTTCCAGCAGAGGAAGGGAATATGAACTCTCTGTCAGCAGCCTTTACAACAAAGGTTCATAGTACTATAGTTCTGCTTTTCAGCTGGCAAGAGGCTTCTTTCCTCTCACGTCTCCACAATTTTCTCTCTTTCTATCCTGCCTCAGTTGGATAAAGTTTTCACATCCTACTGTAAGACTTGATTAAGAGGCCGGCTATGCCTGGGAGGGATAGCCTGAGAAGACATGCCTAGGTTTGGTATGGAATTCACTTCCTGGCTGATGGTTTTCACGAGGATAATGAGAACAGCTATTAAGACAGAGGAAACCAGTTTCACTGCCTCTTTGCCAGGGGTGAAGATGGTGGTTGATCATAGAAATGGAAGTCAAAGCACTGAAAAGACATTTACCCTAAAATGTCTCATCCAGGAGGGTTGATCTCCTTAGCAAAGCATCTGGCTTAGGACTGGGGAAATGGCTTAGCGGTTAAGGCATTTGCCTGCAAAGCTAAAGGACCTTGGTTTGATTCCCCAGGAACCATGTAAGCCAGATGTATAAGGGGGCACATGTGTCTGAAGTTCATTTTCAGTGGCTGGTGCACCCATTCTCTCTTTCTCTCTATCTGCCTCTTCTACCTCTTCCTCTCCCTCTCTCTCAAATAAATAAATAAAAATTTTAAAAAATATATCTGGCTTACTTGCAGTGTCTATAGACTTCGGGAAGAGCCTGCCATCAGTGGTGTGGGGCTCTGAAGAATTTGCTCAGAGACTGACCCGGCGAGAAGCCCCGCACCCTCCAATCCTCTCCTGTTGCATGAACAAGCTAATTCTGAGTCTCCTGTGATTGGTTTGGAGTCTGTCTTTTCTCACGGTGCCTGGATTAGAGTAAAATTGTCTTGTGAGAAGTCGTAGACTGCATTCCTTATGATGAGGATGAGTTTATCATACCTTTTCCCCAACTGCAGGCATGCGCCTCCTTTCTAGATCATAAAAACCTGGGAGAAATGACAGGAGGGTAGGTTACTGGTAGGTAAATGATTTCTCTGACTTTCCTATTTTATTTAGGACACCACCAAATAACGGGTTCATGGTGGTAGTCGCTTGCCAATGGAACGACCAGCTTAAGAGGATACTCTGATGTCATGGAGGAGAGTGGTGGAAAGTTGGGGAGGCTGGAGCAGAGCTGGGAAGAAATGTTTCCTGGTCAGCAGCTTGTTTGCCAACTCCATCACCCAGGGATCCAGGTCTGGAAGACAGGCAGGCGCCATAAGTGAGGAGGAATGATGGTTAAAAGCATACTTAATTCGATCTTTTTTTAACTTTTTAAAATATGTATTTATTCATTTATTTATGAGAGAAAGAGAGAGAGAGAAAATGGGTGTGCCGAAGCCTCCAGTCATTGCAAACAAACTCCAGATACATATGCCACCTTGTGCATCGGGCTTACGTGATTCCTGGGGAACCAAACCTGGGACCTTTGGCTTTGTAGACAAGTGCTTTAACCACTAAATCATCTCTCCAGCCCTCCGTAATATCTTTTGTTCCTCCTCATCTCCCATCTTTTGTGTCTCCTTGTCTGCCTCTCTGCCCCAGATGGCAGTGTGTTCTGCAAAGTCCAAAGATACAAGGATCACCAGAAACTGAATTACCCTCAGATACCTTTTCTGAGAACTGCTCTTTTCCAATCACAGGATTTTAGTGCAGCAAAGAAGCTTGGGGACAACCTAGTCCAGTTGCTTTCATTTCCCAAATGCATAGCAAATAGACGTGGACCGCGATCCTGACCTTTCACCACACACACACAGCTAAATTTCTCTTCGTCCTGCTTTCAACCATTTACAGACAAAACAGGCAGGGATTTTTTTTTTTTAAGTCTTGCAAATTCCTTTAAAATATTTTTACTTTTATTTATTTATTTGAGAGAGAAGTAGAGAAAGAGAGAGAAGGAGAAAGAGAAAGAGAATGGGCACACCAGGGCCTCCAGCCTCTGCCAAACTCCAGATACATGCACCACCTTGTACATCTTGTTTACGTGGGTCCTGGGGAATCAAACCTAGGTCCTTTGGCTTTGCAGGTAAGTGCCTTAATCTCTAAGCCATTTCCCCAGCCCAAAAGTCTTCATAGTCTTAAAGAAAAACTTTATTAGAAAAATGTCACCTATGCCTCTATCAGTTTTTATTTTGTATAGGAAAAGTCTTGCTTAAAAAAAAAATGAGTATTAATGTTAAGTACTTACTGTTTTTCTTAGGCATTTTAGAGCACAGTGACATGGAGGCCAAATGCATCTCAGCCTTGTATGGGTTACTTGGTCGTCGAGTTAACCTGATTCAAAGTGTGAGTAAATCAACTTGCATTCTGGGTAAGAAGCCGAGGTCCTCAGAGATAGCAGCAAAGGAATCTGCTCTAGCATCGTGCTCTTCTTTCCTAACGTCTGACTCCATTCTCTCTCTTCTCACTCTGTGTGTCTCTGTGTGCCTCTGCATCTGTCTTTAGACACAATTATATTTGTAAATGTACATGTAAATATTCATATGCATACCTAAACACACTCAAATCTGTGGAGATTTGAGTATTAACATGGCAATAAGGGAGAAATGTATAATAGGTTTTCTTATACCTATTTATTTAACTACCAAGGAAGATCAAGTTAAGTGAGAAAAGTCATTATGGAACTATACGCAGTTAGATTCTAATTATATCATAAAAATAACTAATTAGCATGAATTCTACAATGTATATTAATTAGTCATAACAGGGCAAATTATAGAAGTTGTTATAACAACTTCAAATCTTAGTCATGTCTCACCATGCTCATGGGGAAATTGTTTAGCTCAACCACCTTCCTTCATCCATGGCTGTCGCCTTTGACACAGCCTCTGAGACCTCAAAAAAGAAAAAAAAAAACATAATAATCACTCAGCATAAAATTGCTTTGGTCCAAAAGTGACCCAAGTTACTCACACTTTGATCATTATTCTAATTGGAAACTAACCTTTTTTTAAGATACTGCCACTTTTCAAAATTCTTTATAAAACACAAAATATCAACAACGATCTGGAAAAACAACTAAAATAACCCTCCATTTCCCTTTTACCTATCATCACATATTTCAACCAAAACAACATACACTGGGGCAAAAGCAGAGGCAGATGTATAAAAATTTGGCTGTTTTCTATTAGTTGAAACATTAAAGAAGATAGTGTGGGGCTGGAGGGATGGCGTAGCAGTTAAGGCATTTGCCTACAAAGCCAAAGGACCCAGGTTCAATTCCCCAGGACCCATGTTATCCAGATGCACATGGTAGGTAATTCATGCATCTGGAGTTCATTTGCAATGGCTGGAGGCCCTGGTGCACCCATTCTTTCTCTACCTCTCTCTCCCCACTTTCTCTCTGTCAAATAAATAAAAAGAAAATATTTACAAAAAGAAGTTATTGTGCCAAAACATAAAACAATTCTACTTCTCTCAATTTTGAAAAGGATATAGTTATTTCGTATCAAAACAGCTGTCATTAACATGGAATGTGTTTTTTCTTTTCAATTTTAAAATTAACAAACATTATTTAAACATCTACAATTTCAAGTATGGTAAATATTCATAATCTGTGACCAATGAAATACACATAAACAGAATATTTTTGGATTCTTGATCTGTTTAAGATCATAGGGAATTCTTAAAACCAAACTGCTGGTGTGTCACTTAGATTAAGTTGAAGAAAGAAAAAAAAACTATTAAAATACATAATCAGGGATACTTTATGAAGAATGATATACAAATTTCTGATTTTTCTTTGGCCTTCTTACCACTAACTATGGCCAAAAATAGAGGCTTGAGGCAGAGGTCCATACCTGAATCTGTCCAACCAGGATTCCATATTGGTGACAATGTAATGCCCCCAGGGAATAAATCATACTGATCTGGAACATTCGTGGTGACCCCATTGGCCATTGGCACCAGTTCATTTTCAGTGGCCTCTGCTTTAACCAGGAGTGACCGTATGACACAGGGATTGTCCAGAAGATATTAACTGGAAGTCTGCTGAAGGGTTTCCAAGAAGCATTTGATTTTCTGAATTAGCAAGACAAGGCTGCAGGGAGAATATTCCAGCCAAGGCTCCACGCTGTTCACTAGCTTCCACATGGTGTGAGAACATGTTGCCCATGACTATGCCCACTTTCTTGCAGTCTTCAGAATAAGTATGAAGAATATGTCCAAGAGTGCTGTGGTATCAGAGTACAATGTTTGAAAGAGTACCTATTCTTTTTTAAAAATATATATAAATTATTTTTACTTATATTTGAGAGAGAAAGAGGGAGAGAGAGAGAGGATAGGTACACCAGGGCCTTTAGCCACTGCAAATTAACTCCAGACGCCACTTTGTGCATCTGGTTTACATGGTTCCTGGAGAATCGAACCTGGTTCCTTTAGCTTTCCAGGCTAGCATCTTAACCACTAAGCCATCCCTCCAGCCCATTTTTAAAAAAATATTTTAGTTATTTGCAAGCAGTGAGAGACAAGAAAGAGAATGGGAGTGCCAGGGTATCTAGCCACTGCAAATGAACTCCAGATGCATGTGGCATCCTGAGCATCTGGTTCTAAATGAGTATTGGAGACTTGAACGGCAGTCGTCAGGCTCTGCCAGCAAGCACCTACACTGCTGACTCATCTCTCCAGCCCAGAGTGCCTGTTCTTAAAGACAACTTTGGGCTGCTAACTCACAACCACTAGGCTTCCTCTTACTTTATTAAGTATGTTTACTAGTTAAAGCACTGTTATTGACCAGTTGCTAATTCACCACTAATGCTGACCTCTCTGCTTTTTTTTTTTTTTTTAATTATTTTAGAGAAACAGGGAATGAGGCAGAGTGAGAAGGAGAATAAGCATGCCAGGGCCTCTAGTCACTGCAAGTGAACTCCAAACAATGTACCCCTTGTGCATCTGGCTTACATGGGTACTGGGGAATTGAACCTGGGTCCTTAGGTTTCGCGGGCAAGTGCCGTAACTGCTAAGCCATCTCTCCAGCCCCTTTGTTGCTTAAAGTAGCACTTAGAAGATAACGTGTTTACTTCTGAAAAGTTAGTCTGATGTATAAATTTGTTTAAAGAACCAGAAATTAGTACTAAGAAGGTATCTGAAAGCTTGAAATCAGATACAATGTGATGGAATAGGTAACTCCATCATTAAAACCCTGTGAAACTTCATTTTGAGCAACAAATCACAAATAAAATTACTTCACAAGAGCCTTGAAACCACCATATCAGTTACTCTTCCTTTTGCTGTAACAAAATAGCTGACAAAAGCAACCTAAAGAAGCAAGGAAGGAGAGGAGAATAGAGGAGAGGAGAGGAGAGGAGAGGAGAGGAGAGGAGAGGAGAGGAGAGGAGAGGAGAGGAGACAAGAGGGGAGGGAAGGGAAGAAGGAAGGCAGTGAGGAAGGGAGGAAGGCAGAGTGGGTTTATTTTGATTTGCAGTTTGTGAGGACAGACCATCATGGCAGAGAAGGCATGGACAACTGGTCTATATCATCAACAGCCAGGAAAGAGAGAGAGACAGAAATTAGTACTGACGCTCTTCTTTTTCCTTTTTATTCAGCGCAGGACTCCAGCCCATGGACATGAAATGGCATGCCTGCATCCAGAGCAGGTCTCTCATCGCAGTGAAAACTCTCTGCAAACACCCTCACAGACATACCAAGAGATATCTTTTCTACGTGAGTTGAAATCATGACAAGATGACAATCAAGTCATCAAGAAAAAGTTGTGCAATACCTTTATCATCCCACCCCAAACTTGAGTCCCTAGAGTTCAGAGAGAAGGATGTGAGCACAAGGTTTTCCTGGACTCCAGCACAAGGCAGATCCCCCAGCCAGACTCCAAGCCAGTACACACCCACAGGCTGAGCCTCCACACTTGACCAGGTGTTGAGCAGGTCAGTGCAGCCCCAGGAATCCAGGAGTGTATGGAAGACTTGATAACCAATTTATCAGACTGTTTTCTGTTGTGTAACAAAGTAAAATAAAATAAAAGATGTTTATTCAGTTCACAGTTGGGGTGGCAGAAAATCCAATCTCAAGTGGTTTCCTCTTCTCCGTCTTTGGTGAGGCCTCCTTGGCTTGGAAACAACATGGTGGAGCAGCATGAAGGGTACTGGCTGCAGCCAGAAGGAGAGGGTGTTTGAGGATGCCTTCCTTTATAACACTCCACTTTTGCGAGAACTAATGTAGGTTCTAGGAGAAATGCATGAATCCTTTCTTTTTTTTAAAAAAAACTTTTTATTTTTTATTATTTTGGGGGGAGAGACACACAGAGACAGAGACAGAAAGACAGAGAGAGAGAGGAAGACAGAGATGGGCTCACGAGCAGTGTCTCAGTTGCTGCGAACAAAATCCGGATGTGCGCGCCCCCTTGTGGTCCAGTGCGGCATTGCGCCCTTGCGTCACTTTGCATCTGGCTAAACGTGGGACCTGGAGATTGGAACTGCTGGAGATTGGAACGAGTGTTCTTAGGATTAGGAGGCAGGCACCTTAACCCCTAAGCCATCTCTCCAGCCCATGAATCCTTTCTGAGTGCAGCATCTGAATGAGCCAATCACCTCCCTCCCCACTTCTTGTAAGTTTCACCACCTCTCACTATCACCATGCTGGGAACAAAGTTTGCAACACAAGAATGTTCAGGAGCCACATTTAAACCACACCTTAACCATAATGCCCACGTTCTGCACTCATACAACAGTCACAGACATATTCACTATAACAGCTCTTAGCCCTGAGACCATGGCAGACAGGCAACCAAGAATCTCCAATCAAGTCACTTTGCAAGTACTGGGAAAGGGAGCTGCTGACCCCAAGGTACTGACCTTGAGGCGCCACTGCTAGGATGAAGAACAATCAAGGCAGCATAACATGACCGCAGGAACAAGAGTAAGTGCTAGTGACTGAATCTAAAGAAATTAATATGTATACATTGTCTACCAAAGATATCAAAATAGCTACTTTAAGGACGATCAGGAGACATCATGGAAGTATAGAGAGATAATTCAATAAAATGAGAAAAAGTGGAGATTAGAATGCAAATGTTACTGGTGAGATTAAAAAAGTCAAGGTGGAAAATGCAATCCATGAAGTGGAAAATGTAGAGAAAAAGTAGAATTGATCAAGCAAAAGAAAAACTACATGAACTCAAAGACAGATTA
The DNA here is from genome assembly GCA_036365145.1 of Orientallactaga sibirica. Taxonomy (NCBI): domain Eukaryota; kingdom Metazoa; phylum Chordata; class Mammalia; order Rodentia; family Dipodidae; genus Orientallactaga; species Orientallactaga sibirica. Next base: position 14,716,623 of record JAEOAD010000035.1, on the reverse strand, counting down.
TGTGAAAACATACCATCAAAAGATAAAAAATAGTACTGGAGATGGCACAGCAGTTAAAGGCATTCAGTTTTCCAGCACCCATGTAAAGCTAGATGCACAAAGTGGCACATGTGTCAGGAGTGTGTTTGCAGTGACAAATCCCTTAGAATACCCCCCCCCTCTCTCTAATAAATAAATAAAAATATTTTTTAAAAATAAAAATGAATGAATAAAGTTTTCACAATGTATGAGAAAGCATCCAAAGAGCAAATTTTCTATTACAATTTTGAGAGGAGTAATAGAAAGAAAGATAAAGGACTGAAAGTGTGTTGAAAGAAATACCAGCAGAAATGTGCTCAAGCCTGAAAAAATATGTAATTGTCCAAGTATAGAGGGATCAAGTCTCCAGTCATATTCAGTCCCAGCACAAATACCCCAGGATATAATTTATAGTGACAAACTACCATAAGACAAGAAGACCCCCTAAAAAAGCAAGAGAAAAGAAGGAAGACATAAATAAAAGAGTGGCTAGCAACAGAATTCCCAGCAGCAAGAGCACAGTACAGAAAAGAGTGGAATGGTGTATACAAAGTGTTGAAGAAAGAAGGCTACCAAAACAGCCAACCAAAATCAGTGTAGCCAGCAAAACTGTTCTTCACATTGAGCCAGAACCGGGATGTAGCTCAATGACAGAGCACTTGTCTGTCATGCACAAGGGCCTGGGTTCTATCCCCAGCATTATAAGGAAGAGGAAAAGGAGGTTGAAAGGGAGCAGAAGAAGGAAACTATATATTGTATTCTTGAAAAAAATGCCAAGAGACTAGAAACACAGAATTTTCCCACAAAAATGAGAAGCACGGAAGGGTAGCCCAATGGATACTTGCCTAGCACAAGAAAGGGCCTGGGTTCCCTCCCCAGTGCTGCAAGAAAAGTAAAAACCACACAAGGTGGTGCATAACCTAATTAGCTAAATATAGTCATTCATGATCCATGCAATTCACAACTTCAGAAAATCATGTTGTGCATTATAAATACATACATCTTTATCTGTTACAGTAATAATAAAATAAAGTCAAAATATTTAAAATAGGGACTGCAGACCGGGGAAAATTCTGTCAAAAGAACTTGCTATCAAATGACTTAAACACCTTGAAGAGTTACTCCAGGGCCTATGAATTCCCTGGAAAATCTTCCAATCTTCAGATAAAGTTCAAGGTAAAAAAAAAAAAATGTAACAATAACCTCAAATTTTCCCATAAGACCATCTACAAGAGAACATTGTTATTTGGCTTCCCATTCAGCTCCATTTCTTTTTTCCATCTTTTCTTGGCTGAGACAAGGTGTTTGAGCAAGCAAACCAAGCAGGTTTACTGAGAATGAAAATTACCAATTGGCAGATCAGTGTATTTCCTGACAATGGCATTTTCTGGATCCTGTCCTCATCCTCATGCATAAGAGGAATTGATGCAATCCCTGGTCCTGGGCACCATCCAATGGGACAGAAAGCATCACAGCCTTCCAACTGCAGGAGGAAGTGATTCAAGGTGTCATTTCTCAGACCATCCATTAGTTCCACTTCAGCAGGATTTTGGCAGGATCATATTGGCCAAGACCGAAGAGATTCATCTGTAGTAATAATTACAGTTAGGCTAAAGTTTGTACAACTTGGAGCTTGGTTTTCTTTTTTCATGAAATAAAAAAAGATGAGCTGGCCGTGGTGGCACACGCCTTTAATCCTAGCACTCGGGAGGCAGAGGTAGGAGGATCGCCAAGAGTTCGAGGCCACCCTGAGACTACATAGTTAATTCCATAGCCTGGACCAGAGTGAGACCCTACCTTGCAAAAACCCCCCCCAAAAAAGAAAAAAAGATGCATGTGTGTATACTTGGGGCAACAAGTGAAACAAGCAATTCAGAATACCGTCTCTCATTTTACAGTGGAATCTTGGCAACCCTTCCCTCTTCCTGTAATAAATGCCTACATTTCTGTTCCTTCCACTTGTTTTTCACTTAACATGTCTCTTCCATATGTGGAAACCTTGCATCAATTTTTCTGTATCCCTCTCACAGTCAGCTTCACATTGCTGAGATGAACCTCCAGACTAAACACAGTTTATGGGATGAAGAAGGAATTTATTTGAGGCTTACAGATCAAGAAGTTCTATCATGTCAGAAGAAGTTGGTCCCCTTTCACAGATGCAGAGAGAAAATCAACACCACCATAAGCAAGCACATGACAGTAACTTTGACACTTTGCATATCTTAGGTTAGAATTCAGATCTGCCCCCAATATCAAGCACCCAGGATCTTCCCACAGTGACACCTCCTCCTCCTTCTGGATATCCAGAAGCTTTAATAAAACTGAAACTATTGAGGGGCATCCATTCAATGTACCACATTCCACCCCTGGTCCCCAATAGATTCACATCCAGCTCACACTGTAAATTGTATTCAGTCCAGCTTCAAAGGTACCTATGTTTACCAATTTAAGATTGTTCCAAAGTCCCACTCCCATCTGAAATTTAAAATTGTCTGTTAGCTGTGAGTCCTGTAAAATCAAAACAGGTTACATACTTTCAACATATCAAGGCAAAAAGTAAATATTTCCAACTGCTGTAAGGCATAGCAAGGAGAGACTGGACCAATGCAAACCCAGTAACCGTCAAGCAAACATCAGCATCTGCATTTCAAGTCTGATATCATAACTAGTGACTGACATTCCCCAGAATTCCAAATTCTACCCGTCCAGCTGAGCTGAATAGCCAGAGAAAAGTTCCATCCCTAGCCAAAAGTGCTGCATGGTAGCCTTTGCACAGTCCTGGTATATCCAAAACATCTTTGAATATCCATGCAAACCACAGTCCATCTTCAACTGCATACATTGGCCTTTCCAGCCTTTAAAACAGGAATATCCTGTTTTTCATGCCTCATCTTAGCAGAGACTTCTGGAACTGTGTGAACTTCATGACCCACTCCATGAATTTTTCATGCTTAATTCAGAGGTGGTCGAAATAAATCATGACCTTGAAGAGCGGGTTCCTTTTCCAGTCAACTCATTTCAAAAGAGCGCATTCCTACCATTCAGATTTTCTGGGGTGGAATCACCTCAGGCATTCTCTCCATTGTTTTAATGTAAAGCAGCTGGGCCATCTTCCTTAAGATTGTTAATGTGTTTGACAGTAGCAGCTTCAGTAATCTAAAACCAGTCTCTGTGCCAGTAAATTTTAAACTTGCTTGAGTTTTTCCAACTTTAAATAGTAAATTTCTCAGTTCTATATCTTAGCCAAGCACATCAGTCCATTACAGATTTAACCTTGATCAAACTTTCTGGGCATGAGCAGCAGAACCCATCCAGCTGGTATGCTGGTAGTCCAGTTCCAATAAAATTCTCTGCAGTCTTTCTTTCCCCTTAGAAAGTTCATAAGCCAACCCTCCAAGTAGAATTCTCTCTGTGTTTAGCATCTAAAACTATCATCAGAATAGTCCATGAGACTTGGCTTACCATTCTGGTAGGCATCTTCAATTGCAAGCACCAAGTCCATGACCATTTTTCCAGCACACATGTTCCAAAAGACCAAAATCTACATGGTCAGATACATCTCAGCAACTCTACCCCTCTCCTGGTACCAATTCTGTCACAGTCAGCTTCACATCATTGGGATGAACCTCCAGAACAGACACAGTTTATGGGAGGAAGAAGGAATTTATTTGAAACTTAAAGAACCAGGGAGAAGTTCCATAATGGTAGAAGAAGTTGGTTTATTTTCAAGATCCACACAGAGAGAAAGCAACACTCCAAGAACCCAGGCAAAACTCAGACACTTTGCAAATCTTAGGCTGAAATTCAGATCCAACCCCAGCAACCATCACCTTAAGGGTGGACCCCAGGATCAACCCACAGTGACGCTTCCTCCAGCCAGTAGGCTGGAGATTCAAGAAACTTTAGTAAAATGAATATATTGGGAGACATCCATTCAAATCCCCACACTCCTTCCTCCAGAATCCTCCATACATTATTTCAAAGAAAGTCATTTTGGAGCTCCACTATCAGTCACATATTCTTTTGTCATGTGGTGTGTGTGTGTGTGTGTGTGTGTGTGTGTGTGTGTAGTATTGTGGAGTATATGTGTGTGGTATATGCATGCACCCTGTGTACAGTGTACAGATGCCAAAGAAAGATCTCAGGTATCATCTATTGCTCTTCCACTTAATTTCCCAGAGACAGTCTCTCACAGAACCTGGGGCTCTCACTGTTTTTGCCACAAGAGTGGCTGACCAGAAAACCCCACAAATCCTCCTGTCTCTGCTCCCCTCATCACTGGGGTTATAGGCATGTGTGGCTACATCCAGCTTTTGCTTGGGTACTAGGGCTCAAATTTGGGTCCTCCTGCTTGCAAAGCCAGTGCCATCTCCCTTGCCCAATCATACACCCTCGTTAAGACTTGATAGGACACTGTGTGTGGCCTTGATTCCACTTAAAATTCTATTTTTCATTCTGCAAAGTATAGCTTGATATCTGACATACTGACAGAAGGTGATGGCCAGCGAGGCAAGGGTTTGCAAGTGAATCAGGGTCTCTTTTTTTGTCCTGGTGCTGGGAATGGAACCCAGAGCCTTGGATATGCTATGCAGGTGATCTATCACTGAGCTAATCCTCTTTTGAGTTGCCCCCCTCTGGGAACCTGTGGTGCCTTGACCTGATGAAGTTTAATTGTGACTTTTTTTTAAGGGGAGGGGGAGAAGGTAGGGTAAAGAGCAAAAGAAGGAGGGGTCCAAGGGAGGGAGAAGGTGGGATAAAAAGCCATGTAAGCTCGTCAATTTCAACTTGAGACATGGGTCTTGCTGAGCTACTCAGTTTGGCCTCCATCATGCTACATAGTCCAGGTTGGCCTTGAATTTGCAATCCTCCTGCTTCAGCCTCCTGAGTAGCTGAGAGACTGGTGTGTGACATCACATTTGGTCTGAATGTTAATATCTTGTGCATTAATATGCTATGCATTAAAGATCCCAGCTCTTATGATATATTACATAAAAAGCATTTAGTTAACATACTGGCATATAGGTAAACCTCAGTGTAGTAGTTTGAATGTGAATGTATGTCCCCTCATATCCTCAGGTATTCTTTTAATTTAATATTAATTTAAGTTACTGTATATTATAACAGGTTATATTGTTTTATTCCCCTTGTCTAAGCTCTTGTTACCCTGGGGACCCTCCTCAGTGGGATTATGGTATTCACTTTGGAGTCATGAAGGCCTCAGTCAGCCCCAGTGGGGTGGGCAGGGACTGTGCCTCAGGGTTTCCTACCCACTCTGTAGCTCTTACAATATTTTTGCTTCCTCTTCTACAATGTTCCCTGAGCCAAGACAGGCCTCTTGGTAGTCCAATTTAGTTTTGAGTTCTCTGTAGCCTCTGGATTTCTTCTGTGATAGCTTTGATTGATCACTATATCTGCCACCATCACCCTGGAACTGATTGTCTGACTAGCAGTAAGAACAGCATTTATGTCCTAAAAATAATAATAAAATATTAGGATGATTAATTAAGGAAGAAAAGATATGAGACATCCTGTGAAACTTTTCTTTCCATACTGGTCATAAAGAGAAAAAAAAGAAATTAATTAGTCATATAGTACATAGTAGTTAAGCATTTAGTCTTGTGGTGGGCACTCAGCTATCTTCTTGTCTTATTGATGGATCTCAGTTCTCCTCCATTTTCTTTGCGTATAAAATAAAGCAGATTATCCAAACTAGAATGAAAGCAGCTTGGGTTAAAATGGGTATGCAAATTTATTTGAAGGAATTTTGTTTGTTTGTTTTTTTTTTTTACCTCTAGGGGCAATACAAATGTTTCCAGCTGTTTTTTTTATTATTATTTATTTTTTTTAATAAATACTTTGGGCCCAGGGACACTCAGTTAAGCAAGCACTACTCTTCTCCAGAGAGATATTTTTAAGCAGTTAGAGCCCACCCATCTGTCTCCTTGCCGTTTGGCCGGCTTGTTTTTTTTTTTTTTTTTTTTTTTTTTTAAAAAAGTGACACCTGGAGGTGTGGGCGGTTTCTTTCTGAAGTCTGAGTTTCCAGACCATTGGATTCTGACTTGGTTTCCAGTACTACATATGAGTTCTGTCCCACTGAGTGATCCTCATGTCCAATCAGAGAGCAGTTGGTTTTGCAGGGTGCCCTGCTTATTCATGCTATTGGTGACCATTGTCCTCCAGTGACTCCCATCAGGCTTTCTAGCACTATGAAGGCTAACCAGGTGGGAGCTAGTTTCCCTTTTGGTTCCAGCATGATATCCCAATGTCCTGTGACCGCAGCCAGTGTTATCTTAAGCAATAGGGTCTTACTCTTAGCTTTGGCAGTTATTGGAGTATTTGTACAATGCCCTACATTGTTTTGGTGACCTCATAGGTATCTCTGGCCAACAGATCACAGTAGGATGGAGGCAACCCAATTCTGGGCCTGGGTTTTACTGGACAGAGTCCATGGTTTTAGGGTTAAGCATTTTTACCTTCTGTCTGATCAGCAACCTCCCCACACACCCTCTTAATGGTACTTTTATCTTGTAAGAGGTTACACTTCCTGCTTAAGTCTCCGGGAGCCTGCTGGAGAGGGCGTGTCACTGGGGGCAGATCTGAATCCAGACCAAAGGTGTGAAGAGAGCAGGATGAGCTCTGGCTATTGCTGCATGCTTATGGTGCTGGCTGTTGGTGGTGTCTCTCTGCTTTGAGCTATAAAAAGGAGCCAGCTTCTTCTGCCATTGATGGATTTTCCCCTGGGTTTGTAAGCTGAGTAAAACTCCCTCCTCCTATAAATTGCGTCATTGGTTGGGTGTTTATCCCAGCAATGTGGAGTTGACTGCAACACTCAGGAAATATTAATTTGATGCCCTTTTGAGTCTAACACCAACCCTAGGAAACAGATGAGTCAGGAATCACATAAAATCCTCCCTATTTAAGTAAGGAAATGTACTCAGAAGGGATATAACATGGTGCTGGTAACAAGTGGAAGAAAAATTCTGGGTAGCTCTTTAATGTGAGTTCAAGCAGGATGCTGGAAAGGGTAAGGTTTCGGCAACCTCTACCCCTCAAGAACATACATCCTACCCATTGGATCCAGAAGCAGGGACCAGTGATAAGAGAGATCACCTAGCATGCACAAAGCTTCAGGTTCAAGTCCTAGTAACACAGAAGCAAAGCAAAACAATCCAATGAACTTACAAAACACTATAATTAACAGACAATAGTGTCAAATCTGAGCCATATTGTTTCAGGCCGGGGTTACTGAACTGACATGACAGCATGCACAGCTCATATTGAGTGTTCAGTATTGGGCTTCAGTAATGTTGTGTGGTGCAACACATGTGAGCACTGACAAATAATTTGTATTCATCACACGATTGATTTTGAAATAATTTCTGGTCATTGCACTTTCAGAAGCCCTTTACTATTGCCAAGGATTTTGTGACCACTACATTCAGTCATTCAGTTCTGTGACCCCATATGGGGTCATAACCCACAGTAACTCAGTTTGAAATGGCTCCTGCATGAGGAAGGAGGACCAGGATGACCACCCCACGCCCCTGGAAGCTTCACTGTGTTGAGTCATTGTGATGGGTGCTGGCAATGTGTTCACTGTATATACAAAGTTTTCTGCTCTTTTTACAAACATACCAGTTTAATTATGGGAAACAAGTCTTATGTTATTTCCCTACCTTCATCCCTCCTCATGTAAACATGAAACTAGAATATCTTTAGATTTTATTGAGTTCAAATGTTTATCCTATCTGTCACTAACTCGAGTTTCATAAAAAAGCAATCATTAAATGAATTTTGGCTTTGGATGAGGACAGAATTTCCAAAAAAAGTTCTGAAATGACCCTAATCATACTTCTGTCATTTTGAGCTATGTATTATATGAAGCAATGTTCTCAGCATTCACAATTATAATATCAAAATATCAATCATTTCTGAAAAAACACTGAAGATGCTATGTACCCTGCACTATCAAATATTCATCCAGATTTAATTATTTATATAAAAACAAGGACATCCATCTTAGTATATACATTTCTTTCACCTTTAATAAATGTTAAAACTGTAAAGTTATATTTAAACCAAAGTATTATCTTTAAAAAATATGATTTATTATCAGGAAGTGTTTGATTTGTGTACCTCTTTCATTTGTTTATATACCTTGTGTCATATAAAAGCTCCTTGTGCAAAAAGAGGTCATGAATGGAAAACTTTAAGCAGCCCTGGTCTACAGCATGGCTCAGCAACCACTCTGCTGTGAAGAGTCAGACAGGCCATGGTACAGTCTTTTGTGACCCCTCTTAATGCTCAATGCTAACATATGGTGTGAGCATCATAGAGTAGACTATAGTTTGGATCTCCAAAAGTCCATGTGCTTAAGGCGTGGTTTTAGCATGGTGCTATTGGGACATGGTGGCATCATTAAGAGGTAGGGACTAGCGGAATGTCTTGAGGTCATTGGGGGCACCTACAGCAGACAGTAGGACACTGGTCTCCTTCTCTTGCTCTGGTTTGCTGTCTGACCATGAGGTGAGCAGTGATCTCTTTCCCGTATGCCCACACAAGGATGTGCCATCATAGATTCAAGCCCATGGGAGACAACTAGTCACAGACTGAAACCTCTGAAAGCAAAAGCCAAAATAAATGTGTCCTTTTCATATGTTGATTAACTCAGCTCTTTCTTACCGCAACTGAAAGCTGACTAGCAAGTGAATTGTAAACCTATGAGTATGGCTATGTTCTCATAAAACTCCATTAAGTACACTAAAATCTGGATTTTATCAGATTTATACATGTCACAAATTATTCTTCTTACCGCATTTTTTCCATTTACAATGAAAAATGGATATTTCTTAGCTTTTAGATTATAAGAAAATATGGCTGGACTTTTGTCTCATGGGCTATAGTTTGCCATTACTGGCATACATACTGTCCACTGCTAGTCTCTCTGAATATAATTTTCCTGTCTGCATGTAAAACATACTTGGAGCAAGTTGTCCACATAGCTATTATCATTACTACTGTATCATCAAATAATTCAATTGTCTATAAGCTAGATGTAATCATTTCTGAAGCAAAAGACGCTATAAATATATTATACATATCACATAAGTATGTAAATCGTTTCATGCAGGGAGGAACAGTTACTGTACATCAAATTTCCCTCATACAATGTCTGTGCACAAATACTCATATTGAGAATTTCTGTCAATTGCACAGAGGCACATGTTGATCACAGCATACTACTGTCTTGCTTCCTCCAAGTGCTAAAGATGCAAGTCATATCCCTTATTTTCCTCTTTAATGCTATATGATTTAATTTTAATTTTTATTTATATATTTATAAACAGAGAGACAGAGAGACAGAGAGAGAGATTGTGCACCAAGTCCTCCAGCAAACTCCAGATATATATACCACTTTGTGCATCTGGCTTTATATGAGTACTGGGGAGTTGATCCCTGGTTATGCAGGCTATGCAGGCAAGTGCCTTGACAGCGCTGAGCCATCTCTCCAGCCCTGATTTTACTTTTTAATCTATTAAAGTCTTTCTGGTATCCACTATATCTCTCCTTCCATATCTTCTCCATCATAGTAAAGTAATGCTGAGACAGGGCTTAGGGCTCTTTGGAAAAATGTCTAATGGAAAAGATTGTTGACAAGGCCATTGGCAACGATTAGGAATACTGACTAAAGCCTTCAATATCCTAAATATATAAAACCACCAGAGTACATATTTTCTCATAAAATGTGCTATTACATATAGCTGAAAATATTAATGGCTACTTTCAGATCCTTTGTAACTCATAAATATGGGGACCAAAGTCATTTATATGGCAATTAGCTGCTTTCATAGGAATTACTATGAACATAGAGAGAAGAAAAAAAATCAAAATTGAATGCTGTCTGGATCCATCCACTTATCAGTTAAGTGACTCAATTCTATATGTCAGCCCGGCATAAAACATTACTCAAGTTAATGTCCTAGCAAAATTATGTGTTAGGTTATTGCACAAACACTCAAAAACTAAGGGTAAATTGCTGATGTGAAATCCACAGCTACTGAGTTTCCAGGAAAGAAGGACTAAATGCCTGTAATGTATTAAGTGAAGGAGCCACTGGTATGGTGTCAGATAAACATATGCAAGTGATGCTAACGTGGAATAACAGAGGTGGCTTCCTCTCTAGACATTGACATTTGAGGCAGTAATTTGGGAGACGGGAGTTGAAGGGTTAACTCAAGAGTTCCTCGAATATTTTTAACAGAAAAACTTCTTCTTATTAGACCTTCCCAGTGAACCCATTAAGGAGTTCCTTCCCCACCACATGAGAGACCCCAGTGCTCCTGTTCGAGAACAAATACAAAGCTTTGTGAGAAGTTCCAGTTATGTTACCCCAACACTATAACGGGATTAAAATGCACTGGAGCAAATTTGAAACAAATGCAGAGTGAAACATTTTTAAAGACTAAGTTTATTTTGAAACCAGTAATGTAAACCACAAAAATTGTACATAATAATTGGATTCTGTATTACATTTTGAGAAATGTTGTTTGATGTTTAAGTCATATGAAAGCACAAAAGACCCTGGAAAGTCAAAGCACTCTTGCTGGGGATGGGAAATAGGGAATACTCATTTTCCAGACTTCAGAAATATACTACAAAGCCTCTAAACTTAAAACAGCATAGTCACGGTAAGGGCACACAGGCACACAGAAACTAGTAAGTTCCTGTTGTAGTTTTACTACTAGATATAGCTGAATTCAACCTTAGAAAGTGATTTCAGTCATAATGTAACATAGATTCCTCTTATGATGTGATAGTAAGAAAAAGGCATCTATGAGGCTGGAGAGATGGTGTAGCAGTTAAGGCACTTGCCTGCAAAGCCAAAGGACCCAGGTTCGATTCCCCAGGACCCACGTCAGACAGATAGACAAGGTGGTGCATGTGTCTGGAGTTCAATTGCATTAGCTGAAGGCCCTGGCACTCCCATTCTCCCTCTCTCTGTCTCCCTCTCTCCTTCTCACCTTCTTTCTCAAATAAAATAATATAATTAATTAACTTTAAAAAAAGAAAAAAGCATCTAATCCAATGCTTGCCTAATTGAAGCCGAATTCAGGACTCTCAACTGCAGTTGCACTCACATGCAGTTAAAGCTCAGAAAGGAAGAAGCCCTAAAACTGCAGGATGACACTGGTTTGCTGTTGTTATTTGACTGTGAAATGCCACCCTCAAGCCCATGTGTCTGAACACTTGGTCCTCAGATGATGGGGAAGTTGTGAATCTTTTGGACACGGAGCCTAGCTGGCATAGAAACAGGTCATAGGAACAGGGCTAGAGGGTTACAGCCTGGCCCCCATTTGAACCCAACATTCTTGTTTCCTGATCCATTGAAATGGAAAAGGTTTCACCACAAGTCCCTGGCACCATGGGCAGGGCCCAGCCTCCATGTCTTCCCCACCATAAAGCCATGAACCAAAATGAATCGTCTTCCCTTTAAATGCTTCTTACAAGTATTTAATTCCAGTCATAAGAAAAGCAGTCAACACACCTGGATTGTCTGGGTTGGTTTTGCGGTTTGGAGCAGAGACCTCTTGCAGACAGACTTTAAATCTGGAGCTACAGTTTGCACTTGGCCTAAACAGTGAAGCATAACTGGTTCCATCAGCCAGCAGCGCGGGCAGCTGAGAGGCGACTCTTCTCAGACCCACATTTCTCTCTCCACTCTCCAAAGCTCCCTTCGTAATTTAGCCTGTGCTTTAATAATCACATGGCACGATGTAAATTGGAACTTGAGGCCAATGTGGTTTTAGTACAGGCTGAATTAGTTTAATAGGAGAGCCAAGAGCAGCTGTGCACTGGGGCCTGCTGGGATGCCTCAAAGTCGGACAGGCAGATCCCAGACCGCGAAGTACTGGCAAAATGGTTACCCTGGAGCGAGATTTCCGGAAGAACCAAATGACATCAAATCATCTATCCCCCCATCCCCCAGGTACACCTTCTTCACTCTCTGAGTGAATTTATACAGAATGTCTGGCCATGCTGCTGATAGGACACACTGCACCAAAATAGGTCATCTTGGCATTTGAGAAAATAGCAGAAGCTATGGTTTCTCTAACTGCCTCCCTTCGCATACCCTCATGTGACAGGTGGACTGTCCTGTGCTCAGAGGAAGGGCAGAACAAAATGTTAGGAGGACTGACACACAGGCTTTACCACAGTCCCCATTCCCAGTGCGTTGGCTGAAGCCCCTTTTGCCTCTCTCCGCTGGACAGAAGCGTGAAACACCACTTTCCCCATTTCTCTGGGTCTTCGTTTCTGAAGGCACCCCTGGGCCACATAAAACTTATGTGGGTGGGCTTTTTTTCTTGTCAACATGTCTTCATCAGTCTTGTTTTCAGGCCCAACCAGGGACCCTTGACATGGAAGAAATGTTGAAATGTTCCCCTGGCATGTAGTTGTGAAGAACAACAAAGGTGTCTCAAGTGGGTATCATGAGGATGGGATGGGATGGGTAAATATTTTGAATCCAGATTTTTTTTTTTTTTTTTGGAGAGAGACACACACAGAGAGAGAGAGAGAGAGAGAGAGAGAGAGAGAGAGAGAGAGAGAGAGAGAGAGCGCCAGCTGCCTCTCAGCTGCTGCAAATGAAATCCAGATGCATGCGCCCCCTTGTGGTCAAGTGCGGCACTAACCCTTTTTCATCTGGCTAAACGTGGGATCTGGAGATTGGAACTGCTGGAGATTGGAACCAGCCTTCTTAGGCTTAGGAGGCAGGCGCCTTAACCACTAAGCCATCTCTCCAGCCCTCAAATCCAAATTTTTAAAAGGATGAGCAATAATATAATACTGAGAAGATGACAGGGGCTGTCTCAGTCTTACATATAAATATCCATAAAGCCTTACACAAAATTTATTTAGAAGGGCTGGAGAAGTGGCTTAGCAGTTAAGGCACTTACCTGTGAAGCCAAAGGACCCAGGTTCCATTCCCTAGCACACACCTAAGCCAGATGCACAAGGTGGTGCATGCGTCTGGAGTTTGTAATGGCTGGAGGCCCTGAAGCAGCCATTCTCTCTATCTGCCCCTTTCTCTCTCTCTCTCTCTCTCTCTCTGCCTTTCTCCCTCTCACAAATAAATAAAATATTAAAAAAATAGAAAATCTAGACATGTATGCACAGATTAGAAAGTTCCTTCCTTCCTTCTCTCCCCGCCCTTTCTCCCTTTATTTCATAGTCTGCCTCTTTGCTTTTGGAGAATCTCAGCTTGAATGTTTTCTTATTCTAATAGTTTAAACTACCAGTTAGTTAACCTTTTTGGTAAGCATAACTTGTGGTGGTGGTGATGGTGTGTGTGCGTCTGTGTGTGTGTTTCTTTGGGTGTTGGAGGGTGTTATTTTGCATTGAGGATGTATCATACATGAAACAAACAATATACTCTGTTTCCTGAGAGATACACTTCTGCTTTTGCCCATTTTCTCTGGCTTTCTATGATTTTCTTGGCTGTGGGTGTGTCTCTCATCTGCTCCTCTGGTTATCTTTCCATCCTGAGCACACTGTGAAAGGATATCCAGTGAAAGTTGACTTTGGGTTAGTACACATTCTCTCTCACTGTTTGTGGCCAGCCTGGGGGACTGGCTACTTTCCCTGAGATAGCTGGACTCCCTGTTACTGATGAGAAGAAATTACACTACCTCCCACCCCATGGAGCCTTCCAGCATACTTGACACCTCTCCCAGGAATTATCCCCCTTTCTCTTGGTCCTACCAAGGTCCAAGAAGCTGAGCTGCAGACCTCAAACAGATGTGGAGACCTTCACGAAAACCACACAAACCGCCTTGAGCCTGTTTGCTCATCCACTAGATAAGGTCACCTAGACACCTGAACTAATAAAACGAAATACAATCCATTACCGTCCGTGACTAGGAATTTCTCTGGTAAAGAAGATGACCTAAATAAACAGATGTTCCTGTTGTAATGACTGCTGCTATCATTATTATTATTCTCATTTTCACTACTATTATTTGATCAATATGTTAGTCTTGCAATACAGAAAGTTGCTAAGAGGAGGGTGTGGTGGTTTGATTCAGATGCCCCCCATAAACTTAGGTGTTCTGAATGCTAGGTTCCCAGCTGATGGAGATTTGGGAATTAATGCCTCCTGGAGGCAGTGTATTGTTGGGGGCGGGATTATGGGTATTATAGCCAGTGTCCCCTTGCCAGTGTTTGGCACACTGTTGCTGTTGTTCACCTTATATTGACCAGGGGGTGATGTCCACCCTCTGTTTGTGTTGTCATTTTCTCCTGCCATCATAGAGCATCCCCTCAAGTCTGTAAGCCAAAATGAACTTGTTCTTTCCACAAGCTGCTCTTGGTTGGGTGATTTCTGCTAGCAACAAGAACCTGACTGCAACAGAGGTCAAAGGCAAAATCCATAAAAAACAAGATGTCTATATTTAATTATTAAAAAATTAAGGTTTTTTTTCTATGGATCAAAAGCATTATAAAAATACCCAAATGGAGAAAAATACCTATGACACATATAAAATATAAAGGTTCCTTTATATTTAATATACTTTAAATATATATATAAAAAGAGAATGTAGGGCTGGAGAGATGGCTAAGTGGTTAAGGCACTTGCTTAAAAGCCTAAGGACCTGAGTTCAATTCCCCAGTATCTATGTAAAGCCAGATGAACAAGGTGCATTTTCTCTCCTTCCCTTGCTCTGTGTGTATCTGCATCTTTTTTCTCTCTCTCTCAGATATATATATATATTTGGAATTCACTATGTAGTCTCAGGATGGCCTCGAATTCACGGTGATCCTCCTATCTCTGCCTCCTGAGTGCTGGGATTAAAGGCATGCACCACCATGCCCAGCTATAAATAAATATTTTTTTAAAAGAACAAGAGAATGTAACAAGCAAAGTTGGTTGTGAACTGAAAATTCACAATAAATTGGTGAAAAGGAGAAAAAAATGTATCGTCTACCTGCCCTAGGTCTCAAATACAAATAAAATATATTAATAAATGTCCATAATTTGGTAAACATTATTTAAAACTAGAACTGAGAATATATTCAATTTGCCTTTAATAAAACTGTATGTATGTATTGGGGTCCCCCCCAAGGCCAGCTCAGGAGGGACGATAGGGTCTCTGTTGAATTGGGGTGAGCAGCACGAAGTCACGACACAGACTCCGGGAGTTGGGTGAAAGCGGAAGCGAGAATCCACAAACTCGTTTATTTAGCACAATGCACATAGGGTTTAAGGGGCTGCTAATCCTTGTATGGGGTGGTCCCCTTTTGGTGACCAATGACAGCCTGTCTCTGGATAGGACATCTTGTAGTAGGCTTCTCGCGAGCATGGGACTATAACTGTTGTCACATCAAGCCTGCGCAGAACGCCATATTTACAGAAGCCACTTCCTGTTTTCTTCTGCCATGCGGTCTGGCTAGGACCAGCCCTGTATTGTGCCATACATATCCTCCTTTTTGTTTTTATTATTGGCAACCCTGAGAGGTATGGCTTATTGTCAAGCCATTGTTGAACCCAGGCCCCAAGGGATCATCATACGTGACGGTGCCTGTCTTAGGTTGTTCCATCTCATGGAGTCTTACCCATCATGGGCTAATAGCCACCTAGGTGAGAAAACCCGAGGGGGATAGCCTGGTATGGTTTTTGGAAAGCCATTGTTGAACCCAGACCCCAAGGGATCATCACATGTGACGGTGCCTGTCTTAGGTTGCCCCATCTCATGGAATCTTACCCATCATGGGCTAGCCACCATCCTGGTGAGAAAACCCAAGGGGTATGGCCTGGTATGGCTTTTAGCATGAGGTCTGGCTAGGGGCTAGACCTGTATTGTACCATACATATGAGGCTGTTGCCTAGGAGGCATGGAAGGGCCAAGTGGGCGTGGCTCTGTGGCATGTGAACAGTCCCAGTGAGCGAGAATCAACTAGAGAGCCTGAAGAGGACTGGGGTAGGACAGGTTGCTGGGTGAGTTCACCCTAGCGTCATAGTCAGTAGCATTGAGTGTCCTTAATGGTAGCAGCTCAATGTAATCAAAGGAGTTGGAAAGGAATTTATAGCTGGTTGCAGGGTGAGGGGGATAAGTTTAAAGTCCCATATGTAGTCTGAGGGGTCTGGCATCATCCTCTTCAGCAAGGCTGGTCGCTGAGTCAGTGGCTGGTGGGGGGAAATAAGTTTAAAGTCCCGTATGTAGTCTGAGGGGTCTGGCATCATCCTCTTCAGCAAGGCTGGTCGCTGAGTCAGTGGCTGGACGGACGTTTCTGGCAGGAATCCAAACTGGAATCTGAAGTTTCTGGAAAGACACAAGCATACCCTCGGCCCTGAGTTAAAAGAGGGTGGGGCCCCTTCCAAATATTAGTAAGAGGATCTTTCCAGCGGACTAAGGGTAAGGGTGTTGTGGTTGGTTGGGATCTCCAATGTTTGTAGGCTGGGGAGAGTCCTGCCTCATCAAAGGTGAGAAAATTGAGGGTGAAAAGAGCTTCCACTAGGGCCAAGTGGGGGTCCTTGGGTGACAAAGTGGACTTTTGTTTTATAATTAGTTCCTTTAGGGTCTGGTTTGTTCTTTCCACGATGGCCTGTCCTTGTGGGTTGTAGGGGATCCCAAGGGAGTGTTTAATTCCCCAAGATTCCATGAAGGATGTGAATTGGGCAGATGTGTATGCAGGGCCATTGTCTGTTTTAATTGACCAGGGCACGCCCATGACCAACATAGTGGTTTTGTTGCCTTAATGACATGGGATGCCTTTTCCCCAGAGAGAGCAATAGCAAAAGTAAGCTTAGAGTAAGTGTCCACAATGACATGGACATATTTGAGGTTACCAAAGGAAGGTATGTGGGTAACATCCATCTGCCAGATAGAATTTGGGGTAAGGCCTCTAGGATTGACTCCTTGAGGCTGTAGGGGGCCCAGGGGGGTAGGGGGGCACATGCCTTATAAGTACGGGTTAAATGTTTGCATGGGCTAAGCAAGAGCT
Source organism: Orientallactaga sibirica (assembly GCA_036365145.1). Taxonomy (NCBI): domain Eukaryota; kingdom Metazoa; phylum Chordata; class Mammalia; order Rodentia; family Dipodidae; genus Orientallactaga; species Orientallactaga sibirica. Next base: position 14,699,607 of record JAEOAD010000035.1, on the reverse strand, counting down.
CAGGATATAGGGTTTTTAGATTAGTGGGGGATAGATGGAACCTTTGGTGTAAACGTCTGGCTTGTTCTAAAGGTGGCAAGGAGCAGACAGCAATAAATTTGTCTACCTGTGAATTTCCATCAGCAATAAAGCCAGGCAGGCCAGTGTGTGAGCGAACATGCTCAATAAACCAAGGGTAGGATCTGTTTTCCATCTGCAATTGTAAAGTGGAGATGGAAATGTCTATGGGATGATGAGAGGGCCTGGGATTGGCTAAGGGCAGTACCTTTGTCATTTGAACAGCGTAACTGCTGTCAGAGAATATGTTGACAGGCTCTTGTTGACAGAGCTCTAAGACTGATGATGGCATATAGTTCTCCTAGCTGGACTGAATGGGGGTTAGGGGACTTAAGGGCCTCATCTGATTGATTGGCTCTCTTAATAATTAGTCCATAGGTATGTTTATTGGCATCTGTAAAGGCCGAGGCTGCAAAGGGTATCGGCTGACCGGAAGGCCTGGAGAAATAGTTAGTCTTGATGGGTAAAGCCGTTAGGGATTGAAGTAGTTTGTGAGCGGGGAGGTGGTTATCTATCTCATTGGGGAATCCCGCCATTAGGATGTGGAAAAGGGGGTCCTCCCTAAAGAGAAGTTGAAGTTCAGACATGGGGATGGTCAGAAAGAAATGGCTTATTGGTTAAGGCATTTGCCTGTCAAGACAAAGGACCCAGGTTTGATTCCCCAGGACCCATGTAATCCAGATACACTAGGGGCACATGCATCTGGAGTTCATTTGCAGTGGCTAGAGGCCCTGGCATGCCCATTTTCTCTCTGTCTTTCCCCCCTCTCTCTCTCTGCTTGCAAGTAAATAAATAAAAATTTAAAAATATTTGTTAAAAAAACTGTATGTATGTACTCTGCAAGCACTTTCAAGTAGAGCTGACTTTCTTCCTGCCAGACTTTATTGAGTGTGATTGGTTCACAGAGAGACTCCTAAAGCACTTGGACTAAGACACACATGTCAACATCTGAATAATGAATGTCAGCAATTAAGAAACTGGAGAAGGGGCTGGAGAGACGGCTTACCCGTTAAGATGCTTGCCTGCAAAGCCTAAGGAATAGGTGTGATTCCTCGGTCCCACGTAAGCCAGATGCACAAGGTGGTACATGCGTCTGGAGTTTATTTGCAGTGGCTGGAGGCCCTGAAGCGCCCATTTTCTGCCCCCTTCTCTCTCTCTCTTGGCCTCTTCCTCACTCTCTCTCTCTCCCTCCCTCAAATAAATAAATAAGTAATTTTTAAAAAAAGAAACTGGAGAACATTTAGCAAGAAAACTAAAAATTACTAAAATCTAAAGTTTTTGATGCTCATATGTGAAAGAAATTTTATAGATTTATTTTTCAAATTTGATACTCATTCTAAAAATTGTTCATGATCTTGCTAAAAGTGAATTTTGAACAGGAAAGAATTTTTTTTCTAACCTATTGGTACAATTAAAAAAATTTTAAATTAAGCATGCTAGTGGAAATACTATAAACTTGTCCTATAAGGAAGCAATTGGAGAATACCGATTTAAAACTATGAGAGAAGGGCTGGAGAGGTGGCTTAGTGGTTAAGGCACTTGCCTGCAAAGCCAAAGGACCCAGGTTCAATTCCCCAGGATCCATGTAAGCCAGATGCACAAGGTGGTGCATGCATCTGGAGTTCATTTGCAGCAGTTGGACCTAGCGTGCCCATTCTCTCTCTCTCTCTCTCTCTCTCTGTTTCTTTCTCTCTCTCAAATAAATAAAAAGAAACTTCATTTATTAAAAAAAAAAACATGAGAGGGCAGGAGAGATGGCACATGCCTACAAAGCCTATGGACTCAGGTTCAAATCGCCAGGTCCTACGTAAGCCAGATGCAATGGTGGCACATGGTGACACATGCATCTGGAGTTCGTTTGCAGCAGCTAGAGGCCTTGGTGTGGCCATTCTCTCTCTTTCTTTCTTTCTGTCTCTAATAAATAAATAAATAAATAAATAAATAAATAAAAAATAAATAAAAAAAAACATGAGAGAAAATGCCATTAGTATCAAACATTTTTGCTTTGGGTAAGGAATTCTGACCCTCTTTCTCCAAATCTGATGCCTCTGTGCATCTACATTTGCACTGATTAGCAACTGGTTCCATGAAAAAGAAGCCAACGGTTGTGAATCTTTGAGAATCTTGTTATCCAATCAGAAGGACAAGAAGGAATGTCAGACCTCATCTTCCCAGGAGACCACCAAGGGTGTAAAGGCCAACTGCTGTTCCCTTGGATGTCACTTGGCATTGGACCCTGAGAACTCAGGCCATCAATGATACTGATTTTTGGGACAGCCTACATATTTAGTAGTAGTGAAGGAGATTCCTCTAAGATAAGATACAGAGATTCACCGCCTGATTTCAGTTTAGCCTAATCTTTGCCCACTTCAACTAAATAGCTGTGAAATGTGTGACAGCTCGTTATCAGCCATATAGGACATTGAAGAGTGCTCACTTCCAAACATACCAGGTGAAAATGCTATTTGCTTCCTAACTGCTAGGAGCTGAGGTACATTCAATACTTGCACAGGACAGGAAGGAAAGCTTGCCTTTGCCAATTGTCTTCCCTGGATTTATTCCACAGTTGAGAGAAAAGAGCCCAGCTTCTTTCAATCTACTATAACTGAATAAATAACATGTAAACCACCAAGGCAGAAAGTCCATTTCAGCCCGGGTTATCTAAGGATGTCTATCTTCTCATATTTTTACAAAAGCAGTGAACAGAGTGGGGGGCAAGTATTTAAGAACCTTTGTTTATTTTAAAATAATTACATACTTACAGGAAGTTGCAAAAATAGTACATTGAGCCCCCCTATGTCTGCTTTATCATCCAAATTCTTCACATGGTGATATGCAAATAACTGCATTCTAATTAAGATTACTAATAAAATACAAGTTTTTCAGTTAAATTTGAATTTCACATACTTTTAGCATAACTATGTCCTGAAATTATTTGCTATTTATCTGAAAGTCAAAAAACTAGAAACCTCACAGTTTTCTTTACTAAATCTGTGAACCCTTAATACACTGTAAAACAAGAAAGTTTTGGCACTGGTAAAAGACAGACAAATCCTTTTCAGTTTTCACCATTCACAAGTGCATTAATTTATATACACACATGGTGGTAGTTTGAATGCATGTCCTCCAGAGACTCGGGTGTTTTATTAAAGCTTGTAACTTGAATCTCCAGATGCCTGGCTAGAGGAGGTGTTACTGGGAGCAGATCCTGGGGTCCAGACCCAAGGTATGTTTGGAGACAGATCTGATTTCTAGCCCAAAGGGATGAAGAAAAAATTGAGGTCTGCTGTCTCCCTCTCCCTGCTTGATGCCAGTTTTGTGTTTGCTGCTTTTAGTGTTTGCTGGCTGTTTAGTTGTTTTTCTCTCTGCATGAATGTATGGAAGCAGCTTCTTTCACCATTATGGAACTTCCCCTGGATCTGTACATTTGAAATAAAGCCCTTCCTCCCCTAAATAATGCCGGGTTTGTATATTCATCCCAGCAACGTGAAGCTTTATACACACACATATAGTTTGTAGTGTTTTGTTTTGTTTTTTAATTTCAAGAACAAGAACAAAAAGTATGCGATGAAATTCAGTGCAAGTTCACCATAATTTTCCCTAAGCCCAGCCTGATTGACCCTGTAATGGGTGGGTTCCTATCATGTGCCAGGCCAAAACAGGTTGTGAGCAAGTGGAAAGGCTGGTGAAGACTCATAGACTGGAGGTTTCTCTCACCTAGAAAACTCAATTAGCTTCTACCTGTCTGGGTAAGGTCTTCTGCTTGGTTTTCCTTCAGACTTTTTTTTTTTTTTTTTTTTTTTGTCACATGAGACACAGTTTCTCGTGTCAACGATCACTTTGTTTTCCTTTGCACGTGAGTGCATGGTGTGTATGTCAAGGATACCATCATCTTCCTTAATCACTCTGCACCTTATTTACTGAGTCATGGTCTCTCACCTGAACTCTGAGCTTGCCAATTTGGCTAATGGAGCTATTCACCTTACCCTGAGGATTCCATGTCTCCACCTCTCAAATGCTGGGATTACAGCATGGGTGCTGGATGCCAGAACACAGGTATTCACGCTTGATGGTCAAGTGCTTTACCAACTGAGCCATGTCTAAGCTCCCACTTTCATGCTTCCTTTCTTTTTTTTTCTTTTTTTTTTTAATTTGAGAGCTACAGACAGAGAGATAAAGAGGCAGCAAGAGAGAGAGATTGAGAATGGGCATGCCAGAGCCTCCAGCCACTGCAAATGAACTCCAGATGCATGCTCCCCCTTGTGCATCTGGCTTACATGGGTCCTGGGGAATTGAACCTCGAACTGGGGTACTTAGGCTTCACAGGCAAGTGCTTAATCTCTAAGCCATCTTTCCAGGCCCTTTCACACTTCCTAACAAGAGGAAGAGTCAAATTCTTTTGCCTGCTCCATAATTTGTTTTCTGTAATCTGTAATTCTCAGGTCCATATTCAATCTCTTGGGTGATTATCTTTGTTGTCTTTTTTTTTTTTTTTTTTTTTTTTTTTTTGTCTCACTATGGTCCTCCAGGCTGACCTGGAATTAACTATGTAGTCTCAGGGTTATCTTCCTCCTACTGCCTCGTGAGTGCTGTGATTAAAGGCGTGCACCACCATGCCCAGCTATCTTTGCTGTCTTTAAGAGGAATGGTGCTAAAACTAAGAAAGAAAGGAAAATAATGTTGAAAACAAACCACACTTTACACAGCCTGAGCCTTAATGATCTTTAATTAAGGACTGCTGGACAGAGTTAAGTACAGATACTATGAGTGTGAGCAGCCAGAACCTCCAAAGGAAGTGAGGAAACAATGCACTCCCTTAAGCAGCATGCACACCCTCCTGAGGGGCCTCCGCCATGCCATCGCAGCACACTTTAGTTCTTAGCATGAACATCCCCCTGCAGAGCCTCCACCTTACCATCACAGGACACCTTAGCTCTCAGAAATAGTATGTTGCTTTTCTTCTGAAGAATTAAAGAGAGATAACATCACAAAACATGCAGTCTACCAAAATAATATCCTAAGACACAAGAAAAAGACATCTGCAAGACCTTTGACCCTTCCCCATCATGGAGAAGACTGCTATAGTTAACCTCCTATGGCTTCAAGCCAGTGATGAACTTCTAGTATCTCATAGAAAAGCAAGAAAACTGAGAATTTGGATTTTTATAGTCAAATATTTCAACTTAAAGAATGTCCCTTAAAGTCAAAATTTCTGTTTGCTTTCTAATAAGATGTCCCCTATATTCTGAAGTTATGGCAATAATAACAACAACATTTTTGTCTTTTGCTATTTTTTGGGGGGGGGAATAAAATCAAACTTGAACAGACAGCCTACAGAATGGGAGAAAGTCTTTGCCATTTATACTTCAGACAGGGAGATGATAACCAGAGTTTACAAAAATCTGCAAAACTTAGACACTGAAATCACCAAATTAGCTAATGAAATGGAAACAAGAAGCACAAATGGCCAATTAGTGTTTTTAAAGTGTGCAAATTTTTAGCCACCAGGAAAATGCAAACTAAAACTACTTTGAGATAACATCTCACCCCAATAACAATGGCTATCATCAAGAAAACTGACAACAAATGCTGGGAGGAGGCGTGGAAAGAGGAAGAGGAAATCTTTGTCCATGCTGGGTGGAAAAGTACAAACTAGCCATTATGGAAATAAGTATAAAGGGGTCTGAAAAAAATTAGAACTAGAACTCCCATATGCCCCAGCTCTACACCTCCTGGATATAGACTGCCTAAGGAGGTCACACTCTACTAAAGAGACATGTGCACACCCATGCTTATTGCTGCTCCATTTATAGTACCTAAGAAATAGATTCAACCTAGAAGCCCATCAACATCCATAGACACAGGGGAATTGCATTCAGTGAGATGAAATTATGAAATTTTTAGGAAAATGGATGGATGTGGAAGGAGTTATAGTAAGTGACCCAAACTCAGAAAGGCCAAAACCATTCACATGGTCTCTCTGATACGTGAGCCTTAGTTTGTAATATCTATAAGGATGTATCTAAGGGGGAACAAATGTAGGCATCACCTTATAAAAGTAGAATGGCAGGCTAGAGAGATGGCTTAGCAGTTAAGATGCTTGTCTGCAAAGAATAAGGACCTAGGTTCTTTTCTCCAGGACCCATGTAAGCCAGAAGAACAAGGTGGTGCATGTGTCTGGAGTTTGTTTGCAGTGGCTAGAGGCCCTGGCACATCTATTCCCTCTCTCTCTCTCTCTCCTTCTCATAAATAAATAAAATATTTAAGAAAAAAAGTATTTAAAAAATTTCAAAAGTAGAATGGCAATCAAGAGAGAAAATGAAGAATAGGAACAGGGGTGAGGGAAGGGTAAAAGGCCGCATGGGGCATGTACATAAGTGGGGTGAATACTGTAGGGAGGGGAAAGTGAGGGGGAGAGGGGAATTGTGGAGAGAAGGAGGGAGGAGAGTCAATTATAGCAAATTGCATTTGAAAATTCTAGAATGATACATGAATCTCTCTATGCTAACTAAAAATAAATAAATAACAAGTTATCTGTCAGTAATGGTCACAATAATTCTATATACCATCCCCTAACTCAGCAACAGATAAAAACAAGCATGAATTTATGGTCACATGTAGACACAATGGCTAGGGCCGTTGTACTCCACCTCTTTTTCATTCTCCTGGGCCCACTGTGCTCTGTGGGGGAGTTGAGTTCAAAGTCCAGGGATAAAGAGGTACACTCCAGCCCTCCACAATGCCAAGTCTGTGAATGTCTAACAGCAAGCATTACCATGGAGGGAAGCTGTGTCCCAGTTCACACGTGGGTGAATTTAGCATGCATTGCCCATTGTACCACTCTGTGTTTTCTCCCAGTATTTGCTAAATGTAGAAGTATAGCAGTTTTAGTGCATCATCCCAGAGGGCTTCCCTGACCAGGACAAAGTAACAGAATGTACTGAAGCAAGAATCATGTGATGATCACTTATCACGGCAGAAGTTCCTCATCAGGGTCTGACTGTCACAGCCCAGAGTGTTCTGGTCACATGGGTTTTTTTGTTTTGTTTTGTTTTGTTTTGTTTTGTTTTGTTTTGTTTTGTTTTGTTTTGTTTTGTTTGGTGAAATATGGCACAACCTGGGGCAACTTACAAAGACTGTGAGGTATCTATTTCATTCCTAAGGCATTTTTGGTATGGTAGTAAGGGGTTGGTTTTCTTATGGCCATTGGAAAGAAATTTTCTGTTCGGAATTCTGAGAAAGGTCATGGATAATGGATTAATTCACCTGCCCACATTTCCCTGAACACAGGCACAGGGTGAAATTTCCATTCACAGAAAACCCAGTATCTTCAGCACAGTGTTAACTCATAATCCTCTATGACAGATGAGATGCTAACTCAAGATTGACGTGGTCAATAAGATACTCACTGCCAGTTATGCTTTGAAATTATTACTGATAAAAATATGCCCCTCAAATCCATAATTTTTGTCTAGTAACAGAAATATTTTTTAAATTATTTCTTTATTTATCTGAGGGGGGAAAAGAGGCAGAGAGAAAAAAACAATGGGTGCGCCAGGACCTCTAGCCACTGCAAATGAACTCCAGAATCATGCACCCCTTTGTGCATCTGGCTTATGTGGGTCCTAGGGAATTGAACCAGGGTCCTTCAGGCTTCGCATGCAAATACCTTAACTGCTAAGCCATTTCCTCAGCCAAAGTAACAGAAAATTTAATAAACAGACACTGAAAATTTTAAGAACTACATTTTGACTATTATCCATTCCGTTACTAGGACCAAAGACAAAGGAATTGAACTTGAACTTGCCTTGGTACCAGTTGCTAATGCATAAGGTAGCAATGGACATGCTGCTTAATTTCTGTCTGTCTTGTTCCATGTACATGAATGGGGGGGGTGAAGTGGAAGTCCAATGTGTACCTGTGTGTGTTTCAAAACTGATATAAACATGGAAATCACTTCATAGTCCTCTAGTCTTGTTCATACCTGAACCTGTAATCAGGGGAGAACATATCTGTTTGCAGGGGCCTGTTTAGTTTCTCCTTTCTCAAAACAAAGCACTGAGCATGTGGCTATCTGTGTCCCAGGCATGATTCAACCCTATGTGGAAACATAAACCTTACTGTTTTCTAACCCGCTGCCTTAAGTAGTTCTGCAAACAGTGTGTCCCACCCCCGAGGCTTACTGCTGCATAGTTGGGTAGAGGGTCCAGCGGGTATCCCTTTAATAAAGAGTCATTTGGATATAATGGCATTAGCTATAATGCAAAGAGAAGTTGGCTCAATTTAAATCAGGTAGAAAGCCTTGGAGGCATTGGGGAGATGGCTCCATGGGTAAAGAAATGTACTTGCCATGGAAGTATGAAGACCTGAGTTCCAACCCTCAGCACCCTTGTAGATACCAGGCATGTTGGTGCACACCTGTAATCCAGCACCCCCAGAGAGAGAGGGGATCCCCCCTAGGTAAGATGACCAGCTAGACTAGCCAAATGGCTGAGTTCTGGCTTTGAGTGAGAGAGCCTATCTCAGTAAATAAGGCAGAGAGTGATAAAGGAAGACATCCCCTGTCAACCTCTGCCTTCACACACACATGCACACATATCCACATGCATGTACACATGCACACACAAATAAATGTGCAAATTTTAAAAATCTCTTTTACGGTACAGGAGGAAAGACAGAAAATAGGAGGCAGAGGGGAAAGAAGTTCAGGCCTTGATCTGGATGAATCTTGGGGGACTGGGTGTCCCGTCCTGTCTTTCATCATAAACAGTGAAATGAGTTCACCAAATGGAGGTGATGCATCACACAATTCTCAGTCATCCGGGTGCTCAGCTGAGGAAGTGGGTGACACCCCAGTTCAAGTGTTTGCTCTCTGAGAGGAGCAGAAATGCCATTTCCCTCCGAGAAAGACTAGCAGCAGGGAGCTGAAGTTCTTTGGCCTCACACAATGAGACGTATAGGTCGGGATATGCCAGTAGATGCATTTATGATGATTTATGATGACAATTTGCATATTCTGGTTGGCAAGACTCCCTCAGCACTTGTCCTGCCTCTGGCTTTGCCTCATCTGTTTCTGGAAGCAAGCATCTGCTCTGATGTCCTCCAGGCAAGATATTAGAAGAGCTTTCTCCTGACAAGGAGATGTGGTCCCCAAGAGAAAAACTTTTAAGAAACTGTGATTGAAGGTTTCTCAATGAAACAGGCCCACCGGGCACATCCTATGATGCACCAGCAAGAAGGCAAACCTCCCCCATGTACATACTTTCCATTCATCTTTCTAATGTGACAAGCTTAAGACGTGCATATGCGCAAGAGAGCCTCACCAGGCACTGAGGTAAAACCTCTAGCTAAAAAGAAAAAAACAAAAATCAAAAGTCAAAATAGCTGGGCGTGGTGGTGCACGCCTTTAATCCCAGCATTCGGGAGGCAGAGGTAGGAGGATCACCATAAGTTCAAGGCCACCCTGAATTCACAGAATGAATTCCAGGTCAGCCTGAGCTAGAGTGAGACCCTACCTTGAAAAACCACAAAATAAAAAAATAATTTTAAAAAGTCAAACTATATCAAGAAAATATATACCAAGAATAAAAAGATAATGTAGAGAACACCATGCAGGTGGAAAAATAAGTGTAGTACATTGGCTGCAAGCAATTCTTTTTCATGAACAAGTGGCGAGGGCAGGCTGCTGAGTAGATGATGTGGGAAAGCTGTCATGCTGTCAGAGACTTTCAGTTGCATCCCTACTTCATACTACAAACCAGGGCACACACCGTCTTAGAGGTACAGTCTTAGCATTGACAGGGAAGGTGACGAAGTTGATGCAGTAAAGCATGAGATTTTTCTCTATAAACTAAGGGTGGAGAAAGACTTCCTTAAATGAAATTCAAATGCCACAGGCAAAGCATTAATTAACTTGATAACACCAAAACCGGAAAATTCTGATGAATGAAAGATCCTAAGGAAAGGTGACAGAATGGGAGAAATGATTTTCAACTTATCAAACCAATGATAGCAGCTAGCATCCATCTAGTATATGCAAGGGATGTCTTCAAAACACAAGAAGACAGCAGCTTCCCCTCTGGTCTAGCACCTTTCTCTCTCTCTCTCTCTCTCTCTCTCTCTCTCACACACACACACACACACACACACACACACATGTAGCCCTCTCCCTCACTCAAGACCTCTCTGTAGAAATGAATGCTTTCCTCACTCCTGTCTCGGGGCCAGGGCCAGGGCCTTTGCCTATGCTCTTGTTCTCCTGGAGAATTTCTCTTTGCATCTCCCTTCTTCCAAGATGGCCACATCTCCCCTCCCTCCCTTCCTCCATTATTTCAGTCACACCTTTTTAGTGACAGCTCTCCACCACTCTGTTTTAAACAGTGTTCTCATCTCTGGCAATATACCTCAACAGCAGAGGACTTGCCTGGATTCCATCCACACACTGTAACACTTCTCCCCACCAGCAGACTTGGTTTCATTTTTTCTTGATAACTTTTATCACATTCTGATAGACTATATCTTCTGCAGCCCTAGCAATACCTATAAAGTACTAGGTTCAATGAACATTTATTGAATGAGTCAATAGTGAAATGAATGACTAGAAAGAATCTTCTCTTTTTAACATGATAATACATACCCACACTTGTAATCCCAGCTACTCAGGAGATGGCTGGAGGATGATATGTGCCCCCGAGTTTGCGACCAGGCAAGGAAAACACAGCAAGACTCCATCATTTAAAAAAAGAAAAGAAAAGAAATGGAATGAAAATAAAAGAAAAGAAAATCTCACCATCTTTTACCTATCACTATCCAAACTCTAGGTAAAATCAAACTGCTGGTTAGCAGATGGTGAAAGGCCTCCTTATGGAACTGCAGAAGTTTCCTTCAGTGTTCGCCTCTTTCTTCTCTCACCCTCCCTGATGGCTGTGCCATTGCCCCAGAGGCTGGAAAATGTGTTCTCATGCATTGAAGACAAGACACTGTCTCTCTGGAAGTCATTTCTTATTTGTCTGCCATGGCCGTTATAAACTCATTGTTGATTATGAGGATATTCAACACTAAAGCCTAAGGCCTGCAGATGAAGCATCCATTTTAATTTGCTTTTAAGAGCTTGGGTAACATATATGGGTTTAATATTCCATTTAGAAAAATAAAAAATCCAAAGGCCAGGGTCTTATTCACCTTACTTTGTTTCTCTTGCTGGGAAAATCTCCCATCAGATGAGAAAACCCTAAAATTTTACAAAGCTTACAGAATTAATTGCTTCACGAGTAAATGGAGACATTTTTCAAGATGCTGAGACACACGTTTTATTGTTCAATATCCGTGGAATAAAATCTTTGAAATGTGAGATGAAATAGTGTTAAGCGGCTTCACTAAAAGGAGGCAGACCAAGAACACTTGCACATTAACATAAAGCATTTATCAGATCTGCCAGCAAGGTGGAGAAGGCTGTATTTATTCCTGCTAGTAATTCTCATTAAATCTGTGGTTCATGGCCATTTTTACTGTCGCATGCTCTGAAACTCACCACAGATTATGTGAGGAATGCTTACAGATAAACTACCCACTAGAAAGAACTAGAGCCTCCCAGAAGCTCTTAATGAGTAGGAATAATCAACTAGCTAAAATTTTTTATTTAAAAATATCAATTGGTTTCACTATATGTTTTCTTCAAGAATTGAAGTACAATATTTCTCTAACCCATGAGCTTTTAATGCACGTATCCTGTGAGAAGAACGGTTTACAATTTTTAATCATCTTGTCCAGTGCGCTATTTCCTGACTTCCCAGTTCCCCTCATTGCCTCCCCTCCAGGCTGTTTATGAGGCAGTGTTTTATCAAGGTCAAGGTCCAAAGGCAAGTCATCTGCCTCAGCGTTTGCTCAACATTTTCAATATGTTGGGCCCTTGGGGTCTTAAAGGCAATATGAAGACACATTTTTAAGTTTAAAGAAAAGTCACTGGGTTTCCAAGTATCACCAAGTTAAGAAGTATTTTAAGAAAAAGCTGGCTTGGAGAGAAACTTAGAAACAAAGAATATTTCAGTAGGGAAAAAAAAAAACTTTGAGTTCCTTGAGGTTAACTCTGTGTGTGTGTGTGTGTGTGTGTGTGTGTGTGTGTGTGTGTGTGTGTGTACATGTGGAAGCCAAAGGACAAGCTTGGGTGTTGTTCCTCAGGCTCTATCAGCTTTTATTGAGATTGGGTCTTTCACTGTCTTGGAACTCCCCTAGCAGCCTGAACTGGCTGGACAGTGAGCCCCAGGGGCCTGCCTGTCTCTGTTTCCAGAGCTGGGATTACCAGCACATCCATCACCACACTCAGCTCTTTATTGATTGACTGATTGATCTTTATGTTTTAATTTCTTATGAGAAAGAGAAAGAGTGTGGGAGAGAGAGAATTGGCACACCAGAGCCTCTAGCCACTGCAAGCAAACTCCAGACATATGAGCCATCTTGTGCGCTTGTGTTTCCTGGTCAATACTCCAGTTGTCTTCCGTGAGTTAAATAATAGGAATTTTACTTTCCTGCTTCCATAAAATAGGTATAACTAACGACATCATTTACTTTAAACCAAGTGTGAGAAGAAGTGAAGATCGTCATTTCTGGATAGTAGAATTGTAAGAACCAAAGCACAGTGTGGTAGTTTGAATATATGGCCCTCAATATATTCAGTATTTTATTATAGTTTGCATCTGCAATCACCTTGCTAGAGGCAATGTCACTGGGGGCCAGTCTTAAGGTGTGGTGATGGTTTGAGATTTCATTGTAAAGATATGCAAAGTGTGCCTTATAGGAGTTCCTGAAGTGTGCTGTGTGACTCTTTGGCTGTAGTTTTTGCTCTGTGTGCTGTGTGCCTGGTTTGTTTCTCTCTCTCTCTGCTTGGCCCTGTGAAAGCAGGCTGCTTCTCCTGCCTTTATGGAACTTCCCCTGGATCTGTAAGCTTCAATAAATAATGTCCCTTCCTCCATAACTGTGCCTGGTCTGGAAGTTCATCTCAGCGAACCTGAAGCTGTCTGCTACAGTAAAGTGGTACCAGGAGTGGGGTGAGATGAACCTGACCATGTGGATATTTGTCTTTTGGAACCTTTGTTTTGGAAGAAGGGGCATGGACTTGGTGCTTGCAACTGAAGATGCCTTCTGGAGTGGTAAACCAAGTTTTATGGGCTATTCTGATGACAGTTTGAGAAAGCTAAGTGAAGACAATATTGAACTTCGAGGCTTGGCTTATGAGCTTTCTAAGGGGAAGGAAAGACTGCAGAGGACTTTGTTGGAACTGGGCTACTGGCATAAGGGATGGCTATGTTCCACTATCCAGGCCCAGAAAGTTTGATCAAGGTTAAATTTGTAATGGACTGATGTGCTTGGCTAAAGATATCGGACTGAGAGACATAAGATTTTAAATTGGAAAACCTCAAGCAAGTTAAAATTAGAGGCACTGAGACTGATTTCAGGTTACCAGAGCTGCTATTGTCAACACATTAGCAATCTTAAGGAATGTGGAAGGAAGGTGGCCTGACTGCTTTACATTAAAACAATGGAGAGGATGCCTGAGGAAAGACTGTTAGAAATGCAAACTCTTGGAAAGAGCTGACTGGAGAAGGAACCTGCTTTTCAAGGCTATGATTTATTTTGTCCCTGGATTAAGAATATGGCTGTGTCCTGCACACCTGGTATTAGTTTTGGAAGCATGAGAAATGCATGGAGTGGTCATGAATTGCACACAGTTCCAGGAGCCGCTGCTGAGATGCGGCATGAGGCAGGGCAGGAAAACCCTCAGCATTAGGCTGGAAGAGCCTTTGGAAGATGGACTGTGGTTTGTATGGAGACCTGAAGATGGTTTGAATATACCAGGATTATGCAAGGGCTCCCATGTAGTACAGTGTTGCCCTGGGATCAAAGTTTTCCCTGGTGACTCTGCCCAGCTGGAGGGGTGGAATTGGAAAACCTAGAGACTGTCAGTCTCTGGTTATATTGAACTTGAACTGCAGAAGTTTGATGACTACTGATGGTGGTTGAGTTTGCATTGTTCTAGTTTCTCCTTGCTATGCCTTATACCAGTTAAAAATGTTTACTCTATGTCTTTACATGTTGAAAGCATTTAACTTGTTTGATTTTACAGGACTCACTATCTTAAGTTGATCAAGACTATGAGAACCTTTGAAATTGGACTGAGTACAATTCACAATGTGTGTTAGTTATAAATCTATTGGGGGCCAGGGGCGGAATGTGGTAGTTTGAATATATGTCCGCCAATACATTCAGTATTTTATTAGTTATAGTTTACATCTACAATCACCTTGCTTAGAGGCAATGTCACTGGGGGCCAGTCTTAAGGTGTGGTGATGGTTTGAGATTCCATTGTAAAGATATGCAAAGTGTGCCTAATAGGAGTTCCTGAAGTGTGCTGTGTGACTTTTTGGCTGTAGTTTTTTGCTCTGTGTGCTGTGTGCCTGGTTGGTTTCTCTCTCTCTGCTTGGCCCTGTGAAAGCAGGCTGCTTCTCCTGCCTTTATGGAACTTCCCCTGGATCTGTAAGCTTCAATAAATAATATCCCTTCCTCCATAACTGTGCCTGGTCTGGAAGTTCATCTCAATGAACCTGTCTGCTACACACAGTATCCATCTTTCTTTAGTGGCCATGTAGACAGGGAACATTCTACACAGTAAAAGGCATGGAATAAATGTCCTTGTATAAAGGTAGTATTTTGGGAAGAACTCCATCAAACTGACTTTTGACATGATAATAAATGAACCCCTGTTACATTAAGATACTATGCATATTCTATTTTACAGAATTCTCATGTGTGAATGCAATGTAACTTTCATATATTCGACAGAGAAACATGACCTACTATTTGACTTATATTATTTATAAGAAAAATTGGGTGCCAGTCTGTTGTGCCCCACATCTGGGCGCCAGATTCCGGGGTTTTTTCCCTCCACCACCGGCAGGTAGAGCGGAAGAGAGAGAGAACCGGGCCAGCCGCTTCTCTTTAGGCTGAGCGAGAAGGCGGGTGTCGACGACTCAAAAAACCTCCCCAAGCCACCGGGGAAAAGAAAACCACATTGAGCCGGGAGAAACGTCTAAGGCAGAAATCTCTCTGTTTATTGTCAGGGGAGGTATTTATATATTTTGAGGAAGGGGGCGGGAAGAGGGGATGAGAGAAAGGTATAAGGGCCAATAGTATTTCATCACGTCAGCAGTAGCTGGGCGGAGGCAGTTTCGGCTTAGGCCTTGCTGAGAATCAGGCCAAAGACAGGTCGCCAAACTCAGGAAGTTCCACTAGGCCTCACACCCGGGCCTCATAGGGCCCAACATCTCCCCCTTTTGTTTTTGTAAGAACGGTGGATGGCATAGCCTCTGTCTTAGATTGTCCCCCTCTGGGAATCTTACCCGTCACTGAGTACTATGCCTCTAGCCCGTTGACCACTCCACGCCCTGTCTTAGGTTGTCTTAGCCTGTCTGAGATCTTACCCGTCGTTGGTTCGATGGAGGGCGGGGGAGGGATGTTAGGTGGATAGCCAGTAAGTGGAAAAGCCATTGCCTTTGAGTTGTGAACCTGTGGTGCCTTGACCTGATGAAGTTTAATTGCCTCAAGCTGTTGGTGAATGAATTGTGTAATTTATTAATTACACAGGGCCCGAGAGTGAGGATAAGAAGAAGGAGGGGTTCAGGGGGAGGGAGAAGGTAGGGTAAAGAGCAAGAAGAAGGAGGGGTCCAAGGGGACTGAGAAGGTGGGATAAAAAGCCATGTAAGCTCGTCTACAGCAGGTTGTCTTAGAAGTCCCGACTCCTCTTCTGTAAATCTTTCTGGAGCTTTTCTGGCCTCAATCGGGTCTAGTAGCATCCACACCTTCAGTTGTTCCTGGGGAAGAAACAGAGGCATAGTTCTCAGGGATGGGACACTCCCTGGAGAATTGATTATTATCATCCCCTTGTTGGGGTAAATATTTTAAGTCTCTTGCCGGTACCCAAATAGGTCTTTTTTCCTCTTGAGGAAAGACACATCCAAATCCTCTCCCTGCTGTGAGGAGGGGGTCTGGTCCCTTCCAGGCTCCAGTTAATGGGTCCCTCCATTTGACCCAGATGGAGCTGTAGGTGACAGCTGAGGTCCAATGTTTTTGAAAAGGGGATAAGTGTCTATCTTCTTTAGAAAAATTTTAAATATTTAGGGTTAATAATGCCTTTTTTAGTTGGTCATGTGGGGGTAGGGATTCCCCCTTTTGTTTTTGTAATTGAGACTTGAGAGTTTGATGATATCTTTCCACGATGGCCTGGCCCCGCGGGTTATATGGGATGCCTGTGGAAAGTGAGATTTTTTAGGTTTGGAGGAAATCTATAAAAGTCCTGCTTACAAAGCAGGGACCATTATCGATTTTGATTTGATCTGGCAACCCAAGGGTGGCAAAGCATTGAAGCATATGGCTAATAGCATGTTTAGTTTTTTCCCCAGCATATGCCGATGCCCAGCAAGCATGGGAGAAAGTATCAACTGAGAGAAAAATATATTTAAGTTTTCCAAATGGAGAATAGTGAGTAACGTGAATCTGCCAAAGGTGATTAGGGCGTAGTCCTCGAGAATTGGCTCCTGTAGTTTGAAGAGGAGGTACCTGGAGGAAAGGCTGACAGGATTTGTAAGTTTGGACAATTTTTTTAAGGTCCTTGACTGGCACATGGGGATATTTATGTTTAAGGCCCCTCCAATTTATATGAGTTAATAAGTGGAAGTGTGTAGCTTCCTCAGTAGTTATGGGTATTCAGGGCCTCATCCAATCAATTTCCCCCAGCACCTTTTGGAGTTGAGGCAAAGTATAGAATTTTTGAATATGGAGTTGGGGTTTGACGGGAGAAACAGTATCAAGGAATAACCTGGAGCCCAAAATCTTGAAGGGAGAGGCAGTTTGAATCTTTTTTGGAGATACCTGTAAAATGGCAAGGCATTTAGCAGTGAGGTCTTGGAGATCAGATGGGTTGGAATGACCTAAAATAATAATAAAATATTAGGATGATTAATTAAGGAAGAAAAGATATGAGACGTGTATTGTTAGGGTCAGTCCAGGGCTGACAGCAGTTTTTCATGATGTTGAAGTTTACAGATCTAGTGAAGTTTTATATTGGCAGAAGAAGTTGGCCTGTTTTTATATGGCCAAGCAAAAGAGAAGAAAGAAATTAATTAGTCACGCAGTACATAGAGTAAATTTATTGTAGTTAAGCCACAGCAAGCTTTAGGAATTTTTGTTAGGCACACTTTGTATATCTTTACAATGGAATTTTAAATCATTATTACACCTTAAAATTGGCCCCCAGTGACATTGTCCTTAGTAAGGCAATAGTAGATGTAAATTAATAAAATACTGAATATATTGGGGGACATATATTTAAATTACCACATTTTGTCCCTGGCTTTTAATAGATTTATAATAACAGTAGCAATAATACTTGGTATAAGGCATAGTAAGGAGAGAGTAAAATAATTTAAATTTAACCACCATTAGCCATCATTAAACTTTTGTAGTAACCAGAGACTGACAGTTTTTAGTTTTTTTTTTTTTTTTTTTTTAAATTTTGTCCCTCCAGCTGGGCAGAACTGTCAGGGAAAACTTTAATCCCAGGCCAACATTGTATTACCAATTGAGTTAGTTGGGCTTAGTCTTATGTTTTATGAATTCAGTTAGGCAGGCAGAGAGAGAGAGAATGGGCGTGCCAGGCCTCCAGCCATTGTTTACATGGGTACTGGAGAATTGAGCCTCGAACCAGGGTTCTTAGGCTTTACAGGCAAGTGCTTAACCATTAAGCCATTTTTTTTTAGTCCCAAGTTAATAGGAAGGCAGTGAAGGGTGGGACAATGTTGTGTAGGATATAGCCATATAGACTTGAAAAATAGTGAATGTCCCCAGCCTTTTTTTTTTTTTTTTTAAGTAAATACTTTGGGCCCTGCGGGACATTTAGTTAAGAGCATAGAGGGGGCACCCAGAGGCAAAAGGGGCGGGGATGGCAGCGGTTCGCCTCATGGCCTCTGGCCTCATGGCGGACCACCAGCCTGTTTTTAAGATATTTTTAAAGCAAGTTAGGAGTCCGCCCACCTGTCTCCTTGTTGTTTGGCTTGGTTGGCCTTTTTTTTTTTTTCTTTTTTTTTTTTTTTTACAAAAGTGACGCCTGGAGGTGTGAACGAGGTGGATGCTCTGGGTCAGGGGCAGTGTCCGGGCCAGGCCGGAGCCGCTGCTCAGGACCGTCCCTCCCCGCAGGGATGTCGGAGGAGCCTGGCAGACCAGTGACTTGTGTTCCACGCCCGCGAGGAAAGTTAATCTTGGTTTTGGATGTTTGGGGAACTCGAGTTTGTATTTGATCACAGTTTACATCCACAGAAAGCTACATGGAGTTGTTGTATGAGGAAAGAAGTTTACCGGAGAATGTTAGTGTGGAAGAATTTTGACACGCCCGCATTTTTTATCAGGGGTTTGAGCACATTTGCCTTAGGCAGTAGTTAAGGGCTGAAAAGAGATGAAAAGATAGTTGCCTGGTGGCGGTTTGGGTGGCGGCCTTGGGAGAAAGGAGATTTTAAAAGTTAGTTTTAGCCTTTTTTTACAGTTTTTAAGGGCAAAAATGAACTTTTCCCTGGAAAAGCCTTAAAGGTTGGCAGTTAAGGCAAGGAGGACTGAATTAATCCATGGGGCTAAAACAAAAGTTTTGTTCCAAGCGCCATGGAGGTTTTTTTGTTTAATAGTAATATATATGAGTACAACATAAGCATAAAGTCCCAAAAAATAGGTAAGCATGTTGTAGAATTGAGTTTAGATTTAGATTTATGATGGCCAGTGAACCTGTGTCCTTATGGGACGGCTCGATGAAATTAAACACAGTGTAGCTGGGAGCAGATCTCCCCATTAGGTTTGTTTTGTCTTTTGGGATGGAGTTTTTATTTAAATGAGGAGGCAAAATGTTTAAAGTCTCCTTTAGGTCTGCCCACGTGGTGTGTCCACCATGAACTGGCGCTTTTAAGATGGCGCCCCCACTCAAATGAGGGGGCAGGACAAAAATGGCGGCACCGCAGAAGCGGTCTGTCGGAAACCCAGAAATGAGAGGAAAGAGAAAAGAACAAGATATGTTGAAGTTTGGGATGGAGTTTTTATTTAAATGAGGAGGCAAAATGTTTAAAGTCTCCTCTAGGTCTGTCCACGTGGTGCATCCGCCATGAACGTACCCGTTTAGAAATGGTGGCAAACCGGAAATGAAAGGAAAGAGAAAAGAAGTTGAAGCAAGCACAGATTATAGAAGCAAAGGTTAGAATATTAAATATGAAGATTACCTCATAACTTATGAGGATACACCCGTCAGCAGTCCGATTAGCCTGTCAGCTTAAGTTTGAATTTTGTTTCATCACGTCAGGGTCCAGTCTGTAGTCCGTTTTGAATCCTCACACGTAGTTTCTCAGGTAGTTTTCTGTCCTCACACGGGGCACCAGTTGTTGCGCCCCACGTCTGGGCGCCAGATGCCAGGGTTTTTTCCCTTCACCACTGGCAGGTAGAGCGGAAGAGAGAGAGAACCGGGCCAGCCACTTCTCTTGAGGCTGAGCGAGAAGGCGGGTGTCGACGACTCAAAAAACCTCCCCAAGCCACCTGGGAAAAGAAAACCACATTGAGCCAGGAAAAACGTCTAAGGCGGAAATCTCTCCGTTTATTGTCAGGGGAGGTATTTGTATATTTTGAGGAAGGGGGCGGGAAGAGGGGATGAGAGAAAGGTATAAGGGCCAATAGTATTTCATCACGTCAGCAGTAGCTGGGCGGAGGCAGTTTCGGCTTAGGCCTTGCTGAGAATTAGGCCAAAGACAGGTCGCCAAACTCAGGAAGTTTCACTAGGCCTCACACCCGGGCCTCATAGGGCCCAACACCAGTCAAAATGTCCATCATTTATATATTAAAATAAATAAAGGAATTCTACTATATGGATATACTGAATAATACATGGCAATGAAAATCAATATAAATACTTTAGGGTATAATTTTAAGTATTTATAGATAAGTATATTGATATGGCTTTGATTCTATATTGTTGTATGATTCCAATTCTGTAATTCAGTCAAAATTTATCATTACATTGTATATTATATAAGAATAAAAATGTGTAATAATGGTGATAAATGGAAATCAGCTAATTACAGTGCAATGTGAGAAGGTGCACACAGCTCCTAGGGTTAGACAATTCATTATCTGGCATGGCTGGTGGATACGGCATATCTATTTTATTACTGGCCTTTACACGTATATACCTTCTCCCTTTTTTCTAATCGATATTTCACAACCATAAAAAAGAAAGCAACTCATGGTAAAAACACATAAATTATATTATAAGACTATCTTGTAGAAGTTGGTTTAAAGAAGCTAATTCATGGAAGTTAACTTCAATAGTAGTTAATTCATGATTATAGAAATGCAATTTTTTCTGCAAAATGAAGAAAAATAATAATAATTCTCCCCATCATATAACTCTATACATACTTTGGCTTCATTAAAACATGACTGTCTTTTTCCCTTGTAAAAGTTTTTGTCCTTTCCCCTTATGGGAAAATAGTCCTCACCAGGATATAAAATCCTCTTTGTGGGAAATGTCCTTCCCATGTTACTGAAACTGTTATTCTCAGAACTTTCCCATGTCTCCCCTTTTATTATTACATTGGTTTTCTACACAGTTTAGTCTCTTGTCTCACTCCATTCTTGAACCCAATAAATTACATAGACAATGCTAGATTAGATTAACATTAACATATAGAAGTCAATCAATGTGGCAAACTTCACATTTAACTTATTTTTATGAAATTTCCACAGCTATTTCAGCCTTAAGTAACCAGCCCCTCAGTTAGCCAGCAGCAATCAACACTGAGAAAAAAAAATTCCTTTAAAGAATAAGGTATCATTAGCAATTAAAAATATATTTATTTATTTAAGAGAGAGAGAGAGAGAATGGTCATGCCAGGGTATCCAGCCATTGCAAACAAGCTCCAGACACATGAGCCCCCTTGTGCACCTGGCTTATATGGGTCCTGGAGAATCGAGCCAGGATCCTTTGTCTTTGCAGGCAAATACCTTAACTGCTAAGCTATCTCTCCAGCTCTCATTAGCAATTCTTAATGATGTATTTTTAGACATAATGCTTTACACATTTTATAAACTACTATGTAATCATGTTACCATAACTTATGTACACTACAAATCAAAAAATTCATGTGACTTACTTTATTATGACATTTCCTTTACTTCTCTAGTGTGAAACTAAAGCTGCAATATTTCTGAAGTAGCCTATATTGATTTTATGCTCTTTATTTGTTAGTTTTAATATTCAGAGACTTTTGGATCTAGGTGTTTCATATTCTGCTTACTCCATTTTTTCATTCATTTGTTGATGAACAATTGCTAGGTGCAACATTTGTTTCATATTTACCTATAGGAATCTTGGAAGCCTTTTCTCAAGAAAAGATTTCTTTTCCTCTGCATAGGCTCTGGGATGGAACCATAGACCTGTGGCCACATCAGCTCCCTTCTACTGTTCCAGGATTAATGTAGAGTTCTCTGCCCTACCTCCCCTGCACCTTATTGCTGGCAAAATAATAGAGATAATATTAACATTTTCCCCTCAAAAAATCTATCATTTGTGTTTGTTCACCATGTGTCCTTCTTCTTTCTTGTTCACTCACTCCCATGGGAACAGTAGGGAGCACTAGAGATTAATTTCTTATAAAAACAGCAATAAATTAGATTTATGGTATTTGTTTTGTTTCATTGCTTTTTAGTCCAACAGTTCTCTGCACCACAGTTTATTCCATTCTACTTCTCTCTACATGTGCCAGTTTGACTTATTTTCTATCTCTGGAGAATAAGAGGGCAAAGAGGTTTATTTAGCTTCATTTATAAATATAAAACGAGTCATAAGTGTCTTGGGGTTAATACCCAACTGGGCTTAGTCCAGGAATGTTGGATTTTTCAGAGGTTATTTATAAGCTGCCCTTTGAGTTCTAGAGTAATATGTGTGCTGGGCACTTTTGCCAGGGGCACAGGATTAGTAATGACCTGAGAGACATTAATTTTGGAGAAACATAACATAATAATATAGATTAAAGTAGTAGTTATGAACATTAGAATTACCTTCTTTTTCTGTCACAATCCACAGATATGCAGAGCTTGATTAAAACATTTTTTCCTTCCTTCCTTTGTTGAAATGTTTATTTCCAATAATACTTTGGCAAAACCAAGATATAACTACATATCAAACACAACATTTGGCTTGGGGATAAAGAGATTTTTCTAAAGCAAAAAAGAAAAAAAAAAAGAAGCAAGTTCCTGTGCTGAGTAATGATAAATTTTGTGTCCTCAAGACTCTTTCTATTTTCCTCACTTGACTCTTAAACAAACTTTGGAGAGTTTCAGCTTTGGGTAAGGTGTGAGAGAATTTTTTGGAATGTTTTGGTTCTACCATGTGTACAATGGTGTCCACTCTACATTTTTATAGCCAATGGCCCTGTCCCTTCCCACACACACAAAACTTCTCTGTTCTGCACGGGTGTGTAGAACACTCTGTGATGGCCTTAGTTGCTATTACCAAGGGTAGAAAAAGAGTGCAGAGACTTAGCTCTTTTAGAGATGAATCTAGAAAAGTCTGTGCAGTAGTTCACACTTGTGTTTTAGATTTTCTTTCTGTCTGTGGTATTTCTCTCTTCTTTCTCCCCACCCCAGTCTCTACAGTGTAGGAACCTGAGCCCACGGATGTGTCAAAGGCTTCACCCAGGTAAAACATGGACTCTCAACTACCTCCCAATATTTCAGTGATTCAAGCTTGAAAAAAACATGGGAAAACCCACTTAGCAACTAATTTATACCAACATGAGAATAACTGTAACTGTTAAATTCCCAGAAAGGGCTGGAAATATGGTCCACTGGTTCAAACCTTTGTTTGCAAAGCCTAACAACCCCAGGTTTGATTCCCCAGTACATAAAGTCAGATGCATGGAGTGGTGCATGCATCTGGAGTTTGTTTGCAGTGGTTCAATGTCCTGGCATGTCCATTCTCTCTCTCTTCTATCTGTTTCTCTTTGTTTGCAACTAAAGTATTTTAAATTCCCAGTAGTATTTTTAATTTTAAAACTGCATGCTTTGGGCTAGAGAGATGACTCCGTGGCTAAAGGAGCTTGTTTACAATGCTTACAGATTTGGGTTCTATTTCTCAGTACCCACATTATGCCAGATGCACAAGGTGGTAGGCACATATATCTAGAGTTTATTTGCCACTGCAAGAGGCCTTGGTACACTTATCCTCTCTCTCTCTTATTCTGTCATAAATAAATGAAAAATTTTAACTAAAGACTGCATGGTTCTAGCTGGATGTGGAACCACATGGCTATAATCCTAGCACTCACAAGGCTTAGATAGGATTGCCCCAAGTTTCAGACCAACTGGGCTACACAGAAAATACAAGGCCAGCCAGAGATGTATAGCAAGACCATGTCTCAAAATTATAATACTATTAATATAAATGATATTTATAAACATTTGTATTTATAAATAATATAAATGATGATAATAATAAATCTAGGAGTTTCTCTAAACAAACTATCAAACTGATGGTCTTTCAGGACATGTGGAAGATATTCTGCACTTTTCTTTTCCTTCACATCCTTCCTTGTTGCTCTATTATACAATGTAGGAAAGTTATACACAAAGAAAGGAATAGTGAACACCATGATTATATAGGTCAAGCATATTGTAACTTAGAGCAGAGTTTAGAAAAAGGAGAAATAATCAACAGACTGTCATTGAGAATGACAATGGTGATGAAGAGAAATCTTAAAAATGTCTTCCATAATCCGATGATGATGTTTGTTTCCACTTTACCTTATAAGCCTTTCTTTTAAGGCCTTCACATTGAGGAATAAGGAATGACATAGTAAAAGATATGTTAGAAAGTCATGGCTACACTTTACCCAATATATCCTGTTGGGGTCCCTCCTAGGGCCAGCCCAGGAGGGACAGCAGAGTCTCCGCCAGGTGGGGGTGAGAGGCGTGGAGTCACGACATAGACTCTGGGAGGTGGGTGGAAGCAGGCAGAGGGCAAGCTGCTGCAAACTCGTTTATTCAAGGAAGTGTAGGGGCTTTAAAGGGTTTGGCTGGCCAATCATTGTATGGGGTGGTCCCCTTCTTGTGACCAATGACAGCTAGTCTCTGGGCAGATCATCTTGCAGCAGGTTTCTCACGAGCCTGAGACTGTAGCTGTTGTCACTCCAGGCCTGTGTGGGAAGCCACTTCCTGGTTTCTTTTAGCATGTGGTCTGGCTAGGGCCTGACCTGCATTGTGCCATACAATATCCCACATATTACACAAATATTAATTGTTCCCTGGCTTATGTTCTCTGAGGTGATACAGAATAAGGTCACTTTAAGGCAATTATACTGACAAGAATACATTGGTAATTACAAAATGATATATACACTCATCCATGAAATTAAGCCATCACTTCATCTCCAACAGACACCTATATAAACAGTGGAGGAGTGTGCTTCTTATGCACCTGTGACATAGCTTAGGTCATCGCACCATTTTTGAACTCTTCCTGTACATTTTCTGACCTGAACTAGGATAGAAGGCCATGTTATGATATCACATCTCCTTAGCTGGGAAGCAGAGCTCTACCAGGAGGGGAAGGAGGCAAAATAAGGTAATGGGGGTGAATATGAACAAAATATAATTATATACATGCACAAAATTGTCAAAAATAAATTTTAAAAAATTCAAAGAAAGAAAATATCAAGCTTTTATGTTAAAACTATAAGCTAGGGTTGGGGAGATGGACAGTTGGTAGAGTGCTTGCCACATAAGCATGAGGAGTTGAGTCGGGGTCCTCGGCACCTACACAAAAGCCAGGTGTGGTTGTGCACCTATAGTATCAGACTAGCTGAATCTGTGAGTTACAGGGTCAGTGAGAAACCCTCTCTCAAAAACTACGGTGTGGAGTGATTAGGGAAGACACTCAGTATTAACCTTTAGCCTCCACATACACACATGCATGTGCATCTGCACATATACACATGTACCCATGTACATATTAACAGGCATGCATACACATATGAACACACACACATGCAAAAAAAAAAAAAACTCTCTGTGGGATATTATTTCTCTCCTCTGGCAAAAACAGAACTTAAAAGCTTTAGAATGGTCATACCACATGATTGTGTTCTTGCCTAATTGATAACGTTTTCTTTGACAGAAAAGACTAACTGATGATGGAACATATGAGAAATGAAGCATACTGTGCTGTATTACTCATCGTGAGCATCCCACAGAGGCTCTATGTTGAAGGCTCAGTTCTTAGTTCGGTGTTATTGGGAGAAAGCTAAAGCTTTAAGATGTGGTAGTAGTGAGATGTCTTCTGCTCACTGGGCTGGAAGAGCATGATATCAAAGAACCTAGCACCTTCCTCTTCCTGTCTCCACATCCCAGCCATGAGGTAAGAGGTTTTTCTTTATCACATACTTCTTCCATGCCGTGCTCCCTCACCACAAACCCATAGCAACAGGACCAATGGACCATGGTCCAAAACCTCTAGAACCTGGGACAAAATCCTCTAATATCTAGGGCTAGAGAGATGGCTTAGTGGTTAAGGTGTTTGCCTGAGAAGCCTAAGGATCCAAGTTCAACTCCCCAGAACCCACATAAGCCAGATGCGCATGGTGGAGTATGCATCTGGAGTTCGTTTGCAGTGACTAGAGGCTCTAGTACTCTCTCTCTCTCTCTAACAAATAAATAAAAATAAAATATTTTTTAAACTCTAAAGCCTTCTTTATATGCTGATTATCTCAGCTATTGGTTAGAGTAATAGAAAGCTGAATGATATTATGACTAAATATACTAAGGAAATTTCAGGTAGAGGAAAACAGAGTGTTATTCAGAGTTGTTTAGTCAATCACAAAATTAAAAAGAATAGTGACATAATTCTTGAAACCCTTAATTGGTTCTGCATTACACAACCAGCTTTCATTCAGCATGTCTTTCTGAGGTGTGATTCAGTAAATAATGTGATATTACTCAAAGGCGGTGATAGCCCAGGGAGTAGATTTCCACTTCCTCGTTATCCAGCAAGTGCTATCTCCTATGGGCAGTAAGTCAACCTGAACATATCATTACCTTCCTCATTTCAACAAATCAGTTCTGGCTAATAGCTCAAAATTGTTTAAATAGGATGTTCTGTGACAGGCAGCTCTGGGAGTGATGAGAAAATAATGGGTCTCTCCTTTAGGCAAAAATAATTAGCAATAAGGAGTTGTCCAAGTTCAATTAAGTACTGATTTGCCAACACATCAAAGAATACATTAGACTATAGAGTGTCCAGGACAGGATTGATCTGAAGCAAAATGAATAAGCAAATGCAAACAAAAGGGCTCTCACTAGCTTGTTTCTTTTTCTTCTACTTGGTCCAACCTCAAAGCTTTTGTCAATCAAAACTCTTACCTACCTGAGAGAACAATAATGAAAACGCTTCTGTCTCTCAAGAGATAAGTCTTTAGACATATACAGAGATTGAAATTTTCACATACTCATTACTGACTCTCAAAATATTTTGTCGATAACTATTATATAAATACTGCATCAGGAAGCACCCTAAAGAATCTGAAACTGCTAGGTAATTGTAGGTGTTGGTTCACAGGCAAGGGAGTGCCTTCTGTGTATACTTCCATAGCTGCCTTCTGTGTATAGAGCTGAGACTATCTTCACCAATAGTACGAGAACTGACTTAGAAGAATGCAGGAACTGGCTTTGAAAGAACTATCACAACTTCCCTAGTCCCTGCATTGGCCTGTAGATGTGAACTTCTTACATTATTTGGGGAAAATAAGTAGCAAAGGAAGCTGTTTCAAAGATCAAGATTAGGAGGGTACACGTCAAATATTTGCACCTCCTGGGTGATGCTGTAAGTAAACTTATTAGTCAGCCTAGCTCATTGTTAAGATAACCAGGAGTATCTTAAAAAAAAAAAAAACTATGTTCATGATTCTTCAACTCTACTGTGTACAAAAGCCCCAGGGAAGCAGGGCGTGGTGGCGCACGCTTTTAATCCCAGCACTCAGGAGGCAGAGGTAGGAGGATTGCCATGAGTTCAAGGCCACCCTAAGACTACAGAGTAAATTCCAGGTCAGCCTGGGATAGTGTGAGACCTTACCTTGAAAAACAAAAAAACAAACAAACAAACGAACAACAAAAAAAAAAAAAAAAACAGGGAAGAGCCGGGCATGGTGACACACGCCTTTAATCCCCACATTTAGGAGGCAGAGGTAGGAGGATCACCGTGAGTTAGTGACTTCCAGGTTAGCATGGACTAGAGTGAAACCCTACCTTGAAACAACAACAACAACAACAACAACAAAAACCAAAGGGAATTTTTGTAGGTTGGAGATTCTACTTTTTTTTGGTTTTCCGAGGTAGGGTCTCCCTCTAGTCCAGGCTGACCTGGAATTTACTATGTAGTCTCAGAGTGGCCTTGAACTCACTGTGATCCTCCTACCTCTGCCTGGGAGTGCTGGGATTAAAGGCGTGTGCCACCATGCCCAGCCAAGGTTCTGCTTTTATGGGTATAGGTTGGAGCCTCCAGTTTTGCTCTTCTGATAAGTTCCAAGGTGAATCTGGTGGTGGTGGTCTATGACTTTGGAATCAGCACTGTAAGTTTTGGTCTGAATATAGAAATTCTTGTACTCATGCTTTATAAATAGTAACACATTGTATTTTAATAAACAGTGACTATATCATTTTTAAAAAAACAAGTTCCATTCTATTTTAGTTATAATATGGGCTTCAAAATGTCTCTTTTATTTCTCAAGTGTTTGACAGTTTTAAATACTCTCTATTAGCAATTTCTGCCCACTATACTTTCTGTGACCTGCTCCTTTTATTTCACATCAATACTGTAAGAGTCATTCACGTTCACAGCTGCAATTCCATTCATTCATGGAAAAAAATGTATTTATTTACTTATTTAAGAGAGAGAGAGAGAGAAATAGGCAGGTAGGAGAGAGAGGAAGAGAGGGAGAGAATGAGTTTACCAGGGCCTCCAGCCACTGCATATGAACTCCAGATGTGTGCATCTGACTTACGTGGGTCCTGGGGAATAGAATCTGGGTCCTTTGGCTTTGCAGGCAAGTGCTTTAACCACTAAGCCATCTTTCCAGTCTGAAAAATGTATTTTGATATGGAAACATAAATTTAGACCTAAAAATATCACATTATACTAAAAAATAAACTGTAAATTGAAAAAGTTACATGTGGGGGAAAATCATAGTACAAAACATAGCAGGATGTATTTATATCATGAGAGTCAAGAAGTTTATTTAGGGGCTGGGTAGATGGCTTAGTGATTAAGGAACTTTTCCGTGAAATATAAGGGCCCAAGTTCAATTCCCCAGTACCCACATAAGCCAGATGTAAGAGGTAGTACATGAGTATGGAGTTTGTTTGCAGTGGCTACAGGCCCTGCTGCACCCATTCTCTCTCTCTCTCTCTCTCTCTCTCTCTCTCTCTCTATATATATATATATATATATATATATATATATTATTTTAAATCTTATTATTTAATATCAAAAAGCACAAATCTTTAAAATAAATGTTGATAATGACTATATAAAAATTTAAATTGACAGCTATGTGTTTTTGTTGGGTATTTTTGTTTGTTTGTTTGCTTTTTGAGATGAGGTTGTTATCATGTAGCCCAAGCTGGTTTTGAACTCTTGATCCTACTCTTTCTTCCCAAATACTAGTATTATAAACACATACCAGACCCCCTCCCCAACTTTTAGGTAAGATTGTAACATGTCAAGACAAGTGACAATAATTATAGGGTATAACTTCTAGAAAAAGATCAATATGCAGAATTCATAAAGAACTTTTCCAAACACATAAAAATGATAAATGAGATCATGGAAAACTAGTTTAAGAAAAGTTAAGTTCCATAGAAAGACACCAAATTGATTATTGTATTACTAGGTTTCTGCCACTATAATATAATACCTGACACAGGGGATTTATGAAGTAAAGTGAGATTTGTGTTTAGCTCAACGTTCTGGAGAGGTAAGTCTAAGATTTGGCAGCCCCTTGGCTTGGGCGTATGTAAAATCATGGTAAGAATACATGTGAGAGCATGCGTACTAATCTCAAGGCAGAAGAAGAGAGAGAGGGAGGGAGAGAGAGAAAATCAGTTACTCTCCATCATATATGTAGGTTCGTGTGCCCACTACCACAGTCAGGACTGAACAGCTCCAGTATCATAAGGCTCCCCCCGCCATGTTTCCCTTCTGTATGAGTGCACCCACCCTCCCTACTCCTGTTTCTATACCTAACCCTTTGCAACCACCCATCTCTTTTCCATTTGTTAGGTTTGCCATTTCAAGAACGTTCTACCAATGGAATGATATAGTACTTATCTTTTGAAGCTTGCTTTTCCTGCTCATCATAATTCTCTGGAGATTCATAAATGTTGTATGCATCACTACTTTGCTCCATTTTATTGCCCAGTTTTATTGCTGAGCAATTCTAGGTATGTCCTATAGCCTGTTTAACCATTCACCCATTGGAAGGAACTAGTTCTAATGTGGCTATTTTGAATAAAGCTGTTTCAACATGTGCACACTGGTTTTTGTGTGAACATACATTTTCATCTCTCGGGATAATTGAACAACAACAACAACAAAAAAAAAAAAACACAGTGAGAGAGATTCTGAGAAACTCTAGCACCTAAATGGTTAGCTTTCTCAAAAAAAAAAAAAAAAAAGGCGTTTAGAGGGAAGGCATACAGAATGGTGAAGAATGTGAATAATGAAATCAAACGGACTTGGGTTTCAAATCCTTGCTCTATATTATATTTCTGTCCTTTTATTGAATGCTCACCAGAAGCTGGGAACTAATCAAAATGATCCATATTTACTTATTAAATTCTTTTAAAAAAATCATGAGGGCCAAAGTGAGATGCAGAGATTTAATTCATTACTTGTAATCACATATAAAGTGTCTAAGCAGAGATTGAAACCCAGCCAGGCCAAGACCAGAGCCAGCACTCTTTTATGCCAGGCTCCCCATGAGAAACATGAAAAATACCCTGCCAGTCTCTTCTTCCCCATCTCATATAGTTATAAAAATGAAATAGTATGCAAATCAGTTAGTTCAGTACCTATGATATTATGTCTTCGAAAGCTCAAAGCTACATGTAAAGTTATTATTTATTTTTCCTTTCAAAAAGGTTGCTCAGTATTAAGAGAGCAAAGCTAAGGTGAGCAATGCAAAAATAGATCAAATTCAGCCTTCTGTCTCAAACTGGTAAGGACAAGTATGTTTGGTGTCTGACGTCTCCATACCTCAGTTTTAGATTTATAGATGTGCATGTTCCCATCTCAAGAACACCTTGCCTTATCCATCAAATCCTGGTGACAGATTAACTGGATGTGAATGATCTATAACAAAGAAAGCTTGCACAGTGAACTAGAAGTGAAAGCAATAAATTGCTAAATTGTGAAGAACATTCAGATGATCTGATGTGCTATTCAATGCAGCCCTGTGGGGGTGAAATGTCTCACTGTTGACTAATCTCTTCTCTCATTTTGAGACAGGATGCCTTGTCCATTGCAAATCAATGTCTATCTGCATTTATATAGAAATTGCTGTCAATATGTGAAGTCTTAATGTTAGATACAATAACATTTTAAGCACATCAACCTAGTCCCCAAACTATAATTCCTCTTGACTTATATTGTGATGAATTTTCTGATTTATGAACATTAAAGCCAATCACATCTCATCATGAAAAAAAAAATTGAAAAGTTGAAGAATAATTGGGCAAAATCTAGTAAAGTTCAAGATGCACAAACAACCACTCAGCATTTTTCTCCTGAATATGACTGGGTGTTGGAGTCTCCAGACCCTATGCCTCAGGCATTAATCATCCACACCACATTAAGGAAATTTCTCTCTCTAAAGGAGTTGCTTTGCCTAAGTAAACAGGTCCTGGGGTCAGCCAATAAAGTGTGTGTGTGCGTGTGCATGCGTGTGTGTGTGTGTGTGTGTGTGTCTTTCCTTCTTGCTCTAGTTTGGAACAACTCGAGGCCCCACTCTAATCCAGAGGTGAAGTTGCTTCTGCAACAACATTGAACTTTAACCATTCCCTCTCTCTAGCCCCGCTCCACTTGGTTCCTTGCAGGTGATATCCCAAAAGGCACAGCACTTAAAATATACCATATGTCTACTTTCAGAATCTTCTTCAAAGAACCAAATCTAGATAATTTCCTTGTGTAAAAATCTATGCAACTTGCATGGTGGCATACACCTTTAATCCCAGCACTCTGGAAGCAGAGGTAGAAGGATCACTGTGAGTTTGAGGCCACTCTGAGACTACATAGTGAATTCCATGTCAGCTTGGGCTAGAGTGAGACCCCTATCTCAAAAAAAAAAAATCTGTGCAACTTGTACCAACATCCATAGACAACCAATTATTGCAGGAACAGCACGCGCGTGCACACACACACACACACACACACACACACACACACACACACAGAAGTCCTTGGGAACAACAAAAATGGTCATCAACAGGAAAGTAAGTACACCAACTTGATGAGATAAATAGATCAATAGATAGATAGATTAAATATATAGATACATAATAGCTATATAGATGATAGATGAAAAATATTGTAATAATGCAAAATGTCATTGAAAATCTATTAGATGTTATCTTCTAGATGATCATTGGTGAACAAGATGAACAAAAAAAATCCTGCTTTATGCAAATTAATTCTAGTGGGATAGAGAAAAAAATAGAGAGATGCTAGAATCCAGATATATAAATAGATAGATAGTAGAGATGGTTGACAGATAGATAATAAATAAGATAGGAAAATATAGACATGATAGCTATATATGATATGATAGGTAGATATGTAGAACTTAGTTTCTTAGTTCTAGGAGGAGAGAGGAAAGCCTTGAGAGATGCTGGATGGCAGATAGATGGGGAGATAGGATTGAGAATTGATGATAGATAACTTATGCATTGACATACATACACATATATATATATATATATTCATATGTATGTACATACATAGATGCATATGTAGATACATACATACATAAAAGATAGAGTGATAGACAGATAGATGCTAGATGATAGATAGGTAAATAAGAGGTGGGATAGGAAAAGATAGGCATAATAGATACATAGATTTGTGGAACATAGTTCCAGGGGGACAGAAGGAAAAATGGAGAGATGCTAAATGTCAGGTAGATAGATAAATAGGTAAGTAGGAAAGATAGATGACAAATAACATAGACATATACATACATACATACATACATAGTAACTAGATAGAATATCAAAATGTTCTAAATTATTTAGAATAAAAGAGGTAAGGGTGGGGCTTGTAGTTTAAGTAATGTGGTCAAGACAGGCTAAACTAAAAGATTATCACTTGAGTAAAACTTACTGAAAGTGAGAGATTGGCTAGAAAACTATCAAGGTCACCCATGCTCCACGCAAAATCCATATCCAGTGAGAGTGCCACAAAAGGATCCTACCCAGTGCAGTTGAGGTCAGAATGGCCACAGATGAGTAAGTGACGGGTAAAGATGACAGGGTGAGGGCAACCTCATGGAAGGAGTGGCCTTTTTGCTGAGTGAGGTGAGAAGCAACGGCAGAGTTTTGAGCACGTGAGTGACATCATACAATTTAGCTCTTGGAATATCATTGCAGCTGTTGGATTTAATACACTGCAAGAGGCAGTGGTAAAAATAGGCATAATAATAAGCTTTTACAATTATCTAAGCAAGAAGTATGGTCCTTTATAGAAGGGTGGTAATAGGAAAGATACCTCAGAAGGACACAACGGTGATCAGCCTGATGTACTACACATTTGGAGTTGGTGCTCATTGCAAGGACCCTGACCACCAGAGACAAAGGCTTATAGGAAAAATTGGAAAGCTCGACTTTGACTTGGCAAATATGAGATGCCCTTATGCATTTAAGGAGATGTGTTTGATATGTAATTGGATGTATGATTCCAGAGTTCAAGGAGAAGTCTGAGCTGGAGATATAAATTGAGGCTTCATCAGTATGTAGATGGTGTTCAAAGTCATGAAACTGGATGAGGTCATCCAGATAATTCAATTAAATAAAGATGAGCAAAAGAAGGAGACAACTGAGCCCTTGATACAGATGTGTGTTTGGTGCATATATATTTGAAATATATAATACATGAACCTTACATATTATATATATATGTTTGACATATATCATAAAAAGATAACAAATATAATGTCTTTTTTATAATTGTGCTCATATTGATTGCCTAGAATATTGAGTGCCTATTGGCTAACTATTCAATAAATGAATGAATAAGGGAATTAATGAATGAATATTGTTCTTCTGTATGATTTTTCAACTGACAAAATGTTTTAAACACTTTTGTAAACTCCTATATATATTTATTTATACTTATATATTTTGAAGGAAACTAATTTTATTTAAAATGCTCGACTTAAAATCATGTGCATTAATTAGAAAAAAAACCTAAAAATGGTCCCGTGAAAGTAGAGGACCAGATCAACACAAAGAATGAATAACACTGCAAATGTCACAGAGTTCAAAATACATGAAATACATTTCCTTGAATTAGACAACTAAAAGTTCATTGTCGTTCTCAGCAAGAAATATATTTCCAATTAAATAAATGAGAACCCCTAAGCATAAATTAAAATGTGGAGAATTGTGGCCGTGATTGTGAAAAGAACATCAGTTCATGGTTAGATGTAAAGGGAATGGATGCTGCTGGCAGGAAGGGAGCAGAAGAGAGCTGGCTAACATCAGAGGGTCATCCCACGATCATTGGCTGTTGGTGCGAGAGCGGAAAAATTCAAGTGAGACTTACTTCAGCTCACAGAGAGAAATAATGCATTATAATTGAGTTTCAGGTACATTTCTTCACAGAAATGATCAGAAACTTGCAGAGTATGTTCTCTACAATGCAGATGTCTGATACAAGTCAGATGGAGGGAGTAGCAAAGAAGATCTGAAAAGAATGGTGAATATATTAAATAGATTGCATAAGAAATGGTGTAGTTTGGAAGGCATTGCTAAAGGTTTACCTGTGCTCACAGACTATGAGATATAAATGGTATCCATTCAAATAAGTATGTGACTTTCTCAGAAATCCTTAGCAACTTGGTGGATATGGGAGCAGAGAGCACAAATACGTGGTTTGGGGTTAAGGCAAGATGGTGAAGAACAAAGGGAAAAGAAAACGGTCAAATTAGTAAACCACTGGATTTAGAAAAAAACATGCTGACTCAGTGTAGAAAAAGTGAGTTCTTATAGCATTGACATTTGTGTAAAAGTGAAAAGTATATAGGGCAGGAAATAGTCTTGAGAGAGTTGAAAAATGTGAAACTGTCATGAGAAAAAGTGACATTGCAGTTCATATTTTAAGAGATGGAAAGTTGAAGGCAGTGAGGGAGAGAATGGATGCAGGGGTCCTCAGGTGCCTTCGCTTCAATGAATGAAGAAGACTGACACTGAGGGGGGGTCAACTATCTATCTGCAAAGGTATTTGCTGAACTATTCAGCTATAATACCTACATCCACATGAGTGATAGTGGTACTGGAAGATTAGAGGAGATTATTACCGGAGCAGTTGAGAATGGAAGGAGGAGTCAGGGACCAGGAAGGTCCAAGCTATTTGGGAATGCCTCCCCAGTGCAGTTTGTGCTATCTTGTGGACTCAGGAATGGAAGGCCTATTCAGTTATCTGACCTGAAAGATGAGGAGTACTCTCGTGTGCAGTTGCCCAAAACCAGCAGATGACAAAGTCCATATTTCTGTTAGAAACATAATAACCTTAAGCTTTCTGAAGATGCAAATATGGGCAGTAGGGAAGAAGAAATCATGTTCCCAGGAGATCTACTTGTAACAGCCAGGATCTGATTTGCTTATGACAACCTTTAGACTCAATCAAAGTGATTGGTTCAGAAATTGGCATGTGACTCCAAGGAGGCCAAACAAGACTATTTAGACTCAACTCCAGGATTAAACTATGTCCTGTTGGGTACCATTAAGAAAGGCTGTACCTCCAAAGCTGCTGGCAGGCACCCAGAGAACCAAAAAGGAGAGCCTGCTTTGAGACCTGAGACAATACCAGCAAGCTCCACTGAGACAAGAGGAAAGAAAAGAAGATCTTGGTCCACATTTTTCGAATCATGGATTAAGCCTTTCCTGAAATTTACTTCTGTTGAGTTACATGGTCCAATAAGTTCCATGTCTTGCTTAATAATGTTTGGCTTCAAGTTTCTAACTAAGTCAATATCAAAAGATGAAGGGTAAGCTTTTACAAGCAAACCAAGGCCTTAAGAAAATATGTAAAAAATGAAAATCTTCTTAAAGCACACATCCATTCTCTTGCAGCATCTCATTCTTGGTTTCCTACCCACCCTGATCATATCTAAAGATTCACTAGATTATTGCTGTGGTTTGAATCTGGGTTAGTTCGAGGCCACCCTGAGACTACAGAGTGAATTCCAGGTCAGCCTGAGCTAGAGTGAGACCCTACCTTGAAAAACCAAAAAAAAAAAAAAAAAAAAAAGGGGAAATCAGAAAAGACCATGAAGACCATTCATGTGACTAGTGGATTATTTCAAGAATGAGTCTGATGTGAAAGCCAGTTTGAACATTCCATGTCTCTGGCCATGTGACATCCTTTGCCACCTTAAGACTTTGCCAGCAAGAAGGCCATCTGTGACCCCTTGATTCTGGACAAGAATTATGAGCCAAAATAATTTTTTTCCTAATACCTTATTGTGTATGTGGTGTCGTGTCATTCACAACAGAAAATGGACCCAAGATATGAGTTACCTTCTTGTTTCAGGAAGAAGGTATTACACGAAGCCCAGTAGTCTACTTATTTCTCTAGGACCAGATGCTCCTCTCTACACACCTGAACTCACAGATCAAACTGAGGTGAATTAAGTAACTTGTCCTTGGTCCTGATCTGAGACCCTGCAACATATTTATATCTCTGAAAATTTGAGTTTATCATACAGACTTTAAAGTGACTTGCTTAGAAGAAGAAAGCCAATGCATAGGCTGGAGCAGAGTTTAGCAGCCAGCTTCTCTTGGCATAATATGCATTTGAGGATATATCCTGTCTGCCTCATATTTTAAATTGTTTTTATTTGTTTCCAGCAAGGTCTCACTCTAGCCCAAGCCGATCTAGAATTCATAGAGATCCTCCTACCTCAACCTCCACAATATTGGCATTAAAGGCAAGAGGCACCACATCTGGCTTCCATCTTTATTTTAAATGGAAGAGAAAAAAGGAAGATAAATGCTGGTCTGGGGCGATGGCTCAGTTGGTGAAGTATTTGCTGTGGAAGTGTGAGGAGATGAGATGATCTAATCCCCAGCACCCACACAGAAACCGGAAATGACAGGATGTGCCTGTGGTCCCCAAGCTAGGAAGGTGGAGACAAGGAACCCCGGGCCGTGCTGGCTAGTTTAGTTTACAGGTTAATAAATACAGTCCCTGTCCCTAACTTTTCTATAGCATAAATGGCATAATTTAGCCTAAACTTCACACATCCTATAGAAATGCAAAAGTCACAAAAATAGGGTCGAGAGCTCCTTGGAAGATAGGATGTGATGATCATTTCATTTTGAAGAAGTAAAACCTGAGCTGGAAGAAAGGGTCCAGTGACAAACAGAAAAAAAGACATTTGAGTCATCTGTCATCATGAGGGGTGAGCCAACAGCCCTGGGGGTGGGGGCAAAACTGGGATTGCTGCCCAGTCTGTTACACTACCTGTCATGCTCACAGCTCTTCTTCCCTTCCAACTTCCAGCTCTCCCACACTGAGCATCTTTTCCTAATGCCCAGAACCATCCCTAACTCCAAGCAGCTCATCCACTGATGCATCCTTCCAAAGAAGGAGGACGAAGCATATAAAGGGGACCTCTGGAGAGGAGCCCCGAGGCTCTGATACTTCATGATATAAATATTCATGTACCTAATAGAGACAGAGAAACACGAGTTTGGATGATGAGGTGCCCAGAGGAAGCATGGAGGCAAACCTTCAAAAGCAGAGTCCCTAGGCCTTCCCAAAGAAACAGAGCTGCACCCAGACATGGACCTTGTTGATGACAGCCTGTGTGAAGTGGGCCCACCTGGGCCGGGGGTGGCTATTTTTACCAGCTGAATCATTTATGGTTGACAATTGTTTTTATGCTTTGGGAGTTTCCCTCACAGATTTCAGATGAATCATTTCCTCCAGTCACAATTTTGAAATGAACATCTTCCCACGCATTTGTGCCAGAAATTTCACTAGAAGTTCTTCTTCAGGCTGGGTGCTTTGGACCAATAATCATCACAGGCTCAGATCTGAGGTCAGAACCCTGAGTTATGTTCCCTGCCTTGCTTCCCAGTGGCCTGGGAAAAGTGGGAGGCAAAACTCTTTGCCTACGTAACAAGAGCCTGTGTTCTACTCTAGCGAGTACCACAGCTCTAGAGAAATGGAAACACATTTCACTCACATTACATTACATTATATAAATTTCCATATACTTAAATATTTATAAATACACAGAGAATAAAACAGAACAAGTCCAACAAAGTATTATTCAAATTCTAGCAAAACGCTTTGATTTTCTAAACTCTAATAGAAATTTGTTGAAATTCATAACTAAGCTATGTTTTAAGGTTAATCATTTTGCTTTGCTTTATGTATGACTCTGTACACTGGGATGACTACTGTCTTGGATGAGTAGAAAAATAAATTAAACACTTTAATTTTTTTTGAGGTAGGGTCTTGCTGTAGCCCAGGCTGACCTGAAATTTACTATGTAGTCTTAGGGTGGCCTTGAACTCATGGAGATCCTCCTACCTCTGCTCCCGAATGCTGAGATTAAAGGCATGTGCCACCATGCCTGGCCCAACTTAATATTTTATTTAAATATTTATTGGACACTTATTGTCTTTATAAATGCCTTCAAA
The DNA here is from genome assembly GCA_036365145.1 of Orientallactaga sibirica. NCBI lineage: Eukaryota > Metazoa > Chordata > Mammalia > Rodentia > Dipodidae > Orientallactaga > Orientallactaga sibirica. Next base: position 14,661,501 of record JAEOAD010000035.1, on the reverse strand, counting down.
GCATGTTATGATGCTTAGTCTTCTTTTTACAGAGTTATTGAGTAGGATACCTCATTTCCTATGTCAAAACTTCTATGCAAAGTTCCCATGCCAAAACTCCTATATTAAATTCCATGGCAAAAAAAAATGGAGTCCTATATTTTGTTTACAAGAAATAGTCTTGCTATCACAGGTGGAGTTTCAGCACCAATCTTATGTGCTATTTTGCAATACATTAAAAGTAAATAATACCAAAACAACCTTTCCTTAAGGTCCATGTCACTTTTATTTTTTTAGGTATAAATATGACTAAGAAACTTACCTAACACTCAGAAAGATGTAAGATAGATATAGCTAGGAATAAACATTGGCTCAATGAAGATATGTATGTCTGGGCAAAGAAGAGAAAGAACACACAGCAAAATATTATTACTAGACAGTCACTGGGACATTTTTGGATGTTTGTGATCAATCTGGGTTTTTTTACCCTCTGCTTCTTCTGTTTTTGCATATTTTCAACACATAATCCAGTAAACATATTAAAAATCTTAAAAGTCCTTTTTTTCTTCCCTTTTTCCTTCATGAACTACTCCTCCGCAAGCTAAAAGTTGAGATACAGTGGGGGGGCACAGATCCTCAAAGTAGGGTACCCACCCAGGAGGGAGGCTGTGTCTGCAGTGCCAGCACCTAAGCCAACTGAAGTCCACGAGCTGGGTTAGCTCAAGAGGAGTCCAATCCAAGGAGGGGAGGGGGCACCTCTGAAGAAGGCGCCCTGATGCTGGGCGTAAAGGCCAGTTGGAGAAAGGAACATGTACACCAAGAGCTAGTAGGCATCTACACAAAGAAGCAGCCTGGCACTTGGTGTTGGAGTCCAAGGGAGAAATATATACATGGATAAAAAAATGACACAGCAGAGCTCAGACATTAAAGGCACCTGCTGGCAAAGCCTAATAGCGCAGATTTAGTTTTCTAGTACCCACAAAAAGCCAGATGCACAAAATGGCATATGTGTCAGGCATTTGTTTGCAGTAACAAGAATTCCTAGGGCCACCTTTCCCCCCTTCTCTCTTGCTCTCACTGTGTGTATGTGTGTGTGTCACACACACACACACCCTCTCTCTGTGTGCTCACAAATGAATAAACATATTTTTTACAAAAAAGAATGAGTAATCGGGCATAGTGGTTCATGCCTTTAATCCCAGGACTCAGGAGGCAGATCCACCTCCACTCAAAAAAAAAAAAAAAATTAAGAATGACACATAGAGGTTGGGGAATTCGGTTCAATTTGTAGAATGCTTGCCTAGCCTACATGAAGCCCTGAGTTACAGCCTCACGACTGCATAAAACCAGATTTGATAATACATGCCTGTAATTCCAGCACTTGGGAGATGTAGGCAGGAGAATAAGAAGTTCAAGACCATTCTTGGCTACTTCACAAGTTCAAGGCCAGCCTAAGTAAAGAAAGATTAACACAACATGGTACAGTATATGGGAGCCCTAGAGGGTAAGAAAAATGCCATGGGGGGCAGTTGGTAGCATACCATTGGGTGTCAAAATCAGAGTAGGTGAAGAAGAGGGTGAGGCTATTCCCTCTGAAAGTGTCAACAATGCTAATATTTCAGTTTCTGAATATTATCTCTCAAAAGAAGGAAAAGGAAGGTATGAACGCATGTCAAGATGACACTGATAACATTGAAGAAAGAATATCTGCCACAAAATCCATTTGGTGTCATAAAAATGTTTTAAGATTTTTGGAAAGAAAAAAAAAGATGTCACTTTTCATCTGGCTTTATTGATCTCCATTTCTTCATTTTTCCTCAGTTGATTCCTCAGCAGTGTCTAGGTGAGGAGGCTCCTGGGCTCGGATGCTTGACTCTTGGCATTCACACTCGGGAAGTGCAAGGGCAATTAGGATGCGTGATGAAGCCCACGGAGCTGTAATAAAGGAGCTAGACCTTGGAACATGAGAAAGTCAGCAGACCAACCCCCTGCCCCACTTCATTCTCACATCCACAGTAGATACTGGTAATTGGACAAACATTCCTGCTCACCAGAAATCAAAACCCCCAATGTTTTTTTTTCAACACAGGATGCCAATTTCGCATGACCAATCAATCAGTAGAAGTTGCTAAAAAAGATAAAATTTATTTGTCAACCTTGACATAAAAGAAATTGAAGTTCTTATTTGACACAATCTATTTCTTCTAGTGAGAAAAAAAAAACTAAAAATTTCCTCTAAGACCCATAAAGAGGAGTGTGGTGGTTTGATTCACGTGTCCCTCATAAATTTAGGTGTTCTGAATGCTAGGTTCCCAACTTAGTAATTGAAGTCTTCTGGAGGCAGTGTATTGTTGGGGGAAGAGCCAGCTTCCCCTTGTCAGTGTTTGACACACTCTACTGTGGCTGTTGTCCATCTGATGTTGGTCAGGAGATGATGTCCACCCTCTACTCATGCCATCATGAAGCTTCCCCTCGAGCTCTTTGCTCCGTCTGTCTAGTGACAAGGCCGCTGAAGGACCAGCACTGGCCAGTGGCCCACAGCTCAGAGGAGCTCTGGTTCCAGAGCTCTGACTGATAAGACAATAGAGGGCTCCTGTCTGAGGCTCAACCCGCTCCTTAACTATTAGATGACAGAGTTAGTTGCAAATAACAAAATAAACCTTTTCCTCCCACAAGCTGCCCTTGGTTGGGTGTTTTCTGCCAGCAACAAGGAGCAAGGTGATAGCTAACGGCTGTGGCAGTGTGTGTGTATGCGTGTGTGTGTGTGCACATGTGCATGCATGTGTAGCATGTGTGGTGTGGTATGTGTGTCAAGTATGAATGTGTGTGTGCAGATTCATGCAGAGGCCAGAGAAGAACACAGGGTATGTTCCTTTATCGTTCATCCACATGTTTCCATGCAATAAGTCTCTCATAAACCCTAAGCTACCACTTTTTTTTATTATTTTTTAAAATTTTATTTATTTTTTATAATTTATTTTTTTATTTATATTATTCTAATTTTACATTCATATTGGTGACTCAATTATTCTCCCCTATCCTCGCCCTCCAAAGGGACCCTCATCAATGGGGAATGTGGGTCATGCACTGAGGGGGTAGTCGAATTATGGGGGATAGGCCAAGTCTCTGTGCATAATGACCCAACTTGTGGCTCTAACACTCTTTCCACCCCCTCTTCCATGAATTTCCCTGAGCCCCTTTGGGATCATTTTAGTTCTACTTTAATCAGATTGGTTGACCAGCAAACCACAAGGATTCTCACATCTCTGCCCCTCTTAGGACTGGGGTTAGAGGTGTGTGTGGCCATGCCCAGTTGTTCATGTGGACGCTGGGGTCAAATTCATGTTCACTCAGGCCCTCATGCTTGCATACCAAGCACTTACTCATTGAACCATTTCCCTAGTCCCCTATGGAAACTTTTAAATCAGAATTTTTAGGGTGCAACTCTTATCAACTAAAGGTTAGCCTCACCTTGACCCAAGAAGCATTTTAAGTGATCACTTAGCTACTTTGGAGGAATGTGATAATCCAAATAAATCAGAGGCACATTAATCTTTCCTAAATACTGTGACATCATAGCCATGTGATGTCCGAAGTGAAATACCTGCACAACCATTTGTTTTAAAACCTTGGAGAGGCACTGAAGAATGCAGAAGGTGGGGAGAAAGGTCAAGTATAAAACTACATGATGTTTCTCTTTGTGAAATGCACGTTAATGACAGTCAAGTGTTGAGGAGTGAAAACAGTGATAGTTAACATCTGCAAAGAATGTCTTCTGCTCTGGGCATGCTGGGAGCACTGTGGCGCGTAATATACAAACAACCCTTTGCAAGTGAAGAACTGCAGCTTGCAGGAATAAGAAATTGCTGAAGGTCACACAGAGCTGGAATTCAGAGTTACTCATCTTGCTTGGAAGCCTGGGTCCTTAGCCTTTCTTCAGAGAGGACAAATGCAGATGATGTTTGGGATATTAAATTTCTCATAAAACATTGCTCATAAAACAATGCATTTCCCTAGCAGGGTCCCCTCCCCCAGTGGAAATTAAATATTAATTCATGTAAGCCTGTCAGTTTAGCAAAAAAATAATGGTAAACACTTCATTAAGAAGGAAATGGGAGCTGGGAAGATGGCTCGGCAGTTAAAGGTGCTTGGTGGCAAAGTCTGCCTGCCCAGGTGGAATTTCCCAGCCGCCCACATAAGCTGGAGGCAAAAAGTGGCACAAGAGTCTGGCATTCGTGTGAAGAGACAAGAGGCTCTGATATTCCCATACATATACAAACACACATACACAGTCAAATAAATAAATAATATTTTTTAAAGAAGGGAAATGTCATGGGGAATGGGCAAGGTTTGCAACTAACTCTGTCAACTAAGAGGTAAGGAGGGGGGTGAGGTGCAGGCATGAGACCTCCATTGCCTTGTCAGTCAGAGGCACTGGAACCAGAGCTCCTCCGAGCTGTGGGCCACAGACCGGAGCTGGTCCTTCAGTGGCCTTGTCACCAGACAGAGGAAGCAACGGAGAAGCGGAGCACGTCTTGAGAAGAACAAGGGAACAACTATCACTTGAAACAATATTCAAACCAAAGGTGCGATGAGTCCTGCTGTGTTACCCAGTGAGGCCAAAAGAAGGGAGGCTGGACCTGGACGACACCACAGGACAAACGTAAACGGTGAGAGCAGACAAATACCAGAATAGGCCCCCGGTGTCCTCTTTTCTCTCTCCATCTTCTTTCCTATTCTTGTACTTTTCTGCTCTCGCCATTTCCTTCTATTCTTTCTTTCTGTCCCCTCTTCCACAAGGTTTCCTGAGCCTTAGGGAAAGGGTGGTATAGATGTCTCATTTTTCTCTGAGCACTCAACAGTCTCTTATTCTTTGCACTTTCACTACTTATGAGTGTCTGCGGTAACCTCCACCCACTGCACAAAGAAGCTTCTCTGACCACAGCTGAGAGCTGCACAAACCTGTGGGCATAGACAGAAGTATTTAGATGACAGTTTGGTGGGCACTACAGATTTGGATAAATTTCTTAAAATACAACTTATTAAAATGAACATAAGGCAAAACAGAACATTTGAATTGTCTACCATCAGTTAAGAAATGGAATTAATTACTTAAACCAACCTTCTGGGGCTGGAGAGATGGCTTAGTGATTAAGGCACTTGCCTACAAAGCCAAAGGACCCATGTTTGATTCCCCAGTACCCACATAAGCCAGATGCACAAGGTAGAGTATGTGTCTGGAGTTCATTTGCAGTGGCTGAAAGCCCTGCCACGCCCATTCTCTCCATCTTTCGCTCCTTTTCTCTCAGATAAATAAATAAAAATAAATAAGTAAAAAAAATAAAAGAACCTTTCCACAAAGAAAATTTTAGACTCAGATGGCTTCACTGAACAGTTTTATCCTGACTGTAATGAAGACATGATCCCAACCTTATGCATTCTTTCAGAAAATAGGGAAAGAAATGAAAAAGGAAGGAAAGGAAAGAAAAGAAAAAAAGAAAAGAAAGCGGTTCCCACTTCAATTAAGGCCAGCTAAAACAAATTAGTAATAAAAATTCTTAACAAACTATAAACAAATCAAATTGAGAAACATGTAATGCATGATAAATTGTTACATGTGTCTATACTCACACCAGGCTGGCCTTGAACTCATAATGACCCTCCTACATCTGCCTCCTGTGCCCAGCAACATAGCTTTTTCTTTTCTTTTTCTTTTCTTTTTCTTTTCTTTTCTTTTCTTTTTTTTTTTTTTTTTTTTTTTTTTTTTTTTTTTTGAGGTAGGGTCTCACTCTGGCCCAGGCTGACCTGGAACTCACTATGTAGTCTCAGGATGGCCTTGAACTTACAGCGATCCTCCTACCTCTGCCTCCCTAGTGCTGGGATTAAAGGGGGTGTGCCACCACGCCTGGCTTGCTTTTTTTCTTTTTTACATGGTTGCTGGAGCTCCAGACTCAGGCTCTCACACTTGCTATAGCAAGCACTGAGCCGTTGCCCCAACTCTCACAATCATCACTTCTCTTCAACCTTCTTTTCAATTATAAGACAGTGTAATGAACCAATAAAATAAGAAAAAATAATACAAATTAGAAAGTATAGTTGATTGAATAACCATCACTCACAAATACTAAGTTCCAAGCTCTGGAACTTAACTATGTTACCTTATTTGGGCAAAGGATCTTTGAAGATGTTAGGAATCTTGAGATAATAGTACCCTGACTATCTAGGAAATCACAACATGCCATTACAAATGTCCTATAGGAGCAAAAGAAACACTGCAAAGAGCCAGGCATGATGGCACAAGCCTTTAATCCCAGCACTCGTGAGGCAGAAGTAGAAGTAGGAGGATCACTGTGAGTTTGAAGTCAGCCTGAGACTACATAGTGAATTCATACCAGCCTGGTCTAGAGTGAGACCCTACCTCAAAAGAAGAAGAAGGAGGAGGAGGAGGAGGAGGAGGAGGAGGAGGAGGAGAAGGAGGAGGAGGAGAATCAGCAGCAAATAGGCATATAAAATTGCTCAAGGGCTAGGATGGTGATATGGCTCAGTGGCTAAGGTGCTTTCTTGCAAATCCTGCTGGCCCAGGTTCAATGTCCAAGCCCCCTACTACAGACACACACACGCACAAATAAAATAATTTTTTTTTAATTTAATTGCTCAGGACATGTGGTTCAGTGGTAGAACGCTTGCATAGAATCCTCCAGGCTCTAGGTTTGTTCCCCAACACTGCAAAATAAAAAACTTTTGAAGTGATACTGAAAAATTTCTCAAAACCAGTCCCCACTAAGGAAATGCAGATCAAAATCACAATGACATACTATGCCTCACTATCAGAATTGCTAAGATGAAAAAGACAGAAAATATCAAAGTTGGGGAGAATATGGCTCTCTCACATATTGCTGTTGTCAATAGAAATCGACTTAATCACGTTGTGAAATTGTTCACATCATTTCCTAAAGCTAAACAAACCTCAGTAGTTGAATACTAGATAGATCTGAAAGAACAGTGCTTATGTCTGTCAAAAGAGTGTTCACAGAATCTTAACAGAGTGAAAAGTTTAAACAATCCAAGAGTCTAATAATGGCAGAACAGATAATTTATGCACATTGTCCAATGGGATGTTGCACAGCAATTAAACAAATAGGTGAACTTCTGATATGTGCATCCGCATGGATGATTCTGAGACAGAGATGAGCAGAAGCCAGCCACACAGGACTGTAGCAGTATGTGGAGTCATATATAAAGTCAAAATAGTGAAAGCAAATAACAGTAATAGAAATCAGAAATAATAGGATTCACGTCTAGAAGGATGATAAAACCCTGGAAAATGGCAGGAGGAAATATTGGAGAATGAAAAACTGTATCTTATGATAATCATAGATAGACCATTATTAATTTGTTAAACAATGAAGCATGTGTAACATAAAAATCAACCATAACTTGAATTATGGACTATGGCACATTGGTGTAACAAATGTACCATAGCAGTACAGCCTGTGAACAATGTACATCAACTCTTGGAAGTGAAGGGTGTGTGGGTGAGGGAGCTCTATTTCTTCATTAAGTTTTCTGTAAACCTAAAGCTACTTTGACCAGAAAAAAAAATGTGGGCTAGAGAGATGACTTAGCAGTTGTGGCACTTGCCCGCGAAGGCTAAGGATCCAGGTTTGATTTCTAGTATTCACACAAGCCAAATGCACAAGGTGGTGCATGCATCTGGAGTTTGTTTGCAGTGGCTGAAAGCCATGTCATGTCCATTCTCTCTGCCTCTATCTATCTATCTATCTATCTATCTATCTATCTATCTATCTATCTATCTATCTATCTACCTATCTATCTCCATCTCTCAAATAAATGAATAAATAAAATATTTTTAATTTTTTGTTTTTTGTTTTGTGGGATCTTTAAAATTTTGAAACAAGATCTCACTGGGCATCCCAAGCCACACCCTTAAAGTTGCCATCCTCCTGCCTCTGCCTTCTTGGAATTACAGACATTCACCCAGATGTTTGGCTGCTAATTAACGTTTTAAACTACATACTAGAATACACTTTAATAACAATCAGTAGTGGGCACTGAGGGGACATTTTCTTCCATGAACACTAATAATTCTCAGCCCCTGCCACCCCCATTCCCCTAGCCAGTGGGTTTGGGGGAACTTTGAGAAGTCTGAACAAGCTCGTACTTCTCCTGCACCGTTTGGGAGTTGCTCCCTGATGAAGCGCCGTTTCCCTCACTCCTCCAGGAGTGGTCAGAACCCTGGCAGGAAGGATTGCTTGTAGCTGGTTGGGAATTCCTGCCTAGAGCTCATGTTTAGTGCTAAAACAACACATTTCCCAGTCACCCTTTTATTGATTTAATTTTAAAAAAAAAAAAAAAAAGATATTTGGTTTCCCTTTCTCTCTCCTCTCTCTCTCTCTCTCTCTCTCTCTCACTTCATTAAGGCAGAGTGCAGGAGCAGAGCAGCCAAAGCGTGTGGTTTGAAATCCTTGTGATCTGCTCATTATTCCACTTGAATTTTAGTTGTGCTTCTGAAAGGCTCAGCTTCCCCTGATGTCACCTTATGGTTTTTGAAGATAATAGAGACTTCAAGGGACCTCTATGCCCCTGTGTCAAGGAGTCAGGTTGATGGGAAATGGACTCTGAGGAGACACGTATACAAGGACTCTGTGAGGCATGCTATCAGGAGCAATGCTTCATTGGCAGGGTTAGGGAGATGTGGGGCCAGAGATCGGAGCAAAGTAGAAGATGTTAACTGTAGTGAGGAGGCCTCAAGCTGGTCATAAGTTGGGAAGAGACCTAGGTGTATTTGCCTCAGTGTTCTCTTGTCTTTCACTGGGTGGCACTGATTTTAGAGATGCCATGTCTGTGTACCAGGTGGTCCTCTGTGAGCTAAGCTGAGGGAAGTTCCCTGAGAGAAGCTCAGCTGTTCACCATGGGGCCATCTGAGGCGCTAAGAGCTTCCGTTCTGAAGGGCCATCTGACCAGTGAACTCCCGTTTGCACTCTTCATAACCAGATCAGACTGACACAAGCTGTTCCAGAAGTCCCTGGAAATCTTTCAAGTTGTTCACAGCAGTTGGAACTTAAAAAAATTAAACAATTTTATTCCAAATATATTTTACACTAAAATATAACATAAATTAGATTTTTTTTTTTTTTTTTTTTTTCAAGGTAGGGTTTCACTCTAGCCCTCTAGCCCCAGATTGACTTGAAATTCACTATGTAGTCTCAGGGTAGCCTTGAACTCACAGAGATTCTCATACCAGTGCCACCAGAGAGCTGGGATTAAAGGCGTGCACCACCATGCCCAGCATAAATTAGAATTTTTTAAAAGAGGTGTTAAGACACTTGTTTTATTTATTTATTTGCAAGCAGAGGGATATAAAGAGGAGACAGACAGAGAGAGAAATTGGGCTTTCCAGGGGCTCCAGCCGCTACAAACAAACTCCAGATGCATGTGCCACATTATGCATCTGGCTTTACATGAACACTGGAGAATAAAACCAGGGTCATTGGGATTTGCAGGCCTTTGCTCAGCCCATACATTAGAATATTAAGAGAAAGCTCTTGCATTTTTAATAATTGTTGCATTCTTAAATGATCTGTCAATACCAAATATATTAAGTAAATCAGATGATCTTGGTTAACAATCCATAAATAGGCCCAAGGCATTTTGGCTAATGTATTTTTATGTCACTAGCATACAGTGTTTTGTGTTGCTTCAGTTATATTTTTTTGATCATTCTCAATTGGATACATTACATCCCAAAATGACAAAAAAAAAATTACTGGCCCAGACACGGTGCATTGATGCATAAAAATAGAGATGAAAATAGAACATAAATGCAACAACTCAAAATAACACAGTAAACACGGAGGGGGAAAGAATTCCCGTGCAGTGCATGCTCTGAGACAAATAGAGAGTCTGGAGCAGCTGATAATGACACACGTGAGCAGGAAGTAAAATGCATGGAGCCATTCTGTTGGATATTTGCTACTGGCCTAATGTTTGTTATGTTTTGTCAAGTATTGGCAGAAAACGACTGAATAATTTTGCATCACTTTCAAAGACAGTCTCCCAACTTGTAAACCAATTAAGATATCCTGACACGACTGTGCAGCGATGTTCTTCACTGCAAAAGTAATGACCTTTGTCACCATAAGTGGAGGCTAGAACCACAGTCATCATTCAAAGTTTCTTTCTTTTTTTTTTTTTTTTGCCATATGCAAAAGTAGGGCAAGCTATGTGACTGCCAAAAGTGTCATAAAGTAGGAGTAAGGTTTATGAAGTGGTGCTCAGCAAGAATGCAGAACAGACTCAAATTGCTACAGGCACATATTTTTCTCTGAAATGAAACTCGGAGCAAAGTAATGGCCTTCAGTGTGGAGGAAGTGTCACTGTGTCACAGTCATGTGTGCGTGGGGACAGTCTGCTTTGGGAATGAATGACACCACTAACATACAAAGCATCAGTCAACAATGGGCAGGTGTGTGGCCCCACAGAAGAGGACGCCTTCACCTGCTTACTGTTAAAACTCAGTGTGATTAGAATAATAAACATCATCCAACTGGCTTAGTTTGGGGGTTGGAAAATGGAACATCGGTCCTCAGGAGGGACAAATGAGCTTCTTGAATAGATAAAAATCCCAATCCATACACTGTTTTATAGATGGCAGTCAATACAGTACCCCTTGACCTTGAACCAGTGTTGAAGAAAACAATGAGAACTGTTGAAGTACTTGGTTTTCCTGAGGGCACATATTTGAACATGATGGATGGTAAGCGTAGGACCCTGATAACTCCTAAGGAAAAACCATGCTTTTGTGAGTTTCTGAACTGACGGGAGAAACAGGAAAACATTTCTTTACAGCGTGACAATTGTAGCAAAGGTGCTTTCTGTGACCTCAAGTGCCTTCATCAAAGAAGAGATTATCTCTGAAATATGTCTGGAATCATAAACAACCTGACCAAATCACATCAGGACTCAAAAATCACAATATTTATATGGATTTATAAAAATTTCATCTAATGAATTCAGTAACTCAAGTCCTAAGAACTTAAAGTTCATTGCAATATTTGATATTTTTGTTCACTCACTAGATGAAGAAATGAGTCATGTGCCAAGGAAACAAAAGTCACATCTAAATATTTGAGCAAAATAGTTTATAATGTCCAGGACAGCATGAAACCAGAAAGTTAATTAGTAAGTGATTGTGTGCTGGATCCCATGATATACTTTTGAATCTTCCAGAAAATCACTGTGTTCGATTCTGAGCGTCAACAGAGCCTCAACACACTTGCATCCACTCTAGAGGACATATAACTGTGAATTAGGAATCCCTATTTGGATAGAAAGGAAAAACAAAAAAAAAGTTGGTATGGAATCAATTTATGAGTCAAGTTATCTCCCTTCAAGCTGGACAGAGTTAATTTGATGAAAGTTGAAAACATCCTTCCCTTCACTGATGTGAAATCATATATATTTTAAGATCTTAAACATGTCTTAAATGCTATATTTAAATTTTTTATTAGTTGCTATTTTAATGTCATGTAATCTCAAATTTTAAATATTATGACTTACATATATCCCAAATGTGTGATGATCTTTTAAAAGTATATTTACCTAAAGCAGTGTTCTTTGCTTTTCATTAGCTTGTGGTTCCCAGACACTTGAGAGATGCTGTTGAAGGTGATTCTGAATTATTACACAAAGCCATGTGCCAAAAGGCCAACCCTGCAAGAACAAAGCCAAAAGTTTAGAAATATAAAGTGTCAAGGATAGTTCTGGGTACAAGGTTGGCAACAAATAAATCCATGTCTGATACCTCCTCTCAGATCTGGTACCAAATATTTATCTGGTTTTATTATAGCTACAAGTGACATCAAAAGCATTTCTGAGCTGCTCTGCCAAGCAGAGAGATCTTTTCAAAAATCAAACAGATCAGATGTCTGCTCTTCATATACATTAATTCACGTCTGTGGTCTTCCCATCACACTCACGTGACAAAATGCCTGGCTTCGTACACGGCCTCTCCTCCTCATCTGCACCAGCCGCACTGCACTGTCTGTCTTTTCCCCCAACAGGCCTGTCCCTCAAGCCATCAAGCCAGAGATGATTTTTTTTTTTTTTTGGAGAGAGAGATAGAGAGGGAGAAGAAGATAAATAGATGGGCGCTCCAGCAGCCTCTCAGCTGCTGCAAACGAAATCCAGATGTGTGCACCCCCTTGTGGTCACGTGTGGCATTACGCCCTTGCGTCACTTTGTATCTGGCTGAACGTGGGACCTGGAGATTGGAACTGGCATTCTTAGGCTTAGGAGGCAGGCGCCTTAACCACTAAGCCATGTCTCCAGCCCAGAGATGATTTTTATAAAGCACTGTGTCTGCTATGCTGCTCTCTCATGCTCTACCCCTTTACCTGGCTTGATCCTCACCTTTCTGTCATCGCATCCTGGAGAAAGCCTTTCCCGATAAGATCACTTCCTCTGAAATGAGTTCCTGAGGCTCCACCACCTCTTCTTTGCGTCCATGCCTGCTGTAATCTTCCCTTTTATAAAACCATATATGAGCCTGAAGATGTCTTTCCTCCTCAACTTCTACCTAAGCTCTATGGAGCCAAGGACTGTGTTGTTTTGTTTATTCCCTTCAGCTTCTGAGAGTACAAGAATTCAACCAATATTTGACTTAATCAGTAGAAGAAATTGAATCATTTTAACTGGGGTTGGGGTCAGGGCAGCTAAGATGGCATCAGATATATTCAGGCTACAGTGTACTGGGGGCTCAAAATAGACTGAGGGCTAAAGAGAGATCAGTTAGGATGTTATTGTTATCCTTCAAGTGAGAGATCATGATAGCTCATTTGGAAGACTGCAGTGGCTGTTAGAAGGGCATGGATTTGAGAGCTATTTAGATATATACATTTAAACAAAAAGTGAGAGCCAGGCGTGGTGGCATACGCCTTTAATCCCAGCACTGGGGAGGCAGAGGTAGGAGAATCACCGTGAGTTCGAGACCACCCTGAGACTACATAGTTAATTCCAGGTCAGCCTGGGCTAGAGTGAGACCCTACCTTGAAAAACCAAAAAAAAAAAAAAAAAAAAAAAAAAAAAACCTGACAGCACATGGGGACGGCTCAGCAAACAGTGGGAGAGTACTTTCAAAGATGCTTCCTGGGTCCCTGAGCAATGTGATGGAGGGAGTGTCAATCTATAAGACACAAAACCTAAGAAAAGGCTATCAAAGAACTGTGTTTCCTTGGGAAGGGAGCCTAGAGGGGACCTCTTGGGTTTATTTGTTGTTGACTGAGATACTCTGATAGTCGAGTTTAACAGTGTATGAGAGAAAGTTCTCGAGGCCCTGCATAAAGCGGCCCAGCAGTTCTCGTGTGATAAGTTACTGCTGTTTCTCTACTCAAACTGCCAGGAGTCTCGGAAGACAGTGCAAATAAGTCTTCAGCTCAGGATGCCAGCCTTTATTGCCCTAAATACTTTTGCATGGAAATTGGTTAATTAGAAATGTATTAATCTGGCACCAACTTATTTGAACTATTGCCTTATCAAGCTCTATTTTCCCAACTCATTCCCCAATTTAAGACCAGGGTTATTAAATTACGAAGAGGCTTCTGATCTTCCCGATCCCTCGATATTATGATGGTGATAACACCCGCTCCTGAAACAGAAGAAGCTAAGGTGACCTTTTTGCAACAGGAGTTGGCTCATGGTGATACAGGTCAAATTGTTAACGGTCCCTGAAGAGTTTTCCATTTGGTTTTCACGTTGACTCTCCCCTTCAGCACTTCAGAGACAAACAATCCATGGCAAATGATGCTTTGCTGGCACGTAAAGGAAGAATCCACGAGATGTGTACTCTGTGCCCCTCAAGAATTTAAAATGAGGCTGCTAATTACAGTGAAGATAATACAAAAAAAAAAAAAAAAAAACCCTGATGAATGAGAACTCTGGTAAAAATAATCACAAGCATGAGCTTCTGTCTGTGAAGTGCAGAAGGCCTGGGACTAACTCAAGCATGAAACGGGAGCCTGTGTTAGTTTCCTAAGGCTGATGCTGCAAAGGACCACAGACTGGGTGGTGGCTTCCACAGCAGACACATTGGCTCCCAATTCTAGAGTCTGGGATGGAGCTGTCAGCAGGATAAGTTCCTTCCCTGTGGCTGCCGGAGAGAATAGGTGCCAGGCCTGTCTCCCAGCTCTGTGTGGTTACTGGCATTCTTGGTACTCAAGCTCGTGACTGCATCTCTCCCATCTCTGCCTTCATCTTCCCCTCGGGCCTCTGTAAACAGATGTTCCCTTTGCATAAGGACCAGGCTATGCTGTGTTAAAGCAATCATCTTCACTTGATTATCTGCAAACACTCTATTTCCAAATAAGGCCACATTTATTGAGGCACCTGGGGTTAGACTTTAATATGTTTTGGTGAGGAGCACAATTCTCTGTTAGCCAGGTTGCTGGAACAAACAACCAGAAGAAGCTTATGGGAGGAAAGAATTTATTTCAGGCTCATGGAATACAGGGAAAGTTCCATCATGGTGGACGAAACTAGCTTACTGCCTTATATAGCATAGAGACACCACCAACAACCAGCAAACACAAATATCCAGAGTTCAAAATTGGCTCTTCACACATACCTACTAGGGTTGGACTTAAAATCAGCCCTGGGGATACTTCCTCCAGCAAGGCTTTGCCTGCTGGAGACTTAAACAGGAAGCTTAATCAAAAATTACCTAAAGCTACCCAGGCATGGTGGCACATGCCTTTAATCCCAGCACTCGGGACGCAGAGGTAGAAGGATCGCTGTGAGTTCAAGGCCAGCCTGAGAATACAGAGTGAACTCCAGGTCAGCCTGAACTAGAGTGAGACCCTACCTCGAAAAACCAAAAGAATAAAAATAAAAAATTACCTAAAGCTAAATAGAAAGGGGGCTGGAGAGATAGATTAGCAGTTAAGGTGTTTGTCTGTAAAGCCTAATAACTGGGGTTTGATTCCCCGGTACCCACGTAAAACCAGATGCACAAAGTGGTACATGCATCTGGAGTTCATTTGCAGTGGCTAGAGCCCCTGGAGGCCCATTCTCTCTCTCTCTTTCTCTATCTCTCTCTCCTTGCAAGTAAGTAAGTAAAAATAAAAAATAAATAACCCTAAAACTATGGGAGACATAAATTTACAAACCATCACACCAGGTACTAACGTTTAGGAAGGTAGAAAGTAGTTGAATGCATACTAAATACTGTCTGGAGAAGATTGTGACCATGGTAAGAGTCTGCCTAGAGCATCTAGAGAAAAACCAGCCAGGCAGGGAACACTGTCGGTGAGGTGGGTAAGGAGCCTGGTGAGTGAGTTACACAGAAGATTTGATACCTTCGCAAGCAATAGAACCACTTCTTCTCCTAATGAAATCTTACAAAACCCCAATGAATAAACTAATTTTAGGACTGGGATATACTTCAAAAAAATATGCTGTCCTCAATACCAAAAAATAAACTACTTAATTATTTGTTAACATTTTTTTATTGACAACTTCCTTAATTGTAGACAATATCCCATGGTACTTCCCTCCCTCCCCCCACTTTCCCCTTTGAAACTTCACTCTCCATCATATCCCCTCCCCCTCCCAATCAGTCTCTCTTTTCACTTTGATGTCATGATCTTTTCCTCCTATGATTGATGGTCTTGTGTAGGTAGAGTCAGACACTGTGAGGTCATGGATATCCAGGTCATTTTGTGTCTGGAGGAGCCCATTGTAAGGAGTCCTATTCTTCCTTTGGCTCTTACATTCTTTCTGCCACCTCTTCTGCAATGGACCCTGAGCCTTGGAAGGTGTGAGCACTCCTCTGTCCCTCCTTCTCAGCACCATGGTCCCTTCTGAGTCATCCCAACATCACCACCATCTGAAAAGAGAAGCTTCTCTAACCAAAAGTGAGAGTAGCATTAATATATCAGTATGGACATTAAGAAAAGTGCTTACTGGGAAGTTTGGTGAACATAGTATATACATTTAGCCAGACACCAGCAGACGTTACACCCCTAGGGCTCATGACTACCCCTGTTGTAGGTTTTCAGGATCAGGGATGTATTCCCTCCCATGGAATGGGCCTCCAGTCCAATTAGAGAGCAGTTGGTTTCCCCCATAACAGACATGCCATTATTGCACCCATGGGCTCATTTGGCCTGGCTGGCCATATTGAAAGCTTGCAGTGTTCACTGTTGAGTACCTTCACTGGTGTTTTCTCTCTCTCCCATTGAACTGCATGCAGTGTAGCTTTTTCCAGCTTTCTGTCAGCTGGTCCACACGGAGGCAGCTTTGCATTTGTTAACTTTGTAAAACATTGTAAGCAGAACTGCTCTAGTGGCACCTTGAGTGGCAAGCTCAGAAGTTCATCCACTGAACCTCCAAACTGGCCCATCAAGGGTGGCCTGGTGCACTAATAGTGGACTCACAGACACAAATTTCTTATGGAAGATGCCACTGGCCAATCCATCTCTCCTTCTTCCTCTCCATATAGTTGTCCCTTAGTAACAAAGGACATTGGCATTACAGCCCAGATCTTCACATGCTCATGTCCCTCAAGCATAGTATTTGCATATAACCTACCCCAATCCTCCTATATACTTTATCACTCTAGACTATTTAAGATACATGACACAATGTAAATGAGGTAAATATCAGGATACTGTATTGTTTAGGGAAAATGACAAGAAACAAAAGCCGTAAATGTTCATAGACAATATTTTTAAATATCTTTAATCTGTAAGAGTTCCATTGTCCTCCTCCCTGTCCTCCCTCTTTCAAAGGGATCCTTGTCAATGGGGAATGTGGGTCTGAATCTGTAGATCTGGAACTCATGGGGTCATTTTAGTTCTGAGTGATGCTCCTCTGTGTCTCTGGATGTCTGCTCATCTTTAATCTGTGGTTGGATGAATCTGTAGATCTGACACCATTTGAGCATAACATGCTTACATCTGTCAGTGACCCTGTAGGGAGATCATCCTGGTAAAAGGACTCAAGTGTCCAGTGCACTCAACAACTACATTTCCAGTTATAAAGTAGAAGGCCGGTCTCTGGTTTCTGCATCAATATCATGTGAGTGTCTATGTTGGTGTAGTTGCCCTGTAACTCTCATGATGCAGAGGTTACCTGTGGGGTTAGGACCTGCAAAGCAGAGAAGCAGACTCTGAAGACCTCAGGTGGCTCAGGAGGTCTGGCTTCCATTAGCAGCCAGCCCTTAAACCTGCCCCATCCTGTTGTTCCCCACCAGCTTCCTCCAATTAATAGAATCCCTATGATGGGGCTTCTGGTATTGTCTTCATTTCAAACCCTTATTGCTGATCACAATCCCAGTTTCTCACCTTCAGCACTACTGACATTTTGAGTCATATACCTCCTTGCTGGGGGAGGCGACCACCTGAGCTAGCACTGCCTGAGCTGTGACAGCCAAAAATGTCTCCAGAAATTGCCATAGTTGCCCTGAATGGAGCTCCCCCAGATGAAACCACTATTATAACTGAAGCTTCTAGAACCAGAGAAATATTTCCTTCTGTTACCTACAAAGGAAGGTCATGGCTTCGAATGGGAACGGACCTTCATTGATCACAAATGGTCACCCAGCTTGATATTTCTACCTCGTAGCGTCAATCCCGTGACATGTTCCACTGCACTTACCAAAGGGCAAATCCCTTCTCCCCATCTTCCCAACTACTTTTGCTACATTTATGGGGATAAATCCTCACCAGGCTAAGAAACTGGTGAAAGGTACCATGCAGCCCAAGCTGACTTTTAAGTATTTAACACAGTACCATTAATGTAGGCACCATGCTATGCACTAAATCTTCAGAACTTACCTTTGCATCCTTTGATCATCATTTTCTTTTCCCATATGTAAATGAGATCATACAGTATTTATCTTTCTGTGTCCAGTTCATTTCATGTGTCATAATATCCTCCAGGCCAACCCATACTATTGCAAATGGAATGTTTTCCCTCTTTTTCTAAAACTAAATAATATCCCACTACATATACACAAAACACTCTCTTCAGCCATTCATGATTGGGAGACATTTACGTGGTTTCAACGTCTTGGTTATTATGCATAGTGCTGCAGTATACTTAGGAATGTGGACATCTTTTTAAGACATTCACTTCAATTCTTTCGGATACCTACCCAACAACAGGGCTGCTGGGCCATATAGTAGTTGTAGCTCTAATTGTTGAGGGACCTCCATACTGTTTTCTATAGTGGCTATAGCAATTTACATTCGTACTTACAGGGTACAAGGACTTCCTCTTGTCCATATTTTCATGGAATAGTTAAGTTTTACTGTCGATTTGATCAGAAGAATCAAGAAAGAGACATGCCTCTTGGGCAGGTCTGTGACGGTATTCCAGGAAGAACTTCAGGAGAAAGAAACACCTTTTCCCAAAGGAAGCAGCCCTTCTGGTGGTGGACTGTATAGAAAGAAGCCCCGGCAGAACACAGAACCTTTTGCCTGGCTACTGGCCGGTGCAAGCATCTCCCTTATGGGTACTTTAATGGATATGAAACGTTGACTGAAGGCCAGTGGCTCTCCCAGAACCCTCCAGGTCTTCACTGCCAGATGGGGACTGCTGAAACATTCCAGCCTTACAGGCTGAGCAAACTACTGAGTACTCCAAGTCTCCAGTATGCAGGTAGCCATCACTGGACTGTCCAGTCTGTATCCTGTAAGCTAGTCTAATAAATCCCCCTTATAATACAGATTCATCTTACTGGTTCTGTTCTTCTTGTGTTTGTTAATTACTAGGGATGCTCAGTACATTTTTTACCCTGTGCTGGGACATGAACCCAGAGCTTCATGCATACTCACCAAAGCCCTAGCCTTGTATGCCTTTTTATACATCCACTCACCATTTGTGTACCTTCAGGTCCTTTGCCTTTTAATGGGGTTATTTGTTTTTAATGGTACTAAGATATAAGAGTCCCTCATATATTTTTGAATGTTAACATCTCAGGAAAGATTTTTAAACAGCTTTATTAATACTGAATTTAAGTTTTCTTCCCTAATCTGACTGGCCTGACTGAAAATTAAAAGTATTTGGAAGCATTTATATGATCCTCATGTGGCATAAAGGAATCTCATTATTTTTTTACAATAAAAATCGTACTTGGAAACAAATCATCTTTGCCTTGTGATTTTAATAGCAGTGAAGAAACAGCCAGTTTCTGCACTAATGCATGCTTGGGGAACTGCAGTCAAAATGAAACTTCGGAGATGGACTAGTGAGGATAGTAAGGACTGTGTTGCCATAAATTCCACACTTAGAGCTACCAACAGCTTGTCCTCAGGCTACAGCAAATACAATCACGGAGTGTGCTGGGATGACCCAGGGGCCTTCTTGTCCTGCCATGCTGGGGACCCTTTGGTGCCAGACATCCATGAAACAGGGGCTGACTTGATCGACTTGGTACCAGCTCATACCCTGAGCCTGTCTGCCACGAGAATCTACATGGTAGGAGCAGGTCTGGGTATTTAAGCTACAGAGTATGGACAGGGAACACGCCTGGTGCCTGTTACCATGAAATTTATCTTTATTGCCCTCTTATCTATCAGTACAAAGTAGGAGGGTTGAAGGAAAAGGTTACTCGGGCAAGTAGGCCTTTGTAGTTCAGGGTGAATTATGACCTTTATAGATATCTTCCTGGTTTTGCTGGCTCAGCGCTTTTCTAGGAGCTAAAAGAGCTCAAACACCACATTTCTGTGCTCAACAAGGCTATGGTTCTTTCATGCTCCTTTAATGTTAGATATACATTTCACATGCCCTATAACTTTCATAAAGCCAACAGTGTTTATTTAATTCCATTGAAATTAAAGGAGAACCTGTGGCTCAAGTTTTGTTATGACTTGACAAAATCTTAGAGAAAAATGAGGTTGAATTTTGAGATTGCAATAAAGAGAGCTGAGCTTTTTGTTGTTGTTATTGTACCGATTACAAGAGAAAGAAACTTGGAGATTTCCTGAGGCAACATAGAAGCACACTGAGCTAAGAGGGATGTGCTTGCCTCATCCCAACTCTGGGTTATGGACCACTGCTCATAGTGAAACATGGCACCATCTTCTATCAGCCCAGCTCTAACCTCCTGATCAATTCAATCAAAAGGTTTTCTTGTGTACTCTAGCCCAGGCTGACCTGGAATTCACTATGTTCAGTCTCAGGCTGGCCCTGAACTCCACATTGATCCTCCTATTTCTGCATCCCAAGTGCTGGGATTAAAGGCCTGTGCTACCATGCCCATCTCAATACATTTTTCTTTTCTTTTTTTTTTTTTTTTTACTTTATTTTTACTTATTTGAGAGTGACAGACAGAGAGAGAAAGAGGCAGAGAGAGAGACAGAGAGAGAGAGAGAGAGATAATGGGCACACCAGGGCCTCCAGTAACTGCAAACAAACTCCAGATGCATGTGCCACCTTGTGCATCTGGCTTATGTAGGTATTGGGGAATCAAGCCTCGAACTGGGGTCCTTAGGCTTCACAGGCAAGCGCTTAACTGCTAAGCCATCTCTCCAGCCCCCCAGCTCAATACATTTTTAAAACATTGAACTGATGGTTTCTTTCTTTCAAGACAAATAGCTGGCTCACCAAATCCTACCACATCAGCCAGAGGTGGCAGGCATATTGTCTGTGCATGGGTTTTCTATAGATATGCTAATGATGAGAATGGCATTTTCTAGGCCTTCTTTGGTGAGTGTGTATTGTGCATGTGCATGTGTGTGTACATGTTTGTACTGGTGCCTGCGGGGGTGTATTAGTCAGGGTTCTCTAGAGGAACAGAACGGATAGAATGAATCGTATTAAAAGGGGATTTATTGGATTATCTTACACAGTCCAGCAATAGCAGGTTGCAGGTCCGAGAGTCAAGAAACCCGGTAGCTGCTCAGTGCACGAGGCTGGAGGCCTCAGCTGTCCCAATCCGGCACTGAAGGCCTGGAGGCTTCCTGGAGAGACGCTGCTCTTCAGTCCACCCTGGTCTTCAGTCCACACTGGAGAGCAGCAACACCAAGCAGCAGGTACCAAGCAGAAAACACCAAGCAGCTAGTAGCACCAGCAGCCAGGTGGGAGAGAGAGCCTTTCTTCCCAGAGCTCCTTTTTATCAACCAGCCCCCTCCTCCAAGAGGGGCCGCCCACTCTGGGCCACCCACTCTGGGGGAAGGCTTACCCCTGGGGGAAGGATTCTTCCTTTAGTTAATCCTTCCTAGAGGCAGCCTCAGAAACACACTTATGAGGAATGTCTGTGGATTCCTAAACAAATCAAGTTGACACAAACTTAACCATCACGGGGGGGGGGGGGTGTCCATGGATATGTGGGGAGGGGGTAGGGTGTGCATGCTTTTGCATGCATTGGAGGCAGATGTCAACATTGGGGTCTTCTTCCTCTCTCTCTCTCCATTTCATTTACTGAGGAAGGGTCTTTCACTGAACCGAGAACACACCAATTTGGCTAGTCTAGCCAGCCAGCTTGTCTCAGGAATCCGCCTATCCCTACCTGCTGAGTATCTGCTATTATCAACACGCACCACCATGCCCAGCATCTATACAGTTTCTGGGGATCTGAACTCAGGTCCTCACACTTGCCCAGCGAGCACTTTACCCGCTGAGCCATCTCCCTATCCCTAGTATACCTGCGTGGATGTCCTTTAGAACCTTTCGTAATGGCAAAGACTCTTCTAACATCGAGTACCTGACAGGCTGTTTCCAGTTCCAAATTCAGGACACTACCTCCTGCTTTGAATCCCACTGTGCATTGAAATGGCCTACTCTGTGAATGTGTACCTCTCATCTACTAAAACTTTAATTAATCCAGATGCTCCGAGTATTTTCGTGAATTTACTGTTCTGATTAACTCCAGATTAACCACAAAATGGCTTTTCTTTCAACCTGTGCTTTTAAAAACATCACGACATTGCATTGGTTCACATTCTTCCTTAAATGGCAACTTGTGAAAACTGTTTTGTGTGAAAACTTTGTGAAAACTGACATTCTAGATGGAGAAGTTCTAAGTAACATGTCTTTCCTGAGGTCCCACTTTTGAGGAGCAAAAGCTGTCCATGTGGGTATCTCAAAAGCCATCACCCGGGCTGGAGAGATGGCTTAGCGGTTAAGGTGCCTGCCTGCGAAGCCTAAGAATGGCCGTTCAATCTCCAGGTCCCACATTTAGCCAGACACAAAAGTGACACTAGTGCGCAATGTTGCACATGCACACAAGAGGGCACATGCGTCTGGGGTTCATTCACAGCAGCTGAGAGGCCGCTGGGACACCCATTCTCTGCCTCTTCCTCTCTCTCTCTCTCTGTCTCTCTCAAATTTAAAAAAAAAAAAAGCCATCACCCAACACTGTCTTCAGTTTTAAATATCGTCTAAAGCTTACGGATTTGACCTTCTACCACATCAAATTCTGCTTACCTTGTTCCAGTTTTCTCTTCTAAATCTATGTAGTTAACTTGACCTGAAATAAATTAATGTGAAAGAAATCAAGTCAGAAAATTTTGGCATTCTGAGGTCTTTCACCTTTGTCTTACCAGATCAGGTGTAAACAAGAGCCGGGTTTATTTTAAATGAAGAATAAACAGCTTGTGTAAAACTGAACTGAAGGGAGGAGAGGGTGTCTTGCCCCAGCAACTTATTAGACTGTGATCTGGATAAGTTATTAACCTCAATATGAAAGCTTCCTGGTTTACAAAAAGAAAGGGAGGGAGAGGATTTATGCTCATCTCTAAAGTTCTTTCTTGCTCTGCCTTTTTATGAGCCCATGAACTTCAATAGAAGTTTGTTAAAAGGGAAAAATAGTGATTGCTGATTGAGATAAATTTCTGAGAATAACTTCAATCTTTTTAAATCTAATGCCTTACCTGAAACATAGATCATATCATTTTTTGTTTGTTTTTCTCCTAGAATCTTACTTCAACCAGTGACATCTTGTCAACCACATTTTATGGGATCACACATATGTAGTGATCAGAGATATAATCTTTTGTAAGGTAAAATTCAGATCAATTCATCTTCCATGTATGACACACCCTATAAATTCTAGAGAAACATAATTATCAATTACATTTTAAAGGAGCCTATGGCAGATTCCACAAAAGTGAAGGTCTGAAATCATCCATACATCTATTAAGAGATGGAGAGAGCCGGGCATGGTGGCGCATGCCTTTAATGCCAGCACTTGGGAGGCAGAGGTAGGAGGATCACCATGAGTTTGAGGCTAGCTTGAAACTACATAGTGAATTCCAGGTCAGCCTGGGCTAGAGAGAGAGACCCTACCTCAAAAAAAAAAAAAAAAAAAAAAAAAAGATGAATAGAAACTCCATTTTAAGCTACTGATTATAAAAGAAAGATTATTATAAATTGTTCTGGACAAAAAGATACAATCTCACTATTTTCAGTTTCATCCATATCTTTAGAAAACCATAAATCAGAAGAAAATAAGATAGAATTATTACGTATTTGGTATATGTAATACGAAATAATTCAAGATATTTTTTCAGTGCTAACTATCAAAGCGAGAACTTTGTGCATGCTAGGCCAGCAACACACCATTCAGGCTACATACCCAGGCCTTGGTTTTCTGAGACAAGACCTCAGTATGTAGCTTAGTTTAGGGTGGTTTGAAATTACTAGGTAGCCCATGCTGGTCTTGAGTTTTGACTACATTTGCCTCCCAAGTGCTGGTATCACAGGCATACGCCACCACTTTGACACCACAGGGTCAAGTGTGTGTGTGTGTGTGTGTGTGTGTGTGTGTGTGTGTGTGTGTTGTGCATGCAGGCATGCATGTTCTTATTTGTATGTGTGTGTGAGTGTGCATGTACATGCGTGTACACACATGCAAAGGCCAGAGGTTGATGCCAAGTGTCTTTCTCTACCCCTCCCCCTTATTTATTGAGACAGGGGCTCTTGGAGGGATGGATGGCTTGGTGGTTAAGGAGACAGGGGCTCTCACTGACTCAGCTAGTGTGAGTAGCCTGCTTGCCTTGGGAATCCAACAATCTCGACATCCTCAGAGCTGGGATGAGAGGTGCACACAACCATGCCTGGTATTTGTGTGGGTACTAAAGATCTGAACTCAGATCCTTATAATGGTGCAGCAAGCATTTTACCTACTAAGCTACCTCCCAGCCACCCCCCACCCACAGTGTTAATTTGTGTCCTTTATATTCTTTGGGAAAAATAATTGTATAATTATCTCAATTCTTATAGTCTCACATACAGATCTAAGTTGATTGTTATGAATGAACAGCAATAATAAAAATACTAAAAGGGGCTTGGCATATAGTTCAGCTGTAAAGCACTTATCTAGCATTGCAAGGCCCTGGGTTCCATCCCTAGTGCAGAATAAAAAAAGAGAAAATATCTCAAGATAGATTATAACAAGTTGATGCTAGAAAGTCCAAGCCCCGCCATGTTATCCTGTTACCACTTGGCATCTTTTTGGTTTTGAACCCAAGTGTGGTGTGGTGAATCTTCACAATGCTATATAATAATTTGTTGGCTGGAATCCAACATCGGACTGTTCCTAAGGAGCACCCCTGAAAATAAAACTCATTCCAGTCCTCAATCACCCACACCCTTTCACACACATATGCACAGAACTAATCACTCTTGTTTCTACCCTTCCAAGTTTGAGGGGAAGTGAAGATTATCTCCAAGAAAATATCACTGGACTATGATTTCAAGACTCTATCAAGAAGAAAACCATGAAATACTTTCAAGTGACTTTCATTTCTAGTTAGTATTCTGCTTTAGAATACTACACACATTATTTCATTTTGTTTTGCAGTTCCCTTAATATCTTTTAAAATGAAGGAGCTCACATATTCTTTTTCCATTAATAGATATTTCTCCATTTAGGTATCTGACTGGTTTTTCTTCACCTTTAAATAGGATGTTTTATATAAAACTGGGTCACAGAAAACTTTTAATGTCAAGTTATTCAAGAGCCATTAATCCACCTTCCAGGCCTTAGGAAGCAATATACAACATCACCAGGAAGCAATTCAGACAGAAAATACTAGTATTTCTAGTAGAGTTCCCTAAGGAAATGTCTTTGTTGCAAGAAAATGAGCAATTTCGAATATTGCACTTGTTTTCATTGGCTTGAAAATCCCCTAATTATAAACTCTGAGGGATTAAACCAAAGTAAATCTTTATTATAATCTATGCTATCTGATTAACAGTCTAGCAATGTACTTTTTCAAAAGTCATCAGACTCAGAGCAGGTGAAGAAGCAAAATGCCCTGGGCTGAGAAAAATCTTGTTTGATCTCTGATCTGCTACCATCGTGCTGCGGCGGCCATGCTCTATTTACTGGTCCCACTTTCCTCTCTGCAAATTATGAGATAGCAGCTTAAAGGTTATTTAGGCCCTATGTAGCCCTAGGAAATTTCTATAATTTAGTTTATTCAAACCATACATAGTTACTGGCTTCTGATCTTGTTCCATGCCCTGTTCCTGACTAGGGAAACGACAGATAGCAGGATACAGCCTCCATCACTCAAGGGCCCGCCAGGGTAGACCATCAGAAGAATCAAATGAGGGCACTTAGTCCCCAGGTAAGGCTATCCCTGCCAAGTATTCTTATTGGTCACAGTTCTACCATTCACCTCACCTTCTTCTTACACATAGATGTACTTTAAAACACACACACACACACACACACACACACACACACACACACACATAAAACCAAGCAGTTTCCCATTACAAAATGCTGGCTAGTAATCTGTCTGTGAGTCTACTATATTCTAACCTTATTTGGCTAAAATGCCTCTGTTCGAATGAATGATCTTAGCTATTATCTGAGCTCTTGGATGATGGAACTTGTTAAGAAGGTGAATAGAAGACTGAACTGTACATTATGATTAGAAAAGGAAGAAATTTTACAATTAAGGTCAAGTGTATGTGAAAAGGTAAACGCAGTTCACTTGTAACAAGTGTGTAAGAATGCAACCACTAATGTGTACATTCCATTAGCTGGCTATGCTGTCGGAAATTTAACCATACGTGCTTACTGCTTTGGTTCAACCCATTGTGGGCCCCTGTTAAATGGGATTGATGCTGGCAGAGGATCTGAGAATGGCCTGGACTTATGAGTTGAGATAAAAAGAGGGCTGTGGGGGGTAGAATTAATAGAGAAACTGAGATGGTACCTAGAGGCATAGTCGTAGCTGAGACGCAAGACTCCAGGCTAAATGAAACATTAATCTTGAAAGACAGAAACCACGAGTCTGGGAAAAAGAACACAAGCAAGAAACCAGAACGGAATAAAAAGGTTCAGAATGAAAGATGAATATGGTATTCTAAAAATTTCCTAAAACACTGAAATATAAACTCATAGGAAATTTTTATAGAAAGCTTAAAAAAAAAAAGGCAAAATCTGGAAAGAAATGTGGCCAGAAGAAATAAAATTTGGGAAAACTGGGAAATTGGCTCAAAACATAGAAGAATGTCTCATAAATCTTTTCATGGTCCTTGAGCTGTTCTGAAGGGCCAGAAAGGAAGATAGATGTCAGCAAAGTCTTGCTTTTGGCCATCAGCTGGTTTGCTGCCAAAGTCGCATTACCACCCACTCAGTGCAAGGAACACGGGCTGCTGCCATTTTCCTCCTGTCTCGTTCTTCCCAGATCTCCTCCTTCCATAGGTTTACCCTGAGAGAACCATCAGGATGAAGGTGCAGATTTGAGAGACTATAAGGACAACTAGATCTTCATAAGGGTGTTTTCCTACCACGACTTTACGCTTGAAACATCCCAGAAGCTGCTGAGTCGAGCCACTGTCCGCCCTCGACTCTTCTTCCTGTCTTCCCCTAGATGGGCCCTTTGTACACTCTTGGTGTGTCTTCAGCTCCAGATACAACGTTCCATTGGGGACCAGGATTGTTCAGTCTGAGTGTCCTGACTGTACCTACTAGAATGTATTAAGTAAACTCATTTACCCATGGATGAACACCCACACCTATTTTACAGGTCGACCACCCAGATTTGACCTGGAATAACCACCCAAACCTCTCCAAACACAGGTGGTCTTGTCCTGAAGCTGCTTTGACAAGATGAGATACGAGTTCAGGACAAAGGCAAAGCTCTTTGGAGATAGAAACGCAAACATCATGCTATCTGTCAGTGCACACCAGAGGTTTTCTTTGTTGGGGAATTATTGCTTTATACTTTTTCTGTGTTGACATGCCTTTCTATCTTAGGATGCAGCTTTACAGGGTAGAAAAGATAAGGAGGCAGAGGTCTGAGAGGATTATCAGAAGACAATTTGGTCTTAAATTTTAATTGCTCCATTGGCAATAGACACTTCAGATTAAATTCCACTTGGAAATTTAAGTTCATTAGTGTTTCTCACAGCCAAGAGACCCTAGCTGAGA
This sequence comes from Orientallactaga sibirica, assembly GCA_036365145.1. Classification (NCBI taxonomy): domain Eukaryota; kingdom Metazoa; phylum Chordata; class Mammalia; order Rodentia; family Dipodidae; genus Orientallactaga; species Orientallactaga sibirica. Next base: position 14,634,110 of record JAEOAD010000035.1, on the reverse strand, counting down.
TGAAAAGTAGGGTTGGCAGAAAATGAGTTATAGAAGGAAAAGAATGCAAGTTTTGTTTGTTTGTTTGTTTTTCCCCTCTAGAGGGTGTCATATGAGTATAGACATGAATGTTTTCCAATAAAATTTAGACTATTTCAATTAAAATTTTTAAAAAATATTTTAAAGTTCTGTGGCTTTCAATGTTCAATCCTCTTGGAAAACTCACCATTCAGAATCATCTACTCCCCAGGTACTGCAGAGAGTGAGGGGTCCACCCATCTACTGGCCCTCAAATGGCCCTCCTCTTGTCCTTGCATCAGGACTGACAGCCAAAATCAAGGGAAGGATGCAGAATACTCTTTATACAAAAAGAATGCAGTCCTCATAAGTTGAACCAGAGTCCCCAGAGTTCAAGTTCTGCACCCTCTCAGGAACAAGCAAGCACATTCCCAGGCAAGGTGGGACAAGAACAGGTACTGACTAAAATTCACCTGCATGGGCACACCCGATCTACCCAACAGTGATTCCTCCACTGCTTCTGCTTTTCCAACAGACAATCCCACTGAGCACAACACCTTCCCTGAGCCTCAGCAGCAGTTCCACAGAGTCACACAGGACCCAGTATCAGAGTGGACCTCTACAGAGGGAAGATGATGAGTGGAACCCTAACTCTGGTCTGTCAATGGCGGTCATTTACCCAGCTCCCAAATGCATAGTCATCCAAAGGATGGCTGGACTTTGCAGATGGCAGAATCCTCACATTGAGAACTTGACCTGTGAAATAAGAGTTATCATGAGGAAAATCCAACAAGAATTCACAGTTGTAAATAAAAGGACACTATCTCCCAAATAGAACAGCAGATGAATGCCATTCATGAAGATCTAAAAATTGTAACAGTGGTAAACTTCCTCATGTAACTTAATCCAACAAGCATACCATCTAAATAAACAGATTATTATAAATGATGGTCAAATGTCAAAAAGTTAGCAAGAAGTGGCTGGATTGTGATGCCTGTACTTAAGTGTTATCCTTGATAGAATGGGTCAATACACCTTCTGACATGGGGTGTGGCTACTGCTCTTGCAATTAAGGAAGTTGTCAATAAAAAAAAGTAACTAATTTTTTTAATAAAAAAAGAACATTCATTTGCTCATACTCTCTCTCTTCCCCCATTGCATCTGTCTCAAATAAATAAAAATGTGTTACTTTTTTTAAAAAGTGGCATCTTGTAACTCCTATTAGATCAATGCATTGTTCTTGGTAAGCGTCTTCAGTTTTGAAGCAGCACATATCAACTTTGAGGATACTCCCTCAATTTCTTGATTCATAGACTCAGAAACCTGATACCTATGAATGGAGTCCACAGCAAGACAGAACTCTGTAATAGGGCGGGCAGATCGTGTAGCAAGAGCTATCAATATAAGAGGTCCAGCAAGGTATCAACAGTTTCCAGAAAGATACAGGAGTTTTAAAATATATATTTTTATTTATTTGTAAGTAGAGAGTGAGTGTATGTGTGTGAGAAAGAGAAAGAAAGAAAGAAAGAAAGAAAGAAAGAAAGAAAGAAAGAAAGAAAGAAAGAAAGGGAACACACTTGGGCCTCTTGATACTGGAGACAAACTCCAGATACATGAGCCATTGTGAACATGTAGCTTTATGTGGGTAGTGGGAAATCAAGCCCAGGCTATCAGGTCTTGCACGCAAGTGTCCTTAATTTCTGGGCTATCTCTTCAACCCAGATTCTGGATTTTAGAGCAAGATTGTTTGAGAATAGTCTCCTAGTCAACACTTGGGTCCTCACAGAGACTAAGCTCTGACTTTAGGCCATCAAGTGATCATGGGACCCAAACTCTTATATCATGAGCTGGATACTAACAGACCAACAAATTCACGAAGCCATATGGGCACAACAGCAGATCACTTATACAATAGAGAAGATGCATTGATATCAGGCATGACCAGCCCCACTAGACGCATGCAAGTTTTATCAGATTCTATCAATTGTCTTTCCCTCAATTCACACCTATATCTAGTACTATAATATTACATATATTCACACCTAGATCTAATGCTATAATATTAAAAATAGATGTGAATATACATAATTCTATTTTCTACTCATGAATAGAAAAGTTCTGAGGCTCAATATGTTGATGTGAGCTGCCACAAAAGAATTGCTACTTGTCTTAGACAACTTCAGGTCACTGAGATGAACCTCCAGTCCAGACAGTTTACGGGAGGAAGGGATGTATTACAGCTTACACAGATCCAAGCAGAGAGATAAAAATAAAAAAAAAATTTTTAAAAATTAAAAAAAAAAAAAACCACCAGCAAAGGCAAGTACAATTCAGTCAACCCAGGCAAAGCTCCAGCACTTTGCATATCTTAGGCTGGAATTTCCATATCTGCCCCCAAACATCTTAGGGGGACCTAGGTTCCACCCATAGTGACACCAAGCTACAAGCATGAATAAAACTCCAGCATCTATTAGGGGACATTCATTAAAGCTACCACATTCCACCACTGGCCCCCAATAAATTCATAGCCATTTCACATTATATATTATATTCAGTACAACTTCAAAGGTCCCCATAGTCTTTTTTTTTTTCAAAAATTTATTTATTTTTATTTAAGACAGAGAGAAAGGGAGAGAGAGAGAGATAATGAGTGTGCTGGGGCCTCTAGCCATGCAAACAAACTCCAGACACTTGCAACACCTTGTGCATCTGGCTTACATGGGACCTGGAGAATCAAATGGGGCCATAGACTTCACAGGCAAGTGCATTAACTATTAAGTCATCTGTCCAGCTCTCAGCCCCAAAGTCTTTTAACTTAAGATAGTTTCTAAAGTCTCAAGTCTCATCTGAGATTTAAGATTGTCTCTTAACTGTAAGTCCAGTAAAATCAAAACAAGTAATATACTTTCAAAATATAAAGGCACAGAGTAAACATTTTCAACTGCTATAAGGCATAGCAAGGAGAGACTAGAACAATGCAAATTCAATAAACATCAAGCAAACATCAAACATCTGAAGTTCAAGTCTGATATCAAGACTAGTGACTGATAGTCTCTGAATTTCCCAATTCCTCCCCTCCATCTGGGCTGAAAATCCAGGGAAAACTTCCATCCCAGGCCAACAGAGCTCCATGATCACCTTTGCATAGTCCTAGTGTATCCAAACTCTTTGGGTCTCTATGCAAACAACTGTCCATCTTCCAATGGCTTCACCAGCCTCTTCATCAGGGTCATCATACTCTGCCTATAGGCCATGTCTCAGCAGCAGCTCCTGGTACTGTGTATACTTTGTGCCCCACTCCACACATTTTTTATACATCCAAAATCAATACCAGGTGTTCAGGATGCAGCCATGTTCTTCATTAAGGGACAAAATAAATCATGACCTTGAAGAGCAGATTCCTTATTTTCAGGTCTCCTTTCAAAAGAGTGCATTCCTACCATCCAGTCTCATATCTCAGGTATCCTTTCTACAGTTTCAATATAAAGTACTTGGGCCATCTTCCTTCTAAATTCTAATGTATTTAAAAGCACCTTCAGAAACCTAAAACCAGTCTCTGTACCAGTAATTTTTAAACTTGTTTGAGTTGTTCCAATTTTAAATCTTGTATCCCAATCCTATATCTTTACCCAAGCACATCAGTCCATTACACATTTAACCTTGATTAAACTCTCTGTGCATGGGCAGCAGAATGTAGCCATCCCTTATGCCAGCAACCCTTTCCTTCCTTTAGAAAATTCATAAGCAAAGCCTCCAAATACAATTCTCTCTGCACTTAGCATTTTCAAACTCTCACCAGAATAGCCCAAAATATTTGGCTTACCTCTATGGAAGGCATCTTCAGTTGCAAGTACCAAGTCCATGCCCATTCATCCAAAATAAAAGTTCCAAAAGACCAAGACCAAAATCCATGTGGTCAGATTCATCATTCAACACACCCCACACTCTGGTACTAATTCTGTAGTAGTCAGCTTCAATGTCACTGGGATGAACCTCCAGACCAGACACAGTTTATGGGAGAAAGGGATTTATTGAATCTTACAGATAGAAGGGAAGTTCCATAATGGCAGAAGAAGTCGGCCCCCTTTCACAGGACCAAGCAGAGAAAGACAAAAGTACAAGCAAGCACACTGCAACCACCCCAGGAAAAGCTCCAGCACTTTGCATTTCTTAGGCTGAAATTTCCATATCTGCCTCCAAACACCGTAGGCCTGGACTTAGGACACACCCACAGTGACACCAAGTTACAAGCTTGACTAAAACTCCAGCATCTATTAGGGGACATCCATTCAAACTACCACACTACTCCATGATATATTCGTTCAAGTGTGGCTGTAACAACCAGTAATCAAAAGAAACCCTCCCATTAGGGAGAGCTGCAGGGGATGCCTCTGTTCATCTATTCTATTGAGAGAATGAATGAACACACACTGATTACTGCCTGCTGATGGAACACATAGCTGGTCAGTCATGAGCAAAGTTGCAAGATCAGAATCAATGGGAGAATGGATAAAGGACATGTGGGTGGAATTATGTGGGAACCAAGTGTGAGACTCTGCTATACACTGATGTCCAAGTGAAGGGCAGAGGACAAAACCAAGTGGACAGAGTAACCCACCCAGTAAATGAGATTCAGTCTTTAGATACTTCAGTACCTGCAAAATGGGCCCATGCAGAGTGTCACCAAGACCTCTATGGTGGTTTGAATCAGATGTCCTCCATAAACTCGTGTGTTCCAAATGACTGGTCCGCAGCCGGAGGCAATTTGGAAGGTGGAACCTTGCTAAAGGTGTTGTGTTACTGGAGGCAGGCTTAGGTATGTTATAGCCAGCTTCCCCTTGCCAGAGTACACTTGCAGCAGTTTTCCACCTGCCATGGCAGGAGTCATGTTTAGTTCTTCTATACCATCTTTTCTCACAGCCACCACTGCATAATCAACTTTTAGTAGTACAAGTCAAGACCAAGGTGGTACAATCGGCCTGACTACAAGAGTGGGGTCTGGTAGTGTAATGCCCAGTTCACAGCGCCCCCAGTGACCACCAAGGAAGACCAAACACGTGTGCAAATGCAAAGAGCTTTACTCGGGCTTAAGCTCGGTCTCTTGCCTTCACCAACACAGTGGATCCGTGCAAGAGCCCCGAGAAGCAGAAAAGCGAGCTTTTTATTGAGGTTTGAGCAAGGGGGAGAGGGCTATCACCCACGCAACCACATGATTGGCTAATTTGAACAGTAACTGTACTTGGGGGTTCTTGATTGGTCTTAGGATTTTGGTGGGCTATGTCTAGGGGAATTTCAAACTTAATTGGCTCAGCAAGCTGCGGTTACATTTGAACAGGTTGGCGCACATGGTTACATTCATTTGATTGGTTGACATTTACAAAACTCTGAGACGGTGGATCTTATTGGGCCATCCAGCCCAGGACCGTAAGAATGTTGAGTCATGCTCACACAGCAAGTTTATGGTCTTTCCTGGTACTGTTTGTTCTTCCCTTGATTCTGGGAACTCGCCCCTGTGGCCTACAGAGTGACTGAGGCCTGTCATGGTGCTACTCTGGCCTGGGTCTTTCAGTAGAAGCTTACTGTGGACCAAAGAATCCACTTTGTAGGAAGCACACGCCGTGGTGGTCACTGTCTATGGTCAATGGCCCTCCAACATCACTACTACATCACACGTAATGTACAAGCATGGCAGGGCGATCGAACAGACACCTCGGGTATAGCAGAGACACTAACCTAGACATCATATCCCTCAGTGTTGACACGCTGTCATACAGGATATAGTCTATACTCTTAAATCATCATTGGTTCTGTGTCCTTGATATGTAGAACACAGTGACCTGTGAGTCAAGAGGTAGAAGCAGACATAGCCCCACCACCTACCCCTGGCAATGAGTGCTTCTTCACTGGTTCTTGTTCCCACAAACTTAGATTCTGAGGGTCTAGATATCCCTGGCCATGTACTGAGGGACATGGTGTAAGCCTCACTATACAATAGTGCTTGCTGTCTGGTAATTTTGGGGTTTTTATTTTGGTATACCAGCAGGGAAAGAACTTATGACATCAGCCAGGATGAATGGAGGCAAAGTAGCTGCCACAGACAGAGACAGAGAGGAAGGTATTTACAACTCGGGCACTCACTACAACACAACGTGATATTCCCATGCAGAGCTTCTTTTTCTTAATTTTTATTTTATTTGTTATTTGAGAAAGTGAGAGAGACAGAGAATGGGTGCACCAGGGCTTGCAGCCACTGCAAACAAACTCCAGGCACATGTGCCACCTTGTGCATCTGGCTTACGTGTGTCCTGGGGAAACAAACCGAGGTCCTTTGGCTTTGCAGGCAAATGCCTTAACCACTAAGCCATCTCTCCAGCCCCCATGCACAGTTTTGACTATAGATAAGCAATAAAAGCAAAGATGGCCTGAATTGGTGACTATTTTCAATGCATGACAAAAGCAACTTAAGGAGACAGGGTTCGTGGTCTAAGGGGGCATACAGTCTATCATGGCAAGAAATACATAGTGAGTGGTAGGAGCAAGATCAGTTTACTTCCTCCTTTTTATCTAGTCCATGACTCCAGCCCATGGAATGGTACCACCTTCATTCAGGTAGGGTCCTCCATTCTCACTTAAACCTATCTGGAAATGCCTTCACAGATGAGCAGAGGCATGCCTCATAGGTGATTGTAAATCCAGTCAAGCAGACTGTAAAGATTAAGCAGCTCAGGCTGGAGGGATGGCTTACTGGTTAAGGCATTTGCCTGCAAAGTCAAAGGACCCTGGTTCAATTCCCCAGGACCCATGTAAGCCGGATGCACAAGGTGGCACATGCATCTGGAATTCATTTGCAGTGGTTGGATGCCCTAGCATACCCATTCTCTCTGTCTCAATCTCTTTCTCTTTCTCGCTCCGACTCTCTCAAATAAATAAAAATTAAAAATTAAAAAAAATTTTGAAAAGATTAAGCACCTCATGACCTACCAAGGCAATGGTTGGTGATTGGTCCACAGTCTCAGGGATCATCTGCCCATGCCAGCTAGCTATACCAGTGCAAGTGTTAGCTACCAAGGGGTAGGACATGTGGATCTTGAATGAATGGTAAAAATGAATTATTTATATAAGTTATACTACTCTATACAATTGCACCTTGTCCCATACATGAAGGGTACTTAGGACTCCAGTGAGCTGTCTGACTGTGAAGCAGACCAGAGAGACTCTGACAGAAACTTATGGCCTCCCCTATGAACACAACTTATCCCACTGAAGTGATTTGAACTACATTCCCTTCAAACACATATGTTCAAGCCCTAAACCCCAGTACCTCAGAATGCAACTCTATCAACTATATGTACATAGTGCATTAATCATCTTTCTAACACTTATCAAATACTTGGGGTAATCAACTTATTAGAAGAAAATTTTTATTTTGACTCAGCCATGTTCTAGAGCTCTCAGTCCAAGGTTGGATGCAGGAGGGGCACATATTGGGCTTCCATGAGGCAGCGCATCATGGCAGCAGCAGATGGAAGAAAACTCTGCTCATGTCACAAGTCAGAGCGAGGAGGAAAATTGGGACAAGGGTCACAGTCTCCTTCAGGGCCATGACTCTAATGATGTAAGGACCTCCCACAGGACCCTACTTTCTAACATTCCCTCCCAATGTCACCATCCTAGGGACCAAGATTTGAACTCATGGATCTTTGGGGGATATTACAAGCTATAGTAAATATTTAAGTAAAAAATGAAGCTCTTAGGGTATGACCCTTGCAAGAGGAGACCATATGAATCTCCCTAGGGCACATGAAGAGATACTCAGGGTGCCCATGTAAAGAGGAAGACCATGTTAAAACACAATAAGAAAACAAGGCAGCAGGGTGTGTGTGGTGGTTTGATTCAGGTGTCCCCCATAAACTCAGGTGTTCTGAATGCTGATGGAGATTTGGGAATTAACACCTCCTGGAGGCAGTGTATTGGTGGTGGTGGGCTTGTGGGTATTATAGGCAGTTTCCCCTTGCCAGGGTTTGGCACATTCTCCTGTTCCTGTTATCTACCTGATGTTGGCCAGGAGGGGATGTCTGTCCTCTACTCATGCCATTGTTTTCCCTGCCATCATGGAGCTTCCTCTCGAGTTTGTAAGCCAAAATAAACTTTTTTCTCCCCACAAGCTGCTCTTAGTCAGGTGATTTCTGCCAGCAGTGCGAACCTGACTGCAACTGTGTTCTATGAAGCACCACACTTGCCAACACCTTTGACTGCCCACCTCCAGAACTGTTTGAAAATACATTTCTGTTATTTAGAACACCTGACCTGAAGTATTTTTTTTTTCAAGGAAGTCCTAGCAAACTAGTACTGTCTACTGACCATTTGACTTCTAAGATTTGTCACAGAAATTGTGTCCAAAAGCTTAGAGGATGTGTCAGGGTGATAGAACTCACTGTCGGTATGTGAGTGATCGATCTGACCACAAATGAAATGGACTGTGGGGATATTGCTACCATGTCCTATCTGCCCATCTTTTGACACCATCTGCAATGTGTGCAGCCCTCCTGCCTCCTGCTTCAATGTGCTTTGCTTCTGACAGCACACATGTCCAGTGTCTTTCCATGCAAGCAAATGTATAGAGTGGGGACTACTCCTCCACCAGTGTCAGACCTTGTCACATAGAAGATGTATACAGAGACTCAAGCAGAATTCCTGACCCCCAATGAACACATCCTGAACTGATGATGTCCACCCCCTGACAATGATTATCCAAGTAGATTTAACAGTCCAAGGAAAGGAAACATAGTTAGCATTCCCTTTGAAAATGAGGTGCCTAAAACTCTTTACCAGGGGACACTGATATATCGATATAGTCTGATTACTGCCAAGGAGGATAACTGGTCAAAAATGCTTCCCTTCAGAAATACAGCTATTAAAAGGCAGTGAGGTGAGTGTTGCATTTACACCTGCAGGTCTGGTGGTCAGCATATCTGAGAAGCCAGAAAGGCAGACATGGGGACCTTTTAATGTCAGATTGGAATGAAAGCCCCTCCTTGTGCCAAAGGCAACCTGAAAAAGGCTATTTCACTTTAAATCCCTCCTTTTTGGGCCCCAGAGTCTGTTAATCTAAGCCTGCAGAAGGCCTAACACTTATCTTCAATTTGGTCACTTGTCTCTCCTCACAATCTCTCAATTTCCTTATCTCTCAAATAAACCATTCTAGCTATTTTCTATTTTGGAAGTAGGAGGAGGGAAGGTGGCTTATCTTTATATATTTAAGATTTATATACTGTGGGCTTGCAGAAAACCTAAAGCCAGCTCACAGTTCTAATGCACATCACAGAAAATGAACGGGATGTTTAATCACAGGACAAAAGGGAGACCACAGGATGGACAGGGCAGTGTTGGTGCTGGTGTGTGTGATGGCATTGAATAAGCTCCTGTGATTAGGCAAAGATTATGGTTCTAATTTTTCTAGCTATTAAAGGCTGCCTTAATTCAGATTTATAACACCACAAAGCTCCCAACTGTCTTGTCATAAGTGTAATTAGTCCTTCAAACAACAAAGATCTTTTTTGAAACAGTGTTTTCTACCTCAAAGTTAGCTGGAGTGGAAAAAGGCCAAGTTCTTAGGATTCACATCTGCACAGGGTGCTAAGGAGGAAGATAGTGGCTGTAGCTACCCTCCCATTACTGGCCTGGGACAGCCTGATCACTCAGTGACATGGAAGAGAAACAAATCCTACAGTACATGCAACCAGGTTATTATGGAAGAAACTAGGCATCAAAAGAACCAGAGGAACATTGGCTCCCTCACTAAAATCAAGGAAGGAAAAGAGAGGCTAATAGAATTTCATAAGACATAGCAAAACATACATTTAGACTTAACTACAGTTTTCCAGTTCTAAAATAAAGTTTCTAAAAACCAATTATGTTATTGAATCGCACATGCCCATTCATTGACTTCAAGCCCAAAGTAATAAATTTCTTTTGAAATGATTACCTACCCCATAGTAATTTTCACCTACAGGAAGGTAGTCCCTTTCTAGCCATGAAGCCCTTGACATGATAACGCTTTCATCCGTGCCACTAACCAGCACTCATAGCCAGCTTAGTCATGATTTCTTCCATGTGAACTCTTCACTGTTTCTGGGGACACAGATATCCTGACATGACCTCTGTTTTCATAGAAAAAGGATAGCAAGGTATATAGCCTGAAACTGCCCTTGGGAAGAACTCCCCCTACCTCAGTTTCTCAAGCTGCCTTTGAGTGGTACTCTAATCCCAGTGCTACTTGTGATCTGTACCCACAGACTGAGCCTACCCTTTAAGAAATCACAATTGAAACTTTTTTCCTTTGAGTCCTGATTATTTACAATTTTCCAAAGAGACATAGGCATAAACTAATCATGAAGAAACTGGAGGTTATACCACTATGGAAATCAGTATGAAGACTCCTGAAAAAGATAAAAATTGATTTACCATCTGACCCAGCTATTCCACTCCTATCTACCCAAAAGGGTCCATTCTTTAACTTCAGAGATATTTGTTCAACCATGTTTATTGCCACTCTATTCACAATAGGTGGGAACTGGAATCAACAGAGGTGCCCATCCAACTGATGAATGGGAAATGAAGATGTGCTACATCCATTTACACACAGAAATTCTACTCATCAGTAATGAAAACTTAAATAATGAAATTGTCAGGACAAATGGCAGACTTGGAAAGTATCATCCTAAGCAAGGTCACGCTGACTAAGAAAGACAAATATTGCATATTTTCTCTCATATGTGGCTCCTAACTAAACCAGCTGAAGAGGAGTGTAAAAGGGAGTAAGTATTAGGACTATGGACATGTAACTAGAATGAGACCAGGAAAAAGTGGGAATGGGGAGGGAGGAAAGGAAGAGATACCAGACAAGTTAGTAGAGGAAAAGAATATTGGGGCTGGGAGAGCAGGGGGTGGGGGAAGGGAGGTGGAAAGTGGAACTACACAAAACTAAAGTCTAAAATTGTCAGCATGATAGGAACTTCTGTGCTGGATACCAATACACAAGATAGAACCCCTTGTTATGGGACAGACCAGACCAAAATGCCCAGTGGAACGTGGAGAAAGTTTAATCCTAAAACTATCAGATCTGGCTTGTGAATCCCAGGGCCAGCTCTGCATTACTTCCCCACAGGGAGAAGTTGGCCAGGGAGATCCATGAGGTCCATAGAACAATGCAGGCCTTTGCCAAGAACTTGGTTACCTGACAGAACTTAAAGGTAAGACCCTATTGCTAAAGACACCACAAGCTGCCACCCCAGAACACCAAGGAACCACATGAGAAATGAGAAGAAAGCCAGTCCTCTCCTAGCAAACCTTTATGGGAAGTGCTATGTGAGCTACTGGGTGATAATGGTCACCAACAACATGAATAAGCAGGAGACCCTACAAGCTACACAATCAACCAGCCAGACAAGTACACACTTGTGCAATAGTGGCACACAGCCTTTGTGGGTAACCAATTGCCCTCTAATTGGACATGAGGCCTGCTCACTGGGAGAAAACTCATAACGGGTACTGGGAACCAAGTCAGAATCCCATGGTCAGGAAACTCACAACCCTCAGAGAAAAGCCCCCAGTGTTCTCTGGACAAGTTGAATGGGTATCCTTATGAACTTTGTCTCTCAAACTCTATGCCTATCTCCTTAAATCAAAACTGCTCTCACCCTGGGTTGAAAAATATGTTTATTTTACAGATGGCAGAGAATACTGAGGAGATCCAAGATCCATCAGTTCAACAAAAAAAAAAAGACTAGCCAACTGCCCAATACACTGGGTAAAGTCATTCTCTTCTATCATGTTTGTTCGACACCGTTTGCTATGAGCCACTTTATGATCTCCAGGGTAGGAGGAGAGAAGGGCTCTTTGCAGATCTTGTTCCTGACCCTTCTACTGCTAAAGCTAGCAGCAGCAGCAGCAGCAGCAGTAGCAGCAGGGAAAAGGAGCCGCCATTCACCGAGCACTGTTCCTGGGTGACCAGCCAGGCACTGCTCTGTGTTGTTGTGGATGTTGTTGTTCATCAATCAGTGCTGGGGCCTTACAGTTGCTAGGCAAGTGCTCTACCACTGAACTACACTCCCAGCCCCCAGGCACTTTTCTCAGCACTGTGCACCGTTCTTTCATTTGATCCTCACAAGGACACTATCTCAGATCTACAAACAGGAAAGCCAGGCTTACAGAGGACAAATAATTTGCCCAAGGTCACACAGTTAATAAAGGCAGAGCTGGAACATCTTTCATCTTACTATTTTATGGCATCATGTAAGATGTTAAATTCTGTTGTGAAGCCTCAAAAAAGGTGGGGTGTGGTGTGTGTGTGTGTGTGTGTGTGTGTGTGTGTGTAAAATAATTTTATATGGCTTTGTGTTTGCCTGTTGATTGATAAGAGAAAGAACTCATTCCACTTTATTATTTCCACTTTATTATTTTCACTATCAGTTAATTATTCTCAGACTTTCCACTGTGTAAGAATGGCCTTGAATCTTTTCCTATTACCATTATTCGATGAGAAACTATGCCCCAGTTTCTATCCTTCAATAAATCCTGGAGCAGAGTCTGTTGAGGATGTGTATGTGTAAGAGAATGATAAGACAGTCTCTGATTCTAAAAATTGGAGCGGGAGCAATAGGCTGTACGTTCAATTTTTTTTTTCCTGAAGAAACTCAAAAATGGCAACTCTCTCAGCTCATTAGCTCCTGAAACATCCTGTGAAGATGGCTACCACAGAGCTCTTCTGTTTCAGAATAAAGAGGAAGTGGACGGAAAGAAGAGAAATGGGACTACCAGGAAGAGCTTCTCATTAGAAACCGTATCTGCCTGTGTAGGAGCTAAAATCGGATCTCAATGCAAAGACATAGCCAGGAGATGACTTCTCTCTTCTGGGGGACAGGTAGGAAAGGAACAGGGGGAGAATTTTAAGGAATAGATTGTTTTTAATGTAGAGTGGAGAATTTATGGCTATATCGGTATTCATTATAACACCTGTGCTTTCTTGTATTATTTTAGAAAAACTTTTTAGAGAAATTTAAAACAATTTAAAAAATAAGCAGAAAAGATTTATTTTCTACATATGTCTTCTCAGAAAGAAGAATATCAAAATCAATTTACAAAAATAACCATTCTTCAGCTTTTCTTCCTGTTTAGTTAAAAAGAGAGAGAGGGGGGCTGGAGAGATGGCTTAGCAGTTAAGGCCCCTGCCTCCTAAGCCTAAGAACGCTGGTTCCAATCTCCAGCGGTTCCAATCTCCAGGTCCCACGTTTAGCCAGATGCAAAGTGAGGCAAGGGTGCAATGGCGCACTTGACCATAAGGGAGCGCACACATCTGGATTTCGTTCACAGCAGCTGAGAGACTGCTGGCCCACCCATCTCTATCTGTCTTCCTCTCCCTCTCTCTCTGTCTCTCTCTGTGTCTCTCTCCACAAAGAGAGAAAGAGAGAGAGAGAGAGAGAGAGAGAGAAGACAATACCCCTAACTATAGAATACTAAAATCTTTGATTTGATCTTCTTTTTTTCAGAGTGGTTCCTTTTCAATAAGGACAGCAAAATGAGTGACAAAAAAAAAAAAAAAAAAAGCCCTTGGGATGCTGTGCACCTGAGCAACATAGTAACATCCAGAAAGCAGAGGCAGCACCACACTGGGAGAAGAGTAGCTCTGCCACCACAGTGGCATCTTGTTCCTAAGGGATCACTTGGGCAAGCCATTAAATTTTGGTGCCTTACTCTCCTTTTCTACATTATGAAAAAAAAAAAAAAAAAAAACTTAGCTCTCAGAATATTCTCCAGACTAAATGTGCTAAGTTATATACAGTATGTGGCATAAAGTAACAAACGGTGGTAAGCCTTCCAGCCCTACCCCTTTCCTCACCTGCTCCATCAGGAAGATTCCTCTGGGGAAGAAGCCAAGTTACGTAGGTCATTTCCAAGTGGACCTCTTTCCCCACGAGCCTTCTCTGAAACTGAGCCACGGTGGTCAGTCCCTAGAGTCCTATTGAGTAGGTGGGGTGATATCAGGGCTCCTCTCCTGTAGGCTGCTGCTGGGAGGGGCAAAGTCAGACATCCTTAGAAGCCTAACTTGCTGAGCTGTTGGACCTGTTCAATATCTGGAATCTGGTGGTCCCAGAAGCAGCTGTAATGAGCTGACCCCAGACTCCGGAAAACTATTGTGGGTAAACAAAAGGGAGCTGAGAAGAACACAGGAATGAAAGGAGACACCTTCCCAGAGTCAGAACCAAGAGAAGGAAGGATCCAGGAGAGTGATGAGACGCTGCCGATTTCAGAGTCTGACTCAGCCTAGAGATTTGCTACTGACAGATCATGGGGAATGAGCCCAAGAGCTGAAGAGAGGATAGAAAGACGAGTTTGTGAGTGATTGGATCAGAAATCATCTGGAGCAAAGAGAATGACTTTATTAAGCAGGCGGCCCTGTTAGACATTGTTAGTTTCTAGTGCTCTCAACTCTGCTAAAAGGATTAAGCAAGGCCCCACCCTGATTCACTCCCATGGCTCTCACAGCCCCTCAGCCTAGGAATTGAACACTAGTGATCAACAAAGTCCAATATGACCCCAATCCTGCCATTGCCACTTTGCCCGAGCCAAGCCCCTCCTCATAAGTCAAGATTAGGTATCAATATTGGTTATAGTCCTTCATAGAAATTATTTGAAAAAGATGAAAAACATCACTCCCCTCTTAAGGATTTTTATGCTATAATTAGTCTTTTTTTCACTTAAATTTTTGTTAGAATAAAATGAGTTTATTGCTGCTATTTTAAATGCATTCATAATTGAAAATATTTTTTTCTGAGTTGATTACTATATGATGAGGTTAATAGCAATAAGCTATATATAAATGAAAACTATTTGGGGTATTCAGTGATCTCTAAATATATAAAGAGGTTGGATAAAAAAAAAAATCCTTGAAGATAATTTCTCTCATGCCAAACATGTCACCAGCTCCAAATTGTGTCTATTTAAATTGAGTGTCTTTCATGAGAGCCCTCTTGAGCAGGACACAGAAAACTGCATGCTGACAGTCCTTGTGATCATGTCTGGCCTATCGGCATCTCTTTGCATCAACCCATTGGTAATCACGTAGCACTTAGACATTGTCTCTTCACGGCAGCTGCAGAGAAACCAGCCACCTCAGTTCTTGTCTCCTTGTACCTCTCTGTGTGAATAAGATACTAATTCACTTATCCCCTCAATCATTTCTGCAGGTATCAAGCTCACAGCAAAGAGCAAGGAATATCCCAAACCTTCTCACAGGGTGTGATAACCCAGTCTAACAGATCTCTCCCCAAATTATCTCTTCAACTCCAATCGCCACAATGTTTTCCTATCCACAGGACGGTAAGGGCTAGAGAAAGCGATGATTCTCAACCCTAAACTCTTCCTCTGAGCCCTACAGTGCATTTATTTACATTTCTCTCATGCTTCTGAAGTCTGACTTGCTTCCAGTTATTTACGGGTATATATAAACTTTGGTCAAGGAGACTATTACCCACTTGAGTATCCAACTTACTCCTCTGTTAATTCCCAGGACTCCCATGAATGATGCTGATCACATATTTATGGAAATTCTTGAGGCTGCTTCGACTCTGCTAACAGGAGATAGAAGAGAGAATCACGGTCAGAATGAGATGTTCATTTTTCTGGCATCTGTTCTTTTAGATTTTGGTTCACATTAGTGTTAAGGAAAATGAAACAATGCCACAGGAAATATAAATCAGAAAACTGCTAGGGGTGAGAGCCCAATGCTCTCGAATGAGGCTCTGATGATTTAGGAACATCACGAGCCTGATCCAGGGGAGGCAGCTGCAAGCGCAAGACAAATTACTGACTCCAGCCATCTGTGCCATCCGCAAAGCACCCAGGAAAAGAGACACCATCGTCCCCCACACAGGGTGGAGATAAGACCAATCCGTGGAATGGATTAACATTTGTGTGAATAGATGCTTCAGATATTTTCTGGTCCAAGTTCTCATTTGCAAATGAACCCTGCACATTGCCCCCAGTGTTCCAGCTAAGTAAGGGCATTGCTCCTTCTACTCCCAGGTGTGACTCCCAAACTGGTCTCCTCCAACTGCACTGATTATAAATGTGCCTGGCTGTCAGAGTCATACAATCCCAACATGCACAGGGATCAAATTGATGAGGTAGAGAATCTTCAGAGGAACGTTTGTAGAGGGAGAGTGAGAAGCAAGGCAGGGAGAAGGTGGAAGGGAGAAAGGAGGCTGGGGAGTGGGGAGGAACAGAATATAAACACAAAAATCAAAACAGGGACACAAGGCTCAGAAGACTACTCTCTCATTTTCCTATGTGCTTGAAATGTCCCTTATAAAAAGTAGAAGAGAAAATTCAGGGAGGGAAATGATGGTACCAACACATGATATATCTCCATACAAAGTTTCTACGTAATAAAAACAAATAAATAAAAATAAAAAGGATCTCTAGAATAATACCTACATCTCAGATGCAAACTAAAAAATAAAATTAAATATGTTTGCCCTTATATTATTATGTTTTATTACCAAACAAAGAATTGATTTTCATTATGACATTTTTCAAACAATATCTGTTTTTTTTACCTTCCTCTCCCCCATATCTCTCCCTTCCTTGTGCCCTTTCTCCACATAGCCTCCTTTCTATTTTCATGCTTTATGTGTCATTTCACTCTCCGCTTTCTGATCATCTCTTGCCACCCTCTTGTAGCTTCTATTTGCATAGACTAGTCCCACTCTAACATCTCCTTGTTTGCATACATACAAACATTAAAGATTAGGATTCATCTATGAAAGAATATGGGATTTTAAAAATTTTTATTAATTATGTACTTTATGGATAAGCCACGTGTTGGTCCTATTCCCCACCTGTAACCCTCTTATATCGCCTCTTCCCCACTCCCATTCTACTGAGAGCTGTCCCTGATGGGGTTATTGGTATTCACCATGGGGTTATGAATGCATCAGTCAGTCTCTGGCTGGGGGAGACGATGCCACAGGACACTCCTCCCCACCTTGTAGCTCTTACAATCTTTCCAATCCCTCTTCTGCAATGTTCCTTGAGCCTTGGTAGGTGGGTTATAAGTCAGTCTACTTTAGTGTTGAGCTTTCTGGCTCCTCTGGATTTTTGCTTTGGTGAGTTTTGTGTGTTCTCAGTGTCTGTCACCATCACCCTGGTGCAGGTTGTCAGGATAGCAATGACAGCAGCACTCATATTTACATAGCCACTTCCTCTGGGATATCTCCTGGGTCCTGGCAGTGTGCTAGAGGTGATTCATCTCATTCTAGGTAGTTGGCTATCTTTACTTGTCATATCTGTGGGTCTTGGTTCTCCCTGGTTTTCACTGCCATCTGTAAAAATAAGCAGATTTTCCATCAACAATGAGAGCAGCATGGATTAAAGTGGATAGGCATAGTTATTTTAAAGACATTTTGACGGGTATAGCTACTCTTGGCCAAAACCTAGTGGGAGCGTCTTGCTGGAGTCTATGACCATCCCAGCCATAAGATTCTGACTTGGTTCTTGATATCAAGCATGCGTCCTCTCCCACTGAACAGGCCTCTTAGACAATCAAAGAACCATGGATTACCTGCATAGGCTGTGTGCCACTATTGCACATCCGTACATCTTGTCCAGCTAGTAGATTTTGTAGCTTGTTCATGATTTCAGTGGCCATTGTCCCCAACAACTTGCATAGCATGTTTAAGGACTATGAGGGCTAGCAAACAAGAAGCTGGCTTCCTTCTAAGTCCCAGCATGACCCCTCCGTGACCCATGTCCTTGGCCTGTGGCATCTTTAGCAATAGGGTCTTACTATTTAGCTTTGGTAGGTAACCAAGTGCTTTGGCAGTAGCCTGTATTGTTTTAGGGATCTCATAGGTTTTCCTGACCAATAGTTCACTGTGGGGTATAAACCAATTCTGGCACTGGGAATTATAATCCATTTATTATAAAGCCGTAGTAATAAAACCAGCATGGTACTGGTACAAAAACCAACACATAGATCAATGGAGTAGAATGGAAGATCCAGGCATAAGTTCTTGCAACTACAACACTACAAGCTACCTGAACTTTGACAAAAGGGCCAAAAATGTACACTGCAGTAAAAATAGCATTTTCAAAAACTGGTGCTGAAGAAAGTGGATAGGCACATGTGGAACAATGAAAATAGGGAATGTAGATATGGCTCAGCAGGCAAAGGTACTTGCCTGCAAAGTCCAATGGCCCAAGTTTGATTTCTCAGTCCCCATAAAGCCTGATGCACAAAGATGGCACATACATCTGAAGTTTGTTTGCAGTAGAAAAGGCCCTGGCGTGACAATTTCTCTCTCCCTCTCTTTGCTCTCTCGCTCTTTCTTTCTCTCTCTTTCTCTGCTTGAAAACAGATTTTTAAAAAAATATTTAAACAAAAAAGATATGAACCTGGACCCTCTTCTCTCACCCTGCAAACACCCAACTCCAAATGAGTCAAGGACCTCAATATATGACCCAAAATTCTCTAAAACAACTAGAAGAAAAAATAGGGAGAACACTCCAAGATATAGGCATAGAGCAAGACTTTCTGAATAAGACCCCAGTAGCCCAGGGAATCAAACACTCAACCACTAGGATCTCATGAAACTAAAAGCTATTGTAGAAATAGGCAAACTATCAACCAAGTCAATGACTATGGGATTTTTTTTTTTTGGTTTTGGTTTGTTTTTTTGTTTTTGTTTTTTGGTTTTGTAGGTTTTAAAAAATTTTATTTTTATTTATTTATTTGAGAGCGACAGAGAGAGAAAGAGGCAAAGAGAGAGAGAGAGAAAGAATGGGCGCACCAGGGCCTCCAGCCACTGCAAAGGAACTCCAGATGCATGTGCCACCTTGTGCATCTGGTTCATGTGGGTACTGGGGAATCGAGCCTCGAACTGGGATCCTTAGGCTTCATAAGCAAGCGTGTAACCACATAGTCTCCAGCCCCGACTATGAGATTTTTAAAAGAAATGAAGCAAAGCAAAACAAAACCCCTCCATTTCCCATTGTTTTCCAGCTAGAAGGCTGTGCGCTTGATTTCTAAGGCCACATTGAAAATTCCCATCAAAGACAGCAAGAAAAAAAAAATCTGTGTCTTGGGTCTCTGCCTTTGAGAAATGCCCAATAGTATCCCATTTAAAGACTGATCTAGGTAGGAGAATGTTCTTTTCTATTAATTTGTAGCCAGTGTATTAGTAACTAACATTGGGCCATTGGACTAACATCCCATCAGATTTATTATCTCCACCCACATTCAAAAATGGAGTACACACCAAGGAATAGTATTTGAGGAGAACATAGCATAATTCTACTTCCATAGTCTACTCTCTAGACCAATTATTTACACTTCTTCCTCCTGACCTTCAGAAGTCACAGCACGATAGAACATCAGTTCAAAGGCCAAAATGTACATTAGTTTTTCACTGCTGTGGTCTGTACATCTGTGCTGCCCTTTGAATTCATATGTTGAAACTTGACAATCAAGGGAATAGCATAAGAAGAAACATTTTATGGAGGTGAACAGAACATGGGGGCAGATCATTATGAATGGAACCTTATCAAACAGGCCCCATAGAGCTGCCTTGTCCCTTTAATCACATGGGACAAGAGAGAAGGTGCCATGTGTGAACCAGACAGGAAATCTGCTTATCTTGGACTTCTAGCCTGTAAGCCCATGGGAAATAAATTTCTACTGTTCGTGATTATATTATTTTCAAGTCACTATGGCCAAAATACCTGAAAAGAAAAAAACAAGAAAGAAGCTGGGCATGGTGGCACATGCCTTTAATCCCAGCACTCGGGAGGCAGAGGTAGGAGGATCACTGTGAGTTCGAGGCCACCCTGAAACTGAAAAGTGAATTCCAGGTCAGCCTGGGATAGAGTGAGACATTATCTCAAAAAAACAACAACAAAAAAAGAAAGGTTTGTTTTGGCTAATGGTTTCAGAGAGCTTCAGACCATCATAGCGGGTGACATATAGAAGTGTTCCATGACAACAGGAACATAAGGGAGAGTCTCCTCACATCACAGAGGGCCAGGAAGTAGACAGCCAGGTCTGGGCTATCACCTTCAAAGGTCCACTGCTAGTAAGCTGCTTCCTTCAGCCAGAACTGACTACCTAAAGGTTCCACAGCCTCCAAACACAGTGTCACTAGCTAGAGACCAAGTGTTCAAAGCATTAGCCTACATTTCAAATTCAGTCCGCAATGAGGAAATGCCCAATGGACCCCAACAGACTCAGACAGCTATGCCTGGATTCTGTTAAAATTAATGTAACAATCCTAGCTATATAAAAATAGATTTATTACACAGGTATCCAGCACCTGTCCTCAAAGAGAGAGCCCCTGGGCTGGAGAGATGGCTCAGAGGCTACAGCACTTGCCTATAAAGCCTAAGGAGCCAGGTTCAATTCCTCTGTACCCACACAAACCATAGTGGTCCATGCCTCTGGAGTTTGTTTGCAGTGGCTGGAGGTCCTAGCATTCCCATTCTTATCTCTCTCTCTCCCTCTCTCTCTGTCTCTGTCTCTGTCTCTTTCTCTCCTTGCAAATAAATTTTAAAAAAATTTTAAAAGACAGAGTTCATAGTTTGCAGAGGAACAATGCTGCACTCAGTAGAAGTTTGGAATTCCCCAGAACACACAGTATAGGAAACATCAAAGCTGTTTCTGAGACATACACAACAGGTGTCCAACCCTGAGACTGTTTCCATCCCCTGTTTTCCATCATGTTTGTCACCGGCAGAATAGAAGGACGTCATTACAAATGATCTGGGGCCTCTGTGTATTAATCGGTCTGGGCACTTGACCAAAACGTTCCTCATTTCTAGTATGCAAGAAGAGGGAGATGGGGGACAGAGCCAGGCACCTGGCTACAGCTAAAGCATTACGAGAAATGTGGGATAAACTGCAGCCGCTATTGGCAAAGCAGGCTTGGGAGAGAACAGGAAGGAAATGGACCATGATATCCTGCTTTTGATCTTTGAACACAGCAAGGTCCTTTTATCTTTCTGGACTTCATCACTATCTCCTTCTTAAATATTACAGCATTATAGAAGTTATGGAAAGAGCAATAACATTGGCTAATAACCTGATTTTTAAATTTTATTTTGCCCTTCATGACTGCAATCATGTATTTATTTTTCAAGATGAATATCACATCCATTTTAAAGGATTACACAAGAAACACTGTTAGTTTAGTCACATTATAATTGCATGAGACATGGTAATTTATTAGATTAATTTACAAAGAACAGACATTGTTAAATATTGTCCTCATCTTCATATATGTCTCTCCAGTTATTCAAATTTTGAGTTGGGTTATATCTTGAAAAGTTTCATTTTCTTCATATAGATCTCACGTCGTAATTAACTTTATTCACATATACATTATGAATTAGTTACTATAACAAAAGGACTCATCTTAAAAACTTTTTCTAGGTGGTTTTGTTGCTAAGAAAATTAATGATTTATGTGTATTCATTTTTACCCAGCTTCATTACTGAGTTCCTTTATAGTTTATAATAGTATCATAATTGGTTCACTTAGATTTTAATCCTACATATTCATATCATCTGGAAACAATAATTTCAAAATTATTTTGCAATATATATGTGTTTCTTTCCTGAAATTATAATGGCCACAACTTCTAGGATTAGTGAAATAGTAGTTAAATTAAATTCAGATGATAGTTGGCCTTGTGTTATTAAAAACTTAAAAATATTTTTTTCATTTGACTTGACAAAATATTTTATTTTACCTTATTTTATAATCATAAATTGGGTCCTGGGTAATATCTCAGTGGTCAAAGCCTGAAGGCCCCAGTTTGATTCCCTAGTCCCCAAATAAAGTCAGATACATAAAGTGATATATGCATTTGGAGCTCATTTGCAGCAGTAAGAATCCATTCTCTCTATCTATCTATCTATCTATCTATCTATCTATCTATCATCTATCTATCTATCTATCTATCTATCTCTATCTATCTCTAGCTCCCCTCACACATAAATAAATAAAAATATTTTTTAAATAAAATCAAATCATTAATGGATGACAAACTCTGCCAGACAATATTTTGTTATCTTGAGATGATAATTTAATCTAATTCCCATGGACTATTATGACAGTAAACTGTTGATTTATTTCTAAATATTTAGGCATTCTTTCATTCCTGTAATGAACTCTAGCAATGGAGTCATGAGATATTATGCTTTCAAAATACAGCAAGATTGCATTGGCTAACATTTTGTTTAGAGTTTCCATATGCATATTCAAAAATCCTTAGGAGATATAAAAACATTTGAAATTCTACTACTATCGTATAATATATAAAATGTAAAATAAGAGAATGAACAGAGGCACCCTGAATGGATGGATAGTTCTGCTCCTAGAAGTCATAGGTTATTTATTAAACAAAAACAACAGTGCCAATTGTGGGAAATCTCTCTGTAAACTGTTGGGCACAGAAACCAAGAGTCCCCCAAAACAATACCAGCTATTGAGATTGTTTTTGGTTGCCAACCAGAACTGAACACTATGATTTGATTGCTGACGACACCATATCCTATGGTTGCAGGATTTAGATAAATCAAGCTGGAACTGAACTCAAAACCTACTTCCTACACGCTACCTTTCATAGTGCGGGAAGGTGTTAAGATATTGCTGGGGAAGAAAAGTCACCAACTGCCTCACCCAGCAGCAGACCCTGAATGCTACAATACTGACCTGACAGGAAGGAGGCACCCACTGACTGCAATAGCGGTATGCCTGCCATGGGGGTAACCAGCCACTTTCTGATTGGATTTGAGACCATTTCTACAAGAGAGAATTCATGCCTGATACTGTAATCTGGGCCAAAAGCCCATGACTAGGGAGGCCATAGGCCCTAGGGAGGAATCTTCTACTATTTTATTGCTAAACTGATGCTTTGTCAAACTGACTCTAAATGTCCTCATGCTCACAGATTATGACTGCTTGAAAGCTTGGGCAGAAAAGCTTACTTTCTGCAGTGGGCATGGTTAATGCAGAGTTTCATTAATTGGTCCTAATGTTGAAAATAAGTGACTGATGTATGCTCAGGCCTATATGGGGCATCTATATCATCCCTTTGAAGGTTCAGGGGACATCATGGATGTGGGGATGGAAAGACTATAAGAGCTGTGGAAGAATGCTGTGGAAGTCTCTCACCTGGACATGACATTGACCCTTGATCCCATAGCAGCTGTGGTTATCTGCTCAAGACCTGCACAAGGTAGGACAAATAAATATTCTGTCATAGATGAGGCCCCACCCCTCCCTGAGGATCTGTTGCAGTTAATAGTTACTGGGGGAGGGGGAGTCATTCTCTTCAATTTTCCATCCACTAGAAAGTGGGGGAAAGAAGAAGGGGTTCAGTGGCAGTGGGAGGGAGATAAGAGCTAGTAATGAGGGATCTATATGGTAAAATACAGTACAGAAATATGTGTGAAATTGCCAAAGAACAACTAAAAAGTATCCTTCATCTATAGCTTTCTTTTATACACTATCATTGCTTATTATATTGTGTTCCAATGCTGAAATTATATAAAAATAGGATTTCTTCCTCTCTAAAGACATTGGAAAAATCACTGCAATTAATTTGTTCAAAAAATTTCAGGGAATCAATGAATCTACAGAAGTCTAGTGCTCTGTGAAATGGCAGATCCTAACAACTTTCAAAACGTCTCTCGGGGTAATTGGTTTATTTTGTATACAGTAAAGAATTAACTCAGCTGGCCCAAGTTGTCCAAGCTGTATATCCCACTAGTCTTCAGGACTAGCCTGTACCCAGGCATCTGTAAGCCCTTGAGATATCTTGACAAAAAAGAGTGATTTTGTGTACTGGGGGCCTAGGCTATGCTGGATAATTTTCCAGTCGTGTGACTTATGGTGAATGTTTGTTTTTGTTCATGCGGGGCCCTGCACAATGCTCCATCAGTATGACCTATGAAAAGGTGAGTCACATGGCAATTCCCTGTTACATGACTGAGCTGCAGTGAAAACCCTGCCACCTGGACTCAGGTAAGTAACACAGTATGACATCATGAGGAGAGGACACTCTTGCCAATGGTTTCTCCTGTCCTCTGTACCCTTCTTCTTCACCGAGTGCAGTCTGTATCTTTCTACTGTAATAACCAGCAGTTCTCAGTCCTGAGTCTGCCACGTGGATCCTCCTCCTGATGATGGACTCAGAACTCCTGGTACATCTCTTTGTGAGTCAGTTTTGCTCATTTCTGTTTCCTCAAAAATCTTCTCTGGCCTGGAGAGATGCTCAGCAGTTAAGGCACTGGCCTGCAAAGCCTGGCAACCCGGGCTTGATTTCCCAATGCCCACATAAAGCCAGCTGCACAAAGTGGCAGATGTATCTGGTGTTCTTTTGCAGTGGCTAGAGGCCCTGACATGCCCATCCTCTCCTCCTCCCTCAAAACTCTTTTTTTGTTGTTGTTGTTGGTTCTTAAATTTTAAAAAATTCTTGGAATTCACATTTCCTCAGTCATCAAGAGGAGAAGAATACAGAAAGCCCAGTTAGTTATTTGAATGCCAACGATTTTTTTTTCTTTCTATTATTCTGATTTTACATTCATAGTATTGGTTCCTTCAGCAAAGTAGCAGGATACAAAATCAACACACAAAAATCAGTAGCCTTTCTATAAGCAAGGGACAAAGATACATAAAAAGAACTTAGCTGTTGGGCATTGCTAAACACGGGCTGGAACTGTGAGGAAGCTGGTCTGGGCTGTTGGACATGGCCGGAGACCTGGGGCTGTGGGGGTTGCAGCTGGCCTTATCACCGGGAACCCACTCTGGTGACAGTGCTGGCCCTCCCTTTTCACAAGGTAGTAGTATGCCTCATCTTCGCCCAGAGGAAACAGAACTGGTGGGCCTTCCCCCCTATCCCAGAGCACCTGAGCATTCCATAGTTTAAGGTTCTGCCGCCCCCACCACAATTCCTGAACTTGGGTCCAGCTACTCAAGAGACCCTTATATGGTAGTAAACAGTCTCCCTGCAGCTGCAGCCATTCTATATATGGCTGAAGTCATGTAGCTTTTTCTACCACTTCTGTTCCCTCCCTTGCAACTTCTGCCTTCCAACACCAGCCAATTAGATAGTGACCCATAAACCTATGTATCCAATCACCTTATAGTCTGTATGTGACTTCTCAACCTTTCTCAAGTGTTTATAAACCCACTCCCCTTTTGAATAAATGAGTGCTGTCCATCAGACAGTCTCCTGGATGGTTCATTGCCTGCTACAGCACCTGCTCCAAGACCCTGCTCCCCCAGGTCCTCCTGCGCCCAGGATGTTGGTGGCCAAAGACTCCAGAGAGTAGCAAGGACCCTCACTTAGCAACATTGTCCCAGTTTCAATAGCAACAAAAAAATAAGATATCTTGGAATAACACTAACCAAGGATATGAAAGACAATGAAAACTAAAAACCCTCAAGAAAGAAATTAAGGAGGACTTGAGAAAATGGAAAGACCTCCCATGCTCCTGGATAGGGAGAATTAACATCATGAAAATGCAATCTTACCAAAAGCAATATATAGATTTAAAGCAATACCAATAAAATCCCCAGCACCCCAGCATTTTTCTTCAAAGAGATAGAAAAAAAATGATATCAAGGCCTCGGATATCCAAGCATATCCTCAGCAAAAGAAACACCTCTGGAGGCATCACCATACCCAATCTAAAGCTGTATTAGAAAGCCATAGTAACAAAAACAGCATTGTACTGGCATAAAAACAGGATGATAGACCAATGGAATAGAATACAGAATCCAAACTTTGGGTCAAGTAACTACAACTACTTCATCTTTGACACAGGCCCCAACAATGTAGACTGGAAAAAGACAGCATCTTCAACAAATGGTGCTGGACAAACTGGACAACCATATGCAGGAAAATGAAACTAGACCCACACATCTTGCCATGCACAAAAATCAAGTCCAAATGGATCAAAGACCTCAACATAAGACTGGAAACTCTGCTACAACTGGAAGAAAAATAGGAGGAACTTTCCACAATATAGGAGTGGGAGAGGATTCCTTAACAAAACCCCAGCAGCCCAGGGATTTAAACAATCACTCAACCATTGGGATCTCATGAAGCTGAAAAGTATTTTCACAAACATACAATAAGCAGAGCCAATAGATTACCCACAGAATGGGAGAAAATTTTTGCCTGCTATGCAACTGACAGAGGCCTAATTTCTAGAATCTACAAAGAACTCAAAAACCTAAACAATAAAAAAATCAAACAACCCACTCACAAAGTGGGGCAGAGAACTGAACAGGGAGTTTTCAGAGGAAGAAGTACAAATGGCAAACACACACTTAAGAAAACGTTCAACATCCCTAAGCATCAGGGAAATGCAAATTAAAACAGCTATGAGATTCCACCTCACCCCAGTAAGGATAGCAAACATTAAGAAATCGAATGAGAACAAATGCTGGCAAGGATGTGGACAGCTAGGAGCCCTCTTTCACTGGTGGGAATGTAAGATGGTACAACCACTATGGAAAGCAATATGGAGGCTCTTACAAAGGTTGACTATAGAGTTACCAACAGACCCAGTTATTCCTTTACTGGACATTTACCCTAAAAGCTCCATGTCTCAGTTCAGAGAGATTTGCTCAACCATGTTTATAGCTGCTAAAATTCATAATAGCTACGAACTGGAATCAACACAGATGTCCATCATTGGACAAATGGATTATCAAGATGTGGTGTATCTACACAATGTAATTCTACTCAGCAGTTAGTAAAAAAATAACACTACGAAATTTGTAGGAAAATGATCAAACTTGGAACAGATCATTCTCAGCAAACTTACCCACTCACAGAAAGACAAACATTGCATGGTCTTACTCATCTATGGCTCCTAGCCTGGATCTGCCTGAGATGCTGACATACATAATAGGCATCTTGGGGTCCAGACAATAGGGAGAGTGGGGGGGAGGGGAGGGTAAAGGTGGGAGGACCAAAAACTGGACCCAAATGGAACTGGTACCATAAAATACTATATCCTGGAAGACAGACTAAAAGATTGAATCCTCATTAGGACCATAGAGGGAATACCTGAATCAAAGGGCCCTGGAGAGGGTAAGATGAAGCCTAATCTTAATTTTTTCCTGTTTATCTCTCTCTCTCTTCCTCTTTTATATTACCTGTCTTTTTCTTCCTTCTTTTTCCTTGGCACTGGCCTATAATTCCCAGTACCAGGATGTGGTTAACATCCACAATGAGCTGTTTATCAGAGAGACCTACAAGATTTTCCAAAAGAAGACAGACTTCTGACAGAGCACTTGATTACCCTCCAAAGGTTACTGGTAAGACCCTACTGCCAAAGACACCATATGCTGTCGGTATGGAACATGGAGAGATCTGGCTAGAATCTGGAAGAAAACCAGTCCACAGACAGCCCGTCTAGTGCTAGAAGGTGTTACATGAGCTACTGGGGAAAAGTGGCCAACATCTGTCTGAGCCACTCAAGGTCTAAGCTACTTAGCAACAAACAACCTGACATGACACTCACCCCACTGCAATAGTGGCACACAGCCATGGTGTTAGCCATTGGATTGGCTAACAGATCTGCTCAGTGGAAAGGAACTCATATCTGGAACTGAAAAACAAGTCAGAATCATATCCAAATAATGGGTTCGCTCTCCAATACCAAGCTCCCACCAATCTTGGGCTACAAGATGCCTACACCTCTTCAATTCTCTCTAGCAATGGTTATCCTATTTAATCAGTGCTGACTTCACTCTCTGTTGGAGAATCTGCTTCTCTTTTTCAGAGGGACGCAGAACCTGAGGAGAGAATCAGCCCATCACACTTCACCAGGTCCCCAGCTGAAACCATAGAGTAATTGAGGAAATGAGCAAGAGTGCTGCTTTCTCGGTGAACCTAGTATCAGCACAAGGCTGAAGGAGATAGACACAGAGAACACTCAACTCCTACCAAACCACAGATCCAGAGACACAGAGGCTCCCAAGAACCCATCACTGAAGTAGACCTGAAACAAACCCAACATGGCTCAGGGAACTTCACTAAAGAGGGTATGGAAAGATTGTCAGAGCCACAAGTTGGGACCTTATGCAAAGAGGCATTTGCTTCTTTCCCATAACTGATGGCTGCCCCACAATGCATGACCCACAATCCCCATGGGGATAACCGGCATCCCCAACAAGGAGGGTCCCTTCAGAGGGTGGGGACAGAGATGAGGGTAAGGATGACACCAACATGTGCTGTTTACACACTGAGTATGTCCATAACTAATACTAATAAAAAAATAAGTTTAAAAAAAAGAAGTATAGCTGATTATGGAGCCAAATATAAGTGATTGTGGCCTGGTAACATAGATTTAGGTTGTGCTAATTCCATTAATAGTTTCATGAAGATTTTATAGTTACAGAACAGAACAAAACCATAAGTCAATACGCTTTCCACACACATTGGTTGACCATCAGGTAGGTGGGTTAGAGCAAAGTGGAAATTCCCCACCAAAGGCTTTAGATACTGATGACATTCTTGGCCCTTGGGCTGGTAGAAGCTGTAGGTCTGATAGTACAGTCCCAAAAGGTTTCCCCTGATCAATGATAGCCACCAGGATGTTAGGTCAGATACAGAAGTAGGCAACTAATGGCTACTAAAGCGTTAAAGGTATCTCAAGGAAATTTGGCTCTGATCTGGCAACATTCCTTCTCTCTGAGATCACAGTTCTATCAGCCCATTCACCCTTGTCCCAAGTAGATGTGGTGCTCACACACATGAGTTCAACAATAATAAAAATTATTGTAGAACAGAAATCATGTAAATAAGAACTAGAAGATAAGACAATATAGGAATAATTTATGTTACTTATTAATTTTCAGATTATATATTATAATATTCTCCTGGAATTGTTCTTTGTTACCTAATCATTTGAATTAAACATGAAAGGAATCAACCTGTATATATCTATGTAGACTCCTTACATATTGATGAAAATAGCATAGTACCAAATCGCATGCAGCTCATATATTATGTTATATTCAAAAGTGTTTTGCATTTTAGAAGAAAGCAGGAAACAGTATCTTTGGATGTCTGAGCTTGGGCAGATTGTGAAAGCCTACAATTGTTGGCAAACCTCGCACTTTAAAAAAGCCATTTGATGCTAATTAGCTAGTTAAACATGTAAAGATAAGTGAAGTAAGAGAGAAAGAAATAGAAAGTCAGACCTGTCTAAATAGTAACAACACACAAGCATACAGAATACTGCAATACTAGAGACTTAAAATATCCTGCTGTCACCTCACAAAAACAGAAGGGAGAAAATACTCAAGTCTTTGTTCCAATAGTATAGAAAAGCCTTGTCGAAGAGAGCTTATCCACCAAAGAAATTACATTTTTAATTAGTTCATGTTGTACCAATCAACTGACATTAGCATAAGAGTGCTCCGACATGGATGGAATTCAATTCCAGTATGAAGCAAAAATACCTGGCATTTTAGTGAGCCTGAGCAGCCTGTCATAGGTAAAATGTGTACCTTAGGCTTTTCAGAAATGACAAACATCCCAGGACCCCAGAGTCCTTGTGTGAAGCAGAGCCATAGGTAGGCTTTGCAAATGAAACCTCCATCGGCAACAGCAAATGTTACCCAGACCTTGAGACCACTGGAAGAGCTAAGTGCAAATGGCTGACATTATTTTTATCTGTGCTCCCTCTCCAAATATCAGTGGCTCCCTGGGGTTGCCAAAATAAGCTCAATGCCCTTTGTAGGAAAAGCTGAGGTCATCATTTGTCAACGTAACACTCCCATCCCACTGGGCATCTTTACCTTCCTTGAGTCTGGGCGTCACGTTCTTGGCCTTCCCAGAATATCTGTTCCACAATGAGGTGGAACCAAGAAGGACTTTTCAGAATCTCACTGTGTCTCTCGTGTCCTTCTTTCCCTCCCAGAGGGCAGGAATGAATCCTTGGCCTGAAGTTTCTAATGCTAGCTCTTGTGTTGACTCAGCATCTTTCCTTGCAGGTCTTAATTGTGGGAACACTGCTTCTGTCAGTGCTGACATTCCCCGTATCCCCGTGCCCTCCCAATGCCCAGCTCTCTGTATCTTCTACTCCAAGTGTCTTTCTTGGCATACTTCATGGCTCTGAAGAACAGGCATGTTGCAATATTCACTCAACAATGACTTGTCGAGCACCTACCTATCTAGGCACTGTGCTAAGCCCACATGGGGGAATTTTCAGTGTGTGTGGTATGTATGGTGTGAAGTATATCCAGTGTATGCACATGTGTGTGGAGATGCATGCACACTGTGTGCGCTCATAGAGACCAGAGAAGGATGTTGAATGTCCTTCTCTATCACTCTTCCATATTGTTTCCTGGAGAAGGACTCTCTCACTTAACCTGGAGCTGCTGGGTTTTGTTGTTGTTGTTGTTGTTGATTGGTTTTTTTTTAATTATTTATTTTTATTTATTTATTTGAGAGCAACAGAAGAGGCAGAGAGAGAGAGACTGGGCGCACCAGGGCCTCAAGCCACTGCAAATGAATTCCAGATGTATGAGCCACCTTGTGCACCTGGCTTACGTGGGTCCTGGGGAATCAAGCCTCGAACCAGGATCCTTAGGCTTCACAGGCAAGCACTTAACCGCTAAGCCATCTGTCCAGCCCTGTTTTTTTTTTTTTTTTTTTTTTTTTTTTTTTTTTTATCAGACTGACTGACCAGGGAGCCCCAATGATTTTCCTGTCTCCCCCACAAGACTACGATTACAGGTGTGCGTGTGCATGGCTGTATCCTGCTGTTTACGTCAGTGGTGGGGACTGAGCTCAGGCTCTCATGATTGCACTGTAAGCAAGCACTCTGTCTCACTGAGCCATCTCCCTAGCCCCAGGGCATTCTTTTTAATTTGAGAATTTTCATACACGGACATACTATAATTTGGTCATAATCTCTTCCCATTGCCTTCTTTTGTCCCTCTTCCCCTGCCCCATCCCACTGAATCCCTTTCTCTTTCCAATTAGCCCTTCTTCTACTCTGATCTCTTTCGTCTTCCCCTTCCTCCATTATCCGTGTCAAAATGTTGACGGACTCAATAGTGCGCAGATCTGTGGAAGGAAGGACAGACAACAGACAGCCACTATGAGGTCGTAAATGCACCAGTTACCTCATGTCCAGAGGACATGTCCCAAAGTCTTCCTCACTACTCTCTAACTCCTACATTCTTTCTGCCCCCTCTTCTGTGATATTCAAGGAGCCTAGGAGGGTGAGATAGAGATGTCTTATTTAGTACTAAGCTTTCAACGCCCTCTTATTCTCAGCCCTGTGATGAATTTTGAGTGTCCCCAGTGATTTGCACACAAAAAAAGTAGCTTCTCTGGTCGGCAAAGAGAGCAACATTAATATTCTTTCAGCCACCTCCTCCACAATGTTCCCTGAGCCCCGGCGAGTGTAATAGAGATGTATCGTGCAGCTCAGAGCACTCAACTCTCACTTCTTCTCAGTCTTGGGTCTCCCTAGTAGTTACCATCATCTACAAAAAAAGAAGCTTCTCTGACCAAAAGTGAGAGCGGCACTAATCTATAGGCATAAACATAAATATTTAGAGATCAATCTGATGGGAACAACATATCCATTCACCCAAAATACAGCAGTAGCTTCCTTCCTAGGAACCTCCCAAGCCATTGGCTTTTGACTAGGTTTTCAGTACCAGCAGGCATGCATTCCATCCTGTGAAGCAGGCCTCACATTCAATCAGAGGGTTGTTGCTTACCCCATAATTGACACGCCACTATTGCACCAGTGGACACATCTTGCCTGGCTGGCCAGTTGTGTAGCTCACAGGGTCCACTGCTGGCTCAGACAGTTGACAACTTTTCTCCTCCAGAAGACCGCATCACACTTTCCAGCACTATGACAACTATCCAGCAGGGAAGAGGCTTCCAGCTCAGTTCCAGCTTGGTTTCTCAGTGTCCTGTGATGGAAGCATGTGGTGTCTCCAGCAATAGGATCTTACCACCTAGTTCTGGTAGACAGCTAAGAGCATTGAAAATCACTTGTATTTTGCGGGGGGGCTTTCTGGGCAACAACTCACTTAGAAGTTTCCCACCATGCAAGAATATTTTTAATAGTGCAAAATATACAAAAAAATAATAAATCATCTAAACATAAAGTAGATAATGAAGGGAGGATTAAAGAAAGTCCTTTGGCATTATAAAGGCAGGAAGACATTACTTCATGGGGAAGCACAAGTTCTTTATAAGAAGGTGTATTTTAGCATGGACAGCATTCAGACAAATACAGTGCCACTGTGTGTTTTCCAAAAAGAGGCAACCATGTGGATTTAAAAGCATAACAATGGGTTGAGTATGTGGCTCACTAATAGAAAATGTTCTTAGCATGCAGAAAGCTCTGGATTCCCCAGCCTTTTAAATAAAAATTAGTTTAGGGCTGGAGAGATGGCTTAGCAGTTAAGGTATTTGCCTGCAAAGCCAAAGGATCTCAGTTCAATTCCCAGGACCCATGCAAACCAGATGCATAAGGAGGCACATGTGTCTGGAGTTCGTTTGCAGTGGCTGGAGGCCCTGGTGTGCCCATTCTCTCTCTCTCTCTCTCTCTCTCTCTCTCTCTCTCTCTCTTTTGCTCTCTCAAATAAATAAATAAATAAATAAATAAATAAATAGTTTATTGCTGACTGGAGATGAGCTCAGTGGCATGCACAAGGTCCTGGGTTTAATCCCCAATATTGTCATTAAAAGAAAAGATTACACAAAATAGAAGGAGAAAGATTAATTAATTAAAATTAAATACTTAGTAAAGAATTGGTAACTCAAGATAGATGAAATATGAGGAGTCTGAATGTGAAAAGGAAGGGTCAACATAACTTCTGCAGCAGAATATATTTGCTTAAGCTCTTTCAAGAAAAATATTTAGGCAGTTGGTCACAAGGAAATTTGAAACTACTTTTTCTTTTTCCAGACAATACCAGTTTTCTAGGGTCAAATTTTGTTCCTCTTCTATGAAAGTAATGATCACTCTGAGACAACCACTTTATAAATGTGCTATACATGACTCTCTCTCTGTCTCCCTCTCTCAACTTGGCCTACTTTGATTTAGCACTCTTCTCGCTTATTCTCTAGCTCTGATAGATTAAATTGACCCTTTTACAGAAGATAATTTAATTCTATATTCTAGAATGATGATATTGGTGACTGCCATTGTGACCAAACATCAAAAGGCCACCGGCCCAGTCATAAGCAAGAACTATGTTGTAAATAGTCTGTGAAAACATTCAAGAAACCCCAGCATAGAATGTTACCTAATATGATAGTAAACTGTAGATTGGGAAAACTACTGGTCTTGCAATGACAGTGAAGCTTCCTTCAGTAAAGGGAAAATACCCACTGCTTTGAGGTACCCTTGGTCATTGGGGCTGAGGAACATGTGAAAATGGAAAGCAAAACAAGTAGATAACGGTAGAATGGTTTCAAATGAGATATGTGAATCTATAAGCATCTAGTTGACTGAGAAAAAAAATATGCTTGTGCTTATCACTCCATAAAAATGGAAGAAGAAAGAAAATTTTATATAAAAAATGATTAGAAAGACATTTGTACTATACTGATTTTGCCTTTTTCTTAAACAACACAGAAACTTATCTATCTTTTTCTACATATTCATCTATTTATAAAATGTTTAGCATGTTGTAACTTTTTATTTTCTGTAAAAAGGGATGAATTTTTTTTTGTTATGAGGATGGTGGGAAAGACTTTTCTACAGGGATTTATTTGGCCTGCATTTTCCTAGCCATTAAAAACATTAAGCAATGGGGCTGGAGAGATGGCTTAGCAGGTAAGGGCAATTTCCTGAAAGTCAAAGGACCCAGGTTCAATTCCTCAGTACCCATGTAAAGCAAGATGCACAAGGTGACGCATGCATCTGGAGTTTGTTAGCAGTGGCTAGAGACCCTGGCACACTCATTCTTTCTCTGTGTATAGCTGCCTCTCTAAATAAATAAATAAAATATTTTTAAAAATAAAGCAAAAAGGTATTCCTTCCCTACTTTATAGTGAGAACATTCTTACCTAAACAAAAGACTCTGATAGCAGGTACTCAGCATCACATGAAAGTACACATTAGTTGTTCTGAAAGCACATGAAGTATTTAATGTATTGTGGAGAGGAGATGGAGTGAGACTTCCCAGTGAAATGTGTTTAAGGCCAGTGATGAGTGGTGAGTAGAAATAATCCAAGTGAAGATAAAAAGAAAGCACTTCCCTTCAAGTGAATGGTTACAAATGATATCCATGGCATTTTGTGAAAATGTAAGTGGTTGATTAAACCAGAGGAAACTTGGCAAGAAGAAAGGCCAGACTGTGGAGGCTGGAGGACTTATGCTCAAGACTCTCTAAGCCATGAGTTTGGTGGAACCTTTGGGGTTAGAGTCTTGTTGCATGAAGTGTATCAATGGGGAGGTGCTTAAGCTCTTATAGCCTAGCACTGCTTGCTGCACTTAGCTCACTGTCTCTACTTCCTTCCTGCTGATGTGGGAGTAAGTATTATGCCTGGCTATCTGCCCCTGTCATGCTTTGCCACCCATGATGAAACTTCCCCTCAAAACTGTAAGCCATAGTCGGGTGTGATGGCGCACACCTTTAATCCCAGCACTCGGGAGGCAGAGGTAAGAGGATCACTGTGAGTTCAAGGCCACCCTGAGAATTCAGAGTGAATTCCAGATCAGCCTGGGCTAGAGTGAGACCCAACCTCAAAAAACAAAACAAAACAAAAAAACTGTAAGCCGTGAGCAACTTCTGGTCAGGAAAAAAGAAAGTAATGGCTATACAGAGTTAAGAAGGAAATTACAAAAGTAGAAGAGATCAATCAGGAAAAGGAAGGGCCTCAGAAGGTGGATGGAAAGGGGGGACATGAGAAGATAATGGAGGATTATGATCAAAATATATGCATAAAATTGTCAATAAAAATAAAGAGGGAAAAAGAAGGAAATTTTAGCCATAAATGCATACATTAATGTAGACAAAAGCTCTCAAGTCAAAAAACTACCTTTTCATGTTAAAGAACTAAAAAGGGAAAGGCAAGTTTCTCTGAAAAACATCAGAAGTTGGGGCTGGGAAGATGACTCAGCAGCTAAAGCCAAAGATAGCAGAATGAAATAAAAAGCAGAGTGAAATAAATAGCATAGTTTTTTTTTTTTTTTTTTTGATGATGAAGACTAACTTCAATCTTCTCCTGTTTCTCTCTGCATCACTCCCTCTTCTCTCTCTTCTCTCTTTCTCTTTCATATTACCTATACTTTTTCTTCCTTCTCTTCCCTTGGCACTGACCTGTAACTCCCAATACCAGTATGTGGTTAACATCCACAATGAGCTATTGATCAGTGAGACCTACAAGGTTTCCCAAAAGAAGACAGATTTCTGTCAGAGTACTTGATGACTCACCAAGTACTGCTAAAGACACCATATGCTGTTTGGACAGAACATGGAGAGACCCGGCTGGAATCTGGAAGACAGTCAGTCCCCAGACAGTTAGCTTGTCTAGTGCCAGAAGGCGCTACATAAGTGACTGGGGGAAAACGACCAACATCTGTCTAAGCAACTCATGGTCTAAGCTACTCAGCAGCAAATAACCTGATGTGATGCTCACACAAGTGAAGTGGTGGTACACAGCCATGGTGCGTTACCAACTGCTCTAGATTTGGCAAATGGATCCACTCAGTGGAATGGAACCCATACTTGGAAACGGGAAACAAGTCAGAACCATATCCAAACACAAGCCCATTCTCCAATATCAAGCTCCCACCAATAGTGGGATACAAGAGGGCCTACACTCATTAAATTCTCTCTAAAGTAATAATGTTTATCCATGTATCTTGCACTGACCTCACTCTCTGTTGGATAATCTGCTTCTCTCTTTCAGATGGATGCATAGCCTAAGGAGAGAATCAGCCCATTGCACCTCAACAGGGCACCAGATGAAGCCATTGAGTTATAGGGGAAATGAGCAAGAGTGCTGCTTTATCGGTGAACCTGGTACCAGCACAAGGGCGAAGGAGAGAGACACAAAGAACACTCAACCCCTACCAAATCAGATATCCAGAGACACAGAGACTCACAAAACCTCATCACTGAAATAGACCTAAAATGAACCCAACATGGCTCAGGGAAATTCATGGAAAAGGGAGCGGAAAGATTGTTAGAGCCATGAGTTGGGTCATTATACACAGAGTCATTGCCTCTCCAGCATAACTGATGGCTACTCACATAAGGCAAGACCCACATTACCCATGGGGTGAGGACAGGGAGAAGGCTAACGATGGTACCATCATGGCTGTATATATACTATATACATAACTAATAAAGAATATTAAAAATAAAATAAAATAAATCAACACGTTTGTGAAATGTTCGTTTTCTTTTCTTTTTTGAACCCAGCTGACCTGGAATTCAGTATGTAGTCTCAGGCTGGCCTTGAACTCATAGTGCTCCTCCTTCCTCAGCCTCCCAAATGCTGAGATTGAAGGCATACACCACCACACCCAGCAGGGAGAGAGAGTTATAAAATGTTTCTTTAAAAAGGTTAATAAAAGCCGGGCGTGGTGGCATACGCCTTTAATCCCAGCACTTGGGAGGCAGAGGTAGGAGGATTGCAGTGAGTTCGAGGCCACCCTGAGACTACATAGTGAATTCCAGGTCAGCCTGAGCTAGAGTGAGACCGTACATTGAAAAACAAACAAACAAACAAACAAAAAAGGTTAATAAAATTATCGAGTCTTTGAGCTAGTCTGACTAATGAAAAAGAATGCACTGGAGCTGTAGGTAGAGCTCATCTAGCATGTGGGCCTAGAGTGTACGAGGCCTTGAGTTCTATCCCAGCAATGCCAACAACATACTCAACAAATTCCTAGACATACATAGTCTACCAAAACAGAATCATAAAGAAATAGAACATGTAAAGAGATGTATACTAGTAAAAAGATTGTGCCAGTAATTAAAACCCTGAATCCTATCAAACACTTCAAGAATTAAATTCAACCCTTCTCAAAACCTTGAAAATAAAATCTGAAAAGTAGGGTCAGTTCCTAACCTAGAAAGCTGGAGACTAGTATTATCCTGATACCAAAGCCAGAGAAAGAAACTACAGGGAATGAAAATTACAGATCAATATCCCTGGTGAATATCAATATAAAAAGTCTTTATGAAATTCTGTCAAGTAGAATTCAGAAGCATATTTAAAGTATTACATCCCATGACCAAATGGGATTAAATCTGAAATTCAACCATGAAACATACCAAGTTTCAAAAGGGAGAAGAGCAGATAATCATCTCAATACAGAAAAAGCATTTCACAAAATTCAATACCCTTTCAAAATAAAAAAAAAGTTACTCAGGTTATTAAATAGAAAAACTTCCCCAGCATAACAAAGATTCCATGTGTGTGTGTGTGTGTGTGTGTGTGTCTGTGTGTGTGCAAGCACTCATATGTGGAAGTCACAGGACAAATTGTGGCTTTGTCCAGTCTGTTCCACTTGTTTGATCTTTGTGTTGGGGGTGGTGTTGGGGACAAAAACTAGGGCCTCACACATGCTAACCATGGGCTCCACTACTGCTACCTCCAACTCTGTAAATTAAATTTTTGACCTGAGTCCCAATGGGCTAAAATTAAGGCATTCGCAGGAATGCCTTCCTTTCTGAATGCTATGCTGGGGAATCCATTGTTTTCCTTTTCTGGCTTTGGCATTCCTTCTTTCCTCCTCTTTAGAGATGTCGTGGTTGCAGGGCAACCTCACGGTTCATCATTCTGGCTTTTCTTTCTGCATTCCTCATCCTTTTTTTTTTTTTTTTTTTTTTACTGAGACAGAATCTCATGTAGTTCAGGCTGGCCTTGAATTTTCTAAGATGACCTTGAATTTTTGAGCCTCCAGCTTGCACCTCCCCAAGGCTGGAATCACAGCTATGAGCCAAACCTAGGGTCTCTTGCATACTAGACAAGCACTCTCCCAGCTAAACTCTATCCTCTATTCTACTTTTGAGGATCCACATAATTCCATTCGACTCACCTAAATAATCCAGGGTAATTGACCAGCTCAAGATTCTTAAATCAATCACACCTGCTAAGTCCCTTTTGCCATGTAAAGGATAAAATCCAAAAGTTTACTCTTGGGCTGGAGAGATGGCTCAACAGTTAAGGTGCTAGCCTGAAAAAACCTAACAACCCTGGTTCAATTCCCATTACCCAGGTAAAGCCAGATGCACAAAGCGGCAAGAGCCTCTGAAGCTTGTTTGCAGTGGCTGGAGGCTCTGGTGTGACCATTCTCGCTGTCTCTCTTCTTTTTATCTCTTTATGCTTGCAAATAATATAAATATATATAATATATATACATGTATATAATATATATATACCATATATACATATAAAAGTTGACTCTTGAATAATGCACATTTTACATTTTATATGTATTACTCTAGCTACATATTAGCATCACCCCTGTTTCACACTGAAGAATGAGATACAGCTTGCCTTGGTCACACCGGGACTGCCTGAATCTGTGCCCCAATGCCTCTTCTACTGTGCTATGCCACTGCAGCAACAGAAGCAAATACCAAAGGTGATCATTTTACAAGAGATTTTTAAGCCTGTTGGGAGATAGGAGGGATGGGGGTACCATGGTGGGGGTGGGGCAATAAAGCCTGGGCTTTTTCCCAGATACACAGATGTTTCAGCAGGGATTTGAAGGACAATTTAAAGACCCCCTGCAGAGAAATCAGCCTGACTTCCCAGCACACAACACTTACAGACAACTCTGTCATGTTGAAAGCCATTATCTACAAGCATCATTGTTATTCATGTTAATGCTCTGATGGTAATAGACCACAGAATTAAAGCTTTCTGGACAGCAAGCCCCAAGCCGGACACAGAAAAAATAGATGGAGAATGAATATATAAATATTTTTTTTTCCTTGACCTATTTCTAACAAGTTATTTATTGGCTACTTCAATAGAAAACTCATTAAGGATTTGCCTTTCTCATCAGACATTTTCCATTTCTTCCTGCCTCGCCTGGCCTTTTACTCTAATTCACCTTTGTTTAATGCATGCAGGCTTTAGACTGGAGCGCTACCCAAATCAGATCAAAGATGCCTCAGTCTCTCATTTCAGAGCCTTCCCAAGGAGGGCACTTATCTCCTTTCCACAGAAATGCACCATTAGTGTGCCTGCTTCTTTTCCCATCAATGAAACTCCACAGGTGAGCTTGTGGGCACACTGGCCAAAGCTCCTGCAGGGAAGGATCTCAGGAGTGCTGCAAGGTCCTGCTGCATTGTGCTTCGGAGGACCTTGGGAGAGGGAATCTCATCTGTTTAGCTTGTTTATGGTATGATGTTGTTCTGGTACAGATGTAGAGCAAGTTTTATAGAAAACTCCACCCGTTCTGTTCGTTTTCGTAACCCCACCCTAAAGGAAATTTGGAGTGAGCAGAGCATGAGGGAGACACCCAAGACTCAGAAATGGGGGTTCTGTGCTTTGAAAATCACCATGGATGATTTTGACAGCCCTTCATTCCTGCTATGGAATGATTATGCTTGAAAAATAGAGGCCTGGAACAGGCTAGCATTTGCCCTGCCCCACTCTGACCTAGGCTTTCCCATCCCCGCAGAGCTCTGCAAGTGAGACAAAACCTAACCTCAAATCTCTCCTGTTCCTCCTTCTTCTCTTTCTTTTTCTTTTTTCTTTTACCTTGGTGCTGGCCTATAATTCCATGTACCAGGGTGTGGCCTACATCCACAATGAGCTGTTGATCAGAGAGCCCTACTAGATCTCCCAAAACAAACAAGACAGACTTCTGTCAGAGCACTTGATTACCCACCAGAGGTTAATGGTAAGACCCTAATGCTGAAGACACCAAATGCTGTTGTCAAGGACCAGAGAGAGACCTGTTTGGAATCCAGAGGTGAGTCAGTCCCCAGACAATTAGCCCATCTAGTGCTGGAAGGAGCTACATGAGCTTTGGGGGGGGGGGGAAACTAGCCAACATCTATCCAAGCATCTCAAAGCCTAAGAGATTTAGAAGCAAACAACCTGACGTGATACTCACACAAGTGCAATAGTGGCACACAGCCATGGTGGGTAACCAACTGCTCTTGGATTGGCTAACAGATCCACTCAGTGGAAAGGAAACCATATCTGCAACTGGAAACAAGTCAGAATCATATCCAGAAATTGATTCCACTTTCCATTGTCAAGTTCCCACTAACCTTAGACTATAAGAGGATCTATACCCTTTTAATTCTCTCTAAATTAATAATGGTTATCCCATTAACTAGTGCTGACTTCATTCTCTGTCAGAGGATCTGCTTCTCTTTTTCAGATGGGATCTGGACCTGAGGAGAGAAATGACCCAGTGTACTCCACCCTGGCCTCAGCTGAAACCTCAGAGGAACTGGGGAAATGAGCTAGAGAGCTGCTTTCTCAGTGTATCAGCACAAGGGTGAAAAAGCTAGACACTGAGGACACTCAACACTACCTATCCACAGGTTCCTGAGTGCCCATCACTGAAGTAGACTTCAAATGTTCCCAGCATGGCTCAGGGAATTTTGCAGAAGAGGGGGTGGAAAGATTGTTAGAGCCACAAGTTGGGACATTTTTCACAGAGACATTGCCTTCCCCTCCCCATAATGCACAACCTACAATCCCCAGTGGGTTGATCTGCACCCCCAACAAGGAAAGCCCCTTCAGAAAAGGGGCAGGAAGGAGGGAAAGGATGGTACCAACATGTGTTGTTTACATACAAAATATGTCCATATCTAATAAAAATTAGGGGGGAAAAGGTAGCACAAAAAAATAGAGGGCTGGATTTGTGAGGAGAGGTTCTTTTGTGCATTTCTTTGGGGGATTATTCAGCATTTCCTTCAATGTCTTCACGGGAGAACCACTTTCAGCTGCCCAGTCACTGTCCAAGAAGTAGAACTAGCTCAGAATGTTCTGGCAGAAGCCTGCTGCTGTGTTGTCCTGGGCTGCTCCCTTTCTTGGTCATAGAGAACACCTCTGAGGTTCCAAGTGGGTGGAAACATTGAACCTCCTCACCTTGACCCACAGCAGATGGACAGTCAGGAGAGAGAGATCAGTCTTACAAGTTTAACTTGGGCCAAACAACAAACAAATCCTCTAAAACATCTCCTCTTTCAGTTCTAAGAAAATCAAAAATTAGTAATTTATGATCAGAGAAGTTCACCTATTTTTTCAGTATGTGTTTGTGTGTGTGTGTGTGTGTGTGTGTGTGTGTGTGTGTGTGTGTACCTGCAGGTAGAAGCCAGAGGAAATTTTCAGGTATCATCAAGAACATCTTCTACCTTTTTGAGACAGGGTCTATTGTAGTTAACTTCCTCTTTAAAAAAATGGGAGGAAACAGTTTATTTTGGCTTATAGTCTTGAAGGAAAGCTTCATGATGGCAGGGAAAGGATGGTAGAGCAGAGACTGGGCATCACATTTTGCTATAGCAAGTAGAAAAGAATAGCAAGTGGGAGCTGGGTGTGGTGGCACACGGCTTCAATCCCAGCACTTGGGAGGCAGAGGTAGGAGGATCACCGTGAGTTCAAGGCCACCCTGAGACTACATAGTGAATTCCAGGTCAGCCTGAGCTAAAGTGAAACCCTGCCTTGAAAAACCAAAAAAAAAAAAAAAAAAAACTGAATTCTGGCAAGGGGGAAGCTGGGCTATAACACCCCAAAGCCCATCATCCCCAGCAACACACCTTCTTTAGCACACACCTCCTCCATCAGGCTCAACCTCCCAAATTTCTAGCCGGGGACCCAGCATTGAAAACATATGCATTTATGGAAGACATCTGATCCAAACCACCACAGGCCCTGAATTTTGCTAATTAGGCTTGCTGGTTGACCAATGAGCTCCAGGGACCCACTTGTCTCCACTTCCCCAGCAGTGGGATTACAGACATGCACTATCACTCTCAGCATCAACTGCGGATTCTGGTTATTGAACTTGTGTCAGCCTCATGCTTCCAAGGCAAGCGTTTTACTGAGCCATTGCCTCAGCCCAAGAAGTTCAATTTCATGTGTCTTTGAATAGCCTTGAGCGCCCAGTGTTGGAGTGTTGATTCTGGTTTTCTCTTTTATTTTGGTCCCTGAATAGAAAGAGTAAAAGAGAAACTTGATTCATGGAGCCTGTGCTTTAAAGGACAGGTCTATTGTCCTCTTAGGTCTGTTAGGAGCCAGTTAGCAAACTTTATCTATGAACATATTTTAGTTAATACATTTAGGAGATTCCTTCTTCGAGGGAGAGCCAGTAACAAAGTGTTTTAACTTTTCGCTTTTAATCCATTACCTGTTTCCATGGAGACTAAGGTAAAACCTGCTGCTGGGATTTTTTTCTTGTAGAAGCAACCATGACATCATTAGGCCTGAAGGGTGCTGGTACCTCTGCCTTCCACCTTTCCATTCCGGCTACTACACTTAGCCACACTCTCCAGGGCACTGTGTTGGCTGCTTGATAGGGCAGACACTGAGAGTCACTGATGTCATTTGTAGGACCCAGAACAAAATAGAAATGCAGACTCTTTATTGCAAATGCAGGACAAATGTTCCGTCAAGGGTACCAAATAAATAAATAAATAAATAAACCTTTCCTGTTCTTTTCACAATCTCATTCTTCGTCTCTCTCTCATTCTTTCTTTCTTATACCTTATCATGGTGCTTCTTCCTTATAATTTATGTTATTTTAAGCAAAGTCAAATAGAAAGTTTAAATTAACCAGATGAATTTTACCACTCACCTTTATAAGCAATATCATCCATCAAAACAAAGTAAAACAAGCAAAATCCTCTCTCCTCCAAAACTTAAACTATTCATCTCTAGAATGCAAATGTGAAATTTAGTTAAGGAACAATCAGAAATCCTGAAATTTCTATGGCAGAGGTCTTATATGTCTAGGTATTTATCTCACCAGAATGGTGGGAGCACTGCACAGAACTTCCTCAACACCTGTTCCCACCTCGTGATCCTATGCATGGCCTGCCTTCGATGCACAGGTGGATGCCAAAGGACTGAAAGAAAAAGGAAGAGCACATTGCCCTATCATTCCTTTTATTTCTGCCATTTTCACATAAGTGGTTGCCTAATACAGGAAAGTGATACCAATAAGGAAAGACAGCGGGATGGGGAGATGGCTCAGTCTTAGTACTTTCCACACAGCCTGAGGACCTCAGCTCAATCCCCAGCACTCACATAAAAGCTGGGCAAGGCCACTCACGCCAGTAACAGTCTTGAGACAGGAACAGAATCTCCAGAGCTCCCTGCTCAGCTAGTCTGGCCAAAACTAGCAGTGAAAGACTGTGCCAAGGAAACAAAGCAGACGAGGGAGAGAGGAGGACACCAACCTTCTGTTTTGGACTCCTCCCCACGCCTGTGCGCGGGGCACATGAATTTGCACACACATATTGTATGCCTTAAATGCATGCGCACTATGCATATACCAAGAAATTAATTAATTTAATTAAAAATCAATTGAAGCCACGCATGGTGGTGCAAACCTTTAATCCCAGCCCTCTGGAGGCAGAGGTAGGAGGATCACTGTGAGTTCGAGGCCACCCTGAGACTACATGGTGAATTCCAGGTCAGCCTGGGCCAGAGCTAGAGCCT
Organism: Orientallactaga sibirica; assembly: GCA_036365145.1. Classification (NCBI taxonomy): domain Eukaryota; kingdom Metazoa; phylum Chordata; class Mammalia; order Rodentia; family Dipodidae; genus Orientallactaga; species Orientallactaga sibirica. Next base: position 14,590,404 of record JAEOAD010000035.1, on the reverse strand, counting down.
ACCTCACAAAAATAATTGAAAAAGAAAGGATATGATACAACTCCTTCCACGTGCACATTTCCTAAAACAATGTTTCCTTTCTATTTTGGAAGCAAATTCTGGTTCAAATGGAGAACGTGGTACATTGCAGCTGTCAGTCATGGGTTTTCACTTACACTTGCTGTAATGGTTTGTTTTTCTCATCAACCTGAGTGGATTTGGAATCACCTTGATGCTATACCTCTGGGAGTGTCTTGGAGGAAGTTCCCTTCCCGGGAGAGTAGACGCATCCTTGGTGTGGGTGGCATCATCCCATGGGTTAATGGGTTAGGGCCCAGATTAAATAAACAAGGAAAATGGAGAAAGCAAAATAGGCAGCACCACTCATTTTTTTGGCTTCCTGAATGTGGGACACCATGTGACCAGCCACTTCACCTTCCTGCTGCCATGACTTCCGGCTATGATGTAGTGTAACCCGCCCCTAAACCAGGAGCCAAAACAGACCCTTCACTTCTGAAGTTGCTTTCGTCAGGTATTTTGTCATAGCAATGAGAAAAGTAACTAGAACACTTACCTTTCACTAACCTTGACTCTCGTGAACTCCAATGCTTCACGGGTCCACACAGCTTGGAGCTTTGGACTGGATCACAGACACCATCTGCTCTTGGAGTAGCAGAGAATAGTAGACTTGCGTGCTGTATAGCTCCTCATGCCTCATCTTCCCATTATCACTTATAAAGCACAAGTTCAAAGATAATGTTATTATGACTTATGATAGCAGCCCAACACTAAACTCCACGCATAGAGTTCTTGAAAGCAAGAGGACCTTATGTGGCTCTGACACTAGCTGCCAGCTGCCAGTGCTTTATGAAGAGCTCACCTCACTGTCCTCCTCTGTGAAATGAGAGCAAAAGGTTCACTCCAAGGTGAATTTCAATATAAAAGTAGACTTAATAACCCAGTCCCTGAGAATTGCTTTGCTTGGCCCAGCACAGAGTACTTAAAGGAACCACTCCCCCAGAGTGGCCATCAGCAGTCTTACCAGTGGGATATCAAAGCATCCATTCATTCTCCTCCCCATCAAACTGCTAGTACAGGACTGTTTGACAAAATTGCCTGGCATAGAGCACTCTGGGACATTTATTTAAAATAAGACTTCAGGGGCTGGAGAGATGGCTTAGCGGTGAAGGCACCTGCCTGCGAAGCCTAAGAATGCCCTTTCGAAACTCCAGGTCCCACGTTTAGCCAGATGCAAAAGTGAAGCAAACATGCAATGTCGCACATGCCCACAAGGGGGAGCATGCATCTGGAGTTCATTCACAGTGGCTGAGAGGCTGCTGGCATGCCCATTTTCTGTCTCTCTTTCTGTCTGTCTCTCTCAAAATAAATAAATAAATAAATAAATAAATAAATAAATAAATAAGACCCGAAACATTTCTTTCACCTTTCCCATTCCTCAATTCAAGAGCAATTCTTACCTTCAAGCAACTTTTAGCTTGAAAAGTCCTCTTAAAAACTCTTGCAGTGAACCATGGGAGATTCTTAAAAGACAGGCATTTTTAAAAATATTTATTTATTTATTTATTTATTTATTTATTTGAGAGAGGAAGAGATAGAGAAAGTGAGGAAGAGGCAGAGAGAGAGAGAGAGAGAATGGATGCACCAGTCAGTACAAACAAACTCAAGATACATGTGCCACCTGTGCATCTGCCTTACATGGGTCCTGGGGAATTGAACCAAGGTCCTTAGGCCTCACAGGCACTAAGCCATGTCTTCAGCCTGAAAAGACAGCCATTTTAACTAAAAGCTGGCACCTCCCTCATCTAACCAAGAGACTCATAGTTCAGTTTCCCTTTCAGCAGGCCTCTGTAATCTATGTGATACATGCATAGTCCAAAGGAGGCAGACACAGGGTAGGTCAAGGTTAAGCAGCTTAGATAAGAATGCCTAGGTCAGCCTGAGCTAAAGTGAGACACTATCTCCAAAAACTTAAAAAAACAAAAAAAAGAATGCCTGATAAGAGGGTTGGGGAGATGGCTCAGTGGGAGATGGCTCAGCGCTTAAAGACACTTGCTTGCTGAGGTTCAATTCCCCGGCATCCACATAACTAAACAAATAAAGTGGCACATGTGTCTCAGATTTGTTTGCAGTGGTAAGAGGTCCTGGCTTGTCCATCCTCTCCTCTCTCTCTCTCTCTCTCCCCCCCCTTCTCTTTCACATTAATAAATAAAAATCATTTTATTTAAAAAATCTGATTAATAAGGTTGTAAGAGGATGTCTGTGTGAAGAGGAGTGTCAGCTTTCCAATACTGTACTGAAATACCTGTGATTACATACAGTGAAGAGAGGTTTATGTCTGATACACTTCAAGGTTTCAATCCATGACCAATTGACCATGACTTTTGAGCCTATGGTGCGACAGGACTTCATGGTGGCAATTGCCTGGTAGAGCAAGCTGCTCACCTCATGGTAGACAGGCAGTGCAAAGAGAAGAGTAAGCCTGAAGTCCCAACATCCCGTTTCATGGTCAGATCCACAATGACCTAGACCCCTCACCTCCAAGTTTCCACCACCTCCGACAGTGCCAAGCTGAGGACTAAGCTTTAACACGTGGGCCTTTGAGGGACATTAGAAACCCAAGCCATGTCAGAGGTTCAAGGGAAGGGGTAAGATCAAACTGTGACCACAAAGAACACATCAAGCCTTGCTGTCTCCCAAACTGGCCTTTGACATTAATTAGCGTCAGAGCCTGGAAGGATTTTGACTTTCAATCAAAGTAAAACACGTGAAACATCCTCTACGTAAACCCGCTGCACAATCTAACCGTTCCATTTCTTTTCCTTTCTGGTGGATTTGCAAGCTACTCTGTCTTAAACCAACTGCTCAGTGAAGGCAAAAATTTAAGTTCCGCAAGGGAATAAAGTCAGTAAATTGTGCAGCTTGGTTCCCTCATCCAAAGATAGAGATTGCTGGGGAACTGCGTGTTTCACTTGAAAACCAGTTGTAGAGATCTCGTGTAGACATGGCTTAAGACCATGCTTGGCTAACGTCCCCTCTCAGCAGCTACTGCCTCCAGTATACTCAAACCAAGTCTCAGGAACTCAAAATGGAAAATGTAAAAACAGTGTTGAGTACGATGCATTCTCCTGACGTGGTACCAGAACGAAGTACCATGGATTTGCAACTCCATCAGTGCCTTAAACAGGCTCTGGGGCCACCCAGCTTCCAACATGTAAGGGTTACCTAGCAGAAAGCACTGGATTAATATTTCATACCAAGCTGGCAGGGAAGACGGTATTTGAAAAGGAGCCGTGTGTGTTATGTGAATTAAGGAATGGGCAGATGGGTGAGTCACAAAAAAAAATTGCATGTAAGGGGAAAACTGACTCTCTTTGGCAAATGAGGGTGTATTCATTTTGAGGATAAAATTCGCGAAGGTAGAATTCATCTATGGAATTATAATTGTTATTGTTAGAGGATATTTGTCTTCAGCAAGGCTTCCTTTTGCACCTCTGTTCTTTTTCTTAGAAAAAAATAAAAGCCGTAGATTGTTGTCAAGAGTACAGCTATCGTGGTTCTGGTAAGTTATGCTCCAAGGTGACCTTCGTTCAGCTAATGACTTGACCAAGAGCTGAAATTTATGGGAAACAGAAAATCAAAGGGGAACAAAAGAAGTGCTTATTTTTACTTTTGTAGATTGATTTTATTATATTCCCTGAAGTATGGAAATTATTATCTTGGTAAATTTCTGTACTTTGGTTTTAGCAGTAAATATTAAATAAATAGTGTGACTTTACAAATACTGATTTTGACAGCAACTTCCACAGCCCTAGCTGATATGCAAATCTGCTGATCTTGCGATGACTTTATTCTTTGGGAGAATAATGGTACATTATTGCATTTACTTTATTTCTGGGCTTGTATCAGTGGCTTAGATTCCCAAATGAATTTAAAAGTTTCAAATGTCCTGCCCGTAGCGTCAAGGTTATTTCACATTTCACCTACCCAAACCTTGAATATTGTCTAACCCAGTTTCTCACCCATCCACTGTTTTTGTTTTTGTGGATTGTTTTTCTTTTCTTTTCAAGAACGAAGCCTCCTTGTTTTAGCAAATACATCCCGAGTACCTTCTGCATGGCAGGTGTTATTTTAAACAATTCAGAAGATACAAGGATGGTTGCATATAGTCAAAGGAGGTGAAATAAACAAACACATTGGCGAATTTGAAATAGTCATAAATCCTAAGGGGAAAGTAAGACAGGGTGCTACTAGCAGTGATTCCTAAATACGTCGTTGTGATAACAGACATCAAAATTCATGATCTCTGCTGAGCACTGCAGGGAAAACACTAGCTGTGCATAGCCAAAGGACTCTGGTTGGCCCTAGCCTTCCTTAAAGGTGACAGTTCACCTTTGAACCCTAAGGATAGTGAGGTGAGGAGAAGTTCCACTGCCACGGGGGACTGAGACAAAGATGGGGTGCATTGTAAGGTGCATCAAGGAAGACCTTTCTGATTTGAGCTGAGAGACAAATGGGGAAAAGGAGCTTCTCACATTTGTCCTGAGAGCAGCGCACCCCAGGCAGCCAAGTGTTTGGCATGTCCAGGAGACAACGTTCAGTGAGGCTGGAGGATAATAGGCAAGAGGGAGAAAGGAAGGTGAACGGCAGGAGGGACAGCCAAAGACCAGCTTAGCCAGAGATCTGTAGGCCATTGGAGGGCTTGGAACTGATTGGAACTAAGCAATCACTACTATGAACCAGTGGTGGGGGAGTATGTATTATTGACATGTGGCAAGGGCCGCTTTCGCTACTGTGTGGAATCCATACTGAAGAAGAGCAAAAGAGGAAGCTGGGAGGCCAGTGAGTGAAGCCTTTAATCCTGCCTTGTCATGTAACTTCTAGGTGAATGATTTACAACCTTCAGAATGGGGATAGTGACAATCAACTTCTCTATGGGAGATATTAGTAGAATCAAATGAAATCCCACAAATGAGATGCCTTTGAAAAACAAAAAAAGTATTAAATTGCCCATTTCACACCATTCAAAACTACCATGAAACACCGCATCTGACATTATTTGTTACCCTATCCTCTTTCAGATTAATTCTCTTTGAAATGCCATGGTGTGCCATAGTAGAAAATATCATTTAGCATAGACTATTGTACTGGAATAAACGATCATAAAACATGTAGTCAAAGGAGGTGAAATAAACAAACACATGGGTAAATGTGAAATAGTTAACCAGTTTGCATTGCTTAAAGGCTGTCTCGGGCTGGAGAGATGGCTTAGCAGTTAAGGCGCATGCCTGAGAAGTCTAAGGACCCCAGTTTGATTCTCCAGGTCCCACATAAGCCAGATGCATATGGTGGCACATGTGTCTGGAGTTTGTTTGCAATGGCTGAGGCCCTGGTGGGCCCATTCTCTCTCTCTCTCCCCCTCTCTTTTTCTTTCTCTGTCTCAAATAAATAAATAAATAAATAACTTTTAAAGGATGTCTCCATGAAGATGGTCTGGAAGACACTGAAACATCTTTCTGCATGGACATGTGCACATGCACATGCATACAAACACACCTCATATGCACGCTTATTGTCTGCACAAATTTCATATCCAGAAAAGTGAGCATTTCAGTTAAAAACTCAGGTGAATTCGTAATTCTGTAGAGAGGGAGGGATATGAAAGGTTGATAGATGGGTCCTAGGTTATAATTAGACAGAAGCAAGATCTGGTGTGCTATGGCATGGGTGGGTGACAATTGATAGTGACTGTGTACCAGACATCTCAAAAAGCTGAGGAAAGAATTTTGAATATTATTTTCTCTGTGTGTGTGTGTGTGTGTGTGTGTGCGTGCATATGCATATGGTGTGGAATGTGTGTAATATCTGTGGTGTAAGCATGTGTATGGGCCTTGTGACACTCTGTATGCTCACCTGCTGCTGGGGTTGCTCTCCTGTGGTGGCGAGAGTAGACACTGGGTGTCTGTCTACCCACTCCATTGCTAATCCACCTGGTCTTGTTTTGAATAGAAGGCTCTTTTTTTATCCATCCCAGTGCTTGCTGGGCTCTAAAGATTTTTCATTCTCTGCTCTGCTGCTGGACTGGGGTTAAGAGGCACTTGGCTATGCCCAGCTGTTCTATGTGGGATCTGGAGATTTGAATTCTGGCAGTTTTGGGCCCCTTCAGGCCCTCAAGTTTATTCAGGAAGTCCACTTAACCACTGAGCCATCTCTCTAGTTTTAAATATTTTTGCCATAGATATGTAAACATATTTGAGGATGCAGTTGTGTTTAGTCTAATCATACAATGTATACATGTGTCAACACATCACATTAACCCATTAGTACATCAATGTTTATATTTTTATGTATCACATAAAAATTAATTTAAAAACGAATGCAGATAATTGGTTTCTTAACACCTCAAATCCACCTGTGTAAATAAAGAAACTGGCCTTCAAAAAGAAGTTCATGACCAACACCGGTTTTGCCACTAAACCAAGCTGTGGGGTCACACATCTGCATAGAAGCTTATTCCACCAACATGGATGTCACAGCCAACTTTGTGCAGTGTCTTCTCCTTTAACCTTCAGACAATAATTTGGTGGCCATTTCCCCTATTTTACAGGAGGGGAAACTAAGGTTTTGTTGTGTTTTTTAACTTTTGGGGGGAACCTGCATTCATATAAACAGTATATTATGACCATAATCTACTCCCACAACCCTCCCTGTTCCCTCTCCCAAGTCCCCCTCCACTGAATCCCTTCTTATTCCCAATTACTCTCTTTTCTATTTTGATGTCATCATTTTTTCCTTCCACCTACACAAGTCTTGTGTAGGTAGCTTCAGCCACTGTGAGGTCGTGAACACCATGGCCTTTTGTATCTGGAAGACAGTATTGCAAAAAGCTCTCTTTCCCTTCCTTTGGCTCTTAAATTCTTTCCACCACCTCTTCTGCAGTGACCCTGAGCTTTGGAGGGTGTGATAGAGATGTCTCACTTAGTGTTAAACAGACCACTGTCATTTCTTCAAAGCACTTTGTTGAGTTTTGAATCTCCTCAGTGGTCACCATCATCTGAACATAGAAGCTTCTCTAACCGAGAGTGAGAGTAGCATTAATATATGGGTATAAACATAAGTATTTAGAGGGCAGTTTGGTGGTCATAATTTATCCATTTAGCCAGACATTAAGACCTCCATTGGGCTTATGACCTTCCCAGCCATAGACTTTTGATTAGGTTTTCAGTACCAAGCATAAAGTTTCTCCCATGGAGTGAGCCTCAAGCACAATCATAGAGTAGTTGGTTTCCCCCATAACCTACATACCACCATTACACCACTTGGTATATTTGGCTTGGCTGTCCAGCTGTAAAGTTTTCAGGGTCTACTGCTGGTTAAGATTGTTGATGACTTTTTTTCCCCCAACAGGCTGAATAGCTCTTTCCAGCATTTTGATAACTAGTCATGAGAGAGGCTTCCAGCTCAGCTCTAGCTTGATTTTTAAGTAACCTGCAGCCCAAGCTTATGGTGTCTCCATCAATAGGGTCTTATCTAGTTCTGGCGGGAAACAAAGAGCCTTGGCAATCGCCTGTAATGAAAAAAACAAGGTTTTGAGAAGACTCATAAAAATTCCTAGCTAATGATAGCACAGAGGGAACCTAACACCCAACTCTCTCTGTGTCTGTTGCTTCCACCCACAGCTCAAGGGACAAAAAGATAGACAGTGGAAAGAAAAGTGAAAATGAATTTCAAAGCAAAGGAAAAACCCAAACCAGAGGAAACCCAGGATAAGAGGGTTAACCTTTGAAGCACAGTGTTATATACTAGTCCAATCTGCAGAGGCAATTGTAAGAATCTGAAAATGAATCCTATGCTTGCTCGGCACTAAAGAAAATGTCATTTGCTTTATATTTCCTGCACTCTCATTTCCAAGTGAGTAGTCTTGGCAAGTGGTTCCAAATCAATCCCGTACAGTGCAGTCTGAAAAGGTGGGGATATTAGCAGAACCTTCTTAAGTTGCAGAGACTCTGCCAGCACAAGCCATACCCTCCACTGACATCCTCACGCCTCCAGTGGCTCCATCTTCTACACATAAGCCAAGTGAGAAACCCACAAGAATAGAGACGAAAAGCATCGATTCAATCCAAACACACGGGTGAAAAGACACCATCTGGCCATGAGGAAGGAGCTCATGATTTGTCTTGCTTTTGTCACGAAACCAAAGAGAAGGAAGTAAAGTTCAACATCCACAGCCTGCTGCCCTGGCCCAGCCACATCCTCATCCCTCTCCTGGTGCCAGGACACTTTATCACAGCAACTTGATCACAGGAAAGGATTACAAATGCATCCCAGTAGAGACATCAGTGACGTCACAGCTTAGAGCATGCGGACTCCAGAAAGATCTCTCTCCAATGTAAGGATGAAGGATTTCTGGGCATCACAGAACCCTGAATGTGGCCATGAAAACTCTCCTGTTAAAGGCCCGCAGAAGATGGCTTTTATCTATGGACCCACAGACCAGTAACCTATACGCCAGCCCTGTTGGACATGCCCATTTAGAGAGGTAATACCAGTATTATACAACCATCACAGCAATTCCAATTCCCCCTAAAAATCTAATTCTGGTGATATAGTTTCCTCCCTGGGTCCTTCAGGAAAACAAGATAGCTATTCTCTCTCTCTTTTCTCTTTCTCTGCCCTCTCTCTCTCTTACACACACACACACACACACACACACACACACACACACACAGGCATTGCACCATCGTATCTGAGCTGGCTAGCGTCCTTTTGTGTTACTCAGATGGAAATTACAAATCGACATGGGCAGGTGCTTCTAGTGTTGACAGAGCTGGGTCCTTAAATGCCAAAGATTTACAGGCTGGGCTGAAAGACTCAGAAACTTATTGGTCAAAGTCCTGAAAATGAAAGGCTTATGGCACCAGGCTCTAGAGAACAGACAGTCTTGTCTGTAGATGCTCAGATTGGCAGGTTACTGCTCTAGTCTTTGATTGTTGCCTGGCACTGGGCAACTCATCCTCTCAGCTTATAGCAGAGCTGGGGCAGCAACAGTCCTCACTAGCTAGGGTTACAGCCCCCAAGTCTCGGTATCAGGACCCTCAGCAACTAACAGCAGCTCATGCCACAGCTCTAGGGCCACAGGTATCAGGGCCTTTCGCCTATAATAGCAGATTGTGTTGGCATTGAGTATTGGGACATCCAGCCATTAAGGCTTAGTAGCTCCCAGAACTCTTCCTGTAACTGAGGGTCACAGTCCCCATTTCAGGCTCTTGACAACATCCCACTTTCTCTAAACTTCCACCATCCTTCATCATTTCTTTTTAACATAATTTAAATTTATTTGCTGGTAGAAAAAGAGAGAGAAAATGGGTATGCCAGGGCCTCCGGCCGTTGCAATCAAACTCCAGGTGCCTGCACTACTTTGTACATCTGCCTTTACACGGGTCCTAGGGAATTGAATCTCTAGCCAGGAGAGATTGGTAAGGGGGATGCGTGAGACAATGTAAATGAAGGGGTATATTTTCACAAATCACAACAAAGTTCCCAGGTTTATCAATCACAGGGCCTGCAAAGGGACCAGTCACAGGCCTTGCATGAGGACTAATCACAAGTTCTGCAATGCACCAATATCCAGCCCTTCATTTTCTTTGTTCAAATAAAACTTTACTGTGTAAATGTACCCGTCTTCAGTATCTATTGTTCAGTTGAAGGGCATCTAAGCTGGTTCCATTTCTACCTATTGTAAATGGATGAGCATGTATCTCTATAAATAAATAACTTTTAAAGGATGTCTCCGTGAAGATGGTCTGGAAGACAATGAAACATCTTTCTGCATGGACATGTGCACACGCACATGCATACAAACACACCTCATATGCACGCTTATTGTCTGCACAAATTTCATATCCAGAAAAGTGAGCATTTCAGTTAAAAACTCAGGTGAATTCATAATTCTGTAGAGAGGGAGGGATATGAAAGGTTGATAGATGGGTCCTAGGTTATAATTAGACAGAAGCAAGATCTGGTGTGCTATGGCATGGGTGGGTGACAATGGATAGTGACTGTGTACCAGACATCTCAAAAAGCTGAGGAAAGAATTTTGAATATTATTTTCTGTGTGTGTGTGTGTGTGTGCACGTGCATATGCATATGGTGTGGAATGTGTGTAATATCTGTGGTGTAAGCATGTGTATGGGCCTTGTGACACTCTGTATGCTCACCTGCTGCTGGGGTTGCTCTCCTGTGGTGGCGAGAGTAGACACTGGGTGTCTGTCTACCCACTCCATTGCTAATCCACCTGGTCTTGTTTTGAATAGAAGGCTCTTTTTTTATCCATCCCAGTGCTTGCTGGGCTCTAAAGATTTTCCATTCTCTGTTCTGCTGCTGGACTGGGGTTAAGAGGCACTTGGCTATGCCCAGCTGTTCTATGTGGGATCTGGAGATTTGAATTCTGGCAGTTTTGGGCCCCTTCAGGCCCTCAAGTTTATTCAGGAAATGCACTTAACCACTGAGCCATCTCTCTAGTTTTAAATATTTTTGCCATAGATATGTAAACATATTTGAGGATGCAGTTGTGTTTAGTCTAATCATACAATGTATACATGTGTCAACACATCACATTAACCCATTAGTACATCAATGTTTATATTTTTATGTATCACATAAAAATTAATTTAAAAACGAATGCAGATAATTGGTTTCTTAACACCTCAAATCCACCTGTGTAAATAAAGAAACTGGCCTTCAAAAAGAAGTTCATGACCAACACCGGTTTTGCCACTAAACCAAGCTGTGGGGTCACACATCTGCATAGAAGCTTATTCCACCAACATGGATGTCACAGCCAACTTTGTGCAGTGTCTTCTCCTTTAACCTTCAGACAATAATTTGGGTGGCCATTTCCCTATTTTACAGGAGGGGGAAACTAAGGTTTTGTTGTGTTTTTTAACTTTTGGGGAACCTGCATTCATATAAACAGTATATTATGACCATAATCTACTCCCACAACCCTCCCTGTTCCCTCTCCCAAGTCCCCTCCACTGAATCCCTTCTTATTCCCAATTACTCTCTTTTCTATTTTGATGTCATCATTTTTTCCTTCCACCTACACAAGTCTTGTGTAGGTAGCTTCAGCCACTGTGAGGTCGTGAACACCATGGCCTTTTGTATCTGGAAGACAGTATTGCAAAAAGCTCTCTTTCCCTTCCTTTGGCTCTTAAATTCTTTCCACCACCTCTTCTGCAGTGACCCTGAGCTTTGGAGGGTGTGATAGAGATGTCTCACTTAGTGTTAAACAGACCACTGTCATTTCTTCAAAGCACTTTGTTGAGTTTTGAATCTCCTCAGTGGTCACCATCATCTGAACATAGAAGCTTCTCTAACCGAGAGTGAGAGTAGCATTAATATATGGGTATAAACATAAGTATTTAGAGGGCAGTTTGGTGGTCATAATTTATCCATTTAGCCAGACATTAAGACCTCTGTCGGGCTTATGACCTTCCCAGCCATAGACTTTTGATTAGGTTTTCAGTACCAAGCATAAAGTTCCTCCCATGGAGTGAGCCTCAAGCACAATCATAGAGTAGTTGGTTTCCCCCATAACCTACATACCACCATTACACCACTTGGTATATTTGGCTTGGCTGTCCAGCTGTAAAGTTTACAGGGTCTACTACTGGTTAAGATTGTTGATGACTTTTCTCCCCCAACAGGCTGAACAGCTCTTTCCAGCATTTTGATAACTAGTCATGAAAGAGGCTTCCAGCTCAGCTCTAGCTTGATTTTTAAGTAACCTGTAGCCCAAGCTTATGGTGACTCCATCAATAGGGCCTTATCTAGTTCTGGCGGGAAACAAAGAACCTTGACAATCGCCTGTAATGAAAATAACAAGGTTTTGAGAAGACTCATAAAAATTCCTAGCTAATGATAGCACAGAGGGAACCTAACACCCAACTCTCTCTGTGTCTGTTGCTTCCACCCACAGCTCAAGGGACAAAAAGATAGACAGTGGAAAGAAAAGTGAAAATGAATTTCAAAGCAAAGGAAAAACCCAGACCAGAGGAAACCCAGGATAAGAGGGTTAACCTTTGAAGCACAGTGTTGTATACTAGTCCAATCTGCAGAGGCAATTGTAAGAATCTGAAAATGAATCCTATGCTTGCTCGGCACTAAAGAAAATGTCATTTGCTTTATATTTCCTGCACTCTCATTTCCAAGTGAGTAGTCTTGGCAAGTGGTTCCAAATCAATCCCGTACAGTGCAGTCTGAAAAGGTGGGGATATTAGCAGAACCTTCTTAAGTTGCAGAGACTCTGCCAGCACAAGCCATACCCTCCACTGACATCCTCACGCCTCCAGTGGCTCCATCTTCTACACATAAGCCAAGTGAGAAACCCACAAGAATAGAGACGAAAAGCATCGATTCAATCCAAACACACGGGTGAAAAGACACCATCTGGCCATGAGGAAGGAGCTCATGATTTGTCTTGCTTTTGTCATGAAACCAAAGAGAAGGAAGTAAAGTTCAACATCCACAGCCTGCTGCCCTGGCCCAGCCACATCCTCATCCCTCTCCTGGCGCCAGGACACTTTATCACAGCAACTTGATCACAGGAGAGGATTACAAATGCATCCCAGTAGAGACATCAGTGACGTCACAGCTTAGAGCATGCGGACTCCAAGAAGATCTCTCTCGAATGTAAGGATGAAGGATTTCTGGGCATCACAGAACCCTGAATGTGGCCATGAAAACTCTCCTGTTAAAGGCCCACAGAAGATGGCTTTTATCTATGGACCCACAGACCAGTAACCTATAAGCCAGCCCTGTTGGACATGCCCAATTAGAGAGGTAATACCAGTATTATACAACCATCACAGCAATTCCAATTCCCCCTAAAAATCTAATTCTGGTGATATAGTTTCCTCCCTGGGTCCTTCAGGAAAACAAGATAGCTATTCTCTCTCTCTTTTCTCTTTCTCTGCCCTCTCTCTCTCTTACACACACACACACACACACACACACACACACACAGGCATTGCACCATTGTATCTGAGCTGGCTAGTGTCCTTTTGTGTTACTCAGATGGAAACTACAAATCGACATGGGCAGGTTCTTCTAGTGTTGACAGAGCTGGGTCCTTAAATGTCAAAGATTTACAGGCTGGGCTGAAAGACTCAGAAATTTATTGGTCAAAGTCCTGAAAATGAAAGGCTTATGGCTCCAGGCTCTAGAGAACAGACAGTCTTGTCTGTAGATGCTCAGATTGGCAGGTTACTGCTCTAGTCTTTGATTGTCGCCTGGCACTGGGCAACTCATCCTCTCAGCTTATAGCAGAGCTGGGGGCAGCAACAGTCCTCACTAGCTAGGGTTACAGCCCCCAAGTCTCGGTATCAGGACCCTCAGCAACTAACAGCAGCTCATGCCACAGCTCTAGGGCCACAGGTATCAGGGCCTTTCGTCTATAATAGCAGATTGTGTTGGCATTGAGTATTGGGACACCCAGCCATTAAGGCTTGGTAGCTCCCAGAACTCTTCCTGTAACTGAGGGTCACAGTCCCCATTTCAGGCTCTTGACAACATCCCACTTTCTCTAAACTTCCACCATCCTTCATCATTTCTTTTTAACATAATTTAAATTTATTTTCTGGTAGAAAAAGAGAGAGAAAATGGGTATGCCAGGGCCTCCTGCCGTTGCAATCAAACTCCAGGTGCCTGCACTACTTTGTGCATCTGCCTTTACACGGGTCCTAGGGAATTGAATCTCTAGCCAGGAGAGATTGGTAAGGGGGATGCGTGAGACAATGTAAATGAAGGGGTATATTTTCACAAATCACAACAAAGTTCCCAGGTTTATCAATCACAGGGCCTGCAAAGGGACCAGTCACAGGCCTTGCATGAGGACTAATCACAAGTTCTGCAATGCACCAATAATAGTTTCTTGGGCTGGAGAGATGGCTTAGTAGTTAAGATACTTGCCAGCAAAGCCAAAGGACCCAGGTTCCATTCCCCATTACCCACACAAAGCCAGCTGCACAAGGTAGCCTATGCATTGGAATTCATTTGCAGTGGCTAGAGGCCCTGGTGTACCCATTCTCTCTCCCTCTCTCTCATAAATAAAGAAATAATATTTTTAAAATATAATGGTTTCTTGCTGAGTTGGTGAGGAGGCACTTGCCTACCCACCTTGAGTGGATTAACCACAAGGTAGTCTAAAGTATACCAAGACTTTTCTTACCTGGAGTGTGGCTTTACAAAGCTAATGCAGATCATCAGGAGCTGCTGAGAGTGAAGCCAGGTGAAAGTTTTGTACAGTAAAGGACATTATGAATAGAGCAAAGAGGCAACCTACAGAATGGAAAAAAATCTTTTCCAGCTTTACATCTGACAGAGGATTAATGTCCAGGATATACAAAAAACGCAAAAAGCTAAATAATAAGAAATCAAACAACCCAATTAAAAATGGGCTGTGGAACTAAATAGAGAGTTCTCAAAGGAAGAAATACAAATGGCCTATACACATTTAAAAGCATGTTCTACATCCTTAGTCATCAGGGAAATGCAAATTAAAACTGCTTTGAGATTCCATTTCACTCCTGGAAGAATGGCTACCATCAAGAAAGCTGGTGAGGATGCAGAAAAAGAGGAACCCTTCTATACTGTTAGTGGGAATGCAACCTGGTATATCCATTGTGGAAACCAGTGTGGAGGTTCCTGAGACAGCTAAAAATAGATTTACCTATGATCCAGCTATAGCACTCCTAGGCATATGTCCTAGGGACTTATCTCACTATCTTAGAGATACTTGCTCAGACATGTTTATTGCCACTCTATTCACAATAGCTAGTAAATGGAACCAGCCTAGATGTCCCTCAATGATGAATGGATAATGAAGATGTGGTACATTTACACAATGGAGCCCTACTCAGCAGTAAAGAAAAATTAAGTTATGAAATTTGGAAAGGATTATACAGGGAAAAAAAGCCAAATAATTTGGATCCTAAGTTTAGAAATGGATAGACCAGTGGAAAGGGATTATACTAAAGAGAAGAACAGATGAGGTAACCCAGGCCCAGAAAGCCAAATGGAACAGATTAGTAGGGATGGAAAGGCTAAGTAAAGTCAAGGGGGAGAATCAAAATCTAAGAGCATATGAATAAATCATATGTTCTGTCTCATATATGGATCCTGCTGAAGACTCCACATGCTACAAATGTTTAGAGACTTTTATGTTAGTTATGGGGTAAAAATTGATCCAGGAAGTTCCAGCAGAGGCCAGTAAGCTAGAAAGGGACAATAACAGAGGGCCAGGTCAGAGGGGAGGACTTATATCTTTACAATGGATGGTATTGTATATGATTGCAGATGCAAACTAAGTAGATGAACAGATTACTGGGAATGGAAAGGCCTAAGAAGGTCAAAGGAAGAGATTGAATAAAGGAAAACTAAAACAATGTGTCAACAGGGTTCAGGGTTAATCAAAATCTAAGAGCTCCTATGAATAAGTCATCCTGGTATGGAAAAACCACGGTCCATCTTCCAAAAGGCTCTTGCCTACTTCATGCCCTGCCTCATGCTGCATCTCAACAGCGGCTCCTGGAATGGCATACCCAGAAGCCATAGATTGTTACTAGAAATTTTCAGTGCCAGAGATGGAATACCTTCCTGTGAATTATTGGCCAGGAAGGTTCCTGATGCCCCCAAAACATTACAGGCCATTGCTCAGACTCTTGGTTTCCCAATAGGAGTAGATGGTAAGATCCTATTGCTGAAGACTCCACATGCTTGGGCTGCAAGGTCACTGAGAAATCTTTCTGGAGCTGAGCTAAAAATCTCCTCCATGTAGACCAGCTGACAGAATGCTAAAAAAAAAAAAAAAAAAAAAAAAAAAAAAAGCGCTATGCTGCATGCAGCTCCAGGGGAGAGAGAAGTCATCAGTGGAGATAAATAACAATGGACACTGCAAGCCTTAAGTTTGGTCATCCAGGCCAGATGAGCCAACGGGTGCAATAGTGACATTTCTGTTATAGGGGAAACCAACCAATCTCTAACTGGACTGGAGGTCTGCTCCATGGGAGGGAATATATATGCCTGGTACTGAAAAACTATGACGGGGTCAGTCATGAGCCCTAGGAGTATAATGCCTGCTGCTGTCTGGCTAAATGCATATATTATGCTCACCAAACTACCCAGGAAGCACTTCTCTTAATGTTCATATTTACATATTAATGCTACTCTTATTTTGGATTAGAGAAGCTTCTCTTTTCAGATGGCTGTGACCTTGGGATGACTGAAAAGGCACCATAGTGCTGAGAAGAAGTGACAGAGGAGTGTTCAGCACTGAAACATCTCTATCACAGCCTCCAAGGCTCAGCCATTGTGGGAGAGGAGGCTAAAAGAATGTAAGAGCCAAAGGAAGGCTAGGGGACTGTTTATAATTCAGTCTTCTAGACACAAAATGGTCTGGATATCCATGACCTCGCAGTGCCTGGTACTACATACTCAAAACCTTCATAAAAGGAGGAAAAGATGATAACATCAAAATTTTAAAGAAAAAAAGACTAATTGAGAGGGGATATGATGGAGAGTGGTTTTATTAGGAGGACACTGGGAAAGAGGAGGGAATTATCATGGTTTATTGTTTATAATTATGGAAGTTGTCAATTAAAAAAAAAGGTTTGCTGGAGGTAGTGGCACACGCCTTTCATCTCAGCACTCAGGAGGCAGAGATAGGAGGATCGCCAGGAGTTCAAGGGCACCCTGAGAATACATACTGAATTCCAGGTCAGCCTGGGCTAAAGAGAGACCTTACCTCAAAAACCAAAAAGAAAATGTTTAAAAAATACTTTAAGAAAAGAGTGAATCAAGGCTTTCTGAAGCAGAAACCATGTCCCCACATGGAGCAGGAGTTCTCAGCAGGAGCTATGGATGTAGTGGTCCCCGGTAGCTGCCAGGGGTCACTGAGCTCTCACAGTGGTCACAAAGTGTCCAAAGCAGTTAGGAGGCCATCTGGCTATTTGTCACAGATGTACTACTTGGCTGACAGTTCCTAGTTCTAGGCTGCCAGGCATGAAGAAGTGTCACTCTTCTGCTAACCAATGGCCTGAAGGGCTGCTCCCTGTAATTTTCCTCTTTTATATGGGGGAAAAAAACATTATAGAGAGCTTACAGCAAAAACAAAGAAATCTCAATGCAAAAAAAAAAAAAAAAAAAAAAAAGAAAAAAAAAACAAAACCTTCTTAACAACCTGTAACAGTATTTAATAGAATCTAACAATATTCAGCTGGACCCAACCCCTGCCCCAGTGCCACAGGGAGAGTTGGGTCCCCTCACTGTCTTAGCAAGGTGCAAGACCCTCAATCTGCCCTCCTCCAATGAAAGACCTCTAATTAAATGTCGAGTCGAGGCGGGGGAGTGCTAACTCCATTTTCTTTCTCCACTCCTAGGTAACACAGGGATTTTTTTTATACTCCATGCCCTGTCATCAGAATTTTCTCAGCCTTTTAGAAGGAGAGCTTAAGCTGTCTTCTCAAAGTCACCATGCTAAGTTCTTCTTCCTGAGCACCCTTCAACACTAGGACTCACAGAGGTGATGTAGACCAGAAGACCTCGTGGGATGGACAGAAGGGTTTCTGTGCAGCAGTTGGCCTGGGAACTGACACCTCTGTTTCTTACGTGATCTCTCAGTGGGGAAATTGCCATTAGCTATGCTACCTGAGGTGGACATGAGAAGTGAATCTTGAGTGTGAACCCCACTCCTATGACAAGTACTTCTGGATGACAGATAAGAGAGTGAATATTCTTTCCTCGCCTCTCAATCTACTTCTGCGTCATAGGTTCACACCTGACATTTCTACACAGAGCCCCGACATTTAATGTGTCCTTGTATTGTTCTCAGTCACTTTCATTGGTACGTAAGAGAGCCCATTTGGATTGTTCAGACTTTCCCCTCTTCTCCCAATTCAAAAGCACCATTTTCAAGATAAAGCTTTAACCAGAACAACACACCCCTAGCTACTTGAACCATGTTCCTCCACGTCCTACTTATAACCACATCTCCATCCAGCATACTTATAGCTGGCCTTCTCCTGCATTCAGCCATCCATCCAAATAGTCGTGCTGGAAACACTGACTGAGAAGTCCTTGAGCTGTGAGCATGAATCATGTCTGCCTACCAGAAGCCCAGAGCCTCGCTGGACAAACAGATTTGGAACTACAGTAATTAACAGCAGCACGGGATGCTATGGGAAGACAATGGAAGAGAGGTGACTCAGCCTGAGTAAGTCAGGAGAAGCCTCTCAGAGAAGATGATAAGAAACCCCAGGCTGCCAAAGACAGAAACATTCACCAGACAGAGAACGAGCACTGAGCAATAGCTACAAGGGAAAGGTACTGGGTATTCTCACCCTCATGGTTCCACATCAGACTAAGTTCCAGGCAGTCTGCTTGCACTCTGCTCAAGGCTTAGTGTCAACCTGAAGAACATTGCATCCGTCCTTTCAGGAACCCTCCTTCAAGCAAAAAGGGCCATCTGTCGTTCTCTGTCCACCTGGGCTCCACTTCAACATACAGTAAGCCATCACCCACTCTCATGATGTTAGTCACAGTAAGAAGTACAGGTTCCTTTAAAAGAAAAAAAAAAACTCAAAGAGCTGGAGAAATGGCTTAGCGGTTAAGGCATTTACCTGTGAAGCCAAAGGACCCAGGTTCGATTTCCCAGGACCCACATAAGCCAGATGCATAAGGGGTACGTGCATCTGGAGTTCGTTTGCAGTAGCTGGAGGTCCTGGCATGCCCATTCTGTCTGTCTCTCTCTTATCTCTCTCTCTCTCCTTTCAAATAAATTTTTAAAATCATTAACGCACATGTTTAGTAAGAAACTAGTACTATTAAGGAGACTAGCATAGAACACTGCACCCATTGCTAATTCCCAACATGGACCCCACATGAAAATGACCAGGGGAGCTCTTTATAAAAGACCGGGGATTACAGAGCATGGAGCTGGGACCTGTGACTTTCTCCCAAGTCAAACTGGCCCTAGGTAAGTGGAGAACCAGTTTTGGAGACCTGGGCTCAGGAGTGAGAGGACCAGCAAGGCAGGCTCTGCTCACGGTCTGACAGTCTGCTCCTCTTTTTGAGTACTAGACCCCAGTCTGTGGAAAGAAATCGGGTTTACAAAGCTAGTGTCTGAGTCATGGGAAAAAGCTTGGGCAGGCATGCTTTAGACAAGAAGAAATGGTGTCTGTCAGTAGCTACCTTTGTCATTTATACATTAGACAACAGAGACATGAACTGTTAGGCTACTACTTCTGCTCTAGAAGGTTCTGACTTACGATATCTTGACTTAAATTTTTCAGGCTTACAATGCTGAGAAAGTGCCTGCATGGTGGCGCACACCTTTAATCCCAGCACTCGGGAAGCAAAGGTAGGAGGATTGCAGTTGAGTTCAAGGCCACCCTGAGTCGACATAGTGAATTCCAGCCCTGGGATAGACTGAGACCCTACCTTGAAAAAACAAACAAACAAACAAAAGAAATGCTGAGAAAGTGATTAAAAAAAAATCAGTAGGCACCTTACCATGAGTCTTTGAGTTCTCCTCTTTCTCCAGGCTACTAATAATCATTGTGACGTCACTCCCTTTGGGATGGGTGGCAGCCAGCAGCCAGTTCTGTCAGCCATGGGATCACAAGGGTGAACAAATGACTCTACAGAGTCCTGTAATACTAAACTATGATATTGGTGGGCCAGGTATATTAAACACATTTTTGTCTCATAGTATTTTCAACTTGTGATGAGTGTATCAGAATATGACCCCATCATGAACGTAACCTCGCCATGAGTGGGTGAGCATTTGTAGTTGTTTACTGCAAACACCTTGGAAAGAAATGGTACAATGATAACAATGACCAGCCTAAAGAATCATGTTGTGAGGGAGGGTTACCTTTGTTAATTTTGAGGTAAGCTGATCAACCAGCTCAGAGACTGCTGTAAGGGATCATGAGATCAAGGCCAGCCTAAGCAATATAAGTAGACTCTGTCTCAAAGAAAATAAATAATAGAGTGGGCGAGAGGGAGAGAGAGGGGGAGACCAGGCAGTTGGATAGACAGAGTACAGTGTGAGAAAGATGAAGACTGAAAACATACATGAAATAAGTAAATATCTGTGTGCAGAACTCAGATGAGACTGCTACCTACAACCATCATTCTACTGTCCAAATGTCTCCTGAGCTTTCCAACCTTACCTTTAAGGGTTAAATGAAATTGTTCAAGATTACATCTCATATACTACAGTGTATACAGTATACAGTACTCTCAAGATTTCTGCAGATTCCCCATGGACAAAGGCTGGAGTGCATAATGCCAATCCTTTCTTATACCCTTTCCTTTCACTGAATTTTCTATGACCCCTAATGGTTCATTTTGGTTCACCAAAGCACCCCTAGTATAATGCCCCATGCTTTTATTAGGTCTGGCAGTAATGGAGGGGAACAAAGCAGACCAGGAACAACCTCTCCCTGTACATCCCACCCCACTCCCACTGTGGAAAATTTCTCTCTGGATGGATTTCTCCTCTGTCTTTGCCTGCTCACTGTTACAGATAACAGCTCTCCATTCTCCCCTGTCTACCTGCAGGTATCACTCAGAACTCCACAACTCTCTCTGCTTGCTTCTGCTTTTGTTTTCCACCCTTCTTCCTGGATCACCGACTGAATCTCAACATTCTTGTCCATTTTCTGTTCAGATGAATTTATGTCTGTCTTGTATTTAGTCTCAACAGTGAAGGCCCGGGGATGGGGGGTTTGCTTTTCTGCCCATTATAGGACCCCAAACCCCATCAAGGTGTATGCTCAAACAGAAATATCTCACCACAAAAAAAAAAAAAAAAAAAAAAAGCATACTACTTCTGCTTTTGTAAATGAGCAAAACAGCAGCAGCTATCTTTGAAAAGATGTATTTCTTCCTGGAACAGAGAAAAAGGAAAGAAGATTGGCATTATTAATTATAATGACTATCCTTTTGCGTACATTCCATAAGATGAGGTAAGAATTGTGATAAGTATCTAATCTGAATTCTACTCATTGATCTTGTCAAAAGAAAAGAAGTCAAAATAGAACAGCATTGGTTGGGGACACTTAAAATGGAGCCCAGAAGTCAGATATGTGGGCAGCTGAACATTTAAAAGGAGTAGCAGACATGCCCACCTCCAGATGCAAGTTGACCTCTGGAATATTAGTAACCTCTGCAGGGTACAGGAGAATCTCCTCTGGTAAACATGCAGAGTCTGAGACTGCTCCCAGCCTTCATCTTACAACCATTTAATTTCTGCCAGCAGCAATCTTAATACCTGGTTCACAAAGCACAGAATTGCTAACCCCCTTCCTATTTAAAGCTATAAGTACAATCACCAATTTGAAAAGCTTCAGCATATGGTCTAAGATTGTCTGAATCTGTTACCCACAGTTCTGCAGAGCACCCAAGAAGTTATTGCCTGTTTTCAACTGGGTTTACTCTCTTCAGGAGAAGTCGGTGATCTCCACAAGCCCACCTTTAAGCAGAGGGAGCTATACTTCAAGACGATTAGACATTTATCCCATGGTGACACAGTTAATGAGCAGACTCACAGGTGGTCTTTGCTGGATCTAGCTGGCTGCCAAAGTGTCCTCCAGACACCTGTAGCTTCATTAAAGCTACATAATACATCCCATCTGCATGCCAAATGACACTCAAGTGCCCAGCGACATGACAGTGGACAACTGCCATGACATGACTAGAAAAAAATGAAAAGTGCAAAAATATCAATATTCCTGAAAAGTCTCTATCCAGTCCCAGAAAAGACAGAATGCTTATCCTCATTGTTAGCTAGGCAAATAACAAAGTACAGTAAGAGAAAAGGGAGCTAAGAAGCTTATGTTTATGGATCTGTGATATTTCATTCTAAGTTTCAACAATTTTTTTAGCATGTGTATTTGTGAGGTGTGCATGGGCATATAGAGGTGAGAGGTTGACAGCGAGTGTCTTCCTCAAATGCTCTTCATCTTATTTTCCGAAACAGGGTCTCTCACTGATCCTGGAAGTCACCAATTTGGCTAGACGAGCTAGCCAGCAAGCTCCATGCATTCTCCTTTCTCTACCTCCCCAGCACTGGGATTGTAGGTAATGACCACCGTGACTGGCATTTGCACATGGGCATAGGAATCTGAATTTAGGTTCTCAAGCATTTTACCCAGAGAGCCATCTCTCAAGCCCAATGTCTTTAAGTTTTTTTTTTTTTAAATATATTTTATTTATTTATTTTAGAGAGAGAGTGAGAATGGGCATGCCAGGGCCTCCAACCATTGCAAATGAACTCCAGATGCATGTGCCCCCCTTGTGCATCTGGCTTACATGAGTCCTTAACCGCTAAGCCCTCTCTCCAGCCCAATGTCATTTTAAGTTTTATAATGGCCATGTTCAGTGAACAACTAGCATACTACATTTTAACAATTGGCCCTAACAAGCCAGGGTAAGCCACTCTACCCAACACACAACTGCATGGTCAGTGTTTGTTGTGGTTAACTTCTCATTCTGGACACAAACACCTGACCAAAAGCAGTTTATGGGAGAAAAGGGTTTATTTCAGGCTTACAATTTACAAAGGAAGCTTCATTCATGGTGGAAGAAACTGGCTCACTTCATTATACAAATATATATATAGACAGCCAGAGCTCACGCTGGCTCAGAACACATGTTAGGGCTGGGCTCAAAATCCATCCCCAGTGACCATCTTCTCCAGCAGGGTGCTGGCTGCTGCAGACTTAAGTAAGAAGCTTAATTTTAATTAGAAATACCTGAGGCTGGGCTGGATAGATGGCTTAGTTGTTAAGGTGCTTGCCTACAAAGTCAAAGGACTCAGGTTTAATTCCCCAGGGACCCATGTAAACCAGATGCACCAGGTGACTCACACATCTGGAGTTTGTTTTCAGTGGTTGGAGGCCCTGGTGTGCCCATTCTCTCTCCTTCTCTCTCTCTCCCTCTCTCTCTCTCTCTCTCTCTCTCTCTCTCAAATAAATAAATAAAATTTAAAAATAAATAAATGCCTGGAGGCCCTGAGGACTTTTACTTTCAAAACCATCACAGTGCTCATAAATATAACCAAGCTTTAGAGGAACTAGGGAAGCACACCAGGATGGGGAAAAATTAGAAATGTGTTGACTGAAGAGAATCTTTTATGATAATCTGGAGTTTGGATACATTCATCATGAGTTTCAGAATTTGGTTCAATAGACAAAATGACTAGGGAGAAACATGTGGTTGCTTATTGATTGATCATTGTGAAGTTATAAACAAACTATGAATATAATGACTTCGCATAAAGAAAAAACATGAAATAATCATGAACATCTTTCTCTGGATTTAGGAAACGCTGGCTTGCTTTTGAGCGATAGAAAGATATCTAATCATTGCCAACTATTTTTTAAAATCACTATTAATTTTTAAACATGTTCATATTGGAGCATTGCTGCAGATTGCAGTGACTAAGGACAAAGATGCCCCACAGGTCTCATGTTGATTCTTTCTGGTGTGCTGGAAGAAAACACCACCTCTGCCCTCTTCTCTCAGGGACGGGAGTTAGGGAAGCCCTCCAGAGTAAGTTCAGGCTTAGAGACATGAGCTCTGGATTGTTGCCTGTGTGTTTTCACTTGCTGGCTTTTACATTTGGGGCCAAATACATGGAGTTTTCCCAACCACAGTTTACATACCTCCCCCCACACACATAACAAATACTGATAATCACATCTGGGCTACCTGGCTACTTACATCATGCTAGTGATTACAGAAGTGGCAGATGCCATAGTTTCTGACATTCATTTCACCCTGAGAAATTAGCTGAGCATTTGACCTTTTGTGAGGCACTGGGGCAACCATCATGAATGAGCTAGGCCAGGTCCTGCCTTAAAGAATGTTCTGTCTACTATAAAGCAAAGAATGTTTTAAGAAGGGAAATCACATGCAACATATGAATTTCTTTTGTTATCTGCTCCTCAAGAACTTTCATTGGCAAAGTTGAAAATTAGCAAAGCCTCCTTGAACTTCCAAAACTTGTGGGATTTTCTAAACAGGTTCATGAAGTCCATGTAACACCACTAAGCTGAATGGGCTGTGTTTATATAATTAAAATAAAGGGACAGAGTTATACCAAGACACTGATTTACATAATTTATTTATTTTTAAAAAAGATTTTATTTTTATTTATTTATTTATTAGAGACAGAGAGATGGAAAAAGAGAGTGAGAATGGGCACACCAGGGCCCTGCAAATGAACTCCAGATGCATGTGCCACCATGTATCTGGCTTACCTTACATGGGACCCGGATAATTGAACCTGGGTCCTTAGGCTTCGCAGGCATGTTCCTTAACCACTAAGCCATATCTTCAGCCCTGATTTGCATGATTTTAAAAAACAGCCCATCATTAACACATATTCCAAAGCCAAAACAACTTAATGTCGTGACAATGTTTTTCTTTAAAAATCTAGATAGGTGGTTTCATTACAAACTACAAAAAAAAAAAAAAAAAAAAAAAAAAACCAGCAAGTGAAAATAATTATATCATAAACACAGGGCTGGAGAGATGGCTTAGTGGTTAAGGCACTTGCCTGTGAAGCCTAAGGATCAAAGTGATGCAAGTGCAAGGTCACACATGCACACTAGTCTGAAGTGCTATTGCAGGGGCTGAAGCCCTGGTGCACCAATTCTCTCTCTCAAAAAAAAAAAAAAAAGAAAGAAAGAAAGAAAGAAAGAAAGAAAGAAAGAAAGAAAGAAAGAAAGAAAGAAAGAAAGAAAGAAAGAAAAAGAAACTACCAAAGACTGGAGAGGTGGCTTGCTTGTGAAGCCTAAGGACCCAGGTTCAATTCCCCAGTACCCACATAAGTCACATGCACATGATGGTGCATGCATCTAGTTTTTTGGCAGTGACTAGAGGCTCTGACACACCCATTCTCCCTCCCTCTCTCTCTCTCTCTCTCTCTCTCTCCCTATCTCTTTCCATCTGCCTCTTTCTCTCTCCCTCTCTCTCAAATAAATAAGTTAATAAATAAAAATATTTTTTAAAAACAGCCAAGAGAAATGCCTAAAACCCCTTTCTATCCTCTCTTCAGAGGCTAGTGTTGGAGAGAAGATTTCAGTTTTGGCTGCTGTTTAACCTTGAGTGTCTAGCTTTCCTTTGCATGACAATACTTTCTGGCTATTGTACACTAGGTCTGGGGGAAAAAGTCCAAAAAGCTTTTCTTGCTTGGCTTAATGGCCTGTGTAACCTAATTGAAAGTGGGGAAGTGACTTCAGGTCCTCTCTCCAGCTTACTGGGAAGTAGGTACATATTAGCATATCATTATCTTCTAGCTGTCATTTATCATTTATGGCTTTATCCAGTGAAGCAACCTGCCACATCAGGGGTTTACTTTGAAAATATTTGTTTAAAATATCCCAGAAGGACACAAGGGCACAAGGTGGATGGTAAATGAAGAGGCTGTGACCTTTAACAAAAACACAGAAACTTGTGTTTCCATCAAGATTCCACTGATGACTCGGTGTGACCTTGACCATATGAGGTAACCTGGCATAGCTGGCCCTTAGTGGCTTCATCTGAAAAATGGGAGTTAAGACAGCAGTCCAGGGCTGGAGAGATGGCTTAGGGGTTAAGGCACCTGCCTCCTAAGCCTAAGAACACTGGTTCCAATCTCCAGGTCCCACGTTTAGCCAGATGCAAAGTGACACAAGGGCGCAATGCCGCACTTGACCACAAGGGGGCGCACACATCTGGATTTCATTCACACACTGCTGCCGCGCCCATCTCTGTCTTCCTCTCTGTCTCTCTGTCTCTCTCTCTCTCTCTGTCTTTCTCTGTGTGTCTCTCTCCAAAAAAATAATAAAAAATGAAAAGTTTTTAAAAAAAAAAAAGAGAGAGAGAGAGAGAGAGAGACTGCAGTCCATAGCTCTACTATCTGGGGCTACCTCCTCTGTAAAACAAGAGCATGGCTCCCCACAGACCAAGACTGCACCCAGTAATCTTTTCATACCTGCTACAACTGATGTATTACAAAGGGGCAACCAACTCAACATATGGCAACTTAATTCTCTTTTCTAAATATTGAGTGTTTGTGCAGAGACACAGAAGTCTGGGAGGCTCTGGTGCTAACAGTAGCAACAAACTTAGTAATAATAATAGTAATACAAACCCAGGGCATACTATGTTCCAGATGCCATCCTAAGCTCTGTGTACGTATTAACTTGTTTACATCCTCAGAACCAATCCATGCACTGTGCACCACGACAGTTATTGGTGCTGTTTAACAGAGTGAGCGCTGAGGGCATGCTCATGGGAACTCTGGGCAGAAGATGCTCACAGCCCTGTTGCTCAGGTTCCTTTGAAAAGTGTTGGCCTGAATCAGGTTGTTTACAAATATAATAGGTTATATGCAAATAAGAAAATTTAAAAACAAGATAGTATTATATACTGGAGTTCCAAAAGGGAAAGTGGGGGGAGGGAGGGAAGTACCATGGGATATTGTCTACAATTAAGGAAGTTGACAATAAAAAAATTAATTTAAAAAATTAAAAAATAAGATCTTAATGAATGTAATTTTTGCATGATAGGCAAGGTAAGTAAGGCAGTTAAAACCATGATGACAAAGAGTTCTAAGAGAACTCTGAGAAGAATTTTGTCACTGAACCATTTCAACTCTCTAGAGTCTTCTAGCCCCCACTGGTTGAACCCCAGGATATGGCTGTAATGCCATTAATAACCAGTAGTGATTGAAAGACTGCTCTGTGCTATGGGCTCTGCTTGCATATCTCGCCTGACCCTCACAGGCCCCTGGGAGTTGCATGCTTCCACTGTGTCCATTTTGCATATGGAAGCATGCAATACTGATTCCTTTCACACACTTGCACACCTCGTCTTCCTTCCTCCCGGTCCTCACTGCTGAGTAGGAGGGTCCAGTTTAGTATAATAGCAAGATATTCGGTGGATGTCATGTCTCTGGGCATCAGCAGAAATTTGGCTTGTCTTCCAAGTGCTACAATTTACAGAACGCTTAAGTCACTAGTGCCTTTAGCAAGAAACGTTGGCTGTAAAAATTAGAGTTACCCAGCAGAGATCCCCAAAGAGGACAGAGCAGAAAAAGAGGAAAAGAGATCAGAGGACGGGAATGGGAGGAGAAGGGGTCCCAAGTACTTCCCAAGACCAGCAGGAGGGGAGGACATGCTGAAGACAGAAAAGGAGTCATCTGGATTCTGAGGTTCCCACCATCGGCTGAAGCCAGGGGAGTTTCCAGATGTGAATGAAAGACAGAAGCTAACAGACATTCTAGGCAGCGCTAAGGGGTTGCCACACAAAGCTGAGTGATTGGCTCACAGTCACGCAGTGGTGGAAGA
Source organism: Orientallactaga sibirica (assembly GCA_036365145.1). Lineage (NCBI taxonomy): Eukaryota > Metazoa > Chordata > Mammalia > Rodentia > Dipodidae > Orientallactaga > Orientallactaga sibirica. The sequence goes on along the minus strand of JAEOAD010000035.1, from coordinate 14,563,000 downwards.
AGTGGAATGCTGGGTGTCTGGTTCTGGAGAGTACGCTCCTCACCCATGTTTCTAGACAGCATCCTTTCACTCTACAGGACTAAAGAGCCCTCTGGGATTCCTACCTTGGAGCTTTTCCCAACCTGCAATGACTCATCTCAAATGCCCAGAAATACTTCCAAATCTGGCTTAACCTTCAAGGCCATGTTCAAATGCCACCTCTGCCTGTGCTGAGCCTTTCCTGGTCCTTCAGGCCTCAACACTCGCACCCATCCTGACCCTTGCAAGGGGTTGAATGTGTACAGACCTACAAATTCATGCGCCCAAATCTACCCAGAAGGTGATAGCATTGGGAGGGAGGCTTTTTAAGGGTTCTTAGGTCTCGAGAGCTGGAGTTCGCGATTGGGGTTAGCTTCCTTAAACAAGAGCCCTAGAAAGGCTACTGCTACTGACATCACACACAGAGAAGTCTTCTATGACTAAAGGGTGCCCTCGTCAAACACTGAATCTGCTAACACCCTGATCTTGGACTGCTCCGCTTCCAAGACTATGAGGAATAAAGTTCTATTGTTTCTAAGTCAAGTCACTCAATCAATGAGATTTTTGTTGTAGCTGCCCAAACAATGAAGACACTCCCATAGCACGTTCATTCTCTCACTACACGAAGTGTACTACTATGCTTAGCACGAGAGCTGGGTAGGTGTGTCCTATCTCTTCTACCAATTGGGATCTTCGAGTACAGAAATAATATTACATCTTCTGTTTTCCCTCCCGCCCTCTAACACAAACCTCACCACCATCAGGACAGGGCCTTGCATTGAATACTCAAGACGCAGGCACCGAAGGAGATGGACACAGGATGCTTCAAAAGGCCATAGACACACCAAGGCCCCAGAGAAAGGACAAGAAGCAGCATCTGCTCCAGCCCCATCTCTCAGGCCAGCGCGAGTCTGTGAGTCAGCCAGACTCAGGCAGCGTCTTCCTAAGACCAGGACACGGGCATTATAAGAATACGTCATGCAAGTACTCCTTCCACACAAATAGTTCACGTGTTATCTAATGTAAATGCACACAAGGGAAATAGGAAGCTCCTTCAGTAGAATCATGGACCTCACCACATCTACTTGGGAATTTCCCCTGAACACCCATTAGGTCAGGAAATGCTTTCTTGGATCAGAGGTGTCCTGCACCCATTGTGGCAGCTATGTTTAGTGGCTGCTGCAGTAGAATTGTCCCATCCCCACCCCTTCTGGGGCAGGTTATCAATGAGCTCCTCAAATTGCCACGTGCTGAACATCTAGCCCATGGAAACAATCTCCCTGCTGTGGGCAGAGAGCAAACGTCTTCCAGAGGCATGTTGGAAAAGAAATTAACTTGAACCATCCCCAAATCAGTGGGCTGTGAGGATGGTGCTTCTGAGAGAGGCTGTCTACAGATCCTCATGGAAAACAAGCTGGAGAAGAAGTCAGTTCCCACAAGCATCTTTAATTGCACTGCAGTTAAATTTAGGTACTCATTTGTAGGAATATGGACAAAACAGTCCAATAAGAGAGAAACTCGAAAGTTCTGTGAGCCTTCTTTCTGGGGTCACAAGAACAACACTGTCACTGTGTCTTGTCCAAGTTAAGCAGGTGCCTGATGTGAAGATCAGGTTGGTAAAACTTGGTCACCTGAGCCCCATACTAAATCTGAAGTGTCTGAGCTGATTAAGATGATGGTTTGTGAGAACTTAATGAATGACTTATGTGTGTAAATTCTCAGGTTGGACTACATCATTTTACTTTTTGAATTTCAGTTGTTCTATAGCTGTCTGATCTTATTTGGTGCATGGAGATTCCAGGAAGTGTCTTCATTACTATTCTTATTGCTGCAAATACATAACGAGGCATGACTTCAGGGAGAGAGGATTTATTTTGGCTCAAAGCTTCATGGTAGAGAAGGCACGATGACAAGACCAGCTCCTGTCCTCAGTGGTGGGATTTGGTGGGACAACTTGATCGCATCTTGGGTGGACCGGAAGCAGAGAGTTCTGAGTAAACACCCTAAAATATAAATTTCTTTTTATTGAATATGTACCTTGTGGCCAGACCCCTGTAAAGTAAGACAGACCCAGGTGCAAAGATAATGTGTGGTTCGTGTCAGCTCCTGGAAATGCTAACCTGTGGGCTCTGGGGAAAGATAAGGAAATAAATAAAATTGACCTCTGGTTGGAAGATGGGACTTGATGTGAAGCCAAAGGGTATAGATTGGCAGGTCTGCAAGAGGGAAGAACAGTCTAGAGGGGGGAAACATGCAGATGGCCCAAACATGGTAAATTAATGCTTAACGAGGCATGAAGAAAAATGTTACCTTCCTAGGGAGTAAGTTTGGAGGAAGGAGCAAAACTATCAGGATCATAAAAGGACCTTGAAAATGCTGCTTAATGATTTAGAGTTGGTATGTGAACTTTTCTCTTTTTTGAATATTTTATTTTTATTTATTTGAAAGAGAGAAAGAGAATGGGTGCACCAGGGCCTCCAGCCTCTGCAAAGGAACTCAAGACTCATGCACCACCTTGTGCATCTGGTTTATGTGGGTCCTGGGGAACAGAACCTATGTCCTTTGGCTTTGCAGGCAAGCACCTTAACCACTAAGCCATCCCTCCAGCCCAGTATATGAACTTTTCAAACCCTTTTCCTCTCTACTCAAACAGCTTTTTACGTTTTTAAATACACATTTTTTTTTCCATTTTTTGGTTTGTCAAGGTAGGGTTTCACTCTAGCCCAGGCTGACCTGGAATTCGCTATGTAATCTCAGGGTGGCCTCAAACTCATGGCGATCCTCCTACCTTTGCCTCCCAAATGCTGGCATTAAAGGCGTGCGCCACCACGCCCGGCTTTAAATACACATTTTTTATAAATACCAGATGCCTCATGGAAGCCCTAGAAAACAATCATTGAGTATGGGCTCTGCCAGCCCCCTCCCAAGCCTGAAGAATCAGCTGTAGTACTTCTTTGCTATCCCCACTACTAGTTCCCGTGAGTAAGGCAGGGATGTCCCCCCACCCAGCTGAGCAATGATTATGTTAGACAGTGGAACCATGTGAAGCTTTGATTTTCTTATTGCAATTTTCTACTTTTTCCCCAACTTTTTTGCATGATAAAAAGATTATATTGCTATGAAAAAATAGCAGTAATATCTACATAAAATAGGCAACAAAAAGCATGAAGAATGAAGAAACAGGGTGTTTGGGGAAAGGAGATAAAATTTTCTCGGTGTCATGAAAAACACAAAAGCTGAAAAACATAAACCAAACTGCTTTGGGGATGAGGTGATTTTTCAAGTGCATTTCCTAGAAAAAGATGACATTGTTCTGAAATATCCATCCACACCATAAAAATGACTGGGACCGATATGCATGGTTTGAGAAGTGCCCTGGGGACCAGCCATGTAAAATATATAACTCTTTAGGCCTCTCATCTCGCTGCGGCAAGGTGACCAGTGACTCAGCCCTACTTGCTTCTCCTCTCTTAGAACCTCTGGCTCCTGCCAACATTCAACCTCCTTGCTACTGTGAGTAGACTCATAGACTTCTGTTCAGTGAGCCAAGAGCTCTTTAAGTCACTTCTGTCACATGTCCACTGGGCAATACAACACCCAGAATCCAAAGGACAAGGCAACAATCAAAACATCTAATGTCCCCTGGTGTCTGCTCCCCATTCCCCTCCCCTCCCCTTCTCACTGAGCGTGACCAGGGACTCGGGGTTCAGAGTTGGAGTTTGAGCTTCTTTCTAGCTTGTTTTTCCTTTATGATGACTGGTCAGTTGATTGTTTAGTCAATAGATTGATTGATCAATAGATAATATTGTGTTAAGTTTTGAATCTGGAATATCTTCCAAATGTTTTGCTGGCAGTGCTATGAAGAGGTGGTGGAAGTTTCCAGAATTGAAAGAGGAATAAATAAATAAAAAATAAAATAAAATAAAAAATGAGGACATGCCTTTGAAGAGTATATTTTGTGTCTGTGTCTGGTCACTCCTCCCCATCCTCTTCTTTCTTTCTTTTTTCTTTAGTTTTTATTTTGAGGTAGGGTCTTGCTCTAGCCCAGGCTAACCTGAAACTCACTATGTAGTCTCAGGGTGGCCTCAAACTCATGGCGATCCTCCAACCTCTGCCTCCCAAGTGCTGGGATTTAAGGCCTGTGCCACCACACCCAGTGCCAATCCTCTTCTTTCTTTCTCCTTTCTTCTTCCTCATTATCTCTCTGTATCTATTACCTAAATACCATCTATCTGTCCATTGATCATCTATCTATACCTATCTCGCTCTTGCCCTCCCACTTTATTTCCTAGCTACGGGCTGGTGAGCAGCTTCGCTCAGCCACATACTTCCTATCTGTGATGTTCCATCCACAGCAAGATGGCCAAACAACCAAGAACTAAAACTTCTGAAACTGAGACTGGAGAGATGGCTCAGCAGTTAAGGCACTTGCCTTCAGAGCCTGACAACCCAGTTTGATTCCTCAGTACCCACATAAAGCCAGACGCACTAAATGGTACATGTATCTGAAGTTTGTTTGCAGCAGCTAGAGGCCCTGACACGTACCCATTCTCTCTCTTTCTCCTTGAAAATAAGTAAATAAATAAATAAATAAAAATTTTAAAAAACTTCTGAAGTACGAGTCAAAATAAATCTTTTCTGCAGGGGGTTGGGGCGCACGCCTTTAATCCTAACACTCAGGAGGCAGAGGTAGGAGGACCACCGTGAGTTTGAGGCCACCTTGAGAATACAGAGTGAATTCCAGGTCAGCCTGAGCTAGAGTGAGAGCCTACCTCGAAAAACCAAAATAAAATAAAATAAAATAAATCTGTTCTCCCTTAAGATTTTTCCCAGGTATATTGTCACAGCAATTAAAAGCTAACATTGATTCATTATATAGATAGATGACACATAATAGCTAATGACAGATGAGACAGGTAGGTGCTAGCTACACAGATAGATGAGTAATCGCTATTGTCAGCTTGATTGGATCTAGACTCACATACAAGACAAATCTCTAGGCATGCCTGTGATGGGTTTCTTGACTAGGTGAGTTGAGGTGGGAAGAATCATGCTAACTGTGGGTGGCACCATTCCATGGGTGGGGTCCTAGAATGAATTAGAAGGGGGAGTCGAGTGGGGGTTCATCACTCTCTACTTCCTGATTGCATAACAAATGTGACCCACTGCTTCATGCTCCTGCTGCGATGCCTTCCTCGCCGTGATGGACTATCACCTCGAACTGAAAGCCCAAGCAAAGCCTTCCTCGTTAAGTTGCTTCTGTTCAGCTATCTTGTCATAGCAAGCAGGAGAGTAACTAATAGATAGACGGTACAGAGAGAGATATCTGTGAACAGATCGTGAGTGCTCAGTTTCAGGGATTGATCCATTGACTTCTTACTGTCCATTGACTACCTTCCCTTCTCTGCTTCATAATGCTTAGTCACCACATCTTCATTCATAAAACACTACTTTCAGCTGGATTAATAACTGGGACTTATGTCTGCTCTATGGACCAGGGATCTTCAACCTGACTCAGTAATGCCTCGTAAGAAGGAATGTGCAGTGTGCAGTGTACAGTGTGCAGTGTTTGGTTTGTCAGAGTATCAAGAAGATGAAAAACTGAGTCAGTGGCATTTAGTGAACGGAGGACAGGAGGCTGATGGTCCTGTAATGGGCATGATGTTATGATTTTAAAAATACCTTAAATATCAGTAATTTCTTCTGAGAACCAGTCATACTATTTACTGCTAAGCCATCATGTGGTATACTAAGGTCACTTTCTCTTTTTGGAAGTTAATTTTGTACTGATACTTTCGTTTTTTCCCTCTAGAAATTCTCAGTCATCTCTCTATGCCTCTGCACTCTGACATCACACAGCGTGTCAGTGTCAGTTTTCCATAATGTTGGACATGTATTTGTGGGCCTCGGGCTGTGGGTCTCCTGTTCCCGTTCCCCGGGGTCGTTGGCCACCCACATCCTGGGTGAGCTGTAGGGTCATCTGGTTGGGTGGGTGAGTGCGTACGAACACATGACGGGGCAATGAGCACCCGGGAGACCGTCTGATGGACAGCACTCATTTATTGAAGGGGGGTGGGTTTATAAACACTTGGGGAAGGTTGAGACAGCACATACAGACTGAATGGCAATCGGATGCATAGTTTATGGGCTGTTATCTAGATAGAAGAAAGACTAGTAACTTCAAAGCTATGGGGGAAGGATAAGGGATAGGGGAAAGGGCGGAAGAGATTAACAGGAGGCTGTGACTTCAGAACTGTGGGGGGTGACTTAAGCCACATGAGGGTCTCTTGGGCAGCTAGCCACAGGTCAAGAACTGTGGGGGGCAAAGTCTGACTTATGGAATGGTCAGAGCTTTTGGGGTTTGGGGGAGCACCTTGCCAGTTTTGCCCACTCTGGGCGATGACAGCTCATTGCACCCTACAACATAGGGAAGGCAATCACCGTCGCCAGGGACCCCTGACAGAGGGCCAGCTGAGACCCCACAGCCCAGGGCCCCTGGCCATGTCCAATAGTTCAGGCCAGCCCCTCACCAGTCCAACCTGTTACTAGCAAAGCCCAACATGTATTGAGAGCCCTTCCAATCTGGAACTTTCTGTACCTTAGTGTTGGATTGATTTCTTTCTTGGATGATTTTCCCACTTCAATTTCCTTAGATTTTAATTAATTCATGTTATGTAAGTTTTGAAATTTATAATTTCTCAATTGTCATCTTTTTGGTTGCATGGTTTCTAGGGAGATTTCCTCAGATTCTCTTTCTACTAAGCTGATTTTTGTTTTATTGTTTTATATTATGTTTTTGTCATAGCTACTGAATTTTTAGGTCTCAAGTCTCAGTATCTCTTGTTTTCTCAATGTTCCTATTCTATAGCATCCTATTCCTGATTCATAGATGTAATTGTTCTTTTGTATTCTCAGATAATTAATAATAAATCTTGTTTTATTCTATAATTCCATTTCTTCCATACCATTTTGTTCTGTTTGTGCATTAGTCTGCCTTTTTAGTTTATATTGCAATATAAAAATAGAGTCAGAAAAAAAAATAGAGCCAGATAGAACTGAATAAAGAGCTCTCAAAAGAAAAAATACAAGTGGCCAATAAATATCTCTAAAAAGTTCTACATCTTTAGCCATCAGGGAAATACAAATTAAAACTAATTTGAGATTCTGTCCCACTCCTGCCCAAATGACTATCATTAGGGCGAAAAGAAAGTAGTGAACCACCTCAAGAACAAAACCACTGTACTCTGAGGACAGCCGGAAGGTAGAGCATGCACCCAGCTCAGAAAAGCACACACCACCCTTCTCAGTTGGCCTCATTACCAAACAGCCTCACAGATGCATCCAGAATGTTGTTGAACACCAGCCCTCCCTGGCCAGTCAAGTTGCTACATAAAGTTGACCAGCACAATGCCTGATGACTTTGGTCAATAAATGCTTGTGTTTTTCCAAACCTTTTATGTATTTATTTGCCAGCAGAGAGACAGAGATAGAAGAGAGGCAGACAGAGAGATAATGGGCGTGCCAGGGCCTCCAGCCACTGCAAACGAACTCCAGATGCATGTGCCCTTTGTGCATCTGGCTTACATGGGTCCTGGAGAATCAAACTGGGATCCTTTGGCTTTGCAGGCAAATGCCTTAATGGCTAAGCCATTTTTCCAACCCAAAGTATTTGTTAAATAAATCAATTCTCTGAGCTTAGTAGAGATAGACATGCTCAGGTAGACTTCTGAGTGGGGATTGGCTCCATATGCTCCCTCCACCCTGGGCATCTGATACCAGTGTCTCCAGCTCCCTTACTGACCTAGCTCTAAGTCTCTGCTTATATCAGGACCAATGCCAGCCTTTTCCCCAGGAACACATCCTCTTCCTTGGTACTGTGGTACTGTATTAAGAACATGGCCCAGAGCCTAGCTTAGGTAGAAGTTGCTGGTTTCAGCACAGTAATCCTCTGCCCACATTAAGCACAGCCCACAAAGCTACAGAGAATCATCTGAGGAAAGGCTAAGGTCCTCTGAGTACCTGAAGAGACTGTTTGCAAGGCTGCAAGGAAGTCATCTGAGCGTGGGAAATTTACAATGACTGAAAATGCTACTTCCCTGTGAACTAAGGCATGCGCTCAGACAACCCACCCCACCCCACAGCCCTTCCCAAAACTCTCACCACAATGGTCTCCTCTCCGTGATGAAGGCATAAAGGGCACTTCTAGAAAAGCCTCTGACTGACTTTTTTTTTTTTCCAGCTGCCTTGTCGGATACCAGTTCCTTGTAGCATCTAGTTGTAAACTCAGTTCTGGAGGCTGTATGAGTATGGATCAAAGCAGTATGGTCCTGCGACACTCATAGTGCTACCGTGAAAGGAGTAAAGCATCATCTCGAGAGTGAAGTTTCAAAGGGGAAAGTGGGGGGAGGGAGGGAAATAACATGGGATATTGTCTACGATTAAAGAAGTTGTCAATAAAAATAATAATAATAATAAAAAGAAGTAAAGCATCATCTCCAGCTGGAGAATAATATAGCTTCTTAATTTAGCAAGAGATCACCTATTGCTAAGGTAATGGTAGATTAGGCACCAAGTTTGTTAGCCCACAGTGTCTGCAGGTGGCGGAAGCAGAAAGGTTTTCAGAATTGGGAGAGAACTTCTTGCTTGTGGCGCGTGTCTCTAAGAGACAGGCATCTAAATAACTAGTGGCTCAAATAGCTGCCAGGGCCTCAAGTCCAAATGACACACGTAGCCCTTGGTAGAGAAGGTGGGGTTTCAGCGTTGTGTTCGCTGATGTGGGAATATCATTCCCTGATGATTCAGGTTTTCCCATGTTGCTGGTTTTTAATGGGATCCCTGTCCTTATGCTCTGAGACAAATCAATTCAGAAAACCTCTCTCTCCATGCCTTTTACTTTTAGTCATTGACTGTCCAAACCCTGGAACAACAATTAGACTACTTTCTTGCAGTTAGTTGTCTATTTCTGTCCTATCCTGCTAGACCACCATTTCCTAAGGACACAGGCCATGTTTTATTCACTATCAAATCCTACGAATCCAGACAAGAGTCACAATTAAGGTGAGAATACTAAACTGTTGAGCAATGCATGGTGGCACACGCCTTTAATCCCAGCACTCAGGAGGCAGAGGTAGGAGGATCACCATGAGTTCAAGGCCACCCTGAGACTACTTAGTTAATTCCAGGTCAGCCTGGGACAGAGTGAGACCCTACCTCGAAAAGCCAAAAAAAAAAAAAGAAAGAAAGAAAGAAAAAGAAAGAAAGAAAGAAAGAGGCAGTATGTGGAGTCACCTATTGTATTCAACAGTAGCAATCACATTAGCAGCCATGCACGAGCCACAGAATGGAAATAGAAAACATTTGACAAAATGGTGCATTTCTGGCAGACATGGTGGTGCATGCCTTTAATCCCAGCACTTGGGAGGCAGAGGTAGGAGGATCGCCATGAGTTAGAGGCCACCCTGAGATTACAGAGTGAATTTCAGGTCAGCCTGAGCTATATAGCAAGACTCTACCTTGAAAAATCATTTTTAGGGCTGGAGAGATGGTTTAGTGGTTAAGCGCTTGCCTGTGAAGCCTAAGGACCCCGGTTCAAGGCTCGATTCAGAGATGGACAAGGGGGCGCACGCCTCTGGAGTTTGTTTGCAGTGGCTGGAGGCCCTGGCACACCTGTTCTCTCTCTCTCTCTCTACCTGCCTATTTCTGTATCTCTCTCCCTCTCTCCCTCTCTCTCTCAAATAAATAAATAAAATATTTTTTTAATCTAGATTCTTTAAAAAAATCATTTTTTAAAAAAGGATGCACTTCCTTAAAAATGGTTTTAGAGGGCTGGAGAGATGGCTTAGCGGTTAAGGCACCTGCCCACTAAGCCTAAGAACGTCAGTTCCAATCTCCAGGTCCCACGTTTAGCCAGATGCAAAGTGATGCAAGGGCGCAATGCTACACTTGCCCATAAGGGGGCGCACACATCTGGATTTCGTTCGCAGTGGCTGAGAGGCTGCTGGCGCACCCATTCTCTATCTGTCTTCCTCTCCCTCTCTCTCTGTATCTCTCTGTGTCTCTCTCCAAAATAAAAATAAAATATAAAAAATGGTTTTAGAATATTTCAAAACTATTGGTGATTATAGGAATGGGAAGAACCCTGGGGAAGTTCCTAAGACAGGAAAAGTTTGCCTCTCTATGCCAGCCTCCCCATAGCCCTATACACATGTGACCCCAGTGAACGGCCAAATATTTGAAAGGCCTACTCCCATTTCATGATTTCTTCCCCCTTTACCTCCAAAACACAAGCTGTATCAGATATCATGCAACAAGCAACAACTGCAGTGTGCTCTGTGGGTACCGCATTGCTTGTGGGCCACTTGGATGGAGAGAGAATGTAGTTCAGCCTCATCTAGACTCAAGTTCATAGCTAACTCTGCTCCCCTGTCAGAAGTAACAATGCATTGCATTTTTAAAATTAAGTTTCTTCTCAAAGGATCTCCATGCTTTATAAAGATGTTGCTAAGAACCCTTCAGGTTTTTTTTTCCTATTTTCTCAGCCATGTATTTCTGACAGCACCTATTTTTTTCAGACCTGAAGAATCAGTGCCATTCAGTTATTAGATACATATCCAATCCATAGAAATATTAGAAAAGAGAGATTTGAGACCTAGCTCCTGCCCAGGGCTTAGAGTGAACACATATATAGACTTACCAAGGAACAAGTGAACTTGATAACCAGTCTGCAGCTGCGAATCTTCCTGACAACACAGTGTCTTCTGGATGGAAGATATGACTTTGCCTTCTGTTTTGACAAGAAAACAAGACTTGAACCAAAGAGCACTGGTAGAGACTTCCTATTCAGAAACAACTTCAATGGAGCATGACTTCCTCAAGTCAGTCATGGCCGAGCAGGGTGTGCCGTGAGTTACAAAGAAGGCATGTAGCATCTCCAGGCCCTGCAGCTTCCAGAGAAGGAATAAGCTGATGGGGGTTTTTTGTTGCTCAATCTTGCTACACAGCCTGAGTCTTTAATGCCCATCACTTTCATGACCTGTCATGCACAGCACAGAAGTCACAGATACTTTTAACTCTGCCATTTGTATGAAAGCATGCTCCCGGTGTCTCCCCTGTGAGTGATTAAGAGCTGGTTGTTTTCTCTCCTTCAGCCTTTATTGGTGGTCACGAATTCAAAACATGGGCCAAAAGTGGGCTGGGGAAATAATAGAAGGGGAAAGGAATTTAAATAAGAAAAAGTGGTTCTTTGCACCTTCCCCTCCAAAACCAAAAATAAATATAAATAAATAAAAACTCTATTTTGTCAGTGAATGTGAGGCCAAGTGATTTTCAACACACTAACTGATTTTGCTTTACCGGTCACCTCCCCTCAGAAAATTCAACCAACGGACTTTTCAAATGCATTGGTGGATATATCAGGAGGGCTCCTGTGGACCCCCTTTCCCAGAGAAAGACAAGATGGCAAGACATAGATGGGGGCTTGGAAAATCATCTTGCCTCAAGGGAATCTGCTAAGGTCACTGTCCCACTGTGGGTTTGACTTGTGTGCTTCAGCTTTCAGCCGAAAGGAGAATAAACAGGGAACCAGGAACACTGTGCCTCTTCTATTTATGTGAAATTAGAGAGCCAATCTCTTTTAACTCTTCTGTAGAAGCGTCCAGAATGCCACAGTGCTCCCAGAAGGAGTTCATTTGCAGAGAAAGATATACTTGCCTTGGCCAAGGAGGGAGAAAGTTCTCTGCAGAGAACATGCAATTTAAAGGCTAATTTGGTGCCTGATACGCAGAGCCCAATCACTCAGTAAGTGCTATTGACTGGCAAATAACTTGAAAAGCAGTCAGAATACTCATGGAATTGATGATTTCTTAACCCCTTTCAGCCTGCTTTGAAGTTGGCATTTTGAAGCATCAGCCCAGGGCTTGTGTTTTAACGATTAGGGTCATTTGGGATTCTTTCAGATCTTTAAATTGCTTTATATTCCATTGACCTTGAAGGTTTAGGATCAGTGCATCTGAGGTGACTAGGAATGGAAGAGCTAAGACTTCTAAAATTTGAAACGACGCTGGTGAGTAATTACACAGACTCAGAACCATCGTCCCCTGCTTCTGTAAGATACTCTGGCTTCCATGACAGGTAGAAAATTCCAGAAAACACAGAATGAGGTCCACCTTCTCTTCACAAAAGTGCCGCTGATACTGTCCCATCTTGTCACCTCTAATTTTTATACATGTCAAGCATTGTGACCAGAAACAATAATATTCAGCTTGTTCCACTCTTTGTCTGGTAAGGGGAATTCTGTCTTTGTGAACTTTCTTGGTTGCAAGGAAATAGGGTAAAAAGTGGAGGGTGGGTTAGAAGTGAGCTAAGTTGATGTTGACTGGAAATTACAGAATCTTTTGGCCGAACAGTAGAGACTAGACGCAGTATGAGATGGGGTGGAGACAAACATGTGCCAGTCAGTATAGGGCTGGAAAGTTTTGGGAGGCAGAATGGCAGATGAGTTCAGACAAAGGAGAGAGTTGGAAACATTATGTTCATGAGTTGCTGAGAAAGACAAGTGGAAAATGATTGTAAAACTTTTGTTCTGTATTAATAATGACCTGGGGACATAGTCAGACCTTAAAATTACTTTTCAGATATTGTTGTTGACTGTCATGGTGCCACACTGTGCCAGGCAGGGCTCCCAAGGAGCTCAGCTTTGAGGGAATGGAGGAGGTTGCCACAGTTACACTCAAGACTCCTCTTGCAATTGGAGATATGTTTAAGTGCAGCATGCCGGTAGCCCCCCAACATTAGCTAGTAATAAGCGTCTTGTTCAAACTTAGTTCCATAGAATGTGAAAGTTGGCCAAGACTTCAGAGTAAATCTAACCCGATCCTATGAAATGGATTTTCTGTTTCCTTTTTTGGAGACAGAATCTTGCTACATAGCCCAAGCTGGCCTTAAACTTAAAATTCTTCTGCTTTAACCTCCAAGTATTGGTATTACCAATATACCATCACTCTGCTTAATTTTTTAAAATATTTTATTTGATATGTGGGGGTGGGGAGCATGCAAGTCAGAGGACAGCCTTGGGGGTGTCGCCCCTCTCCTTCCACCTTCCATCTTTTTGAAACTGGATCTCCCGTGACTTTAGGCATTCTTCTGGCTCTGCTTTTCACGAGCTTCAGGAGTCTCCTGACTCCAATTCACATTCCGATAGGTACATTTTACACGTGCGTGCCACTTTGTAGTCAGCATTACACGGACACTGAGGATTCAGACTCTATTTGGCAACTTGTAGAGTAAGCACCTTTAACTGCTGGGAGAGAGAGAAACAGAGAGAGATTGAGAATGGGCACACTAGTGCCTCCAGCCACTGCAAATGAACTCCAGACACATGGACTACCTTATGCATCTGGCATTCCATGGGTGCTGGGGAATTGAACCTGGGTCCTTTGGCTTTGCTGGCAAGTGCCTTAGCTTCTAAGCCATATCCCCATCCATAGATACTTTTTCTTTGGCGGGGGGTTGAGGTAGGGTCTCACTTTAGCTCAGGCTGACCTGAAATTCACTCTGTAGTCTCAGGGTGGCCTCAAACTCATGGTGATCCTCCTACTTTTGTGTCCTGAGTGCTGGGATTAAAGGCGTGCACCACCACGCCTGGCTTATCTAGATACTTTTTTTTAAAATTATTTTTTATTTATTTTTGGAGAGAGAGACAGAGAGAGATAGACAGAGAGGGAGAGGAAGACAGAGATGGGTGCGCTAGCAGTCTCTCAGCTGCTGTGAACGAAATCCAGATGCGTCCGCCCCCTTGTGGTCAAGTGCGACATTGCGCCCTTGCCTCACTTTGCATCTGGCTAAACGTGGGACCTGGAGATTGGAACCGCTGGACATTGGAACCAGCGTTCTTAGGCTTAGCAGGCAGGTACCTTAGCTGCTAAGCCATCTCTCCAGCCCTAGATACTTTTTTTTAATGAAAATGAAACCTTATGTTTTTCCTTGGGGTTTATCAATTTATTTTAGAATTTATAAAACATAGTTCATACATATTTCTATATGTAATAGGTTATTAGAATCCCCAATAAACTCATTAATGTTCCTTAGCTTTGTTTTACTTTTGGATAATCGCTTATTTGGATTTAATTCACAGATTACATATTTCACCCATTTAATGTAAAGTGCACAATTAGGGAACCAGGGAGATGGTTCTGTGGACAAGAGCATTTGGCATGCATGCCTGAGGACTTGCGTTCAATCCTCAGCACATATGTAAAACTCTGGGTGAGGCCATGCATGCTCGGAGCCCCCATCATGAGTAGGGCAGACATAGGAGAACCACTGGGTTCATTGGTCAGCCAGTCTGACCCAAAGCAACAGCCCCAGGTGCAGTGAGACACTCTGTCTCAAGAAAACAAAGTGGAAGGAGTGACAGAGGAGGACACTCAACATTCTACAGTGGCCTCTTGCACATCTGCACACCAAAACGTACATAAGCTGTACACATACCACACAAACATAAGACAGTGAAAATAAAGTACTGTGGTAGTTTGAATAAATGGCCCCCAATATATTCAATGTTTTATTAGTTTGTAGTTTGCATCTGCAGCCACCTGGCTGGAGGCAGTGTCACTTAGCGGATCTTAAGGTGTGGTGATGGGTTTGAGATTTCAGTCTAAAGATAGGCAAAGTGTGCCTAGCTGGATTTCCCTGAGGTGTGCTGTGCTGTGTGTGGCTTTTGGCTTGTGATTTTGCTCTCTGTGTTTGGTCCTATAAAGGCAGGCCAGCTTATTCTGCCATTATGAAACTTCCCCTGGATCTGTAAGCTTCAATAAATATCCCTTCCTCCATAATTTTGCCTGGTCTGGAAGTTCATCTCAGTGAACCTGAAGCTGTCTGCTACAAGTACACAAGTAATTTTTACTATATTCACAGAATTGTATAATCATTACCACAATAAATTTTAGAATATTTTCATAATACCAGAAAGAAACCCTGTACCCTTAGCTGTCACCCCAGAAGACCCCTCCCCATCACACTTGCCCATAGACAACTGTTGGAACCCGAGCTGAAACTGGGCTTAAGAAAGTAGCTGCCCTGAGAACGTGACCTGTTGCTAACCATGCATGTGTAACTGATAAACACCTGTAACTGTTAAATGTATAACCTACATTCCGAGAATGACCGCAAAATGTTGTAACTGATAAATATTCCAGGAATTTACCCAAGACTTGGTCCCCCACCCAGTGCCTCCTTTTTACTTCCTTGTTCTGTTTGCTTAAAAAACTGTGCTTGGAGTCTAATAAATGAGACCTTGACAACTCTTTGCTTGGTCTCGTTCCTCCTTTCTCGCCCCATCTCTCCTCAGGCCTGGTCCCCCTAGTGTTCCCCGAATAACTGAGTCCTGCTGGACGGGACAGACAACCACTTAGTGTACATTCTGCCTATATAGATTTATCTATTGTGGACATGTCATACATGTCAAATGATGGCATAGCTGATTTTCTTCACTTAGCATAATCATTTCAAGAGTCATTCATGTTGTAGCATGCATCAATGATTTTTATGTGCCGTTTTGGACTTATATTTCTTTGCATAGATGTACTGTAAAGAGAGCAAAATGTTATTATTTCTTTACATCAAGCTTAGAGAAAAATAGAAGTCACTTCCTTGTAGGCACCCATAAAAGAATGGAATGAAACACTTGCTTGAGCAGGTGGGGATTGTAGATAACAGGATGCTCTGCTGGTCTGAATAGCATTACCCTGGGCCTGCATTGTTAAGCAAAATCCTTAAGGGTAGATAAGCAGGACATTTAGAGACTCTTGGTGGCAGGCCTAACACACCCCCACCCCAGGCACTTCTGTAACTGACTAACAGACCTATTCTCAAGTTTGTTTCATCGTCTAAGAATGGAATGCCCCTGCCCTAATGCACCGAATTCCCCTTTATGTTTAAAGTTACTTTTATGGCTGTAACTGCAACCTGTGAATTGTGATTTTTGGTTTAACTCCCATCCTGTTTTTGCAAGAAACATTTTGTAGTTTTTTCCAATAAAAGCTGACCCTCCAAACAATTCGAGGCTACATCCTGAGATCCCGAACTCTGATCGTAGCTCTGGTGTGCACCAGCTTTTCTTCTTTTTCTTTTCTTTCTTTTTTACCCAATAAAACTTTGCCTCACATTCCGTGAGTCAATGGTCTACTTGCGTAATAGTCTACTTGTGTAATACCAGACCCCATAACAATACCACATGTTATTTATTCATTCAGCAACTGATGGGCATTTGACTCGTTTGCCAAAAAATATGTTGTTTCCATTTGGTAAATTTCTCCTGCGCAAGTACTTAACCAGGCTTTGACCCTACTTAGCTTCTGAGATCAGATGAGATTGGGTGCATTCAGAGTGGTATGGCCCTAGACTCATCTGGTCATTTTCTTTTTCTTTTTCTTTTTTTTTCTTTTTCTTTTTTTTTGGTAGGGTCTCACTGTAGCTCAGGCTGACCTGAAATCCACTATGTAGTCTCAAGGTGGCCTCATGGCAATCCTCCTACCTCTGCCTCCCAAATGTTGGGATTAAAGGTGTGTGCCACCATGCCTGACTCATTTGGTCATATTCTACAAAGAAACCAGCTAGGATTTGAACATAAATTTAGTATTAATGAAAAAGACACAGCTCTCATCTCAAAGGGGATAAGATAGCCACATATGAGTGACCATGGCCAGAAACAGAGATTTAGATGACCCCAGATTCTGTGTTCCAGACATGTTAACAATTTCATGATGGTTTTATAGTTACAAAACAAAAGAAGGTTATAAACTAAGGCACTTTTCAAAAACATTGGTGGAAACATCAGCAGGGTGGGTTACAGCAAAGATGGGAAATCTCTGCTGTAGACTTCAGATGCTGTCTGGTGATATTGTTAGCCTTTGGGTTAGTGGATGCCAATAGTGTGTTTGCACATTCCAAAAGGGTTTCATTTTGTGATCAGGTAATCATAAGGATTTTAGAGGTCAGGCACAGAGGTGGGCAATAAATTGCTATTAAGGGGCTAATGGTAGCCCAAGGTAATTTGGCTCTGATCCTGCAACAGTCCATCTCTCTGTGAACAGAGGCATTCTATCAACCCTTCAGCCTGGTTCAAAATAGATGCCATGCTTTCTCAGGATACTTCATTTTACATTAATCCAGGGAGGCCAGCCATCTTGGCACTATTCTAATTTCCAATCCCTGAAAAATTTTAACTTTATTGAAATTGTCTTAAGTTTACTTCAACTATGTTTTGTAGCTTCCAGAATGTAAGTTTTGCACTTCTTTTGTTAAGTTAATTCCTATGTATTTTATTCTTTCTGAGGTTATCATAAGTGCATTTTCTC
The DNA here is from genome assembly GCA_036365145.1 of Orientallactaga sibirica. Classification (NCBI taxonomy): domain Eukaryota; kingdom Metazoa; phylum Chordata; class Mammalia; order Rodentia; family Dipodidae; genus Orientallactaga; species Orientallactaga sibirica. The sequence goes on along the minus strand of JAEOAD010000035.1, from coordinate 14,545,628 downwards.
AATTTTGTGTTCAGATTGTTTATTGCAAATATATGAAAATAAATGGATCTAGTTAATCTTTACATATTGACCTTATATTCTAATCTTTGCTGTATTCATTAGTTCTAATGTTTTATTGAATTTCTTAAGATTTTCTATTTACATGATCAAGACATCTTTGAATAGAGATAGTTTTGCTTGTCACCTTATCTGGCCACCCAGATGCCTACCTTAGATCTTAAAGGGAAAACATCCACTCTTTCATCATTAAGTGTGACTATTAGCTGTGAGGTTTTGTAGATGACCTTTATTGAGTTCATAAAGTTACTATAAATGAGTTTAAATTATATCCTTCATTGTTGGGTTATTTTTTTAATCATTAAAGGATGCTGGTTTTGTCAAATTCTTTCTCTATAGAGATGATCACGTGGTTTTTAAAAATGCTATTGGTATGGTGAATTTTACTAAGTTGATTTAAAATATTAAACCAAACCTATTTCCCTAGGATAAGCTCTCCTTTCATTGCGTACATAATGCTTTGTGTGTGCTGGTTTTCTACTATTGTGTTGAGGACTTTGTATTTTCTTTACTTTTGATGTTTTTTGTTTACTGTCAAGGAGATACTGACCTCACAGAATAAGTTGAGAAATATTCTTTGCCAATCTACATTTTGGAATAGTTTGTGAATATGTGATAAGAGTTCCTTGAATGTTGGGTAGTGAGTCATTCATTTTTATCCACAAACACTTGTCCAGTAGATATTAAGTACACCACACTAACCAGGAACTAGGAATACAGCAAAAAAATAAGTCACCACCTTTCCTTCTGTCTCCTTTTCACTCACCTCGTCTTCCCCAGTTTTAATCTCTGCCACCTAATGACTGCCTGTCACTTGATTGAGATCCACTCATGAGTCTGATTCAGGGTTTTAACATCCAGGATTTTCAGTACATTATTACAATAATCCCTGCTTGTGTTTTCAGCAAATGTGCCATCCTCTCGAGATTCCTTTCCTTATCCTTGCTGTGTGAGGAGTCATCAGACTACAGGCTCCCTGGCATCAGGATCAGGGAGGCTCTCCTGGTGAGGGAGGAATGGTAAGGACGTTCTTTTTTTTTTTTTTTAATTTTTTTTTATTGACAACAAAATATACTTACATACAAGAAGTGCATGGTATTTCCCTCCCCTCCCCCATTCCCCTTTAGAACTCCACTCCCCATCATATCCCCTCCCTCTTTCCATTAGTCTCTCTTTTAATTTGATGTCATCATCTTTTACTTCTATTATGAGGGTCTTGCCACAAATGAATGGATAATAAAGATGTGGTACATTTACACAATGAAGTTCTACTCAGCGGTAAAGAAAAATGAAATTATGAAATTTGCAGGCAAATGGATGGATCTGGAAAGGATTATACTAAGTGAGGTAACCCAGGCTCAGAAAGCCAAACGTCACATGTTCTCTCTCATATGTGGATCCTAGCTACAAATATACAGACTTGTGTGGGAACTGGAACCAAAAATTGGTACCAGAAACCAATAAGCTGGTAAAAGGCTATAAGGGAGGGAGGAAAGGGAAGGACTTAAGTGTATGGTATTGCACATATGTAAGTGGAAGAACTGATTACAAGGAGGAGAATGGCCTAACCGAAGCCATGGGTAGAGAATGCATAAAAGAAGGGCAGGGGGAGGGTCAATCTAATTTCAAAATATTGTGAATAAGACTTATGTAAAATTACTTTTTTGAATAATGGTACATCTAGAAGCTATAGACTGTTACTAGAAAATTTTCAGTGCCTGGGATGGGATACCTTCCAGTGAGTTGTTGGCCAAGGAGGTCCCGGTAGCCTCCAAAACATTAAAGGCGTTTGCCAAAGCCCTTGGTTTCCCCTGAGAAACAGATAGTAAGACCCTATTGCTGAAGACATCTCATGCCTGAGAGGCAAGGTCACTGAGAAAGCAAGCTGGTGCTGAGCAGAAAACCTTCTCCCTGTAGACCAGCCAACTGAAAGCTGGAAAAAGCTGCACTGCATGCAGAGTATGGGAGACAGAAGTCATCAGCAGTGAAAACAGTGGACGCTGAATATTCAAATTTGGCCAGACAGGCCCAAAGACTGAACGGGTGCAATAGTGGCATGTCTACTCGTGGGGTAACCAACTGCTCCATAATTGGACTGAAGGCCCTCTCTACGGGAGGGAATACATACCTGGTACTGAAAAACCTAAGCAAAAGTCTATGGTAGGTAAGGTCATGAGCCTTAGGGGTATAAAGCATGCTCTTGTCTAAAGGCATATACTATTCCCACCAAGCTGCCCGGAAAATAATACACTTAATGTGCATATTCACATATTAATGCTACTCTCACTTCTGGTTAGAAAAGCTTCTCTTTTCAGATGGCGATGACCACTGGGATGATCCAAAAGGCGTTCTTAATCACTTTAACGCAGCAGCACTTCAACAACTCCTTCGCCAAACAAGTCTCTTCTGGCCTTGCCTTTGGCATTGTCTCCCAGACGTTGCCAGGAATGTGTTCTACTCTAAGCGAAATGTTGGACTTCTGCTAATGGCCAGGGCTTCCTGAGATCACTGAGGTGAGCAGAACCGATCAAACTCCCCCGCTTCACGGGAAAGGAAGATGATCGATGCCCACAGTTGAAAACGAAGCAAGTTCAATTCCAAGCAGCCTCTCGATCCTCTTCAACAGGTGAATTGAATGGTCTAAGTCAAGATTCTTACAGGGCATGAGACAGTACCAGTAATGAAATCTTCAGAAGCTCCAAAGAAGTGAAGTGAATTTACCACTCGCTGCTCTCATTACCATGTCCTTGAACCTGTGCAGCTCCTTCCCTGCTATGCAGCCATAGAGGACCTTGCACAAATCTGGATTGAACACGTGTTCCACACCAGGAGCGGGCCAAGTAATTATGAAGCAAGATGAGTAAGAAGGGATTCTGTGCCCCAAGAGTCCAAACGGGGTGAGGAACGCCCAGTCCAGTGAGGTATATGAGACAGAGGACTTGCCTTCAAATTAAATTCCTCGTGCCAGTAGAGAATCCAAGCAAGACTTCATGTTGGCACAAACTTATGGCTTGTGGTTAAAGCTTCATTACAATATGACCAACGTATATCATTATCATGTAATAATGTAAGCAGGCCTAACTTCAGGAAGCTTTCACATGCTCCAACATGTATATGTTTCACAATAAAGTGAATAAATTCTGGGTATGGTGGCACACACCTGGGTTCCATTCTTGCACTCAGGAAGCTGAGGCAGTTGGAATGCTAAGTGGCCTGAGGCATATTCCTTTTCCATAAATGTGCTAAATGTAGCTGGTAACTCAAATAAGACTCTGTCAAAATGTGATATATTTCTGAAAGAGCCAAAGTAAGCCATAAGCCAAAGCAAGTACTACCACAAGGCACGCTGAAGACCCAAGTAAGACACGGCATAGTAATTAACACTGTTCCTTTAAGACTCAAGGTCTCCAGCCATTTCCAGACCAAGTGTCAGATTGTTCCCTTAATTGATCTGTTTCTTTTCTAACCAAAAACATGACTTGAAAGTCTCCTTCTCTGAGTCCCTGTAGTGTAAGCCATTCAATATCTTTAATGGGATGAAAATACTGCCAAGTAAAGCCTCATTTAAGTTTGAATGTATACCCCACACACACCCCCAACAGACTCTGGTGTTTTTTTTTCAATATATATTTTTTATTTATATTATTCTGATTTTACATTCATAGTATTGGTTCCATTGTCCTCCTCCCCTTCCTCCCACTTTCAAAGGGGCCCTCATCAATGGGGAATGTTTATCATGCATTGTGAGTTTGCTCAAGAGTTCTGGGGTGTAGGCCCCAGTCTCTGTACATAATGCCCCAACTTGTGACTCTAACAATCTTTCCGCCCCCTCTTCCGTGAGTTTCCCTGAGCCACATTGGGGTCATTTTAGTTCTGCTTCCTTGATGAGGTTTTAGGAGCCTCTGTGTCTCTGGATATCTGGCTAATGACTGGAGTTGGATGTTCTCTGTATTTATCTCCTTCAGCCTTTTTCTGGTGTTGTGATCGCCTTGAGCGCTGTATTCTTGCCCTTCCCCTGCGTTGTTCTATGGTTTCAGCTGGTGAGGTGTGGTTAGCTGATCCTCCCTTCAGGTTCATTGTCCACCTGAAAAGAGATAAGCAAATTCTCCAACGGAGAGAGAAGTTAGTACTAGATAGAAGGGATAACCGTATATGTTTTGGAGGGAACTTTATATGCATTGGCTCTCTTCTAGCCCACATTTGGTGGCCACTAGATCTTGGAGACTGAGCTCATTTTTTGTACATGGCTTATTAAAGCTTATCTGCAGCTACCTGGCTGGCTGGAGGAGGTGACGCTGGGAGCAGACCTGATTCCAAGCCAAAGGGATGCAGAGTAGTCAGAGGTCTGCCCGGGTCCCAGCTAATTGTTACTGGGTTTGTGCTTGCTTGTGCTGCTGGCTGTTTGCTTGTGTCTCTCTGTTTGGATCTGTGAAAGGGATCCAGCTTCTTCTGCCATTATGGAACTTCCCCTGGATCTGTAAGCCTGAAATAAATCCCATTCCTTCCATTAAAAAAAGAAAAGAATAGAAAAAAAAACAAAAAACAAAAAAAACACACTCACACACTCGTGATAGCTCTGTGTCTGTTTCTGATTTACACAGTCAGTTCCAATTTTCACCTTTTGCCCACTCTGAGAAGATGGTACAGCTGATCTGTGGACTTGGTGAATGCTAAGGAAATCACAAGTAATGTGGGCCTGGACTCTGAGGTAGAGCTTGTATGCTGAGTATGTACCAGCCTGTATCTTACCCCAGGAGCTTATGGTCTGGGATGGGAGTGAGGACACAGCCATATTTTAAGTAGAAAACTGACTCATGTTAAGCTTTGTTAAGTCAAGGAACTAACAAATAAAAATATAAGGTGTGACCAAATCCATAAGATTCATTTTCATATGGTTATAAATATATTTGTGTTAGTCATGAATTCCATCTCCATGTAAAACACTGCATTAGGGCTGGAGAGATGGCTTAGTGGTTAAGGCACATGCCTGAGAAGCCTAAGGACCCCAGTTTGATTCTCCAGGTCCCACGTAAGCCAGATGCACAAGGGGCACATGTGTCTGGAGTTTGTTTGCAGTGGCTAGAGGCTCTGGCGCATCCATTCTTACCCTCCCTCTCTCTCTTTCTCTCTCTCTGTCTCTAAGAAATAAATAAATAAATAAATAATAAAATCTTTTTTAAAAGGTTAAAAAAACATTGCATTAAAGAGAGAGAGAAAATAAAACACAAAAACATGTAGGATTAGATACTTAGGGGTGTATGTACACCAGTTCAAAAGCTGTTAAAAGTACTGTACCATCTGAGCTCAAGCCAACCACAAGCTTGACAGGAGAGGGGCTCAAAAAGAATGACTGGGGACTGGAGAGATGTTCAGTGGTTAGGGCACTTAAACCATGAATAAATTAACCAATGAGCTGTTGATGACTGAACCTTAACCATAAGACTCAGTTTCTTCAGTAGTTAAAACCTTGACAATGGGGGCTGGAGAGATGGCTTAGCAATTAAGGCCTTTGCCTGCAAAGCCAAAGGATTCCCAGTTCAATTTTCCAGGACCCACGTAAGCCAGATACACAAGGGGCACATGCATCTGGAGTTCATTTGCAGTGGCTAGTGGCCCTGATATGCCCGTTCTCTCTCTGTCTGCCTCTCTTCTATTTCTCTCTGCTTGCAAATAAAATTTTTAAAAAACCTTTGACAATGGATAAACAGTTTACTGAGAATCTTAATGCATCAATATGAAATGGGAATTTAAATATATATATTTATTTATTTACAAGGAGAGAGAGAGGAAAAAATGGACATGTTTGGGCCTCCAGCCACTGCAAATGGACTCCAGATGCATGTGCCACTTTGTGTATCTGGCTTTGTGTAGGTACTGGGGAATTGAACCTAGGTCCTAGAGGCTTCACAGGCAAGCACCTTAACCACTGAGCCATCTGTCTAAGCCCTAAAATAGAATTTTGAGGTTCCTTGTCAGTACTCAAATATGCCAATACAACAATAAATTTAGGATACCCCAGATTCTTGTCTTATGAATTTAAAGAATTAAAATCCATAGGCCAGAGGGTAAGGTTTAGAGAGACTTTATTAGCTTGAGAGAAGGAAAGAAGAGAAAGTACAGAGAGCTCCCGCCATGAAGTAAGGGAGAGGGGGCAAAGCCCATGTGGAAGTAGGGGTGGCTGAGGACCTGGAAGCTCGGGAGCCAACAAAGAAAGCTTGTCCCCCAGTAAGCATCTATTTATAACTTTATTGTGGTGGGCTCTGCTTTTAGCCTCGGGTGAACCTGCGCGAGAGAGGTGATTGGTTAAGGCCAGCCAAGGTGCTAAGTTTTGGAGCTGAGCCTAAACAACCACAATGTCAAGATCAGATTTAAATCTTCTAGGAATGCTCTTTCCCAGGGAGGGGCCCAGGTTGTTTATAGAAAAACAGATCTAGGGAACTCCTTTGGGCAAGAGATAAGGAGAAGCCAGATTCTTCTCCGATCTCTAGCAAAATGGAAGTTGCAAGGGCAAGCCCAAGGACATTCCTACTTTTTACTTTGGAGCCTACTCACTCTAAACTGCCTCAGATCCAGGTTCAGTTCCTGAGTACCCATGTAAAGCTGATGCACAAAGTGTCACATGAGTCTAGAGTTCCTTTGCAGAGGTTAGAGGCCCTGGCACACTCATTCTCTCTCTCTCTCTCTCTCTTTCTCTCTCTCTCTCTCATAAATAAATAATTAAAATATTTTTAAAGGACTGAACAGAACCATATCCTCTAAAGAGGAACAGGCAAAACTTAATAGGGAGGAATGAATAATGCCAATAAATTTCAAATGTATACAGGTCTGCTGTTCATCACCCTTGATCAATCCCACACGCTCCTCCACTCCCCCTTCCCAATGACTGCCTTTGGTCCATGGATAAACCAGTATGGTTAATATGGGGTTTTTGTATTAGATGTTTTCCTTGAGAATGCTCTCTGTCTCACTGAAGATACTGAATGGCATACTCATGATCTGCACGTTGCTTCTTCCTCCAATGGAATATCTTCTTCCCTATCTCTAGCTAAGGGCTGCTAATTGTGTCTCAGTTTAAATACCAACTTTTTGAGCTCCCTTCTCTGCATCTTCATTCTAAACAGAATGCCTCCATTAGCTTTCCTTCATGACATCTTATTTACATTCACTCCAATAACAGCATCTATCACAGTTTGTGGTTACATGCTTACAAATTATTGAGAAAGAACCAAAGCAATTACTGCTGCACGGCACACTAAAGACACATGTAAGACACAACAGAGTAATTAACAATACCCTCTGTGTGTGTGTGTGTGTGTGTGTGTGTGTGTGTGTGTGTGTGTGTGTGTGTGTGTTGTTCCCATTACAAATCACTTAAATGAGAGCAAGAACCATATCTGGTTACTGATGTATGGTATGATCTTATTCAGTGTCCCCTATAAACTTACGTGTTCTGAATGCCAGGTCCTCAGCTGGTGGTAGTTTGGGAATTGAAGCCTCCTGGAGGCAGTGTATTGTTGGGGATGAGCTTATGGTTATTATATCCAGCTTCCTCTTGCCAGTGTTTGGCACACTCTCTTGTTGCTGTTGACCATCTGATGTTAGCCAGGAGGTGATATCCACCCTCTGCTCATGTCGTCATCTTCCTCTGCCATCATGGAGCTTCCCCTTAAGTCTGTAAGCCAAAATAAATCATTTTTTCTCACAAACTGCTCTTGGTTGGGTGTTTTCTGCCAGCAATGTGCAACTGCAATAGCCAAGTTGGTACTGAGAGTGGTGTCATTGCTCTTAGAAACCTGAATTTGTGGCTTTGGCCTATTAGAACTGCTTTGCAGGATCATGTGGACGAATTTGAAATTGTGACCTAAGAGATACCTTGTAGCGCTAAAAGTACAGCTTCTTTTCATATGGTGATGACCACTGGGATGATCCAAAAGGCAACATAGTGCTGAGAAGAAGGGATGGAGGAGTGCCCAGCACTGAAACATCTCTGTCACACCCTCCAAGGCTCAGGGCCCATTGCGGAAGAAGGGGCAGATAGAATGGAAGAGCCAAAGGAAGGGTACGACTCCTTACAATGCAACTGTCCAGACAGAAATTGGCCTTGATATCCATGACTTTGCAGTGCTTAGCAATACCTTCGCAAGATCCTCATACTAGAAGAAAAAGATGATGACATCAAATTAAAAGAGAGACTAATGGAGAGAGGGAGGGGATATGATGGAGATTGGAGTTCTAAAGGGGAATGGGGGGAGGGGAGGGAAATATCATGCACTTTTGTATGTAAGTATAGAAGTTGTCAATAAAAAAAAAAAAAAAAAAGAATTGAAACAAACAGCTTGATGGACTATTCTGGTCAGAGTTGAAAGACCTGAATGCAGTAAGAACTGTGGACTGTGAGGTTTGACTTATGAGGGTGAGAGAGAACTTTGGACTGTGCTAGAAGCAGCCTGTGTGAGAGGCTTGCTGTTATGCCTGTGTCCTGAGAACTTGTGCAGGGTTGCATTGCATAGAAATGGACTGGTGTGAGCAGAGGGATATGGCACAGAAAAAAATGAAATCTTTGGACCAAAACTGCTGCTTGTTCAGCTGCAATTGTATGAGAGATTACAACATTTGAGATTGGGCCAGTTGACCTGCATTGGGATAATAGAAAGAAGGCAGAGTCTTTTCAAGGGGCCTGAATGTTGATGGAGTGTCCTGTTCTTCAAAGTCTGCTTTATTTCCCCCTGGATTAACAAATTGGCACCCCCACCTGGTATTATGAAGTATAAGAAATGCAGGAAAGAGAGGGTCATTGAATTTGCAATATGGGCTTGTATTTTGGAAATGGTCATGGGCAGTGTGAAGCGGGATTGTTGAAGTACCTGTGTGGAGCCCAATGGAACCATGAGGATGAACTGTGGGCTGCAATGGAGACCCAGTGGAGATGCCGGAACTATAGGATAGATGCCAAGGAGAGCTGCTGACACCAGATGAAATTTTCTAGGACTGTGAGTATCCTAACTGGAGGGGCAGAATTGGAACTCCAGAGACTTGTAAGTGGTTAGAATTATGGGAATTGAAGACTTGTCATTGACTGGAGTTGTTGGGCTTGGAGCTACAGAGTTTGATGTTTGCCCTGGTTGTTTTAAATCTTGTATTGGTTGAACATTTCTTTGCTCTGTTCAATGCCATCTTTTGCAGTGAATGTTTATTCTGTGCCATTATGGGTTGTTTTAGTTTTTCTGGTATTGTGGCTCAGTAAAAGGCCTTGGACTATGGGGATATTTGAACATCATTGAGAGTGATAAAAACTTTGGTGACTTTTAAAGTTAGATGAATGCATTGCATTTTATATAATATATGGTTACCAGTTTATGGGGCCCAGGGGCAGAATGTGGTGGTTTGATTCAGGTGTTCCCCATAAACTTACATGTTCTGAATTCTAGGTCCACAGCTGGTGGTAATTTGGGAATTGAAGCCACCTGGAGGCAGTGCATTGTTGGAGGCAGTCTTATGGATATTATAGCCAGCTTTCCCTTGACAGGTTTTGGCACACTGTCTTGTTGCTATTGTCCATCTGATGTTGGGCAAGAGGTGATGTCCACTCTCTGGTCATGCTATTGTTTTCCCCTGCCATCATGAAGCTTCCCATTGAGTCTTTAAGCCAAAATAAACCCTTATTTTTTCCCCACAAGCTGCTCTTGGTCAGATGTTTTCTGCCAGCAATGCAAACCTGACTGCAACATATGTCCACTGCCTCACACTTAGTATGATGCCAAAGCTACACTGTGACTCAATAGACTTAATGTGTGTATCAGTTGATTTCTTACTGCTGAGGTAAAAGACCTGACAAAAGCCAGTTTAATGAAGGAAGGGCTTATTTCAACCTACAGTTCCAGGGTACAGTCCATCGTGAGCGGGAACTACGGTGGCAGGAGCTGAGCGTGTGAAGGCCAGCATTGAGGATGCAGAGCGCAGCAGAGAGCTGAGGACTCGCAGCTTTCCTTTCTGCGCAACCCTTCTAACCCAGCCCATAGGATGGTGCCACTCAAGGTGAAAGTGGGTCCTCCCCCCTCAACTCATCTAACCTAGAAAACCCCTCACAGACATGACCAGAGATTTGTTTCCATGGTGATTCAAAATCCTGTCAAGTTGACAACCAGAGATTACTTTCACTATGTGTGAGAGAGATGAAGTTATTTTCATAAGTGAGAGCTAATGAAGAGATCAATGAAAAGAAAAAAAATCATACCAAGACTATAAATAAGAAACTTGGATTTCCTTATCATATGTGTATCATCTCATCATCTCTACTAGGTCTTTAATACAAGTTGATTATAATATGTCTCTTTAAATTATATGACATCATTATTACTCTAAGTAAGGCACTTGCCATTTCAATAAGTAAGGAGCTCTCAGTTGCCAGAAGGGCTTGCAGACAGCAGGTGATCCCTTTGGTTCCAAAACCAAGATTTGTTGAGCATTGCCTATATGCCGGGAGCTTAGCTAGATGCTGAGGGTACAGAAACAAATCAAAGTCTCTAATTATGTAGTTAATTTGTGTTGTCAACTCAACTTAACTGAGAAATGCCTAGGAGGTTAGGATAGCACAGTGGTACCTATTGGTGGTATTTCTGGGCTATAAGGTAGGAGGTGGGGTCTAGTTAGAGAAAGTACATCACTGAGGACATGCCCTTGGTCTGTATTTTGCCTTGGCCTCTTCCAGTGTGTGGCATGGTTCAAGCTGCCTCACTATGCCTTCCCTGCTGCAAGGAACTGAACCCTCTGACACCATGAGCCAAAATAAATCCTTCCTCCTATGAGTTGTCTGTGTCAGGTATTTTTTCACAGCCACACAAAAGGAACTAACACATTGATGTTATTAATGATGATACAATTAATGATGATGTTAATGGGAGTTCATTGATGATGAGCTCTTCTGTGGCATTTAGAGTAGATGATACAAGGCTGGAGAGATGGCTCAGCAGTTAAGGCACTTGCTTACAAAGTCTGATGGCCTAGGTTTGATTCCTCAGTTCTCATGTAAAGCCAGATGCACAAAGAAGATGTATAGAGAGTTCATTTGCAGTGGTGAGAGTCCCTGGTATGTCCAACTCCCCATAAATATTTTTGAAAGACTAGATGATGCATAATAATTCTGACAGTAACTTCTTGACTGGATTATAGTATTTATCTAGCATACTCCTCCACAGAAAGGCCCATTGTGATGTGCTGTGAAAAACCTGCAATAGCATCTCCTCTGACACACACACACATACACACACACACACACACACACACACACACACACATCTGCTCCAGCAGCAGCATGCATTACGTGGACATCAGTAGTGAGATGATCTCTGAGCTGGATGAAGATATTAATCTGGAACTTGGAGCCCTGGTAGTAGAGACAGCCTCCAAAATGGATAATATCTTAGTGTGCCAGGACTTCCATAATTTCACAGCTGATAGCTTAAACCACACATGTGGTTATTTTACTAACGCTAGAAGTGATAACTCTAAGATCATGGTGTTGGCATGGTTTCTTCTGAGGCCTATTCTTTTTGTGGTTTGCAGGAGGCTGTCTCTTCTCTGGATTCCCATGGCCTGCTCTCTGCATATGTGTACCCTGATTGCCTCAGCCTCAAAGGAAGCTGATCGTGTTGAATTAAGGCCTAGGACCTCATTTCACCTTAACTACCTCTTTAGGTACCAAATTTCTAATGTAGTTACACCCTGAGGTGTCACAGGTTATGTATTATATAATTTTGGGAAGCCATCATTCAGCATGTAACTGTGAGGATGTGAATGTAGCCTATTGAAGACAAAGCTTATATGTCCTACAATGCTAACTTTAACAACAACTGTCTGTATTAAAATGTCACTGTCCAGAAAAAACAAAAGCAAAGAAGCCCAAAGCCGTACTGATCACACACTCCCATTTGCTGGAAAGGTAGACACATTAAGCCAGTAGCTCCAACACCTGGTTGAGCAACAGGATATCTCAGAACTTGGTAAAATCCAGATCCCTGGGGCCCAACCAAAACCAATGAATTAGCATGTCTAGGAGCTACGAATCTGCTTTTAAAATATTTGTCTCCAAATGTTTGAGAATCCTGACTTACTTTCAATTTTTACTTTTTTAGTTGGAAGACAAAAAGAACCACAACTTTTGACATTCTAACAAAACTAAAAATTGATTTCCCAGAAGACAGAAGTGTCGTGTCTTTTCCATATTACTCCTCTTTTAGAGGTTTTTTTTTTTCAATTCCCAAGGAAACTCTGAAGATAACCATAAGCAATATAGTTATTTGGCTAGAGATTTGCCAGTAAGCTTACCGATAAGCTTAAGACAAAAACTTGGGCTGGAGAGATGACTCAGCGGTGGTTCCATTCCCCAGTATCCACAGAAAGCCAGATGCACAAAGTGGCATATGCATTTGGAGTTCATTTGCAGTGGCTGGAGGCCTTGACACACCCATTCTGTCTGTCTCTTCTTTCTATTTCTCTCAGCTTGCAAATAAGTAAATAAATAAACTTAGAGAATTGGCATTCATTAATCTGACCATCCCTGATAATCATGAGTTTATTACCTGTTGGCAAGTACTGACCAAGGCCATGCTTGGTTGTAGGTTCTGGAAAGGAGAGGCAAACATAAATTGGTCCTGTGGTTTCATCATGCACATACATGTTTTTGAGCATCAAGTTTCAGAGCCAGAGAGGAGGTGTGGGGATTCTTTGAATTTCTGTCCGCTCCTTGGTTGAAGCTGGTGGCAGACTCCTCAGTGAGGAGGGTGTTGGCTGCCAGGCGGAGGCGGGGAACTCTCCTCGGGTTTGTACTCCACGTGGACAGCCAGCCACAAACCATGCTCGTATTGCAAATACATTGTTTCTTGGCCATATGTAGCTGGCTGGTGTTGCAAGAGGGCCATTAACCCTCTGCTCACTCTAATCGCATGGCGGGGCTACACGCAAGCCAACTGAGGGAGTGAGGCACCTATGCAAGCTGATCAAACCAGACTAGGCAAATGACAGCTCTGGCTGAAGCAGCCTGCCTCACATTATTATTTCAATGTTCACTGGCATCTGTGGGCCTATTTCCAAACCAGGTTGAAGGCCTAGGCGACTGGCCTGAGACTAATAAGTGGCAGCCAAGCACTTAACCAAGCTTCATTCTCTTGTGAGTGTCTCCTCTGGTGCCAGGTTGAGTAACCTTTGCTCCTCCCCCAATGATTGGGAGGTTACATACCATCATATCAATAGCAGAGACACTAAGATCTTCCAGATCCTTAAAGACAATGAATAGGTACTGAGGAACGACGAGATATGAATGAGCCTCATCTATGATATCGCTCTTTGGAGATCTTTTCTGTAAGTGATTTGGGTGGGTGCAGTTGCCTCATAGTTTGACACATTATTCAGGCCAGGGAGTGTCCACAATGAGGAGATTATTTGCTACTAAACAACAATAAAAAAAAAGATCTTCCTCCCTCTTATCTTGGCCTCAGACTAATTCCTCAGCCCTTCTCTTAGTAGATTCCAATTGTGAGGACTGTAGTCTACTTGCCTCTGCTATACAATTTTCTATCTCTCCCTTGCTCCCTCCATCCTTGCAATCTTGCCTTTCTTGCCTCTGTACTGTACAAACCTCTTTCAATTATGTGATCAGACCAAAAAGATGGACAGTTGTAAGTCAATGACTCCCGGACTATCAGAAACAAGCACCCAAATGCTAAGCTCTCTCCATTCATTGACCAAATTCACTTTAGTTTTGGATGTGCAGTGGACCAGAGGAGAATGGGTTTCCAGGAGAGCTTGGAAGAATGTGACTGTGCTTCAGAGATCAGCAGATTCTACTCTGTCCTCAGTGAGAGGTCAGGTTTCTCTCAGACCTAATTTGTGTCAAATATTTTTGTGCTCTTGGCCAGCTGCTTGAGTGAGGATCAATCCCCCATGTCTGAGAATGAAACGCATCGTTGAGATAGGCTAGGACATCCAGCCTCACCTTTACAAATTCTGTCAATAATGCACCATCAGACATAAGCCTTTGAACTCCCACTTATTCTCTGTGCCATCTCACTCTTAACAGTAAATTACAAGAATAAAGAGCATTCCTCTTAAGGTAGGATGGAGAATCTGTAACAAGTGGAGGGCATAGCAACTAGTTAAATTTATTTATTTGTAAACTAAGTGTTCTACTCAATAGAATAAGGGGGTCAAAAAGGTAAAGAGAACTCATGTGGCTAAGATTATATAATATCGTTCTAACAAAGTAGTGAAACAGTGTAATAAACTCCCTGGCATTTAATTTTCAGAAGAACTGCTGGCAATTTTAAGGTCTAAACAGCTTTAGGTAATTTCCTTAGAGACACTGAGCATGCTGTCCATCAAAAGGCTGTGGATGTGGGCACTCGTTCACCTTTTAATATGGCAAAGGACAGCTTGCTGATACATCGGGAAAGTCAACCCTATCCGTTCACACTAAGGTAAACTTGGGAAAGCCAGTCTATGCACATTCGGCATTTAAGTCATATGAAAGCTTTCTGATTAGGTGCCTTCGATTCTTTCCTTGCTTAATCACAAAGAAATGAGAAATGGGAAGAATATCCCAGAAGTCTTTAAGAAATAAATCAGAAGATCTTCAGGGTTGTTTATCGCTTGGATATGTCCATTTTATACTTCTCCGCACTCCTGGATTGAAGCCATACTATGAAATGTGTCCAGAAAATTGATCTCTAGGCAAAAAACTGTAGAGTGAACAGTTAAGAGCCCAACTCATATAGCCCTAAGGTACCTTCACAAGGCATCTCTTTAAAGATACTCAGTTCTTGGGGCAATTCACAGAGCTTGGCCGTGGTGCACTATCTTTTTACATTCTCAGCAATGGTTTGGGGGTCATATTAAGTAATGCTAAAGAGAGACTCTGGATACCTCTCCTTGGGCATAAGATATAGAAACTCAGGGCTGGAGAGATGGCTTAGCGGTTAAGGTGCCTGCCTGCTAAGCCTAAGAACCTGTTTCCAATCTCCAGGTCCCACGTTTAGCCAGATGCAATAGCATTTGCCATCATCACTTAAACAAAAATGACTTTAAAAGGGAAGACAAGGCTAGAGGGATGGTGAAGATACTAAATGTGCCTGGAGGGCTGGGGAAATGGTTCAGTGGTGAAGAGTCCTTGCCTCTTAAGCATAAGGGCATGGAATAGATCAAGACCTCGCAAGGTCAGCTGTCCAGAACCCACATATAAAGCTGGGTGTGGCCTATGAAAGACTATAACCCTAGTGCACAGGGGCAGAAACTGGGACACACTGGGACTCACTGACAGAAAAAAAGTAGCTCTGGGCTGAGGAACAGACCCCTTCTCAAGGAAGTCCATGCAGACGCAACAGGACAGGGCACCTGAGGTTCCCCTCTGGCCTCCACACTGAGCACACACCCACCCACACAAAGGTGTGCGTAACACGTCACCCACCATACATACTCTACACACAGATGTTCCTTGAAAGGGATGTTTGGGTGTCTAACCTCTTTCGTGCACAGTCTCTCTCAATATCTCCTCTTCCTGTGGTTGCATATTTGAGATAATATTGATGTTTCTACATTTAAAAATGTTAAAACTCACACCACAGTTGCAAGATTAATCTAGATTAGAAATAATATGTAATGCACCAGTACTGGTAGTTGATTATTTTGAATTTAACCCAACTTTTATTTCAATAAATCATATTTGAGCAATAGCATTTGCCATCATCACTTAAACAAAAATGACTTTAAAAGGGAAGACAAGGCTAGAGGGATGGTGTATCAGTTAAAATGCTTGCCTGGAAAGCCAAAGAACCCAGGTTTGATCCCCCAGGATCTATGTAAGCCAGATGTACAAGGTGGCACATGTGTCTGGAGTTTGTTTGCAGCAGCTGAAGGCCCTGGTGTGCCCATTCTCTCTGTTTCTGTCTCTATCTCTCTCTCTTTCTCTCTCTCTCTCTCAAATAAATAAAAATAAAATAATTTAAAGGGAAGACATATTTCCTAACATAGATGCAGAAATATTTTTAAACATAAATAATAGTTTTATTTCAACAGTAGGAAAATATATCCTGTATTCAATGAAATCCACGAAAGCAAATCCATCCAGACATCTCTCAGTATTAAAAAAAAAGATGCCAATATTCAGAGACATAAATCAACATATGTATAAATATAAGATAATGTTTCCATTTTGAGGTTCTTACAAGAAATCCAATTTTTCTAGTGTCTAAGCAAGAGAAAAGTCTTTTAAGTTACATTCCAAGCAGAGTTTTCCTTGATGGTGTTGTCTAATTCACATTAAAAATTGTCATCCCTCACTCTTTCCATGCTGCAAAGAGCTCATATCATGGCATTTTTTTTATTTTGTACATTCTTTTTTTTTTTTTGACAACTGCTATACTTACAGACAAAAAAAAACATATTTCCCTCCCCTCCCCCCATTCCCCTTCAGAACTCCATTCTCCGTCATATTCCCTCCTTCTCTCTCCATTAGTCTCTCTTTTAATTTGATGTCATCATCTTTTTCTTCTATTTTGAGGGTCTTGCAAAGGTATTGTTAGGCACTGCAAGGTCATGGATATCGAGGCCAATTTCTGTCTGGACAGTTGCATTGTAAGGAGTCATACCTTTCCTTTGGCTCTTCCATTCTATCTGCCCCCTCTTCCGCAATGGTCCCTGAGCCTTGGAGGGTGTGACAGAGGTGTTTCAGTGCTGGGCACACCTCTGTCCCTTCTTCTCAGCACTATGTTGCCTTTTGGGTCATCCCAGTGGTCATTGCCATCTGAAAAGAGAAGCTTCTCTAACCAGAAGTGAGAGTAGCATTAATATGTGAATATGAACATTAAGTGTAGTGCTTTCAGGGAAGCTTGGTGGGAATAATATATACATTTATCCAGACAAGAACAGGCTTTATACCCCTAAGGCTCATGACCTCACCTACCATATGATCCAGCTATAGCACTCCTAAGCATATATCCAAAGGACTCTTCTCACTACCTTAGAGATATTTGCACAACCATGTTTATTGCTGCTCTATTCACAATAGCTAGGAAATGGAACCAGCCTAGATGTCCCTCCACAGATGAATGGATAATAAAGATGTGGTACATTTACACAATGGAGTTCTATTCAGTGATAAAGAAAAATGAAATTATGAAATTTGCAGGGAAATGGATGGATCTGGAAAGGATTATACTAAGTGAGGTAACCCAGGCTCAGAAAGCCAAACGTCACTTGTTCTCTCTCATATGTGGATCCTAGCTACCAATGTATAGACTTGTGTGTGAACTGGAAGCAAAAATCGGAACCAGAAGCCAGTAAGCTGATAAAAGACTATAAGGGAGGGAGGAGAGGGAAGGACTTAAGTGGATGGTATTGTTCATATCATGGTAATTTTAAAATGTGTTGGGCTGCCTAGGGAAAAAGTGTGTCATAATTGCTTAGTAGCTACAGGTTTCCATCTGCTTCCTGTTTGTTGGAAGACGAGGGCTCCAAAGACCTGACTACACGTTATTCAAAGAGGGAGCCATTCCTGCCACCAGCCCTTCAGGTTGATGACACTGATGACTGTCAACTATTGAATCATCTCTGAGTGCATCATATATCTCCTGGCTTGTTCGTCACAACTGCTCCATTGGAAGGTTATTGTTATTACACCTTCACAGGTGAGGAGACAGAGCAAAAGAATGGATGTGGTTTCCTCAAGTCCCTCCAGCCACCTAGTGATGACCTAGAAGCAAATCCCTCAGTCCCACTCCATCCGTCCTTCATTCTACTGAACTTCTGAGCTCCTGGAACTCACCATGCTACACAGAATCTCTGCCAACACCCTGTCTTCACGTTTTCAACAAGATCTTTAGACTACCAGCTGAAGGTCCGGGAATACTGACCAGTGCCATCCATGGAAATAAAGTGTGCAGATAAGTCAAAGACATTGCCATACCTGAGCTCCTCCACCTTGTGGATGTGTGAATTGACAAGTGCTTGTGGCATGGGGCAGCCTCGAACTGGTACTGGGCTTCTAGATGAGGGCTTTGGCACCTGCTTAGCAACAGCTGTCTGAATATCACTCTGAATTAGAAGCTACAAGGAGACATTTTCTTAAGCATGTTTTGTGTCATTAAAATAACACTTAGGGGCTGGAGAGATGGCTTAGCAGTTAAGGCGCCTGCCTGAAAAGCCTAAGAATGCTTGTTCAAATCTCCAGGTCCCATGTTTAGCCAGATGCAAAAGTGACACAAGCACACATATGCATAAGGGGCACACGTGTCTGGACTTCATTCATAGTGCCTGAAAAGGCCCTGGTGTGCCCATTCTCCCTTTGCCTCTTCCCCTCTCTCTCTCTCTGTCTCTCTCAAATTAAAAAAAAGAAAAAGAGTAACACTTAGGCACTGTGATATCCACTGGAAAAAAAACTTTTGAAAACATGTCCATGTCCTTTCAAAAGAAAACACACCCTTGAGCAGTTACCAATATCCAATCTTGTGTCATGCAGCCACAATACTCCCAGCTATTGTGCTCTGAAATATCTTGAAGCAAAGCCTATATATTAAGTTATTTCGTTTGTAAATAGTTCAGCATGTGACAGTCAAGAAAAAACTCAGAGAGGGCTGGAGAGATGGCTTAGTGGTTAAGGTGCTTGCCTGCAAAGCCTAAGGACCCAGGTTTGACTCCCCAGGACCCACGTAAGCCAGATACACAAGGAGGCGCATGCATCTAGAGTTCGTTTGCAGTGGCTGGAGGGCCTGACACATCCATTCTCCTTCTGTCTCCTCCCTCTCTCTCTCTCTCTCTGCTTGAACATAAAATAATTTTTTAAGAGTCTATTCAGTCCATTTTCTTAATTACTGGTTGGGTTGTTTTGAATGTTTGTTTGTTTATTTAACCTAGAACATACGTTCATGCTCAAGATGAAATCCTGGGCTTTGTATATGCTAAGTAAGTGCTTGCCACTGAGTTAATAGTTATATCCTCAGCCCTTTTGTTGTTGCTTATTTTTTTTTTTATTTATATTTGAGTAGTATCTCAGTAAGTTGCCCAAAGTGGCCTTGAATTTCTCTATAGTTCAAACAGATCTTGAAATTTGTAATCTTCTTGCCTCAGCCTCCTGACTACCTGGAATCACAGGCCTATGCCAACAGGGCCAACCAGTCCTAGAAATCTTGCTGGGGACTGGTTTTATCCCTACTCAGCTGAGTTAACATGGCTGGAGCAATGATCACTATGTTCAGAAACAAAAGCTTAATTATATGTTGAACAAATGTATGGTTTGAATACATGGCCTAGCAAAGTACAGAATACCAAACCAACCCTGTCCTTACAGTTCAGAACCTCTGGTCAGACTTTTGGAGAAAAACAAAACAAAACAAAACAAAACAAAAAGAGCTGTTTTTCCTTTAAGGAAACAGTCCATTCTTAATATCTAACAACTTCTGTGTGACTATTTTTAAAAAAACTAATAGAACCCATTTGTCATAGTCAGCTCCATGCTGCTGGGATGAAGATCCAAACCAGACACAGTTTCTGGAGAAATGGGATTTATTTCAAGCTTACAGAACCAGGGGAAGTTCCATAATGGTGGAAGAAGCTGGCCCCAGACCCAAGCAGAGAGAAAAACCACCAACAACACCACAAGCAAGAACAAGAAAGCTGGCAGCCAAACAGCAAGGAAGCCAGGCAGAGCTCACTCTGCATACCTCAGGCTAGAAATCAGATCTGTCCCCAGTGACAGCTTAAGGCTGAGCCCCAGGATCCACCCCCACGGACACCTCCTCTAGCTAGTTGGCTGGAGACAAGCTTTTTAATGATAACACCTGAGTCTCTTGGGGGACATGCAGTCAAACTACTACACCATTGAACAAAAAAGATTTTTGTATCACAACAAGCTGGAAATAAAAGATCTAAAAAAATATACAGACTCATGTCTAAAATAAAAGGCTATCTAGGACATTCCATCACTTTACAGGAACAACAAGGCAGGACGTTTGAAATTAGAAGTCTCCAAGCAATTTGAGACAGTGAAGAAGAGCCTCAAAGACTTATCTGGTGCTGACAGAGAATTTTCAGTGCCTCCTGTGGTACATGTTGTATTTCTAGCATTTACTCCACAGTCCTAAAACCAATACTACAGAGACAAAGTGACTTGCTTTGTGTTTCAAAAATGAAGTGAGCTGTGTCAGCAGAAGCCAATTCATTCCCATCCCCTGGCGCTGGCAGGCAGGGAGAGAGCAGAATTCTGAAGATAATATTGTTAAGATCACATTGTGTTGGTCCAGGTACCTCCGAAGTTTCTGCAAAATCCTCAGAAAGTCACCTTTCACCAGGGTTATCCTTTGAATTGCCCTCTACATAACAGGATAGGGAATATCTGCCAAGAACCTTTCCAAAGCCTCTCTCTTCAGGACAGTAATAGGAGTTCAGTATCCCAAGGGTTCTGTACTGTTTTGGGAGTTTACTCCTCTGACTTGATTCAACTTGGGCAAAAACAGCAATGAAGTTGAGTGATGCTAATTGGGAAACTGGCTGGCTTCTATTTTCTTTTCCTTCAACTGATCTGGGGGCAAAGTTAGAATAGTTGGCTTTTGCTTGCAGGCATCAGGAATATGATTGCAATTACCACCCTCTCATTTCCCAAGCCAGGGCTATGAAGAGTGAAGGATGTTGGGCCTCTTTGTCTCCAATAACACTTTGGGAATTACTAATCAGTATGAGTTTCTCTATTGCCCTGGTTACAACAAATATCTGCATTGACACTTTAGCACCAGCAACCTTGAAGGCCCTGGGGCACTGGCATTGATACCAGGGCGACAAGTTAATGCCTTGGCTTTGGGGGATTACAAATTGGTGGAGTTACAAGGCTAAAATTATAAATCATGAGACTAATAATCTCCTTTCCTTCTACCTTTTTTTGTTTGTTTGTTTTGATTTGTTTTGTTTTTAGAGGTAGGGTCTCACTCTAGCCCAGGCTGACCTGGAATTCACTCTGTATTCTCAGGGTGGTCTCAAAGTCATGGTGATCCTTCTACCTCTGCCTTCTGAGTGCTGGGATTAAAGGCATGCACCACCATGCCCAGCTGCTATTTTTTCTTTCTTTTTTTTTTTTTTTTTGTTTGTTTGTTTTTGAGGTAGAGCCTTGCTCTAGCCCAGACTGACCTGGAACCTGGAATTCACTATGTAGTCTCAGGGTGGCCTAGAACTCATGGCGATCTTCCTACCTCAGCCTCCCATGTGCTGGGATTAAAGGCATGTGCCACCATACTCAGCCTTTCCAACTTTTTAAAAAAGATTTATTTTTATTTATTAATTAGAGACAGAAGGATAGAGAGAAAGAGAGAGTGGGAATGGGTGCCCCAGGGCCTCTAGCCACTGCAAATGAACTCCAGACACATGTGCTATCATGTGCATCTGGCTTACGTGGGACCTGGAAAATTGAATAGGAATCCTTTGACTTTGCAGGCATGTGCCTTATCTACTAAGCCATCTCTCTAGCCCTTTTCCAACTTTTTATTGTAAAAAATATCAACATTCAGAAAAGCTAAAATTCTATTTTGTACATCCTTACACTCATCAATTGGGACACTGAAGAGCTGCTGTCATTGATGTTATCTGTGTGTCTGCATGTGTGTGAGAGACAAATATATGGAGAGACAGAAAGCAAAGAGAGAGATTAGTGAACAATTTGAAAGTAAGTTGAGGATATCATGACAATATGGCCCCTAAGTAATTCAGTTACAGCTCTTAAAAATAAGAACATTCAGGGATGGGGAGATTTCTCCTTGGTTAAAGGCATTTGCTTGCAAAGCATGGAAGCCTGGGTTTGGATCCCCAGTACCCATGAAAAGCCAGATGCACAAAGTGACACATGTATCTGGAGTTTTCTTGCAGTGAAAAGAGTCCCTGGTGCTCGCTCTCCCTCTCTCACTCTCTCTCTCCTTCCAAATAAAGAAATAAATATTTAAAATAAGTAAATAAGAATTTTACTCTAACAATCATACTAATATCATGTATAAGAAAATTATAAATAATCCCCTAATGTCATCTAATATCCCATGTATATTCAAATACCCCCTCCACTTGGTCCAAATATTTCTTTTAAAATGGTCTTATTCGAACCAGAACCCGACTAGGATACACACATTCAATTCTTTAATGTTTTTCAATCTAAAAGTCACAACACTTCCCCTTTTTAGGACCTTTCTCAGTGACTGAAGAAAGCAGCCAATCTATGTTTCGGCATGTCTGTCTGTCTGTCTGCTTCCTCATGCTGTTCATTAACATTGTCCTCTGTCAAGGCTTCTTACGAACTGAAAATGAGGCTTAAAGGCTCATTAACCAGATGAAACATGTCTGACAGGAAAATATAACGTCAGCCGGGCGAAGTGGCACACGCCTTTAATCCCAGCACTCGGGAGGCAGAGGTAGGAGGATCGCCGAGAGTTCGAGGCCACCCTGAGACTACATAGTGAATTCCAGGTCAGCCTGGACCAGAGTGAGACCCTACCTCGCAAAACTAAATATATCTTCCTACATTGCTGGTGAGAACTCGCCATGGTGCAGTGGCTATACAGTACAGCCTTCAGGTCCTCAAAATAAAAATGCAGAGTCACCACAGGCTCCAGAGATTCTACTTGAAGGTGTATGCCCAGGAAATGTGAAACACGCCACCAAAGGAAAATGTGTTTGCAAGAGCTCTTAGTGACATTAGTGACAGCCCAAAGTGGAAATGATCCAAACGTCTATGAAATGATGGAGAAATAAGAAATGTCATATGTTCATAATTATAACACTATGAAAGCAACCCAAGTGTCGAGCAACTGATGGACAAGTAAAATGTTATACAGCCACCCGCTGAAGTTATATATAATAGTATATAATATTATAATAGTATATAATATAATAGTATATAATGCACGCGCGAGCACGCGCACACACACACACACACACACACACACATGAAACACATAGATGAAACTTGAAAATATGCTAGGAAAAAGAAGTGTCACAAGGAAGCATGTGTGATACGATTCCGTTTAGACATAATGTCTAGAGTCAGCACATCTAACAGATCTACAGACCAAGAAAGCAACTTAGTGGCTGCTTTGGCTGGGACAAGAGGGCAAAAATGAAGATATGGGAATGATTTCTTGCTAGTGGGCATGGGACTTATTTGAGTTGATGAAAATATCCTAAAATTAGATTCTGGTGATGCTTGCACAACTCTGTGAATATGAAACAACATAGAATCATATGCTTTAAATCAGTGAGTTGTATAGTGTGTGAATTACAGTTCAACTAGCTGCTGGGAAAAAAAGAGAGAAAGGAAACAGAAATGTGCATTTTGTATTATATCATGTTGCAAGACCAGTAAGTTCAGATGGAATCTGAGATAATGAAACTCTCGTGGTAAAGCAGGTGACCTGAGATCCCTTTGAAGGAAAAATTTGACTTGCTGTCTGTAGTTATAAACAGTCTGGGGGTGATAGATTGAAAGCACACAAAGAGCTGTTCCCCAACATTTGACCCGAGGCTACAACATACATTAACAAGCCTTGCTTGAATCAGTGATTTCCCTTGGGATTACAGCATGGACAACATTTCTTTCAGCAGACTCAGTTCAGATGGTTTGACAGACTTCCCAGAGTCATGATGCAAGTTGGTTGCAGAACAGGGGCTTTTCTATTTCATTACGTGTTAGTGCCTTGGGCTGCTGCTCATAGAGTGTTCACAGAGTGGTTGCCACATGGAGGGGAGGGAAAGTGTTAGATGAGGAATAGTCCCAGGATCTGGAAGAAAACTCAATGGCCTCCAAGCATGGAAGGCAATCAAGGAAGCCTTCCTGAAAGGGACTGGACTATTGTGAGTCCTTAAGCCCAGTTAGGAGTACATTGGAGGATTCTAGGTATAGCACAGGCAAAGAATCCCACCAGGACAGCCTAAGCTAGTGGAAAAGCTTTGTTGATGAGCAGAACTGGAATTGATTATAGCTAAAGATAAAGGGCTGGAGAGATTGCTTAGTGGTTAAGGCACCTGCCTGAGAAGCCTAAGAATGCCTGTTCGATTCTCCAGGTCCCTCGTTTAGCCAGATGCAGTGACACAAGGGCGCAATGCCACACTTGACCACAAGGGGGTTCACACATCTGGAATTCGTTCACAGTGGCTGAGAGGCCGCTGCTGCACCCATTTTCTCTCTCTCTGACTCTTCCTCTCTCTCTCTCTGTTTCTCTCACTCTCTCTCTCTCTCTGTCTCTCTCTCTCTCTCAAAAAAAAAAAAAAAAAAAATAAAGATTATAGCTAAAGATCATGGCCTCTAGGGCTACATTGACCAGGAGTTCAAGGTCACGGCTAACCCTTCTTACCTACTGTATCAACCATCAGTGAGTGACTTAACCTCTCAGTACCTCAATAATAATAGCAATTTCAACCTCATAGCTTTTTTTTGTGAGAATTAAATGAGTGTGAGCACAGTTCTTAGAAACAGTAAGTCTTCAAAAATATTGCCTGTCATTAACATTAAAATAAGATTTTTGGAGAGAAATTTGCAGAATAAGGGTGCTATAAAAGCGAAGGACAGACAACTGCCTTTCCCTCTGCACACATAGCAGTACACTCAATAGGCACCGTTGGGATCAGCTACTGCAAGAGGTAATGGTGGCAAAGAGATCTGGGTGGCAATTCCCCCTCAACCACCAACCACTAGAAAATGCACAGTGAATCCCTTCTCTTCTGTAAGCCTCAGTCTCTACGATGGAAACTGGAGAGGTTGGACTAGTCCATGTTCAAGGGCCCTTTCACTTCTGCCCTGTGATTCTAGGAGTCTCCTGGGGATACTGCAGCCAATCTGTCCTGTTCCGAGCTTTAATGTAGCATAAAATCAGCCCTTAGAATCAATGCTTCCCTGGAGTCAGACGTAACAAACATCACAGCACCCAAGGTTACCCACGGTCACATTCATTTTACCCATTAATCAAAGGCAGTAATGTAAAGGGAGCCCCCTGAATGAATCCCACAGTGAGTATACAATTTGAGAGTATATCACTATTCTTATGACTCATATGCAGCTCTCTGTGTGAACTTTGTTTCACTTGCTTTCTACTTCTTAGACTACCTGTATTTATCAATGAGCATGCTGGCCAGAACGCAAAATGTGTGAAGAAAGAAAAATGCCATTCATCGTTTGTATGGAGATCCATTGGATGCTCATAGATATACAGCAGGAAGACTATCTCAATGTGTGTGTTATATTTATGATTTAGAAATATCAGATGAAAAGCAGTAAGCCCATCTGTCCTCAACTAGACATTTTATCTAGGATTTTTTTTTTTGGAGAGAGACACACAGAGAGAGAGACAGAGACAGAGGGAGAGGAAGACAGAAAGAGAATGGGTGTGCCAGCAGTCTCTCAGCTGCTGTGAGCGAAATCCAGATGCATGCGCCCCTTGTGGTCAAGTGTGGCATTGCGCCCTTGCATTACTTTTGCATCTGGCTAAACATGGGACCTGAAGATTGGAACTGAGGTTCTTAGGCTTAGCAGGCAGGCGCCTTAACCGCTAAGCCATCTCTCCAGCCCTCATCTAGGATTTTTAAATGTTTTTTGCATTGTCTGAGATACGGTGGATACTCAACCAGTTAACTGTCTGCTTGACTGATGTGATACCCATTAACGGGAAAGGGGAACTGGAAGAATATCTTCCAGCTGAACCATGGCGTTTGTTGCTAATGTCCATGACAGCTAATCCGTGAAGCACCCACTGTTGTCCACTCGTGAACCTCTCACTCTGGGTGAAGAGACCTGGCATACTGTGAGCAGTCCCTTCGCAAGACCTGTATGATGAGGAACTGAGGACTCCAGTTAATAGCCTTTTGAATGAGTCTTCCTGCAGCACCCTTCTTACCCAGCCAAGCCCTCAGATGACCACAGTCACAGCTAACATCTTGATTATAGCCCCATAAAAGACCGTGAGCCAGCAACACCCAACTAAGCCATGCTCAAACTCCTGCCTTCAGCAACCATGAGAAAAAGACATTGATATTGTCATTACTAAATTTGCAGTAGTCTATTATGTAGCAATAGATAATCAATACAGATGAATAAGTAAATAAACACAAAGTAAACTACCTACATATATATCAAAGCAATGTGAATGTTCAGACATTTTATTTTTCTGTTAAACTCTCTAATTTATTCCATTTTTTATTATGCCAGGAAACATAAAAAATAATCCATGGAGTATTTTTTTTTTGTGGTAGAACTGTCCAAAGTGACAATGCAAATACAAATAAATATGACCTGGTTAAGATCAAGTTAGAGGGGCTGAAGAGATGGTTTAGCAATTAAGGTGCTTTCCTGTGAAGCCTAAGGACCCAGGTTTGATTCCCCAGTACCCACATAAGCCAGATGCACAAGGTGGTGCATGCATCTGGAGCTCATTTGCAGTGGCCTGAAGCCCTAGTGTATCCATTCTCAATCTGCCTCTCTCTCTCCCTCCCTCTCTCTCTCTCTCCCTCTTGCTCAGTCTCTCAAATAAATAACTAAAATAATAAAAAAGATCAAATTACAGATGAAAGAAATCTATCTAACTGGAGAGACACTCCCATAACATCACCTGGACGGAGACAAAATACCCTTTTCCCTTGTCTTCTCCACTCGTCAGCCACTAGTCCTCTTTACCTTCTCTCTACGGAGAATAAACTTGCCTTCCTGCCCAGAGACTTCTTGGCTTAGAGAGACAAAAACCCCATGGCAGATTTTCAGTAGCAACCACGTGCTGTGGAGAAAATCTTGCTATCTCAGAGAAACAGGAAAGTTTCGATCAGGGCTGAAATGATTTCTTTAAGGATAAAGGGCCAAATACATCTTGAGTAGAATTTCCTAGAAGAGGAGCATATTTTGAATCTAGCTACCCAGTTATAATTGCCAGTTAACTAAGAAGCCAGAACAACTGAATGCATCTTTTTCAAACCAGCTTAACTAGTTCAATTTGTTTCATTATGGTATAAGAACCCAAACTTATAGAAATAGCACTGCTTCCATAAAAAATATTAATGTAGAATGGTTCAAAACATCATATAAGCTTATTACTCACATAGGTCAGGTTAAAAACTGTTTTGATCAGGGCTGGAGAGAAGGCTTAGTGGTTAAGGCACTTGCCTGTGAAGCCTAAGGACTCATGTTGAACTCTCCAGGTTGCACTTAAGCCAGGCACACATTGACGCAAGCGCGCAACATCTGGAATTTGGTTGCAGTGGCTGGAGGGTGCACCAATTCTCTCTCTCTCTGTCTCCCTTTCTCTCTCTCATATAAAAGGCCAGTCTATTGGGCTTGCCTGGGAAAAAAATGTTTTGATCATCAAGGGGTCTCTTCCAATTCCTATGGCTCCCCTGTTGTGCTGGCTTCCTGATATAGTAACAAATCAAATGAAAAAAGAGTAAAGGCTTGTTCTGGCTCTGTTTTGGAGGCCCCAGTCCAAGGTTGGTTGGATTCATTAATTTCTGTCCTGTGTTGAGGTGGTTCATCATGACAGCAGTGCTAATACAACATGCCCTTAAAAAGAGGGAACCAGAGAGACAATCAGAAAAAGGCTGGCTGAAGTCCCATGATTCCCTTCAGGGTCATGATCCCAAAGACCAAAAGATCTTCTGTTGAAGATTTCTGTGTCATAATAACACCAAGCTGAGGACCAAATCTTTAACACATGAAACTTTAGAGGATATTCCAGGTCCAAACTAGCAATTGTCTTCCACACATAGCTTACAGGTTGCTGTTTTGTCTGTAGCATGTCAATATGCAGGGAAAGTACACAAGAATTACAAGCTGGAGAGATGGCTTAGAGGTTAAGGCACTTGCCTGTGAAGCCTAAGAACTCAGGTTAGAATCTCCAGGACCCACCTAGCCAGACGCAGTGATGTAAGCACACCATGTCCTACATGTGCCACAAGGAGGTGCATGCATCTGGAGTTTGTTAGCAGTGGCTGAAGCCCTGGTGTGCCCATTCTCTCTCTCTCTCTCTCTCTCTCTCTCTCTCTCTCTCTCTCTCCCCCCCCAATTAAAAAAACTTACATGTGAACAAATTCACAGGCCAGGCTTTGAAATAGCAGTCATTACTTCTGGCAGACTTTATTGGCTAAAACTCAAGTCACAGGAGCTCCTAACCACAAAGAAAGACAGGAAGAAAAGGAGACCAAATTCTGAAGAACTAGCCAGTCTCTGCCACAGTAATAGTGCCACTTACCTCTACACGGCCATAGCCCACCTCCTTAGTCACCTACCTTCCTGGGCAAACAAACATCCTTACATGTATCCCCATCTAAGACAGACTTAACCGCCTCTCCTTTTACCCATCTGTTCACCATCATATTAATTACCGCCCCCACCGCTGCAGGTGTCAATATTGATGGATTTCTTCTTGAATGTGTCTGTTGGAATATTGAGGGCAGAGACCATGTCTTCTTGACTGTACGTGACAGTATGTGTAAAGAGTAAGGATTCATTTTTGAGAGACAAGAGATAGATGGAAGGATGAATAGAATGTTATTCACAACAAAACCAGGTAAAGCTAACACGAACAATTGTGTGTTGAAACCACACTTCAGTAGAATGTTGTTTGAGCAGATTTTAGCAAAGCCACTCTCTTCAAGGACAGGTCTTCTGGTTCTACATCAGTGGACACTCCCAACTGCCAAGAAAAAACATCAACAGCACTTGTCTTAATTACAGTGTGCAATGGACAGTGTGAGCTCTTGCTTCAATACTCATGTTTAAATATATACATTGCTAGTGGCCACGCTAGAGAGAAAGCGAGACTCAGAGAAAAAATGAAAGGTGACAAATTTTAAGTAATTCATGCAAAATTTAAGACATGAAAAGATACTGCAATAGATATCAGCTTTTCTGAAGTTCTAATATTTATCCTGTCCTTGTCTGGTAGTGTGCTCTATGATAGATCATTTAATCGTTCTGTGCCTCAGATTTTATTTTTTAGCCTATGAACTAATAAAACTGGACTAATTTGTCTCTCATATCTTGAATCGTATGTTCTTTGAGCTTGTTCTTCCAATGATCCACTTGATGAGGTAGTTTCAGTCAAACTGAAAACATGCGCAAAGATGAGATGACCTCAATAACCTATAGCCACATTTGCTGAGTGCCTAATGTGCTTCCAGGCTGTACTAAGTACTTATTTGCATATTTCCCCTCACTGTGAGGACGGTTCTAATTTCATCCCTATTTTACAGGCAGTGAAACTGGTGCTTATAGGAGTTAAATGCTTTCATTAAAGCCATCCTGCTGCCAAATGGTAGGGCCATTATAAATACTATTTTATTTGAAGAATTTCCTCTAAAATCAAGAATGAAAAAGAGTGTCCTTTCCCTTTACCATTGTTCAATATAGTGACTGAAGTCTTAGCCAGATCCATAAGGCAAGAGAGAGAGATAGAGAGGAGGAGAGGAGGAGGAGGGAGGGAGGGAGAGAGGGAGGGAGGGAAGGAGGGAGGGAGGGAGGGAGGGAGGGAGGAAGGAAGGAAGGAAGGAAGGGAAGGAAGGAAGGAAGGGGAAAGGGAAGGAAAAGGAGAAGGAGTAGGAGGAGGCAGAGAGGAAGGGAAGAAAAAGAAGGAAGAAAGGAAGGAAAGAAGGAAGGAAGGAAGGAAGGAGGGAAGGAAGGAAGGAAGGAAGGAAGGAAGGAAGGAAGGAAGAAAGGAAGGGGAAAGGGAAGGAAAAGGAGAAGGAGTAGGAGGAGGCAGAGAGGAAGGGAAGAAAAAGAAGGAAGGAAGGAAGGAAGGGGAAAGGGAAGGGAAGGAAAAGGAGAAGGAGTAGGAGGAGGCAGAGAGGAAGGGAAGAAAATGAAGGAAGGAAAGAAGGAAAAGAGAGGAAGTGGAGGAGGGAGGAAAGGAAAAAGAAAGGAAGTGGGCTGGAGAGATGGCTTAGGGGTTAAGGCGCCTGCCTGCTAAGCCTAAGAACGCTGGTTCCAATCTCCAGTGGTTCCAATCTCCAGGTCCCGCGTTTAGCCAGATGCAAAGTGATGCAAGGGCGCAATGCCGCACTTGACCACAAGGGTCGCACACATCTGGATTTCATTCACAGCAGCTGAGAGACTGCTGGCGAGCCCATCTCTATCTGTCTTCCTCTCCCTCACTATCTGTTTCTCTCTGTGTCTCTCTCCAAAAAATAAATATAAAAAAAAAAAGGAAGTAAAGAAGGTAATACATATAGTAAAGGAAAAAGTAATGTTGTCCCTTGTAGTCAGGTTCGCATTGCTGGCAGAAAACACCCAACCAAAAGCAGCTTGTGGGGGAGAAAAACAGGTTTATTTTGGCTTACAGACTCAAGGGGAAGCACCATGATGGCAGGGGAAAATGATTACATGAGCAGAGGATAGACATTACCTCTTGGCCAACATCAGATGGACGATAGCAACAGGAGAATGTGCCAAACACTGGCAAGAGGAAGCTGGCTATAATACCCATAAGCCCACTGCCAACAACATATTGTCTGCAGGAGGTGCTAATTCTCAAATCTGAACCTAGCATTCAGACTACCTAAGTTTATGGGGGACACCTGAATCAAACCACCACATTCCACTGCTGGCCCCCATAAACTGATAGTCATACATGATATAAAATGCAATAGATTCATCCAACTTTAAAAGCCCCATAGTTTTTAATCAATTCCAATGATATTCAAACATTTCCATAGCCCAAGATCTTTTCTTTTTTTTAATATTTTATTTCATTTATTAGAGACAAAGAGAGGGAGAGAGAGTGAGTGAGAATGTGCATGCCAGGGCCTCTAGCTACTGCAAATGAACTCCAGATGCATGCACCACCATGTGCATCTGGCTTATGTGGGACCTGGAGAATCAAACTGGGGTCCTTAGGCTTCTTAGGCATGCGCCTTAACCACTAAGCCATCTCTCCAGTCCTCCAAGATCTTTTAACTGAGCCATAATACCAAAAAAAAAAAAAAAAAAAAATAATGGCACAGAATAAAATAAACATTCACACAGCAAAAGATGATGGCATTGATTGGGAATACCAAATAAATATTCAACCAATACAAGATGTAAAACAAACAGGGCAAACATTGAACTTTGTAGTACCACATTCAACAACTCTAACCAGTGAGGAGTCTCCAAGTCAAGTTTAACCAGTGACGAGTCTCTGGAGTTCCAATTTCGCCCCTCCAGCTAGGCTGCTCAGTCCTGGGAAACGTCATCTGGTGCAAGCAGCTCTCCTTGGCAGCCATCTTATTGTCCTGGTATCTCTATTGGGTCTCTACGGCAACCAGTGGTTCATCCACATGGCTCCGGGCCTATATGCAGGTAATCCAACAAGCCTGCTTCACACTGCCCATGGCCATTTCCAGAATACAAAATCGTGTTGCAAATTCAATGACCCTCTCTTTCCTATATTCCTCATACTCCATAATACCAGGTGGGGTGTCAATTTGTTACTCCAGGGAGGAATAACACAGACTTTGAAGAATGGCAAACTCCTTCAGCATCCGGCCCCTTCAAAGACTCTGCATTCTTCCTGTTGCCCCAATTGCAGCTGAAGAGGCAGAAGTTTCGGCCCAAAGATTTCATTTCTGTGCCATATCCCTCTGATCACCCCAGTCCATTTCTACACAATGCAACCTTGCACAAGTTCTCAGGACACAGGCACAATAGCAAGCCTCTCACACAAACTGCTCTAGACCAGACCCTACAAAGCTCCTTCTCACCCTCATAAGCCAAACTTCACAGTCCGTAGTTCTTATTGCATTCAGGTCCTTCAACTCTGACCAGAATAGTCCATCAAGCTGTCCTTACAGAACTGCTAGGCATCTCTTAGGCCAAGATTTCAAATCATTCCACATTCCTTCCTCAAAAATCAGCTCCAAAAGTTTAAAGCCACACAGTCAGCAACAATCCCACTGTTCTGGTACCAACTTCACTGTCGTAGTCAGGTTGGCATTGCTGGCAGAAAACATCCAATCAAGAGCACCTTGTGGGAAAAAAAATGGTTTATTTTGGCTTATGGACTCAAGGGGAAGCTCCCTGATAGCAAGGGGAAAAGATGACATGAGCAAAGGGCAGACATCACATCTTGGCCAACATCAGATGGACAACAGCAACAGGAGATTGTGCCAAACACTGGACAGAGAAAGCTGAATATAACACCCATAAGCCCACCCCCAACAATACACTGCCTCCAGGAGGCATTAATTCCCAAATTGCCATCAGGTGGGAACCCAGCATTCAGACTACCTAAGTTTATGGAGGATACCTGAATCAAACCACCACATCCCTATTTGTAAATTGTGTTATCCTATCATTAAAAACCCTAAATAGGGCTGGAGAGATGGCTTAGCGGCTAAGGCACCTGCCTGCTAAGCCTAAGAATGCTGGTTCCAATCTCCAGCGGTTCCAATCTCCAGGTCCCACATTTAGCCAGATGCAAAGTGAGGCAAGGGCGCAATGTCGCACTTGCCCACAAGGGGGCGCACGCATCTGGATTTCGTTCACAGCAGCTGAGAGACTGCTGGCGCGCCCATTTCTGTCTCCCTCTCCCTCTCTGTCTATCTCTCTCTGTCTCGCTCTCTAAAAATAAAATTAAAAATAATAAAAAATATTTTTAAAAAAATTAAAAAAAAATTTTTAAAAACCCTAAATATTCTACCAGAAACTTTTAAATCTGATACTCTCAGCAAAGTAATAGAATGTGGGGCTGGAGAGATGGTTTAGCTGTTAAGGCGTTTGCCTGCAAAGCCAAAGGACCCAGGTTGGATTCCCCAGGACCCCACGTAAGCCAGATGCACAAGGGGGCATATACATCTGGCGTTCATTTGCAGTGGCTACAGGCCCTGGAGTGCCCATTCTCTCTGCCTCTTTCTCTCTCTGCTTGCAAATAAATAAATAAATAAATAAATAAATAAATAAATAAAATTTTTTAAAAGATTTTTTAAAAAAGTAACAGAATGCAAGATCAATATACAATAATCAGTAGGGTTTATGTCAATAATGAACACACTGATAAAGAAATTAGGAAAACAATCCTGTACATAGTAGCTTCAAAAAGATAATAAATTACCTAGGAATAAACCTAACCAATTAAGTGAAAGATCGCAATAATGAAAACCTTAAGGCACTGAAGAAATAAATTAAAAAACACACTAGAAGATGGAAAGACCATCCCCCATACTCATGGTTTGGCAGAATTAATACTGTGAATATTACTACATTACCAAAAATGATCCAAAGATTTGATGTAGTCCTCATCAAAATTCCAATGACATTCTACACAGAACAACAAAAAAAGAAAACCCAGGAGCTTGGGAGATAGCTCAGAAAAGGTACTTTCTTGCAACTCCTGCCCACCCAGGTTCCCTTCCCCAGTACCAGTATACAGCCAGATGTACAACGTGGTACATGCATCTAAGAATTTACAGTGGCAAGAGACCCTGGCACAGGCAAGAGCCTGTGTACTCCTTCCCTTTCTCTCCCTCTCCCTCTCTCTCTCTTTCCCCCACTTTCCTTCTCTCTTTCCCTCTCTCTCATGCAATTAAATAAATTTTAAAAATAAGAAAAAAAAATCTTAAAATTCGTCGGGAAGCATAAAGACTTCCAAAGCAGTCCTAAGCAGAAAGAGCAATGCTAGATTATCAAATACCTAATTTCAAGCTCAACTATAGAACCATAGCAACAAAAACAGGATGGCAGTGACATAAAAACACAAATAGAAAAATGGAATAAAATCCTGCTCCCATATATAAATCCACAAAGCTCTAGTCATGCTTTTCAATAATGGGGCCATGAGCATACTTTGGAGAAAAGACAACCTCTTCAAAAAATGGTGCTGGACAAGGGGACACATGCATTTGGAGTTCGTTTGCAGTGGCTGGAGGATCTAGGGTTCCCATTCTCTCTCTCTCTCTCTCTCTCTTTCTCTCTCCCTCTTTCTATCAAATAAATAAATTATATAGATATATTTTAGTTTTTCGAGGTAGGGTCTCACTCTGGCCCCAGGCTGACCTGGAATAAACTGTGCAGTCTCAGGTGGCCTTGAACTCACGGCGATCCTCCTACCTCTGCCTCCCCAGTGCTGGGATTAAAGGCATGCGCCACCATGCCTGGCTGATAAATAAAATATATTTTTTAAAAGTA
Source organism: Orientallactaga sibirica (assembly GCA_036365145.1). Classification (NCBI taxonomy): domain Eukaryota; kingdom Metazoa; phylum Chordata; class Mammalia; order Rodentia; family Dipodidae; genus Orientallactaga; species Orientallactaga sibirica. Next base: position 14,511,424 of record JAEOAD010000035.1, on the reverse strand, counting down.
AAATTTTTTTTTTTAAATGGTGCTGGATATTCACATCTAAAAGCATGAGACAAGATCCTTGTTTCTCTCCCAGTACAAAAATCAGTTTCAATTAGATCAAAAATTTTAGCAGAACACCTGAAACTTTGAAACTTCTAGGGGAAAACAATTCAACATGCAAGCATAGGTGAGCACTTTCTGAAAAATATGTTAGTAGCCCAGGAAAAAAATCCCCAAAACTGACAAATGAGATTACATGATTTCTGCACCAAAAAACTATCCAGGGCTGGAGGGATGACTTAGTGATTAAGGCACTTGCCTGCAAAGCCTAATGACCCGGGTTTGATTCCCCAGGACCCATGTAAAGCCAGATGCATCTGGAGTTCATTCGTACCAGCTGGAAGCCCCAGCATGTCCATCCTCTCTGTTTCTCTTCTCTCTCTGTTTGCAAATAAATTAAAAATATTTTTTAAAAACTTAGCTGACTTTGGTGACACACACCGGTAGGATATTGCTAAAGAGGGAGAGGCAGGAGAATCAGGAGTTCAAGGCCAGCCTGGACTACATATTAAAAAAAAAAAGAAAGAAAGAAAAGAAATTTAAACTACCCAATCAATAAACATACAAGCCAGACATGGTGGCACATGCCTTTAATCTGAGCACTCAGGAAGCTGAGATAGGAGGAGGCTGCATGTGAGTTCAAGGCCAGCCTGAGACTACATAGTGAATTCTAGGTCAGCCTGGGCTAGACTGAGACACTACCTCAAAATAAATAAATAAACAAACAAACAAACAAATGCACCAATATGGTAAGACCCTATTGCTGAAGAGACCACATACTTTGATTACAACACTTTGGGAAATCAACGTGGAACTGAGCTTGCTATCAGCTAGCTGTCACAGTAATGGAGGCACTTTATTTGCTGCTGAGGGAGAAAAGTCCTAAATAACCTTACTCAGCTGTGGATACTGCAAGTTATACCACTGACCATCCAAGCAAGATGTGGCCACTGCTGCAATAATGGCATGAATGTTATGGAAGTAACCAACCACTCTGTGCTTGGATTTGTAGTCTGGTTCACAGAAAGGAATACATGCCTAGTACTGAAAGCCTAGTTAAAAGGCATTGGCTGGAGAGATCATAGGTCCTAGAAGGGAAGCTACTACTCTTACAAGGCTAAATGGATATATAATGCACATCAAATTGCCTTCTACATGTTCCTGTTTATGCCTATAGGTTAATGCTGTTCTCACCTTTGGTCAGAGGCATTTCTTTTTGCAGACAGCAGTGGTCTGATAACTGAAGCAATTGCTAAGTGGTAAATAGGAAGGTACCGTATATAATACTCTGGATAAAGGAGTGAGTCATAGCTTTGTAAGGATAGGATTACACCATGCTATTCAGAAACATATATGAGTTAAAACTCATAAGTTATGTATTCCCAGAATTTTTCATTTAATATTTTTAGACCAGGCAGACCACAGATAACTGAAACCACAGAAAGCAAAATTACAGATACAAGGAGACAAGCAATTGCATTTCAGCTGTCAAGGTAGAGCCTGAAGTATCTAGGGAAGCTTTCTGGCCTAGGCAGGGTGTCACTCTGTCTTTGCAAAGTTTTCTGCCAGGTGGCAGTGTGTAGAACCATCAGTTTAACCAATCCAATGTGAAAGAGATTTGAGACAGTTCATTTTGGGGTTCAGGGGGCTTTGTTTGGTTAGGGGTTGTTTTAATGAACTAGAACTATAGAAAGGCAGATTGATAGTTAATCTCTAGTTGTCAAGATTTAAAACTGCCATGGAAACAAATCTCTGGTCATGTCTATGAGGAATTTTTTAGATTACGTTAATTAAGATGGGAAGACTCACCCTAACTGTGGATAGCACCCTCCCATGGGCTGGCTTACTAGACTGTATGAAAGGGAGAAAGCTACCTAAGCATTCCGCATTCATCTCTCTCTACTTCCTATCTGCTGATGTGACAATGTGATGCTGGTTTCCTGTTCCTGTCAAGGCTTCCTCACCATCATGGACTTCCTACCCCTTAAAACTATAAGATGAAAACATTTCCTTCCTTAAGCTGCTTCTGGTAGGGTATGTGTTCACAGCAACAAGAAAGTAACTACTGACACAGGCAGTATGCTAATCTGAAATAGAAGAAATCTCCATGATCTTACACTTCTAAAGTCTTGGCCTATAATCAAACACTTCCGAGGGCAGCAGTAGCCGTGACTTGCAAAGAACCAATTGTGGAGACGGATCTCCTGGAATTCTGCTCAAATCTGCTTTTGGGAAAGTGACACAAAGTCTCACGATCTCACCATCTTGGCCTAGAAAGTAGAAATAGTGATAGTTCTTTTTTATTGGGACTATTAAGAGGGTGACATGGTTGAAATAGAATGATGCCAATTAGAGTGACTGGAATGTATACTTAATTCAGACTCAAGTTGGTGATGGGTATTTTGTTGTATTTTTGCAACTTTGGACAAAGAAATTAGGAAAATGTCAACACAAAGTCATAAAGTGAATGAATGACAAAGGTGAAGAGGTGAACTAATGACTCTATTGCAGCAGCACAGAACTGGCCCCAGAATCCGAGATTCTCCCAGAACCACTTGAACTGAGTTTCACAGGCTGGACACTGGCCAGTTCCGCCTGAGATTAAGCTCTAATTCTGGGAGGTCCTGAGAAACAGCCTCGGCCTTGTGAAACTGTTTGCAACTCACCAGAGACATTTGTTTTCCAAAGATACATCTGACTGGATATATAGCATCATTGTTGAAACTGTTTTCATCACTTTATGAAACTGCAAGAAAGCCTAGGGGAGGTATTAATAAAGATCAGGTTGACAGACACAGAATATAATGTGGTATCAGGCATTATCCATGGATATTAATGGAGGCTGGAGTCCAGAGACAGACATCAAATCTTACTGGAGAGACCCAGCCTGCTTATTATTTTTACATAGGTTCATATATTAGTTATTTCTCAGATAAGTTGTAAAACAATGCTTTATCCCATCAACTGTAACTTCAGAGCACACAGTCAAGTATCACAGAGGAAAGTGAAGAAGCCTTTAGGAAATATATTCTCTATTCTTTTGTGGAATAGAGTTAACTTTTCCTAAGAGTAGACTCTGCTCCATTGGTCCACATACTGATTCCCAAGGGAACACAAGGAGATTAACTATAGCAGATATTTCAAAGTTGGGGACTGCTATGGTTTGAATAAGTGTCTTCCCAAAGGCCTAGGTGTCAAAGACTTGGCCTCCAGTCTATGGCACTATGGGGAGGTAGCAGAACCTTTCAGAGGGAGGTGCTTGTGGGTTTCTTAGGGCACTCTGGGAGTATGTCCTTGAAGGCAATAGTGGAAATTTGTTTTCATTCTCTTCCATCACCAGCCATGAAGTAAGTAACTTTATTCCACCCTGAGCTTTTGGGCTACTCAGGCCCAGAACAATGATCTCAACTGATCACAGATACAACTTACAAGACTTTGAGCCAAAGTAAACCTTTCTTCTTTTTAACTTGATTGCCAGAGATTGTGTTATAGTAACAAAAAGCTAAAACAAGGGCCCTTTCTTTCACTGAGATGTAATACAAAGTGAGATGGCAGTTCTAATTTGTGTTTCCCTGATGACTAAGAATGTTGAAGTATTTTTTAAATATTTTATTTATATTTATTTATTTGACAGAGAAAGAGATAGAGAGAGAGAAAGAGAGAGAGAGAGAATGGGCTGCCAGGGCCTCCAGCCACTGCAAACAAACTCCAGATGTGTGCTCCCCCTTGTACATCTGGCTAACATGGGTCCTGAAGAATCAGACCTCGGTCTTTTGGCTTTGCAGGCAAATATCTTAACTGCTAAGCCATTCCTCCAGCCCGTGTTGAAGTAGTTTTGGCCATTTGTTATGAAGTTTCCTCAAAAAAAAAAAAAAAATAGTTACCATGTGACCCAGTTATACCAATTACGTACATACCTAAAGGACTCTAAGTGAACAGACCACTGAGATACTTGCACATTCATGTTTAAAACCACACTATTCATAATGGCCAGAAATGGAATCAGCCTAGGTGTCCACCAACAAATGAATGGATGAATACACAATGGAATTTTATCCTACCATAAAGAAAATGAAAGCATGGCATGTGTAAGAAAATGAATAGAACTTGAGATCATCATATTAAACTAAATAAGGCAGACTCAGAAAGATAAATATCTCATGTTTTCTCTCATATATGGAACCTAAATCTTAAAAATCATGTATGTGTGTGTATCTATATATGTGTGGTTGTAGAGAAGAGATCATGACAGAAAAAAGATCTCAAGAAAGGTGGAAAATTGAAAGGCAATGGATTATATAAAAGGAAAACAGCCAGGCATGGTGGCACACATCTTCGATCCCAGCACTTGGGAAGCAGAGGTAGGAGGATCGAATTTCAGGTCAGCCTGGGCTAGAGTGGGATCCTGCCTTGAAGAACCAAACAACAACAACAACAACAACAAAACCATGAAAACAAAAGAGGGGACTAACAGTGAAGAAAAGGAACCAGATAGAGGAGAAGAAGAGGGAAAGTGGTAGAGGAAGAGAAGGATTACAAAGAATAAGGACTCATGTACACAGAGATGCCGTGATGAGACACAGTACTTTGTATTATAACCTAAAATTTTATTTTAAAAACATAAAATTGGGGCTGGAGAAATGGCTTAATGTTTAAGGCACTTGTCTGTGAAGCCAAAGGACCCAGGTTTGATTCCCCAGGACCCACATAAGCCAGATGCACAAGGGCATACATCATTTGCAGTGGCTGGAGACCCTGGCACACCCATTCTCTCTCTCTGTGTGTGTGTGTGTGTGTGTGTGTATCTCTTTCTCTCTCTTTCTCAAATAAATAAAGAAAATATATATATATATATGGTTTTGGTTTTTTGAGGTAAGATCGCATTCTAGCCCAGGCTGACCTGGAATTCATTATGTAGTTTCAGAGTGGCCTCGCACTCTTGGTGATCCTCCTACCTCTGCCTCCCGAGTGCTGGGATTAAAGGCGTGCGCCACCACACCCGGCGAAAAATAAAATATTTTTTAAAAAAATATATGAAATTAATGCAATGACTCAATAAAGGTTATGCTAGCATAACATTAGACTACTTGATTCTTTAAAGACCCTAGAGGTGGTGAGTATTTTGCATGGGGTAACTAAATAGCTTGATGACTGACTTAATTACTTCAATGTTGATCTGTTTTGTTTTTGGTGTTGCAGGAACATATCCTAAGAAGGTTACATTTATACCCAAATCCATGAGCAATGCTTTTCAGGTAGAGAAAAGCCCCTTGAGGTAGCACAAACTCAGTGAAGGACACATAAAGGCAAGGATGTGGCATTTATGAAAAATCCTTTGCAGCCTGACTCATTGGGATTTTTTCAGTTGGTTTTATAGTCTGTTTAATTCCATCGACTGAAACTAAAAGAAGTCATTTCTTTCTCATCTCATCACATGCCAAAATAGCCTTTTGGTGGCCCACACTGTGCATGGTGCTTAACAAGGATGCAAAAATTCCTAACATTCCTCCCTGCCTGGGTGCTTGTTTTTCGCTGCCTCAGACAGTCTGGTGTCTTACCTAATAGCTGTCCTCTGCTAATGCACTCTAAATGAATGGATAATTTGATGGGTTGCTTTCTCCAAGGTTTCAAGCTACCCCATGAAACACTAGTTAAAAATTCATATTCACACACACCAGATGTACCCCTATTGTCCAAAACAACACTGGTGCTCTGGCAAGAGTACCAAAGGCAGCTTCACCAAAAGATTCCTCACTGGTATTCCTGCAAGCTTTAGCATATGGAGCAATGGAGGAAGCAAAGCTGAGGCCCTGAACCCAGGACCTTAGTGCTTCCAAGGAACCACTTCTGGCAGGTTCCTGGTAAGAGGGAGCAGGCAGCTAGGGTGACTGGGCCCCGAAAGTAAATAGACAGGAAAGTCTACACTTGCTAGAAATTAAAGATGATCTGACTTCTTCTCTCTTGCCTATTTCCCTACACCTGTTTTTTCACAAACCACCTGGATGTCCCTCTTGGGAGGGAGGTCTGTCCTAGGATTTAAATATAATCCTAACGCTGTGGTTGGTCAAGCTTTTGGCTAGCCTCTTCCTGAGACAGTCCCTAGACCTAACCAATCAGATGTCCCTCTGGTTCACCTGAGCCAGAAGGCAGAGCCACCACCATAAGGTCATAGATAGATTTGAGAGGGGAGAGCAAGCTCCTTGAGCTGCCTGACCACTTAGGAACTTCCATCTGCTGGTGAGTTTTCCCTCAGGCCCAGCCAGGCTGAGACTAGGGGACATCCCCAGCCCCGCCCTTACTTTCCACATGGGCTCTTTATCCCCTCCTGCTCCCCACATGGCAGGAGCTCTTTGAACTTTCTTTTTTTCTTTTATCCCCCCCCCCCACGGTTTTCCCAGGACCTACACGTGGGTGCCTTTCCTTAGCACTGTATTTCCCTCAATGAATATAATAATTTAATAATTATCCTCCCAACTTATTCAATTCTTTGATTAAAATCAGGCACACACCTAGAATTTAGGGTTCAAGGACTTCCTGAACACCCCTTTACATGGGTTCACATAAGACCAGTGGCACCATGCATGGTATGGAAACAGGCTAACCTGAAGAACGGTCTGCTCCCCGCTGCCTGACCCCTCTAGTACCATGCTGAATACACTTCCAATGGGACTGCAAGCTCCCACCCAGCGAAGCTGGGGGAAACTCCCAGAATGCAAAGCAGAAAGACCCATAGCTCCCTGGTCCTTGCAGCTCCCGAGAGCTTGTCCTCTAGCCTCCACCCATCCATCCCCTGGAGTGGGGAGAACATCTGCTGCTGGTGACAAGTTCCTTTAGGTTCTAAAGTGTGGGTGGGAGGTGGGGGCGGGGAGCACACATTTTCTGCGTTCTTCATTGTCATCCCGGGTCATCAATTCTTTGACATAATCCAAATCGCAGCACTGCCGGAAGTGATATTTTACAGAAAACATAAGCGAACTCCAGCGTGAGCTCCAACATCGCTGATGGAAAGCAGCCTGTGTGGCTCCTGGGCTGATGTCGCGCCCTGCGCTGGTGTCTGTCTGTGGTCACCTGGCTCGAGAGGCGGGTGAACTGGACAAGCTCAGTGCCCTGGGTGTTTCGGCGTGCAAAGCCAGCCTGCCAGTTCTTAGTGGGCACCTCATTAGGGTTTCCGAACTCTCTTTTTTCTCTAATTGCATTTGTTGTGGAACCAGCTGCCCCAGATCAGGGAGGCCTGCTGGCTATGGAAATTTTTCTCAGCTCAAAAGCAGGTAGAGAAATGTCGCAGTGGGTCTCTGCCCCACCACAGTGAAGACACACTGGGATTCCCCCCCCCCCCACCCCAACCTTCCCACTGCCCCATTCTGTCTTGCCATCCAGAGAACAAAAGCTCTTCCCGGATTTGGCGGCTCCCTTTGTGCCTCCCGCAGTGTAGGGAAAGCTTTTCTAGCTGTAGCAAAGTGCAGCCTCTTATCACGAATCCACTTTCTGCTTGCTCGGGAGCCTTGGGCCCAACTAGCAGCGCAGCCAGTAGGGGGTGAATTAGCCTAAGCTTTTAAGAGTCTGTGTGAAATCACCTCTGGCAGAGACAAAGGGCTTCTTCAATAAAAGAGGTTTTCACACCTGATTTTGTCTGAATTCAACTCATCATCTCCCACCCTGGATTTCAAAGGGAATTCGTTTCATTTCTGCATGATAATGAGAGAGAGAGGTACTTAAGAACCAGGGTCTTGTTGGGGAAGGGTGGCTGGAGGCTGGTAGGTCTAGGAGTATAGAGTGTGGAAGCTGAGGGGTGCATGGGGGCTGCACAAGCGGAAAGCTCCGTACAGGCAGGAGCTGACAGAGATCAGAGAAGACAAGAGCTGGTCAGCCTACATCTCTCTCTGCGCAGAACCCTCTCTTCACAGAAGGGGTTTCAACATCCTCTGCAAAGAGAAATAGGAAAAAGCTAGCTTCTTTTAGGCAGTTTCAGTTAGGCTCAGAGGCCCATAGAGAATCAACGCCACCCCTCCACCCAGCCTTAGCATGAATGGAATTCATGTTTGATCTAGACTCATCTACAACAGCCACAGGGCCACCGGGCTGCCCTCAGTCTAGCAGGACCAGATGGGCTGGCCCTCGAGCCTGCCCCTTTAAATCTACAAACCAATCAACTCTTTCCCTTTACATAACTGAATCTGACAAAAGAATACATTTTCGATCAACTATAAAGGCTGTTCCCAGCCTTCCTTCCTTCTCTCTCTCTCTCTCTCTCTCTCTCTCTCTCTCTCTCGCTCTGGTTAGTTATACATATGAGCCTGGCTCAATCCTTCCCCCACCCCGCCTGGCTCCATGGAGGGAGAGCAGAGGACTATTTCTTGGTCTGAGTTTTTCTGCTTGCCTCTGCTTTATACTGTGGGGTAACTTCTCACCTTAATTACATGTATGATTTTCCTCTGGTCTCTGAATGTACCTCATGCATAGTTTCCTTATACTCCAGATCTACCACGTGGATGCTTTCTCTAACTCTGGGCCTGGTATCTGTGTAATTACCCTAAACTTAGGGTAACCATGAACGTAACTCTCTTTACCACTCTTTTCTCATTGGAATTTCCTGGTCTCTGCTTTGATATTTTCCCTCTGCTATTCTTCCTTAAGCCACCACCATTTGCCCTCTTAACTGTCTTCCACGGGGCAGCTCAAGGCAGATGCCATGTGTGTTCCTTCTAAATCTCTCTGCACACAAGCTCCTAGGTTCTGTCTTCCACGTTTTCCCTTAAAGACCTCAATTTCTCCCCAATGAATCTCAGGGACTGTGCTATGTTTTCCACATGAATTGAGTGTGTGTTTCCTACTTTCCAAGTGCTTATGACTTTGCTCTGATCTTCTTCCTAGATCCCAGTTCACGTAAATAAACCCCACCATTTGTGATTCCTCCCTAGATAAACTTAATAATATATCCTTCTTTTTGTTGTTGTTGTTGTTGTTGTTTTTTCAAGGTAGGGTCTCACTCTAGCCCAAGCTGACCTGGAATTCACTGTGTAGTCTCAGGGTGGCTGGCTTTGAACTCACCAAGATGATCCTCCTACCTCTACCTCCAAAGTATTAGGTCAGATAGGTCCCCAAAATGGAGTCACCAAGGACAGCAGGATGGCAACAGAGACATAAGGAAGTGTATTATCCACATTCCTCAAGAAACCGCCCAGCCGTTTTCCCCTCCTTGCCTGCAGTGCCCCCAGGTCCTGGTTTCCTGCCCATTATTTTGTAAATCACTTGGTCAGTGTTCTGATGTCACACCCTGGCTATCTTAGATCTCCCCTAAAGGAACCTTTCTTATTCAGCTCTTCCTTTCCTCACCTTCCCCCAGCTGAACCCTATAAAGCCCTCTACCTGAGGAACTCAGGTGGGCTGTGCTCCTCTCTTGCGATCCAGCCCTGGCAGCTCGAGCTTTTCCCGAATCAAAGCTTTCATCTTTTCCTCAGTGGATTGAGTGGTCATGGTCACTCCCAGAGTTACATCAAGTACTGGGATTAAAGGGGTGTGCCATCACACCCACCTGTAATTTATCTTTCTTGAGTTCCTTTTTTTTTAAATCAATCCTTTGTTAAAAATAGGGCACGGCCCAAAATTGGGGTTCATAAATTTTGGGGACCTTGCCTGAACTCCAGAATCCTGCATCACTCTCACCTGACTTTGAGGAAAAGTCCTGTTTGTGTTTGGGAATACACCACATCCCAAATTTCTGTCTGTTTCTGATAGAGCTAGCCAGTAGCACCCCCCCCCCCCACACACACACACACTCTGAGTCAGACCCACTTGTCCTACAGGTGGCTCAGGAATGTCCCATTGACCCCACAAGAGCCAGGCAAAGGCTTTGATGGAGATTCCAAACTTGACTTTTAGGTCAGACTTGAATCTGACATGAGGCTCAATTAATTCTACCTGAAGTGGAACCAACAGGGAACAGCAGTAGAGGAAGCAGGGGCAAACTGCCTCCCCATGACACATCAAAGCAGGCCTGGAGGCAGTTCTTTGTGAACTTTGATAATAATGCTCTTCTTGCTTAAATCATTTTGGAAAAGAATACAAGGCAAGGATCAGAGACGAGGGTAGGAAGTAGAGGAGACAAAGAAGCAGACGGTCTGAGCTTCCCGCCTTCCAGGCCCTGGATTGATGGTCTTCAAGCTTTATGGACAGGAGAACCGTGGGATGATGAGAAAGAAGAGAGAGAGAGAATGGGCACACCAGGGCCTCTAGCCACTGCAAATGAACTCCAGATGCATGCGCCACTTTGTACATCTGGCTTTTTGTGGGTAATGGGGAATCAAACCTGGGTCGTTAGGCTTTGCAGGCACATGCTTTAACCACTTAGCTACCTCTTCAGTTCCCTTAATATAATTTTTAAAAAGAAAAATTAATATAGAATTAATACAAATTATATTATCTCCCAAATTTCATTACATACAGTCAGCCACTGTCAATATTTTGATGTAAAACTGGGATGGTTCATCTCAGTTGTCAGTGTGACAGGATTTAGAATCCCCATGGACACAAATCTCTGGGAATCTCTGTGAAGAATTTTCCAGATGAGGTAAATTGAGGTGGAAAGACCAGCCTTGACTGTGGGTAGCACCATTCCACGGGTTGGAGTCCTAGACAGTATTAAAAAAGAGAGAAAATGAGGCCGAGCGTGATGGCGCATGCCTTTAGTCCCAGCATTTGGGAGGCAGAGGTAAGAGGATTGCTGAGAGTTTGAGGCCCCCCTGAGACTACATAGTGAATTCCAGGTCAGCCTGGACCAGAGTGAGACCCTACCTCGCAAAAAAAAAAAAAAAGAGAGAGAGAGAGAGAAAATGAGCCGAGTACCAGGATTCACCTCCCTCTTCTTCCTGACCACAGATACAGCTGTCTTGTGCCTCTGCCACCACACCTGTCCTGTCCCAATGGACAGCACCCTCAAACTACCTGTGAGTCCAAATTAACCCCCCTTTCTTGGGTTACTTCTTGTCAGATATTCGGACACAGCAATGAAGCAGTAATTAACACCAAATCCTTCTAGACACTTTTAAAAAGAAGTATGAATAAATTACACATGTTGTTTTTAAAAGCTGCCATTTATCCTGAGGTATTATTATAAGCATCTTTTTATATCAAATATTTAAATGCAACACAATGAAAGTATTTAAATAATATTCCTGTGTCATTTAACCAATGCCTATTGTTAAATATTTAATTATTTCCAATTTCATATGCCTGTAATTTTTGTATGTTTCCTCAATTAAATCAAGAGAAATTTCTGAAATAGGTGTCTCAGGGACAAATGGCTTGGTTGTTTTTAAGCTTCATATATGTAATGAAAAATCATCTTCCGTGAAAATTGCACAAATTTACCTGTAGTCCCCAGGGGCAACAAACAGATTTTTGGGAAAGCACCCGGCATCTAACATTTAATTCTGATAAAAGAAAACTTCTACCTTCTTTTCTAGTCCAAATGTTCTTTACTATATAAGTTACTTTTCTCACCACTCTGACCAAATATCTGAAAATAACTAACTTAAGGGAGGAAGGATTTATTTTGGTTTATAGTCTGAGAGGGGGTAATCCATCACAGCAGGGAGCATGTGTATGGAGGAGGGCTGAGACTCCTCAGACTTGGGAGGACCAGAAAGTAAAGAGATAGGGACTAGAACCAAGCTGAGCTATGGCCTTCAAGTTAGTACCCTTTGCCCTGAGACCCACTCCCTTCATCTCGGCTTCACTTTCCAAAGGTTACATAACCTCCCCAAATGGCGCCACTAGCTGGGAACCAAGTATTCAAACACATGAGCCTATGGGGTTCATTTTACATCTAAACCATAAAAATAGCGCCCCCCCCCTCCACCGACGCTACATAGTGAATTCCAAGTCAGCCTAGCTAGATAGAGGGAGACCCTACCTCCAAAAACAAAACAAACAAAGAAGAAAAAATACCAGTGTTTCTTCCCACTGATAAGGCAGTTGGGAAATGCTAACACCTCCCAGGCATAATTTTTTCGTCCTTTTAACTGTGAAAGATGAGTCTTGCTGGCATCCCCATTTACACATTTACACATGTGGTCAGGGAAAGTGAATGATCTAAGGTCCCCTGACCCAAATACACTAGGAATGAGATGAAAACCAAGCTCACTACTCTCCCAAGCCCCCTGTTCCTTTCACCCAGGTGTGCTCTCCACCCAGTGTGCCCCATCACCAGGAACCTGGTTTAATGATGCTGGTGTGGATGTCTATAATGGTGTGATGGTGTGAATGAAATGTCTCCCGTAGCTTCATGTGTTTTGAATACTTGGTCCCTATATATGGCAGTCTGGGGAAATTGTGGATCTTGCTGAAGGGGTGTGTCACTGACCCTCCTGGGTGCTCATGGCTCAGCTTGCTCTTGCTGTTCCCTCCTAGTTGCTGACATATGAAGATATGAGCAGGTTGGCTGTTCTGCCATGCTTTCGTCACAATGAGACTATAACCTAAAATACATCCTCTCCCCCCATAAGCTGATTTTTTTTTTTTTTTCAAAATAGGGTCTCACTTTAGCTCAGGCTGACCTGGAATTCACTATGAAGCCTCAGGGTGGCCTCGAACTCATGGCGATCCTCCTACTTCTGACTCCCGAGTTCTGGGATTAAAGGCGTGTGCCACCACGCTCAGCATAAGATGCTTTTAGATAGGTGTTTTGTCCCAACCAGAAGGTAAGCACTACAGGTGAGTAAACACTCCCATATCCTTTTTGAGAATCTGATAAAGATGAATCCACCTCTCAGGAAAAGGGACAACACACATATAAGGAAAAAGTTCTAGATACGATCTCAGAAGGAAGGAAATCCAGATGACCTAAACCACAACAGGCCCTTTCGTATGCAGATGGGAATTAAGATATAGTTAGTGCATTGTTGATAACCACGTGCAGTAGGCAGGATTCAATGATGATGATCCCAATGTCTCTTATACTTAGGTAATGTCTTCCCCCTTGGGTGTGGGTAGAACCCATGTGGAAGCCCACAGTGAAATTATGACAAAACAGATGGCAAAAGAGAGCTTTCTTGGGGTGGATCCAACACAATCACCCCACTTTAAATCTGGATGAAATGTAAAGGTCTGAGACTGAGAAAGTCAGACAGACAAAGCATGAAAGAGATTCCATGCAAGACATTCTTCTGCAAGCTTTGATGATGGTTGGAACCCTGTGGCAAGAAGCGAAGCGTACACACATCATACCACACACACACATCTGATAGACAGCAAGAATATGGGGACCTCATTTCTACAACCTCAGAAATTAAATGCCAAAAGGTAATTGGTTTTAAGGAGAACCTGGAGCTCTGGATGAATGTGATGGTGTGGTCATTACCTGATTCAACCCTATGAGATCCTAAGTAGAGAATTGAGTCCTGCAGTGCCCAAACTTCTGACCTATAAAAATTGCAAAGGGGGCTGGAGAGATGGCTTAGCAGTTAAGGCGTTTGCCTGCAAAGCCAAAGGATCCTGGTTTGACTCTCCAGGACCCACATAAGCCAGATGCACAAGGGGGCACATGCATCTGGAGATTGAAGGGGCTGGAGGTTCTGGTGCTCCCATTCTCTCCCTCTCCCTCTCTCTCTCTGCCTCTTTCTCTCTCTCAAATAAATAAATAAATAAAATATTTAAAAATGCTTAAAAAAATTGCTAGGAACAGGGGACTTGGGAGGTTGGGAATCAAAACAAATGCTTTCTAAAGTCACTAAATTTGTGGCAGTTTGTCAAGCAGCAGTTAACAAATGAACTTGACATGCCTAAACACCTGCTAGTGTACCATTGAGCTTATTCTGACAGGGAATAAGACTTTCACTTAATGTTTCTGCATTGCCTTCTGTGAACTTCGGGAGCGAGGGGACAGACATGCACCTATGGCCAGCCTGTGCTGAGTGCTGGATAGAAACGAGGCTGGACGTTCTCTGCTTTCCCTGACCAAGGAGAAGCTTCAGTGGAGGAGGAGGCAGTCATGAAACCACTGACAAACAGGAGGGTACTGACGGGGCTTGTGGAGGCCGTGCACCAGCAGCCGTGAGGGTGAGGGTGGGGTGGCTGGGGTAGAGGAGACAGACCAAGAGCAGGGATATCTCAGAACATACTCAGGAAAATACTCAGTGATTAGGCCTAACTTCCTAAGACCTAGGGTAAGTAGCAGGACAATGGAAAATAGTTCCAGGGAAAGAAAAAAAATGAAATTGTGTAAAGGCTTAGACCTCTGACCCAGGGTTTGAACGTGCTGCATAAAGTTGTGAAAGATTCACACAGGAGTGGCTTTCCCAGACACAGGATTTAGGAAGACTGCCCAAAGAATATGTCGGGCTTGCATCTGAGTGGGCTTCTTGTCAGCTCGTCCCTGTGGTTCTGTTTGCTAAGGGAAGGGAATATGCTGAACAGGAAGAGGATCCATGTCCCTACCTCACCCCACTCCCCACCATCACAGATGTATTAGTCCATCCATATTACCCCTGAATTCCTGGGCCAGCCGCTAGGGATCCAGGTGAGGTGTTCCATGGCTGTATGCTGCCACCAATCCAAAGAGCTACATCCTCAGTGGAAGGAACGGGAGTGGGGGGACTTGAGAGAGTGGGAACCCAAATAATTACAAATGGTTGAGGCAGAGAAGGGGGACCTGGGCAAAGGTTAAGCACTGGTAAAGTCAGTTCCAAGCACTATTGGTAATGATTAAGTTCTTACTGTAAACACTCCTTCTGATATTCACTTTCCTATAAATTAGCAAAGATGGCTGGAGTTGGAGCGATTTGTCTTCCTATTATTAGCTGTTGGATTCTCCCTAGCCCTGTTGGCTGCCTTGAGCAAATGAACTGTCAGTCAAACAGCTAGCTGCACAGTCCTTATGCCAGCACCTTGAATGTTCCACAGACTCATTTGATAACTGCCCAGCTCCTGAGGGCTCAGCCTTAGCCAGGACTGATTGAAACAATTTGTACCAGAATTTTTGCTATCACGAGCCTTGGTGAACTCTAGATGACCTTGCAACCATTTCTACCTGGGCTGGAGCAGGGAAGCCCTTTCCCCTGTAGCCTAAGAATAGAGGAATGGCCGTCACTGGTGCTAGAGATGCAAAGCTATAATTGATCCAAACACAAACCCCCACAGCTCTGAGATTGGTGTTAAAGTGGCAAGGCTGTTCTATATCATTCTAGACCAACTACAGAAGCACTCGGGCTCACTGCGTGGGAGCGGTAAATGGGAGCGTCTGGTAGTAATTCCGTCCTGTGCAGGCCTGTACAATCATCTGGGAGTCAGTCTCCTGTGCCGCCTCCCCCGGTGTTGCAGCATTAGGTCCAGTAAGACTTCTCCCCAGCAGTCTCCTCTTACCTCCTTTTAGTGGAATGGGCTGACCTGTAACACAGAGTAGGAAGCAGCTGAGATAGCAGAGTAGAGGGAGCATAGGTGACAGGGTGGCAGGCAGCAGCCTGAGCTGTAAAATCAGCCAGGTAACCAGCCGCTTGATGACTGAAGAAGCAGCTGAAGAGAGCAGCCAGCATAGGAAGAAGGATGATGGAAGTAGGGAGATGTTAAGAGAGGGTAGAGAGCCGAGGCTGAGCAAGGATGAAGGGAGCCAGAGATAAGCTCCTAAGAGTTCAGACAGCTGTCAAGTATTTATGGCCAAGAGTTTCAGAAACCCCCGACCTAGAGCTGCAACACAGTCAGGGTCCAAGACGGAGTAATCCCAGCTTCCTAGGCCTACACCAGAACTGTAATACTGGGGGCTGTCAAGGACTGACAGGGAATCCCAATTCCTAGGCCCATCCAGAAGCTGCCACACCAGCCACAGGCAATATCTGAGGAATCCTGACTTCCCAAGCCTACACAAGGCCTTGACACTTGTCAAACAAAGAGCCCTGAAACCCGAGGCCTGCGCAGTACTATAATACTACAGGACACCTCCCTTTTGTTGTTCACTGCCATCTCTGCTCACCACTGCCAAACTCCAAGGGAGAAAAAAAAAAAGCTGCCAGAGACTGGCACTTATGGATTTCTATCTGGGTAGGCCCCCAAAACCCCAGTCATCTGATTGGTGACATGGCCAGCACAGCCTAGGTGATACCCACTCTTCTCTCCTGCCTCTTAACCTTCATGGGCCCCCCTGCCTGCTAGTTAGCCGGCTAGCTCATATTGGGATGTTATTATGTCAGCCAGGCAGGTCTTAAACTCTTGATCCTCTTGCCTTCGTGTCCTGAGTACTGGGGTTACAGGTAGGCACCATCACATCTGGCTGAGGCTGATAAGCCATTTGTGTTTGTTTGCTCTGGTACTAGAGACCAAACCCAGGATCTCAAACAGGCTAGGTAAGTGATCCCCCACTAAGCTGCATCTCCCAGCCCTGCCTCCCACTCTATTGAATGGGAAGAGGTACTTTCCCCGGGCACAACCACTCCTTCAGTCTGCTTTTTCCCAACAGAGCTGTGACATCCAACACATACGGGAACTTCTAAAAGGGCTGCTGCTGTTCTGAATACTCCACTTGTCTTGTGCCACACACCATCGGTGACAGCATATCAGAGTCAGCATACAGAGAGGGGGAGAGCGCTGTCAGCCCGCAATCTGGAGGATTTGTAAGTAAGGCCGGTCAGCTCCAGAGCTTGGAGAATCACATCAGTGGAACCGGACTCGGGGTTTGCTATGGGCTCCTGTGTGTGGAAACGAGGGGCAGAGGCTCTCACATGTTGGCCCTGAAGAGTGGCTCTAGCAAGTCACCCACGCACATGGTCAGTTTGAAACGGTGTCCCTCTGCTCTGACAGTGGAGCCTTCTGCTCAAACCCCTTCTTCCCCTTCCTGATGGAGACTGAATAGATTTGACAGTCCTTCTGAGCTTTAGACTCTTCCTTTATAAAATGGGACTGAGTATGCCCCAGGGTATGGCCGGCTCCTGTCATGCTTGCAGAGGTCGAGCCTTTGTTTGCTGAGGATAACATGCCATTAGCCTGTCACCACTAAAACATGTGCTCCTCCTACAGACACTTAAAATAAGCTCGCTCCAGACAGGCCTGACAGAGCGCAAAGTTTGCCTTCCCCAGGGTCCTGAGGGGTATTCCAGCTTGTGTGAACACTGGACTCACCTTGGAGGGCTTTTCTACTAACCAGCTCAGCCCTAGAAGTCTGCCCTCATTAATCTGGGTACAGCCTCGTTCCTAGGATGTCTAAACTCTCCAGGTGGTTCTAATGTGCATCCTAATTTGGAACTCACAGGGTTAGGTTAGCAGAGACATCCCGTGGTAACTAGCCACACTCATCAATGGCCTTGACCTCATCATTGGCATCGAAAGGGTCTTGGCTCAGAGGAGGCCTCTCAGGAGGAAATGAAGAAATAAAACCCAGTTGTAGGGCTATTGTGTCCCAGACATGCGGTACAGACCAGCATCTTAGAAAGCCAGACCTTTTCCCCAAGAAGCAAGAGGCCAGGGTTGACCTGCTGGGGACTGTGTGAGGGACCCTGGAGGCTGATTGACTGTCCTGGTGGTCTTGCCTACTTCCCTCCTCCTTGGAAGAAGCCCTCTCACCTCAATGCTCATGGCCTTGGGTTTCTCTTCATTCCTACACAGAATGAAGGACAGAGAGTTCCTTGAAGTGATGAAAAACACAAAGTTGATATTTAGATGTCTCATCAATGGAACACTAACCAGAGAAAAAGTCTACAGCACTTTCAAAATGAAAGAGTGGGTGCTTACTGAGGCAGAGCCTCCAAATTGTCACTGGCCCAAAAGCTTCTAAAATCTTTCTGTGTGTGGTTCTCTTCCAGACTCCTGTTTTGAGATGCTGTGGTGACAGTGTCTGTGGGTGTTTGAATATGGTTGTGTAAATGTATGTCCCCATGGACTCAGGAGTTTAATGAAAATTGCCTCTGCAAGTTCAGCCCCCAGATTCCTACCGATTCCTGCTACAGGGGTGTGTGTCACTGGGGGCGGATCTGATTCCAGAACAGTTTGAGCTCTGAAGGTTTGTGCTTGCTGGTTGGTGTTTGCTTGCTACTGGTTGTTTCTCTCCGGACTATGGGAAAAAAGCAACTTCCGGTGCCACTGATGGGACTTCCCCTGGCTCTGTAAGCTTTAAATAAATCCCTTCCGCTATCAACTGTGTCTGGTTGGATGTTTGTCCCAGCAAAGTGGAGCTGACTGTGACGATGTCTTTCTTTCTCTCTTGATGAGACACTACAACCCCCAAGTCCCACAGACAAGTAAAGCAGCACCCACAGGGTGGGCTGATGATTCAGGCTTGGCACCTGGATTCATCCCTGCCCTGCCCTGCCCTGCCCTGCCCTGCCCTGCCCTGCCCTGCCATTGAGATCCTGACCCCACAAACGCATGCGTGTGTGCACACACACACGCGCGCGCACACACACACACATCTTATGCTGATTTCTCAGCATGAATTTTAATTTAGCTGCTGACTGTGCACTAGAGTGCACAAACCCTTCCTGGTCTCTGCTAGGTGGCCTCTGAAGCTGCTCGGGTTCACCCTTGGGAACAGAGGTCCAAATCTGACTCCCCAGGAACTCACCTCTGTTTCCCCCTTCCTGGCCAGCAGAATAGCATCACATTCAAAGCCTTTTGAATGAGTGTCTAAGCTTCTGGCAGTCAGCAGCAAGCAAGGCTACCTCCCCCAGCCCTTGTCTGCCACAAGACCCACTTCCCTGTGCTAAGGCCCAAGAACGAAGGAGCTGCAGATGTGTCTGTTAATCCCCCAAGCGATGTGGGGAGAAAACAGTGAGGCCGATGGGTTTGTGAGAGTAATACACAGGCTATATTTTTCATAGCATTTAAGGCTTAAAATTTTTGTTTGGCTTGTTTTTCACCTTCCTATACCCTTCTGACTAGAATGTAAACTCTCTAAGAGCAAGAACTGTGTTACAATGAACAAAGTTTAAGATAAAAGATACAATATGTATTCCAAGAACCTAGCACACTGCCCTTGATGGATGCTGACACATGCCTGAGATAAGAAAGAGAGAGGAGGGAAGAAGGGAAGGAGGGAGGGAGACAAACTATTGAGTTATAGAAACAATTTAAAAACAGGGAAGAGTTACTGATTTTCTTGGAAGCCCTTTCTTCATCAGAGTACCAACCACAGGTCTGGGGAGGAACAGTTAAATAAGCACAACCACTGGCACTCCTGGGTGATTAAAACACAGAAGCTTAAATAATTACATACATTATTTTTTTAAAATATTGTTAGTAATAAGTGAAGTTGTGGACATACAAAAGATATGAGATGGCTGGAGAGATGGCTTAGCAGTTAAGGCACCTGCCTGCTAAGCCTAAAAATGCCAGTTCCAATCTCCAGGTCCCACATTTAGCCAGATGCAAAAAGTGACACAAGGGTGCAATGCTGCACTTGCCCACAAGGGGGCATATGCATCTGGAGTTCGTTCACAGTGGCTGAGAGGCTGCTGGCGCACCCATTCTCTGTCTCCCTCTCCCTCTCTATCTCTCTCTCCAAAAAAAAAAAAAAAAAAAAAAGAAAAGAAAAGAAAGAAAGAAAGACACAAGAATTAGCTTCTAGTCAGAGCAATGAAAGTGTTGACCAGCTTGTTTGATCCTTGCCACTCAACCCAGAAATACCAATACTCATTTATTCCCCCAATTTTGTGAAGGCTATGTTCTTTTCTCTCCACTCTCTTTTCTCTTACTTTCTTCCCTCTCACAGAATCCCACCCTTCCTCATGGTACATGAACTCATACCACCTTTATACTTGATCCTGGCCCAGGACCATGAATATCAAGTCAGCCAAATTACAACATAGCCTGGTTTTCCCCCCTCTTCACTTCTCACCAAGACCCAACAATTTCTCAGAATTTTCCCCCAGTGCATTTGGCTAAATCATCAAAGTACAATTTTCCAAGAGTGTAAACACAATCCTTATGCAAGCATTCAGAGAGATTTATTTACTTCATAAAAGAAAACCAGAAGATGGTAAAGCTTTTCAAGGACAACTTGAAGGGCAAAGATTTAGTTAGTCCATCAGGAACAGCACACTGAAGTGAGCTTACTAATTTACAGACCACATTGGTTAATGTGCTATAGGGTAATAAAATTCTTTTGCACGAAGAGACCATTAGCATCTCTACCAGACAAAAATTAACATGTAACGTGGCAGAGTCTGGCTTTTAATCAATAGCAAATAATAATTCAAAGAAAAGAATAGTCCCCTAGAGTGTTAAACACCTTAGAGGCTCTTAGGAGATGTTCTAGAATGGCGCTGGGAAAACAAGCAGCCATGTATTTTTACTTAGAAATGTTCTTAATAGAGTTGATGCCTGCAACCCAGTGGATGTGGCTCCAGTATATAAACTACTTGTTGTCTACAGGCCTGGCATTGTCTTCTCATTCTCATTTGCCTAAAGAGGGCACCTGCCCAGATCAGTTCGGTATCTAATCCTGACCTAATCAACTATGCCCAGAGGTGACCTGCCAGATACACAAGCTGCTCCTTCACTGCCGTTGGTAGAGCAGCTTCTCTGTGCTAGTCAGCTTTCCATCACTATCACAAAATACCCAAGGTGCTTAGCTTTCAAAGGAGAAAGGTTTATTTGGGCTCACAGTTTGGATGCTTCAATGCATGGTCAGTTGGTTTTGTTGCTTTGGGCTGGTGGGGAAGCAGGAGTGTCTGGTGTTACAGAACCACTCTCTTTTTGGCTGAGACACAAAAAAAAGGAAGGAAAAGAGTCTGGGGCCCCAGTATCCCCTTCATTAACATGCTTCCAGTGACTGAAAGACCTATCTCTATCCCTGCCTGGAAAGGTTCCAGCACCTCCCAATAGTGCTAAACCCTTGACACGTGGGCCTTCAGGGATACTCAGCATCCTAGCTAATATGTCAAAGAGAGCTGCCTTCCTCTAGGCTGTGGAAAGTGGTCTTGAGATAGTGCCATTAATACTGCCTCCTCTTCTTCCTTCCTTTCCCCTCCCCTCCTCTCTCCTCTCCTTTCCTTTCCTTTCCTCTCCTCTTATCTCCTTTTCTTGTCTAGACTTGTGCTGTAGAGGGAATGGTTGAACTGAGTGTCAAAAAAAAAAAAAAAATAGCAGCCTCCTTGGTTCTTCTTAAGAGTCTTGAGAGCTGGTTGGCATCCACTCCTTGTAGTATGATTGAGTGAGCCTGTTTAGGTATGAACGGCCTGTACAGTGACTGCCACAACCCTGCAGACCTGACACCAAAAGCCTCATTTAGAGGGTTAATAAATGGCATGTTCTGGTGAAGAGACCAGTGAACAGGGCTTTCTAAGTCCATGTGGCTGGTTCTCCTCTGGGCTTCCATGGCCAGTTTTTTTTTTAACCTCCGAATGACTAGGGGAATCTATGCAGAGGAAAGACATGTGAAAATACTTTTTGACTCCAGAAGAGAAGTACAAAATATAATTACAGAATTATCATTGTCACATTATCTCCAACCAGCACGTCATGCATGGTGACAGCTCTTAAGAGCTGTCCATGGGGAATGGGTAATCTTTAGTGTGAATGGAGAGCCATCAATCCTGTGCCTAGGCCCCAGCTAAAGTTTTTTTTTATTATTATTATTATTTGAGATAGAGAGAGACAGGGACAGAGACAGAGACAGAGAGGAAGAGGCAGAGAGAGAATGGGTGTGCCAGCAGCTTTTCAGCCACTATGAATGAACTCCAGATGCATGCGCCCCCTTGTGGGCAAGAGCGGCATTGCACCCTTGCGTCACTGCATCTGGCTAAACGTGGGACCTGGAGATCAAACGGGCCTTCTTAGGCTTGGCAGGCAGGCGCCTTAACCTCTAAGCCATCTCTCCAGCCCTAAAGTTTTAGGTGTAGACTGTCATCTAGAGCCTACATCCCTGGAGATGGCAGGGGACCACCTTCCATGTGCTGGATAGTAGACTATAACCTATGTTTAAAAAAATTCCATATAGAAATTGAAAAAATAAAAAAGAATGCATTTGAAAGTGTACTAATATAATTTTGCGTTAATTGCAATGAGTGAAAACAATATTTAATAAATTCTCACTAAGCATTTAAAAAGAAAAAGAAAGTGGAAGTGCTGAGATGAGACCTAGGCAATGATT
Organism: Orientallactaga sibirica; assembly: GCA_036365145.1. NCBI lineage: Eukaryota > Metazoa > Chordata > Mammalia > Rodentia > Dipodidae > Orientallactaga > Orientallactaga sibirica. Next base: position 14,489,316 of record JAEOAD010000035.1, on the reverse strand, counting down.
CTGGGCTCTTGACACAACCATCGGTTGAGTCTCAAGGCAACTGCCATTGGCTCGGAAGCTTTGCTGTCAACACACACAGCACCTGGAACCACTGAAAGAACTCAGAGTAAAGGAGGAACTAGTTTCATTCCTGTAAGAAGCTTTTTCCAGGGGAAGGGAAACAGAAAACCAAAAAGAATAAATTTTAAGAAAAGCCTTTTATCACAGCTGGTGGTAGTATAAACTAGTATGGAAATCATTGTGGAAAATTTTCAAAAAATGAAAAATAGCATTACCATATGACCCAGCTATACCACTCCTGTGCATATACAAAAATGACTCTACCTCTTATCACAGAGAAATTTGCACATCCATGTTTATTGCTACTATGTTCACAATGGGAAGGAACTGGAGCCAGCCTACATGTCCATCAACAGATGAATGATGAAAATGTGGTGCATATACACAATGGAATTTTATTTGGCTATAAAGAAAAATGAAACTCGCATTAAAGTGGATGGAGCTAGGAAGTATTATATTAAGAAAGATAAACCAGACTCAGAAAGATTAAAATTGCAGATATCATGTGATAATGTTTCTATGTATGCATATCAGTAGGAGTGACTGTATATACAAGCTAGGAAACTGGAAAGGAACCCCAAGAGGTGGTGGGGAAGGGAAGTGGGGAGGGCAACAGGGCACATGTGACTTGAAAGCAGAAAGGAGCGGATATGGACTGGTACAAGGGAGGCTCGAGGGGAAGAGTGAACACAGGATGAACAGAAACAAGTTTTGTTTGAAAACAGCATAATGAAACAATACTGTGTGTGCTAATTTAAATTTCTTATTTAAATTTATACATCTGACAAGAGAGAGGCAGGGGCACCTCAGGGCGTCTTGACAGAGTAGATGAATTCCAGATGCAGGCACTACTTTATGTATCTGGCTTTACATACATACTGGGGAATTGAACCGGGTGCAGTAGGCTTTGCAAGCAAGTACCTTTAACTGCTGAGCTGTCTCCCCATCCCTAATTAAGTTTAAAAAAATTTTTTTTTAAGAAGCCCTTGTTTAATCCAGATAAACTAATTTGTCAAAGTTTCGGTTTTGTGAGGTAGGGTCTCACTCTAGCTCAGGCTGACCTGGAATTCACTATTTCATCTCAGGGAGTACTGGGATTAAAGGCATCACCACCATGCCTGGCTCTTGGCATTTTTTATTTGGAAGCATATAAAGCTGTAGGCTCCTGGGTACTCAGTCCTATGAAATGGCACCAGCAGGAGTGAGGATTTGAGATCAGAACAAACTGAGGCAACCCCAGATTCTGTTGTCTACTAGCTACGGGAGGGAAGTCTCCCTGATGTTTTAAGCCTCAATTTTTCTTCTTTGTAAAAAATAAAATAAACTTGAGAACCACTTTTGTGGATTTGTTACTGTGGAGATGCTACAAGAGGAAGTGACTCCTTCCATGAAAAGCACAGGAAGAGCCTAGAGGCCAGGTAGCCAGGGAGCAGGAAGTGGCAGCTCTGTTGTCCATTCCCAGGGAGAATTTTACAGAAAGGACCACTTTCTCCTGCCCTGTTCCCAGATTCATTGTGAAATGGGGTGTTAGGTCCTTGAACCCCAAACCCTGGATTTAAGTTTGCATTTAACCAAAGAATTGGGCACACCAAACTGAGAAGGATAATTGTTAAATTATTATATTTGTTGAGGGAAGTACAGAGCTAAGGGAAGAAAAATGAATACACCCATGTGGTCTGACAGCCTCTGTGGTGGGCCTAGAAAAACTGTAAAAAGAGAGAGAGGAGGGCTGGAGAGATGGCTTAGCGGTTAAGGCACCTGCCTGCTAACTGTAAGAACACTTGTTAGATTCTCCAGGTCCCGACCTTTAGCCAGATACAGTGATGCAAGGGTGCAATGTCGCACTTGCCCACCAGGGGGTGCACGCATCTGGAGTTCGTTCACAGCAGCTGAGAGGCCGCTGGTGCACCCATTCTCTCTCTCTCTGTCTCTCTCTCTCTGACTCTCTCAAAAAAAAGAGAGAGGAAAGAGAAAGTACAAAGAGCTCCTGCCAGGTGGAGGGCAGGAGGGGTAAAGAGCCCGTGTAGAGTAGGCGTCAGGGGGTTCTCCTGTTGTCTCAGCCCAACCAGGCTAAGATGGCAGGGTGACTCACAAGAACTTGGAAGTTCACAAGTGATGAACAGGCCTCCAAGAGAACTTGCCCTCCCCTCGTAAGTGTATTTATAACTAACTGTACTGTAGAGGGCTTTACCTTCTGGCTCAGGTGAGCCAGAGTGAGGCCTGGGCTAGGGGCTGCTTATGATCCCAAGAGGCAAACCACACACCAAGTTCTGAGTGCTGAACTTGACCAACCTGAATGTCAGGATTAGATTTAAATTCTAAAAAAGGGAACCTCCCTCCCAAGGAGGGGCTCAGGTCTAGGGAACTCCTTTAGGCAAAACTAAGAAGTCAGTTTATTCTTTGATCTCTAGCCAGTGCAGATTGCTGGGATACTTTCAGGCACCCTACCTGCCTAACAAAGCTACCTGACTCCTTTTCACTTGGTCATGGCTTGAGAGAATGAGGAAAAGGGGGGGAGTGGTGAGACATGACACACCCATGGACAGCTGTCCCTGTGCCTTGCCTTGTCACTGCTTGGGCCCCTCAGGGTTGGTTGGTGTCTTCTGTGTGCATGCGTGTGTGGAGGCCGTGGGCTGCAGGAGACAGAGATGGTGTCTCACTCGTCTTCTCACCCTATCAAGGCCCTGTGCAGAAAGCTCAACCCTTGGGCTGGAGAGATGGGCTCAACAGTTAAGGCACTTGCTTTCAAAGCCTAGCAACCCCAGTTTGATTCTCCAGTACCCACACAGAACCAGGTGCACAAGGTGATGTATGCATCTGGAGTTGGTTTGCAGCAGCTAGAGACCCTAGCATGCCCATTCTCTTTACCCCCTCCTTGCAAACAAATGATTTAAAAAAAAAACTAGAAAAGAAAGAAATCTCAATTCTTTGGCCTGGGCCCCAAAGCTAAGAGATTCAGCAAAGAACTCCCGTCTTCCTACAGATGTTCCAGCTTCTCTGCACACCCCAGACTCCAGAGGAACTCTGAGTGCAGGCTGGGGAGCCGCCTCTCTCCTGCGGCATTTCCAGGTCAGTTCCTGTCCTGAACTGGCACTGGATGTTCCACTCTGGCCTCTGCAGGCCAGTGAACTGAGTAATCTTGTTCTGAGCTAGCGTCTCCTTTACTAATTCAGGAGCTTATGGGCTCTGAAAATTCTTGGGTCCCTCTTTGCTCCCCTGCAGAACTGGGGGATGGGTTTTCCAGGCTTGTGAGGCCATGCCCAGCTGTTTTATGTGGGATCTGGAGATTTAGACTGGGGTAGTCTCAGGCTGTCCTCAAATTTACAGTGATCCTCCTACCTCAGCCTCCCAAGTGCTGGGATTAAAGGCGTGCGCAATCACACCCAAGTTCATTTTCTTTTTTAACCAATGCTCTGAAAAAAATGTCATCTCACATTCTCCAAAATCCACAGCTACAAGGATGCCCAGAATCCCAGCTTCTAGTCATCTCACTTGCCCTCCAGATGAGAAAATGGTAGCTACAAAAGGTTAAGTTTAGGGCTGAGGAGATGGCTCAGTGGTTAAAGGCACTTGTTTGCAAAGCCTGTCTGCCTTGGTTTGATTCTCCAGTACCCATGTAAAGCCAGATGCATAAAGTGGCACATATATCTGGAGTTCGTTTGCAATAGCAAGAGGCCCTGGAGTGCCCATTCATTCTCTCTGTGTGTATGTCTCACTCTCTCTGAAATAAAAATAATTTTCTTTTTTAATATTGTTATTTTCATATGAAAGAGAGAGAGAGAGAGAGAGAGAGATACACCAGGGCCTCTTGCCTCTGCAAACAAACTCCAGACACATGTGCCACTTTGTGCTTTATTGGGTACTGGGGAATTGAACCCAGGCCGGCAGGTTTTGCAAGCAAGCAACTTTAACTGCTGACCCAACTCCCCAGCAAAAACTATTTTTTCAAAGGGGTTAAGTTTATTTGGAACTCATATGTTCTTTGGGAGTGTGTGGCCTGTCAGCTGAGACTTGATCCTAGGTCTGGAACAACAGGATTGAGTAGAGGAGGGAGAAGAACAGAGATTCTTTTCTGCACAATTGTATTGTTTATGTAGTGAGAAGTGCTGAAAATCCGCTTTGTGCTCACAGACATCATCTTGGGATTTGCATTGTTTCTCATTGAATGACTTGGAAACTAGTCTAATAAAGGAAGACTTTAAATCACTTGGTGGTGAGTTTTGAATGTGTGTGTGTGTGTGTGTGTGTGTGTGTGTATACACACACTCATGCTTCACATGTGCACACACGTTCTGAGCCAAACAGATTTACAAACAAGAAGATCAGAGGGCTCAATGAGCACGTAGCTCACTGGTATAAAATGAGTTTAGCATGCTCAAGGACCTGGGTTCGATCCCAGCACCAAAAAGAAAGAAACAATCAGAAAACATTGTAGAAATGCAGTCAGTTTGAGGAGAGCAATAGGTATTTCAACCCACCTATAGGCTGGTGTCTGATTTCAACCATGGCTTCAAATTCTTCACTGTAAGTCGGGTGACCAAGTATGAAATTCATTCTCCCCCATTTCCCTGAGGGCTAAACACTAATGGTTACTAAAATGATAACAGGAGACTCTTGAATTTATAATTTATTGAATAATCATAATCAACCTTTCAAATCCATCCCAGAGTTTCTTAGCCATGAAAATGCATTTAATAGTCCTATTCCCTTCACTTCTAACCTGTCTGAGCCACCCTGCTAACTTAATGGGGATCATTCTAGATACGCACCTATCCTTTGGTCCCATTCCCAAGCTAAAGTGTATGAACAATGAGATTATTTTCTTCGGTGGGACTTGACATTTTAATATACCATGTCATATCTTTCCCCTACTACAGGACTTAGACTTTTTTGTATAAAGCAATATTCCTCAAAATATTTTCCACAGAATTTTTTTATCAAGTACATAGCTAAAAGGAAATTATGCAAGTTAATGAATTTGGAAAATGTTGAGTATTAAAGCCCTTCTTAGGTATTTTCAGTAGCCCCTTTATAGAGTGTGCACAAATGAATGTTGTATAGAAAGCACTCTGGGCAAACCTATTTTTTTTTTGCAGCAATTCTGGGGCATGGAACAGAAAATACAATAAATCCATTTATAAAAATCACATCACAAAACTGGAAATGGGCTGGATTGTGTATTTAAGAAATACGTAAAGACAGGGAGGCAACAGTATATTGTGAGTACTTATCTCCTTGAGTCCTGAGGGCTACCTCACAAGGTAAGCACAGTTCTTCCCATCAAACACTTGAGGAAAGAGGCTCAGAGGTTAGGCACTTTATGCAAAGTCACAGGACTGGGAAGAGACAGACTCATTTTGAATCTGAGCTCAGAGCTCAGGCCTTTAAGGACTATGCTATTATTGGGCTGGGCTTATGGGAGCAAGCCCTCCCTTGTGCTAGTAGACAGCATTGTTTGCACAGCTGAACTCATGCAGTCTTCCCACAGTTGCACCTCCTTGGCCAAGCCAGAGTCAAGATCCAAGCTCAGCTCCCTCCTGGTTGAGAAGCCAGCTATGCAGGGTGGGAATCAAGTCAGCAATCTTGAGGAATGGCTCCAGCTGGCAGTGGGGCCTGAAGATGCTGGTACATATGCAGCTCATGTTGCACATATAGATGCTGAAAGCTACTGAATTGTCTGTGTGTGCACTCGTGTGCATGCACATGTGTGCAGTATATGCATGCGTGTGTGTGCGTGCAGATGTGAGCATGGGCATGGAGTTCAGAGGGCACTGAAGGTCCCCCTCTATTACTTTTTCTCCTCATTCCCCTGAAACAGTCTTAGCTGAACCTAGAACTCCCCAGTTTTCAGTTACACTGGCTGACCAGGAGACTCAGCTTCTGTCTCTGCCCTCTCAGCATTGGGGTTACAGACATGCACAGCCACACCTGGCTTTATAAAAATTTTTTAAATTTAATTTTATTAAATAAAATATTTAAATATTTAAATTAAAATATTTTATTTAATAAAATATAAATTATTTATTAATAAATAAATTATTTAATAAATAAATTATTTTTATTTATTTATTTATTTGGCAGAGAAAGAGGGAGAGAGAGAATGGGCACTCCAGGGCCTCCAGCCACTGCAAACAAACTCCAGACGCATGTGCATCTGGCTAACGTGGGTCCTGGGGAATCGAACCAGGGTCCTTTCACTTTGCAGGCAAATGCCTTAACCATTAAGCCATTCCTCCAGCCCCACACCTGGATTTTTATGTGGATGTCGGGGACCAGACTCAGATCCTCATGCTTGTGCAGTAACACTCACCCACTGAGCCATTTCCCACCCCACTGCTGAATTCCTTTACTCTGTGGCTGTGCTAGAGTTTGTCTATAGTTCTCTTGAATCCAGGGGAGGCTGAGCCCCATTACTCCAAAAGTATTTGCTATCATTTGGATCTTAACTACTCCCCCAAAGGCCCATATGCCCTTGCTCCCAGTAGTGCTATGGAAAGGAATGGAACTTTGAGAGGTGGGGCCAGTCGGGAGGTCTTTGGGTCATTGAGGGTGGGATCTTAAAGGGGACTATGGAACTCTAATCTCTTCCTTGGCCTTCTTTTTGCTCTCTGGCCATGAGAGAAGGAGTGTTGCTATTCAACACTTCCACCAGGAACTAAAAGCAATGAGTGCGCTTGACTGTGCCCTTAAAAGTTAATCATCTCCAGCTGGAGAGATGGCTTAGCGGTTAAGGCACCTGCCTCCTAAGACTAAGAACCTGGTTCCAATCTCCAGGTCCCACGTTTAGCCAGATACAAAGTGATGCAAGGGTGCAATGCCGCACTTGCCAACAAGGGGGCGCACACATCTGGATTTCGTTCACAGCAGCAGAGAGAATGCTGGTGCACCCATTCTCTATCGGTCTCCCTCTCCCTCTCTCTCTATCTGTCTCTCTCTGTGTCTCTCTCTAAAAAATTTTTAAAAAGTTAATAATCTCAAGCAGTTTGTTATAATTATGGGAAATGAATGCATTAATACAAAAAATACAAATGGGCCCCTTCCGTGTACCAGACACCCAATGTGGAATCTGTATGAAAGCAAGAGCATGTAACAAGAAAAGCCCATGTTCTCTTAACTTCTATCTAAGTTGGAGGACAATTGATTTTGTCATAAGACCATTGCATTAGTTGCTTTTCTTGTGGCTGTGACAAAATGCCTGACAAGGAATTTAAGGAAGGAAGGATTTATTTTGTCTCATGGTTTGAGGGCACAGCCCACGACAGCAGGGAAGGCATGGTAGCAGGTGCATGAGATAGAAGAATCTGATCATACCACAACCACAGTCAGGAACTAGAGAGAGATGTCTGTCTCTCTCCTTTCTATTCACTCTGCCAGTCCAGCCCATGGAATGGGGCTACTCACAGGGTGGGTCTTCTCACCTTATGGCTCCTACGTGACTCTAGATCCCGTCTAGTTGGCCATCAATATTAACTGTCACCACCACTAAGTATAACACATTTCCAGTGAGTCACCAACACCTTGAAGAAAAAGAACCCAGGGTAGAAGAGTGGAGGTTGCGAAGGGTGTTCTGGGAGAAGGCTGCTCATTAGAAAGAGGAAACTGAATGAAGTGAAGACACAGCAAACCAAAGATGTCTGAAAGTCAACCACAGGGCTCTCCATGCCTAGGCAGGACTGGCTCAGCACCGCTGTCTAGTGCTGCTGTCGAGGGGATAAGAAACAGGAGATAGAGACAGAAAATAACACTGTGCATAGCGCTTCCCAGCTGTCTGTTCATGGGTTTGGGGTGACTCAAGGAAGAGCAGGGAGTGCCTCTTAGAGGAACTCAGTGCTCAAAGTTCCCTTTGACCTATAATTCCTGTGATGTCATAGGTCTAACCGTTTCTCAGATGGGCTGGTCTCAGAACCAGATTACCTTGTCTCCTGGATGGTGGCATCTTTGCTGTGTTAGCCACATAAGAAAGTTCCTCAACTTCTGTGTACCTTAGTTAACCAGTTGTAAAGTAAAAAGGGACAGCAGCTAGGCATGGTAGCATGTGCCCGTGATCCTAGACCTTGGAAAATGAAGGCAGGGGGTCAGGAATTCATGGTTATGCTTGGCTACATAGCAGGTGAAAGTGAGAAGACCCTTCTCTTCAGAGTAAATGTTCGCATATAGACACACAGAAGCCATACTTGAGACATGAAAGGAACATAATATTCTGCATGTGTCCCCGTGAGTGTTAGCTTTCCAACACTGTGGCAAAATATTTAAAACAATTAACTTAAAAAGAGGAATGGTTGGGGCTGGAGAGATAGATGGCTCAGTGGTGAAAGATGGTTGCTTGTGGGTGTCAAGCCTGACAGCCTGGGTTTGATCCCCCAGTACCCATATAAAGCCAGATGCATAAATTGGTGCATGTGTCTGGAGTTTGTTTGCAGTGGCAAAAGGCCCTAGCATGCCTATTCCTCTCTCTGTCCTTGCAAATAAATAAATAATTTTTGTTTAAAGAGGAATGGTTAGTTTCAGCTCACAGTTTCATCATGATTATGTAGCCCCATAGTTTCTGGCCCATGGTGGCCCAGAATGCATCGTGCATCATGCTGGGAGTGGACGGTGGAAAAAAGCTACTCACATCATTGTTGCCCAGAGTGAAAAAGAGAAGAGGAAGGAAAAATTGTCTCACTAAACTCTGCTCTGTTAAAGCTTCCCCTAATTCCGCATAACACCACCCAAAGCCTTTACCACATTGGCCTTTGGGTGACAGATATTTAAGATACACACTGTGAGAATATGTGTGCATGGACAGGTGTGTGCTGGAGGAAAAGAGAGTGGGCAGGCAATCTGTAAAGCTGCTTCTGGTGTTGAAATAATGTTTTGATCACAATTTGGCTGACACTTTCCATGGACAGCTATCCCAGAAGCAATAAATACTTATTAGCTTTTGTTCCCATTGCCCTACTTGATGTCACAAGAGGGAACACTGAGGCAATGGACAGACTTTCTTCTCAGGAAATTAACATTACGTGGCTAATAGCTGTGATTTTCTGAACGTCTGCATGAGGACAAAGTTGAAGTTACCTGAAGTACAGAAGTGTGATTCCACAACCGAAGCAAAGCTCTCCTTATTTGCTTCTGCTAATTAAGAAATCAGAGCTAAAGATACTTCAACACTACAGTTAAAATGGCATGGCTTGATAGTGGCTTAATGAATTCTCTCATGAAATCAACTCAAAAATGTTCCCTATCATAAATTATGAAATGCAATCTTCCTTGGTCTTTTTTGGGCTTTATGATTAAATTTATGATTAAGTTTAAAGATCAGTGGTTCTGTAGATTCCACAATCACCATTGCCCAGAAGAAATAAAACACTACAGGTGTATTTCCGATAACTATAATGGAAAATGTTTTACTTATTATTGACAATTATTCATTCTGAATGTTACTATAACCCCACTTCTGCCCTTTTTAGATGTTGTCCTCTATATAAAACTGCCCATCAACATTCTCCAACTGAATACCGAATACTCCTTCACAAGCATCATTAAAAAAAAAAAAAAATCCAGCCCCTTGTCCCTCTTGCTAAACGTGCCCTTTCCTGTACCCTCAACAGTCTCATCTCTGGGGCAGGCAGCATTCTCTATCCACTTCCCTCAGCCAAACAGCAGCTAGTCCTACTAATATTGTCTTCTTTAATCACTCAGTTCTTCAAATCCACTTTTCTGTTCTCCAAAATGCTCCTGATACCCCAGTCAATAAGCAAACCCCAAAGAGAATGTTATTCTCACTCCTCAGATGGTCATTCCGGTGGCAGCCTACCATCCTCAAAACACACCCTCAACACAGTTGCTGGAGCAGCCACCCAGAATGAATGTCACAAGGCCCTCAGATTCTGATCTCGCCAAACACCTCTCCTTCCACATGCCTATTCTGCCAACTATATGAATATAGTGTGGGTGGTTTGGTTCCCAGAATGCAATGGACCTTTTCAATTATCTATTGCTATGTAACAACTTTGAGACTAACCACATGCTTAGTTTTTTTTCTGGCCTGCCTCATTTGACTGTGTTCAGTGGAAGGATTCATTGGTCAGCAGGTCCACAGTGAGCCTCACTCACATGCCTGGCTGTTAGCTAGGAACCTGTATTCTCTGCATGAACTTCCCATCCTCCAAGAGGCTTGACCATCTAACACACAGCATTCTCAGGGGCATCTGAAGACAGTAAAGACGGAAGCTCCTAGGGTTTTAATGGCCAGTCTTGGAAGTTACATGGCATTGTTCTGTGGGGGGTGCGTGCATGCGTGTGTGTGTGTGTGTGTGTGTGTTTCAAGCCCTTCACAGATTCCAAGGATGAAGAGTGTTGCGTTCCCTCCTCGTTGCTGGGACAGAATCCTGACCAGAAGCAGCTGATGGGTGGAAAGGGTTTCTGTAAGGTTTACAGTTTCGAGGGGCAGAGAAAAGTAGCAGGTTCACAACATCATACAGCCACAGCAGAGAGAGAACTGCCAAGGTGAGCTAGCTCTGAATACTCAGTAGAGTTGAACTAAAGACCCACCCCCAGTGATCATCCCCAGCAAGATTCTACCTTCTGGGGACTAAGGAGGAGGCCTAAACACAAATAGGAGGGTATGGGGCATTTACATTCCAAACTCCACAGTGAGCTGCTTATTCCCAGATGAAGAGTGCCAAAGTCACTGCAAAGGGATGTACAGACCACATTAAGGGGGACATAAGCCTGTATTATGTTTATTTTTTTGGTTATTTTGAGGTATGGTTTCACTGTAGTCCAAGCTGACTTGGAATTCACTGTGTAGTCTCAGGGTGGCCTCGAACTCATGGTGATGTGCTGGGATTAAAGGCATGCGCCACCTGCCCAGCTCAAGCCTGTTTTGCACTCTGTAATATGGTCATAAATTAATGTTTGTCATAGGGGGTTAAGATAAAGGAACCTTGGCCATTACTTTGGCCATGATAATATATATATATATTGCAAGCACAGGGTTATAACTAGCCTGAGGCAAAGGGAGGGTCCCCCAGTAGACAAGAAAGGCCTGCACATTGTACTTAAAAGGAAGCATTCAGGCTTTATTTATGAACACCATCCCCAAGTGTGATGAATCCAGGCCATTACTGGAAGGAATACAAAGGAATACACCAAGACCCTCATCTTGGCTCTGAACCTGTTAATTTAATCACGTGGCACATGTAAGTGAAAGTGTAACTAAAATTTCCTCAGATTAAAAAGTAAGAAGGAAGCTGGGCTTGGTAGTGCACACCTTTAATCTCAGCACTCAGGAGACTGAGGTAGGAAGATCACTGTGAGTTCAAGGCCAGCCTGCATCTACTGAGTGAGGTCCAGGTCAGCCTAGACTCAAATGAGACTTTGAATAATAATAATAATAATAATAATAATAATAATAATAATAATAAAAGCCAGGCGTGGTGGTACACACCTTTAATCCCAGCACTTGGGAACTTGGGAGGCAGAGGTAGGAGGAGAGCTGTGAGTTCAAGGCCACCCTGAAACTACACAGTGAACTCCAGGTCAGCCTGGGCTAGAATGAGACCCTACCTTGGAAAACCAAAAAAAAAAAAAAAAAAAAGTAAGAAAGGATGGTTGGAATTTAGCTATGCCTCCCAGCTAAATTATGGGTCCCTCTCTTGAGTAGGAGGAGAACGGCTTCAGAGACGATAGAGAAGCCAGCATTAAGTAAGAAAGTTTTGAAAATGCTGGGGGATTTGTAGACCCCAAGAAAATATAAATCACTCATTAGGAGAAGAAACAAACTCACAATGATCATGCGTTAACGTGACTCATTGAGTTGGGCCTGGTAGCACAGGCCTGTCATCCCAGCTGCTTGGAAGGCTGAGGCAGGGGGAATCATAAGATCAAGGCCAGTCTGGGATAGAGCAAAACCCTGTCTCCAAATTGAAAAGTTAGGGATGCAGCTTAGTGGTAGAGGGCCAGCCTAGCAGCCAGGAGGCCTGGGTTCATTATACAGGCCTGAAAAGTGAGTCCTTTGCTGCCTGGAAATTGGAATGTCCCTTGGAAATGATGTGGTTATGGGACAGTGAAAGAGGGCATCTCTGGAAGGAAGGAGCCCCCTACGTGCATTCGCACTGAAGCCAATGGGATGTGAGGCAGGTTCCTGCAAGTCTCAGGAGCAGGGGTTGAAGCTGTACGTCAACATGCCCCCATCTTGTTCTCAGCAGAGCATAATAAATGAGTGATTTCCCCAGTCACCACAGTGTGTGGAAATCTACAAAGTGATTTTGCCAATCCCTGTACAAGACAGGTGGTGAAACAAAGGAGGCCCAATCACAGTGAGTTATTAAAAATGACTTTTGAGGGCTGGAGAGATGGCTTAGCAGTTAAGACGCTTGTCTGGGAAGCCTAAGGACCCATGTTCAACTCTCCAGATCACACATTAGCCAGATGCACAAAAGGTGAGGCAAGTGCAAGGTCACACAGGCCCACTAGGTGGCGCTAGCATCTGGAGTTCGATTGCAATGGCTGAGACACTGGAGTGCCAATTTCTCTCTCCAATAAAAAATGAAAATAATGACTTTCCAATTATGCAACTAATTAGTTGAAACGGGCCTTCTGAATAATAAACATGAGTTCTAAACTTGAAAGGGAAGCCCTTCTCCTGCCACTACTTGAGAGTAATTCACCAAACCTTCTGGTGGTCACCATGGAAAGATGAACCCCAAATTAGGTACTCAGGGATAAAGTGAGCTGACTTGTTTTTGTTTGGTTTGGTTTGGCGTCATTGTTTGTAACATGACTGTAACAGTCATGGTTTCCTGGAGGCTAAGTGTATGGAAATGGATTTCATTCTATTTACTTTTTGTAATGAGAAAACAGGATGGTAGACTAGTCCCTAATAGAAGCAAAGCTGCTAATACGTGAAATTGCATGGGCTGGTGTGTGTGTGTGTGTGTGTGTGTGTGTGTGTGTGTGTGTGTGAGAGAGAGAGAGAGAGAGAGAGAGAGAGAGAGACTGAGCAGTAAGAGAGTAGGTGTAATGAATTAAAATGCCCAGCCCATGGCCTTCCATGTACCAGCTGGTGAGCTAAAAGAAACACTAGTGCCATCTGTAGACAAAATTACATTCCAGCCTGCCTCAGGTCATTTTCTTTTTCTCTTTTTTAATATATTTTATTTATTTATTTATTTATTTATTTATTTATTTATTTATTTATTTATTTTGAGATAGAAAAGGGGGCAGAAAGAGAGAGAGAGAGAGAATGGGCACACCAGGGCCTCTGAACTCCAGATGCATGCACCCCCTTGTGCATCTGGCTTACATGGGTCCTGGAGAATCAATCTGGGATCCTTTGGCTTTGCAGGCAAATGCCTTAACCGCTAAGCCATCTCTCCAGCTCCTCTCAGGTCATTTTCTATAACTACGTCTGAATACTGTATAAATGTATATGAGGAACTCCACCTGGTGAGTGAGGTTTTCTTGCTGGCAGGGATTTTGCAGAGTCCCAAGGTGGTATGCACATCCACATGGCAAGAGATACTTAGCCAGGAATTGGAGCCAAGCAGGATCCATTTAAGTATATCCTAGCAGATGTACTATTGAGAAAACCCGTGAGACCATGAGTGGATTAACCTATTGATGAGCAGATACTCCATAAACTGGACACCTTTCTAAGGCTCCAACTCTAAATTTCATTGATATATACCTTGGAGATTAAGTTCTCAACCCATGAATTCTGAGGCAAACATTTTATTTATTTGTTTTTTTTCCCCCTGAGGTAAGGTCTCACTGAAGCCCAGGCTATCAAATTGTTTTCACTTTTCTGAAAATTAATTAAATAAATAAATAATTAGGTTGAATTGCATCAAGGATATGGCTGTTCTTGTCTCAATTATCTCAAGCTCATTTATATTTTCCCTTTGCTGAAATTTCAACCTCAGTTTTTGATATTTCATTTTATTGAAGAGACTGAATTTATCAATAAACATCCCATTGTGCCCACCATGCCAGGGTCACAAAATAGATCTGTTTTTTTTTTTTTTTTTTAGAGACACACAGGGAAAGACAGAGAGAGAGAGGGAGAGGAAGATAGATAGAGACAGGCACACCAGCAGCCTCTCAACTGCTGCGAACGAAATCCAGATGTGTGCGCCCCCTTGTGGTCAAGTGCGGCATTGCACCCTTGTGTCACTGCATCTGGCTAAATGTGGGACCTGGAGATTAGAACCGCTGGAGATTGGAACCAGCGTTCTTAGGCTTAGGAGGCAGGCGCCTTAACCTTAAGCCATCTCTCCAGCCCACAAAATAGATCTCTTGAAGGAAATTTATAACTATTTCCTTCTATTTAAGAGTCTCCTCTCTTGACCTACAAGGTTCCCAAAACAAGACAGGCTTCTGTCAAAGCACTTGATTCCTCCCTGAAGTAAAAGGTAAAGCCCTATTGCTGAAGATACCTTTTGCAGCTGACACAGAACAGTGAGAGACCAGCTGGAACCTAGAAGGGAGCCAGTCCCCAATTGGTTAGCCCATTTAGTGCTGGAAAGCACTACATGAACTACTAGGAGCAGGTATCCAACAATGGTGTGAGCAAGCAGAGGTCAAAGATACTCAGAAGCAAAAAGCTTGGCTGAGATGTGCACCTATGCAATGGTGGCACACGGTCTTGGTTGTGTAACCAATAGCTTTCAATTGGCTAAGAGATCCACTCAGTGGAAAGGAACCCATAGCTGGAACTAGGAACCAGGTCACAATCCTATGGAGACCAGGATTAAGGTCTCCAATAAGCTTCCACTACTCTTTGGCAAAAGAGGAGCTATATCCATCAAAATCTCCCTAAGTTAACAATGCTTATCCCATTTAACCTATGCTGACTTCATTCTCCTTTGGAGAATCTGTTCTTTTTCAGAAGGTAGCGAGACCCAAGGAAGATAAACTACCCCTCACACTTCAGCCAAGGCTCAGATGAAACCACAGAGGATTGGGTGAGATGAACAAGAGTGCTGCTTCCATGGTGAGTTTGTCAATCAGTGACAGGGTGAAGGAGACAGATGCTGAGGATAATATACACATACCAAAGCACAGATCCAGAATTCCTGAGAGCTTTTCACTGATGTAGTCTTAAAACACAACCCCTCCCCCAAAAAGGGCTGGGGAGATGGCTCAGTGGTTAAGGAACCTGCCTCCGAAGCCTAAGGAACCATATTCAACTCTCCAGGCCCCATATAAGATGCAAGCATGCAAGGTCACACATGTGCACAAGGTGGCACATGTGTCTGGAGTTTGGCTGCAGCGGCTGGAGGCCCTAGCATGCCAATTCTCTCTCTCTCTCTCATTCTCTTTCTCTCTCACTCTCTCATTTAAGAAAAGACCAATCTGTTGGGCTTGCCTCAAAAAAAAAAAAAAAAAACAAACAAACAAACATTCCTCCACTGCTCAGTGGGGGTGGAAAGATTGTAAGAGCTACAGGTTGGAATGTCTTCCCCAGACATTGTCCCCCAACCCCATGCCCCTGCAATGACTGACTGCTGATCTCATAACTCATGACCACAACCCCATGGGGAATACCAGCAACCCTCAGGAGAGCCCTCAGTGGATGGGGGCAGAGAGGAGGGGAATCATGGCACCAACACATGATGTGTCCATAGTAAGTATATTCATACTAATAAAAAAAAGAATCTCCTCTCTTCTGGTGAAGGGAGAAAAGTCACTCCAAGATAACAGAGCAAACTCTGAGAAAGGTCTAAGCAAGAATGTGTCCTATGCTTCTCATTAGAGATGATTCTCCTTCCGGATAAAAGGTATAATTGGGTAGGCGTGGTGGCGCACGCCTTTAATCCCAGCATTGGGGAAGCAGAGGTAGGAGGATTGCCATGAGTTCCAGGTCAGCCTGGGCTAGAGGAGTGAGACCCTACCTAAAAAACAAAAACAAACAAACAAAAAAAACAAAAAACTAAGTTATACTTGGGTGGCATGCTAACTTGAAATTAGTCAGAGTCATGTGACCTGTTTGGCCAATGAAATCTGGACAGAAGTGGCATATGAAATTCAAAGGAATCCTTAAGGTACTAAGAGAGAGTTCTGCTTTTTCTGCTGTAGCCTGTCACTTTGAAACCTGATCCTAAATGACCATGATGGGCAGAGATTCCTGTAGTAAACCATGGAGATCTGTTGTGTGTGTGTGTGTGTGTGTGTGTGTGTGTGTGTGTGTGTGTGTGTGGGGAGAGTGGGTATTTGTTAATACACCATGGCCTAGATCACTCCAATCCAATACTGACATTTATAATATTCTATCAATGCTAAGGGGAGAGGTATCTGTCAGGGTCCAAGGTTGCAAGACTAAAAGTGAAGGGACCAAACTGACACCATGACAGGCCTCAGTAAGGTGCTGCCCTGACTAGGCCAAAGTTTCAATTTCCAGGAGGGGCAAGCTCTAGGGGCTGAGTGTGTACAAACATAACTGCTGCTTGCTTAGCCAATCACGTTAGGAGGTTACCTCCTCTGCCTGAAATTCCCCTAGACCTGGCCACCAAAACCTTAAGACCAATAAAAAAAACACAAGTACAGTTACTGTTCAAATTAGCCAATCATGGTAAAAGACTAAAAGTCCACCAAAATTCCTTTAGCTGTGCTTAAAAGGGAGCCTGTGAGCTCTTCTGGGCGTCCCCATTTTGTACGAGTGGTTGACCCTAGCATGCTGGCTGATTCTGCTTTTACATACTATTTGACTCTGGGGTCTTTCTTCAGCGATTTTCGGACCATTACAAAGAGAATCCTGAAAATCCTAAACAGGAGATCAGGTAAATTCAAACCCTAGAAGCTCACAGTCTCCTATCATTCTATTCTAACATCGCAGAGGTAAACCCCTTGCTTCCCAGTCCTCACCTACCATCCAGTCTACCATCGCCAGTCTCCTTGTCCCATTCTAACATGGCAGAGGCAAGCTCCTTGCTTGTGAAGCCAGGGACTGTCCTCAGAACTCAGTCTGTCAGATGGCTCCTTAGAGCCCTCACTCTCCTCTTTCTGCTATTGCTGCTGACTCATTCCAGGTTTTAAAATTAAGCTTTACCTAGGGCTACCACTTTCAGGAAAATCTTACAGGTGCTCTCAGAAGACTATATGAGAACCTATCTCCTTCCCCCATCTACTATCAGCAAACCAACTGAGCAGAGAAGGGAAGCCACAGTCATTATTATGAAATGTCAGGTTCAATATCAAGTGAAGATCTTTGTAAAATATGATTTTTCTGTTTGTGTTCACTTCTGCTCCACTGGTTTTGAGTAAATAGTATTGACTAACTAATTGACTACTGTGACCATTTGACTTCATAAAGAATGGGTCTCCATAAAAGCACAGGATGCCTTTTTCTGGCATTTAATGCATATGAAATTGGTTTAGAAAGAAAACACCTTTAATTACTATCAGCATAGAAGAAAATGCATTGATGTGCCTTCCTAGTAATGGGATTTTTAAAAGGCAAATATAAATAAACTAGTCTATGTGTATATGCACTCATGAGAGGGAGGGAGACAAAGAGAGAGGGAGAGAGAGAAAGAAGCCGTTTATTATGTTGTATTCAGTGGAAAACATCTTCTCCACTGGGGTCCTAATGTGTCTAGTAACACTGTAGCTCAGTAGACTTCCGATCATTTTATAGCCATCCTTGATGGCCACTCTTGGCACAGTGTCATTTAGCCCCCAGGACTCTCCTGGGATATATTTGGATAATGATGACAAATATTCAGCATGGATACTCTCAGTTGAGAAGAGCAATTAGCATATTCATAAATTGTTTGCCCTCACTTCTTTACTGTAACAAAAACATTTCTTGAAAGATACTTTTCCATAGTCAAATTTTTTCTCCCAGAAAATAAGCAGATGTTTGAATCCCCATATTGTTGCTTGCACCTCTCCCAGAGTTTCGTCCTGTCAGGTGCCCAGATCCAATTACAGAGTATTATCTATGGTGCTTTGTTAGCCAAACAGTCAGTGTGAGCTTGTGAACTGAGACAGGGCTTTCTGGGGGAGAGCCACAGGGCTCACTCTGCCTCTAATCGCATCACATGTGATCCATGCTTTTATGGGAAACAGCACCAGGATAACACAGTGCTCAGATGGGGCTAGTTGAAGAAATGGTCATCACAGGCAATGTCTTAGCAAATCTGTGATGTTTTAGTTGGGGATATATATCACAATAAAGATTCCTTAGATTGGCGTATTCAATATGGGCTGGATCATCTCATGGCTTTCTGCAGGCTGGGTGAGCTGAGCACACAGTAGCTGCTCAGTTTGTAAGGCTGGATGCCTCAGCAGTTCCAACCTGACACCAATGGCCTGGAAGATTCCTCAAGAGCCACCAGTCCTCAGCCCATGTTGGAAAGCTGGGATGCCAGTGAAGGATGGCAGCCATGGAGTGGACACACTCACCAACAGAAAGTGAATGTGAGAAGGCACAAACATTGCTATGCCACAAACCATTTGATACCTGGGCTGCTGCCAGAATGCCTGCCAATCTGGTGTGTGTGGGGGTCTTCCTCCCCTAGTTAATCCTTCCTGGAAGTCCCCTCACAGACCTGACCAAGAGACATGCCTCTTACTTGATTCCCTACCCAATCAAGTTGACAATAGAGATTAACTATCATAGACTCCCAACCAAGGGCTGATTTATTGACACTGAAAAAAACATGTGTTTTGGGCCAGATGTGGTAGCACACACCTTTAATCCCAGCATTCAGGAGGCAGAGGTAGGAGGATGGCCATGAGTTCAAGGCCACCCTGAGACTACATAGTGAATTCCAGGTCAGCCTGGGCTAGACTGAGACCCTACCTCAAAAAAACCAAAAGGAGAAGGAGAAGGAGAAGAAGAAGAGGGAGAAGAATTACCTTAAATATGGCAAAATGGCTTCTGATTTTGTGTTAGACTTGCTTTGGGCAAGATGAAAAGGGAGACTGCCTCATGCTATTTTGGCTAATAGTAATATTGAAAAGAGAAGGAATAAACATTCTGATTTGACTGTTTCTAATCTTGAACGGTCAATTTAACTTTGGTTTTATGAAACCAGAAGCCACTTTAGCACGTTTGAGATGACTCTCAGTGCCTGTCCTAGCTTTGGTCCATCCTGTGCAAGACATTCAAGCAGCCTTCCATGGAGCAAAGGCGCTGTCCGTGGTTCTGAACAACCACTCAAAACCTTGAGAGTCTACTGATTCCAAGTCAAAATTCTTCACTGGTATTTTTTAAAATATATTTTATTTATTTATTTGAGAGAGAGAGAGAGAGAGAATGGGTACATCAGGGCCGAAAGCCACTGCAAACAAACTCCAGATGCATGCACCCCCTTGTGCATCTGGCTTATGTGGGTCCTGGAGAATCGAACGGGAATTCTTTGGCTTTGCAGGCAAACACCTTAACTGCTAAGCCATCTCTCCAGCCCTCTTCCCTGGTATTTTAAGCCTTGAGTTACCACCAGGCCAGAGAAGAATCAAGGGAGAGGAAAAGCTCTTTATCAAAGGTAAAACCTAAATATTATGCCTACAACCAGACAAGGAAACAATTTTGATATGAATCATTGATTAAAATATTGTAAATATTTTAAGATTGAGGTCAGTCTGGGCCACATGAGAGGGCTAAGCCTGCCTGGGCATCATAGAAAGACTTCCCCCAAAATGCTACTAATACTGTTCTAGGATCATAACACAATAAAAGGAGAAACAAAATATTGACATGTCAAAACTTTCTTTTAAATAAGCTTTGTGTTAAAAAGAAAATAATCAAAACAAAACTTGTACCATGTCTAGAAATTAGTAATGATAAGAGTATTAGGGCTGGAGAGGTGGTTAGCAGTTAAGGTGCTTGCCTGTGAAGCCTAAGGACCCAGATTCAATTCTGCAGTACCCATGCAAGCCAGACGCACAAGGTG
Organism: Orientallactaga sibirica; assembly: GCA_036365145.1. Classification (NCBI taxonomy): domain Eukaryota; kingdom Metazoa; phylum Chordata; class Mammalia; order Rodentia; family Dipodidae; genus Orientallactaga; species Orientallactaga sibirica. The sequence goes on along the minus strand of JAEOAD010000035.1, from coordinate 14,469,370 downwards.
GCATATGCATCTGGAGTTTGTTTGCAGTGGCTAGAAGTCCTGGCACACCCACTTTCTCTCTGTATCTGCCTCTCTCTCTTTTCCTCTCTCTCTCAAATAAATAAATACTTTTTTAAAAAAGAAGTATTACATATGGGGCTGAAGAGATGGCCTAGCAGTTAAGGAGCTTGCCTGAAAAGCCTAAGAACCCAGGTTCAATTCCTCACTAACCACAAAAGCCAGATGCACACGGTGATGAATGTGTCTGGAGTCCGTTTGCAGTGGCTAGAGGCCCTGGCATGCCCATTCTCTTTATATATATGCCTCTTTCTCTCTCTTTAATAAATAAACAAAATAAAATATTGTTAAAATTATTACAGATGAAAATAGCAGAATGATAATAAATTACTAAGTTTTGAAGAAAACATCTAGCAAAAGATGGACTACCTCTATGAAAGTGGATATAGTGCAGTAATAAATAGAAAAGCAGGAACTAATAAAACAAAAAACAAGCAAGTAGAACTAATTCATAAATCAAAACAGCACAGGTTGATAAAAAGGAAGAGAAATGTGTTTGTATGTGTTGGAGACTGAAGAAGGGAAAACAGAGAGAGACAGAGAGAGACAGAGAGTGAACAAAGATAGCAGGACAACCAAAGCCACTGAAAGGTAAGTAAGTGTCACAAAGAAAATGTTCTGTTAGCAACTTTGTTCCCATTGAAACTAGTTTCTTCTCTCTGGACGTTTTAAGGGAAGTTCTCCTTCCTAGTCCCTGTCTCCCTCCATAGGCAGTTATGCTTCTCTCATACTCTGATGCCATTTTTATTCTCATTATGTCTTTTTAAAAAATATCTTTATTTATTTATTTATTTATTTATTTATTTATTTATTTATTTAACAGAGAAAGAGGGAGGGAGGGGAGAGAATGGGCATACCAGGACCTCTAGCCACTGCAAATGAACTTCAGATGTGTGCACCCCCTTGTGCATCTGGCTAACGTGGGTCCTGGGGAATTGAACCTGGGTCTTTTGGCTTTGCAGGCAAACACCTTAACCACTAAGCCATCCCTCCAGCCCCTCATAATGTCTTTTTGAAATATCAGTTTCCCTCCTGTGTACAAAACCACTGTTTATTGAATACCTAACATAGGCTAAGCAGGGCATAAGAGAATCCTAGACTGATTTTTCTAGAAATAAACCAAATTTTCCAGGCATTCTTGAAGATAAAGATGAAGTTCAAATTGAAGTCCCTTTTCCAACATCATCTAGCCAATCATTCAAACCTCATCGTCTCCTCTCCAAAGCTGAGTCTTCCTCGTGATGTTATACTGCCTCTCCGTGGTCAGAGATAGAGCTCACATATTGGTAAAGTCTACACTGCTAAAAGTTGTTAAGAAGGAAGGCTAATATGACTATAAAAAAATAGCCTCAACTATCAGAAATTATTGGCCAAAATCGACTTGAATATACCCTTGAGTGTCAAGTTCAAAGTAGCATAGTTGGGAGTTTAAGGAAACAGGTCTACACATTCAGAATGTGCAGCTCACATGAAGTTTCCTTAGGATTTTCATGATCTCTATTCTTCTGATGCCTGTCATCTCCAAGGGTTAACAAGAGAGAGAGAGAGAGAGAGAGAGAGGGAGAGGGAGAGGGAGAGAATGGGCGCACCAGGGCCTCCAGCAGCTGCAAACAACTCCAGATGCATGCGCCTCTGTGTGCATCTGGCTTTACGTGGGTATTTGGGAATCAAACAGGGGTCCTTAGGCTTTGCAGGCAAGCTCCAGTGGTATGTTTTTAAATGGTTCAATATCTCTGTTCTCTCTCTCTCTCAAAATTTCAGCACATGCTTCCCATTGGCCAACATCCACCAGGATCTAGAAAATAGTGACACCTGTATGGGATGCTTAGTTGAGGTCAGTATCCTACAGGACCCCTGTAAGAGAACGAAGATAGAGAATCCATTATGTGGGGAAGCACGCCAACAGAGTAACTCAGGTGCTAACATAACACAATAAATTAACAAAGCTAATTGAATCCCAGGATCTAGTGATTATATTTTGCATTTTTCATTTATTTATTTGGGGGGAGGTGGAGGATGAGAATTGGCACAACAGGACCTCTAGCCACTGTAAATGAACTCCAGACGCATGTGCCACCATGTGCATCTGACTTTATATGGGTCCTGGGGAATCAAACCTGGGTCCTTTGGATTTGCAGACAAGCGCCTCAGCTAAGTCATCTCCCCAACCTACATGTTGCCTTTTTTATATGTTATGTTATGTTATGTTGTTATGTTATGTTATGTTATGTTATGTTATGTTATGTTATGTTATGTTATTTATTTGAGAGAGACAGACAGAAAGAAGCAGGGGGAAGGAGTCTGGGCTATGTTACCCCAAAACCAGCCCCAGTGACACACCTTCTCCAGCAAGACTCCACAACCACCCCAAAGTTTTCACAACTTTCCCAAATGGCCACCAGCTGGGGCGCAAGTATTCAAAACACATGAACTTTACATTCAAGTCACCACAGGATAGAATGCTAGGTAAGTGCTGTACCACTGGCCTACATACCCAGCCTAGTGTCCTTGTCATGGTCATTGGAAACCACAGTCCTGTTAGCCTATGTGCAAACTAGAACATACTGAGACTTCATGGTCAATGGAAGTACCTGTAGGCCACTTCAGAAAGACAGCTGGTGTCAACCATCACACAAACTAATCTGTATGCTTACTTTTAAGAAGAAAAGACTCAGAAAAAAGGCAAGTACAAAAGTTTAAGCACTAGGGCTGGAGAGATGGCTTAGTGGTTAAGGCGCCTGCCTCCTAAGCCTAAGAACACTGGTTCCAATCTCCAGGTCCCACGTTTAGCTAGATGCAAAGTGACACAAGGGCGCAATGCCGCACTTGACCACAAGGGGGGGCACACATCTGGATTTCGTTTGCAGCAGCTGAGACACTGCTGGTGCGCCCATCTCTGTCTCCCCTCCCCCTCCGTCTCTCTCTCTTTGTGTGTCTCTCTCCAAAAAAAAAAAAAAAAAAAAAAAAAAAAGTTTAAGGACCAGCGTGAGGTGATTCAGAAAGCTGACATTAGAGATGCACGTGAGTCACTGGGAAGTAGAACTTATTTCAATATAAGCAGTTCATTCCTGATCTCTAGAACTCTCCATCAACCACATGGCCTGAGCTTGACGGAGTTGATTTAGTCACTTAGACAATTCAGTCATGGACAAGGCTGCCACCTGCTGCCGGGGCTGCTGTCGAAGAAATTGCTGCCGTGTGCAGAACACGGGGCTGGAGAGCCTCCTTTTTCTTGAGCTCTAAGGTTCTGATTTGGCAACTTGTTGCCAGTGCCAAACACACCAAGATCCACTTTTTCAAACGACTGTCTTTTGAAGTAAGCCCAGTGAAGATAAGACCCTAAATCCTGAACTCCTTCAATTGTCCTCTCTGCTACTGACACACAGGCATGAAACTATTAACTCCACGGTTAGGAAGATTTTCTGTAAACTTGCCGTTGTGGAAGGTTGAGGAGAAATATCCTTATGCAGTTTGATTCTGGCCCAGAGGAGGCATAGAAGTATTAAGCTGGGTTTGGGTTAGGGGGGCTGCTCTCACTCCTGGAGCAGTTTTATGAATCGTGAGCTAAGAAATGACTTCATAATATGCACTTTAAAAAGAGGAAACCATGTGGTCCAAGGCAGACAGAGGAAATGAAAGAGAGAATGGGAAAAGCTTCTTAAAAACGCAGCTTATGACCTTGAGAAAAGTTACTGTTTTTTGCTCACTCTGCTCCTCAAACACCCTTATGCTATTATAACTAAAAATGGCTTCTTTTATAAAACTCGGTGGTACCAAGTGGTATGCCAAAAGAGGGGAGGGGTCAGGTGCCAGGGAAACAGAATGGTGTTGTCTGTAGAGAACTTTAAGACATTAGTAAGGACTAGAGTGCAAGACAGCAGAAAAACATGTGCTCAGAGGGTTGGTGGGGATTGCTCAGTGGTTAAAGACATGGAACTGTGCCAAAAAACCAATTATATTACTGTTCATGTGATACAGTAGACACGCAAAGAATGCTGAAGGGCCAACACTCAGGGGCACAATTCCATCTTTTATAAAATGGGCAAATCCCTTCACTTCTCTGGGCTTCAGTTTTCTCATCTATGAAATAGGATAATATTTATTTCATTGAATTGTTACGAGGACTAAATGATATTACATAGCCTGAGTGCTGCACTTTGTAGAATGCACGGTCCCGAGTAATAACATTGCTGTAATTTATGTCGTTTATAATGACAACTCCAAAACTTCATAAGCATTGAAGGCGTATGAATGGCACTCCTCTTCCCTCCTACTCGCTTTTATATATTTCTAATTATGCAGGAAAGAACAGTAGGAGAGGAAGAAAGCCTGGCATACTCACTCTGAACTCAACATCTTAAAAGAAACTATTTCTTAGACTGTCAATGAAATGGCAGGAAGTAGAAACCCCACAGTGCAGTCTGACAGGCCATCAGGACACTGGGAAAATCCAGGCTCTAATGGGCTGCCGGCTGGCATGGTGTGAACATGAGGACAGGACAATAGCCTAAACACATGTGGAGACAGGGAATTGTCTTCAGACCTCCCAAAATGTCAGGAACATCCAGAGAGCAGAGCTCCATATTTCAAAGTGAACTTAGATTTCCTCAGTAACTGGCAAGTGAGAAATGGTCAATGGGCCAGGAGCCAGGGAGAGCCATGAGAAGAATTTGATGGAACAAAGTGGGCTGGGATGGCCAATCCAGATCATAACATTAAGTTAGAAAGTGAGTCATCAGCTTCAGTCTTTGCAGAGAGGTAATGCTGACCCATAAGGAATGCCAGTCCTCTTTGTGTTGGCCTCAACATCCTCTGCTCTTTTATTTTATTTTTAGAGAGAGAGTGTGTGTGAGAAAGAGACAGAGAGAGACACACAGAGAATTGGCATGCCAGGGCCTCAGCCATTGCAATCGAATTTCAGATGCTTGCACCACCTAGTGGGCATGTGTGACCTTGTGCTTGCTTCACCTTTATGCATCTGGTTTATGTGGGATCTGGAGAGCTGAAATGTGTTTTTGGCTTCACAGGCAAGCATCTTAACTGCTAAGCCATTTCTCCAGCCCTCCTCTGCTCTTTTGATAGTTCTGTGTTTCACATGGAGTATAAAGTCTGTGGGAATAGAATTTCAATTGAAAAAAATGCAACAGTTAGCAGATGGACATAATTAATATTTATTTACATTTTTTCTAATTGTGCATGTGCAAAGTTGATTTTTTAAAATTTATTTTTATTAGTTATGGACATACTTAGTATGTAAACAACACATGTTGGTACCATCCTTTCCCTCATCCCTGCCCCTTTTCCAAAGGGGCACTCCATGTTGGGAATGCAGGTCATCCCCACGGGGATTGTGGGTTGTGCATTGTCGGACAGGAGTCAGTTATGGGGAAGAGGCAATGCCTCTGCACATAATGTCCCAACTTGTGGGTCTAACAATCTTTCTGCCCCCTCTTCCACAAAATTCCCTGATCCATTTAAAGTGAAAGATGTATTTCCTTTTCCTGTGGCTTATTTAGTAAAAATACAAGCATGCCACTTGAAACACAGGAAATCAGAGAAGAAAGCAGAGCAAGCCAGTTCTGTGGCTGACACCCTGCTACCCCTGGCAGTCCTCACATGTTATGTCTGCAAAATCAGGTGCTTGGCTGAGAATGCTTTTTTTTTTTTTTTTTTTTTTTTTTTAATCTAGGTAACTGCTATTTAAATGTTTTTACCCAAGTGAGTCAGTAAAGTGGTAAATTTGATTCACCACTGGGACAGACTTTCTTTTTAAATAAAAAGTGACTTCTGTTTCATATTGAAAGCTGTACATGTTTTCTTTCTCGGTACAAGCAGTAAAAACTAAGCCTGGGGAATACCAGAAAAAAAAGGAATTTATTAAAAGAAGATCTAGGGCTGGAGAGATTGCTCAGTGGTTAAGGCACTTGCTCACAAAGTCTGATGGCCCAGGTTTGAGTCTCCATACCCACATAAAGCCAGATGCACAAAGTGGCTCATGTGTCTGAAGTTCGTTTGTAGCAAGAAGGCCCATTTTCTCTGTCTCACTCCCTCTTTGTCTTTCTCTCTGTGCTTTCAAATAAATAAATATTTTTAAAGAAAGAAGACCTAGAAGCTTATGGATTTTTGGAAAGACTGTAGTACTAAGCTTAGAAATAGACATACAAGCAGGAAATTGCATAGCTGATACCATAGAAGGGTCATTACACACAGACCAGAGGTTTATATTAGGTGTCTCCTCAGTTACTCTCCTTATTTGTTGAGATAGGATCTCTCACTGAACTTTAACTGCCATGATTCAGCTAGACTAGCTAGCTAAAGAGCATTAAGGGATCTACCTGTCTCCGCCTTCCCAGGGCAACCGCATTACAGGTGCAAGCCACCATGCTTGGCTTTTATGTGGGTGCTGGGGAACCAAACTCAGGTCCTCATGGCTGTGTGGCAAGCACTTAACCCACTGAGCCATGTCTCCAACCCTAAATGTGAGCTTTGACCCTGCTGGGCTGTTTAGAATAGGTGTTTGGTACAAAAATACTCATAATTTGTAAGAGATTGAGGAGAAAAAGCTAGACCCCTCCTGAAAGTAGAGCTCTAAGCTACAGCTACACCTGAGGTCAGGAGCACATAGCATTGAGCACCAACCCTGTACCTGGTAAGGGACCCAGAAGGTCTGTGGTTCCCTCTCTTCCTGCCATGAAATGTGGAGGCTTTGGGCTCCAGTTTTGCTTGCTCACAACATCTGCTGATGGCACAGGCAGAGGCCCACAGGGGACTCTGCTATTTACTAATGGAACAATTAAATTAAAACCAACAACTAAAATTTCCCTTAAATGAAAACACCCAAATGCCTCCCTCCAGGCAGGAATTATGCTTTTTTAGTTCACAAAGATTTTTTAAAATATATTTTGTTTATTTATTTGCAAGCAGAGAAAGAGAGAGAGAAGAGAGGCAGACACAGAGAGAATGAGCATACCAGGACCTCTAGCCACTGCAAACGAACTCCAGATACATGTGCCCCTTGTGCATCTGGCTTACCGGGATCCTGTGGCTTGGCAGGCAAACGCCTTAACCGCTAAGTCATTTCTCCAGCCCCCACAAAGATTTTATGAGGGCCAATAAATTAATGTTTTCAGCAATGGTTGAGAACCCTGGATAAATTTCTCCATTGTGTGCTTTAGAAATTAATAAAGACTTACAGGTTATTGAGATATTGACCTGAAATACACAAAACAGAAATATAAACTAAAGGAGTACCATGAATCACTTTCAACGTGGCTAGCATGACTGAGGAACTGACCTGTAAATTTTGTTAATCTTAATTAAAATTTAAATGCAAATACCACTGTGACTATTGGATACATATTATATAGTGCAGCATTAAAACAGTCACTAAATAGGAACATTTAATATTTAAAGGTACCTGCCCAAGCTATATCCTGATAATCACAATAACTATAGCATCTCATTGGCCAAATAAATTTTGCAAATAACATGTTTCCTTCAGGACATATGAAGTTTAATAAAATGTTAAGTAAATCTAAGCAAGATCTCTCATTACTATTATATATGACATTAATATGCATTGTTCATATCTGAAAACGGGCCATTGTATGCAGGCTTTTTCAGTATTTTTAATTTTTCTTTATTTATTTGAGAGAGAAATAGCAGAGAGAAAGAGAGAGAGAGAGAATGGGTGCACCAGGGCCTCCAGCTGCTGCAAACAAACTCCAGATGCATGTGCTCCCTTGTACATCTGGCTTATGTGGGTCCTGGGGAATCAAATCTGGGTCCTTTGGCTTTGTAGGCAAGCACCTTAATCACTAGGCCATTTCTCCAGCCCCCTTTTCAGTATTTTTTCTAAACTTCCTTAGTTTTGGAATCTCTTTTATCGACAGAATATCTATTAACATTTCCTGTAAAGGTGAAATAATCTGAAGTTCATTTGAGAATGCTGGTATGGGGAAAAGACATAATGAAACATCAGACCTACATAGTGATACTACTGAAATGAGCCTGTGTCATAATATAGCCTGAGAACTTAATGATATGCATTATTTTGAAGTCAATGTCCTTTCAATCACTATTCTTCATTACTTATACCTCAAGGATGAGAGAATGGACAATTGGCACCAGAACTTTTATTAGTCCTGTGTCCCATATACCCAAGGAGGTAGGTGACATATGGAGCATATTAAGTAGTCATGAAATATATAAAAAATGTATTTTAAAAGATGTCGATTGAACTTCTAAAATGAAACCACTAAAATCTAGAATGGAAAGCTCCTAGAGGGATGAATGACACATTAGACACTGCAGGAGGAAATATTGGTCAACCTAAGGTAATAGGATGAGGAAGAACAGGAGGAGGAGGTGTGACGGGGGAGGAGGAGAAACTACCTAAAACGAGGCACAGAAGAAAATGCTTTAAAGTGAACCCATTGAGGCAACTGGATGAAGGCTAACACACATGTACATGGAATCTCAGAATAAGAGGTGAAACGCTTGGAGTAACAAAAGAAACATCTGAAGAAATGATAACCAAAATCTTTCCAAAGATGATGTAATTTATAGATCCACAGAGCTGAGATCTACAACCCCAAACTCGGAAACAAGAAGAAAACTCCTTAAGGTACATTATCATCCAATTGCTTAGCACCAGTTGTAAAGTGACCAACCTGAAACGTAGCATCAGGACATGGAAGAGAGTCTTTCCCAAACTGAAGAAAGTGTAGCCACCATCACTCTTCCTATGAAGAATCTTGGTCTCACTGTTATTTTCCAGGGACAGCAGAATGTGTTCTTGGCTTCCCCTACTTCTCAATCCTTTCCTCCCAAGCTGCTGTAGTTCTGCTGGGAGACATCTGACCATAGCAACCTTGGAAGTCAAGGTCAGTACTATGAGAGTTCACAGAAGATAGAATTGCACATACATATGGTAGAGATAGACCTAGAGTTAGAGACATTTAGAGATCTACATGGTAGAGATGGAGATAGAAGAAATAGAGATGACAGAGATGGTGGAGAAAGAACTAGACATGATAGGAATGGTAGAGATGGATATAGACATGATAGACACAAAGATAGAGATTAGAAAGATAAGGAGTGATATATCAAAGGGTTGTTAGAAGGATTTGTCACGTGCAATTGTGGAGGCTGTTTAAGTCTTCTCTGAGAAGCTGTTGGTGACCTGGTGCTGGAACCTGAAGCCCAGGGATGGCAGTTGGGAAGGAAAGAGATATAAACTGGAAGCAAAAAAAAAAAAAAAAAAAAAAAAAAAAAAAAAAAGACAAGGTGAAACCCACAAGCATGAGCTGGAGACCACAAAGGTGGATCAAAGTCAATATCCTTGTGGTATCTGACCTTGTTAGTGTACATGACCCACGGAAGTGAACACCATCATGGACCTAATGCACACCAAGAAATGGAAGAAGCTGGAGAAGGGTTGGTGAGAAGGATCCTTGCCTCAAACTAACACAGTGAGCCAGCAGGTGAGTGACAAGGTGTGTGACCTATGTATGTAGGACCACTATTTGACTTGTTCCTCACAAATCTCCCAGAAGAATCTATTCTGTGGTATATCCTAACCCAACGAATGGGGAAAAAAATTAGGTAAATATAATACAAGCTAAATTCAACCAAGGTAAATTGACACATGATTAAAAAAACAAACAAACAACAATAACACAGAAACTATAAAAGTCACTTAAGGGATAAGGCAGAATTTTAGTTGCCCATGCTCTTTCTGGTCCCGATTAGAATTGATGATCAAAAATGTTTCTTTGGGTAGTCTCCCTGAGTTTGTCACATGGTGAATTGTTTTGTAATCACTTTTCCCTGTATTTAGAATCCTTCTTGAACACTGTGACAAATTTACCATGCACAAGTGGCCCAAGTTGACAGGCCACTTTTATTTGACAGGCCACATGTGGGATTAAAACATATTTACCAGAGAACACAAACTCACTAAATGATGCCAAAAGAAGATTGCATTTCTATTTGTGGAGTTGCGCTCTCAATATGCAAGCAAACTATAGAATAAATAATGCGTTAGTTATGATCTCACCACAAAAGAACTTGAACAAAGTCAACTTAAGGGAAGAAGAGTTTATTTTGGCTTATAGTAAGTGGCTACATTAAGTGGTAGGGAATGCAGATGGCAGGAATTTGTAGCAACTAGTCACCTTCAGTCCACAGTGAGGAAGCATAGTGACAAATTCTGGTACTTAGCAAGCCCCCTCCATTTTATACAGTCTAGAACCCCAGCCCATGGAATTATCCTGCCCACCATTAAAGTGAGTTTTCCCTCCTCAGTTAACATAATCAAGGTCATCACTTATAGATCTGTCTACAGGCTAACTTAATCTAGGTGTGGTAGTTTGATTCAGGTGTCCCCCATAAACTTATGTGTTCTGAATGCTAGGTATCCCAGCTAATGGCAATTGGAAATTAAAGCCTACTGGAGGCAGGGTCTGGTTTTGGGTGGGCTTATGGGTGTCATAGCCAGTTTCTCCATGCCAGTGTTTGGTACACTGTCCAGTTGTCCACCCAATGTTGGCCAGGAGGTGATATCCACCCTCTGCTCATGCCACCATTTTCCCCTGCCATCATGGAGCTTCCCCTTGAGTCTGTAAGCCAAAATCAACCTTTTTCCCACAAGCTGCTCTTGGTCGGGTGAGTTCTGCCAGCAATACAAACCTGACTGCAACAGTAAAGTTGGTATCAGAGGAGTGGGTTTGCTGCTAGACGCCTGACTGTGTGTCTTAGGCCTTTTAGAGCTGATTTGCAAGAGGAATGTGGAAGGATTTGAAATCTTGGCCTAAGAAATGCCTGGCAATGCTGTTAAGTATAGCTTAATGGACTATTCTGGACAGACTTGAAAGACCTGAATGCAGTAAGAACTATGGACTATGAGGTTTGGTTTATGAGGGTGAGAAAGAGCTTTGCCTGGACTGGGCTAGAAGTAATTTGTGTGAGAGGCTTGCTGGTATGCTTGTGTCCTGAGAACTTTTGCAGAGTTTCTTTGTGTAGAAATTGACTGGTGTGAACAGAGGGATATGGCCAGAAAACAATGAAATCTTTGGGCCAAAACTTCTGCCTGTTCAGCTATAACTATATGAGAGATTACAACCTTTGAGATTGGGCCAGCTGACTTGCATTGTAACCACAGAAAGAATGCAATCTTTTTAAGGGGCCGGAATGCTGTAGGAGTGTCCTGTTCTTCAAAGTCTGCTTTATTTCCCCCCCTGGATTAACAAATTGGCACCTCACTTGGTATTATGGAGTATGAGAAATGCAGAAAGAGAGGGTCATGTGTTTGGGAAACAGCCATGGGCAGTGTGGAGCAGGTTTGCTGGATTGATTGCATGGAGACCCAATGGAGCCATGAGGATGGACCATGGGTTGCAGTGGAGATCCAATGGATATGCTGGGACCACGAGATGGCTTCTAAAGAGAGCTGCCAGGCCCAGATGAAGTTTTCTATGACAGTGAGTAGCCTGGCTGGAGGGGCGGAATTGGAACTCCAGAGACTTGTTGCTGGTTAGAATTATAGGACTTGGAGATTTGTCACTGACTAGAGTTGTTGGACTTGGAGCTACAGAGTTTGATGTTTGCCCTGGTTGTTTTAAATCTTGCATTGGTTGAATATTTCTTTTCTCTGCCCAATGCCATCTTTTGCAGTGTGAATGCTTATTCTGTGCCATTATGGTTTTTCAGTTTGCCTTTTCTTTTCTTTTTTTCTTTTCTTTTCTTTTTTTCTTTTCTTTTCTTTTTGTTTCTTTTCTTTTCTCTTCTTCTCTTTTCTTTTTTCTTTTCTTTTTGTGTATTATGTTTCAGTTAAAAGACCTCAGACTATGTGAATGTTTGAACATCATTAGGTTGATAAAAATCTATGGGGACTTTTTTTTCCCCCAAGGTAGAGTCTCACTCTAGCTCAGGCTGACCTGGAATTGACTATTTAGTCTCAGGGTGGCCTCGAACTCATGGCGATCCTTCTACCTCTACTTCCCAAGTGCTGGGATTAAAGGTGTGTGCCACCATGCCAGGCTATTTCTATGGGGACTTTTAAAGTTGGACTGAATGCATTGCATTTTACATCATGGATGGTTATCAGTTTATGGCGGCCAGGGACAGAATGTAGTGATTTTATTCATGTGCTCCCCATAAACTTATGTGTTCTGAATGCTAGGTTCCCCAGCTGATGGCAATTGGAAATTAATGCCTCCTGGAGGCAGTGTACTGTTGGGGGAGGGCTTATGGGTGTGATAGCCAGTTCCCCATGTCAGTGTTTGGCACACTGTCCTTCTGTTGTCCACCTGATGTTGGCCAGGAGGTGATGCCCACCCTCTTCTCATGCCATCATTTCCCCTTGCCATCATGGAGCTTCCCATCAAATCAAAATAAACCTTTTCCCCACAAGCTGCTCTTTGTTAGGTGTTTTCTGCCAGTAATGTGAACCTGTCTGCAATACTAGGAAATCCCTGGAAGGTGATTCTAGAGCTTATGAAGTTGACAATCAATATAAACTGTAAGTTTATTGAACTTGAATCATAGCTGTCTCAAAAGCATGGTTTTTCCAAGTAAGAATTCTTGAGGTGCATTTAGCCCGATGAAGGAAGAGCTCACTGGTGACAAGAATTACCCAAACCTTCTCTGGCTTTTGCTCACGAGTCATTTCCAAGAAATCTAGAACCAGTTTACATGGGACCTCAGAGTGTCTCCGTAGTGTTAAAATTGGTAAGAGTGGTGGAAAGAAAACCTTCTCCCTGTTGACTAGCTGTCAGGATGCTGGAAAGACCTATGCAGCCTATTGGGGAAGAAAAGTCATCAATGTTCATAACCAGCAGTGGACCCTGCAAATTTTATAGCTAGCCAGTCAGGCCAAATATACCAACTGGGGCAATGGTGACATGGCTGTTATGAGGAAAACCAGCTGTTCTCGATTGAACTTGAGGCCAGCTACATGAGAGGGAATTCATGTCGGGTACTGAAAATCTAATCAAAAGCCTATAGCTGGGCTGGAGAGATGGCTTAGCAGTTAGGCGCTTGCCTGCAAAGTCAAAGGACCCAGGTTTGATTCCCCAGAATCCACGTAAGCCAGATGCACAAGGGGACTCATGTACCTAGGGCGTTCATTTGCAGTGGATGGAGGCCCTGGTGTGCCCATTCTCTCTCTCTCTCTCTACTTGCCTGTTTCTGTATCTCTCTCTCAAATAAATAAATAAAAATAAAATATTTTTTTAAAAAAGCCTATAGCTGAGAAGGTCATGAGCCCTGGTTAGGGGGGAAAGTCAACTACTCTTGTATGATTAAAAGGATATATTATGCCCATCAAACTGTTTATTATTATGCCCATATATTAATACTACTCTCACTTTTGGTTAGAGAAACTTCTCTTTTTAGATGGTGGTGACCACTGGGGAAGAGTCAGAACTCCCAAAAGTCCTGAGAAGTGACAGTGGTGCTCAGCACTAGGAGACATCTCTATCACACCCTCCGAGGCACAGAGACCATTGTGGAAGAAGTAGTGGGAAAAAATGATAAGATGGGGAGGAGTGCTTTGCAATACTGTCTTCCAGACACAGACTGGCCATGGTATTCACGATCACACAGTGTCTGATGCTAACTACACAAGGCCTGCATAATGGGAGGAGGACATGATGACATCAAAATAGAATGGAAAAGAAGAGATTCAGTGGAGGAAGGAATAGGGAGGGAGAAAGGGGAGGATTGTGGCAGGGGATTATGACCATGGTATACTGTCTATATGTATGAAATCTGTCAATAAAAAATAATAGAAAAGAGTGTTGGCCAGAGTTCTTCAAAGACATTGTGACCAAAGGGCCCTTTGTGTGTCAGAGTAGACTACACTCAAATAATCTGAGTGAGTGCAACTAGTCATTCTTGGTATTCCTAGAGGAGGAGCAATATCTGGTCAAGGGATGCCTGCTAAGAACATTGGAGATCAGCTGGCAGCCAAAGCAGGTGAGGATGGGGATGGACATGGGAACTTCTCTTTAGGATCATGGTTTCTGAAAACAGAGTGAGAAAACTGCACATGCCGCCACCACCACCATCACCTTCATGAAAGGGGCAGAGTACACTGTCATAAGAAGAGCTCTAACTTCTAAGTGCTGAGAAGACAAAAAGCCATAAAGACAGAGCGAGGTCATCCAAGGGCCACTGGGTTCACAAGATCTGTGTTCCTTAGCTGCTAGCTTTTCATTATTAATGCAAAAACCTGATATAACGAAGCTATTTAAAAAACAAAGGGTTGCTTTTCTCACTGTTTTGGACATTCCAGTCCATGATCAAACAAACACATTACTTTAGGCCTCTTTTTGGAGCACCTATGGCAATGGAAAAAGCATATTGCTTGTTACTGGTAGTCTGTTGGTGTTTCCAGGTTCTGGGTGTCTTGCTAAAGAAGTGAAAAAAGGCACACACAGGTAGTAGGTACACATAGCAAAAACTTTATTAAGAGCAAAGCAATAGTTAAGGTTTGAATTCATTGCCAAAAGCACATTTTTAAGACACTTGAGTGGAGAGTGCTCAAGGGCCCCAGGAAGTTGTCTGGGTCTTCTCATAGGATTTTTAGGGGGGAATGTATCAGTTTCTAGGGTCATAGGTTGGATGATTCTAAGATGTCATTGATGGGCTCGGGTTATATGCCATTTTCTCTATTGTGCATGCTCCTTCCCATGGTGCATCTGGTTTTAATCATATGTATGCCCAGCTATCCATAGAAATAGGGTAAACAGGGGTTTTTGCACAGACACCCAGAACCAGTCCAAATCTGAGTGACCCCTGCTGTCCCTGTACCGGATCTAAGAACATATTTGAATACTACTGGTTGTTTAGAGGAGGAGAAATGTAGTTCATTGTTCGGAGTGGGCAGCAATACAATGCAATACAGGTTTCGTAGAGCATTGCTGGTAAGAAGGGTGTGCTTGCTGCTTAAGCCAAGCAGTGTCTGGGGTGGCTAAACTATCCCTGATGCTTGCCTGTCTCAATATGGCAAAGTCAAATCATTCACCTCCTGGCCAGGGAGCAACGAGAGGAGACCAGGGTCTCCCTAATCCCTTTTGAGGACTGTCCCCTTTCCTCCACTAGTGATCTAAAGATCTTCTACTAAAACCCATCTCTTAAAGGTTCCACCATTTCCCACTAGTAACCCACAGGCTGGGGACTAAGCCCATCACACCCATAGACCTTTGTGGAGACAATCCAGACCAAAACGACATCAAGATCCAAGGAGCCTTGGGACGTTCTCGTGCTACTGGGCAGAAGTGACGCAAGGGCGCAATGCTGCACTTGCCCACAAGAGGATACACACATCTGGATTTCGTTCACAGCAGCTGAGAGACTGCTGGCACGCCCATCTCTATCTGTCTCCCTCTCCCTCTCTGTCTCTCTCTCCAAAAAAAAAAAAAAAAAAAAAAAAGGCTTAGCCAGGCACAGTGGGGCTATTCCAGCTACCCAGGAATTTCAGGAAAACAATCACTTGAGCCCATGCAGTCACGATGAGACTGGGCACCATTGTGAGATCCTGTTTCTTAGGGTCTCTTTATTAATTTAGTGCATGTGGAGTCATGGGAATTGAACTCAGAGCCTTGAAATACTACATAAGCACACTGTCACTGAGTCACATCCTCACCCTTAAGTCTTTTAAAGAAAATTTCATGTCTTTCCTTATTTTTTCTATTCATCCTTCTTGTTAACTTTTTAATTGATATTTTATGCATGTATATAATGTATTTTGATCTTATTACTCCCATACCTTCTCTTGTCTCCCTCCCCCCAACTCCTTCTACTGAATTCCTTCTTTCTGACTAGCCCTTCTACTACTTTTGCTTTTCCCTTACTCATTACCTATGATGGCATGTTGATGAGCTCAATCTTGTGCAGGTAACAACAGCTACTGTGACATCATGAATACAACAGACATGTCATGACTAGGAGATGGCATTTCAAAGAATTCCTCCCCCCCCCATAATCTTCTGGCTATTACATTACCTCATCTTCTCCAATGTTCCCTGAGTCTTATATGTGGTGATACAGATGTTTCATTTAACAATGAGCACTCCAATAACTCCATCTCAGCACTCTGATGACTTTTGAGTCTCCCCAGTAGACATCACCAACTGCAAAAAGAAACTTCTCTGACCAAATGTGAGAGCAGCACTAATCTATGAGCATAAACATAAACATGTAATGGCCAATTTGATGGGCATAACATACCCATCTGGCTAACAAACAGCTTAATAGCTTCCCTCCTAGGGCCTATGACTTCCCCAGCCATAGGTTTTCGACTTTAAATTTCAGCACCAGGCATGAGTTTCCTCCCATGGAACAGACTTCAATCCAATTAGAGAACAGCTAGTTACTCATGTAACAGTCATGCCACTATTGCACCAGTAGGCACATCTTGCCTGTAAATCAGGATTCACCACTGGGTCAGGTTGTTGATGACTTTTCTCCCTCAGCATCCTGCAAAGCCCTTCCATCACTATGGCAGCTAGCAAGCGAGGAGGAAGCTTCAAGCTCAGTTCCAGCTTGATTTCTTTTATTGTCTTGCAATCATAGAAAATTCATCCTCAGTTTCTTGTCAGCAGAGTTCTTCTGCTGGTTTCTAAAGTTCTGTAAGACACCTTACTCCATTTTTCAACTTCTCACATTACTTAATGATCTAACCTGCCTGAATAGACTCTGGCAATTGCCCAGCACTTCACAAGTAATCAATGGTTTTTAAATGATCAGCTTGTTGCTGCCCAGATCCATTATGTAAGACTGATGGCCATGGACTGACTGAATTCCATCATCAAGTGTGTAAGCAGGTCATCCTCTATAGCCTTGTGGGGCACTGAAGCCCATATATGTCCTACTGAAGCATACGGTAATTCTGCTAACTGCTTTGTTTGAAGACCTAACTCAGGCCTGAGGGATTTGCCTTCATCCTAGTCACTGGGGATTGATGAGTTCGCTTGGATCCCCGTGTTGGCAAAAGTTCTTCTTCCAGGCTTTCCAAGTGCATGGCCCAACGTTTAACAACTAAGCAGGGGCAGACCTTGCCTGTGGATGTAGGTTATCTCAGCTGTTTGTAAAGCAGCTCTGAGTATAATTTCTACACTATCATCTTGGAGTAGTCTGCCTGCTTTTTCGCCTACAATAACATTGGTGCTAGTCTGAGATGTTAGCCCCTCCTTCAAATGAGAGCATCCTAGCATACTGCTTAAATCCTATGAAATTAGTAGTTAGGTAGGAAATTCACATTGCTAGAGGAGTTTAAGGAAAGCCCAGACAACTTGGACAAGAGTCTATAACCATGAGATTGTCTTCAGCATCTTCCTTCCAGCTAAGTGCATAAGCTCCATTCAGGGAGTGTGGGAGTTGGGATTCACATTCTTCTGCCCCATTAACATTTACTCAATGTCAGTTTGGCAGGTGTGTTGGTTTGAGTTAGGTGACCCCCATGGAACTCATGTTCTGAATGCTTGATTCCCAGCTGGCAATTTGGGAGGTGGAGCCTTGCTGGAGAAGGTGTGTTCTTGGGGGTGCCAGAACTCAACTCCTTCTCCTGCTGTTGTTTTCCATCTTCTTTGGCAAGGAGGAGATGTCCAGCCTCTGCTCTACCATCGTTTCCCCTGCCATCATGCAGCATCCCCTCGAGACTAAGCCAAAATTAAAACATTCTTCCCATGAGCTGTTTTTGGTCCAGTGCTTTGTGCCAGCAATAGCAAAAACTTTTTTTTTAACAGTTTATTTACTTATTTATGTATTTGCTTATTTGAGAGAGTTGGAGAGAGAGAGAGAGAGAGAGAGAGAGAGAGAGAGAGAGAGAGAGAGAATATGAGAATGAGCACGTCAGGGCCTCCAGCCACTGCAAATGAACTCTAGACATATGTGCCATTTTGTGCATCTGGCTTACATGGGTCCTGGGAAATCAAACCTGAGTCCTTTGGCTTTGCAGGCAAATACCTTAACCACTAAGTGATCCCTCCAGCCCAGTAGCAAAATCTTTTGCATGAATTGTATTAAAATGATTTATCTGCCACCTTTGGTAGACTTTAAACCTCCACCTTAAGGTCAAGAACTCTATTCTTCCTTAAGAGGTTTACATCAATACTTGAAGAGTGACTGTTAAATAAGTCCAATACCCAGCAGATAGCTCACTGCTGTTGGCAGCAATGGATAAGGAAACTCACTGGAAAGGGAGGGGATCATAGAACCCAGGCAAGTCATAGATTAGAGCATTTTATTACACCTGTCAGGAGCCAATAAAAATAATTCAGTTGCATGATGGACTTTTGCAATGGCCACTGTTTGGTTTTGGCATATGAAAGTTGATTTCTTCTGATTCCTAGATTGAACCCGTAATTGGAGAGTGATTTTTAATTGTGCCAACTTAATTGGATCTGGAATTGCCTAGGAGTCACACCTTTCAGCAGGTCTGTGAAGGTAGATCCAGGGTCAACTAAGGAGGGGAGTCTTTTTCTCACAGTGGGTGGAACTTCCCAGAGGCGGCCTGAGGAAAAGCTAGTGCTGCCTGCCTGCCCACACCTCTTGCTGGTGATGCATCTATCCTGTTGTGGCTGGTGCCAAACTCTTCTCCCCTTAGAACCTACTTATTTTTGCCTTTCCAGCATGGAGAGAAGGTGGCAGCTCTCCAGGAACATTCCAGGGATTCAGGGCCAAACTGGGATTGCTGAGACTGGGCAACTACCAGGTTTTGAGCCTCTTTAGCGTGCAAAGAGCCATCCCTGGGACCACTTAGCTCATATTGTGTAAACCAAGCTAATGAGTCCCTTTTACAGAATGCATTAATTCTACCAGCTGTCCCTCTAGAGAACCCTGACACAGGGATCAGCAGACTGAACACTGACAATGACACCTCCCAGTAGAAGAACTCCATAGAGCTTGAAATAAAATGAAAAAGTTTTAAAACTAGAAGTTCTTTCATTGAAAAATGGTTTGTAAAGTGTTGTTAAATTGATGGTATTAGTACATCACATGGTAGAATAAAATATATAATCATTGTATAAAGTTCCAGAAACACTTTATTTAAAAATGGAGCTGTAAATGCATAACAAAAAACGTAAGTAATAAATGTAACAAAAATAAATAAGGAGAATAATGTATTCATACAAAATAAAAATAACATAGCAAAAGGCCAAATGTTTATAATTGAACAAAACTGTGTAAACAAATAAGAATGTAAGTTAATTGAACAATTTCCTAAACTCACCTCTTCCTTCCATGTAGATATAACCAGTACCAAACATTAAATAAAGGTGGGAAAGTGGTGACTATTTTGTTTTAACATTTTTGTCAAGTGGATTGACCCTGTTTTAATGCTTTACTTGTTTGTTCAAAGCATTTCTCTTTCCTTTTACTTTCTTTAAAATCATTTTTTAGCCTTCCTTTATTAGGAATGAGAATTTAGGTTTGTAAGAATAGTTAATTTTTCTTCTTAAGAAAAATATGAGATCATTATATAACAACTTTGTTTACATGTCTACAAAAAGATTTTGCATTTTTGTTAACTGATCCAACAGTACAGGACTTCTTAAATCCTGTAAAGCTTTGAACTGTATAGTTTTTTTTCTTAAATAAATGTTGCATGTTATTGCTAAAATATTAAAATCATTTCATAAAAGTCACAAAAGTTGCAGTTTACCCTTTATAGACTGACGGGATCAAAGGGAAAATCCAGGACTATGAATAATAATATTTAACAGAATTAATGATTTACCGAAATTATTGTGTTCTGGAAACACAAAAGTAATCCCTTTAAGACTTATCCAAATTGTGAACTTATACTGGATAAAGAACAAAAACAAACAAACAAACAAAAAACAACTTTACAGAAGATATTTTTCATAGGCTGTTCAAAAGCCACAAGCCCAAAGCCTTTGTTGTCGTCATCTTGCAGGGTCCTTACAACTATGTAAGACTGACATAGTATTTACTATCGGGTCCTATGGGGAGACACACAGAAGCAACTCAATGCTTGGGAGTGACACTATCTACTAATCTTATGACTATTGGTTTTCCAAGTTTCCTAATGAAGAAAATTTTAATCTCATGATCATTTCAAGGGGATTTTTTTTCCTCAACTGTTACATATAAACTGGTAGCACAGGACAAATATACATGTTCTTAGTTTTAAAAATATACTCCACCTAAACTATCTATCTAGTTTAATCTTTCTAGCTTTCATTTAATCTAAAAGGAGAGACAAAATTTCCATTTTTAAAAAATGAAAAAAGTGCCAAATTATCTTTTTGAACGTGGAGTAAAACACTGTGGGGTTAAAACCAATACAGTATTGTCAATTTCCTATGTACAAAAAAAGACAGTTAGTCATTATTGATATACAGATATGTCCACCAATTACTCCCAGTAAATCTTAGTGCAAACATAATAGTTAATTTCGGTAAACCCCAAGACAAATTACTTACCAACAGTTATATAAATTAATTACATGTGTGTTGGAAAATTTTAGGACAGAATGTTGTGAAAGGTCTGCTTTACTATAGAGAGCAGTATCTCATGGTGTCCAATGGTAATGAATAATAATATAAATCCTATCATTAAGCAAATTGAGTGGCTTAACAAATCTGTACAGCTGAAGAGGAAGTCCGTTGAGGGAACAGCTTGGCACAGGAGACACCAGGGCTCAGAGATTCTGGATATTTAGTTTGCTTGCAGGTCACAGCATGGCTTAAAAAAACACAAAATCTATGAAGTGAAAGAAGGCAATGGTAAAATTCAATCTAAATATCATAAAACCACAAAGGCAACACTGCTACAATCCACTTTTTGCTCTGTGTGCATCAAGAGATTAAGTGGACTGTAAAGACTGGCGTGACACTATATCATAGGTAAAATATAAATAAAATGAAGAAGACAAGGATAACAAGATTGTTGTGGACCAAGCTGTCTTGTTTTGTATGTCAACACTATGCTGCTTCCAATATTTCTTGTCATTCCACAGGTAATTATTTTTTTAACAAACAAGAGAAAGTCATTCATGTACTGTAATGTCTTCCTCTTCTCCTTCAGGGTTGAACCTATTAAAATGTATACTGAAATCAGCCTCTGATTCGGCATTCTCAAACTCTGCTGAGATGGAGGCTGCTGCAGGGTGCAGAGCCCTGGCTTCTGGCTGGCCAGGTGTCTGTGTCTGACCCGGACTGCCGAGGTTATTCACAGGACTGGACTTCTGATTTGGTGGAGATGGCAAGATAGCATTGGGAAATCCCATATTGTTAAGAGCCTCCAAAGTTCCATCTGGGTCAATCATGGCATTGATCGCTGAAAGAAATAAAGAAGCAGCGTATAAAAGATGTGATTCTATAGGGCTGGAGAGATGGCTCAGTGGCTAAAGGTGATTGCTTGAAAAGCCTGACCACTCAGGTTCCATTCCCCAGTACCCACATAAAGCCAGATGCACAAAGTGATGCATACATCTAGAGTTCATCTGCAGTGGCAGGAGACCCTGGGATATCCAATTTCTCTGTCTCAAATAATGTTTTTTTTTTTTTGTTTGTTTTTTACAGATGTGATTTTATTCTTAGTGAAATTTGGAAATACTTCACTATCGGTGTGCATATGACTTTAAAATGTGTCTAGTTGTCCAATATTGTACTTAACACCTGCTTTAAAAATTCTGTGGCAAATTTATATTATAGATTATACAGACCTAAATACTACTCCTGAGTTCCTTATGGACATTTCACTGACTGTAAAAAGATTAGTTATTTGGAGGTGCAGAGTTCAGGAAAGAGATTTCTGAAATTTGCTTTCACTAATACAAGAAGATAGTAAAAACACAGGTCATGATTTTTAATACCTAGTCCTGGTGCTATTGATCTCTCAAAGAATTGGGGATCAGTTGCTAAAGTAGAGGTCAGAGTCACCTCAAGGTAGGTACTGGCAACCGTGTGTAACCCCTGAGTCATAAGTGTCCCAGCAGAGCCTATATATATTCATATTCTAAGGCAGCTCCTAGGTCAAACACACCTTGCTCCTCCATGACAGTGGACAGTGAAAGACCAGCTTTCAATACAAAAGAAGTTTTCAGGCAGTAATATTCAACTTGACAAGGAGATGAGTAAGGAGTTGGGAGAAGATGCATAGCAGTTATAAGAATCATTTAAGAGGCTTTTCAAGAATACACCTCCATTCTAACAGCTCACCATCACTGTGTCAGCAACCCACTGTCACAGGGGTTTATCAAAGCCAGTACACCAATGGGCCTGGGAACCAACATATTATGGCACTAGGGACACTTCTAGGTCAAGACATACTGGCATCAATACATGTTGCAGATCTGACAAAAACTCAAACCATGTTTCTGTTAAAGTTTAGGAGGCAAACAATATCTCTCCTCTTCCCACCCCTCTGTTATTATGTATGTGATCAAGGCTAGCCTTAAGTTCACAATCCTGTAGCTACCGTCTCCCTGGCGCAGGAATTCTATGCATGCAACATCATACCCAACTCTACTTTCTCTTCTAGTCACTACTGTGGATCATCTAAGTAACTTGTATTTGTATTAGTATAAACCTGCTGGTGGGAATGCAAACTGGTACAACCACTATTGAAATCAGTATGGAGATTCCTGAAAAACATGAAAATAGATCTGCCATTTGATCCAACTCTACCACTACTGGGCATATAACCTAAGGATTCCACTCTACTACAGAGACACTAGCTGTTTGTAGCAGCTCTAGAATAGTGGCAAGAAAAAATGAAATAATGAAATTTGCAGGAGTTAGAAAAATATCATTCTAAGCAAGGTCACACAGACACAGAAAAACAAATATATGAGGTTCCTAACTAGGATCAAATGGAGAAGAGGGCAAATGGTAGTTAACACCAGGAGTATGGGCATAAAACTAGAGTGAGACCAGGAAAGAGAAGAAATATGGTGGGAAGAGAAGAGAGGTTTCCTGATAGGTTGGGGGAAGAGAATGAATGTTGTTAGTGGAGGGGATTTGGAATGGTAGCAGTGGGGAAGGTGGGCATGGAATTACACAAAAATTAAGCTAATGTTAAGAATCAGTTCATGGAAACCCTCATTATGACTAGCATTTGAAAGATATAACCACCAATAAAGGGGAAGGGAGGATAGTCTGGACAGAAGGTGGAAAAAGCTTAACCTTAAAACCATGGACTCTGGCTTGTAAATCCAAGGCCCAGAGTTGAGTTACTCTCACAGTGAGGTGTTGGCCTGGGAGACCCACTAAGTCCCCCAAACAGTGTAGGCCATTGCCCAAACCTATCAGAACTAAAAGGTAAGACCCCCATTGCCGAAGACACCACACACTGTGGTCACATAACATCGGACTACCATGCTGGAATTGAAAGGGAAACTAGCTCCCTCCTGGCTAGCCTTCACAGTGCTGGAGAGCCCTATGGGAATTGCTGGAGGACAACGGTCACCAATAGCATGAATAAGCAGGGACCCTGCAGACGACAACAACCAGCTGGATAAGAAGTACACACTTGCCAAATAGTGGCACATAGCCTCTATGGGTAACCAACTGTTCTCTGATTAGACATGAGTCCACTCAGTGGGAGAGAACTCATATCTGGTACTGGAAACCAAATCAGAATCCCGTGGTCAGGAAAGAGTAGGTTGGCACACCAAAGATCTCCTAAACAACTATGCATTCCCTTTAACCTAAGCTGCTCTCACTCTTGGTTGGAGAATTTGCTTTATTTTATAGATGGCAGAGAAAATGGAGAGCCTAGATTCATTGATAAGAAGATAGCTGACTGCCCACCATGAGACTTGCCACCTCTACCACATCTGCTAGGGCCCAGGAGAAACTGCAGAGAAAGCAACATCATGAATACTACTCTTACTGCTAGCCAGTCAACCAGCTCTAGGGTGATGGTGACAGACATAAAGATTAATCAAAACCTATGAAAGATGCTACAAAGAACTCAACACTAAATCAGACTGTCAACAGGCCTGTCAACTTTGCGAAAAAGGAGGCAGAAAGACTGTAAGAGCTATGGAGTGGGTGCCCTGAGGCACAGTCAGCCCCCAGCTATCCCACAGGGACTGACTGAGGCCTTCATGACCACAGTGATTACTATAACCCTACAGAGGAGGGCCCCCAAGGTAACAGTAGTTGGGGCGAGGGAATAAAAGTATATAACCTGGGCTGGAGAGATGGCTTAGCAGTTAAGGTGCTTGCCTATGAAGCCTAAGGACCCAGGTTCAATTCTGTAGTACCCACGTAAGCCAGAAACACAAGGTGGCATATGTGTCTGGTAGTTCATTTGCAGTGGTTGGAGGCCCTGGTTCACCCATTCTCTATCTGCCTCTTCCTTTCTCTCTAACAAATAAAATTTTAAAAATATTTTAAAAGTGTATAACCTGCTATGATACATATAAAAAAATTTAAAAAATTATATATTGAAATTAATGTATTTAACATAAAATGTTAAAATGTATAATATACATTTATATATTTTATGCATTTTATTTATATTTATATAATATATATTTACATATAAAACTGTTAAAATGTGTGCCTATATATGTCTATTTTATGTATATTTGTATATAATACTGTGTTTACTTACATATTCATTTTGTATATTATTTATATATATGGCATTATAATCAATTTACAATATCTAGTCTATTGTCAAATATAAATTCTAAAATATGCTTGAGATCTAACTGCATAGTAGCACATGTAATCCCAGCACTTGGGAGGCAGAGCCAGTAGGATCAAGAGATCAGAGCATTCTCAACTCTATAGCAAGTTCAAGGCCAGCTTGGGATACATGGAGAGATCCTATCTCAAAAACAAAACAAAACAAAACAGAGAAGATCTAATTTTATTATACTTTTAAGTTTACATTGGATTTTATCTATTTATTTTACCTATTTATTTATTCATTTTAATGGTGCTGGAATCCAATAAAAAAAAAACTTTGTAATATGCTAGGAAAGCATTCCATAACAAAGCTACATCCCATCTCTTCCTTTTAATAAGTAACCTAGGTATGGACCTCTGTTCTTTTATGTGTATCAGTACATTTATCAAATACTATCCCAATAATAAGAATATACTAAGAAATATTTTTTAAGAAACAATGTACTTTTTTTTTTTAGGCAGTGTCTTACTATGCAGCCCAGGCTGTTTTCAAATTCATGATCCATCTCTGGCTCCCAAGTGCTAAGATTACAGGTATGTACTATGAAGCTCACAGGTATCTGTTAGTTTTTTACACTTAATTTAGCCCTAAATTTACCTTGTAACTGTTTCTCAACTCTTTTCAGCTCCTGTAAAATAGAAGAAATCTCCTGCAGGGAGAGCAATAACAAAAATTAGCTAACTATATCTAAGACATTTTAAATAACAAGCAATGGATTACATTCTCATTTTGTTTAGAACATTTAATATTATCTAGATTAGTAACATTGTAGCATCATCATATGAAATGACTAACATTAAGTAAACAAGATTCAAATTAGAATCCTTAATAATAATGAATAATTTTTTCAATGAAACAATGTTAATAGGTGATTAAATTCAAGATAGTTTATTACTATAAAAGAAAAGATGTGTTGACTAACTTTAGAACAACTTTAAACAAAATGCCATCAAGTTTTCTTTGGGAAAATATATCAAGTGCAAGTTTAACATTGGAATTATACTGAGAAATAAAAATCTGTATAAATTCATTATTAAAAGAGACAAATACTACATTAAGTAAATGAAAATGATTCCTGTCAAGTTAATATTTAAGTTCTAAATTTAAATCTGCTTTTTTTGTGAAAGAGAGATATAAAAGTTTCTCCTTCATACACCCTGTAATGTTGAAATAACCAACATTTTAAACTCCTGTTGCTGGTCAGTTGAAAGAAAAATTTTCAAAGTTTGTACATTTTTATCTTCTTTATACAGAAAACCAACAACTACTCAAATGTTTTTTTCCTTTAAAATAACACCTTGCTTCTTGAATGTTTTAATTTTCAAGAAAATTACCATACCATGCTTGAAGTTTTCACAATAGGGACTTCACTTTCAGTTCTTAACTTGTTTTCAATTTCATCCCAATTCCGATCTTTGTCTTTGAATAGTATTCTGTAAATCAAAACCAGAAGCATTTTACTTTTCATATTTTAAGAATCAATCATATTTTTGTCAATGGAAATACAAAAATAATACATCTTTTCAAAATTATATAAGGAAAAATAAAACAATTACTGCATGAACTGAGAATTAAACTACTGAGCTAATACTAATTAATTCACAATGTAAAAAATCTGTACTAAAAATATAATTAACTTGTTATTAATATATATATAAAGTTCTTTACTGTTTTCCTCATTTTTAACCGAAAACTGAATATAATCAAATGCAGATGATATAACCCAGAAAACTTTGTTATTATTTGTAATTAATGTAACCACTTATGTATGATAAGACTATATGCAGTATATGCACAAATAAAATGAAATTGATAAGAAAATATGCTGAAGTAGGGATTAAAACCTATTTCAAATAGGAATAGGCAAACTTGATGGAGCAAAATGGGAGCCTGATTTTAAGGACTGAAAAGTGGAGTACTTATTAATTCATGTTAATATATTTGTATATAACCTATCAGGAAATTAAGGTATTACATACTTTTTTTAAATTGGTTTTTCAAGGTAGGGTCTCACTCTAGCCCAGGCAGACCTGGAATTCACTATGTAGTCTCAGGCTGGCCTTGCACTCACGGCGATCCTCCTACCTCTGCCACCCAAGTGCTGGGATTAAAGGCATGCATCACCATGCCCGGCTTGGTATTATAGACTTTTAATAAAAAATGATAATAAAAATTAAATGGTCTCTATTAGAAACTAAATGGAAGAATCTTAACTTAGAAAGTACTCCAAAATTTATTTCTCTTCTTGAGTCACCAGTTTTAGAGTATTAGCCACCTTTTTGTTTGCTTATTTGTGGATGTGTGTGGGTGCATGAGTGCCATAGCACGTGTGTGGAGGTCAGAGGACAGGTCCTATTCTCTTTGAGACAGGGTATCTCTAGCTGGTCCTCATGCTTCTGGACTCTTATAGCTTTGCTCCCACTGTCATAGGTGCCTTGGGGATCACTGAAGCATGAGCCACCTTGCCTCTAATTTTATGTTGGTGCTGGGGAATTGAACTTGGGCTAGCAAGTAAGTGCCTTTTAACTGCTGAGCCATCTTCTCAGACTCCTTTAGTTTCTCTAAATTTCTTTAATGAGTCAGTCTGGAAATGTAGTTAAACTGTTTTATGTTCTTATATTCTCATATGTATTATATTCTTATGACTACATATATTATGCTCTTATATTCTCAGTGGTATTTCTTCACAGGTCAGTATGCCAGACTATTTTAAAATAAGAAATCTATCAACATCAAATAAAGCCTGGAACATCTGTAATTACATATCACACAGTTAAGAAGGGTTTACAACCTGGTGTTAGAATATTCTTCTGAGCCAGGTGTGGTGGCGCACGCCTTTAATCCCAGAACTTGGGAGGCAGAAGTAGGAGGATCGCCTTGAGTTCAAGGCTACCCTGTGACTACATAGTGAATTTCAGGTCAGCCTGGGCTAGAGTGAGATGCTACCTCAAAAAACAAACAAAAACAAACAAACCAAAGAATATTCTTCTATTATTAAATTTTCCAAATTGAAAAGACTAAATGCCACTACTAGCCACCTAAGAACTCTATGCTATGATATTAAGGAATAAGAAAACAATTGTTTTTTTCTCAGAGTCCTTGCAGCATTAAATCTGGTAGAGAGCCCGGCATGGTGCACATAGAAGGCTTAGGATTGCCCTGAGGTCACGTCCATTCTGAGCTAGAGTGAGTTCCAGGTCAGCCTGGGTTGGAAATGAGACGATGCCTCAAAAACAACAAAACAGATACTGGAAAAAGACTAGAAAGTATGAAAATAATTAATATTTCGTGAGCCCACTGAGGACTATAATGAACTTTTATAATCAAGGACATCTACTTTTGCAGGATGGTGGTTGAATATAATGCATATGGCTTCTAAAACTGTGAAAAGGATATGATATTGAAGATATGTTGTAATTTGGGCTGGGGAGATGGCTGAACGGTTAAGAGCCCTTTTGCTTAAGCATGAGGGTCTCTCAGGTCAGAGACCCTGAGTTCAACTCTTCATAACCCATGTAAAAATCTGGGCATGGCCACGCACACCTGTAACTTCAATCTGCTAGAAGTGGAGACTGGAGAATTCCTGGAGCCTGTTAAAGGACAGCAGCTATGTGTTGAGGCAGAGACCTTGTCTCAAGGAAATACATGGATGAGTGATAACAGAAAGACTTCCAGTGTTCCTCTGGTCTCCACATGGACAAGTATGGAGAGTGTATCTGCACACATAAGTACAGAGATCACACCACACACATACTCTGTACACATGCAAAAAACAACCCCTGTAATTCAATAAATACAAAACTGTGGGCCAGAAACTGGACAATTCACGTAGCATTTTCATCTTTATGGTGCTTGTTCATAATTTCCTAAGTCTTAGAATTCACATACTCACTTTTACCAAAAAGGAAGACAGTGTGAAGTCTGACAACAAAATAAATCTCAAGAGTCTGTTAAAGTATTTACTACTGTTTTGTGAAGAATGAAACTGTTTCTAGTTACCAGAAAAGTATTAATTCTGAATTAAAAATGGGCTCATGATAGAAGATAGTAGTTTAGCTCATGGCTACTCCTTGCATCTGAAAAGTGAGGAACTGTGGTAATGGCAGATTACCATTTAGTGACCGCACTAGTTCCTAATAGATATGGCAGTACACTTGAAAAAGAGAACAAGTTAAGTTAAAGTAAGGAGGTTCAAGTAACAAGACATACCTGATTTTTCCTGCTGTTTTATCAATAGATTGTCTTATCTTCCTAGAGAACTGAAAGACGGAGGACAGCAGCAAATTATCTCCCATGACCTGAGGAACAAAGAGGAACACACTAAGAGTATTAGTCAAAACTCACTATCTTAATATTATTTATGCTAACGTTAAAAAATAAATAATAATACAAGTCTAAGTAGAAAAAGTAAAAGAAACTTAACAAAGGGGCTTTTTTTTTCTTTTTTGCTAAATAACTTGTTAAGATTCCCTATTATTTTGGTCTTACCATTTAAAAAAATCCATTTTATCCTATTTTCAATTACTATTATGACCCTCCCTGCGCTCATACTTAAAATTCAAATTACCAAAGGACAACATACACTCTACTGAATCATTAATAATTATCTATCCACCAAATAATAGGAATAAAGAGAAAGAAGAGCACATGGTGGGACGGAAATGGACATAAGGCCCAGGGGTCAACAAAGTTCTGTGAAGAGAAGAATCTGAAGCTAAGAGGGCACAACTCTGTTCTCCTGTGCCGCAGAAAGAAAGGAGTCACAGAAAATGTGTATCACACAAATTAGGAAAGACTGCCTCAGAGAACAGGATTTCTCTTTTCTACCATAGTGTAGGGGTAGAAAATGTATTACAAATGTAATCACAAATGTATTAAATAAATTTCTGATATCAACCTTGAGATAACTATCAATCTAGATGTTTCTATATATCCAATATATTTCTCTAACCACACCACAACTTTGGAGCTGGTTAACATTCTTTTCTTTTTGGTAGATCATTTTCTACTTAGTACTGTTAAACACAGTACTAGGCATGTTGATGCACACTTATAATCCCAGCACTTGGGGAGGTGTAGGCAGGAGGATCAAGAGTTCAAGGACAGCCTTAGCTTCATAGCAAATTTGAAGTTAGCCTGGGCTACATAAGACTCTGTCTCAAAGAACAAGAATAAAGACAGAGACAAACAAAATGTTCATATTCTTACATATTAACTTTCAGGCCTTGTTTCTTAAACCCAGGGATGCAGAAATATCTACCTATGTCAATTCCTTTTTGTTAACTGTTATTCTCTATACTCTTTCTTTACCTACTGTTTAAGATTGTTCCTTAATTATCCTTTCCATGGGGCTATTTGAAATGACTGTGTTTTCTGATAAAAAAATTTCTTTTATAACCTTGAATTTTCTCCCAAATTCTATTCACCTAGTTTTCCATTGACATAAATCTTTTCAATCAATTTTTCTTTTCTTGTTTTCTCACTGACATTTATTCATTAATTTACAGCTGGGGTCTTGCTATGGTTGGCTCAGGCCAACGATCCTCCTGGAAGTCCAGGTGAGCAGCACTGCAGCTGGAGACACAGTCACTTTTAAAAAGACCACTTACTAATTTTCATAAACCCTGGCCTGTAGGTACACAGAATTATTCTAATTCTTTATGCCCAACATACATCATTAGTCCAACCTGGACAACTCTTTCTTTTTAATAATTTAATAATGAATTTACACTTACCACTGACTAATATGGCAAAGCAGATGCTATTCTCAACTCTTTCCTACCTCTCTCCCTTCACTATCTCTACTACCACTGGTGGAAGATAATTTTGCACCATTGGCCTTTGCACTCTCAGCCATAGAACTTCCTTTGGGAGCAAGAAGTTAGAAGGCATGCCTTATGTAAAGACTTGAGGTATGTCTGCGTGGTAAGCTTTCTCTTGTGTTTCTGATACTGTCATAATGAGAAAAGCATTAGCTAGACTACTGGTCCAAGCAATATAAAACACATGAAACAAGCTAGCTCTGACCTAATGTGCCTCTTTTAGTTGACAAAATGTGCCCAACAGGCAGTACCAGTTAGCCAAAAGGCACTGGATATGTGCCTCTTGCTCAATACCAGATATCTCTTGCTGGAATGCAGACAAAGATGAGTGATGTATCAATCTCTAGTCAGATGCTTTGCTCTTCCATACTTCCCTGCTCTTAAACAATGTACCACATTCTATTAATAATTCCTCTGCATTCCTTTTTATAATACTTGCAGCATCTACTTGTGTCCCAGGTGTATACTTTCAGTTCTACAAGTTTATGATAAAAAATTACATATGCAATCTTCTGAGTTTTACATTTCTCATTTAATGCTATCCTATGTTCATTTATACTATATCGCAGATTTCTGTACTGATTACTCTTTTTAATTGTAAATTCTCAATCTGTAGATACAACCAGTTTAAGACACGTACTTTCCTGCCTATATAAACATTAGGTTTCCAAGTTTGTGTTGTTATCACTAATGTTATTACAACAGTCCTCCTTATCTGTAGTTTCAGCTACCTGCAGTTAACTTCAATTACTGTGTGAAATTATTAAAAATGGACAACATTCCTAAGTTTTAAATTTCATGCCCTTGTGACTAGCATGATAAAATCTCATAACTTCTGCATATCCATGTGGTATATCTTACTTGCCTATTTTCAGTAGCCATGGATTATCAAGTAGACTGTGGCAATATCATAGGGCTTGTGTTCAAGTAATCCTTTACCTAATAGTCCAACACTAGGTTGCAATGCTTATGCCATATCATGATGTCACGACACAGGTGTATCACCTGAAACCATCTCAAGTGTAAGGACAATACAATATAAGGTATTCTGAGATAGAGACCACATTGTATATTGTTATAATTACATTGTTTTTAGCTATTGTTGTTAATATTTTACTGTGCCCAACTTACAAACTAAACTTTCTCATAAGTTTGTATAGGGAAAAAATAGCATTTACAGCAGGGTTTAGTAGTACTATCCATAGTTTCAGGCATTCATTGGCGGTGTGTAACTTACTACTCCCCCAAGGGTAAAAGGATATACATTGTATAAAAATAATTAGGCATGCTTATTAATGAAAAAAGGGTTTTCCTCATTCATACATGACTACTGGGGGAAAAGCTAGATAATGTGATATATCTCTATGTCCAACTACAGCAGGTAATGTCAACTATTTTCCTGAGTGACTACACCAATTTAACCTCCACCAGCTGCACAAAAGAAATACCTATCTCTTTTTAAATACTTCACATTTAATGACTTCTTAATTTGTTATCAGTTGAATGAATATAAAGTAAGTACACTATGGTCTTGAAATGCATTTCTCTGAACATGCATGAAGTTGTATAAATCAGCATATTTTGTAGCCTTTGGTATTTTTAGTGAAAAGTTCATCACTTCAGAGATTTTTCTACCTATTTGTTTTTGTATTTTTTTATGGATGGGTAGAATTTTGTTATATATTCTACACATCTGTAGGTTGTGTGTGCTTAAGAAGTTTATGACTTGATTTTTCATATTTCTTAAAATATTTCTTAACACACAAATGTCCAATATTTTAATAAACTCAAATTTATCAATCATCTAAAGTCAAACCTTATTGTGTCACTGAAGAAACCATCTAATATTAGATTAAAAATATTTATTTACTTTTTTTTATTAGAAATTGTACAGTTTTGTTAAAAGATATTATCGTTTTGCTATATCAGACTTTTAATCATTTAGAGTCAATTGTTGTCTAGGATGGAATACTGGGATGAAATTTCATTTAAGTATAACCAATCTTCCCTTAAAGCTGTTAAATAGTTCTTCCTCTTTCCATTTGCAGGACATGCCTCCTGTGCCAAGTATTAGCGTTTAGGGTTAACTTACTTCATCCCTGCTCCAGGTTCTGCGCCTTGTAATTGTTAAGTGATCAGGAAGCTCTGAGGCCTGCGGTCTGGGCTCACTAGACCGACCATTGTTTCCTTCTGGTGTTTTAGAATGGATTAACGGAGGGATCTTTCGGAAGTTGAGACTTTCATCAAAAACACGATCAACCAGCTGGCAGGACAAGAGCAAACCTTTATGAGCATAGAGTAAGCTGGAAAAGTTAGAGATCTGGCACTATAGATTTTATGATTAGAAAGAAGTTATTCCATTATCAAGTAGTAACAGAAGCATGACATCTTCAATAAACCAATTACTTTTTTATGAGCATGTCAAAGGTTATTCCTTTAATAAAATAGGCATTCATCTATATAGGTCTTATTCTCAGATTCCAATATTTAGCTATGTTAAATTCTTCCACATATAAGATTTTCTCCAGATGAAAAATAAACACTAAAGAGAAAAAAAATCTGAGCCATGTATGTGGACAATGAGTTCATTTTACTCACATTGCCTTACCAGTATAAAATAATGTTTCTTTTCTTTTAGTTTTCTATCTTGTTTTTTCCTTTTTTCCTCCCCAAATCCAGGTGCCAAATTTCTTCACAAGATACACAAATTGCAAATTCCAATTAAGTTTACAAAAGAAGAAAAAATTAAATCCACATAATAAGTATTTTGGTCTTAGTCAAATAAACTTTTAACAATGATACAGAACATATACCTTCCAGTAAAAACAATATACTGCCGTCTTCAGTGCAAATTCCTACACACAGGACTAAGTAAGTCAGGTTTACTGAAGAGTAACTCTACTATCACACTTTGAAATAAAGCAAAAAAGGAAAAATGAAAGTTTATTTAATTAAATATTTCAGTAATTTTATTGGGTCTGAGTGAATGTATAACTATGTTAGGTAAAATTTAGTTAGAAAGCTGAGAAAATAATGTCACTTTAAATGAACCAGAGAAATGTGTATGTCTTGCTACCATGAAGATTCTTTAGTTTTTTTTTTTAACCAGTAGGAATTATTTTCCATAGTTACAAATAATAGATGTGGTAACAAAACTCTACACAGATTAGTGAGACATCATTTCTTAAATTAGACAACATATGGAGGAAAAGTAAACAAAAAGTGACTATTAAAGAACTATATAACAAGGAATGTGAGAAAAAGCAACCGAAGAAAAAATTATGAGCACATTTTAACCAGAAATAAACATCAAAAAGGCTAGCCATTTTTGGTTACTATTTAAAACATTAAAAAAGTGGAATCATCAAAATGAGAGGTAGTGACATTTTTCTGTAAAGTGACAGATAATGAATGTTTGAGGCTTTATAACCTTGTCTGACCAACTCAATTTTGTAGTATAACACAGCAATAGCCACAGACAAGAGTTAAGCACATATGGTTATATTGTAATAAAGCTTTATTTACGGATACTGAGATGTAGATTTCATATAATTTTCATGTCATGAATTATTATTTTTAATTATTTAAAAGCATAAAAACCAAATCTAGTTTTCAAGTGATACAAAAGCAAACTCACTATTTTTCTTGTATTTTGGTCCAAGACCAAAAGAACCAACTAGAACAGAGAGTATAGTCCATCTTCTCTATCTTGGTATTTGGTCAAACGAGTACTGAAAATGTTCTTTAAAAAAACCATATGTGCACCACAGATGACTAGGATTATTTTGTCATCACTATTCTCTAAGCAATAATGCTTAACAACTATTACATAGCATTCACATTGAATTAAAGAGAATGTGCAGTATACAGGAAGGATGTGCATAGGTTACAGGCAACCATGGCATCATTTTTCTTTAAGGTATATGGGTATTATCCTGTTTTGATGTATGCACTGGAAATAATCCCCCACAGATACTGAGGGTTAGGAGATGACTGTACCATACATTTTACTTTAAAGGCACTTCCTAGAACAACGGTATGCAAAAATTGTCTCCTGGAGCTATACTCCAGCAGGCTCTAGTTTCATGTCTAAAAATGCTAACTTACATTTCAGAGTTTACAAAGTACTCGGAGTATTTGTATGTGAGGATGTAGATATCTACACCACACACACATTTCTTTTTTAAAAATTTCCTTGCTGGTATATGCATGTCAACAGAATTATATTTAAAGTAATGAAAGCTAGAATTTTTCTCTTTCTTAGCTATTAACTAATAATGACTCTTCCTTTTATTTTTAACTTTATTGACAATTTCAATAAATTAGAAAATTCATGATCATAATGACTATTCCTTTTAATTGCAGAATTTTCATGTCAAACTTTATTTAAATTTTACAGTCATTTGTTAAATTTTGGTTTGCTTTCATGATAACATTTATATTCGTATTTCAAGTAAAGTTACAAATCAAGAATTAGCAGGCAAGGTACTTACAACCAAATAATTTCCACCTTTATGTTAATAGTAGACCAAATATTAGCCTTTTAGCCTCTGCTAGTTTTGTTACAAAAACATAACATAAATTAGTGAGAGCAAAGGTGGAAAATGCAGAGCTCCATGCAAACAGGGAGGGTACACATAACTAAAATAAACT
Organism: Orientallactaga sibirica; assembly: GCA_036365145.1. NCBI lineage: Eukaryota > Metazoa > Chordata > Mammalia > Rodentia > Dipodidae > Orientallactaga > Orientallactaga sibirica. The sequence continues at coordinate 14,434,157 of JAEOAD010000035.1, read as the reverse complement.
AAGCAGAAAGCTAAAAGCAAAAGAAATAAAGAAAAGAAAGAACCTTATGCATTTCTCCGTGAAGATCTCCTACCTCTTCTCTAGTGTCTATGGCAGAGCCAGGGGTGGTGGCAGCAGTGCTTACTGTGGTACTCGGGGCAGTGCCTGAGGAAGTCACTGAATCTATTTCTCCTGCTACATCGTTGATCTCCCGAGCAATGAGAGCAAGATCTTGGCTGATCCTGGTAATATTTTAGAACAAAATTTTAGTTTCTTTTAACTAACAGCTCCAGAAACAATCATCTATGATAGTCACTTATAAAAGTTGCGTAAATAATTATAGATTTAAAACCCAAGCTTAATATTCATTAGATATACTTTTAACTATTTTGGTACTAAAAATCTTAAGATTTAACTTTAAATATTAATATTAATGAAATTAACTCCCCCAAAATCTAACATCTTGAAAAACAAAGTACTCTGACACACCTCAAATATAATTGTGAAGAAACAACTGCACTGTTTTCACTAAACAAACTGATGCTTAGTATTTCTTTCAATTATAGATATAGGCAAGAAACTCCAATGGAATTAATAATGCTGGTGTTATTTGTCACTAAGAGAAATTACATTATATGCATCTCAAAACATTATATAGTGATTACTTCTACAAAATTATGAGTCATTAAACCCCAAAAGTACAAGTTTTGAATTATGTTAATAAAGGACCATATGCTGCTAAACTACTAAAATACCTTCCTTGATAATTATACTTTGGTATTATTGGAATTGCTTATAATTCTAAATATTTTATGTTTACACAACTGCAAACACTCCAAGCTGGACAAAGGTGTTAGGGTAAAACAGTTAGAAGTCTGCACTATGCACAACACTTTAATATATATTAGGTCTCTGAGGATTAAGACATTCTCATGAAGCAGAATATATAGTTTCAGAAAAGCTGAGTGACCCACATGCTCACAACTACACAACTAGAAGTAAGGCAGAACCAGACCTCAGGTTTAGCACTGGTTCAACTCTGTGAAGCTATTTATGTTCAATCACACAGTATGATGAAGGAAGTAAACACGTGTGGGATTTTTTTTTTGTGACAAGCTCTCCCAGTTGGCTTGAACTTTGAACTTGAACTTGCTATGTAAACCAGGCTGGCACTGAACTTGCATTAATCTCCCTACCTCATGACTGTTGGTATTATATGTGTATACCATTGCATCTGCCTTTCATTGCAGAGTGTTTTCTTGCTGGCTGTGTTATTCATAGTTCTGAGCCTTGTATATGTAACGCAAGCACACTATCACTGAGCCACAAACCTGGCTGAATAACTGTTAGTAGTGATAAACAAAAGGAAAAAAAAAGACATTTTTCTATTAAGAGAAACAGAAACTTCTCTTACTGATGAGAGTCATGAGACATGCAATTATTTTCAAATTATATGTGCTGGGTATAAAACTTAACTTGACTTCTTCTACAGGGACGGTTATGGAAATACAGAATATTCCTAAACACATATGTGAAAGTTTATACCACTTTCAAATTACAAAGTAACAATTTTTTTTGGAGAGAGACAGAAAGAGAGGGAGAGGAAGACAGATAGAGATGGGCGCGCAAGCAGTCTCTCAGCTGCTGCGAACGAAATCCAGATGCATATGCCCCTTGTGGTCAAGTGTGGCATTGCACTCTTGCGTCATTTGCATCTGGCTAAATGTGGGACCTGGAGATTAGAACCAGCGTTCTTAGGCTTAGGAGGCAGGTGCCTTAACCGTTAAGCCATCTCTCCAGCCCCAAAGTAACATTTTTTCTTGACAATTTCTACACTTACAATAAACCATGATATTTCCCTTCCCTCCCCCACAAAGTAACATTTTTTTAAAGCTATGTGAAAATGTGAGTCTGCAATATTCAAGAAACACAGTGATTGTATAACAAGAGAACTAGTTTTCAAGAGAGGCTCAGGTTAAGCTAAGGGCTACTATGCTTCTTGAAACATAACAAGAATTAATACACGTGCATAAACCTTGTAAGACATAGTCATGTCTTTTACCAATGAAAAATGATTGGGAAAAAAACCCCAATACATTTATTGATCTCTTCTTATTTGCCAGGCATAACTATCCTAGTGGTGAAATAAACAGACTCTCGGTCTCAGTCTCTGCTCTTATGGAGCTCAGACTAAGTAGTGAGCACCGTTATAATGAGTCCATTAATGGAATGAAATATTAGTCAACTCTGAAATCCTCTAAAACTTCTGAGCGTCAACATAACAGCACAAATGGCAAACTCTATGCCTGATTTACCATAGCGGGTTTTAGTGAACACATTAAAAATACTGCATAACAACATCTTCAGGCTTTGTATAAGGTACATGTGAAACAGACTTGGTGTTTAGACTTGGGTCTCATCCTCAAGATTTCTCATTGTGTATATGCTAATATTCTAACCCTATGAGAATCCATATGCCAAACACTTCTAGTTCCAAACATTTTAGGTTAGATACTCAGTTTGTATTAATTCTTTCCTGCAATAAACTACTATAAGAAACAATAACAAAGCTTAATGTGATTTTTAAAAGATGAGCATCAATTTACTAAAAATTTTTTCTTAATTCTTTCTGTAGACATTTGTATAATAAAGCTTCTTTTTTAAAAAAAATTATTTTTATTTGAGAGATAGAAAGATAGAGGTAGAGACAGAATGGGCATGCCAGGGCCTCTAGCTACTGCAAATGAACTCCAGACGTATGTACCACCTTAAACATCTGGCTTTACATGGGTCCTGGAGACTTGAATCTGGGTCCTTTGGTTTTGTAGGCAAGCACCTTACTGCTAAGCCATCTCTCTACTCCTGAAGTTTCTTATATTTGTGAAAAGCAGTATGAATTAGAAAAAAACAACAACAGTTATCTCCACATGTTATGTGGTGTGGTGGTTTGATTCAGGTGTCCCCCATAAACTTAGTTGTTCTGAATGCTAGGTTCCCAGCTGATGGCAATTTGGTAATTAACACCTTCTGGAGATAGTCTATTATTGGGGGCAGGGTTATGGATGTTATGGCCAGCTTCCCCTTGCCAGTGTTTGGCACACTCTCCTATTGCTGTTGTCCACCTTACGTTGGCTAGGAGGTGATGTCTACCCTCTGCTCATGTTATTGTTTTCTCCTGCCATCATGGAGCTTCCCCTCCAGTCTGTAAGCCAAAATAAACCTTTTTTTTTTTTTTTTTTTTTTTTTTTTTTTACCCACAAGCTGCTCTTGGTTGGGTGTTTTCTGCCAACAATGTGAACCTGACTGCAACATGCAGTAAAAATCAAATGAAAACAAGCAGTTTTTAATGTAGATATAACACACTATTCAGGCAATAAGCAGTCTTGTTCTTTTCATTTGCTAGTATGTTCTGCATATGCCAGCTCTATTCCTGAAAGGCAATTTCTACCTTAAAGTTGGCTCATTATTAAATATCATTAAGTTAGTTTAAATTTATATTGCTTAACAATCTCAGCATATAGATGAGCGTGGTGACATATGCATGTAATCACAGCACTTGGGAAGTAGAGGCAGAATGATCAGTTCAAGGTCATCCTTAGCTACACGAGCTTCAGTCCATCCTATACTACATGAGAGCCTACTTCAGATGACACTCCCTCTACCCAAATCCTCTTAGTATATACCAAAACCAATACAAAAAATTACAAAGGGAAATAAAAATATTAGAAAAATAAAGAAATGTCTTCCAACAGGAACAGCATACATCTTTCAAACTAGACTAGAATATGGATCTACTCATATGGTTACTCAATCTAAGCTTTCAAAGTAAGTTTATAAAGTGTTTAGATTACACCCACTGGAATACCTTACAATCATGAGCTTCTTTACATCTCTTATGCCTGTGATCTTTAAAAAACCTCTATGCCTATAATCATATTTTCGTTCTCCACCCATTTCCAATGTGCTATAAAAGAAATTATAAAACAACACAACATTTTATTTAGGGCTATATAATACACTTGCTTCCTTTGCAAATATCAATAAAATTTAAGCTTGACAATTTTAAAACCTTTGATATAATACACATTTAATTCCATTTTATTACAAAATTTGACAGACAACATTCCCAAAGAACCAAAACATAAGTAGTTAAAATCTCTAACACCAATGTTAGCCTATGTCTTTGAGTGACAAAACCATTTATGCAACTTCAAAACTTTTGTAAAAATAGAAATTATTTTTTAAAAATGTGGTAAGAGCTGGGCATGGTGGCACATACTTTGGATCATCTTGAGTTTGAGGTCAACCTGAACTACAGAGTCAGAGTGAGTTCAGGTCAGCTTGGACTAGAGTGAAACCCTGGCTCAAAAAAGACGTACGTTGAAAGATGTGCTTTAAGTCAAGAAATTTATTATCTTATATAATCTTAGTAATAACTTTTATTTAAATAAATTAAAGGGCACTTTTCACTAGAGTTGTATGTTGAAAAACTGTGTTATTATAAACTTTGGATATGGTAGAAGTTTAAGGAAATAATGAAATTTAGAATCCTAATTTTAAAAATGCCAGATAAAACATGCTGTTTTTATACATGTGATTTAATAACATAAACAGACTACTAGATTTTGATTTAAGTAGCCAATATAAACTCAGGCTTTAAATTAACCATAAAAATTGTTTTATCTTTTCAATGGCATATTAAGTTTCTGAAGGTTTTACATAAAACTAGCATTGCAAAGGCTACACATAAAAATCATCTAGTTTCCTTATATTGGTTAATGGAAGAATATTAAATTAGACTTGTGAATATGTTTTATTAGATCAGGTGTGCTCTACCTGTAGCCAGCCCATGGTCTGCCATGTGTGCCAGGATAGCTATGAAACAGCCCAAAACATATGCAGATGATGTCATTTCACAATGTGAAGAGGCTGGATGGCCTGCATCAGCTAGGTCAAAATGCTAGGTGTGATGGTGCCTAATACTGTAGAGGCTGAGGTAGGAGTTCTGTGAGCTCAAAGCCAGCCTGAGTTATAGAGTGAGGTCTAGGTCCACCTGGATTAGAGTGAGACCCACCCTCAAAATAAACAAATCACAAAAACCTAGATAACTAGCAGGAAAACTGAAAAGTCTTAGCACGCGAATGCCATTCCCAACAAAAAGACAAAGCCTGTAAGTTTCCTGAGTGGAAAGTACCATCCTTATCCAATGAAAAAGACAGAGTGCCAAGTACCCCACGCCAGTCTATGATAAAGGGACAGTGTGAGTGACTATTATTGGAACCTATAGGCTGGTCTTTTATTCCTACTCTTGCTGTTTGGATCTGACCTCATCCAGCAGACTTCAAAAGATTCTAGGCTTAAACTTCAGGTATTTTGAACCAATAAATCAGATCTTAAAACTGATTATCACACAAGTCCTATTCCTTAATTAAACTAAATTTTATCTCTATTGTATTTTTCCAAAACAAAACAAAAAACTTTAAATTGTACTGTAATTAGACATGTTTATTAAACAAGTTAAAAAGAGATAAGAATACACAGAACTATTTCATTATACAATTTTATAGATGATCAAGAAAGTCATATTTAATTCTGGACACAAAATTAATTGGCTCCTACCAAAAACAAAACAAAAAAGGCACTGGGCTTTTAGTAATACATGTCACAAATATTTTTAAATCATTAAGATTACAGTACATTCATAACTTCAAAAGTAAATATTTTAGGATTGAAAATTATTAATCACAGTTCTATTTTAAAATGCCTTCAAATTTATTTCACTGGCACTCTTTTTATTTGAATATTATGTGTGATAATTACTTTGGAGCCAACCAATTCAAAATATTGACTGGTGGAGTTCTATGACACATTTATCTTAAATGATTTTAAGATTTAGAAAATCCCAGGCATTTATATGGTACTTTTTAAAATTATGAGACCAACATAAAATTATAACCTGATTGAGCTTGAACTGGAAATGTGAACAAATTCTTGATTGGAATTCTTAGGTACAATTTAGTAGAATATTTTATAAACTATAGGAACTTAATGTTGATCAAATAGTTACAGTTATATATAAATTCTTATAAATACAATTTTCTCTGCCTCAAGTATAAATAACATTAACTGAAGGTGATTATATATCAAACACTAAAATTAACACTGTTATTTTGCTCACCACAGATGAAATTCGTAGACTACAATTAACTAACTTGTTCAGGGTTTACACAGACCTGATGGTAAAGGTAGGTGTGACTCTAGATCGTCTGAGTCTACAGTTCATTGCTTGGCCAAGTGGCTACACTACATCTATTGGTTATCACTTGGAGCTCAGCAGCATTCACAATTTACTCACTATTTTCTAGTGATACCATTTACTGTCATGGCTTCAAGTATTTCTCTTGTGAGTAACTTCTTTTAGCTTACATCAGCTTCCTATGTTTCAGTGCTAAACTTTAACTGTCTGCTAGACTTTTTTTTCAAGGTGTATATTTTTAAATATTGAATTTTTATTTATTTATCTGAGAGAGAGAGAGGGAGAGAGAGAGAGAAAATGGGTGTGCCAGGGCCTCTAGCCACCTTGTACATCTGGCTTTTGTGGGTCCTGGGGAATTGAACAGAAGTCCTTTGGCTTTGCCAGCAAATGCCTTAACTGCTAAGCCATCTCTTCAGGCCCCTTTCAGTATGTTTAAACTATAACTTGTTCTCTTCTTGCCTTTTTGTTCCTTATCCTGGAATCATTTTAAGTAATTTTACCATTGTGGCAATCAAAAAATGCTGTAAACTGTTATACACAGGGTCTTGCTATGTAGTCCTGGGTGGTCTGGAATTTGCTTTGTAGACCAACATGGCCTTGGAACTTGCAACAATCCTCATGCCTCTGTCTTCTGAGTGCTGGGGTTACAGGCATGCACCACTACCCTAACACATCAGCTCTTTTCTCTTTCAGAAGATTTTATATAGTGCCTTCATAGTTTCTGTCCTTTAAAACAGAAACGAGGTTGGCCTACTTTTCAAGGCTTCCAAACACATAAAATGATAGGCATATTCATTAATTGGTATTCAAAGTTCTTCATATTTGGCCAGCTTTTTGACCTATCAGTTTGGTCATCTACTAAATGTATAATTTCATTTTGCATTTGCTCAAAACTTTGTACATTTTACATTTCAATTATGGCACTCTGACACATCAGATGAATACATCTTTGCTTCCTTTCTTCGACTCTACCCTGGGGACATTTATATTTAAGCCATTTTCATTGTTTCCTCAGGCTATGCACTAAGATATGCTTATAGGAAGGCTTAAATTGTTTTGTTGCACTGATATACATTTTGGATACATACATATCTATACATTAGATATATATAACTCAAGCATATATCAATATGATCTAACATGTGATGGTCAAGGTGTATATAAAAACAGGATATTACATCTTGGAAAATAATACTTTGAGCTAATTAATATGAGGATGATGTATGCCATGGGCTGTATCCTTCCTATGTTAATGTATGTGTGTGTTTGTGTGAAGTGCATGTGTGTATAAGTGTGCATGTGGAGGCCAGAGGACATCCTCAGGTGTCATCCTCAGGAATGCCATCTGCTTTTTTGAGACAAAGCCTCTTACTGGCTTGGAGCTCATCAATTAGACTAGACTGGCTGGTCAACAAGCCTTTGGGATCCTCCTATCTCTGCCTCTCTAGCTCTGGGATTAAAGGGTACATGTGGTGCTAGGGATTAAAGCTAGGTCCCTCAAGTTTATGAAGCAAGCACTTTACAGACAGAACTGTCTCCCACCCTGGTTTTATCTTTTTAATGCTCTTGTATAAATATATCTGTAATGAACTGGATATTGTTTTCTCTTATATGCTATTAACCAGAATATGCATAACAATGAATCTAAAACACAGAAATATTGTTAGGTGCTTTGTGATTCAAATGTGAATTATAGAATCTTCTAGTGTAATTTTTTGGACCAAAGTATTTATTTGGTAATGTGTAAAGGTCAAACTGTAGTGCTGTTTACCCTAGTACTCATACAAATTCAATCAGTTTCCTACTGGAAGGAATTATTTCTCCCTGTGACAGTAAAGACCATGCTCTCTAAAAAGAAAAGCAATTGAAAGTGAATAGTCGTTAAAAACAAACAAACAAAAAAACTATCCATTATATTAAGCTAGGGAGCTACAAAAAAACCTTGATTCACAGAAGTCAACAAAGAAAAAAGATAAAACACAGTTTATATTATGAAAAAAGTTTATTACTTTTGAAAGCATGTATATGTGTGTATTATATGTGTGTATATGTATGCATGTATGCATGTATGTATGTATGTATGTATGCATAATGTATATGTTGATGTTGTTTAATAATACTGTCAAGTATAAAACTTGGAAGATTACAGAATGAATGTAAAGGCAGAAATAATTTTAAATTTAGGAGAAATAATTAGGTACATATTACATACTGCAGTAAAATTTAACATCTTACAGACTTTGAACCAAAAGCCTTTCATATTTTGTTACCTTTGTGTGTTTTTGATGTGGGATGCATGCATGCAACTGTGTTCAAGCGTGTGCATGTATGTGTGTGTGTGTGTGTGTCACAGGAGAATCTCAAGTGTTGATCACTGCTGTCCATCTTTGTCTGATGCTCTTGTTCATTGTTTTTAACAATTGGCTGGCCGGCCTGCAAACTTCCAGGATTCTCCTGTCTCTGTCTCCCTTTTTGCCATATGAAGGCTTGGTTTAGAGACATTCACCCCTACGTCTGGTTTCACGTGGTCTAAGTGGATCTGAATTTAGATTGCCAAGCTTGTACATCTTTATTCACTGAACCATATCTCCAGGCCTTAAATCCTTTTATTTCAAAATACTATTGCATTTGTTTGAGTATAATCTCTCTATGTTCAGCAATAGTGTTACTAGTTAATCAAATGTGCAACATGAGTTTACTTTTTGGACATAATCTAAAGGCTACAATAAAGCACTAATTTATTATTTAAAATAATCATTTTTTTCTTAAAGGGCTGATGTGTAAGTAAAAGTGGGTGTGGTGGTGCACACCTGTAACCCCCCAGCACTCAGGAAGCTCATAGCTAGCTTAGGCTATATCACAAAAAGCTGTCTTAAAATTGCACACCTTCAATTCCAGCACTCGGGAGGCAGAGGTAGGAGAATCACTGAGTTCGAGGCCAGCCTGACACTACACAGTGAATTCCAGCTCAGTCTGGGCTAGAGTAAGACCCTACTTCGAAAAACCATTTAAAAAAAATTAAAAGGGAAATCTACCTATTCTAATTATCCCCCAGAGAACATTGGCAGCATATCTGCAGCAGGCAGAGACTGACTATTAACTTCTTTGGAAGTTAAAAAGAGTAACAGTTCTTGATTATGACTGCCTTTCAAAAGTTATGTTTAACTCATGAGCATATTTACTAGAAATGTGTAAAAGGGGAGAGGTATAAAAAATGATGTATTCTGCCCTATGTTAGTAGCATTGGCATCAAAAAACTAGAATTAAAAAAAGCAAATGGAGAGTAATTCTGCTGGCTAATCTGGCTTGTGATCTGTGGACTTTCTTTCTTAGCTTATCTGTACAAGCAAAAGCTGAGCTTTGTTATTAAGCTCCAGTGCTAAGGAAAGAAGGGGCAACTAACCTGGCTATCTCTTCTCGATGCGCAGTCCAGTCTCGGATATAGTCTTCCTGTTCTTTAATCCGGTGCTTGAATGAAGAACTAGCAGGCATTGTTGATCCAGTGCTCTGCAAGCGAGTGGTTTTCAGGGCTGGAGAAGTACGTAGACGGGTATGTTTAGGGGAATTACGGTTTGATCCAAATTCATCTTCTGAGGTGGAAGCATAATCAGTAGGAAAGCGCCTCCATCTTGAATTTACTAAATTAGTTTAATTATTAAAAAAAGAATTATTATGTTGTCATTTAAAGTAGATAATATAAAATTATGATTTTAAGAACACCACAAGAGTGCACACACAGCACAACTTTCAATAACTGACACACATACCTCACAAAACTAAAGTCTATTACTCCTCACAGATAGAAACAGTGTACTTTGGTGAATTAAAAAAATGGTAAACAATTGAAAGACTGTGTTTTCCATAGTGTAGTGAATAAACATTGAGATGAAAAATTTCACTGATGATAAACAACTAAGCAAGCTTTATTCATAAATGCTTAATGTGGATTTTTTAGTTGTAAATATTTCTCATTTGAGTGGAGATGTGGATGTTTTTAAAATGACAGCAACAACACTGACGACGACGACAAAAATAAAAAGGGAAAAGATTTCCTCATGCCACATGGACTGTCAACATGGAGATGATAAAATCCCTCTTTTCCCAACATATAAATGTGCATAATTCCTGCTGTGGAAATTATGCCTCTATGGCAGAAAAAAATGTTACCTCTGTCATTCAATATCCTGTTACGCTATGGTTGGAAAAAATCTTTTTACATAGTAAAAACACACAAAGCATCTTCAGCACAGCTCTCTGCTCTTTAACACTGAAAGCACAGGTCAAATAAACAGCAGCATAAATCTACAAAGAGCAAATTACAAGCGATTTTCACAGTCACTGACATCAAATACACAGGAGATAGTGTGGACAGTCACATTAAAGAAAGTGGCAATCACTTTCTTAATTAAGGTTAAAGACACTGGAAAAAAATGGTATTGCTGACACATTTAAAAAACCAGAAGACAAATTAATACATACATTTTACTAATGTTAATATGATAATCAAACATTTAAGCAATTTGTGAAGCATAAACAAAAATACAAAACGGAGATAATGTCTAATTTGCAGTAAACTTCACAAAGGCAGGAAACATATGTTTAATCACTAATGTATAAATAGAGCTTAGGTCAAATGTCTGGCTAGTAAATGTTTAAGTATTTTTGAATGAATGATCAGATTCTTAGAGACAAACCATTTGCATTTCTAAAACCTAGGAGCATGGGATGCTTTTGGTATTCAAAGTGACAAAACATTTTAGCACCTGCTAGTTCAAACTGCACTAATATTAGAGGAGCTTTTTTCTCTTCTGTCTCTCCATTAGCCCGATTACCTCTCTTCACCCTCGAAACTTAATCCAAGATGTAGAGTAGATTAGTTAAGTCCAGAATTCTTTCATTCTCCACTAGGATTTTACATTTTTCCTGTCTCTTCCTCCAACTTTTTTTACCTGGAGCTCTCTAATGATGAACTGGCTTTCAGATAAAACACATACACACTGCCACCACAGTTGGCTTGGAACAGAGAATCCTAAACTAGGAAATATGGCATGAGTTAGCCACTCCTTATACTGATTCCTATTTGTAACTCCTGGGGTTCAGATCACATGAGAATGAATAGATGAAGGAAGTTTATGGCTCTGTAAAAAGTACATATAACTTCATCTACAGAATTCTAGTAAATAACCATAGGGTTTTGGTTTTTTTTTTTTTTTTTTTCCTAATGTAAGGGGCATGTGGTTAGTCTTCGTTGTCAACCTGAAAGGATTAAGAGTCCTCAACTCTAAATTATTTGTTTCCAGAAAGGTTTAAGTGAGGGAAGAGCCTGAATCTGAGTGGCACTGTCCCATGGGATAGAGTCTCAGACTGAATAAAAAAAAGTAAGCTCTGCGATAGCATTCATTTCTTCTTCCTGACCATGGCTACAATGTGTCATACCCTGGCAGCCATGAAATAACCTTCATTGTGGCCTATACCCGCAAACACTGAGCCTCTTCTTTTCAGTTGCTTCTGTCAGGTAATTTGTCAGAGAAATGAGAAAAATAATATAGGGGGCATGAAATAATTTTGAATTTTGATATTATAATTCACTATTCTAGTTTTCATATTATAATTTATTAAAACAGACAATGTCTAGCCCATGGTAGAGCCTACTCATTCCTAGACATGCAAACACTCAGAAATAGAAGTTACTTCGAGATGTGAAAATAATTTTATAGAATGCTTGTAACTAAGAGCAAAGAGATGTTAGTAAAAAGTTGAAAACATGGCCAACAAAATCAGAAATACAGCAAAGAATATGCAGTTTTCAATGAAGGCATTTCAATAAATGGTAAATGTATGTTAATTTTGATATTCTGTAAAATTATTCATACTTAAGGAAATGCTCATTTGTTACTTCAAAGTTATTGCATTATAAATGGGAATGTTCAGACCCCATACCTGCAACTAAAATTTGTTTGGAGAGAAAATAAGAGTGAAGAGTTTTCATAAATTTTAGAATAAATGAAAAGTATGAAGAAACTGAGGTAATTCAATTTAAGTTCTAATTATCTCAGTCTCAAGACTAAAAACAGCACCACTGTGAGGGAAAACAGTAAAAGAAAAAATTCCTTTCCACAAACTTTCTACCAATTTTTATAAGTCTGTGTAGAAGTTGGTAGGAATATAAAAACATCTAATATCATCTTTAAAAAACAACCAAAAAACAATAAAGACTATCTTGGGCAGTGGGAGATAGTATCTTTAGGTCTGGCTTTCAACACTGAGGGCAATGGTTGAGCAGAAAAATAAAAGTATGATTAATCTTCAAGTATTTATGATTCATCTTTATAAAAGGAAAACATATTACATAGGCTGTGCTATGAGAAAAGCTCAAGGCACTTCTGTATACTTCTCAGCTTTTGTAACAAACAAACAAGAAACTGGGTGAAATGATGACTTGGGAAAAGGCACTAAGAAGGAAGGTTAATGCCAGGACCTCTAATCTGTTATTTCTTTAAAAAAAATTCTTACAAAATTTCTTGTTTTCCTGAACTTTTGATTCTATGAGCACTTAGTTAGGTATTTTATCTGAAAAAAATCCTAATAACCTACTACAGGATATTTTAAGGTAGTATGTTTCAAATTTTCCCCCAAACCTACTTATGTCACAGAATTTTAGAACCAAATAACTTTAGATGGCCCATTTTTCAGTTTACAGAGAAAAATATTCCCAGAGAGGAAAGTTTAAGACACACCAATGGACTCCAAGAGTTCAAAACCTACTCCTTGCTATTCAGTTGCTTTACATATAAAAGTTGGAAAAGGCTGGTTTTTCACCTCTACTAAAGCGAATTTATTTAAAAAAAAAAAAAAAAAGGCACCTCAATTTCCATTGGAATGGACAGGCTTTCTGATTCCACTTAGGTTGAAATTTTTTTCTTTTGAATTTTATGCTATTTAGACAACAAATATAGGAATTAACTAATTTCATATCCATCAGTCTTATTCAGCAGATCTATCTTACTAAGAATGTAAGAATAAGTCATTAAATTAAAAATCTATTCTAGCCGGGCATGGTGGCGCACGCCTTTAATCCCAGCACTCGGGAGGCAGAGGTAGGAGGATCGCCGAAAGTTCGAGGCCACCCTGAGACTACATAGTTAATTCCAGGTCAGCCTGGACTAGAGTGAAACCCTACCTTGAAAAACCAAAAAAAAAAAAAAAAAAAAAAAAAAAAATCTATTCTCAAATGTTTGAGACATTAATTTCTCCTTATCAGATAGAGTTAAACATAGAGCATGAAAGTTCTATGACAGCCTTAATTAATTTTGTAGGTCACCTAAAACTTAGTTGTATTATAAAATTAATTTTGTTTATTTATGAAATATGCACTAATCCCTCTTGTTGAAATGGTAAACTGCTATGTTTACTATGAGAGCATACTATTATCTATGATGCCTAGATTAAAAAGGAAAAGTATTATTGCTGGCCCTAAAACACATTAGAACTATGGATTTAGCAAATACAGTTCAGAAAACATACAATCCATCTTCATTATATTCCAAATTATTATACTAGGAGATTAAATCACAAATAAATTTTGCATTATATTTTTTAAGTACACAGTAATAAAATCATATGGGAGAAAAAAATCTGACAATGCTTTATTTTGGCTTTTCAACTGAAAGAAGAATTAAGTCATTCATGCCCATCATTTAATTTCTATTGCCTTAATTTTGGGACTTAGAATAAAAAAACGAAAGAAACATTCTAAGAACAATTTTAAGGATATAGCATAATATTTACTTTCTAAAATGTGTACTTATACTTAATGAAAACCAACTACATTATTTATTGTTATGACTTTGTCTTTGTAAGACAGAATGCTGCTATGAAGCCCAGGCCTAGAACTTACTCTGTAGCCTAGGCTAACCTGTAACTCAAGGCAATTCTTCTGCCTCAGCTTCCTAAATGGTGGGACCATACATATATACCACCATATCCAACCAACTGCTTGATTTTGATAACTCAAGATTCATTTTTTTAACATATCTCCATCAAAATGAATCTGGATATTTCTATTGTAACTTGACACTGAAAAGAATATGGGGAAGGGCAAGTCATTAAGCTCCTAGATGCAAATTCTACCAGAGAAGCATGAAAGAACTGTTACTCAACATTGCCACAGCAGATATTACCACATTTTCAATCAATGTTTACCATGCAAACACCTGCTACAGAAACAGTATAGGAGGCTGGGAAGATGGCTCAGCAGTTAAAGGTACTTGCTTGCGAAGCCTGTTACCCACCAGGGGTTTAATTCCCAAATAATCCACATAAGCCAGATGCAATAAGTGATACAAACATCTGGTCTGCATTTGCAAGCACAATAGGCTCTGACATGCGCATGTGTGCACACACACATATGCAAATAAATAAAATAAAAATTATAAAAATAAGCCAGGCGTGGTGGCGCACGCCTTTAATCCCAGCACTCGGGAGGCACTGTGAGTTCAAGGCCACCCTGAGACTACAGAGTGAATTCCAGGTCAGCCTGGGCCAGAGTGAGACCCTACCTCAAAAAACCAATAAATAAATAAATAAATAAATAAATAAATAAATAAATAAAAAAAATTATAAAAATAGTCTAAAAGAGGGACTTCAAATATTACAGATTTTTACATTTACCGATGTGGACAATACCATAGGTGCTGTGTTCAGATAATTCCAAAGGCCTTTAACAATTACATAGAGAATAGTTACACATTGACAAGTATGAGTTCACACTTCTTTTTCTTTTATTTTTCATGCATGTGTGCATGCGAGTGATGTCAGGTACCTTTCCAAATTGCTCTCCACTTTCTGTGTGTGTATGGATGCATATGTGCACAGTGTATCTGTGAAGGTCAGAAAACAACCTCAGGGTGCTGGTCCTTATCTTTTACCTTGTTTTTAGACAGGTATGGTCTTATTGCTTTGCCATCCATGAACAACCAGACTAGCTGGCCCACCAGCACAGAGATTAGAAACACATGAGCTACTTGTGTCTGACTTTACGTGGGTTCTAGGGATCCAAACTCTAGTCCTCAGGCTTGTGCAACAACTGCTATTAACCATAGAGTGATCTTCACATTCCCAACCATCTTCTTTGTTACAGGGTCTCTTGCTGAACCTAGGGCTCACTGATCCAACTAGCCAGCCAGTGAGCCTTAGGGATTCCTTGGTACGTTTTTTGAGTGCTTGGAATGTGAACTCAGGTCTTCATGCTTGTACAGCATGTAACTTACCTACTGAGTCATATACTCAGTCCTAATTCAATGTTATTGAAATATTTTTAAAGTAACATTTTTATTTCTTTTATCCACTCAAGATAATACAGTCATTTTAATAGAAATGTAATAGCATCAAAGACATCTCAATTAGTCAAACAGAATTTTTGTTGTTTGTTTCTTCCACCTGCTTTATGCAATTATTTAAGCATGTCCCCTACTGATGTGGACTAGCTAAAATAACGGAATTGCAAAGATTTTAGTGAATACCACCAAAATTGCTATATTGTTTGTTGACCTTGAATATAATTTTGGTAATAATATAATAGATCCTAGCTATTTCTGGAAAGCAGAATGCAGTACTACTTATTAAAGCTATAATGACTATGTCAGGAAAACAGTAGGATGGAAATTAAGACTTTGGATTCTCATTCTACCTCTGCCAGAGCTACATGACCAGGGAAAGTTATTTCATCTCCTAGCCTCAGTTCCCTAAAGTAAAAGTTCTTCTAGTTCTTCAAGTTCATGCCTGACTGCCAAGTGTGGTGCATTTAAGCCCAACACTCTGGAGGCTGAGACAGGAGGATAGCCATGAGTTTGAGGCTATTCTAGTGGAACCAAATGAATTCCAGGTCGGCCTGGGCTACAGTGAGACCCTACCTCACAAAAAATAAATAAATAAAAGAAAAAGAAAAAAAGGCTTCCAAAACTTCATGATTGCATTTATGTAATATACTGCTGATAAGTATAAAAAATGACAATAATATTAATCTCAATTTCTTGATTTTCCCAAAGGAATTCAAAGGTTGTTTCTTTTTTTTAAAACTCAGAGAACTTGCTATCAAGTTCTGTATTCAAAGCAGAAAACAAAATTACTCTTAGATACATAATATCTCAGGTGTTCCTCAGACTTGTTAAACTAATCACATTTAGCTCACATCTTAAGTAAGTCCCTCAATGATAAAGAATGAGGACTACAACCAGATTACTCAAGTGGTAAGAACTAGTTAGTTATAGCTTATATTAGAAAGGAAGACTAACTTAGTATCTTAATGCACATAAAAGGAAATGAATCTGGCAAAGATATCTATCACTGTATACACCACAAAATGTAACACAAAGGCAATGTTAATTGGAAATGGACCCTTAACAAACAGAATAACAATAATAGACACAAACAAAAGGTAGTAGTTCACTTTCAAATACTCGTTAACAAGTTCATTAAGAACTAATCAAAGACTTAAGTGTGGAAACAAGGACTGGAATAATAAAGACAATACTATTTATCTTTTGGGAACCACTATTGTATGTTCTCTAGTTTAGGTCTACATACAGTTCTACCACAAGACTATGACTGCCATTACCAAAGCCAAGGATGGGCAAAGATGAAATGAAAATGGACTAAACGAAAAATAGCAATAAAGGAGAAGGAATAGAAAGTGAAAAAAATTACAAAATACCATTGATTTTGGTCCTGAGGGTATTTTATGGTAGATGTAAAACAAACAAAAATAAAAAAATTGTATATCAACTTTTTTTTTTTATCACTCTTAAGAACTGGGGCTCAGTTAACTGCTTGCAAGTCTTCTAACAGCTGGTCTCCCTAACTGACCTTTTCAGCCACACCCAGACAGGAGCTGATTATGAAGTAATAGGGCCAAGCTTATAGAACACACAAAAGCATCTACCTCATTACTCTATGTCATGCATTTATTCCTAGTGGCTTTAGACTTGAATACGAGGTCCATTAAACATGCTGAAAGCAGCTCAATGCTGGTGGGTAGTAAGCAGTTTTTGTACTTACTACACTAAGTTAAAGAATTGCTACACTTAAATGCTCACAATTATGTAAATTTCTATAGCCCAGTTTGAGCCACATATGCTTAGTGAATATACCTTCTTTCACTGAAATAAAAGAAGCATTAGTTTTTACCTGTTCCAACCACAATTTCTACTTGAAAATGTCTAAGTATAGGACATAAGAATAAGTATAGGAGGCATTTCAAAATTGGCAGACCATACCCCTGAATATCAATTATTTTACTTATTTTCAAAAGGATTAAGAAAGACATATTACTTCTCATCAGACTCATAAGAGGTTTGAAATACCTGCTTTTAAAAGTACATTGTTGTTTTCTAAACCAAATAATAATTTCTATTGTAATTCTGACAAATACAGCTATACTACCAAATAGAAAATTAAAACTAAATTACTTCAATGAATTTCTTATTTCAAATTCACTAGTTAGCCCTGTGGTGGTTTGAATGTAAAATCTCCCCCCATAGCCTCAAGTGTTTGTGAGTAAGCCTCCTACTTGGTCCCCAGACGGTGGAGCCTTAGGGAGGTGGAGATGTGCTAGAGGAGGCATGCCACTGGGGTCAGACCTTGAGGATTTTCGTTCAGCCTATTAGGCTCAGCACTAACTCAGCTCAGTCTAGACCGCTCCCTGTGGCTCACGTATGTAAGCAGGTTGCCATACTTTCTTTACCATGATGAAGCTTCCCTTTGAAACTGTAAGCCTAAAATAAACCCTGTCCTCCCATCAGCTGCTCTGGTCAGGTGTATTATCCCAGCAATGAGAAGGTAACTGCTACACACCCCAGAACTTTAATTAGAAATATATTTAACTTCTGAATTTTCTGTTTTTATAGTGGTGGGAATCCCAACCCTCTAAATTGTATACCTTTTACTTGAATAATTTTGGGAAGACAAGTAGAAATTCTTAACAACAGTAACAATAAAAAGAGCCCCCAAAGAGACCATGTTAATGTTATTAAAAATCTGGACCCAATTACCTGAAGGAGAACCATGAGCTGAGGTCATACTTTTGACCTTGGAGTCTGAGAGTCGAGAGATACTGTTAGCTCTAGTTCTAGGAGAAAACTTATCTGATGGCACTAATCTGGCTCCACTTCTAATGATGGCTTCTGCGGTGCGTGATGAGGCACTACTTCTAGATATTGTTGCTTCTGAGTCACTACGAGCCGATAATGAACCAAGCCTCGTTCTGCGAGGCTGGGCCAATAAATCAATCCTAGAGATATTCCGCCTTCCAGTGGGAGGTTTTGAGGTGGAACTTGTAGTGGAAACTTCAGAAGCAACAGATGCTTTGTCAGCATCTGCAAGCTCACTATCTGAGGCTTCGCCAAGCCGTGCTCTGCGCAGGAGGGAAGTCCTAGTGGGCCGTGGCCTTGGGAGCGTGGTTGATTTGCTGGATGAACCAGAGGCTATTGGAGAAGTCTTAGATTTTGTTCCTTTGCCTCCTTCCAGTTTGGAATGCATGTGCTCATCTGTTAAGGTGAGTGCAGTCCTTCCATGAGATCTGCAAGAGTATGTTTCCTGGTCAGATGACAGAATATCAGATATAGCAGAATGAGGTACACTAGAGGTTTGGTCATCGTCTGTTAGGTCCACTGAAGGCTGCCTTATTCGTCCACTGGATTGTACAAATTTTCGACCATCTGCTCTTGCACTTACATCTGTGGAACGGCTTTTTGTTTTCTTTTCAATTTTCTCCCTAGCACCTGAAGACGAGGATTTTGTAACATCTTTGGAAGGAGAACTTGTGGAACATCTATCTTTATAAAGACTAGTGAAACTCTTTCGCTTTTGGGTAGATTTCCGTTCAGTCTCTCCAGTAACTAGACTAATTGTACTAGCTGTATCCACATCTGATTCTGGTGAGATAGAATTGTCTCTGTTGTAACTGGGAGTATCTGGGCCGTCATCAGTTTTATTATCTTCACGCAGTTTAGCTTCTAGAAAAGCCATTACTGCTTCTGTGTCTTTTAGAATCAGGGTTGTGTCCATGCTAGGATCAGTATCCAAAGAGTCACTCCTTTCTCGTAGTCTACTGACTGATGCTAAGGCTAAGGAAGTGGGAGTAGAAGAATTCTGCTTGTTGATATGGGGAATCAGTTCTATGGGTATGTTTGAACTGGGTTTTTCTATGGTGAAGCTCCCTTGTCGCACTAATGACTTGGAGGATTCCTTTTTGTCTCCTCCCTTTGAAGTCTGACTTTTAGAAATTTCCTCAGCTTTTTTTCTCTTGCTCTCATTTTGGGTTACTCTTTCACTTTTGTTTGCAGGATGCCCTGGTATTTTTTCTAGAAGTTGAGACTCTTGCTTAGAAGATTCCTCCCTACATTTATCTACCTGGCCTGAAGCATTTTTTGAAGACAGTTTAGCAGGTACCCGCTGAGCCTGCTCCTTTTGCTCTTGCTGCTGCTGGATTTTAGCTAATGTCTGCTTTACTAAGGAGGTTTCCTTATCAGTTTCGTTCTCCTTGCCAGAAGAACTGCCTATGTGAAGCAGGGCTTTATTATCTCCACCAGTTTTAAGAATCTCACCATTTACTGCCCTGTTCATTTTACTCAGGGCTCGTTCAGCATCTTGTTTATCTTTCTGGTATGCCTGGGTAGGTGTTTCTTTCTCCTGTAGTTCTGTGTCTTGCTTCTCCCCTATCTCTGACCTTTGTGTTACCACCTTTCCTCTGGAGTTCTCAAGAACCTTTTCTTCATGTGGAAGCTGGGGAAGAGTTCGTCTCCTTCTCTCTCCTTGACTAGTCAAGGAAGTGGCAGAGCCAGTGCTTCTCAGTGCAATGCCAGCATCACCATTATCTGTTTCTATAAAATAAAAATCACAAAGCCATAATTTGTTAGGACAAAAACTTAAAATGAAAGAGTATCATTCCATTAGATTTTTGAAGTGCAAATTCAAAAGATGACTTCTATATAAAATGAATGAATCATTGTGGTGATTTGGTTGTAAAATGACCCCAATAAACGCATGTGTTTGAAAACTTAATCTGTAATTGGTAGAGATGTTTGGGAAGGTGGTAGAAAGATAAAGCTTTACTGGGGAAAATGAGTCACTGGGGGCAGGCCTTGAGGAGTTACAGGCTAGACTACTTACTGCGCTTAAACTCACTAATGCCTCCCTGTTTGTTTTGGCTTACTTTACTTTGCACTAAATTTAGCTTGTTATTTAAATATACATGATAGAAAAAGAAAAGGAAACAAAAAGGAAGAGGTTGAGAAGGAAGAAAGAAAATTACCACTTTCTGTAGCTACAGATGCAGATAATTCCAATAGCCTTTCTTCTGGATCATGCCTGGTATGATTAGCAGCCAAACTAGCCCATTGTGAAACCCAACGTTTGCTTCCAGATGAAGATGTTCCTTCCTAAAGGAGGAAAACAAGATGATTAAAGAATGTAGTTTAGGGCTGGAGAGATGCTGTAACAGTTAAGGTGCTTGTCTGCAAAGCCTAAGAAACCAGGTTCGATTCCCCAGTACTCATGTAAGTAAGATGCACATGGTGGCACATGTGACTGGAGTTTGTTCGCAGAGGCCCTGGCATGCCCATTCTCTCTCTCAAATAAATAATAATAATAAAAGAATGTAATTGTGATTCTTATGAAAGAAAACTTCAAAACTTCATTTAGTCATATTAATATGACATATAAAGCCATAACTGAATGTGTGTTATAATATATTAAATTTTCCACTATCTAAGATGAAGACTCTCTAGCTATTCCTTTTGATTCTACTTTATTGTCATTGTGAATACAGTATCATTTCTTTACTTCTGAAATACTAACAGTACCAGAATACATTCTAGGAGCTTAAAATTTTCTGGGTTTCCAGATGACCACAGGGGAGTTTTATACCTTTACAGCTAGCCAGTGGAGTCAGTTCTACTCCACTGTTCAAAACAGAGAATCTAAAGGCCTATCCCCAAGTTATCCTCTAGTACTCTTAATGTAAATAGGAAGTCGCATTAGTTACAAGATCTCAGGAACTCTGCTAGGTCACGTTTGCAGGGATTTCTTTTTTAAAACCCAAAGCCTTAGATTACTCTCAACAATACTATCAACACTTCCAAAATGCGCTGGAGATCACTCAATATTTATGTTTTTTTGACCCTGTCTGAACTCAGACTCAGCGAGGTTTAGATCTTAAGCTCTTTGAACACTTATAATGAAGTGGAAAATGGAGTTTAAGTCATTAGATGGCTCCATACACTTATGGACACACACTGTTATTTCTAAGACTAAATCAATGTATGTATTTACTTTAGAAGATTTAAGGGAGGGATAGAACAAAGTCATTAAAAATGACACTTCTTGAGCCTGGCCTGGTGGCACAGGCCTCTAATACCAGCTAAAGTCAGTCTCAGCAGCTAAGTGAAGAAAAGAAAAAAATGAAAAGTAAAGAAAAGGCTGGAGATATAAGCCCAGTGGTAGAGCACATGCATAGCATGCATGAGGCTCCGTATTCAATTTCCAGTATAGCAAAAATAAATAAGACACCTCTCAGTAAAAAAAAACAAAAAAAAAAAAAAAATCAGGATTTCACACCGAAATGGAAATGCCAACTATGTAATGGAAAATTATGTCAGGCAGTACCTTTCATATGTTTTCTGGCATGATAGGCCTTCCAATTTCAAACACATACTTCCTAGAAAGTATAAGAAGTATCTATTTCTTGTTTGATCTCATAATGCTATGTAGAACAAAGGGCACATAACTCATTAATTGTTTAATTGAAATATACTACTTTCCTCACTAGCAAAGGGATATTAACTTAAAAGGACATAATAAAACTAAAAATTAAGTCAAAATTGTTTCAGGTTTTCATCAGAAATAGAAGTTAGTGAACATTTAGCTTTTAGAAGAAATTTACAAGAGGACATATACATTACTGAAGATAACTGACAATGGAGAAACAACTTATTCTTTATTAGTATAAAGAGTTGTATACCTCTGAGTTGTGAAAGCCAGGTGTGCTTAACGGTTTTCTTTCTTCCATTACGACTGCAGCAGAACTCAGCGCCCAATCTTTTATCAGATCTTTATGTTTCTCTTTGATAATAGGCCTGTTATAATCCTGATTGTCATCTACTCCAAACACCTAGGAGGAAAAATTAAATGTAATAATGAAAATGAAAGCCTGAGTACAAGATTAATATGTGACTAATATAAATAGCATCACAAGCAAATAAGGACTCCTCAACTAATTTCAACTGGGAATTTCAGTAACAAGGGAAACTTGTTCAATGACAGAGTAATGGCCAATTGGAATGGTAGCTGGAGAAGCAGCCAGGCCTGCAGTTCATGTCTATGTAGCTATCTTTTATAATATTTTAGCAAATATCCTGCTTGATAAAAAGAGGATACTATATTTGATTTATTTAATAGTAATGCAAATTTAGGAAAGAGTACTTCAGTATGTTTTCTGCTTCATTGTTTTATTATTTCTCAGAAGTGTGTTGAAAAACTATAAATATGTACCCCTTATCTGTTATCCTCTAAATGTTTTATTTTTGTGTATGTTAAAGATATACACGTAATTTCCTACAGTACACAATAAGACATTATTATATGACTCTGCATAGAGAATAGCATACTTCTCAAATAGCACTGGCCTAAAATCACTTAAAGACCTTTGTTTGAAATGCAGATTCTTTGGCCTACTCATATACATCAGCCTTTTCAATAGACCAGTGATTGTCAATGACCAACACTTGGCAAAATACTGAATGCAGAGACAAATATTTATGTGTATATTTCCCCTAGTGGACAGGACCCCACTCTTGTTTCCTGGCCCATAGAAAGACTTAAGTATTGCCTTGCTAACAGACTGGAAAAAGTGTTAGTCAATTACATTTAACATTCCATTTTACTATTAGGTCTGTACTTTGTTCCCCAAACTTACTCATTATACCTATTGTTGGGGCTCTGATCATTACAATCAAGAAAAATATTAGACATTTGACTTAGGATCTTTAGAAATTTCACCTTCTGTAACAGAAATATACCTTAAACTATACAGTTATCTTATAAATTGTGAAACTTACATCGAGTAAAGGAAGTTCCCAGTTCACTGAAGTTTGGAAATTTTACCACTAGATAGCCTTATTGCTTAATATTTAATTCAAAGTCAGCTTTTCACGAATTATGATTTGCTTAGACTACTATAATTACTCAAATTACTTTAAGAACAAGCTGTAAATCAGTAACTTTAAATCAAATGAATTCTACTACATGGAAACAGTGCTTAGAAAGAAAAACACAGAAACCACTTTACTTTGCTAATAATGAGAATGAGCTGTTTAATAGTAGCAGTGAGACAAAACTAGGTGAATTTGTGTCCTTTGTCCTCAATCCCATTTGTAAAGACATCATGCTATATGTGTTTAAATAGTTTGTATATGTCTTTTGTTTTGTTTTTTCGAGGTAGGATCTCACTCTAGCTCAGGCTGACCCAGAATTTTCTATGTAGTCTCAGGGTGGCCTTGAACTCATGGCAATTCTCCTACGTCTGCCTCCGGAATGCTGGGATTAAAGGTGTCCGCTACCATACCCGGCTGTGTATGTCTTTTAAACGAATCTAACTCAAATCCTTGGACTCCAAACTTACTGAAGTTTAATTATTTTCATATATGACTAGAAAAGATGTATCTAAAATTTGGAAATAAAAAGTGAAAAAACCACATAACAGTCCTTGTCTTTTCCATTTTTTAGCATTGCCAATCTAGTGACTTTTATGATTTGATGATATTTAATTATACATACAAAAACTTGATTTCTTCAAACATCTAAACACTAGCAATATCCAATAAAAACCAGTAAATTTCTTCAAATTACTTTTGATATGAAAAGACTTGGAAATTGTCTTGCAAATGAATGACTATTTTGAGTGGTAACAAAAGTTCACACACTTATGCTAGGAGGAGTGCAGCTCAACACAGTACTTCAGATTGCTTTCCACAAGTTCCTTTTAAAGCATGGGAGACACCCACTTATGTATGTTAGACAAGCAGCATTTACCTCTTTGCCACACAAGTGGTAGGGCAGAAGTACCCCCTTCTCACTTTCTGACAGGGCCTCATACTGTAGCCCAGGCTGGCTTCAAATTCTTGACAATCCTGCCTTAGACTTTTGCTGTGATTTCAAGCATGGGTCATCTTGCCCAGATTTTAAAGCATTTTGAAAAACATTTCAGATAGGAATGGTTATTCGGCTTGGAATAGTATTCATTCATTCTGTGTCTAGGCACACAAGCATCTATTGTGCCAGATTTCATGTAAAACAATGTACATAAACAGTTGAAACTGTCTATATACTTTGCAAGCTTTTCATATGTAAAAAAACATACATTTTGACATATAATTTAATAAGAACCCAAGAGCACCTTCAAACCAAATTTGTTAAGCTTCCTCACTTTGCATTCTAGATTCTGTCCAAACTTGTTGAGTATAAAATCTGGGTCTCTCACCCAGCCCAGAAACTTCTTTAGGCCTAGATACTTAACTGATTTTAATGCTTTCTCTGTACTAGAATCTTACAGAAGTTTGCCAGCCAGTTCCTAGTTTTTCCAAAGGAAAAAGAACGAGGTACTCTGTGGTCTGACAGATTGTTAAATAACTGATTTATCTTGGAAGGCAGGTGTGGCTTTTGCATGTTTCCTCCCACAGTTGTCTTCTTCAAGGTAAGCACATGTCTACTTGGGGGACCTGTGAGCATGCTCGTGGACTACAGTGTTGGAGTGAGAGGTCAACACCTTCCTCTCTGCACTACTCTAAGCTTCAGGGAGTATGCTCTCAGTCTTTACTTCTGAATATGTACATGTGACATTTAATTTTGGATTTCCCATCTATAACTCAGTGGCTAAACAATTTTAACCCATTACTATTATGTGGTACTACCTGTAGGTTACTAGACTCTGCACTATAAGAGACTTGAAAATCTGTCTGACTTGTCCTTTATTATCACGGTCAAACAAACAAGCAAACACCAAAAACTCTCTGATTAGAATCAAATTTTCCTGAGAACTAAACTATTATTTTTAGATTTTAGTTTTTTAAAAATTCTTATTTATTTATTTGGGAGAGAGACAGAGAGAAAGAAAGGAAATAATGGGTACATCAGGGCCTCCAGCCAATGCAAATGAACTCCAGACACAAGTGCCACCTTGTGCATCTGACTTATGTGGGTCCTGGGGAATCAAACCTGGGTCCTTAGGCTTTGCAGGCAAACACCTTAACTGCTAAGCCATCTCTCCAGCCCTAGATTTTAGTTTTAAAAGTAAACAAACTAAATATTTTCCCAACAACAGACTATGATATACAATACAAACCAAGCCTAAGAAAATTTTGATCTTTATTTTTTTGAAGTACAATATTGCTAATGTCATTTTTTAAATGCTCAGAATAGGGACTGGAGAGATGGCTCAGTCATTAAAGGCAGTTGCTTGCAAAACTTGATGACCCCAGGGTTTGATTCCTCAGTACCCACATAAAATCAGATGCACAAAATGCTGTATGCATCTGGAGGCCCTGACACACCATACACATACTCTCTCTCTGGCTCTTTCTCTCTCTCTCAGATAAATTAATAAAAATATTTAAAATACATATACAAAGTCCACTCTCTCCAATAATAAAATGGGAATGGTTAGGAGGGGGAACAGTGGTATTCCAAACTTAAAATCACAAAATCAAGTTTCATGAGTATATACTGTTGAATATTTACAGAAGTCAAAATTACATCTAGTAATACCACAACTCTAAAATTTGTTTATTGTAACCTGAATTAGAGATTGGTGTACAAGTGGCAGGGAAACAGAAAGACTTCCCTGTCAAGCAATACAAATGCTTAATTTACTAAACTAAAAGTATTATGAACTGGGATGTAGCTCAGTGGCAGAGTGTCTGCTTTACGTGCATGAGGTCTTGCACTGGGGGAAAAAATTCAAATGAGTGGGAACTCAGAAATTACCTTCCTTTTGAAACTGATAAAATTCGTGATTAGATACCAAGCTTTTGTAAGTTTATTTTAATCTCCAATTGTAAATTTATTTACAAATAAGTAAATGAAAAAAATAATGAATAGAAAAGCACCCATAAGTTAATCCCAACATATGTCAAAGAAGAACTGTAATCAACTTTTAACCTCAACAACCAGAACATCTCTCTTTGCTCTTCTAGAAACAAGGACCACCTGGGTAAGAAGAGCAGGTCCTCACCAATTAAATCAATAGTACAAGATCCCACGTCTTACAAAAATTACTTGACAAATAATTAGAACTATGCTGAACTATAGTCAGTTTCAGGGAGTTAAATCAAAATAAAGTAAGGATTTTTTAAATATAAAATTTGTAATTTTTCATAAAAATCTATTTAAATTCAATGGAATAAGTATATAATAAATGTTTAACACTAATTCTTATGTTATATTCAGCTTTTCAAATTTAAAAGTGAGATGAAATTGTTGAGAGCTCAGAAAAGGGGCTACAAGAGATATTTTACAATCATGATAAACGCATGCACATATCCATGATCATAACAACACTGTTTATAAAGAAACTGGGGGCTGGAGAGATGGCTCAGCAGTTAAGGAGCTTGCTGGCAAAGCCTAAGGAGCCAGGTTTGATTCCCCAGGACCCATGTAAGCCAGATGCACAAGATGGCACATGCATCTGGAGTTCATTTGCTATGGCTAGAGGCCCTGGTGCACCCATTCTCTGTCCCTCTCAAATAAATAAATAAATAAATAAATAAATAAATAAATAAATATTTTTATAATGAAACTGGAAACAAACCAAATGTTCTTTAAAGAGTGAATTTTTTTTTACTCTACACTGATTCATTATTTAGTAATGAAGTACTAATCCTTGCCACACCACAGATGCAACTTGAAAAAATTATTCTAAATGAAAATTATTCTAAATGAAAGTAGGCCTGTACTTCAAGACCACATATAGAATGAATCTATTAACAGGAAAGCCCAGAGTAACTACATAAGCTGGGTATGTTAGCTAGAAATAGTGGCTAAAGACCTACTGGATGAAGAAATGTTTACCTTGAGATCTCTTCCTGGAAGCTCATGGAACTTTTGCTTCAATACCTTATACCTCTCAAAGCATTCAGTATACCATTTCAAATGTATTTATATTTCTACCCCAATATACACACATTTCTTGAAAGGAGAACTCAGTCTTGCCCATTAAGTAAATCTCTCCTCACAAATGCCTGATACACTAACAGTGACACAAAGCACTTTTCAAACAATGGAGAAAAATATCAGATAATAGAGTTCAAGAAAAATAACAAAAAGCAATTAAATTCAGGTGAACAATAGCTGTCCCACACATTCAAACTTTAAAAGGGAGAAGGCAGATTTCAAACCTCAACCAAGCAATGTACTGCTAATGCTGCAAGCTGGTGATCCTTGGCCTCTATTTTCTCCATACCCACAGGTCATTTCATCTTCTGCAGACATTTGATTCCCTGCTCCTTGTATTAGTTTCCCCAGATCCTGACTTTAACTAGTCTGACTTTGGCTTACAGCTTTTAACTACAGCTACTAGAATCCCAGGTCTCCTGGCAATCACGTGACATAAAGTCGTTACCCTTGTTTTCTCTGAAATATGGTAAGGTTTTATCTTCCAGTTTATACGTAGTGGTTCATACTGATGGAGAATGGATGAATTAACTATCCAGTCATCTAATTCATTACTCCTTCAGATGAATCATGCTCTAAACTGGGATTCTCTACTGTCAAATCTGAGACTGAGTATGAAAAAAGGATACTTGGGCTGGAGAGATGGCTTAGCAGTTAAGGTACATGCCTGCGAAGCCTAAGGTCCCAGGTTCAGTTCTCCAGGTCCCATGTAAGCCAGATGCACATGGTGGCACGTGTCTGGACTTCACTTGCAGTGGCTCGAGGCCCTGGCATGCCCATTCTCACTCTCTCTCTCTGTCTATCTCCCTCTGTCTATCTCTAATAAATAAATAAAATAAATCTTAAAAAAAAGATACTTAAAAAAAATGTGCCGGGCGTGGTGGCGCATGCCTTTAATCCCAGCACTCGGGAGGCAAAGGTAGGAGGATCGCTGAGAGTTTGAGGCCACCCTGAGACTACATAGTTAATTCCAGGTCAGCCTGGACTAGAGTGATACCCTACCTTGAAAAACCAAAAAAAAAAGTATACAAGTACAAACCAGATTGTGTGATACTCTGTCTAGTGGTTTTCTAAGGAGGTTGGTTTGTGACCATATAATATTGTTACCACTGATATAACACTCATTTCCCAGACCAGTATGTCCCTAAGTTTGGTGCTCAATAAATATATTTTTTCCTTAATAAACATAAATGTTTAAAAGTTACATACCAGTACAGTAATATATCATATAAAATACTCCACAATAGACATAATAAATAAAAAGTGAACATATATCCCAATATTTTCCCTGAAACCAAAGGTTAGATAACTTGCCCACTCCCTGAGAGACCATTCTGGAAATTCACAATCTGAACCAGTACATCCCAGGTGTTAAGGTACATATGAATCATCTGGCCACTTTGTTTAGTACACTGATTCTAACTTAGTTTTCGGTGGGCCTTGTTAATGATGTCTCTGTTGCTCACTCACCAATCACTTTGAGTAATAAGAATTTAAATGAGCAATTAATGTTTAACCCAATTTACATTCCAGTTTTTGAGGAGGTAAATAGCTGATTCTAAAGTTAACTTTCTATCATCACTGTAAAACTAAGTAAAATTATTTTAAAACCATATAACAATCATTATACACATTAACCAATAGTATCAAACAAATATCTGAAATGTAGATAATCATTATGACTGGGTATGAACCTGGCTAAAAGGAGAAAAAAATAGATTAAAACTAATTTTTTCCTTTTGGTTTTTTTGGGGTAGGGTCTCATTGTAGCCCAGGCTGACCTACAATTCACTACGTAGTATAAGGGTAGCCTCAAACTCACAGCAATCCTAATACCTCTGCCTTTAAAGGAATGTGCCATCACGCCCAGCTTAATTTAGTTTTGGTATCACCAAAGATAGAAGTGAATAGAAATAAAGACAATGAAATAAGGATAAGTTTAATTCCATCATATGTACTTTCATGTTTCCAACATGAAAGTTACTAGGCACAGAACCTGTTAACATTTATTTTTATGTAAATGGAATTAATCTATTTCTTTGTTTAGTTTTGACATAAATACAAAATAAGTAAGTCCAAAGCAGATGATTTAAAAACCTATCTTAAATTTACACAGCTTTAAAAGGCCCAAACACTTTAATTGTACAGGACCTCACATATGAAACTCAGTCAAATTCAAAATAAGAGAAAATTGACAGCAGAAAACAATTGGTCTTAGTTTGTCTTCCAGTTCCCTAACAAACCCTAAAGTTCAAATACCACCAAGTGCAAGAGAACATTTCATACTGACTCTCTAATAATGTCCAACAGTCAAATATACAACAACTGACAGCATACTTAAATTTCAATTATTTACCTTGTCAATCATTTTTCTTGCTTCCACTTCCTCACTGTTGGGATTCTCTAACTCAATGGTATAAGTACCCTTGTCACTTTGGTCATCATCATTATCCTTTTCTGATGTAGCAGAAGTAGCTTGATTTTTTAACATTTTATCCATCTCCTGGCTTGGTCTGTGCCCAAGACTCCCTGAACTTCTTAATAATGCAGTTTGTAGGAAGGGTATTGACACCGATGGCTCCTCTGATTTCTGTTTTAACAATTTCCCATGTGGAACACCATGCCCCCCTCTGTGATGCGCAGAGCTAGTCTGTAAAGACAAAGAAACCACTTTGGCATCTGCTGTTGGAGATTTTGGCTTTTCAAGTTGTGTATGTGGTGTTGCGTAAGTAGTTTCCTGATAAAAGATTCCTGTACTTTGAGTAAAAGAATATGACCTTCTTTTTCTGGAACGGTCTTCATCAAAGAATGCAATCATAAAAGCAGTTTGACTTACAACAGCCTGGTCTTGATGCTTTTCAGCTGCCTGGACCTTCTTTTTCTGTTCTGAGTGATGGCGCCTTAAGTGCTCCTCCAGGGTTGCACGCTTGCTACAGCGCCGGTGTGCCCCAGCATTCTCAGAATCACTCTGTGTGCCATCATCATGTTTATTTCCTGGACACACAAAAAAAGAAAACATATAATACAGAAGAGAAAAATCCTGTGTAAAAAATTAGAAGCCTCCACAAAAGTGCTATTTGTTTGACACCCTCCCCCTTTCCAATCCAGTCATATGTTCTTTTCAGTAACAGGCTCTGCAAATTTCCCTCAAATGCAATGGCCACATTCAAATTTTATCAACCAACAATGAAGTCTTTTATAAATAACCAAATAAGATGACTCCACCCCTCCAAATCCTAACTTTATAAAGATTCATCAATTCCTGACAAGACAAACAATGTTCTATTAGCTGTTATAGTTTGTGTTTATAACATCAAATTCTGCTTTTGAATCTTAAATCTGTTTTGACAGTCAAAAATGTGAGTCTAAAATTAGAGAAGAAACAAGACAGAAAATGTGGGTGTCACTGAAATAGTCTGCAGTAGCAAAAGATCCTGGAGCACACATGCATTGTACACACTTATGCATAAATAGAAAGATTTTTAAAAAATGGGTTGCATCTTAATCTGTGAGGATGTTCAATACTTTTCAAAGTTCAGCTATATTTCCTTTAGTAAAAAGATTCACACTTGTAATTTCTACTAATATCTATACAATTTCCCAGATGTTTTTCTAGTTATGAGAATTTATGAGAATTGTGCAGTTCTGAAAACTGTATTCACAGTCTATAGTGGTTTCAAATAGTTAGAGGACTATCATATTTCAGTGAGAATACGTATAACCTATATGCATGTTCACAAAGCCTTATTCAAGTGAGAATATATATATCACCATGTCATATCCACAAAATATATTCAAGCGAAAATAAATAACCATGTTTCATGTCCATGTATTTTAATTTTGAAAGCTTTCTAAAAGTTGTTCTACAACAGAGCATGTAAAAACCAAGTAATTAATTAGTACCTCTTAAAGATCTATTAGAAACTCAACATGACACTATAAAAATTACTTTATTTTTAACTGGCTTAAATTTTTCTACTTAGAAAATAATATATTAGAATAATCAAATGGTAATTATTATATTATCATAGTGTCAAATTATTACAAAATCATGAGGCTTTTAATGAATGTTTTAAATTGTATCATTAACCAAAGATTAAACTAATTTCCTTGAAAGAAATGCATAAATCTAATAAATTAGAAGCACATTCTACTGCTTCCTGCAGTCATGAAATTTTTAAACATTCCTAGGCTACGTTCTTTGAGGTGAACACCTGCTGAATAATGTGGTTTCCAACAAGGAAACCATTATAAATCAAAGACTTGGGGGAGGAGAGCAAAAAACAGTAAGTCTAAAGAAGACATTTTTTAATGTTCATGGGCTTGTTCCTAATGAATTTGGATGCTACCAACTGGTGGCTATATATATATATATATATATATATATATATATATATATATATATATATATATATATTGAGAGAGAGAGAGAGAGGGAGAGGAAGAGAGATAGAATATGAAATCCAGATGCATGCGCCCCCTTTTGGTCAAGTGCGGCATTGCGCCCTTGCGTCACTGCATCTGGCTAAACGTGGGACCTGGAGATTGGAAATGGCGTAGTTAGGCTTAGGAGGCAGGCACCTTAACCGCTAAGCCATCTCTCCAGCCCTGGTGGCAATAATTTAACAGAGAACCACCTGTGAAAATGTGGCGCATATAGAAGGAATGAGCACACAGACAAGGGAATGGCAGAAAGAGTGGTGTTTTCTGAAAAGTAATAAGAGAAACAAAGGGAATAAATTAAGATCAAAATAATGGGAGGTTTATAGAACATTTCTATAAAAGCGACAAATCTAATGTTAACAAATCAGAAAATCTTCAAATTATTATCTATTCAAAATAGAAATACAATCTGAAAAGAAAACAAATACATAATTAGTGAAGTATCTGCCAATGATAATTAAGAATCATGGATAGCAGACTTGGTGTATAAGAGCTACACAGAACAAAATGAATACTTCCTGTATAAGACCAAATGACTAACAACAAACTTTCATTCAAATTTTTAATAAAAATATCTTTATGGAATTTAATTTTTCTTACAATATATACAATTTGGCACATTGGCTATCAAGCCCTTTCAAGTACCTTTTCTGCACCTTACAATTTACAAGGTCTTTTAGAAATTTAACCATTTTTTCTTGTAAAATTACTATTCCTTTTAGCATTTCTGTTTATACAAGGTGAGTTATCTCAATAGTGCTGCTATCTTCTGTGATTACTCAACCAAAAGATTACTAGGAAATGACCTTGGGGGGGTAGTAAGAGTGCCTGCTGTGAAAGCAAGTGAACCTGAGTTAAGTCCCTAGCACTCAAATAAACAAAGCCAGGTAAGGTCACACAGGCCTGTAACATCAGTGCTGAAGGGGACAGAGACAGGTAGGTCACTGAGGCTCCCTGCCAGTAAGTTTAATCAAAACACAGGGAACTCCAGGTTCAGTAAGAGACTGTTTCAAAGAAACAAGGCAGAAGAGTGATAGAGGAGGACACCTGATGTCTTCCTCTGGCCTCTGCATGAATATGAACATATTCACACATGTATGAATACATCACACATCCCCCAAACAAGTTTTTCTTTTTTCTTCTCTGCCAATGATAGAGCATGTCTAAGTATACTGAAGTTCAATTTTTAGGTTATTTCTTAGGCTATGTTGGTTAGTTATACTTAGTAACTGTAGCTAAGAGAAGCTTTAACTCTCCTTAAGGGTGAGAGTGTAGGGACTTTGTCACATTACTTTCCTCACTGTCCCAAAGTGCATGCACTTTACTCTGCTAAGATTTTGTGTTTTCTTTTTTCTTTCCTCCCTTCCTTCCTCCCTTCCTTCCTTCCTCCCTCCCTCCCTTCCTTCCTTCCTTCTTTTTTGCTTTTTCCAGGTAGGGTCCCGCTCTAGCCCAGGCTGACCTAGAATCCATTATGTAACCTCAGGTTGGCCTCAAACTCATAGCAATCCTCCTACCTTGGCCTCCTGAGTGCTGAGATTAAAGGTGTGTGCCACCACACTCAGGTTTATTGGCCTACTTTGAATTATTTAACTGATTTAAACAGTTACTAAAAGTGTAATTTTTAGAACAGTATTACTGCTATCTAACTACATCTTCAAAAGAATTTGAGTATATCTTTTGTGATAGCCTAAATAGTGAGAAACTGTTATCTAATAACAGCTCTGAGTTTTGAAGGAAGTCAAAGGTCACTTGTAAATAAGCCAGGAGAAATAAGGTAAATCTATGTGGGAAACAAAATGAGCTGTAATTGCAAAAACATTTTCTTGGATGACATCTAACTGGGCTAAAGGCAAATCCAAAAGTGAAAATTCCCAGCAATGGAATATATGTCTACTTAGAAATCAATTTTATTAATATATATTTTTATTTATTTGACAGAGAAAGAGGGAGAGAAAGAGAGACAGAGAGATAGATAATGGGCATGCCAGGGCCTTTAGCCACTGAAAATGAACTCCAGACACGTGCGATCCCTTGTGCATCTGGCTAATGTGGGTCCTGGGGAATTAAACCTGGGTCCTTTGGCTTTGCAGGCAAACACCTTAACTGCTAAGCCATCCCTCCAGCCCTAGAAATCAATTTTTAAAGCAACAGTAATTTATTATCTAATTTTTGATTAAGTTTTAATTTAAAAATTTTTATGCATGTGCATGTGATTTGTGTCTGTGTATGCACATGTGCACACACATGCACGTACACGTAGAGGTCAAAGGGAAGTCTTGGGTATTATACCAGGAATGTCAGCCACTTCCTTTGAGACAGGATGTCTTATTGGCCTGGAACTCACTAATGAGGCTACACTGGCTGTCCAGTAAGCCCCAGGGATCCTCCTTTGTCTGCTTCCTCAGCTACAGGATTATAGGTACATACCATTCATTTTATCTGTGTATTAGGAACTAAATTGGGGTCCTAATGCTTGTAGTCAAACTCTTTATCAACTGAGCTATCTCCCTAGCTCCAAGTGATAAAATATCTATTGATTAAAGATGTGTAAAGATAGTGTACATGTGGATAATATTATTTCTAATTGTAATTGGGCTCACAAACAGCCTTATTCAAAAGCAGGAAATCTTAAAATGATGGTTTAAAGTAACAGCTAATACAGAAAATAATTATGATGACTAAAATTCCTCATAAAAGATTTAACAAATACGTTTTAAGTAGTATCTTCTTTTCTTTTTTTGGTTTTTCAAGGTAGGGTTTCACTCTAGCTCAGGCTGACCTGGAATTCACTATGTACTCTCAGGCTGGCCTTGAACTCACGGTGATCCTCCTACCTCTGCCTCCCAAATGCTGGGATTAAAAGCATGAGCCACCATGACTGGGCAATAGTATCTTCTTAAAGGAAATTTAAAGTGTCCTTTTTGAATATTTATCAAGAGTATAAGTTTAAAAAAACTTTCTAAATTTTCAAGGCATAGGCTATCTATTATACTATACAAGAACATAGTATTTCTAATCAAATACACATTAATGGTCAGTTTATATATAGATTTAGTTGTGAGCATTTAATCTATGCATATGTATATATCTCAATTATGTATCAATATTGTCTAGTACAAGTGAAATGATCACAATTGCATCTCAAAAGTCCCTATGCTAGATGATAGCTTATGACTATAATTAAATACTGTTAAAGAGCCAATACATTAGGTAATCACAACATCTCAATATTCTGATATGACTTAGAAGCCAATTAGAATGAGCACAAATTACTATTACCTTATTACTTCTGAGAATAAGGTATGTATTAAGCTACAGTCAGTTCTGTTATTATCAGTGATATCAACCACTGTTTACTCAAATTACTAGTACATATCACATGCTAAAGTCCCTAATGACATGTTAAGAAATAGAGTAACTGGGCTGGAGAGATGATCAGCAGTTAAAACACTTGCTTACAAAGCTAGCCAACGCTGGATCAATTCCCCAGTAACCACAGAAAACCAGATGCACAAAGTGGCACAAGCATCTGAAGTTTGTTTGTAATGGCAAGAGTCCACAGCATGCCCATACTTCTGTTTCTCTCTTTCTCAATTTTTTTAAATAAAAGAAATAGTAATTAATGTATGTTCTCTGTCCTCAAGTATTTTTTTTAAATTCATTAATTTCCAATAGGGCCACACAGAATGATCAAATTAACATAGAATCATAATTTGTTCAAAATAATCCCCTTATTGATGACATACTGAATACAAGATGGAGTAACACAAATCTATATTCAGCTAATTCCAAATAAATTTAATTGGTAAAACCAACAGAAAAATGATCATCTAATAACATCAAGTGCAGGTATAAAGTTTTTGATAATTTTGGCCAAGTGTTATAGTAACAAAACATATATAATAACTACTTCACAAATGAACATTAAGCTATAATTCTCAGACTGTCTTGATATCAAGGTCTTAATTTAGATTTTAGATACCTAGTAAAAAATGTAAATTAGAGGTACTTATTTTATGAGAACTCCTGAGAATAGTTTATAGTTTGAAGCCTCCATCAGGAATGTGACTATATTATCCAAGTGGAAATTTTAGCCCACACCAATGGCTTAAAGTTTCTTTAAAAATCTAGACACAATATTTTATTAGAAGCATAACACAAGAGCATTGCATATATCTTTTGGTTAAATAAAAAATACTGTGTAGAATTATTGTCTATGTAATTCCACTGGTGAACTAATAAGTCTTATGTTTTTAAAGGATAAAAAAAGCTGATAAGGTTTTGGCATGAAAATGAAACAAGACTTTTAAATGAGTAATCTGGAGATGGGCAGTGTGGTTTCCTTCAAAGCTTTAAAGTTAAATATAAATTTTGAAAAAGCAGATGTTTTCTACCATGTAATTATATAATGCAGTTTGATAACTGTGATGACCAAATTTTCTTTAGGATATAATAGGAATTTCTGAAATGATCAATTCACTTTACCTTTCAACCTTTTCAAGTACACCGGAACATCGCTTTTAATACTTTTGGAATCCTCTTCTGTTCGTTCCCATACCATCTGAGGTGGGTTGTTCTGTGCTAGCCAGTCAGCTACTTTGTTTTCTGGTGCCATCATTCCTGTTTGAATTCCCAGCAAGTCTTGAGTTCCAGGAGAGGACTTCTTTGACTTGTGGCGCTGATCAGAAGCAAATTTTGTCACATGGTCTCTAATAGTTACTTTGCCTGGAGTACTGTCATCAAATTCAATGGTAAATGAAGCATGCCCTGCACCTGTTGTATGAGAACTTGGTGTGTCTTTAGTTGGGATTTCATGAATAGTGCTCTCTGCTATTTGTGATGGTTGTTGGAATTCTTTTGTAGGGATTTCAAAATAACTTGGTTCCCTACAGAAAGGAAAAAGCACATCTTCACTTGCAGCTGCAGACTGTTCCTCAACTTGCTTGGCATCTATGCTGCACCCTAATGAGAAAAATAAGAGAGAATTCAAAATATTTGGAAGTGTCTAGCATTAGAGGGTGACTGGCAATGACCATTTGCATTACTGTGTCATAATCAGAAGGCAGATCATAGTCTGGATGAAAAACAATGGCAATTATATCACAGAAAAAATGTTACAGAGATGAAAGAAACTTGACTATGATTCAGTTACCAACAGGGGATGCAAGATAAACAGCAGCCATGGCAAAGGATGGCAAAGCCATTAAAGAGATGCACATTGAATGGATAATATGCCAACTTGGCCTTGGAATTCTTCAAGGTATAAAGAAACTGAAATAAAATATGAAGATGTAGGATATATATATACATATATATGAAGAGATGATAGAAAAGGCATGAATTTCCTAATGAATTTCTCAGCAAGCCATCACGATGAGTTATTTGAATTATCTGCGAATAAATGAAGAGCTCTAATAAAGAACTGTTCATCAAATGAGGATGCAAATCTGAGTTAATATGTAGGTGACACTTTGGAAATAATGATTCCACTTACCATTTTTTATCATTACATTTAGACACCTACTTTTAGGATAACAAAAACAGTATTACTGCCGGGCATGGTGGTGCACACCTTTAATCCCAGCACTCGGGAGGCAGAGGTAGGAGGATTGCCATGAGTTCAAGGCCACCCTGAGTATACACAGTGAATTCCAGGTCAGCCTGGGCTAGAGCGAGACCCTACCTTGAAAAAAAAAGAAAAAAAGGAAAAGAAAAATGAAAAAAAAATTACTGATTTTATAAAGATAAAAGAGTGTTTAGAGATAAAACATGTGGTATGCTTGAAGCATGGAAATCCAAGAGGCAGTATGAAAGAAATAACATAAAAATGTAAAATTACGTTGTCAGTCAATAGTTCTGGATGAAAATTAGCTTACGTTTAAATGTATGCTATGTAGCAGAATGTACACCAATGTAGGAAAGCTGAAGTGAAAGCATTATATTAAGAAGAACTGAAAAAAAGGAGTGAACAAATGCACGACACTACATCCATTCTTCTGCTGCTGAAAGTACTAATACAATGACTTAAAGACAGATGCTTTTATAAAAAAAATACATGAAAGTGTACAAATGAACATGCCAACAGAAGTGTTTCAAATATGTATTATTTGACACTGCAACTACATAAAAAAGAAGTTAGATTAAACCATCCTTTGGTTGAGAAAGTAAAAGATGGCATCTATTATCAAGATGATTTAACCATCAAGAATGATTCAAATGAAATATGTTTCCCTAAGGCTCAAATATCCAATCTGTTTATAAACAGATCTATAGAAAATCACAATTTACAATGAAGAGACAATCACTTTCTAATTGTGTTATTTGGATTGCTGAAGTATCTTTTCAAATATTAAATCTTGGTACAATTCATCATTCACAGTAACTTAGGTAATAGTTAAAACTTTACAAGCTCAGTTGTAAAAGTTCAAATCATCTGGAATTCATTATGTGAAAGGAGAATCATTCCTCTGAAGATAATAAAAACAGATGAAGTGGGGGATCTTTGTATAACTGTGATCCTACTATCAGGGCATACCAGAAAAATTGTTAGTTTTTCAAAACCATGACAGAAAAACAAAACAGCTTTCTTCTCTCAGAACCCTGACGAAACATACTCTGGGGGTTATAAGTTTTACATTGCTTTCTCTTCACAACTAAATTTGTCCATAACAAATTATTACATCATATAAAATATCTATTTATATTAAAATTTTCAGTTGCGAAGATGGATGGCTTGCCTGCAAAGCCTACTGATCCAGGTTTGATTTTCCCGTATCCACGTAAAGCCAGATGCACCAAGTGGCACATGTATCTGGAGTTCATTTGTAGCAGCTAAAGGCCCTGGCTTGTCCATTCTCTCTTTCTGTTTGAAAATAAGTAAATATAAAAAAATTGTTAATCTCAAGTAAGAATATATATTTGTTTGTGTTTTTTTTTTTTTTTTTGAGGTAGGGTCTCACTCCAGCCCTTGAACTCATAGTGCTTCTCCTACCTCTGCAAAATGTGCGCCAGCACACCCGGCTCAAGTAAGAATTTAAAACAGCTGGGCAAGGTGGTGCATGCCTTTAATCCCTGCACTGAAGAGGCAAGAGGTAGGAGGATCACTGTGAGTTCCAGGCCAGCCTGGACTACAGTGAGACTCCACCTCAAAAAACCAAAACAAACAAACAAACAAAAAAGAATTTAAAACATTTAGTAAATGATTATGCTTGAGTCAACTGTAATAATCTGCATTTTCTTTTATGTGAGAAAGTGAGAGAGGAGAATGAATTGCCGTGCTGGGGCCTCCAACCACTGCAATCGAATTCCAGACACATGCACCACCTTGTGTGCATGCATGAACTTGCACGCTTGTGTCACCTTGTGCATCTGGCTTACATGGGATCTGAAGAGTTGAACATAGGTCCTTAGGCTTCACAGGCAAGCACCTTAACCGCTCCATCTCTCCATCCCCAGCATAAAATTTTAAGAAATTTTATGTTTGTGTGACCTTTCAGGGATAGTTATAATAAACAGTATATGTTTGCTTCATTCTTCCATATTAAATTAAATACTAAAGCAAGTCAAGACTACTTATCATGGCTTATTCTGCTTAAGACATCCAGCTAATCCTACCCTAGTTAAGTACTTCTAAATATAGAGACTGTGAAACTCCTTTTGCTAACAAGGAACTAAAATTTGAAAGTTTACAAACAATGAGTTCTGGCAGGCACACTCCTCAACTGCTAAGCCATCTCTCCAGCCCTTAATGGCTCTTAATTGTAACCTAAATTAATATTAATATAAAGCTGACAATGTAGATGAATATAGCTGTGGTTCAACTGAGGACTATTTTCCTTAAGAGGATTCAAAATATTCATACAATTATGGAGATCTAAACTGCTTTAACAATTATTTGCTCCTAAGGTTTTGCTTTTCTAGGCTATGTGTTAAGTTACCAAAAGATTCTGGATACATGTGAACCCAGATAACAGGGCAGCAAGCATTCTATTATCTTTCCTTGGATGTTCAACTTCCATACTAAGTACTGAAGTTTTAATTCTAAAATGTGATCCTCAAAATGAACATCATTTTTTTTTTTTTACTGTTTTTCTTTTGTGGTACATTTGTGTTTTACTGAAAGAGTATGCTTACATTTCAAATCTGATTCTATCCTCTCTAAATTATTTATAGATCAATAAACTTCCTTCTACCTACATTTCAAACAAATGTAATTAACAATAGGAGAAAGTAAATTAGCCTCTGATGGGCATGGTGGCATACTTTTTTTTTGACAGAGAGACAGAGAGAGACCGAGAGAGAGAGAGAGAGAGAGAGAGAGAGAGAGGGACAGAGAGGAAATGGGTGCACCAGCGGTGAACTCCAGAAGTGTGCGCTCCCTTGTACACATATGCGACATTGTGAGCTTGAGTCACTTTTGCATCTGGCTAAATGTGGGACCTGGAGTTTTGAACAGGTGTTCTTGGGCTTTGCAGGTAGGCACCTTCACCACTAAGCCATCTCTCCAGCCCTGGTGGCACAGACTTTTAATCCCAGCACTTGAGAGGCCAAAGTAGGAGGACTACTGTGAGTTTGAGGCTAACCTGAGACTACACAGTGAATTCCAGGACAACCTGGGCTATAGTGAGACCCTACCTTGAAAAAACAAAAAAGAAAGAAATTCAATTAGTCTTTTAATTTACTATTCAACTAATGAGTCTGACAGAGCACTTAAAGGTTATTTAACATAAGACATAAATCACAATCTCAAAATTATAATTGTTTTTGGTGGTCGGGTAGAAATGACACTCAATGAGAAAGGGCAACACATTGATAATCACTTAAGAATTTACTTTCAAACATGGATGGCTGGCACATGACTATGGATTCTAGTAGGCTTAACAGGTGGGTTGTGAGTTCAAGGCAAGCTTTCTCAACACAGTGAGATTAAAGATTAAGGCCAGCTTGGGGAACAAACAAACAAACATAGGCTGGGGATGTAGCTCAGTGATAAGAGTGCTTCATAAGCATATATCAGGGCAGATTTAATCCGAAGTACTGAAAAAAAAATTTAGCTTCATTCACATAGATGAAATTATGACTGGGATATTACAGTTTGAAATTTACTGTCTCAAATGAAGGGAGCTGTTTTCAATGTCTTTGTTTTTTTTTTAATTTTATTTTTATTTATCTATTTGAGAGTGATAGACACAGAGAGAAAGAGGCAGAGAGAGAGAGATAGAGCAAGAATGGGTGCATCAGGGCCTCCAGCCACTGCAAACGAACTCCAGATGTATGTGTTACCCCGTGCATCTGGTTTACGTGGGTACTGGGGAATCGAGCCTCGAACCGGGGTTCTTAGGCTTCACAGGCAAGCGCTTAACCACTAAGCCACCTCTCCAGCCCTTCAATGTCTTTGTTTTGAGAGGGTTGTTAAAAAATCTTTCTAGGGCTGGAGAGGTGGCTTAGTGGTTAAGGTGTCTGCCTCCTAAGCTTAAGAATGCCTGTTCGATTCTCCAGATTCCATGTTTAGCCAGGTGCAAAAGTGATGCAAGAGCGCAATGCTGCCGCACTTGCCCACAAGGGGGCGAAAGTGTCTGGAGTTTGTTCAAAACAGCTGAGAGGCTGCTGGCGTGCCTAGTCTCTATCTGCCCCCGCCACTCTCTCTCTCTCTCTCCCTTCTCTCAAAGAAAAAAACATTTTTAACCTATGAAGCATATTCTTTTGTAGTAACTTCATGTGCATATGTGTACTCACAGGAGTAATTATCACTGAGGTTTTAACTGCTTGTGGGTAAGAGAATGGGTTTTTGAGTCAGGTCTCCTGAGCTCAAATCCCTGTTCTATGACGTGTCTTTGGTCAAGTACTGTGCCTCAATTCTTTTATCTATTAAATGAACAAAAATAGCAGTAACTACTATTTTTACATGTTGTTGAGAAAATTACTTGCATGCATACAAACTACTTGGCAGAACAGTGTGTGGATAAGGAAAGCACCAATTCAAGTATTAGCTATTATCATAAATCATAGTTATTTCTCCTGTATCATATATGTGTACTTGTCACTGTATTTTATAAGTTATGCATGTCAGATTTTTGTGTTGTTTTGCGGAAGTGGGGTGAAGGCAAAGTTTTTAATGGTTAGATAACAATCTCTATCACATAATAATTTTCAGAATTTGGGAAGAGTTAAATTCATTTGTGTTTTCCAATCCATCCAATTGGCCCATTTTTCCTCCTTTCTGTTCCAAATGACTATAATGCAAAACGATATGTGGTATTTGAAGGAATTTAGAGTTAGTTGTGAAGAGAAACTTTATACAAAAATAGTGTTACACAGTAGTAGTATTAGCGTCATTTAGGATTTTTTTTTCGAGGTAGGGTTTCACTCCGGTCCAGGCTGACCTGGAATTAACTACATAGTCTCAGGGTGCCCTCAAACTCACAGCAATCCTCCTACCTCTGCCTCCCAAGTGCTGGGATTAAAGGCATGTACCACCACACCCAGCTCATTTAGGATTAAAATTTTTTTAAAATTTTTTAAATTTTTTTTTTTTTGGAGAGAGACACAGACAGAGACAGACAGAGAGAGAGGGAGAGGGAGACAGAGAATGGGTGTGCCAGCAGTCTCTCAGCTGCTGTGAACGAAATCCAGATGCGTGCGCCCCCTTGTGGGTAAGTGCGGCATTGCGCCCTTGCGTCACTTTGCATCTGGCTAAACGTGGGACCTGGAGATTGGAACCAGCGTTCTTAGGCTTAGGAGGCAGGCGTCTTAACCGCTAAGCCATCTCTCCAGCCCTCATTTAGGATTTTTATATTGCCCATATCCCTGTGGGAGGAGACAGTCATGAATTAGTATAATGTATGTGGGGATACATTGGGGGAGGACACTGAAACAACTGATAATGGGATATAACACCCACTACGACTTACAAAGATCTACGTGACAGAAGGAAATTGTTACACTTTTTTTTAGATGAACTAAAAACAGCATAAATTTGTATTCAAAGTGAACTTAAACAGAGTTAAAACTTAGGACTGAAAGATGCATTATGACTCAGCAGGGAAAACAAAGGCAATTAAAGTTGGTATTAGATAAAAAGAAGAAAAGACAAAAAAAAATTCAAATGCAGTTGACATTGCTAGGTGCCTTTCAACATCCTTTCCCTATTCTTCTTTCCTAAAGGATACCAATATTCTCTGGTGCCACTCTTCTATGGCATTGCTCATGTGCCTGAGGGAAAACTAACTCCATACTATAACAAGTGTGTTATAAGGATAATCTCAAAGGTTCTTCCAGAAACTGACTCAGAAAAGCAGGTGATATGCTCCTGAGTCTGTGAGAGGCTAGTGAAAAGAGAGATGTGTTGAGATCTTTTGGGAAAGGTGTTCTT
Source organism: Orientallactaga sibirica (assembly GCA_036365145.1). Lineage (NCBI taxonomy): Eukaryota > Metazoa > Chordata > Mammalia > Rodentia > Dipodidae > Orientallactaga > Orientallactaga sibirica. The sequence goes on along the minus strand of JAEOAD010000035.1, from coordinate 14,390,889 downwards.
TCAAATCCCAGGAGATCTTCTGGAAACCACCTTTGTTCTCTGCTGGTAGATGTGATCAAAGCAGCAAGTTCGCATGAGTGCTGCTGGCAGTGGCCTCAAGTAGGAGGGAAACTCCCTCAGGATGCAACCACAGTGGACAGAGAGCTGGAGAAAGACTGGCTGATAACCCTGAGGACTGAGCAATGGGAGCCCAGTATATTCATTCCCTCTTTAGTATTATTTACAGTGGAAGGCCTGCTAAGTAATACTAAAGAACAGTACATTAAGCTCAGGCATGAACAAAATGTTGGTGAAAGAAACATTCACCAACTGGGATAGAAATGGATTTGCAAAGTTGAAGCATAGATCTATTTGATAAATGCTGGCTTTTTTTAGGCGTGTACTTTGATGTGACTAGATTATATCTAAAGAAATCAAGTTCTTATTCTCTAGTTAAGAAAACTGTCATTTTTACTTTGTGTAAAGAGGGTTATTGACAGAAAACAACAAGAGTTCTGATGGACTCTGTCCTTGGTTTGAAGTCAGAGTAAGTCTTCCATCCAGATCCCTGATATCTGTACTTAATTCCTCCAGTTCTGAATTCTTATCTGCTGTTAGCACAAAAATTGGCAGCTCCATCCTTCAGTTCTGATGTCTTTTCAATAACCTTATGTATGATAACTGGCATCTCCATTTATTTCCTGGAAATCTTGATTTTTCAGGACACTTGGTTACCACTTACCACACCAACAAAAGAATTTTCCAATATGTTCCTTGATCTCTAGTCTGATGATCTGACCCAGAGCTATTTCTTCATATTGGTGGCTGAACTTAATAATACTATTGCTATCGTGTCCCAGCAAACTAAGCACACTAAGGCTTTTAAGATGTAATTTCTTAACATATTTCTGAACATAGTAAAATTATTTATTTTATAATTATATGCTTGTGAATCTAGTGAAAACATAAAATTTACATGTACCTACAGTTTTGTCAATTCATATTACAATTATTAAAAATTATTTAAAATATCCAATTATATTATTAATTTGTTATATATTTAGTAATTTCATAAACTTGAACATCACTTACACAAAAATAATTTATAAAATATTATACTAAGCATTTTATGTAAGAGTCATAAAGAAATTTACATTAAAATAACGGTCATTATAACTCTCATCGACTTTCTAAAAATCTAGTAACAGTATAGTAGGAGCACTTTTCAGAGCAGACTGATGTTTTGCTTGTATTACAAGTGCTTCCCAAATATGATTCAATGTCAAAGTGCTGAGATATTTTTACCTGATGTTCCAGTTTCATGATTTTTTTCTTCAGGCTTGCCATTGGACTTGAAGGCTCTTTGTTCATCCACCTCATCATCTCCCCACCATGATGGCTGTCCATATAATGGAGTACCACGTGGCATAGCAGAAACATCTGGAAAGAGGTGGGAAAAATCTCTCTAAAGCAGATGAAACAACAAAAACAAATGTACTTTTGCAGAAGGCTAGAATTGCCTAATTGATTCAAAATACCATACATTGAATAACTTACTATTTGTGCAAGACTTTGCACAACACTGGACATGACTAATTAAATGAAACTTAGTTCTAGCTGGTATCTAAGTAATGCATCTGAAATATAAAATCCAGTAATTTTTTTTGTTCAAGTACTACAAATTCTTTGACATATAACTAAATTACTCAAACAAATAATTTTACACTTAAATATTTAGTCAAGACATGTAGACTTCAGTAGAATTTTGTTGAAACTACCCAATAAACAACAAGGAAAGAATAAGATAGTCTGATCAAAATTACCACTGAATCTAAAAGATGAAACTAAAGTAAATTTAGCATGAGTAGACATTTTTTAATTGCTTTAGAACCTAAGGGTATTGCAGAGTAACTATACTTAACCTATATTGTTTATCAACTTAATAAATCATTTATTTTATGCAAAGCATCTTTATAGTTCTTAGAAAGTACTATATCATGATGATGGAGTATTATTTTAATTTTTCCTTTTTTTACATTATTTTAATTCAGATAAATGCAAATAAATAAATTACCATTATAAATTATTCCCTTCAAATATGTTTTAGATGTTTTCTAATGAAAACACTAGTTGCTTTAAAATATGTAGTCTGGAATCAATAATTAGTATGTATTATTGTTACATGGATATGGCCAAGTTTTTGAGAACAAGGAATGTAATTTCTTCAAAACTGTGCATAAATACAAAATTCTCCAAGGGCTCACTTACCAGCAGCTTTCTCCTCTGACTTCAGTGCTTCTGTAGCTTTGGGAAGTACTTCTGGAGCGGCGTCCACCACCTTTGAATCGGTGGTTTTGGTACTTGCAGATTTTGGTAATTCTGATTCTGAAGATTTTTGGGACAACTGAAGTTGAATGGTAAACTTCTCATGCTACAGAAGTTAAAAATGAAAACGAAACATCCATGAATGAAATCAACTCTAACAAATAGTGGTTAACAGCAGAGGATTAAAGTTTTACCTTAAGAGCTTCTTCGGGGACTCTCATTTCTCCTCGTACTACCGTAAAGAGATTTGTATGTAAATGGAGCTAAGGAAGAATGTAACTCAAAAATTCTGGAAACTGATATTAAAATGGTTATCAGATATAATTTAGAAATTGTCCTATTTCAAGGAGTAATTATAGAATTAATTATAATTTATTCATTTTTGCAATATTAAGGATTGAACCCAAGACTATGTACATGCTACACAATTACGCTATTATTGAAACTACACCCCAGACCTTGTGTTTAAGATCATTTATATATAGGGTTTTGCTAAGTTTCCCCAGGCTGGCCTCACAGTTACGATTTTTCCCAAGAGTCCTCAAAATAGTTGGGATTATAGGCCTGCGCTTGTATTTCCTTTAATGTTAAATGTTATGTTCCCTTTAATAGCAAAATATATTTACAAATATATTACTAATCTTAGGCAATACTAACCTTCAAGAAGCAAATGGGCAATCAGAATACAAAGACATTTTCTCCCCACAAATAACAAAATAACAGGACTACAATGAAGAAAAAGTACCTGGATCAAATGACATTGATGGCTAGTTACAAGAATCTCATAAGTGAGCCCAGCAGAAAATCCTGAAGAAATTTGATTATGCAGGCTTTCATGAACTTTGATAAAAATGAAGCTCATTTTCCAAGTGCAAAGGAAATGCTATAATTAGGGCTCATACAGCAATCGTAACCCTTTCCCCCTATGTATTGCAGTTGGGATCATATTGTATTATCCAACAATTGATTCTACACAGATAAGAACTAAGTGCTAGATATAATGGATGCTTTTATTATGATGCCAAAAACAATGCCTCTGTATAAAAGACCTATTCACTAGAGGTCACATTTCTCACTATTACTTAACCCTGTAATGAAAGAACTTTTATGACTATGCACTGAATTCTATACTTCTTTACTAATTCAAAGTTCTCATCAATCACTTCAAGGATAGAAAACTGTAATTATCATGACTACATGGGGGAAAGACAGTTCACAAGCAGTATACTTGTTTACTGAACTTTTAGAATTGGTACTAACTTTGGAGAATATCCTGCTCAATTCCATTAACCCTGTACTTATTTTTTAGATGAAGAACTTGGGGAAATGAAGAGACAGAAATCAAAACAAGAATGTGGTTATAGAATCCCACCCATGGCTTTCCTATCACTTTACATTCTTATAGCTTTGAACCAGTAACATATTTAGTTTTTAAGAGATGAACATATGCTAATACATATTTGCTGGTTCATATGGAAATATATACCTAACTGAACATATTTAATGTAAAATAGCAAATTTGTTCTGACTTAAAAAAATTCATTAAAATAGCATTTAAAAAGTCAACAATGGTTTCTTTGTTATATTGTTGAAAACATGAACGATTTTAGCTTGTTGTGAGGGCTTTCTAGGGCTACCCTCTTATGAGCACCAAGACCTAGTCAAATAACATTTCAGGTCACAAGATGGCTCCATCTTTCTTGTATTTAAATGCTTACTTCCAAAAAGGCATTCTGTGTATGCAAATGAAGACCTCAAATGTCCGGTTTAGCTTGCAAACTCATCTGAGAACAATGATATCTGTGAGACAAACAGATATAGCCCTGTTTTTAGCACCACAGCAGTTATTCTTAGTGATGCAAACCTACATTGTGTTTAACTTGATAATCAAGAAAAACGACAGAAGTAAATACTCATGTCAATAAATTCCAAAATTTTTAAGTATTTATGAAAATTTGTAAATATTTTTATAGTTTATTTCCTCAGTTACTTGTAAGACTATAATTTCTAGTCTAAATCAACCCTACACAATTTATTCAAACAATGTGTGTATTTAAAAGTTGGATCAGGGCTGGAGAAATGGCTTCGCAGTTAAGGCGCTCGCCTGTGAAGCCTAAGGACCCCAGTTCGATTCTCCAGGTCCCACATAAGCCAGATGCACAAGGGAGTGCATGTGTTTGGAGTTCGTTTGCAATAGCCAGAGGCCCTGGCATGCCCATTCTCACTCTCCCTCTCTCTAATAAATAAAAATAAAAATCAATGTGCTCTTACTGGTTGGTGGCACATGCCTGCATTCCCAGTTTTCCAGGTAGAGGAATCAGCAAAGCCTCAACAGCCTCAGCTACATAATGAATATGTGCTGCAGGCCAGCCTAGGCTACATGCAACACTGCCAAAAAACAACAACAAAAAATTTCCAAAATGTGCCAAACTCCCCCCCACCCCCCGGAGGTAGGGTCTTGCTCTAACCCAGGCTGACTTCCTGGAATTCACTGTGTAGTCTTAGGCTGGCCTCAAACTCAAGGCAACCCTCTTACTTCTGCCTCCCTAGTGGTAGGAGTAAAGGTGTATGCCACAAGGCCTGGCTCCAAAATGTATTTCTGAACAATTTAGATGCAAGTTAGTACAATCTTTTCTGACAAACAATACCAAAAAATGAATTTCTTATGGGTTGAAGACACTATTGTCAGATACATGAGAATATGTGAGTAAAATCAATTTATACAAGGATGAAAAAATATTTTTGTAAATTTGCAACTTAAAAAATATAAGAAGGCTATGCTTAAAAAAGCACAAACCATAAATCAGTTTTAATTGGGTACTTCAATATATGAATGTAGTACAAATTGGTTATACTCTCATCATGTTGTCCTCTTTTGTCACCACTCATCTGCCCCCCTTTCCACTGAAGGTGTCATGAATGCACCAGTAGGTTTCTGTGTTGAGGACATGACAGTAAATCTTCCGACCATGTGGCTTAAACATTTTATTTTCGGTACCATCTTCCAGAAGGTAAAGGACATGTTAGATGTCTCCTTCAGTGTTAAACTTTCAACAGCCTCTTATTTTCTACTTTAATGAATTCTTAGTCTCTTCAGCATCTACCACCATCATTTTAGAAATGGTTCTCAGACAAGCAGTGACAGTAGCACTCATTTAGTCCACCACTTCCTCTATAAGCTTTTCTGGGCCCTAGCAGGTTGACAGGACTTGTCCAGTGTTAGGCACTAGGATTTCTCTTTTTGTTATTTTATGGGTCTTAATAATATGGGTCTTTATAGAAATCTGTAAAAAGCAGGTTCTCTAACCAGTGACAGTAACATGGATCAAGAAAAAGAAATTCTGGCAGTCAGGTTCTTAAGGCAAGGAGGTAGAAGGTTAGACCCTATTGCTGAAGACACCACATACTGCTGACACAGAACATGGAGAGATCTGGCTAGAATCCGGAAGGAAGCCAATTCCCAGATGGTTAGCACATATAGTGCTGGAAAGTGCTACATGAACTGCTGGGGTAAACTGGCCAACAATGTTGTGAGCAAGCAGGGGACACTGCTATACAAAAGCAACCAGCTTGACAAGACATACACACCTGTGCAATGGTTTGATCAAGGTTACATTGTAATGGACTGATGTGCTTGGCTAAAGGTATTGGACTGAAAGATTTAACATTTTAAGTTGGAAAACCTCAAGCAAGTTAAAATTACAGGCACTGAGACTGGTTTTAGGTTTCTGAAGCTGCTACTGTCAATACATTAGCAATCTTAAGGAAGGTGGCCCAACTGCTTTACACTAAAACAAAGGAAAAGATGCCCGAGGAAAGACTGTTAGAAATGTAAACTCTTTTAGAGTTGACTGGAGAAGGAACCTGCTTTTCAAGGTTACAATTTATTTAGTCCCTGAATAAAGAATATGGCTGTGTCCTGCACACCTGGTATTAGTTTTGGAAGCATGAAAAATGCATGGAGTGGTCATGAATTGCACACACTTCCAGGAGCCACTGCTGAGATGCCACATGAGGCAGGGTGTGAGGCCCTTATAGGCTGAAGAGCCTTTGGAAGATGGTTCATGGTTTGCATGGAGACCTGAAGATGTTTTGGATATACCAGGACTGTGCAAGGGCTACCATGGAGTGCACTATTGGCCTTGGATGGAAGTTTTTCCTGGCTACACTGTCTGGCTGGAGGGGTGGAATTGGAAAGCCTGGAGACTGTCAGTCTCTGGTTATACTGAACTTGAACTGCAGCTTGATGATTGCTGATGGTGGTTGAGTTTGCAATGTTCTAGTCTCTCCTTGCTATGCCTTATACCAGTTGAAAATGTTTATTCTGTGACTTTATATGTGGAAAGTGCATAACTTGTTTGATTTTACAGGACTTACAGTAAGAGACAATCTTAAATCTCAGATGAGACTTGGGACTTTACAACTATCTTTAGTTGGTCAAGACTGTGGGGACCTTTGAAATTGGAGTACAATTTACAATGTGTGATAGTCATAAATCTATTGGGGGTCAGAGAATTATGTGGTAGTTTGAATAGATGGCCCCCAATATATTCAGTGTTTTATTAGTTTGTTGTTTGCATCTGCATCCACCGGACTGGAGGTAATGTCAGTGGGTTGATCTTAAGGTGTGGTGGTGGGTTTAGGATTTCAATCTAAAGATATGCAAAGTATGCCTAGCTGGACTTCCTGAGGTGTGCTATGCTGTGTGTCTTTTGGCTTGTGGCTTTTTTCTTTGTGTTTGGTCCTATGAAGGCAGGCCATTCCTTCTGCCATTCCACTGGATCTGTAAGTTTCAATAAATATCCCTTCCTCCATAACTTTGCCTGGTCTGGAAGTTCATCTCAGCAAACTTGAAGCTGTCTGCTACAATGAGCAAGACTGCTGCTTCCATGGCAAGCCTGACAACCTGTGCCAGGGTGATGGAGGCAGACACTGAGGATATTCAACATGTATCAAAGCAGAAATCCAGAGGATCCTGAGAGCTCAACACTGAAGTAAATAACATACCCACCATGGCTCAGGGAATTTTGCGGAAGAGGTGGCTGAAAGATTCTAAGAACCACAGATTAGGAGGGAATATCTAGAGGCATTGCCCTCCTCCCACAATAACTGACTCCTGCTCTCATAACGTATAAACCACAACCCCATGGGGAATACAAGCAACTTTACTAGGAAGGGCTCTCAGTGGACTGGAGACAGGGAGGAGGGAAATAAAAATTCCTAAATTCTTGTTGGCTTCCATTACTCATCTGGATTCAGTTAGTAAATCCAAGATGTTCAAATCAGCCTTCCGTTTCTGGACAAGATGAAATAAAAAAGAACCAGATTTACTCACCCACCTGAAACAACCAAATAATGAGGAAATAATTGTTTAAAGACAATTGCCATCAGGGTACAAAAGACAATGATCCTTAGGAAAGCAGCAAATCAAGCCAGGTCCACTAACTGACCTAAGTCACCAATATGAGTACCTTGAATCTGAATGACACTGCCAGGAGAAGTAATGCAGGCAGAGACCAGCAGACTTTCTGAGCTATGGAGGAAGTGAACTCAAAGAGACGGCACAGCATGAAAACCTAGGGGGGGTTCCACTCAAATACTTAGTTGTGTATAGATAGCATGTGAGAAGACTATTCAGGGCTGGAATAAGTTACCTAAAAGTACTAGAGGCAACAATGCCTACTGTTCATATGGGATCAGAAGTACCTGTTTCCAATGGCCAGATGAAAACCTCATGATTCATGAGCCACTAGGGAGAGCACAAGTTAGTAAACTTTTTCTGTAAAGGGACAAGTAGAAAATATTCTAGGCATTTCAGCCATATGAGCTGTGTTGCAGCTACTCAACTCTGCTACAGTGTGAGGAAAGTAGTCACAGAAATATGTAAATCAGTGGACACAACTATGTTCCAGTAAACCAGGCTGAGGCCAGATTACATCAATGGGTTTGCTGATCCTTTTATCAGAAAGAGAAGTTTTCTTCCATTAATATAGCAATTAGCCTGGACTAACCTTAGATGCCTAACAAACCCTTAAAAACATCCTAAAGTGATAAAATTGTTTCAAAATTACTTGAGGCCCAGAGTAAAGCTCAAAAAAGATTTTTATGAATACAGAACTGTCTATAACACCAATCCAAACAGGTAAATTAACCATGTCAGCTACCTAATGTCAGCTGAAATCACCACAGAGCTAATACAAATATTTAATAAGATGTTAAGAAAATTGTTATAATTGTGTCATATGTTCAAAAAGTTGATGCTTGAAAATCAAATCTAAATTCAACTTCTTCAGATGAAATTACACTATATGAAATGAAGTCTCAGTGAGGTCTTCACAAATATTCTGTTTTTTTTTTTTTTTTTTTTTTTTTTTTTTTGAGGTAGGGTCTCACTCTAAACTAGGTTGACCGGGAATTCACTATGTAGTAGTCTCAGGGTGGCCTTGAACTCATGATTATCCTACCTCTGCCTCCCGCGGAGTGCTGGGATTAAAGGCGTGCACTACCACGCCGAACATTCTTTTAGTAAGTGTAACTTACGTGCCACTCACCAACAGTAGTTCTTTTTAGGCCCCTTTTTACATTTCTTCCTCGTGGAATCTATCAGCCTCTAAATCTGCCTGCTTCTTGTGTGTGCTGTCAGCTTCCTTCAACTCCCCTATAGTATAAACTCCAGGAGGATAGTGATGTAAAAATAGGCAAATTGATACATACTAATACACACACACAATACATATACATAAAATATATATAGTAAAATATACACATATATTTTTAGTATGTTCAGACTACTGGAACTATACCTAGCAAATAGGAAATTTAATAAATATGAAATGGAATTGGGCTTCATAATTTGTCACTTTTTGGACACTTGAAGAATGAACAAAAGTTATATGGATTATCTGGTGTTACTATCATTAGGACAATTTTGTTAGAGTTCATGTTTTTGAAATAATTTAATTTCTCTCTCTATATATAAAAAACAAAACCTGGGGCTGAGAGATGGTTTAGCAGTTAAGGCATTTGCTTGCAAAGCCAAAGGACCCAGGTTCAATTCCCCAGAACCCATGTAAGCCAGATGCACATGGTAGCACATGGGTCTAAAGTTCCGTTTGCAGTGGCTAGAGGCTGTGGTGCACCCACATTCTCTCTCTCTCTAAGAAATAAATATTTTTTAAAAAGAAAAAAACCTTTATGGTAGACAAATTGCATGATGACGTTTGTAGTCTCAACCTATGTCAAAAATTTTCCTTCTACTGAGGCCGAATTACAGAGCTTTTCACTCTATGGCACACAGGTTTGTAGAGTGGCTATTAAAATTAAGTTGATGTGTGAATAAAGCATGGCAATCCCCTGTGTAGCACAGCTAATACAGAAACAATATGTGGGACATATAAAATATTTTTTACAACTTTATCCTAAGTAATACAACCTCTACCAGTGACAGTCCAATGTTCATTTACATAAGGCTCAGAATCACAACCAACATGAAAAGTTAAATTAAAATATTAAAACTAAATTAAGTTTCACCTGGGCTTCTGAATAGCAGTTCTCAGGCAATACTGATCATAACTCTCAGGAAGTGTTCTGCAATAATTAATTTGGCATAGCCAATTTTAGAAAAACTGATTTCTCCCTCTTCTTTTTCTTTTGAGACAGTTACACATCATGATGGTCTATATTGATTATCAATTTGACCCGACCCAGAATCATCTAAGAAACCATCAGCCTCAGGCTGTGGGCATGCCTGTGAGAGGTTATCTTGACTAGGGTAATTGAGGTGGCTACATAATGTAACTGTGGGCAATACCATTCTACAGACTGGGGTCCAGGACTGTATAAAAGAAGACAGCTGGCAGAGCAGCAGCATTCATCCCTCTCTTGCTTCTTCACTGTGCTGAATGTAACCAGTAACTTCATGCTCCTGCTGACATGCCTTCCCTCCATTATGGACTATAACCTCTAACTATAAGCAGAAGTAAATCCTTCCTCCCTAAAGTTGATTCTTGAAGGTATTTGATCATAGTAAAGGGAAAGTAGTGAATTTACACACCATGCTTAAGCAATCTTCCTGCCTCAGCCTCCAGGGTAGCGGGACTACAGGCATACTACTGGCCCCTGCTATCTTGTTCCTTCTTCACTTAAAACTAATATCAGAGTTTTATTAAAATACAAATTTCTTACTTTACTCATTTTGAGATAGATCATGGCAAATGAATTATAGCGAATGTTTAAATTCAAAATGCACTTCCTTTCTTGATAAAATTTATGCTTGTTAAAGATGACTTAATTAAATATTTTATGTGATACAGATTTTAGGGATTTAGAACATATTCAAACCTATTCATTGTTTGACTTTTTATATATTTCTTTGGCTTTTCAAGTACAAACATTCTAAGATATTCCATGAAACTTTTTATAACCTAAACTTTCAGTTTTCATAACGTGTACGTTTTTGTCACAATTCTATTGTGTTAGTACATTTACTTGAGTACTAATTTCTCTGCTAAAGTGACGAGGCCACCAGACTTTCAAAACTTACCATATCTTTTTTACCAAAGTTCAGATAAATGCAATAATTTTAAAAACTGAAGCTCAAGAAGAATATTCAGAATATAGGGAATACTGGTAATTTTTTTTTTTTTTTTTTTTTTTTTTTTTACAAAACTTACTGTGTACAAACAAGAACATTTGAAATTCCTCTTTCTTTTATTTTATTTCATTTTTTTAAGCAGGGTCTAACTCAAGCCCAGGCTGACCTGGAACTTACTTTGTAGCCTAGGGTGACATCAAACTCAAGGTGATTCTCCAACCTCAGCCTCCCAAAGTGCTGCGATTAAAGCCTGTGCTCGGTAGCCCAGTAAATTTAAATTATTCTTTAATCATATTTCTTCCTTTCACTGGGGTTTCTTTATACTACCCTATCTAGTACAATATAATCATATCCCTGTTTAGTTATTAGACTGAGTTGTAAATGAAAGAATTCTAAATGCACACCAAACGCAAAATGTGCCTAATCGCACAACACTGGTCTCAATGACGTATGTCATTAAAAAGTTTGAATTAAATAGGTAACAAAGACTCGGTATACTAAAAAAGGGTAAGTGCAAGGATGGAATAAAAGGCCGGGTTCCATTCTTATATTCCACTCAGGAGTTTGATTTGTACTATCCTAATATACTTGGAAAGAATTCCTGGGCTAGACTCTGCTGGTTCTCTCCCTAGTTACAGTCTTTACTACACAAGTTCAATGCACAGCAGCCCTGCAGATCAACTGCAGCTGAAACCAAAGAGAAGAAATCAATTGAATCTATCCAACTCTGCCAGGATTATTTTAGGAACAGAGACAGTAACTAAATAAATTCTTTACAACATGTAGTATGTTTGTATGGGAAGGCATCCAACAGTCAGAGGTTTCTAGTATATCTATATTGTGAATTCTTTAAAAAATTTTTTTTATTATTTTATTTATTTTTGGAGAGAGACACAGAAAAAGACAGATAGAGAGGGAGAGGGAGACAGAGATGGGTGCACCAGCAGTCTCTCAGCTACTGTGAACGAAATCCAGATGTGTGCGCCCCCTTGTGGTCAAGTGCAGCATTGCGCCCTTTCATCACTTTGCATCTGGCTAAATGCGGGACCTGGAGATTGGAACCAGCATTCTTAGGCTTACGAGGCAGGCGCCTTAACCGCTAAGCCATCTCTCCAGCCCTATATTGTGAATTCTTATGTATTAAGAAATTTTTCATTTGTAACACAGTAAATATTTTTGAATAAATTTAATAAATGCACATAATCACATAAGGATATCATATCCAAATCTCAGCTTATCTTCAAGTTTCAATGTGATGTAAGTCTGTTCCGGAATCCTTATATCATTCACAAATGTCTATAAGAAAAAAAGAAAAAGCTTAGGTTATGTACAATGTGTATTACTCCTCATATTCCAGACAACCAAATTCCAAAACCCAATATATAAAAATTTATTAACATATGTTGTGAATCTTAAGATGTGCCAACTATTCTATGCCCTGATAAATTATTTTATACTAAATCCTCCGTCAGAAGTACTAATAACACACAAAGAACATGGTAATAATGCCAAGTTGAATTTCAGCACTTAGAATTGTTCCTAAAAAGGTTGCCAAAAGGGCTGGAGAGATGGCTTAGCACTTAAGGAGCTTGCCTGAAAAGCCTAAGGATCCAGCTTCGATTCTCCAGCACACATGTAAGCCAGAGGCCCAAGGTGGCACAGGTGTTTGGAGTTTGTTTGCAGGGGTTGGAGATCCTGGTGTGCCCATTCTCTCTCTCTTCTTCTTCTCTCTTTCTCTTTTTCTCTCTCCCTCCCTCTGTCTCTCAAATAATACATAAATAAAAATATTAAAGAAAAAAAGGGTGCTAAGAAAAGCTCTTAGTCTGAAGCTGGCAAACCATACAGAGTAAAGTACTTAACTCTGATAGCACCAGTGATTATTGGATCCAAGTGTAGCTTTGATGGAAAACTTTCATCGTGAAGGCTGATATTCTATCATTTTCTACAGTCATTCTAAAGAACAAAAAGAAACTTCACTTTTATAAAAAGGACTACAACTTCGATTTTACAATTGCTATAAGGGTCCTTTTGATCCTTTTATGAATTTAAGACACATTGTGGGATTCTAAAAAATGGATCTTTGCTATATGTTGAAATTCTTCTGTTTCCTTATGGTGTTTTTTTTTTTCTTTGTAACTTCTGCAAATGGCCAAAATAAGAAGGTAAAAGAATAGCAGAATTCCTTAAAATATCATTGTCCAACAGAAATATATTGCAAGCAACAAATTAAGCAACATACACTACTAAATTTTTTAGTGAGCATGTAATGAGGTAAAAGTGCTTGATAATGCATTTTAAATTTAATTCAGCATATTGAGAATTCTACCATTTAAATAATCTCTGTAAAAAAATAAAACAATATTTCTCTTCCTCATACTAAATTTTTGGAATTTAGACTAGTCACATTTCAAATATTTAATAGCCACACATAGCTAATGGCTACTGAAGTGCTAGAAATTATCAGTGTACCACCTTTCCATTTTCTTATTGCAATGCTTAAAACACTGCATCAGCTTTCCAAGAAACATGAAACACATCTGGACATACTATCTTTTTTTTTTTAGTTTCAATTTAAGCTCTCAAAACACAGTTGAAAATTCTGGGATTTCTGATTAATGTCCACAGCAACAAGTGAAGAACACAGATAGGAAGATATTTAGCAATTTTAAAATGAATAGAGACAGAAAGCTGCACTCTAGAATATAATAATGATAAAATGACAATATAGGCAACATTATCAGGCCAGTAATCTTCCAACATCAATGAGAAAAGAACGTTTCCAAGGTATAAAACAACAACAACAAAAAAAAAACAAAAAAAAAAAACAAGGTCGATATTTTCAAAAATATGAAATACAATAATTCCTAGAAAAAAACCTAAATAATTTTGTATTTAAAAATAATGTTGACAGTATTCTTTTGAAAATCTTTTTTTTTTTTTTTTTTTGAGGTAGGGACTGACTCTTGCCCAGGCTGACCTGGAACTCACTTTGTAGTCCCAGGCTGACCTTGAACTCACAAAAAATCAGAATTCCAATCTCCTGAGTTCTGGGGTTAAAGGAATGTGCTACCATGCTCGGTATTGAAAATGTTTTTGATGTTCATATCCCAGTGCTTATTCAGTACAATTTATAAGTAGATAAATGCTCAAAGCCAATTATCTTATACAAGATGACTAGAAAAATATGATGCAGAAATAAAAGTATTGCATTAATCTTCTACTCGTTTTAAGTTATATTCAAAAATAAATGTTTTGCAAGAGGATGGTTATCACAAAATTATATGCCTCAGCTTATAAGTAAACACTGTTTTGATCATTCTAGACCAAAAAGGACCAGAAGTAAGAAAGCTAGACTCGGCATTCATACAATAGGTTTATGTTCCAGGTGAATATGTGACAACTAATGAGCAGTTAGCTGCATTCAAAGAACATGGTCCATTTTATCAATCCTTTTGAAAATCAGAAGGTCCGGAATAAGAGTTTGAGTTTGTGAGGTGCAATTCTACTTGGTTTCAAATTGTTTTAGTATCTTTTCTTGACATTTCTATAAATTGTTTGTAAAGACTTTAAAAGTTGCTTTGCTCTTCCCTTTTTAATTCTTATTTTTTCCATTCTATTTTACTTGGGTAACCATAAAGTGTTTCAGCAGGTTCCTACTATAAGAAGCTTATGCGGGTCCTGAACAATACAAACTAAGTATATAAAAAGATTCTGTTAGTATGGTCACATTCTCAAATTTCTATGATAACTAGTTCTTATAATATGATATAAAAATGAGTTTACAAATTAGAAAAAGTCAATCTTAATTGTTAAAACTCTAGATCATCTTAGTAGCTTGCTTTCCAGGCAATCCTCAATCACAAGCTTCCACTATGCTGTGCAAAGATGTTAAAACATAACACAAAGGATGTCCAAAGACTTCTGGAATTTATAAACTCCAGCTTTAGGTTAGTTTCAAAATTAAGCGTTTCACATTGTTTAAAATTTATGTTTAAGTTCATCAGAATAGAGTATAATGATAAAATAGACAAACTGAGGAAAATGAAGGAAAAGAATATGAGAAGAAAAATTCACTGACGTTCTGTATGAATATAAACAATAATGAACAACTGTCTAAGATGAATGCCACAGTTCTGACTCAATTTTATTTAACTGTTTCGATCAAAAATAACACATTTAAGCCAGGCGTGGTGGCGCACACCTTTAACCCCAGCACTTGGGAGGCAGAGGTAGGAGGATCGCCATGAGTTTGAGGCCACCCTGAGACTACAGAGTGAATTCCAGGTCAACCTGGGCAAGAAACTCTACCTTGAAAAACCAAAAACACATTTACTCAAAGCTTAAAGATGACCTATCTGAACTACTTGTGTGTAAGATTGTTTACTTTCTTAAATAATAAGCTACTAGCCTGTGTCTAACATATGTCTTAGACACTTTTCAGACATTATGAAACATAATTTTAATATGCTGCCATTCATAAAAGAATTACTCCTACAGAAAATAAGTCATACTCAAATTTTCAGTCATAAAAATACAAGTAAAAACAATCTGAAAGAAAATAACTTTGTTAAGAGGAAAGTAACAATCAAGATCCCAAACTAAAAAGGGGTAACGTTGGAACTCAAATTCAAGTGCCTGAACTACAAATCCCATCCACATCCAGGCCAGGTGCTTGGGCTAAACCAGTTCCTGAAACTCCTCCACTGAAGCAACTAAACACACAGTAGAATACAAAGCACATAACTCCTTACCCAAATTGCAAACAGCTCAATTGTATAACTGTAGCATACAATCACATAGCCACCATTATTACATATATGCTCAAGGAAATAAGATAGTGGCCACAAGCATAATCCCTATTTCAACCATTTTGCCTACCTTCTTTCTTCCCTAACTCTTCCTTTCATATGTTCTGATGAGGAGCACACACATCCTGCTACTCTATGTTGGTCTGCTGCTGGCAGGAACTCCAGTGTGAAAAAGGGACATAAAGGAACTGGGCCCCAGACTGCAGGGCAGTAAGTCAGGACTGAGAAGGCAGAAGTTAAGCACTCAGCGGAAGGAAATGGCAGAAGAACTGAAAGCAGTAAGGCCCTCACAGCCACAGAGGCTTCAGCAGATTTGAGAGAAGATGGTTCACTAAAACATTTGCAACACAAACCAGTTTCAGCTTCTTCTGCCTGATTTTAATTTCATTTCTCATGGCAATAAAATATATTTACGTCCCTTGGGAATATATTTGGGATAGGGAATAGAAGTAGAAGTGTTATTTTAAATTGAGTTTAGTTGGTGAGTGTTCTTTAAAATATAACAGTGTATTCATTGGAAAGCATATACAGTAATGGGTACCAAATATGTCTTGCTACATTTTTTTGTTTTTAAATCATAATAGCAATAACATAATTATTGAATGTTTACTATACACTGTTCTAAATAATAAAGTTATTTATTCTATAACAAACTATGAGGTATCATACTATTTATATTTTTAAAAATTGAGAAAAAATGTATGGAGGTTGTGAATAAATCTTCTAAAAACTGGACAGATTAAGCAATTTCCTCAAGGTTACATCATTAGTAAGAATTACACAAAACTTTCTTAAAAGCATAGTCAAAGAAACAAAAATGAATACTGTTGTTGAAAGCACTGTATTCATTAAAAATAAATGGTTGTTTCCCTTCTTTTTCCAACCACAGATGACCCCAACTCACCCTGCCAAATTGATTTTCTAAAAGTGAACTTCACACTTCTCCATGCCCAAGAGTACCTTTTTGCATCCTTATAGATAGGACTTTCTACTATTTTCCCATAAAAATTAGTTACATGGTGAGGTCAAACTTAAGTCTCATATCCTTAAAGAAGTATTTCCTTTAGATATTATCAGTTAATGCTTTTCTTAATTCCTATATTTATTGCTTAGCTTCTTCTACAATATTTTATCATGTGGCTTCAAAATGCTATGCATCTAGTAAGAATTTAAAAGTTAAATACAAACTAGAGAAAGGAAATATAAAACAAGTAGGGAATTTAACTTGTTTTAACAAAATTAAAAAATTCAAATGAATAAAATAAACTTGTAAACTTACCCCATTTAGGCTACCCAAATCTTTCACCAAATGTTCATCTGTAGAAGTATCATAATTGATTACGGCATGTTGCTTATCCACACTACGAGACTGGAAGGAATTTTTTTCAAGTCAGTAAGTATAAATATAGGGTCAAATCAAGGTAAAAATGGATTAAATTAGAATTAAATTAGATTCAAATTAAGATACTTCCTATATGACATAAATTTGGCATCACTGCCAAAGAGTAAAGGAGCCAAATTTTCAAGGTATTCTTTCCATTAATGTTTTAACTCCAAATTAAAATGGTTGCCTTTGTTGAATGCATAAATTACAATTTTTAAAATTTGAAACTGTCACTTTTAAATCAAGTGAATTATATTTTATATATCTAATTGTTAAAAGAATTTACCCTGTAAAATTTTCTTTACTACTGAAAGTTCTACCACACATTGCATAAGAAATCCAAAGACTAAAGAGGAAAGGGACATAGCATGATATGTTTCTGAACAAAATTATCACTTAAAATGTGGGTTTTTAAACTGGAATTTTAGGCAAGTTCTAACAGGCAAAGAGTCAATATAGAAATCACAATGACAACCTGTCGTTTTAATTTTTTTTTTTTTACACTGAAGATATAGTTCAGTGGTAGACTGCTTACATGCACAGTCTCAGGTTCAATCCCCAATAGTGGCAAATAACAGAATTACTTTAAAATTTTAAAAAATATTTTATTTATTTATTTGAGAGAAAGGGACACACACACACACACACACATAGAGAGAGAGAGAGAGAGAGAGAGAGAGAGAGAGAGAGAGAGGAGGGAGGGAGGGAGGGAGAAGATGGGCATACCAGGGCCTCCAGCCACTGCAAACAAACTCCAGATACATGCGCTCCCTTGTGTATCTGGCTTAAGTGGGTCCTGAAGAGTAGAACCGGGATCCTTTGGCTTTGTAAGCAAATGCCTTAACCACTAAGCCATCCTCTCCAGCCCCACTTTTAAAAAAAGTATTTTCATAAGTACGTATTTTTTCTTCTCTTTTCCTCCCCTCTTTCTCTCTCTCTTTCCCCCCTTAATTGCTTACTCAGTGAGCTGACTGCAGATAAAAGAACCTATAAGAGAAATTATAAGCCTGTGGAAATTGTTATTTGAAAGAAGTATCAGTATAACCATAGGGAAGAAATCTGAGAATCACTGAATCTGAACTTATCATTAATCGCAGGATAATTTTGTGAACCACGGTAGGTGTAGTAGACAGCTTCAGGTTCGCTGAGATGAACTTCCAGACCAGGCACAGTAATGGAGGAAGGGATTTATTATAGCTTACAGGTTCAGGGAAAGTTCCATAATGGCAAAAGAAGCTGGCCTGCTTTACAGGACCAAACACAGAGAGCAAAAACAAAAGCCAAACACAGCACAGCATTCCTAAGGAACTCCAGCTAGGCACACTTTGCATATCATTAGATTGAAATCCTAAATCCACCATCACACCTTAAGATTCACCCAGTGACACTGCCTCCAGCCAGGTGGATACAGATGCAAACAACAAACAAAACACTGAATATATTGGGGGTCATCTGGTCAAACTACCACAAATTATGTGAACCATGGTAGGTAAGAAGAAAAGGTGTCAAAATTTGGAAGGAAGGTAAACTCATCACTTCCCTTATAAAATGTCGAACAAATAAAACCAAATCTGTTAGTTTCATCAGTGAACAAACTGTCACCCTGGGACATAAAAGGATAAGCAAACACAGAGAACTTCCAGGAACAGAATCACCAGTGGAACAGTATACAGGTAAGAATCTTAAAACTTAAGTGATTACCTGTTGGGAGTCTTGAGTATGGACCAGACTAAAATACAAAAACTTGTGAAGCTCCATGAGCTTCTTCTCAATGTGAAACAATCCCATGCCTCCAACAGGGTGATGAAATCAAAATATTGTGTTCAAGGTAACAACCATTTTACCAGACTCTAACAGACATAGGAGAATGGGAATACTAAACCCAGTCTTCTCTCCATAACCTTATCTCCCTGATGGAGAAGAGAGAGAAAAATAAAAAAGAACAAATCCCTAAGAAGGAACTGATTCTTGTGAACATCACAACATGAGTGAAAGCAGGCAAAGCAGTCACAGTATTACACACTGCTTTCTGTGATGCTTCGTATCAATTGTAAACTTGACAGGATCTAGAATCTAGGAGACAAATCTCTGTGAGGGAGTTTTAGATTAGGTTAACTGAGTTGTAAAAACCTACCCTAACAACAGCCACACTATTCTATGAACTAGGATCTCAGACTGAATAAAAAGATAAAAGCAAGGTGGGACACCTGTCCCTCTCTGCTTCCTGTCTAAAGACTGATGATGGCCGGCTGCTTCCTGCTCCTGCCACACCATGTCTTCCCTGCCCCGATGGATGGCATCACCTCCAACTGTAAGCCAATATAAATTCTTCCTCCCTTCAAAAGATCATTCACAAAAGCTAAATAAATAAATAAATGAGACTATTCATAACATGCTTCTTCATAACAAAGAAAATAATCAACCAAATAAAACAGCAGCCTATACAGATTAAGAACAACTGCAAACCATAACTCTGTTAAGGAGTTAATATCCAAAACTTAGTAAAGACTCAATAGTAGAAAAATAAATTAATTTAAACTTGGCAAGATACCCTGAATATATATTTCTGCAAATAAATAAAGATGACCAGGTAGTCTACGTGGGTCCTGCAAAACATGTCTCACACTCCAGCATCCAATCTAAGGAGCAGATCTCCAAGGAGCAGATCCGTGGTAGAATTCAAACAAATCTCTGATGACATACAACAGGATCATTTCCAGAAATTACTCCATGAGCAATGGATACTAAAAGGAAAAGTGAAACAAAATACCCAATCCTATACTTTGGTTTGTCATGGTGTCAGCTCTGCACTCTGCAATGACGTACCTAAATGCCATACTGCACTACTTTCAAAAGAATGCTGGTGTTTGTTTATACATGACAGTGAAATTGATGGGGCTTATATTTATGGAAAGAATGATTTTTTTAACCTTCATATAAGGAAACAAAAACATTAACAGCTGTAAACCTTCAAAACAGACATGAGATCATACTGACTTATTATTTTGGTCAGAAGAACTCAAATGCTGCATTTCGCATTCACCCATTTACATGGCAGTCTCAGCTCAAAACTACCTAAGAAATACATGCTGTAAAATGTTGAAGAAAAAAAAAAGAAATAAAAGCGGACCGTAGATATAGAAAGACAATATCCAACATTAATCATCAAGGACAGGGAAATCAAAACCACTATGAGAAGATGGATGTGGCAGTACTTAGGAGATTCAAGGCTCTAAGCCAGCATGTGGTACCTTCACAAGGTCCCCAAAAATATGAGTCAACTACTATCAGACACAACCTCCCACCCATCAGAAAAAGCTAATGATAAAACTTGCAAGGTTATCTAGAAGAAGGAACTTTGGATCCTTAGTCTGAGTATATAACCAAAAGAAACGAAATCTACCTCACAAAGACAACAGTAAAGTTATGGGAACAATCACATATTCACTTATAAAGGACTGGATTTAAAAAATCTGTGCCACATATATACAATGCATTATTATTCAGCCCTAGAAAAGAATGATACTTTGCCATTTTTCACACAAAAATAATGAACCTGTAGGAGATGCTAACTGAAATAAGCCAGATACAGAATGTAAATATTGGGCTGGGGAGGTGGATTCATGGAAGGTCCTTGCTTGCTAAGCCTGCTGGCCCTGGTATGATTTTCCTGCACTCATGTAAAGATGGACATAAAGTAGTACATTCATCTGAAGTTCATTAGCAGTGTAATGAAAACCCTGGCATGTACATACATGCATACACACATGCACAAATAAATAAAACTTTAAAAGCACTTGTGAAAAAAATCTGCATCTTTATAGATATACAAACTTTAAAAACAAGGCAAAATGTGTCTACTGGTATAACAGTGGCAGATCAATTAAAATAGATCTCCTTAAATAGATTTAAAAGCTGCTCCATGTGTGGTGAAAACCCATGCCTGGTACTAATAACAGAGTCAAAAGCCTATGGATTGGAAGGTCAAGCCCCAGAGGGGAAGCTACAACAGTTCTTTGGCTAAATGGATATGCTCTATATAGCTATGTTTAAACCCATACATCAGGTTTGTTCTCACTTTTGCCTAGAGAAGCTTCTTTTTAAGAGTAGTTGTTAATCCTACAGACCTAAGACTCATGGACATGAACAGAGACAGTCCCATGTCTACCACCAGACACAAGAAATCCCTATCACAACTGCCAGGCAGGAAATATTGCAGAGGTGGTTATAGAAAGAAAGTTAGTGCTTCTCTGAGTAATAGCCAGAGAAGCTTCTCTCTAGATATGGTGGTAGACACTGAGGAGACTAAAAACCCAATCATACTGCTGAAAACAGAAGACTGCTAAGAGGTCAGTGCTATCTTTTTCATGCCCTCCATGACTCAGGAATCTTAAGAGCCACAGGGTGGGAAGGAGTTCTTTGCGACACTGTCCTCAGGATATGAACTGACAGGTACATTTATGATCTCACAGTGGGTAGCATTACCACACAAGATCTGCACTGCACAATATTGAATCTATGAACAATTTGACATAAAGGATGAAGGAGGACAAAAAGAATGAGACATCTATACAGAAGAAGAACTACTTGGGAATAAGAGGAGCTTAGTGGGGTAGGGATGAAGGAGGAGGACAGAACAGAGCAATAGAAGGGTGTTATAATCAAATTATATTATACTCATATATTAAAATCCTCAATAAAAACAAAAAGACAACCAGATGTGGTAGTGCACACCTATAATCCAAGCACTCTAGAGGGAAAGACAGAAGAACTGCTGAATTTCAGCCTAGGCTACATAGTAAGAACTTGACTCAAAACAGTAGAAAAGCAAACAGAAAACACGCAGAAACAGAGAACAGTTTTTAGTATGAGTTAGGTGTAAATATGGAGGGACACATATCAGAAGACACAACACAGAAGAAAGAAAGAAGAATGAAGAAGAAGAAAGAAGAATGAAGAATAAAGACACAGGTTATAAAATTATACTGAGCCGGGCATGGTGGTGTACGCCTTTAATCCCAGCACTCAGGAGGCAGAGATAGGAGGATCGCCAAGAGTTCAAGGCCACCCTGAGACTACATAGTTAATTCCAGATCAGCCTGGACCAGAGTGAGACCCTATCTCGCAAAACAAAAAAAAACAAAACAAAACAAAACAAAAAAAAAAACTGGACAAGGTGTGGTGGCACACACCTTTGATCTCAGCACTTGGGAGGCTGAGGTTGGGTAGCAGGATCACAGTGAGCTGGAGGCCAGCCTTGGGTTACACAGTGAACTCTAGGAGGTCAGCCTGGGCTAGAGTGACATTCTACCTCAAAATAAAACAAAATTATAATGCATAGGGATTCATGCCAAATGAGGTATTAGCTGCTCCTGTTACAAAACAGAACAAAGAGAGAAGCTATATGAAATGCTAGATGTTAATTTGCTTATTATAGTAACCTTTTCACTATTTATATGGATCCTTCCCCATTATATTGTATATTGTGCCTTTTTTAAAAAAATATTTTATTTTTTACTTATGTATTTGAGAGAGAGAGAGATAGAGAGAGATACAGAAATTTAGGCAGGTAGAGAGAAAGAGAATGGGCGTGCCAGGGCCTCTAGCCACTGTGAACAAACTACAGATGCATGCGCCCCCTTGTGCATCTGGCTTATGTGGGTCCTGGAGAATTGAGCCTTGAACCAGGGTCCTTGGGCTTCACAGGCAAGCATTTAACCACTAAGCCATCTCTCCAGCCCTCTATTGTGCTTTTTAAAAATATTTATTTATGTCAGCATAGTGGCACATGCCTTTAATCCCAGCACTCCGAAGGCAGAGTTACGAGGATCGCTGTGAGTTCAAGGCCACCCTGAAACTACATAGTGAATTTAAGGTCAGCCTGGGCTACAGTGTGACCCTACCTACCTTGAAAAACAAAACAAAAACAACCATATATATATGCAAGCTGACAGAGAGACAGAGAAAGAGAGAGAATCGGCACATCAGAGCCTCTAGCAGCTGCAAATGAACTCAAGACACATGTGCCATACTGTGCATCTGGCTTTAAATGGGTATTGGGGAATCAAACCCAGGATGTTAGGCTTTGCAAGCAAGTATCTTAACAGCTGAGCCACCTGTATACTGTGTTTTAAAAATATTCAATTTATTTATTTACTTGCAAGACAGATATACAGAGAGAAAATGACAGACAGACAAACAGAGAGACTTCAGTCAGGCCAAGTCCACTTTTCACTGCAAACAAACTTCAGGCGTATGTGTCACTTTGTGCATCTAGCTTTATGTGGGTACTAGAGAACTGAACCGGGGCTGGCAGGCTTTGCAAGCAAGCACCTTTAACTTATGAGCCATCTTCCCAGCCTGATATTGTATAATATGAAATATGAACAATGTATTTGTTTTTTAAATAACCAATAATCTTTAATTATACTCAAAGTATAGCAGATAGCACACTGAATGTCTCTTAAATAAATCAGTGATACTAAATTCAGTATCACTGAAGCATACAGGATTAAAGCCAGTTTTAACCCATGCTACACTGATTTTATAAATAATAATGAGTCTTATTTTATTTTTTTGCTACTCATGTTTAATATACTCAGTCTAGAAAGTATCAGGAAACAGAGCAGGGGAGATGGTTCAACAGTTAGGAGCACTTGTGGCTTAAGCATGCGGGCCTTGGAGGGCCTAAGACTCAGTTTGACTCCCCAAAACCCACATAGCAAAAAAGATGGGCATGGCCATGCACATCAGCAACCCAAGTCCATGTGGGCAGCAGGGTGCACAGGAGACCACAAAATCATTTGGACTTACTGACCTAAAAGAAAAGCCCTGGGTTGGGAGAGAGACCAAGACCCCATCTCAAAGACTTAAGTTATATGTGCATACAACACACATACTACATCACCCACATTACACATACTCTATACATGCATGTACACAAATATCACGAAACAAAGCTATTATGCAGTAAATAAGAGATCTATCTTATTTAGCCATTAATTCAGACAATTTGTTAATAGGCTTAATTCTTTTATTATAGTATAGTAATATAATATTAATAGCTAACATATTGAATATTATATTCCAAATCCTGTGGTAGACATTTACTTATGTTATAATATTTAAAATAGTGAGAAAAACTATATCCCTGGCTGCCATGGTATAACACTGTTGTGTTTTTTTTTTTAACCTGATTAGACATTTTACTTGTAGTTAACAAACTCTTGGGTTCATTAACTGTTCAGGAGCCTATTTTAAAATATGAAATGGAAAACTTCTAATTCAAGAATAAACTTCTCTAAGTCTTTACTATTCAAAATATAATCCTCAAAATAATTTTTTTATAAATAATACAGGATAAAAAATAATGCTAGAGTTTAGAGAGACAAAAACTTTCAATCTAAGTATTGTGGATGGCTAAAGGAGCAGCAAATATTTGATGCCTAGTCCACACAAGAGAAGGCTGACACAGTTACCTGTAGCATGAGCTCGCAGTCATCTCTTCCAACAAAAATCATTTCCCGTGGCAGTCGGTGGCGAGTGCCTCCACTGCTCACCAAAAACCAGGATGTTAAACTCATTTTCTGTTTCACTTCTAAATCTTTGGCAAAGCTACGTCATCCTGCAGATATGAAGAAAAACATATATTAGAAACTTTTAGTTTTAACATCTAATAGAACTGCTATTATAAAAAATAAAATGACAAGTGTTGGCAGGAACATAAAACTAATGGAGACTTTTTTGGATGTAAAATGAGGTTCAAACACTGTGGCTTCTTTTTCAAGAATGTAAATATAAAAAATTTTGTATGATCCAGCAATTCTACCATAGGTATGTGTTAACTGAAAGTATAGACATCCACATGTCAGTATACTGATGTCAGAATGCTATTCTCAATAGCCAAAAGTTGGTAACAGCTTAAGCCTATCTCAATAATAGATCATAAATGGTATATACATATAATTCAGTATTATTTGAAGGTAACAAAAATTCATAAAATTATTAAGCAGGCTACAACATGGAGGAACATTGTTACGGTTTGAATGTGAAATGTTCCCCAGTGGCTCTTGAATACTTGGATCCCCCACTGGTGGCACTTTTTGGGAAGACTGTGGAACCTTATACAGATCTCTCTCTTCTGTGCTTAAATGCAGTTTAAGAACATTTCAAGGGGCTGGAAATACTGCTCGTAAGTAAAGTGTTTTTACACATATGTGTGTACAAACCTGTGGGCTACAAAACAAACTACAAAAATCAGGAGCCTTTCTGTATACCAATAACAAACTTGTAGAAAAAGAAATTAGGATATTTTAAAAGATATTCACAATTTCTTTTTTAAAAAATGGGGCTAGAGATGGCTTAGTGGCTAAGCCACTTGCCTGCAAAGCCTAATGATGTGGAGTTTGATTCCCTAGTACTCATGTAAAGCCAGATGCACAAAGTGGCACATGCATCTGAGTTCCTTTGCAGCAAAGGCCCTGGTGTGCCCATTCTCTCTCCCTCCTTTTCTCTCTGCTGGGCATGGTGGCATACACCTTTAATCCTAGCACTTGGGAGGATGAAGTAGGAGGAATGCTGTGAGTTTAGGGCCAGCCTGACACTACATAGTGAATTCTAGGTCAATCTGGGCTAGAGCAAGACCCTACCTTAAAAAAAGAGAGAGAGAAAAAAAAAAAAGTCCCAAGCTCTTTTTCAGATTTTCACCTTCTTGAACTTCCAAGTCCCTGCTATGGTAAACTCCCCTTGTCTCAGCCCAGCTGGATGGAGATGGGAGGACCCCCTCTCATTAGGCTCTCTGTACCTTCTTTTCTCTTTCCTTTTCCTAAAGTCTACCTATATCTTAAAAAAAAAAAAGATGATGATGATGATGAAGCACCATAGGAATGAATCTAACCAAGAAGATGAAAGACCTCTACACTAAAAACTTCAAAGCACTGAAAAAAAAAAAACTGAAGATAGTACACAATGAAAAGATCCTCCAAGCTCATGACTGACAATCTACATCATCAAAAGTGGTCAAAAGAGCCAGGGGTGGTGGCGCACGCCTTTAATCCCAGCACTCAGGAGGCAGAGGTAGGAGGATCGCTGAGAGTTCGAGGCCACCCTGAGACTACATAGTTAATTCCAGGTCAGCCTGGACCAGAGTGAGACCCTACCTCGAAAAACTAAAAAAAAAAAAAAAAAAAAAAAAAAAAAAAGTGGTCAAAAGAACCAACACATTCTAAATTCCAATGACATTCTTCACAGAACTAGAAAAAAAAAATCCCAAATTTCATGTGGAAACACAAAAGAATGAAAATAGCCAAAGCAATCAATACAAAGAAAAGAAAACAATGCTAGAAGCATCACAATATTTGATCTCAAATTATTATAGAAGTATAGTAACAAACATATTCATGGCACAAAAAGAGAAATGTATGTACACCAATGTAATAAAATAAAAGGTGCCAGAAATAAACTCACATAGTTACAGCCACCTAATTTTTGAAAAGGTGTCAAAATCACATACTGGGAAAAAAAGACATCCCCTTCAACAAATAGTGGTGGAAAAACTGAATATTAACATGAAGGAGAATGAAATTAAATCCCCTATCTCTCAACTTCCACAAAAATCAATTCAAAATGGATCAGAGACCCCACCTGCTAAAACTTCTAGAAAAGCAGAGAGAAAAAACTTTAAAATATAAGTATGAGCAGGAATATTCTGAAAAGGACTCCAGAAGAAAATGACCTCAAGAACTGACAAATGGAATTACATGAAATTAAAAAGCTTCTGTATCGCAAATGAAGCTATTTGCAGAATGAATAGACTACAAAATGAGTAAGTCTTTGCCAGCTATACTTCAGATTGCGTTAATATAAACACATTGATAATTACAAAGCTATCACCAAAAAATCATAACTTCGAATCAATAAATTGGCTAATGGACTGAAAAGACAGCTTCCAAAAGAAACACAAAGGCCAATAAATATTGTTAAAAGTGTTCAACATCCTTAGTCATGAGGGAAATATGAATTAAAACTACTTTGAGATTCCATCTCACTCCATCAAGAAAACAAATGCTTGCAAAAATGTGAGAAAAGAGACTTTAATTCAATGTTGCGGGGAGTGTAAAGCTGTGCAGTCACTATGGAAACCACATAGGTTTCTTATAAAAATAGGACTACTATATGACCCAGATATGCCGTTCCTGCATATATACTCAAAAGGACTCTTGAGTCCTACTACAGAGACAGCTGCACACCCATTTATTGTTGCACTATTCACAAGAGCTAGGACATGGAAACAGAAACAGTCTAGATAACCAGTAACAATGAATGGACAAAGAAAATGTGGAATATTATTCACAATTCTATCCAACAATAAGAAAAATGAAACAATAATATTTGCAGGAACATGGATGGAATTAGAAATTATTATACAGAAAGACCGATACCAACTATTTTCTTTCATATGTAGTTCCTACATTTTAATTTTAAGTATGTGTATTTGTATGAGTATGGGTCATAAAACTAGAAAGAGGATTATGAGAAGGTCAAGACTCTCAAGGAGAAAAGGAGGAAAAGAAAGTAACAGAACACAACCACATGAAAACAAACTGTTGACTATGAGAGCAGGTCCATGGGGAGAGGGGAGGGGACAGAAGATGGGAGTCACATGGACCATATGGGGGGGGCGAGAAGGATCAACACAACCTTTTTTGTTTGTTTTGTTTCTTGAGGTATGGTTTCACTCTAGCCCACACTGACCTGGAACTCATTCTGAAGTCCCAGGCTAGCCTGGAGGCCAGCTCATAGTGATTCTCCTACCTCTGCCTCCCAAGTGCTGGGATTAAAGGTATGTGTCATGACACCTGGCTTAACAAAACTTTTAAAATGTTGGTTGTGGTCACATTTATTTCAAATAGAGGAATGATGGTAAGAGAGGTCTAAGTGACTTTAATTACTTTAACAGTAGAGGTGAGATAGGGTCACAACATTACAATAAAATACAAAAGAGAGCTGGAGAAATGGCTTAGTGTTTAAGGCTCTTGCCTGAGAAGCCAAAGGACCCAGGTTCAATTCCCCAGGACCCACATAAACCAGATGCACAAGAGAGTGCATGCATCTGGAGTTCGTTTGCAGCAGCTAGAAGCCCTGGCGCACCCCTTCTCTCTCTCTCTCCCTCCCTATTTCTCTCTCTCTCAAATAAATAAAGAAAAATAAAATATTTTTTAAAAATACAAGAGTGTAGTGCACACCAGTGGCAGAAATCTCATTGGAAAAAACAACAACTACTATACAATTAGTGCATGCAATTACTTGAGCTGAACCACATATTAAAGACAGTTCATCCCTACGTTCTGATTCATCACCAGATGGCTTACAGGGAATAAATCTCATCTCACCCGTTAAGTTCCTGCTACTACAGAGAAATAAATAGCTAGCCTCACATTATGACTCTCAGACTATTCAATAAAAAGTACTTTTCTGTAACCTAGGCATCTCTTCTCTTAATAAAGCATTTACTTATGTACCCTTGTGACAACTTTTCTTCTTGTACCAGGAGATGTGAAAAAGTGACAATGACCTCTTAAGGGCTTGGCCTACTACCCAGATTTGCTTCCTGAGTGTTGCCTTTTTCCTAACAAAATAAATGAAACTTTAAACAAAAAAGAATAGAGCAATGAACTTCACCTTTCAAATTTGTTCTTTACCAGTAGTAAAGCTTATAAACAAAAACTCACGAAGCCATGGCATGAACTAACTCATAAGGTTTTATAACTTGTACCATGTCTTTTCATCTGATCATTTTCAAGTATCTACAAGACAAATAAAATGTTAAATAAATGCACAAATTTAAGAGTCCTGTTTCATATTTGCCCCTTCAAAATCCCCAATAGAAATTGTACTTGACATTAAATACTTTTTTTTTAATTTTTTAAATTATTTTTTTATTTATTTTTGGAGAGAGAGACAGAGAGAGATAGACAGAGGGAGAGGGAGACAGAAATGGGCACGCCAGCAGTCTCTCAGCTGCTGTGAACGAAATCCAGATGCGTGTGCCCCCTTGTGGGCAAGTGCGGCATTGCGCCCTTGCCTCACTTTGCATCTGGCTAAACGTGGGGCCTGGAGATTGGAACCGCTGGACATTGGAACCAGCATTCTTAGACTTAGCAGGCAGGCGCCTTAGCCGCTAAGCCATCTCTCCAGCCCATACTTTTGTTTTTTGATGGAACAGTTAAGGATCACATAAGTCCCAATCATGCTATATAAACGACCATAATTTTCTGTATCCTTTATTTACAACAGAATAGCATTTATTAATCATTACAAAGTTCTAAAACTTCATATAAATGAAAGGAACATATACATAAATATGTAAGTATTAACTGTCTTTAAAAATTCTATGATTGTTTAGAAATGGATACAAATATTATGTGCCAATTACCAGAGGACTAATTTTATAGATTATAAAATGAATTAACAGATTCTTTTTCCATTTATAAGTACTAAGTATCATACATATTATGAAGAGAATGTGAGGATCAAGAGAGAATAAGTTTCTAATCTCATAGAAGCACAGACAGATAAATGAAAGAAACAGAAAAGATAATGTGACAGCTAGGAAGGTTCTCTTTATGGCGGTGGTCAGGGAAAGGATCTCTGAGAAAGTGACATACACTCCACTTACAACATACTGAAAAGTTCAACGCTATGATAAAATTAACTTGAGCTGGGAAAGATAATGAAAACCACTATTGGGAAAAATATTTACTTTAAATCCTCACCCTCATTTGTACAGTTACTCCCCAAAAATAAATCTACAGCTGTGCTTTTTTTGGATTCCTTCCAAGATATTTACTCTATGCTCATGTGAACAGCTTAGTACTGAGAAAAATTTGCTCTCATACTCTTTAATTATGTTGGAATGAATTCTCAAAATTTTACCTTTTATTATCTTCCACTATTATCAGTTTTTAAAGGATTTGTAACAAATATGAACCATGAGCCATAAATGTAATTTACAACTTAAATCTGAAGTAGCAGTGAATTTAAAAGAAATCCACTTCTTATAAAAACAAGAAAGATGACATTCCCAAGCATCGAGACATCAAAAGAATAGATTTATGAGAAAAACCAGCAACTTCAAAATATTTCTTCATAAAAATCATTTTTTTTTTTTTTGGTTTTTGCGAGGTAGGGTCTCACTCTGGTCCAGGCTGACCTGGAATTAACTATGTAGTCTCAGGGTGGCCTCGAACTCTCAGCGATCCTCCTACCTCTGCCTCCCAAGTGCTAGGATTAAAGGCGTGCGCCACCACGCCCGGCTTCATAAAAATCATTTTTATACAATGCCTAAAGAATATACTTTAAAAACTGCTATACTTTTGCATGATTTAGGCATTAAAAGTTCTATAGCCAAGATTTCTCTGCAAGCTTATGAAAAATGTAAAGCCTGACTTTTTTGTAGAACTGTACCATTTTTACTAAAGCACAAAGAGCAAGCATGGCGACACACATGCCTAGTACTCTTGGTAGGCTGAGGTAGGAGGATAGATATTGATTTTCAGGTTGCTCTGGACTAGAGTGAGACTTGTCTCAAAAAAATCCAACCAAACAAACAAATTAATGAATAAAAAAAACCAAAGCAAGTAGCTACTTTAGCTACATGAATAGAAATCATGTTTACTTGTATTATGGATAGTTTCAATTAAGTACTTCATACATGTGGATATAAATATAGACAATAAGCTAAAATAATTTTATGTTGGAAAGGAAAAAATAGACATAAACAAATGGTCATACAGATCCTTATACTTTTACTCATAAAGGTAGTATCAGTATGGTTTTTAAATATTAGTAAATAGATAAATAAACCCTTTTGGCTAAAAAGTCTATTCCTTCACATATTGTAATTTCTTTTGGTTATCATGTTAAAAGTGATCAGACTCATTGTTATCAGACTACCATGAGGTATGTAAGAATTAACTAGAGATAGTTCATAGTGTGATTACTTCAGAAAAAGTAAAATACAGGTAATTTTGTAAAGGAGAAAATCTTTAGCCAGGATCAACCTAAAAATTTGGAGATGTTTCATTTGTATAAGAAAACTTGCAATTGTAAGGTCAAAAGCAGCAACAGATTTAAAAATTGTTGGTATTAACAGCCAAAACATGGGGAACAGTCCAAGTATTCATAGACAGGTAAATGAATAAGCAAAATGTAGTACACACACAATGTACTATTATTCGTTATTAAAAGGGAAGGATATTTTGATCCTACCATACAGTTCAACCTTGAGGAGACTATGCTAAGTAAAATAAACAAACAAAAAATAAGTACTATATGATCACACACACACACACACACACACACACACACACACACACACGGTGCTTTCATCAGTAAAAATTATGGGAACAGAAAGTAGAATGGTAGTTGCCAAGAGCTTAGGAAAGGGAGCAGTGGAGGAGTTAGTATTTAATAGTTCTCAAATTTTACTTTTACAAGATGGAAGGAGTTATGCATGATGGTGCTTATACAACATTATGAATATATTCAATATGCTTAAATGATTAATAATTTTATATTTTTTTCATCATAATTTTTCATTGGGAAATGTTAATTCTCATGTGTTTGAATACTTACTACCCAACTGATGTCACTGCTTGGTGAGTTCATGGAACCTTTGGGGGCCTAGATGGCAGACATAGGGTAATAAGAGTGGGTCTTTGAGAGTGATATCCTGGCTCTGCTTATGGTCCATCTCTCTACTTCCTGATCTGTCACCTTGGGAAAAAGCCATGCCTTAGATCATGCTGCTGTGGATAAGCATGCCTTCCCTGTCATTATGGACTGTACTCAACAGAACTGAAAACAAGCCTATCTCCCCTCTGCTGCTTGTTAGGTATTTGGTTACTGTAATGAGAAAAGGAAACTATATACTACCCTTCCAAAATGTACACACTGAACAAAATCCCCAATGCAACTCTATTATGAAGTATGGCCTTTGGGAGATAACAGAATGAGATGGCTCAGTGGATAAAAACTTGCAAGCAAGAGTACTTTAGTTGAGAGATCCCCAACACACACAAAAAGCTGGATGCTATAGCAGGCACCTATGATCCCAGCATACCTGCTGCTAGCAGAATGGTAGAGATAGGAGAATCCTCCAGAAGCTCGTGGACCAGTTGGCCTAGTGAACAGAACCCTGAACAATGAAAGACTTTGCCTCAAACAAGATAGAAGGCAAAAAGCAACACCCAAACATTTATTTTCTTCCTGCCAAGATAAATATTTTATACTTTCTCTCTCTTCCTTTAATCAAGGAGGCTCCATTTCCCCTTGCTGAAGTTCATTGTCTAGCACATGCCTGGAGTTCAAGACTCCTATTCAACCTTTGAGGCATTAATTTGCACATTTTTTATTTCATGTAACATTACCTTTATTGAGTAAAATATTTATTCTGGACTGGAAAAAAGCAGACATGTTTACTATTTCTGTCTTAACTCATTATTTAGACACTATTGAGAATTAAGGATGAATTGATAAGATTAAAACTGAAAGCCTGCTTGCTCTTTTCCTACCAAACTCCATTCCCAAGAATAATATAAAATGATGGAATCCACCCAAGCAGAGTAGCACATGCCTTGGGAATACTTGGGAGGCACAGGTAGGAGGTTCACCTTGTGTTTGAGGCCAGCCGGGAGCTACAGTGTAATTTCCAGGTCAGCCTGGGCTAGAGTGAGACCTTGCCTCAAAAATAAATAAATAAATAAATAAATAAATAAATAAATAAATAAATAAATAAATGATGAAATCCATAAGAAGTCAACAATCTTTGTAGAAAATCAAGGAAAAGTGCTTTTGTTACTCTTTAGGGGCTGCAGAGATGGCTTAGCAGTTGGGGCACTTGCCTGCAAAGCCAAAGGACCTGGGCTTGGATTTGATTCCCTAGTGCCCATGTAGAGCCAGATGCACACAGGGTGAGTCTTGCAGTTTGTTTGCAATGGCTGAAGGCTCTGGCATGCAATTCTCTCTTTCTCTGTCTGCCTCCACCCTCTCTCTCAAATAAATAAAATATTTAAAATTTTAAATACTTCTTTAAATTCAACAATAATGAGGTGGCATCGCCTTTAGGGCAATAAGGGAAGGAGAGTCCTATCTACAACTACACATATATTTCTTTCTTACATATACCTCATTTGGTTACCACACTAAACCTCTGAGAATGCTGGTCTTATCACTAGCTAAATTTTATAAATGACACTGAGCTTCTGAGACTAAGTTACATATTCAATATCACACAACTAGCAACACTGAGGCAATTCCTAATAGCAAAGCCTCCTCAATGAACATCACTGCCTCTCTTGTGGAAACTTCAGTAACAACTACAACTATTCTACTTTTTTTTAAAGATTTTTATTTATAATCTATTTATTATTAGAGACAGAGAAAGGGGGGACAGAGAGACAGACAGTGAGAATGGGTGTGCCAGGGCCTCTAGCCACTGCAAACTAATTCCAGACGCATGTGCCACCATGTGCATCTGGCTTATGTGGGATCTGCAGAATCAAACCTGGGTCCTTAGGCTTTGCAGGCATGTGCCTTAACTACTAAGCCATCTGTCCAGCCCCAATTATTCTACTTTAAAAAAAAAAATTTTGAGGCAAACCCAATAGACTGGCCATTTTTTTTTTTTTTTAAACGAGATAGAATGAGGGCAAAAGTGCAAGAGAGAGATACAGAACTGGCACACCAAGGCTTCCAGCAACTGAAATCAAACGCCAGATGCATGTGCTACCTGGTGGGCATGTGCAACCTTGCGCATGCATCACCTTGTGTGTCTGGCTCACGTGGGATCTGGGGAGCATGTGTCCTTAGGCTTACAGGCAGGCATCTTAACCACTATGCCATCTCTCTAGCCCACCATCTACTTTCAAAAAATTTTTTTTTATTTATTTACTTGAGAGAAAAGAGGAAGAGGAGGGAGAACAAGCATGACAGGGCCTCTAGCCACTGCAAACAACTCGAGGCGCATTTGTCACCTTCAGCATCTGGTTTACATGGTGTGGTGGTTTGATTCAGGTGTCCCTCATAAACTTAGGTGTTCTGAATGCTAGGTTACCAGCTGATGGAGATTTGGAAACTAATGCCTCCTAGAGGCAGTGTATTGTTGGGGTGGTCTTATGAGTATTATAGACAATTCCCTCTTGTCAGTGTTTGGCACATTCTCCTGTTGCTGATGTCCACCTGATGTTGGCCAGGAGGTGATGCTCACCCTCTGCTCATGCCATTGTTTTTCCTGCCATCATGGAGCTTCCCCTTGAGTCTATAAGCCAAAATAAACCTTCTTTTTCCTACAAGCTGCTCTTAGATGTTTTCTGCCAGCAATGCAAAAATAACTGCAACACATGGGTACTAGGGAATCAAACCTGGATCTAGAGGCTTCACAGGCAAGTGCCTTAACCATTAAACCATCTCTCCAATACATGATCACCTACTTTTAAAAATCAGCAGTGGGGGCTGCAGGGATTGCTTAGTGGTTAAGGCGTTTGCCTGCAAAGCCAAAGGACCCAGGTTCAATTCCCCAGGACCCATGTTAGCCAGATGCACAAGGGGGCATATGCATCTGGAGTTCGTTTGCAGTGGCTGGAGGCCCTGGTGCAGCAGTGTTTTGGGCTTTAGATTAACAGTTTGTAGAGGAGAATATCAACAAACATTCCTGTTGATAAACCAGAATGAAGAGGTCCAATAATATTGTGAGCTCAGAGACCCTGACAAGAGGTATTAAATGATTTGTAAGGAAGTATTCAGGTGAATAAAAGTGAAATGGGTGACTGAGCACTCCTTATCTATAAAAATCTATTCTTTCCTTGACTTCTGGAACATTACACTCCTCTTGTTTCTTTTTGTCAAAATATTTTATTATTTATTGATTTATTTATTTGAGAGAGAACAAAGCAGAGGAAGAGAGAGAGAGAGAGAAAGAAAAGGTGCACCAGGGTCTCCAGCCACTGCAAACAAACTCCAGATGCATGAACCACCTTGTGCCTCTGGCTTATGTGGGTCCTGGGGGATCGAACCAAGGTCTTTGGCTTTGCAGGCCAGCGCCTTAACCACTGAGCCATCTCTCCAGCCCTCCTCTAGTTTCTTTATACCTCAATGGTCACATCTTTCAATCCTTCCTGATGCTAGCCTTTCACTGTTGGAGCATAGCAGGTCTCAGGGCTTGTACCTCTTCTCAACTACTCAATTTCCTACCCAAGTTGATCTCCCAGTTTACTGGTGATGCTTAAAATGTACTTATGTTCAAACCTCTCCTCAGGGGACTGGAGAGATGGCTCAATGGTTAAGGTGCTTGCTTGCAGATTTTCCAGTAACCATGTAAAGCCAGATGCAAAAAGTGTCACATGCATCTGGAGTTTGTTTATAATGGTAAGAGGCTCTGGTGTGCCCATTCTCTTTCTCCAACCCTTATCCCTGGAAAATAAATTACAAATTTTAAAAAAGTGCTGGAGAGATGGATTAGCAGTTAAATCACTTGCCTGTGAAGCCTAAGGACCCAGGTTCGACTCCGCAGAACCCACATAAGCCAGATGCACAAGGTGACGCATGCACACAAGATGGCACATGTGTCTGGGGTTCATTTTCAGTGGCTGAGGCCCTGGTACATCAATTTATTCTCTCTCTCTTAAATAAATAAAACCTTTCTTCAGAATTCTTGACTTCTATATTGCAATGCCTACTTGGTTATGTCCACTCAGGTGTTTAACAGACATTCCTAACTTGACATGTTCAACTCTTAACTGACAACTTTCAAGATCACCACTATCACTCTAAACAATGTCAGTCTAGTTTACTACAAATATTTCTTAGCTCACTTTCCCATTCCCATATTTGCCCCACTCCAACATCATATCTTTAAAATTGTCAGAGTAGGGCTGGAGAGATGGCTTAGCGGGTAAGGCGTTTGCCTGCAAAGCCAAAGGATCCTGGTTCGACTCTCCAGGACCCTCATAAGCCAGATGTGCAAGAGGACGCATGCATCTGGAGTTCATTTGCAGTGGCTAGAGACCCTGGCATGCCCATTCTCTCATTCTCCCCCACTTTCTCTCTCTCAAATAAATAATATATATATATATATATATATATATATATATATATATATATAAAAATTGTTAGAGTCATTCTTTCAAACCCTCTATAAAGTCCCACATCAACCAATAAAAGCTCTATTCAATCTATATTCCTCCTATTTTCCCTTTTCTCACTCCACTCACAGTAGCTTCTTTGTTCTTGGTTTCACTCACCCCATTCCTTCTTTAGAACCACTGCATGATGGAATATTCTCCCCCCAGATATATCTAGGACTTGTCTTCATACACAATGTAAGAATGTTAAATATGAAAGACTTCCCAAACACTCAGAAATAGCAGCACTCAAAATGTAGTGTGTAATGAGGCTATCTTTTGTGTCAAAGAGGGAAGGAGGGTAAAGAACACATATTTGTATTTGCATTTGCTTGAGTTGAAAAATACATAATGCATACTAAAAAGTTACCTATTGGATTGGGGAAAGTTGGAACTCAGTATATACACAACAGGGATAGAAGGAATACTGTAATACTGACTTTGAACCATTGTATAGACTGATCCCTTGAAAATTTAAAAAAAAAAAAAAAGAAAAGAACGAAAACAGTATCCTGCTAGTCACACTGTCTTCTTTAAGTGGTTTCCCATGCCTTTCTCATCTCTTATCAACTGGACCTGATCAGTACTACCAATACTGTTCTTTTTTTGTTTTGATCTACTTTCCATATTTAATTCTGTAAATATGCTCTGAATGTGTAGTGTAGTAAAACTACCCCATTCCTTATTTTAAGCCATGCACTTAAAGCTGTGGCACATCTTTTAACAATAGGACTGCTCAGAGTTAAGTTTTCTTCATAGCAGCTTTCTTGCTTACCTTCAATATCATGTAATTATATAATTGCTCTAGTTTCACCCAATTCCTGTACTACATAAGGAAATAAGAAAACAAAAAAATATTAGTGTACCACCCCCACATAGCGTGTTTTATGTAATATTTATTCTATTTATAAATCTGGATGGCTTTGTCTTTGGCTATAACAAGTACATGGCCAGGATGAAGACATTAGAGATCTGGCTTATTACATTCATAAATGTCAAAGGCCCAGGCATGGATGCTAATCCCTTGGATGACAGAATTGTGATTCAGGAAGATCTCAACAAGTTTTAACTATGACTACATTCAAACATATTAAATTTAATGACAGGTAAGAGTAAATTATTTCTTCAAAACTTATGTATGGTATAAACTAAATATGAGAGGTCTAGCTAGACATAAAGATATTAGTTTTAAAAGGACTGCATCAGTAGGTTCCAGACAAATTTTTCAAAGAACAAAATGAGAATGAACTTAGGATCGATAACTTTATCATCGTTAAAAAAAAAACTACAACAAAAAAATTCACAAAACTTACTAGTTACTAACAATATCACTTCATAAGAAAGTTATGTTAATATTAATTAAAGCAGAAGTACAGAACCCCAAAACAAATCCCTTCAATTATATAACTTCAAGAGCCATATGACATTTTTAGTTTTGCTCTTAGATGTGGCACAACTTCAAAGTCCAAGTCCCAGTCCATAGCTTGAAATAAAGGAGTTTCATGACATTACATATTCAGACCATAACTGCAGAATTAAATTTGGTAACTAGACTAGAACAAAAAGAATCACATTTATACAACTGATTGAATCCAAGTGGTTAAGAGATGAGAAAGGTAAAGGAAACTGAGTCATGTGATGTTACAAATGTATAAAAACTTAATTCAGACAAGAGATGATCTAGCAGAGACCTACTGTACTGAGAAACACATTATATCCTACTCCTATAAGAACTGCAACCAATGGGGAAAAAAGTCAGGCAGCAAAACAGGAACTAGCTGAATTTAAGTAGGATTTTGTAATAGGGTTCTGAAATGATTCCTTGCCAATTCCCCCAGTCCCATCACCAGTGACTCAGTCATTGTCCCAACTGGTTCCATTTTGCTCTTCTTCCCAATTCTCAAGAGTCCTTCTTATCTTATAGAATTCTGGGAACACTGAGCCCTCCAGGATTACCCACTGTGAAGGGAACCTAAGCTTCCATCCTAAGCAAGAACAATTCTCTCATGAAGGGAACAGAGCTAATCCCTCAAGCAACAATGACTTACTGGTGTCAACAGACTAGACTTGCCCCAGTTTGGCTATTTTGTTTTAGTATGCATACCTCTGGCTCACACTTTTGTCCTTCCCCTGTACCATAATACAGAGCTGGTGTCAGCATTCAGAAGATAGGGATTAGAATGTTCACCCCCTTGTTACTTGCTAGCATTGTCATACTGAATATATTCTTTCCTGGCTTTGCCTCTACTTCTCTACTCTCCAGACAGAAAATGGTTAAATCTGGTTGGCTGGGACCTCTTCTGGCCTAGGACCCTGATAACAATCTTTCCATTACACTTTCTAAAAGTTAAATGGGCTTTCTTCCATGTTCAGGAAAGGGATTCAGGCAGAAGGGCTCAGGAATAATAGCACTACATGGCACTTGCATGGAAGATTTGCAAGCCTCCCTCCAAGTCTAACACTTTATTATTAAGAATGAGGGGATAGGTGTTGTCATTTCAACTTGTGAAAGAGGATGAATAAAACCCACTTTGGCTTTGGTCAAAAAGATAAAGGTTCATTTCAGTTATAGACTCTACCATCCAGAAATGTGTGCTACAAAGACAGTGTTTCAAGTTTCTTAACAAAGAAGTCTGTTCAAAAATTAATCTCTCTCTCTCCCCCTCTTTCTCTTTTCTCTGGCATTTAGTAGATGTTCCATATATTACAGGTACAATTCATGTATTCAATAATACCATTCCCCAAAGAGCAACTGTTTCTATATTAGTTAAGTACTAATATAATTAAATAGTGACTTGTTCTCGTCTATGCCTCACTTGTTTTTCAAATCTATGTAATACAGTTAGGATTCTCTTCCACTTCCATGCAAACTCCATTTGTATATAAGTAATTTTATGACATTTTATTTAAACTTCCTCTTATTGGTTTCTTTTATACCTCTGACATAAAAATAGGCTTCATACATATTGACTATGTAACTTACTCTGGTTAACAAATATACTGTTGCACAATCATTTCAAGTAAACTAGACATTATATCCAGTATAATAAAGCACAGATGTTTTCTAGTTCTTATTATGCCACAAAAGGCTAACTCATTGCTGGACACACCCCTCATAAAATATCTTGAGTAAATAAATCAAACTCTATTTTACCAAGTGTAGTAATTACAAGACATCTTCATTGTTAACACAAGATAAATGGAAAAAGATAGTTTGAGACCTTTCCCCAGTAAGAATAAAGGTATTTTTTAAATGAAACAGATCATCAGCATTTACTATTCCAATCAGTATCTACTCACCAAACATTGGGATAATACAGTTAATTTTTTGTTATATAATCAGAACAATTTGCAACTATACATATATTTGAGTTTACAACTTAGTATGATGCTATCAGATTCTTATTACAATAGCACACTATTGGCTGGACTTGATGGTGCACACCTTTAATTCCAGCACTCAGGAGGCTGAGGTAGGAGAACCACTGTGAGTTTGAGGCCATCCTGGGACCACATAGTGAATTCCAGGTCAGCTTGAGCTAAAGTGAGACCTTACCTCAGGAAAAAAAAAAAAAAAAAAAAAAAAAAAAAAAAAAAAAAAAGAATAGCATACTGCTGAAAACCCTGATGTTAAGACAGAAGAAAAAAAATCAAAACAATAAAGTATAATAGTAAAGTCTTTCAGGGGCTGGAGGGATGTCTTAGCAGTTAAGGCATTTGTTTACAAAGCCAAAGGACCCAGGTTTGATTCTCCAGGACCCATATAAGCCAGATGCACAAGGTGGCACATGCATCTGGAGTCCATTTGCAGTGGCTGGAGGCCCTGGCACACCCATTTTCTCTCTCTCTCTCTCTCTCTCTCTCTCTCTCTGACTCTCTCAAATAAATAAATAAAAATAAATTTCAAAAAACTTTAAAAAATTAAAATAAAAAAAAGTCTTTCAGGAATAGAATTTTGTTGAATAAAATTCCATGTTGGCAAGAAGCTTAAAGATATAGGTTTCACTAGAGTATCACTACCTAGTACTGGCAGATCCAACAATAAAACTAGCCCCCTTAATAGATTAAAGGGAACAAGAAAATGATATGTGAATTAAATAACTAAGCACAGAATTTTTAAAACCACCCTGTTATCTGCATTAGCATGAAAAATTGACACTAATGTTTATACTAGGGATTTCAATATTCTAATGTTAACATAGGACAACATGCAGATTACTTATTTCACACATTATTTCTATACCATGAAAGTTACCAGTAAAATACATTTCAAGTGACTTCTTTTTAGGGGTTGGAGAGATGGCATACCAGTTAAGGAACTTGCCTGCAAAGCCAAAGGACCCAGGTTCAATACCCCAGGACCCAAGTAAGCCAGATGCACAAGGTGGCATATGTGTCTGGGGTTCCTCTGCAGAGGCTGAAGGCCCTGGCGTGCCCATTCTCTCTTGCTCTCTATCTGCTTCTCTCTCTCAAATATATATATATATATATATATATATATATATATATATATATATATATATATATATATATATATATATATTGAAAAATGACTTCTTGGGCTGGAGAGATGGCTTAGCAGTTAAGGCACCTGCCTGCTAAGCCTAAGAACCCAGTTCCAATCTCCAGATCCCAAATTTAGCCAGATGCAAAGTGACACAAGGGCGCAATGCTGCACTTGCCCACCAGGGGGCGCACACATCTGGATTTCGTTCACAGCAGCTGAGAGGCTGCTGGCGCGCCCATTCTTCTGTCTTCCTCTCCCTCTCTGTCTCTTTGTGTCTCTTTCCAAAAATAAAAAATAAAAAAAAAAGACTTCTTATAATTCACATGTAGGGTTTAATTACAAGCTTTCTTCAGTTGGTTGAAAAATGTAATAAATGCTAAAGAAAATGCCTATTAAAGAAGTAGAGAGGCTAGGCATAGTGGCTCATACCTTGAATCCCAGCACTTGGGAGGCAGAGGTAAGAGGATTGCCAAGAGTTGGAGACCACCCTGAGACTACATCGTGAATTCCAGGTCAGCCTGAGCTAGAATGAGACTCTACCTTGAAAAACAAAACAAAAACAAACAAACAAAAAAAGAAGTTAGAGGGCTGGAGAGATGGCTCAGTGCTTAAGGCACTTGCCTGAAAGCCAAGGCCTAATGACCCACGTTTGAACGTCCAGTCCCATGTAAAGCTGTATGCACAAAGCAGCACATGTATCTGGAGTTCATTTGCAGCTGCTAGAGACCCTGGTGCGCCCATTCTCTCTCCGTCTCTCTCCTTAAAAATAAATAAAAATATATATATTTTAAAAAGAATAGTGTTTGAGGCTGAAGAGATTTCTCAGCAGTTAAAGGCACTTGCTTGCAAAGCCTGATGCATCACCTGAATTCAAGTCCCCAGTACCCATGTAAAGTCAGATACACAAAGTAGCGGTTTACAGTGTCAGGAGGCCCTGACACATCTATGGCTACTGTCTGTCTCTGTCTCTCTCTTTCTCAAATAAATAAATGAAAAGAGTAGAATTTTAAGAAAACCAGTTATATGATTGAAAAAAGCATTTTATGGAAAAAAACACAATAAAAATATAAAATTGTTCCTCAAAAGGTAAGCTCTAGTTTAAATTTAATATAATACAATTAACTAATTGAAAAAAAATGAACATCATAGGTTTTTGTTATGTGTAAACTGTATTTGTAGCACAGGTTATAGAGCTGGTCATGCTATAAAATAGTACTGTTTTTCAAGAAAAAAAAACTTGATTACTAACAAGAGGGGGAACATCCCAACTTTTTTTTTTTTTTTTTAATAAAAAGCAAATGCTGGGGCTGCAAAGATGCCTTAATGGTTAAAGGGGCTTGCTTGCAAAGCCAGACTGTCTGTCAGC
Source organism: Orientallactaga sibirica (assembly GCA_036365145.1). Lineage (NCBI taxonomy): Eukaryota > Metazoa > Chordata > Mammalia > Rodentia > Dipodidae > Orientallactaga > Orientallactaga sibirica. The sequence continues at coordinate 14,348,749 of JAEOAD010000035.1, read as the reverse complement.
CCCAGGTTTAGTTCCCCAGCTACCCACATAAAGGTAGGTGAGCATTCATCGGTAGAGGCGTGCACACACACACAAAATTTCTCAAATAGTTTTTTTTTAAGTGCATGTTAGGGCACTTTCCTTAAAAACTGAAGTTCTACTCAGTGTAATAATTTCACATCACAAAGACAAGGACACATCTGTGAGAATGGAGTTAATTGATATAGACAATTCAAGGAATATGAAGAGCACCTTTTCCTAAGTGTGGTCAGGGCAAAAGGACTACGCATAAAGAGCACTCTTAGTTTTATTTGGCTCTGCCTTCTATTAGTTTGACTTCAGGCAGACAAGAGAGCTAACTTTAGTAGTTTCAGTGTCTTAGTTTTTGTCTCGTGTACTTAAGACTCCTGTCTTATAACAAAAAATTCTACTGTACTTACAAAGGAAGCAGCTCTAGTTTGACTTTTTAAAAAAATTATGGCAGAAATATGCAGAATGGTTTGTAACTTCCTATTTATTGGTGCAATCATTCCAGTGCATAATTCCTAAATCTCTGAAGCCCAACTAATAGGGCTATAGCCATGAAGATCTAATCGGTCTCCTTTCACCTGCTCCTCCCACCCTCCTTCACCTTATCTTCTGCTTCTTTTAAGCAGAAAGACAAGCAAAGCATTAGTAAGTACTGTAAGCTTAAGTTTCAAATCATTTTAAAAGGTGGTATTTTCGACTAACTATACTGTGTGCTTTACTAAACTCCTCTCAAACAGCAGAATTTTCATTAACAGAATAAAAATAAGCAATTTCAGAAACCGAAACAAACCAGGCCTATTTCTTGTTTTGTTTAGACGTATTCTAATGCATTCCCTTAGGAACATGAACGCATTACCCACCCAGTGGAGAAAATAATTTTGCTTGTTCATTTCCCTGCTACACAACAACGGCTTGGCTTGGCTGTCAGGCCCTTCCTAGCTCAGTCTTCGCTGTCACCTAGTGATTTTATATTGATCACCTTGGCCAATGTGGACTCCAGCAGGTAGAGTCTCTGTGTTCATTACATTCTTGCGGGGGGGGGGGAAATCAGTAAAACTACTAAACGCTAGAACATAGAATCCCTGACATCCTGTAGCTAGCAATTTATTTTATTTTATTTCTATTTTCTGCCTGGCGAAAAAAAAAAAAAGAAGAAGAAAAAAGATAAAAAGGAAGGGAACCAAACCCAAATGCTACATTTCAATCTCTGGACAATGAAGCCCCACAGGAAGCTCCTCTCTCTTGTCCCCTGGGTTTACTACGGAGCCAGAGCCTCCGCGGGGTGCAGTCGCCTGGCACGGTTGCGTGACAACACGTCTTGCATCCACGCCCTCCCGAGAAGGCTGGACGTCCGGCCTGTCCCCCGCCACCTCACAACCCTAAAACGGAGCATTACAAAAAAGAGATGGGTGCTCGCTCCGGGAGGGAAGGAGGGAGGGAAATCCCTTCCCGGGAGGCAGCGCAGACCATTCCCTCCACGCTCCGCCCGCACTGCCACGGCGCCGGCTGCACAAAGCCGGGAGGGGAAGCAGGCAGGGACCGTGGCAGGGCGCCCGCCCGCCCGGGAAGGACCGGGGGCCGCGGCTGGTGCGGGGGAGGGGAGGCAGGGAGGACGGCCACGGCCGGTGGGTGGCGAGTCGCGCGGAGCATCCGGAAAGCACCCCTCCGTCGCCGGGCCCGCAACGTCCGTCCGTCCGTCCGGCAGCGGGGACCCCGCCCCGAGCGACCCCCGCCGCCGCGCAAAATGCAGCCGCACCGACACCCAGTGCATCACTTACCCCTCACCGTGGAGAGGGACCGGACGGGGAGGCGGGGCGCGTCGCGTCGCGTCCCGTGAGTCTCTGGCACGCCGTCCCCACTCCCCAGCCCGTCGTCGCCGCTGTCGTCGTCGTCGCGATCACGCTCCCCGGCCTCTCGGTACCGCTGGGCAATAACGTTATTCCACACACGCCCCACACATAGCGGTAACGGCAGAGAGAGGAAAGAGAGAGCAGCCGCTCAGTGCGCAGGCGCCTCGGGAAGGGCGAGGAGCCAGGCCCTTTCCCTCCTCCAGCTCAGGCCCCGGCGAGGTGTCACTGCGCAGGCGTCAGGCCCAGACAATGAAAGGGGGCTCGGCCGAGGGTCTCACCCACACACACGGGCCCCGCCGTGCACTGCGCACGCGTACCCCGAGGCCGGCTGGAACAATGAAGCCAGGCCGCAGCCAGCGAGGACTACGATTCCCAGCGGGCAGCGCGCCAACGGCACGCACAGCTCGGAGCGCCCGCGCACGCTAGGCGCGGTGGTGTCGGCCGCATCTTAGTCTGGCTGTTGGGAAGATTTAGACTCCAGTGCATTTCCTTGAGAAACTTAAAAAAAATTTTTTGACAGAAAGTCCTAACTCAAACAGGGCTCGGGGTTTATGACTCGCGTCCTTGAGCGGCCTAGGGGGTCAAATGTATTACGGGGCATGCTGAAGCGTCCAGGCCTTCGGCGGCTCCTTTTTCAAGTCAGCTGGGTGGTCGTGGAGACTGAAGGATGCGAGGAAGACTGGGCCGGCGGGAAAGGGCGAGGCCTCCAAACCCGTATCTTGGCAACAGGCACAGGCGGCTAAACCGCCTAGTGGAGGCCTGAGCGCGGAGCCCTCTGGGATTTGTAGTGTAGCTGGAAGGCTCATAGGACTCTCGGGGCTGCTGGCCGTGAACCTACGAACTACAACTCCCGAAGCGCACCATGAGGGCCAGTGTGTAGGAAGCGTCCCACCAGCTGGGTCCGGGGTTCCTAGATCCCTAGTGACAAATCAGAGCTGGAACCAAGCTGGCATCACTCAAGCGCTAGAATTGTCCTCGGAGGGGAGTGCACTGGACTCTTTCCCGCATAATCCCCATCTGTGAACCCATGGCGAAGTCCCCAGGGCACTCTACCCTGGAGGAGAGTCTGGGGCAATACCAACCGAGTCTCCAGGGTGAGTTGCTCCTGACCTCAGTGCCTAGCCCCTAGGTACCCAAGGGCCATAGCGGGCGGGAGCAAACCAGGTGCTTTTCCTGAACACCTACTTTGGACTCCATCCAGACTTTGGAGGAAGATGATGGATGTTGCTGTGATCTTTGAGGACGATGGAATACTTTGATGTTGTTTTCAGGCTTAAGCCTCATTGTTTCCTGATTCCCATGGGTACCTGACCCAACAAGGCACCCTCATCTTGATGTTGGTGTTGTTTCTCGACCAGTGCCGGCATAAACTGTGACAGCGTCATGCCACTTTTGCCCCGTTCTCGCACTTTAATCCAGCAAATTCCTTTCGCACATTTTTTGTTTGTACATTCCAAGTCTGGTGTAGTAGATTGAATGTGACATAAGGCCAAAAGCAAAACACTAGTAATCATTTGAATCACAGCAGCCTGTATATACTGAGCTAAGCTACTTCCATATAGTAAACCAGTTAGAACTTAATCTTATGAATATCCTTATTTTGCACATCACGAAATAAAATCAGAGGTTGTAAGGCAAAGCTCACACAGCTGGGTGGTGGCAGAGCAAAATACTGAATTTAGGTCCGCCTGCCTTCAAAACCTATGCCGTTCTTTACTAACCAATTCATACATGCTATAATTGAAATCTTATTTAGTTAACTCAGGTTTTCTTACTAAAGTACCCTGCTAGTGATCATCTGGAGAAGTGGTGTCCATATTTGTAGCTAGCTCTCAGTCATCTAAGACAATATATATTGCCTCTGAAAATTTCAGTTCTTTTTTGGTTTTTTGAGGTAGGGTCTCACTCTAGCTCATGCTGACCTGGAATTCACTATGTCATCTCAGGGTGTCTTTGAACTCATGAAAATCCTCAAGGCGTGTGCTTCAGTTCTTTTTATATGAGAAATTATAGTATTAGAGTTAAGGTGATTTTTAGGATAAATGAATAATGCCCACATAGTGAGTGGTCTTCATTATTATAGACTTTAAAAATTGTTACCCATAATATGAAATATATTTTAGGGGCTGGGGACGTGGCTCAGTAGTAAATAGAGTGTTTGCCTGGTATGTATGAAGTTGTGGGCTTAATACCCAGCATTGAAAAACAAAGAAAAGAAAGGAGGGAGAAGCACTTTACATGGGACAAATAAAGTTTCACGCAAGGTGTTTTTATGCTAAATGCCTTATGTCCTGTTTTCTGTTCTATTGCATTTTCATAAATCCCTAGGTGATGACAAACACTTAAAAATTTTGAATCATTTAGAACCTAGGTTATTCAGCAAATATTAATGCCTGATATAAGGCATACTAGGTACTGTGTTTGCAATAAGGAGCAAGATAAATTCCCTATCCTTGTGGAATCACTGGGTTAGTGAGAGAGAGAAAATAAACAAAGTAATTGTAGACTACTATGGTGGAAAATAAGGGTAAGGTTTCTTGCTAGACACAAATACTCATTAAATATTACCTTCTCTCTATTCTTGATACAGTAAATTTCGGCTTTCTCAAAGAGACTCTAAAGTATAACTCCTTATGATTCTAGACACTGAGCATCTATTATTTATTGTCCTTATCTGTCAGTGGAGTTACAAATGATCAACACTGTCAATATTAACCACCAAGAAGAATGAATTAATCAATATCTTCATCAGTCTATTGATATTTCAAACATGGTTAAATACCAAAGTAACTACTTTACTTCTAACATTATTTGGAAGCAAGAAAATGCTATGCCCAATGATATCAATAATATCAATAATATTATTTTTTTGAAATTAGTAAACTACCATTTTTCTTTCTTTTCTTTTTCTTTTATTTGTTTTTGTTTTTGTTTTTCACTCTAGTGATCTGGAATTCACTATGTAGTCTCAGGGTGGCCTTGAACTCACAGTGATCCTCCTACCTCTGCCTCTTAGTGCTGGGATTAAAGGCATGTTCCACCATGTTGGGCTAATTTTTTTTCATTTTTATTGTTTCTTATAATGCTTCTCTTTCTTTAAACTCATAATAACCTTTGTATAACCATTAAGGCATTATTTAATATTTAGCATTTTAATATAGTAAAAGGGTTAATTTCAAATGAATTTTATAGATCTGTTTGTTTCTTTGTGATAGAGTACTTGCCTACCATGTGTAAGGTCCTGAACTCAATTCCCAGCACCACAAAAAAATAATTTTTTAGTAGTTTGTATAATGTCACTGATACTGCAGTCAGTAACTATAGAGGGAAAAGTTCTTATTCAAAGATAATTCATTTAAAATTTAAACAGTGTGAAAATCATATAGGGTAAAGAAAACATTTTATCAATAAAAAACATAAGGGAAAGATAAAAAATTTTAAACTTAAAAATTTTAGCCATTATTTATTTATGTGCAAGCAGAGAGAAGAAAGAAAGAAAAAGAATGGGCCCACCAGGGCTTCCTGCAACTGCAAATGAACTGCAGGTGCTTGCCTGCACCACTTTGTGCATCTGGCTTTACGTGGGTACTGGGGAACTGAACCTTTAATCACTAAGCTGTCTCTCTAGCCTTTAGGCATTATTTTAACAGTAATCAAGAAGCATAACCTCAGTTTCTTCTTGGATTCTAGAATATATTATTCTAGAATATATTATTTATTGAGTAACACTTTTATTTTTACATGTTGATACAACAGTTTCTGGAAGAAAACAAAACAGTATTAAACGTGAATTTAGCACCATCAGAAATTGGTCACAGATTTAAACTACTACTTTGAAAGAGGATACTTTCCTTTAAAATAAAACTTTGGCTGTGCATGGTGGCATATGCCTTTAGTCCCAACACTTCAGAAGCTAAGGTAGGAAGATCACCATGAGTTCAAGTCTATCCTGGGCTACAGAGTGAGTTTCTAGGTCAGCTTGTGCTAGAGTAAGACCCTGCCTCAAAAAACCAAAAAGTAAAAAATTGTTTCTGAATAATCAAATTATCATGAATTTGATATACTAAACTTAATTATTTTGAGTGTGCTCAACAGTTAAGAACTGTGTTACAAAAAAGTCTGGCTTATGGCTGGAGAGATTGCTTAGTGGCTAAGGCGCTTGCCTGTGAAGCCTAAGGACTCATGTTTGACTCTCCATATCCCACATAAGCCAGACACACAAAGGTGAGGCAAGCACAAGGTCACACAAGCCTGCTAGGTGGGCGCAAGTATCTGAAGTTCATTTGCAGTGGTTGAGGCCCTGGCATGCCAATTCTCTCTCTCTCTCTCTCTCATGTGCAAAGTCTGACTTAGCTAATGCTTAATGGAAGCTTAAGATTCTGTTTATTCTGGAGATTTAAAAACAGCTGTACATTTAGTAATTACTAATATCCCTTCATTTTTCTTCAGCCATGAATAGCCATCTAAACATGTTTGTTTCCTGTGTAGTTAAAAGTGGGCATATAGCTGATGTCATGGGAGTCCCAGAGTTCAGTCTAGAACTAGAAGTGTTTTGGGAGGTCTCCTGGCAATCTGTTAGGTGTTCATTTACTCTACAGGTAGTGTCATTTAGCACCCAAGAGTGGCTGAGAAATGTGTTTGTAAATGGAGAGGGTAGTAAATCTAGGTTATAGTCTTACACAGGCTCATGTGTTTGAGCACTTGGTCTCCAGCTGGTAGCCCTGTTTTGAGAGGTTGTGGAACCTTTGGGACTACAGGCCTGGAAACTTCCATTCCAAAAAATAGATTAAGTGTTTTCACAAACTTCTGTGGATTGCCCATGCCCTCTGCAAGAAACTGGGCAGTGTGGTGGTGGTGCACACCTGTAATCCCATTACCTACGAGGTTGAGGCAGGAAGTCCAAACACTTTGTGTCTTGGTTGGTCACAATGTGAGCAGGCTATAAATTTCCTGCTACCACAGACACAGCTGAAACTCCATGCCATCCCTTCGATGATGCCCTGTGCCCTCTAAACTGTGAGCCAAAATAAATCCTCCTGAAATTTACTTCAGTCAGGTATGTGGTCCTTGTGTCAAGAAAATAAATAAAGAAGCTGGGCGTGGTGGCACATGCCTTTAATCCCAGCACTTGGGAGGCAGAGGTAGGAGGATCGCTGTGAGTTCGAGGCCACCCTGAGACTGCAGAGTGAATTCCAGGTCAGTCTGAGCTAAAGTGAGACCCTATCTTGAAAAACAAAAAAATATATAAATAAATAACATCCTGCAATTTAAATTTGGTGCACTGGGCTGGGATACATCAGCAGTAGAGTACTTATCAAGGGAGAATGAGGCTCTGGGTTTAGCCCCCACCATTGCTATAAATAAATTAAATGAATATAAACAAATGAATAAAAAATAAATTCAGAGCATCATTGGATAAGGCCACGAGGCATACAATGAATTGTTTATAGATAAGAAAGGATAAGAAAAGCTGCAATAACAGGTAACCTAGGACCAGTTTTAACTTCTGCATACTTGAACATAGGATATAATATTAGAAGAGAAATTGCTAGATATTTCAGTGTCCTCCCCTTATTAACAGACTCATATCTCATTTGTTGCAGTGTTGTGTATGGATGCAGTTTTATCAACAACACTGGTATTATAATCTACCTCATCATATAATTCCTAGTTACCTTTGGTTCAATGACATATTGTAAAAGAAACAAGCTTAAAGTATGGCAGGAAAACATAACTTCTATTAAGTATTCTCCACTTGTCTTTCAACACTGGAACTTCAGCCTTCTGCATGGAATTGGTGGAGAAGATAAGATCAAGTCAGGAGAAAATGTGCAACGAGGAATCCAGTCACTGAACTTCCTGTTTTGCTGATAACTGTGTGACCTTGGGCAAGTTAATGAACTGGTTTAGATTTCTATTTCTTCATCTGTGAGGAACATTGCCTTTTGGAGCCAAGCAGATGACAAAGCTTGTTACAGTATTAGGTATTAGGAAGGAAAGATGAGGTTTATAGCCAAACTGGACATTTGATGTTTTTCCTAAAAGCATTCCGACTTTTTCCTTCCTTCCCTTTTCCCCCTTCTTTCTTTCTACCCTCTCCCAAGACAAGAACTTAGGAGAACACATCCAAGAGCCTCGTTCTCCGTCAGTAACCCTGAGTTAGACCATGTGAATAATGAAGGCTGTGACAATGAAAGTAAGGAATTGAGTTATATACATTCAAAGTGAGACAGTAGCTGGGTATGGTGGCTCATGCCCATAATCTCAACAATTGAGGGAAAGAAGGAAGGAATGGAGGGAAGGAGAGAGGGAGGGAAGAAGGAAAGAAGAGAGGCAAGGAGGAGGGAGATTGGGAGGGAGAAGAAGGGAAGAAAGGAAAGAACAGAAAAAAAATTGAGAAGGGAACTATGAAAAGAAAATGGGAAGAAAACAATCTTGAGGAGGGTCCTTTTCTTTGTAGTTGCTATAGATGTAGAAAACCATAGGTAATGTTGATGTTCTCTGATTTACTTGCATGTGATTGTATGTCTCCAGATCCTGCCAATTGTTTTTCTATTAGAGACCCTGGCTCACATCTGTAGTAGGGCTGTGTCAGTCCTTACCAAGACTTTGGCTCATGAATGAGCAAGTAGTGAGGTCATCTGGACCTTTAGCCGACTTAAGAAAATATGTTTATCTTAAATGAACATTCCTTTTTTTCTCAAATTTTTCCTAAAACTTCTGTTTTTTTTCACAAATTTTTTCCTGGTATCTTTTGGATTCTTTGCCATATACTGTATATAAAAGCATGTATATATGCACAAACACCCATGTAAACATTATTTTTACTGGTAAAGTTTAAATTATGTGTGTTCTCTTTCTTCATATATTTATGTTGTTTTACTTAATAGTTCTCCTTTTATTTTGTTTGGAGACAGAGTCTCATGTATCTGAGACTGGCTGTAACCATGAATAACCTTAAACTGCTGATCTTTCTGGTTTCATTTCCCAAGTGTTGGTATTACAACCAGCTTATGTCATGCTGGGGATCAAATGCAGGGCTTTGTGCAGATAGACAAGAACTCTGCAAACTGAACTACGTCTCTAGCCTCAGTATTTAACTTTTTTTTTTTTTTTTTTTTGAGTCAGAGTCTCACTCTGGCCCAGGCTGATCTGGAACTCACTCTGTAGCCCAGGCTGGCCTTGAACTCATGGTGATCCTACTACCTCAGCCTCCAGAGTGCTGGGGTTATAGGTATGAGTTACCATACTCAGCTAACAATTTAGCTTTTATGACATTTTCTTTGGCTAGAATGGAAATGAAACAAAACAGAATCCTGATTTTCATCCCATAGGGTTCTCCTAATTTTAAGTATACCTAACTCAACTCCTTGCTTTCATTTTTGTAAGATATAAGTAAAACCTTCATCATTCACATGGCCTGGCCAGTGCTGATTGAAGGGACAGTAATGACCCAGAGGTCAGAGTGGTGACTAGAGGGAAGGAGGCTCTTGGATGTGTTTTGCTAGCTGGCTCTCTACTTGGACAAAGGGAGAAAGGATAAAAAAAAATCATTAATGATTTTCCTACACTGCTTTATTAAGATGTTTACATTCTTGTTCTCATTCTCCTTCACTCTTGGTGCCAAATCCTGCTATTAGAGTCTTAATATAGTATTTTTTGAAACTTTTTCATTTCTATGTAGTACTTTCTATCTTTCATTATTGGAATTGCTGTTTACAAAGTTGGCTTTGTCTGAATTTGCATTACTCTGTTTTTAATCTTGGTTTTGCTACCTGTTGGTCCCCTAGGAAACCATGACAACAATTTTCTTAACTAAGCAGTGACCCAGAGAGGCGTGGACAGTCATGTTTCTCTTATCTAGCTGCCATCCTAGTCTAAACTTGTGTCAGGAACTGCGGTGCATCTCAGCCTTGGGAATGATTTGTTGCATGTTTTCTCAGAGACATATGGGTGCTTTGCCAGGTGATTTCCCCCTCCAGAACACTAGGAACATTCTCTTTCACATCTCCTGGGGCAGATGGAGAGTGTAGAAATTAATAATTCACAGTATGTATGTAGTTGGTGATCCTTCCTACAATGAGAGATACTTGCTTCTATTCAAAAACGTGTTGTTGAATAGAAGTTCAGTGGTGAGTGAGAAGATAGAAAGGGTCTGTGAATGAGGAAATGAGCCAGACAGACAGTTGGCAGTCATTGGCTCAAGAACCTTTCAAGTGCTCATTATGTTGATTGATGTTTGGATAATGGACTAGTAGAAATACTGTTTGCTTGCACTTATGTTCATGTGATCTGTGGGATTCAGAGGTCCTGTTTGCATTTGTATTCATAATTAAGTTTATATACTGTGGCTGATGCTGGAGGAAAACCAGGATGCATCTTGAAATATGCTACTATGCTCAGAGCAAAGGAAATGAGTATTCTTTCTGGCTCTCAATTAGATAAAGCAGTGCCCATGAACAGTGGGATAGGAAGTGGTAACTGGAACCCCCTGTCTAATCTGGTTTCTTAAGTATGAACAGCAGAGAACTGCATCTGGGGAGTGGTGTTCTGAGTAGAGATTAAGGGTGCTTCAGTTGCCATGGCTTTAGTTGAAGAGTGATGGGATTACTTCTCTTTTAGATCATCTGTGTGCTGGTATTCCTCAGGATTAGATGGGTTTGTCATAGTATATCTGGATGCTATTCTCTGTTTGAACAACACTTAACATATGTTGAAATGTAGTAAAATGACTCTGAAGTATTATTTACCCCCGTAATGTTAGTTTTAGGATATGCTTCCTATAACACACACACACACACACACACACACACCCAAAACACTAGAAACAAAAAACTCTTCAGGTGGGGTAGAGGAGGAGTCTTTTCCTTCCCATAACATTTAGTAATTTCAGAAACAAAACAAACAAGCAAAAGTTCCCCAAACCAAAGCCTTATATATCACTTTTCTTTGGGGTACTTGTTGAATTCAATATGTCATTATTATTTATAACATTTTCTTAATGCAATTTAGCATGTGATTTTGTTAGGAGTTTCAAACATTTAAACAAGAGTATTAGAAACAATATTAAAGGGCTCTTATAACTTGACCATCAATCTGGGCATAGTTACTGATAGAGCACTTGCCCAGCATATTCAGGGCTCATGGATAAATTCCTAGCAACACACACACACACACACACACACACTATAAATAAACAAAGCAAAAACCCTACCATCATAGATAAAGCTCTTTCATCATTGTAATCTGATGAAAGAGCTATACCTATAGAGATTTTCACCTATGTATGTTTCTTAAATTTCAGTTTCTTTTTTTCATAATAAAGTTTACTAGCTTTTAGTTAGAGTAGGTATAAATCATAATTACTTTTGTCTTAAAGGTGAAGTCATTTGATAGCCCCATGGAGCATACTTTTAATGTTAGTCAGACTCTGCTTCCTTTCTAATGGATGCAAGAAAGTTAAGTGCTTTATTCATAGATTTAAGAACATAAATCCAAAGCTCTGTGGGCCCTATTGCTTATCATATAACACTTTGATTATCCTTTTCCATTGATGAGTCTCTTTTTAGAAAATATTAAGTTTTTAGGAAACTATTGCTGCTCTTTATATTGCTACAACCAGGAATACATGTAATCTGGACTTCCTTAAACCCTGAATGGGTAAGAGGAGACCAAGCTTGGTTGGTAATCAACACCAAGTTTGTGTCAGAGCAAGATCTGTGTGGAAATAGTATTGGTATAGACAAAAGTGTAGTGATAAAGCCCGGTGTGATGATGCATGCCTTTAATGCCAGCTCTTGGGAGGCAGAGGTGGGAGAATTGCCTTGAGTTCAAGGCCACCCTGAGACTACATAGTGAATTCCAGATCAGCCTGAGCTAAAGTGAGACCCTACCTTGAAAAACCAAAAAAAAAAAAAAAAAAAAAAAAAGTGTAGTCATAAAATTCACTGTTAACAAGTAATAGGATTTTATTGTTTAATCCAGGCCTGAAGACTTGAGTTCTTTAGTTTAATCAAGGTAGAAAGTGACTTGCTATAAATAAACTATACTACACATTTTGTAACATATTGTATTTTTTTCTATTAATATGTTTATTGTGTTTTGTTATAAACTTTGAAATTAATGACCTTAGAAAATGCAGTCTGTTTTCCAAGGTCCTACAGAATATATGTTTGTAAAAGTTTTTTTTATACATGATTTGTAATAAATTAGGCCTTTTGTTATGCCATAACAGTTAAATAATCTCCCTGGAAAGTACACTGGGCTGTTGGGGGTGGGAGATTGATAGAGGGGTGGATCTTTTCTCTTTCTCTGAGTAGCCTCTTCACAGGTCACTGCAATACAGTGGCCAGCTCCAAAACACAAGCAGACCAAGGCAGAAAAAGCACATGCTGCCAACCCTTTTAAAGATGAGGCATAATAGTCAATCTATCTGTGAATGTAATTCACAGGCCTATTCCTTCTCAAACTAGGAAGTGAGACTTTATCCCTGAGGCCATTTTTAGAGATGAACTATCATCATTTAGACAGTTTATGTTATATGTGGCCTGGTTAATTTCAACCTCTATTCTAGGGGTAGTCAGTTGCATTAAGCAAGTACCTGTGCCAGAGATGTAATCAGGCAGCAGTACCTAAGGACTGTACATTAGGGTCTGTCATCAGCTGTCCAGCTCTTCATTTCTCTTGTGGCCAAGGGTATAAAGTCCTCAAGGACAACAAGCGTTGTGAGCCCAGAACTTGAGAAGACTGAGTCCTCTGAGAGGTTCTGTCCACTCACCTTATGTCATGTCTTTAGGTGGGGTGCGCAAGTCTTAAGTTCTTAGGGGAAAGAAAGTTCTAGGGTGGGTGCTCTGCCTATCAGTCCTTGCTGACTGCCACATGTGTTGAATATCAACAATGGCAATGACAAGAACCTTAGAGTTCATCAAATCTAACCTATTACCTATGAACTTAATCTTCTTTTTTCTTTTTGAGGATTTTTTTTATTGACAACTTCAATACTTATAGACAATACACATGCTAATTCCCTCCCTCCCCCACTTTCCCCTTTGAAACTCCAATCTCCATCATACGTTTTCCCCTCTCAATCAGTCTCTTTTATTTTAATGTCATTGTCTTTTCCTCCTATTACGATGGTCTTGTGTAGGTAGTGTCAGGCACTGTGAGGAGCACATTGTAAAGAGTCCTACCCCTCCTTTGGCTCTTACATTCTTTCTGTTACCTATTCCACGATGGACCCTGAGCCTTAGAAGGTGTGATAGAGATGTTTCATTGCTAAATACTTCTCTGTCACTTCTTCTCAGCAGTATGGTACCTTCTGAGTCATCTCAAGGCCACCGCCATCTGAAAAGAGAAGCTTCTCTAACCAGAAGTGAGAGTAGCATTAATATATGGGTATGGATATTAAGAGAAGTGCTTACCGGGCAATTTGGTGAGCATAGTATATACTTTTAGCCAGATACCAGCAGACGTTATACCCCTAGGGCTCATGACTACCCCTGTCGTAGGTTTTCAGTGTCAGGCATGTATTCCTTCCAGTGGAGTGGGCCTCCAGTCCAATTACAGAGCCATTGGTTTCCCACATAACAGACATGTCACTATTGCACCAGTTGGCTCATTTGGACTGGTTGGCCAAATTTAAGGCTTGCAGTGTCCACTGTTGAGTTTTTCCACTGGAGATTTCGCTGTCTCCCATGGAACTGCATGCAGCATAGCTTTTTCCAGCATTCTGTCTATATGGTTTATATGGAGGAGGTTTTCAGTTCAGCTACAGCAGGATTTCTCAGTGACCTTGCAGCCCAAATATGCAGAGTCTTTAGCAGTAGGGTCTTACCATCTGTTCCTGGTGGGAATCCAAGAGCCTCGCAATAGCCTATAAATGTTTTGGGGGCATCAGGCTATAAAGGGAGACACAGTCTCAAACAATACACAGCAAAACAAACCAAACAAGCCCCACAAGTTACTACTATATACTTATCAGAATGGCTAGATATAAAAGTGACTATCAAACATTTTAAGCAAATATAATTTTCTAAAACAGGAATATCAGTGTATGAGAAGTTCATTTCTTCTGGAACTAAAACTTTCTACCTGACAGAGCACAACAACCACTACACTGGCTGTCCTGTGTCATTTACTGTGAGCACCGTTGACAGTTATTTAAACATCATTCTTTGGCTGACTTATTATGTCATTCACTCATTCAGTCAGTCAACAGAGAAATAATTAGGGTAGGTCTTTCTTGTGCTAAATACTAGACATGAAAGGAAGATACCATACGGAGCCTACTCACGTCAAGTACTTCACAGACACCAGTGTGCTGAGGAGCCACTTGCTGCTCTTCCAATGGGTTGCACCCCCTTGTGCTGCCTAGGTAGCCCTGCAATGGTACTTTTGCCTGGTCTCTCTTTTGTTGACTGGACTACCCTGCCCACTCTCTATGCCTAGTATGACTTTTGAAAAATATTTATTTATTTATTTCAGAGGGGGGTGCAGATAGAGAGAATGTGCATGACAGGGCCTCTGGCCACTGCAAATAAGCTTCAGATGCATGTGCCACCTTGTGCATCTGGCTTATGTGGGTACTGGAGAATTGAACCTGGGTTCATAGGCTTTGCAGACAGGCACCTTAACCACTAAGCCATCTCCTCAGTCTCCTCATATGACATTTATGGTAGAAAGTATTTTCTAAAATAGTAGCCTTATTAATATAATTTAGATGTTACAGAACCTACCTATTTAATGTACTGTCTCATTTATTTATTTATTTATTTATTTATTTATTTATTTATTTATTTATTTTTGGTGAGCATATTATACATATTTAGCCAAATACCAGCAGATGTTACGCCTCTAGGCTTATAACTTCCCTCATCATAGGTTTTTAGTATTAGGCATGTATATTCCCTCCCACGGAGTAAGCCTCTAGTCTAATTAGAGAGCGGCTGGTTTCCCCCAAACAGACATGCCAGTATTATACCTATTGGCTCATTTGGTCCACTGTTGAGTTTCTCCACTGGTGATTTTTCTCCCATTGAACTGCATGCAGCATAGCTTTTTTCCAGCTTTCTGTTAGCTGGTCTACAGGGAGGAGGTTTTTAGCTCTACTCCAGCAGGATTTCTCAGTGACCTTGCAGCCCAAGTATGTGAAATCTTCAGCAATAGGGTCTTACCATCTATTCCTGGTGGGAAACCAAGAGCCTCAGCAATGGCCTATAATGTTTTGGGGGCATCAGGGACCTCCCTGGCTAACAATTCACTGGAAGGTATCCTATCCCTTGCACTGAAAATTTTCTAGAAACAATCTATGGATTCTGGGTGTGCCATTGTCCAAAAAAGTAGGTTTCTATATTACTTATTCATACCCTCTTATTTTGATTAGCTCTCCCTCCACCTTTCTTTTACTCAGTCTCTTCCCCTAACCTCACTTAGGCCTTTCCACCCCATTAATCTTTCTTCTACTTACATATATACAATACCATCCTATTAAGTCCCCCCTCCCTTTCTATTTCTCTCACATCCTGTGGTATATATTCAATAAAAAGTTAAAAAACAGAATTCAATTTTTTCCGTAAAATACACAAAGTAACTGATTTTCCCTTGGGCACTGCCTTTGTGGGTTTTTTTTTTTCCCTGAGGCAGTGTCTCACTCTTACCCAGGCTGACCTATAATTCACTCTGTAACCCCAGGCTGGCTTTGAACCCACTGGCCAATCTTCCCTCCTCAACCTCCTGAGTGCTGGAATCAAAGGTGTGTACCATACTATCAGGCGTGACTTGAAGCTACCTTCTTTACTAAGTGTCCATATGATTACCCACATTTTATTGGCCCTGACTTTCATCAGATTTTTATTGCAGAACTTGCCAGTAGAAGCATTCGCCAACCAAAATGTATGCTGAAAGAAGGTGATATCACCATGGCCGAAGATGCCCGGATTCTTGTGTTAGCACCCATGTAGAAAATGAGGACCGCGAGATTCCTTGGCAGCCTGACCAAACTAGTGAGTCAGTCCGAGCGCGAATGCAAATGGGGATTCTCTATGGTACCATGATTCCATTCCATTCACCACTCTGCTGCTAAGATGCTATTCCTGAAATATAAACCAGATAATATAATTCCTTTACTCATTTTTTGTTTTTGTTCTTTGGTTACCAAAACCTGCAGCTTAAGTCCAAAGACCTTAAGATGAAAATTGGAATATTTTCCTAAGGGAGCTGCCACTTCATCTGCAATCCAATTTTTTCTTCCCGTCCTCTCCTCTTGACCATCTCACAAGCGTCTTGTCTGAACCATCTTAGAAAGCATCTGTCTCTACCAGCCTCCCATCATGCTTCTTTGCTTTTATACAAACGACTTTCTCATTAAACTTTTCATGCCCTTATCTGCTTGGTGAACTCCTGTTCATCTTTCCAGTGTTAGCCCTTACATGGGAGCAAGCACCGTGACGTGTTTCCTCTGCTTGTATTATGTGTATTATGCACACCAAGTGTGCATGCGAACTTCTATCTATTAGTACTCTCTTTTGCTCATGAATTCTTAGCTCTTAAGCAAAATTTCATTTTTGTCTTTATGCCCTCAGTCAATAACATAGTTTTTCTTGTCTAATGGAAGTTGAAGCAATATTTGTTGGAAAAATGGTTGCTAATAAATTGTCACCTTTCCCTCACTATCACAAATATCTGAGATAAACATAAAAGGAGAAAAGTGTTTCGTTTGTTCGTTTTGAGACAAGGTCTCAGTATGGAACCCTGGCTAGCCTGGAACTCATTCACAGAATAGGTTGGCCTTGAATCCATGTCCATCCTCTTTCCTGTACCTCCCACTGCTGGGATTGCAGGCATATCACCACCAGGCTCAGCCCTAAGGGTTTATTTTGGCTTGTAGTTTTAGTCCATGATCCATTGGCCCTGTTGCTTTGGATATGTGGTAAGGCAATACATCCTGGAAGGAACCAGTGTGCTATGTCAGGAAGGGAAAGAGGAAGAGGAGCAGGTAAGGGTCCCACTGTCCCCTTCAAGGACACACCCTTAATAACTAAAGACTTTCCACTAAGTTCTGCCTCTTATTATTTCTTTACCTCTCATCAGCCCCAAGCCAGAGACTGACCTTTTGATATATGGCCTTTGGGTGAATCTTTATGATCCTTACTGTACCCCTAAACCCTGAATCTCAAGCAAAATCAATAGACTCGTTGTTTTTGATCTGCAGATAATGAGCTCAGTGTTCTGTTTCACCACCAAATAAGTAAGGAAAATGTGAAATCTCCACCACAAAGAAGAAAATTGTCCTCTTTGGTAAGTATCAACTTTTGGCATCTGTCAAAAGTGCTATTTTTCCTAATGTTTCATTTTCCAGTGTTGCTTTAGTTGTACATGTCCTATAAGGTGCAGAAGAAGAAGTTCTCTTCTCTTTGTTTTGGCTGAAGAGGCAGACTCTGTGGCAAAGGGAATCTTCATGTTTAATTATTTCAAAAGTGTAAACAAGGGGCTGGAGAGATGGTTTAGCATTTAAGGTACTTGCCTGTAAAGCCTAAAGACCCGAGTTCGATTCCCTAGAACCTGCATAAACCACATGCACATGGTGGCGCATACATCTGGAGTGTAGTTGCATTGGCCAGATGCCCTGGTGTCCCCATTCTCTTTCATAAATAAATAAATAAATAAATGAATATATATATATATATATATATATATATATATATATATATATATATATTTAAATGTGTAAATGAGAATAGTCTGGAAAATTTATTTTGCCACTGTTAGTGGATGTATAAAAGGCACAATAAATGAAAAAAATTAATGTTTTAGTAATGACTTTTTGTAGAGGATAATGTCTATACTTGAGTTTGTTAAAGAATTATTTAATTATGAATTAGCTCATTTTTATAGTATTTCATTTTGAATGTCAAAGGTGAAATATATGTTGCTTGTTAAATGGTTATAGTATAGTATAGTGAGAAATTGTATTTCTTTAAAAGTTGTTTTTTTAATATATATATTTTTATTTATTTGTGAGAGAGAAAGGGGAGGCATAGAGTGAGTATGGATGTGCCAGGGCTTCTTGCCACTGTAAACAAACTCAAGATGTATGTACCACTTTATGTATCTAGCTTTAAGTGAGTACTAGGAAATTGAACTCAGCCTGGTAGGCTTTACAAGCCAATGCCTTTAACTGCTAAGCCATTTCTATGATGTTTTTTAAAAATTTTTATTTATTTACTTATTAGAGAAAGGGGGAGTGAGAGAATGGGAGCGCCAGGGCCTCTAGCCACTACAAAAGAACTCTAGATGCATGCGCCACCATATGCATTTGGCTTTCGTGGGTACTAGGGAATCAAGCCTCGAATTGGGGTCCTTAGGCTTCACAGGTAAGCGCTTAACCACTAAGCCATCTCTCCAGCCCATGAAGTTTATTTTTATTGCTTTGTAGCAGTGTATTATTCCTGACTGAAACATTTTGTATACAAAAAACTGAGATAGTTTAAGAGAAAGAACTCCAGACTAGACAAAAATCAAAGTCTAGGCCTTTGGTGTATGCAGGGCCTGTCACAAACTCACTAGAAGGATATTATGGCAATCTTATGATATTTTTGCAATAATAAGGTAAGATTATATACTTAGAATTCTTTAGAAACCAATGAAGTATGACAGAAAGAGGCAACATCTTTTATACAAGTATGATACAAATATATAGCATGTCATAGCAGCGATAGCCACTGTGCATTTTCCTTGAATATAAAGCTTGTGTGCTAGAATTTGGAGACTTGTGACTTTCCTTTACTCACAGCTGAAGTGTCATAATGCTGCCCTATGTTAGCACTGCATTCTAAATGGACACATACTTTTATGCTTAATTTTACTGGATAGAAGTATTCTCCATTAATATATTCAATATTTATAGCTATGGATTATGGTTTAGTAGAACATTCATCACTCAATGACTATTACTGTTCACGTCTTGTTTCTAGAATGCTTTTAAGAACACAATGGATGGAGTGCTTTTAAGTCAATTAGGTGATGTTCTTGTATCTGTTGAATGTTCAGATATGCTTATTGGGTTTTAATGATAAAACTGAACAGTGACATTATAGAGCCTATTAAATAAGGATGCACAGGAAGCTCTTCATCAGGAGAATCTGTGTAGTACATGTACATGTATACTTTGTAAATACTTAGGTCTATTTACATAAACATATATGTAAAAGAATGGTAACCTGCACCATACATATATCAACTACTGTGAGTTATGCTAATAGTAATTTTTAAGGTTGTACCTTTAAATGCACGTGCATAGCTAGTATGACATGTCACAAGTATATAGGTGTATTGAGAGTGAAACTTAGGCATTGTTGAAATGGGAACTATATCTAGGGATTTTTAATCATTATTTTAAAATATGGATGTCCAAACTATAATAAATCTTTCAAAGTCTGTACAGATTGTGAACATTTTTCTTCATAGCATAAGCTTCAATGTTTTCTTACTTTCCCAGTGCTCTTCCCCTGGTATGCCCAGTAATATATATAATATTCCTTCAGTATCTATGGGATTAATTGGTTCCCTTCAGATACCAAAACCCAAGGATACTAAAGTTCTTTGCATAAATTGGTATAATATTTGCACATAGCCTATGCACATTTTCTCATATATTTAAAATTACATTTAGATTACTTATGATACCTAATAAAATAAAATAATAAAATAGTCTTATATTACATTATTTATGCAATAATGACAAGAAAACCAGTCTGTACATCTTCAGTATAGATACAGGTCATTTTTCAAATATTTTTGATCTGCATTGGTTGAATCAATGGAAGCTATAGATACAGAAAACTGAATATATTTTATTCATATTTTCTTATATTCTGGACCCATATACTAATGTAAGGTGAATATAATGGCTTTCTACTCAGTACAGATCATTTAATTACAATTACTTTGAGGTAGGGATATAGCCCAATCGTAGAGCTCTTGGGTAAAATGCATGAGTTCCTGGAGTTTCCCAGCACTGTGTGTGTGTGTGGGGAACCAACTTTTTAAAAAGTTACTTTGATTCTTAATATCTTAAATAAACCAGAAAAGAAAGCTTTACAATCATTCTGCCATGGTAACCGATGCATACAATTTCTGCTGGACTGAAAAGAAAGGGATTGAGAAACAGAGACTGTGTCTCTTCTCAAGTCTTCCTCTTCATTGCACTGGTGACTTTCATTTCCCTTTTCTGGTTTCCTCTTTAAAGAAATCACGGGGTGATTCCACTTTTTCCTGTTATATTGTGGTAGACTAAGGTATACATTAAAAGTTAGCTCCAAGAATATTAAAGAGCTGGAGAGCAGTAGAAGTCTTTGAAATCTCTTCATGGGGATTGCCAGGGCAGCTGATCACTCAGCCTGTGCGCCTCTCCTTGGGGCTGAGTCTTAAGACTGCTATGCTTCAGATCACCACAGTTTCAAATTGCCCAAATACTCCTGTCAAGCAACAAAATTAGGGGGAAAAAGTCTTTAATATGTTTCACCTCATTAACATGCACTTTACTTTAGATAAGGGTCTAAAGAATGTCTTTTCTTCAGTAAGCTAATCGGCAGTTTCAGCTAGCCCTACTTGTCCCTTGTGTCTTAGCATTACTGAATGGGATGTCACATTGTTAGATAGTTCAAGTAGGCAGCCATTCCAGTCCAGTTATATTACCCTGGTATTTTTCCATTTGCCACATGCTTTTTATAACTGTTTTCTTATGCTTGTGGAATTTATAGAATAGAAAAATACTATTAGGTACACCATGATCTATTCTATGTTTGTATCACATCAGCACTAAATTGAGTATGGAGAGGGTAACCAGCTGGTTCTCTGCTAAATCCAAAGATGCTTAATTTGTCTTTTCTGTCTTAGAGTTCATCAGAATGTGAGAAAACTAATATGCCTACTGTGCACAACCTTGTTCCTATCATTAATGACCAGTCCCAGTACATTCATCACTTAGAAGCAGAAGTCAAGTTCTGCAAGGTGAGTTCTCATTAGGAATTTAAACTAAAGAAATTAAAATGTGTATCAATTATACCCTAATATATATATATATATATATATATATATATATATATATACATATATACACATATATATTATATAAATGTTCCTATTATTGGTTTTCATGTTTATAGCAATCCATTGAAAATAGCCATTCTTAAATCATTGAAAGACTAATGTCTTAAAAGAAGAGCTTGTGAGACTTGGAAATGATATCCTTGACCATACCATTTCTCTTACTGAACTTCCCAGTAGTCCATTACTAAATGTAATGATTTCATAATATGTTCCAAGTTTCAGAATTTTTCCTTTCCACTCCATTAACCTTAGCCTAGCAGATGACAAATGCTTGTGAATGCTAATCATATTCCCATACTTTTCATCCTGTTGATACAGTAGGGCAACAATCAGGGCTTCTGTGTTGATCGATTAGATCTGCTTCATTATCAGTAGTAAGGCTCTTACCTTGACTTTGAATGCTCATGGAATTCTGGTAAAAATTGATCAAGAAACTAAACTTGCCTGGCATGGCGGCACACACCTTTAATCCCAGCTCTTGGGAGGCAGAGGTAGGAGGATCACTGTGAGTTTGAGGCCATACTGAGACTACATAATGAATTCAGGGTTAGTCTGGGCTAGAGCGAGACCCTACCTCAAACTGCCCCCAAAAAAAAAAAAAAAAAAAATAAAAAGAAAAGACACTAAATTTTTCACCTGTAGCTGTGACATTAATAGGTTATATTGCTTGACCATATGCAGAAGAGGAATGTCATTAGTGTCACTAAAGCCTTCCTGCTTTCCCAAATATGTTAGTTTGCTAGCCCCACCCCTCCCCCCACCAGCCTCTTCCTGGTTGTAGGTTTTCTTTTTTTTTATTTTTATTATTGGTACATAGGGTAGTATGATTATATAAAGTTTTTGTTTTCTTTGTTTTTTACTATGGATTGAATTGTGTGATATTTCTGTGGGAATTAGTTATGTCTTTTGTATCCCATATCATAGTTTTTAACACTGGAGTTTTATGTTTGTTCTTGGAAGACAATCCATGTTAAGATCAGGAACTCCCTTGTAAAATCAAGATAATAAAATAGCTAAAGGCTCATTAGGTTACATACTAGCCTTGCACCTTAGGAGACTGCACAATTATATCAATTAATTTTCACATGTGGAACCAACTTTGTATGCCTAGAAGAACTCTACTTGATTCTGGAGTACAATTCTTACCTGCATTACTGGATTCTGTCAGGTTAATAACGTTTAATAAGGACTTCTATTCCTGTATTAATGACATACTGGGCTCAGATTTTACTTGTCTTAAAAATTAGGTTAATGCTGGCCTTATAGAATGAGTATTCCCTCTGGCATTTTGTGACAGATAATGGTAGAGAATTGGTATCATAACATCCATAAATTTTGTTAGAAATAACTGGTAAACCTTTCTGCACATGGTCCTTTCTAGTTATTGATTCAATTTATCCAATAGATGTAGAGGCCTTGTAAAGTGATGTGTTCTTCCTTCTGTAAATTTTGATAGTATCTTTTAAGAAATTTGTTTCTTTGGGCTGGAGATAGGTTTTAATGGTTAAAGTTCATTTGCAGTGGCAGGAGACCTTGGTGGGCCCATTCTCTCTCTTTCTCTCTTGCAAATAAATAAATAAATATGTTTGCAGAAAAGAAATTGGTTGTTTTTATCTAGGTTACTAAATTTGTGGACATAAAGTTGGTCCCAAATTTTCTTCATTATCTATCCTTTTAGAATTACTGGGTCAGTAATGATGATTGTTCTTTCATTCTGATAGTAATATCTACTGTAGTCTCATTTGTGTCTTCTCTCTTATTTTTTTCTTAGTAAAGTTGGCTAGAAGTATTTTGTTTTATTGAACTTTTAAAAGTCCTAGCCCTGGGTTTTATTTTTCTCTATTCATTTCTTCTCTGTTTTTATTATATCTTTTAATTCTGCTTACTCTGAAATTAATTTGTTCTTTTTCTATTTTCTAAAGTAGAAGCTTAGGCTACTGGCTGGAAATTTTTCTTCTTTTCAAATGTTTTCACACTGCTTTTTGATGCATTCTACAAATTTTGATAAATTGTACTTTTATTTAGACAAAGCATTTCTAAGTTTCTCATAAAACTTCTTCTTTGGGGCTGGAAAGATGGCTCAGCAGTTATGAACGCTTGCTTCAAAGCTCAATGGTCTGGGTTCAATTTCCCAGTACCACATAAAGCCAGATGCACAAAGTGGTGCATGCATCTGGAATTCGTTTGTAGTGGCAGGGAGGCTCTGGTGTACTTATACTCTCTCTGTACATCTCTCTCTCACACACAACTAAATAAACAAATATTTTTTAAAAAATTTAAAATCTTCTTCTTTGACCCAGGTGTTATTTATAGGAATGTTTTTTAATCTCTTAAGGATTTGGGAAAAATTACAAGTTCCTTTCTCTTAGTTTAATTCCATTGTTTGAAAGTGTACTTGGTGTGGTTTTTGTTCCTTAAACTGTGCTAAGTAAGGTAGGAACCTAGCATGGTGGCTCATAGCTTCAATCCCAGTGCTGGGAAGGCTGAGGCAGGAAAGCTGTCATGATTCTCAAGTTATCCTGGGCTACAGGGTGAGTTCTAGGCCTGCCTGGGCTAGAGTGAGATCCTACCTCAAAAACAAACCAAAATAATGTGTTAAGGTGTATAGAATGTGGTCTATCTCAGGAATGTTCTGTGTGAGCTGAGAGCGTCTAGTTTGCTATTGCTGCTGTTAGAAAGTATATCTAGTCGACTTTTGATGCTGTTCAGTTCTATTACATCCCGTCTGATTTCCTGACTGCCTGCTGGATATGTCCATTTTTTTGGCACAAGGAGTTGAAGTCTCCAGCTATGGACAGTTCCTATGAACAGTTCATTCTCCCTAATTATTCTTGGCCATGTTCATGTTCATCTGTTGATGAACCAATCAGAAGAATCTTCTTTCTGTTCCGTGTTTCTGATTTTGTTCTAACTCTTCTTTTGAGTTTTCATCTTGTTGCTTATATTACCCATCTGTTCTTGCATGTAGTCCAGTTTTCTCATGGTGTGTCTTAGTATAGTAACTACAGTTGTTTTAAATTCCTGGACTGGTTATTCCAGCATCCCTACTGAATCAGAGACAATTTCTTATGCTTACTCAGTCACTTCTGAATAAATCCTTTGTATGCCTTGTAAAAATTTTTGTTGTTGAATGCTGAAAACCATGTTCTAGCTAATAGTAATTAAGTAGGTATCTAGGTGTGAGATGTTATGTTTAAATGATTAGAAGCTATTTTGGTCGTTTTTACTGTTTGTTTTTACCATAAATGTCAGAGACTAAAATTGGTTCCAGTGTCCTAGACTTGTCTCCTCTGTTGTCTTTGGGTTTCTCTAGAAAATTCTTAAATGCTGTTATTTCAGTCCCATTTCTCCTTTAATATATGAGAGCCCTATTAGTGTGCAGTAAGATGTGGGTATAGAGGTTTTCTGTAGTCCTGTGATTAGGTTCCAGTCTTTTTTTTTCTAAAAAATTTTTTTTGAGAGACAGAGAATGGGTGCACCAGCAGCCTCTCAGCTGCTGTGAACAAACTCCAGATGTGTGCACCCCCTTGTGGTCAAGTGTGGCATTGCACCCTTGCATCACTGCATCTGGCTAAACCGAGGACCTGGAGATTGGAACCGGTGTTCTTAGGCTTAGCAGGCAAGCGCCTTAACCGCCAAGGCATCTCTCCAGCCCGGTTCCAGTCTTTTAATGAGCCCATGTCCTTGTGTTGCCTTTCCAAGTGATACTCAGTCTCCTCTTCCCCTTTTACATTAGAGAGGGGGGCTAGGAGAAGCCTGAGATTATATATTTACCATCCCCCCACACCAGTTAGATTTTAGTAAAACCACTCTCTCCAGGCTATTGTAAAATACTTTCACTTGAGATAGGCCTTGTTATAGAGAATACAAGGTCCTTCAAAATGGGTGTTTTTCCTTTGCCTGGCATTTGAGGATTTTTCTGTAGCCTTTAATGTGAGCATGTAGTAATCTTAGAGAAAAAACTCACAAGAGTAGGCGAACTCTTAAACATGATTTCCTTGGAATTTTTAACTTCCTCAAAGCTGTTTACACTTCATTTTGAGCAATGAACTCATCAATTATAATTTAGATTTTACTCGCTACACCCTGGCTTTCATAGAGGTTTCTCCCCTGCTGTTTCTTTTGTAATAGTTGTGATTCTAGAATCTGTCTCCACTTTTGGGGAAGCAGCTTCCCCTGGGACTTCAGCTCTCTGATGAGTCTAAGAAGACTTGCTCTTTAAATTGTTTGACATTGTCCTTGTGGTGAACACTAGATCCATACCTTCCCAGCCTGAAAATTCTAAGCCTCAAACTTTTTTTCCATTACAACTGTGTTCCCTCCCTGCCACAAACAAAGTAGTTAATAAATTTGCGCACTATACAATAGCTTTTTATAATACTAATATATAATTAGTAGTTTTATTATATTAGAATAGTATTATGTTAAGTATTGATGTGTTTGACATTTTTTTCAGAGAGTGAGGTGCCACTAAGAAGCCATTGTTTTAAAAAAATATTTCATTAACTTATTTATTTATGTGTAAGGAAAGAGACAGAAAGAACGCCAGGGCCCCTTGCTGCTGCAAATGAATGCCAGATGCATGTGCTACTTTGCGGCATCTAGCTTTACATGGGTACTGGGAAATCAAACCAGGGCCGTCAGGCTTTTACAAACAAGTGCCTTTAACTGCTGAGCTATCTCTCCAACCCTAAGTAGCTTTTCTAATCACTACTTATCTAGTTTCTTATATTAACAGGATACAACCAAAGGTACAACTGATAGGTGCTTCCTGGAACCCCAAGTCCTAAGTTAATGTCTGTTAATTAACTAAAGAATTGGCAATCCAGACTAAAGAGAATGATTTTAAAATCACCACATTTTATTTAAATATCACAGGGATGTGAGGGAGGGAAAGAACCAAGGTAAAGTGGGGAGAGGGGGACTACACCACATGGTCCAGGAGCCTATGTAAACTGGAATGAGCCTTGGATCCAAAAAATGTGAGAAGGGGTTAAAAACAGTAACAATAAGATGTCCTTTGAGAGAGAGATAATCTCACGGTGTGAAGAGCCAGGCATGGAGTTGTGTGCAGCTTAAGGGCCAGGGAGGATAAACCTTCTGCATGGGCCCAAATAAGATCTATTTGAGAGTCTGAACTCAGGAAGAGGTAGGTACACCTTCACTAGGTATCCTAGCCAATGTACTTGGGCTCAGAGGAGGCACCCACCCACACTAGGGCAAGGTGCACATTTGAGAGGGATCTGATTGCGTGAGTTGAGTCCTGTGACTCAAGCTGGGGGTGAACTGAATTAGGCAGGGCCTGTGAGATGATAGGTGACTTAAGATCTCTCCCTCAAGGGCTGTTCTGGTGTGGCTAGCCTGGACTCTCAGAGAACCAAAGAATACTTGTAACTTTCCACCAAACAGTATTACTCACAGTTTTCCAGTTCATAGATATTTACTGTGTCTTTATCTCAGAGTATTCCCTCTACTAATCCTCACAAATTATTGACATTTGATCATTAAACAATATAACTTATCTTATTTTTAGCAGTCTGTCATTTTAATGAAATTCTGTAGATAATTACTTTAAGTAAGGCTTTTCTATGAACCTTGATCCCTTGAAGCAACAAATTGTCAGAAACTATACATGTTTGTAATGTGGCCACTAGCATGGCTTTGCTATTCACACCTAGTCTCCTCTTTGTTTCCTAATTTTGAGTTGCCTTTCCTATCTAGATATAAGCATAGTATTTCCAGAAGTTAATAAAGAGCATAAGTCTTTCATAATTTATGTCATGCTGGATCCTGTAGTAATCCATGGGAAAAGTATTTTTGGAACTGCTTAACATATTTTTGATTTTGCTTCTTATAGGAGGAATTATCTGGAATGAAACATAGGGTACAAGTCGTCATACTTGAAAATGAGAGACTCCAACAAGAGCTGAAATCTCAAAAACAGGAGGAGACCCTGAGGGAGCAAACGCTTCTAGATGCATCTGTGAGCACTGTTTATATCCATAAAGCTGGTTCATGGTGAATGTTTCTTTGTACCCTTTCCCCCAGTCTTCTTTCTGCATCCATTGGAGTCTCTCCTTGAAGTCTGGCCAAAGTGCTATGATTGTATTTACCTGGCACTGCATACTTAGGATAGCCTGTGGTGGAATGAATTCACAAATGACCTAATGCGTGATAGCCGTAGTTACTCCAGTTTCCTCCATGTGCATGCCATTTTTGTCTTTTCCATATGGAGAGAGGGACTCTGTAAGCAAGAAATGTGATCTATAGGAAGACTGTGCTAAATCTGAAACTGTTCAGAACCTTAAGCTGCTGTTGAATTTCTCAATTTTTTTCTTGAGCTTTAGGATCCTAAGTCTGAGGAATAACATAATATAAGAGAAAGAACTTTGGTCTAAGAATTCAAGAATTAACATATCAGTTGGGAAATTGTCCCTGAGAAGCCAGTGTTTAACACATTTTAAAATATATTTTATTTATTAGAGAAAGAGGTGGGGAGAGGGAGAGAGAATGGGCACGCCACAGCCTCTAGCCACTGCAAATGAACTCCAGATGCATGTGTCACCTAGTGCATTTGGCTTTATGTGGGTACTGGGGAATTGAACTCGGGTCCTTAGGCTTTGCAGGCAAGTACCTTAACTGCTGTGCCATCTCACCATCCCCAACATGTATTTTATTAGAGCTTTGCATGGCTTAACCTCATAGGTAATTCCTTTATTAGTAATTTGAGAAGATTCACCTGCAGCAGACATTCACAGTGCAGGTTCCTGGGTTCTGTCCCCTAAGTGTTGATTCAGCTGGTCTTGTTGAATCCTAGGAATATAAATCTCAAGTTGCCTGAGTGATTCTACTATCAGTGGACCACAGTTTGAAAAATACTGGACAGATTGTCTCTATAATTCTGTGATACAAAATTCTTGTGACTATATTTATATCATGTTTATATTTAATATCCTCTTATTACTAAGCAGAGAGCTTTTGCAATAAATGTGTTTTCACTGTTTCACTATAGGACATAGTTGAGTACAGCTTCTTTATTTTGAGACTAGTCAGTCTTAAATGGGGAAGTTTGATGCTGGTTGCAACTTTACCTTCTCTCTCATGGACATTAGTGGTTTTTGATTTGTCATTAGTAAGAAAAATTTATGAGGTTTTGGATATTTTAATCTAACTATCCTCTGATTTTGTTTTTAAAATCATTCCCCACAAAATCTGACCCAATATTTCATTTCTAATCCTTTACTTATATGTATAAGGATTTGCTATTTAGAAACATCTGATTATATTAACTCTGAAAAATACAGACAGCTGATTACTATTTCCATTTATTTTCCTGAGTTTTTATTTATATTTGTGATCAATTATTTATCTCTCAAAATATAATAGTTTTTTGAGATTTATATAATTTTAATATTAGTGATTAAAAGTTTTATCTTATTAGTTATTATTTTTTAATTTTTAATTTTATTGTCAATGTGAAGATGAGAGAGGTAGCTCATTTGGAAAAAAAATCTACTCTTGTGCTTTCTTCGTAAATATGTAGCCACTTGGCAGTGACACAATTATTCATAGTCTTCAATATTTATAAAAAGGCAAAGAAGTGGGAGAAAGGGAAGCTAAGTGAGAGAGGAAACCAGGCGGACAAATGAATCAGAAGGCAAGACGAGTGAGTAATGCAAAATGGGAAGGAAGTGATGGCAGCAGCCCATTCGCCTGAGCAAAGGGAACATGCCAAAGATAACAGCAGTGATAATCATAGAATGGAAGAGAGAGGGCTTGTTACTGAGTTTGACCAGTCACATGAAATAAAATGTAATACAAATGTTGAAGTGATTGTTGCAGGTATGTCAACTGGCCATGCTAGTCTGTGTTATTTGTTGTGACAGAATTATCAACTCCACATTTTATTTGGGTTGATAAAGTGGGGCAATGCATCAGTGTTTACTTGATGCTATATTGGAATCAGTATGAACACAACTTTTAGAATATCTTAAATGGAGGTAGATAGCATCTCAATTAAAATGTTCTTGCTAGGTCTTACCAATGGTATTGGCTAAGTTGAACTTGGATTTTCTAGTCTTTCAAAATGTCTTCTTTTGAAAAATAATTACATAGTAACAACTACCATTTACCATGATTACATGGTTATAATGTGTCAGGCACTATATCAAACCCATTATTTACATTGTATTATTTAAGTTCACAATAGCCACATAAGGCAGTGTTATTGTTTGTATTTTTCAGAGTAGAAAATTACAATATACAGTGGTTAAGTAACCTAAGAGACTGGTCTGAAATGGCAAAAAGCAAGGACAAAAACCTAGGGTTGCCTGACTCCTTGAATTCATTTGTCTATCCTTAAATTATGTTGCCTTTTTGCATAAATTATGAACAGGTGCTGATATTGAACCAACTGTTCTTGCAAGACTTTTAGTACCAGCAAAGAGATGCTCCTTTTCTGTGTCCCTCATGATTGTCTCTGGACTTGCTGACTAACAAACAGGACTCTTAACTTTTGGTTTGGTTAAAACCCTATATATCAATGGTATTTTAAAAAAAAACATTTATTTATTTATCTGAAGTGGGGGAAGAGAATGGGCATGCAAGGGCCTCCAGCCACTGCAAATGAACTCCAGATGCATATGCCACCTTCATCTGGCTTACATGGGTACTGGGGAATTGAACCTGGTTCCTTAGGCTTCGCAGGCAAATGCCTTAACTGTTAAGCTGTCTGTCCAGCCCTCAATGGTATTTTTGAAACTAAAACTATTCAAAGTATCTTTTTCATTTTTGTCTTTTTTTTTTCATTTATCATTATTATTATTTTTTTAAGAGAGTGAGAGAGTTGGTGTGCCAGGGCCTCAGCCACTGCAATTAAATTCCAGACATGTGTGCCACCTAGTGGGCATGTGTCACCTTGTACTTCCTCACCTTTGTGCATGTGGCTTACGTTGGATCTGGAGAGTGGAGCATGGGTTCTTAGGCTTTGCAGGCAAGTGTCTTAACTGCTAAGCCATTTCTCCAGCCCTGTTTTTTCATATTTTTAGTTCTCATAAATTTTTACATCCTATGCCTAAGAAATGGCTCAGTTGATAAAATGCTTGCTGTACAAACATGAGGAAATGAGTTTAGATCGCTGGCATACATGTAAAAGCCATACATGGCAGTACCTGCAAGTGTTCTCAGCTTGGGGAGGCAAAAAGGGTCTCTGGGACTTGCTGGCAAACTAGTCTGGCTGAATGTTTGAGCTCCATGTTCACTGACAGATCTTGTCTCAAACAATGAGGCAGAGTGATTGAGAAAAATACCCAATGTTGACCTTTTGCCTCCACATATGCATGCATGGACATGCTCCCATGCACACACATGCAAACATGTGCACACATATACTACATACATACATACATAACCAACATTTTTCTCTTCAGTTAAATTTATTATAATATTGGGTGAGAGAGAGAGTTTAATGGATAAAGCAACTTTGCAAGTGTGAGTTATTGGAATTCGAATAGCTAGCACTCAGGTAAAAGCTGGATGCAGTAGGGCTAGTGTTTGTAATTCCAGGGAGCCTGCAGGATTAAGGGAGGCAAAGATGGGAGAATCTCACAGGCCATCTAGCATGTAGCCTGGCAAATGAAATGCTGAATAATGAGGGACCTTTCCACAAGTAGGGTGAAAGTGAGGACCAGCACCTCTGCTTGTCCTCTGACCTCCACAGGTATGCTGTGGCCATACTCACACTCATGAACATGTGCGTGCGCACACACGCACACACATACACACACATCATACAGACAGAAAAATTATGCTATATGTGTGTATACATGTTTGTACGTGTATACATGTTTTTATGAGGATGGGCACACACGTGTGTGCAGGTGCATGTGCATGAGTTTGTGTGTGCATGTGGAAGTCACAGGATAGCTTCAGCTGTCATCTTCAGGTTTTCTGTCCACCTTGTATTGAGATAGGGTCTTTCATGGCCTGGAGCTCATCAGTTAGGCTTGATTAGTTGGCCAGATTCCAGGGATCCTCCTGTGTTCACCTTCCTGGTGCTGGGATTACAGGCATGTGCCTCCATGCTCAGCGTGTACATGGCTTCAAACTCTAGTCCTCATCCTTGCTAGCTAGAACTTTGTTGACTGGGGTATCTCCCTAAATTTCTGTGCCATTTATACCTGTATTAGTTCTCATACCCTCCATTACCAACACTCCCACAATTAAGAAATGACAGTTCCTATGGTCCCTTCCTTGCACTTGACAGTTTGTTTTGACAGCTCAGAAAACTTAATGAAACAGTTCATTTACTATTACAGATTTATTTAAATGGCACGATAACAGATCCAAATGGACAACTAGATGAATAGCTATGTAGTGTGAGATCCAGGATGGCCTCAAGTGTAAGAGCCTCTGTCCCCATGGAGTGGAGGTGTACTACCCTCTGGGTACAAAGATTTGTTTACCAATCCAAAAATTTCTGAACTCCGTTATGAAGGATTTTATGTAGGTTTTCTTACATATTCATAGTTGATTAAACCACTCACCAGCAGACAAACCATTCCATTGGTTTGGTGGCCCAATCAAACTCCAGTCCATTTTTTTTTTTCAGAGAGCAGGAGTGGGTTAGAAATACTGTGAGAATATGACAAAGTCTTTGGTTTTCCTCATAACCATTCTCCATCTTGACGCTAGACAGGAACCCAAGTCATCTTATCATTCAGGATTTTCAAGGACTTAGAAGCACTTGTGTC
The DNA here is from genome assembly GCA_036365145.1 of Orientallactaga sibirica. Lineage (NCBI taxonomy): Eukaryota > Metazoa > Chordata > Mammalia > Rodentia > Dipodidae > Orientallactaga > Orientallactaga sibirica. The sequence goes on along the minus strand of JAEOAD010000035.1, from coordinate 14,317,032 downwards.
TGGAATTTGGTCTTATCACTGTTGTCACTCAGAAAAGTACTAGACTTTTGGGAACTAGCCTACTACCCATGATCCTTAGCAAATTATATAGAGCAAATATATAGTCCATGGTGGTGGTGATTAGCCATGCCTCTGTGGATGTGAGAGGAAAAGATTGCTGAGATGGGGCTGGTTCCAGAGTGTAGATCTTTAGAGCAGTCTGTTGACTACATGGCCATCCCATTTCCTATAGGAATTTGACTTGGTAGCGCCTGTTATATGGTATGGACTCGACAGTGTAAAGTGATTCTTGTCTTGTACTTACATATACCTACTTCCATGTGTGTAAGAGTTAGTATTCCATGTATTAAATCTACATGTATATTTAACATTGACTGTCAGTTGCAATTTAATGGTGCATCTTATTCCAGGGAAACATGCAGAATTCTTGGGTCAAGACAGGTGAAGATTCCTGGGTGGATGAAGCTGCCAGGAGACCATTTTCTCATGGTGATGCAAATACTGGCAAAGTCATGTCTTCTGGTGAAGCTGAAAAATGGAAGCTAGAACTGGTGAGTATTGGGGAGAGGGGGTTCTTTTATGTATCTCCTTATTATTCCCTTTGTATTTCTTTTTAATTCTGATAAAATACACATAACATAAATTTGCCATTTTCACCATTTTAAAGGTGCAGTTTACAAAGAATATCCACAGTACTGTGTAATCACCTAAACCACCCATTTCTCAAATGTTTCATCATCCAAAATAACTATCTCTAACTGCTAAATAATAAATCCCTATTTCCCCTTCCTCTCAATCCCTAATAGTCTCTCATCTATTTTCTAAGTATCTCATTTTCTTAGAATGATATAGTACCTGCCTTCTCGTTTCTGGCTTATTTCATTTAGCCCAGTCTTTTCAGAGTTCATGCACATAATGGATACGTTTGAAGTTCATTTTTCAGTCTGTGTAACATTTCATTTTATATATATATATATATATATATATATATATATATATATATATATCATACTTTATCTTTCATTTGTTGAAAGACATTTGAGTCATTTCTGCCTTTTGACTACTATGAATATTTCTGCTATGAACACTGATATATAAGTATCTTTTGTGTCCGTATTTTTAATTATGTTGAGTATTAACCTATAAATTTACTTGTTGGAAATATAAATAATTCTTGACTCTGTTTTCTTCTGTTCCTTGGATTAGTCATTTCAGTTGTCATTCAAGTTGACCACCTCTGTGTTCTATTTACTTGTGTCTCTCTTGAACCCCTCTAATGAATTTTTCATGTCATTTAGTTCTTGTGTTTTTACTTTGTAGTTCCTGTGTGATTTAATAACCTTTTATATTTTGTTTTCCTGGTTTTTCAATTTTTCAAGGAAGGGTCTCACTTTAGCCCAGGCTGACCTGGAATTTACTATGTAGTCTCAGGATGGCCTGGGAATCACAGTGATCCTCTACCTCTGCCTCCTGAGTGCTGGTATTAAAGGTGTGCACCACACCTTGCTGCTAGTTTTTTTGTTTGTATGTTTGTTGTTGTTGTTAGGTGGTCTAGACCAAACCCAGGGCCATGTGTATGTTAGACAAGAATTGTATCTTTGAGCTACACACCCAACCTTTGGTTTTTGAAACAGAGTCTTGCTTAATAAAGACCAGGCTGTCTGTAATTTACCTTGCCCAAGTTAGCCTTGAACTTGATATGTAGTTTAGGTTGGCTTTGAACTTACATTCTTCCTGCTTTTGCAGTGCAGGGATTACAGGCTGCATCCCACTACTTTTTAGTTTTCTGAGTAAAGGTCTTAAATATCTTGTTCATTAGACTTATTCCTAACTTGTTTTAGATGCTGTCATAAATGATATTTGTTTTTTAAATTTCATTTTCTAACTCCTCATATGATTTTAAAACCTTACAATTTTTTTTATTTTGACTAAATCACACCTTTTAACTGGTGTTAGAAGGATTGTTTTATTCTGTCCTTTCATTTTTCTTTTCCTATTTGTATCTTTATAATTGAGGTAGGTTTCTTTTACAAAGTATGTAAATGGGTTTTTTTACCCACTTGGATAATAATTTGCACCTATGCATGTGTGCAGAGATTAATGTCAAATTTCTTCCTTACTCTCCACTGTATTTTACTGAGGCAAGGTCTGTCACTGGAGCCTAAGTGTAGTGTGAGTGCTTTCCTGGAGAGACTTCTACAAGCACTTGCTCCCCACAGGAAGGGTATCCCTGACAGACTAAAGTCTGATTCCTCCAAAATTCACCCTGGTGAACCAATGGGTTGGTTGGGCTTCCTTACTGAGCATGGATAAGGGCTTACTTACTGGAGCATGGAAATTCCAAAGCAGCCTTAGTATAGAAAAGTCTTATCTCAGCATGGATGACTCTCACTCCTTTTTTTTTTTTTCCATGTTCCCTTGATTGTCCATCCTCCATATACTCTTATCTTCCCCTGAGACCATACAACCTCCTGCATCACTGCACATGGCTGGCATAGGAGGCACCTGAGGTCTCAGGTGAGGATGCTTGGGCTCTCTGCACACCCTCCTTGTACTGGGGAGTCAACAGGCCCAATCTCCAGAGTCTCTTGTGAACAACTGCAGTGCTTCTGATAAACATGGCAATAGTTTTTGTTTTTGTTTTCCCGTTGGAAGACTGAATCACACAGTCCCACACTTGCAGATTGGGTTAGTATAGCTAGCCAGGTTGCCCCCAGGCATCCTCTATTTCCACCTCCTACACACTGGGATTACAAGCAGGCTGCCATGCCCATCTGACATTAATGTGGAAGTTGAGGATTTGAACTCCTGTCCTCATGCTTACACAGCCACAGTCCCATGTCCTCTGTCCAGAATATTTGCTTTGTAATTTGGGTATCTATAACACTGATATTCAAAGTGATTATTTATGTAATTGATAACTCAATTTACTCATCTTGCTACTAGAATTCCTTTTATATTTCTATTATTTGTTCTTCTTGTCCTGTTGTCTTATATATTTTTTTATGATTTCCTTTTTCTCACCTGTTTTACTACCAACACTAACTTAATAGCTCAAGTCACAAACCCAGGATTATTTTTAGGGTCCTTCTTCCATATCTAGTCCATCATAAAAACCTGTCAATCTTACTCTTAAATACAGCAGTATTAAGAGTGCTAAATACTTTCTTTTCAGTTCTTAGTATGTGATTACTTTTGCTCACAATCTTAACTTTTACCTATATTTACTTGCAATTAATTCTTAATTGATTTCCCCTTCCTCTTATTCTGATTTGATTCAACCTGATAAAAAAGTTTTCAGTGACTACCTAATGCCTAGACTACATGAATTGGATAAAGATCTGAACATTTTTATTCTTTTTGTGGTTCAAGCTTTTCTGTTTTGTCTACCTTCAAACACTGCTCCAGTTAGCATTTTACCTCCCAGTGACATCCTGTCCAAAGATATAATGTAATGTTTTTAGCTTCTATAACTTTTACTGTGCTAAAAATTATCTTTCAATTCTTAGTGTCTGTTTTGTGAAGCTTTCTTTATTTCTTTTGGCTTGTCAGGAAGTACCTTGCTAGAATTTCTTTTTGCCTTCTCTGTACCTCATTATAGCAATTATATGTAATTGAAATTTTCCATGTACCTTTCTATTCCCGCTGAAAGTATGAACTCCTTGGGGTCTGAGGTTCCTTTGTGCGGGATATACAATTAATATTAGTTAATCAAAGAGGAAGTGGGTACCAAAGAGCCTTGCAAATAGTATACCCATCTGGCCTGCCATTGTTGGCTTTATCCTGTTAATCTTTGTCACTTATCCAGTTCATACATTTTGTATGTCGCATATGCTTTGGTCACATTCTGGGATTCTCATAAGATCCCCCAATGCTCTCATGAACCTAGCAAGTGACAGTTGGTTTTCTTTAGCCACATTTTTAAGGGTTAGACCTGATGTGCAACTTTGAAAATAAGAATTGTCAGTAGTCATTATTTTATGACTCAATAGTTCCTTGTAGGCATTCACCTAATAATAAAAATAGAAAAGTTTGGTGTGAGCTAAAGAAAATGTTTCTAGTAACATTGTTTTTCCTACTGGTAACAAAGAATTGAATTTAATATTTATAATTTAAATTTGCTTATGAAACAAGGGACATGGAGAATTTTTTTTTTCTTTTCTGTAGGAGAGGCTGAAACTTACATATGAGGCAAAAAGTGAAATTCTGGAATCTCAAGTATTGTTTCTGAGGTAAAGTGAAAGTATCCATTTATAATCACAACAAAAACAGGATCTTAAAATGCACCCTTAATGCTTGAGAAATGTCATTTTAACTCAAAATTAGAATTATTTGGTAGCATTTTTTAAAATGTATGTGTTGTTTATGTGTAGGTAATGTATGTATGTATGGCGTATGTATGGATGCATGTGTGCCACAGTGTGTGTGTGTTTATGTTTGTGTGTGTGTAGGTCAGAAGACAATGTCTGAATGTCCAACTTCCACCTTCTCTGAGACAGAGTCTGTCTTATTTTGCTGCTGGATAGGCCAGTATAGGTGACCCACAAGGTCAGGATTCTCCTGGCTCAGCCTCCCATTGCCTCTGGATTACAGATGTGTGTTGTGTCTGGCTTTATGATGGTGCTGGGATTAAACTGGAGTGGGTAGGCTCACAAAGCAAATGCCTATAACTACTGAGCAATCTCCTTAGTCTCTTGTTAGCAGTTGATATATTCAATATATATATTCAATATATATTCAATATATTCAATCGTCCTGAGACTATTGAAGGGGAAGGGGGAATGAAGTTGTGCATCCTTTTCCAAATCCCGTTTCTGAGATCTCAGTTATAAATGTTATGCCCTTATAAAGCATTTGTGTTTTCTCATAGGAAATGATTACCAGCTGTTCTTACAAATTATGCTTTTATAGTGAAATAGTAAAAATAAAGAATTCTAGTTGCCAAATTATAAGCAAGTATTTTTCTCTGACTATATTCGTCTAATTTTGAAATTGCAATGAGATAACTTGAGTATTTGTACACATAATGAGTTTGAGTATTTATAGTGGATAGTTCAGCACTTTTTATACTCTGTATACTGTAGATCCCAATAAAACCTATATGTTATAGATTCACTGTTAAATATTTATATATAATGAGTGTAAAAATAAATCAGTTAACTTTCTTGTTAAGAGTCTAATTAGAAATAAATATGTAATTCTCACAGTCCATCTACTAAGTAGATACATCTGAAGTAATACTAAGCACCATAATGCATGGCTTTCATCACACATATTACTGTTCGTGTATTTTTAGTGTATTCTTAGGCTTTTTGTAGCTTACCCTGGTGAGTTTGGGGAATTTTATAGAGATTTTTACTGTTTCACAAAGAAACCTGATATTTTTAAATAGTCTACTTTTTGCTTTCATGTTTTAAAATCTTTTTATCATATTTTAATATCTATTATATCTGATTATCAGTTTTTGAAGTAATATCTACACAGAAGATAGATGATTGATAGATATATAGATGATAGATAGATAGATAGATAGATAGATAGATAGATAGATAGATAGATAGATAGGTGATAGATGACAGAGAATTTCATATACCCCAGGACAGATGTGCTCTACCATGCCTGGTTTTTATTTGGTACAAGAGACCCCGCCCAGGGCTTCATGCTAGGCAAACACTCTAGAAATTGTGCTATATCTCAGCCACAAAGTAATAAATTTCTAGGTCAGTTCACTTATAGGAATGTAACTATTTTGTCTTGTTCAAAAATCAACTATACCACCCTTAGGTATATTAAAATACCAGTTCACAGTGAATTAGATGTTTCCTCTGCAAACTTATGTTTCTTCATTTTCTTTTAGCATAATTTGAGATTACATAGAGAGGTACTTTCTTAAATAAAAAATGTTGTGGCTGTAAGGAGCTGTTTCTTTTCATTTCTTTTCTTTCCCCATCTCTAGTAACAAAAGATTCTTGAATGTTTTGTGTTGTGTTTGAACCTGACAGAAATTAGTAATAGTTCCTTTTGTCTTTGGAGTGTGCTTCTTCTCACAAAGCCTTTGAGAGTCAGAAATGGTACTGAAAATGAGAACTTGATATGTTGGAGATATTATCGTGGAGACATGTTAAAAAGTTCTCTCTTTCTCTTTTGTTTGTTTTTCCAAGGTTGGGTCTCACTGTAGCCCAGGCTGACCTGGAATTCACTATGTAGTCTCAGGATGGCCTTGAACTCATGGTGATCCTCCTACCTCTGCTTCCCAGGTGCTGGGATTAAAGGTGTGTACCAACATGCCCAGCTAGAGCCATTTTTAACTTTTAGACAGCCTATAAATTTTTCCCACTTCCCCCAGGCCTAAGATCACCTAGCTCCAGAGAGTGGAAGAACTGGGGTGTATGACAGCCCAGTGTCTTGGTGATTGGCTTTCTCCGCAACAGGGGTCAAATTAGAATAGGCTCAGCTATAGCCCCCTAGCATAGAAAGGCTGACAACAGAATGTGGATTGAGCTGGTGATACAGTAGCTGCCTTTCATTTAGAATTTAGGGCATTGTGTCCTTTTAGAGTTAGGGAATGGTCTTTTTACAAAATGTCTAGTAGGGGCCGAGTCAGTAGAACACACTTATTCTCAGCTACTCAGGTGGCTAAAGCAGGAGGATGATGAGGTTGAGGACAGCATGGACTAGGTAGTAAGCCCTATCTAAAATAAATAAATTAAAATAATAAAATAAAATGTAGTACAGACTCACAGTAAGAAAGAGACATCTAGGAACAAAGCTTAGTCACTCAGGTTGATTTTACTAAAGCTTTACTAAAGAGAGAAAAGAAAATGCAAATCATATACTGACTATTTTATCCTTAAGAAGTCAACCTGGGGACTGTAGAGCTGGCTCAGGGCTTAAAGACTCTTGCTTGCAAAGCCTGATGACCCTGGTTCGATTCCCAGTACCCATGTAAACCCAGATGCACAAAATGGCACATGTGTCTTGAGTTTGTTTGCAGTTGCAAGAAGAGGCCCTGCTATTTGGAATGCCAGTGCTCTCTGTCTCCTTTCTCTCTCACTCTCTGTCTTTGTCTCTTTCTTTTTCTCTCTCTCCCTCTTTCTCAAATAAATTAATTAAATATTTTTTTGAAAAGCCCAAAATTTTTTGTCAACTTGGTAAAAACAACACATTAGGGCTGGAGAGAAGGCTTAGTGGTTAAGGCGCTTGCCTCCTAAGCCTAAGAACACTGGTTCCAATCTCCAGGTCCCATATTTAGCCAGATGCAAAGTGACGCAAGGGCACAATGCTGCACTTGACCACAAGGGGGCACACGCATCTGGATTTCATTCGCAGTGGCTGAGAGGCTGCTGGTGTGCCCATCTCTATCTGTCTTCCTCTCCCTCTTTCTCTGTCTCTCTCTGAGTCTCTCTCCAAAAAAAAAAAAAAAAAAAAAACACATTAAGAGTAAGCCCATAAAGTATAAGCAAATGAACAAAAGTCATACACACACACCCATTCCCCAGCCTTTTCTTTAGAAAGTTGCATATATCTAGCTTATAGCTTCTACTTTTGACATTTTTTTGTTTGTTATTTCAAGAAAGGGTTTCACTCTAGCCCAGACCGACCTGGAATTCACTACGTAGTCTTAGGTGGACTCAAACTCACAGCAATCCTTTTACCTCTGGCTCCCGAGTGCAAGTGCTGGGATATCTACCACCATGCCTGGTTACTTTTGAAATTTTATGAGTGACAGATTCTACTTGCTTTTGTAACCCACTTTCTCTCTCTCTCTCTCTCTCTCTCTCTCTCTCTCTCTCTCTCTTTTTTCGTGATAGGGTCTCACTCTAGCCTAGGCTGACCTTGAATTTACTATGTAGTCTCAGGGCAGCCTTGAACTCATAGTGATCCTCCTACCTCTGCCTCCTGAGGGCTGGGATTAAAGGTGTGTGTCATGCCTGGCTTCCACTTTCTTTTGAAATAATTCTTTGCAGAACTTTCTCATTGGATCATTTTTGATATTCCTCTCCTGAAGAGAATAGGTAATAATAAGTAAGGTTAGGGTATTACCCCTACTTCATGGATTTTGTGTTGTGTTGCCCCACCCCTTTTAAAAGAGAAACCATTTAGGATTTATATTTGAAGTTTTCATTTTTTGGATAACAGAATGTTATAATGGATGTGGTATCCTACTAAAGGATACCTGTGATCTGTAATGAAATCTTAAAAGAAGTTGAGCTAATTATTAAATATATTTAAGTCTCATTATAGTCACCATGTCAATTAGGATATTCACATCTGTGTTCCAGTATTGTGGTAAAAATAACAAGGTAGTATGTATAAAACACCCCTTCTGAATTCACTCTAAATGATGATAATATTCACTGATGATTTGAAAGTAGTATGCTCTTTATCTGCTGTTTTCTAGAATTTTTTTTCCACTAACTTTTAGGAAAGACTTGGCTGAATATCAGAAAAAATGTGACAATCTTAAAGAATGCCTGAAGCATAAAGAGTCTCTTCTTGCTGCCAATCTTTCCAACCGTGTGAGTGGTCTTTGTTTGAAGTGTGCTCAGCATGAAGCTGTGCTTTCCCAGACCCACAGTAACGTGCATGTCCAGACCATTGAAACACTGACCAAGTAAGTATGCATCTATGTGTGCAGTCTTTGCCAGCATAGAAAATGATGTCTTTAGAGGGCACTCTGTTCTCTCAGCCCTCTGCCAAGTCCACATGTGTTTTAAGTTAGCTTCAAATAAGGTGGATTTTCAACAGTTCCTTCACCGTTGCTTTCTTAAAGAAGGATGGGTTGGATCTACCAACTGTGGATAACCATGGCATATTAGGCAATAATGATATCTCTGGGTTTCAGTCTCATCTGAAGTAATCCACTGAAGTCAGTAATCATTACAGGATGATTCAATTCTTTGACTATATGTGTGAATCTAGTATAATTCTGAACAAAACCATGATATGAATTCCTGAGATTTTGCCATAATGTGGACTTCCCTTTATTGCTTAGGTAGAATGGTCATCACCACGTCTTCATCATGTACATGTTTGGAAGAATATTATGAGTACAGTGGAAGAAGGGCCCTTTGCATCATCATATTAACACATGACAGCCAACTAGGGAGAAATCACAAAGGAGCTTTTATGCACCCAAGTTTTCATGTAGGCTGAAATACTACAGTACTCTGTATGCACCTCTTGTTCTATTTTTACTCTTCAGAGGAAGAATGTGTGTGTGTGTGTGTGTGTGTGAGAAAATATTATTCAGTGGCAGTTGAAAATTCTTGCTTATTATAAGATCCAGTGGTTTGGAAACTATATTCTCTCATGACACCTACTCTTGTCCATGTTTGAGCCCAAATATCACTTCCTTTTAGAATAGTATTTTCTCAGGGTGGAGAGATGGCTTAGTGGATAAGGTGATTGCCTGCAAAGCCTAAGGACCCATGTTCGACTCTCCAGGTCCCACATAAGCCAGGCGCACAAGGTGATAAATGTGCAAGGTCACACATGCACACAATATGGCACACATGTCTGGAATTTGATTACAGTGGCTGGAGAAGCTGGCACACCAATTCTCTCTCTCTCTTTCACTCTCTCTCTTTAAAAAGAAAAAAGAACAGAAAGGCCAGTCTGTTGGGCTTGCCTAAGAAAAAAAATAAAAGTATTCTCTCATGAAGCCCTGCCCCGTCAGGTCCTAAGCTGACTTAGACTCCTTTCTCCTGTGACTTTATAAAATAAAGTGTATACCCAGACGTAGCAATGACATTGTGTTTCCTTCCTTAGGCTAGGTTCCTGTCATGGTGCCTGACTTCAGGTGGGCACTCAGTGTGGATGTTTGCTTTTCATATGATGAGTTATTTACTGCTTAGAGCCTGTAGTTGGAATTGATGTGGGAATATAGAATGACTGGTCTTTAAAGGCAGACAAATATTGCTGGCTATCTTGACCTTACACCTTCCTTTTTTTTTAAAAAAAAAAAAAGTTTTGAGGTAGATATTATGCCCATTTTATAGCTCAGGAAACAGATGGTCACAAAAATTAAACATCCCATTTCCTCTGCCGTCATGTGGTTCAGTCCACACTGCTACATGAGGCCAGAATAACACAATAGGAATTAAAGGCAATATTGAATGCTTGCAATGTACCAATTCAGGCTATAAATATTAGATGTAAAAGAGAAAGTTATCTTAAATTATCTTGAACTCTAAGCATTACATGAAAGTAAAAGTCATAGGAGAAAAATGACACTCTATTTATGGGTAAGTGGTCATGCCTATAACTTGTTCGCCAAAGGCAGGAGAATGAAAGCTGCAAACCAACCTGAGCTCTGTGTTGAGACCATGTCTCTCATATAGGGCTGAGGATGAAGCTCAGTGGTTTAGTACTGGTCTAGTTGCTGAAAGTTCAGTGACTAACATTGTAAACAAATTATTAATTTACTTTTAGTAAATATTACAAATTATATTGACACTTAGAAAATATATGTCACATATAAAAAATAGTTGGTAAAATATGTAAAGAATTTCCTTTGAAGCAAACAATAATGACAGACTGTCCAGTTACATGACAAGTAATGGAAAAGAATTAGTAAGCAATAAGAGAGGATGATAACAGGACATGAGCAGATAGATATTCATTTTATTTGTATTTAAGGAAATCCAATATAAGAAAAAAACTAACATCAGATTAGTGAAAGTTAAACATTAGTAATTCCAAGAGGTGTGAGATCACGAGTAAGCATGCTCCTCTGGTAGAACTGGAAAACTGGTATAATACTTTGGAGCATAACTTAGCATGCTATCAGTAATTTAAATTACTTTTAAAAATACTTTTCAAAATATTCTCCAACAGAGCAACAAATCTCATGGGCACAAGTAGTAGGACAGGCAGAAGGAAAGCTTGTTACAGCATCATTTGTGCGATGTGAACAACCAAACAGTCTTAGATAGGGAACAAACCATCCTTTGGATAAACATTGATAATTTATGTGCAGTGTTTAAAAAGAAGAATTGTAGCAGATTTGCCTGAATATTGGACTAACTCGAAAACACAGTTTTGAAACAAAATAAAATAGTTAGAGGCTGTCCCACTGGATGTCTTTTTTTGATTTACACATATGCTGGACAAAGAATAAATACCAAATACTTAGTAGCGTTATCACTTGGAATACTTGGACTCATACACTGGAATTCCAAATTTATTTTATATAGGTATTTAACTATATTAATAATTAATTTATAAGAAAAATATGAAAAATAAAAGCAAAAATATTTTAAGCAGATTTTAAAAGGCAGTTTTAACTGGGTAGCCTGGCAAGACCAACCAACAAATAAGAATCAGAATTTGTCACCATTACTTTACCTTTCATATTAGCCTTCTAGATCATGAAAAAAAGAGTTTCCGAAGGAGTCTGTAGTATTTACATTGATTCCAAGTCTGGCATTCATTTCAAAATTAGATTCTTGCTCAGTTATGTATTCTCTTGTCTGTATCTTAAATTTCATCTCAACCTCTTAAAGTAAATGTCAGCCTACTTAGTTCAGCTTTCTGCTTTGTCAGCAGATCATGGTTTCATGCTTTGCTCTAGTAATAGAATAGAGTGAAAGGTTTCAGCTTTTAGTATATATTTTTTTAACTCTTTCTCTATATGATCCCCTTGGTATGATGTGATATTTAGCTTTTTTCAACTTATTAATGCAGGATGTTGGTTATTGAGATTGATGCTGACTTTGAAGAGAGACCAGTACTTTTGAGGCTCAAATTTCTATGATGCATCTAGAATCTGGACCCTGCATGATTTGACAGACTTAAACTTACACACTAAATATGATGAGTTCAAAAGTTTGCTAACATCTTTTGGAAGTATGGCATTGTGATGTCCAGTATAAGTTGCCTTACTTCTCCCTTGAGCCTGCACTTCTTTGAATGCATGGCATGAGTGACTTGTGCAATAGACATGGAGGAAAGCAGGCACACTGTGGAGACCAGACCATCCTTGTATTATGGGGTTTTGTTGGGCTCTCAGGGACTTTGAATCAAACGTTCTTAAGAATTGTCAATGGTGCTGAACATATTTTACAGTTAACGTGAATTCTCCATAGTGTATCTGAACTGCCTTCTACTCTGGTCTCTTCATGTGCAAGGTACAACATCAAGCAGCATCAGCCTCTTTCATTCTTTCTCTTAAATATCAAAATACCTTTAATGGTAATCAGGATTGAACTGCTTTACATTAATTACTTTTGGTAGTTCAGAATACTTTGGAGCAGTTCAATATACATTTTTAATATATTTTATTTTATTTATTATTTATTTGAGAGGGGGCAGAGAGAGAGAGAGAGAGAGAGAGAGAGAATGGGCACGTCAAGGCCTATAGCCACTGCAAACAAACTCCAGATACATGTGCCACCTTGTGCTTATGTGGGACCTGGGGAATCAAATTGAGGTCCTTTGGCTTGGCAGGCAAGTGCCTTAACTGCTAAACCATCTCTCCAGCCCAATATACATTGTTTTTTTTTAAAGAAGCATTGATTCCCACATCTGGAAACTTGCTCTAGCTTTTGGTCAGGCAGTATTTATTCTTTCCATCTGGCTTTGTATGACTGCAGAAGCTTCCCAGAAATGAGGAACAAAGAAATGCTAGTTAGTCCTCTGAACTTTCTTTTTATTAATTTATTTATTTGAGAGAGTGAAAGAGAGAGAAGGAGGTGCAGAGAATGGGTGTGCCAGGGCCTTGAGCTACTGCAAATGAACTCTAGATTCATATGCCACCTTGTGCATCTGGCTTATGAGGGTCCTGGGGAATTAAACCTGGGTCCTTGGGCTTTGCAGGCAAGCACCTTAACTGCTAAACCATCTCTCTAGCCCTGGATTTTCTTTTTACAAACAGTATCTAATAATGTTCATTTAAATGGCAGTAGAAATGCTCAATAATTGGTAATGATGGAAAATAGGAAGTCAGCCAGGAATAGAGGCCCAAGGAGAACATGATGCCAGCCTATTGGAAATGGCCATCAGGAGCCAGTTTCCCATCCTTGACCTTGAAAAGCTTTCACAGATTTTCTCCAAACCTGTGTTTCCACACCTCCCCCGCCCCCAGGTTGGTGAGCCTCTTCAAAACCTGTGCACCTTTACTGTGCACCCACCAACCAACCAAGATCTCTTTTGTGACCTAAGCCTGATGATGAGACACGGCCCAACCAGGTGCCTCATACTTACGGTTGCAGGGCGATAAAGAAGCCCAGATCTGGCAACCTTCTAAGGACTCTCCCAGCTACTCAGCTTGGGAGCTTTACTTTTCCTTCTTGTATCTCTTCTTAAAATAAATCTTTAATAATTTACCCTTTGTGCCTGCATTTTCAGTTCTTTGCTAACTGTGGTTAAGAACTGGGGTTGGAGTTGTAATTACACTAAGAGCTCAATCCTCCATTAGTAATGACTGGGGAATATGTTTCGAGCTATAAAGGCATTTGTTAGTTTCTCCATATTTCAAGATAAAGTTCATGCATGTGTCTCCAAGTAGACCTCTCCCCTGCTTGTCTTAAGCATGTGGCTGGTGAAGGAGTTGGCTGGGTTTTCTTCTGCTCCGATGGTTGCACTAACTTCTTTAGTATATAAGATCCATCTTTTGAGTGTAAGTAGCTCTATTTTGCAACTTTTACCTCAGCTGCCTTTCATTAGATCCATGGAATAATGTGAGGTTAACACTGTGGCTTACTTCCTCAAGAAACTTCTGGATGAAGTTTCTCAAAACATTCATCTATGATGTTTTTAAGTACTTGCTAAATTTTGCCTTGGAAGGTTGTAATTTGGAGAACTTGACACTCTCATACTGACATACCAGTGTCTGTCCCATTGTGAGCACCTCCGTCAAGCCTGGCTCTGGGATGGCCCTCTGCATGGACCTCTGGAGTAGGAGTGCAGCTGCTCTGCCATCACGCTGGCTGCCGGCCCTGAGCTATTTCTGAAGAGTAGATAAGTAGGGGCTCTTTCAGGTGCAGGAGACAAGTGAGGGGTGAAAAATGGAAGATCACTCAAGAGAGTGACAGGCAGGCAGATGGAGCTGGGATGGAAAAGGAAGCAAGGCCTTGTACTGACCAGAGCATGGTCTGCCCAGAGCTCTTCTCCTGCATGAGGCAGCTCAGGGGAGACACAGCCCGAAACACAGAGCAGCAGCAGCAGCAGCAGTGCAGGTGAACTCACACTGCCAAGATGGCCCCCTGTGGCTTCCTGATGGCTGCTTGTGATGTAAGATTTTGGGGTTCAGGAGGGTCTCCCAAAATTTTTGAACCCCAAGTTCTGGGTTCTGTCCACCTTTAATAAAGAATTAATAAAGACAGACTTGAGAAGGATAAATTATGAATTGTTAAGTTTATTTAGTGGAAAATCACAAATTGTGGAGTTTATTTAAGGGAGAAATCACAAATTGTGGGATTTAGGAAACATGCTCTCATGTGGAAATAGTGTATAGTTTATAAGGTTCATTTAAGAGAAATTGAGGTTTTTAGACAAATTCTGGGGCCGGAAGGATGGCTTAATGATTAAGGCGCCTGCCTCCTAAGCCCAAGAACACTGGTTCCAATCTCCAGCAGTTCCAATCTCCAGGTCCCAGGTTTAGCCAGATGCAAAGTGACGCAAGGGCACAATGCCACACTTGACCACAAGGGGGCACACACATCTAGAATTTGTTCGCAGCAGCTAAGAGGCTGCTGGTGTGCCCATCTCTGTCTGTTTTCCTCTCTCTCTCTCTCTCTCTCTCTCTCCAAAAATAAAAAAATAAAAAAGAAAGAAAGAAAAGAAAGAAAGAAAGAAAGAAAGAAAGAGAGAGAGAGAGAGAGAAATTCTGGAGCAGAGCCACAAGCATGTGGAGAAGTACTAAAACTCATTTAAGAGAACTGAGGCTTTTAAAGAGAGCCTGAAGTAAAGCTGTTGTCACATACGAAGTAGAATCTAGGAGCTTGTGTAGGGAGACTTAGGAGGTACACCCATAGCATCCACCCTGAGTTTCCCATGGCATCTCCTGGATTTCTTTGGGCCTCAGTCTCTAACTGAGACTGCTCACTTGGAAATATGTGACATATTTTATCTTTTTATTTTATTTTATTTATTTTTTTACATTTTGTTTTTATTTATTTATTTTTTAATTATTATTTTTATTGACTTTTATACTTACATACAAAAAAAAAACACCTGATATTTCCCTTCCCTTCCCCCATTCCACTTTAGAACTCAAGTCTCCATCGTATCCCCTCCCTCTCTCCATTAGTCTCTCTTTTAATTTGATGTCATCATCTTTTTTTTCTATTTTGAGGGTTTTGCGAAGGTATTGCTAGGCACTGCAAGGTCATGGATATCGAGGCCAGTTTCTGTCTGGGCAGTTGCATTGTAAGAGGTCATACCCTTCCTTTGGTTCTTCCATTCTATCTGCCCCCTCTTCCACAATGGTCCCTGAGCCTTGTAGGGTGTGACAGAGGTGTTTCAGTGCTGGGCACTCCTCCATCCCTTCTTCTCAGCACTATGTTGCCTTTTGGGTGATCCATATTTTATCTTAAACAGAATTGGAGTGTCAGTCCAGGAGCTGTGCAGATGCTTGCTTTATCATTTCCCATCTACTGACTGATGAGTTATACAAAACAGCTGTGTTTTGGGGTTTACTTTTCATAATTTTCCATGACTTTTTATGAGTTTACATTCTGAAATTTCAATTTTTTTGTCAGGCTCTGAGCCCGCCCCCTCCACCCCCCCCCCCCAGCCAAACCAGGATATGGAAATTGAGGTTTCAAAGAGTTGTGGAGCTCTGGTCTTGAGCTCCTGGAATCAGTATCTTATCTTACTGTAGTTCCTGAGCCCTTCCTTACTTTCTCCTCTCTAGGAGCTTGCCCCTGGGGACTCAAATGGAGATCAAAGTCTACCTTAGAAAGATTTGGGACAGTATGGCTCTAACATAATTTCCCACCCCCATGTGAAATTGACAGCCCATACAGTGTGAGCTGGACACCCACATGCAGTGTAAGACCCTCCCCTTCCTACTTTTCCACCAGAAGACTTTAAAACTCTCTTTTCCCTGTTCTAGGCAGTTCAGAGCTCTACTGCTTTATTTGCTCTGAACCCCATGTAGCTCCATGTTGGCATTAGTAAAAACCCTTGAGCCCCAAAAGAAACTGTCTCAACAGTTTTCTAAATTCTGAACCTCACATTCCCAACCATCTGAAACATTTTTGAAACAGAACAACTAAGTCTTTAAATTACAACTCTAAATCACATGACCTTTTCAAGATAAATGTTAAAGTATTAGAAGTAGGAAATAACTACTTTGGAATGTCACTTTTTTGGTGTCCACTTGTATTTCCTCATGCATATACTTGTTCTTTTGTCATTATTTTGTTGAGCACAAATACTACTGCTCATGAGAGGATGTCTTGAAAAGAGAGTAAGTGGATTAAACATGTCGCCATAGGAAACAGCTCTGTTAGATTTTGGCTTGGATCCCTCTGTTCACATACTTGGAAACACGGAGCTCTACTTTACTCATTCTTTTTTGGAACTTGGAGCTTTGGCTTTGATGATGGCATTGGAGTGCATAGGAGTATCATTGAGCTGTAACTTGCTTTTCTTAGAAATTTAAGGGAAGGGACTGTCTGATGCTTATGTTGACTTGCTATCCTAAAGAATGAATTTTATTCTAGAGTCATGGGGACTTCTGGATTGCATATCCTTTTTCTTGTATGAAAGCATTCCCCTTTTATGTTGTATAAATTTGGAAATACAAACAAATAGTTTTATTTTGCTTACATTTACTTATTTTATTTTATTTTATTTTATTTTATTTTATTTATTTTATTTTATTTTATTTTATTTTATTTTGGTTTTTTGAGGTAGGGTTTCACTCTAGCCCAGGCTGATCTGGAATTCACTACATAACCTTAGGGTGGCCTTGAACTCATGGCCATCCTCCTATCTCTGCCTCCCAAGTGTTGTGATTAAAGGCATGTGCTGCCATGCCTGGCTTTTTAAAAGTAAACTTTAAAATAGTTTAGTCCTGTTTTTGATTCTACTTTTTTACAAAATTATTATGCTTTATTATATTTAATCAAAACAGTTTATTCTTTCATTTGTTTTAGAATAATTTTTATCATTTTAAAATAAATCAAGAAGTTTTTAAGTGAAGATATCCATAATCCCATAAATTTTATGCTATTTATCAATTTATTTTTAAAAATAATTTTGTTTATTTATTTGGGAGAAAGTATGCATGCATGGGCATGGCAGGGCTTCCTGTCATTGCAAATGAACTCCTGGTGCATGCACCACTTTGCAAGCACCTTTAACAATGAACTGTCTCCTCAGCCCTTTTTGTTTGTTTGTTTGTTTTGTTTTGCTTTTGGTTTGGAGGTAGGGTCTCACTGTAGCCCAGGCTGATCTGGAATTCAGTCTCAGGCTGGCATTGAACTCACAGCAGTCCTCCTACCTCTGCCTCCCGATTGCTGGGATTAAAGGTGTGTGCTGCCAAGCCCGGCTTTATTCTGCATTTTTTAAATTTTAATTTATTAGAGACCGGGGTGGGGGCAGGGAATGGGTATGGCAGGGCCTTCAGCCACTGTAAGCACACTCCGGACTCATGTGGCATCATGTCATCTGGCTTACGTGGGTTCCGGGGAATCTAACCTGAGTCCTTAGGCTGTGAAGGCAAGCACCTTAACCACTAAGCCATCTCTCCAGCCCTATTCTGTATTTTTATCAATAGCTTTTATAAAGAAATTATTGATAATTGTGACTTTCTTCAGCATCACATGTTTTTAAAAATGTGGCTGCTTTCCAAATACCATGAATAGTTTAAATTACTTTACCTTTGAGATTTTTAAAACATGGAGTCATTGGTTAATTCTGAAGGGTTTTAAATTCACTGTTTATCATCTTCTAAATGAAACTTTAGGAGACTGACACACTGCCTACTGCGCTAAAGAGGCACCTTAAACTATGACTCTCTAAAGTTTGATTTTTGCAAAATTGCAGTTGGTTCTCTTCTGATAGTAGAATTTGTTAATAAAAAGCAAACTATAAGCAATTATTTCAACTGATTTTTTTTCTGTAAATAGTTGTATTTATTTGAGAGAGAGGGACAAAGAGAGAGAGAGAGAGAGAGAATGGGCATACTAGGGCTTCCTGACACTACAAATGAACTCCAGATGTATGTGCCCCTTTGTGCATCTGGCTCTATGTAGGCATTGGGGAATCAAACCCAGGCCATCAGGCTTTGCAAGCAAGTGCCTTCCACTGCTGAGCCATCTTTCCAGCCCCCTCTATTGATTTTTTAAATTTTTAAAAATTTATTTACAAGCAGAGAAAGAGAGAGAAGTACACCAGGGCCTCTTACCACTGCAAACAAACTCCAAATGCATGTGCCACTTTGTTCATCAGGCTTTACATGGGTACTGGGGGATTGGGCCAGTAGGCTTTGCAAACAAGTGCCTTTAACCACTTATCCATCTTCCCAGCTCTCAACTAATTTTTAAACTACAGTCAAAAAGTTAGTTTTATTAACAAAGCATGTAGTAATATATGTGACAGTAAACTTTTCGTTTTCATTTTTTGTTTTTAATTTTGTTTATATATATACAGAAAGTCCCTCTCAAGCTGGAGAGATGGCTTAATGGTTAAGGCACTTGCCTGCAAAGCCTAAGGACCCATGTTCTACTCTCCAGACCCACGTTAGTCAGATGCACAGAGGTGAGTGAGGCAAGTGCAAGGTTGCACATGCCTACTAGGTGGCACAAGTGTCTAGAGTTCAATTGCAGTGGCTGAGACTGTCTCTCCTTTCTCTGTCTTTCTCTCTTTGGTCTAGTGGACATATTTATTCAGTGACAAGTTCCAAAATCTCCTGAGATTGGATCCTTACTTCTTTTGGGAGGGGGGTGAGGGCAAATTCTGCTCACATGTAGCTGAGAGAATTAATTGAAGAAGAGTGGCAAAAAAGGATTATGAGAAAGAAGGAAAGAACTTAGACTAGTCTCATCCCTCTCTAAGATAGAAAAACTCTTCAGATGGTAGAACTCCCTCACCTTGTACTTAGCCCCTTCTTTACAATGTTGACTTCCATTTATGTACAATACCTATCTTCCATACTCTGTTGTTTTTTCCTTTTAGCTTTTCCTCCTTTTTTTTCAACTCATTTCCTCTTTTGGGGGGCCTGACTCTGCAGTGCTCCCTGTGCCAGCCTTTTCCACAATAGGTTATTGTCCCTCACAAATGTGGTCTCCTCCAGGAATGCCTCAGCCTTTCTGGCTGCCCTGCCTGCCACACTGAGGGAGGACAGAAGCTCATTCTCTGGGCAAGCTTTAATATGCGCTGAGGGCTCCCTGGCCCTTCTTCTAATGCATGCACATGCTTTCTTCTCTCCTTCTGATTCTGATGTATGAGTTCATGACCTTTTGATCATTCCTTGTTTTGGGTGTTCTTTCTGTGCTGACAGAGAGAGAGATGACTTAATGTCTGCGCTGGTTTCTGTGAGGAGCAGCTTGGCAGATGTGCAGCAAAGAGAAACAAGTGCCTACGAGCAGGTGAAGCAAGCTGTGCAAATGACGGAAGAGGCCAATTTTGAAAAGACCAAGGCAAGTCTGATAGGCCGAAATAAAGGCAGCATGCCATCACTCCTTTCTTCCCATGAGCAGATCTTTGGTTATTCTCCACAACTAAACTTCTTTTTAAATACACAAATGTGGCCAGGCATTGGTGGTGCCTGACTGTAACCCCAGCATTCAGGAGGCAGAGGTGGGAAGGATTGCTGTGAATTCAAGGCGAGCCTGGGACTATAGAGTATGTTCAAGGTCAGCCTGAGCAAGAGTAAAAAGAAAAAAAAAAAAATATATATATATATATACACAAATTGGGTACCAACCTGGAATGTTGACTTTTCTAAATTAAAATAGTCTGGCCAGGTGCTTGCTTTTAATCTGAGTTTGAAGCCACCCTGAGACTACATGTGAATTCCAGGTCAGCCTGGGTTAGAGTGAGACTCTACCTCAAAAAACAAAAGCAGAAAAAAAAAAACAATTGTTATTTGGAATATTCTTATTCAAATCCTTTTTTTATATTCTTGACAGATTATAATACATCATAGTAGAGTTCTTGGAGAGACTTGTGTGCATAATATTGTTTGCCTATAGTTTTCACTATTGGAAATCTTAACACCCATAATCATGTGTTTGTCTCTATTCCTGTATGACTAGTGGCAAATATTTGTCCTCTGTATGTAGGAGATTTCTAGGACATCTAAATATTGTAATCACATGAGTGTATTTAGTAATATCTGTATTGATGGTTTAAACCCATTGTAAGCTAAGTCAAATATACCTCATGTTTGATTTGTAACTGTATAATGTGAATATACCTAAGGTATGCCTTTATTGTTGCTGGGGCAAAATACCTGACAAAAGCAACTTAAGAAAGAAGGATTTATTTTGGCTCACAATTCAAGGTTATAGTCATGGCGAGGCAGGTATGATAGGAGGAACATGCACATTGTCTCTGATTTCAGGAAGCAGAGAAACGTGAATGTTTATGCTCAGCGAGCTTCTCCTTCTGTGCAGTTCAGTAACTCAGCCCGTGGAATAGTGCTATGGTGGGTCTTCCTCCTTCAGTTAACCTAATCAAGAGCATGTCTTGCAAGCATTCCTGGGGGCTTGTTTTGTAGGTGATTCTAAGTTGACAATCCATAAACCATCACACCTAACAATAGTAGTGATAATCTTAATTCACACTAAGTGATCCATGTTTTAGGTACTTTGAATAATTGGAGATTACTGTTGATTGACTTGAGGACCTTACCTTAATCCCTTAAAGTTGCTATGTATTTTTTCTTGATGTACTTGCATTAGAGTGCTGACTAGTGCTTACACATAGCCAGTGATGACAGTCACAGACAGTGCAGACATAGAACATTGTTTTAACTACTAGAGGTTGCATTGGCCAGCATGTGTCTCATCCATGTGTGCATGAAAGCAGCCCTAATCTTCCTGAAACTGGAGATCTTGTGAGTATTGACATGATGCTCAAGACCTTCTTGATATACAGTTTTTGGATTAGGCGTGCTCATCTAGTAAAATCTATACAAATAGTTCAACATCTGAAAAAACTCCAAAATTTGAAATACTTCTGGTCAGGTATTTTGCATAAGGGATCCTCACCCTGTAGTGATATCAGTGTTTTATTAAAATGCTAGAGTGAGTCAGTTCTCCAGTCTTTTCTCAGTCATTGCCTGTCCATTTATCTCTGGAGTTCTTCTGTAATCTTTTCTGACTGCTTGACCCTAACTTCGTACCAGTTTCATTGCCAATGCCACTTGGCCTTTGCAACAAGTTCAGTTCTAACATAGTTTTCTCAAATATTTCTCATCAGTCCTGTTTCCTCATTTGTTTGAAACCCTTATTTGTTTCCTAATGATAGCATGAGTCTCAAAACCCAGTCAAAAGTCCTCCTTCCCTTCACTTCTTATGCTCCCAGGCCTCTTGATATGGATGAGACTCCACTGGCAGCTACAACACAACCAAGCGATGAATTCTCTCCACCTTCCCATCTTTCACTTCTTTTCATTCAACTATTTTCTGAGTTATTGGTTGTTCAAGTAATGGCATTGTCATCTTATCCCAATAGCCCTAGCTTACATTCTGCTATGTATTGCTGGCTCTTCCCTAGTCTTTACTGTTGATAGTCAGTCATTTGCCAAGCTGTCTTTATTTCAGAATCATCTGTCCAGTTGGCCCCATCTTTTTACTCCTGTGTCTCTGCCCTAGCTCATCTTCACATGCTCTTATGCAACTTTTGCAGTCTATTTCAATGAGCCTTCTAGTTGCTTCTGCTCATATTTCTTCCAATGCAAGCATATCTTTCACATCTCTGCCATAGGATTCCTGAATTTTATATATATTTTATTTTATTTATTTGCGAGAAAGAGGCAGAGAGAAAGAGAGAGAATGGGCATGCCAGGGCATCCTGCCACCGCAAATGAACTCCAGATGTGTGCACCCCTTGTGCATCTGGCTTACATGGGTCCTGGAGAATCAAACCGGGGTCCTTTGGCTTTGCAGGCAAACACCTTAACCACTAAACCATCTCTCCAGCCTGGCTTTCTGAATTTTAAATCCAGGCTTTCCTGACTTTTCAATCTAGCCATGTTCTAACGTTCCTAGACTATATTTCACCACTTTCTTAGAAGCTGTGCTTGTTTCCAAAGTGTGCTCTATAATTGAGCGTTTTTATGAGTTTGCTCAGCCAGTGCTAATTGCCCAGTACTTAACCTGTGAAATATCTGTTCCTCGGACAAGGCTCAATTCATCTGGCTGTCTTTACAGATATTTTCCCTAGCCTATTTTGGCTGGAGCTCAACTCTTCCTCCTCTGAACTCCCACTGACATATGAAGTTTTTGTGGCTGTTTAAATAACTGTCTCCACTGGGACACTGAAGATAAATCTTCAGTGCCTGATGCTGTATCCCTAACCTGGCCATTACAGATTTGCACAATTAATGTCTGTTGAATTGAAGTGAACCACTGTTTTTAAGTATTAATGTGAAGTTTTATAATTGGTGATTTTTGAAATTTAACAGTTCAGAATAAACAGGACATTGTGTATTATGAATCTAGCATTTTCACTGAATTGATGAGAACTAATACAAGGTTCGATTATCCAAAGCAGTTTATAAAATGTAATGCTGGAAGCAGGGCATGGTGGTGTTTATCTTTAATCTTAGTAATTGGGAGGCTGAGGTAGGAGGATCGCCATGAGTTCAAGGCCAGCCTGGGCTATAGAGGGAGTTCTGGGTCAGCCTGGGCTAGAAAGAGACTTACTTTCTTTCTTTCTTTCTTTCTTTCTTTCTTTCTTTCTTTCTTTCTTTCTTTCTCTCTCTCTCTCTCTCTCTCTCTCTCTCTTTCTTTCTTCTTTCGTGTGTGTGTGTGAGAGAGAAAGAAAGAGAAAATGAGAACAGGAGAATGGGTGCACCAGGGTCTCTTGCCTTTACAAATGAACAACAGACACCTATGCCACTTTTGTGTCTGGCTTATGTGGGCAGCTTGGGAATTGAACCTAGTTTTGTTTTGCAAGTAAGCACCTTTAACCACTGGGTAATCTTCACAGCCCTAAATTTTGCTTTTTGAGAGTATTAAAAGAGGTACCTTTAAAACTACCTTTATTACCAAGTACACTTTATTTGTTCTTTGTCATGTGTTGCCATCTAGTGTCCGAGTTTAATATTACATACTAAGTAGAAGGAGTTATTTTCTATTATACTGTGCATTTGAATTTACGGTGGCAGGAAAACTGCTGGAAGATTTTATAAGAAAATAAATATATGACATAAGATCAAAATGTTATTTTCAGGTTATGGTATAGAACTACTTTGGATAAGAGTCTGCCATATCCACTGTCTAGATCTGTTATTTGGGCAAATAATTGAATGTTAGGTCTGGAGAGATGGGTCAGTGGTTAAAGGCACTTGCTTACAAAGCCTCATGGCTCATGTTCTATTCCCCAGTACCCATGTAAACCAGATGTACAAAGTGGCGCATATTCCTGGAGTTCATTTTCAGTGGCAGGAGGCACATTCTCCTTCTCTCTCTCAAATAAATACATAAACATATTTTTTAAATTTCTTTAATGTTTGAAAGTTCTCCATTCTTCATTTGAGGGCTTAGCAGCACTTTAATTTCTTGATGTATATGTCAGCTGTTTAGTAAAGCATCCAGTGCACAGAAAATACTCAATAAATTTTTTACTTGAAAATTGGAACTTAATAAAATTGCAAATAAATAGAAGTAGAAGGGCAGAGGATTTGCAGGGCCATGGTAGTCAGGCTCCAAAAAACACTGGAACTTCACCATCCTCCAACCCACCTGCCTATCCTGGAAGGGAAATGGCTAGCTGCGTGGTGTATTGTGGGACCTGGAGACATAGACTTTGGAGGAAGTGGGATTGAGCACATCTGAAATGAGAGAACCCTCTAAGGAAACATTTTCTTAAAAATACCAAGCTGGGCTGGAGGGATAGCTTAGTGGTTAAGGCATTTGCCTGCAACGCCAAAGGACCCAGGTTCGATTCTCCAGGACCCACGTTAGCCAGATGCACAAGGTGGCACATGCATCTGGAGTTCATTTGCAATGGCTGGAGGCTCTGGCGTACCTATTCTCTCTCTCTCCCTCTCTCTCTCTCTATTTTTCTTTCTCTCTCTCTCTCCCTCTTTCTCTCTGTCAAATAAGTTAATTAATTAAAATAAAATATTTTAAAAATACCAAGCGGTTACAGTGAGTTCATGTTTTTAAAGGCACTCTGCATCTTGCTTTATGAAAGAACCAAAAAGGTAGAAACTAGAGACTTTTGGAAAAACAATATCAGAAAAGCACTGAGCATTGGATTGTAGGCATAGGCATAGAATAGTGCTCTATGGCATGTACATTATCAGCTGCAGAACAAAAACAAAGTATAAGTCCAGCCATTTTGATCAAAGACAGACTGCATATAGAACAGTGATCCCACATTATTATGGTGGTGCTGAAAAGTTCTTATCATCTGTA
This sequence comes from Orientallactaga sibirica, assembly GCA_036365145.1. Taxonomy (NCBI): domain Eukaryota; kingdom Metazoa; phylum Chordata; class Mammalia; order Rodentia; family Dipodidae; genus Orientallactaga; species Orientallactaga sibirica. The sequence continues at coordinate 14,292,484 of JAEOAD010000035.1, read as the reverse complement.
GTGAAATGGTAGCTTTGTGAAGGTCATAGTATAACAGTTTGTACCGCATTTGTGGCGATGGTGGTATGAACACACATGCTGGGCTGTCAGTAGCATCAGAGTTTAGCATATATACTTACGTATAGTACATCATCCTAGATACAAAAAAATGACTATGTTTTTAGTCTATGTATTTACCATACCATGTTATTTTTCATTATTTTAAAATGTATTCCTTCTACTTATAAAAATGGAATTTATGGTGAAACTGTATATACAGTGTTGCACCAGCAGCCGTCTCATGCTTACCCTGTCCCTGACTGCCTTAAGAGCTGTCACATGACTGACCTAGGGTTATGTAAGTGTGCTCTGTGATATTGCTATGATGAAACTGTGCAACGATGCTTGGAATGTGGTCACTAGACTGTGTGACTATGAAGAAAGTATTGAGAGAGGGATAGACTTATTGATATGTCCTGTCTGGTAAGCAAATGTTCGTACATTAAAACCAATTTACATTATTCATAATTTAAAGCTTAAGTGTGTGGTTATCATTTTAATTTTATGGCCTTTGTTTCAAAGAAGTAATATGCTGCTAAGTTCCAAAGCTTATGTGCCTAACAGTAAACTGTTTAGCATCATATCTTAATATATTAGTCATAAAGTAAGTTTCCTATTTGAACGTTTTAGTTTATCACATGTTAGTTTTGTTATGGAAAGTTTTTGTACTCCTTTTTACTTATTTGGTTTTTGAGGTAGGGTCTCGCTCTAGCCCAGATTGACCTGGAATTCACTATGTAATCTTAGGCTGACTTTGAATTCACATGATCCTCCTACCTCTGCTTCCTGAGTGCTGTAATCAGGTATAAATTATAAATCAAATAAAAGTAAGTGCTATTTTACAATGCGGAATCATTGATTGCTGCCTAGAAATTCAGTAACCATTTTTAACCTAATGTTTGTATTGGGAACAATATTGCTCCTCTCAGATGTATTCATCTTCACACATTGTTGGTGGATTGTCATGAGAGAAGGGATCCACAACAGTCCCTAGTAATGGTTTAGTTTATGTGACTGACAACTTCTTACTCTACTTTCCACGGAGTCATCTTGTTGCTTAGCATATTACATTTTGTCTTGCCAGAATCATTTACTTGCTGTTCCTTATTCCCAAATTGGTTGACTCCTGACTTGCTTTTTATGGCAGCCTGACTTCCAGGTCTTTTCATCATTCTTGTGCTTTATATGCTAACTTTTGAGCTTTTATTGTTTTGGAACTCTTCATTTTGGATATATTGGTTTATATTCAACAATCATTTTATTATTCATACCAGTAGTATTCATTATTATAGCAAAAGTTATAAATATTTTATTAGACTCATAGAAAGTGATTTTCCCAAGCATACTTACATTTGGAAGCACAAAATTCTGCAATTCCTACTGCTTCAAGCTTCAGGAGCTTCAATTATGGAAAATCTAAGCTTGTGCGTTTTCTTTAAAATCTAATTTAAAATTTCCCTTCTGAGGCATTTTCAGGTAGAATTTACATTGCATCTAATTCCCTAGGATAATATATTGTATTTATGTTTTGGTTAATCTGACACACTTGATGTTTATCCTCACAGTATATGACTAGGCTGCAGAAACTTTCAAAGCAAAAGAACTGAAGGTGATTGGATTTAATTAATTAATTAATTTGAGAGAGAGAAAGAAAGAAAGGCAGATAGGGAGACAAACACAAAGAGAGAAAGAGAGAAAGGCAGAGAAAGAGAGAGGAAGAGAGAATGGACATGCTAGGGCCTCTAGCCATTGCAAACGAACTCCATATGCATGTACCACCTTGTGCATCTGGCTTATGTGGGTACTAGGGAATCACACTTGGGTTCTTAGGTTTCACAAGCAAGCACCTTAACTGCTAAGCCATCTCTCCAGCCTGGTGAATGCCTTTTAGGTGAAGAAAGGGAAGCTCAAAAATCCTAGATGTTTTCAGTCTGTATTTAGCATTCACCAGAGGAGAGTATAACTGTGCATTAACTTTAACAGTATGCACTGAGACCATTTCCATTGTAAATAAATGTGACTATCACATTTATACTCTTATAGTATGTAAATCATAAGAGACCTAAGCTCATTTCTACTAATTCAATGCAAATAAAGATTGAGTTAAATGAATGCTTGGACAACACTAAGATACCATAGCATCTTCATTTTATTAAAAATGTGATTTTAAAGTCCTGTTTTATTTTTAGGTAAGAATATTGTTGTAATTGTGGCCAGAGAAAAGGTAGAGAGTTTTTATTTATGGAATGCATAGTAGAAAATTTAGATAGAACAATTATGAACTGTCACTAGTGTTTTAAGATGGCAGTCCTCAAAATGATACATGTAGGGGCTGGGAGAGATGGCTTAGCAGTTAAGTGCTTACCTGTGAAGCTTAAGGACCCCAGTATGAGGCTCGATTCCCCAGTACCCACGTAAGCCAGATGCACAAGGTGGTACATGCATCTGGAGTTTGTTTGCAGTGGCTGGAGGTCCTGTGCACCCATTCTCTCACTCTTTTTCTCCTCTCTGCCTTTTCTCTCTGTGTCTGTCTGTTGCTAATAAATAAATAAAATAAGAGCCAGGCATAGTGGTGCATGCCTTTAATCCCAGGACTTGGGAGGCAGAGGTAGGAGGATTGCTGTGAGTTCAAGGGCACCCTGAGACCACATAGTTAATTCCAGGTCAGCCTGGGCCAGGGTGAGACCCTACCTCAAAAAACCAAAAAATAGGGCTGGAGAGATGGCTTAGTGGTTAAGGCGCCTGCCTGCTAAGCCTAAGAACCCGGTTCCAATCTCCAGGTCCCATGTTTAGCCAGATGCAAAGTGACGCAAGGGCGCAATGCCACACCTGACCACAAGGGGGTGCACACATCTGGATTTCATTCACAGCAGCTGAGAGACTGCTGGCACACCCATCTCTATCTGTCTCCCTCTCCCTCTCTGTCTGTCTCTCTCTGTGTCTCTCTCCAAAAATAAATAAAATAATAAAAAAATTAAAAATAAATAAATAAATAATTTTTTTTAAATGATACATGTATTTATGGTGTCTTCGAGATCAGTGAAGCCTTTCTTTGCTTTTAACTCAGTTACACAAAACTTCCCCTGAATCAGTGTCTTTCAGGTTCTTGTCTTACAAATTCAAAGAGTAGACCAAAGAGTGTGAGGTTTAGAAAGATCGTATGATAGAGCATAAAAGAAAGAAAGAAGGCAGAGTTCCTGTATTGCAGAAAGATTCCCTAAAAATGAACAAAGCTCATTGACGATTACTGCCTTGGAGTTAAAAAGGCTTTACTGCATGAGGGATGAGCTGGTCAATCTAGTTCCCATGCCAGGTGTCCAGGAGTCCTGTAGTCTTTGTTGTATCTTCACATCAGGCTTCTAGTGAAGGGAACTCCTTTAAGGAAAAGCCAAACTATTCTTCTGGCATTTTGGCCTTCAGCAAGGTAGAGGCTGTGAGGACTCTTTTAGGGAAAAGAGGTAAGGAACACAAAACCACATCTCCCCTCACAGGCTAAGGAAATTTCAAAACCCTAGCCAATTTCATCTTCCCAAGAGGAAAAAAAAATGCCAGGGCCTAGTGTTTAAATGTGTGTGCCAGGGACCTGTTCCCCTTTTTAATGGAGGAGAAAAAAAACATGTATATTTTATGAATTATTATAATTTTAAATACCAAGACATTTCTTTATCTCCTATTCTTCATCAATAAAACTAAGCATTAAGTCTTTGCATATTTTACCTTTTGATTATGATCAATTTTTTTTTGAGAGAGAGAGAATTGGCATGCCAGGGCCTCCAGCCACTGTAACTGAACTCTAAATGTGTGTGCCACCTTGTGCACATTTGTGACCTTGCACATGTGTCACCTTATGCTAGTGTTAAACAGTAGATGCCTATGTGGAATAATATGTAGTATTCAACTTTAGCATTTAAAGTATTAAAATACTTTTTTATTCATGGAGAAATGAGAAATCAGTAAAACATGTATATTTTATGAATTATTAATGTGATATAGAATTTTAAATACCAAGACATTTGACTTTACTGAGACTGTTTCAAATTCTAATTATCTAAGGCCTTCATCAAGAGCAACTACTTGAATTTTCTAGCTGAGTAGTTAATAAGGAATAGCCTTCATCATTCAGTGTTTTACTACTTGGAAGTTTGGCATCTGCAATCACCTTGCTAGAGGCAAAACTCACTGGGGTCTCTGGTTATCTTAAGGTTTGATGGTGATGGTTTGAGATTCCATTGCTTTTAAGTAACAAATGTGCCTTTACAGGAGTTTTAACTTGTTTGATTTTACAGGACTGTATCTGTTGATGACCTTTTGGCTGTAGTTTTGCTCTGTGTGCTCTGGTGTGTTGGTTGTGTTTTACTTGCATCAATCTTGCTAGAGGCAAGGTCACTGAGTCTCTTGCCTGGTCCTGTGGAGAGCAGGCCGTTTCTCCTGCCTTTATGGAACTTCCCCTGGATCTGTAAGCTTCAATAAATAATATCCCTTCCTCCATAACTGTGCCTGGTCTGGAAGTTCATCTCAGCGAACCTGAAGCTGTCTGCTACAATAGTGAAAACTGAAACTTGTGAGCCAATGTAACATTTGCTTATAGGAAGGCGATAGTGTTAGTAAATAAACACAAAATCATCTAAATGGACTTCAAGTTTTTTTTAACTACCATAAATAAAACCTTAAGTTATCTAATTTCCCCTATTATTTCCTAAATACTAAATCCCTTTTACTGTCTTGTTCTGGTAGGCTTTAATCCAGTGTGAGCAGTTAAAGAATGAGCTGGAAAGGCAGACAGAACGACTGGAGAAAGAACTTGCATCTCAGCGAGAAAAAAGAGCTTTTGATAAAGAGATGCTAAAGAAAGAAATAACCAAAGAAAGGGAAGATGCAGAGTCCAAGGTATGGTATTAGTCAATTTTTTAAAAACCTTGACAAACTATCTGACAGAGGGGACTTAAGTGAGGAAGGGTTTATTTTGCCTCACAGTTTCAGCCCATCATGGCAAAGAAGGCATTGGCTGAGTTCATAGTGGTGGGAGCATGTGGTAGAGGCCTCTCACATCTTGGTAGGTGGGTAGCAGAGCCAGGGACCAGAAGTGGGGCTGGATTTTGTCTCTCAAAGACCTGCCCCTAGTGACCCACCTCCACCAACCCTGCCTCCCTGTTCCACATGTTCTCAAAACAGTGCCACTAGCTAGGAACTAAGGGTTGAACTGCATAAGCCTACAGGGGACATTTCAGATCAACCATAACAGGTACTGAAGGCCTTAGGTTGTCACCCACATTGCAGAAGAGTATTTGTACTCATGTGTCAACATCAGCTTCTTGTTGCTGGGACAAACATAAGACTAGAAGCAGTTTATGGGATGAAAGGGTTTATTTCAGGCTTACAGATTCCAGGGGAAACTCCATCATCTCAGAGAAGCTGGCTCACTTCCATAGGTCCAAGCAGAGCAAAACCAGTGCAGTAAGCAGCACAGCCAAAGCTTCAACTGGCCACCTGCCCCACCCCCATGACCTACCTCTTCCCCAGTCAAGTTGTAAGCTCAGTCTTAATCAACAGTGCCTGAGTCAATGGGGCCATACATTCAAATATCCACATCACGTCAGTGATGACTGTAGGTTGCCATTCGTGGATGAACTTTGCATTGTAAAACCTTTGAATCTACTAAACTTTCTTATAATAGAGTTTATTAAAATTGTGTTTTTCCATGTTTCTCAGTGAAGCTTATTCCCTGACAAGTTCAATTCCACATTATGAAATTCTGAGTTTCACTCTTGAATTCAGGGTCTCTGCAAATAGTCACATTTGATTTCAACTCTGATTTAATTAGAAATGACTCCCTTATCTTCTACCCCAAATTAAGTATGTCTGTATAAGGCACTTGTAATAAACCTAGAAAAAATTATTAGGTATACAGTATTAAGTCAGTTCTGACAAATTCCTTGATGAAGAATGACCATGACCAGATCAATATCTGGAAGGGAGAAACTGAAGGCAAAAGGAACAGGTGACATGAAATGGGCAATCTTTTAGTATAGATTTGAGGGGAACCTCTCTGTAATATTGTTTCCATAGAGTATAACTGAGCAAGAAGTAACCAAACAACTGGTACATGCTTCTAAAAGAGTACTCATGAATTGTGACCTACTGTGTTATAATATTTCACTTTAGTATAAGTAATGAAAATTAGCAATATAGCAAATATCTACAAATATGTATGTATGTATGTATACATGCATGCATGTATGTACACACACACACACACACACACACACACACACACACACACATTCTCTCTTTCAGTACTCTACATCCTCTGTGCCTAGACTGGTAACTCAGCTGGGATCAGTCCACAGGAAAGAGCAGCTCAGTACACCTATCCACGGTCTATACTGCAGTCCTTCTGTGCATTCCTCTCTGCCTTCTTTTGGCTTCAAAAGAGATTTGAAGGACTGGGGATTTGGCATTCTTTGGACCAGATGTAGTTCCTTCCCTTCATAAAGCTTACAGAATTTTTGAAGAGGTAGACATTAAATAAATTCTTTTGTAAGTAAGTTTTTTGTTGTTATTGTTTGTTTTTGTTTTTTTGAGGTAGAGTCTCACTCTAGCTCAGGCTGACCTGGAACTCACTCTGTAGGACATGCTGGCCTCGAACTCACAGTGATCATCCGACCTTAGCCTCTCAAGTGCTGGGATTAAAGGTGTGTGCCACCATGCCCAGCTGTAAGTAAGTGTTTAATTATGATTATGCTCAACAAAGTGTTAAAGCCTTGAAGGCTTGGCATAACCATAGCATGAAAATATGTGCTAGGACTCTGATCTAGTCTAGGCAGTTATGAGATACTTTTTATCAGAAAGACGTTGAAATGAGACCAAGAAAGGAGAGAGAATGGTTAGGTGAAAAGATAAATTGAGGGGGAAAAAGGCTTTATGTTCAGGAGAACCATATGACCAAGACTGGAGCTGGGAAGCCCTGTACTTTGTAGGAACTTAGATAATTCCAAGGTTATGTGGCATTAGGAATGAGGGGTAGAATAGCAGAGGATGAACGGTGGCATGTATGGCCTTAGAATCCATATAAAGTATTTTAAATTTCATCTAAAAGAATGATAAGACATTAAATGGCTTCACATTGGATGGTGTTATGGTGCTGCGTATATTTGAAAAAAGTCATTTTGTCAGTAGATTGGAAGGGACTAGAATATATGTCAGAAAATCAAGTAGAAAGTAAAGTAATAGCATCTTGGGTCCAGCTTTCCAGCTCTGTTCCAGGTGACTTTTATTCTCAAGTTCTTTACTATGACACTTCCCCTTGTCCTCAGCAGACATTCTGACTTAATAAAGAAAGTTGAGGGCCATTAGATGACAACGTTTTAAGTACTGACTTTCCCCTAACCTCCTAGCACTCATCTGCATCCCACCCCTTTCAAGATGGGCTAGTATGAATCCTGGTCTTTGCTCCTTCCCCTGTGCCCACCTCAAGGAGCTCATTCTATTTGCTTAACTCTCTCTTCTGAATCAACTTTTGCCTCTCTAGCCTTGCCATCAGGAAAATACTTCCAAATTAATTTCAACCTGTTGAATCTTCTAATCTAGTGGTATCAATCTTCACTACACAAGAAAATATAATAGTCTCATCCTTGCCTCCTCTCTCTCCCATATCCTCTTATATCTCATGAGTTCTAGAAATTCAAGACCCTAAGCATTTTACTGTCCATCATGTTCCAACACTTTCTCATGCTTGGAGGACTCTTTGGGGCCCATGCCTCCCATCTAACTTTCTGACTTCTTGTTTCAAACACAACTGAATTTTTCTTCTTCTTCTTCTTCTTCTTTTTTTTTTTTTTTTTTTTTTTTTTTTCGAGGTAGGGTCTCACTCTAGTCCAGGCTGACCTGGAATTCATTTTGTAGTCTCAGGGTGGCCTCAAACTCACGGTGATCCTCCTACCTCTGCCCCCTGAATGCTGGGATTAAAGGTGTGTGCCACCACACCTGGCATGGAATGATATTGTGTTTCTATCCATGAAACCTTAGCTAAAATTTAGGATCCTTTAACACACCATCAAATTTCTCTATGATGTTTGTATTAGTCAGGGTTCTCTAGAGGAACAGAACGGATAGAATAAATTGTATTAAAAGGGAATTTATTGGATTAGCTTACAACAGTCCAGCAATAGCAGGTTGCAGGTCCGAGAGTCAAGGAACCCAGTAGCTGCTCAGTCCACGAGGCTGGAGGCCTCAGCTGTCCCAATCCGGCACTGAAGGCCTGGAGGCTTCCTGGAGAGAGACGCTGCTCTTCAGTCCACACTGGAAAGCAGCAAACACCAAACACCAAGCACCAAGCGGCAAGCAGCAAGCAGCACCGGCAGCCAGGTGGGAGAGAGAGAGAGCCTTTCTTCCCAGAGCTTCTTTTTATCAACCAGCCCCCTCTTCCAAGAGGAGCCGCCCACTCTGGGGGAAGGATTCTTCCTTTAGTTAATCCTTCCTAGAGGCTGCCTCAGAGACACACTTATGAGGAATGTCTGAGGATTCCTAAACAAATCAAGTTGACACAAACTTAACCATCACAATGTTTCTTCTCTTTAGCTGTCCACTCTCCTCTCTCTTCATTTTCTTCTTGACTCATCTCCTTATACTTCCCCAGATCTTCACAGGTTAATCTGCTAAAATGTCTTTTTCATTTGGGACTTTACCTGGGCTTTGGCCCTGCCTGGAAGAGTCTTCCTTTGCCCTCTTTGGTCCTTCAGAGTCCTTGATACCACCTCCTCTCACAGCCTCCCAGAACTAGATTGGGATTCTCTCTATGCTTTCTCATTAACTCAGTTTATTATAAATCTGTGTTGAATTGTTGGCCTCTTCTAATTTTTTATATTTTATTTATTTATTGGGAGGGGGAGAGAGAGAATTGGCATGCCAGGTCCTCTGGCCATTGCAAATGAACTCCAGACACATGTGGCACCTTGTGCATCTGGCTTACGTGGGTATGGGAAATCAAACCTGGGTCCTTAGGCTTTACAGGCAAGTGCCTTAACTGATAAGCCATCTCTTCAGCCCCTCTCCTAATTTTTTAAGTCTCTTGCATGTGTGATCTAGCATCCTAACATCCTTATTGCTTGACACATTCTCTCACATAACACATACTCAAATGTATGAATGACACATGAAGAAGAAGAGAGAGAGAGAAAAAAAAAGTTCCTCTGTCACTGGAAATAGAACTAAAATGTTGAGAATACAGTGGATAAGAACTGAGCCTTGTCAGGGGACCATGGAAAACCTTGTGGAGAAGGTGATATTTAACTGTTTTTCAAAGAATGTATAGAATTTATAAATCCAGGGTATGTAGGAAGGAAGTGAGTGATATCTAACCTGTGTAAGGCATGGAGGGAGGTAAAGTTATAAATTGTGTATTGTGTGTGAGAGAGAATGGAATCAATAGCAAAGACAGCTATTGTTAGCACCAAAGAGATTTGTGGTTGCGAGATTGTTTGGTGGAAACCACCTGCCTTACTTCAATAGTTCTACTATATAAAAATACACTGGTGAGAAAGAAAAGCACAGCTAAAATATACTTGGCATTATTCCAGATGCATTCATATGTAACAGAACCTCCCGTGAAGACTGACAGTTATGTTATGAGTAAAGTGAATTCAGTGCATTCTCAGCCTGAGTGGGGTAAGGTTTGACAAGCATTTGACCTCAGGTCCCGTGTACAGAGGTAAGAGTAGGTCAGAGTAAAGAGCTGTGAGGTGGTGCTCTCATCAGGGAAAGTGGCTTTGGAGAAAAAGCATGTAGGGTTGAATCCAGTTTAACCTTTTGTGACCTTTATGGTTTGTTGAATCTTCAGAAGTAAAGAATAAAGTAGACATTGCTCACTTCAAAGACTTGACAGGATCCAGTGAGATAGTACTTTGAAGATGTCATCATGCCTGTCTTATGGTGAGGGTTGGCTAAAGTTTAGCCTGTGGCTCTTGTTCTTATTTTAGAGATGAGTAGCCTTGTTGGATAGCTTTCTTATACCTTCATGGTATAAAAACAGACAGATGTCGGGCAGGGTGGTGCAAGCCTTTAATCCCAGCACTCGGGAGGCAGAGGTAGGAGGATCACCATGAGTTTGAGGCCACCCTGAGACTACATAGTGAATTCCAGGTCAGCCTGGGCTAGAGCAAGACCTTTCCTCAAAAACCAAAAAAAAAAAAAAAAAAAAAAAAACCAGACATACAGACATGAATATAAGGCCTAGCTGTACTTTTATTTATTATCTTGAATGAACTTTGGTAAGTGGCATAGTTTTCAGAATCTAATTTCGACTGGACTGAAAAGTAATCATGTAAGTACTCCAAGTTCATAGCAAATCTGATAGGATTCCTTCTCTGAAGTAATCCAAAGAGAGAATGCAATCTCATAGGGAGGCTGACCACTAACCATAACAGCTAAGCACTAAGTAGGAGGAAATAAGCCTCGGTGCTTTCATAATAGTCTGAGAGACTTAGAGTTTTTCTTTCTTTTTGTGTTTCTTCCCCCTATTCTATTTCCCTCCCTCCTTTTTCCTCATCTTTCTCTCCCTTCTCTCCCACTCTTACCCTCTCCTCCTTCTCTCTCCCATTTGTGTGGGAAGCTCTAGCAGAGGGGACACCCTCTACCTCTCCAGGTTTGCCTCATTCTCCCATGCAGGACTTGCTAGGACTTTGTCTGTGGCCATCAGTAAAGATTCTTGGTTGCATGAGACACTCAGGTTGTAAGTTCAGTCATTCATCACGTTTATTTGTTCAGCCCTACACTCCACACATTTTCTTAGTTGATTCCCTTGATAATAACCCATTGCTAGAATCCTTAACTCTTGTATCTTTTGTATATAAAATACCACTTCATGTCAGTCAATCCATGAAGGACTGCTTTGCAGAGATTTCTATCAAGCTCACCCAACCTGGGTGTCCTTGTCTCTTTCTTGCCCCTGTCAAAGTTGAAAGGACTTGCCTGATGTCAGTGCTTTGGACATCCAGCAGTGTTGCAGCTGGCTATGTTACTTCTAGCTCTGCAACAGATGTGGATGGAGAAGCTCCTGCCGTGCAACGCTGACTTCCAGATGGTGGGCATGGGGAAAAAAAGGTGTGACAACAGGAGGGGAGGCCTCAGGAAGTGGGTGACAGGAGGCAGCAGACAGGTAGTGGGCAGAGGAAGGAAATGATAGGTGATGGAGGGAGGGAGTCCTAAGGAAAGGGAGAGGTTCTGTTCATGCCTTATAATAGAAGTTGACTCTGAACTCACAATTAGCAACATAAATACGAGTGTATTTCTTTGAAAACCTACAGTGATAACGTGTTTAATCATTAGATTCATCTCTATTTAAATCTGTAAAGTATGAGCTTTAATAGCTTGTCATTAAGATTTCCTGCTGCTGTATGGGTCCAGAAGCCTTGTAATTACATGTTCATATGAGTAGTCATGAACTGAAATTCTTAAATTAAAGAAATTAAATTGATACTTCTGATTTTTTATTTATCTTCTTTTGACCTTTAATTTTAGGTTCATATTATAATGTGTACAAAGATATCTTGTTATTAGGGAAGCAAATTTTATGGGCAAATTAAACTCTGAGACAATATTTTGATGTGAAGGACACACAAATAACCATGTTAAATGAACAATTCTCCACTGTCTTTAAAACACTTCATTAATTCATCAGCCTAAATGAGAAAGTTAGCTCACTGTTTTCACATAGGTCAAGTTTAACCTGACTTGGTTTTATTGTTGTAAAACTCCTAAGCAACCAAAACTTTGGTTCATTGTTGATTTTCATCACAAACTGTTATTTAAGTTGTAATTAAAATGAATCAAAGCATAATGATAATTTTCAAGGATCATTATTTCCAGTTCTTATTATAATGGATTAAAAAATCAATAGACATCTCTATATGTTTTATTCTGGATTAAGGTAACATCCATTCATTTTAAAACTGTTAATTCCACTAAGAAATTAGTCTAGAAAAGTTAAAGTCACAGGAACAGAGCATAAACATATGTCTGAAATCTAGAAAGCATTTTAATCCTGAGAAGAAAAACTAGGATCTGATATGTACAGACTCTCTCAGAAAAGCCATTTATCCTAATTATTCATTCAGCCATTCCTGGAACATTTGGCACCTTTTAATGAACATGCCCTTGAGGAACTGCTAGTCAAAGAAACAGATACTACTAAAAACAGTATAATTAAGTACGATGATAGCAGTATATACAGGCTGGGGCTGGTGACCATGCATATACTGAGGGTGTTGGAGGACTGTGTGCCAGAGTGATTATCAGAATGGTAACCCACCAGTGTGCCTGGGGATCAATCAGTGAGGATGGCTGTGGGTACAAACAACAGGTCTGAGTGTTCTAGTGCCTATCAGCTAAATGTCAACCTGGGACTTGAAGGCTCACCTGTTTTGTGCTGGGAGCTACAGGTCAAAGAAGGCTTCCTGGAGAGGAGATAGTAGCCTAGCTGAACCCTGAGGAGGGGGAGCACTGGGAGAGTAGGCAGGATTTACCAACAAAACCTCAAAGAGCCTTCTCTTCTTGGTTTTGGGAGAATAAAATCTTTGTCTAAAGATTTACTCCACTTAAATTCTCTATCTTTTCATGCCTTCTACTGGAAGGAGGATTTAAAAGTTGCCTGATTCCTCCATCCCTTTTCTGAAATATACTGATGGTGGTTTATTACATAACTTACCTGGAGCCTGATATTCATCGTCTCAGAGTTTCAATGAAACCTTAGATTTCATCATCTTACATTGATCATAATAGGAGGGAAGTAGGGATTGCAAGTAATGAGATGAGCCAGGGAAGTAGAGAAGTGGACATACCCAATCAAAAGAAAAATAATATAGAGCCAGTGGCTATGCTAAGACTATTAATAAAATGATTTTTAAAATACTCATTTTGTAAAACAAAGTTTATTGTGTAGAATTGTGTGTGTGTGTACTGCGTGTGTGTTTCATGTGTATGGGCACACATATGTTTGTGGGTACATGTACACCTTTGTGCACATGTCTATGGAGTCCAGAGGTTGATGTTGGATATTTTCCTCAGTCACTCTCCTCCTCATATTTCTCAAGGCAGGACTCACTGGCTTGGTTACATAGCTAGCTCTTCCCTGCCTTTGCCTCCCCAGCACTAAAATCATAGACACATACCACAACACTTGGCATTTTCTGTGAGTTCTGGGGACCAGAGCTCAGATCGTCCTGCTTCTGCATGTGGCCAGCATTTACCCACTGAGCCATCTCTGCAGCCCTCATTATAACTGCACTTTCCTCTTACAGATACTGGTCCTGTCTCAGAATATTGCCCAACTGGAGGCAGAGGTAGAAAAGGCTACAAGGGAGAAGATTTCCGCTGTTAGTCAACTAGAGGAAATTCAAAACCAGCTTGCTTCTCAGGAAGTAGATGTCTCAAAGGTAAAAAATATATATATTTTAGTTTAATAGTTACTTAAATACATATTTTCTGTGAAAATTTGTCATCAGGACAAATTTTAGAATAGAAAAGTTTTGTTCTTTCAAGACTTAGAACAGTTTCTCTAATGGATCACTTGGGAAACATCACTGTGTGCAGCCCCTTTGCTGGGCACTGCAAATTTAAAGATAAATTACACACATCATGAACAGCTTAAGAATTAATTGGCAAAGGTATACTTGTAAATTGTAGTTACATTGTTTTAATTATTGAATATTTGACAAAACTTACATTTCTGAATTAGTTAACTAGGATTGATTTTTTTCCCCATAGATAGCATAAGTTTAGTTTTCCTAGTAATTGTCCAAGACATCTATTTACAATTTCGTGTCACATTAAATTTTTCTTCCCCCACTTCTGTTTCAGGTCTACCTCTAAAACTAAGCTTGTAATAGTAAAAACTCTTACTTTATCATAAGTTCATACATTAAAAATGCCACAGCAGGGCTGGAGAGATGGCTTAGCAGTTAAGGGACTTGCCTGCAAAGCCAAAGAACCCAGGTTCAATTCCTCAGGACCCATATAATCCAGATGTACAAGGTGGCACACATCTGGAGTTCATTTGCAGCAGCTAGAGGCCCTGGTGTGCCCATTCTCTCTCTCTCAAATAAATAAATAAAATTTAAACACCACAGCATTTGTATTCTGGATATTGCCCACTAACTTGTGAGGCAAAAACTATAACCTTTAGTAGCCTAACTGGACCAAAGTTACTATGTAACATTATATACTAAGAAGTATTACTTTATCTAGATTTCACAGTCAATTGCTTTAAAAGTAATAAATTGAATACTGCATTTGTAATATAGTAAATAAAATCAGTTTATTATTCACTACTAAATACACAGATAACTTGTATAAAATAATACCCTTTCATATTTTTCCTCAAATTGTGATATATTTTAATACCATTGTTACATGAGGACATGAGTTCAATCCCCAGCAACCATATGTAATACTGGGTGTGGCAGCACATGCCTGCCACCCAGCACTGAGGAATGGACACAGATGGGAAAATTCCTGGAGCTTGCTGCTTCAGCCAATCCAGCTGAAAAACAGTGGTGGGCTCTGGGTTCAGACAGGCAGAAGAGCAATAACAGAGGCCTCCTGATTTCCTCCTCTGACCTCTGCATGTAGGCTGAATGGAGTACACACATCTGCACACATGTGCATACACCTCCCCCCATAATACCAAGAAAAAAAGTCCTCTCTGATCCTTAAAAGAATAATTTATAATATGGAGAGAATATTTAACATAATATACATGTTGATCACAAATTTTACCTAGTTACAATTTGTGTGGTAGTACCTTTTGGTTGATAATGTCTTTGAAGCTGTTTCATATAAAATAATACTAGTAAATTACTTAATTCTATAGCAATGCAGTTTTATCATAATTTGAAATTGTAAGCCTCAATAATTCCTCCATATCTTTGCAAACCATATTCAATATTTTAATAATCTTAGAAAAGTTCCGTTGTATTTTACCACGTGACCTCTAGGGGGCACTAAAAGATTTAATTGCAGGCATTGCCTGCCTGATTCCAGTGGCTATTGATCTTGTTTTTACAATCTAACAGGTGTGTGGAGAAATGCGCTTCCAGTTGAATAAAATCAAAATGGAGAAGGATGAAGCTGAAAAGGAGCACAGAGAATACAGAGCAAAGTCGCAAAGGGATCTTGAAATTAAAGATCAGGTAGGAGACAACGCAAGCACAGACCACAAGCAGAGCTCCTGCCACAGTCTTCCTGGTGTTGATGCACTTTCACCCACAAGTTGTTGATTCCTCTTGTGTTATTCCTCACTAATGTAAGGATCTAGTTTATACTATTAAAAGAATTTCATTTATAGTTGCCTGACACGAAGTGGTGAGAATACAACCGCTTGCATATGAAATTCCAACTTGACAGTTCATAAATATACATTTGGATATGTGTATCTATTACTTACAGAAGTTTAAAAAAATGTTCTAATGCAGTTTGAACCTAAAATATACGTACATAAAGTTCTTGAAAGATGCCAAATTGCATCCAATTTTAAATGAAAAAGTTTGAAATTTGTAAGATGAGATGAGTTGATATATAAATATGTCAATCAAATTGATTGTTGGCAGAGTGGAACCAGTTTTAACTAAGATAGCCATGAATACGTTTGCTCAGGAAGCCTAAATACAGTGAAATTAGAAATGTTAGGAAGAAAATGCTACTTACTTCCATTTCAGTCTGAACAGATGTTTTATATTAAAGCTGTTGAGTTTGTGTAGATACTACAATTTTAATTGACTACATGGATAAAGTTGTCTGAGAGAAAGTTTTAGAAGGCTGACATGATTTCTATTTTCATCTTACATCATAGGCCATTGAAGACTTACGCTCTTCATATCCAATAAAGCAGATTGCTTATTTTATTAAAATAATAAAACTGAATTCTTAATATCAATAACTTAAAGATATCCCTGCAACTTAGGAGTAAGTAGCTCTGAATATTTTTAAAAACATTTTTCTATTCAAAGTTTCTCTATCATGGTTTTCATTGTCCCTTTCAACTGGATCAACTGTTGGTGACAAGTGACATAAAGACTATTGTGGAAACTATAATTATGAATATGCTAATGAAAGTTAACATCAAAGGTTTTCCAAATCATGATTGAAATCCTTAAGACCAAGTTAAAATCCAGATGACCATAATAAAATTTTGCTTTTACACTCCTATATTCAAACTTTATAATGTTTCACATTTTCAGAAGATTTTTTTTTTTCTTTTTAACGTGCACAAATAATGAAACTTTTATTTCATCCACTTGGGGGCGTACCTGATAGTGGAATGGAAAATCCTTACTGTCAGGGACTAATGGCCCAGAACTACCAAGCTAAGCTCAGAGAACTTTGCTTTTCTTATGTACTGCAGTTTTGCAATGCTATGGTGGCATATTCAGTGACATTATTTAATACCTCTCTGTAATAATGAGTCTATAAGCATAATTGTTTAGATTGAGAGAATACTGCAACAAAGAGTCTTGGAAGGTTGAAAAATTATATTACAATGGTTTAGAGGGAAAATGCTATAAAATCAATAAGACTATAATTTCATTTGAAAATGAATAACTTGGTTTAAAAGTATATTTGATATTTGTCTTTGAACATGATATCATTTTATAATTAGTCTGTAATGACATAATGTTAAAAATTGCAAGATTCATTGAAGGGGTAGTTTATTCTCATAAATTTACATTTTCATATGTAGTGAATATTATCAGTTTTCATAGTGATTGTTAGTGACACATTTTTAGATAGAGATGTACCTTTTGGGGAGGTCATAGCCGTTAAGAGCAAACCTCTGAAAGGTTACAAGATGTTTGTGATGTGACGTGCTTGTTACCAGTTCTCCTTGGACAAAATGTGAGGAAATGGTATAAGTATTCTTTGTCACTATTTTGTATTGAACAGACAGTTTCAGAAAAGAAAGTAGTGGCGTCTCATTTCGTGGATGATTTGGAATAGCAAAGTAGCAATTGTTCTCTGGTCTTTCAGCCATGACCTGACCTTCTGTCTGGCCACCATCTGCACTCAAGAGAGAAATTTACATTTCACTTTGAAAAGCTGGACATGTTGAGCATTGATCTGAAATACCAATAATAGTATAAATATTTTTTTTAATTTTTAAATGCTGTATATTATAGTCACCCTAACAAGAAGGCTGTTCCCCATAATGTAGTCATTTCATTCATATTTTAGTTAATCTGGCCATTTGATCAGTTATTAAAGTAGGTGGGAAACTGTGAGATTGGAATGTGGTGAGAACAAGAGTTTCTTTGATGTATACAAAATGGGGCAAATGGCTGATCACCAGAATAACATTCCTTGTGACCTGAGCCTTGACTCTGGCATAATTAGAAAGGCAGGTTAGGAGAAGAACAATGGTGGGCTCTTCCGCCCACTGTCTTCTTTTCTTTTCATATTGTGTCAGAGGCCCATGGGTGAATTATCCTTCCCATCAACTCCTTTGTGTCTCTTCGGCTCAGAGAACTACTGTCAGTCACAGAGGATGCTTATACACCAGAAAAGCAAAAAGCATTTAGTATGGGGGAGATTGAGAAATTTGTGCCTTGATTTTTATTACAAAATTTGTATACTCTAGGCACAGATGCACACACACACACACACACTCACTCACCATCATGAGAATTTAAAACATGAAGACAAAGGGAGTAGTATAGTGAACCCCTGCATTTCCATCACCTCTGCTCAGCATTTTGCCAATCCTGTTTCTTTTCATTCACATTTTCCTCTCAATTCCTTCACATTTTGTTGCCTTTTTCCTCTTTTGTCAACTTTCTCTTCGTCTTCTAATTCCTCTTCTTCATCCTCTTTGGCTGCCTCTCCCATTTCTTTAGAAATATTTAAAGCAGATAGAAGGAATGTTTATTATTTTACCCTGCAGTATTTCGGTGTGCATCGGTGAAAGATATGCTAACATGATCATTGTACTAGTACACCAAGCAATACTGGCAATAATTAGTAGCAAATAATATTCACATTTTTTGGTTTCTTTATGCAAATAGGGGAAACTGCTGGGTCTTTATATATTTGGATGCTATAGTACTCTTTTTACAATTTTTAATTATTGTGTGTGTGCATGTGAGTGAGTACACACTGCTCATGTGGAGGTTAGAGGACAACAATGTGCTTCACCTTCTTTTTGAGATGGCCACCTGCTGCTGTAGACTAGCTGCCCTTGCAGTGGGACCTGATTCTTCTGGCTCTGCCTTCCATTGTCTTAGGTACTAGGCTTTGGAATCACAAATGCATGCACCAACTTCACATCCCAGTTTATATGGATGCTGGGAATTGAACCCAGGCTGACAGGCTTTGCAAGCAAGTACCTTTAACTGCTGAGCCATCTCCCTAGCCCCTGTGGTACTATCTTTCAAAGGAAGTAAAAGGAACTCTTGGTAAAAATTCCAACTTTCTTTGTGTTTTACAGTAAGGAATGATTTATTCATTTATTCATTCTAAAAGAATATGAATTGATCCTCTGGGATACTGTTTCAAAAAAATATCTACCACACAGTGTTGCTGCTCATCATGTCCCAAAAAGAGGTCCTTAGAGTCTGAAATGTAAAACCTGTAATTTCAGAGCCTTGTATGGGAGTTTAGGAATCTACAGAAAGCCCTGTCATTCCAGAGGTCAGCTGATCTGAAATGAGGAATGTATGTATAGAATTTTCTGTCAGCTTAGACTTTGATAATTGAATCTCAAAGGTGAGCTTTTTTTTATAGCCCTTAACCTTTGAATCAGGTCCCAGTGCAAATAAAACTATAGAGACTCTTGTTCAGAAAGCAGAAACAAAGTGATTGAAAGGTCCTACAACATAAACTATTTTTCCTTCATTCTCTCTTTCCCTTCTTCCCTCCCTCCATATACATCCCTCTCCTGTCATGGTGGGGTCGTGGGGGGTATAAGTCAAGGTCAATGTCAGGTGTCTTCCTCTATTGCTTTCCACCTTATTTATTGGGATATGGTCTCTTACTAAACTCATCATGATTGGACTACTCTAGCTCTTTATCTTGCCTGTGAGATCCTCCTTTTTCTCCCTCATGAATGCTGGGATTATAGGTGAGTACCACCTCACCTAGCATTTACATGGAAATCTGGACTCAGGTTCTCCGAGCTTAATGTGTTTGTGGTCAAGCCTCATGCTTAACCCCTAGCTGGTGGACTCTTTAGGAGGTGGAAGCTTGCTGGAGGAGGTTTGCTCTAGGGATGGGTCTCTGAGTATTATAGCCCTTCCCTTCTTGTCACACTGAATGCTCTGTTTGCTCCCTGCTGCTATGACAATGTTATACCCAGCTGTGTGCTTCTGCCCCACCATGAAAAACTTCCCCTCAAAACTGTGAACCAAAAATAAACTGTGTTCTTCCATAAGCTGCTTCTAGCTAGTTGTTTTGTCCCAGCAATGAGAAGGTAACTGCTATATGCCCAGACTGTCCTTGAACTCATATCACATGCAGCTGCAAGAACCTTCTAAACAGTGCCTCTGTGACTGCAGTGATCACATGCCCATGAAACTGGCATGCTACTTGAAAGGCAGGGATTTAATATGCCAGTGTACTCATATACTCTCACCTACGTGCATCATCCGATAACTCCCTGTGTCAGAAAAAGATGGTTAGCCACCTGAGGACTCGAGCCACATCTGGCCTGCTCCCTGTTTTTATAAGTACAGTTTTGTTGAAACAAGGGCATTGTTTACCTACTATTGCTGCTACTTTCCTGCTACATGGGCCACAGAGCTGGGGTGTGGCAGAAACCATACAGCTCACAAAGACCAAGTATACTTGTTATTATCTAACCTTTTCCAGGATGAGTTCCTTACGCTTTCTGTCAGCATGGAAATATAAACATATGCATGTATAAATCTTTTGTCTTACTAGAAAGCTTACTGAAGCACATCAGTCTTAAATTATAACTGAATAGTTGTAGAGCATTGTGCATTACAGCATATGTGTCACATCCTGGTCTCTTAATCATCTAATGGCATTGAGAAATGAGTACATGACTGGCTCTTTTTCAGTGTTTTATTAGTGGCACATGGCTTAGATAAACTATAAATACAGCATTACTTTTTATTACTAGTATGACAATACTAGTACAATGGTATAACATTGGAGTTGTACCTACTGTTGAATAGGAAACATACAAGGTCAAAAGTACTTTCGTGGCATAACCTAAGAAAAGACATAAAAGTGGATTCACATATACAAAATAAATTAGAAGTTTTTGCTTAGAAAAAAATAAGACAGAAAGGGCTTTACAGATTGTTCTCTATACCAGTATGACTTAGCATTTTAATACTAAAATTGTGTATGTAGTATGCCAACATAGGAATTATTTTCTAAATTCACTTCACTTAATTAGATGGTTAGAAAAAGTAGACCCTATTTAGTATAGAGACAACAGGAAACACTGTGAACTCTAAAAGTCAGGCCTATTTAAAGACAGAGAAATAAAAGAAATCCAGAAAAGTTGAACAATTTTACTGTTTTATTTGGAAAAAGACTTCAAGGATATGACCGACTTTTTTTCAAGGAGAAAGTTAAATGCCTAATCTCAGTCTTTAATGCAGAAAGAACAAGAGCAAAGCACTCTAACCTCAGAAACTGCTAACCGTAATAGCCTGAAATAAAATTGAAATAGATGGGGGCTGGCAAGATGGCTTAGCAGTTAAGATGCTTGCTTGCCTACAAAGCCAAGGGACCTAAGTTTGATTCCACAGGACCCATGTAAGCCAGTTGTACAAGGTGGCACATGTATCTGGAGTTCGTTTGCAGTGGCTGGAGGCCTTGCTGCGCCCATTCAATCTTTCTCTCTCTCTGTCTCTTCCAAATAAAATATTTTTTTTAAAAGATTGAAATAGATGGCTATGGTAGGCCATGGAACTTTCTTCCATGAAATTTTTAGTTTTCAATAGTTGCAAAACTGTGATATACCTCACAGCTTACAGACCTCTAAGGACCACTGCTTGTTTCTGGAAACATCCTAGCAAGAGGTGATTCTATCTAATAGCAGTTCATCTTTTCTACTTTTACCTTTAGCACCTACATATAAAGTAATATCTCCTTCATTTCTGCTCTCTGGGAAGCCCTCCTGTCTTTAGCCAGCTGAAGTGATGGAGCTAGACTTCAGAGACCATACAGCTAGCATCTGCAATCTCACTTCTCTCCACAGAATGTCTGGTAAGGGCCACTGGAGCCCGGCTTCAGCGCATGTAATCACTCGGTCCTGGTGATAACAGAGCTGCTCCCCAGTATTCTTCACTCCCTCTGACAGTGCTGTAGGCTCTGAACATCCTGCCCTACTCCTCTCTCAAATGGCAGTAGCTCCTGAAGCCATGGCTTGCCCACACCAGAGAACTAGATGTGGTGGGGTTAATAACTAGAAGACCAGGTCCTGCCCTTGGGGAGTTTATATTCTAGCTGAGGAGGCAGAGTACACATTTGAACATGCCTCAAGAATACTCGCAAAGCAGCATATCGACAAGTGCAAATTAATGTAGTGTGAACTTCACGCTGGCTACCGCCCACGAGAGGAGGAATCTGGTTCTGTGTGTGTGATGCAATAAAGCCTCTCTAA
Source organism: Orientallactaga sibirica (assembly GCA_036365145.1). Classification (NCBI taxonomy): domain Eukaryota; kingdom Metazoa; phylum Chordata; class Mammalia; order Rodentia; family Dipodidae; genus Orientallactaga; species Orientallactaga sibirica. The sequence goes on along the minus strand of JAEOAD010000035.1, from coordinate 14,270,826 downwards.
GTATGCCCTAAAGCATTGTTCAGCATACTTAGATGAATTTGTGTTCTTATCACAGCCTTAACCAAGATTCTGAGAAATTTCTTCAGCCTGGCGTATGTCTAGTAAATCACCATCTTTTGTTCTTATTTCAGATGTGGCTGGAGTGGTCGAATAGAATTTATTGCATTATGCAAATAGTTTAAATATCTCCACTTAATGAAAGTCTTAAATTATTGAATCTATTTTTCTGAAAGCACTGTGCCAAATTAGAGTCTTCATTTTAAATCATCATTATGTTGGTAAAGTCACAAGTTAGCCATAAAAAAGTAAAGTTAGTTTTATTTGGTTTCTTTATTTTCCTCACAAAGAAGCAGTTCTGAGTCAGACCAGCCAATACCAGCATGTTGGAGACCCTCTCGTCTTTAGCATTTAGTGATTTGTTTAATGCTGCGGGCATTTGTTTGTGTTTGCAATATATGTACCTCCTTCATAGAAATTATGTTTATTATATATATACATATATATATACATATATATGTTTATATATATATAAATTCATATGATTGAAAAAGAATGTTTTACTTGTAATTTGATTTTCTAGAAAAGATGATAATTTCTATTTATCATAATCATTTTTTTAAAAATTAAGTAGATAGGCAGAAACAGTATTAATATCAATTGAATATATTAATTTAAGGCCATTTCTGGGATAAACACGTAAATAGAAATAACATGCTCATTTAGAAATAAACAGTTGCCTTTGGAAGGAATGTAAAACTACAAATTGAACTCAAAGAATATTTTTGTGTTTTAAGCAATTCACAAACTTCTGGTACTGGCCCTAAAGAACTTCAGGTATTTTTGGAACTAATGGATGATAAGTGTTTTAGTCCTTTAAAAAGTTTTGCCTTTCTTTTAACTTTAATATTGGCTTACCAGGCTAACCCGCCAGTCTGGCACAGTATCTGCTTCCATGCCAAGACTGTGACTCCAACACCATCAAGAGGCAGTAATTCCTTGTGCCCATGCAGGTGGCAAGCTGAGTGGCATTAGACATGGGACAGCATCGTTTGTATGTGTGTGTGTTTTTACAGCTCAGAAATATTAATGCTAAAATATCTAATGTGACTATTACTAATTAATACATGTATATACATTTGAAAACAATGTTTATTGTATAAACACAGGAAGAAGCCAATGTAACCATTATGCAATAGAGCAAATTGTTTTCAGCTTTCTGTTTTGCCTTCCACTTTTTGTCCATATGCATATATATTATTTGTACTCATAAACATAGTCTAGGTATAAGCTTGCTTTTTGCTTTTTGTTTGCAGCAAGCATTATCTTAAGCTTTTCTACATTACTTCTGACTCTTCACAGTAATTACTTTAATATTAGTCATTTACATGTTCTTTTAAAAGGAAATTGTAGGGTTGAAGAGATGGCTTAGTGGTTAAGCGCTTGCCTGTGAAGCCTAAGGACCCTGGTTCGAGGCTCAGTTCCTCAGTACCCACGTAAGCCAGATGCACAAGGGGGTGCATGCATCTGGAGTTCGTTTGCAGTGGCTAGAGGCCCTAGTGTGCCCATTCTCTGCCTCTTTTTCTGTTTGTCTGTCTCAAATAAATAAATAAAAAATAAAAACAAATTAAAAAAAGGAAATTATGGCTAATGAGATGATTGAGGAAAGCAAATACCATGATGAATTTAGAAGAACCCCTTTGCCCTAAACATTACCCACTTTACTCTGGCTCACAGTTGTGGAGGTTTCCATCCATGGTTAATTGGCCTTGTTGCTTTTAGGCTTATGGCAAGGCAGCATATCAGAGTAAGAGTGTGTGACAGAAAAACCAGTCACCTCATGTCAGGAAATGAAAAGAGGAGGAAGAGGAAGGGGCTGAGGTCTCACTATGCTCTTTGAGGGCATTTCCCCATTGACCCACAGACCTCCCACTAGGCCCCACCTTGTAAAAGTTACATGCCCCTTCCCATTACTGCAAGGCCAGGAACCAAACCTGTAACACATGGAGCTTTGGTGAATATGTAAGATCTAAATTATAGCATCAAGACAGTCTAATGAATGGGTCCACTGTCATTTTACATCTATACTTTAAGATCTATGTGTGGTTGTGTCTTTTTTTGTGTCCCAGTAATCTGTAACCAAGAAATGTGATTTTCTGATAACTTTTTTGGTGCTAGGGGAACAAAGCCTGAACTTTAAAGTTTCTAAATGCTGAGTTTAATATTCTTTACACTTACCACAACTGCCAAAAGAGCAGGATGTATTGGCTAATCTGAATTGTCAACATGGTCACATCCAGAATCACCTTGGGCAAGTTTGTGAAGGATTTTCCAGATCAGGTTAATTGCAATGGGAGGTATGTAAGAGGTGCCATTGCATGGGCTGGAGTCCTAGACTGAACAGAAAGTAGAGTGAGCTACCATGAACATCACTGCTCTCTGCTTTCTGACTGTGATTTAAAATGTGACCAGCTGCTTCATGCTTCTGGTCCCATGCTTTCCCATCATGGTTAACTGTACCTCAAACTGTTAAGAGGAACTGTCAGTAACGTAAGTTACTTCTAGTCAGGTATTTTGTTATAGAATACAATACATAGGACGCTAGAGTTGTCTACCTATACAATCATGAAAAGAAGAATAGAAGAAAGTGAAAAAGTGGAAAAAAATGAGAGACTTTGGAAGAAGACATTTATAGTAAGAATTGGGCTTTAGCCATTATTTTATTTCTTCACATTCTACTATAACCCAGATCCATCTCCCATGGCCACAGATCCATCAGTACTGCCCATCAACATTTTCAGAGGGAAACCATAGTAATTGATTTTTTAAACTATGATTAATCTCTTTCTCCACCACAACTATAGTTGGCTGTTAAGAATAATTTCATATAGCTTAACACTTTCTCCAGAAGATGCATTTCAACCACATAGCAATGCAATTTATGAAGCTGGATTGAGCTGAAGTTCAAAAGTAGAGCCCTTGTCTAGCAGTACCAAAAAGCAGGGGTATTATAAATTTGAGTCTGGGGTGCCTAGATTGCAACACATGTCTGAAAAAAAAAAAAAGAAATTGCACACAATTATAATCCATTCATTGTCAACAAGGATAATAAGAAAATTCAGTGAAAGCAGAATAGTCCTTACAACAAATGGAACTGGTTTACTGGATACCCACATGTAGAAGAATGGGTGTGGGGGGACTGAAGGGTATAACTCAGTGATAGAGATGTGCTTAGCATAAGTGAAGCCCTTGGTTCAGTCCCCAGTACCAAAAAAGCAAAGACAAAAAAACTTCAAGTGAAAAATGAAGTTGGGGCTGGAGAGATAGATGGCTTAACAGTTGTTGCAGTCAGGATCACATTTCTGGTAGAAATCACCCAACCACGAGCAGCTTGTGGGGAAAAAAGAGGCTTATTTTGGCTTACAGACTCAATGGGAAGTTCCATGATGGCAGGGAAAATGATGGCATGAGCAGAGGGTGGACATCACCCCCTGGCCAACATAAGATGGACAATAGCAACAGGAGAGTATGCCAAACACTGGCAAGGGGAAACTGGCTTTAACACCCATAAGCCGACCCCCAACAATACACCACCTCCAGGGGACTTTAATTTCCAATTGTCATCAGCTGGGGAGATTAGCATTCAGAATACCTAGGTTTATGGGGGACACCTGAATCAAACCACCACATTCTGCTCCTGACTCCATAAAATGATAACCATACATGATGTAAAATGCAATGCATTCATCCAACTTTAAAAGTCTCCATAGTTTTGGGGCCTGAAAAGATGGCTCAGCGGTTAAGCGCTTGCCTGTGAAACCTAAGGATCATGGTTCGAGGCTCAATACCCAGGACCCATGTAAGCCAGGTGCACACGGTGGCACATGCATCTGAAGTTTGTTTACAGTGTCTACAGGCCCTGATGTACCCATTCTCTATCTATTTGCCTCTTTTTGTGTCTGTCTGTTGTTCTTAAATAAATAAATAATAAACAAAAAAATTAAAAAGAGGAGCAAAAAAAAAAAGAGAAAAGTCTCTAGGTCCCACGTTTAGCCAGATGCAAAATGACGCAAGGGCGCAATGCCGCACTTGACCACAAGGGAGCGCACACATCTGGATTTTGTTTGCAGCAGCTGAGAGAGGCTGCTGGTGCACCCATCTCTGTCTTCCTCTCCCTCTCTCTCTCTGTCTCTCTCTGTGTCTTTCTCCAAAACAAAAGAGAAAAGTCTCCAATGATGTTCATACATCCGATAGTCCCAAGATCCTTTAACTGAGCCATAATACCAAAATATACCCCCAAAATCCCATAATGGCACAGAATAAACACACTGTAAAATATGGCATTGGGCATAGCAAAGAAATATTCAACTAATACAAGATTTAAAATAACCATGGCAAACATCAAACTCTGTAGCTCCAAGTCCAAAAACTCTAGCCAGTGACAAGTCTCCAAGTCTAATAATTCTAACCAGCAACAAGTCTCTGGAGTTCCAATTCCGCCCCTCCAGCTAGGCTACTCACAGTCCTGAAAAACTTCATCCAGAGCCGGCAGCTCTCCTTGGCAACCATCTCATGGTCCCGGCATCTCCGTTGGGTCTTCACTGCAACCCATGGTTCATCCTCATGGTCCCATGGGGTCTCCATGCAGGCATCCAGCAAACCTGCTTCACACTGCCCATGGCCATTTCCAAAACACAAGACCGAGTTGCAAACTCAATGACCCTCTCTTTCTGCATTTCCTATACTCCACAATAGCAGGTAGGGTGCCAATTTGTTAATCCAGAGGGGGAATAAAGCAGACTTTGGACACTCCTTGAGCACTCAGGCCCTTTTCAAAAAAGTCTGCATTCTTCCTGTTGCCCCAATGCAGGTCAGCTGGCTGAATATCAAAGATTGTAATCTCTCAGTTGCAGCTGAATGGGCAGCAGTTCACCCAAAGACTTTTTTTTTTCTGTGCCATATCCCTTGCTCACACCAGATCATTTCTATGCAAAGCAACCCTGCACAACTTCTCAGGACATGTCCATAACAGCAAGCCTCTCAAATTGCTTCTAGCCCAGTCCAGGCAAAGCTGTTTCTCATCCTCATAAGCCAAACCTCACAGACCATAGCTTTTACTACATTCAGGTCTTTCAACTCTGACCAGAATAGTCCATCAAGCTGTACTTACAGCACTACAAAGCATCTCTTAGGCCAAGGTTTCAAATCCTTCCACATTCCTCTTGAAAACAGCTCCAGAAGGCCCACAGTCAGATGTCTAGCAGCAACTGACACCACTCCTCACTTCCAAAATTACTGTTGCAGTCAGGTTTACATTGCTGGTAGAAATCACCCAACCAAGAGCAGCTTGTGGGGAAAAAGAGGCTTATATTGACTTATAGGTTTGAGGGGGAAGTTCCATGATGGCAGGGAAAATGATAGTACGAGTAGAGGGTGGACATCACCCCCTGGTCCACATAAGGTGGACAATAGCAACAGAAGAGTGTGCCCAAACACTGGCATGGGGAAACTGGCTAAAACAACCATAAGCCTGCCCCCAACAATACATCCCCTCCAGGAGACTTTAATTTCCAATTGCCATCATCTGGGGAGACTAGCGTTCAGAAGACCTAGGTTTATGAGGGACACCTGAATTAAACACCACAGCTGTTAAGGAACTTGCCTGCAAAACCTAAGGACCCACGTTCTACTCTGCACATCCCACATTAGCCAGAGGCACAAAGGTGAGGCAAATGCAAGGTTGCACATGGCCACTAGGTGGCACAAGTGTCTGGAGTTTGATTGCAGTGGCTGAGACCCTGGCACACTAATTCTCTCTATCTAAAATGAAAAGAAAATTAAGTGGTCCCTACCTTGTGCATATACAAAAATTAACTTAAAACATATGTGAGGACATAAACTTACAAAACTCTTAGAAGAAAACATGTGCATAAATCTGTGTGACCTTACATTAGTAATGATTTCTTAGCTGTGATATCAAAAAGCTAACACACACACACACACACACACACACACACACACACACGTACACATACAGTATACATTACTCAAAACCCTTGATCTTCAAGGAACATGATCAGGAGGATTCAAAAACCACCCATCAAATGGGAAAAAAATGTAAATCATATATCCAAAAATCTGCATTAAAGGAGGCTTATAACTTAATACAAAAGGCAGCCTAAAATAAAAAAAAGGGTAAAAGGTTTACATAGACATTTCTTCAGAGAAGATACTCAAGTGTAAAAGGCACATGAAGAAAAGAAGCCCACAAAGTCATTAGCTGCCTGAGGATTATGACCCCCAAACTAAAATGGGGTACTGTACCACTTCACATCTACTATGGGTGGCTGTCATGGAAAGATGATAGGAATGAGTGTGGTCAAGAATGGAGACACTGGAACCCTCAGACTTTGATGGTAGATTGTGAAGTGGCCGGTTGCTTTGAAACACAGTCTGGCAGGTGTTTAAAATCTTCAACTAGAGTTATCCTTTGGCCCACCATTTCCATTCCTAGGTATATACCCAAGAAACTGGAACACATACCCATATGAAAACCTGTAAATGAATTGGCATAGCCACATTTTCATAATGGCCCGATGTGTCTATCAGTGGTGAGTAGATAAAGAAAATGGGTAAAACTCTGTGTCTCTGCAGCATTTAAAAGTGAAAAATGAAGTGCCAATACATTTTACAACATAGAGTGAAAGAAACTGGTCCTGACAGGTGACATGCATGATTCCATTCATATGCTATGTCCAGAATAGACAAATCTGCATAGACAAAAATAGTAGAGGTTGCCTGGGACTGAGGGACCTGGGGACAAAAAGAGTGATGGCTATTGTATGGGAAGAATTTGTGAGTAATAAAATGTTCCAAAACTGTAGGGATGTATGTCTAACTGTGACTACACTAAAAACCAGTCAGTTGAGCCTGGTGTGGTGGCACACACCTTTAATCCCAGCACCCAGAAGGGAGACAGAAGGAGAAATGTCTTGAGGGGCATACATAAGAAATGTCTTGGTGCTGCATATGAGTGCCAGGTTAGCCTGGGCTACAGTGAGATCCTACCTTGAGAAAACAAACAACTTAATAGGATGATATTCTATATGTTTAAGTAGAAGAACAGATTAATTGGGGTAGAAAGGCTGAAGTGAGGTCAGGGGAAGAGATTGAGTAAAAGAAAGGTGGTGGGAGAGCTAATCAAAATAAGAGGGTATGAATAAGTCATATGGAAACCTACTTTTTTGGACAATGGCACACCCAGAATCCATAGATTGTTACTAGAAAATTTTCAGTGCTAGGGATGGGATACCTTCCAGTGAGTTGTTGGCCAGGGAGGTGCCTGATGCCCCCAAAACATTATAGGCCATTGCTGAGGCTCTTGGTTTCCCACCAGCTGGCAGAAAGCTGGAAAAAAGCTATGCTGCATGCAGTTCAATGGGAGAGAAATCACCAGTGGAGAAACTCAACAGTGGACACTGCAAGCCTTAAATTTGGTCAACCAGGCCAAATGAGCCAACGGGTGCAGTAGTGGCATGTCTGTTAGGGGGAAACCAACCGCTCTCTAATTAGACTGGAGGCCCACTCCACGGGAGGGAATACATGCCTGATACTGAAAACCCATAATGAGGGGAAGTCATAAGCCCTAGGGGTGTAACATCTGGTATTTGGCTAAATGTATATAATATGCTCAGCAAAGAAGAAGAAGGAGGAGGAGGAGGGGGAGGGGGAGGTGGTTCTGTGTAGCATCTAAATTATGTTAAAGCTACTATTTTAGAAAATACTTTCTACCATAAATGTCATATCAGGGGACTGGGGAGATGGCTTAGTGGTTAAGGTGCCTGTCTGCGAAGCCTAAGAACCCAGGTTCAATTCCCCAGTACCCACATAAGCCAGATGCACAAGGTAGCACATGCATCTGAAGCTTATTTGCAGTGGCTAGAGGCCCTGTCATGCACATTCTCTCTCTCTATCTGCACCCCCCTCTGAAATAAATAAATAAATATTTTTCAAAAGTCATATTAGGCATAGAGAGTGGGCAGGGTAGTCCAGTCAACAAAAGAGAGACCAGGCAAAAGTACCATTGCAGGGCTACCTAGGCAGCACAAGGGGGTGCAACCCACTGGAAGAGCAGCAAGTGGCTCCTCAGCACACTGGTGTCTGTGAAGTACTTGACGTGAGTAGGCTCCATATGGTATTCTTCCTTTCATGTCTAGTATTTAGCACAAGAAAGACCTACCCTAATTATTTCTCTGTTGACTGACTGAAAGAGTGAATGACATAATAAGTCAGCCAAAGAATGATGTTTAAATAATTGTCAGCAGTGCTCACAGTAAATGACACAGGACAGCCAGTGTAGTGCTTGTTGTGCTCTGTCAGGTAGAAAGTTTTAGTTCCAGAAGAAATGAACTTCTCATACACTGATATTCCTATTTTAGAAAAGTATATTTGCTTAAAATGTTTGATAGTCACTTTTATATCTAGCCATTCTGATAAGTATATAGTAGTAACTTGTGGAGCTTGTTTGTTTTGTTTTGCTGTGTATTGTTTGAGACTGTGTCTCCCTTTATAGCCTAGGCTGGCCTTGAACTCGCGATTCATTTATCCCTGTCCCCAGTGTGTGTACACTACTATGCCTATGTCCTAGATTGCATGAATTTTTTTAAGATTTATTTATTTATTTATTTATTTATTTATTTATTTATTTATTTATTTTGGAGAGAGACACAGAGAGAGACTGAGAGAGAGTGAGAGGGAGACAGATAGAGATGGGTGCGCCAACAGTCTCTCAGCTGCTGTGAACTAAATCCAGATGTGTGCTCCCCTTGTGGTCAAGTGCAGCATTGCGCCCTTGTATCACTTTGCATCTGGCTAAACGTGGGACCTGGAGATTGGAACCAGCGTTCTTAGGCTTAGGAGGCAGGTGCCTTAACTGCTAAGCCATCTCTCCAGCCCTTAAGATTTATTTTTATTTATTTATTTATTAGAGGAAGAGAGAGTGAGTGAGAATGGGTGTGCCAGGGCCTCTAGCCACTGCAAATGAACTCCAGATGCATGTGCCACTATGTGCATCTGGCTTACATGGGACCTACAGAATTGAACCTGGATCCTTAGGCTTCGCAAGCATGTGCCTTAACCGCTAAGCTATCTCTCCAGCCCACCCCCCCTTTTTGAGGTAGGGTCTCACTTGAGCCTAGGCTGACCTGGAATTCATAATAATGTGAAATATTATTGCAACCAAGATCCTTCATGGCACATATCTGCTGCCCTAGACTTGAGCAGTAAATGCAGACAATTGTATGTACTGGTCAGAAACTTGGTCATTTTTGCTTGGGCCCATTGTGTTACTATGTCTAAACCCTTTTGGATCCTGATTTTGATGTATTATTATAACAAATTATTTCTCTCAGGTTTATGTCACAGGCAGATTTGATCAGCACAGCCGTAGTGTCCTCACTAAAGTCTGGTTTGAAGATTATAGCACAAAGAGCAGGGCAGAGTCCTGGGACTGGTAGCTAGAGACTTTCTGGCAGCTAGCGTCACATGTTCTTTCTGTCCATGTGATGTTTTAACTGATATTTAAGAACCAAACCATGTTTATTTTCCCACTTAAGAACTAAGCATTTGCCTTCCTCAAAATAATTCTAGTTGAGCTAAAAAACATATAAATTGTTTTCAGTTTCTTTAGCTTGGGGGAGGGGAGGAGTAGCAGTTGGCATATAAAGAAATGGGTTTCATTGTGATACTTTTTATTATACTTTGTTCTTATTCACTACCACTTACTGCTATTACCTTTCCCCCATCCATTCTTGCTGGTCCCTTCTTTATGACCTAAATAGTTCCCCCTTCCACTTTCATGACATATATACCCTATCTTGTCTCTTTCCCTCTCTTTTTAGGCTTCATCCTCTCCTCTCAGAATCCCCTTTCTACTTTCTTGTCCATCTAGGTGACAACCTAGATACACACACACACACACACACACACACAGACACACACAGAGAGAGAGAGAGAGAGAGAGAGAGAGAGAGAGAGATATTAGATCTACATTCTGCATATGAGAGAAAATACAGCAACATTTATTTTTTCTGAGTTTGGATTATTGTGACAACATAATGATCTCCAATTCTATATATTTTCCTGATGATGTCATAATTTCAGTTTTCTTTCTGACTGAATAAAAGTCCATTGTGTATATATACCATGTTTTCTTTATCTATTCATCTGTTGATAGACATCTAGGCTGGTTTTATATCTTGGCTACAGTGAATAGTGCAGCAATAAACATAGATGTGCAAGTGTCCTTGTGGTATACTGAAATAGAATTGGTTTGACAACTTAGAATTGTTCTAGTGTATATCTGTAAGTGTGACAGCTGGATTATATGAAACCTCTGATTTTGGATTTTGAGGAATCTCCATACTGAATAACATAGTGGCTGTATTCATTTACATTCCCATTAGCAGTAGATAAAGTATGATCGTTCCCCACATCCTCCTCCCCAGAATTCATTGTCATTTTCTTAATAATAGCTATTCAAACTGGGATGAGATGAAATCTCAAAGCCATTTTAATTTGCATTTCCCTGATGACTAAGCATGTTTAACATGTTCTCAAATATCTATTGGTTATTTGTATTGTTTCCTTTGAGAACTGTCTATTCATTTCATTATCCCATGTGTTGGTTTGATAATTGATTTTTTGGTCTTTATGGAGGTCTTTACAGATTCTAGATATTAATCCCCTGTTGGGTGCATTATGGCCAACATTTTCTCCTATTCTTTTTTTTTATTTTTTTTTTTGTTTTTTAATTATTTATTTGAGAGCAACAGACAGGGAGAAAGAGGCAGATAAATAGAGAATAGGTGTGCCAGGACCTCCAGCCACTGCAAATGAACTCTAGATGCATGTGCCACCTTGTGCATCTGGCTTACGTGGGTCCTGGGGAATTGAGCCTCGAACCAGAGTCCTTAGGCTTCACAGGCAAGTACTTAACCACTAAACCATCTCTCCGGCTGATTTTCTCCTGTTCTGTAGGTTGTATCTTCACTCTCCTGATGGTTTCATGCAATTCCATTTGTCAGTCCCATGCTGTTATAAATCTTTTCAGAAAGTCCTTGCCTATTCTTATATTTTGAAGTATTTTGATTGTTTTCTTCTAGCAGTTTTAGGTTTAAGGTCTTAAGGTCTTGATCCATTTTGAAAGAATTTTTTTGCAGGAGGAGAAACAGTTGATCTAGCTTCATTGTTTTACATGTGGATATCTAGTTTTCCTGGCACAATTTGTTGAAGGGGGACATAAGTAGAATTGAGGATAGAAGTCATATAATCATCTCACTAGAAATAAAAGGCCTTTGGCAAAGTCCTAGTGGTCCTTAATGATAAACTTCTTCAGGAAACTGGGGCTAGCAAGAATAGACTTCTATATAATAAAGGCGATATGTGACAAATTTATAGCAAACACTATATTTAATGGGAGAAAACTGAGCATTTCCTCTAAAATGATGAGACAAGAAGCCCCACTTTTATTCAATATGTACTGAAAGTCTGCATACAAGCAGCAAGAGAAAGAAATAAAAGGTATACAAATCATAAAAGAAGTAGTCAAACCATCCCTATTAAAAGTGACATGGTCCTATCCATAAGACTTTAGTTCTAGACTCTAGACCAGAAAACTCTTAGATCTAATAAATACTTTCAGCATTGTGACTTTAGATCTGAAAACACTTTCAGCAATGTGGCAAAATACCAAATGCACACATAAATAACAATAGTTTTTCTATATGTCAATAACAGACTTGCCAAGAAAATAATCAGAAAAACTCTCATTAAAATGCCTTCAAAATACTCTAGAAATAAACTTAACCAAGTATGTGCAAAACCATACCATGGAACCTGAAAACACTGCAGAAATAAATTGAAGAAACCACTAGAAGAAAAGGAAAAGTCTCCCATCCTCAGAGGTTGGCAGAATTAATATTGTGAAAATGACATATTACCCAAAGTGATTGGTAGATTCCATGCAATCCCCATCAAAATTCCACTGACATTTTTCAGAGAGCTAGACGAAGAATCTTAAAGTGCATAGGTAATCACAAAAGACCTCAAAGAACCAAGCAGTCTTATGAAGCAAGAGCAGTGCTGGAGGTATCACAGTAATAGATCTCAAACTATACTACAAAGCCATAGTGATAAAAACAGCATGCTAATGACTCAAAAACATGCACATAGACCAAGAGAATAAAATAGTGGACCTAGAAATAAGTCCATACTGTGACCTAATTTTGACAAACATGCTAAAAACATACATCGAAGAAAAGAAAGTCTCTTTAACAACAACAACAAAATTATTTTTGTACCTTTATATGGTGTGCTCAAGTGTCACTGAGTTGTGAAAGATGATTATATTGATTTCAGGTAATGCTGAAATCAGGCTTAGATGGTCTTGGAAATCAAAGTGTCTTCATAAATATAAAATGCTTTGGAGTTGAAAAAAATTGACCATGTGTTAGGAAACTACCAAAGGAAGGAGAAAATAGAAGTAGACCTTCTTAAAATTCTAATTTTTTATATAGTAATCTGTATAATTTGGTTAAACTGAAATGCAGATTAGAAATCTGTAAGATCAAATTGTAGAGATGGGTTAGTGGTTAAGGCACTTATCTGCAAAGCCAAAGGACCTAGGTTCAATTCCCCAGGACTCATGTAAGCCAGATGCACAGGGTGGCACATGCATATGGAATTTATTTGCAGCAGCTGGAAGCCCTGGCACACCCTTTCTCTCTCTATCTGCCTCTCTCTCTCTCTCTAATAAATAAATAAATAAATAAATAAATAAATAAATAAATAAATAAATAAATATAAGATCATTTTCATTCCTTTTACTGACCTACTTTTCATTTAAAACTTCTGTGTCCATATCATTTTCTTAAATCTACTGTTCTATGCTTATTTTATTTTCTTTATCAAATGTAAAAGAAATAATAAAGTAAAAGAGTAAAAGAAATAATAGTGTGTTTTCTGCATGTGTGTGCAGTTTGTTTGTGGTATGGTGTGTGGTGCAGGCATGTATGTGTGCTGATATACATGCACCATGTGCATTCCACATGGAAGCCAGAGGAGAATGTCAGGCGTCCTTCTCCTGTTGTTCATCTGTGTGCTAACTGGAGACTGGGTTTCTACCTCAACCTAGAGCTGCTGTCCTTCAGAGAGCCACAGCAAGTTTCTCTGTTCCCCACACATGAGGATGGCTACATCTTGTTACATGGGTTCTGGGGAATTAAACTTGGCAGTTTCCAACCCTCAAAAAAGGTCTTTAAGCTTAAGCAGAAAGTGTTCTTAACCATGGAGCAATCTCCCCAGCCCATAGTGTTCATTTTCTAATTATCCCAGCATCTAAATTCAGTAATGTATATGAAAGTGTTTTCTAGACTATGAAAAGCTGCATAGGTATATAGCACTGTTATGACTGTATACTTTGTCAGAAAACTAAGCGGAACAATTTGCTCCTTAGGGCTGGCTACTAACATAAAAGAACTCAAAGTATGTAGTAGCAATGCAGAAGAATGCTTTGCAGTGCTGATTTCTGGACAGAGCATATCTGTTGCATTCATGACTTCATAGTTGCTGTCATTATCTGCACATGACATGCACAGCACGGGACCCATCAACATTCTGACATGAATGGTAGAAGAAGACCAAAAATAAATGAATAGATAGATAGATGATAGATAGATAGATAGATAGATAGATAGATAGATAGATAGATAGATAGACAGACAGACATCAAAATAGAAGAGATACTATTTAGAAAGAAGAAGGGATTCATTGGAAGGGGGACAGGGAAAGAGGAACAAGAGGTAATAGACGGGGATTATGATCAAATACATTATGTATATGTTTGAAAACTGTCAATAAAAGTTTAAAAACATGTATTAATGAAAGCATCTACTTCACATTTGGGAGCTGCTTACTAAAATTAACTAGAAAATAAAGGTTTTTTTTTTTTTTTTTTTTTTTTTAGCTAAAACCAAGTACAGTAAATTCTCAAGTTCCTCAAATGGAATTTTACAGAAATATTTATATAATCCACAGCTAAGATGAATTTTCTAAAAATTCCCCATAAGGTGAGATCACATATACCATGTCTCAGTACAGAAGGATTTTTTTTTTCCATTCAGTTATGTGTCTATAAATAAATCTAGTTTTGTTTTAAAATCTGCTGTTTCCTCTTTACATAAGCACTTCTCATTAGTTCTGGTGAAAACATTCCAACAAAATAAGATTAAACTGTCCCTTTTTCCACTGGAAGGAGGTCTATTTGCAGTTACCCCAGAGCAAAGTAACAGCTAAGAGGTAAGTTGCACACAGGCCTGTGTATGGTTTAGATGGTCAGGATGTTTGGCGTTCTTTCGGTTTGGATGCCGCTGTCTGCCTTCAGTCATTCCCTCCCTCCCCAGCTCTCCTTAGGGCTTAAAGCTGCTGGCTTGGTACTTACATTTCCTGGAATCAGGGTCACCTGTCAGTAAAAGATACTGGCTAGCTAGGGAGTGGTACCTCAGAGAGATTCAGTATACTTGTACAGGGAAGAGGCACCTTGTCTCATTGTCTGTATTGCTGTGTCGCCCATAGTGCATCAATACAGTTTCCATTTCTGTATTGTTTGCAATTTATTAAAGACAAATCAAAGTGTGGTTTCCTATAAAATAAAAGCACCTTGTTTGAAGTGAAAGGCAGAGATCTTGATAGGTAAAACACTGGAGATTTTTCCTTCTGGGAGAAATGTCTTATTTTAACCAAGCACCTGCAATGAACAATAATTTTGGTCAAAATTAAAGCTAAGAAAAGGTGTTGTTTTTCTCTTAACTAAGATATCTGATACATTGTCTTATGAAGCTAATTAAGAAATAAAGGAGCTGCAGTCTTTGAGTCAAATCAATCAGATTGCAAGAGATTGACAGAATGTAGCTAAGAGATGCACAGAGCAAAGAGAAAAAGTTCTTGTTGAATAACACTTGTCAGAGGAGAAACAGATGATATGTTTTCTTTATTGCATTTAAAAAATTAATTATTGCCAATGGAAGCTTGTTTGTGCTGGTAATTAGCTAGCAGTGCGACTTGGCATTATTCCATTGTATTGTTCAGCATCTGAAAGGAAGTGCAACTTGAGGAGCCTGGGTTCTGGTCAGGTTGGGTAGGCCACAGTGAGTGCTTTGATCTTGCTCTACTTCAGAGTTCTCAGCTGTGAAGTGGGGATGGGTTCAAATGGTAACCAAGGAATCATCTATCCTTAGGTCGAGGGTGTCTTCCTCCCTCCCCCTCTTCCTTCTTTGTTTTGTTTGCAATACCATGGCTTATTGCTAAGGTTTGTGTCTTTATTAAACAAACAAAATTCTTGGGTTAAGGCCACAATTTAGAACAAAATATAGCCAACATAATATTTAGAAAAACGTACATTGAAGTCTTGAAACTTAGGTACAAAATGACCCACACATTTCTTAGCACATGTCTTTTAGAAATCAGGATATTTAACTGATTTTTTTAGACAACTCCTGCAAAAGTAATATTGAATATACGCCTTTTGACTTGTGGAAGTAGAAAAGTAATGAATTTATTTTTTGCATTATCTGGAAGACAAAGCAATTTTGCCAGAATATCCTGGTTTTCTGCTTAAGAGTAAATGGACCAATTTTTAAAATATATTTTTTTTAAATTTATTTGAGAGGGAAAGAGGAAGAGAGAGAGAGGTTTCCAGCCCTGAGCTCATTTTTTGTACGTGGTTTTGCTACCCCCACAATGCATGACCCACATTCCCCATTGATGAGAGACCCTTTGGAAGAGGGAGGACAGGGAGGAAGAAATGGAGTCACCATTATTAATGTAAAATTAGAATAATATAAATAAATAAAATATTAAAATAAAAAAGAAATCTCTATTCATGATCTTTATAATATGAATTTATAAGCGTACAAGGCACAGAATATTTCTAATATTTTACCCTTTTAGAACATTGAAAAATTGTAATAGAAGTAGGGACAAAAAAGTAACTCATATTTTAAGGAAATATTTTTTATGAATGACCTGATTTTGTGTCTATAATCAACCCAAATTTATATTCATGAGAGTGGAAAGCAAGCCTCTTTGTACTTACAGCACACACAAAGCATCTATTAACCAGTCCCCAAAAGCAGAGCTGTCATCTCAACTCTTATGTAAACTGACTTCAGACCTGTGATAATTTCTTAATTTGCCTTTGAATCTCCTGGAATGACAAAACAGTGACATAAGTTTGGACCAAACAAAAAGTCTGCTGGATTGTTACAATGTAATAGAATCAGCTTCATATCAAATGTCCCATCTCATCTGTTCTCATCTTTGACTGAAGGCTATTTTAGCTCAGAGGAAATGATCTTGAATTTAAGTTGTAACAACTTCTCATGTTGTTATATTGCTACTCTATATTTATATTATAAATGTTAATATTATGCAAAGAGAAAAAGACATTCCTTAAAATTCTTTAAGGAATATTTGCTTAGAATCTTATATGTTGGTAGCTCTATTAGAAGTAACTGGAAAACTGAAAATTTTCAAAAAATATTATGTACTTGATTTGGAAGGCTGAAAAGGTCAGGACCCATGTTGACTTGTGCTGGTCTGGAGTCATGAAATTGTAGACAGACATAAGGCTAAGAAGATCCAAACTCCAGGATTTCTTCAAATCATTAACCCCAAAGTCTCATGGAAATCTTCCTTCAAAGTAAGCCCTGGCTGTGGCTTTGCACATTGGGGTTCTCGTGTTTGGTAGCGTGATCCAGCTGTTGGAGTGTAGCTCTTCCCAGTGACTGTCATCTATGTCTTCTACTGATGCCACATTGAGGGCCATGAGGTTTCTGAACATAGGCTGTCTGTCACTTCCTCTTTATTTCTTGTTATATCTAGGTTTGTTTAGGGAGACAAAAAAAATGTGGTGTAGTGGAAAGCAGATAAGACTTGAATAATACTAGCCCAGTTTTGAATCCAGCTTTACCACATGTAATCTTATATAACTTACTTAACATCTGTTAGCTTTGGTTTTCTCATCTGTAAAACAGAAATAGAATGCTTATTTTTATAAGGCTGTCATGAACATAAAATGAGATTTTAAGATATGAAATGCTAAGGCAGAGCCTGGAGCATAGTAAGTGCTCTAAAGTGATGGGTGGTGTCTGTGCTGCTCTGGGCCCACAGTAAAGACACATTAATCTATTGTCATATAGCTGTGAATAGGACCCTGTATATCTGCTACAGCAAAAGGACAGTCATTTTGGATCCTTTCTGAAATGAGTTAACTATCACTTATGCTTTCCATTTATTCATACAGAATCCTGATTCCCTCAGAATCTACTTTGAAAAGTCAGTCTTAGAAAGAGATTTTCCTGTTCTCCAATGGATTTTTTGGTGATGGTGATCATAAATTTATATCTGTACCATCCAGCAGTACCTGTGATCATTGAGAACTTACCCAGTGATTATTTTACCTGAGGAGTCACGTTCTGCATTTTAACTAGATGAACTTCAAATAGTCACAATTAGACAAAGATAGTCAGAATTTTATTTATTTATTTATTTATTTATTTATTTATTTATTTATTTATTTATATACTTTTATTTATCTGTCTACCTATACATTTATTTATGTATGCATGTACATGTGTGTGTATGTATGTATGATGTATGTATGTATGTATGTATGTATGTATGTGCAGATATATATATACATATGTGGAGATCTGAGGACAACCTCAGGGTATTTGTCCTTTTCTTCCAATTTGCTTGAGACAGGATGTAATAGATAGCTCCTTGTTGCTGGGATGAATATCCAAGCCAGGCACACTTCAGGGCAGGAAGGGATTTATTTCAACCTTACAGATCCAGAGGACATTCCATCTATGGCAGAAGAAGCTGGCTCCCGTTCGTAAATACAAGCAGAGAGAAGAACCACCACCATCAGCCAGCAAGGAGGACCCCCCACAGAGCTCAAACCTCCATGCACACCTTTGGGCTGGAATTCAGGCTCATCCCCAGTGACACCTACTCTGTTCAGGCGCTGGAGACCCAAGTTACAAGCTTTAATAAAACACCTCTTGAATGCTGGGATTATAAGCATGTTCCCCCATACCCAGCTGAAAAATGATGTTTAAGTCACTAAATGGTAGCAGGCTGTCTACATGCTTCTTTTCCTTCCTAGGCACAATAATCCTGTAGATTTAAGGTGAAGTATAGTTTTTCAAATGGCTTTTGGATATATTTTTCTTAGAAAGTCAGGAGGAATATATAGTCTTTTAATAAAACTGTTTGGAGCCAGGAATGGTAGTGCATGCCTTTAATCCCAGCACTCGGGAGGCAGAGGTAAGAGGATCACCATGAGTTCAAGGCCACCCTGCAACTACATAGTGAGTTCCAGGTCAACCTGGACTAGAGTGAAACCCTACCTCGAAAAACAAAAACAAAAACAAAAAAAGAAAGAAAGAAAAAAAAAAAAGGGGGATTTTAGTTTATAATTTAAAAAAATTATCCAGAGTCTGGAGGGATTGCTTAGTGGTTAGGCACTTGCCTGCAAAGCCAAAGGACCCAGGTTCAATTCCCCAGGACCCATGTAAACCAGATGCACAAGGTGGCACATGCATCTGCAGTTTGTTTGCTGTGTCTAGAGGCCCTGGCATGCCCATTCTTTGTCTATCTCTCTGCCTATTTCTCTCTCCCTCTTTCTCAAATAAATAAAAATAAAGCTAGTTTGAAAAAATTATCCATAGTACAGCATGTTTCTTTTAAGGTGCAGGAGTGTGAGATTAATTTTAATTAATTCCAGAAATATCAAAGAGGATAAGATTAAGAAGAACTAAAAGGGGCTGGGGAGATGGCTCAGCATATGAAGTACTTATCACACAAGCATGAATACCCCAACTTTTGAACTTCATCACCCAAATAAAAATCTGGAAGCTATGGAAGGTGTTTATATTCCCAGTCATGCCTGTGGCCTAGAAGGGAGACCCGACAGGAGAATTTACTGCAAGCATAGGGGCCAGCAAGCCAAGCCCCACCCCCCACAAAATAAACAGTGGTGGGACTTGAGATATGACTCAGTGGCTTTGCCTGCAAAGCCTAACAGCCTGAATTTAATTCCCCAGTACCCACATAAAGCCAGATGCACAAAGTAGCACATGTATCTAGAGTTCATTTGAAGTGGCAGGAGGCCCTGGCATGCCCATTCTCTCTCTTGCTGCCGGGCATGGTGGCACATGTCTTTAATCCCAGCACCCAGAAGACAGCCTTAGGAGGATCTCTGTGAGTTCCAGTCCAGCTTGAGATTATGTAATGAATGCCAGGTCAGCCTGGGCTAGAGTGAGACCCTATCTCAAAGAATAAAATAAAATAAAATAAAATAAAATAAAATATAATATAATATAATATAATATAATATAATATAATTTAAAAGGCAGTGATGAACAAGTTGAGACTGTGCCTCAAAGGAGTTAGGCAAGGACAGACACTCCAAAGTTTTCCCCTGACTTCCACCCATGTGCACCTTGGCATTCATGTGCCTGAACTCACACACACACCTGCACCCACATCAGACAGACACATACATACACAACACCCCCCTCCCAGAAAAAAACACTAGAAAATAAGAGTGTGTCTTATCCTATAAGAATTAAGGTTCTTTCATGAAATGCTTACTATATTCATATGTATTTGTGAAAGCGTGTGTGTGGTGTGACTTGAAACCAAATTAATTTCTACTGGTAAAAGTCTTCAAAAAATTTTTTTGAAAGTTACTGCATGATTTACAGAGTGGTGCAATAGAGGCAGTGATGTCGGGGTTTTTTTTCAAGCCTGGTGTGCCTCTTTGGACAGTTATCAAATGTTTCTGATCTGTGATCCAGAGATACCTGCCATGTGCTTCATACAGTTGTTTCAAAGATCAATTGATGGGCTGGAGAGGGTTCAGTGGTTAAGGTGCTTGCCTGTGAAGCCTAAAGACCCAGGTTCGATTTCCCAGTACCCATATAAGCCAGATGCACAAGGTGGCTCATGTGTCTAGAGTTCATTTGCAGTGGCTAGAGGCCCTGGAATGCTTGTTCTCTCTCTTTCTCTCTCTCCCTTACTCTTTTACACTCAAATAAATAAATAAAATACATAAAAGTTTAAATTTAAAAAAAAAAAAGATCAGCAACTCCACTGAGGAGGGCCTCTAGCAGAATGGAGGCGGGGGAGGGAAAACATGGTACCAACATATGATGTATCCATACAAAGTACGTTCTTAATAAAAAAATAAAATAAAATAAAATAAAAAGATCAAATGGAATTCCAAGGTGATATATAGTTGTAACACTCCTTATTCTTTTAAAGTCAACAGTTTTATATTGACAAGTCTCAGAGGCTCTCACAAGCAGCCACGTATCCACATGTACTGTGCTTGTCAGAGCAGGACAGTTGCCTCTTGGCTGAGCTAAATTGCATCAGTGTCTCTGTTTCAGACTGTGGGGTCATGGCTCTTGTGGGCTGTGGTTTGGCTTGGATTCCTTTCCACATGTATTCTTCATGTGGTCCAGATTGATAGGCAAGCCGTTCTTCACATGGAGAATCACCAGAGCATGAAGGTAAAGCCAAACTGCTTCAACTTATTTTATGCCTGTGAAAATTACATTGGCCAAGTGAAGTCCTGGTTAAGCCCAAAGTCATTGAGAAGAATAGTATATTCCACTTTCAGTGGAAGGGAAATAGTGGTACCCACTGAACAATCTCAATTATCATATTATCCCAAACTCACTACATCTGTGCTTTCTTTTCTTTTTTTTTTAACTTTTTATTGACAGTTTCTATTAGTATAGATAATAAAACATGATAATTCCCTCCCCACCCTTATTCTCCCCCTCAAAAATCCACCCTCCATCAAGTCCCCCTCCCCCTTCCAATTAGTCTCCTTTTCTTTGATGTCATCATCATTTCCTCCTATTATGAAGGTCTCCTGTAAGTAGTGTCAGGTACTGTGAGGTCATGAATATCAAGGCCATTTTGCATCTGGAAGATTACATTGTAAGCAATCTTACCCTTCATTTGGTTCTTACATTCTTTCCACTGTACTTTATTTTTGAAAATTAAAGTACATACTACAAGAATTATTATTTGAGGAAAGTATATGACATAAGTCATAGACAAGCAGGGAGAAAATGAAAAAGAAACTTGCTATGTTTTAATTAGGTTATCCCAAAAGTTTATGTTTTGGAGTCTTAATTCTCCATGTGGCAGTGTTGTAAGGTAGGACTCAGTGGAGGTCTTGGGGCAGAGTTCTCATAAACATATTAATACCTTCTTTAATTCTTGCTTTCGTGGGACTGGACTTTTTACTGAAAGAAAGGACTATTGCCAAGCATGGCTGCTCCTTACATTCCTTGTCTTCTGTATGCCTTTGTTTGCTCTGCCACTTTCTGTCATACAAGACACTTTTTCTTTTACACAGCCCAAGACCCTGACCAGACACAGCTGCCCTGGTGTGAATTTCTCAGATTCCATAACCATGACCCAAAATGAAGTCAGTTATTCCATTTTAGCAATAGAAAGCAGACTAGGACAAACCTGGAGGAACTGGGGCAACATATAATGAGTAGAAGAGAACATCAGAAGTACTGTATTTTCAGGATCTGAGAACATGGTGCAGCAGTTAAAGGTACTTGCTTGTTAAGCCTGCTGGCCCAGGTTCAGTTCCCCAGTACTCACAGAAAGCCAGATGTATAAAGTCATGCATGCATCTGGTTAGCAGCAGCAAGATGCCCTAGCATGTCCATGCTCTCTCTTCTTCTCTCTCTCTCAAATAAATTTTTCTTACAAATAATTACTATGTTTTCAAATAGAGATAAAATATTCCATCCATAAAGTAAAAACAGTATATTAAGTAGAAGAATTAAGGAAAATAAGAATGGGCTAGGGGTGCAGCTGAGTGGATAGAGTGCTATGTACATGCATGAAGCCCTAGGGACATTCCTCAGTACTGAGTAAACTCTGAGTGGTGGTGCACACCTGCAATCCCAGCCCTTGGGAGATAGAGGCAGGAGGATCAAAAGATCAAGGGCATCATGAGATACATAGTGAGTTCCCAGCTAACCTGGTGACCCTGTTGAAAGAAAAGAGAGAGGAGAGAGAGAAAGAGAAAGAAGAAAAGGAAGAAGAAGAGAAAATACGAAGGAAGAAAGAAAGGGACAAAATAAAGGAAAAGTACTTAGAAATTCAATTAGGTTTGGAAGGGAACATAATTCTAGAATTCAGAGTCTAGATAGAAAATATAACTAAGTTAGGTAATCAATCCGGTGGGCCAGAAACAAACATCCAGACCAAAAAGGGCCACTGAAAACAAGCACACAAAGAATGAAAACCTATTTCAAGGTCAAGCATTGTAAACTTTCAAAACAACTTGGGGAAAGAGATAATTATTAAAGTTTCCAGAAAAAGAAAAGGCAAATCACTGACCAGGTATCAGGAATCAGAATGACTATTCAAATGTGATATTAGAATCGTGAAGTCCATGGAGTATTTACTTAAAAATCTTAAGTGAAAATTAAGTTCAAAATACAATTTTATACCCAGCCAAGCTACTGAGTTCATCTATAGGATAACAGCATTTTAAGATAAGCAAAACACAAGTTTGTATTTTATCTACCCTTTCTTATGAAAGCTCCCCAAGTTATGTGTTTCAACCAAAAACAAACAACAGAAAAAGTAAACAGAAATAGGATGACTTGTAACCCAGAAAACAAGGAACTTTGAAGGAGCTTTAGGGAAGGCTTGACACAAGAGAGATCAAATAGGGCAGAAGGGAGAACCAAGAGTTTATCCTGGGGGTAGGGGACTTAAAGGCATTTATACTTCCATGTTTAATTATTTGACAGAAATATTATTGGTGAGCATTTGATAATTGATAATTTGATAATTGCATTTGAGTGCTTATAGAAAAATGTCAGTTACTTAAGAAAATATTAAAAAATAGGCAACCAGAGCAGTGGTACATGCGTATATTTCTAGTTACTGAGAAGTTTGAAAGTAAGGAATCATTGTATCTAAGAATTTGAGATCAGATTGGGCAATATTGCAAAGACACCTACCTCAAAAAAAGAAGCAAACAACCACTCACAAAAAATCCCCCAGATAATTATAAAATAATATTAAAAATAAATAATGGAATCATTGATAAGAAAATTAATTTAAAGAAATTAATGCTATGTCAATAAAGTTAAAATTTTCCACATTCATAATGCAAATGAACTACTAATGGCTTAACCAAGATTATTATATAAGAAAATGAGTTGAATATATGAAGTAATACTAAGGCTGATCTAGAACTCCTGGCCTCAAGTGATCCTCTTGCTTCAGCCTACTAAGTAGTTGAGACTATAGCTTTTTATCTTAACACAGAAAGGTGATAGTCAATGTCTGTGGTTGTATAAATGTATGGCCCCATAGACTCAGTTGTTTTATTAAGATTAAAGTTGTAAGTTGGGCCTCTGGACATCTGGCTGCAGGAGGTGTCACTGGGGGTGGATCCTGGAATCCATCTCAAAGGAGTGGGGAGAGGAATCTGAGCTCTGGTGGTTCAGTTCTTGCTTGCTGTTTGGTGGTTTCTCTATGCTTGGATGTGTGAAAGGGAGCCAGCTTCTGCCACCATTGATGGAACTTCCTCTAGATCTGCAAGCCTGAAATAAACCTGTTCCTTCCCATAAACTGTATATGGTAGGATGTTTGTCCCAGCACTGTGGAGCTGTTTACAATAAGGTCTTATATTGCAAAATCAAGAAATAACAGTATGGCATATGAAGTTAGAATATAAGAAGAGTTGATAACATGGTATTTGGTATTACCTAACAGTTGAGTACTAGTTGACTTGAGTAACTATATTGATAAGAAAATGTAATCAAGAATAGTGTTACATATGTCTATGAGTAAGAAATATATATTTCTGCCTTTTTCATGTCCCATTACTACTACTATTCCCTGAGGTAATTGTACCAGCTCTTACCTTTTGTTCTAGTGATATATTTTATTTTACTTTATTTATTTGATTCTTGGACAGTACCTTTACCAGTGAGCTTCACTCCCAGCCCCTGCATTCCTGGTTTGAGGTCTGTATTTGGTGAGGTGTAAAGTTATGTGGCCCTGCCTTTTACCCAGCTGGCCTAGAGATGGCTGCATCAAACTACATTGTAGACATCAGCTTAATAGTGTACTTTGAGAGGAATGTACATTTGGCCTATGACAGTCATTGGTCTTTCATCCCTGAGCCAGAACTGTGCAGCCAGAAAGCAGCCCTGACCTACTTGGGTGAGGCAAAGGGTTATGCTGCCAGTGGGAGCATGGCATTCTGGCAAGAGATTTCTACTCTGACTGCTGGAGTTGGTGCCATGGCAGATTTCCTGATGCAGGGAGTTAAGTGCTGAGCCCTGATCCAGCTGGGGATTAGTTGTTGGTTTTGATGGTCGGCACCAATGAGCTCTGCTGCTGGCACAGGTGATCAGAAGCAGCCAGTGATTTTCCATCTTCCCAGAACAAATGGATTTTGCATTTTGAAATTACAATTGATAAAGTTTTATTCAGCTTGTTCCAAGCTACTGCTTTTATGGAAAAGGGGAATTTGCATTAAATTCAATCAACAACTCTTTCTTTTATTGTTTTATGGTGCTGGGGATAAGAACCCAGGGCCTCACACATGCTATGCGAGGCCACTGATATACCACTGAGCTGCGTGCTCAGCCCTAAATGGAAATGCTTTTAGGAATAGTTGTAGGTCCCTAGATGGGAATGCTTTTAGGAATAGTTGTAGGTCCTTAGGCAGGTCATTTTTTGCTACTTTCATTTTGCTTCTCTTAAAAGATTTTTTTTTAATTGGGAGCCACCAGTGATAATAATGAGGCCTTTTCCTCCACTCTTACTGAGTGCTGGGTACTCTGAGAAGAGCTTATAACCCATGCATCTTCAGCATTCTCCAGAGCTTGCCACAGCCATTACTTCCACTGTAGGCTGAAGAAGTGCGTTTATCAGAGAACAAACATGTGGTTTGGGTGTTTCTGAGTTGCAGTCCTTTCACTTAATATGATTCTTTTGAGGCTCATCCATTGCATAATTTCATTTTCCCAAGCTGCTGAAGGGAATTTAGTCTGTAATATTTATAAGTATGTACACGTATATGTATGTAGAAGGCAATGTGGACAAACTGATAGAAGTAGAACTGTAATCAAAAGCAAACATAAAGAACAGAAGGGGGAAGATGAGGGGATTGAATTAGGGGAGAGGAGGGTTGGAAATGTGAGGGGGGCCAGAAATCAACAAGAACAAATTGTATGTGAAAATGCCAGAATGAATGATACCTAAATCTCCTTATGACAACTAGATATCTCTGTATGTTAACACACAAAAATTAATTCAAACAAAAGAAAGCTCAAGGTCATAGGGGATGAATAAGCCTGGGGTGGTAATTTTTGTGGGCTCCTAGTTCTTAACATGTTTGACCTACTTTCAGTACAGCCTCTGACCTTTTAACCTTAGAGCACAGGCGAGCAGGTGGGGCAGACTTAAAACTTAGTTCCCAATGTATGGTATTACTACTTCTGAATAGTGACTGTAACAATTATTGTATCGAATCTGCTGAAGGAAATTTGGAATATCGTGTTTTCTTTCTCCCATTCTATCCTGTCCTCTCAATTCAATATTCTGTGATCATCTTTGGTCTCTTGATACATCTTTTAGTCCATTAAATTCCCATTTTCTCTTTATATTTCTGTGTTTGGTCTCTCTACTCCTGTCTGGAATCCTGCAGCTATCTTTTCACGGTTTCCCATCTGCCATTTCTTGTCACTTAGAATTGATCATCCACATTGATCTAGCTTTTAGAAACTCACTCCCTCTCACATTGCACGTCACTTAAGCCATTAATCTGCATTTCCAGGTCTCCCAAAACATGATATAATCTACTCTCTATGCCCTATGAGTTTTTGTGGCTTCACATTCTTTCTTACTTTGCTTGCCCATGGTAATTTATCCCTCCTGCTTTTGAGGCATGTATTTTCTTTACAACTCATTACTTGTTTTTAATATGCCTTGTATTTGGATAGCCTGTGTGTGTGTGTGTCTCATTTATCCAGATGAGGTTTATCCAGCTCCTGAGTGTAAAGATGGGAATGGAGTTGATCTTATTTAGCAGAGTCTTATAAATAGCACTATGTAAATAATAATAATAATTTGAGTGAGTTCTTGAAGTTTTAATTTCTATCCTGTGGGCTGAAGATGTGGCTCATTTGGTAGAGTGCTTGTCTAGAATGCATGAAGTTCTGGGATTGATCCCTAGCACTACATAAATCAGATGCATTGGTATATGCTTGTAATCTCAACACTCAGGAGGTGGGGCAGGAAGATCAAGAGTTCAAGATCATCTTCAGCTACATAGGCAGTTCAAGGTCAGACTGAACTACAAAACCCATCTCAAAAAAAATTCCAGTTCTGGGCCAAGTGTGGTGGTGCACGCCTTTAATCCCAG
Organism: Orientallactaga sibirica; assembly: GCA_036365145.1. Lineage (NCBI taxonomy): Eukaryota > Metazoa > Chordata > Mammalia > Rodentia > Dipodidae > Orientallactaga > Orientallactaga sibirica. The sequence goes on along the minus strand of JAEOAD010000035.1, from coordinate 14,244,272 downwards.
CGCTCAGGAGGCAGGGGTAGGAGGATTGCCGTGAGTTTGAGGCCATCCTGAGACTTTATAGTGTATTCCAGGTCAGCCCGAGCTGGAGTGAGACCCTACGTCAAAACCAAAAAAAAAAAAAAAAAAGAGAGAGAGAGAGAAAAACATTCCAGTTCTATGATTTTTTTTAATTTCATGACTGTCAGACAAATAAAACTTAATAGGATTTTCTGTTAGGTTTTCATCCTTAATTATATTTAACTGTGAGATTGGAAATATTAGTGTAACTTTAATAGCTAAAAGTAGTTGAAAGAGAGGCGGGCATGGTGGCATATATCTTTAATCCCAGCATTGGGAACACGGATGTAGGAGGATCACTGTGAGTTTGAAACTACCCTAGGATGCCAGAGTGAGTTCCAGGTCAGCCTGGGCTAGAGCGAGAAACTACCTTAAAAAAAAAAAAAAAAAAAAAATAGATAGATAGATAAATAAAACTAAAAAAAAAATAGTTGAACTAAATCAAATTTCATTTAATATTCCAGTATGAATATATGGAAATCTACTCTGAATGATGACCTGTCTATTGTCATATGAATTTTTAAGAAATAAAATGGTTCTTGGGAAATTGTTACATTATTTTATTATATTATTAGCAATCTATAATTTTGATGGGGATAAACTTAATATAGTGTTATGAATATAAGACAAAAATATAAATGATTCCTTTGCTTTACCTTAGATGATATATGAAATATAGTCAGAAATATTTAAATTTCAAAATGGGAATTTCAAAATATATTTAAATGCTGAGTTTGAAATTGCCTGCTTGGACATGGTTTCATTTTCTAACCCACACTGAATTTTTATGTATCAAATGCTTCTGCTTTCTGTGTATGAACTTGAAAATATTGCTTCTTGTTTTGTTTGTTTTCATAGTCTAAATATTTTTTAAATGTTTAACTCTTAGATTTTTTTTTGCTTAGTTTTATTTTCTATCATATTACTTTAATACATAAACTTTCTAAAATAAATTCTATGTAAGTTCACTTTGCTTTGAAATTATTTGAGTTTCAGTAACATAAGGATAATTTCATCCTTAAACATATCAATAAACTATCAGAGATTCTCATATATTTATATTTAATAATCTTAGTGTGCTCTCATTATCTTTTAAAAATAACACACTCTTAGTCTAAAGGTTCTCAGGCTGTATTTTTTCCTAAATTAGTTTTTTTCAAATAATTTTCAGTATTATATGATACCTTATTTTATAGCTCACATTTTTCTAAAAGCTGTCTTAAGTTGTGTTAACCTTTGTTTTGGTATTTGTGGCATTCAAATGGAACCATAAATCTATAATTCAGAGTAAAACGTCACATTTTTGATGAACACCACTGCATGAATCTGATGCAATCTCTTAATCAACAGTGTTACATTTTAAAGTGTTACATTTTAAGTTTTGATGAATTTTTAAAGGGAACAAGCCTTAGAATGAAAGCAGATTTTAATTCTTTTTGCTTCTCTCATTTATTAATTGTTCATTTTTTTAAAATCTGACTTCATCTTACAAACTAGAGAAACCTCATGAACGTATATCCGTGATATGCTGCTTCCCTTGTTCGTGAAACAGAAGCCAGCTCTAATTTTCTAATAATTTTTCATTTTGTATTAAAATTCATGGCAAAAATAAAAGGGATCTAATTTTGAATTCAAGTGTATGCATTTGTTATGAATGTCTTTCCTCCTTCTGTTTCCCAAAGGAAATAAAGAAGTTGCGACTAGAGCTGGGCGAAAGCAAGCAGCATGTGGAACAGGAGCAGCAGAAGGCGGCGCGGGCCAGAGAGGAGTGCCTGCAAGTCACAGAGCTGCTGGGAGCGTCCGAGCGCCAACTGCACCTCACCAGGTACCCCTAATCCCGTTATGCATCCAGCACCCAGTTCACCCCATGGATGGCTGCCACAGGCTTCCAAACAGTTGTTAGTGTTAGACTTAGTCATTCAATTCACACACAGCTTTCAGGCATATTACGAAAAGTGGAGATGTGGCAAGCAAAACACCCAGACATGTGAATGATGAGTGTGGCAGGGAATTGCTGATATATTACAAAACCGTTTGTCTGCAGTGCTTAAATATTTAGGTGATTCTTTATCAATATAAGCAAAATGACATATTTCTCCCACTACCACTGCTACCTCTTCTGTTAAATCTGTGTGTAATAAGTCTATTGAAATGAAGAATCTGAGGAATATATTTAGGAAAAAATCAGATACTGTCAGAAGTGAAAGAGACAAAAGTAAAAGAAATGCTAAGCTACAGATTGAAATGGAGCAGATACAAAATAAGGCATCTGTATCCTAACGATGTGTAAAATTTAGACATAAAGTTGATTGGCACTCCTCATATTGACTCATTGTTATAGACATGTTTACTTCAGCAAAGCTTCAGATAGGTGATGTGACCATCATTGCTGTGAACTTAAGTAAGCACATTGCTCAGCTGTGGATTAAAGCATTGCAAATTCACTGAATTAGAAACACACAAATACATACATATGTAAATATATACAGGCATAGAAAAATTTAAATAGAGACAGTAGATATTTCATTTTACCACTTTGTTGTTTCTTCTCACTTTGAGTATTAGTACAGCTTTTCAGTTTTCATATCAAGCCTTTGAGTTTATTCAGTTCTTAGAGTTTTTTGGTTTTTAGATTGAATTTTGTCTAAATACACATGCAAGTTTATGATATTTGATTTAGTTCATAAAATAGAAAAACACTGGTCTTCCAATTATAGTACGATGTTGAATTAAACTAAGAAAGGGGACTGATCCCTTTTACATTAAATATGACAATGTAATTCCAAGCACGGTATGATGACAGATGGAGAAAGGCTCCACTTGAACAGCCTGCATTTGGAGAAAAAAATATTCTAGAGGTTGGTGAACCTCCCAAAGTTTTGGGTTAGTGTTAAGATGCCTCTAGTTCTGTTAAAATCAAACTTTGCTGAAAACATTTTGTTATGATAATACTCCAAATGGTTTGACACCTTCCTGTTTAATCAGTGAAAGAGAAAGGAAAGAGCAAAAAGAAAAAAGAAATCATTTGTAAATGTATGATATCTGTAAAAGTCCCATCAAACAAAATACTTACAAGAAAAAAATTGTTTAATACTATAGAATGATAGCTGCTTTTTTTTAATGCCTACTTAAAGTGTTTTTGTGGAACTGAGAACATACTCTCAATATAGTGCTTGTGGCCATTTAGTCCCTGAAATTATATAACGTAACTTCATCATGATAATGTCACTAGTTTTTCTTTTCTGTCAGACTTCTATTGAAAGAATCAACCATTTGTGTGCCAAGCGCGACTAACCACAGAAATGGGACAGCTTTTAATGTCATGGTGTGGCTAAGATTCAGTAAATAAGTATTAATGTTGCGTTTGCCCCTTTTTCAATGAGGTCTTGTTCAGAGTTAATTTCTGCAGTCAGATCCATAGAGTCTCCCTGGCAGTGTCAATTTGTACTGTTGACAAGATTGGTTTCTTGCAAGTAGTGCATATTAAGATGCAGCAACTGCTGGAGATGGACAAGTGGTAACTAATTCTTTTGTTCCTACGAAAAAACTGCTGTGCTTGCTTCCCTAGAAAGTGTTCTTCTGTTGAGCTGTACTTACAAATTTTATAAGAAATCAAGACTAGTCTTATAGGAAATAAAATTTAATAACTGATTTTTAAGTGTAGTACTTATATAAGCATTTTATGCTTAGTTTGTATTCATGTGTTACAAAATCCACATTTATTAATTTAAAGATGACAATTAAAAATTCAAGGAATCATACCTATCTCTCCCTTACGCTGAAAATATGCCTTGATTATTATAGTAAATGTTTCTAATATACTTTGTTTTGAGTTTCTACAGCCCTTGCCACTCTTCACTTATTCAGCATTCCCAGGTGTGTGCCTGCATCTTTCTTGTTCAGTGTAGATCAGCTGAAGCACACAATTCCTGTACAAACAGCACCTCTCTGTTCAGTCTCAAATGTCATAAGTGACACATTCCAAACAAAGTTTAAAATTCAACATAAAAACCATGTCAGAAGGGAATGATGAACTAAGGAGCCACATCTTTAGAGGCAACAAAGTTAAAAATTGTAGAAGCAAGGCCAGGCGTGGTGGCGCACGCCTTTAATCCCAGCACTCGGGAGGCAGAGGTAGGAGGATCGCCATGAGTTCAAGGCCACCCTGAGACTACATAGGTAATTCCAGATCAGCCTGGGCCAGAATGAGACCCTACCTCAAAAAAAAAAAAAAAAAAAAAAAAAAAAAAAATTGTAGAAGCAATCTGTAGGAGACTCTGAAAGAACAATCTGCCCCCTTGTAAGGTTTATCCATTCAAGTTTAAATTGGATGGAAAATAGAAATTTAGCATTTGCTGGAGGCCCCAGCTGGGGAGTATAATATTTACCTAGTAAACAATTATTTATTGAGTATGCACTAATTTTTGAGTACACTGTTTATCCTTAGGCATACAGAGAAAAATAAGACTCAATTCTACCCTGAGTTTTATTTAAGTTTGTCACACCAAACTGAAGGAGCCAGTTATACACATACAAATAGGTAGGGCGTGACCCCTGGGCAGTGGCAGAAGGAGAGTTGCTCTGCATTGGAGGGACAGTTGACAGGGAGAACCAGCAATAAACAATCATAGGGATTTGGAAGAAGATTTGATTAATGCTCATGGTAAGAGTTCTCAAAGTGGAGAAAGATGGGATAGGTACCTCAGGTGAGGTAGCAGTATATGCACAGGTATGAAGATGGGAAAGAATGTAGACTATACAGTCAGATTTGGTGGTAGGAGCTAAGACTGGAAAGACAGAAAGAACCAGAGGAAGGGTGCTGGACCGCACTCTGGAGCTTAATGGTTCTGACAGTGACTGGTAGGCTGTCATCATGATGGTCTCTGGACTGCGATCCTCACTCGTACCGCCTGCCTGGCACAAAACTTTATTCCCACACTCAGTATTCTGGAGGTTCAAGAAGGAGGATCGCTGTGAGTTGGAAGCCAGCCTTGACTATAAAGTAAGTTTCAGGACATCCTAGGCTAGAGTGAGACCCTTCCTCAAAAAAAAAAAAAAAAAAAAAAAAAAAAAAAAAAAAGGAAAAGAATACCCACTGAGCCGTAGAAAATGAGGTTGGAGAGCTGCTAAGAGAAGACTGGTTTGGACAGTTTTTTTTTTTTTTTTTTTTTTTTTTTTTTTTTGGTTTTCAAGGTAAGATCTCACTCTAGCCCAGGCTGACCTGGAATTCACTATGTAGTCTCAGGGTGACCTCAAACTCACGGCAATCCCCTCCTACCTCTGCCTCCCTCCAGAGTGCTGGGATTAAAGGAGTGCACCACCAAGCCCAGCTAGTCAGTTTTTTTAATAGTTGGGAAAAATAAAAAATAATATTTTGCAACACATAAAGACTATACATCTATAGATGGAGTTTTGTGGAACCCAGCTACAACTACCCATTCTGCGTAATGTATGACTCTACCATAGCTGAGTTGTATGTGATCTTCAAAGCCAAAAATATGTCCTATCTGGTCATTTATAAACAAAGTAACCAACCTCTGAGGTCGTTCAAGTGAGGTCTTGGCTTCCACTATGACAGGTTCATATATGTATTTTTAGAAGACAATTGAAAAGTATTCTGCAAATAAACTGGGCAGAGACACTGGAGGTAGATGTGACCAAATACTGTTAGAGGAATTAGTTGTTGCTAAGGGAGTGGGTAAAATCACATAGAGGTTTTTTAGGTTTTTTAAATTTTTTTTTTTACAGTGCTGGGGATGGAACCAAGGGCCTTACACGTGCTAGGCTAGTGCTCCACCACTCACCTACATCCTGAGCCCAAGGACCCTGTCATTAAAGTTCAGTGATCAAAGAGCCACTGGAGAGCAAAACCAAGATGGGCCTTCAGATGTCTAAGACGAGAATAAGTGAGAGGTGTTTGATGAAATAATCAGATGATATTAAAACTGTATGCTTGGGGCTAGAGAGATGGCTTAGCAGTTAAAGTGTTTGCCTGTGAAGCCTAAGCCCTAGGTTCGATTCCACAGAATCCACATAAGCCAGATGCACAAGGTGGCACACACATTTGGAGTATGTTTGCAATGGCTAGAGGTCCTGGCACACCTACTCTTTCTCTTTCTGTCTCTGCCACTTCTCCTCTTTCTCTCTCTCAAATAAATAAATAAATAAATAAATAAATAAATAAATAAATAAACAAACAAACCTGTTTGCTAGGCATTTATTAGCATATGTTAATTATGCATAATAGGTTTATTATGACATTTTCCTACATGTATGTAATATATTCTAACCAAATTCATTTTCCAATACCCTCTTTTGTGCCCCTCTTACTCCCACTGATCTCCTTCCTCTTCCCAACTAGTCCCCTTCTACTTTCATGCTTTTTTGTTTTGCATTTGTTTGTTTGTTTATTTGTTTCTTTTTTCTTTTTTTGAGGAAAGGTCTCACTCTAGCCAGGATGACCTGGAATTTGCTTTGTATTCTCAGGGTGGCCTTGAATTTATGGTGATCCTCCTACCTCACCCTCCTAAGTGCTGGTATTACAGGCATGCACCACTTCCAGTTTGTTTTGCATTTGTATGTGTGTGTCTCATTATATTTTATTAGTGTTTTCTTACAGAATCCTGGGAGAGGGATTTTTTACAGTAGCAAGAACTCCTTACCAATGGCTACACTAGAGAAAAATTACTCTGCCAGTAGCCATTAGTGCCTATAGATGCTCAGGAAGGGGCAGTGCCTCTGAACACCCCCCACATCCAGCTATTGTTATCAGAGAGGTGCGGCCATGTGCCATTCTAAAGGAGATCCCCTAAGAGCAGGCTAAGACTGAGTCACGTACACTGTAGAGTTCTCCCCAAACATTCACTGTTCTTGTATCTTTTGACAAATTGCTTAACTCTTAAGGTCTAGTTACTTACTTGTGAGACTAGATTATTCCTAAATATTTTGTTTGCAATTTGTATAATGATTCTAACAATGATTTTCAACAACCCATCTTCAAGTTCCTGTTTCTGGACATTAGGCACTTAGATTGTTTGGAGTATTCTTTGCCTTAGTTGTGTCCAAAGCTTGAACTTCAGGGAGATTTCTTAGAAATGTCACTTATACTTCCCATTCCCATTTGTCATATCACAGGCTATGGTGATCTCTCGGAGGGGTTATGGCAGTAGTCTCCTAATATCCTTCCAACCTTTGGTAGCCTCTATATAATGACTATTCACATGCCACTGCTTTGACTAGCACCTTTCTTTCCAGACCTTCCACACCACACTGGCTGTTGAGAAGTCCACGTCATTCAGTATGGAATTTTAGGACATCCTGACAGACTCCAGCTTCCTGCTCATGTGCTAGTTTCTAGGCAGATGTAGGCATGTGTCCTTGTAATGTTGGACTTTTTTTTCTCTCCTTTTGCTGTTCTCCTTATTTAAATTACCCTTGGTAACCTCTTCTGGCCTCATTATAATCTGACCTCCCATTCTAAATCTTCCTGGGTCCTAATTTTGCTGCTGTAGCCCTGCATAATAACTCCTGTCAGAGTGGAGAACTTTCCCCTCTGATTTCTCCATCCCACTTTGAGGTAAATCAGGTTAAGAATATGTTCATTGCTGGGTGTGGTGGTGCACTCCCTTAATCTAACATGTGGAGGCTGAAACAGGAGGATTACCATGAGTTTGAGGCCAGCCTGGAGCTACAGAGTGAGTTTCAGGTCAACCTGAGCTTTAGTGATACTCTACCACACACACAAAAAAATAATAATAATAATAAAAATTCATGTATCTTCGTGTGTGGTCCTACCCATAACAGTTCTTTAAAAGAATAAAGACAAGCTGGGCATGGTGGCGCACACCTTTCATCCCAGCACTTGGGAGGCAGAGGTAGGAAGATTGCCTTGAGTTTGAGGTCACCCTGAGACTACATAGTGAATTTCAGGTCATCCTGGTCTGCAGGGAGACTCTGCCTCAAAAAAAAACAAACAAACAAACAAACAAACAAACAAACAAACAAAAACCCAGAATAAAGGCAATAGCTAGCAGAGACTGGCCTTCACTGAGGCCTGTGGCTGTGCCCCAGGAACTAAGCAGACCACTGTTCATGTAAGCCTTCTACTAGGTCCATTAGATGTAGGTTCCTCCTTTTCTCTGTTTTACAGCTAAAGCAATGAAGGCCCAGAGAAATAAAATGAGTCATCTAAGGTCACACAGCTGATAGGCTATGGAAGCAGATTTTGAACCCCAGTAATTTGCCTGCCAAGCTTATCGCTTAACCATTACGTTGTAATGCTATGTAAATTACTAGGGAAATGGATAAATGTGATTGTTCCCAAAAAGACAACTGAGAAAATCAGTAACACTAATCTGTAATAGAAATAAGTGTTAGCTGATCCTTTATGTACGGACAGAAATATGGCAGTAAAAAGCCTGGTGTGGTGACTCATGCTTTAATCCCAGCACTTGCGAGGCTGAGATAGGAGAGTCACTATTAGTTGGAGGCCAGCATGGCCTACAGAGTGAATTTCAGGTCAACGTGAGCTAGAGTAAGACCTTGCTCTTTATTGGCCATAGACATCTAATGTATTTATAATGAAACTGTCATTTGCCTGGACATCATTTTTACCAAGAGGAAAGGGCTATTATAGAAAAATTAAAATTCGTGTACATGTTTCTTTTTAAGATAGATCTACAAGATTTGAATCACTTCATAAGACTTCCATCCATATATATGTGGCAGGTTAATTTATGATATAACTTGCTGCTGCTGCTGCTGCTGCTGCTGCTGCTGCTGCTGCTGCTGCTGCTGCAGCCATTTCTGAATGCTCTGTGGCTCTCAGTAACTACTTATGGTGATAGATACTCATCCACATAACTATTGCGCCTTCATTGAGACACCTGTTTTTCTCAGACTTGACCTGGAGGGGAACTACTGTAAAAACATCTTGAACTTGAATGGCCCCAGATGCAAATGAGACCCACCTGCCCTCTTATCAGCCTGGCTACAATTAAGAATCTTATTTTTTCTTTGACATGAACGATTTCATACTTCATTTCAATGATTATATACTTCAAAGATCTTCTCAGAGCAGTAATCTAAAGGAGAGACCACAAAATGTTAATTATGCCTTGACCTACTTTTGTGACCCAAATGGGAAAGTATGACCTCTGACCTTGAGAGATGGCAACTTGGACTTCAGTGTTTGTGTCTTTTTGAAATGGAGAAAAGCCACAGCAGAGGAGTCACAAGGTCATCCTGTTGTGCTGGAAGGATTAGTTGGGCAGAGGTGATTAGGACTTCCTCTCCAGGGGAGTTAGCTTCCAGGTGTAACTGCTATAAATGTCTTTTTGAATTTAATTGTTTGAGTACTTATATACCAGCATGAGTCAGGACTTTTTGGTTGAATTGTTAGAAAGCCCCAGAGGAGGAAATGATTATTAGTTTTTATATCTAGACTCTGTTTGACCAGGTACAGCTGCCCTGAGGTTTCTGGGATCAGCAACTCAAAGCATCAGCACTCTGTTGTCAATTTCAAACCGTCCATAACGGAGCTCCACTTCTGAATGTTGTGCCATTTTTTTCAGGTTCTTCCAGTGCATGGAGTCCTGTTCTTCAGTCTGAAATAGAAGATAAAAGAGACGCCTTTGATTTCAGACTGTAAGAATGGGTCTTCCTAAGTGCCAGTTTCAAAACCTTGAATCCAGAATCACTCGTTGGAAGCACAGGGAAAATAGGAGCCAAGGAAGAAAGCCTGTTAGTCAAAGAAGGTATTCTTACCAGGGAGAAAGTATCCGGAATCCTGGGTAAAGAAAAAAAAGTGTCTGCTCTGTTGCCCTGTTGTTCTTAGAAATAGTCATGGAGAAATGGTTCGCAATGATAAGAAAGGAAAGAAGAGTACTTCTTTCCTCTCTGTCATGTTGAATGGAGCCTGATACTATTACCCACTGCTGACAGTTCTTCCTAGGGTCACACTGCTGATTTATTTAGAGAATTCTCTGCAAGAAGTAAGAGGTAAACAATACACAAATAAATACTAAACATGTGCTACACAGGTGTGCCTGCTTCCCGAAGCTGCTGGTCAACTGCATGACAAAGCACAAAATTGTGTCTTTCAAGAAACCTTTGTCTCTCTGTCTATCTATAATCTGTCTTTGTACTATGGGTTGAACCTAGAGCAACATGCATGCTAAGCACATGATTACCACTGAACTACATATATCTATAGTTCCTATATGGATTTTAAATTGCTCCAATTGGCAAGTGTAGGATCAGTGAGCTTTTTCTTTTGAGGGGGCATCTTTTAAAACATTTCAGTATGTAACTCATTTGTGTTACATTTACACAACTAATTGATTTGCAAAGGTAGAAATTCAAATAAACATACTGATGCTTTATTACACAAGTGTGAGATATTCTGTGCCCAGGGCTAACAGTATGCTGGATGAAAAGCAGTCCTTTCTTAATAGATGAGGAAGTGGAGTTACAGAAGGCAAAGTTTGCAGCCACACAACAAGGAGGGAAGAAGTAGACAAGTCTTGAACTTGGTCTGTCACCTGCCAGAGACACTTGTACACATACACACTCGCATGTGTACAGAAACAAGAACAACCTAATTCTAATTCAGAGCTAGATAAAAAAATTTTTTTTTTTAAAAAAACTCTTTGGATTGATCGTGAAGGCTCACTCAGCTCCACTTGTGGGCAGGAACCAGGCCTCCCTCATCTGAGTCCAGCACCAAGCTTGTCATCGAACAGTTAGCATAAATTTGCCTCTGTTTTTGTTGTTGTTGTTGTTTATAGGGAAAAACAAGAAAGATGTGTATCTGTCAATTAGCACAGGTCACAATCCAAATCTGTTCATTTGAAGAGAATAGACAGGATATCATTGACGTGTATCTCTGCTACTCCACAGTCAACTTCCTTGTTTTTTCCTCCTGAGTTTTATTCAAGAATTTTTAGCCTAAAGTTTCCATTTAAAAGTTAAGCTCGTTTTTTCCTCTTGTACTCCTTTCATGAATAAATTAAGCAGAGAACGTGTCAAAAATAATTTTAAATGAATATATGTGCAACCAACATCTTCAAGCTCAAAATAGATGGCCTTGGTGCTGTTATAAATTGCAAACTCTTTTTTTCCCCCACCCAGTATCAGAGAAAGCAGGCTGCCAAAGAGCCAGGGAAGGAAAACTATTGCATTTTGCTCTGGTGGACACCACAGTGCCTGTGCCCACTCTTCTCCACCTGTTTGACAGGCGAGGCCCCTAGTCTCAGTGTGGCTTAGGGTGGACAGGGTATAATCAGAGGCTGCCAGGAAATATGTGTCTGCAGGTTCTGCTTAGCGTTCCCTGGCTCACTCTGCTCAGTTCTGCAATGCCCAAATGTGTGTGCAATGAAAATCTACACTGGGGATGCTCTCTTCTCCCCTGCCACACAGGCCCACAGCCTGGAGCATGGTGGTGGCAGCAGCCAACTCATTTTCTGAAGAAGCCCAGAGGAAACCGAGAAAGTATGGCCCACACCACTTGCCTGACTAAACAACAGTGGGCATCAAGTTCAGTGAAAATAGAAAAGGAAAAAGACAAAAATATAAAATTGTTATCACAATAGTCCCAAATCAGAATATTTTTCTAAGATAAATTTATGGTCTCCAATGTTATTTTAAAGTAAAAGGGGGGAGAAAAAGGAAGCCATTAACTTAATGACATTTAATTTCTTCTTCACCTCCTAATTGGGTGTGTGATCAATTATTAGGCATACTCATCTGTTATTTAATGTTTCACTGATAGCCACAAATTTATTATACCATGAGTCATTGATTGATAAATCTGAGAATTAAAACTCATTAGGGATCCTGAAAAGGCATGACTGGTGTGTTTGCATCATGCTGCTGCTCTGGTAGGTCCCCTAAACAGGGTATCCAGTCAGTGTCAGCTCAGAGCAGGAATGAAGTAGGTTAGGAAACATTCAGGAGCTGCCTGTCAAGCTGATATCTAGCTGGGTGTAAGCCGCTGCTGTTCCATGGCCTGTCACCAACACACACAGGGTCACTTAGGAGAAGGCTAGACATTTCCTGCCTTGACCAGGCCCTGTGGTGGGTAGGGAAGATGAGCTGCTTGGGTCTTAGAGTGTCAGAGGATGGAATGAATAAGCAGGGCAGTCCCCAAGAATCTGATCTTGCTTTCCAGAGTCTGTATCTGACCAATAAATTAACCAAAAGGATGTGGTCTACCAGCAAAAGAAGTTTACAAAATAAAGTAACAAGTCTAACAAGTCCCTACTAGAATATACCCAAGGAGTAGAGGTGCAGGGAGCTCAAGAGGAGTGTTATTAAGGAGGCTTGACCCTCCGACTTCCCAGTCACTGATCTGAACTGTGTACCACTTGATCTTGTCCTATTTCCTAGTTCTGCCTCCTTGGGGAAAGTCTCTTGTATACTGTATTTCATACAGATCTTAACTGACTTTATGAGGCTATACAAATACAAATATTCATTTTAACATATTTAGGATTCTATAAATCTGAGGATGTGTACATCTATTAAGTGATTTTAATATAAATGCATATAAAATTAATTAGCCAATAGAGTACATTGTTCAGAGTAGAAAATTAAAGGGTAAGTGAAGGCATTATCTAATTACTCTGTCACTTTTTGCAAGGTTGGTATTGACAAATTAGGAACACAGAGAATATATTGTTAAAGATATTACTTCATGTCTTCTAAATCTTACCTAGTTCTCTGTGTCTTGAGGGGGACAATAGTCTTTCCCTTCCTGTGTAAAAGTCTTTTATGTGAGCCAGGCATGGTGGTGCACACCTTTAATCCCAGCACTGGGGAGGCAGAAGTAGGAGGATCCCTGTGAGTTCGAGGTCACTCTGAGACAACATAGTTAATTCCAGGTCAGCCTGAGCTACAGTGAGACCCTACCTCGAAAAACAAAGAAACAACAACAACAACAAAAAAGGTCTTTTATAGATGAAAGCTACTTTATGACCTCTATTCTATGAGTTCTGCTTTGTGGACCCATCTTGACTCCTAGGCTCCAGTGGACTCATGGTGACTCCCTGGCCTCTGTGGACTCATGGTGACTCCCTGGCCTCTAGACTCATGGTGACTCCCTGGCCTCTGTGGACTCATGGTGACTCCCTGGCCTCTGTGGACTCATGATGACTCCCTGGCCTCTAGACTCATGGTGACTCCCTGGCCTCTGTGGACTCATGGTGACTCCCTGGCCTCTAGACTCATGGTGACTCCCTGGCCTCTGTGGACTCATGGTGACTCCCTGGCCTCTGTGGACTCATGATGACTCCCTGGCCTCTGTGGACTCATGGTGACTCCTGGCCTCTGTGGACTCATGGTGACTCCTGGCCTCTGACTCAAGGTGACTCCCTGGCCTCTGTGGACTCATGAGACTCATGGCCTGACTCCCTGGCCTCTGTGGACTCATGGTGACTCCTGGCCTGGCTTCTAGACTCACTGGTGACTCCTGGCCTCTGTGGACTCATGGTGACTCCCCTGGCCTCAAGGTGACTCTAGACTCATGGTGACTCCTGGCCTCTAGACTCATGGTGACTCCTGGCTTCTTCAGACTCATGGTGACTCCCTGGCCTCTAGACTCATGGTGACTCCCTGGCCTCTGTAGACTCATGGTGACTCCCTGGCCTCTAGAGTCATGATGACTCCCTGGCCTCTGTGGACTCATGGTGACTCCCTGGCCTCTAGACTCATGGTGACTCCCTGGCCTCTGTAGACTCATGGTGACTCCCTGGCCTCTGTAGACTCATGGTGACTCCATGGCCTCTGTAGACTCATGGTGACTCCCTGGCCTCTGTAGACTCATGGTGACTCCCTGGCCTCTAGACTCATGGTGACTCCCTGGCTTCTAGACTCATGGTGACTCCCTGGCCTCTAGACTCATGGTGACTCCCTGGCCTCTGTGGACTCATGGTGACTCCCTGGCTTCTAGACTCATGGTGACTCCCTGGCCTCTAGACTCATGGTGACTCCCTGGCCTCTGTAGACTCATGGTGACTCCCTGGCCTCTAGACTCATGGTGACTCCCTGGCCTCTAGACTCATGGTGACTCCCTGGCCTCTGTAGACTCATGGTGACTCCCTGGCTTCTAGACTCATGGTGACTCCCTGGCCTCTAGACTCATGGTGACTCCCTGGCCTCTGTAGACTCATGGTGACTCCCTGGCCTCTGTAGACTCATGGTGACTCCCTGGCCTCTGTGGACTCATGGTGACTCCCTGGCCTCTAGACTCATGGTGACTCCCTGGCCTCTGTAGACTCATGGTGACTCCCTGGCCTCTAGACTCATGGTGACTCCCTGGCCTCTAGACTCATCCTGGCCTCTGACTCATGGTGACTCCCTGGCCTCTGTGGACTCATGGTGACTCCCTGGCCTCTGTGACTCATGATGACTCCCTGGCCTCTGTGGACTCATGGTGACTCTCTCATCTTTACCCTTTTCTAAAACCAGGCTTTTATTCAGAACCATTCACTGATGAATTGGTCAACAATGTTTGGGCTGAGGAATGATGATAATCCTATTAAGGAATAATAAAGTCCATCTACATTAAAAAGAGAGCCCATGTCAGCACTATAGAGGAGCCCAAATTCAGGTCCTATGCCCAGACTGATTTGCAGAAAGAATTATCTGTTAAAAGTAGAAGGAAGAATGACTACATGAAACAACTTGTGTAACTAATAAACTTTTTAGTTGCCATTTCATATGTTTGCTTTTCATTAAATTCAGGAATGGTTGCGACTATGTTGTTGTGATTCAGTCACCATTTACTCCTATCTGCTTTTCATATACAAAGGCTTAGGGATGCCAGAAAATAAACTGTTAACGGAGAATTAACTTCTTTGGCATGATTTCATACTTATCTTCCAAATTAAAGAAAATGAAATGGGCAGAAACAGAGTGTAGATTACCTCCTTTTTGTCAAAAATGGTGGGAATTTGAAAATTAATAATAAAAAAGGGAACAGATGCAGTAAGATGCCAGAGGGAGATTAATGTGGAGAGTAAAATCTGTGAGCAACAAAACTGAAGCAAACGGAATCAGTGGGAGGTGGTTGTACAATCAAAATCAGGATAAAAGAGAAATTACAGACAACCCTGCACTTGTCAAAGTAGTAGTAATGAAATCCTGACTCTGCCAGCAGTGAGAACCTGTGTTAGCACTTTGGGGTAAGGATGGTAGCCGGGTGCCAGGTAGGAGGGCAGTGTTAGGTTGCTGGGCAGCAGCCATCTTGTGTAGAACAGATGGCACCGAAAGCTGGCAGGGGAGGGGCTCCTTAGCAGAACTAATCAGACAGTAACAGATAGGGCAGCTGGGAAGACTGACCACAGAGAGGGAGTCTGCGGGGTAGCCGCGTGCCATGATGTTTGCAGTGGTGTGCCCATTGGTCTGAGATAAGACCTTGCAATGTCTTTCCCGTCTATGGAAAAACTGAAACTTTTGTTCAAAAAGGAGATTTGAGTTGGATTGTGTCAAGCTGGGGCATAGTGGTAGGGGTGAGCATTAGCAGAGAGGCTGAGAAAGGAGGAATTGCCCACCTATGAATTTGTTGCCTGAGTTTTCAATGTCAGCTTCAGTGGCTTTGCTTTTCTAGTATCTGATGTGGCTCACAGAATGATCCCTTTCTGTACTTTATGCATCAGTTTGCAGTATAATGGCTATAGTTAAAATTAGAAAAGACTTTGATATGATTTCTCTACATATTACATTCATAAATGAAAACTACAAACAACTATATGATATGTGCATTTCTTCTTAATAATTCTTTATAACCTGACTTAAGCTGTGTGTGACTCAGAGCCACTTGCTCTTCCTTTTTCCATGTCACTATGGATTGATCATCAAAAGATAAGTGTAATTGAAACTGAAAAACCTTAAAATAAAAATCAAATTACTCTGCAAGAAATGAAGAACTGTCCTGTTAAATCTAACCAGTTATTGAGGAGTCCTCTAGAGTTAGAACATTGATGGCAGAACTATGACTGTGACAAAGAAATTCAGATCTCCTACATCTGTTTTTGAACTTGTATATTTCTCTTTTTTTGCAGAAGGTTTATAGCTTGGCTCAATTTATTCATTTTGGAAAGGGAGGGGAACATTACCAGGATTGAAATAGGTGGTATAACATGGCCATATGCTATTTATGCAGCAGTTTCTGCAATAAATCTAATTTGGTGCTGTCAAAAAATTAGACTTATTTGATATAGCAGCACATTAGTAAATGATTGTGGCAGATTTACAGTTGTCATTTAGGCTCTTTTTACTCTTAAGAGAATCTCACAAATCCATTTCTCCCCGTCATCAGCTCTATGAAAGTGCCTCAGTTCTTTGTCCTGCAAATATTTTTACATCTGAGAGAAGGTCTTGCCTTAAGGTAACTGAGGAAGGGGGTGGAGAGATGAATATCCTCTGTTGTTAAAAGACGTCAGCAGACAAAAATCAATACACCAAAGGAAAATAATATTATTCTCATCCTTTGCAAGTCTTAGAAACGTAGAAGTGCTAGGCTCGTTCAGAATGAAGAGAAATTAAGGTCAGTTCTGTATTAAGGAGTCTAAATGTTTTACCTCCTCTCCTACATCCATATGCTGTTTTAGGAACACTGGTATTAAAGCCTGTGAGTGGCATCAGCTCCTGTCTTCACCTAGCAGTGCCCTTAGAAACGGCTTTCCTCTTCTGTGGTGCAACCTGGCAGCATTGCCTCTATATTGGTTTCTTCTTTTTTCCTCCCAACCCCCCTGTAGATTTTGTGTCTCAGGTATTATTATCAAATTAGTTTCTCTTTGCTAGTTTTCCTGTTTCAAAGATAAAATAAGCACAGTACATATTAAGCAGACTAATATTTGTATTCTCTGGATCCTAAATTAGTCCCTCTGCAAAAGTAACTGTGCTATTGCCTCCCCTTTCTTTCCTTACATCTTGGTGGAGCGAAAAGTGAATATGTGTGTCTGCACATTAGTGCAGTGTGTGTGGTTATAAGAGATGTTAAATCTGGGTGGTTCTTTTCATTTGTTTATGTTCTTAACATACCATTTTCCAAAAGAAGGCTACCAGTGTGTTTTGGAAACACAGCTTCTTAAGAATGAAGAGGTCCTTCCTGAGTGTTTAAGCAGCTTGTATTAAAGTAGAATTTTGCTTTAAAACATTAGACCACGGAGGTGAACTAATTACCAGCACTCTTTCAATGCCATTCAGAAGCAGAGACTCAGGTGACCACACTCCTGTCAAGTACAAATTGCACTAAAGAGAAAAAAATATCCAAAAAAAGAATAAACTTGCCAGGTAAATTATGTGACATTTTCTTGGAAGCTTTGCCACATAAAGAAAAAAGTACTTAGAAATTAAAGTTTTAGGGAAATAAAAAAGAATACTCCTCTCTGAACCCATATTTTGGGAACAAAAATCTATATATTAAATAATATTGCCTATTACATAAGGATTTAAATGATATACTTTGAAGATTAATAATAAAATTGAAATTATGGCTAAAAATTGAATCTTCACTTGAATTTTAAGCTTAAATTTTTGCTTGTTTTGTACTTACTAACATAAGAATTTTTCTTGGTATGTCTAAAGATTGTTTTGAGAAAAATCTTTGTAATAAATCATGAGCATTTAATCAATCTTTATGCTAAGTTTCAAAATTTCAAGTTGTTGTTTTCTTGATTATTTTTTTAAGCTAAAACCTGCTTTCAATCTTATGTCTACACTAAAAGCCTTAATTTTTATTTTTTAAGAGATGTATTAAATTTTGAAGATTTATGGGCATATGCAGTAAGATAAAATCATATGGTGATCCTACAAGATATCAAAGCAGCATCATGAATGAAGAGCCATTCCTGTTCACACTTAGTTTGCATTTGTAACAATGCTTTGGCTACATTTTACCTGTACTTTCTCCTAAACAGTAATCTTTTATTTTGAATTTGACTTAAGAAATTTAAATACAGTCCTTGGTTATTTCTTTTTCCAAAGAATATTATTAAGTGAAATACTGGTAAAGAATTAAGTAAAATGTTTAGGTTTTTGTCTTTTTTATGAAACTGAGTTCTTGATAGCTGTAGATGTCACAAAGTAAGTTCATCTGAAAGTATCATTTTCACCCAATTTCTGTGGTTGATTTTTTTTTGATAGAACTGATTTGTTGGTACATCTTCCATTTTTTAGGTAGATTATGTATTTGCTTGGCAGTATGCATTGCAATATTATTTAAGCATAACTGTATTTTTAAATGCTGGAATTTAACATATACATAATTGATTTTATGTTATGGGTTAAGTATCTCAAAGCAGCAATGGAGCTGTGTGTTAATCCATAGCTTATAATTGAAATGGTACATATTTGTGCATTTTAAGCCTTTTAGTGTAAAATGTCTTAATTGGAATACTTTCTCCCTTGGCTAATTCATTAGTGAAAATATTTATTCCTCAAGTTAATGCTACATAGTTATGAATCAATTTTTACATAGTGTAAGCTTGTTTGTGATATTTTGATTTCACTTTAAAACTTTTATTTTGCTTCTTATATGTATAGTTCCTACTCAGTATAATAAGAAGTGCAGACACACATGAAGAAAATACATATCAGCTGTCTGGTTTTACAAACGATCATTAAAACACCCTGTCTTTACTACTTTGACTCCAAATTATTGTCTTCTCGAACCCAAAAGTAATTTTCACAAGTACATTACACAACAGAACTTCATCTTCTGCTGCTTGGCAGTAGAGGATTTAAATCCATGCCGACAGTTCATTTGACAATGACCTTGAGGGGCTTTGCTTCTTGAAGAAGAAAGCAGAAGCTTGCGGTAAACAAAGTTCACTTCTGACAGATGGATTGAATGACAGAAAGGTTGCGAGTGCCAGAATAGCCCTGGCAGAGGAGGAAATGTTCAGTGGAATCCAACAGGAGAGGAGGTGTGAACAGGTGCAGGGTTGCTGACGGAAGGGGAACCAGATGGAAGGAGCCAGAGCCAGTTTATTTAAAGGAAAAGGCAGAAAACATTGAAAGGCTGTGCGATCAGTGGCTAAAAGTGTTCATAGAGGAAGGTAAAAATTCACAAAGCAAAACTGCACAGTGGGGTAGCTAACACTTAGCATAATGGTAGTAATTTGTGAGTTTAGTTTGGAAGTTGCAATTGAAATACATTCATCTTGGCTCTTGACACCATCAAGTATAGATATTTGAAAGTTGTTTGTTTTTTAAGTTTCCAAGCTTTTTTTAATCCACCCATTAATTTCTTTCTTTCCAGCCAGCAGCTCCGTTGTGATAATACTAAAATTGTGTCGTCAGCTAAGAAAACAAAAAAATAAATAAATAAAGTGAAGGTTAGCATTCCATTCAAATTCATCTGTGATGCCTCAGTTTTGTTCACATATGGGAAGCAAATGCATGCAGTGTTGGGTGACATCTGTAATATCTAAGAAATTTGCAATGTTAGAATAGATGCTGTGGATTGTTTCTGTTATTTTATGTCTCTGTTCATTTTGTGAAGTCCGGCATGCGTGTCAGTGAGGAGAATGCTCTTGGAAATACAAGTTTGCCTGCCACAATCTGCAGGTTAGTCTCTGCTGCCCTGATTTTCATGGACTTTTGGTGACCTGCCTCCAGGCAGACACCTGCAGACTCATGCACAATTTGTAATAGGAACAGCATACAGTGGGACATGAATAAAGGGTTTTCTTATGTTCTTGAACCTGTTAAAATTAAACTGTCTCCTTTGCAAACCAAAGACATTCCCTCTAATACTCTATCTGGTCACATCATGCATGCCACTTATGTGAGCCCTTGTCTGTCACATTATCCTTGAAAAGTTCCTGCATTACATTACCAACAAGGGGATGCCGGGTGGTGGGGGGAGCTATTAGGGAGCAGTCACCAAGACAAACAATAGAAATGCATGATTGCTTTGAGGTTTTAAGGATCCAGTGATTTATCCACACATTTCTGTATATTTTCACAAAGATCAAATAGAAAGAGAAAATTAAGTATTGCTATCACATTTCCTGACTCACCACAGCCTGGATCAAAGAGATTGCATTTGATTAAAGCTCGATATTTTGCAACATTTTGAATTTAGAGAAAGTGTGTAGGACCTATAGCATGATTTTGTCTGAAAATATTAAGAATTGAAATTTAATTAACAGTAAAGGAAGGTGCTTATTTACTTCAATTTATTTATATTAATAATACCTTTGGTCTTTTTTGTTTGTTTGGCTATATATAACAATGTTTTAGAGGAATAATAGTAAATCATTTCAATTGTTACTTAAATTGATTGCAGTGCATTTGCTTCATTTGTAATGAGCTGATTTTGCCATCTTATCTATCATCATAACCGGATGCCTTTCTGTAATAGTGCCATTAGCATGGTTTTGCTTTGTCAAGTAATAAATAAAATACACCTGAACTATGGCATTCAAGCTGGAAGAAAAAAATCCCGCAACAATTGGTGTTATAATTTAACCTTCAGATTATAGATTTAACTGCATTTCCTTTGTAGATAGAACTGATAGCTTCCAAGAAATATGCAATGTTAGTTGTACCCACATTGTGTCTTTTAGTATGGTTCTTGTAGTTTTTTTCAATGAAGGGATAACGGACTGATTGCTATTAAGCAGGAATTCATTTGTCCTTGTTTGAGCACATGTTCTGCTCTAGCTACAGAAGGCAGTGCTGAAAGAATAAAACTTTAAAAAAAACCACAATCCTTCTTAATTACAAGTATTTATAAACTAGTAGATAAGGATTATAGCTTATGTGTGTATACAAAATCTGGAAAGCATCATATAGAGTTATAAACGTAACCATAGCTCAAGATGAGATGAATGTATTAATGAAACTGTCCACCTTGCCCAACACTCACTCTAGAAAGAGAACTATAGTGCATAGGAGCTAAATGGCTGTACTAGGCAAGCAGTTGTTTAGTGGCAGAGGAAGTTAGATCACCATCTCCTGGCTTCTAAGTCAGCTGCTCTTCCCATATCCCGAGTTAGTCTCATTAATAATGCAGTACCACCATCCACAGTGCAGCTCTCTCACAACCTGTTCGCAAAGGAAAAAGGTTTTTCTTTTGGACTTTGTCTTGTGATAACTGCTTAGGTAACTTCCTAACTATCTTAACCTGTCCTCAGAAATGGAACTGCAGGGTAGGGAAGTATCTTTACCTTGGCCTGCAGAGTAGCTCACAGTCCCCTGTGGGGGTCACTTTCATACATGCTTGCCCAGACCTACTGCCCCACTATGCTTCTGTGTGTTCTTAAAGGTAAAGTTGATGTTTAAATAATCAGAACCATTCACTGAATTTATATACAATTCAAAGTGTGATTCTTTGAATAAGATTTCTTAGAGTAGATATTAGTGTGGAGACTTGTAGAAGATAAGCCCTGTTAGACAGTCTGGTCCAGAATTATTAGCATAGATGTGAAAGCATGGCCCCTAAATCAGACTCTGCCATAGATTTTATCTTCCTTCATCCCTCTACATGCCAGTTTTCCTCCCTTCTCCATGGGTCCCTTCTTGTTCTTTGCAGAAATAGAACAACTCTTGGTAGTGAATAAGTTTTAAAAGTCAAGAAGTTCAGCATTCATAATGTGTTTAATTTTTTTTGCAAATACAGTTGAAGGTACTTATAATGATTTCATGCAGCTTATACTAGTGAGTTTTTCTATTAATAACCGTCTTGGATGACTGTGAGGACTCTCAAGAGAACTTACTATGTGTGCTCCTGGCTTCTCTACCCACTCGTCTTTGTGGGTTTTCCAAGAATATTTCTCCCAGAAATTCAACCCCCACAATTTTTATGCTTATTTGTTTTCTTCAAGTTACAGGTAATGTTGGGTAAGAAGTGAAATTTATGAAGAAAGCACAGGAACTCACCAGGAATGGCAGAGTTTACTAAATAGACTGGTAGACTAACTAATTTAATGTCATAATTTTATGGTGGACATTGAGTGCTCACTTCTTTGTGAAGAATGATAGTATGGTTACTGGAAATGGAGAAAAGAAATCCCTGAGGGGAAAAAAATCTATCAGATAACCTAGTACTTTCTATATAAAAATTACAGAAAGACAGTCTAATGATAAACATTTTAATTGTATTAGAGGTTTGCAATTCATAGACACAAATGGGCATTTTTCTATAATTGAATAGCTCTTTAATATGGTTTATAATTTAATTTTAAATAAGTGTGTATTTTGAGAGTTACATCAAGCCATATTCAATTTATAAAAAAGAAATAAATATATCACTTATTCTTTCTTTCTTTTGGGGGGAGGGGTCATGCTGCAGATGGACTTATAGCCTTACACATTCTAGGCAAGCACTCTGATACTCTCACACTGATCTACACCCCTAGCCTTGTCATTGGTTTTTGTATAATGTGATAACTAACTATTTTAGCTTTAGCTGTTCTCAGTGTTCTGTCAGAGTTCTGCATGGTTTCTCCCTCCAAGTAATAGGACTGGCTGAGTTAAATTGGAATATTATCAGGGCTATAAATGTTATTTCAATAGTGTGTGCTTTTTATAAAAATATGATCTTTGATATCTTCATGAGGTATTAAATGTAGTAGTTTTAACAGCATAGTTATTTTTATTTATGAAACATCCAAGTCAAAATCTTTGTTATAGGAGGTGATATAGGAGTGAAACAGAAGAGTCATGCCCAGAATAACCTGGGAGCCTCCAATGCAAACTGCATGTATAATTTAAATTTTTTAAGTAGCCACATTTTAAAAAGTCCAAGTAAATAGATTAATTTTAATAGTATGGTTTATATAGTCTAGTATGTAGAAAATCATACCATTTCAACATGTGGTCAGTTTAACAAATTATTAGACCCCACACTCAGCGGCATCTGTATCATACTTACAGCCCCAGTTTTGAACTTCTTGTGTCAGTGTATACCAGAAAAACTTTGTATGCACTATCTGAGTAATACCAGAAGGAGAGGTACTAGCTTCCGTTTTCATTCAGTGGGTGTGGGACTCTTGTACACAGAACATACATGGGAGATGTTGCTGTCAAGACTACAGACACCAGAACCCACTTTCTCAACATCTGCATCCTTATATAGAAAGGAATGGCTCAGCCCAACTGGTAGAATAAAGTAATAGTGTCCTATAGTACACCATTGTTCCCAGAAGTATTTTAGGATTCAAGCTACTTAAATTCTTTTTATCAGGGCATGATTTCTGATTTGGGCAATCTCAAGGCAAATGCCTAATGGAAGTGAGTTTGGAGATAGAGTAGGGATAAAGGAGAGGGGAAAAGTCATCAGATAGAAGAGGCGGCCCTGCCACTGGAGGAATGGCTAGCAGCAGAGGACATCCCGAAACAACTGCATTGCCCAAGTGAGGAAATTTGACAAGGGTGGGTAAGAACTGCCACAATCAGACATTACAAAGCCAAACAGAAAGAATGTTAAATCCTGAAACAACCAGCAGGCAAGTGTTTTGATGAAGGAAAGGCCTGAATTTGTCAAGAACAATGCTTTTCTCATTTAGAGAAGCGGGGCTACTCTAATGGGAACCTGAAGATGGGCTCCAGAAATATTGTACTTCTCACATGTGCATCAGTGGAGAGATGACAGAATGTCACTCCAGCGTTAAAAATGAGCTGCTGTTTTTGAAATCAAACCAAGGCTGGTAATCAATAGACTACAACACTAATTTCTGTATACAAACACATTGACTGACTGACAACTTTCCATTGAAGAAATAATGAAATTGTACTATCTTTATTACAGTAATTCTCACTCAAAACTTGTTAGCTCATTTTGCTGCTCGAAACAGTTACAAACTGAGGTATAATTTCAAGAGGGTCTCATATTCAAGTTATGAGCCTTAGCTATCAGCAAGAGTGTGTTGTATTTGGTGTAGTTTCCTTTAAAAAGCAATGACATGCTTTTGATATATTTTAGACATATTTCTACTGCTAAATACCCAGAATTCCGACTCCATCACCTAGAATTCTGTCCTTGACTCTATCATAGTTGAGAAATACATATAAAGTATATACTTAATAATAATTCTTGCTACTATAGCATATTTTTCAATAAATTTGATAGCTACAAAGGAATCAAAATGTTTCATTTAGTTATATATCCTATAAGCTAACTTCTAAAACATTTTATTAATAGAATAGGAGCTATCCAATCAGCCATACAAATTAAGAATGATATTTCCATTAATAGTTAATAAAAATGCAATTAGAATATATTGATCCTCCTGGTACCTGCTATGAAGTTACTCGTCAGAGGAATTGATGATTAGGAATTAAATATGTTGACATTTTGCAGAAAAGAATGGCAAAAATGGACTAAGTCATCAGTTTACAAGGACATATTACAGATGGAAAGTAGGAAGTTCTGACAACATGAAGATGCAAGGGCAAGGTCATGATCTGATTTATTTTATGTACTAGAAGATTTATCTTCATTCTTTAGTCTGAAAAAATGGGCACATGGTACTGTGAAATAGGACAGAGGGATGCTTTACTGGCTTATGGGAACCTTGTCCATATGATGATTTAATGCACCAGATACCCCTTGAGGCAAGAGACAGTGAAAGTTCAGCTGAAAACTAGTACAACCTACATTAGATGGTCATTTAGCCTTAGTGTGTACCTGTGTTATCTACCACATCTAAAGAAACCATTATAGAAATTGCTCTTACTATTGCTGTAGTAATAAGTGCTTTCCCTGCTTCTGATGTTGTCCCTTCCCCATCTGTTCCTTCAGTGCCGCCAGAGTGATCTTTCTCGAGCACGGGTGTGATCACAACACTCCCCTGCTTAAAACCCTACATTGGCTCCCTATTTCCCTCAGGATGAGGGCCTTAAAAATAGCTACAAGTTCTGGCTCCTGCCTCCATCTCTAGTCTCATCTTTCTTCAATAATCTCCCCTCCACCAACTGCTCACTGCTACCCCACAACATATATACTCCAGCCTCCAATCATGCCAGAATTATTGCTGTTTTCCAAAGGCACAGGGCTATCTCTCCTCGCGTGGTCTTTGTGCATACTGTCCACTTCACATGTCACAATTTTCCTCTTTTTCTTTGTATGCTGAATTGGTACTTACATTATAAGCTTGTAAGTTTTTTTTAATTTTTCATTTATTTATTTGCAAGCAGAGAGAGATAAAAGAGAGGGAGACAGAGAGAGAATGGGCATGCCAGGGCCTCTAGCCATTGCAAACGAACTCCAGATGCATGTGCCCCTTGTGCATCTGGCTTACGTGGGTCCTGGAGAATCTAACCGGGATCCTTTGGCTTCGCAGGTAAATGCTTTAACCACTAAGCCATTTCTCCAGTCCCAAGCTTGTACACTTTTAAATCTCCCTCCCTGTCCCTAGCCACTCCTTCACTCTAATCCCATCCACCTATGTGACAGAAAGAATTTAACTCTTTTTAAATATTTACCATACTTTTAATGATTGACCTTTTATTTTATGACCATCAACCACTTAGGGTCTGGTTTGTGTTTTGCACACTAATCCATTTCCATACTTTTATGCTTGGCACAAAGTAGTTGCTTAAATATCTGTGGAGTGGATGAGCATGACACTGTTTGACTTAATATCTTTGTGTATGTAAGGCCGTGTCATGAAATGGAAAGAACACTGCACTTGGAGAGAGAAGACAGGTCTGCTTCCAGCTCTACCACTTACTAGCTGCGTGGGTGGCTTTGAGCAAATCTCTTAATTCCCTCAGCTTGAGATACTTTCTCTGTCAAGCAAGGATATCTCCTCCATTCCCCAGCCTCCCAGAATTGGAAGGAAAGGCAGGTCAGTGCATTTAAATGTATCATAAGACAAAAAGCACAGCCATGTGAAGGATGAGCAATGGTCTGTGGGTTTCTTCTAAGCAGGGTTGTATGTAGCTCAGCCAGAACTTTTGCTTAATATATCTGAGCCAAGGGTTTCATTCTTCAGCAAAACACACACACACACACACACACACACACACACACACACACACCCCATTTATAAATAAAAGTGAGTTGAATAGGTGCACTAGAAACAGATAATATATAGTTATGCACATTCTTCTTTGAAAGTCAGTCTTTAAGTTCCTTTAGAGCTAGTGGAAGAACATATTTGGAGGGAATTTTATTTTTAGAGATGTTTCTGTTAAATATTTCCTTTCCTTTGTGTGTGTACTCCTTTGAAAGAAGTTGACCTCCTTTCAGCTTCTGTTTCTTTCCAAGAAGTGACTCATGCGTGGATCTTAGAGCTCATATTTCAACATTGCAGTTAAAGTTCTGACATACTTTGCAGTGAAGAAAAATGGAAGTAATTTACTCTAGGGAATATGGAAGATATAAAGATTTCTTTTTTTTCTTTTTTTTTTTCTTTTTTCGCATTATTGAGGAAGACTACTGAACCCAAGTCCTTTTGTTATTTGTTCCTTCCCAGAGTTTCTACATTTGCTCAGATATGAGAAAATAGCCTCGGTTGGCAGTAAACAAGCACTGCCAGCAATCACTCAGTTCTTCCCAAAACATAGAAAGCACCATGCTTCTGCTGACATCATGGTTGGTTTTGTGTTGCAGTAACTTTCCAAAATAACAATGAAACTAAGTTAAATTCTTGGTTAACGGAGGCTTATTTCTCACCACTTCTTCTAGTCAGTAGAAAGGATACTTACATCTGGGAGGATACTTAGAACTTTCTACTAACTGTTACTCATCATATTTTTATTGATCATACAACCATCTACCAGACACTGTTCCAAATCCTTGGGATAAATTAGTGCGCAAAGCAAATGCCCCAGTTCTCTATGCACTTACCTTCCAGAAGGACACACAAGTAGTCTTTCCTTGCTTGAAGTAGAAGATACTTGTAGTGCCTTTCAAAGTTGCAAAGTTCACTGTATTTCTTTTAGGCAGATACGACTATCTGATGTTGTCATTGTAGGAAGAAGTGATCCAGCAATATATGACAAGTAGGAAAGAAGAAAGAAAACTAGTTTGAGATTTGGCTGTCGGGATGTGGATAGCCAGAATGAGACCCTTGAAGTCTTTTTTTTTTTTTTCAATATTGACAACTTCTATACTTACAGACAAGTCTTTTTAATCCTCCCTAATTTATCTGCATGTCTTATAAGCAAGTGATTGAAGAAAGTGAGCCACTGTGCACTGTCAGGACAGAGATACCCGAGTATCCTAGCTACATCTTTTTTGTTAAAAATTTTAATTTCTTTATCTATTTATTAGAGACAGAGAGGGAAAGAGAGAGAGAGGGAGAGTAAGAAGGGGTGTGCCAGGGCCTGTAGCCACTGCAAACGAACTCCAGATGTGTGCACCCCCTTGTGCATCTGGCTTACGTGGGACCTAGAGAATAGAACTGGCATCCTTAGGCTTTGCAGGCATATGCCTTAATGCTAAGCCATTTCTTCAGCCCCCACTTTTTTATTTGCAAGCAGAGGGAGCTAGAAGAGAGACACAGAGAGAAAATGGGCACGTCATTGCCTCCAACCACTGAAAATGGACTTCACATGCATGTGCCACTTTGTGCATCTGTCTTAAGTGGGAACTGGGGAAGTAAGCTCAGGTTGTTAGGATCTGCAGGCAAGCCCCTTAACCACTGATCTGTCTCTCTAGCCTATAACTACATCTCTTATTGACAGGGTACTTAGTCAAATCATATAATAATTAAGCCTCATTCATAAAGGGAAAATAATAAATTAAAAATCCTCCCTTACTGAGTTGGTAGGAGGAGAGGTAAAAGATTTTTTGGAAAGAGTTTAGTTTACTCTATGCATTAATAAATATTAGCTTACTAATATGAATGCTCTTTTATGATTGGATTTTTTTTCCTTATCTGAATGAAGAGCCTCAGGTTGAAAGCATTCTCAGTTACCTATGGTCATACAGAATCTAAGGCGGTAGGTGCCATTGTGACCCTCTAGTTCTATAAGCTTTCTGCTCTTCTCTACTGCCTCTCATTTTGCTAGAGTACAAGCAGAATCAACAATGAATGATATATACATAAATTTGCAAAAAAAAATGGAGCAAAACAAAACTGTAAGCAAACATTTAAATTGAGTTACTAGTAGACTTACCTTCTGTAGATAACAGTTTTGAAACTTTCTCTGGCTTCCAAGTTTGAACAATGAGTAAATGTGTTGAAAATAATCAAAGCCAAGTTTTCACTATTGAGCAACAATACTCTTTACAAGTATGGAAAGAAAAGCGACTAGGTTATACCTGCAATGTTGATTGTAACCAAAAGTATCTCTGCCCATATGCATATATTTGTTTTTCTGAACATTCATATTTACGTTCATGTTTGCACACATGTTTATTCATACTCTGACTTTCTCTATGAAGGTGACTTAGAAACAGCTCCATAGTTGCCATGAGCACCACCTGGAGATGTTCTCGGCTTCTCCATTATAATGCACAAAAGAGCTTCTTGGACAAACATTGGTTCTGTGACTATTCAGGATGGTACAAGATGAGCCTGCAGCATCTTGGGATAGAAAACTTGAAAGTGTACAATGATAATAGACATGTTACACAGGAACCAGTTTGAAAGAGAGACCCCACTGCCCAAGTTCAGGATGAGTGGAATCTACAAGTAAATATGATCATAAGGGATTACAGCCCACTAAGTAAAATAAGAATCTGGAATAGTGAGTAGATTTAATAAGTTAATAAATGAGAAAAGAAAGTTCTTTCATGTAGAACAGTGATAACTAATAAGCATAGAGAAAAAATGATTGACTAGAAGTTGTCATTAGATGCAAACCTAGTAGGTGAGATTTTGCACAGCCTCAGCATCTTCCTACAGATTGCCTATTAATTATAAAGAAGACAGAATAACTTCACAGTGGAGAAGCTTTGGATAGCTCACACTGCCCCTTATGTACTGGAGCTGCCTCATACCTGCTCCTGAGAAACAACTTGTGTGTTTCTCTTCCCAGCCTGATGGTTTGTAATGTCACTTTGGCAGTTTAAAACAGACTATTGTAGAAATATCTATACTGAAACATGCTTAACAATACAACTGAGGGATCTCTTGCCTGAACCCAAAAACAGTTATTGAACACTTACCAGCACGCTGATGGTACAAATGGCATCATGTGTTCAAAATCCCATCAGCACCACACTCCCTGCTGCTGCTCTCCATGTTCCTTTAAGAATGGGTCTCTGGGCTGTAAAGATGGCTTAGCAGTTAAGGCGCCTGCTGCCAAGCCTAAGAACACCCATTGGATCTCCAGGTCCCACGTTTAGCCAGATGCAAAAGTGACACAAGTATGCAATGTTGCACATGCACATGAGGGGACGCACATATCTGGACTGCGCTCACAGCGGCTGAGAGGCCACTGGAGTGCCCATTATCTCTCTCTTTATCTCTGTCTCTGTCTCTCTCAAATTAAAAAAAAATGGGTCTCTGCTAATAGGCCTGTTAAAAACCCCACAAAGTGTGGTGGTGGTGGAAATGGAACATGCTAGGAATCACTCTTCCATTGAGCTTCATCCAAGCCTCCTGTTGGAAGTTTTGTCACACAGATAGATAAACTACTGCCACATAATGCTTAGTCATATACTTTTAAAAAGAGGTTTTAAAAACAAAATTAGAAATACAGTTGTCATACAATCCAGCCATACCTACCTCTCCTGAGTATATACCCAAAGGACTTCACACTCTAAAGAAAGATACTTGCACATCCATGTTTATTGTTTCTCTACTTACAATAATAGGATAATAAAATCAGCCTAGATGCTCATAGCAGTTGAATGGTAATGAATATGTAGTACATATACACAGTGGCATCTTACACAGAAGTATGAAAAAATGAAATTTGCAGAAAGATGGATAGATCTGGAAAGAATTATATTAAGCAGAGTTACAAAGAAAGACCAAAATCTCGTGTTCTTTCTGATATGCAAATCCAGCTTGTAATATGTAATATGTATGTACACAAACACACACATGCACACACACAAATGTGGATCAAACCTAGAAAGCCAGAATGGTAGGCAAAAGTGAATATAAAGAGATGGCTAGGGCTGGAGTGATGGCTTAGCAATTAAGGTGTTTGCCTGCAAAGCTTAAGTACCCACATAAGCCAGATGCACAAAGTGGCACGTGCATCTGGAGTTCATTTGCTGTGGCTGGAAGGCCTGGTGTGCCTATTCTCTCTCTCTCTCTCTTTCTTTGTGTGTGTGTGTGTCTAAAGTAAATAAATCAAATATTTTTTTGAAAAAATTTTAAAAAGAAATGACTAGTAAAGTAGTGGGGGAAAAGTGAAAGGACACATGAGTCAGGTAAACAGAGTGAGAAAGGGGCAGGGAGGGGAAAGGAGGGTGGAAGAGAATCAACTAAACCATATTTCTTTTGAAAATGCCAGAATGTGAGCAGGGCGTGGTGGCACATGCCTTTAATCTCAGGAGGCAGAGGTAAAAGAATTGCCATGAGTTTGAGACCACTCTGAGTGTACATAGTGAATTCCAGGTCAGCCTGAGCTAGAGTGAGACCCTACCTCGAAAATCCAAAAAAAAAAAAAAAAAAAAAAAGAAAGAAAGAAAGAAAGAAAGAAAAAAATGCCAGAATGATACCTGAAACTCTGTGTGCTAACTTTAAAAAGTACACTTAAGTAAAAATAAAAAGTAGAGACTTTGGGCTGGAGAGATGGCTTAGCGGTTAAACGCTTGCCTGTGAAGCCTAAGGATCCTGGTTCGAGGCTTGATTCTCCAGAACCCACGTAAGCCAGATGAACAAGGGGCGCACGCATCTGGAGTTCGTTTGCAGTGGCTGGAGGCCATGGCGCGCCCATTCTCTCTCTCTCTACCTGCCTATTTCTGTATATATCTCTCTCTCTCTCTACCTGCCTATTTCTGTATATCTCTCTCTCTCTCTCTCTAATAAATAAATAAAATATAAAAAAAAAAAAAAGTAGAGACTTTGTATCCCAAAGGATTGTATTGTAATACTAGCGAGAAGGTGACTAGAGATGTGGCCAATGGGAGGGGAGCCTTAGTCACCACAGCACCAGATGCAGGGAGGATGTCCACTAACACCAGGCAGGTAGTTAGACCAGAGGCACTCAGCTCTTCTCTCCCAGGCTGATTGTTGAACTTCAGGATCATCAGAAACTCTTAATCTCTCAATCAAACTGCAAAATTAGAAGTGTAGATTTTTACTATTTTATGTTATTGTTTGAGAGAGAGAAAGAGGCAGAGGGAGAGAGAATGGGAGAACCAGAGCCTTCAGGCACTGCAAACAAAACCCAGACATATGCACCACCTTGTGTATCTGGCTTATGTGGGTCCTTGGGAATCTAACCTGGGTCCTTTTGTTTTGCTGGCAAGGGGCTTAACCACTAAGCCATTTCTTTAGCCCAAAAGTATAGCTTTTAAAAGATCTACTAAGTGGGCTGGAGAGATGGCTTAGCAGTTAGGGCACCTGCCTCCTAAGCCTAAGAATGCTGGTTCCAATCTCCAGGTCCCACGTTTAGCCAGATGCAAAGTGACACAAGGGCGCAATGACACACTTGACCACAAGGGAGCGCACACATCTGGATTTCACTCACAGCAGCTGAGAGGCTGCTGGCGCGCCCATCTCTATCTGTCTCCCTCTCTCTCTGTCTCTCTCTGTGTCTATCTCCAAAAACAACAACAACAAAAAAGATCTACTAAGTTATTTTTGCATGTTAAGATGTTAAGATTTAAAAGAATATGTGACATGAAAAGTGGGATTATGAATACTGTTGCAGCTGTTTTTAGAAACAATCAAGATAGTAATTGGAGAAAAGACTAAGGGATTGTATACTTGGTGTATGTTTGAGGCATTGCCAGTGCCTGTCCACTCCTTTTCTTTCTTTTTTCTTTCTTTCTTTCTTTCTTTCTTTCTTTCTTTCATTCTTTCTTTCTCTCTTTCTTTCTTTTGTTCTTTCCTTTTTTTTTGTTTTGTTTTATTTTATTTTATTTTGGTTTTTCGAGGTAGGGTCTTGCTCAAGCCCAGGCTGACCTAGGAGTCCCCGGGTGGCCTCGAACTCACAGTGATCTTCCTACCTCCCAAGTGCTGGGATTAAAGGAGTGTACCACAACACCTGGCAAAGATTTTTTATTTTATTTTATTTTATTTATTTATTTATTTATTTATTTATTTATTTATTTATGTATTTGAGACAGAGAGAGGGGAGAGAGAGAGCATGAGAATGGGCATGCCAGCAGGGCCTCCAGCCACTGCAAACAAACTCCAGACACATGCGCCACCATGTGCATCTGGCTTACATCAGACCTGGAGAATTGAACCGGGATCCTTAGGCTTCACAGGCAAATGCCTTAACCGCTAAGCCATCTCTCCAGCCCCTGTCCACTCCTTTTGATTAAGAAAACATTGGCTGGCTTAACATATGCATGTCTGCAGGTACATTTTATAATGTGATGAGTAAAGGTAGATGTCCCTACTCTAGAGCTCTTGTTTCTTTAAAAAAATCAACTTTATTGAGGTAAATAGTACCATAAAGTCACTTTATTTTCATACATGATCTCACTATGTAGCCTAGTCTGGTTTTAGCCTCCCTAGTGTTGGGGTTGTAGGCCTGAGCTGCCAGGCCTGGCAAAAGTCATAAATTTTAGGTGGGTAGGTAAGTGCGTTGTGACAGTTTTGGAGCCACCATCATCATCATGGTACAGACCCTTTCCGTCTACCTCAAGCGTCCCGGGTGTGTCTCCCGTTCCCCCTGGTCCCAGTAGCATGCTCCACTTGCTGTCTCCTAGTGTTTCCCTATCTACAGTGCTGCGTAAAAGGACTCAGGACATGTGGCTTTGGTGCCCTGCTTCTTCCCACGCCGTGCTCCGGTCCAGCAGGTGTGGTGCACAGCAGTAGCTTCTTCCCTCTTCCTGTTGGGATGCTCGTGTTAGGCTGTAACCCGCCATGTAGCACATGATGGGCATTTCAGTGGTCTCTAGTTTTAGCCACTGTGAATAAGCCTACAACCCCTTGCCAGTTACAGAAATGCTCTTCTTCACCAGCATTGCTCGTCTTCTACTTTGGAAACCTGGGCTAAGTGCAAGCTTTGCTAAAGGGGAGAGCCTGGGGTTTTGTGTGAGCTACTGAGAAAGGCAACCAGAGGCTGGCTTACCTCTCCTTTGTGAGGTTACCAAACCAGCTGGATTCATCTCGTGGGTTTTCCATGTCTTGATGGCTTTTCCCCTTGTACCTTTCTTATGACTTATTTTACCATGAGCCTATATTCGTTTGTTTTTGTATATTTTGAACTTCTTACTAGGGACAAGGCCTCTGTGTGCTTGTTTATTTTCATTTTATCAGTGTTTTGTACATAATAGAGCCATGATAAATATTTAGCAGATTTATTTTAATTCTCTAGTCCTTTTCTTGAATACCTAAATGATTTTGATCATTCTTTCAGTCCATTATTGCAGTACCTCTAAAGTTTTGCAAGTAGGTTTCCCTGAGCAAAAAATGAAAATAGTTTTGATCCTGCCTGGGCATTAAAATAATTCACCACATGAATTCCAGTGACCCCACTAAGGAAGGGCCTCCAGGGGAATGGGGGCAGGGAGGAGGGAATGGGACCAACATGTGATTTGCTCATACAGCAAAGTTTCTAATTAATAAAAATGAAAATTAAAAAATAATCACTATGTAACCTCACAGTTAATAATTCACTATGTAACCTCATAAATTCTTTATAGCCCTCAGCATATGTAATGTGGATTATGTTTAGTTGCTGTTCGGCTCTAAAAATGAGAAGGTTCCATGAAACAGATATGAGATTCTCTTTCATTCCTGTCCTTCTGAGATTTCATGAAAAGCTTAGCAAATCCAAAAGAGCCTGAAAGGAGTGGGTTCGCAGAAGAGGATGAGGAAGGAGGGGAGGTAGGAAAGCAGTAGTATGTTGTATTTGTATGCTGGGAAACGACACTTGTAGTCTTTCAAGTAGAATGAATGTTGGGGAAGGATAGAAGAAACACAAGATGATACGTGGTTAAACTTCACTTGTAGAGGGCTATTTTTAATTGCTTTATGAAGAGAACTTCAGTTAAGGTGGTCAATTTAAAATATCAGTAATTAGACAGTTCTCATTCTTCAAGTTGTGGATGAGATTGGCAGCCTTTTATGTTGGGGAACTGTAAATCCCTCTTTGTGACATGCAGTCCTTGTTATATCCGTTATCTGGTATCATGATTAATCGTGCCCTCTTTCCCTTCTCAGATGTGTATTGGCTTTGAGCAGTGCATTCTCTGATCACCTGATTTTTACAGGTCTCAGATCCCCAGGGGTCTCTCAGCCTGTCTCCTGCTGTAGTTTGGCTGGGACCGGGCTACTCAGTGAAAGAGTGCAGGGGCTGTGATTAAAGCGACTCCTTCAGAGCATCGTCTCCAGCTGGCAATGCCATTAAGGGCCATTCTAGTCCAAGCACTCTATTCTAACATGCCTGAAGAGTTTCTGCCCACTTATATAAATCTTGAGCAGATACTCCATTTTCACCTAAAAGCTGCACCCTGCCTTCTCCCTGTGGCCAGGACATAGAGCATCAATCATTTAACATTTGCTGCACATTTTCCATGTGCCAAGCAATGAGCTAGCCAATCATAACAAAGGATGTAAACCTTGTCAGCTATGCAAACTAGTAACTCACGCATGGCGAATGGTGTCTTTGTGGGATGCACACAGCATAAGATGAGCTCCCCTAGGAAATAACTGTTGATTTAGAAGAAAGAGAGTAAAGAGGGATAAAACTTTGAGGTAGACCCTAAAGGAAGAATCTACATCATGAAGGGGGATTGGATGGTGGACCAGGGCATTCCAGGAAGAGGAAGAACATGTGCAGTGATTCCTAGCCAGAAAATGCGTGGTGTGAAGGGGGAGGCAAAAAGTAGCCTCGTCTGACTATCCATTTGTTGCAATATACTAGTTTGGAACTGAGTGTGAGACAAGACCTTGGACCACATCCAGGGGGGTGTTGTTGTTAGAAGTACCAGAAGGGACCTTATTTCACATTTAGCATGGACCCCTGATGATTGCATTTGAGTGAGGTGTGGGTGTATTTTCATTCTGGAATTTTACACTACAACATTACCACATGCATTGACCAATTTCAATACAGGCTTTCCTTATGTTGCTTTATAATTAGAAGCCAGTGAATTGAAGTTCCACAGCGGTACATAGACTTGTAATGATAGCTTTATGGAATTGTTTATTTTTAGTTTGGCAAAGGCTAGGCAGTAAATATCTCAATTAGTAAACTAAAGCAGCATGGATGAGAAATGCCCACAAGGAGAGGAGGCATTAGAAATACTAAGTCATTTAATTGAAGGAAACCCTCTTCCTGCTTTCTCATTGTTAGAGCTTGGTGAACCCACCCAGCATGTGCTTCCTGTGTGAGGTGCATCCACAGTGTTGCCAGTGACGAGGGCCTTTGCATTGCTTGGGTCGGACTTGTTTAAGACATTTCTCTGTGTAGGAGCCATGTGGTTGGACACTGGTCTGGTAGAATAGTTCAGTCTCCTGCCTCGTGGTGTGGCGGTGGGGGAGGTCGTCTTCCGTTGCAATTTCTGTCAATGTGATCCAAAGAGAGACTTTATGATGTATTGAGGAAAGTTACTTTTTTTTTTTAGTTTTTTTTTTTCTTTTTTGAGGTAGGGTCTCCCTCTAGCTCAGGCTGACTTGGAATTCACTATGTAGTCTCTCAGGGTGGCCTTGAACTCACAGCAAACCTCCTACCTCTGTCTTCCTAGTGCTGGGATTAAAGGCGTGCACCACCATGCCCGGCCATGTTATTTATTTTTATCTTCCTGTTTATATTCACATTATATGACCTGATATTGAAAGAATTTAATGAAAACTTGCTTATGGTGCTGCAGAACCATTTGTTGGACCCTGGATAGAATTCTGCATTATATTTGAGATTATGCTACATCTCAGAGGAAAACCAGAAGAGATCTACAAAGCCTAGCTTTAAATTTTATTTTAATTATGAATAAAATTGTGCTCTTCCTAGAATTCCACAGTCTAGGAAATATTGACCACTTAGAAAATGAAAGTTTACTTTATGGTGCAAGGAAGAACGGTTCAGGGGAAAAAAAGAAAAGTTCATGTACTTTAAAGTTACAAAATATCTGTAATCAGTTGTCATGATGTTTTCATTTTTTAGAACTTCATCTCTAAGTACATTTTGTCTTCTGGTGTGTATCTCACATCCAGTGAGGGATCCTTTGGAGTCTCCCTCCTGGGAGCAGGGATATATCAGAAAGTATCACATTTATTCGCTATCCATTCTCTGTGGGGCACAGGGGAAATGATGGGGTCTGCACACCTGCACCTGCAGATTATAGTTCTGCATGTCTCCTCTCTGTTTTGCAGACTAGAAAAAGATAGCATTCAGCAGAGCTTTAGCAACGAAGCAAAGGCCCAAGCCCTTCAGGCCCAGCAGAGAGAGCAGGAGCTGACACAGAAGATACAGCAAATGGAAGCCCAGCACGACAAAACTGGTGGGTGGTAGGGAGAGATTAGAGCCTGGGCACTCACTCACAAGCCAGGCCCACGCCTTACTGTGAAATGACATCAGGAACACCTGTAACCTTTGGCTGGCCGAAGGGAGCAGATGCTAACTACACCGGAGATTCCGAATTACATATTAGTTAGCGTTTAAAAGAGAAAATGGAAAGTATTGCCCACTGTCTGTTGATTTCAGAGTGCTGCTCTCACATCTGTTGCACCATCTGGATTATGAGTTTATTTACCTGTGTTCAAGAAACGTAAAGCTGAGAGAGACCACAACAAAGTAGAAAAACAAAGGGCTTGTTTTTGGCTGGGTTTTCAGGCACACATGTTATATAAAGAAAATAGCATCAGAAGCTCTGCGGGAAATGCTCTGAGCTTACAGTTAGAGTCTCCTGAATAGCATTGAACAGTTCCCACAGTACACACATTATAGCTTCTCTAAAAGCCTAATGAGTTTGCTTCAGCATCCAAACTGGAGAAAAGCTTTAGCCATTAATCGGTTCTTAATTCACTGTCGCAGCTGGATGTAATTCAGTGGCTCCAAATTGATATGTTCCTTTATTTAATCTTTGCAGCTTCGAACATTTTTAGCATTTGTATGATTCCCCCACCCCCAACCCAATCTAGAGTGATGTTTAATCCTTCGCATTCTTCAAGTTCTCACAACTGCTGTTAGAACTCACTGATACAAGGCATTGACCACAGCTGGCAGCTTGGCTAAAAATTGCCGTCTTTCATCACATTGGCACTATTCTGCAGATTGAGTTGGCCAGTAACTCTTTACCTTTAATTTGAAAGTAAAATGCTCCTTGAAAATAGGCAGTTTGATGTGTTCAGTCAGAGCATTATGTAGTGCCTTTCACTTTTGAGTTTTGTGTTCACAGACAGTGTTAGTCAAAACAAGACAGTGTCAGTCATTAGAATTCCACACCACATACTCCACACTGATTATACTATTAAAGCAAAAGTTTAATTGATACTTTCTCTTCCAAAAAAAATGTTGCTTAATTTCAGTGGCTTGATTTATTTTGTTGTGTATGCTATATGCCTTTTTCAAACCATTAGCTGAAATTGAAAAGGAATAATTACTTAGAGATAACTTTCACAGGAATTAATGTATATTGTATTTGATGATACAGTAAAAATTATTTTTTATCCCATAGGTGAAAATGCTCAACATGAAAGTCATTAAATAAGCTACTAACTTATAAAGAGGCAAATGTCGCAATGCTTCAAGAATTTACCTCCAGTGCATTCAGTTGAGATTTTCTCCTCACAGAATTTGGCCAGAATAAATAAAAATTTAGCAGATTTATAAATGGTTTTTCAACTAAAAGCACAAAGAGGAAATTAAAAGATAAATTGCTGTTTGTCCCCATTATTAGTAGGATCCTAGTGGTCCAAGAGTCTTGGGAAGAATCTTATGAGTATTAGATAAGTTTTTAGCTTTTAAAAGCATCTTAAGAATCCTTCATTTTATTTTATACACACAAATCACACTGTCTTTGATTTCTTTAACCAAAGGTTTATTAAGGCACATGGTATTAACAAATTAATCAAAACTCTAAAGAAAATTACACATTTCACGTTAGTAATTAGAGCAGTGTCTGCAAGATTCAAGCTGGGGTGGGAGGGGAACGTGGTGAGCTATGAGAAAACAGGAAACAAAGCCCATGTTACAGTGTAACAGAGGCTTCCTTGGTTTTAGTTTTGAATTATCTAGTTGTGATAATTTTGACACTGTTTATAGTAAAATTGTCAAAATAAAAATATAATATGTTGCATATTAGAAAGATATAAGCATCTATGACTGCCTTTGAGGTATTTGACAATTTACGAACATGTGAAAATGTTACACAGCTAATATGATCAAAAATGTTAATGGGGTTTAATTATATTATGAAAGTAAATGTCTCAGTGTCTTGCCAGATGATATGTCCTTTAGCTGAGGACACTGACAGCAGTCTAGTAGCTTCTAGGAAACACGTAGTTATCTAAAATGCATTAGCACTCTGCATTTGGAAGCATTGCAGAGCTATAGCCATAAACATCTCATGTTGGTGTGCTTACTATTTCTAGAAAATGAACAATATTCCTTGCTGACCTCCCAGAATACATTTTTGACAAAGTTAAAGGAAGAGTGCTGTATGTTAGCCAAGAAACTAGAACAAATCTCACAAAAAAGCAGGTAAGTTATTAGATAATGCAATATTTTCAAAGTACTATTTGTTTGATTACTATAAATTGCCTTAAAATACATTTTACCATATTTTAATATAATGTTAAAATTAGTTATTTGTTGATGTAAGTTTTTGTGAAAATATTGTATCTGTATGGATATTTTTATAATTATCCATCCAATTTTCTATTGTGTGTGTGTGTGTTCATGTGTACCAGCACATGTGTGTCCTTGTGCATGTGTAAAGATCAGACATCAACTTCAGGTGTCGGTCTTTGCCGTCCACCTTGTTGGAGGCAAGGTTTCATGCTGTTTACTACTGTCTACAGCAGGCTAGCTGGCCTGCTCTCTCCTGGAGATTCTCCTGTTTCTGCCTTCCATCTCACTGTAGATGTGTATGACTGCAACATGAGCTACTGTGTTGAGTTTTACCTAGGCACTAAGAATCTTAACTTTGGTCCTCACACTTGCACAGAATGTACTTTATCCACTGCACCATCTCCCCCAGACTCTATCTATCTATCTGCTTTCATTTTCTCAGTGTTCAGTATGAAACCCAGAACCTTGTCACACGATGCCAGCACCCACCATTGAGCTGGATCTTTATTTTTTCACAATAATGTACACTTACTATTACTTGGCTTTTATAATGTTTAGAACTGAAAACTATGAAATTTCAGAAACAAAGTTTAAGATGATAATTATTATAAGAGATATAACTCAAGCATAGATAGTTAATAAATTCTAATCTGTTATCACAGTTCTTAGCAAATGCACAAAACTTATCTCTAGGTAAAATTATTAGGGAAATTGAGCAGGTGCTTGATATACATTAATTAATTCTCACAATAGCTTCAAACGGGAAGTATCTTCCTGTACAGATAAAGAAGCCAGAATTATTTACAAACCTCGTTAAAAGGAGAACTGGAGTTCTAACCTAGGTATTGTTGCTATCAGTGCCTATGGTCTTTCTTATAATCATTATAATATTTTACATCTACTACTAAAGTAAATCCAGGATGGCTGGGTATGGTGACAGGCATTGGTAATCTCAGCTACTCAGCACACAAGAGGATTGCTTGAGCCCAGAAGTTTCCAGCCAACCTAGATGCAATGTAGCAAGAGTATGTTTCTAATAAAAGCAAAGAGAGAGAAGAGAAAGGAGAGAAGAGAGGAGGAGGAGAGAGGAGAGGAGAGGAGAGGAGAGAGGAGAGAGAGGGAGGGGAGAGGAGAAGAGAAGAGAAGAGAAGAGAAGAGGAGAGGAGGAGAAGGAGAGAGAAGAGAAGAGAAGGAGAGGAGAGGAGAGGAGAGGAGAGGAGAGGAGAGGAGAAGAGAAGAGAAGAGAAGAGAAGAGAAGAGAAGAGAAGAGAAGAGAAGGAGAAAGAGGAGAGGAGAGGAGAAGAAAAGAGGAGAAGAGAAGAGAAGAGAAGAGAAGAGAAGAGAAGAGAAGAGAAGAGAAGGAGAAAGAGAGGGGAGGAAAGGAGAGGAGAGGGGAAGGGAGGGGAGGGGAGGAGTAGAGAGGGGAGAAGAGAAGAGGGAAAAGGAGGGGAGGGAAGGGGAGGAGAAGAGAGAAGAAGGGAGGGGAGGAAAGGAAAAGAGAAGGGAGGGAAGGAGAGGAGGGGAGGGGAAGAGAGAAGGGGAGGGGAGGAGAGAAGAGGAGAGGAGAAGGAAAGAAAGAAAGGAAAGAAGAGGAGAAGGAAAGGATAAGGAAGGGGAGAGAATAGAAAGGAAGGGAAGAGCTGAGCTCAGGCCAACATATTATTTATTAATTATGAGAAAGATTAGGAAAGAAAATTAGCCTTTAATTTCCTGTAGAACACTAAAAAGGATTGTCATATAATGTTGACCTGTGAACCAAGGTTAACCTATACTGTGTTCCTGGGCCCTCATTTTCTTCCTTTAAATCCATCAGTTTACCATATGCTATTCTAGTGACCTTGAACCTCAGCATGTTTCCAACTCCTCTATTCTGATTCCTCAAGCTCCTGACCACTCACTGCTCTGTACACTGAGCATGTTCTTTCACACCTGACACATAGATGGCACCCAATGCATATTTATGGAATGAATGATGAATGAAGTGAACAGGTGTCATGCTGCCCTATATGCTGACTGGATTTCTGATGCCAACCTGTTCCTTCATGGATGGCAAAACATTGTGCAGAACAGAACTCTGGAGCTCAGGAAGAACCAGCTTTGAATTTTGGTGTGTCAGTCACTTAGCTGCATGACCTTGGATACATGCCTATGCCTCCCAAGCCTTAGCTTTGCCAGGGTTTCACTTTAGCTCAGGCTGACCTACAACTCACTCTGTAGCCCCAAAGTTGTGGTGATCTTCCTACCTCGGCCTCCCAAGTGCTAAAATTGTAGGCATGAGCCACCATGCCCTGGCTTATAAAAGCATTTCTAGAGCCATGTTGCAGGCTGACTGTGAGAACTGGAAGGTTGTAGAGTGATGAGCACACATCTACTGCCATCCCTCAGGATCCCTATGTGTTTGGTTTGAGGACCTGTGCTGATACCAAAATCCACAGATACCCAAGTCTTTACATGACAGTATGGTATTTGCATATAACCATGCACAGGGTTCTGTTGTTTATTGTATCTAAGGCAATGCTAGAACCGAACTCAAGGCCTTGTATAGGCTAGGTTAGCTTTGCCTCTGAGCTACCTTGACCCATATACATTAGGTCATCTCTGGATTACTAATGACCCCTAATACAATGTAAATGTAAATGTAAATGCAGCTAGGTGTTGTGCTGCATCTCATAAGAAATAGCAATAAGGAAAATGTGTGTGCTCAGTATGACCCAGTATTTCAATTCGTGGTTGGTGGATTCCACAGTTATGGAATGCCAATTGTAAACACCCAGCGCAGTGCCTTCCTCTTAGTAAAGTACACCAACTGCTCCTGATGTCATTGGCAGCAGTGTTTTAAGGGACGTGATTGGTAATGTAAACACTTTATCAGGGAGGATCAGAGTACCATTTCCTGATGAGCGGGAAGTGTGCACTGTGGCACCAGCCTCTGTAAGGGAAAGCAGCATGAGGAAAAGGTGGAGCTTGTTGTGCTGCAGGTCAGGCTCTGGTGCCCAACTTGCTGGATCTAAAGACTGAAGAGAGGAGCATGCATAACTTTGAAAGTTGATCACAACTAAGACCTAATGAGTAGTAAACACTCAATGCATTATTACTACTTTAGTTTCTTGTCATTTTTCTCTAGCTTCATGCTGTAACGTTTCCATTCCATTTTTGCTGTTACCTTCTGCCATAAAGAACCTATAGAACCCAAAGGGCTTTTACAGTATGCTTCTTTATAACATCCTTATCAAATCCCTATCAGAATGCTGCAGGAGTGTGCTTCTGTACACACCACAGGCCAAGTTTTTGAGATAAATAATTTTCCCTGCCTTTTTAGGTAAGGAAAATCTTAGTGTTTCTAAAGTAGCATCATGGTGGAAACTCAGTCTCCAAATTGATTACTTAATCCCTATGGTAATTTTGGTCCAGATTTTGCTCGGATTACTGCAATAAAATTTTGTATTTACCTTGTATTGATCATTTAATAATACATCTTATTTTTCTTCCTTTCCTTTCTTGCCACATTTCTGTAAGTAAGCATTTTACAAAATGCCATAGTAAATGAATGGACTCAGACTATAAAACATGCTTGTTCACTAACAGATCTAGGCATTTGACTACAACCAATGCAGAATAACTAGAAAAGCTGATAGCCCAAGCTCTCAGTGCCTGTGTACCGTTCTTCTCTATCCAGCCTCCTATGGGAAACATTTTGAAGCGTGTGTGTGTGTGTGTGTGTGTGTGTGTGTGTGTGTGTGTGTGTGTGTGTGTGTTACATGTTCTCTCCCCCAATGGGCTACATGTTGCCTTTACGGCAGTGACAATTGCCACTGCTGTCAGAAGCCTCTGCTGCTATCAGCACAGCTCTCTTTGTGCACCTTGATAGTGGTGTCTGCAACCTCAGGAGTTTTCAGCGGCACATCCCATTACATAACCAAAATCAGAATGCTGATTCCGTGTATTTTGCATAGCTTGTTTTTGACCACCAAGCAAGAGAATTAATTCCATTTTGTTTTTAATTGGCACAAAGCAAATGTTCTGGCTAATTTTAGAGAAAGCTCACATAAATTTTAGCCACCCTTTGTGTCTGAATCCCTAGTAGTCCAAGAGCTTATACAGCTATGAGGTTATTTTTGAGGGAGACAAATGGTGATACTTAAATGTCTTTGGTACAATTGAATTTTCTTCATCAAAGTGAAGGAAGTGTCCTCTCTCTTCTGGGGTGGTTCATGTGGGATGAATCGGCAGCAAAGTATTGGCAGTGTGGTTTGTAGTGTGCTCTACATGCTGGCTGGGAGGAGCTGGGAAAGTTTGGGCCCTGGCAGGAAGTGAACCTGCTCACTTGGGTGGAGATCTTGGATGCAGAGACCAGGCACGGGTGATGCTAGGTCTTAGATGCTCTCCACCTACATTCTGCAGAGAGCAGAAGGAACATGGTCTCACTTCTACTGCACTGTCACTTCTCTTTTTTCCTGTTATTGTCACTTGCCGGGTTGCAAGGCTTGTGGATTGATGTCTAACACTGCCCATTGTGTATTTGTGATTTGCGTTTTGTAATTAAGAGGAACAATGGGAGTCCATGGGGTCTCGTTATATATAATGGTTGGTTTAATTTGTTTCACTTCTATCTTGTTAATTGTAAATTGATCATTAAGATTTGAATTCTAATCTGTCACCAGGGCTGTGAGTATTGAGGCTAGAGCAATGAGCCTGGTTTTAATCACTGATGATGAGAGACAAATTTTATAATTTTGGTACATATTGCAGTTCATATATTTTAACACTGTATTTTATGATGTTATAAATATTGTTAAATGACTTTTAGTGTAGTTTTACTATGTGGACTATAATGTATAAATTATATTACTGTTTTGGCAGCAGTAGATATCCAACTGTGTGAGTTTAATTGAAGTAAAGAACACACACCCGGCTGAACTATTTTTTTCCCCTTGAATGTTTAGATGATGTTAGATTGGGATGCTATAAAAATTATATTCTACAAGAGGAGACTGATATTGGCCTTCTGCTAATTGTCACCAAAAGTCAAGCCAGAATCCAAAGGAATAAAAAATTAAGGTGTCATATTTTTTCTTTAAAAGGAATTATCATTGTAATCTGAATTATTATAGTATAATGTTGTACATTTCATGCAAATACAATTACATGAATAACGGCTAGATAAAAATTCAGGAAAAAGTTCATGCATCCTTAAAGTTAGAAACTACCTAAATTTGCTATGA
Organism: Orientallactaga sibirica; assembly: GCA_036365145.1. Lineage (NCBI taxonomy): Eukaryota > Metazoa > Chordata > Mammalia > Rodentia > Dipodidae > Orientallactaga > Orientallactaga sibirica. The sequence continues at coordinate 14,200,215 of JAEOAD010000035.1, read as the reverse complement.
AAAATGGATTAATCACTTTCTCTTTATATGAGAGTAACATAAGTATGAGTATATGTTTTCTCTTTTAACTTTGTGAGCTGCTCCTTGTATGACTAGATTGTAACTCTGCCCAAAGAAAAGATGGCGTACATGCACTTATAACAAACCTGTGTTAAGCAATAGAAAGCAATGGGCAAATTACCATTATAAAGGAAAAACACAAAATATGCAAAACAGAAGATTTTTACAGTAACACATTATAGTTATGAATACTTTACAAATGACATATTTTTCTAATTATATAAGACATCGTCAATGTAGGGACTTTGGAAAATATAAAAAATTAAGGAAACATTTTTATGTGATAGTGCTATCTCAAGATAATTATTGTTACCTTTTGACATGTTTATTTCAGATACTTTTCATGTGTATATAAATGTGCTCCACATGCATACATTTACATTGTGATTAAGATTATGCTATATACAACTTTGAAGCTGTTTTTTTTCCTCTCTGTCATCTCATTGATGAACATTTTCCTATGTCAATGAGTACTCTGGAAACAAAATTTTAATTGAATCATTTGTATTCAAAATAATTCATTATACATTTAAGATGTTTCCAATTGTTACCTATGATGGATAATATCACTTTATATGTAAGTGAATTTTTAATAATTTCCTTAGTACAGATGCTAAAAGGGAATTGCTGTTTCAAAAACTATGAATGTGTGTTATTTGCTTAAGGATTACATTAATTCCACTCAGTGCATATGTGTTTATATCAATATGTGATAATACAATGTGAGAGATTTGTTTATTTATTTTTATTATTTTTATCTTTGAGTGAGAGAGAGAAAGGTAGAGAGAGAGAGAGAGAATGGGTGCACCAGAACCTTCAGCCTGCTGCAAACAAACCCCAGATGCCTATGCCCCCTTGTGGCACATGTGTGACATTGCATGCTTACGTCACTGTGCATCTGACTATGTGGGACCTGGAGATTTGAACATGTGTTCTTACTCTTCACAGGCAAGCACCCTAACCGCTAAGCAATCTCTCCAGCCCAACATGAGAGATTTTTTTTTTAAGTGAGAAGCAATATTACATAATACATTGAACTCTCCCTGTAGAGTTGGACAAACCAGATCTTATAGGTAACCTTAGGCAAATTATTAAAGTGCATTTTTAGCTCCCAGAGAAAAGGCAATGAGCCATTACCTCATAGGATAATTGAGATCACTGAGGTAAAGGATGGATTCCACTATTTGGTACAGAGCAGTGATGAAATAAAGACTGAAGAGTAGTTTTGAATTTTGTTATGCATTTCTTTAAATACAGTGAAATTGGCCATTTGTAGATGTTTATTGACCTCTTGTTTCTTCTCCAGACATTCTCCATATACCTTGTGCTTTTCTGAGTTGCAACTTGGTTTGATGGGGATTAGCACTTGAATGATGCTCTTAGTCTTCATCCATTTTACATTTTGTAAATAGTTTCCCAATTGCATCTCTTTTAGATCACTAAACTTTGATTTTAGGGCACTTTAGGCTCATAGTAAAATTAAGCAGAAAGTACAAAGAGTTCCCATGTATCCTCACCTTGACCATAACTTCTCCTTGCCAGTATTTTACGTGTATGAACAGCTTTTTTCAAAATAAAAATATCTTAGAAAAAACACATGTCATTGTAAAAATTCATAACATAGAAAAAGACGGATAAGCAATAGGGAAAAAATTCCTAATACTGTCACCGAGAAGTCATTAGTATTATATTTGTTATACATACTCAAAACAAGTTAATTATAAAATGGAATTGCATTATGTATGCTAATTTTAATGCTTCCTTTTTCTTAGCAACTTGTCATGTGTCAATAAATAATATTAGTGTATAGCAACCTCAGGACAATATCTTGATCTTCAGTTATACAAGTAATGTAACTAGTCTCCTGTTGATAGACTTGTTTATGTTTGTAGGTACTGGGTTGTTGAGGCAGATTTGTTCTATAAATAGTGCTACAAAAAATATGCTCACATAAACATGACTTTTTAAAATATATGATTTTTATTTTCTATTTTTCTATTGTTACTTCTATTTTTCTTTCCTTTGTGGCTTTTCTTTTAAAACATATCTTTTTTCTTGGAAGGTACCTGAGAATAGATAGGATTTTCTTCTCCATTTGTTCCCTAATCTATTTTAGGTACTTTTTTCTACTTTTTGGAGTGATTTTAGTGAATGGTATAATAGGGAATATTAATTTTATAAGCAGTATTAAATTAAAAATATATTATTATGTCTCCTAAATTTATTTTCATATTGTGAATTGATTTAAAAGCATAAATATAAGTCATTATTCAGTAATTTACACTGTTTGAAATCAGTAAATTCTTACTCAGTATGTGGGGTAAGATTTCCTAGCAAATTCAAGTCCTTTCTCCACCAGAAATGAATGGCTCTCTTGCCTAATGGAGGAATCCTTTCTGAGGAGAGAGCTAATTTTACATCAACAGCTTTTTTTTTTTTTTTTTTAAATTTCAGGAACCAAATAAGCATTAACCTAGAAACCACTCATAACACAAGGGAAGTTTAAACTCCCTTCTGACTCATGTCACCAGGCAATGAAAAAATGGCCACGGCAACAATAAAGGGTTTGTTAAAACAAGGACCTTGTTTTTAGGTATCTGATCTGAAAATCTGGGGTCTTGGGATTGTTAAAGACACTGAAGATATCAGCCACCACCAAAAAAGACATCTATCTATGATCCCAAATGAAATATGTAAAGACACTGAGATTAAACAAATGGACTCTGACTTAGAGTGAAGGAAACAAATCATGTGTCTATAGAGGGGTATATATCTGCAAAACAAGCTGATCTGCTCTCCGAAGTCCAGAAAACCTTGAGAGTTGTGATAGAACATAGGACTAAAACCAAAACTGAAAATTTCCATTTCCACCCCTTGCAGCCAGGTGGCTCTTTGGCTGGAGACTAGAGATGATGGCCTACTCTCTAAGAAACTAAGCCATAACGCTCTGACTACAATAGGGGCTCTGAAGTTACAATAAAGGGATTAAGACAAAATTTTCGTTGTGAAAGGTGGCATCCTCACCTTTTCTACCCAGCACCTAGACTGCCCACAGGCTGGGTTACACATAGCAGCAGGAGCTGGAAGATGTCCCTCTTGAGAAAAGAATGATCACAGAGGAAAGAGTAATATTTGGGGCTCTCCCATCAAGAACAATGGCTTGCCACTTGCTCACTCAACAGTAAAGCCCACTACTTTATAGAAAATAAGTGTAGGCAATTGCAAATGCAGTCACACTATGCTGTTTGGATAGTAAGGACCAATCTTTAGATGTTCATTAAACCACAATTGAAGTTCTAATAGTTACATTGGAAGCTAGAAATGGAAGAGGGATAAGGAGGCAGGCAAGAAGTTAATCTTTGTGCATTAGAATAAAGAAATAGCCGTGTGTGTGTGTGTGTGTGTGTGTGTGTGTGTGTGTGTGTGTACACATGCATGAAAGCGCAAATGTGTGTGGAGGTCAGGGAAAAATCTCCAGTGTTATCCTCAGGGACACGGTCCACCATTATTATTATTATTTTTTTTGAACCAGAATCTGTCATTGTCTAGAGCTCCTTAATTAGGCTAACCTAGCTGGCCTCCAGGATCCTCTTGTCTTTACCTCCCCAGTGCAGGGATTACAGGCACATGCCACCACACCCAGCACTGTTACTTGGGTTCTGGGGCTCAAGCTTGTACAGCAAACACTTTATCTACTGAGCCATCTTCCCAGCCCCAGAAGTATTGATAGAATAAAAGTTAATAGTATGAACACATCTAGAAATATGGAGGTAAATATCAGAAAAAAATAACTTTACAAGATTTGATTACAAGATTTGTGATTATTTAGCTTAATCTGGGGTCATAGGGCAGGAGACTACTGTTTTTCAGATTTGTGTTGACCAGGTTTCCAGAGAAACAATACCAACAGAATGCCAATTTGCTGATTTATAAATTGATTGGCTAATCCTCAGTCTCCATTAGTGCAGCTCTAGAGAAAGAGAAAGTTTCATTTTAAGGAAGCAGCTGCCATAATTATGGAGACTTGCTTAAGTTCAACATCTTGAAGGCAGGCAGGAACCTGGCAAGCCCCGGAAACCCTGTGGCTCAAGTGCAAAAACAGTCTGCTGCAGAAATCCACTTTGCTCAGCCAGGTTAATCTTTGTCCTGTTAAGGACTTGAACTCATGAGAAGAGGGTTGCAGACATTAGGGAGAGTAATCTGCTATAGTCAGAGTCTGCTCATGTCAGTGCTAATCTCATCCTTAAAACACCTTCACAGAAACATCCAGAATAATGTTTGGCTAAATTTCTGGGCTTTTACATTGGCAGAAAAAAAAATTAACTACCACAGAATTTTGATCTTTAACCATTAAGCTGCTTTATTTAAACATATTTAACCATATGCCACTAAATTGGCTATGTTAACTAAAAGAAATTCTCTGCTATTGAAATCAAGCTTCCTTTTTAAATAATTTATTTGTTTATTTATTTGTTTATTTTTGAACAGAAAGAGAGAGAGAGAGAATTGAATATGGGTACACCTCCTGCCACTGTGAACAAACTCCAAATGCATGCACCATTTTGTGCATCTGGCCTTACGCGGGTACTGGTAAAGCAATCCCAGGCTATCAGGCTTTGCAAATAAGCAACTTTAACTCTTGAGCTATCTCTCCAGCCCTGGGATGGCTTCTTTACATGTATGGGAACTAGCCTAGAGTAACCACACAGGAAATATGTACTCTCTATATATTGGTTCTTAATAGAAGAGATTTGGTCATTATGTCTTCTGTTCCTCAGACCTTTCTATTAGTATGAACTGCTATTCTCTTATCTAGAACAGGAAGGAAGCCACAAGTCACATATCCTTCTACTAGGTAGTTCAAAATTACTGAAATATTTGCTTTGATAGAAACACTATTATGTTTTAAGTATAGAGTTTAAGATAATGCTAAGGTTGTTTAATAATGTAGTAATAGGAACCTTTAATATCTATAATGTCTGTGTTTCTACCTCTCTAGATCTGAAATAGTTCAGCTCAATCAAGAAAAAAGATATATATGTAACAAACTGGAAAAGTTACAGAGGAGAAATAATGAGTTGGAGGAGCAGTGTGTCCAGCATGGGAGAGTGCATGAGACCATGAAGGCGAGGTATGAGGGTTTACTATCCACGACGGCCCACACTGGGAATGTGTCTGACTCACAGAGGGGAGAGCCTGCAGGAAAGTAGAAATGGTGATCATTATGCTATTTAAGTGTTCACTCAAAAGCCACTATTTTTCTGTGTTTATGCTTCCTCATTCCTTTAGGGTGTTCTTATCATATGCAAGGAAAAATGTTCTTATAACATGCTTTGTCTTTTTACTATTCGCTAAAGATGCATGTGAATATGGACATGTTAGGACCTCCCCCCTCTGCAAGTGAACTGATGCATGTACCCCTTGGGTACTGGGCCATTAGTCCCTGCAAGCAAGTGCCTTCAACCACTGAGCCCCTATAACTAAACTAAACTCTGCAATGGATTCCCCAAGAATAAAAGCCAGGCTCTCTGTAGATTTGGACATGCACATGCAGTCATATTGTCAGCCGCAGCAGCTTTCCAGTGTAGGTGGCTTGGGCTTCCAGCGCTCCATCTCCAGTCCATCCTCAGCCACCCCATTCCTTCTCTGTTTCAAAAACAGTTGTTGCCTTGCTGATAAATTAAAGGCCAAATTCCATGTTTTATTAATTATGGTCTTTACTATATGAACATATATCATATGTTGGTCATATTCCTGTTGGATTATATTCTTATATCCCTTGTCCTTCAACCCCATTCCATTGAGGGGCCTCCTCAATGGTATTCATGGTAAAGTCATGAATGCATCACTCAGTCTCTGTGGAGAGTGGTCAACACCTCTGGATACTCCTTCCCATACTGTGTCTCTTACAATTTTTCCATCCCCCCTCCATTCTGCAATATTCCTTGAGGCTTAGCTGGTGTATTATAGTTCTACTTTAGTGTTAAGCTCTTGGCAACCTCTGGATTTCTGCTTTGATGAGTTTTGAGTATCCCCCATATCTATTACCATCTCTCTGAAGCTGGGTGTCCAATAGCAGTGAGAACAGCACTCATTTTTTAAAGGGTTTATTTTTAAAATATTATTTATTTATTTATTTATTTATTTATTTATTTATTTATTTATTTATTTATTCTGAGAGTAAGAGGAAGAGAGAGAGAATGGGTGCGCCAGGGCCTCCAGCCACTGCAAATGAACTCCAGATGCATTTACCCCCTTTGTGCATCTGGCTTATGTGGGTCCTGGAGAATGCAACTGGGATCCTTTGGCTTTGCAGGCAAACGCCTTAACCGCTAAGCCATCTCTCCAGCCCCAGCACTCATGTTTATATTGCCAGTTCCTCTGTGATGTCTTGTGGGCCCTGGCAGATGTGATGGAATTGGGTCATCTCATGGTAGGCAGTCTGCTATCTTTTCTTGTGGTATTGATGGATCTTAGTTCTCCCCAGTTTTCACTGCCATGTGTTAAAAAAAAAAAAAAAAAAAAAAAAAAAAAAAGAATTGCCAAGTGTGGTGGCATATGCCTTTAATCCCAGCACTCCAAAGGCAGAGGTAGGAGGAGTCTATGATCTTCCTATCCACAGGATTCTAACTTGGATCTTAGCACCAGTTATGAGTCCTCTTCTACTGATTGGGCCTCATATTTAAAAAAATAAAATAAAATAAAGTAAACATAGTGGGGAGGAGACAACTGGCAGTATATTTTTGCAACTTTGATTATTTGCTGTGTTGAATACAGGAAAAGCAGTCAGAAAATGGTACTGCTTTTAAATATTAAAGTCCAGGTAGATTTCTAATATTTGTATCATTCATTCACTTGTTAAAATGTTTACTTAGAGGATGGAGAGATGGCTTACTGGTTAAGGCCTGTGAAGCCTAAGGACCCTTGTTCAGCTCTTCAACTCTTTTGGCCATGTAAGCCAGACACACAAGGTGACACAAGTGCACAAGGTCACACATGCACACAAGGTGGCGCATGCATCTCCAGATTGCAGTGTCTGGAGGCCCTGGCACTCCAATTCTCTCTCTCTCATAAAAAGTGTTTACTTAAACCCAGCCACTCTTCAAGGTCAGGGGTCAGCAGAGCCCAATTGAATGCTAGAGTTCTCTCATCTCTTCTTGCAGTGTGTCTTCAGCACCAGAAGTTCTGGGTGTGGTGTCAGTCATACCGCTCTGCACCTTTCTTTCATTTTAGATAATATTTTATTTAAACAATATGCGTTAAACAATGTTCCCAAGTCTTAAAGCTTCTGATTGAAATGTAACAAACTAGTAATGAATTTAAATTTGGAAGTTCTTCTATAAAGTAGAAATTGATATTTTTATCAATTCTTATGAATACTTAAAAATATTTTATTGATTATTTATTTGTAAGGAGGTGGGGAAAGAGGATGAATGGTTTTTCCAGGGCCTTCTACCCCTGAAATCAAACTCCAGACATATGTACCACTTTGTGTGTCTGGCTTTACATGGGTACTGGGAAGTCTATCCCAGTCCATCAGGCTTTGCAAGCACGTGCCTTTAACCCCTGAGGCAACTGTCCAACCCTCTTATGAACACTTTTAAAGTGAATGTTTTCAGAGTACTAGTTTTTTTTGTTGTTGTTTTGTTTGTTTGTTTGTTTGTTTGTTTGTTTTTGGTTTTTCGAGGTAGGGTCTTACTCTGGCCCAGGCTGACCTGGAATTAACTATGTAGTCTCAGGGTGGCCTTGAGCTCACAGCGATCCTCCTACCTCTGCCTCCCAAGTGCTGGGATTAAAGGCATGCGCCACCACACCTGGCTAGAAGTTGCTTTTTAAAGGTCAAAACAGCTGGCGTGGCAGCCCACGCCTTTAATCCCAGCACTTGGGAGGCAGAGGTAGGAGGATCGCCATGAGTTCGAGGCAACCCTGAGACTACATAGTTAATTCCAGGTCAGCCTGGGCTAGAGTGAGACCCTACCGTGAAAAAAAAACAAAAGGTCAAAACAACTTACTGAGATTGCTAATACAACATCCTGTAGCCTCCTTGCCTTGCAGAGCTCCCAAATCTCAGCTCTGGTCAAGTGACTTCCAGTGAGCTATGGGAAGGACATTCAGTTACTGCTACATTGACAGTGTTGTACTGGGGACATTTTGGTTTTCACATGCTGCTATTCTTGCTTCTAGTTACAACTAGTTTCATTGCAGTAATTCCATTTGCTTCAGGTGGTTCTGCTAACCCACTGTTAAGTACTGCATATTTGCATCATTAGTGTGAGGGCTTCCCAATGACTATGTTTCGAGTCCTGTATAAATTGTAATTTGAAAGGTAATCATCTGTATCTCTAGCTGAAGCAGCTGGATGTATCAGCCTTATCTCTTATTCCTCTACACCACCAGTGTCCTATATAGAGAGAGAGACCTTGGGATATGCTGAGGAAAATCTGTGCTTTTATAACTGGCAGCATCCTAGTAAAAGTAAATTTACAAACTGCTAGACGTTTAGATTTATATGGCTTTATGACATAATGTAATATTATATTTTATGAAGAAAATGATACATGGTTTGTAGTATGCTATAAAAGCTTATTACTACTACTGCTTATTTTGAGATTTTTTTTCTTTGTTAACATTAGTGTGTTTTTCCTGTTCTGGGATTGTGTGCATTAGATGCTAAGTCCCCACAGACTCCAGCAACAAACAACCTGAGGATGTTAGGTAGAGAAAAGGTAGATGCTATGACAACCAGGAGGAGCTGTACTGTTCCTGGCCGATCTCTCAGAAGACAAGGAGCAGTGTTTGACTGTACTTGATGGGAGCATCTGAAATCAGATTGTTGCCCTCTAAATAACATTGGAGGTTTCCGTCTTGTCAGTCAGGACTTTGTTATGAGATAATGAATTATTTAAACAACCTCTGTGGTTACCATAGATGGAACAAGGCAGAGGCTATAATGGCTGACTACCTGGGAGAAGATTAAACATGAATGGAACTCAACAAAAGAAATGGGAAGATGCCAAAGGTCTATAGTTTACACTTGCCTACAGGAGGCCCGATATTCAGGAAAAGGAAAAAGACTGCTTTTCACTTAGTCATCACATACTTATTTCCAGCTCATTTGTATTAGTTAGCTTTCTGTCACTGTCATGAAATACAATGGATAACTTATTAAAAGGAAAGGTTCACTTTGGATCACAGTTTGGGGCTTCCAATCCATAAACAATCTGGCCTGTTTCTTCCTTGACAGGAGGAGCTCATTGCTCTTCAAGTCCAGGAGGCAAAAGAAAGAGGAAGGGCTCAGTTACAGTCCCCTTGAATGACATGTCTCTGGTGACCTTCCACTAGGCTCCACCTCTTGAGATTTTCATCACATCCCAAAAGTGCCACCCTAGGGACCAAACTTTTAAAACACATACCACTGATATGCATGAACGATTTCACTGATCAAGCAAGTATCCTTGCCCTCATGGAACTTACATTCTTTTAAACAACCTTCAACGTTGAGTCCTATGTTTCTAAGAACTAAAGTAGAAAATAGAGAGACTGGGCATTGTGAGTAAGATCACACATCCTAAAACCAGGCTGTGTGGGGTTTCCTTAGTTCACTACTGTCTAGCGTTAGAGTCATAAACAAATTCCTTCATCATAAACTTCATGTTCCTTACTTTCCTTTTCTGTAAAGTGATACCTAGTAAAGTTGTAAAAATTGCCTACATGATCCATGAAGTGTTAGAATACTTCCTGGCACGGAGGTAGTGCTCAAAAAGTGTTTTACATACTAGTCATTCATTCAACATAGTTATTAGGACCTTAGTACATGCTGGACTGTTTTTGATTCTGGGCACCTAAAAGGAACCTGAGAGCCTTCCATTCCAGAACATTGTTTATTTACATTATGAGTTAAATTCGTTCTTGTGATTTAGTCTGTGAACCAAAATACCATGTTTATATAATGTTATTTCTAAGGGAAAATGCTTTCTGAAATTTGAACATAACTTTTGATTTTGAACATTTTGGACCATAACTTAGGATATAGCTGTGATGTGTCAGTGTGTGAAGCATGCAGTATATTCAATATTCAGCATGTATACATTTTTAGTATGAGCCAGCTCTAAATCAAATTTCAGATGGGATAGATTTTCCTAATTGTTTAATAATGAGAAAGGACCAGTATTTGCCAAAATTAAATTTTTTCTTGAGACAGAGAACTAATGTTGCATGACTAGTGGGTGAACAAAAATTTTAAAAGATGACCTGAGCCCAGGCATGGTGGTGCACGCCTTTAATCCCAGTACTTGGCAGGCAGAGGTAGGAGGATTGCTGTAAGTTCGAGGCCACCCTAAGACTACATAGTGAATTCCAGGTCAGCCAGGGCTAGAGTGAGACCCTACCTCGAAAAACAAACAAAAAAAGGATGACCTGTTTCCCTGGAGAAAGAACAATGGAACCACTGTTTTGTTTCTCCTTTCCAGAACATTCCTGCAACTGTTAGAACATTCCTGCAAGTGTGTCTCCGTCATTGCCTCAGTTTGATTTTCCTGGAATATATCTTGACATCTCAGCGTGGGTACTACATTCCATACCTAGGACCCCCCGCCCTTGGTACAGACTGCCCAGTAAAGCCCCACCAGAGACTACTAGTCCCCTTTCTGACAGATTTCAGAGCAGTTAATGTTGGTTTCTATTCTTTCATGTTATTTTACTTCCTCTCTTCATTTATTTTTTTTATGAACGAGAGAGAGAGAATTGGTACACCAGGGTCTCCAACCATTGCAGTCAAACTCCAGACATGTGTGTCACCTTGTGTGCATGCGCAATCTTGCGCACTTGTGTCACCTTGTGCATCTGGCTCACATGGGACCTGGAGAGTCGGGTATGGGTCCTTAGGCCTAGGCAAGCGCCTTAACTGCTAAGCCATCTCTCCAGCCCTTCCTCTCTTCATGTTATAAGCTTATTGCAAAGAACTATCATGTGTTTTCTGGAAATGTAGCAAGTTACAATAACGAAAGGATGTTGGATATAGAGAGAGCAATAGCTCTGTAGACCAGTCATGCTCCCTGCTTAACCCTGAACCCTGACAGGACAAGAAACTGTTAGCCTTAATTTCCTTATCCTTAAGCCAGGACTGAATGCCATGTTGAATACTTACAAGGGTCAAATCACATCATGTGTGTGAAAATGTCTAAGGAATTAAGCACTAAATATATATATAATATAATACAATACTATTATATCCAACTAAGTGTCAGCATCATGGAATTGGTGTCTTTTGGGGGGATGGTATTTTATGATCATTTACCTAAAACTGACACTTCTTTAGTTGAAGAATCTATAGCAGAGAAACTATTTTAATCATCAGAGCAAGTCTTTCTTTCCTTATTTCTTTATTTATTTGCAGGCAGAGAGAGATAGAAGACAGACAGAGAGAGAGAGAGAGAATGGACATACCATGGCCTCTAGTTACTACAAACTCCAGATACATGCACCATTGTGTATTTGGCTTTACATGGTATTGAGGAATCAAACCCTTGGCATTATGCTTTGCAGGCAAACACCTTAACCATTGAGCAATCTCTAGCCCCTCATCAAAGCAATTCTATTGGGATAGTATGTTTGTCTTTTGTTTCAAAAGGCTCTGAAAGGTTGTATATTGTACCCAAAGTCAAAGCTAATATGCGATATACAAGTGTAGGAATGCAATGTTGTTTGATGCCAGGCAGAATCCTGTGCTATTGCACCTGAGTTTCCCCAGCCAGTCAGCATCTGAGCTGGATTCAGGTTCCAGATCCCCAGAGTCTCAGTCCACAAAGCTCACTGGCAGATTTTCTTACTCCAACTTGCTAAATCTAGTAGTCAAATTCTCTGCTAAGGGCTTTTCAGGCTAATGTGCCTTTGGGATCTCCCCAGGTTACAGCAAGACTAAATGAGCTTTTAAAAAGACTTTCTAATTACTAATGGAGCATAAGATGCCTGGTGGTTCAGAATGTGCCATTATGCAGACTTTCTGCCTGGGTTCTGATCCCAACCCCTCCACTGAATCTGCTGTTGACCTTGGGCAGGTTGTTCTTCCTCACAGTGAGCTTAGAGTCTGCCTAGTACACAGAAGATTATGTATGTTAAGTGAAATAAGTTGTTAGGTTTTATTATACAATTACAACTAGTAAAAAAAAAAAAAAAAAATAAGAGGCACACCGGCCAGCAAGCCTCCCTTTAAACCTGAATAATCTCTCCTGACAGAGGGCTGCACAGCCTTACTTCCTCAGGAAATATTCCTTTAGTGCTGTTTGTGGAAGTTTGTTCCAAGGTCAGTCTTTATCATCTGACATAGGAAGGAAGGGCAACACTCTTTCACAAAACCTGTAGGTCCATTCAGAGAACTTGCTGGAGTTCCCTGCAATGGCTCCAGGCCGTGGCCTTAGTCTTGGAGCTGTGAATGGTACCCTGCAGTCAGCAGCCCTCCATTGTGCCCTTACCTCTCTGAGACTGCACAAAAGATTGAACTGCAAACTCACCAGGATACAGTGAACTAACTGCTTTGTGGGACACCACGCCTTTTGACATTTCTTTGTTAATTTTGAATAAAATAACTTCTGAGGCAAATCCACAAAGGGAATAATGTTTTTACTGCTTTTTAAAAGTGTGGTTTTTTTAAAGTGTTTTTCTTTGTTTAGTTGAATGCATATATTCATAGGGAAACAGTTGCATTATTTTGGCCATGTAATGCATGCATTCTTATGGTGATAGAAGCTTAATAGATGGAAAAGACTGGCTTTTTGATAATAGCTTGATGATATATGGTGATAATTGATGGGCTATTGTTTCTTGGAAATTAATTGATTTAAAACAGTTATTATCTATAAAATAATTTTTGTATTGAATGTGGCAGTTCTATTTTCTCTGTATCTTCCATGGTAAATGTACAGTAGTTTAAGAAGCAAGTGTTTTAAAGATATTGTGTATAAGGGTCTAAAAGCATTAAAATAGCTTTGACTCACTTTTTCATAAATATAAACTTGAATGTTTATATCTAGGCAAAGTGTCATTAAAGCAAGTCAACATCCAGCTAGCTGATGAATTGCTAACTCTGGCTGCTAAGTGGAGTTCACCCAGTCCTCTGAATTGGGGGAGAGAGTGGCTGCCTAGAGATGAAAATGGCAAATGTGTGGTCCATGCTGAACTGTTTCTTAACCAGCTAGCGCTACCCATCTGCTAGGTCCTCTTCACCTTTCCTTTGTCTGACACTTCCCTCATGTGGATTTCCTTCTCTATTCATGCCACAATCCCTTTGGCTCATTTCTAGAGTGAAATCCACAGTCAGATTTCATGGTCTAATTCAGTAAAATGGTGTGCATTGGGTATGGCACGGTATTAACATTCCCACGCTTAAGCTTTTATGTAAAATCTCATTGTTACTAATGATGAAATATGGAATTTTAGTAAACTATCTACTTGCCAGAAAACTATGGGTCATTCAAAATATATATAGATATCTCACGTGGACTTCGGACTTCCTTAGTGTTGAGGTTATTTCATTCAAGTCACACCAGCACTTAATAAGAATCAGTCATGACTGACATTGGTAGTGACTTATGCCCTCGCTAACTTCTGAATTTTGCAGTAGAAACAGCTGCCTCATATTTACCTTTGGTCTTCAGCATCATAGAAACTCGTTCAAGAAAGTTTGATGAATCAGAAGAAATCTTTATTCAGAGTCCCAAATCTTAAGTTACATTTAATACATCCATGTAATATGTATGTCAGAATTAATAATTCCAGTATTTCATGACAAAAGAGGCTCTTTTAAGTCTGAAATTATCCAGACCTTATATTTTCAATTCCTAAAATATTTTGAAATGACAGCAATTAGAGTAACTTCATGATGCTTAGCTGAAGTAACCTTGCTGCATAGGAAATGGTTCATTTTATTATACCCAGAGATGATTTTTACACCTATAGCCACAGTGGTTCTTGATGCTGAGGGTTTGTGAAAAAGCTCTTAGAAGGCTGGCAGCTTCGTGCACATGTGCATCTATACCTTTTGTATTGCTGGCTATAGCTTAACTATAAAAACCATGTAGCCATCTGGGTAGCAAAATGGCTAAGGTCTGCCTATATCCATTATCCTATGTGTGGAGGAGATATATTTGACTTCATAGATGCTAGATTTATATAAAGGAGGTATGTCAGGCAATAACTATGTGGCATAAGGCTGGGATGTGTCTGAAGCCAACTTCCTGGGGTGGCCTTCCCTTAGACAATCAAATGTACCATTCACACGTGTCACATTGTCAGTTCTATCTTCAGAGTAAAACTACCATTTTCACAGATAAAAATAATCTGATATTAAAGAAAAAGAAAGCAAAGTGGAACCACAAAGGTCCTTTCTACTCAAATGTGGATTCTTCCTTTTTATCCCCCAACAGAGTAATTAGGATCTCACAGTCACAGAATCTTCCATTATTGCAAGCTGAAGCTGACTTCCTCTCCTTGGAGCAAAGCTTACTCATCTTTCAGACCACGTTAGGATCCATCATTGAGACCACATCTTTTTCCTTATTCATGTAAATGTTGAGCTGTGTACCTCCACTTGGAGCTACTAGAGTTTTTGCTGATTTGCTTGGCATATCTCCAGCAAAATAGTCCATTAAAATTCAAATCCTTTCCCAATAATTGAGACAATCAATTTACATTAAACAAGGCACAATTAAAATTTTATGTACAATTTAAATTCTATAGAAAATAATCACTGTGCAACAAAAAGGGACACTTATTTTGATGCAAAGGGGTGTTTTTATAGTGTGCATTAAACAAATCTTTCATATTTTCAAAATACTTTCCTCATTAGCTTTGCTGTAGAGATGCTCTGTTGTGTTCGGTTTTGACGTAGGATCAAGTGTGCCATGCTGCATGCTTGATCAGCAACATGGCTTTCTCTCAGCAGCATTCAAGTTGAGAGTATAGACACAGAATAAGGCAGTGCGTGTTTGCTACGTAGATGGAACTGTTCTCAGAAAAGGGGCAGACAAGCAGACACACCGAGGTAGGTATCGGTGTCCCAGCACTGGGGAACAGCATGCTTGCCTCAGGCACCTTGTTGTCAGAGGCCAGGTACCATTGTTCTGCCAGGGCTTGTGTGTGGGATTCTAGTAAAATGGCTCAAAGGAATTGGGGGTGGATGCTGAGGCCTGGGAGTATGCCTTTGTGCTGAGAAGTTGCTAAAGGAAGCCTCACATCACAGTGAGAAGCCTTGCAAGGCAGCCGGCTCATGAGCGCGTCAGTCTGCCACAGTTCTCATCTGTAAGCTCTCAAACAGGCTGGTGTGTCGGTCAGAAAATCTAGAACACTGGAGAAATATTATTAGGAAGAATACAGTAAAAATAATGACAAGATAGAAAACAAATCCTGTCAGAGCCCAAGAATATATTTGGCTTCCGTTTGCTGTGTCTGTCTGTTTCCATAAACGGTCCAGAATAGAAACCGGATGTTTAAAATCACTCTCCCTTTCACATGCTCTCCTCCCTCCTGTCTTCCTTCCTCTTCAGTATTAGTAGACTTACTATTTTTAATATTTTTTATTTATATTCCTACTTTTCAATATTTGCCATTTGTGTGGATAACACATTAATTTTTAATGAAATATTTTCAGACTGTTGGAACTCGTGGAATAGCTGAATCATAAAAGAAAACTTGAAGTTGATATAGACTCCAAGGCGGCATCTAAGCCGCACATTTCACTGGTGTTATGTTTCCTTTTCACAAATGGCAAATGGGAATTTTAAGATGATGTATAATTATCCGAAAAATCTCTTATCTTCGTGTAGAGTCTAGTTTGAATAATTTTCATGGCACAGAAGGTAACTCAGGCACCATTTAAATTAGTAATTAAAGTAAAAGAAATATTGAAAAAGTGAAAATGCATGCTGGTCAAATATTTTTGAGCTGAGCTACATTTCCAGCCTTTAAGCTGACCCTTGGGCTTAAGTTTATTTTTGTTCTGTTACAGAACTAAAGACTTTAAATGAGATAATATTTGTTTCTTTGGCCGCATTTTTTTCTCCAATCAATAATTTTTCTTTTGTATGTGAAAAATGAAAATGCTGGAGATATAGCATAGTGGATAAAGCACTCAGTGTTCAGGCTGGAATACCCACATCCAGTGATCCCCAGATCCCACATAAAAAGCCAGAAGCCATGGTAGGCTTCTGTAATTCCAGCATTTGGAAGCTGAAGGGAAGGTGATGGGGGATGGAGATAAGAGAAATTTCCCCAGAGCACTGCAAAGATCTGCAGAGTGAAAATCCAGAGTGACACCCTGCCTCAAGGCAAGGACCAACCTGAAAAGTTGTCCTCAGACCACAGCCCCACACACTCCTGCACACACATAAATATACACAAAATAAATGCTACATTTTTAAAAGTAAGATGAGGGCTGGAGAGATGGCTTAGTGGTTAAGGTGCTTGCCTGTAAAGCCTAAGGTCCCAAGTTCAATTCTCCAGGACCCACGTAAGCCAGATGCACATGGTGGCTCATGTATCTGGAGTTCGTTTGCAGTGGCTAGAGGCCCTGGTACACCCATTCTCTCTTTCTCTCTCCCTCTGTCCTTTTCTCTATCATAAATAAATAAATAAATAAATAAATAAATAAATAAATAAATAAATAAATAATACAACTAAGATGAATAATGCAAATGACTTCCATAACCATATTGCCAGCTTCTCCCACGCTGGAACTTTGCTTATATCTTTATGTTCATATCTACTTTGAAACTGTAAATTAATATGAGGAGTTTTTTTCAAATGTTTTCCTTTTTGCATGTGTATACATGTGTGTGGTATGCATATATGCATGCATAGGTGCACATGTATATGTGTGTGCATGGTGTGCATGTAGAAGCTAGAGTTGGTGTTGGGTGTCTTCCTTGATTGCTTCTCTTTATCTTACTGAGGTGGGTTCCTCACCTTACACAGAGCTCAGTGGTTCAGCTAGTATCCCTAACCAGCCTGCCCTGGGGATTCCCTGTCTCTGCCTCCCAAGCCCCAAGATGACAAGAGCTACCACAACCATGTGGCATCGACATGGGTTGGGTGCTGGGGTGCTGAATCCAATCCTCACACTTGCACATCCACTGAGCCATCTCCCAGCCTGCAGATGTGTGTGTTTTTTCTTATAGGAAGCATTAATATTTAAAATATAAAATGAGGGCTGAAGGGATGGCTTAGCAGTTAAGCCAAAGGACCCTGGTTCAATTCCCCAGGATCCACATAAGCTAGATGCACAAGGTGGCGTATGCATCTGGAGTTCATTTGCAGTGGCTGGAGGCCCTGGCGCATCCATTCTCTCTGTCTCTCTCTCTCTCTTTCTCTCTCACTCTGTCAAATAAATAAAACTTAAAGAAATAAATAAAAATTTAAAAAGTAAAATATAAAATGAATCTTTTTGGTTTTCAAATTAATGAAGTATCAGTTTTATGTTGGAAGCTTAAATTTTAATCTTTGTATTTTCTTTTCTTAACATTTCATTTATTTATTTATTCAAGAGATAAGAGAGAGTTGGGAGAATAAGCACACCAGGACCTCTAGCCAGTGTAAACAAACCACAGACGCATGTGCTACTTTGTAAGTTTGGCTTTACATGAGTACTGGGGAATCAAACCTTGGTCCTTTGGCTTTGCCAGCAAATGCCTTAACTGCTAAGCTATCTCTCCAGCCCTTTATTTTCTTTGTTTAATGAAAATTACTTTTCTTAATTAAATTTACTTATTCTCAGTATTAACAGTGAATGTGTATATTCTCTTCTAAATATTTTGTATATATTATATTTCTGATGCCTAATAATTTTTTTGTTTGTTTTTTTGAGGTAGGGTCTCAACCTAGCCCAGGCTGACCTGGAATTCACTATGTAGTCTCAGGCGGGCCTCAAACTCACAGTGATCCTCTCACCTCGGCCTCCTGAGTGCTGGGATGAAAGGCATGTGCCACCAAGCCTGGCCCTAGTAAATGTTTTTTTTTTTTTTTTTGGTTTTGCGAGGTAGGGTCTCACTCTGGTCCAGGCTGACCTGGAATTAACTATGTAGTCTCAGGGTGGCCTCGAACTCTCGGCGATCCTCCTACCTTTGCCTCCCCAGCGCTGGGATTAAAGGCGTGCGCCACCACGCCCGGCTCCTAGTAAATATTTTAAGGAGACCTGTCTGTATTAATCACTGCAGATGATGACATTTTGAAGACCAGAAAAGGCCTGAAAGATGATCCACTCCAACTTCTACTCCTGGAACTTGCACCCATGCTCCACCCCTATTCCAGTATACTCACTATGTGTATGAGGAAACTGAGGCCAAAAGAGAGAAAATCTTTCTGGCTTGTATCTTCTCAGTAATTATATGCTACCAGGAGTAGTGAGTGTGTAGCCTGATTATCCAAATGAAAACACTGAATGCATGAGTCAGCTGAGCAGAAGGCATCTTAGATAGGGAACTGGAGACCATAGTTGGATGATTAATTGAAAGGTGAAGACATCAAAATGACATTATATTGGCTACAGATGCCTTCTTCGTGTGTGGATCACCTGGTTGGGGTGTCACACTGTTTCTTCTGGATTGGTCATACCCCCTGGGTCTTGTTGCACCTGATTTTGGTGTCCCTAAATGACTGGAAACATACAGATCCTTGGGAAGCAGTGTCCATACTGAATCTTCTCTTTTTAAAAAATATATTTATCAGGGGCTGGAGAGATGGCTTAGTGGTTAAGGCGCCTGCCTGCTAAGCCTAAGAACCCTGTTCCAATCTCCAGGTCCCATGTTTAGCCAGATGCAGTGACACAAGGGCGCAATGCCGCACTTGCCCACAAGTGGGCGCATGCATTTGGATTTCGTTCACAGCAGCTGAGAGACTGCTGGTGTGCCCATTCTCTATCTGTCTCCCTCTCCCTCTCTGTCTGTCTCTCTCTCTCTCTAAAAATAAAAAAATAAAATTAAAAAATATATATTTATCGGGAGTGGTAGCACACTCCTTTAATTTTAGCACTTGGGAGGCAGAAGTAGGACAATTGCTGTTTGTTAGCGGCCAGCCTGGGACTACAGAGTGAGTTCCAGGTCATCTTAGAATAGAGTGAGACTCTCCCTTGAGAAAACAACAAAAAAATTAAAAATATATTTATTTGGGGGGGCGGCTGGAGAGATGGCTTAGCGGTTAAGGTGTTTGCCTGCAAAGCCAAAGGATCCCGGTTCAACTCTCCAAGCCCCGCCTAAGCCAGATGCACAAGGGGGCACATGCATCTGGAGTTCATTTGCTATGGCTGGAGACCCTGGTGTGCCCATTCTCTTTTTCTATGTGCCTCTTTCTCTCTTTCTATCTGCCTCTTTCTCTCTCTCAAATAAATAAATATATTAAATATGTTTTATTTTTTAATTTAATTTAAATTTTTATTTTTATTGACTTCTTTAATTGTAGACAATATCCCATGGTACTTCTCTTCCTCCCCCCCCCCCCACTTTCCCCTTTGAAACTTCACTCTCCATCATATCCCCTCCCCCTCTCAATCAGTCTCTTTTCAGTTTGATGTCATGATCTTTTCCTCTGATCATGATGGTCTTGTATAGGTAGTGTCAGGCACTGTGAGGTCATGGATATCCAGGCCATTTTGTGTCTGGAGGAGCACGTTGTAAGGAGTCCTACTCTTCCTTTGGCTCTTACATTCTTTCTGCCCACTCTTCCGCAATGGACCCTGAGCCTTGGAAGGTGTGTTTGAGACGTTTCAGTGCTGAGCACTCCTCTGTCCCTTCTTCTCAGCACCATGGTGTCTTCTGAGTCATCCCAAGGTTGCCACCATCTGAAAAGAGAAGGTTCTCTAAACAAAAGTGAGAGTAGCATTAATATATGGGTGTGGACATTAAGAGAAGTGCTTACTGGACAGTTTGGTGAACATAGTATATACATTTAGCAAGACTCCAGCAAACATTACACCCTTAGGGCACATGATAAATATATTTTTTAAAACATATTTATTTGGGCTGGAGAGATAGCTCAACAGTTAAGATACTTGCCTACAAAGCCTAAGGACATGAGTTCGATTTCCCAGTACCCATGTAAAGCCAGATAGATGCACAAGGTGGCAAATGTGTCTGGAGTTTGTTTGCAATGGGTAGAGACCCTAGTGTGCCTATTCTCTCTCTTTTTCTCTCTCTCTCTTTCTCTCTTACTTTCTAACTTTCAAATACATCAATAAAATATATTGTTTAAAATATTTAAAAAGGAAGAAGGAAGAGCACATGGATGTACTAGGACCTCCTGCTCCTGTAGACAAACTCCAAACACATGCACCACTTTGTGTATCTCGCTTTATGTGGGTACTAGAGAATCAAACCCAGGCCATCAGGTTTTGCAAGCAAGCTCCTTTAACCACTGAGCTATCTCTCCTGTCCCTGAACATGCTCTTCTGATGACCCTCTCCCCATCAAGTCTTTTGCATTTATTTCATGCATACCTAATTTAACAGACTTACTTTATTGGTGTGAAAATCCAGCTTTATTGAATATTTAAAAATCATTCCACTTTGCTTTCACAGAATCAGTAATTCTTTTACAACACTCATATTTCAAGTTCACTAAACATTGACTTGGATTGATATAAGCTGAATAACCATGCTTGGGACGAAACCTAGCTTTCTGGGGACAAGTACTATAACTGGTGGGAGTAGAAGTGCCCTTTTATGCTGGGGACCAGCAGTCGTGTTCTGGCTGTGCCCATGAGTGTGATGTGTGTGAACATCATCCCATGTCTGACAGAGAGGAGGAAAGTGTTGGTTCATTGGGTGATTAGAGTGAGCAGTGATCCATTCAGAGAGCCACTGCTGTACCTTGAAAGGAAACACTGGAGTCAAACAAGTGAATGTGTTCAACATCATAACTGGTTTAAAAGAGGAGTCTAAAAAGAAAGGGAACCTGGAATCAGAGAAAAAGGAAACGTTTTTGTTCCCTTTCTGCTTTCTCTGTCCCTGTTAATTTCAATCTCACCCTGCCCAGAAGCTGAGACAGTGGGGCATTCTCATGCCAAGCAAACTCTTCGCAGCTGTTGGCAGAAAATCAGTGACCTCTGTTGAGCCTAAGGAATCACCCCTCACATGTGGGTCCCCACTGACTTGCTGGCTGGTTGGGCAACCACAGACCAAGAACACTTGCCTGTGCTTCCCCACAGCCTGGATTGCCTTCTGCCTCTCCCTCCACTGCCTGCAATTCTCATGCACAAGATCATCCCAGCTATCCCATCTCCAGTACAGGCTTGCATCCTTTCCTTTCTTTTCCTTTCCTTTCCTTTCCTTTTCCTTTCCTTTTCCTTTCCTTTTTTCCTTTCCTTTCCTTTCCTTTCCTTTCCTTTTCCTTTTCCTTTCCTTTCCTTTCCTTTCCTTTTCCTTTTCCTTTTCCTTTCTGCTTCCTGTTTCTTTACTTTTCTGATTTTTTATTTTGCTGGTCCTCACTTTGTAGCCCTAGCTGGCCTCAAACCTCAAACTCAGTCCTCTTGCTTCAGCCTCCTAAGTGCTGGGAACCTAGGCATAAAGCCACCCTGTGCACATGTGCAGACTTAACATCACTCTCTGTCTTACTTGGTAGTTTGATCAAATTTACAGTATCATAATGATCCTTAGAATGTCTGACTTATGCTGGGTGTGATGGCACATGCCTGTAATCTCAGCATTCTGGAGGCTAGAGGTAGTAGGAACCCAGTCCAGTCTATATAGGGGGTTACTAAATAGCAAGACTTGTTTTCAAAAAAAAAAAAAAAAAAAAAAAACATGACTGTCTGATGTGACTCGTTAGAGACATACCTGATAGGCAGCTCAAGGCACAGACAATAGGGATGAAGTCCAAAGAATTCTTAGTCCTCTCTGTATGTCTTACACAGAGCACAGTGCTGGGACCTTAGCAGGAGCTCACTGGATGAATGAAACATGTTCATTTTCTTTTCTACAATCACATTTTCTAGCCTTCAAATTGTGGAAAGAAAAAAGTGGGATAAATGTACAGCTTGATATGTATGTGTAACATTTGTTAAATATTTTACAACCTTTCATCTATATCCTCTCATTTGGGAAACCTACCCAATATATGTGTTTAATTACTCTCATTGAATAGCATCAATAGCATCAATCTAAAGTTTAAATGTATAATCATGTACACCCAGTGGGTACTAAAATTTTTGTTTTGTTTTGTTTTTTTGAGGTAGGGTTTCACTCTAGCTCAGGCTGACCTGAAATTCACTATGTAGTCTCAGGGTGGCTTTGAACTCATGGTGATCCTCCTACCTCTGCCTTTCGAGTGCTGGGACTAAAGGCGTGCGCCACCATGCCTGGCTTAACTACAACTATTAAATATGATTTTATCTCATTAAAAACAAGAATGCTCCCTCTGTCTATGTAACAATGCATTGTGTTATTAGTGAGTTCTTATTTTTTAAGGTCTGTAGGTCATGTTTAATGGAGCTACTTGCTAAGGTTGTTTGCAGTTATATAAAAACATAAATCTGTTTTCATCGAACTTATGGAAGTCCTGTGGAATGAGTTACATAGTTTTAAAGGTTCTCCTTTCCCCAGTGGCCTGACAAACTAATGCAAAATTGTTAATACACAAAATAGGACTTTAATTTTTTTTCATAAAGCTAGTGGTTTCTAATATCATAAATGAAGGAGACAAGATAGAGGTTTGGAAATACTTCTTTTACATGACCAGGCAGAACAGCCTTTATAAGGTGATCTGTGGAAAGAAATTATCATTTCTTATTCAAACCAAATATATGTAGCTTCTCTGTTGTCTTTTAAAATAATTATTTTTGTGACCTTGTCTGGAAGTGTTCCAGTTTTTCAAAGTGGCCCTAACACTGTTCCTGTTTCATTTCATACTTTTCATTTGACTGATACCACAGAGTTACTGGGCAGGGTCCTCTCCTGCTGGGCCCTGCTGGATCAGGAAGTCCTGGATACTTCTTGGCTTTTTGCCTAGAACAGGGAAAACTAAGTGCTGTAAATGGCATTCCATGCAGCCCCCTTGGTCCATTTCCATACCCCGTATTGAGATTCTAGATCTCCCCAGTTCAACTCATAGAGTAAATACCTCCATGAAAAGTTTGAAAATGTGTTTGAGCCTCATCTCCAGGTATTTTACACTGGAAATTTGTCAGGGTGAGATTTTTGACATTGGGTGTTAAGGGTAGGGTTAATCCAAATGGACTCTCACCATAGGCTGTTGCCCCTGACTCTAAACAGCTAGTCACTCCATCTTGCAATAAATGTCTCTGTTTCCTAGCATTTAGAGCACTGTATCCATGGGCTTTTCTGTCCTTCTCTCCTTGTCAGATTGTGAGGGCTTTAGTGTGAACCATGTGTTAGCAATCTCTAAAAGTCCCAAGATGTGAATCTCTATTGATCCAAAAAATTATCCCAAAGAATAATCCCCTAAGAACTGACAAATATTATTTAAGAGAGAGAGAGAGAGAGAATGAAAGAGGCAGAGAGGGGGAGAGAGAATGGGTGCACCAGGGCCTCCAGCCACTGCAAATGAATTCCAGATGCGTGCACATCCTTGTGCATCTGGCTTACATGGGTCCTGGGGAATGGAACCGGGGTCCTTTGGCTTTGCAAGCAAAGCCTTAACTGCTAAACCATCCCTCCAGCCCAGAACTGATGTTTTAATTTCAAACTTGTTCTGTGATGATTGGGGTTAATATAGATCAGCTCATACGTATCCTTAGTTACTATCCACCAAGACTTTATGACTTAGAATCACATGGCTATATTGACCGTTTTCTGACCTGATGAAGCAAACTTTAGTTTAGTCCATTCATAACAGGAAACAAGCCAAACCAAGCCCAAAATTTGTAATCCTATTACATGAAAGGAACTCTCAGGCTATGGAAACAGATGATTGATTTAAGATCATTGACTTCCAGGATAACGCACCTCCTCTAGCAAGGCCCCATCCCCCAAGTTGCCACCAGCTGGGAACCAAGTATTCAAAACACATGAGGCCATGGGGGACATATGACCCAAACCAGCACAGGATCTGGGTCAGTCACCTGGTCTTTATCCTGCAGATGCCTCATAGCCAGTGAAGGGTTTGGTAATAGAATGAGGATACACTTTAGAGATCCAGACATAGAAATTCAGTAGGAAGTGAAGAAGGGATGGGGTGACTGGAGAAGAGTTTAGGAAGTCAAATTGTCAATCCATGGGGTATGTAGGTGAGGAAAGGGGAGGAGTCAAGTGCTATTATTTTCTATTAGTTTAGTAGGTTGATCTTATTTATTTATTTATTTATTTATTTATTTATTTATTAGATTTTTTTGAAGCAGGGTCTTACTATAATGCAGGCTGACCTGGAACTCTGTGGCCCAGGCTGGTCTCAAACTCACCACCATCCTCCAACCTCAGCCTTCCAAGTGCTTGGATTAAAGGTGTGTGCCACCATTCTGGTTAACTTGGTCTAATTTCTGATGACATTCTTACATCTCTAGGAATGAACCTTCAGAATGTCTTAAAAGCCAAGAATGTTAAAAAAAGACGTTTTTTCCCTGCTGGGTATATGATGGTGCTGGCCTATGATCCTGTGATCCCAGCACTTGGGAGGCAAGTGTGAGGCTATTCTGGTCTACATAGTTCCAGCTTGCCAGCCAAACAAACAAAATTTCTGTAGGTGTTTTTAGACCAGCATGGTGGCACACATGCTGTATTCCTCAACACTTGCGGGTGGAGACAGAAGGATTAGGAATGTAAGATTATTATCCACTAGTGTGGTGACTCAACCTTTTAATCCTTGTACTCTGAAGGCTAAGGTAGAAGTATCATTGTGACTTCAAGGCAAGCTGGACTGCAGAGTGAGTCCAGGTCACCTGGGCTAGAACAAGACTCTGCCTCAAGAAAAAAAAAAAAGTTAAAATAAGATTATCTGAGCCGCATAGAGTTTAAGGCTAACCT
The DNA here is from genome assembly GCA_036365145.1 of Orientallactaga sibirica. Taxonomy (NCBI): domain Eukaryota; kingdom Metazoa; phylum Chordata; class Mammalia; order Rodentia; family Dipodidae; genus Orientallactaga; species Orientallactaga sibirica. The sequence continues at coordinate 14,175,200 of JAEOAD010000035.1, read as the reverse complement.
GAGCTACATGGGAAAGTTTTGAAGAAAGCTAAAACATAAAAGAAGAAATGAATGTCAAGTATTTTCTCACAAGAGAGAGAAATCGTGACTCGGCAATCCCCTCTTTCCCTTGACACTGTCTGAGCTTAGTCTTTCCCCTCCGCCCAGTCAGGCTGTTCCCCTCCCTCCTGGCACTGCAGGTAGAGTCCTCGTACTTCACTGAGCTGTCCGTGGTGCTAGGTGAAACAAGCCCGCTGTACACAATAGAATAAGAATGACATTTTATGTGAGGAGCGGAACTACCCTTCATTTTTGCCAGGTCTACTTATTGAAACACCAAGCAGTAGTATTATTTCTAAGAGAATGTTGAAAAATATTAAAACAAGAATATCAAATAGCCAGGCGTAGTGGCACACGCCTTTAATCCCAGCACTCGGGAGGCAGAGGTAGGAGGATCGCCATGAGTTCAAGGCCACCCCGAGACTACATAGTTAATTCCAGGTCAGCCTGGGCCAGAGTGAGACCCTACCTCAAAAAACAAAAAACAGAGCTGGGCATGGTGGCGCACGCCTTTAATCCCAGCACTTGGGAGGCAGAGGTAGGAGGATTGCCGTGAGTTCGAGGCCACCCTGAGACTACATAGTTAATTCCAGGTCAGCCTAGGCCAGAGTGAAACCCTACCTCGAAAAAAAAAAAAAAAAAAAAAAAAAAAAAAGGAATATCAAATAATCAGCCTAGAGAGATGGCTTAGTGGTTAAGGTGTTTCCCTACAAAGCCAAAGGATCCCAGTTCAACTCTCCAGAACCCACATAAACCAGATGCACAAGGGGGCACATGTGTCTGGAATTCATTTGCAGTGGCTGGAGGCCCTGGTGCACCCATTCTCTCACTCTCTCTCTCCCCACTTTTCTCTCTTTCCAATAAATAAATAAAATATATTTTTAAAAAATATCAAATAATCAAAAGGTCTAACATCCAGAGATTAGTTACATAATAAACAGGATATATAAATTCCTTACAATGGAGTTCTAACACACCAAGAAAATTACCTGTTGAACAGAAAGTGTTTGTCAGTATTAACAGCCAAATGGTCAAAATATATCTTCAAATGGGGATAGAATAAAACTTATAGGATAAAACTCTTTTTGTTTGCACACACAAAATGTAGGTGGATATAGATATGCATCCAGAATGTCATATCTTCTTCAGTCTAGCTTGCACATCTCATACATGAAATCATATCTTACCTGTTCTCATTTGTACATAGAAGCCAGCATCCTCTTGAGTTTCCCAGAAACTTCACATGCACCAAAGACACTACTGCTCAGCATGGGCTTAGCTGCAGACACTATGAGGTGATGAAGGATATGCACCTACATCACTCTTGGAACAATGGCACAATCTCAGTAGTGCCCAAGGCTCTACTACCATAGTCCTTTTTTGGCCACAGCCCAACCCTGGAACCTTTCTTCCCTTCTGTTCACCCTTCTCCCTGTACTGTTTTGGTTTTTGTTTCTTTTTGCTTTTCTCATTGCTGCAGCATAATATCTGACAGAGGCAACTTGGGAAGGGTTAGTTTTGATTTCTCTTGATTCCTGAGCTTCACTGCATTTTTATTTGAGAGGCTGAGAATGGAACTCAGGGCCTTTTGCATGGTAGCAAGTCATCTACCACAGCTACACCTCAAGCTACTGCTCCTGAAGTTGTGTCATTGACTTATAAAAATGTGCTTTCCTCATCATTAAGCCCTTTCTCCAGGATTCATTTTCTTCCTTGCTTTCATATACCCATTCCCCTCTTGTGTTGGGGCTCTTAAACTGGAATCCACGCTTAGGCATTGAACTTTTCTGAAGATGTATGAAAGTGGAGTCTTCACTTCCTTTCTAGAAAGCAAGTAGATATTTTTATTCTTTTTAGTCCATTGTGTCAGGTCAGGTCCATGGTCTGATCCTTCATCACCCCTCCAGATGTCCCAGGACTCCTGAGCCACTATGCTCTGCAGCCACCCCAGTTGTTGGTTTTCCTCCAGAAAGTGAGAAGACTTTGCCTCACTCCTCACTGATTTCCCACTGCCAAAACATTGTCTGAAATAGAGAAGGCACTCACAAGAATATCATACTTTGAATGGGCACTATGAGGATGCCAAAGCATTTAGTTTATTGCTCTCATTTTTAGACTTGATTAAATCTCCGTCTATTACTGAAGGGAACAGGGACTAATCCAAAGCACCCTAAGATGCAGGGAATTCCAACTGGGGCTCACAAAATTGACATTGCAGTGAGGTTTGATCTGTTGTTAGGATGGGAGTCTGTCTCCCTGCCCCACCCAGGCCCCTTCTGACTATAAATCACACAATTTTTCACTGACTTAAGGCCCTAGCCCAAGCCTGCAGGCTCTGCACAGCAAGGAGCCCAGCTCCAATGACTCTTGTTCTCCAGAACATGGTGGCACTCCTGAGTCTCACTCTCCCCTTGGCTCCGTGTAATGTGGTTCATTTTGTTTTGAAGGTAGTTTGTTCCATGGAAACCAGACAGGGTGTTGTTTAAATAGTAGGCTGATGTCTGGATGTAACATATTGGCCCACTGAGATCTACAAGGGTGTGAATCACAAACCCGCCTCTGTACATTTCTGATATAGTGTGAATGTTCTGGATGTGTAAGAAAATCCTGCTAGGAATGATCAGGTTATCTCATTTTGCCATCAATCGTGTTTTGAAATGTTAAGTTGGTAGAATAACTGCTGTTCTTGGCTAAGTGAATTCAACTACAGCAAAATGTTTTTTGTTGTTGTTTTTTAACCAGGTAATTCAGCCTCTAATCCAAATTGTGCTGGGTTTGTTTACCTCAGACTACATGTTACTGGCACTGTGTATTTAAAGTTCAGTTTGGTGTGCAGTATTCCTGTGGTAATTTCAGCACATCCAGTAAGATGTTTATGAAAGGCAGCCTGAGAGCCATACTCCGCAGCAGTTTAGCAGCAAATTCCTACTCTGGGTATTTAACAATCATTGGGATCTTCCTATTGGCTTTATTTAAGCTCAGATTAGTAGTAAAATTGAAGTACCATCCCATTTGGCAAACTCTCACACTTCAGGCAGTCACAAATTTGCTTCTGATTGTGCTTTTCATTCACACCTAGCTAAGATTTTTGCCTGATGCTTTTTTAAATCCTCTAATTTACATACTGTGGTAAATTTAAAATAAGAACAGATGAGTGCTGCTAAACTTTCCTATTTCTCTGATGAATATGGTATTTTGCTTCAACTGTGTAGCTGTTATATATTCAATGACCTTTAAAACATGAAATGGATGTTGCTCTTCATATACTATGCAAGATGGGTTATTAGTATTGTCTTCATTTTGAGACTGTGATTCTGAGACCAGAAGCCCTGCAGAGCACCTGAGAACGAATTTTCACAGGACTGAAATCCAGCATGGGCACCAGCCTGGTGATATTGGAAGACGGTGAAACTTTAAGAAGTAGCCTAATAGGAGGCAGTGGAGCCATCGGGGGTGTGACCTTGATGGGGATCATTAGACCTGGACCCCAGTGAGCCATTAGAGGATGAGCAGCTGTGCTTTACCGCCTGGCCCCTGTTGTCACATACTACCTTATGAGCAGGCCAGCAGCAGCAGGGTGAGGAATCCTCAGACTTGGAACCTCTGAAATCCTAGGCCAGGGTAACCTTTCCTTCTTCTAAGTTGATTATCTCTGCTATTTTGTAACAGTGGCTGACACAGAATGTTATAGTAGGTTTAAGAAGAGAGGTATATTTTTGAGGCTCCAGTTAAGTGTATCTTGTTACCTTCTTATGAATAATAAATTACAACAACATTTTCTTCCCAAAGAGCAAACTGAGAGTTGAAGAAGTTAAATTATTCAGTAACTGAGATACCAAAACCCTACCCTGTTTCCGTAACCTGCACCCTCTTTCCTTGGTAGATACCCAGCTGTGTTCCCTGGTTGGCAATGAGCAGCCAGAAATAATTCCTTGTCCCTCATCTCTCACAGTACTCATAGCACTTCAAAACACATGGGTCATCCATTAAGTCAAGATTTGAGTAGGTACAGTACATGTGCTATTAACTGTGATGCTGGGCAGTCAGAAAACTTCTTAGACACAGTGGAAATGAAATGCTTGATGACATGAATAGAATCCTCCACCCCAGTGCCAGGGATGGTGGCACTGCATGCAGGCCGGTTAGCCAGGAAGATTACAATTTTTTTTTGTTTATTTTTATTCATTTGAGAGCAACAGAGAGAAAAAGAGGCAGAGAGAGAGAGACAATGGGTGCACCAGGGCCTCTAGCCACTGCAAACGAACTCCAGATGTATGCACCACCTTGTGCATCTGGCTTACATGGGTACTGGGGAATTGAGCCTCAAACAGGGGTCCTTAGGCTTCATAGGCAAGTGCTTAACCACTATGCCATCTCTCCAGCCCAAGATTGCAAATTTAAGATCAGTTGGGCTACAGAGCGAGACATGTCTCAAGTCATCATCAACAAAATCCACAATATTCATTTTGGTTTCGGTAGTCAAAATAAGTATTAATTTCTAAGTTATAAATAATACTTAGGATTAAAATGCCATAACTCATGAGACAAGAAAATCCTAGGGCACATTTTTAAAGAGAACTATAATTTTAGAAGGAAGTCTTTCTATTTTCTAAACAAGAGATGAAAACTGGAAAGCTTTTACAGAAATCCCGAGAAATTTTGAAGCTTTACTTTACCCAACCATGAACATGTGGCCAGTTGCTAAACACATAATTGCTTTACTTATCTCATCTTGATCATACTCAATTACACTGAGACTGGAGGCTCTGGAATTTAATAAATGACCCTAATTTGAAATATCGGACTCTAAATTCAGCTGATAGGAAGCCAAGCTATTGCCATTATATCTCACTTTAAGCAAACCCAATCTATTAAATCCAGATTTCCAAAGTGGATTAGTTAAGTGGCCATTCTTTACTTAGCAACATAATTTGTGGCAGTAAGTTTTTCTTATAATTCTTATAGTTGTGAGTCAGTTTATTAGAACCCTGTTTTGCCATATTTCAAGTGCAAAGCACATTTAATAATATTATCCAATAAACCAGTTTCTTATTTGTTCAGTATTTTGGGGGAAATAAATGAATGGGTCAAACTGGTCTCTGCACTCAAGGCATGCACATTCCTGGAGCCAGATACCAGTGGCGCAGGACGATCTGCGGGCTAACGCCCGGGGAAGCTCAGAGCTCAGACAACTCCTTGTCCATTGGATAGGCCAGGTGCTTGTTCTGTTCATGATGGAAGAAAGCCCTGCCCCTCTGCTTTCCCTTTAGGGTGGTCTCTGGAAGAGTGAAAGTCCAACCAGATGAGGTCTAAAAAGAGTCATCCTTGATCATGATCCTGCTCTGGGCAGTGGGGAAGTTCACATGTTAACTCCATGTGGGTCATGCAGGTGACCCAAGGTCACCGGGCTGCTTAGATAATTGACAGCTAGAAGATGGGAGACACGTCATGAGGTTAGCCTGGTCAAAGCTTATTGTTCCAGAGAGAAGGGTAGCGGTTTTCTTGTTTAAGTTTGGTGATGGAGGTAGACAGTTTTGTTTTTTTTTTTTCTGTTTACTTTGAGGGTGACCGTCCCATCTTAATCACTTCTGTCTTCTTGCACTTGTCCTGGACCTTGTGTTTTGATCATATTTAACTTTCTATTAGAGAATTGGACTGAAAGAGCTCAAGTTCAGCCTGAAGACCATTGGATAGATACTGTGTTTCTAATAGATGTTAAATACTTTCATCACACTATTTTGTAAAGAACATTTATTTTTATGGGTTTTTGTGCATTCATCTGGGAAAAAATGCAATCAAATCTGGTTTTTCAAATTCAGAAATCTAGGGGAGTGGAAATGTCACATACTATACAGTGAGGAACTTCAAAAAAGGCTGACGATGGAGAAAGCACAGGTATTTAGCACACATGCAACACTGATGCTTGGAGAGGGACAAGTGACCTTTGATTTTTTTTTTTTTTGTCAGATTCATTCTGCTTTATACCATTTAGTTTATCAATTGATTTATAATTTTTGTGTAAGAATATTATAAATCTGCAGATTAAGCATGTGTCTGTGCTGTGGATTCTGCACACATACCAGTCTCATTGTCACATCAACAGTGAAAATTATGTAATCTAAAAATAATTCATTTAGATGCCCATATTGTTTAATGGTTGGTTTTAATCTAAAACACTGTTCTTTCTAGTGCATAATTCAGAGCAGATAATTTTAAATGTAACAAACATAGGAGTGCTGTAGAAAATACACAGAATCTTTAAGTAAAAATGTGACTGCTTTGCTTGGCTCATCAAGTCTCCGTATTTGCAACAGCTTCCCATTATTGACTGGCATCATGCCTTCAGAGATGTTTTGTCAAACACATTGTTTATTTCTGAATATACAATTGATATGGTCCTGTTAGACATGTTTATAATGCTGATGGCTGATGTACAGTACCAAAACCTACTACTTTCTGCATTTTATATAATTTTTATCCTTACTGTATTGATTTAAGAATTGATTCTTAATGAGAAATCATGCCTATAGTTCCATAACTGGAACCTCAGCATGCGTTATATGGCTCATTTCACCCTGCAGCCATACTGCTAAGCAGTTGTCAAGGGCAGCCATTCCTGTTTACAACACAAAGAAACCCCAAGTCCAGGAGAGTGTTTATTTATCCTACTGTGTACTTACTCTTCCAAATAGGTGGTAGAATGTACCTGCAGTGCCCAAGGTATCTGTCCCTGTGGAAGAAATATGATCAACAAGTGATTAGCACCTTTTGGACCCAGCTGAGCCTTGTTCTTGTTTGGGTCCCAGAAAGTTACTAATTAGCAGCATTCCTATTCAAATGCCCGATGTCACACACGTCATAAGACTTTGCTGTCAGTGACGCCCAGGCACCCTTCCTGCCTTTCAGTTCATGTTTCAGAATTTCTTGATTCCTTTTCTTTTCTTTTTCCGTTTTCTTTTTGTTCTTTGATGACAGGTTATCAATGTGTAGCCCAGGTTTGCCTCAAACTCAAGATTCCCTTTCTCAGCTTTTAGATTACAGGCATGTGCCCTAATGTCTGGACCAACCCTGTTCTTCGTTCATCAATTTACATAGTTTGATGCCACTACACAATGCATTAGGTCTCTCATTAAAATGTCCTGAAACACCTTACAATAAACATGTACAATTATATAATGTTTAATTATGTAAAATAACATGATAGAAATACTGAAATAATGACATTTTGAAATATGCTCATGTTGCCTTAAATTTTAGGAAAATAGTTGGGCAGTTAGAAGAGAAAGAAGAGAAGTAGTAATTTCAAATAAAGGCAATGGGAGAAAGGGCAACCTAATAAAACCTTCTCTATGTAAAAGTTATAACAGTTACAGCACTTAACTCTGACACCTACATTATTGTGATCTATAGAGGTTCCCAAGCATACTCTGACTTAGAGTTGAGGAAACTGAGGCTCAGAAGAAGGAAGGAGGGCCATAGTTGTCTAATCCCCAGATGGAAGGGAGGAGAATCACTGGCTTGTACCATACTCACTTGCTGCTTCTGGGTGGATCTGGAGAGCCAAGAGCCCTGTTAGGATGTGTTGTGATGATGTTAGAGACCTGCAGGCACCGCCCAGAACAAAAGTCACAGAAAGGCCAAGGTGGGATGATAATGAAGATTAGCGGAAATAAGTATGCCACCTTTTGAAAGAATAAAAGCAGAAGTAGAGGGTGAAATATTTAGAGCAATAGAGAGCTTTTGATGTGGTAATGCTTTTGTTTATTACCACCTCACGGTGATGAGGTAACTCAGAAGTAATAAAGATCACTTTCACACTAAGTTCTATTGAATATAGGTCTTATTTTATTTGTTCATTTTAAGGCTTTCACTGCTTTATTCCTTTCTGTTACCATGGCAATATTGATATTGATCTGAGTGGAATATGATATTCACTAGTGTGGCATAAATTAGATGGATTAAAAGCCTGTTTAGTAAGGCTGGAGAGATGGTTTAGTAGTTAAGGTGTTTGCCTGTGAAACCTAAGGTACCAGGTTCAACTCCCCAGTAACCATGTAGGCCAGATGCTCTGGCAAGACCATTTTCTCTCTCTCCATTCTTATTTCTCTCTATCTGCCTGTCTCTCTGTGTCTCTCTCAAATAATAAATGAATAAATAAAAAGGAGTCTGTTTAGTAGAGCAATATGTTATGTATTAGTGATGTGCATATTTTTATTACTGTGGAAGTCATCCAATATAGAGGCCTCTCTTTAGTTAATAAAGAGGCATGGCTCCACACTTGAAATTAAGGGTTTTTCATCCTAAAGACAGAGTTGTGTTAGAGGATATGTAGCAGTGTGTGTGTGTGTGTGAGAGAGAGAGAGAGAGAGAGAGAGAGAGAGAGACAGCAAGAGAGAGAGAGAGAGAGAGAGAGAAGAGAGTTTTTGTTTTTCCTGGGGCCCTTGTGACAGTGGAACAGACAGGTGTCTGCCAGGAATGGTCATTCAGAATTCAATCTCAAAGTGACTAATTGCCATCTCAACATTGAAGAAACTGGACATTTCTGGTTCTCAGAAAGCTGCCAACAGTTAATGTTGAAGAGCATCAGATTTACCAGCTGCTTTAATGCGGATGGTGAGGGTTCTGAAACAAACACCACTTTCCACTTGTATAAGCTAATGGCATAGCTATAGGTCCAACAGACCAGGGCACAGTGTACTGACCTATGTTTGCAAGAAGAGAAACGGGCTGGAGAGATGGCTTAGCGGTTAAGGCATTTGCCTGCAAAGCCAAAGGACCCTGGTTCTATTCTCTAGGACCCACCAGACCCATGTAAGCCAGATGCACAAGGAAGCACATGCATCTGGAGTTCATTTGCAGTGCCTGGAGGCCTTGGTGTGCCAATTCTCTCTCTTTCTCTCTCTCTCACACACATAAATAAATAAAATATAAAAATAAATATTTTTTAAAGGGCTAGAGAGATGGCTTAGTGGTTAAGCACTTGCCTATGAAGCCTAAGGACCCTGGTTCGAGACTCGATTTCCCAGTACCCACGTAAGTCAGATACACAAGGTGGCGCATGCATCTGGAGTTTACAGTGGCTGGAGGCTCTGGTGCACCCATTCTCCATCGTCTCTCTCTCTCTCCTCTCTCTGTTGCTCTCAAATAATAAATACAAATAAAAAAGAGAAGTAACAATATCTCAGGTGGAGCTTACATCATGTCCTCCATTCCCAGAATCCCTCGGTAGTTTTTTCCCATTTCCTGTTTGTGTGCCCTCCCTCCAGCAGCATGTTGGCCCATCCTATTTCTCAAGTTGTCAGCATCTGTGGTCTCTCAGCCTGAGCTTCCCTGTATACCTGAAAGGAAACTTCACCCTCAACAAAGCAAGGCCTGTTGGATCTTATTGCTAATTATTATACCTACTTAATCCTTCTTAGAACATTGTCAGCTGTTGAGAAGAGGTAATTATCACTAGTCAAATGAAAAACACTTTTTTGGCTGCCTTACGGGTACACATTTTACTGGTACCTTGATACATAATGAAGCCTGATAGCAAAACTTGTGCTTGTCTCTTCTTAAAGCCACAGCTGTTTCCCTGCTAAATTCAGCCCATCTGTCTTCCCTTCCGTGAAGCTGTAGGCAGTATAGCATAAGTACAGAAGCAGTTCAGTGCTATTTTGGATAAACATAGCTGAAATTTGAATCTTTGCCATTTGCGATGCACACATTTTGTTTTACTGCTGTAAAGAGAGCTGTCAAAATACAACTACATGGATAATTTACTAAAATACAATCAGATATAAGGTTGATCAAAGGGAAAGTTCACCAGGTCAGTCTGACTGTACATTGTGTCTCTGAAGGGCATTCTTGACCTCCAACTCCCCATGGAGTCTAGCTGGCTGAGCATTCCCTGAAATCTTTATGTTGACTCCTCAGATGGTTCTTAGGATATGCCAGTTCCCTCTCCCTGTGGGGGGCATGACTTTTGGTCCTTAAGAAGCTCTGAAAGTCCACTTCCTTTATCTCCACGCTTTCTTGCGTTAGGAGGAAACATTTTGTCTTTCTTGGCACACCCGGGCAGAGTTGAACTGCATTACCATTCTGCTCTTTGGAATTTATTGCATCAAAATGTCTGTTACCAGTGAGACAGTCTACTTCCATCCAATCCTGATCTCTGCATTGTTAATGCATCTGAGTGTACCATTGTGTGTTGTGTTGTTTTTTTAATCAGTAAAGCACAATGCTTTGCAGTCAATGGAAGTCTTTTCTTGATGACTTCTTCTTCTGACTTCTAGGACCTCTCGCCCCATTTTTTTTCTGCTTTTGTTCATACAAGCAAAGCTCTTCTCTAGGCCCAAATTCATTGCAGCCTCTCTGAGGAAAGGGACCAATATCTGATATAAACATAACATCTTTGGGAAAAGCTCTCATCCCATCAATGATTCAATGATTTCTTAGTATGAGGCTGAGATTTCGTTTACCTCCTATCAGCTGCTTCTCAGCTGGGCTCAGTGGAGCAGAGTGGGACGTGAGCTCCAGCACTCCAGGTCCATCACCCTTAACTTCCAAAGTGACCAATACACATGATTCAAACACAGTGTGAGCACAGGAGACATGATGGAAAACAGGACCTTTGATGTCAAAGGACTGTACAGGTGAGAATTTCGATAGATGTCTTTGCAGATTCCCACAGATGTGGATTCTAGTAGCAACGATTCAGCCATCTTGGAATGAATTTTCTTGTTTTCCACTGTATCCCAATACTCAGTAAAGAAGACATTGTAGGTACTCAGAAAATAACAAATGAGTGAAAATAGAACATATTAATATGGTATTCTCATCATTTGCCGTAAGGTTCCTGTCTCTCGGTCAGTTAGGAAACACCAGCATCTGTATTGTGTTTTGCACTTACACAGCGTTAGCAAAATCTGAGTGCTGTTGGGTCTCCAGCTGCTGCCAATGAAATTGTTTTCCTGGAAAGTCCCCAAGGCCTCTTAAGCACAAGTCATCATTACCCTCTTTCATACAGTTTTCCTGTAAGAGGAAAAAGAAGAAGAAGAAAAAAAGACCTCATATTCTTGGGAGGCAAAAAAAAGTAAAGTAAAATAAAGCCACAAATGCAAAGAACTCTTCTTCAATATTAGGTGGAAGGACAGTTCAGCCAGGGGTTCTTTGAAAGCCCTCTGCATGAAACAGACACACAGATCTGTGCGTTGCCCTAAGGTACCATCTGGATGAGGGCCAATAGAAGCACGGTCAAGGCCACTGGGATGCTGGCATCACTCAACAGTGACATGGGTTGGGCACCTCACATGTGCCAAGGAGTCCATCTTGGTGTGGAACAGGGACAGGCATGATGCTCTATGGTAAGTGTAAGTGTGGGGAGACCAGAGAAGGTTCACAGTGACACATCACTTCTAAGGAGGTGCATTCTATGCAGAGTAGTATAAGGCGTTGTCAGTGGTAGGAAGAAGCGTCTGTGTCTGGTTACCCGTATGTCCTCAATGTCATAACACAGTGCTATAACTTGTTGGGCCTCCACACTGACCAGCCCTCCAGGCCAGCATGTTTCTATGGCTGTCCAGCCTTAAGACCACCCAGCGACTTCTTGTAACACCTGAATAGAACAATCCTCTCACAGTATGCATCTGGAATCAGATTTTTATTTGTTAAGGGAACAAATAATGTGCATTAAAAATGTCTGATGTGTTGGGCATGGTGGCCCACACCTTTAATTCCAGCACTCAGGAGGCAGAGGTAGGAGGATCGCTGTGAGTTCTAGGCTAGCCCAAGACTTCATAGTGTATTCTAGATCAGCCTGGGCTAGAATGAGATGCTCCCTTGAAAAAAAAAAGTCTGAGGTGATATTACTCACTAAACTCACCATTTGATGAGTTTTAAATTTTTTCTCAGTAGTCAACTGACATCTTCCCATCTTTATGATAAGACCATAACTCATTTCCTTGAGTCTTTTTTGTGGAAGTTCTCTCTTCCATCTCTGACCTGTTAGAGTACCATCAAGTGGGCACATGTCCACACATGTATGTAAGTAATGTCTCCTGGAAATACCTATCCAGGTAAATGATGTGAACTTAGATCCTGTGAGAGTCAGCAGAGAGCTAGAGAGAAGGGTACAAATAACCCCTTGCTCAAGCCTTGTGTCGAAAGTTGTTTGCCACACTTAAGTCTTCTTAAACTAAGGTTCTTATCATAGTTGGCCAAAATGGTATTCATAAAGAGGAACAAAAGTGGCTTCAAGAGCTAACATGGCCCTGATGGACACTTGAGCCTCAAAGTGATATTTCTGTAAATTGTAATTGAAAGCATATATGCCATGGTGCATTTTAAATTTTTTTCTCAATATTGTTAAGTTAGACTTTGGGGTGTGCTGTTTATGGGAGCACACTCACCTGTGCCCACCCTCTAGAATGGGCCAGTTCTGTGTTGTGGATTTCAACTTTGCATCTGCCTCTTTTGATACAGGACAAATTTAGTGATTCTGTCTACTCAAGCAAATGTTTACAAGTGCTTGATGAACTCATTTGGAAAGAATTTGATTTGAAAGAGACAGAGACCCGTAAATAATTGTGTGAGTCTACACTTAATATTGTGCTATGCAAGTAAGGCTGTTCCATGTAGTTAACTGAAATGCCAAGGAGCTACTAAAAATTTTCAATACACATTATTAAACATATTTACACACACTGAACTGTTTCAAACCAGTAATGCTGGAAAAAAGACAAAATAATACTGTGTATTTACCTAACACCATAACACCTTTCATTAGAAAAATCTCAAGCCTTCACTAACTAACCAGACTGAAAACACCCTGTGAGGTTTGTAGAAAGAAACGTAGAACAGCAAAAAAAAGTTGATGGAGAGGGAATGGCAAGGTCGCTGGCAGAGGTGAGTGGACTCCAGCTGAGCTGTCCTGGGCATTCGAGTTTGGGTCAGGTCACCTTGCAGTAAGGAAGCACTGGCAGAACCTGGGAGTGGCTACTGATGATGCTGTCATGTTTCCAACTTGGTTCATATTTTACTTTGGATTGAATTGGCTAGACAGAGAGAGCTAATCCACACTATGCTGAGCATGACTCCTAACCTGCTCATTGGCCTAATGTTTAACTTTCCTGAGGCCCACCTAACAATTTATTTGTTACATTTTTTAAGTATTTGTTTATTTATATTTATTTATTTATTTGCAGAGTGATAGAGAGAGAGAGAGGGAGAGAATGAGAATGGGTGTGCCGGGGCCTCTAGCCGCTCCAGATGAACTGAGATGCATGCACCACTCTATGCATCTGGCTTTGTGTTGGTACTAGGGAATCAAACCTGGGTCCTAAGGCTTTGTAAACAAGCACATTAACTGCTGAGCCATCTCTCCAGCCCCTCGTTGTTGTTGTTGTTATTTGTTGTTTGTTGTTGTTGAAGTGTGACAGTCCATTTACTTGGAACACCTAAAGATGGTTAGTCATGTTCTGGTCAGTGGGAAAGGCATGAGTGGACCCTTATCTTCTCAGGGAGGGTCAAGGATCCCACAGTGGCTGCCATGCCCAACACCTCCCATGATGGGCCTGTCCCAGCAACCATTAACACAATGAATGTGCCAGAACTTCTGGGGCTGGCTAGGATTTTGATGCAAGAATTCCAAGATAGTATCAGCCGACCAATTGGAATCATGGATTTTTGCATTTAGGGTTTTAATATAGCATACATTAACATCTTGGAAGACATGCTAAATTTACCATTTTGTCAGATATATTTTAAAAAGGTCTTGGAACTCAGTCCTCATTTGCTTCTCCTACCTGAATCTTTGAGGGGGAAAATATGCTTTTACTCTGTAAGTTTTACTCACAGCAAAGTCTCTATTCTGGCTTAACCTCTCAGATTTTTAGATAATTTAGATGTCACAAATATCCAGGATCGAAGAGTTTTCAGACACTATAATTTAAATGTCTTTGAAATGTAATAAATAGAGCTTCATCTGGGTTTGGGAAATAATGTTTTCTTCCCAAACAGCTGTTTGTTTGTATTAACAATTGTCTCTGTCTCTAGAAGACAGGCGGCATTTATATATATATATATATTCATCTCCTTTTCAAAATCTTGTTGGCTGTATTCATTCTATTATTGCCTTATCATGTTTAGTGTCCTTGTGTTCCATGTTCAGACCCTTAACCCCAGATTCCTCCTATTTGGCATCCCTGATATGGAGTGTGGCAGGCCATCATTTTCTGTTTTCACAGGACTGGTGATTGCACAGCCATTTTTTTGTTTTTGTTTTTTGTTGTTGTTGTTTGTTTTGTTGTTCCAGGCTGACCTGGAATTAACTTTGTAGTCTCAGGGTGGCCTCGAACTCACAGCGATCCTCCTACCTCTGCCTCCCAAGTGCTGGGATTAAAGGCGTGTGCCACCACGCCCGGCTGCACAGCCATTTTAATTTATCCATCTGAGACCATCTTGTTAAAGGCATTTAAGTAACAAATGCAACATGAACAAGTGGCTGCCCCATCTCTAACTGGGATCTTTGTTTCATTTAATGGTGCCAATTATCACCTGACAGAGGGCCAGGATGATGTTGGTGGTAACTGATGTTGGATTTGTATCAGTATCACACACACACACACACACACACATATATACATATATACACATATACATATATTCTCTATCAACCTAGGTGAGAGAGATGAGAATGTATTACTAAAGTTCCATGTGCTGGATTGGCGGTATGGATCAGGTGATAAAGTGTTTGCTTCACAAGCAGAAGGACCTGAGTTTGGCATGGTGCCATGAATTTATAATCTTAGTGCTGGGGAGGTAGAGGCAGAAGGATCCCGGGGATCTTGCTGACTAGCTGGTCAAGCCAAATTGGTGAGCTCTGAATTCTGTGAGCAACCCTATCTTAAAAAATAAATTGGAGGGCTGGAGAGATGGCTTAGTGGTTAAGGCACATGCCTGTGAAGCATAAGGACTCCGGTTCAATTCTCCAAGTACCACGTAAGCCAGATGCACATGGTGGCGCATGCATCTGGAGTTCGTTTGCAGTGGCTAGAGGCCCTGGCACGCCCATTCTCACTCTCTCTGTCTGTCTCTCTCTCTCTCTCTCCCTCACCCTTTCTCTGTCTCAAATAAATAAATAAATATAAAATCTTTTAAAAAAGTAATTTGGAAAGCCAGGCGTGGTGGCTCACGCCTTTAATCCCAGCACTCGGGAGGCAGAGGTAGGAGGATCGCCGAGAGTTCGAGGCCACCCTGAGACTACATAGTGAATTCCAGGTCAGCCTGGACCAGAGTGAGACCCTACCTCGAAAAACCAAAAAAAAAAAAAAAAAAAAAAAAAAAAAAAAAAAAAAGTAATTTGGAGAGCATTCAAAGAAGTCACCAGACATTGACCTCTGACCTCCACATACACATGTGCACACATTTGAACACTCATGCACACATACATCTACACCATCCATATGCATGTAAAAATCTATGTTGCTTTGAGGAAATGCATAGAGAAGCTACTGTCATAGGGCCAGGGCTGATGGCCTGTGTTCATATGCTTTGCTACTTGAGGTCTCTGAGATTCATCCTCAGGGAGAGTCATTGAGAATGTGGAGTGTGAATCCTGACAGCTTGGACCTTCTCACTGCAGCCTGTATTTCCTCACCATAAGATTACAGCAATTATGTTATCTGCCTCCCAGGGTTCTGATAAATGGGACATTACAAAGAAATGTTCAGAGCAGTGCCTGCTTTAGAGTCAGCACTCAGTACACAGTAGCTCTGTCGGTTGCTCAAGAGCCCAGCACCACACATCATAGGAAATCACTGTCCCAGGAAGAGTGTGTTACAGGTTAATTTAGGTCCCATTCAAAGTGGACAAGCATACTCTAAAGAAATCACACTGGAGTTTAAAGGGGAAATCCATCCCACCCACACTGCTAGCAAAGTTAGACTAAAACATCTCTTTGGATCCCCTGGGACAACCCTGGACTGCTCTAGCCTATAGAATTAATGAAGGACAAATCACTTCAAATGTCTGCCTCTGGCAATTGGGACAGATCACGAGAGTGCTCCTTCATAATGACACATGCTGGAATACTCTGTGTAAGACTGCAGGATTTTACCATTAAAGGGTAAGACCCATTAGAGACATCTTGTGCTTGAATGGTAGAAAGCTTCAGGGGTTAAATAACCACTCACAACCTTCTGGGCTCAGGCCCTCCTGGAAGTGCTATCAGTGGTTTGATAATGGGATCACGGAATGAAGGACGGGAAGCATTGAGGCGATAGCAATGGTTTCTGTTTGTTGGTTACAAGTCGTGTTTCACTTTACTGGAGTAAAGTCACCAGTGAAAACAGGAACCTAGCCAACAAGGAGAACTGGCCTGAGACACAGGGACACCGGGAAGGAGGGAACAGAGAGAAAGCCATACCTGTGATGGCAGCTTCCTGCCTCCTTCCACCACAAACAAGAATTCAAAAGAGAAGCTCAGTGGCTTTGTTTGGAGCGAGCTGTCTAGTGAAGCACATACTTGCCCCGTAAACCCAGATCTCAGCTCACATGTCTTCACGTTGGCATCTGGTCAGCAGCCTCCACATGTCTCAGCATCCCTGGCAAGACATTTTGCTTTGGAAGTTTTCTATTGATTGTTAATTTATACTGAAAGACCACTGTCTTGATAGAACTTTCTGACAATTCTAGCAATATTAAAATAGGTTCCAAATATATGACAGCTTTGTTGGTGTGTGTTTATATGTGTGGTGCATTCAAGTGCATATGTCATGCCCTGCTATCTTATAAAGAACATTGCCTTAAGTTTTAACTTAAGTTGTAGAGAGAGTACACAGGCTAAATGAACATGTAAAAACATACATGTTAGATGCTTGTCTAGAATTTAGTAACATGCATGGAAAGTCAATAAAGACAAAGATGTCTTATGCTTGAAAGTTTCCTTGTCAGATGCTTCCACTGAAGGACAATGTAGTACAAGCAGAAGGATGCAGGATCTTATATATACATTTGCCTTTCTGACTATCTTCACTACTTTACAGCTATTGTCAGGCTCATAGGTTTAGGAGACAGGCCTAGGTTTGTGCTCCAGCCTTTACATTTGCTCATTTATATGGGTTTAGGCTAGTTCTTCACAGCACCTCTTATCCTCTGTCTCCTGATTGATGACACGAACATCTTATTAGTGTCGTGACACCAGGCAAAGCACTTAGCAATGCAACTGCACTGAGAGGGGCTCAATCCATGGCTGGCTGCAGTGGCCCACACCTGCAGGAAGAGCCACTTGGGAGGCTAAGGCGGGAGGACTCCTTGAGCCTAGGAATTTGAGACCAGCCTGGAAACCTAGTGAGACTCTACCTTAAAAAGAAGACAAAAGAGGGAACCAAAAGGAGAAGGGGCCCATGACTTACTCTTTATTACCTTAGTGGTTTGTGCTATTAAATCTCAATTACCTCATTCAGTAGATAGAAGAAACACTCCCTACATACAGAACTGTTTTCAGTTGAATGAGCTAATGTATGTAAAAAGCACTTTGTATATGCTCTGTAGCGCTGTATGAAAATGGTCATTTGTTCATGACCATGCCAGACATGTCAGGTACTTGCTACAGTTCTTTTCACTGACAGTCCCTGGAGGGAGGTAGCTTTGTGTTATATTGTAAATGAAGTCTTGTAACAGTCTTTCAAAAATGGCTTGGGATCATGCTCAGATTTCAATCTGTGTCTGTTTTATTTTAAATTCATGCTTGACATTGTGCATACCACCTCTGCACAGTAATAATCCTGAAAGCTGTTAGTAGCAGTTTGTTGTTCGTCATGATGATAACATTCGGCTCTTATTATCTAGTTTGGACTGGTGTACCATCTTTGATAGTATACATTCCTCTACCACTGCATGCATTTTATTTTAAAATACATAGTTTTGAAGAAACGCACCTGAGATATCTTCATTCACAAACTGGGTATGAATCTATCCCAAAAGCACAGGTCTCTATACTGCATACCACTGAGCCCTTGGCCATGAAGCAGAGCAAAAAGAAAGAAAGGAAAATGGACATGTCACCACAGCCCACCTCCTCCTCAAGGGGAATAGTCTAAAAGGTGTGGGGACTGGTATGGATAAATTTTGGATTTTTTATTACAATTTCAAAGCATTTAAAGTCACTCGTCATGTTTTTACATTTCAGTTACATGAATTTTCATTCATAGTGTAGATTGGAAGTAAACTAAATTTCCAATTCGATGCCTGCCTGCATACTGATGATAGCTAGCTTTATTGCTTACTAACTCATGATGATTGGCACATTGGATCCTGAGCACAGCCCCAAGGTGATGTAACTGTGCAACAGCTATATAGCTAGACCCATGAACCTGGAAGCCAGCCTCCTGGGGCGTTTGAGTCTGCCTCTTCCCCAGCTGCAGAGCCTTGCTAAAGTTTTCTGGATTTTTTTTTTTTAACTTTCAAGAATTAGTCTCCTCATTAATTAAACTGGAATAAGGCTCTCTCTCTCTCTCTCTCTCTCTCTCTCTCTGCCTCTGGACAAGTAAGGAGATGTTTCAGACAACATTCACTGCACTCAACGTGCCCTCCCCCCTTACCACATTTCTTTATCTGAAAGTCTATTAATTCACCAGAGCAATATTCACTTGGCTTTTTGGTTATACTATACTTCCACAGACATGAATAACCATGACTGGTTATCCAACACAAGGTCCAAATCAATTTATCAGGAAATCAAATGCAGCTTTTCACCTGTTCAGGAGATATACCACCAGTGGGGCAGCCCCATGTGCTGAGTACCAGCATCCAAAGTCCCAGCACCCCTCACTCTAACCTTGCAGGTCTCTGCTCCCAAAAGCAGCAGCCTGACCTTTATCACCTCCAGGTCTACCATGTTTATGAGTTCAGGAAAATTCCATCATTTTCACCAAGCCTGAGCCTGATAGACAATTTTTTTTAATGTTCCCCACCCCTTACTGCTCCAAGTTACAAATGGCCAGATTTCAGTTATCAGGCGAGCAGAATGCACTATTTTCTGAAGACTGTCTCACTGGGGGCTGGATTCCAAGGAAGCAGCCCATGGGCTCACAGACCAGGAGAGCCAAGCTTTCAACAGTGTCGACCATCTTTACTCATCACACACACACACACACACACACACACACACACACACACACACACACAAAGCCGGGAGTCTAGCTGCCTCATTAGCATACAGCCTCTGCTAACAAAGCAGGCTCCAGGCTCCAGCTTCCTCCACTCACTGTCTTCCTTGACCAAAAAGAAGAGAAGAAAGAGCCTCAGGCAAGGGTGTTGTCCCCCTGTGAAGAAGACTGTGTCACAGAGATCCCCAAAGAGAGCGTCTTGAACTGGTTTTAATCATCCTCTAGAAGTGTAAGCCCCTCCATCCTTTGTTTTTCAAATCTTGTTTTAAATCACCAACAAGAAAAAAAAAATATTGCCATGTCATGTAGTTTAAAATGGTGGAGGCCTGAATAATTCCTGGTCATCCCTTTAACAGTTTCCTTTCATTAGAGTGCTGCAGAAGAGCTCCGTCCAGGCAGGGGCACTCTGGCACCCCTCCTCTCGGTCTGCTTCCCCAGCCCTCTCGTTGGGGGATGGAAGGAAGAAGAAACGTACAAGCAGATGTGCCGCTAGATCTACAGGCTTCTGCCAACCATATGGCATCTTAAAGAAAGATGGTTGGAGCGTCTGGATTAGCAGAGTCGGGTTGGGAAGCCATGTGTCGTGTTGGTACAGGCAGTTGTTTGAGCTCTCTCGAAATGGCTTCAGGAGATTGTGTAATGGAACAAATGGTCCTGAGAGCCGGGAACAGCCTTGCCGCTGCTGGAGAGGCAATTGGCCCTGGGGCGGGTGCTGCTTCCCTCTCCCCCCCACTATTACATATTCTTTTAATGCTCTTCAAACTCTGAGGATTGACTTGGTGGGCTCAACTTTTAATTACAAGCCTGGGTTCTCCCTGGCTTCAGGCCTCCCTGCACTTTCCTGTCTCCCCCGAAGTTGATGATTAATTAGTAATGTTGCAGTCTCTTCTGGGTGCCCCATTCCTCTCCATGGGGCTCCAGACCCAATCCCATAGTTTTCAGGGCCTTGACAAATGCCATTTGTTTGGGAGGGTGTATGCCCATGACCCACATTCTAAGAAGCCCTAGGGAATGGACGAGTTAAGATCTTTTTATTGATCATATATGAAAGTTGTGTCCTTCCACTCTTGTGAATCTCGTGGCATTTAAACATATTATGTTAATTTCTTAACGGTGAACTCAGTGGAATACTAGGTCGCATATGGGATTTGCTCAGCAATTTGATACCTCAAAGATCTCCCTCATACAAAATGTATGATATGTTTAAGGGAGTCATGCTGGAGAAAAATGGACAGATCATTGTTTTGGAGGCTGGAAGCCAAAGAAGCCCAAGCCCCTGAGCTGCTGCAGGCCTTGCGGGGACATCTTAGCTGCTGTCTGTGGGCATCTTAGCTACACAGTAGGGCAATCGTCACCTTACTCTGCTGTGGTTTTAGGACTGTAGGACATGCTGCCCAATGTCTGTAGTGGCTGGAAAAATTAGGCCCACCTCCTTCATTGATAGACAACTGTGACGCTCCAGTGAATCATGAATTGTGGTTAATGGAAGGTAAAATGGCCGGCGATTAGTCACAGGAGTTGTCCTGAGAGAATCGTCCAACAAGCTTGCATCAAGCAATCCATTTGGGTCTTGGAGCAGAGTGCACTGGATAGCAACATCCTGTCACATGAATCACCACCTCCTGTTTCACATGCAGGGACCCCAACTTCACAGAATGTTCAAATGGGAAATGAAGCATCTAGGTTAAAAGTGAGTTTCTGAGCTGGACGTGGTGGCGCACACCTTGAATCCCAGCACTCACTCGGGAGGGAGTCAGAGGTAGGAGGATCACCGTAAGTTTGAGGCCACCCTGAGACTACAAAGTGAATTCCAGGTCAGCCTGAGCTAGAGTGAGACCCTACTTCGAAAAACCAAAAAAAAAAAAATTTTTTTTTAAGTGAGTTTTGGGGCTGTAGAGATGGCTTAGGAGTTAAGGCATTTGCCTGTGAAGTCTAAAGACCCCAGATTTGACTCCCCAGAACTCATGTAAGCCAGATGCACAAGGTGGCACATGCATACAATGATGTGATGCCCTCTGGAGTTTGTTTGCAGTGGCTATGGCCCTGGCATGCCAATTCTCTCTCTCTCATCCTCTCACTCTCTCTCATAAATAAAAATAAAATTTTAAAAAGTGAATTTCTGTGATCTTGAAGGGACTTAGAGCAATGAAAACATATTCTACTTTGTTGCTGTGTAACAATACAAGGCATCCCTCAAAAAGAAATGGCACTCAGGGACTGTGGCGCTGGGCTGGAGTGGGAGAGAGGTGTTCAGATTTCTGGCATCATTTTGGGGTTCTTGTGGCAAAACGATTTTTGCCCGTTAAGCAAGGTCATCTGAAGATCACTGGGAAATTCTTACCCACTCCTACCTTAATATTTTCTACAAGGATAACACGTCACTCTGAAATTTCACATAAAGTATTAGTCCATGTTTTTGTATATTTGGTATTTGTATTTAAAATTGTGTTCTTCTCACATACATTCATTTATTCTTTTTTTTTCTAGTCCATGTTTACTGAACATGTTAAGTATTGGGATATTCTTATCGTGTCTTCTGAGTTTAAGATCTTTTGGGGGTTTCAGGCAAAACACCCAATTTTGCTCGTTATTTATCAATTAGAAGAAATTTGCCACTTTAATCCTTTTTACCTTCCAAGTATACATGGTCTCAAATTTGTCAGATTTGGAGTTTCTTGAAACAATGCAATTAAACCGCAACATATTTCCTAACATTCTTAATGAAGACAGTGACTGAAAAATGTAGATTAACAGAAGTTACTGTTTTTATCAACATATTTTCTCTTTCCCACCACCCTCACATCCCTTCCCCCAAGACTTCTTACTTTCAGTGTCTGATGTCAGTTTCGGCCACATGTACATTATGCACATGGAGCTGAAGAAACAAAGTAAAAATTCTCTTGAATTCTGAGCTGCATGCCCAGCGCCACATGCACTGTCTGTTACATGTCGCTTCTTAGGAGGTTCATGCTGGGAGTTTCTTTTTTAAAGGCAAAGTGTTTCTGAAGGAAAGAGTTCAGGTTGGGCAGATTGTGTTAGAAAAATCTCACTGTCTCTGAGTGGAATTAATATACTGATTATTCTGTGCAGGCTCAAACTGGCACTGTGTGCAAAAGTTCAAGAGTGTCTGAGAATTGCAATATGGAGAATTCGGGAGAGTGAGCAGAGACAAAGACTTTGGAAGTAGGGCTCAGAAGTGGAACTAATGGTAACTTTGTGAGGAGGGGCAGGAATAGAACCATCATAAAGCAGTACTCACGGAAAATATTTTTAGGGAATCACAAGTCCTGTTTTCCATGGCACAGTGGAGAACCATGTTAAAAGTCGGCACAGTTTCTGGATGGGAGGGGGCATACCCAGTGCCTTTTTACTTTCACTTGAGTCCTGAAGAGGCTTGCCAGTTTCAATTAAGTCACATGAGAAGCTTAATCACTGCATAGAAATTAAAACGGGTTGTAATATTTCTTTGGCCTCTCTATTAGCCAAGATTTTTTCCCATTTTAATTAAAATTTGGGTCTTCTGTGCTCATCAACAATGATTCATTTGTTTGCTTACAAATAAGGAATTAAAAAGTAAGAAAAGCAAATACAACTATGTAGCACCTTGCCCATCACAGGGACATCAACCTGCTTTCCTGGGGGAAGAAATTTGGGCGCTAGTATGGAGTTAATGAAGCTTTCACCCATCTCCTCCCTGCACTGCCAGCTCCCTTTAATCCTCTCCTTCTGCCAGAGTCCAGAGGCCCTGGGGCCCTGAGAGTCTCCCAGGCCAGATGCTCAGCACTAGGCCGCCCAAGCCCTCCAGTGGTCACTGGCTGGAGCGCAGGGTCCAGAGGCAGAGCCTATGGCGCAGGCTGGGAGGAGACGCTACCATGCTGGGAGAGGGCACAGGCTGCGAGGTGGCCCCAGCACCCCCAGAGGACCACTGCACCTGCCGAAACAAAGTACAGCTTCCCAGGCTGGGGTTCCTGGCCATGGCTGGCATGGCACTGAGGGGTGAGGGGAGGAGGCTTTGCCTGAGTGCGGTGCGAGCCGAGTTCAAAGCAGGCTGGTTCTGCTGTGCTCACAGCTGCTCCTCATCACCCACAGACAGAAGCGATTTATTGGCAGCATCCAATATAGAGTGGGGGTAGGCAAAATCTACCTTCTGTTTGACAATTGCTCTTTTGTGAAACAGAAAAATATCTCCAGGGATGGCTTCAGTGCATAGGGCACCGGGTCCACCGCGAGGGTGAGAGATGAATGCAGAACCACGACCAGTGTCTCTTCAATGGTGCCATGCAATCTGCTAGGGAGGGGCCTGCAGGCTGAGGCCCTCACAAGGTCTCCTCTGTCTGGGCTGCTCTTAGGATGGTGGCCTCTGCGCCTGTGGTCTTGCTCCTCCCTACAGGGCACACTTGACAGGGAGCCATCCAGGAGGAAGGGCCTTTCTTCCCTCTTCCCTCAGCAGCATATCCAGGACAGAAGAGTCTTAATTTAGGGAAGATGCAGGATTTACCTCGTAAGCACCACTGCCCAAGCCTTCTGGAGGACGGCTGCCTCTTGGGCTGCATACATGTTGAATTCAAGAGCCTGTACACAGCCTGTGCACATACATGCCTTCTGGCTGGAGCATGTTGCAGCTGATTGATGGCATGGACGGTGCTATGGTATGTATTCCAAGGCCAAACTCATTCTCTGCTTTCTTTGCCACCTTCCTTGAGGCTACAGTGGCTTCCTGAGTTACATGGGCAGTGTGTTAACTTGTGCAGCCTTAAAAAAAAGTAGAGTAAGGTGGGTTGGAAGCTGTGGCTAATTCTCTTACCACTCCTTGAACTCCAAAATTTTGCAGCCCAAATATTTTAAAATTGACTTAGCTCATTCCTTTTCCCCCACAGGAGCACATAACTGGGCATGATCCTGCTCTGCTGCTGGAGCCCACTGGAAACCAAACGAGCCCTCCAGCAGGTCTAATCACTCTGATCTGCCATGGACTTTCTAGCTGGAAGAGTTATGCCATTATATTATCACAACACTCATCACTGTTGGAGGACCCCCTTTTACTAAGTGATTTATTACTCTTAGCAGATTCCTCTGGCTGCAGATTTTATTTCTGAGTCACTCTGTTCAGCTCAATTGGTCGCCTTCAGTTACCGTGGCAACCAGCAGATGGGGTTCTTTGACAAGGGTCAGCAGGGAGGCTGCCTCAGTGTAGAGAGAAGAAGAGTTAAATAAAAAGCTTGGGGCACTGACAGCTCCATCCCCGATAGCCAGGAGTTGTTATCAAATTACTTGCATTAAAACCTAATTAAGATGTGTGCCAATAGGTGCACCGTAGTGACTGAATCTGGTTACTTAGCTGCCGTGGGCTCACTCTTCCTCCATCATACCTCTGTGTGTGACCAATTTGGCCACCTCTAAGATTGCCCAGTATGAAAGAAACTGTGCAGGCCCTCACTTGACATGCTCCATGAGGCCAGCAGTCTCTGTGGGGAGCAGGAGGACCTCATTAGAATGGAATCCTCCTGACAGCACAATACTGTCGCCAAAACCTAGATGGCAGCTGAGCAAGAGCCACCCACACGTCTGGTGGCTCCATATCCTCCTTTAAGGCGACCATTGGCTCAACAGCAAAGAGCATTCGTTAGAATGAAATTGGGCTTTAAGTGCTCCGGATTGAAGTAATCTAAGGAGACGGGAGAACCCAGCGTGATCTGGAAGAGGCAAAGGAAACAGGCAGCATTAGGTCAGTTGACAAGGTGGGAACTCAGTAGGGTAGGTAAAGGTATTGTAGCCATACTAAAATTAATATAGTTGATAATATACCAAAGTGCTATAAGAAGATAGCTTTTGTCTATAGGAAACACACTGTGGTATCTAGCTAGAAATGGAGTGTGCACCTCACAGTAAAAGTTCACAGAAAATCATATATATATGAGTTGGGTGAACAGGTATAGTGTACTGTGCCTATAGTCCTAGCACTTGGGAGGCTAAGATAGGAGAATCACTTGAGCCCAGGAGTTCAAGACTAGCCTGAGCTACATAAACAGGCCCTGTATTAAAAACAGAGCAAGAGAGAAAGGGAGAAAGTGAGAGCCAGAGCAGTAAATCAGATGGGCCAACATGATCATATCAGGTGTATTTGGATAAAGGCTATGTAGGTTTTCTGTTCCTGTAACTTGTAGTGTAACAGGGTGCTGAGGGTCCAGGAAGGCCCTTGAACCCCAAACCCTGGGTTTGTTTTTTCTTTTCTTTTTTTTAAAGATTTTATTTTTATTTATTTGAGACATAGGAAGGAGAGAAAGAGAGAGAAAAGAAAGGAGGGAGGGAGGGAGGGAGGGAGAGAGGGAGGGAGGGAGGGAGGAAGTGAAAATGGGCATGCTAGGGCCTCTAGCTACTGCAAACAAATTCCAGATGCATGCACCATCATGTGCATCTGGCTTACGTGGGACCTGGGGTATCGAACTTGGGTTCTTAGGCTTCGCAGGCAAGTGCCTTAATTGCTAAGCCATCTCTCCAGCACCCCCCGCCCCAGGTTTGTTTTTAATTTTAATCAAAGAATGGAATAGAAAATAACCGAGAAGGATAATTATTAAATTATTGTATTTATTGAGGGAAGTACAGAGCCAAGGAAAGGCACCCACATGGCTAGAGATCCCATATGGAGGGCGTGGAAACACCATGGAAAGAAAAGAGAGATAAAAAATTTCAAGGAGCTCCTGCCATGTGAGGAGCTGGAGGGGATAAAGGAGTCCATGTGGCGAGTAAGGGCTAGGGGGCCCTCCTGGCTGGCTCAGCCCAGGCACAGCTGAGGGAAAAACTCACCCACAGCTGGAAGTTCCCAAGTGGTCCCAGAGTCTGCCCTCCCCTTGCAAAGGTATTTATAACCTTATGGTGGTGGGCTGTCTTCCAGCTCAGGTGAATCAGAGGGACAGCTGGTTGGTTAGGGTTAGGGGATGTGTGAGAAAGAGATCAGCCCTGACACCAAGTTCCAGGGGCTGAATTTGAACAACAGCAATGTTTAAATCCTATGAAAGACTTCCCTCCCAGGATGGGTCCTGACTGTTTGTGGAAAAACAGGTCTAGGGAACTAGGCAAGAGATAAGAAGTCAGATCATCTTTGATTTCTAGCAAGTGACTTTCCTGTCTTTTTCTTACTTTCAGGGGTCCAGGCACCCTAAGTGTACCCCCCATTAGGCTTGGCTTATTTCCAAATACCATTTTACAAGGAGAGTTCCATTCAGAGGAGGGAGGGTTCCATGTGAGAAGCAGGCTGAGGCTTCCTGAGTCTACTTCTGGAGGGCCTGAGCCCCGCAGCTTGTGCTCTACTAGGCAAAGGTCCTGGTTCCAACAGTGCTCCTCCCCCTGCCCTGCTGTCCTTGCACAGTGGATCTGTGCCCACTGAGACTCTGCTCCTGCTTGAAGAACTGGTTATGGTAACTCAGGCTTGATGCAAATGACCTTTGTAGGGTCTTCAGAGTCCAAGTGAATTTGGTTTTGTTTGCAAATATCTCAATGGAGTCGCAGCCTCATTATGTTAGGCAAGTTAAGTTCTCTACCACCCAGCCATATCCCTGGCCTCAAAGTCTGAAATTCTTAGTTTATCCCTTGTGGTTCCTGGGGTCCCCGTGGCCATGGATCCCCACAGATGTCCAGGCAACCGTGAAGCAGGGTCTTAAGTGGCCGTGAGTGCGACAGGAAGAAACACCCGGGAGGCAGCATCAGAGAGCAGCTCATTTATTGTCAGGGGAATGGGTTTATAAGCATTGTGAAAGAGCAGGAAGAAGTACAGATCATTAGGGTATTGGTTAGTACAGAGGTCCCACTGATGCCTAATTAGCATGTAGGGACTTTGGGTGAGGGGGAAAGGGTCACATGGTCTAAGTGGTGGCGGGAAAAGGTATAGAGTCGTAGGGGGATTGGCTGTGAGAAGGCTGCTGGCTGGTACCTTATTAACATACAGTAACATAAGCAAACAGAGGTCACAAGGCTCTGGGGAAAGTAAAACCTAAGTCTTATCAGGATGTTCAGGTGCCCCGGGCCTGAGGGGAGGGAACGGCCTCACTCCTGCTGGTCTTGAGATTTGTCGGGGTTTAGGCTCACTGCAACCTCGGGGTCTGGGGCTCTTTGTCATGCCTGAAAGCCCAGGTCTGCCTAAACCTCCAGTAGCCTGGGGGTCTTCAACTGTGCCCTACAGTCCCTGTCATTTCATGGAACTGGGTTCCTTTATTCATAGCCAGCCCTCCAAAGGTATGAGGAGCTCAGCCTGCTCAGACAGCACTGTCCCTTTGAGAAGATAAGGTTTGGGCACAGGCACTGTTTTAAGCAGCAGGTCTAAGCTAGAGCCCATGACACTATCAGATGGTTGAGCTGAACACTTCACCTTGGCCACTAGTCAGTGTGCTGACTGGTCACTGAAGGCCAGTGTGGAGCCATTAGCAACAGGCTTCCCAGCATTGGCCTTTAGAGCTTGCAGCCTCCCATTCTTGCATCCTTCATGCCAATCCCATTCTGTGGCATCTGTCCGAGTTCCCAGACCTGGCCTCAAATGGTCTGTGATAACGTAAGAATTGATAGAGCTGAGGAGATTGCTCAGTGGTTTAGGTACTTGCTTGCAAAACCTAAAGGTCTGGGTTTGATTCCCCAGTACCCATGTAAAGCCAGATGCACAGAGTGGAACAAGTATCTGGAGTTTGTTTGCAGTGGCAGGAGGCCTTGGTGTGCCCCTTCTCTCTCTCTCTCTCTCTGCTTGCAGATAAATAAATTAAAATATTAAACAAAGGAATTGACAGAGATCGTAATCAGAAACTCATGGAAATTAGGACATGCTGATTTCTTATTGTATGCCTGAAATAGATGAGAAATTTAAAGCGAATGAAAAACCACCACATGTGGTTCTCCTCCCTGAGCAGCAGCACGGGGCTAGGGAGTTCCTCTTTTCTCACGCTCCCAGTCCTTGGGAAATGAGCCTAGGTCAATGTTTCCCAGAAAGCTGCCCAGAGTGTCACCGCCCCAGGGTCCTCGCCTTCTTACATCCTTATGCTTGGGGTGCTGAACACTGTATTGGTCCTTTCTTTTCCTTTCCTTTCCTTTGTCTTTCTGTCTTTTTGTCAATGCTGGGCTCTAACCAGTGCTTTGCACATGCTAAGCAAGTACACTACCACTGAGCCACATCCATCCCCAACCCTAAAAGTCCCATCTTCAGCCGGGCATGGTGGCGCACGCCTTTAATCCCAGCACTTGGGAGGCAAAGGTAGGAGGATCGCCATGAGTTCAAGGCCACCAGGTCAGCCTGGGCTAGAGTGAGACCCTATCTTGAAAAACCGAAAAATGAAAAACCAAAAAAAAAAAAAAAGTCCCATCTTCCGAAGGCCTCGGCTGAGAGCGTATAATACATGCTAAAATGTGCCAGGCCCAGAATTCCATCTCAGCACCATAAATAAATAAGTAAATGAAGAATACAACAAATATAAAAAGAGTATGAAATACAATGATCATAGATTGGGAGTCAAAAAACATGGTTTCCTGTCCTCCATTTTCCCACAGATCCCACGACCTTGGGTGGCTCACTGTAGTCTGGCTGCATTGGTGGTCTGTGTCTAAGGCACCTCCCAGCTCTCACATGACACAATTTCCTGGAGAGAAGAGTAGGTCCCCCCCCCCCCAGTACTGCCTGTCAGGGCCCCTGTTCAGGCTTTGCAGAGAGCAAGACTAAGAATTTCATTGAGAACAAAAAATTAAAAGGACATTTCAAGAGCATAAATTCTCTTTAAACCCTCCCCAGAATCATATAATCCTTGGAGTTGAATTACTGTTGAAGTCACTTTTGAACAGGGTGGGTTTAGGAAAAGGAAATTTCCAAGGCGAAGCAGCCACCATCAGCACTACCCTTTGTGAGTGAGGAGAGTGGACTTGGCTGAGATCTAGATTCCTAAGCCCGCCTCTTCATCCCATGGTTCTGTCTGACCACAGTAATGAGATAGAATTATGTAAAATGCAGCAACAATTTTTAAGTATTGGAACAAAGTATACAACTTTAAATTAGCATGGTTTAGTTGCCAAAATTAATTACCTAGAGTAGTAATTAGGGTAATTGGATTTTCAAAACCTCCACTTGGTGTATTGTTATGGCTATGTGGCTGTTGATATGGGGAGACAGGATCATAGCAAAATCCTACAATCATGGTCTTGTAGAAATACTGCACTAGAAGAAAACTTGGTTCCGCTAGGCCAGAGACTCTCTTCCCGGTCAAGTAATGCATATTTTGGAAGCAGTAACCACTTGGCAGCTTTGCAGCAGAAGTGGCCCTAGGCAACACAAGGCTGAGGGCTCATGGAAGGGTTTCATGGAAAGCTGAAATTCATAGTACTCACATTATCCTCCTTCAGTCATGTGTGGCTTGAAGTCTGCTGACCCCATCTTGCTTCTCCCCTCATTTTGCGTGAGGAATGACCCCAAGATTTGCCTAAGCAGAATCGGCTGGCTTCCATTTAAAAAGTTGGTTGTCTTGGTCAAAGACTGAAGCCACAAGGAAGTTTTTCTTTAAATAACACTTTTTGCATGTATGTGTGCATTGTGTGTTTGCATGTTCATGTGTGTGCACACATATGTGTTCAGGTGTACATGGAGGTCAGAAGTTGACATCAGCTGTCTCCCTCAATCACTTTCTCTATAGTTTGAGACAAGGTCTCTTGTTGAACCCAGAGCTCACTGACTGAGCTAGACGAGCTAGCTAGCCAGCTGAGCACCTTCCTGCCTCTGCCTCCCCCCAACACTGGGATCTCCGGCACATGTCTCCATGCCTGGCCTTTCCTGTGGGTACTGGAGGTCTGGCTCTCAGGTCCCGTGTTTGCTCAGCCAGCGCTCTACTCCCTAGCCCTAGATGACTCATTGTGTCTGTGTGATGATGACTGTGAAGGACAAGTGCCAGCAGGTCTTACACTTGGGAATTCACCCATTAGAACCCTGGGGAGGGTTATTGACACCCACACTGCTGGGCGCAGCCCAGTTTCCGGTTTGAGGCTGAGGAGTTATTTTGGATTACAAATGGAAAGCCCTATGGCCTAAAGTTAAAAAAAAAAAAAAAAAAAGTGTGAGACAATTTGAACAACTATTCCTGCTTCCAAATCCAGCACTCGTTTTCCTATTCTAGGATTTTTCAAATGCTATGGTAAATTTAAAAAAAATTTTTTTTTGCTTTTATTTATTTATTTGAGACAGAGAAAAACACAGGCAGAGAAAGAGAGAGAGAGAAAGAGAATGGGCATACCAGGGCCTCCAGACACTACAAATGAAGTCCAGATGCATGTGCTACCCTGTGCATCTGGCTTAAGTATGTTCTGGGGAATTGAACCAAGGTCCTTTGGCTTTGAAGGCAAGTGACTTGACCACTAAGCCACCTCTCCATCTCTGCAATGGTAAATTCTAATGATGAACTGACACTGAATTCATATGGCATGTTTTTTTGGAGTGGTTTTTTCTGGTTTTTATGTATTAAAGCATACTTATACTGGAAGTGAAATCACAGACCTTCTATTTCCTACTGTGCATAGACCAGTTGTTTGTTCATTCCAGCACTTAAAGGGCAAGCACCCTGCCCAGTGCTTGAGGTGAAGAGGCAAAGATTGTTCTTGTCCTTGGGAAGGCACCGCTCAATGGGAGTGAGGGACCAGGGATGGATTGTTGCTGCAGCCACATACAAGCATCTAGAATGGGAGCTGGGCAAAGATGGAACAATGACACTGAGTCTTAAAGGACCAGGACAGGCATTCCAAGCCAAGGGCATGTGTGCAAGGCACAAGGAGGGTCTTTCTTCAGAGTGCTTAGGAAAATCTGGGATACATGCTGTGAGGACTGGGAATGATATGGGGCCTTGTTACCATCGCAAAGGAGTTTGTTCTTAGACTTAGAGCCACAGTAGTTATCGGAGACATGATCCAAGTGGTGTTCCAGAAAGATCCTTCTGCACTAACTTGCATAAGGACTGTAGGTTTGTGGGCAAATAGAAGCAGGAAATCCCTGGAGAAGGCTTTGTAGAAATATGGGGCTTTTGTTGTTTTGAAATATGGGGTCTCATATAGCCTGGGCTGGTGTCAAACTCGCTATGTGGCTGAGACTAATCTTGATCTCCTGATCCTTCTGTGTCCACCTCCTCCCACAGGCTGGAATTACACACAGTGTTACAGGAATTTTGATGAGGACCACTGATAGCTAGTCAACTTTGGGGAGTAACAGAGGGGTGGAAGAGGTGTAGAAAGTTGAGTCATGTGGGCAGTGAGAAGGTTGGAGGAGGCAGGTGACGGGTATTCAGCCATGTGAGGAGGACAGGGAAGTTCAGTGGGAAGTCAGTCAGTTGTTTCACGTGGTGAATTTGAGGCCAGCTGGACATGCTGGGAAAGCCCAAGAGTCAAGTGGCTGAAGTGCTTCAGCCAGGAGTGGAGAGGCAAGCATGTTGCTGGCACAATGCTTCCAGGAGGAGAGCACCCACCACCACCCTCCCCGGCTCACCCCAGCACTTGAAGCAGGAGGAGAAGCCAAAGGAGTAAAGCACTGACAGCAGAGAAAGGAGAAGACTGAGGGTCACCCTGGGTGCTACAGGGTGTCCTTGTGGCTTTAGTAACCCTAGTTCTACCCGTCTAATCCCCTGAGCTTTCGGAACGACTGCCTTCTCCGAGCCCCACTTTTCTTACCCACAATGTGCACATGATAATAACAGTAACTGAGTAGTATTGGTACAATGATTGAATTATTTAATGCTTGCAATCCCAGCCACCTAGTAGATATTAGGTAACTATTAGAGCTACCACTGGGAATAGTAGAAATCTGAACAATTTCCAATTAAATTATTTGTATCTGGGGGCTGCGGCGATGGCTCAGTCAGTAAAGCTCTTCTACTTAAGTATGGACAGCACCACGCATGAATCCCAGCACCCGCTCTGATGCTGGCCGGGCATGGTGGCCCATATGTAATCCCAGGGCAGAGGAAGCAGAGACACGTGACCCGGCAAGCTCTGGGTTTAACTGGGAGCACCTGCCTCCGTTAATAAAGCAAAGAGCCATCGAAGGATCGAGGGAGACACTGTTGTTAATTTTGGGCCTCCACACATGCATATTGCACCTGCACACACTCACATGCACACACAGAAAAACGTGGACCCATAGACAACAAACAGCAAAATGGGGAGGGGTGGAAATTCACCTTTTAAATCCATGAGTTCTTTGGGAAAAAGTCATGTCATGAAGAGGTTACTTTCCCAGGAAAAGTGTGGCTCTGAACATTTTAGGGACACTCAGCTGAGAGGGGAAGGAAGTCCCTGTCATCGGCAAGGTGGCTCCAGGGAAGGGCTTTGGTCCAAGCACATTTTAGAACAAAAGACATTTTACCACTACTCCAAACACTCCTAAGAAAATAAAGCCACAGTTGTGTGTGGGATGCGCCAGGGTGGAGCTGTTGAGTGCACTTGACATCTCATGTGAGGACTTGGGGTGAGCAGTCGGGGAAGAACAAGGCTGCTCTGGGGAGGTCCACAGCCGGGGATGGTGGATGGCCCGGGGGCACTGCACTAGGCTCCCAAGTGTTCACTTAGTTATGATACTTCTTAACTCACACACTGCATATATTTTCTCTGTATCACATACAACATCAAAATTTAAATATATGTATTCACTTGCTTTCACAGTATTCATAGCAAATGACTGTCTGCAGCATAGGACCAGAGCTGGCAGCCTGCACCACTTCTGTTTTGCATGTTTTCCCGGCCCACTCAGCTCCATAAATCTATAAAGTTGTTTTGTATTTCACCACTGCTCTATCTTATCTTAAAGTCTTGCATATTTTTCAAAAACAAAAAGTGCTGATTCTGATAAGGTTCATGGGGTGTGGTGGTGAGGGTTGCTGTTGAACCACTGGCCACATGGCCAGCCTAGCACACGTGCAAGTCCTCCGTGCTTGTGATCTGCATTTGTACCTTTGGAAATCTGCACCCCTGTTGTGAGATACCTTTGAGGAGAGCCTGTTCTGACCTCTCCAACCCATCCTGCCCAGAGGTGGTGGTTGAATACCTGCAGGCCTCTGCACCCCACGTGGTTCAGCAGCCCCAAACTTCTGAAGAGTTAGCAGAAAGCATCCTTCCTCATGGACCAGATTAGTCCTGTGAGGACAGGCAGTATAAGTGGGTCACCAGACAAGGACGGGAGGTCTGGCCACAGCTCATCAGGTGGCTCGGGCTCTCTAGGTCAGGATGGAGGGTACGCTGGGGATGAGACCAGGCCTGGAGAAGAAAGGTCCAAGCTAGAGGCTTTGCGCTGAGACCTGATGCTTTTCCAGCTGTGTGGTGCTTGGGCATGGTTTGCAGGCTGTCAGATCGCCTTTCCAGAGGGGCTGATGCCTGAACCGACTCCTGCAGGTCTACAGCTCCTCTCACTTCCTTCACTCCTTAAGACTTTGTAGAGGAAAGGGCTAAAAACAAGAGGCCAGACAGAACAAGAAAGCATAGTGGATCAATAGGACAGGCTGAGCTGAGACCCAAACCCTTTAAGGACTCAGAGAAGCAACCCTGGGACAGGAGGCAGGGATGGCCAAAGGCAGGCACTGGTGAGGAGAGGGAATAGGGCTAGAATACCCACCAGGTAAGCCTATCATGGAAGGGAGCCCCTCCTCTTCGTGGTTATGCCTCTGCCCACTCCATGGCCTTTGCTTCCCCAGAGTCCTCACTGTCTGCCACTTCTCAGCTGCCTATTGCTGTAGGAGATGAGGCCACAGGACATAAGGGACCATTCACCTGCTGCAGGTGCCTTCTTCCCCAGGGAGATTCCTCCAGAGCATCCACACAGAGACTAGAGTCTCCCATTCTCTGCCATCAGCTCAGTCTCCCCTAGATTAGACTGCTTCTCTCCTAGTAGGTGGGCACCTCCACTTGGTGCTCCCCTATCAGGCGGGCATCTCACACGAGCCTTTAAAACTCCTGCCTGCCCTCCCTACTTTCCAGAATGAGCTTCTGTCTGAGTGTTCCTCCTATGTTCTGAGTCGTCCAGCTCTGTGCCATGCCAGCTAGCTGGATTTGGCTGGCCGCTGAACCCGTGTTAGTTCCCCATGGCCCATTCTGGTACTGCCTTCCCTCCTCCAGCAAGAGTGCTCTACAGGAGGTCAGGGGCACCCACTCATGCTTGGTCAACAGGTCCCCCCCCCCACTGAGCATCTGTGCCAGTCTTTCCTAGGCCATCCTGCTCCACATTCATGGCCTCCACTCCCAGTAGATATGGCTGCACACTGGTGCTCCAGCCCCAAGCAACATGGATGTGTCTCAAAGTCCTGAAACTCATGCTAACCTATGATCTTCTACACCTGGCCATCTCTCCACCCACCCACTCCTAAATGGCATTACCATTGCCTGCTGGAAGGGTACATTTCTTGGTTCTGCTGTCATGCTTCACTGGGTCCAGCACTACCTCCCTGAATAGCCATAGCCTCTGGTCCAACCACACTCCACAGCCGCGAAGTTTCCAGACACACATCTTTGCAGCACTTCCACCGTGCTGGAAAGCCCTTGTCAGACCACCTCAGCCTTCCAACCAAGTGACTTTGAACCAGTCATTTCTCCTATCTATGCCTCAGGTTCCTCATCCTGAAGTGACTTAACAGTTACTGTCTCATGGCCCTGCAGAGTGAAGGGTCAGTGTGTGTGATGAGCTCAGCACAAGCCTCCCCAGACCATGCACCTACCATCTTGTCTCTAACTCTTTATATCTTCATACATTTATCCTGTTTTAGTTTAGGAATGCCTGTCAGTTGGTTTACAAGTGCTAAGAATTCTCTGGGGGAAGACCCATTTGTAATTCTCCATGTAACCCCAGCGCTAACCTTAGCACCTGCTGTGGCTTCCTCCAGCTGTGGCCTCATGGGGGTAGGGGCAACTTTAAGAGGTAGGGTCTTATGAAAGGAAGTTAGGTCACTGGAGACATGAGGGGACATTGGAACCATCCCCTCTTGCCACTCATTGCTTCCTGGCTGCCATAGGGTGAGCAGCTCTGTCACATGCACCTGCCAGGACATGCTGCCCTGCTGCAGGGCCAAAACCACAGCGAAAGCCAGGATAACCCTTTCCTCATTGTGTTTGTCGCGGATATGTGTCATGGCAGTGGGAGGCTGACTAACTCTTCACTTTAAGAAGTGTTCTCCACTATTCCCAGCACTCAGGAGGCAGAGGTAGGAGGATCACTGTGAGTTCGAGGCCAGCCTGAGACTACATAGTGAATCCCAGGTCAGCCTGGGCTAGATTGAGACCCTACCTCAAAAAAAAAAAAAAAAAAAAAAGGAGAAGAAGAAGAAGTGTTCTTCAAGGGTTGGTTGGTTTGGTGAATTACCTCAGTGAGTTAACCAGCTGAGCACTGCCTGAATTTGACTCCAGGCTCTACAAATTGCTGGTGGGTCTTTGTGCAAATTGATTAACCTATCAGCTTCAGGATTCTCATCTGTAAAATGGGGGTAGGGATTCTGATGTGCCTCGGAGGATTACAGTGAAATTTTAATTAGATAATCTGTGTAGAGTTATAAGCTTGGCTTCTCAACAAATGTTAGTGATCATTTTTTTTAAATTCATACATGTGCAATTAGGCCTGCTCTTACCTCTTCCAGTTTGGGATTAACTTCTTTGCTATAGGTAGAATCTAGGCTGCCCTCAAAAGGGATTTCCTTTTTTTCTTTCTTTTTTTTTTTTTTTTTTTTTTTTTAAGGTAGGGTCTCTCTCTCTAGCCCAGGCTGACCTGGAACTCATTCTGTAGTTTCAGGCTGGCCTTGAACTCACAGTGATCCTCCTACCTATTTTTCCCTAGTGCTAGGATTAAAGACATGTACCACCATGGCTGGCTAGGGACTTCTTGTTTCAAGGGAGGAAATACACACTTGAGCACAACTTAGAGTGTTCAGGTTGATTTAAAAATGAGTCACTGGAAGCTGGAGAGATGGCTTAGTGGTTAAGGCGTTTGCCTGCAAAGTCAAAGGATTCCGGTTCGATTCTCCAGGACCCATGTCAGCCAGATGCACAAGGGGGTACGTGCATCTGGAATTGCGTTTACAGTGGCTAGAGTCCCTAGAGTGCCCATTCTCTCCCTCCCTGTCTCCCTCCTTCTCTCTCTCTCTACCTTTTTCTCTCAAATAAATAAATAAAATATATTTTAAAAAATGGGTCACTGGGTTGGGGAGGTGCTGGAGAGATGGCTTAGCGGTCAAAGCGCTTGCCTGCAAAGTCTAAGGACCCAGGTTCGATTACCCAGTACCCATGTAAGCCAGATGCTGAAGGTGGCATGTGTCTGGAGTTTGTTTACAGTAGCTAGAGGCCCTGGCACACCCATTCTCTCTGTCTCTCTCTTTCCTCTTTCTCTCAAATAAATAAATAATTTTTTAAATGAGTCACTGGGGAAGTAGATGCAGGAGGATCAGAAATTCAGAGTCATTCTTGGCAACCTAGTAAGTTCAAGACTAGTTTGTGATATATGAGACCCTGTCTCAAAAAAGAAAAAAAAAAAAAAGACTCAAGGCATGTGTGGTCCCTCCTGTAGCCCCAGGCACTTGGGAGGCAGAGGCAGAGGCAGGAGAATTGCTTAAAGCCTGAGCCTAGGAGTTTGTCCAGTCAAAGTGCCTCTGACCTTAGCTCTTTAGCCTGAGTGAGGGTCTGTCTCTTTGGAGGAGGACAGAAGGACTGACTTCCTTGGCTCCTCTCCCATCACAGCTTGGGTGCTTCTGTGGGTAAGCCCTGTACTCGGGCTAGCACTTGATTCATCTCCCATTAGGAAATGCCCAAGCTGTCCCAGGCTTATGACGAGCCAAACACACCCAGTGAGTCTTGTCTGGGTTGAAGGTGCCATAGAAGGCAGGTTACGTTAGAGCTGTCCCCTCTGTAATGGAGTTGGCCTGGGCTGCCCATGGGCAGCCCCTGTTCTGCCAGAGCAGGTTCAGGCTCTGCCCCGGCCCTGGATGGGCCAGCTAGCCCTTTCAGAGCTCTAGCACACATAATGAACCCACCAGACTCAGGGCCCAGGACCATATGAAGAACAGCCACTCTGACAACTTGCTGCTGGTGAGCCTTAACAGTGTCCCTCATTCATCACATGTCTGATCCATTCTAAGCAAGCAGGAAGCCAAAAGGCCGCTATTTTGGTAACTCCTAAACTGTGGGGTTACTGCACACTCAGGACATAGTGGGAGGAGGAAACCTACCTTAGAGGTTAGGCTGTTCAGTTGGTACCCATGATGCTGCCAGTAGCCCTCCCCACACTCACCCAGCATCCTGCAGAGATGGTCACACCTCCCTTGTCAGATGTCAGTGAGGTGCCTGGGCAGCAGACTTCTCAAGATCCAGGTGGGTCTGCCCCTGCATCCTGGGGTGGCATGGAGACTGGCCCCTAGGAAATCCTGCCTTCCAGCAACTCCTGTCCTGCAGTGGCACAATGGGCAGGGCTTTATAGGCTTCCCACGACTGCAGTGCTGTGGCTTCCACACAAGGAAACAGCAGTTCCTCCTCCTGGGCAGAGGAAGGAACTTGCTGCACAGTTAGCTGTTTCTCAGGGGTGATGGGCCCTAGGCTGAGAAGGGTAAATGGGAGAAGGTGGGGAACATGGGGGGAGTTATAGCCTACTTTGTAGAGTCTGAGCAGAATGTGAGGGTGTGATCATGTTTCCCAGAATGCATTTTGCTTGTCACCAGATGCTGCCCCAGTTTTAGTAAGCAAAATATCTCTAACCAAAGTTGGTCTGAATGTTTGGCTCTGTAAATGCTGAGTTGCTCAGGAGCCCACTGGGAGCCCTGACACCAGAGAACCTGCTGGGAGGCCAACTCCAGGCTGGGCTCTGCAGGCAGGTGCTGACTCAGGGGTCTGGAGTTTGACATGCACCTGGAGCTCTTGACATCCCTTGCCTGTGAAAATATGTTAGTTTTCCCTTGTTCTGCTATTAGCTGAGGGCCGAAGAAGAGGATACAGCTCTCTCCAGAGCAGTTGTGTATAGCTGGTCAAGTCTAAATTTAACCCAAAGCCACATGCCCAAGAATGAGCATGCTCCTGGCCGCCGGACGCTGTCTGTGGATGGATGTGAATTAGCAGGTCTGGGGAGGAGGTCCATCAGCAGAATGACAGATTTAGGGTTTTCGAAGACATCTGGTCAGCAGAGCTGCAGCCTGTGACTGACTGGTGATTAATAATGGAAAGCCATTCGTGCAGTGTTCTGTCCCTACTCACTCACTGTCCCCAGCCAGGGCTGTAGTCTGCTCACAGGCCACGGGCACATTCAGACGAATAAGGGCCTCTGTCTTTTACCTCTGTGTCAGAATTTAAGGCTTTAGTTTTTCTTCTACTTACCCAACTCATCATCTATATGTTTTCTAATGGAGAACATGTTGGGAATTCTACTGGTTCTCTTGCACAAAGCCCACTGCTGTCACCTCAGGATTACTACAGACTTCTAGCTCATATATGCCATCAGGAGCATCCCTCAGTGGTACATGGGCTGAAGGCCTACAGTGCTATTAAGACACGGGAGATTTTTTTTTCAGTTTCTGCTTTATTTCTTTTTAATTTTTTTATTAGTTATGCACATAATGTGAATACATTCATGTTGGTGCCATTGATAGCCTCCTCCCTGTCTTCCCCCTCCAAAGGGACTCTCCTAATTGGGGAACATGGGTCGTGCATTGTGGGGGTAGCCATCAGTTATGGGGAGGAAGTAATGTCTCTGTGCATAATGACCCAACTTGTGGCTCTAACAATCTTTCCACCCCCTCTTCCGTGAACTTCCCTCAGCCATGTTGGGTTTGTTTTAGGTCTACTTCAATGATGAGGTCTTGGGAGCCTCTGTGTCTCTGGATATCTGCTTTAGTAGGAGTTGAGTGTTCTCTGTGTCTATCTCCTTCACCCTTGTGCTGGTATCAGGTTCACCAAGAAAGCAGCACTCTTGCTTATTTCCCCCATTACTGTATGGTTTCAGCTGGCACCCTGGTGAGGTGAAATGGGCTGATTCTCTCCTTAGAGAAGCAAATTCTCCAATGAAGAGAGAAGTTGGTGCCAGATAAATGGGATAACCATTATTATTTTAGAGAGAATGTTATAGGTGTAGGCCCTCTTGTAGCCCAAGATTGGTGGGAGCTTGATATTGGAGAGCGGGCTCATTTGTTGGATATGGTTCTGACTTGTTTCCCAGTTCCAGCTATGAGTTCCATTCCACTGAGTGGCTCTGTTAGCCAAATCAAGAGCAGTTGGTTACCCACCATGGCTGTGTGCCACTATTGCACTTGTGTGAGCATCATGGCAGGTTGTTTGCTGCTGAATAGCTTAGATCACAAGTTGCTTGGACAGATGTTGGTCACTTTTCCCCAGTCACTCATGTAGCACCTTCTGGCACTAGACAAGCTGTTTGGGGACTGACTCTTCCAGATTCCAGCCAGGTCACTCCATGTTCTGTCTGAACAGCATATGGTGTCTTCAGCAGTAGGGTCTTACCATTAACCTTTGGTGGGTCATCAAGTACTCTGACAGAAATCTGTCTTCTTTTGGGAAACCTTGCTGGTCTCTCTGATCAACAGCTCATTGTAGAAGTTAACCGCATGCTGGTACTGGGAGTTACAGGCCAGTGCCAAGGAAAGAGAAGGAAGAAAAAGATAGGTAATATAAAAGAGAGAGAGAAAAGGAGAGAAAGAGAGAGAGAGAGAGAGAGAGGATTAAGGTTAGTCTTCATCATACCTTCTCCAGGGCCCTGTGAATCAGGTGGTCCCTCTATGGACCTGTTGAAGCTCAACCTTTTAGTCTGTCTTTCAGGATATAGGATTTTATGGTACCATGGTAGAATTCTTAAGAGGTAGGGCATATAGTAGGAGGAAACTAGGCTATTGGGAGTTTGTCCTTGAAGGAGGTGTTAGGACCCTAGTGCATGCTCTCCATTTCTTGATCTATGTTGTGCGGCTCTGCTCACAGAACCAAAACACTGCAGCTAACCAGCCCTGGACTAAAGTTTCTCAGCCTCTGAGCAAAGAAAGTCAGTTCCACTTCTTCCACTTCCTCAGTGTATTGAGTGTGACCAGCTCCCTCAAGCTGCCATTGTGCCTTAACCTCCATGATAGAAGGTAACCTGTCACTGTAAACAGAAATAAACCCCTTCCCACTTTAAAAAGCAAGTAATTTTCTCCTCGGATATTTTGTCATAGCAGTGGAAAGCTAACACATGTAATAGGGAAACCCATCAACAGAGCTAAAGCCTGCCATTGTCTCCTTTGTTCTCCAAAGTGCCCTCCCCTGGGAACCCACCTCTCATTGTGCTGTGGGCTTTTTCCACAGGCTCAGGCAGCTGGACAAGCACAGCCAGGCCACAGGCCGGCAGCTGGTGCAGCTGCTCAACAAGCAGAACCAGCTTCTACTGGAGAGACAGAGCCTATCGGAGGAGCTAGACCGGCTGCGAGCCCAGGTATCCAGAGAACCCAGGGAAGGGTGGGAGTACACATGGGGGACATACACGGTCCTCTCCCCCTTCCTCTTTTCAAGGTTGCACCTTCACAGCACAAATCCCCTGATCACTTAAATCAGCTCATAAGCTGTAAGCGAGGTGCTGATGGCTGGGCTGGGCTGGGCTGGGCTGGGCGTGGAGAAGTGTGAGCTAAGACCAGTCCCTGCCCAGACCCAGGACCACTCATCATCCAGCCACACCATGCAGGAGCACTGTCGGGGTGGAAAGAGGTGGGAGGTGCAGTGGTCAGGGCATGTCCTTGGAGGAACAGCTGTGAACAATCCCTGAGGAAAATAGGTTGATCTAGGTAGGGGAGGTCTCCTGGGTGGAACGCAGGTGCTTTGTCCCAACTTGGTGGCAACTGGGCTGGGGTAGTGAGTGCTTATAGATCAGGTGCTCTAACATGCTTTAACTCTGCACA
Organism: Orientallactaga sibirica; assembly: GCA_036365145.1. Lineage (NCBI taxonomy): Eukaryota > Metazoa > Chordata > Mammalia > Rodentia > Dipodidae > Orientallactaga > Orientallactaga sibirica. The sequence goes on along the minus strand of JAEOAD010000035.1, from coordinate 14,134,126 downwards.
CTGTGAGCAAGCCAGAGAGATTAATATTACTGTCTCCATTTTACAGATAGGGAAACTGAGGCTCAAACAAGCATATTCAGCTAGCAAATAGGGACACAGCAAATGGAACCTAAGTTTGACTCCAGAGCCCAAGCTGTCCCCATTCAGGTTAAATATTGGCGGACAGAGTCCAGGTGAGTTAAGAGTATGGCATGAAACCACTTTTTTTTAAAATTGCTTCCCCTCTGAGAGGCTGTACTTGTGTCCCATCTAGCAATTTGTTAGGATAAAGAGGTGGCTCAGGAGTAGCCTGCCTTTCAATGGAGTACACCCAGTTGCTGTGGGTGACTTCACACATGCTTGAAGTGAGTAGCGGGGAGAAGTCTCTAGCAGTCAAAGTCATGCAGAGTTGTCTCATTCTATTCAAAATGGCCATGTGCTAAAAATACCAACTTTTCCTTCTTGGCCTGTCTATTACTGCTGGAAAACGTTCATGATTCACAATGAGGGAGCGGGGCACAGGGGTTGAGAGTGCAGCCACAGTTGCAAAGATCGGTGATGTCCCATGACCAGAGGGACAGAAGGGAGCAGGCCACAGTGTGTGACCACTTACTGCACTGCGCTGAACATAAGAAACAGCTAGGCATGTCTAGGAGCAGGGCTCCGGGGCTTGCATTTATAAAATGTCCACGTAATTCTGGGGACACTCAAAGACCTCCAGGAGCTGACAAGATAGCTCAATGGATAAAATGCTTGCCACCCATGGAGGACCTGAGATAAGATCCCTAGCACCCGCATAAAAGCTGGGTATAGTGGTGCATGCCTGTAATTCCAGTGCTGGGGAGACAGAGACAGGAGGATCCCTGGGGCTTTCAGGCTAGTTAGCCTAGACAAATTCGTGAACTGTAGGCTCAGTAAGAAACCCTGTGTCAATAAATAAGATGGAGACACCCAGTGTTGATCTCTGGCCTCCACATGCATGAGCAACCACCACATACACCTGTGCCTACACACATGAAAACACACATTCATGCATACCACACACATACATGTGCAAAATGATGATGGTTATGATAATAATAAAGAACCCTCAAAGTGTTTGGAGTCAGAATGGAGAACAATTCCATTATATTATATTATATTATTATATTATATTATTTTTAAAGTTCAGAGAGACTTTGTTTAAGAGAAGGAAAAAGGAGATAGTATGAGTAGGCAGGAGGGGGTAAAAGCTTCCAGTCCTATTTTAAACTTTGATCAAGTCACTTAAGCCTCTCCTGAACCTGTGTCCCCATCTGCACTGTAGGCATTCTAACTACTGGGAGTATTGAGATAGTGTAGAATGAGTTTAACATGCTCAGCAGGGTCTCAGGGATTCAAAAGGTACTTCAGTACCCTGTTCTCAAGGCCACCTGCCCCCCTCAATTCCTGAGAAGGTCCTGGGAAACAACTCCCTGTCACTCAAGGTCACCCTATAGAGCCAGCAGTGACAGGACCATCCTTGCGCTCCTCTCCCTCGCTCCCTGGCCATGCCATACCCATCCCTCATCCCCCAGCAGAGAGGCCTGACCTACGTCATAAACCAGCTCTGTGGGCAAGTCTCAGGCAGACCGGGCCAACCCAAGTCCAGGGCCACCACAGGTGACTAGGTTCCTATCACATATGATGAAGGGACCAGATCCATGGCTGGAGTAAATCTTACGCCCCTCTCCTCTAGACTGCAGGTCCTGTAGGTCATTATATCTGGGCTTCAGCTTTCAACTCCCCATCTGCCTATTTCACAGCACACAGGGATATTAACACAGACCAGCGATGCTCAGGAGCCTCTTCTGCAGCTTTAAAGATCTGCTAATTTCATTGCCAAATTCATTATATCTTTATAGAATGCATTAAAAAAAAAGACCTTTCCAGAAAACCTAGTAGATCTTTGTCCTGTGCCTGAAACAGCAGGAGTGACTTGCCTGACCTTCATTTTCTTGACATCAGTCCATCTAGCACATCTCTGACTTCTCAGATTGAAACATCATACCTGGAGTTATTTTCAGATGAACCAGGTAAAAGAAATTTGGCAGAGGTAATGTGGACTGTCAGTAGCAAATACAGGAGTAGCTAGAGAGACAGTCTGGTTTTGTGCACATGCTGCTCAGGGTTTAAATCCAGAGCCTGCCCGAGGCCCAAATGTTGCATTGGTCTCTTCAAGCTGGCTGTCAGTGGCCTTGGGTACCTGTGATGTGTTATTGCCATGGAATGAACTAGAATTGTGAATTAAGTGTCAAAGGAACCCTTGACCTGAGTAGATCACTATTAGACTGACTCCATATTCTAGGGTAGTGGCTCTGGAGTGAGCAGCTGCACCTTGTCCTAGAGAGTACCCTTGGCCCCACTCCCTGGGCATCTGAGGCTTACAGCTGCTTTTGCCTCCAGTATGGGGATGGCTTAGCTAAAGGCTTCTGTTTTCCTGGGCCTGGATGAATTAAGCATAATAGCTTCATTTTGCATGTCAAACTCTGAAAATCTCTGTCTGCTCAGTACCCAGAAGAGAATGGGTATTTTCTGGCCCTGGCAGCTGCTCTGGAGCTGAGTCACATCCCTCTGATTGGCTCTGCGTTCTTAACCGCTGCCCTGCACGGAGGATGGGGTGGTGAGCTTACGTTGGCCTGTGGCCTCCAACAGGAAATGTCTAGCTTGTTTTGAATGCTTTATTATTCCAAATGGCTTCTGCTCAGTTTTGAAACATGCACAGCCATGTGTCCAGTAGAGGAAACGAGTCCTAGTCCGGACTGCCCCAGCCCACTTTCATCAGGAAAGCCTTGTGTGGCTGGTGTACAGCGGGTGAATCATCTGGCTAGACTCAGGGCAGCCTTCAGGCTGGATTTACAGTGTGCTGGAAATTCAGAACCAACTAAAAACAGAGGCCTTCTCAACCTACTGCCTCACAATGGGGGCAAACTTTCAGAAAATGGTTTTTAGGTCACGAGATGGTATGCCACCCAAGACCTAGTAACACTAGCCTAGCCTACCCCATCTGCAGCCCCTGGATTCTCCCCTCACGGTAAACATCACAGTAAACAGCTGCCCTGCCTGACTGGTATGAGTGCTAGGGCCAGGCCTGGCTGGGTTTGAGAATGGCTTCAGGGTGAGAGCAGTGGGTCCCAGAGCCTGGAAGCTCGAACATCTGGCCAGGCAGGGTGGAGCCAGCTGCTGAGGAAATGAGCCTGTTCTTGGGGAGAGTCTTGTGGGGTAGCAAGAAGAGCAGAAATGTCTGTCCACCAAGAAGACTGCCTCAAGCCTCAAGAGGAGTCTGCCGGTTGATGTACTTATTGGTAAAAATGACTCTAGCTTCAGCTGCCTGGCATCTTCAGATAGCTGTCACCCTGAGCAGACTGCCTATTCTGTCCTATTCAGTCTGGGAGGGCTTCCCTTTGAGTCCCTTCTTAGGAATCACTAACAGTTTAGAAAACAGAGTCGGAAGCTGACTTGTCAGTGGTTAATCACTTGGCCCTATGACTTTTAAGCATTCTTGGCAGTGAACGTACTTTCTAATTTGATTTAAAGTTGTGCGCAGATCCAGCAGCCATATGTGATTATATTCAGGATCATCGACATTATCTCATGACACCAGAGGACTCATGGGACGAGGCTGAGGAACAAGCAGAAGCAGACAGACTCTGAGGAGCAGGGGAAGAGAGGCCTGTTCTGACTGGAGAGAAGGCAGGACAGACAGAGGCTCTGGAGATGGGCAGCTCTGGCGAGGTGGGCTGGCTGAGGAACAACAGCTGTGAGAATGGGGCGGAGCAGGCAACCAACGGGGGACCTAGATTTGGTCACCTTGTTTTGTCCTTCTGGGGGCTTCGCCCAACTGACTTAAAGGCCCCCACACAGTTAACTACCTGCAAGACAGATGGTGCCGTATGAATAGAGCAGAAAATACACTGAATAAAATAAATTACAAAGCCTCCTCCTGAACCAAGATTTTTTGGAAAGAATTCTAAATAGATGAAAACAAACAATTTGATTTCAACCAAATTGTTGTTTTTTTGTTTTTATCCTGATTTTCACCCGAATTGTCAGTCTCAAAAATAAACACTGATACATTCCCAGAAAATATTTTTCAAATAAAAACTGACTCTGTTAAAGTTTGCACTGATTCTTTCAAAACTGTGTACAAGACACTGTCAACCAAAGTGACTTGCATATTTTTTTTAAATAAACTTGAACATATGCAGCTAAAATGTCATTAACTCCCTGCTGCCTGAGTAGTTTTAAGGAATGACATAAGACCCCGGGCGCTGCATTTCTAACATAAAGGTCTTACTACCCTCCCAGAAACTTCCCAAAGCAACTGAAATAGCACAGTTTAATGTTTTTTATTGTTGGTTTTTCCCAACTGAGCATACTGAGTATAATTAATATAGAAAAGAGCATGGGGCTTCATTTAAACCAGGCTTGCTCTGGACAGTTCACTTTGTCCAAAGAGGAGTATATACTTCAGAATAAGAATTATGGAAGAAAAATAAGTTAATTTTATATTGCTTCAAATACATTTGCTCCATTTACTGCTTTCTGAGCTAGACATTACATTCTTGCAATATAAATTCAAAATCAGGATTTTAAAGGGAGCTAAATATTTTAATCCAATTAGACAAGTGAACAAAACACTGAATATTACATGTAGTGTAGATAAGTGGTTCTTGCCTTTAAAAGACTGTAATTCCATCACATTACAACCCCAAATGTCAATGTTGTCTTCATTTTTAACGCTTTCAAACATGAGGCAGCCAGAGGCTCAACTCTTTGCTGTTGGTGACACTGTCTGTCCTTTGGGAATTCTTAAAATCCATTTGCCATGGAAACATGATTCACATAAAACACAGACACCTGCCCATGTGCAGAGGAAGTGCTTTAGACTGCAGGACTCCAGGGAACCAGAAGATGACACTTGATCCCTGGAGAAGGTCTCATGCTGAATGGGGCTCCAGGGAGGAGACACCTCTGAAAACTTTCCTACATGTGCACAGTGTCTCTGGCCTGTGAAGTGCCACCTCCCCTCACAAGGAAAGTACCAAGCCCAGCCCTGCCCAAGATTCTGTTTTACAGAACTCACTCTGTTGGCAAGGCAGCCTGTGTGTGTCTTACAGAGGCAGGCCCCAGAGTTGGAGAAACGGGGCTCATGTCAGAAGCTCAGTCGTGCAGCCACAGAGCAGAGTGAATGCTGGGCTGTGGTGAACTATGCATGAACTCCTGCCACAGCCAGCTTCCAGGAGAATGCAGGGCAAAAGCTCTGGCCTGAGCTGGGCAGGCTGTTGTTGGACCTGGAGGCACTGGAGGGTTTTGAGTGGCCAGAGCATCACAGCCTGCTAAGCGAGGTGTTCCTCACCATCAAGCCCACTGAGGTCTGCAGCACTCGAGGCAGGACTCACTCTTTTATGTGTGAAGGGCCTGTCTGCTGTGAGTTGCCTCTTGCCACACCCTTCATAATGCTGAGGGGATGGCTGCTCTTGCTCTATCACAGATGGGCCAGAGCAAGGGAGGGGAAAGGTGGGGTCTGCACATTGTGGGCACCCTGCCTGGGTTCAAATCTCATCTTTGCACCTCAGGTACAACAGGGTAGGTCCCGTGCTGCCAACTTCCTGTTAGGGGAGGCCTGGCACAGGTGATACTGGTGCTCCAAGTATCAGATCCCCCATCACTTCATATTCTCTTAGACAGGTGGAAAAAGACAGCCCAGAGATGGCAACGCAGTGGGGGAAAGGAGCAGTGGGAGCCTGGTGCACCAAGAGGGCTATATTTCCAGGGAAAGTCAGGAAGAACTAGGCCTTTGCAACTTGTCACCTTGGGCAGCAAGTTCTAGGGCAAAGGGGCCTTATCCTAAAGACCCTCTCCCCCACACCCCGCAGAGGAGGCCATATACCCAGTAGGTCCACAGCAAAGGTCATGGTGTCAAGTTGGGTGGCAGAAGAGAGAGAGAGGACTGATGAAGGCTATTCATGGGTCAAGCACTTGGGGCACAGGACACTAAGGTGTGCTTAAGTGAGAATGAATAAGGGCTTCCCACACATGAGTAGAGGGGCAGAAATCCAGGTGACCTATGTTTGCTCCAGTTTCAGACCTCAGTTCTGTGGAGCCAAGGAAGCCCCTGTGTTCAGTACAGCAGGCTGAGTGCTGAGGGGTTAGTCAGACAATGAGGAACCACAGGCCACACACTCTACTTTCTCAACATGGTCCGCCTCACAGCTTGGTGCTAAGGCTAGGGGATTCTTTGCCCAGGTTCACTTACTTCTGTCTTCTGAAATGTGCTTATCATTGTTGATAGTTACCCGGGAGGTCTTCTGGTTAGAAGTATGTTCCTGTGCCCGGTTACCCGACACAAAAGAGGGCATCCCAGCTAGCCACTTGCAGACCAGCCTGGGTCAGGTTCAGTGCAGGCTGGCAGGGTATTGGCTGTCGTGGAAACTCCATGCCTACTGGTCACAGATGGTGGCAGGCCCAGGTGAATGGCAGACCTCAGAGAAGCCTGAGAACAGAGCTCCTGTAGACTCTGTGATGGAGGCCCCACCAACTCCCCAGCCCCCATAGGCCCTGCACTGCCACTGCCACCTGCCACAGATCCACTTAAGTTCCTTGTGGCAAGGCTCCTCAGCCCTGTGCAGAAACCATTCTGCTCACACAGATGAGTCTCCCACACTATGACATCTAGCTGTAATGCAAACATGGCCTTTTCCTGCTTCCACATAGTTCTCTGCTATGAAATGATTTGTCTTCCTCACTGTCCCAACTTGGAAAGTCACCCCTCCAAATAATCATGGCCTCTACCTGGCTAGCAGAGCCTTTCCTGGGCTCCAAGCCCACTGCTCTGGTTCAAGATGGCTCCCAGGTACCCTGAGGCCTGACTGAGCTATCAAAAATTGTGGTTCTAAACCCACCTCAGACTCCTCTCAGACTCATGCTGTTCAGGTGCCACTATGCTGGTCATCTTCCCAGAGGCACACAGGACTCCTGAGATATTCTGACACTACTACTTGCTGTGACATGAAGGAGTGTGGCCACTGTCACTTCAGCAGAATGGCATGATGTTCAGTCACCCTCCTAAACTGTTTCTCCCCCATACCAATGTGTACAAAGAAATATCCACTATCTGCCTAAAACTAAGAAACCCCAGTACACCAGATCCCCCTTTCAGCAAGTGGGGGTTTTCCATGTGAAAAATGCATCTACATATTACAATTAAATTGGAGAGAAAAACTTGGAGCTTCACTGGGAATTTCTCAGGGGCTCGTGGCTTCTGTTTCCTCCCACTTTCACCATAATGTCAGATTAGTTTTTAGTATACAAATTGATTCTTGTGCAGATCACATTCTCCTTGCCTGGATAGGGTTGGGGGACTCTCTGGTCATGTCCTAGCATCAGCTGCCTGTAGAGATGGCACATGCCTAGAACACAGGATGCCTTCAGCTAAAAGCATTAAAGCCCCATGTCCATATGCAATAAGGGCTTTGGTCATGGTCAGGTAAGGCATAACATTTTAATACAGATGGTTACATATAACTTCCATATTTTCAGCAATAGATTTTTTTCCCCAAAACTTTAATAATAAAAGGTGGTCAAACCAGCAAATGAGAAAACAATGTCCATGATCTATTTAAACTTACTTTTTATTATCATTTTTTTCCAGTTACCCAGCATGCCACAATCTGATTGCTGACCTGGATGAAACAGAGTGAAATAAATGATTTACAAAGAGATATTTACATTCATCTGATTTGTACTTAATATGCCACAATGCACCGCAACTTTCCCAGGGTGACACCACCTGGGACTGCAGGGGGGCTGGTCCTCATGCCATGGTTTTGTCCCTGCTCTATGGATGGGCGAGTGCTGCAGCCTGGTCGGGATAGCTCCTGGAGTGTGTGCTCAGAATGGCTTCAAGTCACTGTTTTTAAATATGCTTGTTTGTATGCTAGAGTATACACAGGGATTTTAATAAATGACCTTTCTAAAGACTTGAGTTGTAATGTTTCCTTTTTCTTTATAGTAGTGAACAAAACACACCAAAAAGGCACATATTTTAAGTAGGCCAAAAAGTGTATTAAAGACCAAATTTTTCTCCTGCCATTCAGTTTTTGTGATGATGTAAGATATATATGTATACATGTCTCATATCATATATATCCTCTTTATTTCCCTTTTATCAGCACCTAGCATTTACCATCATACTAATGTGCACATTCAGGACCTGTCAGGAAGCACTATGCATTATTCATCCTGTGATCAACAAAAACAGACCCCCTCCCCCCTCAAAAAAAGGCATCTTTGGCTCGATGGTGTCAAATTTTTGTCTTCAATAGCAGTATTTGAGAGGAGCCTAAAAATGAAAGTATGTGAAATTAGAAAATTTACTGAAGAGTATATCAAATATCTGTACACAGATCATTATTTTTCATCTAAAATAGTATTTCTACTGTACACAGTCAAGCCCTCAAATGCTTTAAAGGAATAAAAATGGACACTCAAGGTCTGGGAATACAGCTCAGTAGTACAGCGCTTGCCCAGCATGTGTGAGGCCTTGGGTTCCATCCCTAGTGCTAAAACAAAACAAAACAAACAAAAAAACCACTAAAATGCCATGTGTCGTATTTGGAGATGATAGTGTAACACACAAGGGCAAGGCTGCAGGTGGGACACGCCCAGCCTCACACTGCTTTCCCTGCCAGCAACCCCACACCAGCAGCCTCAGCAGCTCACACAGATCTATCAGAGCTGCTCAGCCTGCCCCTCACAGCCATGCAGATTAGGCCTTGGGGATGGGGGGACTACCCCTGCAAAGGCCATCCTAGCCTCTTCAAAGGTGTGAGCCTTAAATAGTGGAAGTTCTATTCCGAGTTAGGAATTTCTAATTTCATCAAATGTGCTAGACATAAAGACTGTCACATATTTTAACTGTCCTTAATTCTGTTTTAGGTATACCATGAATAAGTTATACAATATTCTAAAAATAGCACCTTTAAATTAATTATAGAGGTCACTTTATTTTCAGCCTCCTGGATCTGTCAACCCCAGTGGTTTTGATATGAGAACACATGTAAAAATGTCCTCAAATTTGGCTATGTGACACATACATGCATGCCTAACTGGTCCCAAAAGCCATTCTTCTCTGGCCAGGAACAAAGCCAATTTCTATTAACAGTAGCTTTATGAGGTAAAAATCAGAAAAAGGCCCCATCCAAAATGATCCAATATAAATCAGATTGTAATCCAGCCATGCTATCCATTCCCCATGTCTATATCTATGAACTGCCATAAAGCGCTAAGAATACACTCAAGAAGGAAGTGGGCAGAAAAGTACACTAGCAGGAAGACATTAATGATAAGCTACATTCCTTAAGAATTCTGGATCCACACCATTTGTCAGGGATCTGCCCTGAAACCTAGCACTAGTAGGCCAGTGTTTCCTCTAGCCCTTCCGCAGCTTATGTGAGTATGCTATTGCCATTTTGCTGAAGTAAAAATACTCCCCTGTGGGTTTTGGTCTAAGAGGAATTTATGTCCTATCATATCTTAATACAGAGTTGGTTAACACCACGGGGCTATTAATTATTTTCTTTTCTGAAAAGAACAGAATTTAATATTCTGAAATGACAGAGCCACATCCAACAACAACAAACAGAGAAGTAGCAGATTGACACAGTGCTTTATTGAAGCTGTCTGTACGAAGGAGGATAATGTGCAACCCTATGGTGTACGTGTAAAAGACGAAGGGTGTACAGTGTACAAAACCAGTCTCTTGTTATCTCACATCCTGTGGGCCATATACTAAGGAAATGAACAACTTTAGTGTGACCAGCAGTGACAGTGACACAGTTTCTGGGTTCATAGCTGTGTCTGTGCTTCAAACCCTTACCAGATGACCAGATCTTATGTGCATCTAGTGAAAGAACTAGCAAGTCAAATGTCACAAACCATATAAAGCTACAGGGAGGTAACTCAATTACCAATTTAGAAGTTTTCTTTTTATTTAAATAAATACTTTACATTTCATGCTTGCCTGTAATGCACTACCAGGAGCAAGGTAAGGAAACTCTACTGTAGACAGTACAAACGGTAGCAGCACGTGTGTACACTGAGGTGTGGTAGAGACCCTGCAGTTAGTAAGGAAGGCCCTTACTTTTGTACTCTAGAGAAAGCAAGTGGCCCCTACAAGAACAATCAGCTTTAAGAAGCCGAAGATCAGATATGGGAATGGGGAAAATACTGGAATAATGTTATGTAATTAGTGTAGAAAGCAAAGCTGTGAGCAACCCTGCCAACCACCTAAGCAGAAGTGGCCAATTTCCTCCAAGATGGCTGCATCATGACAAGAGGTCAAGCTTCATGACAGCTGGCACGAGCTGGATTCCACAGTCAGGACTGCATCCAGACAGGATGATTGCATGTTTCAAGCCGTTCCACCTGCCAGAATCCAAACTACAGCTATGGGCAACACACCTCTCTCTATGTTCTGTTATACCTCTATGCCATCTGAGATCTGGGGGTGCAAGGGATTCTCAAAATCACAGGGTGTGACACTGTAGAAGCCATGGAGGATGACTGAGCCCTCACATGGCTGGGGACAAGGGCCATCTGTGGAGTGGCTAGCCTGAGGCACTGTCAGTGCCCCCTCATTAATCTTCAGGAAGAATCCTTGGTGAAAGTCATGGAAATCACCTTAAGGTTTGGAAGGTGGGAGGGAACCAAACAAAAGTAACTATGTGTTTAGTGTACAGTGTCACGTTCCCTCGAAGGATAAATGCTCTGACCATCAACCAGTCTCAACTTTCTTTTCTCACACATCTTTCTTCTAGAATGGATGCAAGACAACTTACGGGACACACCTTCTAGTCTACTTTCTTGTCAATTGTGAAGCATTCAACAGAATTCCAAGTGAAGACAAAAAAGCTACAGATTTAACAAATGTCCCCTTACTGTAGCTTCCTATTTAATACTAAAGATTAACTCACTCAGGTAGAAATATGAAAAATTAGGATAAAATCTATGTCTGAATATGTCTTAGCTGCCTTAGTAAAATGCCCTTTAACCCAGTCAGTCCTAGTGGCCCATCCACTGCCAGCAGTGGTTCCAGAGCTGTAAATCTACGCTTCCTGCACCAAGAGGCTAAGACATCTGCATGAGAATATGATTCGTCCTACTCACAAAACTGCTTGCTCTTTCATACAATGCAATAATACTATGTCTTGCTGTAGTCTTCCATTTGGGAGCTGTCAGATAGTAACTAGAATACATTTCCATGATCACTCCTCAGAGCAGATGCCCTCCTGCTTGCTGCAAGAGGGACCTTGCCCCTTGGACTTCATAGTCTGCTTTGGAAAATGTCAGCTCCTAGCACCAAAGGGTTTAATCTGAAGATGAAGGAGAAAGATGAGGTTTGCATACATGTCCCCTCAGTGAGAAATGTTGGGATTTGGAGACATGAATATGTATACAGAAAGAAAAGCTAGAGGTGTTTTGTTTTGTTGTTTTCCCTGATGGCTTAATTCAGTGATAAATGTACCTTGATCAGAATAAACACACCAGGTTCTTATCCTTCACTGACCACCATATACATGTTTGTGATGTGTTCATTTTGCTCATTTCTTAAAGTCACTTGGGTCTTGACTTTATTACTCTATGCTAGGCTGTCGTAACATCAATTCTCAAGTGAACAACCATCAACATCCATTTGTTCCACCAATCCCTTGGCACAGGTAGTTGGGGATTTTCTCAAGTTAGCACCAAGGGGTTAAATCACAGCATCTCTTCTCCCAAAGCCAGGTTCTAATCAAAAGATGCAGCTCCAGAGCCTAATCATTTTGTTACATAGGAGAAAAAGTGCATGATTCTTATGGGTGTGTACATTCCTTGCACATGGGTAAAAGAAACTGCAGTCTGAGTTGAGCTGTGTTTGCTAATATGACATACAATTCTCATCACTAAACAATAAATACTACTGCAATATAAACAAAACCATAAAAGGACATTCAGAGTTTTAACATCTGAGAAAAAGCTAATTCACCTAGAACTGAAAGTAAAACCTTGAAAACTAATAAGGCAAACACCTGTTTACCTTGGTGTTCAGATTGTGGTGACAGCAGGGTCATTACACTGTCTACATTCTTCAGCCATCAGAGGTGATAAATATCAAGAAGGGAAAAGGTTGCCAAGCCCAGGGGGGAAAAAAAGTCTCTGGCACAATGTGTACCCTAAGACCTTCTAGGTGACTTTGACTCCGCACAGGCATCTTTAGTTCTTGTTAGAACACAGTTCTTGCACCCAAGACTGCCTGCGAAGTCTGGACATCCCCGGGTGGCGCTGGACTTCCACTACAGTATCCAATGGGAATTAAAGAACACATGTGTATCTCATCAACCCTTCAGTCCTCTCATGCTTCCTAACAATTTCCAGCCAAATCATAATGATATACACTTATGCACTGATTGGATATGCTTTGTTAAACATTCGCATATGCATATTACCACCCTTCCACAATTACTTGTACGTAAATATAATCTAAATCTTCTTAGTCTAATTAGTTCTTGGTTTATCTTCTAGAAAGTTAAAACATGTACCTAGAGTCAGTGTATCTCATTTAGCCTTCACTGCTAGGAAAACACAAAAACTAAATGATCAGAAGATGACAGTTGGTGCACAAGTGAACAATGGTGGGCTCATGACTTCCAAAGATTGTAAAATTACTTCTTAAAGTTGCTATAATAGTAAGACAGTAGCAGCAACAGCATGAGACCTTAGACTGATATACAATTTCATGCAAAAACAAAAACTGGAGGGTTTGTGTATATGTGTTTTCATGTGAGTGAAAGGTGGCGAGGTGTGAAGACCCTTGGCTGGTCAGGGATGTCGGAAGATGCCCCTGCTATCTGTGAGAGCGAGGACTGGTGGTAATACCCAGGAATCATTCCCAGTAATAAATCTAAGATGATGGTGAAGTAACAGAATGACAGAGACTTATTCTCGTCCACTTGCAGAGTAGGAAAACTGAGGGAAGTGTGGTCGCCGCTCGTTGTCCATGCAGTCCATGCCGTCTTCGTCATCTGCGGACAAGAACAGGTCTTGTGATTCATAGTTATGTTTGGCAACTTTTTTCTGGTCTACAGGTTAACAAAGGCAACATACCCCATAAAGTTACACTTAACAATTAATGAGACAGTAAAATTTGATTTCCATAAGCACATGATCTATGAAGAAACTATCATCTCCAAGATATCAAAATTTCAAAACTCAAACTTGTGGGAAAAAATGCTATGAAAGAAAACCAAAGTTTTATTTTCAATAACCTTTCATTATAGGAAACTATGTATGTCTAGATTTTAGAAGTCAATGAACATATCTGCACAGAATCCACTATCACATGTCTTCAAGTGCCTTTAGCTTTTTCCTCCTGGTAACTTAGGTATGACTGCAAAATAAAGCTTTATGGGACATTTTATTCAATATTTAACATCTTCCTTAACTCATTCCTCTCAATTTACCTATGACAAGACTATAACTATTGAAATAACACAAAAACAAATTAATGGAAAGGATTTAAGACCTGTTCATCAGGAAAAGCAATAAGAGGAGCTCTGCGAGGCACTGGCACAAGATGGTGGGTATAATACTTCCTTCCGTGCATCTTCCCTCTGGTCCCTTATTTCAAAGACCACAGAGTTCATGCCTCATCTTCCCCTAACCATTTTGAACTGGAATCTGTGTGGTCAGGAAGTTCTTCCCTAGAGGTGGCCATGTATTTGGTCCCTTAGTCAACACACATGCCTGAGCCCTGCTCTAAGTCTCTTCTGCTCTGTTCGATTCCAGGCTCCTTCTATACCATGCTGCCCTCTAATCAAGATTAATGAGTCTTTTAAATACAACTTTTTTTTTTTTTCAAGCAAAATACTTCCATTTCCATATCCATAGAGAAGACATGCATAGATATACAGATAGAGATATTACCCATTCTTTTTGCTTTCTGCATGGAGGAAGGACAGAGCAGTACTACTGTGCTGTAACCCCACAATAGGCTGTGCTTTCCTTTTACAAGTGATTCTGATCTTTTCCACATTCTCCTCTTAAGGTAGGACTCTGAACTGGGACTGAATTGGCATTAGCCAAAATTTCTGAGCCCTATGTATCAGAAGTGATCACTATGTAAGTGTGAACCACACACAAGGCAGGATTTGTGTAGGACACTGCTGCCCTACAATGAGCATTTCCAGGCCAACCTCAGACAGAGAGCAATCTTTGCATCCTTAGAAAACCTACCACAAAATCAAGCCAGCCACATATATCTTATGGTCATATTCTTTCACCATTTTTCTTTTTTGGTTTTTCAAGGTAGGGTCTCACTCTAGCCCATGCTGACCTGGAATTCACTAAGTAATCTCATAGTGGCCTCGAACTCATGGCAATCCTCCTACCTCTGCCTCCCGAGTACTGGGATTAAAGGCATTCTCCACCATGCCAAGCTTTTCACTGGTATTTTTAGAAGCCCGCATAAAGCTGGGAGTATCCAAAATTTCTGCAGAAAGGGCAGTTGAAGCTTAAATGTTCTAATGCTGTATGTGCCACTCACATCTCAAAAAAGCAGTTTTCCCCACTACCATCTTTGTATTGCTGAGTGTTTCTTTACAGGAAAATTGCAACAAGCCTGGACAGCATGTGTGGGGAAACTGAGTGCTTGTCCCACCCCACCCAGAGTGTAGGATTTGTCCTGGCTCCTGGCAGGAACCAGATCTTGCCCAGACTGGCAAAGCCAGTGCACTGTTAGCAGGGCTCTCCCATGAAAAGTATGGACTTGCCTTGGAGGTAGGGCTACTGCTGGGGGCTGGCTGAGAACTAAGACAGCTTCCACTCTGCCCCTTGAGTAACATCTATCACATGCTAAACAGCAACAAATCTAAACTTCCCAGAGTGATTGTGAGAAGATCTCCATATTCTTTAAAGTCACTGACAACACTCAACTGCTCCACCTCCACTCTGTTCCCCTGACATATCCGTAGTGTGGGCGAGTTTCTGAACATGCCCTACTGGGAAGCAGGTCAGTGGCAACGGTTTTCATGCTGCCTAGGCAGGAGGGCTATGGTTAGAGGGAGCCAAGTTCGCAGCATGTAGTCAATATATGTGAACACACTCCTGCTTTGAAAGGAGGTACTTGTCAGCAATGATGAACATGGACTACATTTAAATACATATACAGGGCTGAAGAGATGGCTGAGCAGTTAAGATGCTTGCCTGAAAAAATCTAATGACCTGGGTTCAATTCCCCAGTATCCACATAATGCCAGATGCACAAAGTGGCACATGCATCTAGAGTTCCATCAGCAGTGACTAGAGGCCCTGGCATGCCCATTCTCTCTCTGCATCTCTCTCTGCATGCAAATAAGTAAATAAAATATTAAACACACGGACTTTTGGAAAAAAAGAAAACTGAATAATCAATCAATCCTATGTGCTTTGTCTGACTCCCCAGATCTAAGCAGCCTTGGGTGCCTACTTTTCTCAGAACATTTAATAAATGTAATTACATGATAGTAAAAATGACCAGAAATTCTCTTTTTCTATAAGAGGAAAGCAGAGGGCCATTCATGGATATGACCAAAGAACACATTCCAAAATCTGTTCCATTAATTAACACCATTAAGGACAATCTGGCATGTTGCTGCAGCTGTGTGTAGAAAATGGAACATTTTGCTTTCTTTCTTAATTGCTGATTTAGTCTAAAAAAGTAAATCCATTCTGATTTAGAAGAACAAGGTAGCAAGCAGGAAGATAATCACTATTGATTGGCATTACCACGGATTTATGAACAAAATCTTGGTGTGTAAGCTTTGGGAGTAGCACCACTATCTGACTCAGAGCTTGCCAAAGACCAATGTTTCACTGCCTCCTGTACGTGCCCCTGAAGGGATTCTAGGCGCTACCAAAGTGCAAGCCCTGTCCTTGGCCTTAGTGGAACCAAGGACTGTGGTTAATAATAGTCACTGGAGCTCTTCCCTTCCAACAGGAAGTCAAGGGACAAAGTGCCCACCAGCCTTTTCACCACAGAAGTGTTTAACTGGAACCAATAAGCACACATCCCTATGCTCTCCCCAACTTAGTCTGTGACACATGTTTTCAGACACAGGGCATACTGCTAGGTCTGGATACTGTACTGTCCAGCAGAGAAGGGCCACACCCCACTTCCGATGTTCACAAAAGCCAGACCCACAACAACTGCTGGTGGGTTTTTGATAACTACCTTGGAAATGATAAGGTATGGGCTTCCTGTCTACTCCTAGCTCAGACTAGAAATGGACTCGTAATACTTAAGCAGCCTAACCACTCTTAGTTAGTAAAGCTGAGAAAAGAGATTTAAATTATGCTCTAGAAATTGTGCTCAGTAACGAAGCAGCTTTTAGCATTTCAGTCTCATTTGAGATGCTTTAGGAACAAAGAGTTAAACGGACACATTCTCATCAGTACCAATGCCACACGTTCATAGTTAGGGATACAGAGTTAAGATATTTTGGTGTTAACTCCTAGGGCTACAGAGTACAAATTAATCATGAGACAGCAACTGACAAGCCACAAAGGTATTTTTAACAGCTTCCAATGTACTTTACTTGTGATGAAGTAGACTTGTACAATTACTACTATAGTCTTTATTGTACTGGGTCCATCTTCACACTTGATGTAACAGATCACATGGAAAGTTGAATTGGGGACTAACTGGGTCATTCAAACGGAGACCTCTAGGCCCTTTCCTAAAGAGGCTACTTCTCAGGTGCACACCAGAGCAAGGACAGGCTTTAGAGATGATCCCAGATGCTCTATGCTTCCCTTGACCAGAGGACAGATGACCTTCCACAGCTAGTGAGTGGCAGAGAACGAGTGAGGCGGGATCCCCAGCCTGGAGTTTAGGCTTTTGATTTTCTCTGTCTCCTAAATTGGGATTTTACTTTAAACTTTCTAAAGTAAAATATTTACTCACAACTTTGCATTTACAAAGACTACCTATTTATATGACTTCCAAAACAACATTCAGCTATCATAAATGTAGTCCACAAATGCCAAAAGCTCTGGTTAAGAAAAGAAGCCATTTAGAAGAAGCAAAGTCTAAGGACAGAAACATGTCAAGACCTCCCCATCAAGTTGGATGTGGTGACACAGTCCTGTAACTGTAGCACTCAGGAGACCAAGGCAGGAGGATAATGTGAGTTCCAGGCCTGTAGGGGTTGCTTAGCAAGATTCCTCCTCACCCAACTACCCCCAACCGTCAAGGCCTTCCTATCTTAATGTGCACTGTGGATGTCAAGTGGGAGGAAAGCTAAACAAAAGAGGGCCAGACACCATACTGAGAGCAGTGCCTCCTCCTGACCCTAATGCTCCCAAGGAGCAGTGCATACAAATATCTGGGACATAGAACAGTCTTGGCAGAGGGAACAGTAAATGCCAGAGGCATGGTCAACATATGGCTAGAACACAGGGACAGTGAATGGAGATAGAAGAGGAAGTCCACCAGAGAGGTGACAAGGCCAGTTAAGAAATTTGGGCACACACACAATTGGAGAACAGGGAGAGATCCCCAACTCCTTCTATGAAGCTAGTATCACCCTAATTCCAAAACCAGGCAGGGATGCCACAAGAAAGGAAAATTATCGGCCCATTTCTCTGATGAACATAGACGCAAAGATCCTGAACAAAATTCTTACAAACCAAATTCAACATCAAAAGCATTATCCACCTTGATCAAGTAGGCTTCATCCCTGGAATGCAAGGGTGGTTCAACATACGGAAATCTATCAATGTAATACACCACATAAACAAGCTGAAACACAAAAACCACATGATCATTTCGATAGATGCAGAGAAGGCCTTTGACAAAATACAACATCACTTCATGATCAAAACATTGGAGAGAATAGGCATAGACGGCCCATATCTCAACATAATAAAGGCTATATACAAAACACCTAAAGCCCAAGTAATTCTAAATGGGGAGAAACTGAAGGAATTCCTATTGAGGTCAGGAACAAGACAGGGGTGTCCACTCTCACCTCTGCTCTTAAATATAGTGCTAGAAGTATTAGCTCAAGCAATAAGACAGGAGAAAGAAATCAAAGGGATACAAATTGGAAAGGAAGAAGTTAAGTTAGCCCTATTTGCAGATGACATGATTCTATAAATACATAAGTGACCCGAGAACTTCCATCTCAAAACTCTTAAAGGTGATTAGCGCCTTCAGCAAAGTAGCAGGATATAAAATCAATGCACAGAAATCAGTAGCCTTTCTGTATGCAAAGGACAAAGAGACAGAAAAAAAAATAACTAACATCGTCCCATTTTCAATTGCAATAAAGAAAATAAAATACCTTGGAATCACATTGACTAAGGAAGTGAAAGACCTATACAATGAAAACATAAAAACTCTCAAAAAAGAAATTGAGGCGGTCCTACAAAATGGAAAGACCACACATGCTCCTGGATTGGTAGAATTAACATTGTGAAAATGGCAATTTTACCAAAAGCACTCTATAGATTCAATGCAATGCCGATAAAAATCCCAACTTCCTTCTTCAATGAGATAGAAAAAACTATCTCAAAATTCATATGGAAAGGCAGAAGGCCTCGGATATCCAAGCTCATCCTCAGCAAAAGAAACACCTCTGGAGGCATCACCATACCTGATCTAAAGCTATACTACAAAGCCATTGTAATAAAAACAACATGGTACTGGCATAAAAACAGGAATATAGACCAAAGGAACAGAATTGAAGACCCAAATTTTGGGTCAAATAACTACAGCTACTTGATATTTGACAAAGGCCCTTCCAACGCAGAATGGAGAAAAGACAGTATCTTCAACAAATGGTGCTGGACAAACTGGACAACCATATGTAGGAAAATGAAACTCGACCCACACATCTCTCCATGCACAAAAATTAAGTCCAAATGGATCAAAGACCTTAATATAAAACCAGAAACTCTGCATCTACTGGAAGAAAAAATAGGAGGAACTTTCCGCGACATAGGAGTGGGAAACCTGAACAAAACCCCAGCAGCTCAGGAAATTAAACAATCACTCAACCATTGGGATCTCATGAAGCTGAAAAGCTTTTTCACTGACAAACATACTATAACCAAAGCCAGCAGATTACCCACAGAATGGGAGAATATTTTCACCAGCTATACAACTGACAGAGGCCTAATTTCTAGAATCTACAAAGAACTCCAAAACCTAAACAATAAATCACCAAACAACCCACTCACCAAGTGGGGCAGAGAACTGCACAGGAAGTTCTTAGAGGAAGAAATACAAATAGCAAACGCACATTTAAGAAAATGTTCAACATCCCTAATCATCAGGGAAATGCAAATTAAAACAACTATGAGATTCCACCTTACCCCAGTAAGGATGGCTAACATTAAAAAAACAATGAAAACAAATGCTGGTGAGGTTGTGGAGAAATAGGAACAAGTCTTCACTGCTGGTGGGAATGTAAAATGGTTCAACCATTATAGACAGCTATATGGAGACTCCTGAAAAGGATGACCATAGACCTACCAATGGATCCCGTTATTCCCTTATTGGGCATTTACCCTAAAGGCTCCAAGCCTCAGACCAGAGACATTTGCTCAACCATGTTTATAGCTGCTCAATTCATAATAGCACAAAGCTGGAATCAACCAGGTGTCCATCACTAAATGAATGGATAACAAAGATGTGGTATATCTACACTACGGAATTTTACATAGCAGTAAGGAAAGATGAAATAAGGAAATTTGAAAAAAAAAATGGTCAAACATGGTACAGATCATCCTCAGTGAGCTCACCCAAGAACAAAAAGATAATCGTTGCATGGTCTCGTTCATCTGTCGCTCCTAACCTGAATCCACATGACATGCAGCCAAACCTAATAAACACTCTGAGGACCAGACAAGAGGGAGGGTGGGATGGAGGGAGGGTAAGGGTGGGAAGGAACAAAGGGGGAGGACAAGGGGGGGATACAAATTGGGACCCAAAAGGAAAAGATATTATAAAACCCTTTACTCTGAACAACAGGCTAAAACATTGATCCTTCAGCAGGCCCACAGAGGGAACACCCGAACCACAGGAATCTGGAGAGAGCATCATGAAGGCTAACCCTAATCTTGTTCTGCTTCTCTCTCTCTTCTCTTTCTCTCTCTCTCACTCACTCTCACTCTCTCTCTATCCTTCTCCTCTCTATACTCACTTTCTCTTTTATATTATCTATCTTTTCCTTCCCTCACCTTCCTAGGTACAGACTTAAAACTCCCAGTGCCAGCACGAGGTTAACTTCCACAACGAGCTCTTGATCTGAGACACCTACAAGGTTTCCCAAAAAAAAAAAAAAAAAAAAAAAGACAGACTTCTGTCAGAGTTCTTGGTGAACCACCAAAGGTTAATGGTAAGACCCTACTGTCGAAGACAGCATACGTGTGTGAGACCAAACACAGAGAGACCTGGCCAGAGTCTGGAAGAGGGTCAGTCCCCAGACAGTTAGCTAGTCTAGTACCAAAGGGTACTACATGAGCAACTGGGGGAAAATGTCCAACATTGGTCCAAACATCTTGCAGACTGAGATACCCAGTAGGTAACAACCTGACGTAATGCTCATACAAGTGCAGTAGTGGCAAACAGCCATGGTAGGTAACCAGCTGCTCTTGATTTGGCTAATAGATCCACTCAGTGGAATGGAACACATTGTTGGAACTGGGAAATAAGTCAAAAACCAGGTACACAAAACTAGCTCAATCTCCAAGTTCAAGAGAACACCAAATGTGGGCTAGAAGAGAGCCGACGCATATAAAATTCTCTCCAAAACATAGATGGTCATCCCTTCTATCTAGTAGTAACTTCTCTCTCCGTTGGAGAATTTGCTTATCTCTTTTCAGATGGACAACGAACCTGACGGGAGGATCAGCTAATCACACCTCACCAGGGCCCCAGCTGAAACCATAGAACAACGCAGGGGAAGGACAAGAATACAGCGTCCATGGCAATCACGACACCAGAAAATGGCTGAAGGAGATAAACACAGAGAACATCCAACTCCAACTAAGCCAGCTATCCAGAGACATAGAGGTCCCCAAAACCTCATTACTGAAGCCAAACAAAAATGACCCCAATGTGGCTCAAGGAAACTCGTGGAAGAGGGGGGCGGAAAGATTGTTAGAGTCACAAGTTGGGGCATTAAGCACAGAGACTGGGGCCTACCCCCAGAACTCTTGATGGCCCCCACAATGCATGATCCACATTCCCCATTGATGAGTGTCCCTTTGGAAGAGGGAGGACAGGGAGGAGGATAATGGAACCAATACTATGAATGTAAAATCAGAATAACAGAAATAAAATTAAAAAAGAAATTTGGGCACAGAGTGCAAAGAAAGACCACTGGAAGATTTTAAACTAAGGAATGAGGGTCTGCTTATTATCTGAGTTACATCCTAATGGCAGATCCCAGCAAGTGCTTTATGGTGTTGCTCAGCATTGGGAACAGTCATTTTGCTAAATCCCATGCTGGAGCCAGAGATTCAGGCCTTTTGCCATAAATTCTATTCAGACAGCTCATGACTTGCCTGTGACTCCACAAGCTTTTGAAACTAACTAGATTATCCCTCAGTAATGATGAATGTCCACTTCAACATGCAGGCATCTCAGAATAGCTAAACTGGTGAGCCTTGCTTCCCCTGTGATCCCAAAACAGAAAACAAACAGCTGGCATTGGTGGTGCATGCCTTTTATCCCAGCACTCGGAAGACTGAGGCAGGAGGATTGTCAGTAGTTTGTAGCCAGCCTGGGGGCTACAAAGTGAATTCCAGGTCAGCCCCAGCTAGAGTTAGACCCTGCCTTAAAAAAAAAAAAAAGGAGGAGGAGGAAAGGAAGAGAAGGAAGGGTGGTGGAAGAAGAAGAAATAGAGGGAGAAGAGGAGGGGGAGGGGAAAAGGGAGTAGGAGAAGAGGAGAAGGTGGGGAAGGTGGGAGAGGAGAGGAAGAAAGGAGGCAAAGAAATAGAAGTGCATATAATCATACCCAGTAGATGTTTACCTTCAAGGCACTCAAGCCTCCTTGGTGCTGGGCCATGGACCTCAGATACGTTCTAGTCTATATTTCAATGCTAGTCAGTCAACCCTGACCACTGCAGGAATGGCATTTCATTTCCCTCTTTCCTCAGACATTCAGTCCACTTGAGCAGTACCAACCAATGAACAGAGAAAAAGTGTAGAAACAAAGGGGGAAAGGGGGCAGAAATGTGCTAACAGTGTTACCATATGAGCCTCCTATGTGTGCCTGAGTCTTTTAGCTATCCAGATATCACCACCGAGGTCTATCCTGTTCTCATTCCTAATTAGTGACAGATACAAACTTTCATTAGCATGAAAAAGTTTGTTATATCTGATACCTTTTTCCATTAAAACCTACTTAATTAACATTTCTCAAAGTATGGCATGCCTACTACTCTATATGGAATGATCTGAAGTGGTGCATGAATACCCAGCTTAATGCATTTTTGTAACATATGTATATAAAATTAACAGCAAACCAAATTATGTCTTCTCAGATATTGCTGTTCAGGAGAAAGCTAATTTAAAATGAGTAACTTAGTTAAAATGAACTGCAGAACTAGTAAATAAGGAAGAGACCAGAACTAGCACAATTCTGAAGATAGTACGTGTATGGACAAGGTCCAGCAATAGGGATGTTCCTGCTTCAGAAACTTTATGGTTTGGGAAGATAACTAGTTTGGAATTTGGTCTACAGGATTTTTCCTATACAGAAAAGGGTTTATTTTACCCACATCTGGTATTTCTATATCAGGAGCTCCAAATTCTTAAAAGGTATACAATAAAAGTAATTGTGAAATTTGATCATGAAAATACCAATTTTTTTAAAGACTATTTATTATTTTAGAATAGTATCAATCACCTACTAGATTTACTTACATTTTTCAGGTGGTGTTATTGTAATAGTCTGGGCTGTGAATTCTTCATCAAAATATCGTGTATCTGTCTCAGATGTTACTTGAGGCTTAAAAGGAGGTACAAGCTATAGGAAAAGAAAATAACACTGTTAATGGATTTCAATTCAGGAGAACTCACTTTATGGAAATGAAAACTAAAAAAGAATATAAGTCTGAGCCACTATGTAAGATAGGGTATGAAAATGAAGAATGGAGGGAGTCAAATTAATACAACAGTTGTTATATCACAGACAGAATGCCACCTTTGTACCTTGTATAGAGCTCTGCTTCTTTGAAACGAGCAATGTTGCTAACCCCTGGCTTAGGACTGGAACTCTTAGCAACCTCTAAGTTTCACGCAGTTGTGTCCACAGTTTTCAGACCATCTTAACGGGGACTATGGCTTAAGAGAGATTCAAAGTAACTGCTCCAGTGCTAACAGAGGTAGGCTAATTTCAGTAAGACCTGAAGCAGTTAAGGGCACGAAGGAAGCTTTGGACTGCTGAAAGTTATAGAAGCCTGACCTGTGTCACCCTCCACTGACTTCTGACCTCAAAGGACAAGAGAAGCTTTCCACCAAGAGATGCCCTATCCCTGCACCTGGAGAGGAAGAGTCTAGATGAGTATCAAACAGCACGGCAGAAATTAGTATGCTTTGCTAATATCCACAATTGGCTTTAGATCAACATGTTTTCCCCATGCTTGCTGTTATCAAATTTATGTCAAATAAAAACAAAATTCTTTAATCCCACAGGTGTGTCCAGCCTTCTGAAAATGTAACATAAAACTGTTATTCACATATTTGAGGATATGCAATCAAATTATTCACAAAAGATCATATCATGTTGTTATCTTATGATTCTATGTTACGCTCTATTCACAACTATTAGAAGTTACACGGGGTCCATAGGTTGGACATGCCAATGGGGGATGAGCAGAGTTAAAGGCATGTTTTCAAATGAGAGAAATTTCAGTTTTATGGCCCATGTTACAAAATACTTTGAATCTCTTCTTTTTGTCATTCTTTGTCCCAGAAAATAGCTATTGTCAAACCTCTACTATTAGCAAGAACTCTTTTGGCAAAACTGGATATCAAACAAGCTAAATGTGAAAAAGTTGGGTGTGATGGTTGATACCTTTAAGCTCAGCACTTGGGAGGTGGGGGTAGGAGGCTTGCCAAGAGTTTGAGGCCAGAATGGGCTGGAGAGTGAGTTTCAGGTCAGCCTGGCCTAGAGTGAGTTGTTGCCTCAATCCCACCTCACCCTCAAAACAAAACAAAACAAAACAAAACAAAACAAAACAAAACAAAACAAAACAACACCACCCAGAAATATGATAAAACAGTTTCAAAAGATTACAGGGCAGCTGACTAGTCTAGTGCAAATACCACTTCATTACTAGGGACTTCCCATACTGCACGTATCAAAGGTTACCCTCTCTATCACGCATGCTTCAGCCTCATGCTGCTTTTATTTTCTTCACAAAACTTGTCAACATCACTCTCACCATACAAGTAAGTCCATTTTTTTTTTACTATCGTCATTATACTCCACCCAAATAAAATCCAAGTTCATTGATGGCTTAGACTTTTTTTTAAAAAAGTTTGTAGGCATGATTAATACATACCTATTGGCATCTTTAAGTTCTGACATACCTACATATTCAGGAACTGTCACAAACAAGATGGTGAATGTGCCCATCACTTGTACAACTTGTGACTCTGTGTGATAATTGTGAGGGCAGAAGTGAGACAAAGTGAAACCAAAGCCTCAGTCAAGCTAGACAAATGCTCTACACCTGAACCTCAGGTCACCCCCCCCCCTTTTGTCATTTTTTCCCATCCTACCATATAATGACTGATCTCCTGGTCATTACGATAAATTGATTTATATTTTCTAGCATTTTATGTGAAAAGAATCACATAAGTCACACTTGACTGGCTCCTTTCGTTCATCATGATTACTTTGCCATCCATCCATATCCCTGCATGTGTCAACAGTTCATCCACCTAACAGCTGGACAGCACGCCACTGTATGGATGTGCCACAACAGTGGGCACCTGGGGTGTTTCCACATTGATGCCATTATAAACAAAGTATGAATCTTCATGTATGAGCCCTTGTATAAACTTACTTCCTTTCATCCATACAATATATCTCTAATTAGTAAAAAATCACCTTTACTTTCTCTCGGCATTTTTAGTGTTCAATTTATAAAGGTCTTTCTTACTTTGTCACAAAATATAAGCACTTTGTAGTTTTGCTGCTATTAAAATATTACTATTAGTTTCAGTTTGGGGTTGTCTGTTGCTATTATACAAAAGAATTTATGTTTGTATCCTACAATCTTGTGCATATTTAGTTTGGCGTGTGTGTGTGTGTGTGTGTGTGTGTGTGTGTGTGTGTCCGTCTGTCTGTCTGTCTTGAAATCCCTGGAGACTGAGTCCAGGGTCTCAAGCATGCTGAGCATACACCCTACCCTGGCTTATACCCCTAGTCCCATATGATTTATGTTGTATCCAGCACCTCATATCGTTTTGTAGAGTCTAACAAACTCATATCAAAGAAGATTGACAGATATACTTCTTTTTCCAGTTTGTTTGCATTTTCTTTTCATTGCCTTACTACAGAAGCTAAAATCTCTAGTACAATCCAGAATAGCAGAGTGAATAACTTTGCCATGTTTGACCAGTAAGATTTTTTCCTAGGCATCCTTTATAAAGATGAGTTGTTTTTTTATTCTTAGTGTACTGGATGTATTTTGTTGAAAATAAAAATAAGCAGTGTTTCTCAAATATGAAAAGTAAGTTTTTATTAAATGTCCTTTATCAGACTGAAGAGCTTTCTAACTCTCAATTTGATGGGAATATTTTTGCTTAAATTAAAAAAAAAACAAACCTGTAGTCTCCAGCCTAATCCTATTGGTTTACCCCAGGAGACCTGTACATCTCCCCGGAGCTTTCAGTGACTCTGCTCATAGTACCTCTTTCTACTCCAGCAGCACAGACTCATCTTACCAAACCAGTCCTAGTGACATATTCCCCACCTATGTTCGGTCAGCTCACCTGGTAGACTGTAAGTTCCTTGGAGGCAGGTCTGTGCCAGGATTGCCTTTGTTATCCCTCATAGCACCTACCAATAAATATTCATGAATTTAAAAAAATATATGGATGTTCCATTTTCTTGATGTTTTATTCCTACAGTGATTTATTGTGCTTTGCTTCTCTCCCTCTCTCATCTTTGGCAGTACTGAGGAAAGAATTCAGAGCCTTGTACATGCTAGGAAAGTGTTCTACCCCTGAGCTATATCCTCAGTTTGTTTTGGAATATGAAATCAACTTATGCTCGTGAAATAAGCCTCACATGGTAATTATTCATATCTACTATGAGATTTCATTCTTCTTTTCTAATGTAGTCGTCTAGTACTATAAATTTCCCTTGATAATCTGTTTGAGCTATATTCCACAACTAAACATATTTTGTCTTGGACATTTAAGTCAGTTTAAATACATTCTAATTTGTCTCTGACCTCTTCTTTGATCCATGCATTATTTAAAATTAGACTTAGTTTTCATACACTTAAGAGTTTTTTTTTTTAAATATTTTATTTTTATATATTTGACAGAGAGAGAGAGAGAGAAGAGAGAATGGGCATACCAGAGCCTCCAGCCACTGCAAATGAACTCCAGATGCATGTCCCCCTCCCTTTGTGCATCTGGCTAACACAGGTCCTGGGGAATCGAACCTGGGTCCTTTGGCTTTGCAGGCAAATGCCTTAACTGCTAAGTCACCCCTCCAGCCCTAAGAGTTTTTCTATGTATCTTTCTGTTTTAATTTTAAATTTCAATTCATTCCAAGAGAACATACTTTAAGTTAGTTGAATCCTTTAAAAATGTACAGAGGTTTTGTTTTTTTCCAGAATACGATACACCATGGTAAATATTCTACTACCTTGAAAAGTAACCCTTTTGTTTTAGGTATCCTAATGATGTCAGTTACATCAAGTTGGTTCAGTCCTGTTCATTTTCACAACACTATTGAGTCTACATACTTGCTTTACAAAGTAGTTGTGGACAGGTACAGAAATGTTTGACTGTGGTTGTGTATACAGCTGCTTTTCATTACAGTTATGTTAGTTTTTGCTTTGTGTATTTTAAAGTTTTGTTATTAAATGCATAACTCATTATGATGTCCTCTTGATGAAATTGCTTTTTTTTTTTATTATGAAGTCACCATCCTTATATCTACTATTATTATTTACTCTGAAATTTATTTCATGCATCTAACACATAGCAATTCCAGTTTGCTTTTGATTAACATATCATGGTATATCATTTTCCATTTTTTTTGTGTTCATATGTGTGTGTGGTGTACACACATGTATGTGTCCACGCAGCAACATGTGCACTGGCCTGTGGCATGCTTGCAGTGGCAGGAAGGGAATGTTGGCTATCCCTCTTGATTGCTCTTCTGCCTATTCTTACTTGAACTTGGTGTCTTACTGATCCTGGAGCTTGCTGGTTTTTTGTTTTGTTTTTATTTTTTAATTTTTGGAGAGAGACGTGGGGGGAGAGAGAGAGAGAGAGAGAGAGAGAGAGAAGAGAGAGAAAAACAGAGATGGGCACGCCAGCAGTGTCTCAGCTGCTGAGAACGAAATCCAGATGTGTGTGCCCCCTTGTGGTCAAGTGCGGCATTGCGCCCTTGCCTCACTGCATCTGGCTAAATGTGGGACCTGTAGATTGGAACTGCTGGAGATTGGAACCAGCGTTCTTAGGCTTAGGAGGCAGGCACCTTAACCCTTAAGCCATCTCTTCAGCCCTGTTTTTTTTTAATTTTTTTTTATTGTTGTTTTTAAAATGGGTCCTGGCAATTCTCTAGTCTCTGATCCCCACAGGACTGGGATTACAGACATATATGGCCATGCCTAGCTGTTTATGTGGATCCTGGAGATTGAATTTAAAGGTCTCTCAGGCCCACTAGGCCCTCATGCTTGCACAAGATGTGCTCTTAACTGCTGAGTCATTTCTCCAGTCCAGTTTTCCATTCTTTTAATCTACTTGTACATTAAAAAATATTAAAGCTATTTTCTTATAAGACATATAGGTGGCACTTACTTTTTGTCCTAAGTTTGTTAATCTCTTTTTTAAAATTCCAGTGTTCAAATCCTTATATCTAATGTAAGTGTTGATATGCCCCTAGTATTAGATCTACCATTTTGCTATTTATTTTCCACTTCTCTCTGGGATTTATTCATGAACCAATGTAATAACCTCAAATCCTAAAATAGTACGTGTCACATAATAGCATTCAACAGTATTTTGCTAAATAATTCAATTGTGGAGCCAAGTGAGATGTCAGAGAGCATGTAGCCTATCCACTTAGAGAAGATGAAATTAAAACTGATAGTCAAAGTGAAATGATCTGCCTATGATTATACAAGTAAATGGAGCAGCAAAATCAGGTTACCTGATCTCAAAGTCTTTTATTCTAGCATTTGCAAACTGCCTTTGCTTTTGCTTGTTTCTCCAGGAGGATGGCTTGTTCCTGACCAGTGGCAGAGTACTTGCCTAGCACGTGGGAAGCCCTGGATTTGATATGCATCCGGTACAGCAGAAACAAAACAAAACAACAATTTAAATTTGGTGTGGTGGTGCATACCTATAATCTCAGCACAAAGGCAGGGGACTGTTAGTTCGAGGCAAATTTGCACTATATATAAGTTCTAAGCCATTAAGAGCTACATAGTAAGACCTTGTTTTAAAAAAAAATCAAAATAATTAAGATTGTTTCTCCAAATATTCATTGAAATCAAGATATTCAAAAGTCAATGAACCTAAACATAAACATCTATAGAGAGAAGTAGAGATTCTGCATTATGTACATGGGAAAAGTTGTGGATTTGAAAAAAGATGCTACAATACTAGACCAGATGCATTCTCACAGAAATCATCAGAGATGTGCCCAACTCTGGAATGCATTACAAACTTCAGGCTATATAATTAAACAAGCATGGAACCAATTTTAAATCCTGTATTACTGACTGAATTTTCTTCCTGACCTCAAATTTATATGCTGAAGATCTACTTCCCAATACCTTGGAGTAAGACCGTATTTGCATAGGGCCTTCAAAGAGAGAATGGCATCACAGGCCAGGATGGGCCTTAACTAAATCTAGATGATGTTCATATATAAAAAGGGAATTTGGACATACGAGGACACACATTATCTGAGGAAAGACATAGGAAATGGCAGGGAAAGACAGCTAACCAAAAGTGAAGGAAAGTGACCAGAAGAAAAACATATCTTTTTTTTTTTTTGGTTTTTCAAGGGAGAATTTTCATTCTAGTCCAGGCTGACCTGGAATTCACTATGTAGTCTCAGGGTGGCCTCGAACTCACGGTGATCCTCCTACCTATGCCTCCTGAGTGCTGGGATTAAAGGAGTGTGACACCACACCTGACTCATTCTTTTTTCTTTTTTGTTTTATATCATCTAGTCTGGAATATTTTGTTATGGAAACCCTAGCACACTACTACTACTTTAACTTTTTATTGTGGCATTAAATAAATACCATATCAACTGGCACAACACAGAACCCCATTTAGAAATGGCAAAGCATTGGTAAGTCACAACTGTTTAAATACATACATACAGGCAGATACACACACACACACACACACACACACACACACACACCTCTACCTACCTACACACACACACACACACACACACACACACACACGTATGGTAACACAGTAATTTTCTGTTATTTACTACAAACCTGATGACTTCCCCAACAAATGCATTTTATATGGAGCAGATCTTTCTGAACGTGAAAGAGGTTTTAGAAAATGTGATCATGACCAAGATTCTGAGTTGTTGTCACATGGATCTGGACTGTCACAAAAAGGCCAGAGACAAGGAATGCTTGGGAGTGTACACCATGAGGTGAGCAGCTTGCTCCATGGGCACTCCACAATGTGCTCCTTTCCAAAGCCCCCAAAATGGTACCAACCAACCACAGACTGAAACTTCCAGAAGCATGAGTTAAATAAACCTTTCCTCTTTTTATGCCAATTTTCTCACTTATTCTGATATAGTAATGGAAAACTTATCAACACATGGGTTGAAAGCATTAATTTCAGTTCTCTGAAAAGACATATGTAGACTTGGTTTACTCGTGCAACCTCAAGTCTGCATCAAAGCAGTAAAACCATAGCTCATACATTCTTTCCACAGTGGCCCTCTACTAAATCTTAAATACTAGCATTTCTTATCTTGCTAAATGTAAATACTTGCATGTTTCTTAACAGTATAAGAACAGAGAAATTTTTTGTAAACCCATCAAATTAAGTCACATTCATATTTCTGATACTATTGGGATGACGGTATAGGTGTATATAAATACTACAGTCCTTCAAAATGAGTGTCCTCAGACTTCTCTTAGTGACAAATCACTTATGACTACCAAGTATTTTTTTTCTATTTTGATTTCTAGGTGCTTAAGACATACAGGCTAGGATTGACGCTTTCTGGGCTAGGCAGTGATTATGGTGTATTATTAGATGCTCAAAAATCTATATGTGGGTTGGAGAAATGGCTCAGTGGTTAAAGGTACTTGCCTGCAAAGCCTGACTGCCCTGGTGTTCCTAGTATCCAGATAAAGCCAAATGCAAAAAGTGGCACATGTATTTGAAGTTCCTTTGCAATGGTGTGCCCATTCTCTCTCTCTTACACACACACACACACACACACACACACACACACACACTCTCTCCCCTACTGCTTGAAAATAAATAATAAATAATTTTTAAGCCTATGGCTATCTCCATCATCATGTGTTGGTATACATAGATCAAAATACTGAGACATATGGCGGGCGTGGTGGCGCACGCCTTTAATCCCAGCACTTGGGAGGCAGAGGTAGGAGGATCGACGAGAGTTCGAGGCCACCTGAGACTACATAGTAAATTCCAGGTCAGCCTGAGCCAGAGTGAGACCCTACCTTGCAAAACCAAAAAAAAAAAAAAAAAAAAAAAAAAAAATACTGAGACATAAATATTTACATGGAAAATTTTGAACACTTACATTTAGTAATCTAGTGCTATATTTTCTATCTATTTAAGAAATCACACAGAAGCTAAGCTTGAGTCAAAATTTTATTTTATTTTACACCTGTTTCTCATGAAAAACTGTCTTCATACTTTCTGCATACATACATGTGCATGTATTGGGAAGGCAGAAGTATGGGGAACTTAAATGAATCAATACATAGTATGCACTATTTAACTGTGCTATATGATAAGCTCTGCCATACCAGTAAGTTCTTGACCTAAACATACAAACTCAAATCAGTATATTTCATTTTTGCAAAACCACAAAACATTAATTGAAGTCCATAACTCTGACCTTGATCACACATGAAATATACTAAGAGGTTCAAGGTATATACCACATTTGTAAGTAACTGTTATTTCATAAACTAGAACCAACAAAATGAATATTTTAGCTACATCCACGTTGCATATTTAATATTTTCCACACTGAAATTTTGGAGTTCTTGTAAATATATAGGGGATTAGCACTATTTTATAATAGTTCTCAGCAATTTGTACACTTATTTTCTTTTACTTGATAAAACTTTCAAATTTAAAAGAATGTGACAAGCATTTGTTGTACTGACTACAGGTTTGTGGACAAGTGAGACTGTTCACAAACATCAACAATTACATTAAGACCTCAAATATGCTTGGAGAAAATTCACTAATAAAGGTAAAATACAGAGAGCCTTTAGGAAGGCAGGTCAGAGAAACACAACTACTACTTCAATAGTAGTGTTTATGGACAAGGTTCATGTATTATAACTTTCAGGAATTCACTGAGACCCTGGTGAAAGGATTCTTCCTCTCTCCTCCAAGTGTACTGACACTGCCCAGTATCAAAGCGATGTAACCAGTAAGGGCTATGCAGGTTTTAATATACAAGCCTGAATTTAATTCAGGTAGAAAATGTGAGAACAGGTTGGAGAGAAGAAGAATGAAATGGAACACAGATGCTGAAGTCCACAAGGACAGACTTAATTCCATGTCTACCTTGCTGGATCTGACCTTGCTGATGCAGATATTCTGCAAAAGCTGGGATTGTGGTCATGAGCTATGTATACACTCCAGCCTAGCACTAGGAAGGTATGAGAGGGCCCAGGGAAGGCAGGGCAGACGTAGCAGGACCACTGCAGAGGAACTAACCACTAGTGAGCTACTAGGAGGCTGCTGCTTCTATCCTACAAGTTCCCATAAGAATCTCACATAGTAAATCTTTCAGGACTGGGAAATGTGGCCCAGTCTAGTCAAACTGGAGTATTTAACTGCATTAAACAAAAATATCTTGAAGGCAGCCAGCATAATATAATATGCATCTTCAAGAGGGAATAGGGTCTGGAGAGATGGTTCAGTGGTTAAAGTGCTTGCCTGCAAAGCCTAACAACCCAGGTTCAATTCCCCAGCACCCATGTAAAGCCAGAAGCACATGCATCTGGATTTCCTTTGCACAGGCTGGAGGCCTTGACACACCCTTTCTGTCTGTCTGTCTCACTTCTCTCTGTCTCTTTCTGCTTACATAAATAAATAAAAGACTTTTTTAAAAAAAAAAAAAAAAAGAAGGAATAAATAAAGGATTTAGGGCTGGGGAGATGGTTTAGCAATTAAAATGCTTGCCTGCAAAGACTAAGGTCCCAGGATCAATTCCCAATAACTACATAGTTAAGATGCACAAGGCGGCACATGTATCTGGAATTCATGTGTAGTGGCTACAGGCCCCGGAGCACCCATTCTCTCTCCCTCTGTCTATCTCTTTCTCTGTATGTGGCACTCTCTCTCTCTCTCTCTCTCGCTCGCTCTCTCAAATAATAAATAAAATATTTTTTTGAAGAAAGGATTTAGATCATGGTGATGGTAACCTGGAAGCCACTGAATTATATATGTACTTTTAAGGACAAATTTTATCTCAGTTATATCTCAATAACATAAGACAATTTTTTTAAAAAGAATAACTGAGAATGTAGCTGCATAGTAAAGTACTTGTCAAGTATGTGTGTGGCCTTGGGCTCATTCCCCAGTACTATAAAATAGATAAAGATAACAGTTTATGCAAAGTAAGAAAAGCAACAATATGTTCAACAATCATAGTCCATGAACAGGTAAAGGTAAATGACAGCAACATCATAATGGATAGAAGGAAGTTAAGTGGAACTTTATGAAGTGATGCAGTCTATTTTTGAAATATAGCTTAAATTAATTGTAAACTTAGACTTCAAATTCAAGGGCAAGCAATAAAAACAAAGTTAAATATTAAAAATAAAGAATAAGTGATTTAATTAATTACTCTGGGAGGGAAATGCTATCTTATAAAGTGCTCAGTGAATAGCAAAGAAGGCAGAAAAAAAGAGAACACAGAAAAAGAAACAAAAGTAATGGGCAATAGTAACAAATACAGTAGATATTAATCCAACTTTGTCATTAGTCACAGGCTAAATGCAACAAATGTCAGAGACTTTGAGAGTGGATGTGGAAAAATTCAACTATACTGTTTACAGGAAAACCCATCTTAAATATAAAATAGGGATACATTAAAAGTATGGAGTGAAAAAAAGAATGGCATGCTTATAGCAATCATAGGCAAACCTGAATAGTTACAGAAATTTAAGACTAAACAGACTTGGAAACATAGTTATCAGAGATGAATAATGATAAAGGGTAAATTCTCTAGGCGGACATGTCAGTCTAAAACTTGTGTCTAATAACAGTCAAAAATTCTGGGGCAAAGACTACCAGAGGACTTCGCGAAATTAGAAGTCTACTGTGAGAGCTAAAGAACAGTAGGTGACCCACCCAGCCATTCAAATCATTAGCTAACAATATAACCAACGCGCGCAGCTCCATCAGTCAGACATATCTCATCAGTACTTGTAGAACATTTTACCCAACAACAACAGACTACACAATTCTTCTCAAAAATAGGCAGACTATTCACCAAAAACCACATTGTGGGCCATAAAACACACCTTACCACATTTAGAAGAACAGAAATTGTATTTCTCACCAGGTGTGGTAGTGCACGCCGTTAATCCTAGCACTCAGGAGGCTAGGGTAAGAAGATCATTTTGAGTTCAAGGCCACCCTGAGACTGCATAGTGAATTAGTAAGACCCTACCTTGAAACCCCCTCCCCACCAAAAAAAAGAAAGTATGCTTTCAAACACAAAGGAATTAAAGTGAAAAGCATTAAAGGAAAGATACATATAAACTGTAAAATATTTTTCAATTAAACATACTTCTAAATAATAATAAACAATTCCAAATAATGTACGGATTAATGAAATCTCAAGAAAAAATTTAAAAGTGTTAACTAAATGAGAACACAAATTATCAAAATTCATTTAATGCAGCAAATGCAATGCTTGCAGGAAAATTTACACCAGTGAATGCATACATTAAAAAAGACATAAGACAAACTTCACTTAAGAAACTTAGAAAAAGAAAACTTAAAGTCAAAGTAAGAAGAAAACTAAAAACTGAAGCAGAAATCTATGAAATAAAAAAAAAAAAGAAAATAGAAGACAAAACAAAACCAAAAGCTCGATTTCTGCAATGACTAAAGATAACAACAATGTCTATATATGTCAAATACTTACGCTTGTAGTAGTTCTCTGCATTTTTCTTTGTGTGTTCAATGTGCGTATGTATGATGTACACACATGTGTACAGATGCATGTACCCATACACAAAAGGTGAAGAACAGGGGAGAACACCTGGTTTCCAAATCTACTGCTCTTCCAGTTTACTTCCCTGAGATAGATGGTCTCTCATTGAGCCTGGAGTTGCCTTTTCTCAGTCAGACTGGCAGACCAGCAAGTCCCAGCAATTCTCCTGTCTCCACTCACCTCAGGACTTGGGTTACAGATATGTGTGTCCATGCATGGCTTCTTTTAAAAAATTTTTTTTTTATTTTTTATTTTTGGAGAGAGACACAGAAAGAGACAGACAGAGAGAGAGGGAGACAGATGGAGAATGGGCGTGCCAGCAGTCTCTCAGCTGCTATGAACGAAATCCAGATGTGTGCGCCCCCTTGCGGGCAAGTGCGGCATTGCATCCTTGCGTCACTTTGCATCTGGCTAAACGTGGGACCTGGAGATTAGAACTGGGTTCTTAGGCTTAGCCGGCAGGCACCTTAACCACTAAGCCATCTCTCCAGCCCTTCTTTTTTTTTTTTTAATGTCAGTGATGAGTAATCAAATCTAGGTCATCATAAATGCATAGCTCCTAGCCACTGAGAAAGCTCCCCAGTCTGTCTCTTTGAATTTTTAAGAAATATTTTTAAATTTTTATTTTTATTTATTGGCGAGGGAGAGAGAATGGGCATGCTAGGACCTCTAGCCACTGCAAATGAACTCCAGACACATGTGCCACCATGTGCATCTGGCTTACTTGGGGAAATCAGACCTGGGTTCTTAGGCTTCATAGGCAAATGCCTTAACTGCTAAGCCATCTCTCCAGCTCTGTCTCTTTGAATTTTAAGTGTCCATTCATTCTTTGCATGTAGATGCTGTTATCTGATAAAAAAAAACATGTTTTTAATTGAGGATTATATTACTATCATTTATACCTAAAGCAATTCACATATCACATTTGATATTTGTATATTAAAATCTACTTAGACACAAAATACTGTTGCTTGTTTATTTTGTTGTGGTACTTAACTGTTAAATCACTGTTCATCTTTTTTTTCCTGATTTGTTTCTAGATGAGATTATTAGTGTGTTTATAGTGTGCACACTATATGTATGTATATATGTGTATATATGTGTGTGGGCATGCATGTGTGCAGGTGCATTTGGAGGCCAAAGGACAACCTCAGGCATTGCCCTCAGATATGCCATCCATCTTTCTTTGAGACAGAGTCTCACTGGCCTAAATCTCACAAATGAGGTTAGACTTGCTAGAGAACTTGGGAGCTCCAGGGATCTGCTCACCTTTACTTCCCTAGCACTGGGGGTCATAGGCATGTGTCAGGGTGCCCAGCATTTTACATGGGTTCTGGGATTCAAACTCAGGTCCTTATGCTTGTGAGGCAAGCACCTTACTGACTGAACAATCTCTCCAGGCTTAGGTGGGTATATGTATGTTGATTTTAAGTCAATCTGAAGACATTTCTTAGTGCTTAAATAATTTGCATTCCATAGCATAACTCAAGCTAGTTTTGACAGCTGTCTGTGTTCTTTTATATCCTAAGCAAAATGTCTCAAGCAAAAGAAGACAATAATTATGTTTAACCCTCAGTGTTGAGTAGAACACGTTTAGAACACATCTTTTTTTTTAATTGAAGTTTAAAGATTAGCCACCATCTAAGTATGATAAGAAAAATATCAATGTGACACTGCCTGGAAAACAGTTTTCTGCTGGCACTCCTGCTATGTGAAAACAATATAATCATGAACATCTTCACAACTGCCTTGTGATTCAACTCTTCAGCCAAAATCCTTAACCAGAAAGCAAAACACCATGGCAGAAAAGTTTCTTGGCAACATTTATATGACATTTCAAAAAGGGTTTTGAGATGTCTAGAAAATATGTCCTCAAACCAAACTGGACTCATGACCTTGCACATTGGCCAGTACTCATTCCGACTTTGTGTACTCTCATTTTCTTTTTCAAGCTCTCATTCATCATCTACCACCTACTTCCTATGCTTTTCCCTTCCACAGGAATCAATTTCCATTCACAACTCGGACCTCTGAATTCCCAGATAAGAAAATTCATTGTTGTTACTTTCAAAATGTTGCTCTCTTATTATTTCTAGCCCTTAAGACAATCTCATCTGGAATTAAGTATACAAAATCCAGCTATATTCTTCCTCCTTAGCCTTTCTCCCAGTACTTTCAGGCTAAAACCAATTAACATTTCTTTTTAAATTTTTTTACTTATTTTTATTTATTTGAGAGAGTGAGAGAAAGAAAGCGGGAGGGAGAGAGAGAGAGAGAATGGGCGCACCAGGGCCTCTAGCCACTGTAAACAAACTCCAGATGCATGCACCACCTTGTGCATCTGGTTTATGTGGGTCCTGAGGAATCGAACCTGAGTCCTTAGGCTGCACAAGTAAGCACCTTAATAGCTAACCCATCTCCCCAGCCCATCCTTTTTTTTTCTTTATTTTTTTTTTTTTATTTGGGGAGGGGTGGATATCACTAGGGTCTCTTGCCACTGCAAATGAACTCCAGATGCACGTGCCACTTTGTGCATCTGCCTGTACGTGAGTACTAGGAAATCAAACCAAGGCCGTCAGACTTTGTTTGCAAGCAAGTACCTTTTATGGCTGAGCCATCACTCCATCCCAGCATTTCATTATACTATTCATAGAATCCTCCTTGATATGCCTTTATTTTATGAGGTACCTGCAACTTGAATGTATCACTGCAGTTGCCTCTTAACTGGATTCTTTTTTTCTGGATTGAATTCTCCTTTTTCTCTACACGTCTAGCCCAATAAAACAAAAAGAATGCAGTACCTCAAACCATTTCCTTACACTGGATCTGTAATTCTGTCCAGTGGTTCAAGCAAACTCAAGAGCAACAATGTTAATAAGGTACACTATACTAACAGGCTCCCTCTCCATATTTTATACTCAGTCTCCTTTCACCACTGTCCTGGTTCCCCCACCAACATAGCTTCATGGAAGTCACTTATTACTTTATCTTTCTCAGATTGTTCTTCCCTTCTCAAATGTCACATTTTCATGATTTTCAATCTCTAAACACATTTTATTTTCTCTGAATATATGAAGCCCAGAAAGGGCAATGCTTAAGAAGTAGAAATGAAGCTAAAACAGCATACTATAGAGGGAAAATTTTGACACCAGGTAGATGCATGAGACCATGTTAAAGGACTGGGGGATTCTACAAATGCTAAATTTTTAGTTTTTTGAATATAGCATTATAAGAAAATTCTAGTATCCCAGGGAATAAGACAAACACTCAACCAATGGGATATCATGAAACTAAAAATCTACTGTACAGCTAAGAAAACCATCAACCTAGGCAATACATCACCCACAGAATGGGAGAGGATGTCCACCAGCTATTCATCTGACAGGTTTAGTATCTAAAAAAGAAAAAACTAAATGATTTTAAAAAAATCAATCACCTTAGGTTCACTAAACATCTGTAGCCAGGCTGGAGCTACAGAGTTTCAAGTAAGCCTGGGCTAGAGTAAGATTCTGTCTCAAAAAAAAAAAAAAAAAAAAAAAAAAAAAAAAAAAAAATGACAACAAATGCTGCTGAGGGTATAGGGAAGGAGGAGGCCTCAGTCACTGGGAGTGTAAGCTTTTGGAGCCTCTATGAAAATCAGTATGGAGATTTCTCAAAAGTCTAAAACTAGATCTACCTTATGACCCAGCTGTTCTACTCCTAGGCATAGATCCTCTAAAGACTTTACTATAGGCACTTGCTCACTCATGTTTATTGCTGATGTATTCACATTCACTAAGAAATGCTATCAGCCCTCATGCCCATCAAATGATGAATGTACAATGAATAATACATGGTACATACACACTGTGGTTTTAATCAGATGTCCCCAATAAAAATCATGTTTTTAATACTGGGTCCTTAGCTAGTGGCAATTTGTAGGTAGAGCCTTACTCAAGTGGGAGTGTTTCTGGAGGTAGTTTGGGATGTTTCAGCTAGTTCCCCTCAGAGCTTGGCTTTCTTGCTGCTGCTTTCCACCTGCTGTGGCAAAAGTGATATCCAACCTCTGCTCATGCCATGCATTTTCCTGCCACTAGGAAGCTTTCTTTTGAGACTGTAAGCCAAAATAAATCCTTTCTTCCCATCAGCTGATTTTCATTGGGTGTTTATTCCCAGCAATGCAAAGGTAATTACAACATACATAACAG
Source organism: Orientallactaga sibirica (assembly GCA_036365145.1). NCBI lineage: Eukaryota > Metazoa > Chordata > Mammalia > Rodentia > Dipodidae > Orientallactaga > Orientallactaga sibirica. The sequence goes on along the minus strand of JAEOAD010000035.1, from coordinate 14,095,215 downwards.
AGTTATAATCAGTGGTAAAAAAAAATTATAAATTCATAGAAAAATTGATGGACCTAGGGCAGGAGAAATGGCTTAGTGGTTAAGCCCTTGCCTGTGAAGCCTAAGGACCCTGGTTTGAGGCTGAATTCCCCAGTACCCATCTAATCCCGATGCACAAAGTGGCGCATGCATCTGGAGTTCGTTTGCAGTGGCTGGAGGCCCTGATGTGCCCATTCTCTCTCTCTCTCTACCTCCCTCTCTGTCTGTTGCTCTCGAATAAATAATTAAATAATAAACAAAAAATAAAAGAAAAGAAAAAGAAAAATTGATGGACCTGGAAAAATTGTATTAGATGAGGCAACTCATGTTCAGAAAGAAAAAAAATGCTGTATGTTCTCTCTCATATGTGGATGCTAGCTTGGAACACCCTGACTTTTTATATGTTTTAATAAGTGTCAGTACTGGTTGTCAGGAAGCTAGGATGAGTCTTGGAGAAAGGAGAAACAGGGAGGGATTAAGAGAGAGAATAATAGGCAAATGGTAGGGAAGAATACAGAGAGTAGAAAGGTCTCAGGGGAAAAGGAAGGAAGGGGTGATGGAGGGAGGGATGTATGAAACTGAAGACAGTATGAATAAGCACCGTAGAAACCTACTTCATTCAGCTAATGAACAGACATTTAAAAGAAGAAGAGAGAACAGCTTGGGTGTAAGTACCCTGCTGGGGTAGAGAAAACTTTACTCTGAAGATAGGGGCTGTTGCATATAACTTCCAATACCAGAGATGGGTTACACTCCCACCCACAGTGAACTATTGGTCAGAGAGGTTCAGAAGACCCTCAAAACAATGCAGGTCATATACAAAGCACTTGGTTATTCACGGGAATGAGACGGTAAGGCCCTATTGCTGAGGACTTAGAAATCAAGTTGGTGGGCTGAAGAGATGGCTTAATGGTTAAGACACTTGCCTGCAAAGCCAAAGAACCCAGTACCCATGTAAGCCAGATGCACAAAATGGCACATGTGTTTGCAGCATCTGGAAGCCCTGTTGTGCCCATTCTCTTTCTCTCTATCTGCCTCTTTTTCTCTCTTTCTCAAAGAAATAAAAATAGTAAAAACGAAGAAATCAACTGGAACTGAGATTAAAGCCAAATCCCTGCCATAGTGCTGAAAGGTGTGATATGAGCTGCTGGGGAAGAAAAGTCATCAATACTGTGAACAAGCAGGAAATCCTGCAAGCTACACAATCAAGCAGCCAGGCAAGATGTACCCATGGTTACTCCTCTCTGATTCACTATGAGGCCTGCTCAGTATAAGGTAATTCAGGCCTGGTACTGGAAAATTGAGTCTAAAATTTATGATATGGAAGGTCATACAACCTTAGAGAGAAGCTATCACTGTCCTTTGGCTTAAACAGAGACATTATGCCCATCAAAAGGCCCACTAAGTGTGTACCCTTTGATTAATCCTGATTTCAGTTTCCCTTAGAGAACTTTTTACAGGTGGAAGCAAATACCACAGAGATACTGGGCTAGAGTAAGACTGACAAAAAACGAGGAAGAGGAGAAGAAGGAGGAGGAGAAGGAAGTGAAGAAGGAGGAAGAGAAGGAGGAAGAGGAGGAGGAGGAGAAGGAGGAGGAGGAAGAGGAGAAGAAGAAAAGAAAGAAAGAAAGAAAGAAAGAGAAAGAAAGAAAGAAGAAAGAAAGAAAGAAAGAAGAAAGAAAGAAAGAAAGAAAGAAAGAAAGAAAGAAAGAGAGAGATAGATAGATATAAGATGACAACAGATACTGGTGAGTACATGGGGGGAAAAGATGGTAGTATGAGGAGATTCAAAACCTATCAAAATAAAAAATAAGAAGCTTTTGAGAGCTCAACACTAAAGCTTTTTACCACACCCTCCAAGATTCATGTTACACTGCTGAAGATGGGGTAGAAGGAATTTAAAAGCCACAGGTTACATAGTCATACAATGGGGCAAGGCCTCCTGACATAAACCTACTGGTGCATTTATGACTCTGAGATGGTTTCCTATACCTCCACAAGACCAGCATGATTCTGAACCTATGAATGTTGTAAGAGGAAGATCCTCAGGGGATCAGGGGATGAGAGTGGGAGAGTTAAGACCAAAAAGGATAAAGGAACAGAAACATGATCATATTACTATATAGTCATATGCTAAAATTTTCAATAGAAAAAGGGAAAAATATTATCCAGGGTTAGGACAGTAGCTCTCTGGTGGAAAGTTTGCCTTTCCTAGCATGCATGAGACCCTAGCTTCAATCCCTAGAAATTGTGTGTGTGTGTGTGTGTGTGTGTGTGTGTATCATCATATATTATAGTATTTATGAACATATATGAAAGGAAAAGCTAAAAATGATAATAAAAAATAAAGGGAGAGGTGCTGTGGAGATAGCTAAGTGAATTAAATGGATGATTGCACAAGTATTGAGTAACTGAGTTTAGATCCCCATACCCCACATAAAAGCTGGAAGCTATGACAGGCTTCTGTAATCCCAGCATGCCTATGGCAAGATGGGAGGTGGAGACAGGAGAATTTGAATACCACAGTGGTAAACTATAGATCTACATCAAAACATGGTGGAAGGCAAGGACCAACACCTGAAAGCTGTCCTCTGATCTCCACACACATGCTATGGCATCCACGCACCCACAATCACACACATTAACACATACAGAGTGTGGGAAAGAAAAGCAATAGAGGGGCTCCCAGTGTTCCCACTTGGCCTCCATCACTTGAACATCTGGACACACACATACACATGGGCATATGCCACATACAAATATCACACATAGTACACAAAACACACCAAGAAATGGAAAGGGAAAATAGAAATATGATGCTATATGTGGTAAAGACAACTGAAAGTAAACAATGAAAAGTTCAACATACATATAAAATTACAACCTCAAAATAATAAAACAAAGAAGTACCACTTACATAATAGCACAAACAACATGGTACCATAGGATATTCAATAATTTATAAAAGGCACACAAAAAAAATGACAAAAAAACCAATTAGTTGGCATAATTAAATGCAACCATGTCAATAAGTGCATCAAATGAAAACAATAACACATAATATATCATTAAATCATATCTCACAAGTAAGAAGAACTCAAGGATAAACTGCATGCTGTCTAATAAAACAACCACTTGAAATGGGGCTGTGTGTATAGCTCAGTTCTAGAGCACTTATCTTCTACATACAAAGCTCTACTTTTGATCACTGAAAAAAATAAACAAAACAAAGATATGAAGCAAGACCGAAAAGAGAATGAATCCACAATCACTACAAAAATGAAAAGAGTAGATATTACAGACACTTTAAAGACAATATGCACTCTGAGACCAAATTCCTTGATTCCTTGAAAGACATAACATATTAAAACTTTCTGGCTTTTTCTGGTTTCTGGTTTATTCAAGAAAACCAAAATATTCCTGAGAAAATTTAAAGATTAATAAAATAAATGAAGAGATACTCTATTCATGGATATGAAATCTCATTTGGATGCCATTTCTCTTCCAATTGTGATATGCAACACAATCTAACACAAAATCCTAGCAGACCTGCAAAACAAGCTTAAAATCTGTATAGAAATCTAAGGCTGGGTGTGGTGGTACACACCTATAACCACAGCAACTCAGGAGGATGAGGCAGGAAGATAGTGAGTTTGAGGCCAGGAGGGGTACCCAGGGTGACCCTGGTTTCCAAAAAGAGGAGAGGGGAGGGGAGGAGAGGGGAGGGAAGGGAAGAAAAAAAGGGGTTAAAAAATAGAAATTTGGGCTGGAGAGATGGATTAGCAGTTAAGTCGCCTGCCTGCCAAGCCTAAGAACGCCAGTTCCAATCTCCAGGTCCTACACTTAGCCAGATGCAAAGTGACGCAAAGGCGCAATGCCACACTTGCCCACAAGGGGGCACACACATCTGGATTTCATTTGCAGTGGCTGAGAGGCTGCTGGCACACCCATCTCTATCTGTCTTTCTCTCCCTCTCTCTCTGTCTCTCTCTGTGTCTCTCTCCAAAAAAAAAAAGAAAAGAAAAGAAAATATAAATTTGCCTGCAAAGCCTAAGGACCCAGGTTCTATTCCTCACTGCCCACGCCCACGTTAAGCAAGGTGCACAAGGTAGCGCATGTGTCTGGAGTTCGTTTGTAGTGGCTAGAGGCCCTGGCGCCCATTCTCTCTCTATCTGTTTCTTTTTTCTCTCTAATAAAAAAAATAAAATATTTTTAAAAATAGAAATTTATCTAGACAAATTAATACTAGCAAACATCCTGTCAAAAATCTTCAGTATTTGAGAGCCCTGCATGACCTGAATCTCGTGTGACTCAGTGACTGATCCGCATCTCCAAAAGAAGCAAGAAGCAAGCCAGTGAGTTCCCAGCTCGTCCACACATAATGCTGTTTCTAATTATAGTTAGCTCACCTTTTATGTTGCACAGAGAGATTTGGATCTCCCTTAAGGATGCCAGTACTGCTAGATGTGTCATCTTACATTTGACACAATATTTAGAAAAACAGTCAATAATCATACAACTATATATAAGAAATTCTGCAAATCTTATTAGTAAGAAGTAATAAAAATACCCAATCTTATAGATGAATTTACCAGTTATGAAAGTTACATGTTTTAAAGACACATGGTGCCCATAAATTGCTTGATTTCATAAGTTAGTTCATAATTTATTGTTCTAAAATAGTAGAACTCTAACTTGATTAAAATAGCTGCTGGCATGCATTTGATTTATTACTCATTTGTGATAATGATATGAACTCAATACATAAGGAAATTGCTATTAAGTTGTTCCTTAAGCATGGAAGGCTGGCTGAAAATACAGGTGCCTTACCTAACAAACAGGACACCTGTGAAAGGCAATAATGAAGACAGCTATGGAGGACCCTAATCTAGAACGAATTTACTATTCAGAGAAACTGGAGTTTTTGTGTTTGTATTTCTTTATGTAACATGCTTAACCTCCCAGGATTTAAAAGTCCCCTTCCTTTAGTTAGCACAGCCACAAAGTGCCCTAATCATTGTTTTTAAAAATGTTTTCTTACAGTGGACACTGAATGTTCAAGTTTGGCCATACAGGCCCAATGACTGAACAGATGCAATAGTGGCATGTCTACTCTTAGGGTAACTAACTGCTCCATAATTGGACTGAAGGCCCTCTCTACGGGAGGGAATACATGCCTGGTACTGGAAAACCTAAGCAAAAGTCTATGGCAGGTGAGGTCATGAGCCTTAGGGGTATAAAGCCTGCTCTTATCTGACTAAATGTATATATTATTCCCACCAAGCTGTCCTGGGGGCACTACACTTAATGTTCATGTTCACATATTAACGCTACTCTCACTTCTGGTTAGAGAAGCTTCTCTTTTCAGATGGCGATGACCACTGGGATGACCCAAAAGGCAACATAGTGTGGAGAAGAAGGGATGGAGGAGTGCCTAGCACTGAAACACCTCTGTCACACCCTCCAAGGCTCAGGGCCCATTGTGGAAGAGGGGGCGGATAGAATGGAAGAGCCAAAGGAAGGGTATGACTTCTTACAATGCAACTGCCCAGACAGAAATTGGCCTCGATATCCATGACCTTGCAGTGCCTAGCAATACCATCACAAGACCCTCAAAATAGAAGAAAAAGATGATGACATCAAATTAAAAGAAAGACTAATGGAGAGAGGGAGTGGATATGATGGATATTGGTGTTCTAAAGTGGAATGGGGGGAGGGGAGGAAAATATCTTATGTTTTTTTTTTGTATGTAAGTATAGAAGGTGTCAATAAAAAAATTGATAATTAAAAATAAATAAATAAAAATAAAATGTTTTCTTCTTTCTCCTCCCTTTCTTCCCCTTCCTTTCCCTTCATTGTAAAATTTATTTAGTGTGTGAGATGCCAAGGACAGAATATAGGGGCTTTGTATATGCTATACAAGCAATATACCACTGCGCAACACCCCAGTGCTCTTCTTTTTTCATTTGTTAATGAGGCCTGTGCAGGGTATCCTCAAGGGATGATATTTACTTACAGTTTATAGTTTGAGTCAGAGAAAGGCTATGACAATATCACTTCTGGAAGACACAGTAAGATCTTGATCTTTTACAGGTTCTTTCACAATACAGTGACATGATAGAAGTTTTCTTATTTCATATACTACTACATGGTTATTGGCTCTTTTTCTAAGTAGTGCATGGCTCATCAAGGAGCCATGCATGCATCTCATAAAGTTCATGATTAGTGGATGCAAAACTGTCTATGATCATATGATTTTCATAAAGGTTGTGAATACTCCAATACCACAGAGTTTTTATATGGTAGACACTCAAAATATGTGTTTGGTTGAAGTTAATCTTTGAGTAAAAGTGTTTAATGTGGTACAACTATTTTCAATGCATTGTTACAAGAAAGGGATAAGAAAAGTCATCATACTCCTTAGTACCAACAACATAATACAGAAATGAAGTTCTGATTATTTCCTCATAAATAATGTTATTCTATCTTAAGCATTAGTAGAGAAAAATATTTGGCACGAAACAAACAATGTCACAGAGCAAAATAAGGAATGTTGCAATGGATAAGCAAAATAATTAGTTAAAAAGGTCTAAGAAAATTGCTGACTAAGTAAAAAATTCACACATGAACTGGAAAATCAAGATATCAAAATCAATGTCTACACTAACAATATTTGAAGTTCATCTTAATTTACTGAAGAATTATTTCACTTTTTAATTTACATTTTATTTTATTTATTATTTTATTTTATTATTTATTTTATCATTTTATTTTATTTTTGGTTTTACAAGGTAGGGTTTCACTCTAGCCCAGGCTGACCTAGAACTCACTATGTAGTCTCAGGGTGGCCTTGAACTCATGGTGATCCTCCTACCTCTGCCTCCCAAGTGCTGAGATTAAAGGCGTGTGCCACCACACTTGACTTTGTAGAATTTTTAAATGAAGCACCAGATACAATGACTTCCTGTTCCTTAATAAAAGTTGTAATATTAAAAGCAAGTAATAAACATATTACAATAAAATAATGATACAAAACTTGTAGCATCCATTCTGCGGGAACTAAGGGATATTACAAGTAAGAGATATCCCAAGTAAAACTAATAAAGAAATTACTTTGTTAAATATTTAAACTATAGGTCTTTACAATCTTCTAAAGTAAGAATTTGTATACTTGTATTTAAAGTGTTTAAAATTTTTTAAAGGGCATAACTTTAAAATTGAAATTTTTTTGCTCATTTTCTTAATAAAATAAAACCAACCAACAAGTATCCTTTTTATTCTCCAATTGAAAAGAAAACAATGATAATCAAAGAAAATATTGATGAAAAAAAGAAAAAATAAATTCTCTACAATCTTGAATGAAATTTCAAGAGGCATTTGAGAAATCAAAATTATACATAAAAATTTGTGCTAAGAAGTTCAGTGTTTTGCTATACAGAATAGCCAACAAATAGATATACTATACCATAAAATGTCCTACCTTTTTATCATATACATCTTGCCAGTTTACTCCAGAAAAGAAACTGTGTCTCATGATTTCTTTTGCATCATCGGGTCCTCCACCAAGCCTATGAGTATAGAAATAAAATTGAATGAGTATAAAATATTTACATAAGCCAAATGCATAAAAATGTTTTTGTGTAAGTATAATTTCCTATGTCATAAATAGTTCTTGGGATAAACAGCCATAAAACAAAAAGCTTTTGCTTTAAGACTTAATTTCCCCAACATGCTACTAATAATAACTACCTTGAGAACAATGAAGTAATGTGAAAAACCAAAGGCTTTGGAGACAGGTTGTAAAAGGCAACCGCATCTGCACTTATGAGATGTGGCAATGAAAAGATGGCAAACCCTCGGTTTGTCATTGGAACAGTGGAGACAATATGCCTCCTGGGGTTGTTGTGAGACACAGAAACAGGGAGCACCTAGGGCAACATGTGGTAGCTGTTGCCATCATTATTTCTCTAAATTGTATCTTTTAAAAATATACTGAAATATTTGTTTGGGGGGGGGGAGTGAGAGAGACATGCATTGGCACCAGGGTCTCTTGCTGCAGCAAACCCCATCCAGTTTTACATGGGGAGCTGGAGAATTGAAGCCAGGCCAGAAGGCTTTGCAAGCAAAAGTCTTGAACTACTGAGTCATCTCCCCAGCCCCAAGTTTCTTTTTGAATAACTTGACTCAAAGTGTTCCTTTGTTAATTTAAATTCTGACATAATTCAATAATTAGTTGGGAAATGAGTTTTGGAAAGCACTACTATATAAAAACTCATGGACTATTTTCGTATCTCAAAAGAATTCCACATAAACAATCTTTTAATATATAAAGTATCATTATGACACAACTTAATATGCAACTTATAATATGAATTAAGAATTCAGAAAAGGGACAGGGATGAGGTAAACAATGGTACCAACTTGTGTTGTTTTTATATTAAATATGTCCATATCTAATAAAAAAAGTTGTATAAGAGCTGAAGAGATGGTTCAGCTATTAAAGATACTTGCTTGCAAAGCCTGACAGACTAGACTTGATTCTTCAGTTCCTACATAAAGCCAGATACACAAAATGATACATGTGTCTAAAGTTTGTTTTCAGTGCCAAGAGGTCCTACAGAACATTCCTTCTCTCTTTCGTTCTCTCTCTCTCCCTCCTTCTAGCAAAAAAATGAGTAAAATGTTTTTAAAAAGCAAAAAAATAAATAAATAAAACCCGATTTTTGAAGGTATTCTCATTGAAATGGTATATTACTTAATAAGTAATCCAAATAATCTCTGAATTCTTCAGTTTCACTTAGTACAAATTCATCAAAAAAGAAAATTACCAAAGTGAAAAGTGATAGAGAAAAGGATGAGTTAGGGGAAAAAAGAAAAAGAAAATAAAGTAAAGAAAACCGATTTGAATCTGAATCTGATATACTCAGCATTATTTCAACTTGTTTATGGCTACAAATTATGTGAGCTGGTAACTGCTTAACCAGTTATCTGAGAAAAATCATGACCATAAATACATGCATACACAAAGAAGTTAATCATAAATGTCACTAATATAAAGGACCCGAAACACATTATTTATGAACAATAATTACAATTATTTCTCCAATTCTCACAGAAAACTTTTGTTAATTTTTGCTCAGTCTCCAAATACAAATGGTTTCTGATTAGTCTTGACTGGAATACTGTTAGACATTTTTTCTGTTCATGTCAAGAAGAAAATGACACACAAGAAGCATACATCACACTTCACTTGTTTGTCAGTGATGTGAATGGCTTTTCTGACTTATTAGTTTTGTAACACTGACAGAATACTTAATGTAACAGTAGAGTCATAAGAAAACTTTTAATTTAATTGGCACTACTAACATTTTCTCCATCACTTTCTCAAGTCTAAACAAACAAAATTATAAATTAAACATTGACTCAGGGGATTAGCTAGTTTTAGTAGTGGTAAATTCTATTTCCATGGCTAATTTCAAGCCTCCATTGTAGAAAAATCACATTATATTATTTCCACACAGACATGACCTCAGAAACACAAATAGTAACAAACAATAAAACTATTAGGGAGTGATAAATTTTTAATCTTCACTACTTTGCTTACATTATTCTTGATTTAATGTATAAATCTGTATAACTTAAATTTTATTAATGACTGCTGAATTAAATATCCAGCTCACAAAGTTCCTAGAAACTTAACAAGTTTCTTGTGATCTAGTACATACCAACTGTAACACAAAGCTGGATAGGAAGAATACCAAATAGTCATAGAAAATAAATAATTAGAGGTTCTTAGTGAATTCTAGCTATCAGGTATAAAAGATACAAGACTGACTGGGATGGACTTAGCATCCTTTGCCATGGTCAGGATGGAAAATGAAGCCATCAGCAGATACCTAAGTACCTTCAGCAATAACTGGTTCCAATAAAAAATCTATTTTCATACATGTAGGACTTTTCACATGAACCATGACCCAGAGATGGACATTAGATTGCATCAGATCATTACTGCAGAGTTCATATCTAAAATCTTCAGCTAAGTAATCCTGTATTTAGTTAATGCTTAGCACTCTGATCCCCACACTTGCTCTTGTGTTGTCTTTCTCCTTGTAGGCTGCAAATTCCTGAGAGGACAGAAATTAGTACTAGGTTAACTAAATGGCATTCTAAGCTTCTGCACAGAGAACAGGAAAAGTAGAAACACCAAAATACTTGGTTCTGAAAATAATTTAATATATCAAATATAAATAAAAGTAGCTTGCATAAAAAATAAGACTCTAAATTTTCTTAGAATTAGTTTATAGTTTGTTGATGTGTATAATAGTGTTTGAAGTGTACTTGAGACAGTACATGAGGTAGGAATTGGAAAGGAGAATAAAATTCATTCTATAATAAAAATTTTCAATGCAGATTCAGTTATTTCTTTTCTTAGTAGTAAACCTCAGTTCTTTAGCAACAGTTTGGCTTGGACACAACCAACACAGTTGTCAAATACATATAAAATTTCACCCATTAGGCAAGTTTAAGATTATAATCTTAGATTACCATTTCAGAAGCTCAGAATCAGTAATACACACTTCTTCAAAGTGTGACACTGTCAAAAATTACAATGTCAATGGCTCTCTAATATACACTTTAAAGACTCCAAAATATTGTCAAAATTTGCTTTGAACTGAGTTTTTATGCCTAACAATATTAAATTCCAGTATTACACAGCCAAACTAAATCCTGGTTTCAATATGTTCCTTTCAACTAGAATCAGAATAGAATTCCTATTTTCTTAGAAAACTGAATGCCATGTGAGGTGATGCTCTAGAGAATAAAGACTAATAGAATGATCATCAAGTACTGGAGAATAAGAAAGAAAAGGAAAATAATAGTTGATCCTTTGATAGAACTGTCAGCAATCTAGCAAATAATACCAAAATGAAAAAAAAATAAGAAAAAAAGAAAACAGACAGTATTTAAAGTAGCTGAATTAAAAAATACATTATAGAATCTTTGATTATGTATACAAAGACTTTTCAGTGTCTTCTGTTGTTTATTTTCTGCTTTATAGCTCTAAACTTATGTGTTTAAGGATTCTGTCCTAGTTTTCTTTTCACACTCTATGCTATGCATAACTTCCTTGGGTCTAGTTACTTCCTGGATATCCATGGCTCTCAGATCCATACAGCCAAAAACTGTGCTTCTTCTAAACACCAGTTACATTTCTTCTTGCTATTTACTTAACAATGTCCATGAAGGTTTGCCACACAAATCTCAGACTTGGTACATCCAAAATTACTATCAGCATGTAACCAGCTAACCTCTTCCTCTGGTTCCCGTGTTATAGTCTACTCTCTATAGTCAACCAGGACTCCAATTCTACTCCCTTCCTCATCCTGTCTGGTCATTCTCAGAGCTTCATTCATTGCTATTTGACCACTGCTTCAGAATGTCATCTCTTATCCAGGAAATTCCCAAGGTATTTGTTTGTTTTTAAGACATGTTCCTCCTATATTGTCCAGGCTGATCTCAAACCCACAATACTCTTGCTTCAGCCTTCTGAGTGCTGAGTTTTCCAAGTAGGATCTATAAGAATTATTTCCTGAGGGCTGGAGAGATTGCTCAGTGGTTAAGGCCTTGTTTGCAAAGCCTGATAGCCTGGGTTTGATTCCCTATTACCCACACAGAGCAAAGTGGCACATGTGTCTGGAGTTTGTTTGCAACAGCTGAAGGACCTGGCACACCCATTCCCTTCCTACCTTTCTCTCGCCTTGCAAACAAATAAATACAAATATTAAAAAAAAAAAAAAAAAAAAGAATCGTTAAGTGTTCTGCCTTCCTGCCTCTCACTCACCTTATCAGACCACCACAAAAACTGCCAGTTATCTTTTTGTAACAATCTGATTATACCATCTCTTGCTTTAAAATACTCCGATGGCTTCTCATCCATTTCTGAATAAAGGTGAAGTATTTTCTAAGAAGCATAAGGTCTAAATTTAGTCTAACATACCTGCTTCATTTCAGTGTTACTCAACTCATACTACAGCCTAGTCACTGAACTTCTCAAATGCCATGTTCTTTTACAGTTCTAGCTGTACTTTACATGTAAATTTTCCTGCTTGAATGCTACTCTAGACGCCCACTCAAGTTCTTCCATGCCCCTAGAGCAAGCTAACAATTTCAGTAGCACTTGGCCATAGTTGGCTGAGCATCTGTGAATGTATGGTTTATGTCTCCTTTATCCTATGAACTTCTAGAGCAGAGATGTGTTCATACTGTTCATCTTGGCACTCCCCGTACTTTAATGCATTAGTGAAATGGCTTGCCATATCTTTGCATAAAAGAAATTATCAGATAATTTATAATACCACCTCTTCTCTTCATAGTCTCTGGGGGAAGAAACTACATAACAGGCCACTAACATGCTGGAAATCTACCTCACATTTATTTTGCAGTTCTTAAGTAGCTACTGCATGATACCTTTGGTATGGGGATAGGAAAACTACAAAAGAAAATTTGTTCTATGGCCATTTACAGAAGAGATGGTGGGCAAAGCTACCTCAAAGAGTTTGGAAAAGATGGAATAAAAATTCACAGCCTTTGAAACCAAGTCAAATGTCAGTGTTTACATTAAATAGGTGAAATCGGAGGAATAGTTTCATTTAAAGACAGCCTTTCACCAAGTGATATTCATTACACAATTATGAAAGAACCATATTAAATGCAATACATTGCAAAATCTGACCTAAGAAATGGATATGCTCTGGATAAGATGTATAAGTAATAGCAAACAAGCTTCAGGAAAGTTTTTTTTTTTTTTTTTTTTTTTTTTTCGAGGTAGAGTCTCACTCTAGCCCAGGCTGACCTGAAATTCACTATGTAGTCTCAGGATGGCCTTGAACTCACAGCGATCCTCCTACCTCTGCCTCCCGAGTCCTGGGATTAAAGGCGTGCGCCACCACGCCTGGCTCGAAACTTGTTTTTTATTACTTTTCTAAATGAACTTTAAGGAGACCTTGGACAAATTTGACCCTCTATGGATATGAAAAGTCTCTGGGAGTATTTATTGCAAGGATATTTTTTTAAAAAGGTAGATAAAAGTACCCAGAAAAAAGAGAAAAAATATATTTTACAAATCTAAAGTAAGATCTTAGTAACTAGAATTAAAACATGTATTTGTGAATGTGTCCTCACAAAATCAAAGGATGGTAGTAATTTTATAGTATATGTTTATTTGTGTAGGCATAATCAGTTTCTTATAAATTTAAAAGCCAGATGCATATAGTGGAAACTAATTCTAAAGTAGACAAGGCCAAAATCTCAGGATTCATGTATTCCTTCATTAACTAAACCAACCAGTCTCTTACATATATTGAGTATGAATCATAAACAAAACACTGAAACAAAACATTATGTAAGGTGTTATGGGTGATTCAACAAGATCAGAAGTCAATTACACTTTAGATGCTTACGATTCAATGAACTTTCAGAAAAATTCTAACACCAGGGAAGGGGGGAGGGGAGGGTAGAGGAGGGAAGGAAAGGGAAAGGAAAGGAAAGGAAAGGAAGGGAAGGACATAAATAATATTAGGACATAAATAAATAATACATATTGTGGAGCACTGTTAACATTAGAAGTCATTTCACATTAATTTGAGAAATGTTGTGAGTTAATATAATAATTAATATATATAAATGAACAAAGACTGCATGAACTGAGCAAAGCGATAGGGCTACAGGACTCTTTATGTCTGCAAAAAAATTTAATGATAAAACAATAGAGGGATGGAGAGATGGCTTAGTGGTTAAGGCGCTTGCCTATAAAGCCAAAGGATCCAGGTTCAATTCTCAAGGACCGATGTACGCCAGATGCACAAGGTGGCTCATGCATTTGGAGTTTATTTGCAGTGGCAAAAGTCCCTGGCATGCCCATTCACTATCTGCCTTTCTCTCTCTCTCATAAATAAATAAATAATAATTTTTTAAAAACCAGAAATTTTAACATAAGCTAGGGATAGGGGAAGGAATAACAGATAGGTCTATTCTTTCTATGAAGTAAACAGCAGAAACATGAAGACCTACCAAGACTAAAGGAAGAAAGGGGATTTTGCCATTCCTATAAGATCAGGCATCAGGCCAATTAAGAAACTGTTCCCTCATAATTTGCATAAAATCCTTATTTGATCAATATGTATATATTTTCAAGTCAGAAAAAAAAGTTGATAAGAAGTGTTCTATATCATGCACTTAAAAATAAGTTAGCAGCCGGGCATGGTGGCGCACACCTTTAATCCCAGCACTCTGGAGGCAGAGGTAGGAGGATCGCCGTGAGTTCGAGGCCACCCTGAGACTACATAGTGAATTCCAGGTCAGCCTGAGCTAGAGCGAGACCCTACTTCGAAATACAAAAAAATAAATAAATAAAATAAAATAAAATAAAATAAAATAAAATAAAATAAAATAAAATAAAATAAAATAAAATAAGTTAGCATCTCAGTGGGACAATCCACGCTACATACAATGCTTCTTGGAGCTACTTTTATCTGAATTAATTTCCATATCACAATTTCTAACTGTCAGTAACGCATTGAATGCTAGGCTTACCGTTTATTAGGATCCTTTATCAAGAGCCCTGAAAGCAATGATTTTGCATCTGAAGAGAGTGTTCGAGGAAATTTAATGTCTTCCATAAGTATTAGTTCAAAAAGTTTCTCATGATCCTGGTTGTAGAAAGGTAACCTCCCACACATCATTTCATACATGACAACCCCTAGGCCCCACCAGTCTACTGCTCGGCCATAGTCATTATCTTCTAATACCTAAAAGTGAAACCAGCAAAAATAATTAGTTATTATCAATGTACTTTTAAAAGTGCTATTCAAAAAAACATGATTTTTACAAAAAAATAAATCTCAACTTTCAACTTGACCTTTAAACTATGAAACATTCTGCAAAAGATATAACTGATACAGAAAGCATGGACTATTCAACATATATTCAGAAACAATGTACAAAAAAAGGAATAGGTCACACCAAAGAAAAGGAAAAATATACAATCTGAAATAAATAATAATACGTACGGATCAAATAAAAAATATCAGATAGCACATTTGCATATTTTCTCTTAGGGTGACTTTATTTTCCATTCTCAGTCACACTAGTGCAGATGTGATGTCACAACTTAAAGCAAAAGCATATCATATCCTAAGCTTACTCTGTCTTGCAAGAAAAAGAAATGTTTAAAAACAAGAAAGCAGCAGCCATGCAGATCAGAAAGTGAAAGATGCAAACAACAATCCTAAGAATGACAAATACAGGAAAACTATGAGGAGCCCCAATATGTATAAGCTCACACAATAATGAAAGAAGTAAGAATAAAGTTTATTGTTTGGGTTATTGTCTGGATTATAATAAACTCTAGTAGCTAAAGCCTCAGTAGGGAACAATTTTTTTTTTGTAAAATACACACACACACACACACACACACACACACAAAACATGGGCTTGAGCTGGAAATATGGCTTAGCAGATAAGGCACTTACTTGCCTGCAAAGCCTAAGGACCAAGGTTCAATTCCCTAATACCCACATAAGCTAGATGGACAAGGTGATGCATGCATTTAGAGTTTGTGTGCAGTGGCTGCAGGCCTTGATGCATTCATTCTCTCTGCCTCTTCCTCTCTCTCTCTCTCTCCCTTTCCCTCTCTCAAATAAATAAATACGTTTAAAAAAATCATGGACTTAATACCTGTAAAGCATGTCCTCATATGTACTTCTCAAAATATATGAGGTATAAAAACAACTTATTAAGAAGTGATATAAAAGCCATCTGTTCAAATCAGAACATGACCACTTATATTTACCCTTTTATCAGATTCCTTCCCTGCCCATAATGCTTGAAATAGAACCTTGGGCCTCATCAATAGGAGGAAAGTGTTCCACCTCTAAGCCATACCCTACATTCCAGAGTCTTGATTCTTGTTCAATAAGACATTCTTCATCTATCTACAGGTAACTTCCTGTGTGTACTTCAGAAAACTATAGCTGAATAACCTTTAAGTTTACTTTATCTGATACTATCAAGCTTTGGGAAAACCAATCAAGAATAGGAATTTCATCAGTTAAAAAAACATCTTGGGGGGCCTGGAGAGATGGCTTAGCAGTTAAGCACTTGCCTGTGAAGCCTAAAGACCCCGGTTTGAGGCTCGATTCCCCAGGACCCATGTAAGCTAGATGCACAAGGTGGTGCATGCATCTGGAGTTCATATGCAGTGGCTGGAAGCCCTGGCGTACCATTCTTTCACTAATTTGGGGGCTGGAGAGATGGTTCAGCTGTTAAGGCGCTTGCTTGCAAAGCTTAAGGACCTAGTTCAATTCCCCAGTGACCACAAAAAGGCAAATGCACAAGGTGGTACATGCATCTGGAGTTCATTTGCAGTGGCAAGAGGCCCTGATGTGCCCATTCTCCTCTCTCTCTCTCAAATAAATATATGAATAAAATATTAAAAACAAACATTCTTGGTTTGAACTAGTCAAACATTGTTGAATTGCACATATTTTTACTAGTCATATTGAGGCTGCCTATAAACACTACAAAATGCACTTTGGTAAATATTTAAAGATGAATGAAAAATTTTCAAGAAAAAAAGGTTAAAGGTTAAAGATCCATGCCATGTTTTTGGAATACTAAAGATTTTTAATTCAATTGTAACACTGTTTTAGTGTCTGAAGAATTGAAAGGGGTTACAAATAAGTTATGAATGAAAGGACACTCACTATTTTTCCAGAAATTTTTTGAAAAACACAAACTAAAAATAAATTTCTGCAAGAACAAGAATTCTAGTTTTCATCAATAGACAAAACATATTTCACACTTTCCATATTTGGAGTGAGGAATCTAAGAACACAAAGAAAGCAGGGACAAGCCTAAAGACACTGAAGGAGTGCTGCACATGCTCCTAAAGGCATGCTGCGCGTGCCATTTACAATACCAGGGACTTTCAATGGTTCAAGGGACAATGAGTAGAGTGTACTATTTTGTGGGCTTTAATCTAATTCATATAGAATTCTACCTAATAACAAAACAAAAAAGAATCTAAGTAATCTCTAACTGCATTCGTACAACACCAAACAGAACAGTGGCATATACGAAAAGGAGCCAAATGTGGTTTTTAACCTTTTTTTTTTTCATAAAACCATAAAAAGCATAAAAGCTGGATTAACTGCCTTCTGAACCCACATTTCACCAGCCGGGTTCTCATCCCCAGCTGGAAAAACTGGCAATCCTTTATTTTTGTTTAAATACCTGGTTTGCAGCCAGAAGGGAAAGAGTACATTAAAAGTGTTTTCATTTTTGATGAGAAATAGCAACTAAAAACTAAAACTAAGAAAATATATAAAATAAATTGCATTTATCTTTGTAAAGTGAACACTGATTCTCAAAATAGGTGTTTTGCTTCTGACACATGTATTTTAATTGACATGCAGATACATAATGATATAATTAGAACTGTTTGCTATATCCTTTGTATTCAACAAAACTGATGTAATGCATTGTGTAATTGACATGTAGACTTCACCATTGCGGAGGCAAAAACATTCTAACAACTCAGCCAAACTCTGTACTTAAGAGGCTTAGCTATCAACTAAAAAGAAAGATTTTATTCATTTCCTCCTACCTAATAGCTATGAGGAGAAACAAGAAATAAAAAAAAGTGATTACAACACACAAAGATATATATGTTGCATTATTTATATTATATTTTTTCTCCTTAAATCTAAATGATTTTAAAACATACTTCTGTAAAGCTTCAAAAACTTACAAATCAGATTCATCATTTCAAAATGTGTTAATTTTTCTTTTTTATTCAAAGATTTTTTCTAAAATTATAGCAATATATAAAATTTATACATTTTCCTAGTGGTTATAATCCTTTGGTTACTTCTGGTATTTTTTCCCCTAGTAAAAAAGGCTAACTTATTTCATAGTTATTGTGAAAACTGATCTAAGAGTATGAAAAATGGTGACCTAAAAGTAAATTAATGGCAAGTATGCTTCAACCCCATTAAAACATAATTTATCATTGAAACATGATCCTGAAATAATAAGACAATAAAGGTAGATCTTGATGGATTAATCTAAAGTGTCTCCTTTCCATAAAAATCAATGTTACTGACTTTTAAATGAGATTCAAAGTGCAAATATGAACAGACATTTGGTATTTCTTTCTCTGCCTAATGTCCTTTATAACCTCAAATACAGCCTGTCCAATGGGCACATATGCCCACGCAGATGACGGACAAGAATACATTGACAAAAACCAAATGTTACAATTTATAAGAAGTCACATCAAACCAAAACCCAAGTTGCACAGTCCCCATGAAAACAGACTGGTTTCCAGTTTCTCTACTGGAACTCAGAAAGTGTCCAGACATAAAAAAATACTTAATGTTCAAGGAGGTCGCAGCAGACAATCATTAATATCAAATATTCTGGCAATATATGATGAGAATACTTGCATTTATTTTTAAAAAACTGGGAGAAAAAACAAAATTTTAAAGTAATGCCACAAATAAGTTCTTAAATCGGACTGCTTTTAAAAAAGATATTAAATAACTTTTAAAGTAAGAGTAACAATTTCTGTTTACATTTTTGGCTAATAAGCATTTCCTAAAAACATTTACATTAAAAATCATTTTACCAAGTGAGATTTAGTGGAAAGTTGAAAGGATACCTTCTCAGCTTGCTAGTCAGGCCACACAAATGCACCCAAGGCTAGCAATTATAAGAAGGCCATGTATGCCCTATAGTGGCTTACTACTCAATCAATAATCCTGACAGAACAGATGGGGGAAAATTAAACATCTAAACAAACTGTCTGCACACCTATGTTGTGAAAGTAAACTGTGAACTTGGATGAACCAATTTACCACTACTTCAAAAATAATTTATTTTTTTCTGTAAACCTTATACCTCAGGTAACTTAAGTGTATGTGATACATGTTATTATTTATAGAAGCGACTTATATGTTCTTCACATCACTAGTATTTGCTAAAAAAATAACCAATGCATTTTATAATTCAGATTTTAAATAGAATGCAGTTTGAAGAGAAATATACAATAAAAATTATGAATTCCATAGTTGATCAATATTTTCATACTATTTTATAACATTTAATTTTATAACTATTGCTCAACTTCTCTAATTCTTACAAAACAGCATCTGTAAATGCCATTTGCTATGAAGCATAAGATTATAAGCTTCATGGCTATCTCCTAGCATGCAGACAAATGCTTGAATGCAACTAACATCACAATTTCCAAAGCAAACTCACAATGAGAACAGGAAAGAGCCTTGTTTAAAGGCAAAAGCTAAACAGATCCAATAATAGTAGTCAAAGTATGCACATTATCCTTTTACATTTTTCTAAACTGCCTTTTTTTTTTAAATCACAAAGCAAAAGATATTGGTCTTCTAAGAACAGGGTCACTACAACCTAAGTAAACACAGCCAGTATAAAATACTCTATAAATCATCATTGGTATTCCCAGTTTAGTTTATTTATTATTATTATTGTTCTAAGAATTCAAAGATTTACAATTAAACTTTGCATTTTAACTAGAGTCAGATCAAATATTCTGACTAATGAAATAAAAATTGACAACACTGAAGTCTATGTGAAAAGTGATAAAAGAACTACAGACTTCTAAATAAATAACAAATACTCAGTATAAAAACTGAAAGGCATTAATTCCACTTAGTTCACATTTAAACAATATCCAGTTATAGAAAAAAATAGGGTATCTGTTAATGTTACTCAGAATAGCACCACAGAAAAGAAATGAATGAAACCTATTTAATCAAATCGGGCAACTCACGACAGAGATCTTAAATATAAATTGTGATTGTGAACTAGCTGAACTCTCTAACTTCTCTCTAACATTGGTGGTAAGACCTTTCCAGGACTGCCAGGAAGATGATGGTTCTCAGAGAACACATCAGGCAGCAAAGTGTTAGATGAATTATTCATGATCAAATAAAATGTTACTGTTCAACACAGTTTATGAAACTCTTTTTCGGGTCTAAGACATTTCACAACTGTAGGAACAAAACCGAACCTTATCCAAGGGCTAATCAAAATATAACTATGCGCCCTACTAATTTTATATTGGAATATCTGGTAAAATGACACCTTTCACATTTGTTCTTTGTGAGATAAAAAACAGTGAATTCCTACTTAATGTATTTTAATCATATCAGTTTCAACTACTCCCTCTGCCTACCTTAACTCACACTAATCTTTTCCATGTCTATTCTTACTTCTTAAGAAGTTAATACGCATCTCTCATTTTAAAGTTATATAGTTAACTTCCATTTGTGCTATAATATATCACAATGAAACATATCTCTGTATCAAGTTACCAAAATATTTAGATGTGCTTTAGATGTTGTACATGAGATATTAAATATAGGAAAAGAAAAATATATAAAATTATAATTATCAGATGCTTTCTAAAAATGAGGTTCTGAAAACTAAGGGAGAGTACATTAAAATCTACTTGCTCAGCCACTGAAAATCATCATTTTGCATAGAGATGAAAGAAAATTATAGATATATTTCCTCCTTAATAGTAACCATAGCTAAAAACTATGTATTTCTTAATAATCAAGTCATATTTATAATAATTTTTTAGTTCTAACTTGATTGTCAAATTATTTTTATTTTTACACTATTACAGAAGTGCATTTCTCTAGGTTCCCCAAACCACCTTATTCAACCTTCCCCATCTGTCACCATCTGCTTCTTTTTAGCATGTACTTTTTGTGTGATCACATAAGCATGTGAAAAATAACTAACATTCAGATGATTATCTGCTGGTACATTTGAGGACTGGGCATAATAAAAGTGAACTGCCAAAACGTACTTAACACTTCTAATTTTGTTGGGTCTTGCATGTAAGCTACACTTGATTTTCAAACAGTTTTGCAGTTGGAAAGTCGATCAGGTACTGTTAACTCAAGAGCAAAACTGAGACTAAATAATTAGCACTGCATAAAATGATTTGGAGTCAATAGGAGCCAAAATCAAATAATAAAATTTAAAAGTAAGAGTTTATATGTCAATTTTAATTGTTTTTGTAGTTTTTAGGTATGAAAAATCAGCATAGGTTACAAAAACAGAACGCTCTCATGATATCTTATGGCCCATGACTTATTATAGGACCAGTTTTATTTCCTTCCAATATAAGAGGAAAAGCAGCCTCATTTAAAACTATATATATATAAATCCACTGTCAGAGACATAACACATTGAATGTCTAGTTTCATATGCCTGCTGGAATCAAATGTCTTAACCTCCTAAAAAAAAGAACAGTATTTTTGCTCAAATAAAAATCTAAAATGCTTCTCAAATTTGGAAATTCTTCATCAAAAGTCGTTAAGAGAAAAAATGCTTTGAAAAACTCAAATTTCTGATGGTTATTACTACAAGAAGAATCCACGTATAACTTAAGTTCATTTACAAATATGATATTTAATAAGCTGCCTGCAAACTGACTTCTAGTATCTCTGAAATATCTTCCATTTATTTGTAGACAGCCAACCAATTCTGTGAGACGAAAACAATTTAAAAAGTAAAGAGATACCACTGGTGGATGAAGCAGAGGTTAGTAAGATCTTTGTATAATGCACAAACATTCTACAAACAGTCCAGCATGGTTGCACATGCCTTTAATCCCAGCACTCAGAAAACTGATGTAGCAGGTTGAAGCCAGCATGGGCTACAGAGTGAGTTGCAGGGCAGCCTAGACTAGAGTGAGACACTGCCTCAAGACAAACAAAACAAACAAAAAGTATCCGTACAAGACAGAAGGACAGCTGGGCGTGGTGGCACATGCCTTTAATTCCAGCATTCGGGAGGCAAAGATAGGAGGATTGCCATGAGTTCGGGGCCACCCTTAGATTACATAGTGAATTCCAGGTCTGCCTGGGTTATTGTGAAACCCTACCTTGAAAAACCGAAAAATGAAACAAACAAATAAACAAAAAAGACAGAAGGGCAAATGCTGTCAGTGGGTCACTCATAAGAACA
Source organism: Orientallactaga sibirica (assembly GCA_036365145.1). Lineage (NCBI taxonomy): Eukaryota > Metazoa > Chordata > Mammalia > Rodentia > Dipodidae > Orientallactaga > Orientallactaga sibirica. The sequence continues at coordinate 14,073,118 of JAEOAD010000035.1, read as the reverse complement.
GCAGTAGTTAAGAGTCATTTCATTAGTTTTCCCAATATAACAATTTCTAGTAGTTATGTATGAAAATCCACAATACTATGAATCCAGTTATCACTCCAATATTTTCGTCTATGAAAAGTCAAATATGATTTATAAAACTGTACATACTCTGAATGACTAGTCATTCAATTATTCTATTTTCATAAAAGAAGCAAAATAGGCAGAATTAAGAAATAAAAAGTACAGCCACGATAAAAACTGATTGAATTTACTTTAGTTAGAACTCTTGTGCTTACAAAGTATAAAATTTAATTTCCATATATCTTGGGCCTTAAAATACCATTAAAGAAGAGCAAAATAAATGATTCCGTTCAATATCTGGTAAAAACAGTACTGTAATTTAAAAAATATTTAAATGTTCCTTTGTAAAACAGTATTGGTGTTATCTTTCCTACAAAAAAGACTGACACCTACCTCTGGTGCCAGATATTCTGGTGTGCCACAGAATGTCTTCATGGTAGCTGCATCTGTGATCCCTTCCTTGCAAAGACCAAAGTCTGTAATTTTTATATGGCCATCTTTATCCAGCATCAAATTCTCCAACTGTGTGAGAAAAAAATGACATAAATTGTACTACAGACTTCAACAACATAGAAATACTGTTTGGAAAAGTTACTGAATGTGGAGTAATGTAGCTAACAGAACGTTCAGTCCTTACAGATACATGTGTAAAAAGAAAGGCATTTTATCAAATATTTCATGATGATAAAATTACTGACTTGCGAATCAATGGAAAAAGAGGTACCGTTTTATAACTCATTAATATAAAAGTTCTCAGGAGCAAATCCTAATTAATGTCTTTAAGCAGACATTAATCCTCTTTTGTTAAATCAATATAATGTGGTTTAAACAATCCCAAAGAAATGTGCATCTTCTAGACACATGAAGATGGTTTTCAACAAATTCTCTTGAAAAATCTATCATTATTACATTCACTTACAGAAACTTTTTTGGCAGTAGATTTACCTTATCTTATAAAGAAAAGTAATAACCCTCTGGCAGTTCTTTGTAACTAATACTAACCCTTTTAAATATAAGAAGAAAAAGAGTATCAAAGTCAAATATTCAACCCGTGGTAATAATGTATAGCACACATGTTATAACGTTGGAGTGTCCTTGAACCCACTGACTAAGAAACACCAAAGAGAATCCTGCAGATTTAACCAATGTCAAGATCATCTCCCTGAAGAGAAAATCATGAGCTACTCAGGAGGGCAGAAGTTTGTGCAAAGCCAACACAATTAAAAATAAAAATGGAGGGCTAGGGGATGTGCAGTGAATAAAGCACTTTCCACGTAAGTTTTTGTACTTGAATTCTGATCCCCAGTACCCACATAGAACTAGACATGTTAGTGTGAGCATCTGTAATTCCAGTTTACCTAAAGCAAGATGAGAAGCAGAGACCAGAATATCTCCTAGAAGCTCATGGGCCAGCTAGCCTGGCAAACACAGTGGCAATTAACAAAGAGACTGCCTCAAACAATGTGAAAGGCAGAGACTATCTGAAGCTGTTCTCTAATGTCTACTTGTCCATTCCTACACTCACCTACATCATACACAAACACACAACAAAACAAACCTAATGTAACTTGACCCTCACAATTCAAACTCAAGCTATGATTATTGTCACACAAAGTATGTATAAATTCTCAGCTGACATAATACAGCCTTTTACAGAAGAATACACTCAAATGTGAAAACATACATTAACAAGATGAACAAGAATTAACTTTCATTTAAGGAGAAGATACTTAATCTATTCTTTTTTTCTTTCTTTCTTTCTTTCTTTCTTTTTTTTTTTTCCTTTTTCAAGGTAGGGTTGCACTCTAGCCAAGAGTGACCTGGAATTCACTATGTTGTCTCAGGGTGGCCTTGAACTCACGGCAATCCTCCTACCTCAGCCTCCAGAGTGCTGGGATTAAAGGCATGCGCCACCATGCCAGGCCTTAATCTATTCTTTAATGTAATGACATTTCAAAGTGCTTATCTAAACTCTGACATAACATCAAATTCAAAGCATAACCCCATATAAGAACAGATACCAATCATATGAAATATAATGACACCATACTCTTCAATATTGTCACGTCTCATACAGCTGACAGTAAAAGTCAGCAAGTTAACTAATATGCAATCTCATTAAAAAACGAATAATTTTCTCACATAAAATACATTGATATTCAAATAAAATACATGTATAAAACCATTAGTAGAGTGATTTATGAACCTGGTGGGTCCACAAAATCACATAAACATGGTCTAAACAAAACAAAAACTGTCTGGAAATCACTGCCTCAGCACACTTAGCACTAACATACTTTGGGTATCTAGTACCTTTATAGGATTCTTTCTAATATATAAATAGGGAAGAAAATACTGACAAATGACTTTTTTTTATTGAAATTTCATGGCTTTATTTCCTTCTCTTCATAAGCCATAAAATGCAAAATGCACATGGCCACTATTCAAGCACTCTATTATTAACATTATACCTGTTTATCTCCATAGTTATTCATTATTTATTACACCTGTTTTATCTCCAAAGTTAGTTTCTAGATTGAGAATATACTTCTGGTTAATGGATGCACTCACTCACAAAAGCAGGGATCAAGTCAAATAAGAGGTTATGAGAAAAGATGATATATTGAAAATCTGGGAAATACCATTTATAGGAGTTAAGAGGGTTATCATCTCAAAATGCTTTCAGAGCTGTAGGTATAGCTCAACTGTAGAGAACTTGCCTGGCATATTACAAACCATGGGTTTTATCCTCTGTACCACAAAAAAACTAAAATCTACACAAAGTTCATGCTTGAAGTGTTAGACATAACACCTCATACAATTTCTATACCAAAATAAGTCAACAGTCTTTGTCCAGTTCATATGGTAATCATTATTTGACACAGATCTTAATTCCTGTCATATGAAGCAATGGCAGACTTTAAAAGCTTTTGAAATCATTGCTTCCAAATATTTTACATCACGTAGTATTATAAAAAATGAAATGTGTAGGGCATACCAGGATTGGTAGAAATGCTGCCTAAGGAAAAGATACATGGAACTTGGGTTTAGGCACCAAGTCTGTCTCAGGCCTACAAAGGCTGTATGGAATCCCTGCTTTGTACACGTAGATCTAGATTTATGGGCATCCAAATGTCAAAATATCATAGGATGACCTGAATGATCATGGGATTAGATGTGCTAAAATGTGGAAAAGAAAACATTGTGTTATAATACACAATAGTAAAAGAAAATCCTACTTACAAATTGTCAAGCTATTTAAGAAATTGCTACAAAAAAGTAACATAACCCAGTAAGTATAATTTAATTTGAGAGATAGAAACTGTTCTTAGCAGAAATGGCTTAACTTAAAGAAAGGAATGCAGTGTTATAGTCTAGTCACAAGTGGGAGCTTCAAAAAGTATCTTCAGATTTAGCATGTAAACCACACACTCTTTATTCATTCACCATGTGTTTCAGAAGAATGTCAGGGAACTGAAGCAGACTAGAAGGACTGTGGTAACAAGACATTAACCATCCTTTAGTGCTACCATGCGGTGGTTTCTTAGGTTAGTAATATAAATAGCTAAATACTTTCTGATTAGGTAGAAAACAGATTAGATATTCTAGAAATAGAATATCCTAATAACTTATATATATTTTTACCCTTCATAAACTCTTTTTTTAAATATTTTATTTTTATTTATTTATTTGAAAGAGAGAAAGAAGAGACAGTGAGAGAGAGAATGGGCATGCCAGGGCCTCCAGCCACTGCAAAGAAGCTCCACATGCGTGCACCCCTTTGTGCATCTGGCTAACATGGATCCTAGGGAGTCAAACCTGGGTCCTTTGGCTTTGTAGGCAAACGCCTTAACTGCTAAACCATCCCTCCAGCCCCTTTCATAAACTCTTTTATAAGCATTATTACATTCCCCTGTGAAAAGGTCACACTCTAGCCCTGTCTACATTGGGCTGGCCACAGTTACTGTAAATAAAGGTTATACTTGCAAAAATGACAACTAAGCAAGAAAGAAAATTTAAATATATAATTTGTATGACTGCAGAGATTTTGGAAGGGAACTCTTCAAATTTTTATGCTGCCATGAAAGAACAGCTTTTACTAAATAATCATAAAAAATTAGTTAGAAAGCTCCTTAATAAACCAATAACTTCATGTAATATATTAATAAATTAAGCACACTTACTTTCTCTAGAGCAATAAAAGTTTAAATAGTTATGTGTAGCTATGAAAATCAACCTCAACAGACTACAAGGGGAGGAACACCATAACCAAACGATAGCAGGCACAAAAATATTAAAAGCCCAAGAAAGCACCAAACCCCATAAAGCTACCTAAAATGTAGGGATTAAATCAAACCTTACACACGGTTATAACATTAAATATTAATGGTGTTAACTCACCCATAAAGATATATGTTAACAGGGTGGATCAGAAAAAAAGACCCTTCCATCTGCTGTTATCACTAAGGATAGACACCTACACAGGGTGAAAGGATAGAAAATAATTTTCTAAGCAAATGGAAATAAGAAACAAGTGGTGTTGTTACATTAATATCTGACAAAATAAACTTCAAACCAGAAGTAATCAAAAAGGACAAAGACGGATACTTTTTATTCATCAAGGGAATGATCCAATAAGAGGAAATCACAATCATAAATCTATAAGCACCAAACACTAGTGAGCTACAGTTTATAAAGCAAAACCTACTAGATAACAAACCAGAAATAAATTCCAATACCATCATAGTAGGGGACTTCGATACCTCACTATCGTCAATAGACAGATCATGCAAGCAGAAAATCAAAAAGGAAATAATAGATTTTGACAACACCATAGGTCAATTAGACCTACTAGACACCTTAGAACATTCCACCCTAATTCTACAGAATACACATTCTTCTTAGCAGTCCATGGAACCTTTTCAAAAATAGATCAGATACTAGGCATAAAGCATGTCTCCATAAATTCAGGAAAAGTGATGTTATTTCTTGCATCATATTGGGCCACAATGCATTAAGACTGGAAATTAACAACAAGAGAAACAGCATAAATTACACCAGCTCCTGGAGAGTGAACAATGCACTATTAAACAATGAATAGGTCATGGAAGAAATAAAAAAGGAAATTGTAAAATTTCTAGAACTAAGTGATAATGAAAACACAACATACCAAAATTAATGGGACACAATGAAGTCCTGAGGTAAAAATTAATAGCACTAAAAACCTTCATAACAAAGACAGAGAGGTCTCAAATTAATAACTTGACCATGCACCTAAGGGTGTGGAAAAAACAAGAATAATCCAACCCTAAGAGTTCCAGACCAAAAAAAAAAAATTTAAGATCAGGGCTGAAGAGATGGCTTAGCAGTTAAGGCATATGCCTACAAAACCTAAGGGCCCCAGTTTGATTCTGCAGGTCCCACGTAACCAGATGCACATGGTGGCATTCTTTTGCAGTGCCTAGAGGCCCTGGCGTGCCCATTCTCGCTCACTCTTGCCCTCTCTCTGTCTCTACTAAATTAATTAATTAATTAATTAAATAAAAATAAAAAATAAAGTAATACCAGAGCTAAATTAATGAATTAGAAACTAAGAAAATTAAGAAAATTGAAACAAAGAGATGGTTCTTTGAAAAAAATAAATAATATTGATAAACCCTTGGCCAATTTGATCAAACTAAAAAAAGAGAAGTCTCAAATTAACAAAATAAGGAATGAAAAGGGAGAGGTCACAATAGACACCAAGGAAATTGGAAGAATCATCAGACATATTTCAAAAACCTCTACTCCACAAAATTGGATAACCCAGAAGAAATTAAATAATTCCTGGACATATACCATTTAACATAACTAAATTCAGGACAGATAAATCTCCTAAACAAGCCTATTATATCCATCGAGATTGAAAATGTAATCAAAACCTCCCCAAAAGGAAAAGTCCAGGACCTGGTGGATTCTCAGCCAAATTCTTCTACCAAGCCTTCATTGAAGAACTGAAACAACTTTTTCTCAAGCTTTTTCACATCATCAGAGAACAGGGAATGTCCCCCAACTCCTTCTGTGAAGGTAGCATCACTTAAATGCCAAAAACCACAGACATACAACAAGAAAAGAGAACTATAGACATATATCCCCCAAATCATTGCAAATTCAACAACACATCAAAACTATTATCCACCTCAATCAAACAGGCTTCATCTCAGGAATAGTTAAACGTATGGAAATCTATTAACATAATACACCACATGAATAATCTCTATCACAAGAACCGCATAATCATTTCAATAGATGCAGAGAAGGACTTCAACAAAATACACACCACTTCATGATCAAAACACTGGAGAGATTTGGATGGATTATATCTCAACATAATAAAAGCTAAATACAAAGCATCTAAAGCCCAAATAATACGTAATGGAGAAAGACTCAAGGAGTTCCATTAAGATGGAGAACAAGACAGGGGTGCCGACTTTCACCACTGCTCTTCAACATAATATTAAAAGACGTAGTCCAAGCAATAAGACAGGAGAAAAATATAAAAGGAATACAAATTGGAAAGGAAGAAATCAAACTAGCCCTATTTGCAGGTGACATAATCCTGCACATAAGTAACCCAAAAGACTCTACCAAAGAACTTCTGAAGGTGATAAATTCCTTCAACAAAGTGGAAGAATACAAAATCAACATACAAAAATCAGTAGCATTCCTATATGTAAAAGACAAATACAAAGAAAAAGAAGTCAGCGAGGCTGCTGTCCTGTTTTCAATTGCCACAAAAAAAATCAAATACCTTGTAATAACACTAACCAAGACAGTGGAAGACCTATATAATGAAAACATAAAAACATGAAAGAAAGAAATCAAGGAGGACATGAGAAAGTGAAAGGACCTTCCATGGTACTGGATAGGTAGAATTAATATTGTGAAAATGGCAATTATGCCAAAAACAATATATAGATTCAATGCAACACCAATAAAAATCCCAGCATCATTCTTTACAAAGATAGGAAAAATAATCTCAAAACTCATATGGACTGGAAGAAAGCCCCAAATATCCAAAAATATCTTCAGCAAAAGACCCCCCCCCCAGAGGTATCAATATACCCTATGTAAAGCTATACTACAAAGCCACAGTAACAAAAGCAGCATGGTACTGGCATAAAAACAGACATACAGACCAATTGAACAGAACCGAAGATCCAGCCCTTAGTTCAAGTAACTATAATTACTCCAAAAAGGATGGCAATCATTAAAGAAAATCAAAATGACAATAAATGTTGGGGAGGGTGTGGAGAAAGAGAAGCCCTCATTCACTGCTGGTGGGAATGCAAACTTGTACAACCACTATGGAAATCAATATGGAGACTCCTGAAAAAGATGAAAATAGAACTACCAACTGACCCCGCCATTCCTCCATTATGCATCTACCCAAAAGGCTTCACTCCTCACTGCAGAGATATTTCTCAACCATGTTTATAGCTGCTCAATTCACAATAGCTAAGAACTGGAATCAAAACAGCTGCCCATCATTTGACAAATGGATACTGAAGATGTGATACATATACACAATGGAATTCTAGAATCTAGAGAAATCCCCCCACGTCCCCCCACCACACACAATGAATGACAACTCATAACCCAAAACTCCATGGTGAATACCAGAAATCCCACTAAGGAGGACCCTCAATGGAGTGGGGATAGTACGAAGGGAAATGATGGTACCAGCATAGAAGGTATCCATACAAAGTTTCTACTTAATACAGAAAAAAGAAAAAAATCTGCATCAAATTTTAAGCCAACAGTATTAATGAATTTCATTTTCCCTACGTACTGGGAATTGAACCCATGCGAGGAAAATATATTACTATGAGCTACATTTCTAGCTTTTTTGTAAGCAAGGCCTTAAACCACTGAGCCATCTCCCCAGACCCAGCCCTTCTGTATTTTTATTCTGAGACAGGGACACTAAGATGCACAAGGTAACCTCAAACTTGTATTCTTCTGCTTCAGTCTACAAAGTAGCTGGGATTGCAGGCATGCAGCACTGCATCTAGCCTGGGTGATTTATCCCACTCTCTACCTTAATACTGAGTGCCTGGGTGCTAGGAATGGAACCCAGACCCGAACACAGGCTCTCTACCATGTGCTCTCTACCACTGAGATATAACCTAACTATAGATTTACTTTTTAAGGAAGATTTTAAGATTTAAAACTAAATGTATTTCTAACAGTGTCATGAGAAGTATTATTAGCTTGCCTGATCTACTCCAGGTATTAATAGTCCACAGCAGGTGGGTCAAATCTAGACCACTACCTGCTTTTATAAATACAGTTTAGCTGGAACACAGAAAGCCATACTCATTTACCTAATGTTTAGAGTTGCTTTTCTTCTTGAATGGCAGAGTTGAATAGTTCTAATAAAGACTTTATAGGCAGGAAAGACTAAAAGTATTTACTGCCTGGCTTATTCTATGGCTCCCATCATAAAAGAACATAGAGCAGATCAATCAATCTCTTATTACCAATGAAATAAATAGTATGTTTTGGTAAATGTAAAAACAAAGCGAGTTAATGAGACTATAGTAAAATGCTTCATTGGAACTGTAGAGATAACTTAGCAGTTAAGGAAATAGCTTATAAAGCCTAAGGACCCAGGATCAATTCCCCACTACCCACATAAAGCCAGATGCAAAAGGTGGTGCATGCATCTGGAGTTCATTTGCAGTGGCTGGAGGCCCTGGCATGCCCATTCTGTTTTATTCTTCCTCTCTTTCTCTTTCTCTCTCTTTCTCCCTCCCTTTTTCTCTCCCTCCCTTTCTGCCTCTCAAATAAATAAATTAAATTAAATGATATAAAAAATGCAAGCTGGGCATGGTGGCACATGCCTTTAATCCTAGCAATTGGAAGTCAGAGGTAGAATTGCCATGAGTTCAAGGCCACCCTGAGACTACATAGTGAACTCCAGGTCAGCCTGGGCTAGAATGAGACCCTACCTCGAAAAACCAAAAACAAAAAAATCTTCAGGAATTTAAACCTACCAAAAAATTTATGCTACAATCAAGATGAGTGATCTTATTACTGAGATTCTTCACAAATATTATATTATTTTTGAATATAATAATGAAACTTGTTTCAAAATGTCACTTGCAAAGTTATTAGTCTTTGACTAATATGTTTAAAAATTTCTCAAATTATTACATGTATATAGAATAAAAGAAACTACTAGTGATAGAACAGAGCAGACAAGAGAAATTTTACAGACCAAAAACTCAAACCCCATAAAGGGACCACATATGCATTCACAAAGAAATTTCTATCAACTACATCAAACTACATTCCCAAGAAAAACACTTTTCTTCAAAGCTGAATAAGCTTTTTCTCAAAACTATGTAACTTTGTAATTACTCTGTTTGTCCCTAATGTCTCTGAAAAAAACAAATTTTGATTACTTTTTTTTTTTTTTTTTTTTTACCTTGAGATCACGGTACACAATCTTTCCAGAATGTAGATAGTCCAAGGCAGAGACAATTTCTGCACCATAGAAACGTGTGCGGTCCTCAGAGAACACCCGCTCTCTCGACAAATGGAAAAACAGCTGCAGGGTAAACAGCAGGGACAGGATTGTAATAATTACTGATTTAGTGGTGGAAATTAACACAAACATAAAACACCTCTCATCACCATATTGTGATGATAGATGGTGTACTCTCAGTGGACACTGAGCACTCTAAGACAGCAGCTGGCTTATCTTTTCCAGGTTTCCAAAGGGAAACTGCGAGCTGTTAAATCAGCTCTTTAATCAATATACCAATCTTGTTTAAGGCATTCAGTTTGCTACCCATTTAACCTTCAGTTAGCAGAGGGAAAAAGTTGCATCATTAGATTGCATTTCCCTCTAACTATACACAGGCTACTTCTTAGGAGGACTAAATACTGACATTATTAAAATATATGAACACAAGCATAGATGTAACCCTTTTATTTAATTATTTAAGTTACATTTGACTTCAAAGAAAAAAACACTGGTTAACTGAAACTGACTTATGTGAACTAGTTACAGCCTACAATTATTGATTCATCATACTTCTAGAAATCCTTTTTTTTTTTTTTTTTTTTTTGAGGTAGGGTCTCACTTTAGCCCATGCTAACCTGGAATTCAGTATGTAATCTCAGGCTAGCCTCAAAATCACAGTGATCCTCCTACCTCTGCTTGTGCTAACATGCCTGGCTACTAGAAATACTTTAAATGTCTGAAAATTAACATTTTTGGTGGTAAGACGCTTTAAGGTTCTAAAGGTGAAGCTTCCATTATTCATGATATGGCTCTCAATACATATTCCTTTCATTTTCAATGCTACCTCTGATGTCACTCTTTCCACACATGACCACTCAATACCGTAAGTCCATTTATTTCCTAGTTAACAATTTAAAAGTATGCCAATCATCACCAAATATTTACTAGCACTTACTGTGACCAAACATTTCATTATGAAACTAGAAATCTCATAGCTGTGTTTCTAACATTCAAAGTTCATCTCTCAAATGGGACACAGCTCAGTGGCAGAGAGCTTGCCTATCATGTGCAAGGTACTGGGTTCCATCCCTACTACCACCACAATCCAAACAAACAAACAAACAAACAAAACCCCAACAGCAAATAAAAAAAAAATCCTTTGGGGCTGGAGAGATAACTTAGCAGTTAAGGTGTCTGCCTGCGAAGCCTAAGAATGCCTGTTCAAATCTCCAGGTCCCACATTTAGCCAGATGCAAAAGTGACACAAACGTGCAATGTCACACATGTGCACAAGGGCACACACATGCATCTGGAGTTCGTTGACAGCGGCTGAGAGGCCCTGGTGCGCCCATTCTCTCTGTCTCTCTCTCTCAATTAAAAAAAAATCATCTTTCAAGTTCAATAACAAATATCAATAAGTAGGTCTTAGCAACTATAAACTAGTGAACTAATAACCTTTGCTACTAAAATGTATTAAAAAGTCTGCCAGGAATAACAACAGATTGCTTACAGTCCTCAGTACACTGCTTAGTGTCATGGTAGGCACCTAATGTATGTCCATGTTAAAGAATTATTAGCCAGTAAGTGCCCTAGACTTTAAGATCAGAAATCATACTTCCACGTGGATCACTAACTCTTTTAAAATAAAACTGTTTAAAATTGAGGTTAGCCAAGATTTATTCCACGCAAGTATTAATTTCAAATAACACAGAACATGTTTCCTACAAATTCCTTCTCCATTTCCCCACTACAACCTCCATTTAAATTACTATCTTAAGATAAACTTAATGCATGCCCTACTGTCCCAGAGAAGAGAGCAAAGAGAGAATTCATAAAAAAGAGAGGTTCAAGCATTAATTATATTAAATGAAACGATTTGGCAGATGGCCTCTAAACTGTAATACCCCCTACTGGATTGCCATGATTTATTAAATCTAATACACAGAGACTACATTGGCATTTTATTTTAATACCAAGAAAGAAACAGTGTTATCAATTAAAGCTGGTACACTGTATATTCTAAAAGGTGTTCTGTTTGCCAAAGTGATAAGTGTGTCTTACAAATGATCAAATACAGTATGGAAAAAAAAAATCAAGCCAATTTATACAATTAGTGACATTCTTTAAAAATTCAATCATTTTACATAGGGTGATATGTATTATTAATGCATTACCACTGAAACAAGGACAGAGAATACAAAGAAGCATAGATCATTAATAAAACCAGTATAAAAATTTCTAGAATTAAGTAATTTCTGCTATCCTTTATATAAAAGAGCAACTTTGATGAAGGAAGCCCCGTAAGTGTTCATTGTTAAGGTAGTCTTCTCATGAGAACACTGTGATTAAGTTTATACATTTTCTTAAGTAAGTGAATACTAATTTTACCACTACCTATCTACTTAAAAAAGAGATATAGATACTTCTAAATTAATTTAATATATTCAGTATTCTAGATCTTTAGTTGGACGATAAATCTTCAATTTGTCTGACAGCCAATTTCTAATAAAATACCAGTTAAAATTTATAACTATGGAAGAAAAAAAAAATCAATGTATTTCAAAACCCTCTGCCATCTGATGTCTACTCTTGTTTGTTACTGCATATAATTTTTTCTTCTTGTCAAGATAACCAATAACCTTGTAATTGCCAAATTCAATGATCTATTTACAGTCAATGCCCTTTGCTGTTCTTCTGGAGCTCAGGGCCTCACCTACTCCCCATTTCTCTCTTAAAGCACATTTTTTATTTGTTTTGGTTAATGCAATTTTACTGATTTATATCCTAACTGTCTGGATCATCATCCTTGGTCTGCACACTAGTATTCAATCAAGATTTCAATTCAAGAGCATGAGTTCCTTTAAGGTTGTTCATGGGACAATAGGAAGAGAAAAAGAGGGGGTATAATAATGATTAAGATATAATCTCATGATGGGCTAAGACATTAATGAACGAAAAGATTCACAGTGTAACATATTATTAAAAAATACTTTCAGGAAAACTTTTGCCTGAAGAAGCTCATGAGATGAGCCCTATGATTACTGTTACATTTTATACTAGCAACTTTATACTGTGAAGGATTACCTAGATTGTAGTAAATGAGGAGGGAAGATCTACCTTAACCGTGGATGGCACCATTTTACAGTCTTGCTGGAGTCCTGGACTATATAAAGAGAACTGGCTAAGCACATTCATTGCTCTCTGCTTCCTCACTGTGGATCCATTATGACCAGCTGTGCTTCAAGCTCCTGCTGCAATGTCTTCCCCACAAGGATGGACTGTACACTGGAAATGTAAGCTGAAATAAACCCTTCCTTCACTCAACTAATTTTGTCAGGGATTTTGTCCCGACAACAAGATGATGAATAATTCAATTACCCTCCATTTGTCTAGGGTTCTTTCTAAAACATTTTATCCAAGCATTACTAAGAAGTTTCACTGTTGAAAAGAAAAATACCTAATCCAGAAAAGGGCCAAGTAACATAATCATTAGAACCACACAGAAGCAAGGACATTTCTGTCATTTGCAGGCAAAAAGGGAAAAAGCTTCTAAGCAATAGGACGCTAGAACATCTGTACAGTAACAGTGCTATGGCAAAGGCTATAAATCCAGTCTAAGCTTAACATCAAACCTTAGCTGGGTGTGGTGGCACACGCCTTTAATTCCAGCATTCTGGAGGCAGAGGTAGGTGGATTGCTGTGAATTCGAGGTCATCCTGAGACTACTAGTGAATTCCAGGTTAGCCTGGGCTACAGAGAAAGACCCTACCTTGAAAAAACAAACACACACACACACACACACACACACACACACAAAAAACCTTGATGATCACAATGTTTACACATGAGAAGGCATAAACATATCTTTTAATTCTAAAAATTCTAGTATACAACAATAAAAAATTGTATATCTGGCATTCAGCTAAAAAACTCAAAAGTTCAACATTCACAGAGATACCTGAACATTAAGGTTTAGTTAAACACTATCAATAATAGCCAACCTAAGTGCCCAACAACAGAGGAATGGATAAAAAAGATGTCATATCCAAACACAGTGGAATATTTTTAGTCATAGAGAAAAAAGAACTTATAACACTGGCAGGAAAATGGATACAACCAAAGATAATCACATTAATTAAGTCAGTCTCAGAAAAACAAATATATTTTCTCTTCTTTGTGGTTCCTAGATATAATTGAATATATAAAAATCAAGAGTACATATGTGACATGAAAGTTGTAGTACTACTGTCTAGGAGAACAAAAGGACCAGTAGGACAAGGAAGTAGGGAGGGGATATGAAAAGAAAATACTCAACTCAAAAATAATTTTTTTAAACAGACAAAAAAAGATCTAGGGAAATATAGCTTTTAACTAAGATGGACAATTAGTGGATGGAAGCAGACTCACAAAATCAGATGACAAAATTAAAAGAGGATCACGATGAAATAGCTACATAAAATTCAGTTTAAACTTAAAAGCACAGGAGAAAACACAACACCTCCTTCAATATATAAAAGCATGTCTGAGATGAAAATATACTAGATGGAATTAAGAGTATATTAGATATTACAGAAGAAAATACTAGTACACTTAAAAATGCCAAGTTAGGGGGAAGATCCAAAACTTAAAGACAGAAGGAAAAACAAAAAATGGGGACAGAAGGGAGGATGAGAGAACATAAACAAACAAAAATTAAAGAATAATAATCTATTTTCCTCAAATTTAATAAAAATCAATATATGGACTGGAGAGATGGCTTAGCAGTTAAGGTGCTTGCCTTACGAAGCCTAAGGACCCAGGTTCAAATCACCAGTACCCACATAAGCCAGATGCATGTGGTGACGCATGCATCTGGAGCTCTTTTGCAGTGGAAAGAGGTCTTGGCATGTCCATTCTTTCCCTCTCCCCCTCAAATAAATAAATAAAAATAAAAATATTTTTTAAAAAGAATAAAAAGAAATATTCATGAAGATCCACAAAGTTAAAAAGAAAAGCAAAAGAAATGTGCAGAAAACCATACTAAGTCATGTCATAATCAAACAACTGAAAGGAAGTGACAAAGAAGGAGAAGATAAAGCTCAAAAGGATGAAAATGCTGACGGTCTTCTTATGAGAAACCCTGTGAGACAATAGAGAGCGGTGTGGCATCTTCACAGCAATGAACACAGGCACACTAGAGTGTGTTTAATTGTTTACAGGGTCTTTCTAAATAGACCAGGCTGACCTCCAATTTGTGATCCTTCTGCCTCAGTCTTCCAAATGCTAGATTTATAGATGTGTTTCATCATGCCAAGCTGAAGGAAAAGAGAACCAAAAAAAAAAACTGCATGTAAACAATATTAAGAAGATGTTGGCAATAGTAACTATGTGAGTATAAACTGACTTTTTAATGTTTTAAATCTCATTAAAAGAAAGTAGTTTAAAATAAATGCACTGAAGCATTTACAACATAGACAAAAATAAAATGTACTGTAACAAGAGTACAATGGCATAAAGGAGGAATGAAAGTGTAGTGGCAAAAGATCTTAAGATTCAGGGAAATGGCAAACTATAACTTGAACATATAATGGGAAAAGTTGAATGAATTTGAAGTCAATTCCTATCCTGTAATCAAAACTGCAGTTCTGAGAATGCTGATGAAATTTACCACATCTTTAAAGAATAAGAACACTTTCATTCAAGCACTTCTGAAAAAAAAAGAGGGAATACTTTTTAAAATATATTTATTTGAGGAAAAGACACACACACACACACACACACACACACACACACACACACACACACACAAAAGAATGGGCACATAGGGCCTCCTGAAAATGAATCCCAGATGCATGTGCCACTTTGTGCATCTGGCTTTATGTGGGTACTAAGAAATCAAACTCAGGTTGGCATGCTTTACAAGCAAGTGCCTTTAACTGCTAAGCCATCTTCCCAGCCTGATACATACTTTTAAAAAGTATGCATCACAGCATGAACTTTTTTTCTTTCCTTTCCTTTCCTTTTTTTTTTTTTTTTTTGTTTGTTTGTTTGTTTTTCGAGGTAGGGTTTCACTCTAGCCCAGGCTGACCTGAAATTCACTATGTACTCTCAGGCTGGCCTCACAACAATCCTCCTACCTCTGCCTCCCCAGTGCTGGGATTAAAGGCGTGCACCACCACGCCCAGCTCCATGCATTATCTTAATACAAAATCAGATAAAGTCATTCCATGAAAGGACAGGTATAGGTCATCACTTCTATCATCATATAAATAAAAGTCTTAATAAAAACATGTTCAAATTAAATCCAACATAAAGAAACAACAAAATACCATGACAAAAGAGTTTTTCTCATAAATGAAAGATTAGTGTAATAACTGAAAGTCAATTAATATTAGGTATCAAATGGAGAACATAGGGAGGGAAAAGCATATGATCATCTCAGTGGAAGCAAAATATGCTACTAAGAAAAAGTGACCCCCACTGATAAGATCTCTTAGACAAGGATGGAACTTCTTTAACCAGATATAGGGCATACCTGAGAAACTTACAGCTAACTCAAACCTCTTTTCACTATACACTTAGAAAGGATAAAACTATGATGCCCTCCACTTCT
This sequence comes from Orientallactaga sibirica, assembly GCA_036365145.1. NCBI lineage: Eukaryota > Metazoa > Chordata > Mammalia > Rodentia > Dipodidae > Orientallactaga > Orientallactaga sibirica. The sequence goes on along the minus strand of JAEOAD010000035.1, from coordinate 14,056,952 downwards.
ATTCAACATGATACTAGAGCTCTAGTAAATGAGGCAGCAGGTACATATATCTAACTTGAATGTCCGCATCTATCACATGTGTCCATATATGTATAGATATATGCCATGTAAAACTATCTATTTACAAGTTCCAAAACAATCTAGCATAGATATTCCAAAAAATGTATAAAAATAGGTTTCTGTATCTAATAAATAAGCCACAGTCTATAAAGTGAATATGCAGAATTGTGTATATTTTTATACACCAGTAGCATGCAATTGTGAATGGTAAAAATACTATTATATGAAAAAAGAAAAGTGATGAGACGTACACAATGACACTCCCAAATGTTTCAGTGACACTAGAGAAAACAAAGGCCAACAGATCTAGTGCTTTCATGAGCCAGAAAGCAATAATGTTAAGATGTCTTCCAAGGGTATCAGTAGACTTTGGAATAAAAAGCTAAGTCCCAACAAACAATGTAAAAATTAACAAAATGTTACTAAATGCTATTAAAACATAGAAAGGGACCAAAACAATTCTTAAAACAAAAAATTCCAGGGCTGGAGAGATGGCTCAGCAATTAAGGTGCTTGCCTGCAGAGTCTAAAGATCCAGGTTCAATTCCCTAGTTCCCACGTAAAGCCAAATGCACAAAGTGGTGCATGCATCAGGAGTTCATTGGCAGTGGCTGGAGGCCCTGGTGTGCCCATTCTCTCTGACTGTTTCTCTTCTTCTCTTCTATCTCTCTCTGCTTGAAAATAAATAAACAAATAATTTAAAATTTTTTCCCTCTATATTATAAATATATTCTATTTTAAAATATATTCTATAATAAAAGATACTGGGATTACCAGAGTTCTACATGGGAAGAGTGAACTTCAACTCTCAACTTATAGCATACATGAAATTAACATGAAATGCATCAGAGACCATGATATGGTAGGTTTCCCCAAAAAAGTTCAAGAAGAAAAAACAGGAAAGCCAGCCACTGGGGATCCCACCTATAATCCCAGTTGAGGGAGGCTGAGGCAGGATGATCACCATGAATGTGAGGGCCAACCTGGGCTACATTGTGAGTTGCAAGTCATCCAGGACTAGGGTGAGACTGTGCCTTAGCCGCCCACCCGCAAAAAAAGGAGAAATTCTTTGTGACTGAGAATAAAAATATCTTAAAGTACTCAAAAAGAAAAAACATTAAGAGAAAAAAATGAGACATAGAAATTTAGAATTTTTGTGTATGTATGTGTTTTTGCATGCTTGTGTGGGTACATAGATGTGGTGTACATGCAAATGCACATGTGCAGGCAAAGAACAGCCTTAGATGCCATTCCTTAAGTATAGTCCCTCTTTCTTAGGACAGGGTATCTCACTACCCTGGAGCTTGTCAGGTAGACTACACCAGCTGGCAATGAATACTAAGGACCTGCTTACTGTCTCAAACCTATCAAAATCTTGAAATCACACCTGGCTTTTGTGCACAGGCTCTGAGGGTCTAACTCAGGTCCTCACGATTTGCAAGGTGAGCACTACACCGAATGAGCCATTTTCTGGGCCCCAAAATTCAGAATTCTTCTTACACAATAACATTAAGAAGATGTAAAATGAAACAAGCTACCATATGGGAGAAACCAATCAGAATACAAATATTTAGCAAAACATTTATAATAAAAAAATACAAAGAACAATTATGTCAGTAAGAAGACAAACTATATAAGTAATAAATAAGCAAACTCCTTGAACAGACAAGTCTCCAATCATACATGTACTAAATTCCTACTTTTATTTTCTTGAATGTTCATTCTTGGATAAGCAACTTTTATTTGTATTTTTTAAGAGAGAGAATGAATTGACACACCAGGGCCTCTAGCCACTGCAATGGCATTCCAGACAGGTGTGCCAGTTTGTATGCATGTGCGACCTTGAGCACTTTAGTCACCTTGTTAAGCAACCTTTTTGATTAACATTAAAAACTGTTCCTTAGCCCCATGTAAAGGAATCATGAAATCAGTCACCTAGTCATTCCTTACTGTAATGGGAAATTCATCTGAGATTCTAGACTTGAAAACATCTTTTACACTGAGACTAGACAAGTCCTCTTTTCTGAGTTTAAAGCAGTCAGATCTTATGACATCAATTTTGAAACATTAGTAAATTATATCAAAAATGCCATAAAAACAAACCTTTGACTTTATTTTTCCTTGAACTTTAGATGCTAATTTGAATGTTTTAATGTAGTTTTCTTGGCTTGGAAATTTTTGAAAAATACTTGGATGAAAGTAGTAGAATTCTGATATAAACTACATAAAATTTAGTAATTCAGATTCCTGACAATAGGATATTTATGTACCTATAAATTTAATCAAACATTTAAAATCATTATGAATATGAAGTATTTTTAATTTAAAATCACCCAAATAACACCTTCACAAATTAGTAAGTAGAACTCAAATGCTGACTGCCGGCACTTCTGTCTTATGTGAATTTAAAATGAGAAAATTTTGGTTCACAGAACAGAAAATGCCAGCCAAATAATGAGACATCTGAATAAGTATGAGAAGATTTCAAAATGACATGAAACTGAAAGTCATATGCAAAAACTGAAATGAATTTTACCAAATAAATTAATACAAGATATGGAAAGAGCTAAGAATAGGCAAGAATAGTAAATAGTGTAAGGAATGTAAAAGATTAACACTTGATCAGGTGAAGAACATGTCAACATTAACTATTTACTTTTCTACCCAATGAATCTCTAACGTCCAGGAAATTTCAGCTTTGTGAGAGACCATGGAAGACCAATGCACAGCCTTTAAAAGTATATAGCTGGGGGCTGGAGAGATGGCTTAGTAGTTAAGGTGTTTGCCTGAGAAGCCTAAGGATCCTGGTTCAATTCTCCAGGCCCCACATAAGCCAGATGCACAAGGGGGCACATGCCTCTGGTGTTCATTTGCAGTGGCTAGTGGCCCTGGCATTCTCATTCTTGCTCTTTCCCTCTCTCTGTCTCAATAAATAAATAAATAAATAAATAAATAAATAAATAAATAAATAAATAAATAAATAAATATTACATATATATATAGCTGAAGACAACTTGGGGGAGGGGGGAGGGTCCCACATGGAGACTTCTTAAACCAAATTTAACACTACCTTACTTTTCAGTTTACTCCCTGGGATATTTTTCTACATCTCAGGTAAATTGTGTAATATCTAAGTTATTAAAAGGGTGGCCTGCACCAAGGCTCAGGAAATTTGGGGGAAGAGGGGCAGAAAGGTTATAAGAGTCACAGGGTGGGAGGGAATATCCACAGGCATTACCCCCCACCTCAATGACTGACTGCTGCTCTCACAACTCATAATCAACAACCCTATGGTAAATACCAGCAATCCCACTGAGGAGAGCCCTCAGTTGAGTGGGGGCAGGGAAGAGGGAAATGATGGTACCAACAAATGATGTGTCCATACAAAGTTTCTACTTAAAAAATTTTATAAAAAATAAGTAAAATAAAAGGTGACCTGAACATATTAGCAGCAGTGTGATTGTACATGTACTTAGAGGGACATAATTAATTCTATAGATCTTGATTTACTGTCCACCACAGCTGCAATGAATTCATTTTCTTAACTTTGTTCTCCTTGGGTCCAAACAATCCTGCACATTCTGTAATTTCACCTTACTTATATAAGTCCCCCCAAAGGGGAGTACATGGTCCTGTATTTAGGAACAGACAGATGTCTAATCCAATGGACACTTGTGAGTTGTTATCTTACATGATATAATGTACACTCTTGTTCTTAACAGACTCTCCTTAATTCCTATGGCTTCTCCTGTTTGGCTCATTCTATATAGGATCTTCTTTAGGCTTCTTGTATCCCAGCAAAATGTGGTAACTATTTTTGGCCACTGATATTCAAGTTCTACTTTTCCCACCCTGGGTATTTCTTTACTACCTCAATTATAGCATCATTGATGGTACCTATTTGTATGTCTGACTGAAATGAACTTTCCTGCCTCCTTTCTATGTCTAACTAGGTACTTCAAATACAGGATGATCTTTACCAGAATGAATTTCTCTTCCCATAATTCCTATTGCTTTTTGCATATTTGGGGTATAGGTGTGTGTTGTGTAGTGTATGTGCATATGTAGGCAAAATGTTGACATGGGTGTCTTCCTCTACCACTTTATTTACTGAAGAAAAGGACTCTCAGTTGAACCCATAGCTCACCAATTTACCTAGACTGGCTAGCCAGCTTGCCCTGGAAACCCTGCCTCTACCTCTGTAGCCCTGAGATTCTAGGTGGCCACCATGCACACCAGACATTTACATAGGTGCTAAGGACCCAAAGTCAAGTCCTCACATTAGCATGACTTTATCCACTGAGTCACCTCCCTGAGCCCCAACATTTTCTATCCTTAATCTCCTCCCCTGTCAAGTGCCATGGCCATTCAGCCATGCATCTGTTACAAATGACACACTTGGCATGATTTTTCTACCTATGCTCCCTACTAGACTGGGAGAGTGAGCTCTGATTTCTATGCTGCATAATATTTACTAGAGTTCCTTGTACAAAAATCTCAGTAAGTTGTACTTTACTTGTACAATCCTGAATTTACATTTTCAGTTTTTTCAAAATAATACAATAAATGTAAATACAATTCTATTATTCCTATTTCTCAATAGTTTCTGTTTTACCTCTTTCTAATTTCTCTTCTCCCTGTATCCTAAGGTAACCTGGTCCTTATTCATTCAAATAATCAAATGTATACTTGTCAAAACCTACTAATGCAAGGTAATACACAAGGTTCTGAGGTTATCCAGTCCATTAGAAAGTTATGACACTAATAGGAATAGAAACATAAACATAAGCATAATGGTAAAGCAATGTGATAAACATTCCAAATATGTGAACATAGGAAACTGTAAAAGAAATTAAGACATTTAAGTGTGTTGCTCTTTTTGCCTGTGGTTTATCATTTTCTCTATCATCTGTCCATCTTATTTTTAAATAATTAAGTAAGTAATATCTGTATATGATATAAAATACCAAGGTTATGGAAGAATATGTAATTAAAAAATAAGCCTTCTTCCCACATTATAGCCAGCCAACCAGTTTATCTACTGAAAGGTAAACTCTAATTTCCAGTGGATAATTGCAGATATATTTAATTCATACACAAACATAAGTACATATGTACTGGTCTTAATTTCCTTTGTACTGCATGTATATATAAGGATGCATGCATGTTCATGTAGTCTTGCCTGTGTGTGCATGCATGTAGAAGCCAGAGGACAATTTCCTTCTCAGGAAAACCATCTACCTCCTTTACACAGCGTACCTCATTCACTTGAAGCTCCCTATTAGACTAGACTGGCTGGTCAGTAAGTCCCAGGGATCCTTCTATTTCTCCCTCTCCAGCTCTGGGATTATAAGCATGTCATCATGCTCTGCATTTCCACATTGGTACTGGGGATCAAATTCAGGCTTTCAACTTTATGAGGTAAACACGTTACTGGCAGCTACCTTCCCAGCTTTGGTTTTACTTTCTTTTAGCACAATGGTAGCAAGTTCCACACCTGCTCAACTTGTTAATACTGCAATGTCACAGTGACCATGTTAATTCGTGTACCATTCTGTGATCTATCTCTATGTTCGTGGGATACATACCTGGACATGAAATCGCTGAGTTCAAAAATAAATATGTTTTTAATTTTGATAGATACTAACACAGATACTCTGTGAATTTCACCTCCATCTCCGAAAGCACAATTGCAACCTTTATGGGAAGGCTCCCAAATTTGTATGCCTTTGCTCTCTCTCTAATTCCATACATATTTATTCAAAATGTTAGGAAAAGCCTTTGCAAATTCAAATTTTTAGTCTTACCCTCAAAATGTTCTTCCTAACTTATTTTCCCAGATTTCAACCAAAAAATGTTTGGCTCTTCCTTCAATGTTTACACCCACATTCAATTAATTATTATTTATCTTCTTGAGATACCCATTCTATGCCATCCAAATTCTTCACTTGTTTTGTTTTTTTCATTTTTCAGTTTTTCAAGGTAGGGTCTCACTCTAGCCCAGGCTGACTTGGAATTCACTATGTAATCTCAAGGTGGCCTCGAACTCATGGCGATCCTCCTACCTTTGCCTCCCGAATGCTGAGATTAAAGGTGTGAAATTCTTCACATTTTATTAGACACCTGACTTCATGAAATTCTTCACATTTTATTAGATACCTGACTTCCATTAATCCAAGTTTCTATGCCTGGGTTACTATGATTCTACTACTCAAGTTCTCTATGCCCTGTGCTCACCTATCAGTGCTGTACTCACATCATCCTCTCAGCTTGAAATATCAAAAAGCCTACCTTTAATGCATTGAGCACTCTCTATTATGAAATTATTTACAGCTGGGTCTTAGACATTCCAATTTATAAGATTTATATTATAAGAGAATTATAAGAAGAAGAGAATTATAAGAGAAATTATAGGTTTCTTCATAACAGGGATAATGTCTTAACACATTTAGATAAATAGGCACTGCCTCAGCATACAGTTATGTTCACCAAATAAGTGAATGAAATTTTAAAATGAAGTAATTCCTACACATAAGAAAATTTTTTTAGGAAAAATATGCTACAGTAGATATTTATATACTTGGGAAAACAAAAATATTTCTACATCTATTAGATAAGAGCCTCCATTGAAAATACAATATAATTTTACAAAGCAAATATTCCCATTAACTATTCCTATACATTTTCCCTCACACTGAATTAATTCAAAAACAGGAAGAGAAAGAATAAGGCATAAATGAAATGTACTAGAAAAATATACTAGTAAATTTCTCTTCAAGACTACAAGATCCTTTCAATCTCTTAAATACTTAAAGGGTCACCCTTGTCTACTATGCAGAAGAATCCAAAGCCCAGCCACAATGTGCCTAAGGAATACTGCTCATCTGAGTTTAAGAAGGTCAAATAACTTTTAAGAAGTTCCATAGGAAGTTTACTTGAGGAAAAATTTTGTAAAACATAATAAATCCTCTACCCATGGGTTTCAGAATTTAACAACACTGTAATTTTGAAAATCATACTATGTTAAAACATTTTTTAAAAAGATAAAAAATATGGTTATGCTTTCCAATATGTAAAAGCAGTTATTTAAAAATAAAAAACCATAACACTTCATTCAGCTCTCATCTACTCAACAATGTAAAGAGCTATACAACTGCTACCAAGCAGAGACCCACTGTAATTCATATTAGAAGTAATGTTTTTAAATAATAAAAATACTCCATGCAAATGCTGGATTTACTTCTTGACTCACCTCTCCCCCATTGACATATTCCATCACAAAACACAAACGGTCTTTTGTCTGGAAGGAATATTTCAAGGACTTGAAATGAAAAAGAACAATATTATATTATAATCCTATATTCTTAAAAGTATAATGGTACCAACAATAGTACATATTAAAAATAGTAAGCATAATGGATAAAATAAACTGTTATTGTTCTTAAAGATTATTTTTTATTCTTAAGAGGACTTCAAAGGGAATATAAAACAATTCTTTTCTGATCAGAAATGCTTATCATTGGGGAAAATTAAATAAGTTAAAGTAAATTTAGTAATTATTATGAGCACTTATTTATCTGCTTTGCCACCTATTTGAAATGGAACTGGTACTCAATGCTCTTATCTATATAATCTCAAAAAATATGGTCTACAAATTATTCTAGTAGAAGTTCCTCAGAACAGTTAGTATTATTATTTTCAAGATTTTAATGTAGTTTAATGTGACTTTTTGCATAGTAGGGATAAAACATGACCCAACCAAATTGTTAATTTCTACATGTAATAAAAGGTATCAAAATGCTGTCTTCTTAACTGTACAATAAACATGAACTAGAGTAACCTAGTCTAGTATCTAGTGGTAAATGAACATGTCCAATCCATTTTTGAAAGTCTATGCTATTTTTAATCATAATATACTTCCTTAGAATCAAGAACATAGAGAAACTTTATAAATGATCCCTCTGTTATAAAAAAATATTTAAGAACAGGGCTAAATAAATTCAGTTTCTAAGTACATGGATCCCCCTTTTTCCCCCCTCTCTCCTTCTCTTCTTTTTCTCACTTTCTCTGATGCATGCATCCCCTTTCTCTTCTTTCTCTCTTCTCTATCCCTCTTCTCCCTCTCCCCCATTACAATAAAGTATTAGATTTATGTCGAAATTTATACTTTGCCTAATTAAAAAAAAAAAAAAACTATCAGGACTTAGACTATTTTAACATAGTATTCTTTTACTTCTTGATCTATATCTATGCAAGTCGCATGTCCATGAAATATATTCATTTAAGTTTTCTATATTTTATAACTGAAGATAATAATACTGTCTGGTTATTTAACTACTTACCTGAATCTAATAAGCAAAAGAAACATGGAAATTGCATTTCTGGGTATTTTGTATGGTCTTTTGGGTATGTGTGTGTTTTTGAGGCAGGATCTCACAGTGTAGACCACACTTGCCTGGAACTCATAAGCAGCCCAAGCTGGCCTTGAATGAGAAAAAAGTCTTCCTGCTTCAGCTTCCCAAGTTCTAGGCTTATAGGTATATATCAACACACCTAGTTACATTTAATTTTTTTTTTAAATGCCACAAATTATCTATTTGCTCGTTTTTTTTTTTTTTTTTTTTTTTTTTTTTTTTTGTTTTTGCGAGGTAGGGTCTCACACTGGTCCAGGCTTATGTAGTCTCAGGGTGGCCTCGAACTCTTGGCGATCCTCCTACCTCTGCCTCCCGAGTGCTGGGATTAAAGGCATGCACCACCACGCTCGGCTCTTTTTTTTTTTTTTTTTTAGTTTAAGGGCAAAAAGATCAATGGGATAAAAGAGTTTAAAAAAGATTATAGAGATAATGGAAGGGATTATATATGCATATTAACTAGAAATTAATATATATATTTAACAATTTCAAAGAAATTTGACTTATTTAACTTATTTTGCCATAAAGAAAATGGCATATGTAAAGAAATGTTATTTCAAACACCATTTTTATAATTTCATTTCTATAATAAAACTCCTTTAAATTAAAAATGCTGTAACAGCTGTTGTCCAGACACTTACTGTTAAAAATGGATGCCTAGTATTCTTCAGCACTCTGCTTTCAGTCAGAGTGTGTGCCACTTCATCCTACAAAGAAAAAGGCAAACTATTAATGTATACTGTGAGCATTAATGATATAAAAGTGTTACCCTTTCTACAAAGCCAGAAGATACTACATATGAAGACTGACAAGAATTTTAATGTACAATGGTACACACCTGCTACTGCTCAGCTTCTCCTCTACTATCCCAGCAAAACCAGACTTAATTCAGAAGGTCAGAAGATAGAAAGTTATATAAACTAACTCATACTTAATCAAAATATAGCAATAATATGAAAATCAATAACCAAAATTATAGTAGAGAAAAGTAAATAGCATACATTTCCTCTCAAAGAAAATGAATAACTTCTTAGCTAATAGTTTAGCATGCATTAGATACCAGTTACATATTTGTAACAAAATTTTACTCAGGGAAACATAGAGAACCTAGTTCAGTGATGATCATAAGATCTCCAAGTCTCCCACGTGAAAAATTTCAGTTATTATAAAAGACCTACAGCAGCTGGAGCAATGGCTTAGTGGTTAAGATGCTTGCCTACAAAGCCTAGGGACCCAGGTTTGATTCCCCAGAAACCATGTAAGCCCGATGCACATGGTGGGCATGCATCTGGAGTTTGTTTGAGGGGCTAGAGGCCCTGCCACATTCATTTTCTACCCCACCCTTGCTCCCTCTAGGAAATAAATAACTAAAAATAAGTTATTTAAAAAAGACCTACAAGCCGGGCATGCTGGCTCACACCTTTAATCCCAATACTCAGGAGGCAGAGATAGGAGGATCACTGAGTTTGAGACCACCCTGAAACTCCATAGTGAATTCCAGGTCAGCCTGGGTAGAGTGAAACCCTACTTTGAAAAACCAAAAAAATCCAAAAAGCAAAACCCCCAGACACACACACACACACACACACACACACACACACACACACACACACACACTTTTATTTCTAAATTAAACATTTTAGAAATAAAGATTATTGAAATGCATTTTATTTTTAATATGCTTTTTTGGGGGGCGGGGTTTGAGGTAGGGTCTTACTCTAGCCCAGGCTGACCTGGAATCCATTATGTAGTCTCAGGGTGGCCTCGAACTCATGGCGATCCTCCCACCTCTGCCTCCCCAGTGTTGGGATTAAAGGCGTGTGCCACTATGCCTGGCTTTTAATACGCTTTTTAAAAACAAAGGTCTCATGGCTTCTTACTACAGGTAATTATTTTATTTATTATTCATATTCACGAGTGTGTGTGTGTGTGTGTGTGTGTGTGTGTGTGTGTGTGTGTACACATATACAGGCAGGGTCTCTTGTTGCTGCAACCAAATACTTTTCTGGCACACTGACATAATTGTTAGTGACTAAACAATTAAACTACAGGCCGGCAGGCTTTGCAAGCAAGTACCTATAACTACTGAGAACTCTCTCAAGGCCCTGGTAATAATTTTGAAGTGAGGGTATATTTTAAATAAAAATAGACTAAAGAATGTATTTTTGCCATCTTGTTTATAAATCTTATCTTGACACCCAAAGTAAACCAGGAGAGATTTTCTTTAACATATGGGGAACTAGAAAGATGTTTCATATTTCAAAAGTAGCACCATCTTAAAAAAAGAAATGGTAGATAACTGCTTTAAAAAAACAGAAGCACAGAAATGCTATTCTTTGCCTCTGGAAGATACTAAGCAAAGCAAAGCAAAATTAGATTATAAAGAAAGCCACAGAAAGTAACACATCAGGGTACTAAATTATATTTTTTAACTTTACAAAAGCATTTGACCTTAGTTATAGCTAGAAAATAAATGAGAAATAGAGTGATCAAAGAAGCTAAGATTCTAAAGCCATGAGAGTGTTACTAAGTATGTCTGAACAAAAAGTAAACTGAAATAACAATGCAGTGTTTAAAACCAGTCAAGCCATGCATAAGCATGAAACCACTAAACTTTTATTTACTTTGTTAAATGCTCAAACAATTTGAAAGTCACTGTCATACACGTCCTAAATCAACTATACCAGCATAATAACATTTTTTAAAATATTTTATTATTTATTTATTTATTTGAGAGAGAGAGAGAGATACAGAAATAGGCAGGCAGAGAGAGAGAGAGAGAATGGGTGCGCCAGGGCCTCCAGCCACTGCAAATAAACTCCAGATACATGCACCCCCTTGTGCATCCGGCCTACGTGGGTCCTGGAGAATCGAGCCTCGAACCGGGTCCTTAGGTTTCATAGGCAAGCGTTTAACCGCTAAGCCATCTCTCCAGCCCCATAATAACATTTTAATAGAAAATAAACCAGAAAGCTGGGGAGATGACCCAGTGGCTAAACACATTTTTTTTCAAAGCCTGATATCTGGAGTACCCACGTAAAGCTGGATGCACAAAGTAGCACATGCATCTGTTGCCCCCATGCTCCATGCTCGTATTCTCTCTTTCTCTGTCTCCCTCCTCCCTTCTTTCTTTCAGTCTCTCCTTCTCTCATTGTCCGTCTACCTCATAAATAGTCAAAATATTTTTTAAGAAAGAAAATAAACAAGAAGCAGTAATGACACAGAGACTTCCAAATTTCTATACCTATTAGTGCTGGTTAGCATATAGCAGATACTTAATGTTTGCTGAAATGAGCATCATAGGAATAAATTCTAATGTGTCACATATGTAGGAGCTCATTCATTGAAGCTTTCATCATTTGCTCACTCATTACTTCAACAGATATGCCAAAAAATCTAGCTACTGTTCTACAAACTGGAGATAAGGCCTTGAACACAACAGACAAAAGTCCTTGCTCTCATGGAGCATTCATTACTGATCAGTGTTCAAAAACAACAACAAAACTAAGAAGAGGTTTATCTGGCTAACAAGCACCATACAATGAAGTATATAAATAAGCATTGTGCTAGTAAACAAAACCAAATCCATTCATTAAAACATTCTTGCTGTGAAATGACTAAATGTTATTGGCAGCGCATATATAAAGTGGCTCAATACAAAAGATATCTTTGCTTATAGCTTTCACAAGCTAATGAAGAAAGTAAGTAAAGAACAAACCAAATAAATACACTAATTATCAACAGTTGAGTCTACACACTATTGTAAATGCAATAGAGTAGGAAAAGCAATACTTCGTAAGAGCTTAAGCTAGGTAATATTATGGTATGGGAGGAAGGAATGCTGGCTGCCACATTGTGATTCATGTACAAAGTTTAGTTCTCTTTCTATTAGGAGTTTTAGGGAACTATTAATAGGGCCTTAGAATAGTCTAAGAGATAAACAAGAAGGCTTATAACAATATTGGTAAGAGTAGGAAAGATGGGGTAATTCAGAGGTGTTTTTTTTGTTTGTTTGTTTGTTTGTTTGTTTGTTTGTTTGTTTGTTTGTTTTTTTCAGGTAAGGTCTCATTCTAGCCTGGGCTGACCCAGAATTCACTATGTGGTCTCAGGGTGGCCTCAAACTCATCACAATCCTCCTACCTCTGCCTCCCAAGTGCTGGGATTAAAGGCGTGTGCCACCAAGCCTGGCAGAGATATTTTTTGATATTTGAAAGTAACAACAATAATCTAAAATTATATGCCTCCACCATGAGGCTGAATCAAATGAAAAATGTCTTTATATGCAATGTTAAAGAGATTTAGATAGAGGCTGGAAAGATGGCTTGGCAGTTAAGGTGCCTACCCGCCAAGCCTAAGAACGCCAGTTCCAATCTCTAGGTCTCACATTTAGCCAGATGCAAAAAGTGATGCAAGGGCACAATGCCGCACTTGCCCACAAGGGAGCACACATGTCTGGAACTTGTTCACAGCAGCTGAGAGGCTGCTGGCATGCCCATTCTCTCTCTCCTCCCGCCCTCGACCTCTCTAGCTCTCTCTGTCTCAAAAAAAAAAAAAAAAAAAAAGAGATTTAGATAGGAAAAAAAACATTTACCTGATGTGGACTGTGGTGCTAAATAACTTGAGTCAATAAAGAGAAAGACTAAAAATCAGTGAGTAACAAGCACATTTAGAATCAGACAAGATATTCTGGTACTTTAGAAAATGTTTCTGTGAAGTATCCATTCTATTTTGGTAATGCAGGCCAATCACAGCCATTATTTTTCTAAATCATCTAGTAAATTTCAATAGAGAAGACATTTCCCCTAAATTCTGTAATCTATCTAACCACATGGAAGGAGCCAAGTAAAGTATGAAGAGAAAAACTAAAACATTTCTTTACTACAAGAGCACAACTGGAACCAATAAAACATACATATCTTTAATATATTACTTTACATTTTCTAACATTTTTATCTGGTCAGATTAGAATTTTTCTCACTAATGCAAATTTAATGGTACTATGTTTTACATACTAATTAGTTTCTTCTAGGAAGGTATGATATGTACAGCTAAAAGGTAAACACAGATGCCAATAATTTTTAATTACAGTTAAAAGCAACATTCAAAATAAGTTAAAAATTACAATGATGGGGGCTAAAGAGATGGCTCAGTAGTTAAAGGTACTTGCCTGCAAAGCCTGATGGACTGGTTTCAATTCCCCAGTACCCACGTAAAGCCAGACACACAGAATAGCATATGCATCTGGAGTTCATTTGCAGTGGCAGGAAGCCCAGGCATGCCCATACTTTCTGTATCTGCCTCTTTCCCTATCTCTCTTTCTCTGTCTCAAAATAAAAAAAAAATAAATTTTTTAAAAAACAATGATAAAACATAATGGCTAAATCAATGCAATTGCTTTTTAAAGACAACTTATTTATTAATAGTGATTATAAATGAGGATTTCTAGGAATACTTGGGTTTACAACATAGTAATATTTTCATAAGCATGCTTTTGAAAAACATATTTATTTATTTTCTTACATATTTGAGACAGACAGAAAAAGAGAGAAAGAGAGTGAGTACGGGTGCACCAAGGCCTCTTGCCACTGCAAATGAACTGCAGACACATTTGCTTTATGTGACTCCTGAGGAATTGAATCCAGGCCATCAGGCTTTGCAAGCAAGCACCTTTAACTGCTGAGCTATCTCTCCAACCTCAAAATACAGATGTTCATGCAGTCCATGGTTAAAGACTAACTAATGAATTTTAAATTTTAATTTCTTTCATAGCAAACTTTGGAGAAATGAGATTTTATTTCCCAAGGGAATAAAACAGAAGAGTTCTCCCTCTATATTACTTCCCCAATCTCCTCCAGTATATCACTCACTCGCTACTACACATGGCCTTAAATGATCCCTTCATTTGCCCCACTCATGTTTGACATGAGCTGGGTTTCTACCAAAGGTATATTCTCCTTTCATCAATTTAGGATTTATTATTTCCATTATATATGAGTAAACTGGAGTCCCCAGAATTTCAGTTACTCAAACACATGTGAAATTATCAGTAGTAATTTACATCTAAGTCCAGTCATTTCCATTTCACATAACTGCCTCCCATTGTCAAACAGCTCAGAAGCTACTTAACTAAATAACTAGATACCTACTCTTGTTCACATATTTTCTTTAGCTTGACCACAGATCTATAGTGATTGATTCAAGCAGAAGGTAACTGAAATCAGTTTATACTGTGTCTGAAAGCAATTACTTCCTTCATCCTTCCAGAGGAATAAATGAAAAGATAGAATGGGTTAGAGAGAGACACAGGAGCCAAAGGGTAGTGGGAACAATTTTTTTGTTTGAGTTAGGGTCTCACTCTAGCCCAGGCTGACCGGGAAGGAACTCCCTCAATAGTCCAGGCTGGCCTTGAACTCACAGCGATATTCCTATCTCTGCCTCTGGAGTGCTAGGATTAAAGGTGGGTGCCGCCATGCCCAGAGGGAACACTTATTTTTAATTAAAATACAGTAACGGCGAGTGATGACCACTTAGTTGTTCAATTGTCTCCATAGCCATGTGTAAGCAATCCATACCAGTTAGTTTGCTTGCTTTTTGAGGTATCGCATGTTTTAAGTTCTAAATTTTGGATCTAGCCTCACCATCATGAAAACAAGCAATGGACCAGACCTCATGTTGTAACAGCATATCTCCTCCCTCTACATGTGCGACTGTCTTCTCGCTGTTCTTTAAATTTTATTCTTTAGATTTATTTTAACCTTCTTGGAGATGAAAACATACTTGTTCTGTTATCTATAAGCACTATAACCCCCTTTTCAAGTACTATATTTGATAGTTTATTCTTTTTTTGCATGTATACTATGTGATGTAGGTGGGTGGGGTGCATGCAATTGAGTATGCCAGTGTATGCACAAATGCCACTACAATGCATGGAGGCCAGAGGAGAATGTAGGGTGTCCTTCTTCCACTGTGCATCTACGCCTTGAGAAGCAAGTCTCTCTAGGAGCAGAGGGCTGCAGTTTTCATGAACCCTAGCAATTATTCTCTGGACTCTACTCCTCTCAGACCTGAGAGTAAAGATATGTGTGGCCATGCCCATATATTTGTGGGTCCGGGGAAGAGATCTCAAGCAGTTTTGGGCCTCTTCGTTCCTCATGCTTGTGGCAAATGCTCTTATCTTGTATCAATCTCCCCAGCCCTGATACTTTATTTCTGATGTTCCTCTTGCAAAGATTACTCAAGAGGGAGAATGCCATGACCTCCTCTGACTGCCATTAAACTCTAATAAGTCAGTCCTTCCCAATGATGTACTGTTTCGCACTGTCCTTCACAGTAGGTCCTCTTTCCTTCTGCCCCTTCTTTCTCAGAGCTGGGATAAATTAATCTCTGACCTCTCACCTTATGACCACATCATAAAATGCACAAATACATGAAAACATGATTTGCACCATTATAATCTTCTTCCAATTTTAGTTGAATCTTCTGAGGTTCCTTCCACCAAGCCTTCCAGGCATAAAGGAAGACTAGAGAAGATTTTGAACAAAAGCACCAAATTTGATATATTCAAAATGTAATTTCCAATCTTCCCTCAAAACATTTATTTCTTTCACATTCATGTCTATAACAGTAAACTGCAACAGAACCCTTTCAGTTGCTAAGGCTAAACACCTTGCCAAGACCTTTGAGTCCTATTTTTCTCACATATTCTACATGTAATCTCAAGCCATTCTGTTGGCCCTTCCTCCAAATAAACCCAGAATCTGATAATATCTTACCTCCCCACTGCTACTGCCATGGTGCAAACCACTATCATCAATTATCTGGATTACTCCTAGCAAGTTCCCTACTCCTAACACAAACTCTATATTCAGCATAGCAGAAAAAGTGACAATAGTAAGATGAAAACCATACCATATTACTACACTGTTTATACATTTTTCTGTGAGTAAAAACAATATCTCTAAGTACCCAAACAATCCTACACCATTCTTGCTTTGCATCAGTCACACAAGACTACTGGCCATTTGAAGATCATGCTAAGTATATTCCTTCCTCAGAGCTTTCTAAATAACTTCTGCACCTATTTAGAAGAAACACTCTTTCTCTAAAATACTTCAGGCTTACTTCCTCACCTCTTCCAAGGCCCTCCAGGATCAGTCAATCTAAAGAAGCAAGGTCACAAGAAGACTACCATTATTATCTCTTATCCCTATTCATTGAGTTTCTTGCTTGAGGAAGGCGAAGTAGCCTTTTTTTGAGACAGACCGTGTCAATCTGCAGCTCAAGCTGGCCCTGAACTCTCTATGATCCTCCTGCTTCAGCCTGCCAAGTGCTGGGATCACAGGTGCAAGCCACCATGCCCAGCTTCACTAAGTTTCTTAATTACTTTTTTACTTACTCAATATTTTTGTTTGTTTGTTTATTCAAGGTAGGGTCTCACTCTCTAGCTCAGGCTGACCTGAAATTCATTATGTAGTCTCAGGGTGGTCTTGAACTCTCAGCGATCCATGTACCTCTGCGTCCTGAGTACTAGAGGTACAGTTACTGTTTAGATTAGCCAATCATGTAGTTGTGTGGGTGACAGCCTCTCCCCCTTGCTCAAACCTCAATAAAAAGCCCGCTTTTCTGTTTCTCGGGGCTCTTGTACAGATCCACTGTGTTGGTGAAGGCAAGAGACCAAAGCTTAAGCCCAAATAAACCTCTTTGCGTTTGCATATGTGTTTGGCCATCCTTGGTGATCACTGGGGGTGCTGTGAACTGGGCATTACATTATGTGATGATGTAAGCCAGCTTTCTGCCATGTTTTCCCAACCATAATAAAACTTCCACTCAAAATACATTAATCAGGGTTCTTTAAAGTAACAAAACTGATAGAATGAATATGTGCTATAAAGGGGATTCACTGGAGTAACTTACAGGGTACAAGCTGGGCAGTTCAACAACAGCTGTTTGTAGGCTTAAGGAACCTGGTAGCTCCTCAGTCCACAAGGCTGGATGCCTCAGCAGTCCTAATCTAGCACTGAAGGCCAGGAGGGGTCCCTGGAGAACCATGAAGGAAGGCAGATGAAACCAGTTGCAATGTCCATGAAGGATAGCCAAAAGCAAGGTAGTAGATGCACACATGAGTGGGTAGCAAGGGCAGCCAGAACAAAGGCACTGTGTTCTCTCAAAGCTTCTTTTGTATATAAACCATCATCAGAAGGGCTGCCCACACCTTCACCTTCCTCCCTCAGTTGATCCTTTCTGGAAACAACCCCACAGACCTACTCAAGAGGCACGTCTTTTTCATGATTCATAATCTGACAGGTTCCCTTGATTGAGCCTTCATGCTGTAACTGTTCGCTCAATCTTTTCCATTTCTCTATTTTTTTGTGTGCTTCATTCACAGAGGTCCCCCAAAATTTCTTTCTAGCACTCTATTACTTTTTTTATATTTTAGTAATCATATAAAAATTTTAAAATTACTCATTATTGTGCTGTTTTTGTCCAGGCTATTTGTGTTTCATATTTATCTTTTATTTCTTTAGAAATACTAATTCATAATTGAAATCACCTTCTGTGTTTTCTCTTTTCACCAAGATCAACTCTTCTTTTTTATTTTTATTTATTTATTTGAGAGAGAGAGAGAAAGAGGGAGGCAGGGAAGGAAGGAGGGAGAACGGGCAGCCAGGGCCTCCAGCCACTACAAACGAACTCCAGATGCATGTGCCACGTTGTGCATCTGGCTAACATGGATCCTGGGGAATTGAACCTGACTTCTTTGGCTTTGCAGGCAAATGCCTTAACCACTAAGCCATCCCTCCAGTCCTCAACTCTTTTTTGTCTCTCGCACTTATTATACACACTTCGGTTTATTTTTATCATCTATTTAGGAATCATGAATAGTCAATTAATAAAGAATGGGTTTCCTTGAATGATTGAGAAAATTGACCTATACACATTAGGAAACATTTGCTTGCACATTTCATTTTAAGAATTTAAGCTAAGGAAATGAAAGGTAATTAGATTACTCTACACTGACCTCCAGAAATGCTCAACAAGAGGGGACAAATGCTGTACTTGGGATCCCAGCATTTCCAAGAATATCTATTTAATAATAAAAGAGCCTTTAATTTGTATTGTATAAACACTATACCAATTTACTCTGGGGATATTATTACTTACCTGTTCTAATAAAAATAAATAAAAAATCAATACCCTGTATATAGTGCTTTTTATCTACTCTTACTCTCAGAACTTGCTACAAAAGAAAAGGAAGAAGAACATGTTACTTTAAGAAGGATGCAAATATGACAAAGGGCATGAGGCACAAACCAGAGGCATTCCAAATAGCCAAACCTGAAAAACTAAAATATGAAATTAATAAGAGGGAATCAAATCAATCTGAGCAGTCAGAAGAAGAATATTAGCAAAGGTGCAAACAGGTCAATTGAAAAAGGTAAAAACAAACAACAACAAAAAAAAACCTAAATGATGATGGCTCTTGATGGTGTCCCCAAACCAGCAACTGTGGAAGCCCTAGAAGGGGATCAATGTCTGACCCCTTCCTAAATTGATAAAAGACAACAATATATCTAAGAAGGTGAACACCAAAAAAGATAAACTTGGTACAAACATTACAACTAAACCACTGAAAGACAAAGAACATTGAAAGCAGCAAGAAAAAAACTCATATAAGAGATCCTTAATACACAACCTCTCAGCAGAACTATAGGAGCTAAAAGGCAGTAGAAGAATCCACTCAAAGTGCTGGCTGAAAAACAATAGCCAACCAAGATTCCCATAAGCAGCAAAGCTGCCCATAAGAAATAAGAGGAAAATTAAGGAACATAAGAAAAATGTGTCCAAGAAACATGAGCTGAGGAAGTAAATTTACTATATCTACACCTGCCCAACAAAAAAAGACTAAAGAAAAGCCATTCCAGTCAAAATGAAATGACATTAAATAGTAACAAAAAGCTATATGAAAAACTAAATGAACAAAAGATCTCTAACAAAGGTAGATACATGCAAAAATTATAAATAAGTTACTATCAATGTAACCTTGAATACAAGGTAAGGCTACTGTATGTGTTCCTATGTATTAAAAAATTAGTGCACTATAAATGAATAGTGTCCATTTTTAAATACATAATACATAAAGATGTAAAGACAATAATAACTGAAAGGTGGTTCAACAGAGTTTTAGAAAAAAAGTGCTACACATTATTGAGCATAAAGTGGTATAAATCCAAATCTGAGTATTATAACTTTATGATATCAAAAATAATTTTCATGGTATCTATAAGTAACTATAATGCACACACAAAAGAATGAGTAATGAATTAAATGTTTCCCTCAAAATTCAAACTGCTATTATAGTGGACCATACCTTTTAAAACATAGTTTCACTTGATACTATTTAAATTTTAATTTATTTTAATGGATATAAAATTTAATTTGTACAAAATCATTAACGTTAAAATTATACTTCAAATTTCTACCCTTCAGTATGAATGTGAATGAGCACATGCAGGTGTTCACGTGCAAAAAAATTTAGTTCTAAATTTTATATCAGTTACCTTTGCAATAATGACTTCTTTCTTCAGAATCTTCATAGCATAGTATTTCCCACTTGCCTTCTCTCGAACCAAAATTACTTTCCCAAAAGTGCCTTTACCTAGTAGCTTCAAATAGTCAAAATCATTCATTGTCTGAAAAATACAAATTAGAAATATTTGACACACTGTTAGCATGACTGCATGTGTTTGCATTATTCACTTTATATTGTTTTTAGCAATAGCTAAGCAATCCTAAATAAGAAAAAAGTCAGACTGCTACTGGCTGTCATTTTAGCAATCATGGATGCTGAAAGGAAACGGTTCTCAGACACAAGATAAAATTATTTTGAACCTATAATTTTTCCATCAGTAAAATTATCAGTCAAGTTAGGGATATTATAAAGAGTAAAATAAAAATTAAAAATTGAAACTATCTCCAGCTTCTCAGCTTTTCATTAATTTAATAACACACTACCCTCAGACAATATGATATCCAAGAATATGAGTGTATATTTTTATATTTTATGTATATATGTAACAAATGTTGGATACAACCCTAGAGCTCAGTGAAAAGAAACCTAAGAAAAACAATGGTGCAGGGGCTGGAGAGATGGCTTAGTGGTTAAGGGACATGCCTGTGAAGCGTAAGGACCCAGGTTTGATTCTCCAGGTCCCACATAAGCCAGATGCACTTGGTGACACATGCATCTGGAGCTCATTTGCAAGTGGCTAGAAGCTCTAGCATGCCCATTCTTTTTTTTTAATATATTTTTTATTAGTTATGTACATAGTATATATATACAGCCATAATGGTACCATCATTAGCCTTCTCCCTGTCCTCCCCCCATGGGTTATGTGGGTCTTGCCCTATATGGGTAGCCATCAGTTATGCGGGAGAGGCAATGACTCTGTGTATAATGACCCCAGTCATGGCTCTAACAATCTTTCCGCCCCCTCTTCCGCAAGTTTCCCTGAGCCATGTTGGGTTCGTTTTAGGTCTATTTCAGTGACAAGGTTTTGTGAGTCTCTGTGTCTCTGGATATCTGATTTGGTAAGGGTTGAGAGTTCTTTGTGTCTATTTCCTTCACCCTTGTGCTGGCACCAGATTCACCAATAAAGCAGCACTCTTGCTCATTTCCCCTATAACTCAATGGCTTCATCTGGTAGCACGCCCATTCTTACACTCTCCCCCCCCCAATTGTAATAAATAAAGAAAAAATGGTGCAATTAGAAGCAAAAAGACAGGTAGCTATGTCTCTGAATCTCTCTTTACTTTTGCTTCTCATACTCATGTAAATTAGGTGGTTTCAAGAATGCACAGGACAGACATGCTGCATGCCCTCCCTTTGCAGTCCTCTACTTATACTCCTCACATGCTCTGCTTCAGTACCAAAGTTCTTCCACAATGTCCACTGCTGTACCTTCTAATCCAGTTCTTCACTGTGATGAACTTATCTCCTTTTGAAATTCATTTATTTTATTTATTTTAATGGGGTTTTAGGTGGAAAGAATTCCAAGTGTATGTGCTATTTACATTGTTAAATTTAAATTCACTTGAGAAGTTATGAAATAACAAGTTAATCATTTGAATTTTATATAACAAACAGAAATTAATAAACATTACAGTTCCTTCCTACAATATTTGACTTCTGTTTTACCACCCATCAGAAATCAATGTAACAAGTATCTCAAATCTGTGACTTCAGCTTCCATATTACAAAGCAAGAGAATACTCAAATTAAAGTCCTACCTAGTCAGGACATGATAGATATGAGAGCAGTAACAAATTAATCACATTTTTAAAAGAAACACAATAGAGAAAGATCAATGAAACCACTTGGAATAGTTGATAAATCTCTAGCCAGACTGATTAGGAAAATAATAACAGAAGATACAAATTACAAATCTAAGAAATGAGAGAGGTGACTGAGCATAAACCTACATGTATTAAGGGACCATAAAAGAATAGACACTGAGATGAAATGAGCCAAACTCCTTAAGTCTCAAAGTATCAAAACTTAGTAGAGAAGTAACAGATAAACTGAATGGTCCTATATTTATAATAAAAATTGAATTTGTACTAAAAAAAAAACTTAAAGAAAACTGGTTTCACTAGTGATTTGCAAAAACATTTAAAGGAAATATGGAATAAATAACATACAAACTCTCCATGAAATCTGAAATGGGAGATATACTTACCAATTCACTCTGAGGCCAGCATCACTCTGATACTAAAACCAAAGATAATGCAAGAAAACTACAGACGGATATAGTCCATGTATACAAAACATTTCAAAATATCTATATTCCTCTTAGTATGTCTTATCTGTAATTTTGATCATTTCTCCAAGTGCCAAGTTATAATGTCTTAAATCATTCAAAAATATTCTAGTTCAAACGAAAAGATAAATATCAAAGACAATAGGGAAAATAGTATGTATTTATTAATTCAACTAAAAACCAAACATGTGGCTGTACATACATGGAATATAATAACAAATCTAGTGTTATCTTCATAAATAACAGGTAATGTTAGGCAGATTAAATTTATAAATAGATTTTTTTAAACTTATAAGGTAACCATAAACTATGTGTGATAGATTCCAATAATGGCTGTCTTGTTTTCATCCATTTCATCCATTCTCTAGTTTTCTCCCCCACCTCTCCCTATCCCTCTCCCCCCCCGAGTGTGTGTACTTATATATTATGATGAACATAGATTATGATCAAAGTGTTACTTTGCCAGTTCCATAGCCAGCTTTTAAATCTAACAGCTTTCCTCCCTCTTGGAAAACTTCAGCCAGCTAACTCATCTACTGTATAGAAGCCTAGGTTATCTTGCTAGATAGAGAGATCAAGTACAAGGCCCTATAAGATAACTATATAGAGAGACGAAAAACCATGCCGAACCATGAATGTACCACAGTCAAAAGTCAGTGCCAAGTTCTTAGACATGACAGAGTTTTCTTGGATTTTTTTTAGGACAGGCCATGTGCCACTGAAGAATCTTGCTTAGGAGATCCATGCAAGACCAGTAGAAGTGCCTAGGCAGCAACAAAATTGTTTTAAGACTTTAAATTTCTGGTACTTCACAACAATAAACAACTGAGAGACTGTTTCATAACCAGGCCATAATATTATTTTATTGTTCAACACTTCATTTGGCTAGTGCCTTTTTTTATTTTTCATCTAAAAGCACTAGAAAAAGATGTGCTATGTTCTATTCTATCACAGAAATAAAACCAAGTCTTAGGATAAAAATTAGAAAGTAATTTGTAAGTACCTTTATGACATTCTCAAATGAAATACAATATATTATAAATTATAAAACATTACTACTGAAGGTTGTAATTAGTGATAATGAAACTAAAAACGAAATGATAGTCTTAACCAAATTTTACAGCTTCTGTCAGTTTTTCAACCTTTAATACAAGGAATCTTCAGAGAAATTAGTTAAAAGTGTCCTATAGGACATAATCAGAAACAGATTACATATCTATTTTGACAAGACAGAAAATCAAAAGGTATCTTTTATGCCCAATGCTCATGTTCGGAATGGCAAACACTGTAATTACCTAATCTTTAAACATGAAATTGAAGTTATTGCAAAATATTTTCCTTTTTTGGATGATGTCAAATAAAAAGATTTAATAAGTCATGGTGGTGCAATCCTGTAATCCTAGTACAAGACAGAGGAAAAAAAATGCAAGTTCAAAGTCAGTTTGGTATACACAGACTATTTTTAAAAATAAATAAATAAATAGGTCTGGAGAGATGGTTTAGTGGTTAAGCACTTGCCTGTGAAGCCTAAGAACTTGATTCCCCAGTACCCACATAAGCAAGATGCACAAGGTGGCACATGCATCTGGAGTTCATTCACAGTGGCTAGAAGCCCTGGTGCACCCATTCTCTCTCTCTCCCTACCCCCTCTGTCTGTTGCTAATAAATAAATAAAAATAAACAAAAAATTTAATAAATAAATAAAATTACCAAAAAAAATGTCAGACAGGATAAAGGGTATGTGAGTACATAAGAACATGGATACTCTTTTAAAAAATTCATCCTTCAAAACTAACTTTACTCTTAAGAGATCAATGTGTATAAACAACAAATACTGAATAAATGAATTCAAGTCAAATGAAACATCACCTTTTAATTCAAACATAGAACAGCATTTAAATCTGGTTGCCAGATTCTCTCCTCTTTTTTCCACCCCTCAATGCATCCTCATTCAAGAGTCCTAACTCTCTGCTGTGGCAATACTCTACAATTATGGGAAACAACCATCTGTCTCCTCCAGGTAAGAGATGGTAGTCAAGACCACTTTCAGCACAGCCACCATAATTAGTTGATATCATCTTAATCCTCCTACCAGTTTAAAAATAAATAAAGAGGTAATTGTAACCTATCAAGTGCGCATGAGAACTTTTTATTTTAATGTGTTACATTCCAAAATAAAAAATAATAAGGTTTGATATTCTTTCCATGCTAACTGAAACATATTAAGAACACAGTTAGAGCCAGTTATCACATGGAAGTGATGGTAACCACTTTTAACTCTCAGTAGTATCATTCTAGAGCAGCCAATGTTACAGATACTATTTCTCTGCATTGTAATTTACAAGTATTTCAGATAAGTTCACTTTAAATGAAATCAAGAACAGAGGAAATTGATATGGTTAAGATACTGAACCTCAAATAAATTAAAAATATTTCTATTAGCTGGGCCTGGTAGCAAAAGCCTTTAACTCCATCAATCCCCAACATGGAATATACAGACATCATAACCCATGCCTGTAATCCTAGCACTTGAAAGAATAGAGGCCAGAGACTTACAAGTCCAAGGTTATTTTGGCTATGCAGTGAGTGACTTCAAGGCCAACTTAGGCTACATGAGCTCCTATCTTTAAAAACAAAAAATAAAAGTGCTGGGTGTGGTGGTGCACGCCTTTAATCCTAACACTCGGAAGGCAGAGGTAGGAGGATTGCTGTGAGTTCGAGGCCACCCTGAGACTACACAGCGAATTCTAGGTCAGCCTGGGTTAGAGCAAGACGCTACCTCGAAAAACCAAAAATAAGTAAGTAAATAAATTTAAAAAAATAAATAAATAAAAGTGGCAAGATACATAGCTCAGTGGTAGAGTAGCTTGCCGCAAAGCCTGAGGTTCAATTCTCAGTACTGGAAAAAAATAATCCACTAAGTTTTCATTTTGAAAACAGTTTTAGTAAAGAATTCTAAGCGAATCTTCAGAAAGATGCTCATGTTTAACTATTAAGACATGTTCCCATCATTACATATATTATAGAGACAAGAGTTCAATCCAGAAAGTAGGACTGCATTTTTACATTCTACCATGATTTTATAATAATAAATCAAGGGCAATAAATGATGTATAATTAAGCCTTACATGCCTGAGTAAAATATTTAATTTCTTTGTGTATTATATGACTCAACTATAAAGTGGGATAATAATACCTCAGGTGACTTTTAAATCGATGAAGAGATAATAAATACAAAAGGACTACCACAAACTAAAAAACACAATAAATGATAACAAGTGATAATGAGTAATGAGGATGAATTATAATATCCATACCAGTAATTATGAAAGGAAGAAATATTATGCCTTGTTAATGGTATAGAACCAATCATTGCTGAAAAAATACCATTTCCCCACTCATTACCAACAAAAGTCCTATTTTTCCACTCTTATATCATTTAAAATATGTCTCACTTCATTTGAATTTTTCTGATAAAAAACTTTAATATTCATTTCTATTATCTTTCCATTCACTGGATGTAGCACCTACATGTTAGTGTATTAAAATATCACTTTTGACACTTAGCTTCAAAATATCTTACTGATCTGTTAAGCATATTTTAAGGGTTCTAGAATATTAAACTAGGTAAAGCTGGTGCAGCTTGTTTTTGAACGGTGCACTCTAAAACTCAAAGGATGATATTAATTGGGCATGACTATAAATTAATCACCATTGTCAAATTTCAATTGTGCACATATGCACATGTCCATGCAAAAGATTTCTTATCTCTGAATAAGTGCTGGTAAAGCTAGATTATATTTACCTTTGTGACTGAAGAAGAAAGCAAGTTAAATAGACTTTTAAAACGTGCAATATAACCAAAAAGGATGGGGTGCTGGGGATATAGCTCAGTTGGTATAGTGTTTGTCTAACAAATATAAGGACTTGAGTTCAATTCCCAATACCCATAAGAATGCAGGCGGGCTGGGTGTGGTGGTGCACGCCTTTAATCCCAGCACTTGGGAGGCAGAGGTAGGAGGATGGCCCTGAGTTCGAGGTCACCCTGAGACTACATAGTGAATTCCACGTCAGCCTAGGCTAGAGTAAGACTCTACCTCAGAAAAAAAAAAAAAGAATGCTAAGCAGGATAGAACATACCTGTAATCCCATGGCTGAGAAGGCAGAGTTAAGCAGATCCCTGGAGCTCCCTTGTCAGGCAGTCTAGTCTAACCTGTGAGCTCCAGGCCAATGAGAAATTCTGCCTCAAAAACAAGGTGGCCAGTATAGTTGAAGATGACACCCAAAGTGTCCTCTGGCCTCCACATACAAGCACACTCAACCTGGGCCCACATGCATGCATAAAACATACACAACAGAGTAAGTCTATAAAGGAGAAATAAAATATTCACAGGTATCAAAGAATATTAATTAAAAGAAAAACTTCACATAAAGGAAAAATTAATCCTGTAACTTGTGACAATACAATTTCATAGAGTTAAAGGGAGCAATTAACCCTGTAACTTGTGAGTATATAATTTCATAAAGTTAACATGTGGCAATGAGAGGATTTTAACTCTGACAGTCTCACTTCAAAGACTGTTTACTCACTATATAAACACTAAATTTCAGGATTGGGATATAGCTCCATATTAGAGCTCTTGTCTATCTCTTGGCTCAATCCCCAGCAAAACACACACACACACACACACACACACACACAAACACAAAACACCTTGTGGATAATATTTTGGGTATTTGTCTTTTTCTATCTGAACACCTATTTACAATTTAAATAGCAAACATATTTTTTAAAAAATATAGAGAGAGATAAATGGCATGTTGGTCTCTTCAACAACCAAATTCTTAATTTCAAAATACCATATTTTTTACTTAAGAAAGTTGATAGTAAATTTTTTAAAACAGTGACAAACATTATTTACAATTCCTGTAAAATGATAATTTGGTGCTGATTCTGGAGCACTGAGGAAAGGAAAAGCTTGACTTTCCTGGCTCAGGAGCAAGCACTGCAATAAACCTATTGTTTCTAACACTGTTCACTTCCAGGTGACTTAAGTGAGGCTAAAGGCACTGAGTAAGAAGCACACCAGACCATTCTATTTGGGTTTGAGGAGAACATATGATGTCTAACAGAAAGTGAGCAAATCATTCAGGAAAACAATTGTTTTCCCAGCTTTTGTAACAATACTACAAACTAGGGAAAGTGCAATTTATAGAGCTATGCTAGCACATCATCACAACTCGCTTAAGAGTGTCCCCAACCTTCAGTGCTGAGGTGCTGGCCATTTACTTGTCATCAGCAGTGAGTACTTTAGGTTCAATGAACAGACACATCCTAAGGACACTAGCTTTCTCTCAATGGCAAATTTCAACATATTTCTTCCAGGCAAGGAAATGTAGTGCTCAGAAGGAGAATAAGTCAACATTATTTTCTACCTTTCTTTTATGATGGGTTGTAGAAGCATCCATCTCTTCCTCTCCTATATTATCAATTTGTGAAGTTGGACTACAATTCATTCTCTCCTCTTCTTGCCTCTGCAGTCTGTCTGCTACAGCCTGGATAGCTTCTGTCCATTCTTCCCTACAAAAATGAGTACAACTTCTCATTAACAGACGATGGCAAATTGATTTAAATGTCTCATAAATTATAAGATCAATGTAAGATCCTTTCTACCATCCTCAAAAGAAAAGTAATCTTAAAAACATCTTTATGGCAAGTCTAAGATCAGGAGTATTATTTATCTGAAAGTATGTTAAAGAAAAAATGAGAAGAAAAATTTTAATTTATTTGCAAGAAGGAAGGGAGAGAAAAAGAAGAAAAGGAGGAAAGAGAGAGAAAGAATAGGCACTCTACCACCTCTTGACACTTACAAATGAACTCCAGGAGCAAGAGCCACTTGTGCATCTGACTTTATCTGGGTTCTGGGGAACTGAATGGGAACAATCAGGCTTTGCAAGCAAGTGCCTTTAGCCATTAAGCAATCTCTCCAGGCCAAGAAGGAATTTTTTTTAAAGATTTTATTTTTATTTGAAAGAGAGAGAGAGAGAGAGAGAGAGAGAGAGAATGGCATGTCAGGGCCTCCAGTCACTGCAAACGAACTCCAGAGGCATGCATCACCTTGTGCATCTGGCTTACATGGGTCCTAGGGAATCAAATCTGGTTCCTTTGGCTTTGCAGACAAGTGCCTTAATCACTAAGCCATCTCCCAAGCCCCCCTTTTTTAATATTTCATTTTTATTTGACAGAGAGAGGAATTTTTTAATTGTTAGAAATATTTGAAATTACACTGTTTTATGTGTATATATACCATGATTTAAGTAATCTGTTTACCAAAAATTTTCTGGAGATCTTTTTTCTATTTTTGTTTGGTAACTTCAAATATACCACAACATTACCTGACATCTTCATGCAGTCAAAACATTTCATTGTTCCC
The DNA here is from genome assembly GCA_036365145.1 of Orientallactaga sibirica. Classification (NCBI taxonomy): domain Eukaryota; kingdom Metazoa; phylum Chordata; class Mammalia; order Rodentia; family Dipodidae; genus Orientallactaga; species Orientallactaga sibirica. Next base: position 14,028,231 of record JAEOAD010000035.1, on the reverse strand, counting down.
AGATCATTTTTCTTCCTTTAATAATATTATGATATGCATACATGCAGATAAATGTTGTATTTTCCAATTCAGTTGACCCTTACATTTATAAAATAAAATAACCAGGTAACCTCTAGTAATAAATTTTATTCTGAAATCTGATATAATATGGCAAATCAATCCTTAAGTTTAAGTTTATACCTTTTCACTATAATTGTTGTGGACTTAGCTGATTGTTTCTTCTTTTTCTCCTTTATTGTCTGTTTTTATTATCTTAAATTATTTCAGAATTCTGTTTTGATTTTCCCACTACCTTTTCAATTATCTTTAACTTTGTACAGCCTCAGTAGGCAATGTCTTCCATAATATTTTATCACTGTACTCTTTCTCCATTTCTGGTTGTTGTAATACTATCTCAGTTTTCTTAGTGAAGCTATCCCACATGATTCAGAGACCTATGCATTTTAGTTATCCTTGAAATTATAGCATGCTTACTTGACTTAACAATCCAATAGGTTCAAACTTGTCTTCCCTGAAATTCATTATGTAGTCTCAGGCTGTCCTTGAACTCACAGCAATCCTCCTACCTCTGCCTCCAAAGTGCTGGGATTAAAGGTGTGCCCCACCACATCAGAAAACTTAGCAAGCTAAGAAGAAATTAAGTCTACTTGTCTCAAACAGAGTTTATATCACTTTAAATATTTTTTCATTCTTCATAACAGAAATTATTTAATGCTGATTTCATAATTAAAACACAAATATTTTATAAATAATTTGGATTTATTAATTTATTCATTTTAATAATTTTTCCTTTTTTCTTGCATCCTCCCATCCATAGATGACTATTATTCTGTCCAAAGAATAATCAATTAACACAGGCATGCTGATGACAGATTCTGTCATATTTCTTACTGAAAAGGTTTTCATTCATGGAAGATATTCTTATTTCACAGCGTTTATCTAACATTAGCACTTTAGGGGAATTGTTGCATTATCTCTTATTAGGATTTGTTCCGCACAATATTCTTTATCAATTTTTCCATTGTTATGTTACCTTTTGCTCTAACTTTTGCTCCTTTGAGAAAAAGTATCTTCTTTCACATTCACTTTGGTTTTAACAATCTAATTGGACTAGGAAATCTCTTTGCATTTTTATCTACTTGGGAATTATGGCACTTTTGAACTCATGGTTTTGTAACATTGGCCATCATTAAATCATTTTCTTTCTGCTTCATTCTCTCATACTCTTCTATTTGAGAACCCAAGTACGTATCTGTAAGACCTCATCACTGCATCATCTGTATCCTACATAATATTCTTATGTATTTCTCTTTGCTCTCCTTTCTTCCATATGTTTCATGTTATATATTCTCATTTGTCTTTGAGTAGATTAATTTTCACTAATCTGAGGCAATATTTACTATTAAAACCATCTACTAGCACACATATATACTACAAATTTTTATGCTTTCCAATTGTTTCTCCTTTATATTTTCTCCCTGCTGAATTTCCGAGCCCTAACATAACCATATATGCTTTTACTTACTGTATGATAACACTACTATCTACTCCTTCCATGTATCTATTGTGTACTTGTCTCTTAAATTTTAACCACATTGTCTTAAATCTATATGCATTTTAGATAGTCTTAGAAACTATATATGAAAAAATGGATTATTTAAAGCCTAGTTAGATAAAATCTAACTGTTACAGGGTATTTAAAATAGCTCTCAGCAGTCTCCTAAGAGACTACTAAAGTCACAATAACTTAATCCTATTTCAGAAGAAAAACAATTTCAAGCTGATTTCAATACTCCAATAATTAGTTTAGTTTTACTTTATCCTTTATAATGAAGCATAGTCCTTTTTGATGCCAACTTATCAATATGGAGGTTTAGCGTGACTTCTCTTGTGACAGGCTCTGGAATTTCAGGCTACCAGCTCTGTGAGCTAATAAAAATCTCCAGGGCTGAAGGGATGGCTTAGGGGGTTGGGCCATTTGCCTGTGAAGCCTAAGGACCCATGTTCCACTCTCTAGATCCCACATAAGCAAGAAGCACAAAGATGAGGCAAGCGCAAGGTCAGACATGGCCACTAGATGCCACAAGTGTCTGGAGTTCAACTGCAGTGGCTGAGTCACTGACATGCCAATTCTCTCTGTCTTTCTCACTCATTCTCTCTAACATAAAATTTTTAAAAACTCCGTATCTGGCAAGAGCTGCCTGGGAAAACTAGACTCGCTCTCTGTTGTTTACACATTTTCCTTCCATGAAGTTCTGACCCAAATCTTCAACCTTTCTGCTCTCTGCTGTTTTCTTGAGGAGAGAAGAGGGGAGGGAATTTGGACTATCTTCACTAGTGGTATTTAGCTGAACTACTGACACAATAATTGAATAAAAACCTTATTTTTAGGCAGGAGAGGGTTACGAATGTTTGCAAAACATAGTGATCAAAAGAAATAAAAAATGAAATAGAGCAATTAGTCTTTAAATTCCTAAGTAATGACAGAAAATGCAATCAACTCTGAAATACAGAAGGAAACCCTTAGAAAGCAAACAAATCAATCTTTTAAAAGTATATATATCTGCTGATAAAGATAGCCAATTTTCACAAGCTGATAATGTATTTACTAGCAAATGTATAACTAAATGGCTAATATATTTCCAAAATGCTGAGTTCAAAAAAGCAATGACTTTGGAAGGATTTATAGTCTAATATAAGAAGTTTTGGCATTATAAGTAATTGCAATAAAATGTTTCAGATAAAATGATGCATTTATATACCTATAGAGTAATGTTCTAAGGAAAATAGTAAATTCGTGATGGCATCAAATGGCACAAGGTTTTTTTGTTGTTTTCCTGGGCTGAGGACCAAACACAAGGCCTTCTGCAGACCAGGTAATGTTTTACTGATGAGCTCAATCCCTGAGCTTTGGATTTGAGATAGGGTTCAATTATGAAGTTCAAATTGGCCTGGTACTCCGTACATAGCCCAGGTTGGCTTGTAACCCAAGATCCTCCTGCCTCAGATTCCTGAGACTGAGATTACAAGTATGTGCCACCACATGTGACTAAGAAAGGTGATTCTTGAATACAGAACATGGAACAGAACAGGGCATACATACACACATTCAGTTATAGCTCTATTACTAATGTAAAAGTAGCACCCAAGAGCTGGAGAGATAGCTTAGTGGTTAAGGAACTTGCCTACAAAGCCTAAGGATCCATGTTAGGCTCTCAAGATCCCACATTAGCCAGAAACACAAAGGTGAGACAAGCATAAGGTCACACATGCCCCCTAGCTCTAGCTAGGCCCCCTAGCACAAGCATCTGGAGTTCGATTGCAGTGGTTGAGACCCTGGCAAGCCAATTCTATATCTCTCTTCTCTCTGTGTGTCTCTCTCTCACTCATTCTCTCTAAAATTAAAAACCTTTAAAAAACAAAAGCAGCACCCAAGGTCATACCAGTGATTACCTATAAGAAAAGAAAGTAACCTCAATCCCTGGCAAAGGAGGCATGATGACATAATAATGTGCATATAAAAATTTATATTTAACAATGAATAATTTGTAGTTTATTCATTGAAACCAGGAACAAGACTTTATTACCACAAAATTATTAAACCTTGCTTTAAACCAGAGACATAACAAAATTATCAGAAAGACAAAATTCTCACGATCTGCAGATACTTGGTTTGCAAAAGAATAAATGTTTTGAGGTTACATAACCCTAAAAGTAATAATACTATGTTGGCTTTTGTCAGGTTAGGATGGTAAAGCCCTTATAAAAGGAATTAGCAACCCAATACACAAGACCCCAGGGAGCTCCATTACCACCTCAACCATGTAAGAGCAAAAAGAGAAGGCATCTTCATTAACCAGGTGGAAGACCCTCTCCACACAGAGAATCTGGAAACACCTTGATCTTTGATTCTCAGTCTCCCAAAATGTATATTAGGCAAGGCTACCTTACCTAACTTATGGTATTTATTATAGAAAACTGAAGAATTAATAAAAATTGAAGTGACGTAAAAAACCTCAAAGAACAAAGTATTTAGGAATAAACTTACCAAAAGATAGGAATAACGTGTGCACTAAATTGTTGTACTCCCCCCTAAGGCAAGCCCAGGAGGGATGGTAGGGTCTCTGCCAAGTTGGGGTGAGCAGCGCAGAGTCAAGACACAGACTCCGGGAGTTGGGTGCAAGCAGCAGAGGGCGAGCTGCCACAAACTTGTTTATTGAGGAAGTGCACGTGGGTTTTAAGGGGCTTGGCTGGCTAATCATTGTATGGGGTGGTACCCCTTTTTGTGACCAATGACAGCCTGTCTCTGGACAGGACATCTAGTAGCAGGCTTCTCGCAAGCATGAGACTGTAGCTGTTGTCACACCAAGCCTGCGCAGAACGCCATGTTCACAGAAGCCACTTCCTGTTTTCTTCTGCCATGCAGTCTGGGTCAGGACTGTATTGTGCCATACACTAAATACTATATAAGACACTACTGAAAGAAACTTTTTTGTTTTTTAAAATTATTTTATTGTATTTTTTTTTGGAGAGAGCGGGAGAGAGGAGAGAGAATCAGTATGCCAGTGCCTCAAACACACAAACGAACCTGACGCTTGCACCATCTAGTGGGCATGTGCAACCTCATGTTTGACTCACATGTCTGGCTAAGGAGGGATCTGGAGAGTAAAACATGGTCCTCAGGCTTTGCAGGTAAGCGCCTTAACTACTAAGCCATCTCTACAGCCCTGAAAGAAATTTTTTAAAGGCAAAAATATAAACAAAGCACTATCCCATGTTCATGGATTATTGCTAAGAGTCTAACTATCAGGCATGGTGGTGCACGCCTTCAATCCCAACACTCAGAAGGCAGAAGTGGGAGAATCACCAGAGGTGGAAGCCAGCCTGGGACTACAGAGTGAGTTCCAGGTCAGCCTGGGCTAGAGTGACCCTACCTCAAAAAAAAAAAAAAAAAAAAAAAAAAGGAGAGAGAGAGAATGTGTGTTTCTACTTGAGTGATCTATGAAATCCCTAAAGAGAAGTAGTGTAGAAACAATGAAAACAATCCTAAAATTAAATGGATCCAGAAAAAATCCAAAATTGCCAAAAAAAAAAAATCTTGGGAAAAGCAACCTGAAGGCTTTACACATTTTTTATTTTACTTCAAACACATCTTAAAACACTGTAACTAAAACAGTATGGAGTCTTCACAAAGACAGAGATAAACTAATGGAAAAGAATGTAGAGCCCAGAAATAAAACAATGGTCTGATGATCTTCCACAAAGGTACCATAATGCAAACAGAATAGTTTCCTTATACAAATAATACTGGGAAAAGAGGATGACACCAGTTAAAAAACAAAATTTGGGTCTTATGTCACATACAGACACACACATAAAGAAACATAATTCAGACCAGAGGGATGGCTTAGTCATAAAGGTGCTTGCCTACAAAATCAAAGGACCCAGGTTCAATTCCCCAGCACCCAAATAAGACAGATGCACAAGGTGGTGCACATGTCTGGAGTTCATTTGCAGTAGCTGGAGGCCCTGGCATACCCATTCTCTCTCCCTCTCTCTCAAATAAATAAATAAATATAAAATATTCAGAAAAAGAAACATAATTCAAAATATATTAAAGACTAAAGCATAATATTTGAAACTAGAACTGGAGAGATGGCTCAACAGTTAAGAGCATTCTCTGTGCAGGTATGGGACCTGAGGGAGGCTAAAACTGCAACAGTTCAACTCTCCAGATTCCTTCTTAACAGCAGAGTATGGTCACGTGTGCCTACAACTACAGCCCTGCAAGATAGCAAAGACTTGAGAATCATCATAAGAGCCCTAAAAGCTAAAGAATCATTACAGACTCCAGCTCAAAACAAGACTGGGTGCAAAAGCAATGATACAAGACACTCAACACTCAGCTCTGGACACCACAGCCAAGTGCCCCACTCAACTGAAGTAGAGTGAATAGGGTGCCACGGCACACCATTCTACAGCACATAAACACAAGCAAAAATGGGGAGGACTGGAGAGATGGTTCAGCAGGTGAAGCACTTACCTGCAAAACCTGATGGCATGGTTCAATTCCCTAGTACCCATGTAAAGCCAAATGCACAAGTAGCATATGTTGTGCCCATGATCTCCCTCTCCCCTCTACACTCTCTCAATCCTTGCAAATAAATAATTTTTTAAAAAGTTTTTTGAGGTAGGGTCTCACTCTAGCTCAGACTGAACTGGAATTCACTATGTATTCTCAGGGTGGTCTTGAACTCATGGCGATCCTCCTACCTCTGCCTCCCGAGTGCTGGGATTAAAGGCATGTGCCACCATGCCCAGCTATAAATAATTTTTTTAAAGGTGTGAGAGCACACACCTTTAATCCAAGCACTTGGGAGGCAGAGATAGGAGACTGCTGTGAGTTTAAGGCCAGCCTGGGACTATAAAGTGAGTGCCAGGTCAGCCTGGGCAAAAGTGAGATCATACCTCAAAAAAAAAAAGCCTGAAACTTTAAAGCTAGAAGAAAATATAAAGACATATTTATGACATTAATTTTGACAATAATCTCATTATAACACCCAAACTTCAAGACACAAAAGCAAAATAAGACAAGTGAGATCAAATTTTAAGCTTCTACAAAGTAGCAGGATACAAAATCAATGCACAGAAATCAGTAGCCTTTTTGTATGCAAAGGACAAAGAGACAGAAAAAGAAATAACTAACATCGTCCCATTTTCAATTGCAACAAAGAAAATAAAATACCTTGGAATAACATTAACTAAGGAAGTGAAAGACCTATACAATGAAAACATAAAAACTCTCAAAAAAGAAATTGAGGAGGTCCTACAAAAATGGAAAGACCTCCCATGATCCTGGATTGGTAGAATTAACATTGTGAAAATGGCAATTTTACCAAAAGCACTTTATAGATTCAATGCAATGCCGATAAAAATCCCAACTTCCTTCTTCAATGAGATAGAAAAAAGTATCTTAAAATTCATATGGAAAGGCAGAAGGCCTCGGATATCCAAGCTCATCCTCAGCAAAAGAAACACCTCTGGAGGCATCACCATACCTGATCTAAAGTTATACTACAAAGCCATTGTAATAAAAACAACCTGGTACTGGCACAAAAACAGGAATATAGACCAATGGAACAGAATTGAAGACCCAGACTTTGGGTCAAGAAACTACAGCTACTTGATATTTGACAAAGGCCCTAGCAATGTAGAATGGAAAAAGGACAGCATCTTCAACAAATGGCGCTGGACAACCTGGACAACCATATGTAGGAAAATGAAACTCGACCCACACATCTCTCCATGCACAAAAATTAAGTCCAAATGGATCGAAGACCTTAATATAAAACCAGAAACTCTGCTACTACTGGAAGAAAAAATAGGAGGAACCTTCCACGATATAGGAGTGGGAAAAGATTTCCTGAACAAAACCTCAGCAGCTCAGGAAATTAAACAATCACTCAACCATTGGGATCTCATGAAGCTGAAAAGCTTTTTCACTGACAAAAATATTATAACCAAAGCCAGCAGAATACCCACAGAATGGGAGAAAATTTTCACCAGCTATACAACTGACAAAGGCCTAATTTCTAGAATCTACAAAGAACTCCAAAACCTAAACAATAAATCACCAAACAACCCACTCACAAAGTGGGGCAGAGAACTAACTGCACAGGGAGTTCTCAGAGGAAGAAATACAAATAGCAAACACACATTTAAGAAAATGTTCAACATCCCTAATCATCAGGGAAATGCAAATTAAAACAACTATGAGATTCCACCTTACCCCAGTAAGGATGGCTAACATTAAAAAAAACAATGAAAACAAATACTGGCAAGGCTGCGGAGAAATAGAAACAAGCTTTCACTGTTGGTGGGAATGTAAAATGGTTCAACCACTATGGACAGCTATATGGAGACTATTGAAAAGGATGACCATAGACTTACCAATGGATCCAGTTATTCCCTTATTGGGCATTTACCCTAAAGGCCCCAAGCCTCAGATCAGAAACATTTGCTCAACCATGTTTATAGCTGCTCAATTCATAATAGCAAAGAGCTGGAATCAACCCAGGTGTCCATCACTAGATGAATGGATAACAAAGATGTGGTATATCTATACTATGGAATTCTACGTAGCAGTAAGGAAAGATGAAATAAGGAAATTTGAAAAAAAATGGTCAAACATGGAACAGATCATCCTCAGTGAGCTCACCCAAGCAAAAAAAGATAATTGTTGCATGGTCTCATTTATCTGTCGCCCCAACCGGATTCCATGTGACATGTGACCAAACCTAATAAACACTCTGAGGACGAGACAAGAGGGAGGGTGGGATGGAGGGAGGGTAAAGGTGGGAGGGAATGAGAGGGTGGGAGGGAGGACAAGGGGGGAATACAAATTGGGACCCAAAAGGGAAAAATACTACAAAACCCTTTACTCTGAACAACAGGCTAAAACAGTGATCCTTCAGCAGGCCTACAGAGGGAATACTTGAACCACAGGAACCTGGAGAGAACATGATGAAGGCCAACTTTAATCTTGTCCTGCTTCTCTTTCTCTTCTCTCTCTCTCTCTCCCTCCCTCCCTCCCTCCTCCCTGCCTCTCTCCCTCTCTCTCTTTCTCTCTCTCTCTCCCTCTCCTCTCTATACTCACTTTCTCTTTTACATTATATATCTTTTTCCTCCCTCACCTTCCTAGGTGCAGACTTATAACTCCCAGTGCCAGCAGGGGGTTAATTTCCACAATGAGCTGTTGATCTGAAATACCTACAAGGTTCCCCAAAAAAGACAGACTTCGGTCGGAGTACTTGGTGACCCACCAAAGGTTAATGGTAAGACCCTACTGTCGAAGACAGCATACGTGTGTGAGACCAAACACAGAGAGAGACCTGGCCAGAATATGGAAGAAGGTCAGTCCCCAGACAGTTAGCTAGTCTAGTACCAGAGGGTGCTACACAAGCAACTGGGGGAAAATGTCTGACATTGGTCCAAACAACTTGCAGTCTAAGATACCCAGCAGGAAACAATCTGACGTAATGCTCATACAAGTGCAGTAGTGGCGAACAGCCATGGTGGGTAACCAACTGCTCTTGATTTGGCTAATAAATCCATTCAGTGGAATGGAACTCATTGCTGGAACTGGGAAATAAGTCAAAGCCATGTACAGAAAATGAGCTCAGTCTCCAAGATCTAGAGGCCACCAAATGTGGGCTAGAAGAGAGTCAATGCATATAAAGTTCCCTCCAAAACATATATGGTTATCCCTTCTATCTAGTACTAACTTCTCTCTCCGTTGGAGAATTTGCTTATCTCTTTTCAGGTGGACAACGAACCTGAAGGGAGGATCAGCTAACCACACCTCACCAGCTGAAACCATAGAACAACGCAGGGGAAGGGCAAGAATACAGTGCTCAAGGCGATCACAACACCAGAAAAAGGCTGAAGGAGATAAACACAGAGAACATCCAACTCCAACTAAGCCAGATATCCAGAGACACAGAGGCTCCCAAAACCTCATCAAGGAAGCAGAACTAAAATGACCCCAATGTGGCTCAGGGAAACTCGCGGAAGAGGGGGCGGAAAGATTGTTAGAGTCACAAGTTGGGGCATTATGCACAGAGACTGGGGCCTATCCACCAGAACTCTTGAGCAAACTCACAATGCACGATCCACATTCCCCATTGATGAGGGTCCCTTTGAAAGTGGGAGGACGGGGAGGAGTACAATGGAACCAATACTATGAATGTAAAATCAGAATAATATAAATAAATATATATATATATATATATTTATTTAAAAAAAATTTAAGCTTCTATAAAACCAAAAACAGCAGAATGTCAAGGAAGCCTAAAGGGCCAAAGTATCTAAAAACTATATTTATGAAGGGTTCGAACCAATTTTTTCAGTAATTACAACTCAATCACGAAAAAATTTTTAAATTAAAAATAAACTAATTAGGGTTGGAAAAATGACTCTGAGGTTAAAGGTGCTTGATTGCAAAGCCTGGTGGCCAGGATTCGATTCTTGAGTACCCACATAATGGCAGATACTCAAAATGATGCATGTGTCTGGAGTTCATATGAAGTGGCAGGAGGCCCTGACATGCCCATACTCATTCTCCCTCTGTTTGCCTTTCTGTCTCTTTCTCTCCCCCTGAATAAATGAATATAAACAAATAAGTTATTAAGAATGAGCCGGGCATGGAGGCACAAGCCATTAATCCCAACACTCAGGAGGCAGAAGTAGGAGGATCATGGTGGGTTCGAGGCCACCCTGAGACTACATGGTGAATTCTAGGTCAGCCTGGACTACAGTGAGACCCTACCTCAAAAGACCAAAAAAGAGTAGAAGACTTAAATTGACATTTCTCCAAAGAAGCTATACAAATTATCCATGGGAATAAGAAAAAATGGTTAGCATTTCTAGGCTCAGGGACCTATTAGTCAAAACTACAGTGATCACAAACTCAGGTTCAATGAGACATTCTGTCTCTGGGAAGTAAGGCAGAAGAGCTATGGAGGAACAGACCCAATGTCCTCCTCTGACTTCCACATACTTGCACACAGGTCATGCACATCTGTACACATACACATGCATATCCCTCAACACACACACTACACACACAAAATAATTAAATAAAGAAATGTAAAGCAATAAAATACACAAGAACATTATATTTTAAAGTCAAATGATAATATGAGAGGCAGCTCTACTGTAAGTTAAAATTTTATGAAGCTTCTCTAACTAAGCCAGTGTTCATGTTCATGCTGTAGTAATAAAAATATCTTGGGAGGTGCCAGGCATGGTAGAGAACACCTTTAATCCCAGCACTCAGGAGGCAGAGGTAGGTGGATTGCTGAGTCCAAGCCACCCTGAGACTACATTGTGAATTCCAGGTCAGGCTGGACTAGAGTGAAACCCTACCTCGAAAAACCAAAAAAAAAAAAAAAAAAAGGATATATATATATAAAAATCTTGGAGGTTTGAAACAAAATGAAAATCTATAAGCCCACATATTATGTATATGAGCTATTTTTCATCTATGAAAAAAGAATGAGTTAATAAAATGAAAAACCAACTCGTTACTTAGAAAACTACGGCCCTATCTTGTATTATTTATATAACTTATAAGATATAATAAATAATTAAATATACACTAAAAATACATATAGTTTACAACACAAAAGGACTTTAGAGTGGACAGGTTACTGAAAAGAGAGTTTTTCTAACTGCAAGATACCTTTAAGTCTTCATTGACACACAAGTTATATAAAATTTCCTAATGCGAGACTCTTGATGAATACAAAAAGCACACTCCAATGGCAAAAGTAAATATATTATTTTTCATTTTTATTAAAACTATTTTTCTTCTAATCATAAAAGTGATTGTTTTAAAAAGTAATCTGGGCCTGGAGAGATGGCTTAGCAGTTAAGGCACTTGGCTATGAAGCCTAAGGACTAATGATCTACTCTCCAGATCCCACATGAGCCAGACACATAGTGATGCAAAGTCGCACATGCACGCAAGGGAGCACACATGTCTGGAGTCTGATTGCAGTTGCTGGAGGCCCTGGCACGCCAATTCTCTCTCTTACTCTAGCTCTCTTGCATTAAAAAAAAAAAAAAAAAAAAAAAAAAAAGCCAGGGCTGGTGAAATGGCTTAGCCATTAAGGCATTTGCCTGCGAAGCCTAAGGACCAGGGTTCAATTCCCCAGGACCCATGTAAGCCAGATGAACAAGGGGGCACATGTGCCTGGAGTTCGTTTGCAGTGGCTGAAGGCTCTGGCGCACTCATTTGTTCTTTCTCTCTGCCTCTTCCTCTCTCTCTCTCTCTCTCTCAAATAAATTTAAAAAATATCTTTTCCAGAAGTTAAGGTGCTGGAGGGATTGCTTAGTAGTTAAGGCTTTCGCCTGCAAAGCCAAAGGACCCATGTTCGAGTCCCCAGGACCTACGTCATCCAGATGCACAAGAGGGCACATGCATCTGGCGTTTGTATGCAGTGGCTGGTGGCCCTGGCACACCCATTCTCTCTCACTCTTTCTCTGACAAACAAACAAACAAAGTTTTTTTTTAAAAAAGCCAATCTGTTGGGCTTGCCTCAAAAAAAGAAAAATGTAATCTGACAATATTTCAGGACTAGCAAAAGATTTTAGATCCTAATATGTGACTTAGCCAGGTGTGGAGGTTCACACTTTATCCCTGGTATTTTGGAGGCTGAGTCAGCCTGGCTTATGTATTGAGTTCCAGGATACCCTGAAGTACAAGTAAGACCTTAACTTAGGCACTGGCTCTAAATAAAAAGATCTGATTTCAATCTAGATTTGTAAGCACAAATGAAAACATAAATTTAACTTCAATGAAATGTCATAAATATGTTAAAATAACAATGACCTAGGAACATTTCATTCAGCCAGTTAACAAATACTGCATCATCAGGTCATGGACTATGTGCTAAAATGGAAAAAAAAAAATTTAAAGATCAATATAGACAAGATCTTAACTATCAAAAACTTACAAAGGTGGGGGCTAGAGAGATGGCTTAGAGGTTAAGGCGCCTGCCTACTAAGCCTAAGAACGCCAGTTCCAATCTCCAGGTTCTACGTTTAGCCAGATGCAAAGTGACACAAGGACATAATGCCACACTTGACCACAAGGGGTGCACACATCTGGATTTCGTTCGCAGCAGCTGAGCGGCTGCTGGCATGCCCATCTCTATCTGTCTTCCTCTCCCTCTCTCTCTCTCTGTGTCTCTCTCCAAAAAATAAAAAATAAAATGAAATAAAGCTTACAAAGGCAAGTAAGTATATAAAAATGATATACATGGTGAGAGGACATACCACAGACTGATATAAAATGATATAGCCAGTGAACCTACTTAAGTCTATAATAGTCAGAGAAAGTTTTATAGGAAAATTATCATTTGAGCTCCAAATAAAAACATATGGTAATGAGCCCCAACCATGGCTATGTATGAAAAAAAAACTAAGAACTTAGTACATGAAAAAGCTTCGGGCAGATGAGGATAAAATGGAATGGGAATTCAGTAGGGGAATAGAGGACATATTAAATTATATATGCACAAACACAAAGAATAATATTGGAAATGTAGAAAACAAAATATCAGTATTAAACTGGTTAGTTTTCTTGTTTTCTAAAATTATTATACATCACAATTTATTGATCAAAAGAATTATTAAAATAATACTTAAGATAAAAATAATTTAAAAGAAGTAATACTTCAGGATGAGTTTGAGGCTGAGAAGTAGAATATTTGCCTAGCATGTGTAAACCTGTAGTGTTCAATCCCCAGCATTTCAAAAGATAACAATAAAAACTTTGTCACTGATTATTTATTGTAAGATTTTGGTTTTTTTATTAATGTCTTAGGCCTTTTAAAACAAAAAAAGACCAATTCATTTGGAAAGAGGGATAATGACATTTAACTTTTAGTTGTTAACTTAGATCAAATATGATCACATATATGAAGAAAAATAATTGTGATTGAGGTCCCAGACTTAATTCAGCACTAGGCCACCAGTGAAAGAGTATTAAAACAGAACTAGAAAGTAGGAAGGTATTTGTAAAACTTGACTGTAGATCAAAAAGAGGAAAATATGGACTAGTAGAAGTTGGTAAGCTGGTTATTAATATGTTGCCATGACCCTCATCAGTCATGAGGACAAAATGTCAGGCTGATCAAGCCTAATTATTTCCCCACGACCACCACCACCACTAAAATCAGACAAAAATCTAAAAATCCTTCTCAACATTAATATTCCAGGCAGCCTCTTACAATTAATATAGACTGGCATTTAACTTGAGACCTTTTGCTATCACATTTCCTCAAAATTCCAAGTCTGAATATCAATTGCACAAGTTTTAAAAGGTAATTTGGCTATGAAAATGTCTTTAATTTCTTTAATCTAACTGTTCTGTTTTCTTAACAGTTAATCTTAAAGTTTGGCCATAGGTTCTGATTTAGCATTTTCCCTACCAATTATTCATCCATGACAACAGAAACAGAATTTAAAAAAGAATAACATTTATAATTATATGCAAATATATTTGCAAATAATTACTAATGATGTAGTCAGCTACAAACATATCTTTATATTGACTATTGCTTTATCACACAATGGAAACAAACGAATCTCTTACCTTTCCTCTGGAGTATCTACATGAAATGTTCTCTCTATTACAGTGGTCCACTGGAGACATCTGATGATAAATGTGTTTGGCTTTGGTCGTTCTGTTTTCATTAACTGGCATTCTGAAAATAAAACAAAGTATCTCTTTAAATACACAAGTGTTTAAACCATTAAGTAAATAGCTGACAACTACAGACTACTATTCTTAAAAAGGAAAAAAAAAAAACAGTACAATCTATAGCTTCCATGAATCTCTGGTCAAGATTATTTACAACTTGATCTTAGTATTTCTTTCTAGTCTGTCACCACTCGGTAACATTCAACCAGCTAAATGAAGCTATTCAATTTTCCCTAAATACAGACTGTTCTTTCCTATATTGTGCCTTTGTTTCAGCTGTTACTGCTATCTGAAATGCCTCCTATTGATTCAAGCCCTAACCACATGCAATCTCAAAATACCCTTTTTTTTTAAATTTGGTTTTTGAGGTAGGGTCTCACTCTAGTTCAGGGTGACCTGGAATTCACTCTGTAGTCTCAGGGTGGCCTTGAACTCACGGCGATTCTCCTACCTCTGCCTCTGGAGTGCTGGGATTAAAGGCATGCACCACCATAGCCAGCTGGAAATACCCTTCTTTTAAGGCTGGGTATTTCCATGAAATTATTTTAACTCCTGATTCCAGGCTGACCACTTCTACCTCTATATTTTCATAACTTATGACTGTACTTGTAATTATTCACTTGGTATATATGATATATATGACTGGAAGGGCAACAATAGGATGTCATCTTAAGAGAAGACCTACTGTGAAAAACTAAGCTACCATGGGGTGAGGGACATAGGTCAGGGAGTCACAACCAGCTTGCCACAGCCCCAAGGTAGGAGAAAGCCCAGGTAAGCAGTTGTCAAGAACAAAAAGGGCAGATCCTGACAAGCTAAAGGCCCAAACAGCAGGGGAATCCACATAGGTAGGAAATGCATAGG
The DNA here is from genome assembly GCA_036365145.1 of Orientallactaga sibirica. NCBI lineage: Eukaryota > Metazoa > Chordata > Mammalia > Rodentia > Dipodidae > Orientallactaga > Orientallactaga sibirica. The sequence goes on along the minus strand of JAEOAD010000035.1, from coordinate 14,013,098 downwards.
GTAAAAAAGCCCTGGGCTGGGGATATAGTGTTTGCAAAGCATGCATGAAGCATCCCCACCATGCACAAAACTGGGTGTAGTGAACCCAGCATTCCAGAGGCAGAAATGGGAAAATGAAATGTGTATGGTTATCCTTAACTATATAGTGAGTTTGAGGCTAGTATGGGCTACATGAAGAAAAGAAAAAAGGAAAGGGAAAGGGTGAAGGGTGAAAGGGGAAGGGGGAAGGAAAGGAGAAGGAAGGGGAGAAGAAGAGGAGAGGGAGAGGAAAGGAAAGGAAGGGGAAAGGAAAAAGGGAAAGGGACAGGAAAAGGAAAAGGAAAGGGCATCCACAAAGATAGTCCAGCCCTTGATGGCCTGAAGCATACCTCACAAACTGAGAATAACCCTGGAGCATGGCGGCTCTGAACCTGAGGCTAATAGGTAGATCAAATTCTGGGGCCAACTATCTGCCTTTCCCCACAGTATGGCCTGAGAACTTGAAATTCAAGCAGTGTACTTCCTATCTACAGGTGTATCCCTCCATCAGGGATTAACAACCATAATCCATGAGAGCATGGAACAACATTTACCAAAAACTGAAAGTGACTAATGCTAAATAAAACCACTATCTCAAGCAAAGCCGTCTCTTAAATTTGACAGAGAAATAAGGATATTTCAAAACAAGCACAAACTAAGGCAGTTCATGAACACTAACCCAGCACTGCAAAACATACTTAAAAGAACAGTAGTATTCTACACAGAAAAGAGGAAGACACATAGTCTCAATCCAAAAAATACAGGAAAGATTAAATTTCATGAGAGGACTAAATGAACAAAGGAGAGCTAGGAAGGAATCCATCATGTCCAAAATAGTAAATTAGAAAACCCCTGATTCTAGTGGGGAGAAAGAAAAAAACAAACAATAATCCAACTAACCCAAAAACAACCAACAAAATTAAAAAAATTATGAAACATCTCTCGATAGTAATCTTATATGTAAATGGCCTCAATTCACCAATAAAGAGAGACAGACTGGCAGACTGGATTTAAAGAAAAAAAAAAAAAAAAAAAGACCTAAATCCAACTGACTATTGTTTCCAGAAACATTCCTCACTGGAAAGGACACCCAAAGACTAAAAGCCAAAGGATGACATGAAAGACAATCTGTCAAGCAAAGAGAAGTAAATACAGACTGGTAGCTTGCCAATATCAAAATCAGAAGAGAGCAAGGCTACTACATGTCAATAAATAGGAAAATTCATCAAGAAGATGTAACAATTATAAATATATACATATCAAATGTTGGAGCTCCCAGTTTTGTAAAACTAATAGTAAAGGACATAAAAGGTCACATAGATCCCAAAAGTTATAGTGGGCGGTTTCAATACTGCATTCTCATTTTTCAAATAGGGCAACAAAGAAACTTTAGAATTAAAGTACACCATAGTTCAAGTGGATTCAGCAGATACATACAGAATTTTCCATCCAACAGATAGAGAATACACATTCTTCTCTGTAGCCCATGAAAACTTCCCTAAAATAGACCTCATTCCAGGCCACAAACCAAGACTTGGCAAATACAAAATTATCAAAATAATTTCTTATCTCTTATCAGATCATACTTGAATAAAAACAGAAATCACTATCAAGAGAAACCAAACAAATACGTAGAAAATGAACAATACATTCCTAAATACCAATGGATCATTGATTAATCATGGAACCAATTTAATAAATTTCTACAAGTGAGCTGGCGAGATGGCCCAGTGTGCAAAGGTATATGCTATTCAAATGTGACAACCAGAGTTCAAATCCCCAGAAGATGCACAGAAGCTGGATGTAGTAGAAAGCATCTGTAATCTTAGCTCTCCTCAGCAAAATGAGAGGCAGAGACAGGAGAGTCCTGGAAGTTCATAGACCTGCTAGCCTGTTAAATGCAACAATGAACAATTAAGAGATCCTGCCTTAAACAAGGTAGAAGGTGAGAACTTACACCTAAATTTGTCTTCTGACTTCTCCGTGCATGCCATGGCACACTGAAGGCCCACTTACACACAAACACAATACACATACATCATACACACATGAAAGAATTTTTTTAATAATTATTTTATTTTATTTATTTGAGAAAGAAAGGCAGAGCACGAGAAAGTGAGCAAGAGAGCAGGTAAAGAATTGGCACATCCAGCCACTGCAAATGAACTCCAGATGCATGTATCACCTTATGCATATGGCTTATGTGGGTTCTGGGTAATGGAACCTGGGTCCTGAGGCTTCACAGGCAAGCACCTTAACTGCTAAGCCATCTCTCCAGCCCAAAAGGTTTTTTTACTTCCTAAAATAAAGCAAAAACGAAAGCACAACTTACCAGAACTTGATACAGCTAAAGCAATACTTAGTTTATAACTATGAGTGTTTATATTTTAAAAATCTGAAAGATATCAAATAAGTAATAAAGCACCTCAAGGTCATAGAAAAACAAAAACAATCTAAACCGCAAAACAAAAAATAATAAATAAGTGGGAAGAATTTGATAAAATGGCATTTAAAAAATATATATATATAAGGGCTTCCAGAGATAGTTTAGCAGTTAAGGCACTCGTCTGCATAGCCTAAGGACCCATGTTCGACTCTCCAGATCCCATGCAAGCCAGACACACAAGGTGATGCAAATGAACTAGGTAGCATACACATCTGGGGTTCAACTGCAGTGTCTGGAGGCCCTGGCACACCAATTCTCCACCCTCTTGCTCTCTCATTCATATATATATATATATATATATATATATATATATGTATGTATGTATGTATGTATGTATGTAATTAATTCTGAGAGCTGCATGCTGGATTTATTTTTTCTGCAAATAATTATACAACTTCCATCTTCAATACTTAAATAGAAAACAGCAGTACCTACATCAAAGAATTGGGATAGGAGTTAATAATAAATTTATCTTATACTTAGCATAATGGGTGGAGAATAATAATCTTTTAATGAATACCATTATTATTGGATTATATCTAAGATAGTTTTAAAAGATAATAGTAGACACTAAGAAAAAGGAAAAGTAGGGTTTTCTACTGAGATCATGATTTCGAAAGAAACCAATTTACCCCAGTTGACAAATTCATCTGTGCTTGTCTGTTTTGTTCCTTTTCTACCATTAATAACTATCAACTACCACTTCTATGTTTTTACCTTGAAGGCATTATTCATATTAGACTAATTCTTTTTTAAGAATTTATTTTATTTATTTATTTGAGAAAGAGAGAGGGAGAGAAAGAGAGAGAATGGGTGCACCAGGGCCTCTAGCCACTGCAAACGAACTCCAGACTTAGGCACCACCATGTGCATCTGGCTTACATGGGACCTAGGGAATCGAACCGGGGTCCTTAGGCTTCACAGGCATGTGCCTTAACCCCTAAGCCACCTCTCCAGCCTTAGACTAATTCTTTATTGACTTTCTACACTACAAGAGATCAAACACCCAAGGTTTGATACCTTCTCGTTTCTAATACTCTTTGGTGATTTTAGTCATCACCTTTTATTTTGTTATTGTCCAAACATAAGCTACTTTATATCCTGGTTATCTATTTTAATACACACATGTCAGGGGTTAAGGGTGTAACTGAGTAGCAATGCATGTTTAAGATAATACTGGTGGGTTCAGGTTAAATCCATGGGACACATACACACATGCACACATATTTACAGTGACTTTTTCTAACTAAAATAAAAATAATGATTTTTCTCCTTAATTCCATTCCTGGACTTCCTGATTTCTCTACCACATATACTGGCCCATGGAGTGACACTTGTTTTTGATGTTGGTAGTGCTGATGTTGACCTTTCTCTGGCTTTTCTATTTGTGTACTTCAAGTTCTCACTACTTAAATTCTAAAGCTCTCAAGCTGTCTCACAACCAGAATCATCCTACTTACAGGTGTAGAGAATACACCTAAATTATTTAAAGAAGAAGCTACATCCTAAGAGACATGAACATGTTCTAAACATGTCTGAAAGTGAACTCATGACTCTCCTATCCCTGCTCCTTCTGCCAACCCCTAATGTGGCTTTCTCCATTTCACAATTGCTCACGCTGAAAAGTTATCATTACCTCTCAAAACCTAAAATAAGCCTTTTCTGACCTTTACTATAATTTGTTCTCAATACAGCAGCCAGAAATTTTCTTAAAACAAATAAGTTTAAACACACACACACACACACACACAGTAGTTTTTCAATTCACTAAGAACAGATTGAAATAACTGAAATGCCCTATGGCCCCTGAGCTACTGACCTCTTTCCTTAAATTGTGTTGGTTTGAGATTTTAACATTGTTATTCATAAAAGGGACACATTGTTTAGATAGAGTCTTAACTGACACGTTAATAAACTGATCAACACTTCTTTAAATGAAAGATTTTCTTTTAGTAAGATTCCCCAAACAAGTTAGGCCAATTTAAATCTTCAAAACAAAAATGGGAAGTCTGGACAGATTCTAAATGCAGTTAATTAAATACTTGTGATTTCTGGAATCATTTAATACACATCAATAAAGAAATTTTTTTATAGAAAATGCCAGAAAGCTAATTTTTGAACATATAAAACCATGTATACTTTCCAATTTTCCTAACACTGATACGTATATTTACACTAGATACTCTGCAGAACAACTTAACTACAGGCTGAATTGCAAACATTCTGCTTACTTTATAGCATTTTGAATCACAGATGACAAAGTTTCTTCAAAACTGTAATTATTCTATAAACTTGAAAGTCAATTAACAGGACTGTAACATGCCAAAGCAAATAATATATATACCCAAAAGAAATTTTAGGAGATCATCTGTTCAGATTTTATTAAAAAGTTTAAAGTTTTATTTCAATCTACTAAATCTTTTAAACATTAATTTTATGCATGGGACCTACAATAATAGTGAAGCAATGCCAACTCTGAGTTATAGTGACCATAAGTTTATTTTAAGCTCCTAAGTGCAATACTTCTGCTGTGTATTCTTTAAAGGACACAAAAAGCATTTCTTTTGTTTAGCATTTCCATTATATACAGACAAAAAGAAATTAATGCTCAATTAAGACTCAAACATAAAAGGTATTTCTTCTATCCATGGAGCCTGAGGTGTTTTGGGTGAAGTGGGTACAATACAGAGCAGGTCAGGCAGATCTGCTGAGTGATCAGCATGTGAGCATGTGGCAATGCTGTCTTCACTAAGTGGTTCCTAAATGCTTCTCATTTAATCCAAAGTACAAACCTAGAAAGTGTTATCTTTCATTTTGCACAAGATTCAGACAGGCTAAATAATTTACCCAAAACACACAGCTCGTATGAAGTTGTGTAAAGAATTATCCCAGGACTGTCTGAACCAAATAACCATGTTCTTCTGAAAAGAACATAGGACATTCACTAGCTTTAAAAATCAGTAACAATCTTCTGTTAAACAAAGAGACAGTCTCCGTTGTGCACCCTTTCCATACCTTCTTTGTGCCTGGCCTTTCTCCACCTATGAGACCTTTTCCCCTCCTGAAAAATCCAGGATAATTTTCACCTGTTAAAAATATTTGTTCCTCAACACCTACATAAACAGCTGGGAATGAGCATACATTCCTGTAACCCTACTCCTGTGGGGAGCAGAAAAAAGATTATCACTGGGAGTCGACTGCAGCTTTGGGTTGTGAGAGACTGGTCTCAAGGAAGCAATAGAGGAAGTCATCTGATGTTCTCCTCTGGCCTGCAAACATAAACGGCTGCGCACACACACATGCATATACTACACATATTTCACACCACACACATTCACTACACCAAACATATAACAAACACATGTAAAAATACTGATTATAAGTCTTTAGATAAAAACAAACAGAAGAAAGTATTAAATGATACTGCTAGAAGAGACAATACAATTGTCCTGATCTTTTTAATAAGTGAATGAGCTAAAAGTAAGCAAAGGATTGGACAGTGAATATAGAGCTGTGTTAAAGTAGAAGGGACTTAAGAGATATAACCACCAACTGCATGCACCTGGGATTCTTTAAGTTACATCATTTAAACAAAACAACTGTAAAAGATGTTTTAGGTAGAAATTTGGAAATATGACCATGAATATTAGATAATATTGAAGATTTCATAAGTTTTATTAGTATCAATGCTTTATAGCTAATTATATAGGATAATTACCCCATTTTTCATATATTCAAAATAAAGAACTTTGAATAAAGATGTCATATAATTTTAACTATTGCAACAAAAAAATTATACAAATGTAAAGTATTAAGTGTTATATCAAAGTAATGTAAATAGAGTTCAAGAAGCTATTTTCTCCATGCACCTATGTTTGCAAATTATCATCCCTAAAATGTCAGAAACAGTAACCCTCCCCAAATAATACTAAATTCTTTCTTTGAAGATTATATCAAAATGAACTAGAGAATGTCTAAACCGTTAGAAGTGAGAAAGGGAAATGATTTTTAATAAAATATTAACTAATATTTGAGAAAAGGGAGACTTCTAGTTAAGTAAATTCTAATTTGTATTAAATTTCACTGGACATTGAAGTTTGAAAGCACTGTTGTTAAAATAATCAGTATATTTCACATCAACTCTAACCTACAACTTAAATGCCCTATTTCCACTTTATCAGGGAAACAACTCAAGTATCTTCAAAGATGCTAATAATCTGATACCAGAGTAAAATAAGCAGTAACTATACACATGGAAAAATATGTATACTCAATATCCATCTTTAAAACACTTCCCCTTCTGCTTCTCCTCCATTTATCCTCTTATCCTTAACTATATCAGTAAATAACTCAAATACATTCTACAAGAGAGGCCTTTGTTTCTTACCTAGTTCCTTAAACAAGGAGTAAGTTGTGGCTTCTATTCATCTGCTCATGAGTGATGTCCCCAGTTCTCACTTTCATCTCTTTGTTGCAACTGATATTCTTGACTCCTTTCCTTTTAGTCACTTTCCCTTGACTTCCATGATGCTGAATTACTTGCTTCTACTTCTCACTAACCTGAACCACTCACTAGAACTCCTGCAGGCTCACACCTTTGTGTTACACTGCTAGTTTATGATAAATGTCACCAAAGAAAATATGGAAACTCAGTAACAAACATTTACTATGCCTGGTAACAACCCAAGCATAAGGAATACAGCATCAAATAAAACAAAAAAGGTCTCTGTTTTTAATGTTTATTTTATTTAGGGATGAGTAGTCAATGAAAACCAAGAGAAATGATAAATTAATAAATGAGTATGTGTTTCTAAGTAATGGACTACAAAAAAACTTAGTATAACAATGAGCTAGAGGGACAGGAAGGAATTACAAAGAATTTCGAATTTACAAAGAATTATAAGAGAGGGTGTCTTTAAAAGAAATTAAAGGCTAATGTATACCTGAGGAAGAATACATTTGCCTGATTAGTCTTAGACAAATTTTCATTCTATATATCAACATTTTCCTCCTCAAAAAGTTTATATTCTGATAAAACAGAGTTCAAATTACTTAGACTGGCTTTTGTTTATCAAAGTTGTTATAATCTTCCAGGTGAAATTTACAGAACAAATATCACCACAATCTTTGGCAGTATGTATCCAAATTAAATATGGTGGCCATAAGACATCTGATGATACAGAAATCATTTCTAGTTATATAGATTTACTCAGTCCTTGCAAAGGGTTTTCCTGAACTGAGTATTAATCATATCTCATTCAGATGGACTACAAAAAAAAATTGCAGACCTATTGAGAAAAGGTATTTATTACTTCATATTACAATATATAATGATAAAGTATTACTTTTCTGTCATGTAGAGAATAAAATTACGTTAGAATGGCTTTCAATGTTATTTATAAGCAAGCAAGAAAGGGGAAGAGGAGAAAGACACTGAGGTCGGAACTTTCTTTCTTTATTCAATGAAAACTATATGTAGTTTATGCTCATAAGTATGTCTCCTCAGTTTTCTAAGCATTCCTTGATTATTCTCCTTCTGCCCTAATTCAAGTGCTAAGGATTAAATCCAGGGTCTTGTGCACACTAGATAAGCACCTCTACCACTGAGATATATCCCTGGCATGTTTCTTGAATGCCCTTCTTTTGTTGTTGCTCTTGTTGTTTGTTGTTTTGAAATAAAGTCTTGCTATGTGGTCTACACTGTCTTAGAACTTGGCCCAGGCTGGCCTCATAGTCTTGATCCTTCCGCCTTAACCTTCTGATTAATGGGATTGCAGCTATGGGCTACCACACCTCATAACTCTTAACTTGTAACTCATGCTGTTTCCATCACTTGAAATTACATCCTTTTTACCTAGATTTTAATTACTAAAGATCTTTTCTTTTTAAAAATTTTTTTTATTTATTTAGTAGAGAGAGAGAGATGGAGAGAGACAGAGAGAGAGTGAGAATGGGCACACCAGGGCCTCTAGCCACTGCAAATGAACTCCAGACACATGTGACACTATATGCATCTGGTTTACATGGGACTGAAGAATCGAACCTGGGTCCTTAGGCTTCTCAGGCATGTGCCTTAACTGCTAAGCCATCTCTCCAGGCCCCTAAAGTTCTTTTCTGATATGACAGCTCCTGCCACTCTACTCCTGAAACTCTACTGTACTACATATTTCATGTGCTTATGTTTTACTGCATTTTAAGACTTGACTGTTTCATATGAATCTTCTTAGTTCTACTGTAAGCTTCAGGTAATTTAAGAGCATTTCAAAAAGCTCTTTACTATTTATCACAATCTAAGTACATGAAGACCAAATCCAAAACAAAAAAAAAAGTTTTAGCACATTTCAGGCACAATATTATAACTAATTATCATGCTTGTAAAATAAGTTATTTTTAAAAGTACACTCTCCCTTAGAAAGAAAATTTATGATCACTTTCCACAAAAAATCTTAATTATTTATACAAAAGCTAAATTTGTTCAATTAGGCAGCCTCTGATACTCCTGGAAAGAAAATACTCTAAGAACAATATTTGCTTGAACTGAGTGTGGTGGTCCATGCCTGTAGTCTTGGTTGGAAGGCTGGAGGCCAACTAGGATCTCTCTGCCTCCCTCTGTCTGTCTCTACTTGTCTCCCCCCCCTCGTGTGTGTGTGTGTGTGTGTGTGTGTGTGTGTGTGTGTGTGTGTGTGTGTGTGTGTCAGTGTGTGTCACGTTCTGCCCTGCCAAGATAGCTGGCCTACGACCTTCTGGCAGATTTTCCTGTCTGTCTCCCACCTTGCTGGAGGTGTGTTGGGATTACAGATGTCCAGATTGCTATCAGTTCTTGGAATCCGAATTCAAGTACTCCTGTTTGTGTAGCACTTTATCCTCTGAGCCATCTCCCTACCCCAGAAAGAGGATCTCTATCTCTTAAGACTACAAGTTCAAAGCCAAATTGGGGGACATGGTAAGAATTCTCAACTACAAAAAAAAAAAATTGCTTAAAGCATATACATGTGGATACATATCTTAAAATAAGTTTCAATAACATATTTTCAAAAGAAACCTATTTAATACCCCTGGGATATTTTGGGGGGGGAGAAGTGTATCTTTTGTCATTTTTGTTTTGTTTTGCTTTGTTTCAGTACAGAAAACCAAACCTAGAGCTTTTTACTTGCTAGGGAAGCACTCTTCCACTGAGCTAAATCCCCAACCCCAGAAATCTACTTAAATCCTAACCACATTCTTGATTTCAGAGCCATCAGCTCTCACATTTAAGAGGTAGCCCTCTTAACCTAGGAAAAGTAGAATTCAACAGTGAATTCTGGAGGACTGTATACAACCAACCCCAATAATGTCATTAAAACACATATAAAGATAGCTACAGTCATTATTAGAACCCAAGCTCCCTGGAAAACACTAACTTACTTGAAGCTTTAGGAGGAGGTACAACTATTTTTTTTTTCCATTCATGGAATTCCCAGCCAAATAAAGTAACCTGGCTTTAAAAGGTTTCAACTACAGCCTTTAGTGTAGTTTTTTTTTTTTTTTTAAAAAAGGAAAATAAAAAAAAAAAACCAATTTATTTTAAAATCTGGTTTAACTAATACATAGCAAGCTACATGAAAATATCTTTTAGAATAATCAGCTGATTCATTCATCTCTACATGAGTGAGTGTTAAATCTTTACCAATTTTAGTAAGTAGTGAAATTGCTTTTAATCGTATATTTCTCAAAAATTTATTCCTAAATAATATTTTAGCATTTTACCAATTGCTTCAATACAACATTGATTTCACATACCTCATTTCTCAGATAATCCCAGTAAAATTCTAATGTATTTGTCCATTTCCAGACTATATTTTTTTAAACCAAAGGGGGGGAGTTTTTTGAATTTTACATCACTTGTTCTCCAATCCTGTCTCCTCAAGTCCAATTTGTTAAAAATATAGTACAACACTGATTTCACATACTTCATTTCTCATTTGATCTCAGTAAAATTCTAGTATATTTTTTACCATTTCCAGTCTATGATTTTTATTTAAAAAATAAAAGGGGGGTTAAGTTTTACATCACATGTTGTCAAACCCTGTGTCCCTCTCATCCAATTTGCTAAAAATACAATGATATAATTTACCAAATGATTTTGTTTGCACTATACTTCCTTGATAGAATTTGACAAGCAATGCTGAAATCTCTAGTTCTTTGCTGAATGGTCTTTGAGTTCTAAATTTCTGGCTCCTTTTATAATGTCATATATTGTCTGTTTTTAGAACACTGATAGTTTATAAGAGAGGAAGTTTTACTTTATATACTAGATAAATGACTTACTAGAAGCAGGTGACAAATAAGAATACAGAGGTTCTCTCTCCCAGAGAGATCAGACTAAATTTCTTACTTAAGTAGTTAGTTAGCATTCATGTACTAAAACTAATGACTACCTACTAGGAGAATGTAATATTGAAAAGCACCAAAGATAAGAAAAGTTCTAGAGATAGACACAATGTCAAAGAACAATACTGTTTGTGAATTTCTTTACAGAAAACTTACATTTGGAAAATATCTGTCATTACCATGTATAGCAGACAGCTTCAGGTTCGCTGAGATGAACTTCCAGATCAGGTACAGTTATGGAGGAAGGGATATTATTTATTGAAGCTTACAGATCCAGGGGAAGTTCCAATAATGGCAGAAGAAGCTGGCCTGCCTTCACAGGGCCAAGCAGAGAGAGAAAAAGCCAACCAGGCACAGAGCACACTGAGCAAAACTACCGCCAAAAAGTCACACAGCACACTTCAGGAACTCCTGCTAGGCACACTGCATATCTTTACAATGGAATCTTAAACCCACCACCACACCTTAAGATCGGCCCCCAGTGACATTGCCTCTAGCAAGGTGATTGCAGATGCAAACTACAACTAATAAAACACTGAATATATTGGGGGACATATATTCAAACTACCACACCATGTCATTTAAACAAGGATGAGAGTGCATTTGAAATATTATTGGCTAAAATGTTAAAACCCTACCATGACTGGAGTTTAATATCAGAACTTTTAATTCATCTTTGTCAATTTAAGCCAACTTTATTCCTTAATCAGAGTATAAATATCTGTGAGAATAAAGGGTAATTAATAGGAAAAGAATTGATATAATTTTGTAGTCAAAGAAACTTAATTTATGAGATAAGTAGCAATCCTGTAAATTATATAGTTTTACAAAAATGTTTTAATAAAATGTCATATTTCCAAAGCACTATAATGAAGCTCAAAGGGAATAATGCACATGAAAAAGTGCCTTAAAAAGTATTACGTTTGTTCCAGGCATGGTGATGCACACCTTTAATCCCAGCCCTTGTGAAGCAGAGATAGGAGGATCACCATGAGTTGGAGCCCACCCTGTGACTACAGAGTGAATTCCAGGTCAGGCTGGACTAGAATGAGACACTACCTCAAAAAACCAAAAAAAAAAAAAAAAAAAAAAAGTAACGTTTGTTTTAAATTACCTTATAAAAATGTCCTAAGGAAATAAAAACGATCAGTGGGCATCTGAAAACAATAACTGTTGCTTGCTGGATGATTCAATTGTCATGAACTATTCTGGCATGCATCAAAAGCACTGCCATTTTAAAACATACAAAATGTCTAAAAATGCAACCATAGTAATAGATTCTGAGTGCATGGATTGGGGTGAGGGAGAAACACAATGACAAATTGGTCCAAAAGGACACTGAGACTCATAGTTGGAAGACTATTGTGCTGACAATTAGTAACAGAGGAAGCAGAGCACAAAACAAATGAATGAAAAAGGCTGAACTTGCAATGAAAGACCTTATTATAGTGCAGAAACATTATTATAATAAAGGGGCAATGTACTCTCCTCTATGAAACTTCTAAACAGGCACCCTTGTCTCTTTTCTCTTCCTTTGGATTTCATTTTTTCATTAGCATCTGCTTGATTATGCATTATTTCCAACCCAAAACAACTTCTCTATATCTTTTCTAAAAACTGAGGTTTAAAAGCCTTTACTCCACTCTGGCCTTAGGCCTCATTTAACTTTACTCAAAATACAACAAATGCTTTAAAACTGACAAATATATGGGGGGAGGGCAGAAAGGCAGTGATTTAGCATTAACAATTCAGAAGAGACAACAAAACCTGTGTCCCTCAATTCCAATTTGTTAAAAATACAATGATTACATAATTTATCAAATGATCTTATTTGCATTCTGCTTATTTGACAGAATTTCATGAGAAATGCTGAAATCTCTAGATACTAGTGATTCCTCTGCATTAAGCTTTACATTCTACAAGTTCTGAAATGTATCTTTGTATACTAGATGAAAATGATAAGATCTCATTCATATTACTGACACACTTGTTTAGGGGCACAGTAAGCCCCACCTGCTGAATTATCCTACTAGGAAACCTCTTACTACAAAATCCTAAAGTAGATGGACATGCTTTAGTGAGGTAGAAGGATAGAAAAAGTACTGGCCTCAAAGACTAAAAAACATGGGTTTACTCATAGTTCCACCTCTTAAGCATTAACACTGGGAAATTCCATGAGCTAAGTTTCTCCAAATAGAAAATAGATTTAATTATCCGGCAAAGATCTTAAAAGAATTAACAATATACATGTACCGTGTATAGCAGGCAGATGCTTATCTAATGGTAACTTATTGTTCTCAACACACTGTATTAGACTAGTCACTAATGATTTAAGAAATTACCTGCTACTACCAGGCAAATATTGAAGTTTAGAAGAAAGGACTATCAAGATCCTTCAGTGTAATTCCTTTATCCTACATGTACCAAAACTCTGTCTCAAATAGTTACATGATTATCTCAAAATTGCACAAATATTATTTATCTAATAACAGTCTTGCTTACAATATCCATATTCATCCTGATCTATAGTGAGTAAATTTCACTGTACTTAAAATATATTTTGACAATGTGAAACTGATATTAATGTACTGCATTTCACAGCTGGATGAGCACCAAATTTTTGAAGGTACTGATGACATTCTTCTTAAAAAAATCTTCTCTCATTCCATGTGGCTGTAAACATATATAACTTAAAGCTGCGCATTAGACCAGTTACTTGCTTTGAGACCATGGGAAGGTTTTGAACATCCTATCAAATTTTTAAGTAGTCATATTTATTATATATTGACCTTATGAGTAATATTATTCATTAAATTATTACCTGAAAAACTGAAATATACTGACATATTAACAAGCAATTTAATGCAAAACAAACTCTACAGTAAGCCCACTATGTGTGCCTTGCCAAACACAAACTGCAGGTGTTGATATTCCTATCCTTCCCTATGCACACTACCCCATCTCTTCTACACAAAGGGAGTGTATTTCTTTCTCTTTTTTTTGTATTTCTTTTAAAAATAAACAAATATTTAAGAAGATAAGTATCCTTTTCAAGCTAAAAGCAATGGTTTAAAACTTTTACTTCAAAATAATTACACTTAAAATGGACCTGCAAATAAAATCATTTTATATCTTACTATAAGAGGTGATGAGCAATGTCACTACAGAAATCACACACTCAGGGGCTGGAGAGATAGCTTAGAGGTTAAGATGCTTGCCTATGAAGCCAAAGGACCTAGTTTGATTTCACAGGACCCATGTAAACCAGATGCACAAGGTGGCACATGCATCTGGAGTTCATTTGCATTGGCTGAAGGTTCTAACATAGCCATTCTCTCTCTCTCTCTCTCCCTCTCCTTTCTTTGTCTCCCTCTCTCATCTCTCAAACAAATAAAAAGTTTTAGAAGACACACACACACAAATAAAACCAGCAGGTAAGCTAACAAACAGGGTTTTGAGGGTCTAACTCTGAACCTAGAAGAACAAAGTATCTGGAATAATTTATTTCATGTGAAATCTTAGTATTTCTCTGAACAACCTTAATTTCCATCAAAGATTTTTTAATAATCCAGTTTCTAATAATCTCTTTCCTAAATGCTAAGCAACATATATTTTTTAATTTATTTTTTTTAATTGAGAGAGAAAGAGAATGGGTGTACCAGGGCCTTCAGCCACTGCAGATGAACTCCAGACATGTGTGCCCCCTTGTGGTGCATGTGTGACATTGTGCGCTTGCATCACTGCATCTGTCTATGTGGGACATAGAGATTCAAACATGAGTTCTTAGGCTTTGCAGGCAAGACCCTTAACCACTAAGCCATCTCTCCAGCCCATAAGCAGCACATTTTAATTGGAAAATGTATTCTAGATTTTAACCATAAATCATCTCAAGGACCAATTTCAAGTGTTGTGACATATTTTTGCAATAACACTAGAATTCTTCAAACCAAGTCTATCTTTTATCTATATATATTTATCTATATATCTATATATTTATATATATATCCTTTATCTATAGAATAATGAAATGAACACAAGATTTGTAGTCAAAGGGTTTATATTCTAGCTCTGCCAGTTGCCCAATAAGCAGGTCACACAATTCTCTGAGTTTCTTCAAAATAGGCAATGTGATATTTACCTCACAATGCTGCTGTGAAAATTAAATGTTTCTCAGTGTGGATGGTATATAGTAATAGTAATACATAAAAGAAAAATTGGTATCCATCCTTCAATATTGCTTTCAATTTTTTCCCTCAGTACCTGGTACAACAGGGAAAATATACTAAGCCCTTATTAAAGCTTTCTAAATATTCCTGGAACTTAGTGTTCCTAAAAATATAGTTAAGTATTAATTTTGATAATGTACGTCTCCAAATTATGTTACCTTAAATGAACCTAGAGACAAACACACATGGCTAGACAATCTCAAAACAAAGTGACTGTGTGAGGGTGTTATCTAGGAGGACAAGAAAAAAAAGTAAGAAAGGCTTAGAAGTAAAAGTATTTGAAAATAGTGTAGTAATAATAATTATGTCTAAGGTAACTCTTTAATTATGCCTAAGGTATCTCTTTACTTATTCATTGAAGGACAGGTGATAATTATCTAATAATGATAGTTCAGAGACAGAAGGGGAGGAGCAAGGGATAAAAGAAAGTAATGATGCAGAAGGAAGGCTATTTATGTTCAGATCTCTACTATGACTTGACATCACCTATGGTAGCCACTGAGGTCGATTACTCTTAGCCTGCCTTCCCTTCAAACCAATATATGTTAAATCCTCTACATTTAAAAGAGGGAAATAACCTAAGAATCAATTTAACTTGGGTCATAAGCAAGAGATCCTTTGAGAATAGCCAGAAATACATTTAAAGAATACCTTTACAAAAAGCAAAGACAACCTCTGACCATAAAGGAGCAATAAGTCACCTAGGCTCTTCTAAGCCTGCAGAAACTTTCTAAGACCAGAATCTAATGAATTTTGTTGGCATTCTGTTCCTCCACAGGTCTAGGATAAGGTAGCATGCTGCCAAATTGACCATAGTGCTGTCTTCTTTCTAACCAAAAGAATGCCATGACCAGGCTTTGTGAGGACTAGTCCCTAGAATCAAAGTCCCTGGTATTAAATATAACTGCGGAATTTTCTCCAGACAAGCAACAGCAGCTTGCCTCAACTGCAAGAGACTGTTGTGAAGTTTCTCCTCAAGATCACTATCAGAAGGATAGAGATGTAGCTCAGTGGGAAAACACTACCCTAGCATTATAAGGCACTGGGTCCAATCCCATCCCCAACAACAGGGAGGTAAAGGAAGCCTATATTGGTCTTTGAAAGAAAACTAAACAAAGCAATTTTCTTCCAACTCCAATGTAATTAAGAGAGGAGAATGACTATCATTTACCTCAATTCAGCAAATACAATTGAGGTCATGGTCTTCTCTTAGTTTTTCTACAGTGCTGGGAATGAACCCAGGGTCTGGTACATGCTAGGCAAGAACCCTACTGAGAAAATATACCCTCAACCATTATTATCTTTTATCTCACCACAAGTGTTCTATTGACAGAACACTTTAAAATTTACAGTATTTCACATATATTAATCTCATTTAATTGTCATTGTACACCTGAAAAGATGAGAATAATGAAGATCAGGGAACATAGGTGATTTCTCCAAGTTTACATAACTCGTACAAAGTAGAGCCAAGACTCTAAATCCTAGTTTGATTATACCTGCAATAATAATGCTATGGGAAAAATATGGAATTAGTATATACAATATCTTC
This sequence comes from Orientallactaga sibirica, assembly GCA_036365145.1. Lineage (NCBI taxonomy): Eukaryota > Metazoa > Chordata > Mammalia > Rodentia > Dipodidae > Orientallactaga > Orientallactaga sibirica. The sequence goes on along the minus strand of JAEOAD010000035.1, from coordinate 13,996,486 downwards.
TCCATGTTCACTTCTCCAACTAAATCTAAATAAGCCTCCCTATTTCTTGGCGCTGAGAAATGAAACTAAGATAAAAACTGCAATAAAAAGACTTCCTTTAAGTCATCAGAGACAAGAAATGAAAGATGCTATCGAGGAAGTAAGTGGCTCTCAAATACTACTCTGAAAAGGCCATATGTAGTATTATAATCAAGTACTAAATAGTGAGTTATTCAATAGTAGACACAAATGACATACACATATACATGTTTATAAAGGATATTAATGACACCTTTCAGAGATGTAGAGGATTGCTCTCATGCCTAGAAAATAGATTAAGATTTAAGATTGCCACTCTCACTTTCAATACTATGGCTCTGTTTACTTGTAATTTCCTAAAACCAACCTGCTGTTAAGTTTGTACAAAGATATCCCCTGTTCTCAATACAAATTGTTTTATGGGTTAAGCTTTGCAAATATATGAATATAACATCCCATGATAATGAAAATCCACAGAAAACGTGACTAAATTTACAGAAAATTACTATCTGTTATACTTTTTTAAAAAGCATCTATTCCTTATATTGAGCAATATCTGTCACCAGACCTAAGTTACCATTTACCTAAATCTTCTCAAATTAGTAATAAGAAAGCATCTGATCTTCAAATGATTAGGTATGTAAAAAGAAATTACTAAATATAGAAACAGAGTTATGAATTTTGAATGTTACTGAACCTAATCCAATGCAGCAATTTACAACAAAAAGAACATGCAAGGAAGCCTGGGGTATAGCTCAGTGATAAGAGTTCTTTCCTAGCATAAGTTAGGCTCTGGAACCCCCTCCCCAACCCAACCACCACCACCACAAAAACAAAAAAGTATGAAATATTAAGGAATACACATAAGAAATACTGAAAAGATACAGGGCATATAAGCATAGGTATGATGACTTTGGCAAATGTTTGTGGGTATACACTATGTGAAAACATAATCATTCAACTTTACCTTATATAAAATGTATGAGAAAATCTAAGATTTTTGTTTGAATGAGAAAAGAAATGGCACCTATAAAGCATTTGTTTTATTTAATATTTTTCTTTCATTTTTTTCTTTCTTTATTATTTATTTGAGAAAGACAGAGGCAGACAGAGAGAGAATGGATATGCCAGGGCCTCTAGCCACTGCAAACAATCTCCAGATGCATGCACCACCTTGTGCATCTGGCTTATGTAGGTACAAGCGGGCGCCTTAACCTCTAAGCCATCCCTTCAACTCAGAAATTGTTTTTTTAGATGAACATATTATAAACATTGCTTGCAAACATTCCAGAGTAAAGAATATTTGACATAATAGATCAATTAGAAGATTGAACATAATCCAGGGAGAACCAGGTGAAGAAATGAGGAAGAGTGTGAGCAGAAAGGGCTAACTGATAGCCTATTTGTCTGAATGTGCCAATTACTCTGCATACTATAGCCATATTCGCAAAATGTTACTTCTTTTTTGTTGTTTTGTTTTTGTTTTTCAAGGTAGATTTTCACTTTAGCTCAAGCTGACCTGTAATTAACCATGTAGTCTCAGAGTGACCTCGAAACTCATGGCAATCCTCCTAGCTCTGCCTCCCAAGTGCTGAGATTAAAGGCATGCACCACCACACCCAGCTTGTTACTTACTTCTACTTATTTATTTACTTACTTATTCAGAGAGAGAGAGAGAGAAAAGAGAATGGGCATGCTAGGGCCTCCAGCCACTGCAAACAAACCCCAGATGCACGCACCCCCTTGTGCATCTGGCTTATGTGGGTCCTAGGAAATCAAAGCTGGGTCCTTTGGCTTTACAAACAAGTGCCTTAATCACTAAACCATTTTTCCAGGCCAGCTTGTTACTTAATTCCTGATTGCATGCCTATTTATGTAGTTAACCTCATAATGCCCTTTCCTCTTCCAAAAACTTATCCTCCATAGCTCATATTAACAACTCATAAATAAACTATTAGACACATTAGCTTATTGTTACTTATTGTTTCTTTCAACATGTAAAGAATTTATTTTCTATAAAATTCCTTTTGACAATTCCATTTGTCCTCCCACTATTATGTATTCTATGTGAATGTCACCTAGAGTCTATGTCAAATTTCTATGTATAAAAACTGCTTTATATTGGCTGGAGAGATGACTTAGCGGTTAAGGCGCCTGCCTCCTAAGCCTAAGAATGCTGGTTCCAATCTCCAGCAGTTCCAATCTCCAGGTCCCACGTTTAGCCAGATGCAAAGTGACGGAAGGGTGCAATGCTGCACTTGACCACAAGGGGGCGTACACATCTGGATTTTGTTCACAGCAGCTGAGAGACTGCTGGCACGCCCATCTCTATCTGTCTACCTCTCACTCTCTGTCTGTCTCTCTCTGTGTCTCTCTCCAAAAATAAATTAAATTAAATTAAATTAAAAAACACTGCTTTATATAATAATCATTTTATATTCAACTATACTTTATTACATAACTAACTATAATGCTAAATGATCAATAAACCTTTAAAACTGAATTATCCTGATCACTCATAATCTCATATTTAGATAGCTTTAAGTTTTCTATATGTATAGAGTTATTATATATTATACTATGTATAAAGTAAGACTAATATTCACATCATCATTTTTTTTCTTTTTCCCCATGCATCTTTACTGGAAGCATTAATAGGACTGAACTGATTTTTCTACATACTTGAAATCAAAGCCTAATATTTACTCAAAGATAAAAATTATTTGGGGTGAATTTAAGACCCACATTTCCTTATTTTAAAATTGAAAGAAAAAATTAAGTTAGAACGAAATGATTCAATTTTTTGGAAGATGTGTAGCAATTTTTAATAATAGGTAAGATCCCACACATAAAAATACAACAGAATCCATTAAAAAAGTTATTAGAACTAACAAAGTTGGCAAAATTAATATATGAACATCAACTATGTTTCTATGCAATAGCAATAATCTGAAAATGAAATTATGAGAAGAACTGCAATAGAATAAAAAAGAAGTCAGAATAAATTTAACAAAAGGAGTGTAAGATTTTTACTTGAGAAACCATAAAACAGTTTTGAAAAAAATAAATACTTTTTAAATAAATGAGAAAACATCCCATGTTAACTCATCAAAAGACTTGATGTTTGGGGACTGGCAGAAGATGCAGTTCCCTTTTTTAAAATTACCCTAGAAATGCACATTGACTTTTTTTTTTTTTTTAATTTCTATACATGAACTCAAAAGATTTCTCACTCTAAAGGGGTATTTTCAGCATGGACAAGTATTTGTAGCCCAGAATAAGAGAATGCTATGAGAAGTTTCTTGGGACAAGGACTAGCATACCTCCTTTCCCACCACAGAGAAGAACAACACTTTCAGAGAAAGTATGAACAAGAAGACATTCAGGCAAGTGCTCAGATCTTTCACAGAGAAATATATTTTCACTTTGTAGTTGAGAAAGCTAGGCATTCCATAAAAAGATGGTAACTGTCAAACTGTTAGTGATCATGACTACTCAATTAAATAGCTATTGTGCTTAAAGTGCCCTTTAAGTACAGCCTTGTGATAATGTGTGTATCTTACATTATTTTTAATCCAATGTGTGTGTTTTCTATGCATAGATGATCTCAATCATGAATCATTTCCAATCCATAAAACCATATTTTGTAAAAGATGTAATTTGCTTGAAAAAATATTTTAACTTTGCATCTTTATATAGCACAACATTTAGAAAGCACCTTCATTCCTTGTTCATATTTGATACAGGAAGGAAGGGGATGGGGAAATGGCTCAGTGTGAGTTCCTCAGTTTAGATCACAGAACCCACATAAAGCCAAATACTGGTGTACTAGCATCTGTAATTCCAGTGTGCCTACTGCAAGAAGGGAGGAAGAGACAAGAGAATAGCCTGTAAGCTCACAGGCCAGCTATCTTGGAGAATGCAGCAGTGAACGAGAGCCCCTATCTGAAATACACACACTCACTCACCATAACCAAAAAAAAGGATAAAATTTAAAAGTATTTACATCCTGTAGCACATGGCAGTGTCCATTCTACATGTCAGAGTATGCTTAGCAGTTTAAGGGTTGGAAATGAGATCTGAAATGAGGTCTTACCACTCACTCTAAATCTATGAAAAATGAAAATGCAAACTGTACTTTTTAGTTTAGGGAGATGATGTAAACTTGAAGAAGTGGGTTCTGATGAGAGGTCTTTAGGTTACTGGTGTCATATCTTTGACAGAGTTGCAAGACCCTTGTTCTTTCTTTTATTTTTGTTCCTTGGCCATGAAGTGAGCAGTTTTGCTCTACTACATACTCTCACCATCAAGTCCTCTTCATTACAAGCTCAAAAGCAACAGGATAAACCAATCATAAAGGATAAACTATAAGCCAATAAACCTTTCTCTTTGTTACCTATCAGATATTTTAAAACTGACTATAAGGGTACAAAGGCTCATCTGTTGAAACAACTGGTCCCTGAGTGGTAGTACTATTTTGGGAGAAACAGCTGTCAGATATAGGGCCATACAGTCAGAAGGGTAGGAGTTATAAGTTATAACATGGTTACAGTTTGGTCCTGGGCTCTCTGCTCCCTCACTGTACAGGCAATGCAATCTCATGCTCCTGCTGCCGAAAACTGTCATTTCTTCTCTACTGTAACAGTACCCTCTCAAACCATGAGCCAAAATAAATCCTTCCTCCCTTAAGTTGTTTCTCATTTTATCACAGTAGCAAAAAAAAAAAAAAAAAAAAAAAAAAAAAAAAGGTACTAATACACTAACATGATAAAGAGGGGAAGGGAATAACATTCAAATAATAGAGAAACCATGTAAGCTTTAAACCTAATATTTAAATGACATTACCTAGTAAGGTAATCTTAAACAAATCACTGCCTTCAAGGCTCTCATTATCTCACCTAAAAAGAAGAAATTTAGACTGAATGTTTTCAGATACTCACTTAAGAAGAGGCACACATTAAAAGAGCCACAATACATAGTTACTTGAGATATCAAATAAGTGAGAGTAAGCTCTTTCCCCTACAATAATTCATAGATGAGTGGATGAGACATATATATGAACAAGATAACGAAGAAACAACATGACAACTACAAAAAAAAGACAGCCTTGAGAATGGCAGAGAGGAATAATTTTGAAGGAAAGGGAGAAATGTCTAAATCTGAATTAAATCTTGAATAAAGCTGGGTGTGGTGGTGCACACGTTTAATCCCAGCACTCAGGAAGCAGAGGTAGGAGGATCACTGTGAGTTGAAGGCCACCCTGAGACTACATAATGAATTCCACTTCGCCTGGGCTAGATAGAGTAAGACGCCACCTCGAAAAACCAAAAAGAAAAAAAAAATATTGAATAAAATAAAATTATCCAAGCAAATAGGGGAGGAACATTCCAACCAGAGGAAACAGCATCAGCAAAGGCTGAGTTGAAGAGAAGCAAAGGCTATACAGGGAATTACATACAGATCAGTACTATTAAAGCATAATTGCAAAACAGAAGAATCATAAAACAAGAGTACAAAAGACATGCCAGACTGCAAAGAACTTTGAATGATAAATTAAGGAAGCTGGGCATCATGTGGTGGTGTTGCAGTCAGGTTCACAGTGTTGGCAGAAATCACCTAACCAAGAATAGGTTGTGTGAAAAAAGGTTTATTTTGGCTTACAGACTCGAGGATAAGCTCCATGATGGCAAGGAAAATGATGGCATGAGCAGAGGGTGGACATATCTCCCTGGCCAACATCAGATGGACAACAGCAGCAGGAGAGTGTGTCAAACACTGGCAAGAGGAAACTGGCTATAACACCCATAAGCCCACCCCAACCATACACTGCCTCAAGGAGGCGTTAATTTCCAAATCTCCACCAGCTGGGAAACTGGCATTCAAAACACCTAAGTTTATGGGGGACACCTGAATCAAACCACCACAGGTGGCAATGGAGATCCAAGGCAAGATCCAAGATTCAAAGGGGAATAGCATAGTTACTATTTAATATTAGAAAGATCATTGTGGCAAACATTTAAAGGAAGCAAGTAAGTGGTACAAACTAGAGGCAGAAAATCTAGTTAAGAATCTATAACAAAGATGAAAAAGTCTCATTGCAGGGTGATTACACAAAGAAACATAATAAGTTTAAGAAATTAAAAGGTAAAATCAGCACAACTAGAATGGATTGGGAGCAGGGCAAAAACGTAAAGAGAAAAAAATGGCATGGAATGGGTCTATATTTCTACTTAGAGACAGAACTGAGATATGATTATAAGGGGGAATAGACAAAATAATATTGAATTCAGCCAAGGATGTGTCAAATCTACAAAATATCTTGGCTAGAGATATCCAATAGCCAAGGCAATATTTAGTAATATAACACTAAATAGAGCAGACTAGCTTACATAGGTGAGAGCTGAAAATGAAGCTTGAGGAGTCAATGTGAGCATCCAGGGACAGTGTACAAAATCCAAGGAGTCCTCGGCAATATATTTGTTAAATACTAAAATTGTGCAATAAGAAAATAACAACAAAAAAACAGGAGAGAAATCTCAGAACACAATAGGAAATATTGTCTCAAGGAAAAGATAACAGTAGAAATCTATACAGCTCAGAAGTCAATAAAATTTTTTTTAAAGAATTGGAATATATCTACTAGACTTAGCAATAGGATTCAACACAAATACTGTACCTAGCAAATAGTAGAAGAAGGTCATTCTTACCTTCCTCTTGCCCATTTTTACTAAAATAGGTCTAAACCCTAGTAAGAGTTTTCTATTGTTTTCTTGAAGTAGGTATTATGATCCTCTTCAAGAGAGAATCAACTAAACAAATGGTTATGTGAAAATGCCAGAATGAATAATAACTAAATCCCTGTATGCCAACTAAAAATATGAATTAATTAATTAAGAGAAGAGGTGCCCTTCCTATTCCTAGAGAAAAGAAACAACCTCTTCTCTGAAGACAGAGATACACAAAGCTGAATAAATAGGCCTTGCCAAATTCTCCCCAGACTATTATTAGATTATAACCCAATTCTCCAACTACATTTTCTCAGGATTAGCTACCTCTTCATCAAAACTGAGCATAAAAATACACAAGTTTATATGCTTCTTTGATTCTTAATTTCCAATGGCTCTCATACCATGTAAAACATGTATTAAATAAATGTATAGCTTTTTCAACTCCAACCTGTGTTTTGTTAGAGGGAACCCAGACATGTAACAAAACTGGGTAAAATCCTATTTCTTTTTCTCAATTAGAAATTAAGTGGTCACTAGAGAATTTCTTGAAAGTAGTTTCCATAAAGTGGTGTTAAAATATGGAACACTGAGTACAGGGCCCTTTTGGAACTATTATCTGTTGTTGTTACAATACTGGATATTGAATACAGGGCCTTATGTATGCTAGGCATGTGCTCTACCATTGAGTTATACTCCCAGCCTAAACAATTTTAGTAGGAAGAGAAGAAACTCAATTTTAATGAGGATTGGTAAAACCAATTCTAAAATCCCTTTCAGTTCTCATATTCTACTTTTATAAATGTGCAAAAAGCCCTTTTTGGTGAGATATTATTAAAATCAATACAGATTAAATTTGAAGTAATATTAAATAACAGAAAAATAGGAAATTCAAATTGTAGCTATCAAAGAAATATATAACATTTCCTAAACATACATTCAAAATAATTTATAACTTAAAGCTATACTAATGAGAGCTTAGGCAAAATAGAAACTAATGTAGAAGAAAAGCTTTCTCATTCCAACTTTGTCTTTCCTTAATGCTTCATAAAAACATTCTTTGTTACCATCTTCCTGGGATGCCCTTCTCTTCTATCTTAATTAGCTTATAATCTAGTCAATCTTCAAGGACCTACTTAAACTCCACTATGCAAAATACTAAACATGTTTCCTCTATGCTGCCAAAGGAGCTTAAAAGAGCAGAAAGATTCAAAGAATGACCTACCCAAGATCATACTCAGAGCCTGTGCCAAAGTTTAAGTGTGAACTATTTCTTTAATTAGCATCCTTTCACTTGAGTCATTATTTTGTGTTCTAAGAATGACAGAGTCAACCTTTAAGAAGAACAAATTTAAAATGATAGATTATGGTTAAGATCCAAGTTCATAATAGTTCTGAAAGCTGAGCTCATCTACAACTTTGTTAGTTTGAGTCCAGTACTAAAAACATTCGGTTAGACAAGGAAAGATTACAGATGTCAACTAATATTTATTTTGTGGATAAGTTGACTGTCAGTCACTAAATAGGATCTCTCCTCAACGTGCAGCATTTATTTCTGCCTCTGCCAGTGGAAGTGTTAGAGCAGATGTTGGCAGACTGTGACATACAATATGTCTTTAAAATTTGCTGGGTGTGAAATTTCATAAGGTCAAAAAATGCTGCATTTTGATTAGCAGATACAAGAATTCTATACTTTTATAAATTATTTCAAAAACCATTAGAATTGCTAGTAAAATGGACAAACTAATATACTATACTAGCTTTGGTTATAACATGATAATGGTTTAAAAGATAATTCATACTACTTGAAAAGCAAATGTCCACCCATAATAACCTTAGGATGAAAATATATTCTTAAAGTAATACCAATCACAAGGTATTATTACAATTGGAAAAACAATTAAAACACAATTTCCTACTGACATTAAGCTATTAAGAGCAAATGAACATTTTAGTAGAGAAAAATATTTTCCTTAATTACATATGTATATTTGGTTCTCATTTAAATAAATAAAATCCTGGCATAAGAATAAAGATCCCAAGGCCATGTGTGGCGGCACACGCCTGTAATCCCAGCACTTGGGAGGCAGAGGTAGGAGGATCATGGTGAGTTCGAGGCCACCCTGAGACTACATAGTGAATTCCAGGGCAGGATGGCTAGAGTGAAACCCTACATCAAAAAAAACAAACAAACAAACAAAAACATAAAATAAAAAAGAACAAAGACCCACTGATATGAGTGCAAGAAACTATAAAGTTAGTATCCTTACTATTCAATTACTTGGTTTATTTTTAAAATGAAACCTAGAGTTAAAGAAAACCGAGGTTCTTATAATGACAAAATGAATTTTATAATATCTAAGGACTGTTTGTTTGGAATTTGTGGTTATGATTTAATTGTGGTTTTATGCTTCAATTTTCTCTTTTTCAAATGTTTCTAATAGCTGCCAAACAACCAAAATTAAAGCAAAGAAGGCTGTCTAGTTAAAATTCTTATCTAAATGATATGAAGTATACATAACTCTTATACAAGTTAAACATAACTTTAAATTGTTTTGCTTCTGAGTTAACACAGAAAGATCCTTTCACTAATGAATCAGTAAGTATAGTCTGAAGAGCATAGTTATAAGAATAAAAATAGTCACTGTCATTATCATCATCTTTCACTTAGAACAAATAAAATAAAAGCAATATTTCTAAGTAACTGAAACTGTAAGCAATTTATTAGATATTTGTAAGAAAGATGTAATTTACAAGCATAAAATATTCCAGGAAATGATTTCTAACATAAATCACTTCTTACTACAGAATCAAATCAAGTAACATACTACCATGAGGAAACTGATTAGAAACGCATCAAGAACTGTATTATCTTACAACCAAGTTCAACCAAGCTTGAAAGTCTTTATTTACAATTTTATAAAGAAAAATCTGAGGTACAAACTTAATCCATTCAATTTGTAGATAAGATATTAAACTATATTGTACTGCATAAGATTCTGTATTAGTGATAGTCCTTTGCTAAGGAATTGAAATTTTTATCAAAACTGGAAATTTCTCTGCGACAAAATGTAAACCTAAAGTTTTCCACAGATTTTTCAGGTATCCTAACATATCTGCCACATAAAATCAAGTAAATCAACAAGCACATGGTAATCAAGAACTGTAAGTGACTTACTTGCCACTGAGAAGTTGTTGAGGGGATAAGGTAAATCCACATCTTGAGGTTTCTCTTTATAGCCTATGAATGAGCCATCTGTCTTCAAAAGGAAATATCTTGGCCTCCAGTTTTTTATATATTCTCCTACATGAGGAAAGCATGCATGTTAGTTAAGGCTTTAAAAATTGAGCAGTTGCTTTTATGTGAAAAATAAATTATGGAACAATATATGTCCTACAACACTAGACTTCAAAATTTTAGTTAAGCAATTTTCTTTTAACTTAGCTTACAAAAGAAAATAAATAAACCTATAATTAAGATTGAATAAAAACCCAAACATGTTTTGTTTTTAATGATTTCATACTTTGATAATTCATTTGCACTATTATTCCTTCAGAGAATCATTCATCTGTTCAGTTCTTCATTTTATCAGATAGTTGTTAGAGCATATTTTCAGCCATTTTAGAATTAGAAAGCCTTGGTAAAATCATCCACACAGGATTCATGAATTTCAGTGAAAAAACACTTAGAAATGTGAAAAATGCTGCTCTTTCATGTACCATTGTCTAATGGCAGATTTAAAAAAATTTTAAAAGAACAAAAGTTAATTTCTTTTTTTCTTTTTGAGATTGGGTCACATTATTTTGTAGCTCAGGCTGGCCTCAAACTCAATCCTCTTGCCTTCTGAGTGCTGGAATATAGGGTAAGCTTTCATTGTTAAACCTTAACTATAACTTGCTCTTCATAGGAAAATAGCCTTTTATACAATGCTATAAATAAGTCAAAAAAATTAAGGAACATGGGTTAAAAGCAATCAGAACCATACAAAAGTTCACATATACACACACAAGTAGAACTGCTAAGAACACATGGTAGATACAGGGCCATGACATAGTAGTTGACAAATGTATACTTTATTATATTTAGTATGTATATCTACTTATCCAAAATAACAGGATCTAATTTTAAGCAATAGAGGTACTCCTTGACAAAAGGGCTGTATGGCAAGTCAGGCATGGTAGCTCACATCTATAATCCCAGCACTCTTGGAGGCTGAGGCAGAATTATCCTATTTCTATGAGTTCAAGGACAGCTGGGGCTACCGAGTGAGGCACTGACAGAAAGGTAAGAAAAGAAAGGAAGGAGGAAGGGAGGGAAGGAGGGAGAGAGGGAGGATGATCATCTGAGTGCAATATGAAGATACATACCTATAATCCTAGTGCCAGGAAGGCATACACAGAAATATCACAAGTTCAAAGACAAGCTAGTGTATATAATAAGACCCTGTATCAAAAAGAAAAAAACCTATCTTCTTTAAAAAAGAAAAGTAGAACAGCACTAATTCCATTTCTACAAATCTCTTCAATGTCTGGCATAATAGAAATAGCTGGATTGTCTTCCTGCTACTAGCTTCAACCTATGTAGTATGATGTTTTGATGGAAATGTAAAGGAAAAAATCTGATTTGAGGAGATAGGTAACTGGAAAAAAAAAGATTATTCAAAGTTATAAGTATAGTTATTTAATACTATACCAAAACTTGAGATAGTCCCTGCATGAAATGTACAATGTAATACACTATGCTATGAGAAAACCTACTAACCCATACCACATTCTGAATGACTCTTTTATTTTTATTTGTTTTATTTTCTTTTAGAGAGAGAGAATTGCCGTGCCAAGGCCTCAGCCACTGAAATCAAACACCAGATGCTTGCACCACCTAGTGGGCATGCACAACCTTGCACTTACCTCACCTTTGTGCATCTGGCTTACATGGGATCTGGAGAGATGGTTTAAAGGTTAAGACACTTGCCTGAATGATTCTGTTACACTGTATCCCGTTTTAAACATCATACAATGATCTCACAGAAAATACTGATTTGTTCACTCATACTAACATCCAGAGATTGATCACCTTATATGGATGGTTACATTTATCATTAACCAATTCACCAAAAAAGAAAGCATTATGAAACTGTCAAATTCATGAAGGTAAATGTATTTCCCAAGATTCTAATCTTTGATTTTTAGCTCAATTTTCATCATCTTCAGCAAATATTTCCAGTCTTTCTTCCTTGAAGTGATATATTTTAAGTGCCCAACTTACTATCAACCTTTTTGTGTGTGGGGGGGGAGCTGGGTCTCAGATCCAGGCTGTCCTGTATCTTACAATGATTGATCCTCCTATCTCAGCTTCCAAACTGTTAGATTGAAGATATGAGCTACCATGCCAGGCTCTGCCTATCATTTGATTCATCAATAATTTATTAAATGTATAATAATGAATTGTGTGTATATGTGCATGTTCAGGTGAACAGATTTTTATATATGTATAAACACATAAAAGAAATTTCAGGACCAAAAAAAAAAAAAAAACCCAGATACTTTCCCCATTTTGTTTGTCTGAAAATCCATGACTCTAGGGCTGAGATGATGGCTCAATGGATAGTTTGTAGCTCAAAACTTAGCTCCCAAGTTTGATCCTCAGAACCCACATTTATATTAAACCTGAAATAGGCATGCTTTTATAATCCCAACACTCTACTTGGAGACAGAATTTCCAGGAATCATGAGATAAACACAGCAAAAAGTAGCAAAGTGAGACTGAAAAAAAAAAAAAAAAACCAGACTCAGAAGCTGTTCCATCTGCACACCATGGCAGGCAAGTGTCAACACTCACACACAACAATGTACCCAGGAATAATAAAAAAAGAATATGGCTCTAACATTAACAACTGCATAAGCAAACTGTGTAAAACCAGAATGCCTTCACTCACAGCCACCACTTTAAAAAAAAAAGCGACTCCACTGAGAATTGTCATTATTTCATTCTTTACATATGCACTGTTATATAAAAACATTTTTTTTGGGGGGGGTATGGAGGTAAGGTCTTGCTGTAGGCCAGGCTGACCTGGAACTCACTATGTAGTCTCAGGCTCACCTCAAACTCAGAGTAATCCTCTTACCTCTCTGTCACCCAAGTGCAGGGATTAAAAGTGTGCACTACCATGCCTAGCTCAAATTTATTGTTTTCAATATTATATTATATTTATTTTTTATTTACTTGAGAGAAAAAGGGAGGGAAGGAGAGAAGGGGGGAGAAAGCAAAGGGAGAGAATGGGTGCAACAGGACCTCTAGCCACTGCAAGTCAACTCCAGACACATGTGCCACCTTGTGCATGTGGCTTTACATGGGTATTGGAAAATCTAACCTTTGTCTATAGGCTTTGCAGGCAAGTGCCTTACCAGTAAGCCATCTCTCCAGCCCTATATAAAACTTTAAACTATTAGGTGTTAATTCTCCAATGATGTAATATCTAGATTCCAAATACCATTGTAAAGCAGTAACAGATTTATATTGGTACAACGTGTAAGTTTGTCAAGCTAAAAAAAAAAAAGCAAAAATATACTAATCATACCAAAGATAAACAAAATAAATTCACTTGAAAAACATAAAAGATAAAAACAGGCACTAAAACCATTTCTTTTTCATTTTCATTGAGAACTTAAATGAACATACTGTAATTTGATCATATTCCCATCCCAGTGCCTTCGTTTGTCCACTTCTTCTTTTTAAATGGAACTGAATGCACATATTAAGGAAATGTATAATTTAAACAATAAAATGTTCATTACTAGTTTCTCTTTGGCAACTTAAGTATGCAAACTTTAAGATGATAGATAAAAAATGTCACAAAATAGATTTCATATCTTTTAAATTAAATAAATCTTTGAACTCTAAAATAGTTATGTGTTCTATGGTAGAACTTGTCAAAAAGCTCTTTGAGAACAAATCTATTATGCATCTCTTAATAATATATTATGTCAAGATAGGAAGACACTCATTCACACTGAAAAAAATGGAAAGGTCAAAAATGGTCTTTCTTGTGAAAAGAGAAGCATTTTTCTTCAAAATATTTTACTAATAATTTTGAGCTGATTCAGATAATCAACAATTGTCCTAACATACAAAGTTTAAAAATGGATCTCTGGGCTATAGAGATGGCTCAGTAGTTAAAGCACTCGCCTGCAAAGCCTAACAACCTGGGTTCAATTCCCCAGTACCAATGTAAAGCCAGATGCACAAAGTGGTGCATGTGTTTGGAGTTCGTTTGCAGCAACTGAAGGCCCTAGAGCACCCATTCTCTCTCTCTCTCTCTCTCTCTCTCTCTCTCTCTCTCTCTCTCTCTGCTTGCAAATAAATAATGAAAATAGAAACAATAAAAATAAGAGGATCTCAATTTTAAAAAAGATTCCTAACAAATTTTCTGTTTATCATTTTCCATCTACAATATGAACATACATATACATGTATCAAGTATATTCACTCATGGGTTTTGTTGAAATTTTATTTATTTATTTATTTATTTATTTATTTATTTATTTATTTAAGAGAGAGACAGAGACAGGAAGAAGGGGAGAGAGAGAGAGAGAGAGAGAGAGAGAGAGAATAGGCATGCCAGGGCCTCCAGCCACTGCAAATAAACTCCAGACACATGTGCCCCTTTGTGCATCTGCCTTACATGACTCCTGGGGAATCAAACCGGAGTTCTTAGGCTTCGCAGACAAATGCTTCAACCACTAAGCCATTTCCTCAGCCCGAAATTTTTTTGTATATATTTATTTGCAAACAGAGTGTGTGTGTGTGTGTGTGGGCTCACCAGGAACTCTTCCCTACATACTCAATGTATGCACCACTTTGTACATCTAGCTTTACATGGGTACTGGGGAATTGAACTGTGCCCTCAAAAGGCCTTTAACAACTGAGCCATCTTATCAGCCTGCCTTCTTTATTAATTTGTTGTGTTAACAACAGAGTAGAAGTCCTCCACACCTTAAAAAAAAGTCAAAAGTTTCTGACTTCATGGAGTTTAGTCCAGTATTCTAAAAGATTGCAGGTGTGTCCTAAACATCTTGAGAAAGAGGCTAAATGTCCAAAATCCCTCAAAAAATACTTTTTTATAGGTTCCCACTAAAATTCTAAGGTAAAGCTCATGTAACAGCATAGTGTGGCCTAATCAAATATTCCTTTTCTGATGCTAAAAATGGAATGAAAGATAGTTTTACCTCTAAAGAACTGTGCCTTAAAAAAGAAAAGGAAACCCGGGCGTGGTGATGCATGCCTTTAATCCCAGTACTCGGGAAGCAGAGGTAGGAGGATCACTGTGAGTTGGAGGCCACCCTGAAACTACATAGTGAATTCCAGGTCAGCCTGGGCCAGAGTAAAACCCTGCCTTAAAAAAAAAAAATGAAACAAAATAAAAAAGGAGGAAGAAGAAGAAAAGAGAAGAGAAGCAAAATGAAAGAAAAGAAAAGAAAAGAAAAGAAAAGAAAAGAAAAGAAAAGAAAAGAAAAGAAGAATTCAATAGTAGCAAGCTCTCTTGCTGCTTTACCAGATCCAGTATAGTGAGGATTCTAGCCTAATAGAATTTAGAAAACTACAGCTTTTCATGGCATCCTGGCAGGTCACTGTATGGTGAGGACAATGTTCTACTTGGAATTGTTTCTGTAGCCCCAGTACTGAGGTGATGAGAGTTCAGATAGCATATTTTCTGAGATTGGACAAAAGTCCCAGTTTTTAGGGGGGAGTGCTATGCACACTGAACACAGATATTACCCTGATAGTCAACCTTTTTCAAATAAATTGCGAACAGTGAGCTACACTCTTATTTTTAAAAACAGTACCTGCATGTAAGGTCATAGACAATACATTAAAATCAAGTGACCTTGTACTTTTGTATTTATGACCAATAATTTTCAAAAAATTTAAGAGATAGTTTGCTTAAATAGAGACAAAGTATTGTCATAAAAGAAGCATGAGATTTTTTTCTATAAATACTCATTAATATATATCCAAAATTTGTGATAACTCTCTTTATAAGCCTTCAATAACATTTCAAGCACAACTGGATGAAATTTCCAACCTCTTCCCATATCTACCTACCATACCAGATTCTTCTACTTCTGTCACACCTCTTTAGATGGAGGTTACAGCTACTATGCAATCCAACACCAACATATTTCCACAGTTGTGCTTTGCCTAATGACAGAGACATTCTGAAAAACATGTCCTTGAGCAATTCTGTCATTGTGCAAATATCACTGCACAAATCTAGAAGGTGCAGCCTACTATACACATAAGCCACATAGTGTGTATGTTTATATACAGCTAACTGCTCTTACTACTATGATGATCCAAACACTACAATTAAATCAAGGTCAAGAAGAAATAACACAGTCAAAAGCCAGGATAAACACAAGTTACACAGATGACTCGTGGCCAAATGCAGTATACTATTTTACAGTAATAATAAAGTGAAAAGAAGCCAATCTAAATAATGTTTTTAAAGAGCATATAGAAACAAACCAGTAATATTAATTATCAAGTATTAAATGCTGTACATAATTACACATGTACATTTGTGCATGACAAGGAACAGATTGGTTTATACTAAAATCAGAATTGTAACATAATTATAATATTACTGGGTAAATGTTTGGTTTTAAGTGCTGCTGAAGATTGAATCTAAGACTTTGTGCATGTTAAACAAGCCCTTTGCCAACTGAGTCACATACTCTGCTTTATTAATACATTTTTTCTTTTCTTTTCTTTTCTTTTCTTTTCTTTTGTTTGTTTGTTTGTTGTTGTTGTTGTTGTTTTGAGGTAGGGTCTCACTCTAGCCCAGGCTGACCTGGAATTCACTATGTTATCTCAGACTGGCCTCAAACTCACAGCAATCCTCCTACATCTGCCTCCCTAATGCTAGAATTAAAGGCATATGCCACCACAGCTAGCCATTAATACATTTTAGTTGCACAGGAATGATATGACATGTCACTTTTAAAAAGTCAAAGTGCTTTTACATGTTTTATTCTCATTAAAAATATATTATTTAGATTTTCTGGCCTCTGCAAACTTAAATGTTTACATTATCACTTTCTTTTCACTGACTCGTTCAAATATGATCTTTCTTTGCCCTTTAGCAAATTACACGTGTTAATTCTATTGTGACATCTATGCAATAGTGCTGAACAATTGTCAACAACTAGCTTTAGATGTGTGTTAGTTTGAATGACAGCAAAGGTATTATGAGCTCCCAGGTACTCATCATTCTAAGGTTTTGCTCAATGAGCATCATAAAGCAAAGAATGTGCCTTTTCAAACATGTTTTTAAAATTAAGAAAATGGAGCTGCAGAGTTGGCTTAGCAGTTAAGGCACTTGCTTACAAAGCCAAAGGACCTTGGTTTGATTCCCCAGAACCCATGTAAGCCAGATGCACAAGGGGGTGCATGCATCTGGAGTTTGTTTGCAGGGGCTGGAGGCCCTGGCACAACCATTCTCATATTCTCTCTTTCTCTCTCTGCCTCTTTCTCTCAAATAAATAAATACAAAACTATTTTTTTTTTTAAATTGAGGAAATGAGCTTATTATAGTCATTAAAAAATATTAAGCCAGCGTGGTGGCGCATGCCTTTAATCCCAGCACTTGGGAGGCAGAGGTAGGAGGATCACCATGAGTTCGAGGCCACCTGGAGACTACATAGTGAATTCCAGGTCAGCCTGGACTAGAGTGAGACCCTACCTCGAAAAACCAAATTATATATATATATGACTGGAGAGATTGCTTAGTGGTTAAGCTAAGTGGTTAAGGTGCTTGCCTGTGAAGCCTAAGGACTCTATGTTTGACTCTCCAGGTCCCATGTAAGCCAGTCGCACAGTGATGAAAGGACGCAAGGTCACATGTGTGCAGAAGGTAGCACATATGTCTGGAGTTCAACTGCAGTGGCTGGAGGCCCTGGCATGCAAATTCTCTCTCTCTCTCTCACTCGCTCACTCTGTTGGGCTTGCCTCAAAAAATATATTAACATTGCAATATGTACAACAGCTAAGGATACAGAATGAATGACACATAGTCTAACCCTCTCACTTGTAAGGCTAAAAAGCATAAAACACAGAAGATGATAAGGCAAGAAATTTTAATTGGAAATGAAGTTTGGCATGGTGGCACATACCTAGAGTACCAGCTACTCTGTAAACTAAGGCAGAATGCTTCTTTAAACCCAGAAATTTGAAACTAGCCTGGGCAACATAGTGAGATCCCCCTCACCAAGGGGGAAAAAGTTTTGCAATGGAAAATTTCTTTACTCATTCTTACTTAAATATTTTGAGGCTATCACTTGCCTTTGACTGGGTCCTTCAAATATGTTACTTCCTTGTCTTTGAACAAATTAGTACCAAATTCTATTATAGCACCTATACTGTGTCTTTGATTACAGCAAGTGATATTCCTTGGCATTTCCAAATAGCTTCCTATGTGCCTTGAGAAAAGGGTGCTCAATAATATTTACTGCTTTCACTGTGGCAGAAGGGACTTGGAAGATACCAACACATGATCTTTCAACATTTTATGAAATAATTCTAGTTTGTTGTTATGTTAATCTGGGGAGGGGATGCACACTCCTGGAGAAGTTTGTCTGTTCTGCGACTGGTCAATCTCATCACTGCAATTGGCCAGCCACATGGAAGTTGTTTACAATTCTGGTGATTGTGCGTTGTATTTCCAAGATGTCTTAAAAGCTTTCCAGATGTACCCACATTCCTCTGCTTTTCCATATGTTCCTTCATGATTATTTTGAGAAGTATATTATAGTCAAGAAATTCTGCTTCCACTGCATAATGCATGAACTTTTCATTTTTATATTAAGTGGAGTTTTCATGTCTACTTCTTTAAGAAGACTGGAGTCCATGTTTTACTTTGAAGCTGAAGAATGATGAAAAAAAATCTATGCACTGAATACCACAAGATGCTAGAAAGCCAACTTGTTTAAGACCTCAGTGTGGCTGGTCTGTCAGTACTTTATCTGCATTATAATTTTCTTTTGTTTTCCAGAAAATGCATAATTACCATCTACCTTTCTGGTATTTTATCACCATATTCTGTTAATTGGATAATCAAGTCCTTGTTCCCATCGTTTTTAAAAAACATTACACTTTAAATCAAAATGTGATTCTTATAAATTATCCTTTTAAACAGAATAACATCCTAAAAGAATTAAAGTACTAAATTTTACTCTGCGAGACAAGCAATATGAGGCTAGGGGTGGAGAACACCCAAAGCATGCACACAAACTAGCCAGCAGAAAATAGCATCCTGGCAATTTAATGAAGAATAAACCATGAGATTAGTTTGCATAGAAGTACAAATGTTGTGGAGAATTATTTAATCTGTACTCAGCTTCCTGCTGGGTTAAATGTGAACTAAATTATTATTTTGCTTGTAGACTGTAGAAGCAAAACTTTCTTTTTCTACTTGATAGCAAAAAGTCTCCATTTCTATACCATGCAGCATTTGAACATGAAGTTATTTTTGTACTATTTTAGCAATGTTAAATGAACATTAAAGTACTGCAAAGAAATGAAGTAGTTTAAAAATATGATTTCATTCAAAAATTTGAAGTTCAGTGCTGGAGAAATAGCTTAGCGGTAAAGACATTTGCATGCGAAGGCAAAGGATCCCAGTTTGATTCTCCAGGACCCACCTAAGCCAGATGCACAAGGGGCACATGCATCTGGAGTTTGTTTGCAGTGGCTAGAGGCCCTGGCATGCCCATTCTCTCTGTCTGCCTCTCTTCTATCTCTCTCTCTGCTTGAAAATAAATATGTAAGAATAAAATTTTTTGAGGTTCACTGTAAGTACTTTAAATTCTAGCATACTATATTTCTAAAAATTTAAGTCTATGGAGCATCTTATATTATATAAAAATTACAGTAAATAACCTTAACAAATATAAATATGGAAGCAATGGTATCCACAACACAAAGCTACTCACCATGTATATTCAGCAACTACCACAAAGAAGACTGGTAATAACTACTAATTGAATAAGTGAAAAAGAAGCAAACAAAAAAAAATAGACAAAGAAATAGAACACTCCTCTACAGGGCTACACTCATGTCAGAAAAGCTCAGAGAAATCACATTATAATGCAAAGCTATATAGCTCATTCAAGTTTTGGTTATCTCGCCATGGAAGCATTAAGAATTAGAAGAGGCTTTTGACATGTGAAATAACTCCCAGGTAGTTCAACCTACTCATCCCAACCCTGTATTAAAATTACTGCTTTAGGGGCTGGAGAGATGGCTTAGCAGTTAAGGCATTTGCCTGCAAAGCCAAAGGATCCCAGTTCAACCCTCAAGGACCCATGAAAGCCAGATGCACAAGGGGGCACATGCATCTGGAGTTCGTTTGCAGTGGCTGAAGGCCCTGGCACACCCATTCTCTCTCTCTCTCTCTTTCTCTCTCTCTCTCTCAAATAAATAAATAAAAAGTATATTTAAATTACTGCTTCATATAATAAAATTTAGTTAAAAGAATAAGGCTTTATCTTGGATTCCAACCAATGTATTTTTCCTATAATAAATATTCCATAGCCTAGAATTCTAAAATAATACTACATCAAGTCCATCGACTCTATTAAGACTAAAGGTAAATCCATGTCTTCATAATCTTTTCTTCCTGCCTCTGTTTTCCTTAGGCAATAATCTGAGACTTGTACCACAGCAAATTAAGGGATATAAGAGAAAAGTGCTCAGAAAGAGGAAGCAAAGAAAACTTTAAGGTCCTCAGCCACGTCCTATGCTTGGACTTTTCTCCAAAAGACCTCTTCATAGTAATAATGAGAGATAGACCCTACAGGACGCTCACTGCACAGCCAGGTACAAGGAGACTGAGGAACAGCTAGTAGAGGACAGAAAATAGATCTACGTACATAGACAATGTTCTTCCACAATGAATTAGCATCACAGTGGCTGAGAGTACATACTGAAACCAACTGCCCAGACTCCAATGCCAATGCAGTCATTCACCAAGTATGTGACTGGCAGACAGGCCATCTCCCTTAATCTATCTGTGCCTCAGCTTATCTTCTGGAAAATGGGGCTAACAGTAATGGAGAAATAAATTACTATTTATAGAGCATACAAAACCACATCTAAGAATTACATAATCACTTGTTAGCATAGTACATCTTATGGTATGGCAAAAGAGGATTAATGTATAATATATAGAGTACCTAAAAGGAAATCAAGTTTTTAAAAATAAAATTGATTTTATTAATTTCATTTGTCTAAATTAACAGCATTCCACATTAGCCAAGCAAAAGCGGTGTTTGGGGTTTTTTTTTTATAAAATTTCAATTTTTGTTACTCACTTTACTTAGTCTGATTTTCACCCACCATTAATATTAGAAATAATGAAATGCAACCAGACATGTGGCTCAGCAATAGAGCACATTCCTGGCATATAAAAGGCTCTAGGTTCAATTCCTAGTAGTGCCAAAAGAAAAAAAAAATGAATGAATGAAAGAATTGCTTATACACTTATACAATCAGACTTATCTAGTAAAAATGACAATATCCTCACAAAAATTCTCTTTCTTAATTGAATATCAAGTTAATCTAGGGAGAAAATAAAAACACTAATCTGAATTTACTAAACATTTTAATGTTTGGCTTAAAAATAACATTATACATAAAGACAGAACAAAGCAAAGAGCACCCGTCTCGCTCTTTTTTACTGAATGAGATGATCATCATTTGATGTCACTCTGAATTCTGAGATGTGTTAAACCACACATCATTATGCAAATAGAATAGTTTATTTCCACTGCTGATATATTTGTAAATAACCACTACATATCCAGGGAACTTATTTGATACATTTAGATATGACTATAGTTACATTTGTAAAATGACGGAATACATGTTTTTAGTGAATGGGCATATATAACCAAATGAAGGACTGGAAATAATTTTTAATACTAGAATATCTTCTACGTAAAAACAAATCCAAGTAAAATCATCCAAGGTAGGGAATTTTCTTATTTTCTTGGTATACCCATCTATGTTACAATTTGTAGTCAATCATCTGTTAACAATTTCTCAGGAAAGAACTGATTATGCTTAAATGTTATCATCAAATTGAAGTGTGCAGATACACTTAACACTTTTAAAAGAACAGAAAAATGATCCAAAAAAGTAAACCATAAAGCAAACACAATTCAATTACAAAAATAAACCCATTTGCCACCCCCAAACAAGTTTACAAATCAGATAATACCAGAAAAGCTGTTTCTCAATGTTCAAAATGAATTTACTTACCTTGGCCCTCTGAGGGCAGTATTACCTAACGTACAGCCAGAAATTTGGAGGATGGGGGCACTGAACTTTTTACCACTCAAATAGAAAATTGAAAAAGATAAAATGAGTATAATTTGCTCACTGTACATAAATATTTCTATCTTCATCATTATTTCTATTACTATAATAATGCTTATCTTCAAATGTTTCTTTAAAAAAACATTTCCTTAGAACTAAGACACCAGGAAGGAAGACGCCTGGCTCCTATCATGAAAGTTATCAAAATACAACAAAATAAGTAATATAAATGAATCTGTACTATGTAAATATTATGATGTTCTCTGAAGAATAGTTTTTTTTTTTAATTACAGGGCATCAGAACCTGCAATCATTCAGTAAGGATAAGATAACAAACAACATTAATCCCAAAATTTTTTCTTAAAGGCAGAAAATAGTCAATAGGCTCACTTGTTACAAAACACTTGTTTATTACTGAAGAATAATACAATGGCAAATTGTTTGATGGAGAATCAAAGCACATAAGTATTTTTCATAACTGATTCTCAAAATATAAAATATCTATTCCCAGATTAGGTCAATGCACTTTGGATGTTTTACTTCTTTTCCTCAAAAAGTACATATTTGGGGGGAAAAAACTTTGCAATTTACTTATCAGCTACTTATAAATTACAAAAACAAAAATTTAATCTTGTATAATCTGGTGATATGACAGATCTTATTTAAAAGGTGCTAATAATTCTGTTAGAATTTAATGTCTAAATGGTGACTTCCAAGCCTAGAGATACTAGTAACACTAAAAAAAAATAAAATACAAAGAGATGAAAACTAGCTTAAAAGCAATATATTTTATCTCCTAAGGTGGGAAGTCAAAATATAATAACCAGTTAAACGGCCAATTTACTTTTCTATAGCAGATGCAACTTAGGAGAAATGAGTATTTAGATTTTATATTTACTTAAAGAACTGTCCTTACTTCTACAACCTAAGGTATAATTCTCACTTGAGAGGTAAGTCATCATCTAAATAAAAAGGCTTTTATATTACTAGAATTAAATAGTTTTGTTCTTTTTAAATATATAATGTCATGAATATTTTAAGGTCAAAGAAAAAAATTAAATTCCAAATTCTTTTTCACTAAAACAAATAGTACAATGAGCTACCTTGTATCATGAACATGCAGAGAGGGGGAAAAGGTCAATTGATGAAATTCTTTTAACAGACACATACACACACACACACACACACACACACACACAATACACAATATGATTAAATATATTCTCAGAAAGATGCCAGGAAACAACAGCTGTTGTTCCACACGCTTTCCCTTAGAAGTACACAATGATGAACTTTGATGTTGTGTTCTAGTCTCAAACAAATAAGTGACTTGCTGAGCCAAAAAAAAAAAAAAAAAAAGGTACATGAAATGCTTCATGGTTGATGCTTTTCCCACTTTGTATCTTAAGCATCTTCTGTTCTTAAAAGTGCTACCAAGTTTACTAACATCTTTAATCAGATTTCTTGAGACTAAAAACACATTAACAATTTTAAGCCAAAACATTTCGCAAGATGCCTTTAAGAACATGTCAGACAGTGAGATACTCTTCTGTTTTCAACATACTGGCCAATATTTTTTAAAATTACTATTCATACAAGATTTTTCTGAGGCATAATTCAAATATATCCATTAAATCTAAACATTCTTAAAGTTTTTCTTTAGTTATCCTAAAAATTCACTAAGTACAGTTTGATTCATTTGTTAAAATGTCCTCATAGTATTTTTTGTTGTTTTTTGGTTTTTCGAAGTAGGGTCTCATTCTAACTCAGGCTAATCTGGTATTCACTCTGTATTCTCAGGGTGGCCTCCAACTCTAGGCAATCCTCCTACCTCTGCCCCACAAGTGCTGGGATTAAAGGCGTGTGCCACCACACCCATCTCTCATAGTACTTTTTAATAGTTTCAAGGCCATGGATACTCCCATGAAAAACTTAAGACTATAACATCTAACTCTATATTAATATTGGCTGGCATATGTCACATGTGACATTATATACAAAAATATCCTTATATGAAATTATCACTGCAAAATGAGGTATAGTATAACAAATTTCCTCTTTGAAGCTCAAATAGAAATCCTTAGTGTATTGTACCTAGTCCTATGACACACTCTTTGGTACTGAGGAAAACAGCCAGGTGCAACATCCCTTGACTGACTCATCATCCAAAATTACTGAGTCATACTTGTCAACATATTGAATGATTAATACAAATACAAATCTGAAAAGTACAACCTTCAAATGCACCAGCTACATCTGTGTGGGATAATCGTACTCTACTGAATTTACTAACTCAGTTGGGTCAGCTAAAGCCATTTCTTTTTTATTCCTCCAAGAAAGCACTTCTGCTTATCACAACACTTTCATCTGTAGGGGAGTTTAAACAGTTTCTTTATCTACAAAGTAAAGAGAACTAACAATAAAATAATGCTTTAAGATTTCTTGAGGAGATGAAACATTACTTTCAGTATTGTTTGCTCAGTGTAATTGTTCTAGCTTAAGGATTTTCCAAAGCAGACAAAAATATACTTCCGCAATAATTTGAGATTAACACTGAATTAAAAGGATGAATACAATTCTTTGGTAATCTCAAATAGATTTTTTTAAAGACAAAGTTTTTTTATAGGGTACAATAGAAAACACCAGTGAACAGCCTCTCAAACCATACTTCTAAAATATTTACATTAATCTTTCTGCATATTCTCTTTAATAATTTCTCTCCATATTTGTGAAACAATCATAAGTCATTAAACACTGGATTCCAAGAACAAATGCCTCTATCTATGACCATTCTTTTAAAATGGAACTTTGTATACTCATTTTCCATTAGAACATTATACAAATACTCGAAGTGCAATGTCTACAGGCCTCTAGACTTTTATAAACAGATAACAAGATGAAGTATTATTAACCACTAGTGCTGAATTTCCTCCAATATTGTCAATATACTATCTCACTTCAATAAATTCATGCTCAATAGTTTAAGTGACTTTTGTAAGCTCACTCATCCTTTAAACTGTATTTAAACATGGTCCATGTGATTTCAAAGACACTACACCTTTATTATTCAATTACCTTACTACATCCACTCACCGGTACTATTAAGACTTGGAAAGTGGCTCTATAGACATGAAAAAATACCTGACTAATATTGCATGGACAGGCAAGTTTACTTTATTCAAGCTGGCTTTAGGTCAGTTGCTCATTAACATACTGGTACACTGGCAAGCCACTCTATCACTTTAACAAAATATTCTACTTGAAATATTATATTGCTTGCCCTAAACTTAACAGGGATATCAGGGCTGACTATAAGCCTATAAATATATGGGCATAATTCCTCATTTTGTAAGTAAAAGAAAGTGAAAAGCACACGAGACAAAGGAGATGTCCAAAGAAGATGATGGTTAGCTATGCCTTTTCAGCTGAGTTAAGAGATGCTAGAGAAATGGACAGTGAGAAATTTTTTCTAGAAAGATCTGACTTAGTTTCTTTATGAAGATTAGAAAATAATCTTTTCAGAAATACATTATTCTGACCCTAAACTGTCAGTAATATTGGCTTTGCAACCATAATTTATGGATTTTTACTTAACAATTGTACAAAAAAAAGGGTTAAGTCTTTTAGGATAGCATAAATTTACCAAAACTCAAAGCAATCAATCTTTCTCTCTCCAAATTTTCTTTTTTATATTTTAAAGTGGCAAAAAGAAAAAGAAATTTAAAAATCAGGGCTTCTCTTTTCATTTTCTACTCATTTAACATTTACATTGTGTTTGGTTCTGAGATTTTACAAATATTTGAGGAGTTCTATGAAATAGCTTTGAAATTCTTCCCCTAACATCACTATTTCTTCTCAGTTAAGACAAAAGTAATAAAACAGACTCTAACTAAATGTATTTACTTCTATGTATATATGAGTATTAAGAGTATTTTAGATATGCCAAATCTTTAACACTAATAAAAATGGACCAAAAGGAAATAACACAATCAAGTTATCAATTCGTGATAAAAATATGTCATTCATAGCCAAAAAAAAAAAAAGAGAGAAACAGTATTAACCAGGCTAGATTACTATATAACTTTGTTTTATGATTGGGAACTTCTAAGTTTAAGTATTATGGAACTACTGAACAAAACCTTTGTATTTTCTTAATCACCTTAAAGGTAAGCTATACAGAAAACCAATCCACTTTCAAATGACATTACTGACCAGTAAAGTGGCAACGGAAACAGTAAGAGGATGGCAATTCAAATGATTGATTACTTAATCAAAAGCTCCTGTTACCAGTTAGCAACTCACTCCTAACATTAACCAAACGAGTTACATACCATCTATACAGAGAAATAAGAAAGTTTGTATTGCCATTTAAAGAAGTTGCTTTCTAAATGTAGACATGAACAAGGGACAGAAGAGGAAGTATTAAACTCCTAAACTAATTAACGAAATAAGGGGAGGGGGACATGCAGGAAAACAATGATAATTAGTATGTACCCTTGGTTAACCAAATCCACACATATATTCATTCTGTATATGCACAAACATCAGCAGCATCATAAACCGTCTCCAGTTCTAGCCATTATTCAGTTCGACATCTGCACATGTTTATGCGTCTCTCCAAACAACCTCTTGAACACCCTGCTGGAGCTGTCATTTTTTTCTTCTCCCTATCTGGCAGATGGCAAGTCAACAATCGGCATCAACAGCAGCCGAATATCTCCCCCTTCATTCTGCCCCCCTAAACAGACACAATAATAACTTCTTTGTGCTTCCCTACAATGCAGCTGCTTAAACCATTTCGCTACAAGGCTGCTTTGCCTTAATAAAAAAAAAAAAAATCCCTTCTGTCAAGTCTAAAAAGCAGCATAATGTTAAGCAAGCTAAAGCCACAGCACAGCTGCAAACGGGCAGACACATTGACAGCTCCTCCCTTAACAAAGCCTTGTGAATTGAAGGGGGTTCATCTGAGGCTCACACAGTAATTAGTATAAAAAAGTCCGACAGCCTCTATTATGCTAAGGGAAAAAAAAAACTGGACAGAACTGGGCTGCTGTTTTGCGTCAAGAGTTCTGCTGCAGAGTAGATAAATCATGTTGGGTTTTTTCCTCTCTTTTTAAAGACAGTAATAAGGAGGATGAGAGAAGCTAATTTGAAAACTTGGACACAGTAATTGTACCATATGGTGAGCATTTATCCTTTCTGAAATGTGCGCTAACAGTCACTTACATGCACACTGCTTTGTTTTACAGTTGTTATTCTCTCTACCATATTCATAAAATGGATTTGAATATCTGATACTCAAGAGAAGTTGTGTGTAATTAGCAACAGAACTGCCTAGGTTTAATTTATTGGCCTTGCACTGCAATCTAGTAAAACACAAAACAAAATTAAACAATGTGTCTACTTTATACATATAGTGTTTTTTCTTCCTTAACTCAATAAAAATTAATGAACATGGGCTCATTTAAGGGTTTCTAAATTGTTAATATTTTGAAAATTCTGACAAAATAAACTGACTGGATGAGATTTCTACAGAACAATTTCAAAGAGACTCTATCACCATGAGAATGCATTTCATTAAGATCATTTATTTGATTTCACTGAAGCACATGTAACTCTTATATACATCAGTAAATCTAGAGGAACCATACTTTTTGGAATGTGCCCTAAAAGTTTTGAAGAAATTCTCAATTATTAAACAACTATCAAGTGTATAGTTAGGCAGAGATAAGGCTGTAGTATAGAGAAGCCTTCACACTTACTACCAAATCTAAGCAAGAACTGAAAATATTATGTCTACTTTAAAATATACTGAAAATACACCTACTATTTGAAATAATATTTCAATAGCATTAGTTCAGTGCTTATCAAGGCCCTATATAACAAAATAATACTTTGTGACATAAAAAATTCTCTAGAAAAATATGTACCATATATTTGATAGTTTAGACAGACGTACATTGATTTCAATGCCACTAGTGCCCTCATTTAGAGCAAAGTCATATGATTATTTACCAAAGGTAAACACTATGCTAGACATGGTAGTATTCAACTAGAACTAGTAGGAATCTAACATGCCTAGTGGAGTAAAAGCACTGGTCTAAAACCTACAATTTATATATGATCACAAGCATCCTTGGATGAGTATTTTTGGGATATTAAAAGATTAGGGCTGGAGAGATGGCTTAGAGTTTAAGGCACTTGCCTACAAAGCTAAAGGCCCCAGGCTTAAGTCCCCAGTATCCACGTAAAGCCAGATGCACAAGGTGACACGTGTCTGGAATTCATTTGCAATAGTTGGAGGCCCAACACGTCCATTCGCTCTCCCCCTGCCTAAATATCTATCTATCTATCTATCTATCTATCTATCTATCTATCTATCTATCTATCTATATGCCTCTCTTTCTCAAATACATTTTTAAGTTAAAAAGTAAGACTAAATTTTAAGGAACTTTTACCTCAACAAAGAACTCAAAATCCATCCCTGAACTTGAAGCAGTCTATGACTTTAATTATATACCTAACAATAGTAATAATATCATAATACTCTTATAGAAGGTTTTGATCTTACCCAGGAAATCAGACATAAATACATTCAGAAGGAACAAGGAACCCCCATCAAACATGTATCAAGACTCATTTTCTATAATGAATCTCAATGTTGGCCGAAAAGAAATCAACTTTATAACCCTACTATGACATAGTGGCTTTCCTTGCCAGCATTAGTATGCTGTCATATAAATCTGCCTTAGAAAAACAAAATTTTGGGCTGGAAAGACAGCCTGGTGATTGGGGCACCTGCAAAGCTAGGGACCCAGGTTTGCTTCCCCAGTACCCACATAGAGCCAGATGCACAAGGTAGTGCATGCATCTGGAGTTTGTCTGCAGTGGCAGGCAGCTTTACCATGCCCACTCTCTCTCCCTATCTCTCCTTCTCAAATAAATAAATATGTTTTTAAATTTCCCTTTTTAAAAAAAATTGCTAAACATTTTCAAATACTAAAAGGTCTTAAAAATCACTGAGCTGGATCAACATTGGTTTGATATTGTTTGGGAACTATTTGACTGGAAGTATCTCTAATCTTCTATACTTTCAAGTAAGGTGAAGCCTGTCACATTAATAAGGTCAAGTTACTATCTGATTAAACAAAAAGGAGATAAATTTGTTGGGTGTGGTGGCACATGCCTCTAATCCCAGCACTCGGGAGGCAGTAGTAGGAGGATCACTGTGAGTTCGAGGACACCATGATACTACTTAGTGAATTCCAGGTCAGACTGAGCTAGAATGAGACCCTACCTCAAAAACCAAAAATAAATAAATAAATAAATTTATAAAGAGAATAAAATCATTTTGGGGGGCTGGAGAGACGGCTTAGTGGTTAAGGCATCTGCCTGCAAAGCCAAAGGATCCCGGTTCAATTCTCCAGGACCCAAGTAAACCAGATACACAAGACAGCGCATGCATCTGGAGTTCGTTTGCAGTGGCTGGAGGCCCTGGTGCGCCCATTCTCTCTGTCTCTCTCTCTGCCTCTTGAGAGAGAGAATGGGTGCACCAAAATCATTCTTTTGGACGGAGGAGTGTCCAGTACTGAAATATCTCTATCACACCCTCCAAGGCTCAGGGTCCATTGAAGAAGAGGGGACAGAAAGAATGTAAGAGCCAAAGGAAGGATACGACTCCTTACAATGCAACTGTCCAGACAGAAATTGGCCTTGAGTTCCATGACCTCACAGTGCCTAGAAATACCTTCACAAGTCCTTCATAATAGGAGAAAAAAAAAATGATGACATCAAATTAAAAGAAAGACTAATGGAGAGAGGGAGGGGATATGATGGAGAGTGAAGTTCTGAAGGGAAATGGGGGAAGGGGAGGTAAATATCATGGTTTATTGTCTGTAAGTATAGAAATTATCAATAAAATATTTTAAATCATTCTTTTCTAGGAACATGGTATAGTTAACTATTCTGGTTTAATTAAATGAGGGGGGAAATAACTGTCTAAACAACTTCCTTACAAGTTGGATATGAGAAGTAATGGAATAAGCTCCCTTTGTCATATTTAGGGACTCTAGAGGTCTAGTGCCAGTCTCTATCTTTGCCTTTTTCCCATTACACCTCTAGCCCAGATGTATCTCTCTAAGCATGTCTATTGCATTTTCCACACCCTCTCTATTGGCCAGCTCCTCAGCTTGCTCACAAGCTTTGTTCATCAGCTTGCCGAGCCCTTACCAGAAATCCTGACCTGATACAACGTTATTTATGGCTTTACTTCATCTCTTAGCTGCCTCAGACTTCTACCTCTTCAAGTTCTTTTAGGAGTTCTTAAGGTAAATGTCTGTGAATCACCTTATCTGGGTACCTATTCCAGGCAACAGGAGGCATGGGTTGACCATCTCTTTCAAAGGATTATAGATAAAACAATGATCACAAGCCTCTCCAGTGAGAGAAGGATGATGAGAAGCGAGATGGAAAGATCAAAGATTTTTAGTGTACTGGGTTATAATCTTAGCAGTTGGGAAAATATCTAATAATTAAAGGCTTTGTGAAATGTCACTAAATATGTAAGAAAACAAAATCCCAACCAACTGATGTTTTACATGGCCATTAAATAGAACCACTAAGGCATCCAGACAGGATTCATATGAGTACATCATTCACTGTTGGTTCCTGAAACATGCTATGTTTTTATACTAATGAATAGATTCACATTATATATTCAAGAATAACACTAATCCTGGGGGCTGGAGAGATGGCTTAGTGGTTAAGTGCTTACCTATGAAGCCTAAAGGACCCCAGTTCTAGGCTCAGTTCCCCAGTACCCAGGTAAGCCAGATGCACAAAGTGGCACATGCATCTGGAGTTCGTCTACAGTGGCTGGAGACCCTGGTGCACCCATTCTCCTTCTCTTTCTCTCATTGTCTCTGTCTATTGCTCTCAAATAAATAAATAAGAATAAACAAAAAAATTATAAAAAGAAAAACACTAATCCTGTACCATACAAGTGATTTCCATATAATTTCAATTTACAGTTGTTTAGTTACTACCATTGTCTATTTGTAACAAGAAATCGTTTAAGGTTTTTAACTTTCAAGGACTAGATCACTTTAGAAAAGAAGCACTAGCCTCTCGACCTAGCAAAATGCTGCAGTTCCAGATATTTATTTTGTGTTAACTTCGATTTACTATTACTTTGAGTTTTAAGCTTTACATAGCACTAGTCCAAATGGTGGTCTATCCCTACATAAGTCATTAATTGACAAAGCACTACTCAGTAATTAAAATACTGTTTTTTCTTCTTTAGATACCATACAAAAAATAATGAGAAAATGTTAATCTCATGAACTTTAAAGCTGTATGTATCTAATTCAAGGACATATTAAGCTTCCCATTATTAGATACCCATGTATCATAGTTATGAATTATCAGTGAAAAGTTTTTTGTACCAAACGGTCATTTATAACATTTCCTACACTAAGATTCTATCAGGTAACCAAAACTTAAGAGTTGGTTAAGACATGATGCCCATAGTTCTTTCGATCTCAAATCCAGTGCTGCTCCTTATAAAACATTTCTAAGAAATCCTGGAGTCTCCATTTGTCTGTAATAGCACTTTTTTGTCAGAAATTTTTTATTTATTGAAAACTTCCATAATTACAGACAATAAGTCATGAAAATTCCCTCCCCCTTTTCCCTTCACAACTCCACTCTTCATCATGTCCCCTCCCCCTCTCAATCAGTCTCTTTTATTCTGATGTCATCATCTTTTCCTCCTATTATGATGGTCCTGTATAGGTAATGCCAGACATTGCAAGGTCATGGATATCCAGGCAGTTTTGTGTCTGGAAGAGTGCATAATAAGGAGTGTTACCCTTCTTTTGGCTCTTGAAACATAATTATAAATTAACACCCAATTATGCTGATTATACAACATATTTTGGAGCCTCTACTAAAGCATACACCCCAAATGTTCAGTAGAGATAATTTCTTACCACCTGCTTCAAAGAGAATTTCATCTTCAGCTGAAGCAGCTACGAATGGGTAAAAAAACATCCACATCCTCTGGCCATTGCCTCCCCAGCTCTAGGTTTACAAGTTTGTACCACCAAGAGCAACATTTTACTTAGGAAATGGGGATCTAATGTCACGTTTTCCTGCTTGCAGAGAAAGTACAATGAGCCATTTCCTTAGCACTCAATTTATTTTCTTGACTTTTAGTTCCAAATCCCAACAAACCCAAACCAACTTTTAAGAAAACTGTTCCCTCGAAATACTGTTGCGTGTGTTAGTAAATCTAACACTCGCTGCTGAAAGAGATAAAGCCTTTTTTAAAAAATTATTTGGGGCTGGAGGGATGGCTTAGTAGTTAAAAGTGTTTGCCTACAAAGCCAAGGGACCCAGGTTCGATTCTCCAGGACCCACGTTAGCCAGATGCACAAGGGGCGCATGCATCTAGAGTTCATTTGCAGTGGCTAGAGGCCCGGGTGTGCCCATTCTCGCTCGTTCGTTCTCTCTCTCTCTCTCTCTCTCTCTCTCTGTCAAATAAAAAAATGAAAATAAAATACTTTTAAAAAATTATTTGGAAGCCAGGCATGATGGTACACACCTTTAATCCAAGCACTAGGGAGGCAGAAATAGGAGGATCGCCATGAGCTCGAGGCCACCCTGAGACTATAGAGTGAATTCCAGGTCAGCCTGGGCTACAGCGAGACCCTACCTCAAAAAACCAAAAAAAAAAAAAAAAAAAAAAACTTATTTGGAGCTGGAGAGATGGCTTAGTGGGTAAGGCACTCACCTACAAAGCCAAAGGACCTAGCTTCAATTCCCCAGTATCCACATAAAACCAGATACACAAGGTGGCACATGTGTCTGGAGTTTGTTGGCAGTGGCTAGAGGCCCTGGCACATGCGTTTATTCTGTTTCTCTCTCCCCACCCTCCCTCTCTCAAATAAATAAATATAAATAAAAATGTATAAACAATTATTTGGTGTGTATATGTACACAGGCATATGCATGTGAGTATAGGAATGAACAACCTATGGTGTGTATATGAAGATCAGAGGACAACTTTCAGGTCAGTCCTCACCTTTGGCCTCATTTCAAATAAGCTCCTTTTTGTTCACTGTTGCTTCGACAAGTTTCGGGTAAATTCTCCGTACCTGACGCCCTGTTCACTGTAGATACAATAGGATTACAGAAGCCCATCACAACTTCCAGCTTTTCTGTAGCATCTGGGGATCTGAATTCAGGTACTCAGAGTACTCAATCACTTTATTCACTGAGCCACTTCCCCAGCCTCCTAAAGAGACAAATCTGGAGTGTTACAATTTTATTATGAAATAAACAAATAGGCCCATGAACAGGGGAACTTAGATAGTAATTAACAGGCTTTGGGAAATGACTGGATCCTGAGAGCTAATTAATGGATCAATTTCTAAATAGATTCATAATATGATAACATTATCAGGAGATGGTGAAAAATTGGAGGTGGGGCCTAGTTGAAAGAAGTAGGTTGTTGGAAGCATGCCCAGAAAAGGTATATCTATTTTGTCCCCTGCCCTTTCTTCTTCTCTTTGTCGCCTGGCCACCTGCTATGCGATAGCAGTCTCTACTGTAGGCTCCTGCCAAGATATTCTGCCTCAAGCAAAGGCAATGGATCCAGCCAAGTTGACTGGACCCTCTAGAACAATGAGCCAAATTATATCTTTAACCCTTTAAAATTATTCTTTCATACATTTGTCAGTCACAAAAAATCCAACATAATGAAATCTTACTGGCTGAACACTTGTTTTGTTTTTGATTCATGTAAGTTAAAATAAATATTCCTAGCCAGCACCTGGGAGGCAGAGGTAGGAGGATCACAGTGAGTTTGAGGCCAACCAGGGACTACAGAGTATCAGGTCAGCCTGAGCTAGACTGAGACCCTACCTCAAAAAATAATAATAACAGTAAGTAAAAAAAAAAAAAAAAAATCCTTTCAGTAGGTCTTTCTCTTCCGGGTAGTGATTTGGGCTCCTAAATTTTATCCTTCTACCAAATGTCTGTCATCCCCTTGGTTTCATGATTGCATTCAGAAAGGAAAAGACAAAGAGGACTGGACATAAGAGATGTTGGTATGCAGTGTCTAGAAATGATAACTATTAACTCTGCACAAACATTAATAGCCACAACACAGTCATATGGCTATACCTAACTTCAAATAACTGGAAGGTACAGTCTAGACTTGTGCTATGGCAGAGGTGGAAGTAAAAATTGTATATACAAATGAACATGGTGAACAACTAACCAATCTTTTAAAAATATTATTTATTTATTTATTTATTTGTAAAGAGACAGAAAGAGACATAATGGGTGCACCAGGTCCTCCTGCCACTACAAAGGATCTCCAGACACATGTGCCAACTTGAGCTTGTGCATCTGGCTCTATATGGGTCCTTTGGCTTTGCAGGCAAGTGGCTTAACTGGTAAGCCCTCTCTCCAGCAACTAACCAATCTTAATTATAAGTTTCTAAACAAGTACTTAATGTAACTTCCTTGGTGTTAGGACATATACCTAAGAAATGAAAGCATCTATAGACCTAAAAATGATTAAAATGGTAAATTTTATGTTGTATATATCTAACAGAAAAGGAAGGAAGATACTGTCTCTGTTTCTAAATCTTTCTATTGAGACCAAATATATTCATGAATGAAATAATAAAAATATAATTCAATATAAAAATTACTAAGGGCATGGCAGTGCACATCTTTAATCACAGCACTCCCTAGGAGGCCGAGGTAGGAGGACTGCTATGAGTTTAAGGCCAACCTGAGACAACATCCTAGTGAATTCCAGGTCAACCTGGGTTAAAGCAAGGCCTTATCTCTAATGTTGAAAAAGTTCACAGTATATCTATAAGGAAACTACACATATAAAAATTGTTTTAGGACTGGAGAGATGGCTTAGCAGTTAACGAGCTTCCCTGTGAAGCCTAAGGACCCACATTTGACTCTCCAGATACCACATAAGCCAAATGAACAAAGGTGAGGCAAGCACAAGGTTGCACATGTCCACTA
Source organism: Orientallactaga sibirica (assembly GCA_036365145.1). Lineage (NCBI taxonomy): Eukaryota > Metazoa > Chordata > Mammalia > Rodentia > Dipodidae > Orientallactaga > Orientallactaga sibirica. The sequence continues at coordinate 13,961,314 of JAEOAD010000035.1, read as the reverse complement.
GGAGGCCCAAGTATCTGGAGTTCAATTGCAGTGGCTGAGGCCTTGGTACACAATTTTCCTCTCTCTCACTCTCTCTCTACAAAATAAAAACAAACAAACAAACAAATAAATAAATAAATAAATAAATAACAAATAAATAAATAAGTTTTAAAGTATTTGTTATACCATATTAAATTGGCAAATAAAGTCACCACATGTTACTAAGCAGTATCCTAATTTTTTTTAAATTTTTTATATCACAGAGAGAAAAGAAAATTAATAACCCTGGGAAATATAGTATTTCAACATAACCTTATCCATTTGATAATCAAAGACTATTAACACTAAAAGGAAATGGACATTAATGTGCCACTAAATGAGCAGGCTGCTGCTGGACAAGGTAAATCAGAAATGTGATGACCCTACAGAATACTCTTTTTTAAAAAAAATATATTTTATTTATTTATTTATTTGAGAGAGAGAAAGAGGCAGAGAGAGAGAGAGAGAGAGAGAGAGTGGGCGTGCTAGGGCTTCCCACCACTGAAAACAAACTCCAGACGCATGCTCCCCTTGTGCATCTAACTTATGTGGGTCCTGGAGAATCGGATTGGGGTCCTTTGGCTTAGCAGGCAAATGCCTTAACCACTAAGCCATCTCTCCAGCCCCAGAATATTCTTTTTTATTACAAAGGTAATCCAGGCATTATGATCATTTTGAGAGGAAGTTTAAATACTACATATTAAAATCTTTAAAAAGCCAAGCCTGCCAAGTAAGCACTTCTCTTAATGTTCATACAAATATATTAATGCATATATTAATGCTACTCTCACTTTTGGTTAGAGAAGCTTCTCTTTTCAGATGGCAGTGACTTCTGGGATGACTCAAAAGATAGCATAGTGCTGAGAAGTAGTGACAGAGGAGTGCTCAGCACTGAAACATCTCTATCACACCATCCAAGGCTCAGGGTCCATTGTGGAAGAGGTGGCGGAAAGAATGTAAGAGCCAAAGGAAGGGTAGGACTCCTTACAATGCACTCTTCCAGACACAAAATAGCCTGGATATCCATGACCTTGCAGTGCCTGGTACTACCCACACAGGAATAAAAAAAGTATAAAAGGAGAAAAAGGCGATGACATCAAAATAAAAGAGACTAATTGAGGGAAGAGGGGATATGACGGAGAGTAGATTTGTGAAGGGGAAAGTAGGAGAGGGAAGGGAATTATCGAGGTTTATTGTCTATAATTATGGAAGTTGTCAATAAAACGAAGTTTAAAAAATTCAATACTAAAAAAAAGCCTAAAATATTGTATACTATGAAATTAATATTTTAATTTTAGTCACTAAAAGTTGCACATCCTAAAAGGCCTGAGATGTTATATTATACTGATGAACCAAAAATAAATCTTTTTGTTTGGTTTTCAAGACAGGGTCTCCCTCTAACCCAGGCCAACCAGGAATTCACTATGTAATCTCAGGCTGCCTTTAAATTCACAGCAATCCTCCCAACTACTGGGATTAAAGGCATAGGCCTCTACACCTGGCTCATGAAACAGGGTTTTGTTGATGTTGTTGTTGTTGTTATTGATTAAGAGAGGGGGGGAATAGGTATGCAGGGCCTCCAGCCAATGCAAACAAACTCCATGAGTCACCTTATGCATCTGGCTTATATGGGTCCTGGGGAATTGAACCTGGGTATTTGGCTTTGCAGGCAAGCACCTTAACCGCTCTCTCTCCAGCCCATGAACCGAATTTTTTTGGTGGTGGTGGGGGGGGGGGGTTCGAGGTAGTGTAGCTCAGACTAACTTGGAATTCACTATGTAGTCTCAGGGTGGTCTTGAACTCACAGTGATCCTCTTGTCTCCCAAAGGCTGGGATTAAAGGCATGCGCCACCATGCCTGGCCATGAACCAAATTTTTAACATTAAGAACAGTTCATCTATTGTCACACAACTTCTATCTATATTCATGGTAAAAGTAGAACACTGTTCCCTTAACTTTTATTTTATTATGCTTACATCTGAACATGGTTACCGTAGGAGATAGACACTTCACAGAAAGTTATATATTGAAAAAGCAGTAACTTAAATTTAAATATCATTCAGCAAGTCCATCTGAATTATAACAATGCTAAAACATTCTATGAATGTGATTACACAAAAATAAATAAAAAGATATGGAGGAACAACATAATTAACAAAATCTGTTTTACAAAATATATTCTAAAATCACATAATGATTTCAGTGACTATTATGTTCCCAAACAAAGTCTAAAAAAGTCAAGGAAGTCTTTATAATGCACAGGAAAAGTCAACACATTCTTTCGAACAAATGAACAAATGAAGAATAAATTCCAAACTAAAGAACCCTGCAAGAAAATGGTATGCCCAAACCCTACTGGAAAGAAAATAACTTACAGAATATAGAAAAATTAAGTAAGAAGCCATTTCCTCAAAAAAAAAATCAACTAACTCAAAAAGAGAAATATGACAAGTCATATCTAAAATATGATTACTATTAGAGTGAGCAGTATGAAAGCAATTGTCACTATGGATACCTTAACTAGGACTCAAGTGAGAGAAGAAATAAATTTGAGCAATTATTTTTTATTTTTGAGACAATGCCTAAAAGAGTCCAAGCTGTAACCTCAAACTTGTTACATAGCCAAAGATTATCTTGAATTCCCATCCTCCTGCCTCCACCTCCTTAATGCTGGGATTACATATGTGTGGCACCACACACAGTTTATATGGTCCTAGGAATGAGCCCAGAGCTCTACCAATTGAGCTGCATTCCCAGCCCTGGACAACTATTTTCCAAAAGCACTTTTCATGTAACATTTGTTTTTTTTTTTCATTTAAAATGTACATGATGAAACCTGTTATATACATATACTTTCTTCAATATATGTTTGTAAGTAATAATAAGATTTGAATAGCAATTTGAAGAATGACTAGATATTTATGCTCAAAATAAACCACATATTTTATCCAGCTTTTACCTGATCCTTTATCAAAAAAAGCATTATAAACTAAAGCTGAAACACAATCCCAATATACGGAAACTACTGCTGGCTGGCACAGGAGAGTACTGTGAAGTGCTCTTTGAATACCTCAGTCTCACACTCCAATAAGGAGCATCTGTCCACCAACTGTCAATATAATGTCTAGCCTAGGAGGTTTCTCAAATTCATCACTATTCATAGATGCCTGTCACTACAAATAAAAACTGAAGAAAGAAGGAAGGAAGGAAAGAAGGGAAGGAGAGAAAACTGATTCAAAACTATTTTCTATGTCTTAGTAACATGGATATCAAATGTATCTCTTTGAAGTCAATATGTTCTGATTTAACTGCTTCTCTATTTCCAGATCTAGGAATCCAAAGTAATTTTTTTTCTAGAAATCACTGCTCATTCATTATGTTGTATTAATACTTCTCACTATGTATTGTTACTTACTCAAGGGTATGATCCTTACACTCAAAGTACAATTTAGCCATCAAGCCATGGTAAATGGCACAACAAAGAATAAATTGTCTTCATTGCCCATGTTAGAAAACACAATTCAAAACTGAAGTTGCCTCAAGAAATGCTATTTAAAAATAAAACTTATAGGCCAGCTGTGAGAGCACACCCCTTTAATCCCAGTACTTGGGAGGCAGAGGTAGAAAGATCACCATAAGTTCAAGGCCACCCTGAGACTACATAGTTAATTCCAGGTCAGCCTGGACTACAAGAAGACCCTACTTCAAAACACCAAAATAAAAAATAATAAAACTTACAAAACGTAAAGTTTGATTTTCCAAGTCAAACACAATAGATTCTATTTTATAACATAAAAATAATCCTCAAGTTACTATACTTATTAGGGTTTGTCTAGGGCTTTTGAGATGATGGTTCAGTAGATAATGAGCTTGCTATGTACCCCTGAGTACTTGACTTCAGACTCCATCATAAAAACTGGAAACTATGGCAGGCTTCTGTAATGCCAGGATACCTATACCAAGAAGAGAGGTAGTAGATAAGGGGGAATTTCACAGGTCAGAAATAGAGTGATGAACAACATGGAAAGACCTTGCCTCAAAAGAGGTAGAAGGTGAGAACTAACTCAAAAGTTGTCCTCTAACCTCCATGCACACATACATGCCATTATTTTTTTAAAATGTTTTCTATACCCCACTATGGAGCAAGACAGGAGAGGGAGATAGGGTCATAGTCACCAAGGTCCTCAAAAGAAAGTTGACATCCAATAGACAACTAAGACAGCTAAGAATGTAGCTCAGAGGGACAATGTTCATCTAAAACACACAAGAGCCTAAGGTTTGATCCCCAGCACCTAAACAAGATCAGACACAGAAAAAAAAAAAAAAAAGAAAGAAAGAAAGAAAACTATAATATGAGACTTAAAAAAAAAATCTAAGAAAAAGTTGGGAATGGAGAGATGGCTCAGCAGTTAAAAATGAACAAGGTCACACAGGTTGACATCCTGTGTTTGATTTCCCAGTGCCCATGTAAAACCAGGGACACAAGGTATTCCATGTATCTGGAGTTCATTTACAGTGGCAGGAGGACCGGGAGTGTCCATTCATTCTCACTCTCTCAAATAAATAAATATTTTTTTTTAATTTAAGAAAAAGTGAAGGCTGAGTGGGGGAGGATATCAGGAAGAATTTGGAGAATGGTAAAATTATCCCTTTGCTGATTAAATAGATAAACTACTTTCCATTTACAATGAAACAAGTTCAGTTTATTGTTTATTGTATTTCTCAGTTTTACAGCCTCTATGTGCAAAAAATTAGTATGCGAGCAAATGAGTAATCATGATCAAAAGTTAAATTTAATAAGTTAGTTTCAATGACATCAGTTCTTCAAATATAAGAGGAGTTGCAAGCATGACTCCGTTCTCGAGTTCTTCCTCACATTCATGAGGCCCTTATCTCAATCCCCAGTACTACAAAAAAATAAATAAAATCAAGAGGAACACTTTGTTGTAATCTTGATAAAACTATTGTATCTGATGAAATTTTATCTCTAAACTAAAATGCATTCTTCCTAATTTCTCTAGTTATTTAAGATAATGTCTTAAATTTTAATTTAAATAACTGACTAAAACTACTTAATGCAAGGATACTCATCCTCCAGCATCCCAAATCTAGAAACTATAAAAAAAAATTTTTAAGGCAATTTTGGGGCTGGAGAGATAGATGGCTTAGAGGTTAAGGCACTTGCCTGTGAAGCCTAAGGATCCAGGTTCTATTCCCCAGTACCCATGTAAGCCTTGTGCTTTAAGCTACCCTTTAAGAAATACTACTTTGAATTTTTTCCTATGAGAAGAAATGAGTTTTGAATTAAAATCCACAATTAATTCATTCAACAAATCTCTGGTCACAAAATACTTGGAAATTGTCAGAACAGGGATTACAAACTACTATTCTAAGATATTTTATAGAAGAGGAATCCATGCACACGTGTCACCAAATGGTGGTAAGCCTGGAAAAGTTCCAGAAAGCTTTCATTTTCCTATGGGGCAAAGGAAAACTAGATAAAAGAAGTGAAACTCTGGGCTGGGGAAATGGCTCAGTAGGTCAAGTGTTTGTTGCACAAGCACGAGGATCCCCACAATCCATGTAAAAGTCAGGCATGGCAGTGTATACCTCTAAACCCAACACTGGGGAAACAAGATAGTCCCTAGAGCTTGCTGCCTCTTATTTTCAGCAAGAGAACCTATTTTAAAAATAAGGTAGTGAAAGCCTGAGGAAAATATCACATCAATCTGTGGCCTCCAAATGTATACACTTGCTCTTACTCCCACACAGGTATAGCAGTCCATAGGCATGCATACACATACATACACACACACACACACACACACACACACACATGCAAGCATGTACACACACACAAAGTGAAACTTGCACTACCATTTATGACTGATGGACAGTACTTCACTAGCTGACTAAAGTGAAGAAAGAACTCCATGAATATATAGTGTTATCAGCAAAGGTTGGGGCAAAGGAATGTCAGGATATTCTTTGCAAAAAAGGTGATATACTTGGTTAAGAGAGAGTAAACCTCAGTTTTCATGTGTCTGTACTTCAGAGACAAGAACAATACAGTAAAGAAGACTGCTTATGGTACATAATGATGGAACATAACCACAAATCAGGTCTTTGATGACAAGAGAAATATTGAAGAGACCATGTATTGGTACTTTTGAAGGCTACTTTAGCTTTTGTTAATATGATGCTTAATTATATTTAATTCTTCCAAAACATTGTTAAGAAAAAAGTAGCGATTTGTCTATATGAGTTAGCAACATTAACAAAAAGGATTCATATGCCCCCTTTTATACAGCTGATATCACATCTGAATTAAACAATGTGAATAAGCAACATTTATTTACATTAAATGCTTTGGCAAATACTAAGTATTTGCAAATAATTGGTTATACATTTCAAATTAGTAAGTTTAATGCTCATAGAAAAGCAGTTAGATACATTTAAGATTATCAGGCATTTAGTACAGCAGGCTGTCTACTATCCCTGTTAAATGGTTACTGATTATAAAAGATTAGTATGGAGAGTAGGAGGATCATTGTGAGTTCAAGGCCAGCTTGCTAGCTTGGAACTTCAGAGTGAGTTACAGGTCAGCCTGGGCTAGAGTGAGACCCTATCTCAAAAAAAAAAAAAAAAAAAAAAAAATCAGTATGAGGCTAGTTTGGGTTTAGATACCTACAACATTATTCTGTACTAATGGTCTTTTCAACTTTATTTTCATTGCTGTATTACCTACCAGGCACTATAATAATCTTTAAGGAATCTTGAATTCCAACTTGAGGACAACCTACTCTCCAATAAGAAATACAGATAATAATAGACCAAAATTGATTATATGTACATTAGAGAATGCTCAAGTTAATTCTAGTGATGAGAACATTTTTAAAACTATGATAAAGTGGGATGTTAGTATCATTTGATCTACCTAGTAAATGTAAAAGTGTTTTACCCATGTCAAAGTGAATTCAATGCACTAAAAATATGGCAAACATTTAATATGGTTACTTAGTTATATCTAAGTTCAGTTTCTATAATAATTTCCAAGAGTAATTTGTCAAAGGAAGCAGATGTCAAGCTCCTTGAAAAACAGATTGTAGTTTTTTTAGCATTATCAACCAACTTTCTATTACTCAGCCTAAAGAAAATTATTTATGTATGAACAGTCCCCCAGCCACAAAGGAGTTATCAGAATAATATGAAAGGAAAATAAATCAAGGAAATAAGTTTTAAAATGGGTCATATTTCACTCTCCATTGGAAAATCAGCTTCTCTTTTTCAGATGGACGCAGAACCTAAGGACAGAATCAGCCCATCATACCTCACCAGGGCCCCAGCTGAAACCATAGAGTATTGGGGAAATGAGCAAGAATGCTGCTTTCTTGGTGAAGCTGGTATTAGCACAAGGTTGAAGAAGATGGACACAGAGAATACTCAACTCCTACCAAACCAGATATCTAGAGACACAGAGACTCCCTAGACCTCATCACTTAAGTAGACCTAAAATGAACCCAACATGGCTCAGGGAAATTCAAGGAAGAGGGGGACAGAAAGATTGTTAGAGCCACTAGTCGGGACATTATACGCAGAGATATTGCGTCTTCCCCATAACTGATGGCTACTCCCACAATGTATGACCCACAATTCCCATGGGGATAACTGGCACCCCCAACAAGGAGGGTCCCTTCAGAGGGGGAAGGACAAGGAAGAGGCTAAGGATGGTACCAACATGTTCTGTTTACACACTGAGTATGTACATAACTAATCAAGCAAAAAATACCAAAAGAAAAAAAATGGGTCAGAATACCAACACTGATTTAAGTGTGTCTTCTTTCATTATGCTTGCAGCCCTGAAAAGGCAGGAAAGCACTGAAAAAGCAGGTAAATATTTGTAAATAACAATAGAATGAAAGCACCTGAATTCTTCAGCCCACTCTGACAGAATCAAATCAAAGAAAAGCAGAAGGATTCTATTAATCAACTCTGCTTAGGAAGTGACACTGGCAATCTAGCCAATGCTCCTGTCTGAGCAGAGCAGATGTTAGCACTGTGCAAAACCAGCCTCCACAGACTTCAACAGGTTCTTTCCACACCCCTAAGTAATAACAACAACAAAAAAAGCAGCTCACATAAAAACAACTGGTAAATAATAACATTTAAAGGAGCCTAAACTATATGCACATACTGAATCTATCACTGTTCAAAATCAAAGTATGGCACATTAATCTGGTACTCTGCCATCTGTACAGGGAGAAAAACAAAAGGCAGACAAGGAACAGGATTTAACTCTAAGGTCAATTTGTGTAAATCAGCTTATGATAATAGGTATATTAGTATAAACAGTTTTCTCTTAATTGTAATTTATAAATTGAAATACTCAAAGTTGAAAATGCTATTCTTTTTGAAAGAATAATCTAGGAGTATTTAGAATTTATGAAACTTTTCCATTTCTTAGTCTATATAAAAAGAACCTCTACCTTTATAATTCTAAGTAATTCTAACAAATTCTAACAAATTTCAAAAACCAAGAAAATGAAATCAGCATCAAACTTAAAAGCTGAGTAGATCTGACCTAAGTATTTTTTTATGTTACTAATCTGATAATTAGCCACAGAAACATGTTGCCATTTTCTAAGAGTTGATATGCTATATGGGACCCAGCTACATATCTCTAAAGTAAGTGAAGATTTTCTATTACAACAGCTGGGAGTATAAAATACAATCCGATGACATTGATAATATAAGGAAACCATATACAAGTTGAACCCTGAAGACTAAAACTACTAACTTCCTGAACAACAACTGTATACATAAACATGACTTTATGATTCAAGGAGACAGGTCCTGGCAAATGATTTGATTGTTCATTACAGGAGCTTCCAGGAGCACTCAAAAACCATTCAATGTATGAGATTAATTGCTTGTAAGAGCCTTTGTCTCTTGTAGTGGTGCAGACATGCACACATGTACATATACATCCTTATACTGACCGATCTTAAACCAATTTTAGGTTTGCAGTACATAATGCTGGATTTAATACACAAAATATGTGCATAAATGAAAGCTGAAAGAAATAAGTACTAATGATTTCATCCTAAACAGTAAGAACCCAGATTATAATTTTCTTCTTTATGTTCATTTTTAGTTTACCCCAACAAGAATGGGTAATTTAAAAAAATATTTTTATTTATTTATCTGAGGAAATGAGTATGCAAACAAAAAACAGATACATGTAATACTTAGTGCTTCTGGCTTTTTGTGGGTGCTGGGAAATCATACCTGGATCATCAGGATTTACAAACAAGAGACTTTAACCACTGAGCCATCTCCCCAGCTCTAAGAATGGGTTATTTTTAAAACAGGAATAAAATAATTTACTTTTGCTTTGCCTGTATTTTCAGTGTTTCCCTCTAGTCTGCTATGAGCATTAAAAACTTCTCTGTATTACTTATGTTACAAATATAAAAATTTACACATAGGTATCTATGGCATTAAAAGTTATCTACTGCAACTCAAAATAAATGAATACAATACTTTACAGTAGGTATATATTATGTTGCCATAACAGTTCATGGTTTTCACCATGACAATATCAGGAACAAGGCCACAGAGAATAATCCACAAGAATTTATAGAATACTTGTTTTCACCTAACAGCACTGGGGATTCAATGAGAACATAGTCACTTGTACTGTACTTCACAATAGAGTAACAGTACCAAGGTGAGCCAAAGTTGTCTCTGCAGATAGGCCCACTTCAAGCAGGGAAATACTTAGCCACAGACTTAGAACTAACAGCTCTAGACATTTAAAAACCTGTGAAGAGGTTATATTTTAAGCTCTCTTTATCCAAAACTAGTGTTCTGCAGAGAAAAAAGAAGGAATGGGAAGAAGAAACATGAGAGACAATTTTTATAATGCCAAATATCTCAGTTCATAGAATTATCACATTTGTAAAGCAAGAACTCATTCCTCTTCTTAGAGCAGCATCTTTTGAGTCTGAAAGCTCTGGGTTATAATCCTCATACTGAGGGAGAAAATAGGTAGGTAGTCAGGAGAGGGAGCCAAAAAAGGGAACCCAGGCCTGCCTGCTTCAGCAGAACCAGAGTTCAGCCTCTGATCCAGCCTGTTCAGTCAGCTCTCTCACCTCCTACTCCAAAGCCCAGATCAGATCTCTCTTTCTCTCCCTCTTCCCCCCACCCCCTTCAGGCTCATCTGAGCCTGAGGGTAAAAGTCCACCATAATAAGATTATAAATAGATCCCTGCTCTGGCTTTTCATGGTCCAGATCCCTCCTGGTCAGCCCCCTCCTGTCAGCCCTACTGGGCTGAGATGGGGTGGGGAGACCCCTACTCCCACATGGCTCTCTAACCCCTCCTGCCTTACACATGGCAGGAACTATCTATAAGTCCTCCTCCTTCCTTCCCTTAATCTAATAAAGACTCTCTAAGTCTTACCCTCTGGTCTATGGATTTAATTCTTTAAATTCATAAGATAAGAATCCGGGTACCCTAAATTTGTTGGTGCACTGACGTATTAGTTTATTGACAAGAAATTCCAAACTCACACTACAATACCACAGTTTTCTAACTATGAACTAAATACTTCCCTAAGCCTCAAGATATTCATTTGTAATTTTAGGATATCCTAAAATAGAATATCTTCCTTTTATGGCTGTTAAAGAAGATGAGATAAAACTGGAAGACGTTTAGTGAAATGCTTGGTATGACAATTGTTATTTTCTTAAACTTTATTCATTTACCACCTTCATAACTTTTATCACATCCACATGCTATCTACATTTAACATTTTTCATTATATATATATTTATATTTATATTTGCATATTTTTCCAGATTAAATTGAGCTTCATCGTAATGATACTTATCAGTGTGTTGACACAAAAGATACAGCTCTCACTTCAAAGGGGATAAGAAAAGAGATAGTTTATTCTGGAGCCAAATATGAATGACCATGGCCCAGGAACACAGATTTAGGTTACTCCAAATTGCATGTCCCAGCATGTTAACAACTTCAGGAAGGTTTTATAGTTAAAAAACAAAGTCATAAATCAAGGCACTTTTCTAATACACTGGCTGACCATCAGGTAGGTGGGTTATAGAAAAGTAGAGAAGTCTCCACCATAGGCCTCAATTACTATCTGATGACATACTTAGCCCTTGGGTTGGTAGGAGCTGGTGGTCTATCAGTACATTCCAAAAAGGATTACACCTGATCAACTGATTGTTACATGGATGTTAGGTCAGACACAGAGGTGGGCAATAAACGGTTATTAAGGGGCAAAAGATAGCCCAAAGTAATTTGGTTTTGGTCTTGCACTATATCATCTCTCTGTGATAACAGGAGCTTTATCAGTCCATTCAGCCTTGCTGGAGGTAGGTGCAACAGATATGGTGCTTTTCTGGGAACTTTATTTCACAAGTGAAAGGCTGGATATAAAAACAGAAACTAGGGCTGGAGAGATGGCTTAACGGTCAAGGAGCCTGCCTCCTAAACCTAAGAACGCTGGTTCCAATCTCCAGCAGTTCCAATCTCCAGGTCCCACGTTTAGCCAGATGCAAAGTGACGCAAGGGCGCAAGGCTGCACTTGACCACAAGGGGGCGCACACATCTGGATTTCATTCATAGCAGCTGAGAGGCTGCTGGCATGCCCATCTCTGTCTGTCTTCCTCTCCCTCTCTCTCTGTCTCTCTCTCAAAAAAAAAAAAAAAAAAAACCAGAAACTATACATCACACAACATTGACCCCCAATCAGTTTGGAACCAGCCTGAGGAGCAAAACCACATGATGCTCTTACAAGGAACTCACAATGAACAAGCTTTAAGCAACAGAGCTTCGAGCTTCCATAAGTTTTGCTCGTGCTTTCCACTTGCGACTCACAAGTCTGCTGATACTCAAACCAGTGATACAAGATGCCAAACTCTACCTTCCCCATGACAACAGCCTCCAATGAGGACACCTGAAGTCTTACCTACTATAAAACTCTGCCTCTCTCTTTGCCTGCCTTTGATTCTCAACTGAAGGGAAAGTAACTTGCTGTCTTCCCTGCTATGCAAGCTCTAGACAGACTTTATCCTCATTTGGGTGGTCTGTGTTGATTTCCACACCATGATAGTGCATATTTAATAGGCTAGTCATATTCTTTTTAAATTTTTTTTGTTAAGATGTATTTTTATTTATTAGAGACAGAGAGAGAGGGAGAAACAGAGACAGAAAGTGAGAATGGGGACTCCAGGGCCTCCAGCCACTGCAAGCGAACTCCAGACACATGCGCCACCTTGTGCATCTGGCTAAAGTGAGACCTGGAGAATCAAACTGGGGTCCTTAGGCTTTGCAGGCATGTGCCTTAACCGCTAAGCCATCTCTCCAGCCCCATATTCTTGTAATATATATAAACAAAATTCAAAATGTGGTCTGGAGAGATGGCTCAGGAGTTAAGTCACTTGACTGCAGAGCCTAACGACGCAAGTTCAATTCCCTAGGACCCACATAAAGCAAGATGCACAAAGTATTACATGCATCTGGAAGTCGATTAGCAGCTGCTGAAGGTCCTGGCATGCCCACTCTCTCTGTCTCTCTTCTATCTCTCTCTGTTTGCAAATAGCTAAAAATTAAAAATGCTCCTTTTTGTGCCACCTAAAATCTCAAATGTACTAATACTCTGTGAAATACATTATACCTAGGTCACAAACAAGACTGTAGCTGTAGAGAGCTGCAGGGTTAAAGATGGTGCTGGCTTCAAAGGCTGCTCTCCTGGATAATTAAGTCCTTATTTGGCTTGGGCCGTGATCTGGCTTGCTTTATGTGGACCTATCTGCATTCACCACGTGGCTTACCAGGGTTGGCTGTTCAAAAGATTGTTTTCCCGGGTCAGAAGATTGTTCAAGGTTCCTGAATAAACTGTTGAAAGAAGAGTCCGAGCATTGTGTCTTCCTTGCTGGTCGAGGCGGTCGCGACAAGTGGTGGCCCGTACAGGGAACCACTCAGCGAAAGACTCAGAACTTTCTTCAGTCAGGGCAGTGCACTGGTAAGTTCCCAGGTAAGGTGGGAATCCGCGACAAAAGTGGGTATTTTGCTCCTCTCTGTAGACAAAGAGGGAGCGGGAAGGGTTCACGGCGTAGCAAACCGAAAATAAAAGTTTTAAAAGAATCTTTTGCAAGTTTAGCCATGGGTGCTTCTCACTCGCACCCAATTTTTTTGGCTCTGAATGAGCTGCTTCATTCAAAAAACTTAAAGATAAAGGGGAGTACCCTGGAGAGGTTCCTGGAGGAATGTGATGCCATAGCCCCTTGGTTTGCGTGCTCTGGAAGTCTTACAATCCCTTCATGGGAAAAATTGGGTGAAGATCTTGATTTTGCCGCAGACCAAGGCACGCTTAAGGGCGGGGTAAGACCGATCTGGAGGTTAGTGAGGAACTGCCTCGAGGACCAACGATGCAGTGAGGCAGTGGAAAATGGACAGGCGGCCTTAGAGATGTTACAGGAAGAAAGGTCGGAACGGGCAAACAGTGAAAAAGGGGCAAAAACAAAGAACAACTTATACCCAACACTTGAGCTAGAAGATTCAGAGTCTACGGATTCTGAAGAGGAGCTGCAGGCTCTCATAGAACAAATGGAAAGATCAAAATTAAGAAAAAGGGAGAAAAAGAGAGAGAGGGGGGATCCCGGAAGTGGAGACTGCTGCGGAACGTCTCAATGCAAAGTTATGCCGTCCGCCCCCCCTCCGTACCCAGAGGGACGGGGTAGCGGCACAGGGCGTTCCTTTTGTCTGGAAGTCTGGAAAGCGGTGAGGACGGAGTTACAGTTAGCCTACCCAGTATTTCAGGATCAACAAGGGAATAGATATGAGGAGCCACTAGACTTTAAAGTAGTTAAGTCTTTAGCTGAATCCGTGAGAACTTATGGGATTACAGCCTCCTTTACCGTGGCTCAAGTGGAAGCATTGCAAAGACACTGCATGACACCTAGTGACTGGTCAGGGTTAGTGCGCGCCTGCCTGAGTCCAGGCCAATATTTAGACTGGAAAGCGTTCATAATTGAGTACGCTAATGAAGAGGCTGCCGCTAATCAGGCCGCAGGTAACCCGGCCTGGGACAGGGACATGCTCTTGGGACAAGGACGCTTTACAAATCAACAGACAGGCTATCCAATACAGGTTTTTATCCAGATCTTTGTCTAGTTTTCTATTACAGAATTGGTCGCTTGAATTTGAAGATACCTTAAAAGAATTGAGGCTGGCCGTAGTTAATGTGAATTCTACCCGCATGGACCTCTCTTTTGCATCCGGATTGTCATCTTGGCTGATCTCCGCTATGAATCATCTGAAGGAGTGGGCGGGCATGGGGGCTTTAGCAGGCCTTCTGTTACTGGTCTCCTTGGTTTGCTTGTGGTGTCTATGTAAGATCAGAGTAACACAAAAACGGAATGCAGTCATGATCGTCCAGGCCTTCTCGGCTATTGAGGCAGGTCAATCTCCCCAGGCATGGTTAGCCACCATAAAAATGTAAACACCAGGCACAGGCTGCGAGGCAAAGCACTGCAGGGAGAGTTAGCTGTGAAAGACTCTCTGAAGGGCAAGTCTGATTGCATGTGGGTTGGCATCCATGGTCCCACCTCCAGGGAAAAGATGCAAGACTGGTCAGACCTCTACCCTTGCCTGTTTTAAGAGTTACTGGAGGTCAGACCTCTACCCTTGCCTGTTGCTTATTTGGCTTGGGCCGTGTTTTAAACAAAAAACCAGGGGAACTGTAGAGAGCTTTTCCCGGGTCAGGTGTTCCGGTTCTTGAATAAACTGTTAAAGATGGCGCTGGCTTCTTCCTTCCTGGTCGAGGCGGTCGATGGCGAGTGCTAAAATTCTAAAGTCCTGGATAATTAAGTCCTTATTTGGTTTTCTTGGGCCGCCAGGTCATTTCTAAGGTCTTACAGTGTTCTAAGAATATGTGGACCCTCATCTGCATTCACCACAAGTGGCTTACCAGGGTTGGCTCCTGTTCAAAGGCTTATCCCAAATTCCATGTTCCAATGTGTTGACAATTTTATGAAGGTTTTATAATTATAGAACAAAAGAAAGTCATAAATCAAGGCACTTTTTAAATACACTGGCTGACCCTCAGGTAGGAAGGTTACAGCAAAGCAGAGAAATCTCCACTATAGACCTCAGATGCTATCTGATGACATTCTTAGCACTTGGGTTGGCAGAATCTGGAGCCTGTTCTTGCATTCCAAAAAGTGCAATACAAACTTTCTAAACAGGTAATCTCTCTGTGATCACTTTGCTGGGCGCACAGCTATCAGTCTGTTCAGCCTTGCTAGAAGTAGGTACAGTGGATATAGCTGTTTTCTGGGAACTTTAGTTCACAGCTAAGTGTATCAGAATATGCTGGATGGGGGAAAGAAAATTGCTACAGCCTAACAGAGTTTTTTACAAAAATTATTTATTTACTTATTTGAGAGACAGAATGGGTGCACCATGGCCTCTAGCCACTGCAAACGAACTCCAGATGCATGTGCTAGTATGTGCATCTGGCTTATATGGCTCCTGGGGAATCAAACCTGGGTCCTTTGGCTTTGCAGGCAGTTGCCTTAACTGCTAAGTCATCTCTCCAGCCTCTAACAGCTTTTTACAAGGCCTGTGACTCTTGTCTGAAGCAACCATATCACAAAATGTAAAAGAGGAAGTCTATATATTCCTATAACAAAGCAACTTAAGAATCTGATGCAAAGTTAAAATATAAGGAAATAAGACAATATTTCTATTTCTTTGCTTGCAGGATAGATCTGTATGGCTTAAACACACACTCTTTTTAATTCATCTTCAGTGTGGATTGAGTTGAGCTATCCAGCAAACTTGGATGTTTCTCAGTCTTTGGAATTATTACTATATATGTCAAATGTGTTTTGGAATAATAACCTCAGCTTCTAAAGATATCTGAAACAAGGAAACATTATGTATATACATGGAGATTGTCAATAAAAAGTTAAAATGAAAAAAATCTTGAAGCATGATTTATTAATAGGTAACTCACACTGGTTCATTAAAAAGAATAGCAAAAGGATTTGTGTACTGATAATGAAAACTTAAGGTCAGAAAATTAAGGAATAAATACCAAAGAACAAACAATAAGTCTTAACAACTATATGGTGACACATCTATTGTTCTGTGCTTTTGCCAATCAGTATTGTTATGGTTCTACAAAGACTCCAAGTGCACCAGACTGTAGCTAATTATGTATATTCAAGTGATTAGCAAGCACTTGTTGCCTCTTTCACACCACCCTCCAAACAGCAGCCTTTGAGAGGAGAATAGACTGCAAATTTACTGAGAGAACACTGTTAATCCTTTGGGGAGAATGTAAATGTAAACAGGACTCCTCAACATCAAGGTGCTTTGACAACAACAATCATCTGCATAAACACATGCTCAACAACAAACAGGTGTTCTGTTTCACAACTAGCACCATTTGATGCTTTCAAGCAAGCATTATGCACAAACTGTTAGAAGTACTTTAAACCAGCTGCAGTTACTATAATGAGCTGCTTTCTACACTTTTACCTGTTCAGTATTGTGCTGTGCCAAGTCACATACTCCAAGTAAAATTACCAGTTTAGGACTTTCACTCTTAAAATATTTTATGGGGCACAGAGTGGTGGAGCACACCTTTAATCCCAGCACTCCGGGAGGCAGAAGTAGGAGGATCACTGTGAGTTCAAAGCCACCCTGAGACTACATAGTGAATTCCAGGTCAGCCTGAGCTAAAGTGAGACACTACCTCGAGACAAAAAAAAAAAAGATATTCTATGGGGACAAATTAGATTCCGTTTAATTCCATCGGAACGTTCTCCAAAACAGCCCCAAAATACTAAATCACAACTTGTAATTTTGTTAGCAAAACATACATTAAGACAAAGATAAATCTTTTTCAAAATCTGTTTAGTTTCGTATCAGAAGAGACCCAAATTATAGAATTGATTGAATGAAAAGAAAAAGGAGATTATTCTAAAGTCTTCTGATTAAAGGTTGAGTGAAATGGCCGAGCATGGTGGCATATGCATTTAATCTCAGAATTTAGGAGGCAGAGGTAGGAGGATCTTCGTGAGTTCGAGGCCACCCTGAGACTACATAGTTAATTCCAGGTCAGCCTGGGCCAGAGTGAGACCCTACCTCGAAAAAAAAAAAAAAAAAAAAAAAAAGATTGAGTAAAATGGAGTGTTTCATATCACAACAAAATACGACATAGCCATTAAAAGGTAGGGACTAGCAATAGCTAAAGTTATAACTACCTAGCATGAAGAATGCAAAAACATACTACTGAATGCAATAAAGATATTTTCTGGACAATTAAGTGTACAAGCTAATTATCATAAACAAATATAAGCAGCCAAATCAGTATCTATATAACTACAAATATAAATTCTAACATCAGGATTTTCAAATGCACTGGTACAAAGTATAGAAATTAGAAAAGTCAAATATGTTGGAAATTTTTGAAAGGCTTTAACTTCAAAATCCAATCCAGTAATAGACATACTGTCAATGTAACAATGGCCAGGATTAAGTCAGCCCTGTGTACCATGTATCTCCTGTACCTAAACAGCGTCTCTGAGTAAAGTATATCAATAAAGAATTCACCAATAAGTCCACAAATGTATTAGTGACTAAAGACGTGTGCAAATAAAAAGAAATCACAAGAAAAAATCCAAAACCATGGAATGTTGTTTACAAAAAAATTGCCAACTAGAAAATGATTAAAAATCATGCTATTCCATCAGCTAAAGAAATTTTTTAAATATAATCTTAGATATTTGAAATTTTTAAGAACTACTCATTATGAAGAACAAATTTTCAGTGTGGGAACTGGGGATCAAACACAGGCTCTCACACATTCTAGGCAACTAAACTATCACCAACAACATCTTTTTATAGTTACAAACATATTTTGTTCTATTTTTCCCTCATAACACTGTCAACATTTCTTCTCTGGTGGAAAGCATTATAGCCTAACCAACAACAAAATTCAGCAAATAAATGGCCAAGTCTGATCATCATTATCATTATCAGTTTTTATTATTACTATTTGTTCAGCAATTTTTCATACTTTTCTATTACATTGAGCTACAGAAGTAGGCATATATTCAAAACAATCACATAAAAAAAAAAAAAAAAAAAAAAAAACGTAAGTTCAATTAGAGTGTCAAAATTTCAAATTCCTGGGAAGGAAATGGGGAATAGAGATCTGAGATCGTGCTATAGGAAAATAAGTAGAATAGCAGAGTAAATTTGAAGTTGAAAATAAACTATTTCAAGTATTATTTAAAAGTGATTATTTTCTTTTGATAGCACCAAATACAAACACATCCTAAATAACAGTGGTCCTGAAGCTTGCCATTTTTTCATAAGCATCAGCTAATTTAGGGTTTATGCTCCCCTATGAGACTGGGATAACAGACACATATGATCATATCCAGCTACTTATATGGGTCTGCAGGATCAAACTCAAACAATCTCTCAGGCCTCCTAAGCCCCTCCTGCTTGCACAGGAAATGCTCTTAACCAGTGGGGCATCTCTCCAGCACATTTTTTTTAATGTAAAAATAAGAAAATCTAAGGGGCAGATAAAAAAAACTTGTGACAAAGATAAAATGTGAGTGCTATACTCAGGGTCAGATTGAAATATCAACTCTGCCACTTACCAATATAACCTACATAACATTAATCCTTCTGAAATTCCACTTCCTTCATTGTAAAAGTTACAGGAATTCTCAAAAAGTAAAACTGTTGTAAGATTTGCATCAGTCATTAGCAGTTAATGTAATACGTAATAATTGTTAGAAATTATAATCATTAATCATTACTAGCCATAATAATCAACCCAACCTTCAGATGTCAATACAATTTAGGAAAAAGAAAAAACAAATGGTGTCAAATGTCTGTGCTTGATCCTCAATGGTACCGGAAATCACCAAAAAAACAAAAGCAAGGAAACAACATGGATGGCACTACTGTGTACTTAAAGGTATTTCAAAAATGGCTAGACAAGCCAGGCATGGTGGTGCACATCTTTAATCCCTGCACTCCGGGAGGCAGAGGTAGGTGTAGCACCATGAGTTCAAGGCCACTCTGAGACTAGATAGTGAATTCCAGGTCAGCATGCGCTGGAATGAAAAAAACAATTGGGGCTAAACAGATGGCTCAGCAGTTAAAGGTACCTTTTTGCAAACCTGCTGGCCCAAGTTTTCTTCTCCAACACCCACATAAAGCCAGACAGAGTGGTGTGGTAGTTTAAATATATGTCCCCCAATATATTCAGTATTTTACTAGTTATAGTTTGCATCTGCAATCACCTTGCTAGAGGCAATGTCACTGGGTGCCAGTCTTAAGGTGTTAATGGTGTGGGTTTGAGATTCCATTGTAAAGATATGCAAATGTGCCTAGCAGGAGTTCCTGAAGTGTGCTGTGTGACCTTTTGGCAGTATTTTTGCTCTGTGTGCTGTGGTGGCTGGTTGGCTTTCTCTCTCTCTGTTTGGTCCTGTGAAGAGCAAGCTGCTTTTCCTGCCTTTATGGAACTTCCCCTGGATCTGTAAGTTTCAATAAATAATATCCCTTCCTCCATAACTGTGCCTGGTCTGGAAATTCATCTCAGCGAGCCTGAAGCTGTCTGCTACAAGTGGTAAACATGCAGAAGCAAAACAATGAGAGATCCAGTTTTAAAAGGAACCGGGAAGGAAAGGACAAACACCCCAAGGTTGTTCTCTGACCTCCATTAGTGTACCATGGAGCACATACTCATATGCATACAGATACACATACACACACAGCCACACACACATTTTCAAAAAAGTTATTTCAAAACAAAACAACACAAATGGGGAATGCAGTACTGTAGGACAATTTTAAATTAATTAGAAACCTTAGAAACTATTAAGTGATAAGATAAAGGAATGGATATATTACTACAAAAAGGGCATATACTTCTTTAAAATAACAAGAGAGGTATCAAAAACCTCAGGGCTGGAGAGATGGCTTAGCTATTAAGGCACTTGCCTGCGACACCTAAGAACTTATGTTCAAATCTGCAAGTCCCACGTAAGCCAGATGCACAGTGACACAAGTATGCAATGTTGGACATGCACACAAGGGGGTACACACATCTGGAGTTCATTTGCAGTGTCTGAAAGCCCCAGTGTGCCCATTCTCTCTCAGTGTAAATGCACTGATACCTTTAAGCAGCATAGGTAGAGGGCTAGGAAGATGGCTCGGGGGCAATGTGCTTCCTGTAAATAAAGCATGAGGACCTGAGTTATGATCCCCGTGTGCAATGACAGACATGGTATATGCCTGTAAGTCAAGCACTCGGAAGGCAAAGATAAGGAATCCCTGGATATTACTGGCTAGCTAGTGTAGGTAAATTGTTGACCTCTAGGTTCAATGAGAGATAAGGTGAAGAGTAATCAAGCAAAACAATCAATGTTGACCTTTTGCCTCCACATAACCATACATTATGTAATATGCATACACACCAACAAGCTTCATAGGTAAAATCTCTGAGCACAAAATAGTTACCTTCAATGTCTCTTCCTCACAAACTACCACCAGCCTTGCACATCTATTTGCTCTTCCACAAAGATGAGATTCCTTTCTTCATGCTTTATCCTCTTCCCATAACCTATCCCCACTCACACTGTACCATGGAACTCTCCCTTCAGGACTCAACTTAACCTTCATAAGCTCTTCAAAGCCTTTCTGGTGGTGTCAGGTAGAAAATGCATGAGCTTGATAAGTCACTTCATTTCTCTATGCTTCAAGATACTCATTCACAAAATGGCAATTGCTAGGTAGGACAGGCCCCAGTATGGAGTCACCAAGGACAGCAGGACAGTGACAGAGACATAAGGAAGTGGATCAGCCACATTCCTCAACAAACTGCCCAGCCATTATCCCCTCCTTGCCTGCAATGACCCCAGGTCATGGTTTCCTGCCCCATTATTTTGTAAATCACCCAGTCACACCCTGGCTATCTTAGATCTCCCCTCAGCTCTTCCTTTCCTCACCTTCCCCCAACTGAAAGCCCTATAAAGCCTTCTACCTGAGGAACTCAGGTGGCCTGTGCTCCACTCTTGTGATCCACCCCTGGCAGCTTTCATCTTTGCCTCACAGTGGTTTGCATGGTCGTGGTCACTCCCGAACCTTACATCTGGTGCCCTGACTCGGATAGGAGGCATCCGGTTGCCCTCTTGGGTGGCCAGACCTCCTTTCCCCTGACCAGACCACCAAGCTGCCATTTACCCTCTGATGGCTTTGGACCATCTCTGCCTGATACCAGCTTTCACATCCACCACAACTGGGCTTTGCCCTTCTTCCCTTCATCTCCTCCTTCCTTCTCAGTAAGTGTCCCTATCAGGTTGGCCTGCTCTCAGGTTTAATCCCTCCACATGGAAGCTGGCCGGCATGCCAGGCTACACCCTACACCCCTCAGCCACTTCTGGGCTCCAACCCCAGGTCTCGAGAAAGATGCACTCTGGTCTGCTGTACCCTAAGGGGTGCCTTTTGGTTCGGCTGTACCTTCTCGGGACACTCTCTGCTCCTTCCTGAGGTCTCATCCTTCACCACCAGCTGCTTTCGCCATTGGGAACACAGTCACCATCTTTGCCCACTAACAGGCTAAAAAGCCAACAATCACGACCTGTACAGCCTCTGCCCACATGGGAGGTACAGGCCCCGTTCACCCTAATGGGCCAGGGGGTCATATTGGTGTTCTGTGTAAACCCAGCTTAAGCCCTGGTTTCTTTCTCTCACCCTTGTTTTGCTCTTTCCCTGTCTCCTCAATAACTTAAACCTTGTCGTCTGATCTTTCTCTGAAACTCTGCCTGGCCACAATCTAAGCTAGACAATGCATCCAAATGGCCTAAATATAGTGTTTTTGATGTCCAAATTCTCACTTATTTAGAAAACTTATGCCAATGTACAGGCAAATGGTCCGAAATCTTTCACTCTGCTTGTATTACTTCTCTCTGCTCTATCATGCTCCCACTAACAAGGTTTGCTTTTGTCTCCGGCATTGTAAATAGAATATATATTTAAAATAAAAATACACAGCTTCTAAATGAAAGAATGAAAGGGAAATGGTTGTCTGGAGCCTATATGAAAAGTACACTTGAATGTGTGTATACGAATATGTATGTGGCTCACAGCCCTAAGGCTGTAAAATGATTTCTGTTCTGAACAGTACCATTTCATTGTGGATGATGTTCTCCACCAAGCCCACTGTACTAGATGGTATAGCCAATTTTTACTGTTGAGTATCCCCCAGAAGAAACACTAAAAGTAATTAAGATCATAGACAAAAATTCTCCTACTCTTAAAAAGAGTTGTAAAATGTCAAGATCGGAAGGCTGCCTTGTAGCCTGAGGGAAATCCAAAACCCTCCATAGATTTTAGAAAATAAAAAAAAAAAACTTCTTTCCTAGCTTCCCTGGCCTGCAGAGCCTGGGGCCTACAAGTACATGAAATCTTAAGATCCTGGCCCCAATAGCATAGTGGGTGAATGCCAAATTGCTATGAATAGATGGGGACTTCTTATAAGAATTTGCAACTGTGTTAAGTTTACCTTATCTATGTTTCTGTGGGACTACTAACAGAAAAACAGTCTCAAGATTTATGTTTAAATTTATAGATGTGCTCGATACTGAATTTGTAAGAAAATTTCTAATAATGTTCGAATCAGCTTTCATATTTAAAAACAAAAGTGTTTCAGGAAAGTTATAAGAAACAAAGTTCCAAAATCAAAAAATGATTAAATCTATGTTTATTCTAGATAAATAATATAAGTCAAGTTTGATCTATACTTTTAAAAAAAACTTAAATGTTCATATTAAAAGTCTTGTGGTAAGGACAATGAAAGCTTTTGCTGATAGTTATGAGATGAACTGACTAAGAAAAAGATAAACTGGAGAGAAAACTTTAAATGTTGAATGTTAAATGTTTGATGAAAAAGATTGTTACAGAGTGGTTACATAGATTGTAATGTAAAAGAATGTAGATAATGTAGATGAGGTTATGAGTAAAGTAAGATAAATGTTGGAAAAGCATGTAGATGAAGACGTGATATGGATGAAGGTATGAGTAAGCTTAAACAGAAGGTTAAAGATACTTAATCAGGCCGAGTGTGGTGGCGCATGCCTTTAATCCTAGCACTCAGGAGGTAGAGGTAGGAGGATCACCATGAGTTCGAGGCCACCCTGAGACTACATAGTTAATTCCAGGTCAGCCTTGGCCAGAGTGAGACCCTACCTCGAAAAACCATTAAAAAAAAAAAAAAAAAAAAAGACAATCAGATTACAGACTTCTTGAGATATAAAATGACTATTAGCCTAGGGTTTACATCAGACTAACAAAGTATGGTCTTGGCTGATAGCAGGTTGCTATGGTATTCAGGTCATAAATTTAACTTTAACTCATTGATGTTAATCTCTTCATAATGGTCATGAAAGACTGAATTTAGAGTACCCAACCAAGTTAACTAGGTTTCTCTATTTGTCAACCTTTTAACTAAATCTTATGGTTAAAATTGACTCATTTATATTTAATTCTCTCTCTAAGATTATTATATCTAAAACCCTATCTCAAAAAAATTCTAAACAAAGTTATATTGCGATTTAAGATGTAATTCCTCAATTCCTCCAACAATCTTAACATTTTAGATTTAACTAACATCATTACTGAGCAAGTTTACCAAAGTGCCACAGACAAAATTACAGTTGATTAAGGTTTGAGAAGTTATAGATTGTGTCATGAAATTTTATGTATGTTTTGTGTGAATTTTATTTTATGTATGATTTAGAGGAAAATGAAAATATTTCTTTTTGGCTCAACAGTTAAAGGAGCTTGTTCACAGAGCCAGATGCACATAGTGGAGCATGCATTTGGAGATTTCAGTGGCAAATGGCCCTGGCCTGCCCATTCCCTCTCTTTCCATGAGACTTGTCTCCTTTTTTCATTAAATCATGACAGTCTAATCCATTTCCTCTATTCTTTGGATATGTTAGATATAGCTGAATTAATTTTAGAAACTGACTTATAGATTGGATGGACATCTTATTTAACTTTTAAAAGTGCTAAATCTCAAAGCCGGGTGAGGTGGCGCACGCCTTTAATCCCAGCACTCGGGAGGCAGAGGTAGGAGGATCGCCAAGAGTTCGAGGCCACCCTGAGACTACATAGTTAATTCCAGGTCAGTCTGGACCAGAGTGAGACCCTACCTCGCAAAACAACAACAACAAAAAAAGTGCTAAATCTCCTCATATATATATAATAAATTGTAAAAGTTTTCATGTCTTCATATTTAAGTAAGACAAAAATGTTACTACATAATATAGATATCTTGTTTATTTTAAATTCCGTTAACAGATCTTTTGTTCATGGTTTACTCTCTGTAGCCTCATGTGCCTTAAATATGTGAACTCTACTTTTTGTTAGTATCAAACTTTTCCAGTTAGCAGAATATTGTAATTCGGTTTAGACAAAGTACATGATGTTTTGGTTATCAATAAGCATACATCACCATGCCTGGCTAAACCTCTGTCATTTTATGATGGTTCTTGTCTTGTTCATGCATCACTGAAGTTATAAGCTTAGTCTTATAAAAAGTAGCTATTGAATTCTTGTTCTTAGGAAAACTAAGAAAGCTCCCCATGTCTTAGAGAAATCTACTGAATACAAACAATGTTAATATAATTTGTCTAAGCTTCACATAACATTTATAACTATTTCTTTAGTTAAACCTTAAAATTATTCAATGGTAAAAGGTACTTGTTTAAAAATTACTTTATGTCCATCATATTGTCTCTAATGTATGTTAAAATTGAACTTGCGTAATTCAACAATAATCAAGTTTTATATTGTGTCTAATGTATATTAATCAGGCTTGCTTAAGCCATGTATAATCATTCTCAGTTAAGGCTTCACTTCATTGTGTCATTTCTAATATCTTAAGTTCATTGCTTATAAAAATATTGATACTTAAGACATGTTTCCTGCCCTAGAAAAATAATCTTAAATTGCTATTCTGCTTCCAGTTTGGGACATTGGTATACAGACTACCCAAAGTTGTTTTCAAACACAGATGCCAAGTTTTTATACTGTCTTGTCTTTTTCCTGATGGTTTCTAGATTAAATCAATTGCCTTAAAGTTACTGATAAAATAATTGATAAAATATTGTTTTCAGGGCTACTAAAATGTTCTGCCTATACTTATAACTGACAGATATTTAAAAGATAGAATGTGTATGCTTTCTATGTCCCAGATATAGCTTACACTGTCATCTGACAACTAAACTTAAATATTAATCAGAATGATTTTAAACTATTATGCCGTTCTCTAACCAGATCTACTTTGCTAACCAGATGTTTTACACCATTTTAACTAATCTGCTTTACTACTCAGATATGTACGGTCTCTCTGAGTGATTAATAACCATATGTAGAAGCCAAAATCAATTGGAAACACTGGAGTTAAAAGGATAACCAATATTTTGGTTCCTGCTCCCAGGTCAGAAGGCCACAGGAGATGATGGGATAGTGCTAACTTCTAGCTTCTGGTAAGCTGCCTATCTTCTCAGAGAGGATATGGAGACCCACAGATAAACTCCAAGTCAGTGTATCTGCAACAGGAAAGTCACATCTGAGGAAAAATCAGTCCTCCAGGCATCCCAAAAAAGGGAGGACCACTTGGTCAGCACTATCTTAGCTTATCCTAGCAGATGACAATGCTGAGAGTCACAGAACTCCTCACAGGTCCCTAAAAGTGTCTCCCACAGTGCCATTGTTGACCTCCTAAATATACAGTTAATTCTGTTAGCCTACATGGCCTTAATCACCCAGTAAGAAAAATATAACTACAATAGACGAATAGACTCCTCTATCTGATGCTGACTTACAATACTAAACTCTAACACTAACTTATGCCTTCTGCCTCTTCCTGTCCCTGATTAACTTCACCTACCCTTCCTCAAATGTTCCTGTCAAATACACTGATGCCCCTCAGCCTGCTCTCTCTCGACCTAAGCCCTCTATCCCTTGGCTCTGAGTGCTCATCTTCCCCTTACACCTTTGTGTTTTGATGTTGTAACATGCTCCTTAATTCTTCCTTCTATCCTGTCACGGGGCATGCAAACCCCATCTCCCTCACCTTCTCTATAGCAGATGTTGCCAGCGACTGCACTGAAGCCAGCTCAATACAGGGATGGTATGAAAGAAGTCTTGGTTTCATTCAGTACCAAGTCATAACAGCATGCTACACTGGCACTGATGGAGGGTACTCACTATGGATCTCACCACTCGACCACCTCTAGTCACCATGGACCCGTCTCCTCATCACCTGCCCTGAAGAGAGACCCATCCACCACATTATCCAGCCTCTCTCATAAGAACTCATCGCCCCTACGGTCAGCATGAAGAAATTAACCTTCGTCTCTTATCATTAACAAAAGGCTGGAATGTTAGGTCAGACAGGCCCCAGTATGGAGTCACTAAAGACAGCAGGATGGTGACAGAGACATGAGGAAGTGGAGTATCCACATTCCTCAAGAAACTGCCCAGCCATTATCCCTACCTTGCCTGCATCGCCCCCAGGTCATGGTTTCCTGCCCCTATTTTGTAAATCACCAGTCTCTGTTCTAGTGTCACACCCTGGCTATCTTGGATCTCCCCTCAGCTCTTCCTTTCCTCACCTTCCCCCAGCTGAAAGCCCTATAAAGCCTTCTACCTGAAGAACTCAGGTGGCCTGTGCTCCACTCTTGTGAGGCAGCCCTGACAGTTCATGCTCCCCCACCCCCAATAAAGCTTTCATCTTTGCCTCAAGAGTGGTTTGTGTGGTTCGTGGTCACTCCTGAACCTTACAGCAGTAACAGTGTGAGTTATATCTTTTAAGAATCAAATGAGATAAAGTCATGTAAAGTACCTAACACAATGTTTGGCACACAGTAAAATACTCAATAAAGTATAGCTAGTATTGCTGTTCTCTGACCCCTAAACTCTAGGGTAAAAGCTCCTTTTACTAGTAACAGTACTTCCTTTTCTCATTTCCCATTCTGTACCACAGCATTTACAAAATGTAGGTTCCATTATATTTAGCTAAGGAAGAAATTAAGGTAAAAGAAAATGAAAACAAAAAAGAAAATAAAAGGGAAAATTGGTACTCAAGACAAAAAAAAAGAACAAAAAAGAAAAAAACGATTTCCTTCAGACATTAATATAACAAAACTTACCTCTTATTTTAAGGACTCTTGGGTCTACAAAGATTCTGCACTAAACCTAAGACAAGTATAAGAGACTACTCTAAGAAACCACAGGGCAACGATGAGAATATTTCATTTTAAATCAGATGTAAGGTCAACAGCAGAAAAGATTCCTCCTCCTAACCTGAGAATAAACAACACATACAAACTAATTAAAGATTCCAAACAATTGAAGTATTCTGGCCTTTTCTTACAAATTAGCTGTTCATTTTGAATGTAGAATAGCTTTATGGCCAGAGATTAAGATAAACTAATATACTCCAATTGCACCAACTACATCTAAGGCCCAGAGAAGTTAAACAGAAGAAAGCAACAATGAATAGACTCTTCACCAAAAAAGAAATGTTTGTTTTTGCAGGTTAGCTCCACCATTTTTTTTCAAATTTGCATCCTAATAGTTCTACTTGGTCTCCCCATTATGCAACAGTTCTTTACAATACAGCCAGCTACCCTGACAACTGGGTTCTGCTGCCAAAGTGGCTTTGTCTAAATCCTAAAGCTGTGCTTGGCTTTGCACTGAGCCCAGTGGCTGTCTGTGATCTGAATGCCAATGAAGAGTACAGGCCCTGTTGTCTAACAAGCTAGAGACTAAAAGGTCTCTTTGAGGTCAACAAACTGTCTCGACTACTTTCATAAGCTTAAGAAATTAGAAAATAAAGCTAGAAATACCCTGTATTTCTTAGGACAATAGAGGAAAAGTATTAAATGTTTAACAGATATCAGATACTTCAGAGCATTAAATTAGGGACGGGTCTAAGAAATAGTTATTTCTTTTTATTTATTTTGTTTTTCGCGATAGGGTCTCACTCTAGCCCAGGCGCTGACCTGGAATTCACCATTTAGTCTCAGGCTGGCCTCAAACTCACAGCAATCCCCCTACCTAGACCTCCCAAGTGCTGGGACTAAAGGCATCAGCCACCACACCCAGCCTATAGTTGGTTCTTTTAAATAGGAATAACATTAATCATAACCAAAATTTAGGTATAAAAGAAGTTTTATATTATTAATTTCCATATTATTCAATTTGAAAATGCTTAAAGAATTTGTATATTAAAATTATGTTAAGAGCCTCAGGTACTATTTTCTACTTCATAGTTGGTTAAAGGACATGAGTAGATAATGACAAAATAAAGAAGGTAAACCACTACATTGTAAATTTGGGGCTCAGGTACAAGCTAAGAAATGTAAAATTACATGACAAAGAGAAACAATTAGCAAGTATGTACTAAACAAACATTAAAAATACTAAAACAAGGCGTGGTGGCACACGCCTTTAATCCCAGCACTTGGGAGGCAGAGGTAGAGAGGATCACTGAGAGTTCGAGGCCACCCTGAGACTACATAGTGAATTCCAGGTCAGCCTGAGCCAGAGTGAGACCCTACCTTGAAAAAAAAAAAAAAAAAAAAAACAACCATGGGTAATTGTCTACAATTATGGAAGTTGTCAATAAAATAACATAAAGAACAAAAAAAATCCTAAAAACAAAATCTTGATGGTAGAATTGTTTTAACTACAGTATTTTACCTTAAATGGTCAATGAAAAATCATATGCACTGTTTTTTTTTATATATCTGAATTTGCTACTAAGCAGCTATTCATTTCTTCAAATTTTAGAGTTCAGATCCTGCTGTTTTCTTCCTTCTAACTAATTCACCAGACTCTCTCCTACTTAATCTCCTACTTAATCAAATGTCACATCCTATCGGTTTTACCTTTTACAGTTCTCAAATTCAGCTACCTTCCCCAACTGCCACAACCTCAGCTCAGACACATCTCACTGGATTCCTAGGGTATTCTGACCAAAATAACCCAACAGATGCATAATATCACACACATACATTTAAAAAGTTTTCTAGGGCTGGAGATATAGTTTAACGGTTAAAGGGTTTGACTGCAAAGCCTAAGAACCCCGGTTCAATTCCCCAGGACCCACATAATCCAGATGCACAAGGGGTACATGCATCTGGAATTCGTTTGCAGTGGCTAAAAGCCTTGGCACACCCATTCCCTCCCTCTTTCTCTCTCTCTGCCATTCTCTCTCTCTCAAATAAATCAATAAATAAATTATTTTAAAAAGTTTTCTAAAAGCCAGACATACTTTAACAAAGAGAAAATTCATCTGAGTAACATATCTATTCAAGTATATTAAAATATTACTTCAACATGTAATCCATAGAAAATTTTTAGGTATTTCTTTTTAATATTTCCATTCATTTACTTACAAAGAGAGAGAGAGAATGGGCATGCCAGGACCTCCAGCCACTACAAACGAATTCCAGATACATGTGCCACCTTGTGCACCTGGCTTATGTGGGTACTGGGAAGTTAAAACTGGGTCATTTGGCTTTGCATGCAAGCACCTTAACCTCTAAGCCGTATCTACAGCCCCAGACATTTTATTTTTTAAAAAGTGTTTGCATATTTTACTCTTTTAATATTTTTATTTATTTGAGAAAGAAACAGAAAGAAGCAGGTAGAGAGAGAGAGAGAGAAAATGGGTGCACCAGGGCCTCAGGCACTGCAAATGAACTCCAGACATATATACTACCTTATGCATTTGGCTTACTGGGTACTGGGGAATCAAACCTGGGTCCTTGGGCTCGGCAGGCAAGTGCCTTAACTGCTGAGCCATCTCTCCAACCTGGTATTTTACTTTTTTAATATCATGATTTCAAAATCCATAGTGCCTTTTATAACTATAGCAAAGCTCAATTAGATGGTAAATTTTGAACATTGTAAGTGAAATGTAACCTACCTAAATAGTAGCCACAGGAAAAATATTTTTAATTGAAACTAAGTCTAGAATTTGTTCCTTAGCCACACCAGCCACATTTCAAGAGCTCAACAGCCAGCCACAAGTGGCTCAGGACACTCTTCTGAACAAAATATCTTTAGGTCTTTCAATGTTTGTCCCTTCTATAATAGAGTCAGCATATTTAACATGCAAATTATTCATATCATCTTAAAGCTAAAGAGCCTTTCAACACTTCTCTTTATTCTGGCAAAAACTTAAACTCTTGCAATGGTATCCTAACATTGGATTCCCCTTCCTTTTCCAGCTTACACTAATTCCTCTTTCGTTTTACATACAGCCTTTCTTCCATATTCTGGAAAATAGTGGGCTATCCTCTTTAGTGCTTCTGGCATGTGCTATTAATTCTATACAACTATTCTTCCCCATCCCTTTCATCAGGCCACCTCCAGCTCATCCCTCAGCTTTCTACTTAGAGATCACTTCCTTTTCTCAGAAATCTTTATTACTGTGTTATACCACCTTACAAGAGAAAGGGCAGGAACTATGTTGCTTTTGCTTGCTGCTATATATAACCCTGCTTTAAAAGGTGGGGGGAGGGGAGGGTGGTGAGGGGCTTTGAAGGTACTCATCAACCATCCTCAGAGTAATTTGAGATACAGAGTATTTGAGTATGCTGAAGATATGCTTCAAGTCTGTACAAGTACCAATGAGGGAAAAATGGGTCAGGAGAGAGCCCAAGAGATAATCAAAAAGCTGTAACACTACCTGCCTGCCCCAACAAAACCAGAGTCCAGTGTCTGATCCAGTCCTATCCAATCAGCTCTCTCTCTCTCACCCAAGCCATGTGTGCCAAAACCCCTTCCTGAGCCAAGACCAGTCAGCTCTCTCTCAGGCTCACCTGAGCCTGAGGGTAAAAACCCACCAAAATAAGATTATAAACAGATCCTTAACAGGTGGGTAATGCCTCTTTTTGGCTTTTCACCTTTCCAGAACTCCCAGATCCCTGCTCTGATAAACCTCCACCCCAATCATACAGGCCCTGCTGGGCTGAGATGGGGGAACCCCACTCCCCCATAGTCTCTCTACCCCCTCCTACCTTCCACAAGTCAGGAGCTCTCTGTACTTTTCTTCTCTTAATCCAATAAAGTCTTTTTAAGTCTCATACTCTCTCTGGTCTACGGATTTTAATTATTTAAATTCGTAAGACAAGAATTCAGGGTACCATAAATTTGTTGGTACATTGACATATTGGTTTATTGGCAAGGAGCACCAAAACTCCAATAACACCAAGAAGATGAAAGTCTATGAAGATTAATATGAACAGACTTTTGTTTGTTTATATATCTAAATTTGCTATTCAATTACTGTATATTTCCTTGTATTTTTAGCCCGGAGACTCCTTTTTTCTTCCACATAATTCCTTCAGAGAGTTCCCTACATGGTTTTACTGTCATTTAAATAAAAACAGACTGCATAGAACTGCCAGAATTGGTGGTACTTACCTTTAGTCCCGGCTAAGGTAGAAGGATCCCTGTTAGTTTGAAGTCAGCCTAGGGCTACAGAGTTCCAGGTTACCCTGGGTAAGAGTGAGACCCTGTCTGGGGTCAAGGATGGGGAAGACTTTAATGAGATTCAAGGTTGAAACAAGTAGTACAAAGGTCCAAAGTTCTAAGAGGAAAGCTTTCTCCCTACTTCTTTTAGGGGAATTCATTCATGTAATTCCACATTTCTCTGTTCTTACTCATTCTGAAGACACTGTTTCATCTGGTGTATGAATATTGAGAAAAATATCTTGGTTTTGCAGAATTTAGCTGACTTTCTTTCTAAGCTATTGGGATGCAAAAATGCAAATTTGTCTTTGTTTTAAACAAAGGCACTTGGTTGCTAAGTCTGATGGCCAGGTTTAATGCCCTAGTATCCATGTAAAGCCAGAAGCACAAAGTAGCATATGCATCTGGAGTGCAGTGGCAGAAGACCCTGATGCACTCATTCGCTCTATGGCTCAAGATGATTAAAGACAACTGAAGCCCTGGGTTCAAATTCCCAGAACCCACATAAAGTCAGATGCACAAAGTGGCACAAAGTGGTCATTTACAGTGAGAAGAGGCCCTGGCATGGCCATGCATGCTAGCTCGCTCTCTTTCTCTCTCTCTCTCTGTCTGTCTCTCTCTCTCTCTCTCTCTCACACACACAAAATAAATTAATTAAAAATAAATTTAATAATTTATTAAGGTACAATCATCTTTGTTCCTAATGTTCACTAACCTAAGATCTTTTTTTCCGAAGTGGGGTCTTGCTTTAGCCCAGGCTGACCTGGAATTCACTATGTAGTCTCAGGGTGGCCTCGAACTCACGGCAATCCTCCTACCTCTGCCTCCCGAGTGCTGGGATTAAAGGCATGCACCACCACACCCGGCTTTAACCTAAGATTTTTAATGGTGAACATTTTATCACACATACTTATAAAATTAACACATAAAGATAAAAATTTTGAACTTGGAAGTGATGGCACATATGTGTAATCCTAGCGTTATAGAGATAGAGGCAGAAGGATCTCAAGTTTGAGACTAACCTTGTCTACATAGCCAAATCCTGTCTGAAAACAAAAAAATATGTATTATGCTTTTGTTAATGATAGGAAAGTTAAACTTCTGACTATAATCATATATTTAGATAAAACTATGAGAAAGATGTGTATTTCCATAACATAAGGGACAAGAGGGAGGGCTGCTGAGGATGGGACCTAGGGCCTCACATATTATACAAGCTAAATACCACTGAACTCTATTTATTTAAATTTATTAACCAACTTGGTCCTGTTTAAGACAATTCCTTGTGCTACATATCTCCTAGTTCATGTTTTCTAGCAAGAGTAGCAAATATAATGGAACATAAATTACTTCCTACCTGATTACTAACTCAGGTTTATTTGGGGTTGGTGGAAATTCTCTCTAGAACAAATAAAACTAAGTATAAAAAAATACAAATCAGCCGGGCATGGTGGCGAATGCCTTTAATTCCAGCACTCAGGAGGTAGAGGTAGGAGGATCACCTTGAGTTCCAGGCCACCCTGACACTACATAGTGAATTCCAGGTCAGCCTGGACTAGAGTGAGACTCTACCCTGAAGAAAAAAAAAAAAAACAAGGAAAAAGGAAGAAAGGAAGGAAGGGAGGGAAGGAGGGGGAAGGAGGGAGGGAGGGAAGGAAGGAGGGAAGGAAGAAATCAAAGCCTTTAAAAAAATTACTTATTTTTGGAAAACAATTAAAAATGAGAGAAATTTTAAGTTGAAAAGGACTTTACTCTCCTAAATTTTTTTCATCTGGTTGGGCTATACTTTGTAGTCACAATATACAGAAAATACTTAAAGAATATAGCACTGTTTTCATAATCTGTATAGTCTCTTTCATAATCTGTATAGTCCGTGTCATATCTCCCTGAACTAAACTAAAACAAAAAAGCAAACTCAATAGTTCAGATTACATGAGTTATGAAAACTATGAAATTATATTAATATTAAATACAATCTTTGATCATTAGAAACTCCCTATTTTATATTTTTTCCTCACTTGGTAGTATAGCAAGCAAACTTCTACTCTTTTCCTGTCATTTCTATTTCTACTTCTAGGGATATTCTCCAAAACCTAGACTTTCAAAAAGGCAGCAAGTACTCTACTCACAAAAATCATGGACACCAAATATTTCAATTACTCCAGGGTATCATTACAATAGAAAAACCAAACAAAGAAAAAGAAAGCTGTGTAGACCATTTAATGAAATGAAACTATATTTGGTGAACTTAATAATACTGCCACAAAAGAGAACAGCTTTAACACAATAGTGACACGTTCACCACAGCAAGAAAGGAGGTTGAAGAGGACAGATACTTTACCTTTTAAATGCTTTAACCAAAAGTGTCACATAATATTTGCACTCAAAGATCTTGGTCAGATACTAGTCATACAGCTTCTGCAAAACGATACAGAAAGCTGGAAAATGTAGGAACACATGGAAAACTTGGACTCTACCTCAGAAATAGCTCAAGGAAATCCCAAACTCTGTGTTAAAAGAAATTTGTAGCCCAGCATGGTAGTGCATGTCTTTAATCCCAGCACTTGGGAGGCAGATGTAGGAGGAATGCTGTGAGTTCAAGGCCAGCCTGACAGCACATAGTGAGTCCCAGGTCAGCCTGTGCTAGAGCGAGACCCTACCTCAAAAAAAAAATTAGTATTGAATCTAGTAAGGACTAACAGATCAGGCTACAAAAATAAGATGAACCAAAAGATGTTATTTCTAGGAGAGATGGTTTAGCAGTTAAGACATCTGCTTGCAAAGCCTAAGGACCCAGAACCTATGTAAGCCAGATGCACAAGGTGGCACATGCATCTGGAGTTCATTTGTAGCAGCTGGAGGTCCTGGCCCACCCATTCTTTCTCTCTCTTCCTTTTTTTTCTCTCTCTCTCCCTCAAATAAATAAATATAAAAAAGATGCTATTTCTGTTACTGCTGACAATTTTTAGGATAAATTTAATGCATGAGATTATATAAAAAATGTTAAAGGATCATAATACTATAGCTCTCTGAATTTTCCTAATGTGAACAGCACACCATGTGACTAATACTGTTGTAAACCATCAGAATGTTGAGCTTGGAAGATACTTCATTAATTAAGAATGCTTGCTTTGTAAGCACAAGGGCTTGAGAGAGCCTGAGACCATCTGAGTTTGATTTCCCACCTCTGACAAACAGCTGTAAACATGTGGGTGTGGCCACTCATGCCTATAACCCCAGTACTTTGTAGAGTAGACCAGAAAATTGCTTGGACTTGTGAAAATTCCAGCTCTGGATTCCAAGAGCAAGGAAATATGCAGATGAATAATGGCGGAGTACAACTGATGTTCTCTGGCCTCCACATGAGGTGCCTACATGTACACACGTATATATACTACACACTACACTACACCACACACTACACATAAGCAGACACATGCAAAAAAATGTAACAAAATGGAATACTACTACTATAAAAAGCCATCACATCCTACCTTTATACTTGCTTAGCTCCATCAGGCTAATAGCATAATTTCTATGTCATACATATTACTTTTGATTGATTTTGAACAAGGAGTCCTAGCTTCACTTTTTGACATTATATCTATGATATTTACCTGTTGCTGTATGTACACAGTTTATTCACTCTGTTATAAAATATTTCCATTGTGTTTATTTTATGGATGCTTGTTTTGTATCTTGTGTATGCACAAACATTTCTGTTGGGTATATACCTAGAGAGGGAACTGCATGTGTTCAGCTTTTGAATATATTGCTATATTCTTTCCTGAAAGTTGTTTCTTTGTGTTTTCATCAGTTTATGCATTCTTTTGTTCTTTGTATTCATTAATACTTGGGATTGCCTTTTGTTTGTTTTAGTCACTTGGATGTAGTCATAAGGCATTATAGACTCCTTGGTTTTGTTTTGTTTTTAAATATAGGGTCTCTCTATGTGGCCCCAGCTGGCCTTGAACTCCAGATTCTGCTGCTTCAGCTTCTGAATGCTAGGATTACAATTATGTTCCACCATGCCAGAGTGGTGTTCCCATGATGACTAACAGAATAGATCATTGTAAAAAAATATATTTGCCCTTATTTGAAGTACAAAAATAGTCATATGATACGTGTTTTTTTTTTACAAAAAATTATGTTTGGCCTAGGGATGTATCTCAGTGTGTACATGGCATGTGGTAGGACCTTGGTTTGTTCCCCAACGTCTTTCTCAATCTATTCCTGTCTTTCACACATACACAGTTATTCTCATGTTAATAAGTTTATAAATTATATATTATCCAGATATAATCACTTGTCCCATCTCCATATTTGGTAAATTATGAAATTCTTTGAAAAATCTTTTCTTAATGAAACTATGCTGTATCTTTCAAACAATATCAGTGTCAATGATTTATGTTCTAAGCATTAAGATTGATTCTTGATATATTTTTTAAAGTTAACAAAATAAATGTTTCCTGTAGGACAAAATTACTAGACATTGTAGAGAATAAAATTTAAAGTTGACCTGTCTCACGAATTTTACTCTTTATTTAAATATTTTATTATTTTTATTTTATTTTATTTATTTATTTATTATTTTATTATTAGTAGTTATTATTTGAGAGAGAAAGAAACAGAGAAAGAGAAAGAAAAAGAAAGAATAGGTATACCAAGGCCTCTAGCCACTGCAAACAAACTTCAGACATGTTCCACCTTATGCATTTGGCTTACGTGGGTCCTGAAGAATGGAACCTGGGTTCTTAGGCTTCTCAGGCAAGCACCTTATCTGCTAAGCTATCTCTCTAGCCCTAATTTTATTTTCCTAAAACATCTTTTTTTTTTAATTTATTTTCAAGGAGACAGAAACAGAGATACTGACAGAGAGAGAGAAGATGGGCATGCCAGAGCCTCCAGCTGCTGCAAATGAACTCCAGAAGCATGCACCACTTTGTGCATGTAGCTTTATGTGGGTACTGGGGAACTGAACTTGGGTTGTTAGGATTTGCAGGCAAGCGCCATACCCGCTAAGCCATCTCTCCAACCCCTGCCTAAAAAGTTTAATTTTACTGCTTATTTTCGAACTTTCTTTTCTGTTTTTTTTTTTTTTTGGGGGGGGGGTTGTCTTATTTATTTTTGTTTTTTGAGGTAGAGTGTCTCTCCAGCCCCAGCTGACCTGGAATTCAATATGTAGTCCCAGGCTGGCCTCAAACTCACAACAATCCTCCTACCTCTGTCTTCAAAGTACTGGGATTAAAGGCATGCACCACACCTGGCAAGATTCAAAACTAATCTTGGGGGCTGGAGAGATGGGTTAGCAGTTAAGGCGCTTGCCTGCAAAAGCCAAGGGCCCAAGTTCAATTCCCCAGGACCCATGTAAGCCAGATGCACAAGAGGGTGCAC
Organism: Orientallactaga sibirica; assembly: GCA_036365145.1. NCBI lineage: Eukaryota > Metazoa > Chordata > Mammalia > Rodentia > Dipodidae > Orientallactaga > Orientallactaga sibirica. The sequence goes on along the minus strand of JAEOAD010000035.1, from coordinate 13,924,280 downwards.
ACATCTGGAGTTTGTTTGCACTGGTGGAGGCCATAGTATGTCCATTCTCTCTCTCTCTTTCTCTCTCTGTCTCTGTCTCTCTCTACCTATTTCTGTATCTCTCTCTCAAATAAATAAAAATAAACTATTTTTTTAAAAATGGCTGGAGGGCTGAGAGATGGCTAGCAGTTAAGGCACCTGCCTGCCAAGCCTAAGAATACCTGTTCACTCTCCAGGTCCCACGTTTAGCCAGACGTAAAGTGAAGCAAGCACGCAATGCTGCACTTGCCCACAAGGGGGCGCACACATCTGGAGTTCATTCATAGCTGCTGAGAGACCGCTAGCGCACCCATTCTCTCTGCCTCTTCCTCTTCCTCTCCGTCTCTGTCTCTCCCTCTCTCTCTGTGTCTCTCAAATAATAAAATAAAATAAAATAAAATAAAATAAAATAAAATAAAATAAAATAAAATAAATAAAAAGGGCTGGAGGATGGCTTAGTAGTTAAGGTGTTTGCCTTCAAAGCCAAAGGACCCAGGTTCAATTCCCCAGGACCCACATTAGCCAGATGCACAAGGGGGCACACGTCTGGAGTTTGCTTGCAGTTGCTGGAGGCCCTGGCATGCCCATTCTCTCTTTCTCTCTCCCTCTTTCAATGTCAAATAATAAATAAATAAAAATAAACTAATTTTTGAAATGGCTATTTTCATCACTATATGAGACTCTTACATGTTATAACTGTACCCAGGAATCCTTGCTCATTGAAAATGTATTTTTAGGGGCTGGAGGGATGGCTTCGCACTTAAGATGCTTGCTTGCAAAGCCAAAGGACCAAGATTCCCTAGGACCTAAGTAAGACAGATGCACAAGGTGGTACATGTGTCTGGAATTCAATTGCTGCAGCCAGAGGCCCTGACACACCCATTCTATCCTTCTCTCTTCCTCTCTTTATCTCTCTGTGCCTCTCTCTGTGTGTCAAATTAATAAATAAATATATAAATAAATAATTTGTAAATTTATTTTTAGGGCTGAAGAGATGGCTTAGTGGTCAAAGTGCTTGCCTGTGAAGCCCAAAGACTCAGGTTCGATTACCCAGGACCCATGTAAGACAGATGCACAAGGGTGGTACATGCATCTGGGTTTTGTTTGAAGTGGCTAAATGGTCTAGTGCACCCATTTTTCTCTCTGTCCCCAAATATATAAAAGTTTTAAAGAAGTATTTTTTTTTTTAATTTGAGAGAGACAGAGAAAAGAGGAAAAGGCAGAGAGAGAATGGGCGCACCAGGGCCTTTTCAGGCTCTGGGAATGAACTCCAGACACGTGTGCCCCCTTGTGTGCATGTGTGACATTGTGCGCTATGCGTCACTTTTGCATCTGGCTAAATGTGGGACCTGGAGATCCGAACAAGCATTCTTAGGCTTCGCAGACAGGTGCCTTAACCACTAAGCTATCTCTCCAGCCCCCTTAAAAATGTATTTTTATTAATGTTTAATAGGATTTTTTTTACAAGCAATTAGGAAAAGTTTTGATGTTCATTTCTTCTTTTTCTTGTTGTTAGTGCTTGTGGTAGTACTGCTGGGGATGGAATTCATGGCTTTGCACAATGCTGGGCAAGTATTCTACCAACAAGCTAGGCCCCTGTCCTAAAATTTCTTGTAATTATCTTGATGATAAACTCGCAGTTTTGAAAGAGATCTATGAAGCAAAGCAGTTTTTAAAAAAGAAAGGGGCTAGAGAGATGGCTCAGTGATTTAAAAACAAAAGAAAATACAATACAATACTAAAAACGCCTGTTTTAAAAAAATTGGGAAGCACATGAAAACACAGTGATTTTACTATGGTTCTTTTTTTTAAAAATGGCTGGAGGGCTGAGAGATGGCTAGCAGTTAAGGCACCTGCCTGCCAAGCCTAAGAATACCTGTTCACTCTCCAGGTCCCACGTTTAGCCAGACGTAAAGTGAAGCAAGCACGCAATGCTGCACTTGCCCACAAGGGGGCGCACACATCTGGAGTTCATTCATAGCTGCTGAGAGACCGCTAGCGCACCCATTCTCTCTGCCTCTTCCTCTTCCTCTCCGTCTCTGTCTCTCCCTCTCTCTCTGTGTCTCTCAAATAATAAAATAAAATAAAATAAAATAAAATAAAATAAAATAAAATAAAATAAATAAAAAGGGCTGGAGGATGGCTTAGTAGTTAAGGTGTTTGCCTTCAAAGCCAAAGGACCCAGGTTCAATTCCCCAGGACCCACATTAGCCAGATGCACAAGGGGGCACACGTCTGGAGTTTGCTTGCAGTTGCTGGAGGCCCTGGCATGCCCATTCTCTCTTTCTCTCTCCCTCTTTCAATGTCAAATAATAAATAAATAAAAATAAACTAATTTTTGAAATGGCTATTTTCATCACTATATGAGACTCTTACATGTTATAACTGTACCCAGGAATCCTTGCTCATTGAAAATGTATTTTTAGGGGCTGGAGGGATGGCTTCAGCATAAGATGCTTGCTTGCAAAGCCAAAGGACCAAGATTCCCTAGGACCTAAGTAAGACAGATGCACAAGGTGGTACATGTGTCTGGAATTCAATTGCTGCAGCCAGAGGCCCTGACACACCCATTCTATCCTTCTCTCTTCCTCTCTTTATCTCTCTGTGCCTCTCTCTGTGTGTCAAATTAATAAATAAATATATAAATAAATAATTTGTAAATTTATTTTTAGGGCTGAAGAGATGGCTTAGTGGTCAAAGTGCTTGCCTGTGAAGCCCAAAGACTCAGGTTCGATTACCCAGGACCCATGTAAGACAGATGCACAAGGGTGGTACATGCATCTGGGTTTTGTTTGAAGTGGCTAAATGGTCTAGTGCACCCATTTTTCTCTCTGTCCCCCCAAATATATAAAAGTTTTAAAGAAGTATTTTTTTTTTAATTTGAGAGAGACAGAGAGAAAGAGGAAAAGGCAGAGAGAGAATGGGCGCACCAGGGCCTTTTCAGGCTCTGGGAATGAACTCCAGACACGTGTGCCCCCTTGTGTGCATGTGTGACATTGTGCGCTTGCGTCACTTTTGCATCTGGCTAAATGTGGGACCTGGAGATCCGAACAAGCATTCTTAGGCTTCGCAGACAGGTGCCTTAACCACTAAGCTATCTCTCCAGCCCCCTTAAAAATGTATTTTTATTAATGTTTAATAGGATTTTTTTTACAAGCAATTAGGAAAAGTTTTGATGTTCATTTCTTCTTTTTCTTGTTGTTAGTGCTTGTGGTAGTACTGCTGGGGATGGAATTCATGGCTTTGCACAATGCTGGGCAAGTATTCTACCAACAAGCTAGGCCCCTGTCCTAAAATTTCTTGTAATTATCTTGATGATAAACTCGCAGTTTTGAAAGAGATCTATGAAGCAAAGCAGTTTTTAAAAAAGAAAGGGGCTAGAGAGATGGCTCAGTGATTTAAAAACAAAAGAAAATACAATACAATACTAAAAAACGCCTGTTTTAAAAAAAATTGGGAAGCACATGAAAACACAGTGATTTTACTATGGTTCTTATTTAGAAAACAAAAGAAGGGCTGGAGAGATGGCTTAGGAGTTAAGGTGCTTGCCTGCAATGCCTAATGACCTGGGTTCAATTTCCCAGTACCCATGTAAGCCAGATGTACAGAGTGGCACATGCATCTGGAGCTCATTTGCAATAGCTGGAGGTCTTGGCAAACCCATCTGCTACTTTCTCTCCCTACTCCCTTTCTAATAAATAAGTGAATAAATTTTTTTAAATAAAAGAAAATAAATACCGCCAGGAAAGTGATTTGCCCAAGGTGGTATTAATTCAGTTCTCCAGAAAGAAGTAATCACTATTGGGGCTGAGAAATGGCTCAGAGGTCAAAGGCACTTACTCCACAAGCCTGCAGACCCCAGAGTTCAATCCCCAACAGCCCCTTAAAACCCAATGCAAATAAGATACATGTGTCTTTAATCCCAAATGTGCATAGAGCACACTGTGCATACAGAACTAAGGGAATTCTGAAGCCCACAGGGCAATTATACTAGCCTTTCAGGTGGCAAAAGAAAAATTTTAAATTAAAAAAAAATTAGGGCTAGAGACATGGCTTAGCAGCTAAGGTGCTTGCCTGCAAAGCCTAATGACTCAGGTTCGAGTCCCCAGTACCCACATAAAGCCAGATGCACAAAGTGGCACATACATCTGAAGTTTATTTGCAGCAGCCAGAAGTTCTGACACACCCATTCTCTTTCTCTCTTTCTCTTTTTTTCTTTCTTTTTCTTGCTCTCTCTGCAATAAATAAAAAAAAATTTTTAAACCAGGCATGGTAACACACAAGTTTAGTTTTAATCCCAGAACTTGGGGCACATAGGTAGGAGGATTGCTGTGAGTTCAAGGTCAGCTTGAGACTACATAATGAATTCCAGAACAGCCTGGGCAAGGCAAGACCCTATCTCATTTTTAAAAAAAAATTAATTAATTAAAAATAAAGAGGAAAACCCTTTCTCAATGTGGATGAAGAGAACCAACATCTTGAGGTTGTCTTCTAACCTCTAAATGGATGTCCCCCTCCACATATATGTGTACATAATAATTAAACATTCATCGCACCATGACCCCACTGAGGAGGCCCCCAGCGAAACTGAAGCAGAAGCAAGGGGATAAAAAGAGTATAACTTGTTATAATATATAAAATAAATAAAATAAGATAAATAATAAAACAAAACAGCTGGGTGTGGTATAGCATGGCTTTAATCCCAGCACTTGGGAGGCAGAGGTAGGAGACTGGCTGAGAGTTTGAGGCCACCCTGAGACTACACAGTGAATTCCAGATCAGCCTTAGCTAGGGTGAGACACTACCTCAAAAAAACAAAAAGAAATTTATCTCTAACTTTGCCTAAAAAAATGGTTGTTATTCATTTTAATACTATCTAAATCATATCCTATTTAACTGATAAACTGGATTCCATACATTGTAATAAATAAAATAAACTTTGAGTAATGTTTTTCCTCTGAAACCACAACAAGTCTATATTTGATAAAACTAGATAAATTAGCCAGACATGGTGGCACATGCCTTTAATCTCAGCACTCAGGAGGCAGAGGTAGGAGGATCACTGTGAGTTCGAGGCCACCCTGAGACTACATAGTGAATTCCAGGTCAGCCTGGGCTAGACCCTACCTCTAAAAACAAAACAAACAAAAAAAAAACTCGATAAATTAAAACTAAAACTTGGCTAGGGGAATGGCTCACTTGTTTCTATATAGCAAGCATGAAGACCTAAGCTCAGAACCCCATGTAAAAGTCGGGCATATAGTACAAACACCTACAATCCTCAGCAATTGGACACTGGGCAAATCCTAGGATTTGCTAGCTAGTCTAGCCTAATCAGTGAGTTGCAGGTACAATAATCCTAGCTCAATATAAATAAATAATAAAGTGGAGAACAACTGAGAAAGACATTTAATATAGACATCTGGCATCCACACATATGCATGCACAACCTCCTGCACATACATGCACACCACACACACATTTAATAAAATCTTCAGGGGCTGAAGAGAAAGATCATCGTTACGAGCATTTCCTGAGAGAGTGATCAAGTTCAATCCCCAGGACCCACCTAAACAGCTGGCCATGGCCTCAGGTAAGCCCAGTCCTATAGTCCTGAGAATCTCAGAAATAGAACCTGAGTTTAAAAGGGGGGGTAAGCTCTGGAATCAGTAGACTCTGGCTCAAAATAATAATGGGCAGGAAAGTGATGAAATGGGATACCCAAAGTTCAGTTCTGGCCACCATAGGCAAGCACACTCTGACAGAGGCGAGTGCACTCTGCTACAGGCATGTAAATGGGGAACTGCATGGACACACACGTGTATATTACACATACACACACACACACCGCACACACACAGAAATTAACTTCAGAGAAAATTGCCTGTCCACCAGTTTATCAATGAGCTATTAAGTCACAAAGTGTCACCTGCTTGGCATCTGTCTCCTCATTTAAAAAAAATTATTTTTATTTATTTATTTGACAGAGAAAGAGGGACAGAGAGAGAGAAAAATGAGCATGCCAGGGCCTCTAACCACTGCAAACGAACTCCAGATGCATGCTCCCCCTTGTGCATCAGGCTTACGCGGGACCTGGGTAATCGAACCTGGATCCTTTGGCTTTGCACACAAACACCTTAACCGCTAAGCCATCCCTCCAGCCCTCATTTTTATTAACATAAAACAGTAAGAGATGTAGAAACTTCCAAGTTTGAAAAAGGTCATGAAGCAGAACTATGTCTTCAACCTCTAATATGGGTCAATTTTAAAATAACATACTCTATACAGAATATGAAGAGTCCTATAGTTTCTGCCCATTTAATGCTGTGATAATTGATCTTTTTCTGGTAGGAATTGAAAAGTTTATTAGAACAGTGAAAAGGGGTGATTTTGCCCTTGATGTCATCTCAGTAAGTTTTATGAACATGGTCAATGCTTAGAATGAAAATTAATTAGGAAAAACAGAAAACAAAGAAAGGTATCAAAAAATTTCAGCTCTGTGTCTTGCCTCTGGAGAATCTCACCATCATGAAGAAAAGGAACATAAGGTGGGGAGGCCAGGACAGGAGAGAACAAGCACAAGCTGCCATGCTGGCTTTAGATCAGTCTTCAAAGGGCTTGGGGAGTTCACCAGCTGCAAAGTTTCTATATGACACTATGATACCACTGGGAGGATAAGAGACCCTAAATAATGATGTCAAAGGGGTTTTTACATGCCAGGAAACTATTTCAAGCAAACAAAAATCTTTATTTGCTCCTAATGGAGTTTAAGGCCTTTGGGGATAAGAGATGAAGGGTATAGCTGGCTACTATCTAAATAAATATTGCGTCTGCCACAATAAAGACATATATCGCTAATAAGGAGTATATAATATTTTCATTGTAAAAACTCCACAGAAACAAACTTTTTTATACAAATATTAGAAAAGTTTCATTTTTGAAAGTTAAATAACAAAAGAATGTGAGACTAAAAAGGAAAATTAGAATAATTTCAAGTGAAATTTCATTAATAAAGCATTTCACATCATATTTGGCAATAATGAGTAGTGCTATATTAAATGCTTTCTTTAAATCAGAATCTATAATTCACAGTAACTACTTAAAGAAAATTTGGGGAAGTAGAATTAAAATGTCACAGCTAAAAGTTTTACATATCTCCTCTCTTGCTTTAGCATTTTACCATAGCACAGTAAGCAATTGCAACAAGGACACATTTTGTTCAAAAAGCAAAATGACTTTTTCCCCAAGACAATGAAAAAGATGAAAGGAAGGTATCTGCATCAATATATGTGTGTATGTATATGTGTATATATGTGTGTGTGTTTGTGTTTTTATAAATGTAGGCCAAAATATTACTAACATATGGTCCTAAAAGGCAATTAAAAAGCAAGTTCCAGTCAAGGGAGAATCATATAAGTAATCAATCTTAAAGCAAGTCTTAAGGGAATCTTCTACCTATTACCAGTTATTTCAAATAAGGTGACTTTTTTTCCATGTGGTTTACCAGTCTGTGTCACAGGTTCTATATTTGAGGCAGACAGCTTTCCAGTATGTTTTTTATGTAGATTAAACAAACAAATATCTTTCCAAATGAAAGGACAAGTATTGTAGACACCAATACAACCAAAATATAAACTTTGTGCATAAATACAACGAAATTCAAAAGAGATAAATTTACAATGATTTACATAAGATATAGTATAATTGTGTTTTTTGTCGACAAACTTAAAAATTATTTAAGATAGAGGGCTGGATAGATGGCTAAGCAGTTAAGGCGCTTGCTTGCAAAACCTAAGGAACCATGTTCGATTCTGCAGCTCTTGTGTAAGCCAAACACAAGTGATACAAGCACACAAGGTCGCATATGCGCATAAGGGGGCACACTAATCTGGAGTTCAATTATAGTGGCTGGAGGCCCTGGCACACCAATTCTCTCTCACACACTCTGTCTTTCGCTCTCTCTTGCTCTTGTGCATAAAAAAGAAAGGCCAGTCTGTTGTGCTTACCTCAAAAATTAAAAATAGCAGGGCGTGGTGGTGCATGCCTTTAATCCCAGCACTCGGGAGTCATAAGTAGGAGGATCGCCATGAGTTCGAGGCCTGAGACTACAGAGTGAATTCCAGATCAGCCTGGGCTAGAATGAGACCTTACCTCGAAAAAAAAAAATTATTTAAGATAATAATGAGTCACAAATTAAGTAAAAGTAATGAAATGAGGACAGTAAAAACACACTGGACTATATGGTTGGGCAAATCACAAGCAAAACCTGTGACGTGATTTTTTTTACTATAATGATCTTCAACTCAATGACCCTAGGAATATAATATAATCTCACTTCTACTCTCCATCAAATGAAGAAAATTTGACATCAATAAACAGACAAGAGCATAAATATATTTTATAAAATACATAGTGTACCTGAATATTATATATATTTCTGGGAAAATCAACATGTTTGTCTTTTTGCATATTTTCAAATTATATGCAATTATATTTTTGTACAGAAGCTTTGAAAGAACCACAATGAAAACAGCTGTGGATAAGCAAGAAATCTGACATGCTTTCTAAACATGAATCCTGCAACATTACTATGTTGTTTCTTCTAGAAGGCAAGAAGTAAAACTTTACACTCACAGACTTGGTGTCAGCATGTACAATCTTGACTTCTTAGAGATAAACCCCTTTGTTAGTAGTTCTAGTCCTCCTAAGACCAGAACAAAGTTAATAGACAAATAAACAATATTAAGGAAAAATAGTAGCTGGCGGGTGGTGCACGCCTTTAATCCCAGCACTCCGGAGGCAAAGGTAGGAGGATCGCCATGAGTTCAAAGCCACCCTGAGACTGTATAGTGAATTCCAGGTCAGCCTGAGCTAGAGTGAGACTCTACCTCGAAAAACCAAAAAAAAAAACAAGCAAAGGAAGAAAGGAAAGGAAAGGAAAACAGTAATTTTATAAGATGTGTTATATAATTCCAGGAAATTTAAAGATTTTAAAGTTCGCCAATAGAATTAAGTGTGATGAACATAGTTAAAAAGCAAAACCACAAAGAAAGCATTAAACACATGGAATATCCAAATTTGCTAGTTTGCTTGTGTTATAAAGAAAACATTCTCTTCAAAAGCAGTTGTATGAATAAGATATCCACAAAAAAGTTAATCAGTACAGGTCCTTACAGATTACCAGGATATGTCCGGATATACTGCTGTATTTGTACAGTCTGACTTTCAAAGCCCTGAATCTTCAAGCTAAACTTACCGTATGAGTCAGAGTGACATCTAGTGGCAAGTCCACTGAACAGTATGTACCTGGTACTTCAGTCCTTGTAAATACAAATGAATAATACCTAGCACAAGCTAAGCATTTATATATTATTCAATCAACAGTCTACAACTTAACATATTAAGATAACATTCAAGCCGAGCATGGTGGCACATGTCTTTAATCCCAGCACTCAGGGAGGCAGAGGTAGGCGGATCACTGTGAGTTTGAGGCCAGCCTGAGACTACATAGTGAAGTCCAGGATATAGTGAATTCCTGGGCTAGAGTAAGACCCTACCTTGAAAAACAAAGAAAAGAAAAAAAATAATAATAACATCCGAATTTCTTCAGATATAGTGAATTTACTCTCCTCCATTTTCCTTACACCTATTTTTCTCCCTATTTTCCTAGGCCATTCAGTTCCCTTTCACTTACCTCATTTTATTCAGAATTCATGACCAGCCTTTATTTTTCTCACTTACTTTTTCATAATAGGTTTTCTATGTAATTATTTTGAGTGCTGACACATTTTCTCAAAACTTAAGCTAAATAAATACATCGTAATTCAAGCAACCCTAAGAAATTTAGTTCATCTGTAGTGGACTTGATATGATTATAAAGCAATTATGCAGTATCACCTTTACCTTATTCAAAATTCCCTCTTCATTTTATAACTACTAAATGTAAATAACCTCAAAGTGCCAGTTCTCCATTTGAAAGTCTATGTTTAGAATGTATCACCTTTCCCTGTATCAAAGGGAGATATATACTCACTCCTTTTCAAGGACTAACTTCTTTCTTTGTGTTCCACTTTTATTGTTATCATTTTTCTCTTTATGCACTTTAATATTTTTATTTATTTACTAGATAGAAAGAGGCAGAGGCAAATAGAAAGAATGGGTGTGCCACAGCTTCCAGCTGCTGCAAACCAACTCCAGACACATGCACCACCTCTTACATCTGGGTTACGTGGGTCCTGGGAAATCAAACCTGGGTCCTTTGGCTTTGAAGGCAAGTGCCTTAACTACTAAGCCATTTCTACAGCCCTGTTATCATTTTTCCCTAATATTTTCTCATGTCTTTAATGATATCCCTTCAATATTTGAAATCTCCCTCTATATTTGTATGCTTTCGCTACAATCTATGACCTTTCTCAACACATTTCCATATTAAAAGATGTTTCCCCATTCTCTCTCTCTCTCTCAAATTAATTTAAAAAAATTAAACTGGGACTACAGAAATGGCTTGGTTAAGGCGCTTGCTTGCAAAGCCAAAGGTCCCAGATTCTATTCCCCAGGACCCATATAAGCCAGACGCACAAGGAGTTGCACATATGTAGAGTTCATCTGCAGCGGCTGAAGGCCCTGTCATGCCCATTCTCTATCTCTCTCTCTCTCTCATAAATAAATAAAAATTAAAAGATATTTCTATGGCCTACTGCAATCTATTCTCTTTCCTTTTATCCAAAAAAATTGAAAAGAATCTATGATGATTTTCTCCATTTCATTAATATTCCTTTCTTCAACTTCTGGCAATTTGTTTTTTATCATCACTGTTTTAGTAACATTAACTTCTCACAGGTAACCAATAAGACTATCTTCAGTGTCCTGTTTAACAAAGCCTTTTTGTCCTTAAATTTTCACGTGATATTAAGTTCCTATTTCTCCTTTTCTTCCCCCCTCTGTTTCTAAAAGAATACTATAGTACAGTAATCCTTCTACTCTCTTCCTATCTCCTTTTGAGGTTCTTTTACACCTACTTCTCATATAGCCTAAGTTCAATATGGCCAGATATATGCTTAAGTGAAATAAAGGGGAAAAGTCTTTCTATTAAGACATGAGTTTAGGACTGAAGAGATGGCTTAGTGGCTAAGGCACTTGCCTAAAAAGCCTAAGCACTCAGGTTTGATTCCCCAGTACCCATGTAAAGCCAGATGCACAAGGTGATGCATGTGTCTGGAGTTCATTTGCAGTGGTCAGAGGCCCTAAAATGCCCATTATCTCTCCTCTTTTTTTCCCTTACTCTCTCAATAAATAAATAAATAAAATATAAAAATAAAGATAAAAAAAGAAATGAGTTTACTTAGTAAGTGGTAATTAGTTTGCCTATGAATTCACTCCAAATTAACATCTAATTTACCCTCCAAATACTGTTTTGAACCACTTCATTTTACAATTGCCTTATTTCCAAACATAATTCAGTGTTTCCAATGTATCAAATTTTATATTTATTAGCATATATTTTATATCATCTTTATAAGTGTTCTAAAATCTTTTAACTCTACATTAAGCTAGTTTGCAAATACTGTAAGTCCACTCTCTGCCTCCCAAACTCCACTACACCCATGGAGTATTTTACAAACAACAGGAAATTCCATATTCTTATCCTCCAATTTTGGATATTTCATCAAACTGCTCTGAATTTAAGCATACTATTCAGTAGAATCTTTGTAAATGAAAATTCTAGCCATCTAATACTTAAAGAAAAGTCAATTCATAGACAAGAAATAATAAAATTTTATTTTAAAAATAAAATTGACTTGCTTTGTTTTAGCTGTTGGCCCTGCTCTTACTAGGCTACAAACACATATAGGAAAAAAAGATAATACTCTGTTAAAAAAAAATATATATATATATATTCTAATTTGGAGCTACATAGCCACATTTTTACTTGTGAAAAATAATTTGTCCCAGATAGTGCTATGGAACCTGCTGGAGGAGAAAAATCATCAGTAGTCTTCACCAACAGTGGACCCTAAGAGCTACACAACCAACCAGTCAGGCAAGATGTGCCCACTAGTGCAATAGGGGCATATCTGTTAAGCAGATAATCAACCGACTGAATTGAGGCCCGCTCCATAACAGGAAATTCATGCCAGGTACTGAAAACCTAATCAAAGACTATAGTTGGAAAGGTCACAGACCCTAAAGGGGAAGCTACTACTGTTGTTTGTCTAAATGGATACTTTCATGTTGCCCTTAAATATTTATGTTCTTGTCGATAGGTAAGTGCTGTTCTTTGGCTTTGGTCAGAAGCTTCTTTTGGCAGATGGCAGTGACTATTAAGGAAACACAAAACTCTGTACTGAGAATAAGGGACTACTGAGTGCTCAGCACTAAATGATAAACTCTTTCAATCTCAGGCAAAATTGTCGAAGAGGAGGCAGAAAGAAATATAAGAGCCAGAGGATGGGGAGAAGTTCATAAGTGGTCAATGCATTTATGACCTCAGAGCAACTGTCATTTATAGCACAAGAGCAACAAATATAAAGCCCATCAATATTTCATAACAGATGATGGGGGAGGGGGAAAAGATACCAAAATACAAGAGGGACTAGCTAGAAAGAAAAGGGGATTCAATGGAAAGGGAGTAGAGGTGGGAACCAACAAAAGAAATGGGAAGGGATTATGATCAAAGTACATTATGTACATACATGAAAACTGTCAATAAGTTTTTTTAAAGATAAATAATCTGCCAAAAATCTACTTTAAGTCAAACAAGAGATATAATTTAAAGTGCTTCTTTTAATTAAAAATTGTGAAAGATAGGACTCATATAAAATTATTTGCACAGAATCATGAACAACACATTGTAAGCATCAATTTTATAATATGAAAATATTTACCATAAAACAAGTTTTAACATATTTAAAAATCCATTCATAAACTGGGCATGGTGGCGCATGCCTTTAATCCCAGCACTCAGGAGGCAGAGGTAGGAGGATCACCATGAGTTCAAGGCCAGTCTGAGACTACATAGTGAATCCCAGGCCAGCCTGGACTAGAGTGAGACCCTACCTCGAAAAATGAAAAAAAAAAAATCCATTCATATTCCAAGAAATGATAAATGAAGTGGGCATTCTTGCCAAACACCAAGTTTTACACTTAAGTATCAAGCAAACTGAAATGAGAAACATGTAAGAAATGCAATTCTATCTATATGTCTATATGTCTTATAAGTCTATAAGTCTCCTATGTCTTTTCTTCTGTGGGAATGGTCAAAGTTGTATTCATGCTTTTAAATGATAAAGTCTTTTTGTGTGGCCCCTGCAAATCTAGTCTAATGTTGGGAGAGGCGTTTTGATGGGGAGGTATTCAGAGGCCCAGATTCAGAAATGCAAAATGGAGAAGGCAAATATAAATGCTAACAAACCTTTGATAGAACTAGGCCTCAGACATGCTTAGCAGAGCAGAAATAGGACCCATCCCATGAGAGAACAGGGCTGGCACGAGTGGGAAAAAGACAAAGAAATAACACACAGCAACTAAGACTGAGATCTTAGGTATCAAGGGACTTTTTGAAAGTTGGCTGGCCTCCAGGAAACATACAACAGTCCAAACCCACTTTGACTACTCAATCTGCAATTCACATTGGCATCATATCCAAGAAAACCTGTATTAACTCCAGGGAATGGTAAAGAAAAACACATAAACATTCTAGCCAATCACAGCCAGCTACAGGGTCTGAAACATAATTGAAGTTTTCTTTTACTTTGGTACAAAACTAAATATCACTAGCTGAGAAAACATGTTTAAGTAAAAAAATGTCAATTCTGAAAAGTATAAAAAGATCTGTGTCAAAAACCAAGTACAGGGGTGCAGAGATTGCTTAGTGGTCAAGGCATTTGCCTGCAAAGCCTAAGGACCCTGGTTCGATTCCTCAGTACCCATGTTAGCCAGATGCACAAGGGGGCACATGTGTCTGGAATTTGTTTACAGTGGCTAGAGGCCCTGGAGCACCCATTCCCTCTCTCTGCCCCCCCTCAAAAATAAATAAATAAATAAATAATTTTTAAAGATCCAGTACATACTACTGGAAAGGTACATGTTCCACAGTGATATGGTATAGCAATTTCAAATGCCCTACAACACTGAATTAATTATAGTAACCATAAATAGTGCTTTCAGAATAGCTTTGATTCTAAAAAAAAAAAAAAAAAAACCTTCTTTGTATTTTATGACAATAATTCAGCCCTTTTGTACCCAATACTATAAATGTTAGAGAAATTAAATACTTCCCATGTTCATTACCTAAATTTCACATAATAGGTTGGTTAAAATAATTTTTCTCCAAAATAGGGCTGGAGAGATGGCTTAGCATTTAAGGCACATGCCTGTGAAGCCTAAGGATCCCCATTCTATTCTCCAGGTCCCATGTAAGCCAGACACACAAGGGGGCGCACGTGTCTTCATTTGCAGTGGCTAGAGGCCCTGGCACCACCATTCTAACTCTCCCTCTCTCTGTCCCTCTGTCTCTAATAAATAAATAAAAATAAAATCTTTTTTAAAAAAAGTAGTCATATTGGATTTCCTTTTAAAAATATAATAATTTTTCTCCAAAATAAATAAAACAATTCTCCTTACTAAAGATTAATCACTAGCCAAATTTAATTTTATAAAACATCATTTCAATTATAAACAAGTCTTAGATTTGATATTTTTGAATTTTGATTTTTTTCAAGCCAAAGCAAGTTTTCAATTCTTAAATAATAAGACAATTGGTGGATTTACAAATAGCCTGTACTCTGAGTTCACTAGGAGTTTCTGAATACTCCATTCCACAGAATTACATTATAAATAATTCTTAGATTTAAAGATGTTATCACAAAGGTTTACTTAACTTTGGTCAGCATGAGCTGACTCACTGAATCTAGGCGTTTGAAATTGTAGAGTGAGGGAAAAGAAAGTTTTCAGTCCTCTTCCCAGGCACAGAATTAGTCCTAAGTAATGTTCTGAAATGGGAACCTTCAGTATAATTTCTATTTCTGAAAACATATTCTCATGTTTTCTTTTTGTATTTCTACTGGTTTCAAGTTTTTCATACTTTTCCCATTATATCATACCATTCTGATTTGCCTTAACTTTACAAATGTTCCACGTTTAAAAATTTACTACTATCCCTCCATTACCATTTGTCCACAGAAAGAAACAGGAATGTAATGTAAGCTGCTTCAAAGGAGTAAATGGAAAGATAGCCATCTTTTAAGGAATAATCAAGTTAGCCTGCCTTAATAAATTAGTAATTAGTAAATTAGTAATTCATTGAGTTCTAACAAGCATAAGAAATTAAAATAAAAATAACATTTAAAAACTAAAAACTTGGGCTGGAAAGATGGCTTAGCAATTAAGGCACTTGCCTGCGAAGCCTAAGGACTCAGGTTTGACTTCCCAATACCCATGTAAGCCAGATGCACAAGGTGCACATACATCTGAAGTTCGTTTGCAGAGGCTGGAGACCCTGACACACCTATTCTCTCCCTCCCTCTTTCTCTCTGCCTCTTTGTAAATAAATAGTTGACGAGATAGCTTAGCAGTTAAGGTGCTTGCCTGCAAAGCCTAAGAACCCAGGTTTGATTCCCCAGTACCTGCATAAGCCAGATGCCCAAGGTGGTGCATGCATCTGGAGTTCATTTGCAATGGATAAACACCTTGGTGTGTCCATTTCTCTCTCTCTCTGTTACTCTCTCTCTCTCTCAAATAAACAAATACAAAAATAGTCAAGGGATATAAAGAAAGGTGTTTAGGGGCTAAAGAAATTGCTTAGCAATTAAGGCACTTGCCTGTGAAGCCTAAGGACCCAGGTTCCATTCCCCAGTATCCACATAAGCCAGATGCATAAGGTGTCACATGTCCTGGCTTACCCATTCTCTCTCTCTCTGTGTCAGTCTGTCTCTCTCTTTCTCCCTCTCAAATAAATAAATTATAAAAAGGAAAGAAAGGTAAACAGTGCAGAAAGCTCCCATATAAAACAACCTAAAAGCAATAATCTCTCACAATTCAATGTAATTTTTTTTTTACTGTTTTTTCCCCTAAATACACTGATTCACAGGCTAGAAAGGCAGACCAATGGTTAAGTACACTTCCTGTACAAGCATGAAGGCCTGAGAGGGTCTGAGACCTCAGAGTTTGAATCTGAAGAACTGGCATAAACAGCTAGGCATGGTCATGTGAGCCTGTAACCCTAATCCCATAGAGGAGCAGAAACCAGGGAATTCCTAGAGCTCATAGAAAAATGGAAAGCTCAGGGATCATTAAGAGACTCCAAACAAGAACAGGTGGAAAAGCAATGGAGCAGGATACCTAATTTTCTGCTCTGGCCACCACAAATGAGTACAACCCACCAAAGGCAAACACATGGGGCGCTGCAAGGGTACATACATGTGCATATCAATCTATCTCTCTCCCTCTCACACACACACACACTCTCTCTCAAAATCTTCTAATATCTTTATAATGACTGTAATGATTAATCTTATCAACTTTATGGAATTTAAAATCACAATAGAAATAAGAAAGCAAGCCTCTAAGCTTGTCTGTGAGGAAGTTTCTATATTAATTGAGTTGGGAAAACCCATTATGACCAGTTGCCTTGGATTCTTACAGCTATGTCTTTCCCACCATGATAATGTGTATGCTCAGGAACTGTAAGTCAAAATAAATCCTTCCTTCCTTAAGTGGTTCTTGTCAGATATTTTGCCACAGCAATGAAAAAATCAAGTAATGACCAAAAAATTGCAAGAGAAAGAGGGCAACAATATCCATTTGTATATATAAATATATCCTAGGAAAACTGTTTTCGATGAGTCAGATACTTGGTTCAATTTAAGAAAGATTTTTTATTAATATACATTTAATAGTTCCATAATATGGTTCTTTTGTATCCCAATGTTGAAAGTGTAATGGTCTGAATAGAAATAAATGGATTCATCCAGGACATGCATGTTATATGACTCATCAAGACTCCCCAATGAGTTCCTATTGTCAGCTCCCTGAAGTTCTAACTCTTCAACTGATTGGGGGCTTAAGCAAGAGTATGCTGAGTAGGAATGTTCAGACATGTTACAGACACACTCCATAACAAAAATGAAGAGTTAGAATGTTTGCTATTTGGACAGATGTTGGCCATTTTCCCCCAGTTGCTCATGTAGCACCCTCTGGCACTAGACTAGCTGTCTGGGGACTGACACTCTTCCAGATGCTGGCCAGGTCTCTCCATGTTTTGTCTCATACACATATGCTGTCTGTGACAGTAGGGTCTTACCATTAACCTTTAGTGGGTCATCAAGAACTCTGACAGAAATCTGTCTTTGTTGGGAAACCTTGTAGGTGTCTCAGATCAACAGCTCATTGTGAAAGTGGTGCTGGGAGTTATAAGTCAGTGCCAAGGACGGTTAGGGAAGAAAAAGATAGGTAATATGAAAGAGAAAGTGAGTATAGAGAGGAGAGGGAGTGAGAAGAGAGAGAGAGAAGTAGGAAAAGATTAAGGTTGGTCTTCATGATGTACTCTCCACTTTCCTATGGTTCAGGTGTTCCCTCTGCAGGCCTGCTGAAGAATCAGTTTTAGCCTGTTGTTCGGAATAAAGGGTTTTATTGTATCATTTCCTTTTGGGTCCCTATTTGTATCCCACCACCCTTGTCCTCCTTCCCACCCCCACCCTCTCGCTCCCTCCCACCCTTATCCCATCCCACCCTCCCTATTGTCTGGTCTTCAGAGTACTTATTAGGTTTGGCAGCATCTCGGGGGAACTTGCAGTCTAAGCTACCCGGCAGGAAACAACCTGACATAATGCTCAAACAAATGCAGTAGTGGCACACAGCCATGGTGGGTTACCAACAGCTCTTGATTTGGCTAATAGATCCACTCAGTGGAATGGAACTCATTGCTGGAACTGGGAAATATGTCAAAACCATGTACAAAAATGAGCTCAGTCTCCAAGATCAAGACACCACCAAATGTAGGCAAGAAGAGGGCCTATGCATATAAAATTCCCTCTAAAATAGCTAGCCATCCCATCTGTCTAGTACTAACTTCTCTCTCCATTGGAGAATTTGCTTATCTTTTTCAGATGGACAATGAACCTGAAGGGAAGACCAGCCAATCACACCTCACCAGGGCCCCAGCTGAAACCACAGAGAAATGGGGGGGAAGGGCAAGAGTACAGCATTCTTGGTGATCATGACACCAGAAAAAGGCTGAAGGAGATAAACACAGAGAACATCCAACTCCTGCTAAGCCAGATATCCAGAGACACAGAGGCTCCCAAAACCTCATCACTGAAGTAGAACTAAAATGATCCCAATGTGGCTCAGGGAAATTCACGGAAGACGAGGCGGAAAGAATGTTAAGAGCCACAAGTTGGGGCATTAGGCATAGAATCTTGGCCTATCCCCCATAACTCTTGACTACCCCCACAATGCATGACCCACATGCCCCATTGATGAGGGTTCCTTTGGAAGAGGGAGGACAGGGAGGAGGATAATGGAGTCACCATTATGAATGTAAAATTAGAATAATATAAATTAAAAAATCATTAAAAAAATGTTTGCTATTTAAGTCATCTATAAAGATGGAGCATAAACAATAAGTCCTCTCTATACTAATCACATGACACAGTTTAGTACTTAATTTACAATTATGTCTTGAATTATTCTCTAAGTGTTTTATCTGCTGCTTTGTATTCCCTAAGTACATAATGGAAGTATAAAGGTACACTATGGAAATCCTTAGGAAATATTTGTCTCATTTCTACCTGTTGTCCCAAGTTAGTTATTAATAGTGATCCCATGCTTTCAAAAGAGTACTATGCATGTACAGTGTATTTTAATCTGCCTATCCTTAAAGGATGTCTCAAATTTCGTTTCTCACAAAGACTTATTTTATAACTCAATAAAAGCTTTGTTGTCTTTGAATTCCAAATTCCTTAGTCTTATTATTGTTTTCAGTGTCATGTATTTTAACTTTCTCAATTAGCATTGATCATAGCTGTTAATTTTATAATTAGTTGTTGAATTTATATATCTATCTATATTTGATTTTACTGTGAACAGTGATAGCATATCCAGTGATGATTTTATTCCCATCTTCAATGGACATCTGGCAACATTTGTATAGACTTTGGTTATTACAGCTGAACAGAAGAGCCTCCAACAGCAAAGAACTATCTGGCTCTATTTATTTATTTTTTATTTATGTGTGAGGGAGAGAAATAACAGGCATGCTAGGGCCTTTTGCCACAAAAACCAACTCCAGATAATTTGCCTCTTGTGCATCTGGCTTTATGTGAGTAATGGGGAACTGAACCTGAACCAGGATGTTTTGCAAGGTTAAGTGCCTTTAGCTACTGAACCATCTCTCCAACCCAACAATCTAGTTCAATAGTGCAAAGATTAAGAAACAATTTCTTGAGGGCAACAACTGTCTATTTTGACTCACAATATTCCCATACATAGCTTGATATGTAAGAAATAGTGAATAAGCTCATTATTCAACATACTTTGTTAATTCTCATGGTTTTCTTTTGCCTCTTGCCTGTCTGCAGTCACATTTGCAAATCCACCTGAGAGACTGGAAATTATACAATAATTAGCTCCTCAGCTAAATGAGCTTCATGTTAATCATGAGCTACACTAACAAAATTATAAATTAAACCACAAAGAAATCTCTCACACTTCTCTATGCTGTTTTTAACATAGTATATTTTATTCTAAGTCTTAAGTTCATTAAAAGATAGCAAATCATATCCATAAAGACAAAAATAGAAGTCTAAGAACTATCAAAGATGTATACTGGGCTGGAGAGATGGCTTAGCAGTTAAGGCCACATAAGGACCCACATAAGCCAGGTGCACATGCACCTGGAATTCATTTGCAATGGCTGGAGACCTGGCATGCCCATTCGCTCGCTTGCAAGCGCTCGCTCGCTCTCTCTCTCTCTCTCTCTCTCTGCTTGCAAATAAATAATTTTTTAAAAAATGTATCCTTACTAATACATTGTAAGAACCCTTTAGAATCCCTATATAGCATTAAATGTAAAGCTACCCTTTAGAATCCCTACATAAGCATAAAATGTAAAGCTATTTATTTCTTGCTGAGGGCATTGCCTAAGAAGTTAAGAAGGTGCAGGAGGCCCTACACTGAGCAATGCGGTGAAAAAGTTAAATCCAACCAAGGAAGAGGCAACAAACACTTGACAACATGATTGAGAGCTTAGTTATATGCAAGAGACTGGGCATGTAAGTAGCATAGAAAATGCAGAAAGGGTAAAGGTATAGAAATCCCTTGATGTTAAGCAAGAATTGAACTACTGATGCTAACTCAGTTTTTAACACACAGATACAGAAATTAAAGTATAAATGTCTACAATATGTACTGCCTAATTCTGTTTGTTTAAAACCAGAGGAAATACCAAGAAAGAAGGGAAAGAGGAAAAGAAATTTTCCTTGAAAACTAACTGATTGTATGACCTAGGCAGGAATTTTTCAATGTATCTGAAACATCTTATTTAACCAATCAATGAAGGTATTCAAACAATGATGGGAGAAATGTTAAGACATACAGAAGTTTGAGGAGCTCCCACTGGCCAAACGTGGAACAATTTGCACATCAAAATACTATCAATAAACAGTTATAACTGAAAATAGTAGTAAGATGTCCATAATTCAAGCATGGGTAGGTTCAGGTACCAGATCAAAATCAAAACCACTTTATTTGTGACAGCCAGACATAAAAAACAAAAATGGACTGGATGTAGCTCAGTGGTAAAGCACATGAGTATAAAGCCCTACGTTCTACCTTTAGCACAAATGAAAACAAATAACAAGAAACGGAAGCTAAATTAAGAAATCCAGATTTAAAAAATATTTTATTTATTTATTTGCAAGGAGAGAGTGTGTTTGTATGTGGACAGGGCATTCCAGAACCTCCAGCCACAGCAATCAAACTCTAGGTGTCATTCTGTCCTTCTGACTTTATGTGGGGGCTGGGGACTCAAACACAGATTGTCAGGCTTTGCAAGCAAATACCTTCAACTGCTGAGCCATTTTTCCAACCCAGAAATCATGTGATTTTTTTATATTTTTATTTTATTATTTTCTATCTTTTATTATTTTTCTTTTTTTATTGGCAACTTCTATACTTACAAACAAAAAATGCATATTTCCCTCCCCTCCCCCCTTTCCCCTTTAGGACTCCAATCTCCATCATATCCCCTCCCTCTCTCCATTAGTCTCTTTTAATTTGATGTCATCATCTTTTCCTTCTATTATAAGGGTCTTGCAAAGGTACTGCTAGGCACTGCAAGGTCATGGATAGCGAGGCCAATTTCTGTCTGGGCAGTTGCATTGTAAGGAGTCATACCCTTCCTTTGGCTCTTCCATTCCATCCGCCCCTCTTCCGCAATGGTCCCTGAGCCTTGGAGGGTGTGACTTGTTTATTTTTAAGAGAGAGAACAAGAGTGAGAATTGGTGTGCCAGGGCCTCTAGCCACTTCAATCAAACTCCAGAAGCAGGTGCCACCTTGTGCACATGTGTCACACTGTGTATCTGGCTTACGTGGGTTCTGGAGAGTCGAACCTAGTCCTTAGGCTTTGCAAGCAAGCACCTTAACCACTAGGCCATCTCTCCAACCTAGAAATCATGTTTTATACTACATGTTTCTGAAATAATATAATGGTTAGAACTAAGGATTAACTTTAAAAATTAAGAGGAGGGGAAAAAAGGAAAAAAAAAAACCTTGTTCCAACTGCCAGGTCTCATTTTTGTGTGAGAAAAAAAATAATCAGACTTCATTTTTGATATTACTAATCTGAAGACCACATCTTAGTATAAGCCTAAGAAATGTACCTAAATAGAAAGTTGTTCAATCTTAAAACAACTGTAGAAAAAATATTCAAAGAAAAACAGGAGATAACAGAAAAATTATGCAAAAGCTAAAAAAATTAAAATTAAATATAAAGGGGTAAAAGGAGGTTGAAATGACTGTCACGTTAGGCACTTCATATGCATACTCCATTGAGAACAATCCAAAATTAAACAGGAACTCTGATAAACCAACTCTGGAAAAACCTACACTGGAATAACAAACGGCTATTATCTAATGGTAATAAATAAATAGAAATAACTCAAATCTTGTACATATATACAGCATAAGTTCACATCATCTAAGTGGGCTGGGCTGGAAGCAAAGGCTTTGAACTTGGATTAGGGTGCACCTGAATTTTTAATGCTTGCAAGGTCATCTGGCAGACACAAAGTAAAATTTATTTCAATGGGGCAAAAGGAGATAACTTACTCAAAGCCTTATGATTTTTACATGTGATTTTTTCATTATCATGTACAGAACATAGCTAATCTTCATTCTGGAATTCTGTATTTGAAAATTCACCTACCCAACAAATTTTGTGTGTGTGGTATGTGCACATGTGCATGCAGATGCATGCACCCTTGTGTGTGCACATGTGGAGGTCACAAGAGGGCATCAGGTGTCTTCCTCTATTGGTCATCCATATGATTCCTTGAAGACGAGTCTCTCACTGAACACAGCTGCTGTTTTTTCAGTCAAACTGGCTGACCAGAAAGCCCCAGCAATTCTTCAATCTCTGCTCCCCGCAGGACCAAGTTAACAGGAGTGTAAGCCACATCTAGCTGTTTATGTGGATTCTGTCAATCAGGATCCTTGGGCCCAATGCTTATGCAACAAGCTCTCTGAACCTGCTGAGCCAACTCCTCAGCTCCTAAAATTTTTTTTATAATCCAAAAACTCAATATTCTAGTTGTATTAATGGTTTGTTACAGATATGTTCAGAGCAACAAATAATATGAATCATATAATACCTATATTATTAAATGAGGTTTCATTCTGACTAATGCACTGGCTCACCTTCTATAAACAATGTACGTGTGTGGTACAGTGAAGTGTCACTTTTTATAGCTTTGTCAGGGCATTGGCAGTTTAAAATTGTCTCCACATGTAATACTAAAGCCTTGTCTAGTGTTCCTCTGAACAACAAAGCTATGATGTTTAAGTGTGCTTCATCCATTCATAATTTATGATGATGGCATCCATAAATTCAATGCTAGGAAATAGTACATATAATTCAATAAGGTGTCCTTAAACAGAAGAAAACATAAAACAAGATTATGTATTAATCAGCAGAATAAAAGGTAACAAGATGTTTGCAGGAACCTACCCCTGAATTTCTATGATTCAGTGTTCACGGCAACTTTATATAACATAGCTACCATGAGTAGCAAGCATCAACTGTATTTATAATCAGTACCTGATAAGCCAAAATACCAGAAGCAAGATACAACATAAATAACCAACTGCAGAAACAGACCTTCAAGGACTTTAGATATTGAAACAATCAGAGAATATAAGTTAAAATAACAACTGTGCTTATTCCGATTTCAATGAGATAAAGGCCAAAGATTTTAAATTTTTATTTATTTATTTATTTATTTACTCATTTCCAAAGAATGGAGTGGAGAGAGAATGGACACAGCAGGTCCACTTGCTGCCACAACAAACTCTAGATGCATTCACCACTTTGTGCATCTAAGAAATAGAACCAGGGCCAGCAGGCAGGCTTTGCAAGTAAGTGCCTTTAATGACTGAGTCATTTTCCCAGTCTCAAATCTGACATTTTCATCAGTGAAATACAAAATAAGTAACATGGAAGAATTGGAATTTGCTAACTGAAAAACTGCAGCTGAAAGGTAAGAAACTGATGGAAAAAGACAGTATCACACCAGATACAGAAAGAGAGAGGGAGAAAGAAGGAAGGGAGGGAGGGAACGAAGGAGGGCAAGAGAGAGACAGAAAGAGAGAAAAGCAGGGTTGGAGAGATGGCACTTGTCTGCAAAGCCTAATGATCCAGTTTGATTCCCTAATACCCAAGTAAAGCCAGATGCACAAAGTGGAGTATGCATACGGAATTCATTTTTACTGGTTAGGGGCCATGGCATGCACATTCTCATTCCCATTCATATTCTCATTCTTTCTTTCTTTCTTTTTTTTTCTTTCTTTCTTTCTTTCTTTCTTTCTTTCTTTCTCTCTCTCTCTCTCTCTCTTTCTCTCTCTCTCCCTCCCCCCTGCAAATAAATGAATGAATAAGCATATTTTAAAAAGAAAAAAGAAAGAAAAGCAAAAGAAGCCACCAAAAAGAGGAGGAGGAAGAAGAGAAGAAGAAAACAAGGAGAAGGAGAACACAGAAGGGGATAAGATACAAGGCACACACACAAATATTTTACAAGCTAACTATCATTATAGAAGACTAGAAGTTAGAATTACCTGGAGAGTTAATGGCTAAGAATGTCTTGAACTGATAAAAGATATCTATAAAGACAGCAAACAATAAAATAATAAAATAAGGAGACCAGGTTTTAAAAAAAAAAAAAAAAAAATATCCTAAGGCAGCTAAAAAATAAGAATATTATCTCCCAAACATAGTACTTACTTTTAAGAGCTAACATCTTGGTAATTATGGTGGAAGCTCAAGGACAGAGGAATAGTATCTTGAATATAGTAAGATAATCCTTATCTAGAACTTTCTATTCACTAAAAATATCATTCAAAATGTAAGTAAGGGCTAGAGAGATGGTTTAGCAGTTAAGGTGTTTGCCTGCGAAGCCAGAGGATAAAGGTTTGATTCCCCAGGACCCACGTAAACCAGATGCACAAGGGGCACATGTCTGGAGTTCATTTGCAGTGGCTAGAGGCTCTGGCATACCCATTCTCTTTCTGCCTGCAAGTAAATAAATAGAATTTATTGGCAACCCCACTTAACTGGTTAAACACAACTACATGCAAAGCATACAGTACTGTGCGCAATATACAACACAAACTAAATGCTACCTAGGAAGACATACCAGACAAAATATTTTCTTAAGGAAACTTTTATTAAGGGAAAAATATACTTTACTAATATAATATGAATGCATTTTAAGAAATACTTTTGCTATAGCAAAAATGAATAGAACTTTAGTTTCTTTATCAAAAGGTCTTTCTTATTTCCTAAGGTACTGACATTCATCTAAATCACAAATCTTTTAAGAAATTATAATTCTGGGGAGGGAATACATACCTGGTACTGAAAAACCTAAGCAAAAGTCTATGGCAGGTGAGGTCATGAGCCTTAGGGGTATAAAGCCTGCTCTTGTCTGACTAAATGTATATATTATTCCCACCAAGCTGCCCTGAAAGCACTACACTTAATGTTCATATTCACATATTAATGCTACTCTTACTTCTGGTTAGAGAAGCTTCTCTTTTCAGATGGTGATGACCACTGGGATGACCCAAAGGCAACATAGTGCTGAGACGAAGGGATGGAGGAGTGCCCAGCACTGAAACACCACTGTCACACCCTCCTAGGCTCAGGGACCATTGCAGAAGAGGGGCGGATAGAATGGAAGAGCCAAAGGAAGGGTATGACTTCTTACAATGCAACTGCCCAGACAGAAATCGGCCTCGATATCCATGACCTGGCAGTGCCTAGAAATACCTTCGCAAGACCCTCAAAATAGAAGAAAAAGATGATGACATCAAATTAAAAGAGAGACTAATGGAGAGAGGGAGGGGATATGATGGAGATTGGAGGTGGGAAAATCATGTGTTTTTTGTATGTAAGTATAGAAGTTGTCAATAAAAAAAAATTTTTAAATTTAAAAAAGAAATTATAATTCTGGGGCTGGAGAGATGGCTTAGCAGTTAAGGCATTTGCCTGCACAGCCAAAAGATCTCGAGTCCATTCTCCAGGACCCAATTAAGCCAGATACAAAAGGGGGCACATATGTCTGGAGTTCCTTTGCAATGGCTGGAGACCCTGGTATGCCCATTCTCTCTCTCTCTCTTTTCTCTCTCTCTCTCTGCCTCATTCTCTCTCTCTCAAATAAATAAATAAAATATAAAAAACTATTTTAAAAAAAGAAATTATAATTCTACAAATTTCTAAAAGTTAAATCATTTTTTTAAGATATCTGGAAACTATAAATGAATAAAATCAACTACTTACTCCTAACTTGATGAAGAGTAAGATTAATGTCTTCACAAGAATTCTGAATTTAAAAAAAATTTTTTTTTGAGCGTGAGAGTTTCATGCTAGCCCAGACTGACTTGGAATTCACTATGTAATCTCAGGCTGGCCTCAGACTCATGGTGATCCTCCTACCTTGGCCTTCTGAGTGCTAGAATTAAAGGCATGTGCCACCACACCATGCAAGAATTCTCAATTTTTTGAGACATTGTGGTATGTATTTAAATCAAAAATTATACTGAAATTGACAGATATAAAATATGTTTATTAAACTCAATCTTTCATTCCTAGAGGAAAAAATACTTATTATTCTCAGGCTAGACTGGGGATCATTTGTTCTTAAAACTTTTCATGTCAACATGAAATAAATAAAATAAAATCAAACACAGTAAGTTAACTATGTAGTGCATGTGTGTATATATATAATTTTATTTATTGGTTTATTTGAGGGAGAGAAAGGGAGTGTGAGAAAGAGGCAAACAGAGAATAGGGGCGCCAGGGCCTCTAGCCACTGCAAACATGCTTCCAGATGCATGCACCACCTGTACATCTGACTTATGTGGGTACTGGGGAATCAAACCTAGGTTCTTAGGTTTCACAGGCAAGTACCTTAACTGCTAAGCCATCTCTCCAGCCCTATGTAGTATATTTTAAATTGCCACTTTGAAGCACCTTCATAATAATTTGGTCAAGCTAACATACAATTTCACAGATGGCAAGGTATTCAGAGAAGGAAATAAAACAAAATTACCTTTTTATCTGACTTATAAACAATCAATGATCTTTCCCTCTACAGATGGCTATAGAAGCATCCAACAAACTGTATGTGAAGAAATGCATCATGCTCCACAGAAAATGAAAATGTACTACTATTTCCTACATTATCAATAAAACTATTAATACTTTCACTCAAAACCTCCTTTGGGGGATGGAGGGATGGCTTAGTGGTTAAGATGTTTGCCTGTAAAGCCAAAGGACCCAGGTTCAATTCCCCAGGACCCACATTAGCCAGATGCACAAGGGGCACATGCATCTGGAGTTCATTTGCAGTGGCTGGAGGCCCTGGTGCGTCCATTCATTCTCCCCCCCCTCTTTCTCTGTCAAATAAATAAATATAAAATATTTTTTAAATTCCTTTATTTTGGGCAGGGGGGGGTTTGTGAGGTAGGGTCTCACTCTGGTCCAGGCTGACCTGGAATTCACTATGTAGTCTCAGGGTGGCCTCGAACTCACGGCAATCCTCCTACCTCTGCCTCCCGAGTGCTGGGATTAAAGGCATGCGCCACCACGCCCGGCTTTAAATTCCTTTTCAATTATAAATCCCTTCAAGACTTTTTACAGAATTTCATAAAATAAGACATAAATTGTTAGAACATAACCTTTGGCACAACTGGCAATAGCAAAATATAAAAGGGAAGGTAAAAATTGTTGACACTTTAAAATACATGTCCATAATAAATCTTATCTTTCAGGAGTGTGGCCAATTCTTTTAGTCATTTTAAATTTTTGCTTATGGGTTTGATAACTCTCATTTAGTAATTTCATAACAAAGTCAAGACTTATCTAAGTAGAAAAAATTTTAACAACTTGAAAAAGAACTGTTTATTTGACTATGAAACCAAATCAAATATCAAACTTTCCTACTAAATAAAAAATATTTTCATTATTCATTAAATATTGCCTACTAACTACACAAAATTGTGAACTTTATTATCTCAGGAAAAAAATGATCCGGTTATGTTTTATAATTAAAACTAGTAAATTTCTAAATCACTACACTGAAACTCCCAAAATATTCTGAAGATAAATTATCCTACTCAGGTTTCTTTGTCTCTGAAGATTCTAATCATTATTATTATTATCAATTAAAATTATTTAAAGTGGGGGCTAGAGAGATGTCTTAGTTGTTAAGCGCTTGCCTGTGAAGCCTAAGGACCCCAGTTCGAGGACTGATTCCCCAGTACCCATGTAAGCCAGATGCACAAAGTGGCACATGCATCTGGAGTTCATTTACAGTGGCTAGAGGCCCTGGTGTACCCATATTCATTCTCTCTCTCTCTCTCTCTCTCTCTCTCTCTCTCTCTTTCTGTCTCTCTCTCAAATAAATAAACAAATAAAAATTAAAATTAAATTATTTAAAATTTATAGCACCAGAATAAGTATTCAAAGTTGTTTTTCAACTGGTAAACTATTATATCAGAGAATTCTGTTATCTTGAAAACACAGTTCTTAGCTGGGCGTGGTGGCGCACGCGTTTAATCCCAGCGCTCAGGAGGCAGAGGTAGGAGGATCGCCATGAGTTCAAATCCAGCCTGAGACTACATAGTGAAGTCAAGGTCAGCCTGAGCCAGAGTGATAAACTACCTCAAAAAAAAAAAAAAAAAAAAAATAAATAAATAAAACACAGTTCCAAGATAATTAGGAGATAACCCATATTTTAAAAATTAATTACTGAATGAATGAAAAGCTACTGTTTTACTGTTTTAGTGTGCCTCATTTGAAAGTTCATATTACTGACCTAAAGATCTAAGTTCATACCCAACACATGACAGAATATTCTACCATCCCTACATAAATACTTTCTTTATTACTATTGGCTAAACACATGTCAATTGACAGGGGAAACTGCGCAACAGATTTTGAATAAAGAAGAATTAATAAAACAGATATCCATGTCCAAATTGTTCATGAGACACTCAATTTAAATGAAAATAATTATAGTGGTATCAAAAAATTTAGGGTCTCTGGAGATAGCTCAACAGTTAAAAGTGCTTGCTAGGCAAGCCTAACAACTAACATTTATATCCCCAGAACCTGTGTAAGTCCAGACCCCAGTAGCACCTTCCTCTGAAATCCCAATGCACCTATGGTACTGTGAGACAGTGCCAGAAAATTCCTGAAGCTCAAAGACCAGCCAGTCTGGTGTTCATAATAGCATACAACAGAACCTCTGTCTGAAACAAGACGTAAAGTGAGGACTGAAATCCCTAAGTTGTCCTTCAATCTCCATACATGTGTCATGGTACATACATGCCTACACACACACACACACACACACACACACACACACATTACATACACATGGAGACACACACACAAAGTCTAGTATTTCTTGACTTGTGAAAACTGCATAATTCTGAACAAATTTTCAAAGTACATTGAAAATGCAGTGGTATGACAGTGTGTTTGAGCAAAAATTAGAGAATTGTTACATACTTGCTTAATAACTCTAGAATTAATATATCACCTTCCTTCAAAGAAAAAATATACATATTTTTGGTTTCTCTGAGCCAAAATGAAGAATTATCTTGTTCCTCAAAGTATAAAATTATATTCTCTTTCCATTTACTATGATATTAGACAAAAACACTACTTCTGCATTCACTCAATTTCATAAAACTAGTAAATATAAAGCATTTGCTTACTTATTCATTTCATCAATCTTATCAACAGAATGTTGACACTAAGAGAAGCTAACCGGTATACCCTCCAATGGTTAGCTCGGCAATACATCAGAACTATTTGGACCATGAACTCTAATTTCACTGTGAGAATTTTTGAATAACAAAAAAATCTATATTCTATATTACTAACATGTAAATTTTAGTTAAAAACCTTTAAAAGAGCTGGAGAGATGGCTTAGTGGTTAAGGCGCCTGCCTGCTAAACCTAAGAACCCCGGTTCCAATCTCCAAGTTCCACGTTTAGCCACATGCAAAAGTAATGGAAGGGTGCAATGCCACACTTGCCCACAAGGGGGCGCACACATCTGGATTTCGTTGACAGCAGCTGAGAGGCTGCTGGCACGCCCATTCTCTGTCTTCCTCTGATTCTCTCTGTCTCTCTCTCTCTCAAAAAAAAAAAAAAAAAAAACTTTAAAAAATAAAAATATGGAGCTGGGGGATGGTTCAGTAGTTGAAGGTGCTTGCTTGCAAAGCCTACCAGCCCAGTTTTAATTCTCTAGAGCCCTTATAAAATTTGATGCACAAAGTGGTACATATATCTGGAGTTCATTTGCAGTGGCAAGGGACCTTGGCACACCCAGACATACACACACACAAACACACACACTCTCTCCCTCTCTCTCCCCATCTCTCTCCCACATTCACACATGTAATTTAAAAATATAAACTACATGTTACTATGTTTTGCTGTCTCTATTTGCAAATTCTCATTTGAAAACTTCCTTTAGCTAGATATAAACACAATACAATGTTATTTAAATAAATGCCAAAAATGACTTTCATTTCTTTAATGTCATATTTCTCAAACAATATTAAAGAAACTGAAATTTTAATGCTGTAAAGTGTTATGAGAAAATTATTTTAATCCAAATGAAGACAGTAAATCCTTAAAAAAATACATCTATGCTGTATATCAATGTTAACATTTTTTAGTCCTCCTTCAAGGGCAACTGGAAAGAAATACTATGTAGAGACAGTACAATTCTCTATTCAATCACTTTTGTTAAATGCAATACACATGTATGCTGAGGGCAAAAGACTGCATTTTTTAAGAAACTTCAGTAAAATTCATGCCAATTTTAGAATAGAATTGCATATTTACATTAATATTTTAAATTTAAATTATTAGATCCTGAGTATTGACACCTAGAAAACAAAATTAGTTTAAAAATACACAATAACAAAGAATGGTAATGAAAGAAACTGAAAAGTCTATATTTAACTGGCTGCTCAGTCATTAGAAAGGTGCCCCATAACCACCATATGTTACTCAAATATGTTATCACACCTACAATTTCATCATATGTCTCCTAAGAAATTAATTAGCTCTAACTTTTTCAACTTTGACAAAAACGTCTGCATCAGTCATATTACTAGCTGTTGCAAACATTTGAAAATTCAAAGCTTTCTTCAGCTTGTATTTAACCTTTTAATTACTATTAATCATTTAGCAACATTTTGAACAGCATTCATTAAACAGATGTCTAATTCTAGAATTTGGAATAATGTAAATTCATTTATACATGTATTTATTCTTGATGCAAATTAGCTTAGTAATTGTAAAAAATAAAGCTAAGATCTAAAAACCATTGACTATTATATCAGGTCACCATTGTGTTTAGACTAAAGAAGAAAATATTTGAAATTTTTCCTTTCTCTAAAAATCAAAAAAGTCATTATGGGCTGGAAAGATGGCTCAGTGGTTACAATGCCTGCTTACAAAGTCTAAGAAAACAAGTTCAATTCGCCAGTACCCACACAAGCCAGATGCACAGGGAGCATATGTGTCTGGAGTTCATTTGCAGTAGTTTGAGGCCCTGACATGCCCATGCTCTCTACATATATTTGCCCCTTCTTCCCTCCCTCCCCCCTCTTTCTTGTGCTCTTAAAGAAAAAAATAATAATTTAAAAAATAAAAATAAAGTCGGGCATGGTGGCACACGTCTTTAATCCCAGCACTCCGGATAGGCAGAGGTAGGAGGATCACCATGAGTTCAAGGCCAGCCTGAAACTACATAGTGAATTCCAGGTCAGCCTGAGCTAGAGTGAGACTCTACCTCAAAAAATCAAAAATAGGGGCTGGAGGGATGGCTTAGCAGTTAAGGCATTTGCCTGCAAAGCCAAAGGACCCCGGTTTAACTCTCCAGGACCCACATAAGCCAGATGCACAAGGGGGCATATGCATCTGGAGTTCATTTGCAGTGGCTGGAGGCCCTAGTGTACCCATTCTCTTTCTCTCTACCTGCCTATCTCTGTATCTACCTCTCTCTCTCTCAAATAAATAAATAAAAATAAAATATTTTTTAAAAATCAAAAATAGTGCTGGAGAGATGGCTTAGCGGTTAAGGACCCTGCCTCCTAAGCCGGTCCCACATTTAGCGAGATGCAAAAGTGACGAAAGGTCGCAATGCCACACTTGACCACAAGGGGCCGCACGCATCTGGATCTCGTTCACAGCAGCTGAGACACTGCTGGTGCACCCATCTCTGTCTTCCTCTACCTATCTCTCTGTCTCTCTCTCCAAAATAAAAATAAATTTAAAAATTTTTTTAAATTTTAAAAATATAAAAATAAATCAAAAATAAATAAGTAAATAATTTTTTTAAATATAAGCTACTTAAATTTAAATTTTTAACTCTTAAAAACCTAAAAGTGTATGTTAATTTAAGCACTTTACAAATATCAGTGATAGAAATGAATATGACTAAAAAATTTTTTTCATAAATATGTTGACTATCAAACTTTAAAAATGAATGTAAAGGCCGGTTGCTGTCAGACCTGGTGGCACATGCCTTTAATCCCAACACACGGGAGGCAGAGGTAGGAGGATCGCCATGAGTTCAAGGCTACCCTGAGACTACATAGTGAATTCCAGGTCAGCCTGAGCTAGAGAGTGAGACCCTACCTCAAAAAACCAAAAAAAGAAAAAAGCAGCAAAATACACTCTTCTACTAAAAAGTAAAGGTGTGTAAGAAAAGGGGGAAAAAAGGGCTAGAGATAGTTTAGCAGTTAAGGCACATACCTGCAAAATCTAAGGACCCTGGTTGGATTCTCCAGGTCCCACATAAGCCAGATGCATATGGCGCATGCATCTGGAGTTCGTTTGCAGTGGCTAGAGGCCCTGGTGCACCCATTCCCACTCTCTCTCTCTCTCTCCCCCTCTCTCTGTTACTAGTAAATAAATAGATAAAAATAAATTTTAAAAAATCTTAAGAAAAAAAAAGGTTGGAGAGATGGCTTAGTGGTTAAGGAATTTGCCTGCAAAATCAAAGGACCTAGGTTTGATTCGCCAGGACCCACGTAAACCAGATGCACAAGGGAATCGAACCTGGGTCCTTAGGCTTTCCAGGAAAGTGCCTTAACCACTAAGTCATCTCTCTAGCCTCAGTTTTAGATTTTCTATAAAAGTCTGGCAGTATTCAGCAGTGAATCTGTCTGTATCTGGACTTCTTTTGGTTGGGAGATTTTTAATTACAGCTTTAATCTTGTGACTTGTTATAGCTCTATTTAAATTATGTCTCTCTTCTGGGTTTAATTTTGGTAGAACATATGAATCAAGAAATTCATCGATTTCTTGTAGATTTTCTAGTCTGGTGGAATATAGATTTTTGAAATATATGAATCTCTCAATTTGATTAGCATCTGTTGTATTATCTTCTTTTTCATCCCTAATTCTATTGATTAGGGTCTTCTCTTTCTTTTGGTTACCTTGGTTAGAGGTTTTTAACTATCTTGTGTATCTTTTTGAAGAACCAATAATATATTTTATTTATTTATTTGAAAGAGAGAGAGAGAAAATGGGCATGCCAGGGCCTCCAGCCACTGCAACTGAACTCAAGATGCCTGCAACTCCTTGTGCATCTGGCTTACGTGGGTCCTGGAGAATTGACCCAGGATCCTTTGGCTTTGCAGGCAAACACCTTAATAACTAAGTGATCTCTCCAGCCCCTGCTTTCTCCATTTCTAATTCATTGATATCTGCCCTGAATGTGATTATTTATTGCTCTCTAAAACACTTAGGTTTAATCTTTGTTCTTGTTTTTTCAAGACCTTCCAATGTATCAGTTACTTACTTCAGATGTTTCTAATTTTGTAATGTAGGTACTTAAAGCTATGAAGTTCCCTAGGGACTGCCTTCATTATGTTCCATAGATGTTGATATATTGTGATTTCATTTTCATTCATTATAGGAGTTTTTTTGTATTTTTCTTGATTTCTTCAATGATCCATTTACTGTTGAATAGTGTGTTGTTCAATCTCCAGGAGTTTGGGTATGTCTAATGTTAATTTCTAGCTTTATGCATCGTGAGTTATGGCAATTTTTCTGAATTTGTGGAGACTTACTTTGTGACCTAAAAGATGATCTATTTTAGTTTCTATGAATTGCTGAGAAGAATGTATATTTTGGAGAGTTTAGATGGAATATCCTTGTAGATGTGTATTAAGTCCATTTGATCTATCATGGCATTTAGTTCTGTTTTCTATTTTCTGTTTAGATGTCAATTGGTAATAGTGGGTTATTGAAGTCACCCACTATTATTATGTTGGGATTTGTGTCTGGCTCTAATTCCAGTAAATTCTGTTTTATAAAATTCAGTGCACCTGTGTTTGGTGCATATGTTTTAGATTAGAATATCTTCTTGGATTGTTACCCTGATCTGTATGAAGTGGTCTTAATAATAAAAGTAATCAGAAAAGATAAGAATTAATATAGCTACACCCACTTTTCCCTATTTCCATTAGCTTGAATTATCTTTTTTTATCCTTTCACCTTAAGGTGGTGTGTCTTTGACAGTAAGGTGGGTTTCTTGAAGACAGCAAAAGGATAGATCCTGTTTTCTGATCCAACCTGTTCATGTGTGTCTTTTGACTGGGGAGTTGGGTCAATTGATATTATTGAAAGGTATGGGTTGATCCCTGTCATGCTGATTTTGTGGGGTTTGGCATTTTATTGGTCTTCATTTGCTTTAACAGCTGTCCTAGTTTTGATTGTAATGTTTTCCCTCCTGTACTTCTTAAGTATATTCTATCCTTCAATATGCATTATTCAGTATTTTCTATAAGGCTTAGTGATCTTATATTCATATAGTGACTTTTATTGTGTAAAGTTTCTCTTTCTCCTTCTATTCTGAGAGATAATGCGTCTGAGTACAGTAGTTTGGGTTGGCATCCATGGTCTTTCAATATTTGAAATACTCCATTCCAAGTCACTCTGGCTGTTAGAGTTTCTACTGAATAATCAGATATTATTCTAATGGGCTTACCTTTGTAAGTGACAAGTTGTTTCTTTTTTGAAGCTTTTTTAGTACTCTTTGTTTTCTGTGTTTAGTGTTTTAACTATAATGTATTTGGAGTAATTTCTTTTCTGGTTCTACTTGAAGTTCTGTATGCCTCTTTTATCTAGGTGGGTCTCTCATAAGATCTGGAAATTTTCTTCTATAACTTTTTCATTATTTTTAAAAATACTTTATTTATTTGAGAGAGAGAAAGAAGCAGATAGAGGAAAAGAGAGAATGGGCTCGCCAGGGCCTCTAGCCATTACAAATTAACTCCAGACTCATGCGCCCCCTTGTGCATCTGGCTTACGTGGGTCCTGGGGAATCAAACCAGGGTCCTTATGCTTCATAGGCAAACGCCTTAACTGCTAAGCCATTTCCCCAGCCCTTATTCTGTAATTTTATTGAAAATATTTTCAGCTCTCTGCTCCTCCCCATTCAACAGGCAGCCACTTCTTCCACATCCCTAGACATGATGGTAAAGGTTGGAGTAAATGGATTTAGCCATATTTGGCAGCTTGTCTCCAGGGCTGCCCTTCAAATCTAGAAAAGTGGATACTGTCACCATTAATGACCCATTCACTGACATTAACTACAAGGTCTCCATGTCCCAGTAGAAGTCTACCCAGGGCAAGATCCATGGCACAGTCAAGCCTGAGAATGGGAAGCTTGCCATCAATAGGAAGGCCATCTCCATCTTCCAGGAGACAGACCCCAACATCAAATGGAGTGATGCTTGTGCCAAGTATGTTGTGGAGTCTACTAGTGTGTTCCTACCATGGAGACCACTTGGGTTCATTTGAAGGGTGGAGCCAAAAGGGTCATCATCTCTGTTCCTTCTGCTGATGCCTCATGTCTGTGATGGATGTGAAGCACAAGAACTATGACAATTCGCTCAAAATTGTCAGCAACGCCTCCTGCACCACCAAACACTTGGACCCCTGGTGAAAGTCATCCATGACAACTTCAGCATTGTGGAAGTACCCTTGACACAGTCTGACCACAGTCCATGCCATCACTGCCTCCCAAAAGACCATGGGTGGTCCCTCTGGAAAACTGGTGTGATGGCTGTAGGGATGACAAGAACATCATCCCTGCATCCACTGGCACTGCCAAGGTTGTGGGCAAGGTCATCACAGAGCTGAACAGGAAGTTAACTGGCATAGTCTTCCATATGCCCACCCATAATGTCTGTGGTAGATATGACCTGCCACCTGGAGGAAGCTATCAAATATGATGATATCAAGGTGATGAAACAGGAATCAGATGGGCCCCTTAAGAGCATCCTGTACTACACAGAGGACCAGGTTGTCTCTTCCAACTTTAACAGTGACACCCACTCATCAACCTTAGATACTGGGGCTGGCATTATCCTCAGTGACCACTTTGTCAAACTTATTTCCTGGTACAACAATGAATTTGGTTATAGCAACAGGGTAGTGGACGTCATGGTCTACATGGCCTTCAAGGAGTAAGAAGCCATGGATCACCCACCCCAACAAGAACATAAGAGCAAGAGAGGCCCCTGGAGAGGCCTCAGCCACTGGGAAGTCCCTGCCCCAACTCAGCCCCCACACACTGAGCATCCATCCTCCTCAGATTCCATCCCACATAACCCTGAAAGAAGGGGACAGGAGAGAGAGGAGCCCTTTTCTGTTACTACCATCAAATAAAGCCCCCAACCACACTGGGTATGTCCCCTCTACAGTTTCCATCCCTGATAACCCTGGAAGAGGGGAAGAGGGAGAAAGGAGCCCTTTTCTGCCACTACTATCAAATAAAGTTCATTGTACCACCACTCCACAAAAAAAGAAGAAAGTAACCAGGTGTGGTGGCGTACGCCTTTAATCCCAGCACTCGGGAGGCAGAGATAGTAGGATTGTCGAGAGTTTGAGGCCACCCTGAGACTACATAATGAATTCTAGGTCAGCCTGGACCAGAGTGAGACCCTACCTTGCAAAACCAAAAAAAAAAAAAGAAGAAGAAGAAAGAGAAGAAAGAAGAAAGAAGAAGAAAGAAGAAGGAGGAAGAGGAGGAGGAGGAGGGGGAGGAGGAGGAGGAGGAGAAAGTATTTTTTATGTCCTTGACCTAAAGTTTATCTTTTTATGATTTGAACATTTTGTCTTTTTAAGGTGCCCTAGATTTCTCTCATATTCTGCTCATACTTTTTTTTAACTTGTCACTGATTTTGGTCTACTTATCAATTCCCTCTGCCTGTCCTCAAGTCATAATATTCTGTCCCATGATCTATTCCATTGTTATGGCTTTCCTGGGAGGATTCTAATTGAATTATTTCATTTTTTAAAAAATTTTAAGAGAGGGCTTAGCAGTTAAGGAGCTTGCCTACAAAGCCAAAGGACCCAAGTTCGATTCCCTAGTATCCATGTAAAGCCAGATACACAAAGTAGTGCATACATCTGAATGCCCTGACACCCCTGTTCTCTCTCTCCCTCACTCTCTAATAATAATTTTTTTTAATATTTTAAGAGGGGCTACAGAGATTGCTCAGTGGTTAAGGTGTTTGCCTGCAAAGCTAAAGGACCCAGGTTTGATTTCCCAGGACCCATGTAAGCCAGATACACAAGTTGGCACATGCATCTGAAGTTCATTTGCAGTGGCTGGATGCCCTGGTATGCCCATTCTCATATTCTCTCTTCAAATAAATAAATAAGTAAAAATATTTTAAGAGAAATAGGCAGACAAAGACAGTAAATATGAGCATGCCACAGTGCCTCCTGCCACTGCAAATGAAATCCAGACACATGCACCACTTTATGCATCTGGCATTACAAGGGTACTGGGGAATCAAACCCAGGCCATCAGGCTTTGAGGCTTTGCAAGCAAGTACCTTTAGTCACTAAGCCATCACTCAAGCCCAATTATTTCATTTTTGAATTATCACCTCGAACTCTTTATTGAGTTCTGTTTTCATTTCTTGGTTTGATTTTCTCATTGTAATTACTTAATTGACTGTTCTCTTCTTAATCAGGAGCTGTTTCCTCTTTGAATTCACTCAATTGTCTATCGAGTTCTTTTAGTTGATTCTCCTGCGTTCAGGTATTTGTTCAGGTCCACTTAAAGTTTGTTATATATATTTATGTTGATCATACTTGGAAATTGTCTGGAGTTTCTTCTAAATAGTTCTCCTTGGAGGTTTTAATTTGGGACTATGCTTATTTGGTAGGGACACCTTGCCTTGATGTCTTGTGTTACTTATTTTGTGTTGGAGTTTGTCATCTGGAGATAATCCCTTTGTCTTGCCAAAAATGTAGCAACAGTGTCTCCACTCTGTCTGAGGCTCAGGGTCTATGCAGAGGGCCCTTCTGGGTCCCTGACAACCTACTCTTGTCTGGGGCCAGGACCTGTGTAGAACCAACTAATTCTTTTTCTTTTTTAAGTATGTTTATTTATTCATTTGTAAGGGGAGAAAGAAAAAAATGAATAGGCATTACAGAGCCTCTTGCTGCTGCAAATGAACTCCAGATGCATGTGTCACTTGTGCATCTGGCTTTATGTGGGTACCGGGGAATCAAACCCAGGCCGTCAGACTTTGTAAGCAAGTACCTAAACCATGGAGCCATCTCTCCAGCCCCTAATTTTTTTCTTAATAAATGGTTTTTAACCTAACAGCAAACAGATAAGGCATATAATCTTACAAGGTTCTGAAATTAAACTGTGAAAATAAATGAAAGCAGAATTTCTATTTAAAGATGGAAAGTAGACATATAAACGAGAGGGAAGAAAAAAAATATCATATTAATAAATACCAGATTGATTAATTCTGGCTTCATAAACATATTAAATTAGGGGCTGGAGAGTCGGCTTAGTGGTTAAGGTACTTGCCTGCAAGGCCAAAGGACCTCAGCTCAATTCCTAGAACCCACAAGAACCAGATGCACAAGGGGCGCATGCATCTAGAGTTCGTTTGCAGTAGATGGATGCCCTGGTGCACCCATTCTCTCTCTCTCTCTGCCTCTTTCTTTCAAATAAATAAATAAAAATAAAACTATTAAAAAGTTTTTTAAAAATATTAAATTATAAAATATAAGAGGTAATTTATTCTTAAACATAAAATATAAATGATCAGGAAAAAAAGTTAGGTCCTTTTTGTTGTTGTTTGTTTGGTTTTGGTCTTTTGAGGTTGGGTCTCGCTTGCTGACCTGCAATTCACAATGTAGTCTCAGAGTGGCCTCAAACTCACAGCACTCTTCCTACCTCTTCCTCCCAAGTGCTAGGATTAAAGTCATGTGCTACCATGCCCGGCGGCTCCTGTTTTTGTAAGTGTTATTATATTGCTTTAACATTCCAAGGGATAGATTACTGACAATCTGACATGGTGACAAAGAAGATGCTTCTATAGTTGAAATTTCTTTGAAGCTGTTATATAGCCTTCTCTGTTTCCTCATTTCATTGTTACCAGTTTTGTTTACCTTAGTCCATTCTTCAGGTCTCTGCTTAAATATTATCTATAAAGTCTATTCCCAACCCAAATTGAATGTAGCACAGTGGTGGTTTGAATCATTTGTCCCTCATAAATTCATGTATTTTGAAAGCTTGGTCCCCAGCTGATGGCAATTTGGGAGGTAGAGTTTTGCTGGAGAAGTCCTGTTGTTGGGGATGGGTTTAGGGGTGTTATATAGCCAGCTCTCCCTTACCAAAGATGGGCTCACTTTCCTGCTACTGTTTTCCAGCTGCTGTGCAGAGGTGATGTCCAACCTCTGCTCATGTCATGCTTTTCCTGGACATCATGAAACTTCCCTGCAAGACTGTAAGCTAAAATAAATACCTTTCCTCCCATCAGTTGCTTCTAGTCAGGTGCTTTACCCCAGCAACAAGCTACTAGAAACTTGACTGTATGGCTTTTGGCCTTTTGGAACTGATTTGCAATAGGAATGTGGAACAGTTTGAAACCCTGACCTAAGAAACACCTCGCAAGGCTTTAAGGAGAGTTTGATAAACCATTCTGTTAAGAGTTGAAAGATCTTAGATTGTATAGGCTTGGCTTATGAAAGGAAGACCAAGTTTTGTCCAGATTAGGATAGAAGCATTCTGCTTGTGTTCTGAGAACTTGAGCAGAGTTAAGTTTAGAAGAAATGGACTAATAAGAGCAGGACATAGCACAGAAAGAAAGTTTGGGATGAAAACTAAAACCATTTCAGCTGCACTGTTTGAAAGATTACTACGTACTTTTGAAATTGAGCCAATTGTTCTGCACTGATAACAGCAGAAAGAATGCTGACTCTTGAAAGTAGGGGACCTCAGCACTCAGGAGGCAGGTGTAAGAAGCTTGCCATGAGTTTAAGGCCACCCTGAGACTTCATAGCAGGTCAGCCTGGGGTACAGCAAGACCCTACCTTGGAAAAACCAAAAACCAAAACGAAAAAAAAAAAAACAGTAGGGGACCAGAATGTTGAAATTTTCCTGCTCTTCTTGAACTTAGAAAGGCTCTAGAAAACATCATCCTATTTAACTTCATAATTTCGATAAGCATGCCAATATTTAATCAATGAGAAAACTGAGGCTTGAGAGAGGTTAACTGATCAGCTCAGTGACAAAGAACAAATTAAGTACACATCAGCAGAGAAAGAGAATTCAGGTCTCCTAATTCCACTGCAGGTTGTTTTTAAAGTTAAACTAATTCCTTTCATATTTACATATGCATGTCTGTAAGAATCTGCATGTGGGCTGGGCATGGTGGCACACGCCTTTAATCCCAGCACTCAGGATGGAGAAGTAGGAAGATTGCCATGAGTCTGAGGCCAGCCTGAGACTACATAGTGAATTCCAGGTCAGCCTGGGATAGAGGGAGACCCTATCTCAAACAATCAAAAGAGAGAGAGAAAACTTCCACCCAGGCTGAAACTGAAGGGGGACTCTGCATGTACATGAGAAGGCAGAGAAGAGTATGTGTATGAAAACTTAATCATACTGAAAGACTCTCAAACTGATGAAAGTTCATTACAATCAAAATGGCCAAGAAAACAATATGCCATAGAGCAAATTTTCCTTCACAAAACTGTTTAATTTCCAGCTGGAAAACATAACTAGTTCCTCTTTCAGTTTCATCAAAACTTTACTGTGCCTATTCATCTTTTTAAAACAATCATTTATCAGCCAGGCGTGGTGGCGCACGCCTTTAATCCCAGCATTCGGGAGGCAGAGGGAGGAGGATCACCGAGAGTTCGAGGCCACCCTGAGACTACATAGTTAATTCCAGGGCAGCCTGGACCAGAGTGAGACCCTACCTCGCAAAACCAAAAAAAAAAAAAAAAAAAAAAAAAAAAATCATTTATCAAAACCTAAAGTTATTAGAACTCTCTTTGATAAGGATAATAACTAATGAAAGGAAAGGCCTCTAGATCATGATATAGCATGAAGAAATTATGGGAACAAAGAGTAAAAGGAAATGAAAGGGTTCTAAAGACAAAATTTTTTTTTTTTTTTTTTTTTTTTTCGCAAGAGAGAGAAAGAAAGAGAATTGGCGTACCAGGGCATTAGCCACTGCAAACACTCTCCAGATCCGTGTGCCACCTTGTGCATCTGGCTTACATGGATTTGGGGGAGTCGAACCTGAGTCCTTAGGCTTTGCAGACAAGCACTGTAACCAATAAGACATCTCTCCAGCTCAAGACAAACGTTTTATACTTTGAAATATTACTTACAACCTCTCCCATCTAATTAATACATTAAGTTCACAGAAAATTCATAAATTTATCAACAATCAGCCATGAATTTCAGGGGGTTTTTTGGTGGGGGTTTTTTGTGGGTTTTTTTTTTTCAAGGTAGGGTCTCACTCTAGCCCAGGCTGACCTGGAAGTCACTATGTAGTCTCACGGTGGCCTTGAATTCATGGCAATCCACCTACCTCTGCCTCCTGAGTGCTAGGATTAAAGGCATGAGCCACACACCTGACTTCAGTTTATTTTTATAACAAGAACTTTACGTGCCACAGACCTATCTTCCAGACTTTTCTCTTTTTTATATGATTTTACTTTTATAAGCATGTGACAATATACTGTTTAAACTTACCCTTTGATTACATCACTACTGTAATACTTAATATGCTGTATAAGATCACAGCTTTGAGCTGGTCATGGTGGCTTTCACTTGTAATCCCTGAACTTAAAGGCTGAGGTAGGTGGATCACCATGAGTTCAAGGCCAGCCTGGACTACAGAGTAGTCTGCCTGAGACAGATGAGACCATGTCTCTAAATAAATTAAATAAATAAATAAATAAATAAATAAATAAATAAATAAATAAATAAATAAAAGCTTTGAACTTATAAAATGTATAGCATTATAAAGTTATTTTTTGTGAAATGTCACATGATTATTTTATTTACATTTTTATAATTTATTTGTGTGTGTGCATGTTCATGTGTGATTGAGGGCACATGCATGCCACTGTGAGTGTATGAAGATCAGAGGACATTTGGGTCAGTCTTCTGAATTTCTACCTCAGTTGAGGCAGGAGGTCTTAGTTCTAAGACTTTCACTCACCACAAGTTCCACTTCAATCTCTCCAGAATTATCA
The DNA here is from genome assembly GCA_036365145.1 of Orientallactaga sibirica. Classification (NCBI taxonomy): domain Eukaryota; kingdom Metazoa; phylum Chordata; class Mammalia; order Rodentia; family Dipodidae; genus Orientallactaga; species Orientallactaga sibirica. Next base: position 13,881,917 of record JAEOAD010000035.1, on the reverse strand, counting down.
GAATGCTGGCATTACAGAAGCCAGCCACAGCCTCTGGCTTTTTACATGGAGCCAGGGGATCCAACTCCAGCTTCAGAAATGAACACTATCCACTAAGCCATCTCCCCAGCCTCCATCTGATGACTATTTTATATTCATATTAATTAGATACTGTCTGTGATTGTATTTTCTTTCTGTTAAGTTTCATTCTGTGGTTCTAGAAGCTTATTTGCTTAAATTGAAAATTGTATTATTGAAAGACAAAATAAAGGCTCAAATTACAACTGAAAAATATATCTTTGACCACTATCACCAAAAATCTACTTTGTAGGCTCAAATAACATTGCAAAAGAGGGGGCAGAAAGATTGTAAGAGGCTCAGGGTGGGAACAGCCTGAAGCCCCATGGCTCTCCTCACCCACCCTGCAGAGACTGATTGATGCCTGTTTAGTCCCCACAATAAATATGATAACCCCACCAAGAAAGACCGTCACAGAAGTGGGGTAGGCAAGAGGGGATATAAGAGCAGAACCCTTTTATTAAAAAAAAAAATCAATAAATTATTTTTAAATCTACTTTGGTAAATATTATCAACTCAGTATTTCTCTACACTATTTGAGACTATCTCAAGTCATTGTGGACTATAATAAAATCATACTACTTATGGCATAATAATATGCCATATACATTATTAATTAAATTTACATGAAAATGCCTGATTTTTCACTTTTAAATTTTACTCATACAACATAATATCCAAACTTGCACTTTCCATTTTATTCCTATTACTAAAGAACTACTACCACTTTTTCCCCGAGTTCTACCCCAAATTCTTAGTCACTCACCCGCCCGCCATCTTAGAATCCCGCGTTTCCTCTCCGCCTGTGATCTCCACAAAGAGGACTCTATAAAGTAAATGTGGGGATAATTACTGCCAAATATGTAAGAAAAGAGATTCTTTAAAATTCCTGAAGGAATAATAACACCAGCCTTGATTAACTTAGAGAACAGAAAGTCTAAATCCAAAGACTTGTAGGAATGGATTATATGTATTCTAATTTTAAGGACCAAAAATGTCTGAAATGAAACTAAGCAAGATTCAACAAAATCAAGTTAGTATTATTTATAAGCAAGGATATGACACTTCTACTTTCCCAAGCTCACAGAAAAACCAAACCTATAAACAAAATAAAAGATTTGAACAAAAACAAATTTATGAGACTGACATACTGCCTATTGTGGTAGAGGCATTTGCCAAAAACAAATTAAAAAAAAAAAAAAAAAAAAAACTGTGATTTGGAGGTCATGTACGTCTGGTGAAACACTAAAGCTCTTCTCCTCTACGCTTAATATAGTTAGCACCTATCTACAAGAGCACACCTGTAAGCTTGCAAGCTTGCTCTTCTTCCTAAAGTTCCTTTTTGGTTTGTTTTGTTTTGTTTTGTTTTTGTTGCTTTTGTGGTTTTTTGTTTTTTTTTTCGTTTTTTTTTTAGTTTTTCAAGGTAGGGTCTCGCTCTAGTAATCTATGTAGTCTCAGGGTGGCCTCGAACTCACGGCGAGCCTCCTACCTAAGCCTCCCAAGTACTGGGACTAAAGGTGTGTGCCACCACAACCGGCTAAGTTCCCTTTTAACTAATGTTAACATATATTTATCATTAAGGACAATTTTCCTCCAATACCATATATGCAAAAATATGCCAAGAGAAAAGTATGTTGTTATTAGCACAATAATGGACTAATTTACATCACCTTTTCTGTTAGAGACATGGTGCCGAATCCATACCATAAATTATCATAAAGTCAATATAAGACACAGTTATGGAATGAATGTGACCTCTCTAAAATTTATATATAGAAACTGTAATCTCTAATGTGATGTATTTGGAAATGGAGCTTTTGTGGAGAGATTGGGGTTAGATGAAGTCATGAAGGGGGGGACTTTGTGACAGGATTAAGGTCTTTCTAAAAAGACAACCAAGAAAGCTTGCTCTTCTGTGTTCCTTACCATATGACAACCAAGCAAGAAACTTATCATGCTGGTATCTCAATATGAAACATCCAGCCTCAAGAACTGCAGAAATAAGTACCGGTTGTTGATGCTACCTACTCTATATTTTATCACAACAATCTGATCACACAAATACAGATAGGTACTGTTATTGTCCCTACTTGCAACTGAGAACATTATAACAGAGAAATTAGATAACCTGTCTAGAATAAATTCAGGAAATAATGGAAAGCTAGGACTTAAATGCAAAGTTTTAAATATTTTTATTTATTTGAGAGAATGGGCACACCAGGGCTCCCTGACACTGCAAATGAACTCCAGACACATGAAGACACTTCACGAATCTGGCTTTATGTGGGTACTGGTGGGGAATCAAACATGGCTTTGAAAGCAAATGCCTTCAACTGATGAGCCACACAACTTTTAAGCAATTTTGTTCCACTGGTATTTCTTACCTAATTGAAGGCTTAATGGGTATAACCAACTTGCTAAGTGCAAAATATAAAAGTAAGGTTACCTGCCCTAAGGAATTCATTTATCTAATCTAGTATAGTCAAGCACATAGATTGCTAAAAGTATCAGTTCCTTGGGGCCTGGAACCCAAGAACCTAAATGAACAAAAACCATCAAACAATGATAATGTAGTAAGTATTATATGCAAACAAAGTAAACCAAAGGTCTGCTATAGGCAGCAATAGTCATTAGTGGGTGTGGTAGTTTGAATAGATGGCCCCCAATATATTCAATGTTTTATTAGTTTGTAGTTTGCTTCTGTAGCACCTGGCTGGAGGCAATGTCACTGGGCGGATCTTAACATGTAGTGGTGGGTTTGAGATTCCATTGTAAAGATATGCAAAGTATGACTAGCTGGAGTTCCTGAGGTGTGCTGTGCTGTGTGGCTTTTGGCTATGGCTTTGATCTTTGTGTTTGGTCCTGTGAAAGCAGGCCATTTTCTTCTGCCATTATGGAACTTCCCCTGAACCTGTAAGCTCCAATAAATATCCCTTCCTCTATAACCATGCCGGGTCTGGAAGTTCATCTCAGAGAATCTGAAGCTATCTGCTACAGTGGGTGGTTAAAGAAATGACTAAGACAAGTATGAAAATGTTATAAGAGAACCAAATGTCCAGAGAAAAAGGAGGAATATAAAATAATATTCCTTTGTTTTCATCTAATAGGTTCTGATGATAAGTTATTATGTACCAATAAATAATAGCTATCAATATTATAACCTCGATGTATCATTATAACCTTAAACAGTATACCAGAAGCAAAACCATAAAAGGTATGTGTATCTATACTAAAATGAAAATTCTGTACTGGAGAGATGGCTTAGCAGTTAAGGCCCTTGCCTATGAAGCCTAAGTACCCAGGTTCAATTCTCCAGATCCCACATAAGCCAGATGCACATGGTGGTACATGCATCTGGAGTTCATACGCAGTGGCTAGAGGCCCTGGCATGCCCATTCTCTCATTCTCTCTTGCTTTCTCTCTCTCTCCCTCCCTCTCTAATAAATAATAAATAAAAATAATAAAATAAAATTTCTTCAATTTTATATATATATGTATACACATATTTTTATCATATATATTTAACAAAAAATAAAGAAATAATAAATTAGCCATTCACATAGAAAATGACCAAATATTCAAAATACCAGTGTTCTAACAAATCTATAAAAAAAAAAAAATCACCCAAGACAAAAAAGGATACGAGGCTAAGGCATCAAAGCAATACAAAATGCAATTAATAAGAGAAATTACATGGCAATAAACAGGAATAAAAGATTTCAGAAGTCCTACCAGTAGCTACAGAAATGAAAATTTAGATACTAAATACCATCAGATTGAAAATAAAATTATGTATGAAAGGCATGAAAAAACTGCAGGTCTCATAAACTGCTTATGGAAGTAAACTGACAGCAAGCACTTTAGAACAATGAACAAAATCCAGTGGGTGAAAAATAAGCATATGCAATTTATAATAACAGGTCCTATAAAAACAAAGTTTCACATACACATAGGCATAAACAAAAACCTTCATTGTGTCTCTGTTTGTAAAAGGGAAAAAACTGGCAACCTAAAGCCTCTCAACATTAATAACAATTACATTACAACATCTTCTGAGAAGAAATCTGTCCTGATAAGTAAGTGAGGGAAAAATCCTTCAAGATGCTACAGGAAGAGGACACCAAGAAAGCTAATAAGCCCTAAAAAGAGAATAAACATAATCCATTAAAGGAACAGAAAGATTAATGTGCCTCAGCTGCACTGAGTTACCAGGGAAGTACATGAGAGAAAGTCAGTGAGGCAAAAAGGAGGAAATCCAGGAATGAATTTTTACATGTATGCTGGGAACTGAATTTATGACCACATGCTTGCAGAGCAAGCACTCTTATAAGCTGATCCATCTTCCCAGATAAGAGTGGGGGATTTTAATCAAGGGATCTGAATTAGGTTTTTTTTAAAGATTTTATTTTTATTTATTGATTGATTGATTAGAGACAGAGAGAGGGAAAGACAGACAGGGAGAATGAGAATGGGTGTACCAGGGCATCTAGCCACTGCCAACGAACTCCAGTCATGTGTGCCCCTTGTGAATCTGGATAACATGGGGCCTGGGGAATCAAACAGGGGTCCTTAGGCTTCACAGGCAAAAGCCTTAACCACTAAGCCATCTCTCCAGCCCTGAATTATGTTTTAATAAAAACACACTAAGAAATGGATTGACCAAAGGGTCTCCTAGATCTCTACTCATAAAGAACTATTCAAGCACAAATAAAGCTCTGCTTTCATCTTCTGAAAATTTAAGACTATCTTTTTCTACACCTCAGAATTTAAAATCTCAAGATGTACAAATCATGTAGTAGAGGCTGGAGAGATGGCTTGGCAGTTAAGGCATATGCCTGCAAAGCCAAGTACCATGGTTCGATTCTCCAATTCCCACATAAGCCAGATTCACAAGGGGGCACACACATCTGCAGTTTGTTTGCAGTGGCTAGAGGCCCTGGCGCACCCATTCTCACTCTCCCTCTCTCTTTCCCACTTTCTATCTCTAATAAATAAATAAAAATAAAATAAATAAATCGTGTAATACCAAAATTCCCTCCAACCAATAATCTTTACCTGAAAATAAAAAGTTTTGTAACCTACCAGTTTATCATTAGAGAGTATAATAGGTACATAATACACTAAAAGACAGTCTTCAAAAGAGGAATTATTATAACTATTCTTGTACCACTATTTTTAAAACAAAAGCACTATGCATAGCTGCATAGCCCAATCCCACTAACCTATCCTCATGCATTCATTCAGGGAGATCCTTAACATCTCCAGTTTCTGCTTAAATTAACAAAATACAACTAGTAACTTAGTGCTTACAAAAGATTAAGAACTCTGGAGACTTCTGGGTAAGATGGCAGCATAGGAGCCATGCCAAACCAGCCTACAGAGGGATTTAAGCAAAACCACAGAAAAATACACTCTTCTTCTGAAAAGTGCAGGAGTATAGGTTTTTCTTAGAAACAGCGGTAAAGCAGGAGAGACCAAAATCCACCAGAAAGGAGGAAAACAGCCAGAATCCCACTGAGGTGCTAGTGCGCCAAGCAGCAACAACAGCAGAAACCAAACAAGGGGATTTTCCAACCTCATCAGCCTCCTTGCAAAGTCAAGAAATCTGAAGGAAAGACAGCTGAGACCACCTACTGAAAGGGATATAGATGGGACTGGGTGAGCAACCCCAGGCATCCTCCCATCCCCCCACCCATCAGAACTGCAAACCACAGGCATTCAGCTCCCAGAGGCAGCACATTCAACACAACTAAACTGAACTCCAGCTCTATGGTACAACAAGGAGGGACAGAGGTGGGAATTCAGCAATGGTGAGATTGTAAACCACCCCAAAAGGTAACAAGGCCAACTGACACAAAAAAAAAAATTTTTATTGGCTTTACCATTTTCAAACAAGCTTTATTTGGTGGTTGAATATTGTTACTTTCAGATTTATAGGGCCTTTGTCTTTTGCTTCTGTCATTATTGGGGGCACGGTCTGTTTCAGATCCAGGCTGAATTGGAACCCAATTTAGAACAGAATTCTCTACGTCCCAGCTGTCCGGATTAAAGGTGTAGAACAAAACACACCCTTAGGGATTTCGGCTGTATAAGACTATCTGGTTTAATCCCACACTTGTATACTCTGCTCTGGCTTTTATTGAAATTTGCCATAAAATTGTTCCACCCAGTCTACTAGAATACCTGCCTAGCAAACAAAGTAGGTACCTAGGATTACTTGTGGTTGAATTGGGGTACAGGAGCTACACTTTGAACTTTCAACTCATATCCTGAAAGTATATAAAGGTGGATCATCATTTCCAAGAACACTGCAGATAAGTAGAAAATCCAAGCATCAAATCTATTCCAGATGCAAAAGTCGTAAATTATAATACAAGAAACAAAGAATAAAGACAATACAATCCCACCAAAAATTATAAATCCATCAGAAATGATCACCAATGAGACTGTTTTAGATGAAATGCCTGACAGATATTTTGAAAGAAATCAAAGAAGAAATGAAAGGAATCAAAGAAGACAACAAAGGAATTAAAGAAGAAAACAAACTCCTGAAAGAGAACACAGGAAACCAGCTTAATGAAATAAAGAGGTCATTAAAAGACATGAGTAAGGAAATAGAAATACTGAAGAAAAACCAGGTTGAAATTCTAGCTCTGAAGAACACAGTCAGTCAAATAAAAAACTCTGTGGAAAGTCTCACCAGTAGAATGGATGAAGAGAACAGAATATCTAAACTAGAAGACCAGGTGGCAGACCTAATACAGTTCAACAAAGAGAAAGACAAGCTAATAGGAATGTTTGAATGGGAATTTCAAGATATCTAGGACACTATGAAAACATCAAACATAAGAATTCAGGGTATAGTACAAGGAGAAGAACTTCAATCCAGAGGCTTACTAGGCATTTTCAACAAAATCATAGAAGAAAAATTTCCCCAAATTTGTAAATAAATGCCAATGCAGATACAAAAAGCTTTAGAACACCAAACAGACAAAACCTGGAATGAATCTCTCCTAGCCATGTTAAACTATTAAACACACAAACTGTTGGGCCCTAAGAGGCCCGGGTGTGAGGCCCAGTGGAACTTCCTGAGCCTGGCTAGAGTTTGGCGACCTGTCTTTGGCCTATTACTTCTGCTTAGGAGTGACTCTGCAAGACCTAAGCCAAAACTGCCTCCTCCCAGCTACTGCTAACGTGGTGAAATACTATTGGCCCCTACACCTTTATCCCATCCTGAGAGCCACCCTCTTTCTCAATGCTATATAAACACCTTCCTACTAAAATAAAACAAGATCCTGCTTCGACAAGACTCCCGACCCAGTGTGTTTTTCTCTCCAGTGCCTTGGAGGGGGGGATCTGGGTCGTCGACACTCACCATCCCGCTCAGCCCCAAGAAAGGACCTGCTGGACCGGCTCCTTCTTCAGCCCTACCTGAAGGGAGGACCCGGCAGACTGGTGCCCCATGTGAGAACCTCTCTCTCCTGCCTACGGAAGAACACTGATGGGCCAATCGGTCTGCGGGTGAGTGTACCCTCATAAGTTATGAGGCAGTCTTCATATCTAATGTTCTGACCTTTGCTTCTGTAACCTGTGCTTGCTTATCAACATCTTTTTGTTCCCTTTCTCTTTCCTTTCACTTTCGGGTTGCCAGCAAGCCGCATCTGTGGCCCCTGTATTTCTGAACGGGTCATACGTTCCTGGTGGACACACCATGTGGGCAGACCTGGAGGAGACTCGAAGCGCTTTGCCCCCTCATTTGAGTGGGGGCTCCGTCCCAGAAGACAGAACAAACCTGTTGGGGAGATCTGCTCCCATCTGTACCATGTTTGGTATCATCGAGCCGTCCCCTAAGGACACAGGCTCGACTGGCCATCACGGATCTAAATCTGAACTTAATTCTGCAGCATGTTTAGATATTTTTTAGGCCTTTGTGCTTGTGTTGTACTCGTGTGTATTGCTGTTGCCCTGATTATACGGATACTCCTCCCTCAACTTTATAACATGGGACAATCCTCATCTAAACCAAATCCTGCCTTAGAGTCACTACAGCTTCTGCTCAAAAGTAGAGGCCTTAATCTTTCTGATAACCAGGCCCTCCAGGCATGGGGCTGTTTACTCAAGATTGCTCCCTGGTTGCCCGAGAGTAATCTTTGAGACTGGGACACCTGGGACAGGGTTGAAAGTCTGATCAGGAGAGCTCAGGTAGAGAAGGGGGAGATACCCCTTTGGGGACCCACCCAACTGTGTCAGCCTTAAAGGGCTGTTTTCCACCTCGACCTCCAAGGTTGAGAGGGGGGACCCCGACCCAGGAAGGGACAAAGGGTGATACCCTGACCCAGGAAGGGACAAAGGGCGATACCCCAACCCAGGAAGAAACAAAGGGCAATAAAGAATTACAAGTGAAACCAAAATCAAGTCTCAGTCCCTCATACCAGCCTGAGTCCTTATATCCGTCCCTGGATCCTTTTGGGAGTGCTCCTTGGCCCTCTACTAATCCTTTTTAGAGCCCCTCTGCCCCTCCGCCCTACCATGGGGATGGCACCCCCAGGGGAGGAATAACCAACCTCTTCCCTGTTAATGTTAATCCCGGCGGTAATCGCCCCACCACCTGGTATCCTTGGGAGGCTCACGATTTAAAAGATCTTAAAAAGGCTGTCTCAAGCTGTAGACTGTTAACTAGAAAATTTTCAGTACCTGGAATGGGATACCTTCCAGTGAGTTGTTGGCCAAGGAAGTCCCGGTAGCCTCCAAAACATTAAAGGCTTTTCCCAAAGCCCTTGGTTTCCCTAGAGAAACAGATAGTAAGACCCTATTGCTGAAGACATCTCATGCCTGAGAAGCATGGTCACTGTGAAAGCAAGGTGGCGTGGAGCAGAATACCTTCTCCCTGTAGACCAGCCAACTGAAAGCTGGAAAAAGCTGCATTGCACGCAGCGTATGGGAGACAGAAGCCATCAACAGTGAAAACAGTGGAAGCTGAATATTGAAGCTTGGCCAGACAGGCCCAATGACTGAACGGGTGCAATAGTGGCATGTCTACTCTTGGGGTAACCAACTGCTCCATAATTGGACTCAAGGCCCTCTCTACAGGAGGGAATACATACCTGGTACTGAAAAACCTAAGTCAAAGTCTATGGTAGGTGAGGTCGTGAGCCTTAGGGGTATAAGCCTGTTCTTATCTGACTAAATGTATATATTATTCCCACCAAGCTGCCCTGAAAGCACTACACTTAATGTTCATATTCACATATTAACGCTACTCTCACTTCTGGTTAGAGAAGCTTCTCTTTTCAGATGGTGATGACCACTGGGATCACCCAAAAGGCAACATAGTGCTGAGAAGAAGGGATGGAGGAGTGCACGGAACTGAAACACCTCTGTCACAGAGTACAAGGCTCAGGGACCATTGCGGAAGAGGGGGCGGATAGAATGGAAGAGCCAAAGGAAGGGTATGACCTCTTACAATGCAACTGCCCAGACAGAAACTGGCCTCGATATCCATGACCTTGCAGTGCCTAGCAATACCATCGCAAGACCCTCAAAATAGAAGAAAAAGATGATGACATCAAATTAAAAGAGAGACTAATGGAGAAAGGGAGGGGATATGATGGAGACTTGAGTTCTAAAGTGGAATGGGGGTAGGGAAGGGAAATATCAGGTGGTTTTTTCTTTGTATGTAAGTATAAAAGTCAATAAAAAATAATAATTTTTAAAAAAGGCTGTCTCAGAGGACGGGCCTAATTCCCCCTGGGCAGAGACCATCCTCCAGGGTTTGGCTCATTATCATTGTACCACTCAAGATTGAAAAAACCTCGCTAAAGCTGTTCTCTCTGGCCCCCTGTACATAAAGTGGAGTGCCTTCTTTCAGGATGAGTGCTGCCTTCAAGTTGAGCAGAACCAGGCTGCTCAGCCCACAGTACCAATCACCTTTGGGATGCTCTCAGGCACTGTTGATCAGTTTTCTACCGGTCTCCAGCAGGCCGCCATTCCTGATCCATACCGAGATCAGGTACGGGCTTTGGGAATGGCTGCATGGAAAAAGTTAGAGGAGGGCCCCTCTGAACCCCCCATTACAGGAGTCACCCAAAAGATTGGTGAGGATTTGGCCACTTTCACAGAAAGGGTCGAAAAGAGCCTACAAAAAAGTTCACCCCTGGCCCCCTACGAGAACAGTTTATAAAAATGCTGGTCTGGGAAGGCATGACAGGCGATCATAAGTTAGCCTGCGCTGGACTAAAAGATTGCTCTATGAGTAAATGGGTTGTTGCCACCCAAGATGTAGGGTCCTCTTCTCATCAGATTAGGGCTATGGCGTCAGCCCTACAGGCTTCTCGCTGTGAGGACATGGCTGCGCTAGTATGTGTCCTTCAACAGGCCTCAGGGGGAAGGGGGCGATCTTGCTTTGGGTGCAGCAAAGAGGGTCATTTTAAAAGAGAATGCGCCAATCGGATTAAAGGTGCCCCAATAACTCCCTTAACCCCTAACTTGCCCCCACACCATGTCCTGGGTGCAAAAAGGGATTTCACTGGGCCAAAGATTGCAAATCCAAGTTTAGCCTTCAGGGTGAGTCTTTAAACTTCCCCAGAGGCTATCCCCAGCCCCGTTAAATAAGGGGAAGAAGGTGGTCAAAACACACTGGACCGTGCCTTTGATACCTGGATTTAGACCAAAAATGACCCTAACAGTCGGTGGAAAAACTTTCAAATTACTCATCGACACTGGGGCTGACCATACTGTGATAAGAAAAGAAGAGGTCCCTCCCTCCTGGCAGTTAGTCCCGGGTCCACCCTTGCTTGGTGTGGGCAGACAATCAACGTCATGGGAAACAGCTAGCTGGCAGCCCTGGATTGACCCTGACGATAATCGTGGGGAGGTGCGCCCTCTAGTGGTGTTGGGCCTAACAGCCAACCTCCTGGGTCAGGATATACTTGGGGAGGCTGAGGCCTATATTACCACTGATCACAGGGCCTTCTATGATGATTTACTCGACCAGGAAGAATATGAACAACAGTTTGAGGAAGGAAGGGCCTGCCACCCTAACTACAGAGATGATCCTTATTTTGAAAAAATTAGACAAAAACATTCTCAGGTTCACCCCAAATCCTAAGGGCCACTGCTCACCCCCCAGTACCTAAAATTCAATGGGTGCCTGGGGACTCCGTATGGGTTGAGCAGTGGCCTATACCTGCCCCTAAATTAAAACAACTTCATATACTTGTTAAACAACAATTGGCTTCAGGACATGTGCGGCCTTCAACAAGTCCTTGGGACTCCCCTGTTTTTGTTATAAAGAAGCCTAATGGCTCCTGGAGACTTTTACATGACTTAAGAAAAATAAATGAGAGAATGATGCCTTTTGGGACTCCCCAGAGAGGGCTCCCTTGGATTCCAGCCATTCCCAACACCCATTACTTAACCATTATTGATATTAAAGATTGTTTTTTCTCTATGCCATTACATCCAGATGATGTAGAAAAATTTGTGTTCTCCATACCCTCAACAAACTTTCATGGACCAGACCTAAAGTTTGAATGGACCGTCTTACCTCAAGGCATGGCTAACAGCACCCCCATTTGTCAGTATTACATGTCTCATATCTTTTCTTCCTTGATTAATCATCCTATTATTTTATTCTACATTTATATGGATGATATTATTTTAGGTCATTCCAACCCGTCTGGTCTCCAAGACCTCACTGCCAAATGCCTTGCCATTTTACAGGCCAATGATTTTAAAGTGACTCCAGAAAAGATTCAGACCACCCCTCCCTTCAAGATTTTGGGCTCCATGTTATTCCTTGATACTGTCTCTCCTGTCAAACCCCAACTCCATATTCAAAAATTCTATACTTTGCCTCAACTCCAAAAGGTGCTGGGGGAAATTAAAAGGATGAGGCCTTGGATACCTGTAACTGCTGAGGAACTGTCCCCTTTGTTTGACCTCTTAAAGGGCCTTACTCTTTCCTCTTTACCTTGCCCCCTCATCATGAACAAATTCTACATAGTGTCCAACGGTCTATAGATACTGCTATATCGAACCTAAAGAGGTTCGATCCTAACTTACCTATTTCCCTCTATATTTTCTCTGGGGAAACATTATGCACCGCGCTGTTAGCCCAGGAAGGCGAGCCCATCCAATGGATTCACCTCTCCCTTGGTGGAGTCCCCAGAGTTTACTCTATAACTAACCAGATTGCAGACTGCATTATCAAGGGCAGGGACACCTCTGTCTGATTGTTTGGCACAGAGCCTCATTTTATTGTCACCCCCTTTAAGGTAACAGACTTCACTTGGCTTCAGAGAAACAACAACAGGGTTGCTATGGCCCTCGAGGGGTTTCTGGGTATAGCTGATTGTCACTATGGTCCTCATAAATGGATGAGCTCCTTCTCTAGGTTGGAGTGGAGACCCCCCCCCCAGGCTTTTTCTATCTAAACACAACCCTGACTTTCTTACCGTGTTCACCGATGGGGGGCGCTTGGGAGCTTCCCTAGTTGTTACCCTCCCCTGAGGCGGGGAGAAGAGCCTATGCCTATAAAGTTAATCTCCCATGAGATCGAGGGGTTGGCACAATTCAAAGAACTATTCGCTGTCATTTTAGCTTTGGACACTATTCAGGAGCCATTTAACTTGTTTTCTGACAGCCTTTATGTTGTTAACCTGTTACCCAACCTAGTTGAGGCCCATATTAGGCTGGACTCCAACCCTATATCCCCCTTGATGACTCAAGCCCACTTCCTACTTAAACAAAGGATTAACCCCATTTTTCTTCAACATCTCAGAGGCCATCAAAATTTACCAGGATTCCTCTCTAAAGGAAACAATTTGGCCAACAAACTGGCTTCTCTGCTTCAGTGGAATACAATCTCAGAAGCTACACACTTCCACTTATTAACCCACGTAAATTGGAGGGGCCTTAAACACAAATATCCCCACGTGCCAGTCAAGGACCACAAAAAAAATTGTCCGAACTTGCAAATCCTGTCAGCCTTTCCTCCAGGTACCTCCTCTTCAAACTACAGGAGCCAGTCCTCGAGGGCTACGCCCTAATCACCTTTGGCAAATTGACGTTACACACTATTCTCCATTTGGAAAACTTAAATATATTTTTCTCTCAGTTGACACTTTCTCCTATGCTTGCTGGGCATTGGTACTTGCCGGGGAAAAGACTAAACATGCTATTAGCCATATGCTTCAATGCTTTGCCACCCTTGAATTGCCAGATCAAGTCAAAACTGATAATGGCCCCTGATTCGTAAGCAGGGCCTTTATAGATTTCCTCCCAACCTGGAAAATCTCACATTCCACAGGCATCCCGTATAACCCACGGGGCCAGGCCATCATGAAAAGATATAATCAAACTCTCAAGTCTCAATTACAAAAACAGAAGGGGGAATCCTTACCCCCACACGACCAACTAAAAAAGGCACTATTAACCCTAAATATTTTAAATTTTTCTAAAGAAAATAGACAATTGTCCCCTTTTCAAAAAATTTGGATCTCAGCTGTTACTTACAGCTCCATCTGGGTCAAATGGAGGGACCCACTGTCTGGGGCCTGGAGAGGACCAGACCCCCTCCTCACAGCAGGGAGAGGGTTTAGATGTGTCTTTCCTCAAGAGGAAAAAAGACCCATTTGGGTACCAGCAAGAGACCTAAAATATTTACCCCAACAAGGGGACAATGACAATCACCTCTCCAGGGAGTGTTCCACCCCTGAGAACTGTGCCTCTGTTTCTTCCCCAGGTCTTACAGGAAAAGTGCTGTTTTTACACCAATAGATCGGAAATCGTTCAGGACAAAATCAAAAAGCTCCAGGAAGATTTGGAGAGGAGAAGATGGGACTTCCAAGACAACCAGCTGTGGACAGGCTTACATGGCTTCTTACCCTACCTTCTCCCTCTCCTCAGACCCCTCCTTCTCCTTCTTCTTATCCTCACTGTCAGGCCCTGCGTAATTAATAAGATTACACAATTCATTCACCAACGGCTAAAGGCAATTAAACTTCATCAGGTCGAAATACATTACCACAGGCTCGCAACTCAGGAGCCGGGCTCTTCCTCTGACTGGCTGTCCTCCTAGCGTCCCTCCCCCACCCTCCATCGAACCAATGACGGGTAAGATCTCAGACAGGCTGAGACAACCTAAGACAGGTCATGGAGTGGATTTTTGACAGGCTGGAGGCATGGTACCCAGTGACGGGAAAGATCCCCAGAGGGGGACAACCTAAGACAGGGGCCATGATTTCCGCTGTTCTTACAAAAACAAAAGGGGGAGATGTTGGGCCCTAAGAGGCCCGGGCGCGAGGCCCAGTGGAACTTCCTGACCCTGGCTAGAGTTTGGCGACCTGTCTTTGGCCTATTACTCCCACTTAGGAGTGACTCAGCAAGACCTAAGCCAAAACTACCTCCGCCCAGCTACTGCTAACATGGTCAAATACTGTTGACCCCTACACCTTTATCCCATCCAGAGACTCCACCCTCTTTCTCAATGCTATATAAACACCTTCCTACTACAATAAAACGAGATCCTGCTTCAACAAGACTCCCAACCCAGTGTTTTTTTCTCTCCGGTGCCTTGGAGGGGGGATCTGGGTCGTCGACACCATCCCACTTAGCCCCAAGAAGGGACCGGCTGGACCGGCTCCTTCGTCAGCCCTACCTGCCGGAGGACCCGGCACAAACCAATGAAAATATATTGAAAGCAGTTAGAGAACAAAAGCAAGTCATCTATAAAGGCAAGCCCATCAGGATCACAGCAGATTACTCAACAAACTTTAAAAGCCAGAAGGGCTTGGAATGATGAATTCAGAGTTTTAAAAGATAACAACTGTCAACCAAGATTACTTTATCCTGCAAAGCTATCTCTCCAAATTGATGGAGAAATAAGGACATTCCACAACAAAAACAGGCTAAAGGAATTCATGACAACTAAACCAGCTCTACAGAAAATACTTGAAGGAATCCTTCACACTGAAGAGAAAGCAAAACACACACAGGAGGAAACAGGAAAAAGTAAACCATACTCAAATAACAGTTAAGACAAGTGAGTAAAGGGAAAACAGGAAACGCTACAAAACAAGACGAATGGAGAGATTAATACATAACTTTCAATAATAACTCTTAATATCAGTGGCCTCAATGCCCCAACCAAAAGACACAGGCTTGCAGACTGGATTAAAAGGCAGGATCCTGCCATTTGTTGCCTCCAGGAAACTCATCTCTCAATAAAATATAGACACCATCCTGGGTGAAAGGATGGAAACGAGCAGGGGTTGCTATCCTAATTTCTGACGGGATAGACTTCAAACCAACATTAGTGGGGAAAGATAAAGAAGGTCATTTTATACTGATTAAAGGAACACTCCAACAGAAGAACATTAAAATCCTAAATGTATATGCACCTAATATGGGGGGCTCCCAATTTCATCAAACACTATTAGACTTAAGGTCTGAGATAACACCAAATACAATTGTAGTGGGTGACTGCAATAACCCACTCTCATCAATTGACAGTTATCCCAGCAAAAAATAAACAGAGAGACATCTGGATTAAATGATGTTTGGATTAAATGGACCTAACAGATATATACAGAATATTCCATCCAAATGCTGAATAATATACATTTTTTTCTCAGCAGCACACGGAACATTCTCTAAAATAGGCCATATATTAGGGCACAAAACAAATCTTAACAAATACAGGAAAACTCAAATAATCCCTTGTACTCTATCTGACCACAATGGGATAAAACTGCAAATCAGCAACAAGAAAAACTACGGAGAATACAGAAATTCATGGAGACTAAACAGTACACTATTGAATGATGAATGGGTCATTGAACAAACCAAAAATAAAATAAATTCATAGAATCAAATGATGATGAGAATACAAAATACCAAAACCTTAGGGACACAATGAAGGCAGTCCAATGAGGGAAATTTATAGCTTTAAGTGCCTATATTAAGAAATTAGAGAGTTCACAAGTAAACAATTTAATGCTTCACCTTAAGGCCTTGGAAAAAGAAGAACAAGGCAAACCAAAAATCAGTAGACGGGAAGAAATAATAAAGATTAGGGCAGAGATTAATGAAATAGAAACAAAAAAAAAAAAATCCAAAGAATCAATGAAACAGAGTTAGTTCTTTGAAAGGATAAACATGATTGATAAACCCTTAGCAAATCTGACCAAAAGAAAGAGAGAAGAGACAAAAACTAATAAAATTAGAGATGAAAAAGGCACCAATACAACAGATACCAAAGAAATTTAAAAAAATCATAAGGACATACTTTAAGAATATATATGCCTCTAAGTTTGAAAATATTAAAGAAATGGATGATTTCTTTGATTAATATGATCTATGAAAATTAAATCATGGCATTTAAATAGACCTATAACAAGTACGGAGATCCAAGCAATTATAAAAAGTCTCCTAACTAAAAATGTCCAGGCCCAGATGGATTCACTGGTGAATTTTACAAGACCTAAGTAGAAGAACTAACACCACTGCTTCTCAAACTTTTCTATAAAATAGAAAAGGAAGGAACTCTACCAAATGCCTTCTATGAAGCCAGTAGCACCCTGATACCAAGCCCAGACAAAGACAGAAAAAAAAAGAAAATTACAGACCAATCTCCCTCTTGAATATAGATGCAAAAATTCTCAACAAAATATTGGCAAACAGGATACAAGAATATATCAGAAAGATTATTCACTCCAACCAAGTATGCTTTATCCCAGACATGCAGGGATAGTTCAACATACACAAACACATAAATGTAATACATCATATAAATGGTCTGAAGGACAAAAATCACATGATCATCTCTATAGATACAGAAAAGGCATTCGACAAAATCCAACATCCCTTCATGGTACAAGTATTACAAAAACTGGGAATAGAAGGAACATATCTCAACATAATAAAAGGTATTTATGACAAACTTATACCAACATAATACTAAATGTTGAAAACTTGAAGCTTTTCCACTAAATACAGGAACAATACAAGGGTGTCCACTGTCCCCACTTTTATTTAATACAGTACTGGAAGTCTTAGCCATAGCAATAAGGCAAGAGACACTCATAAAAGGGATACAAAATGGAAGGGAAGAGATCAAATTATCATTATTTGCAGATGATATGTTTCTATACATAAAGGACCCTAAAGACTCTACCAGCAAACTGTTAGAGCTGACGAACACTTTTAGCAATGTAGCAGGAAACAAAATAAACACACAGAAATCAGTAGTTTTCCTATATACTAACAACAAACATGCAGAGGATGAAATCAGGGAATCTCTCCCATTCACAATTGCCTCAAAAAAAATAATAAAGTACCTTGGAATAAATTTAACCAAGGAAGTGAAGGATCACTGTAGAGAACTTTAAAACACTCAAGTGAGAAATTGTAGAAGACACAAGTAATTGAAAAGACATCCCCATGTTCTTCGATTGGAAGAATCAATATTGTGAAAATGTCAATCTTACCAAAAGCAAGCTACACATTTAATGCATTCCCCATTAAAATTCCAATGGCATTTTTCACATAAATAGAAAAGGCAATCCTAAAATTCATATGGAAGCACAAAAAACCTCAAATAGCCAAAACAATTCTGAGCAACACAATTCAGGCTGGTAGTATCACCATACCTGATTTTAAGTTATATTACAAAGCCATAGTAACAAAAACAGCATGGTAATGGCACAAAGACAGACATGTAGATCAATGGAACAGAACAGAGGACCCAGATGTTAATAGAGACAGCTACAGCTATCTGATTTTTGACAAAAATGCCAAAAATATTCATTGGAGAAAAGATAGCCTCTTCAACAAGTGGTGCTGGGAAAACTGGATATCTATATGTAGAAGGATGAAAATAGATCCTTGTCTCTTTCCATTCACTAGAACCAAGTCCAAGTGGATTGGGGACCTTAATTACAGACCTGAAACTCTGAAATTGCTAGAGGAAAAGGTAGGGGAAACCCTTCAACATATTGGCATAGGCAATGACTTTCTGAATATAACCCCAGTTGCTCAGGAAATAAAACCACTAATCAACCACTGGGATCTCATGAAATTACAAAGATTTTGTACAGCAAAGCACACTGTGAATAGAGCAAAGACACAAACCACAGAATGGGAGAAAATCTTTGCCAGCTATATATCTGACAGAGGATTCATATCCATAATATACAAAGAACTCAAAAAACAGAACAATAAGAAATTAAACAACCCAGTTAAAAAATGGGCTATGGAACTAAATAGAGTTCTCAGAAGAAGAAATACAGATGGCATATAAACATTTAAAAAAGTGTTCTACATCCTTAGCCATCAGGGACTCTTCTCACTACCTTAGAGATATTGCACAACCATGTTTATTGCTGCTCTATTCACAATATCTAGGAAAGGGAACCAGCCTAGATGTCCCTCCACAGATGAATAGATAAAAAAGATGTGGTACATTTATACAATGGAGTTCTATTCATTGGTAAATAAAAATGAAATTATGAAATTTGCAGGGAAATGAGTGGATCTGGAAAGGATTATACTAAGTGAGGTAACCCAGGCCCAGAAAGCCAAACATTGCATGTTCTCTCTCATATGGGGATCCTAGCTACAAATATATAGACTTGTGGGTGAGCTGGAACCAAAATTGTTAGCTAGAAAAAGATGGTAAGGGAGGGAGGAGAGAGAAAGACTTAAAGGGATGGTATTGTATATATGTAAGTAGAAGAACAGATTACAGGCAGGGGAAAGGCCTAAGCGAGGCCAGAATATGTAAAAGAAGGGTGAGGGGAGCATCTATCAAAATTCAAGATATTCTGAATAAGACATATGTAAACCTACCTTTCTGAATAATGGCTCATCAAGAAGCCATAAATTATTACTAGAAAAAATTTCAGTGCCAGGGATGGGATACCTTCCAGTGAGTTGTTGGCTAGGGAGGTCCCTATTGCCTCCAAAACATTATAGGCTATTGCCAAGGCCACTGGTTTCCCTTGAGAAACAGATGGTAAGACCCTATAGCTGAAGACATCACTTGCCTGAGCAGCAAATCACTAAGAAATCAAGCTGGTGCTGAACAGAAAACCTTCTCCCTGTAGAACAGCCAACTGAAAGCTGGAAAAAGCTGCACTTCATGCAGCCCTATGGGAGCAGAAGTCATCAGTGGTGAAAACAGTCGACAGTGGAAACCTCAAGTATGGCCAGATAGGCCAAATGACCAAACAGGTGCAATAGTAGCATGTCTGCTCTGAGGGAAACCAAGTGCTCTCTAATTGGACTGAAGGCTCGCTCTATGGGGGACGGAATACATGCCTGGTACTGAAAAAACTAATCAAAAGACTATGGCAAGGAAGGTCATGAGCCTTAGGAGTATAAAGCCTGCTCTTGTGTGGCTAAATGTATATATTATTCCCACCAAACTGCGCTGAAAGCACTACACTTAATGTTCATATTCATATACTAATGCTACTCTCACTTCTGGTTAGCGAAGCTTCTCTTTTCAGATGGCGATGACCACTGGGATGACCCAAAAGACAACATAGTGCTGGAAGAAGGGACGGAGGAATGTCCAGCACTGAAACATCTCTATCACACCCTCCAAGGCTCAGGCAGAAGAGGGGGCAGAAAGAATATAAGAGCCAAAGGAAGGGTAGGACTGCTTACAATGCAACGGTCCAGACAGAAATTGGCCTCGATATCCATGAACTCGCAGTGTCTAGCAATACCTTCACAAGACCCTTATAATAGGAGAAAAAAATGATGACATCAATTTAAAAGAGAGACTAATTAGAGAGGGAGGGGATATGATGGAGAGTGGAGTTCTGAAGTGGAAAGGGGGAAGGAGAGGGAAATATCATGGTTTATTGTTTGTAAGTACAGAAGTTGTCATGATGTAGCAGACAGCTTCAGGTCAGATGAACTTCCAGACCGTTTAGGAAAGGACATTGTTTATTGAAGCTTACAGATCCAGGGAAGTTTCATAAAGTTGTCAATAAAAAAGAAAATTTTTAAAACAGCACACAGATGAATATCTTTACAATGGAATCTCAAACCATCACCACACCTTAAGACCAGCCCCCAGTGACCTTGCCTCTAAAGGTGATTGCAGATGCAAACTATAAAGTAATAAAACATTGAAATAGTAAATATTCAAACTACTAATATATTTAGCCAGTAGATTTATAACTATCAATCAAATTGTACTCAGTCCAATTTCAAAGGTTCTCACAGTCTTGATCAACTTAAGATAGTGAGTCCTATAAAAGCAAACAAGTTAAATACTTTCAACATGAAAAGGCACAGAGTAAACATTGTAACTGGTATAAGGCATAGCAAGGAGAGATTACAACAATGCAAACTCAATCACCATCAACAGTCATCAAACTTTTTGCAGTTCAAGTTCAATATAACCAGAGACTAACAGTCTCCAGGTTTTCCAAATCCTTCCCTCCAGCTGGGCAGAGTCACCAGGAAAAACTTTTATAACATGCCAACACTGCATTCCATGGTAGCCCTTTTGACAGTCCTAGTATATCCAAAACATCTTTAGCAAACCACGGTCCATCTTCCAAAGGCTCTTTCAGCCTATTCCTGAGGGTCTCCGTGCCTGCCTCATGCTGCATCTCTGCAGCGGCTCCTGGCTCAGACCATTCGATGCATTTTTCATATTTCCAAAACTAATACCAGATTTCAAGCCATATTCTTAATCCAGGGACAAAATAAAGCAAGCCTAGAACTACCTTCTCCAGTCAGCTCTTCCAAGAATTTGTGACCTCTTTCCCAGGTCTTCTCCATTGTTTTAATGTAAATCAGGCCTTAAGATTGCTATGCTACCTCCAGTAAAAAAAAAACTTGCTTGAGGTTTTAACTTAAAATCTTAAAATCTCAGTCCGAAAGCATATCAGTCCATTACAAATTTAACCTTGATCAAACTTTCTGGGCCTGGATAGCAGCCTGAATCCCCTATTAAAAGGCCCTTCCCTTAGAAAGCTCATAAGGTGGTTCAATACTATCTGTACAAAAACTAATTATAGTCCAAAAATTGAACCAAAAACAAAGGTTTCAAAAGACGCTGGACTCTCTCTGTTCTTGAATCTTCAGGTACAGTGAAAAGGACATTATTTATTGTTATCATGAGAGAAGCAGCCTGCTCTCCACCAAGCAAAGAGAGAGAGCCAACCAGGCACCACAGCATGCAAAACTATCCATGCACACTGAAACTCTAAATTTGCAATCAAAAAAACCATCACCACACCTTAAGACCAGCTACAGTGACCTTGGGGTGAACAAACTATAAAGTAAAAAACATTGAATTATGGCCAGAGAGGAAGAACTCTGGAGGTCCCAGCCAATCAAAAAGACATGGTAGCACATGCCTTTAAATCCTAACACTTGGGTGGCAGAGGTAGGAAGATGGCTGTGATTTCAAGGCCAACTAGAACTACTGAGTGACCTCCAGGTCAGCTTAGGCTAGAGATGCTACCTTGAAAAAAAAAAAAAAAAAAAGAGCAGCCTGAAGTTATTAAAGGCCCTGGAGGTGGGCATAGCAAAAAATAATTAGAAGCTATTGAACCAAAAATGCTGGACTTCTCTGTTCTTGAATCTACAGTGAAGAGTTATCATGAGAGAAGCACAGTAGCTTCTCACCATGCAATTATCCATGCTACTGAAACTCTAAAGAACAAAAAATTAAAGCTACAGAGGGAAACAGGAAATTATGGCCAGAGAGGGAAGGAAGGAGGTCCAGGTCCCAGCACTCCTAGACCACAGTGAGACCCTGAGACTTGCAAAACCAAAAGCCTGGAAAAAAAAAAAAAAAACCAAAAAAAAAAAAAAAAAAAACTGAGTTAAAAATGTTTCCTACATA
The DNA here is from genome assembly GCA_036365145.1 of Orientallactaga sibirica. Lineage (NCBI taxonomy): Eukaryota > Metazoa > Chordata > Mammalia > Rodentia > Dipodidae > Orientallactaga > Orientallactaga sibirica. The sequence continues at coordinate 13,859,986 of JAEOAD010000035.1, read as the reverse complement.
AAACACACAGAAGACTAGATAAAGACCAAAAGCTTAAGTTAAGGAGTGGGACACAGAATAAAAGCATTGTAAGATTTAGATCACTGATCACCTTGGCAGAGAAGCTACCAGAAAGAACTGCCTCACTTATTAATATTAAGATCTTTAGAAGTAGACAAAGACACTAGATTGACATGTTCTACTCCCATCTTTACCCACTAGGAAAACTTTACTCTAGTAAGAAAACATTGGAAGGAGGTATTAAAACATTTCAAAATACTCTGACCTAGAAAATAAAATTGACAGGGAAAAATGTTAACCCTCTCCCAAAATATTTTCTTTTGAACTATCCTTTTGAGGAAGTTTATCTCCATTTCATTCTTCTGGCACCTCCCATACTTCTCATTGCCATCATCTCAATGCAGTTCTACCCTAGTTTTTTAGTAGTTCAATACTTAAGAAATGTTCTAGTACGGATGGTTTTGAGGATAGTACCACACATTAAGAAAAGGGATTAGCCGGGCATGTTGGCTCATACCTTTAATCCCAGCACTTGGGAGGCAGAGGTAGGAGGATCGCCGTGAGTTCAAGGCCAGCCTGAGACTACGTAGTAAATTCCAGGTCAGCGTGAGCTAGAGTGAGACCTTACCTCGAAAAACCAAAAAAAGAAAAAAGAAACTGGATTAGTCACTAGAAACTCCTTAAACTAGTCATCTTTAAAATCATCTAATATTTATTTAAGATATCTAGCCAAAAATAGCAGCTAACACCTGTAATCCTAGCGCTTGGGAGGCAGAGGCAGAAGGATCATGAGTTGCAGGCCAGCCCAAGCTACATGATGAGAACCAATCTCCAAAAGCAACTCCAACTCCAAACCCATCCCCCCACCTCTATGTGCACACTGCCTAGTATTCTTGGCAGTCAAATATGGCCATCTGAGTTCCAGCTGACAAAATATGGGAAATGAGGCATGCCACTTTGGTGCTGGCCCACTAACATACCTCCTCAGGGTGGTGTTCTATGTTCTTTCCTTTTCTGGTTTCATGAAGATACACATGTTAATAGGAATCATTTGCTGAAGTTGGGAGACCCGCATAGAATGAGCCTACCAATAAAGAATACTTACCACCTTTGTCTTGGAATTTGCTGAGCAAGAAATAAAATTATACTAACCCACTGGAGGTTCCAATAGTCAACCTCAATACCCTATTGCCACAGAAATGTAAAAGCTCAGAGCAGATAAGTCAGGTATGTTAAGATTTATCATAATGCACATGAACCACATCAAAATAGTCAAATAAAAGTATATTTACAAGGATTGGAAAGATGGCTCAGCAGTTAAAGCACTTGCCTGCAACATCTAACAACCTGGGTTCAATTCCCCAGTGCCCTCAAAAAGCCAGATGCAGGGCTGGAGAGATGGCTTAGTAGTTAAAGCACTTGCCTGTGAAGCCTAAGGACCCATGTTCAATTCCCCAGATCCCACATAAGCCAGACACACATGGTGACACATGCACAAGGTTGTGCATGCACAAGGTTGCACATGCACACAAGGTGGCGCACATGTCTGGAGCTTGATTATAATGGCTGGAGACCCTGGCCTACCAATTTACTCTTACTATCACTCATTTTTTAAAAAGCCAGATGCAGAGTGGTGCAGACATCTGGAGTTCGTTTGCAGTAGCTAGAAGCCCTGGTGCTTCCATATATTCTCCCCCCTCCCCCTGATGGGTGTGATAGCACACACCTTTAATCCTAACACTCAGAAGGCTAAGGTACGAGGATCACTGTGAGTTCAAGGCCAGCCTGAGACTACACAGTGAATTCCAGATGAGACTGGGCTGGAGCAAGACCCTACTTCAAAATTTTGTTGTTGTTTTGTTTTTCAAGGTAGGGTCTCACTCTACCACAGGTTGACCTAGATTCACTATGTAGTCTCAGGGTGGCCTTGAACTCACAGTGATCCTCCTACTTTTCTACTTTTTATCTTTTTGTATTTACAGAGAAAAACTGCATAGATCATATGGTACTAGCATTTAATGTGAATTCTGTTGATGCATAATACTTAGGTAATTATATGGCCAAAAAAAAAAAAGCATCCAAAGTAGAATGAATGACACAGGACACCATACAGAAGCTATAAGAGTAAAATATCCATGAGAAATACTATGCACATCATTCAGACAGAGTATATGCTATAAATCAAAAGAGGGAGAACTGGGCATGGTGGCACATGCCTTTAATCCCAGCACTCAGGAGGAAAAAGTAGGAGGATCGCCATGAGTTCCAGACCACCCTGAAACAACATAGCAAGTTCCAGGGCAGCCTGAGCTAGAGTGAGACCCTACCTCAATAAATAAATTAAAAAATAAGTAAGTAAGTAAGTAAGAAAGTAAGTAAGTGGGGGAATCTGAGGCCAGACCAGTGACAAATGGGTTATAGTGCAAGGTTGGGACACTGGGGTCACTTTTTGTTTGTTTTGTTTTGGTTTAGTTTTTTTTTGGTTTTCAAGGTAGGGTCTCATTCTAGCTCCAGCTGACCTGGAATTCACTATGTAGTCTCAGGGTGGCCTCGAACTCACAGTGATCCTCTCATCTCTGCCTCCCAAGTGCTGGGATTAAAGGCATGTGACATCACACCTGGCTTGGGATAACTTTCTTAAGAAACGGGAGTTCCTGAGGACTTAATAGAAATTCAACATAAACCACTCAGAGCAACATAAAGTGGTACAGGACAGAAAAGAGAACAGAGTTTATGGTGTACAACAATAATCCCAAAACTGGGAAAATCAAAGCAGGAGGATTAGGAGTTCAAAGTTATTCTCAGTTACATAGTACATAGTCACCTTCTTATTGCTAGGATAAAGCACCCAAACAAAAAGCAGCTGATGGGAGGAGAGTTTTTATTTTGGCTTATAGTCTTTTTTGGGGAAGCTTCATGATGGCAGATGAAAGCACAGCATAAGTAGAAGGTAAACATCACCTCTGCCACAGCAAGTGGAAAACAGCAGGAGAGATGTGAGCTCTGGCAAGGGAGAGCTGGCTCTAATACCGCAAAGCCTGCCCCCAGCAACACACCTCCTCCAGCCAGCCTCTACCTCTCAAAGTGCCATCAGCTTGGAACCAAGCATTCAAAATACATGAGTTTATGGGGGTCACCTGATTCAAACCCCCACACATAGCCAGCCTGGGCTACATGAGAGCCTATCTCAATGGGGGGAAAGCATATTACAAAGTTCATATTCAATCATTTGAAAATATTTACTGATCATCTGCTTCATGTAACTCTAAGCTAGATGACTAGCTGAAAGAATGGAGGTAAGGGATAATAAATCGTGAAAAAATTGGCAGAACTTGGCTATATGAGTTGAAGGTAGGGTTGTGTAAGAAAAAGTAAAAGGTTAAAAAGGGCTGTCTTCAAACAAGTGCCTAGAGAAGAAGGAAAGCAGCATAATTTAAGCTCAAAAGATAGAACATATAACTGATCTGAAAGAAGTTAGTCTACTTTGACTCTGACTGAATTGGAAATTTCATTTCTTATGTTTACTAATATATTTGCAATTTAATAATTCTATAAGAAGATTCAAGGTCTCACATTTCACCTATATAAATTAAACACAGAGATTCTGTAGCAAATATAGACTTTAGAGTCAGCAAGAGGCACAAGTTAAATAACAAGATGGCATAAATCCAACATGTGCTCTTGCTAAATATGCAACTGCCACACCCTCCATTCCCCCTTCAGTTCTTAAGCCATAGGTTTCTTAAGAGAAAAAAATTGTCAATGAAGTTTTAAAAAACCTAACAAAGTCTATTACTTTTTGGAATTCCACAATGTATTCTTGAGACTCCTATACTAAAGAACCTTTTCAGTTATTTTAGTCCAAGTGTTTCACAAAGACAATCATCTGCTTTTGAAGAATCTCACTAATGATATATGCTTTGGGAAATAGTGCATAGATACGAGCTATTTAAAGGCTGGGAAAATTTCTTACTTATCTTTGCATATTCATGGCACAATGTATGCAGAAACATATACTCAACTTAAATAGGATTATATTAATAATAGGTACTACATTTTCAAAGCTACTGCAAAGTAACATTGAACACTCTGAGTGTATTAACACATATCTATATAAATGAAAAAATCTCTACCATAAATGCATTGTGTGTGAATGTATCTACTTCCCCAACTCTACTGGATGTAGTAGAATTCTTCTTGCTTCCAAATTAAGACCATCCTAAAAATCTCTGACTCATTGTGCCTTCCAACAACAAATTATTCAAAACACAGCAATAAGTAAATGGCTTTGTAAAAACTGAAATAAAAATGACAACTAGGTATTGTTAAATATGAATATCACAGTATAAACACTGGATGGGTAGCATATGCTTTACATTAATGGCATGAATTAAAATAAAACAAATGATAAGTAAATGATGAAGAAATCTTTTTCCCTTGCCCTCCTGAACAATTTAGGTGAACTTAGAGTAGGTAGTCACTTATTTGAGCCCTTCCCTTCAATAGAGATAAGAAGAAGAAAACTACGCTGCCCAGGGCAGGGTAAAGAACAAACTGTGCCCCTCCAATTTCATTTAGTTGCTGTGGCTGAATGAATCAACATTTTTATCAACTAGTCCACAGCTGAGCTCATTTTGAATTGTTATGCACTTGGTTTTTTCTTAAATGGAACTTGTAAAACTTAGAAAATTTTTGTCTTAGCCAACTTAGTTATTTGTATATAAAGACCAAATATTAATGAAAAACTGCCATTGGGTCAAAATATTATTAACTAAAGAAGACTAAAGGAAATCCAGACTCTAAAACATTTGATCTAAGGGTCAAAGACAGTCTGAGTTCTTAGCTCTGCCAACAGATTTTAAAAGTTGCTTCCTGTACTAGGGAATGTTCACTGTTCTTGCACAAACAATAATAAAACTCATTTATACAACAACCTTGATTAGTCTTCCTTTTCCTTTTTAAATTCACTGTTCAGTCAAATCAATGGTACATCTATAACACAAATAAGCAGCTTGGATTCTAATTTACCATTATATTTCTATTAAGAATATTATTATATTTTTATATTATTATATTATATATTATTATATTATAGATTATATTCAGAATATTATTTCTCAGAAAGCATGGTATGTTTTAAAATGTTCTGAATGCCAAGTATATGCCAGACATAAAGATAAGACTGGGCTGCAGAAATGGCTGAGCAGTTAAGGTGCTTGCCTGTGAAGCCTAAGGACCCAGGTTTGATTCTCCAGGACCCACATAAACCAGAATGCAGGGTAGCACATGCACCTGGAATTCATTTGCAATGGCTAGAGGCCCTGGAGCACCCATTCATATTCCCTCTCTCCCTCACTATCTATCTATCTATCCCCCCCCTCTCTCTGCCTGTTTCCCTCTCAAATAAATGAACAAAAAAAAAAGGCAAGAGTAAGGGCTGGAGAGATGGCTTAGCAGTTAAGACACTTACTGCAAAGCCTAAGGACCCAGGTTAGATTCTCCAGGTCCCACGTTAGCCAGATATACATCATGGCACATGCATCTGGAGTTTGTTTGCAGTGGCTAGAGGCCCTGTTGTGCCCATATTCATTCATTGGTACTCTCTCTCCCCCGTTTCTAATAAATAAATTTAAAAAATTAATAAAGATAAGAGTGAGAAACAGAGGTGGTCAATGTGCTCCCAGACCTTTCCATTTAGCTACGATTGTAGAATTATACACATATATGATTGAAATTGATAAAATTATATAGCCTGGAAGTCAAAGGATTCTTTGAGCTATGACAACTGAGATTAGCTTTGTAACCATTAATCAGAATTTAAAATAGATGTGCAGATTGCACACACATCCTGTACTGTAACTCAATGGTTAGAGGCACCTGCTTGCAAAGCCTGACAGTCCGGGTTCGATTCCCCAGTACCCACATAAGCCAGATGCACAGGTAGCACATGCATCTGAAGTTCATTTGCAGTGGCTAAAGGCCCTGGTGTATCTATTCTCCCTCCTTCCTTCCCTCACTCTCTCTCTATTCTTCCCTCCCTCCCTCCCCTTTTCTCCTTGAAAATAATTTTTAAAAAGTAAGAACTAGGGCTGGAGAGATGGCTTAGCGGTTTAGGCGCCTGCCTGGGAAGCCTAAGAACGCCCATTCGAATCTCAAGGTCCCACGTTTAACTATACACAAAAAGTGACACAAGTGCGCAATGCCACACATGTGCACAAGGGGACGCACGTGTCTGGAGTTTGTTTACAGCGGCTGAGAAGCCCTGGCATGCCCATTCTCTCTCTGCCACCGCCTCCTCCTCCTCATCCTCCTCATCCTCCTCCTCCTCTTCTTCTTCTCTCTTTCCCTCTCTCTCAAATTAAAAAAAAAAAAAAAAAAAAAAGTAAGACCCTTAAAAGCATTGGCTGAATTATCTATGTGAGGGAAGGGAGAATGCACTGGGGGGCTACCATTGGTGAGCTGGTATAAGAATCGGAAGATGCTGATTTATCTTCAGTCTTCTGCAGAAGGAGAACAGAACAGGTATGACTGACATTCTGGAAGGAAAGCAGAAGACAGCCAAGAGTTTATGAAGTTCATATGCACTTTCGGCCTTGATCTTCCTGATATAAAACAATCAGCTCTGGTTTTAAGTCCAGGCCCTTTCTCTATTACGGTACAAAGAATACACCTTGCTCTCTCAAACCCAGGGTTTGTGTTCAAAGTACTTATTTATCTAAAAAATATATAAAAGAAAAAGTACAGAATTCCACCCATTAGTTTTCTAAACAAACCTCATTTTCAATCCCACTCTGACTACCCATACCTTCCTTAGTATATAAACCTCCAAATGCTGACTCTCTTGGGAAATTCAGAAAAGCACAGTGCTATAACTTCCTCATGCCCTTACAGGTATTATGATGCTGCCAAAAAACTCAGTTAGTACCTGTCTATCTGCTTTCCTAATTCAAAAAAAGTATAGCAATTTCTCTCTCAGTTTCTACCACTTTGAAAGGGACTGAGGCCTTCTAGAATGTCTCTGAGATCAGGATACTGACATACTTGTATCTGACACTACTGGGATGCCTCTCCATAGCCTATGTGGTTTCTGCTGTTGTTATTAATTGAAAATCATATTGTGTCATTAGGAAGCTACTTACAGCTTCCTAAGCAGCTTCCCACTGAACTTGGACTAAAAGCCAAGATCTTTTAAAGCCAAAATGATATGCTCTAGATGCCTCCCTCTGATCCTATTTAATGCCATGCTCTCCTGCCCCTTGGCATCCACAGTATACTGCCTGACTAGCCTTTTACTTATTCCCTGACTATCAACAAGTTTCTAGCTACCAGGACCTCTGTACTTGATTTTTCCTCTGCGTTTAACCTTCTTCTAACCTTCTGCAGAGCTCCTTCTCATTCTTCAGATCTCAAAAGTATATAAATATAACATGGCCAATCCATATGGTAGATTACTACTCTTCCTTGAAAAGGGAGGAAATTCTGTTATATGCTGCAGTATGCGTGAATCCTGAATATGTTATGCTAAGTAAAATAAGTCCATCAAAATATAACAAAAACCACCTTTTGCTCCCAGCTTCCTGATTAACTGGCTCATGGGTTCCCAACTCCGTTTCCCTGTACCAAAAGGTATGTGCGTGGAAAAGTAGCGAGACTAGAGGAGATAAACCACCCGTTACACTTCAGCCAAGGCCCAGGTGAAACCAAAGAATAATTGGGGAGATAAGCAAGAGTCCTGCTTCCAAGGTGAACCTGAGAATCAGCGTGAGCATGAAAGAAATACATGCTGAGGATAATAAGCACATACCAAAGCAGAAATCCAGAGACTCCTAAGAGTTCATCATTGAAGTAGACTGAAAACACACCCACCATGGTTCAATGAATTTTGGGGAATAGGGAATGGAAATATTTAAGGCAAAAAAAAAAAAAAAAAAAAAAAAAAAGATAACCTCAAAATAGAAGAGGGTCTAGTTAGAAAGAAGCAGAGGCTCAATGGAGGATGGACATGAGAGAGGAACTTTTAAAAGAGGGTAATGAGAGGGGATTATGATCAGGTACATTGTGTGTATGTTTGGAGACTATCAATAAAAAGGGTTTTTTTAGATGTATTTTAGGGAACATTGTGGAAGATGGGGTAGAAAAAATTATAAGAGCCACAGAATGGGTAGAAATATCCTGAGTCATGGTCCCTTGCTACCCCAAAGGGACTGAATGAGGCCTCCATGGCCTCATAGTAACTACTATAACCCCATTGAGGAGGACCCCCAAGTTAACAGGAGCAGGGGAAAGGGGATAAGAGTACAGCCTATTATAATACATACAAAATAAATGAAATAAAAAGTGAAAAAAATGTATGAGACAACTAAATAATACACTTTAGCTTTCTTCAACTTCCACATCAGAGGGACAGAAGGTGGTAGAGAAAGCAAAGTGAAACTGAAGTAAACATGGAATGAGGTGGAAATGAATAGGATGAAAGCATAGAGTGAAGGTTAGCAATAAGATGGTAAAACATTTGAACACTGAACATTTTCTAGGAGTCTAGTTTCTGTTACTTAAGAGACAATATATCCCAAAGTTAAACTCAAAGTACAAAAAATGGCTCTAAATAAATAAATAGCTTTTAATCATATTTTAAGAGTGGAAGGATCTGACAATTTAAGGCACCTTGCTCTTTCTGAGGCTGTAAGAAGACTATAAAATCATACATTCAACTTTCATCTGAAGATTATATTTTTCTAAAAAGTGTCCTAGATTTCATCTTTCCCAGAAACCATTTCCTTTCTCTTCTTTGGTGGTGGACAGGAGGGCTGTTTGTTTGTTTGTTTGTTTGTTTGTTTGTTTGTTTGTTTGTTTGTTTGTGACTAGGCTGATCTCAAACTCACAGTGCTAAATTTTGTTATAATTATAAAAAGTGAGAAGCTAGGAATTTTCAGCCTCAACTGTCCTTGGTCCTACCAGTCCTTCCCCTTTAGTTTCTCTCTTTCCTTTTACATTTTACATATAAGCGTCAGGAAGAAAATGGGTGTCATCTTCAAAAGTCTGCTTAGTAATCTCCTTACATATTACATAGCTCATCATGGACATTTTCCTAGTTCCCACATTACTGCAGGTGACAGAACTGCTAAGCTATCAGCTAAAAGTACTTTTTTCTCAACTTACCAGTCATATTTTTCTTCCCTCACCCAAAGCCTTCTTAAAGTCAAATGTCTACAAATAGTCAATGCAAGGCTCTTTCAGCTTTTTATTAAATTATTAAAGATTTCTTATAAGGGATTAGAAATAAGAGAGAAGAAAGCAGAAAAGCTCCCAAGCTAAGAGGGGTTTCCCTCAGCTGGCTGGGATTCAGAGGGAAAAAACCTAGGAAAATTCATATGGCAACTTGGATCAGGTCTTTGTATAAATTAATTGGATGCCTAAAAATCATTTGAGATTTTATATGATATTATTACATTTTTATATTTTATATTCCTAGCACTAGGAAGCAAAGACTTGTTAACCAGACATTCTAGCCTATCTGGTGAGATCCAGGCAGGTGAGAAACCCTGTCTCAAAAATGATGGATGTTGGGCTGAAGAGATGGCATGGTAATGGCACTTGCCAGTGAAACCTAAGGACCCAGGTTCAATTCCCCAGGTCCCACATAAGCCAGATGCGCAAGGTGGCACATGTGTCTGAAGTTCATCTGTAGCGGCTAGAGGCCCTGGCGTGCCCATTTTCTCTCTTTCTCTCTGTCCCTTTCTCTCTGTCTCAAATAAAACTTTTTTTTTTTTAATGATGGTTGTCTCTTGAGGGGAATGATATCTATGTCTTATGGTCTATACACATATGTGCACACTCACACATACAGCCACACAAATACAAACACACACCAAAAAAAAAAAAAAAAACTTACTAGAACAATGGCATGCATTTCTGGAACTAGTCTTTAGGAGGTCTAGTAGCTTCTGCTCTTAGACATCAATCATGTGTTATAAAGTAGTCCAAGTTGTATTGTTAGAAAAAGGCATCATGGGGGCTGGGTAGACAAGTCAACAGCTAACTGTACCTGCCAGCCCAGGCTCAATTCCCCAGCATTCACATAAAGCCAAATGCAAAGTGGTTCATGCATCTGGGATCCCAATGTGCCTATGACAATGGGAAGCAGAACCAGGAGAATCTAATACTCATGGGGCAGCTAGTCTGACACTCATTTACAATCTGGCAATTAGTTTGCAGCATCAAGAGACCCTGTTTCCAAGATGGAATACAGATACCTCAAAACTGTCCTCTGACATCCACATGCACACCATGGCACGTGCAACCACACACACATGCAGTAAAATAAATTTTAAAAAGAAAAACATGGAAGAAGTAAGCCACTCACAGCTAATGCTCAGAACCAAGGTCCCATATACAATGAGCAAACATACTAGGATCTCCTAGTTCTTTCCAGCAATCAATTTTCTAAGTATATCAACAAGTGATCCTAAATGAGATCACCAAACCAGAGTCAAATAACAGAGTCAAGAAAAATTAAGCCAGGTGTGGTGGCACACACTTAATCCCAGCACTCAAAAGGCAGAGGTAGGGCTGGAGAGATGGCTTAGTGGTTAAGGCGCCTGCCTCCTAAGCCTAAGAACCCGGTTCCAATCTCCAGGTCCCACGTTCAGCCAGATGCAGCGACGCAAGGGTGCAATGCCGCACTTGACCACAAGGGGGCACACACATCTGGATTTCGTTCACAGCAGTTGAGACTGCTGGTGCGCCCATCTCTATCTGTCTACCTCTCCCTCTGTCTGTCTGTCTCTGTGTCTCTCTCCAAAAATAAATAAAAATAATAAAATAAATAAATAAATAAAGGCAGAGGTAGAAGGATTACTGTGAGTTCAAGGCCAGCCTGGGCTAGTATAAGACTGTACCATGGGGTGGGGGAGAGAGAGAGAGAAATAACAAATACTCGTTTGATGTCGCTGCAGGTGTACTGGTCCATTATATAGTAGATAACTGACAGTTTCAAGATCTGCAACACAATACTGTCAAAACATATGGATGAATCAATAGCCTACAATTTAAGATGGTTGCATCCCAAATTCATTCTAGAAAAACCATGTTAAATTACCTGAAACTCAGCTTTTTTCAAATGCCTAGCCAAATGCAACAGCTTTCCCACTTCTATAATTTCCTTACCTAAAAAATAAAATACTCTGCTATTCATGGAAGACTGAATGCTACATTTTAGTATCTTCAAATTTCACTAAAATCTACTTGAAGATGGTTTAAGAAGCAGTCTTACCTGGGCTAGTGAGACCCTACCTCAAAAAACCAAGAAAAAAAAAAAAAGAAGAAGCAATCTTAAAAATTCCAGTACTATGAGTGCATTCTCATTCTTTGATTCATTCAACAGCCTTTAGAACTTAATACATACTAACTACTGAGTGGTAAAGATGAGCAAAGAAACTATGATAAAGTAGTTGAGTAGCTTAGATTTTTATCATTTTCCCAACTTTCTCAAAGAATCAAAGTTTGAGATAACAAAGATAACATATTATGTCTATTCTATAGAAACAGTACTGATAGCAGATAACATTCATGAAGGACTGATCACATACCTAATATAATTTTAAGACTCTTTTTTTAATATTTTTTTATTTGACAGAGAGAAAGAACAAATAAACTCCAGACGCATGCGCCACCTTGTCCATCTGGCTTACATGGGTCCTGGGGAATTGAACCTGGGTCCTTTAGCTTAGCAGGCAAGCGACGTGATGGCTAAGCCATCCCTCCATCCCTTAAGAGTCTTTTTATGAACTCAATTCATCCTGTAAACAATATTCAATGAAGTAAATGCTATCATTATTCCTAGTCTTCAAAATAAGGAAACAGACTAATCTTAAAGAGGACGTTTTCCCTTACTGGATTCTAGTCATAAGGACAAGTGATTTGTCTATCCATTTCTTGAATGCAAGAGATCTCCCTATAAGTATCAGTTTGTCCAATATAAGAATTACTTTACAAGAATAATTTTCATTCTGCAAAAGCATAAAGCACTAAAATCTTTTTGAATTAAGGAAAAAATGTCTTGTTGCCAAATAAGTATCTATAACTAGTAAGAAAACATTAACAAAAAGTAAAAGTATACCAATTCATTGATAAAAATATTAAAATCCAAGTTTCATAAAGTATAATTTGATAGTAATATTTTAATGCGTTAGTCCATAAACTTCACAATGACTAAAATACAAATCTGCATTAACAAATTTTGTTTTGTTTTGTTTTTTGAGGTAGGGTCTCACTCTAGCTCAGGCTGACCTAGAATGCACTATGTAGTCTCAGAGTGGCCTCAAACTCATGGTGATCCTCCTACCTCTGCCTCTCGAGTGCTGGGATTAAAGGCATGTGCCACCACACCCAGCTTTCATTAACAAATTTTTTGAAGAAACCTATGACAGAATTTAGAAAATAAGGGATAACAGGCATTAAAATATGTAGATTTAAGAAAAGCAAAGTATATATAAAATATAATGCTTCAAACTATGTAATTGCAATGTTTTGGGCTGAGCTAGTACTGTTTGGTTGGCAGAGTTGAAATCATAAACTATAAAACTTATAATTTAACAATTCATTACATTCTCTTTTTTAATATTTTATTTATTTATTATTTCTTTATTAGAGACAGAGAGAGGAAGAGAAAGAGTGAGAATGGGTGCGCCAGGGCCTCCAGCCCCTGCAAACAAACTCAAGACACATGTGCCAACATGTGCATCTGGCTAACGTGGGACCTGGAAAATCGAACCATAGTCCTTAGGCTTCACAGGCATGTGCCTTAAATGCTAAGCCATCTCTCTAGCCCTTCATTCCATTTTCTGACAAAAACTAAAACAAAAATGAAAACTCTTACACAATTGACTTATTCTACTAAAAATTCCACAATCTTCATATTATTGGCTAAATACTGAAATTTGACTGTTACAAAAAAAAATAAAGCCCATGGCCAGGGATGGTGGTGCACACCTTTAATCCCAGCACTTGGGAGACCTAAGTAGGAGGACTGTGGTGAGTTCGAAACCACCCTGAGACTAACTACAGAGTGAATTCCAGATCATCCTGGGCTACAGCAACATCCTGCCTCAAAAAAACAAACAAACAAACAAAGAAAATAAAGCCCAGCTAGGAAGCATTTAACACACTTACCTTTAATTCACTATTACTTCAAGCTATTAGTTTTTTCAAGAAAGTAGAATAAGCCAAACAAAATGACTACATTTTAGAATGATCTCTAAAGAAATACGTATTAGTGAATGCTTGTGAGCTAAATTTTCAATGTGAGCTCTAAAAAGACTATTGTCTCTCCTAGAAATCAGACAACTAAAATATAGACTTATAGTTATGCTTATCAAAACTTTAAAAAAATTTTTGTATTTATTTATTTATTTGCAAGCAGAGAGAGAAAGAGAGAGACAGAATAGGAACACCACGGCCCCTAGTCACTACAAACCACCTCCAGAAACATGCACTACTTTGTGCATTTGGCTTAAGTGGGTTCTGGGGAATCAAACCTGGGTCCTTTGGCTTGGCAGGCAAGCACCTTAATTGCTAAGCCATCTCTGCAGCTCTGTTTATCAAAACTTTTTTGTGACAGACACTGTGGCTGGCTGACACATGTATTACCGAATCCCTTTATCCTCCCCATCTCCCACCACAGAAACTGAGCATCAAATGCTCACTTTCTCACAGCTAAGCATAGCACATAACCCAGCTCTAGACCACAGGACACAAAAGGAAGACTGATAAGTGAGTTTCTGAGAAAGCTATTGCTTTCCTGGTATTGGGAACCATGTAGCCAGTACCAGCCATCTCCCATCTGTGTACCTTGAAGAAAGATGTAAATTGTTATTGTTGAATCCTTGAAGCAACAAGCACAACAAAAAGCCAACAAGCTAAAGGAGATGAAGCAGACAGAAACATTGAGCTTCTCATAATTCTGGCTTAATCTTCTGAGTGATAACTGCCCATCTTTATCCTCAATGAAAAAAAAAAACTAACTTTGTTTTTGTTATGGCTGGATGAGTTTTCTGTCATTTTCAGCAGAAAACCAACCTTATGAATATGTTTACAAGTGTTTAAACATGAAACACAATTCCTATCACTAAAGTTTTTACTACTTGCAAAAGTAAAATAAAAATCATTGTCAGGCATGGTGGCACACCTTTAATCCCAGCATCTGGGAGGCAAAGGTAGGAGGATTGCCATGAGTTCAAGGCCACCCTGAGACTACATATTGAATGCCAGGTCAGCCTGAGCTACAGGGAGACACTATCTCAAAAAACAAACAAAAAAAAAGCAAAAAACAAAAATCATACTGATGGCAAATACATATGATAAACTAAACCAAGGTTAGGAAGTCCTAAACACATTTTGTAATAGCCTTTTATAAAATACATTTAAAATATATTCACTTTAGAAAATTTATTTTAAAAAAAACACAATGAAGAAAAAAAGAATCTCACTATCCAGAGATGAACATTTTCAGCATGTTGGCACAATTCTCACTTTTTATATATGCATCGATACATAAAATTATGTGTTTAGCTTCATAAATTGAGATCATGTAGGATATATAATAGTAAAGTACTATTAACTGCTGAGCATGGTGGTGCATGCCTTTAATCCCAGCACTCGGGAGGCAGAGGTAGGAGTATTGCCACCCTGAGACCACATAGTGAATCTAAGGTCAGCTGGGCTAGACAGAAACCCTACCCCGAAGAAGCCAAAAAAAAAAAAAAAAAAAAAAAAAGTCTGCAAACTAAAAAGCTATTTTCCAACATTACCACACAGTCTCATTGTCTATCCCACTTCTCAGAATAGCCACTTTGGATACCTCTGGTATTACATCTGCTGCTTGTCACCTATAACTGCACCAACTGACTTCCCATGATGAAAATGAGAAATTGAGTTCTCTTCAGACCTTTCTTCTCAATTTTTCTACTTGTATTTTCATTTTTAGTTTTTGTAGTGTTTGATATATACTCAAATATTGGCAGAGCTGAGGTTGGGCAAAAGTGCTCAGCAGAATATTTGCTTAGCATATATAGTCAACCCCTATAGAACAAAAATTAATTAATTAAATTATAATTTAAAGCTTATTTGCAAGGAGTGGAAGAGGGAAAGAGAGAGATAACGGGCATGCCAGAACCTCCTGCCACTGCAAATGGACTCCAGACACATGTCCCATTTTATGCATCTGACTTTATGTAGGTACTGGGGAATCAAACCCAGATGTCAGGCTTTGCAAACAAGCTACTTAAGAGATGCTGAGTCATCTCTCCAGCCCTAAAATAAAAACTTAAAGGGGAAAGTATCTCATTATATACAGCAGACAACAATGAATCTAAATACTAAAGATTAGTATATTTGATGACAAATCTAGCAAGATTCTACAGACTTTATAAAAATAATAACCATTGTTGATTAACTATTCAATATGTCCCATGCACTATATTAAGCACTAAGGAGACTCTGATCTTTGATCCTTAAAACCAATATAAAACAGACATTGACAGCCTCTCCATTTACAGATGAGAAACTTAAGGTATATATTAAGTATTTTGACTATGGTCATCAGTAAGTGGTAGAGCCAGAACTTTAAGTTGTCCTCTTAGCTACTGGACTAAACAAACTTAAATGAATAGTTAAATATTTAAGCAGATGGACATTCAAGAACAGACTCACTAAGAGTAAGCAGTCACTGTTTTTTTCTTAACTGTCATGTTACAATAGCATGAGCAAATCTCTAAAGAAATTGTTCAATGATTATGACATCATTTGTGAGACAAACAAAAAGGAAGCCAATGTTTATATAAAAAAAGCTTAAAAGTTTCATTTCTATAATTAGTTCCCCTTCTTGGGTCCTGTCTAATCTCTTTGTACTCAATTTCTTACAAGGTAACTATAATTTACTGATTGTTACTAACTTTTATAATTCTCAAATACTCAAGGAAAATTTTGGCTTTATACCAGACCACTTTTGGCCATGATTATTTCTGAAAAGAAAAATAGGAGTAAAGGAATTGCCACCATGCTTTGTATATGGATTGTTTGAAATTTTTCTAAGCGGAATTCATACATTATTTAGATAGCATAAATTTTATTAAGCATAATGATGGCCAAAGAACACAGGTTAAGCTTTCTAAATATGACCTCCATTGGGAAGAAATATTTTTTAAATATGTTATTTTTATTTGAGAGAAAGAGAGAGAGATACAGAAATAAGTGGGGAGAATGGGCACACCAGGGCCATCAGCCACTGCAAACAAACTCCAAATGCATGCGCCCCTTGTGCATCTGATTTACATGGGTCCTGGGGAAATCGAACCTGGGTCCTTTGGCTTTGCAGACAAGTGCCTTACCGCTAAGCCATCTCTCCAGCCCAGGAAGAAATATTTTTTAAATTAGCCTTTTTATGTATTTTTATTTATTTACTTATTCAAGAGACAAAGAAGCAGATAGAAAGAATGGACATGTCACAGCCTCCAGCTACTGCAAATGAACTCCAGACACATGCACCACCACCTTGTATATCTGGCTTACATGGTACTAGAGAATCAAACTTGGGTCCTTAAGCTTACCAGGCAAGTGCCCTAACCATCAAGCCATCCCTCCAGCCCAAGGGAAGAAATATTTGATATATTAAATTATATAATAGCACATGTTGTGGTGCAGGCCTGTTATCCTAGCACTCAGGAGGCAAAAGCAGGAGGACCTAGAGTTGATGCCAGCATGCATTATAAAGAGAGACCTTGACCTGGTGTGGTAGCGTGCACCTTTAGTCCCAGCACTTGGGAGGCAGAAGTAGGAGGATCACTACGAGTTCAAAGGCCTGAATGAGACTACATAGTGAATTCCATGTCAGTCTGGGCACATACATCCCCTTTACATCTAGCTTACATGAGATCTGGGAAGTAGAACATGGATCCTTACACTTTGTTTGCAGGCAAGCCTTAACCACTGAACCATCTCTCTAGTCCACTGTATCTTTTTTTTTTTGGTTTTTCGAGGTAGGATCTCACTCCGGCCCAGGCTGACCTGAAATTAACTATGTAGTCTCAGGGTGGCCTCGAACTCATGGCGATCCTCCTACCTCTGCCTCCCGAGTGCTGGGATTAAAGGCGTGCACCACCATGCCCGGCTTGTATCTTTTTTTAAGAAAAGGAACAATTCAAAAATGTTACATGAGGCCGGGCATGGTGGTACACGCCTTTAATCCCAGCACTCGGGAGGCAGAGGTAGGAAAATCGCCATGAGTTTGAGGCCACTCTGAGACTACATAGTGAGAATTCCAGGTCAGCCTGGACTAGAGCGAGACCCTATCTCAAAAAAAAAAAAAAAAGTTATATGACAAAGTGTGACATTAAGTTAAAAAAATTCAAAACCAAAAATGCTTATAAGAAAAATTATTACTACTTCTTTCCATCTGGGCTGTTTATTTCTTTAAAACCAGCAAAGGAAATATTATGTAATATAACAACAGCTATGATATCTCATCACCACATTCTATTGATTTAAAGAGAAACATAGGTCCTACTTATTCTCAAGGAGAAAGGATTATATAAAAATGTAAATATTAGAGACTAGAGAGATGGCTCAGCCGTTAAAAACGCTTTCTTGCAAAGCCTGACAGCCTGGGTTTGATTCCCTAGTTCCCATGTAAATAAAGCCAGGTGTACAAAGTAGCACATGCATATTGAGCTCACTTACAGTGGCAGGAGGTCCTGGTGTGCCCATTTACACATTCTCTCTCTCTCTCTCTCTTTGCAAATAAATAAATAAAAATATTTTTAATGTAAACATTATGAAATGGGGTCATAGGGCCAGCTTTACTCAGTTTTACCAGGTCTTACAGACACAGCTATGAATGCTTTTAGGAATAAAGATGATTAATAAGATAAATGTATTCTGGGGGCTGGAGAGATGGCTTAGCGGTTAAAGCGCATACCTAAGAAGCCTAAGGACCATGGTTCGATTTTCCAGTTCCCACATAAGCCAGATTCACATGATGGTGCATGTACCTGGAGTTCATTTGCAGTGGCTAGAGGCCCTGGAGCACCCATTCTCATTCTCTCTTTCTTTCTTTCTCTCTCTCTCTTTCTCTGTCTCAAATAAATAAATATTTTTTTAAAAAGATAAATGTATTCTGAATATATAAAAGGCTCTTACAAATAAATAAGAACATAAAATACATAAAAACAATATAAGAATAATTCAAAATATTTTTAAAAGTTAAACTTAAGAAATGAAAAAAATGTACAATAATACCAAGGGCCAGAGAGATTTCTCAGCAATTAAGGTGTTTGTCTGCAAAGCCTAAGGACCCCGATTCAATTCCCCAATATACATTTAAAGCCAGATTCACAAGGTGGTGCATGCATTTGGAGTTAGTTTGCTGCAGTGGTTAGAGGCTCTTATGTACCCATTTTCCCTCTCCCTCCCTCCCTTCTTTATCCCCTGCCTCTTTCTCTCTCTAATAAATATTTTTTAAAAAATAAAAATAGCCCTGGCATGCCCATTCTCTCTCTCTCTGTGTCTGCCTCTCTTCTATCTCTCTGTCTCTGTCTCTCTCTCTCTCTGATTGCAAATAAATAAAAATAAAATAAAATCTTTTAAAAAATAAAATAAAATAACAAAAATAAGGGCTAGAGAGATGGCTTAGCAGTTAAGGCACCTGTCTGCCTGAATGCCAGTTTGATCACCAGGTCCCACGTTTAGCCAGAGGCAAAAAGTGACACAATGTGTGGTGGCGCATACCTTTAATCCCAGTACTCGGGAGGCAGAGGTAGGAGGATTGCCAAGAGTTCTAGGCCACCCTGAGACTACATAGTTAATTCCAGGTAAGCCTGGAACCAGAGTGAGACCCTACCTCGCAAAACCAAAAAAAAAAAAAAAAAGTGACACAGGGTACAGGGCCACACTTGCCCACAAGGGGGCGCAACATCTGGAGTTTGTTCACAGCAGCTGAGAAGCTGCTGGTGTGCCCATTCTCTCTCTCTCTCTCTCTCTCTCTCTGCCTCTTCCTCTCGGTCTCTGTTTCTCTCTGTGTGTCTCAAATAATAAAAATATAAATAAAATACCAATGTAATGGTAAAAATTAAAACTCATACAATGACAGTGGTTTAAGAAAGCAGAAAACTTTACATAACAGTGCTAGAAATGTAAATTGTTAACATCTATACAACAAATTGACACACATAAATGACTTGTATAACCAAAATACAATAAATATTCCTTCAAAGGGTGAAAAAAGGGCCAGGTGTGGTAGCGCACACCTTTAGTCCCAGCACATGGAAGGCAAAGATAGGAAGATTTTCATGGGTTTAAGGCCACCCTGAGACTACATAGTGAATTCCAGATAAGCCTGTGCTAGAGCAAAACCCTACTTCAAAAAAACAAAAACTAAAATCAAAAGAAAGGTAAAGAAGGGCTGGAGAGATGGCTTAGTGGTTAAGGCATTTGCCTGCAAAGCAAAAGGACCCTGGTTCAATTCTCCAGGACACACATAAGCCAGATGCACAAGGAGGTGCATGCATCTGGAGTTCGTTTGCAGTGGCTACAGGTCCTGGCGCGCCTATTCTCTCCCCCCACCCCCGCCTCTTTCTCTCACAAATAAATAAATATATTTTTAAAAAGGTAAAGAAACTGGGAAAAGTGACTTTCAAGTGTACTATTCACATCACCATCACAAGGTGATCAGTTGAGAGAGGCTAAAAGTCACAAGCTGCCCTTCCCAGAACTTGTCTGCAGTATGGCTTTCAGTTCTGTAAGAGAAACACTGATAAACTGAGATGCTTCCACAGAAGGTACTAGTAATATGTATAAGAATGCTGTCATGCAATAAACAAATTTAAAATTTGAGAATACTTTACTTAGGAAATCTAAGGGGTGACAACATAGCAATCTTGAAATATCTCAATACCTATTAAATGGAAAACAACTAATTTTATATTGCTCAAGAGAACATAAAAAAGTTAGAAGTAATCAGAGCTGCTAAATCATAAAAGATATGCATGCTTCTCAAAACAAGAAACACAAATGACCAATAAACCAAAAAATGTTTATCAACCTTACCTATCAAGGAAATGTAAAACAAAATTTTTGAGATTCCACCTCAACTCAGTCAGAAGGACAATCATCAAGAAAACAAACCACAAAAACTCCTAGAGAGGATGTGGAGAAAGAGGATCCTTTACTCACTGCCAGTGGGAATTAATTCTTAATTCTGCCATTACGGATGTCAAATTGAAGGTTCCTCAGAAAAGTAAAAATAAAACTATATGACCCCACTATACCTTTCCTGGTATATACCCTAAGTACTATAACACAGAGATCCTTGCACAACCATGTTTATTGCTGCTCTATACACAACAGCTATGAAATGGA
This sequence comes from Orientallactaga sibirica, assembly GCA_036365145.1. Taxonomy (NCBI): domain Eukaryota; kingdom Metazoa; phylum Chordata; class Mammalia; order Rodentia; family Dipodidae; genus Orientallactaga; species Orientallactaga sibirica. The sequence continues at coordinate 13,839,577 of JAEOAD010000035.1, read as the reverse complement.
GCCAATCAGGATTCCCATCAATAGATGAATAAAAATGTGGCAGAGTTGGAGAGATGATTAGCAATTAAGACATGTGCCTACAATGCCTAACAATCTGGGTTCAACTCTCCAGTCCTCACATAAAGCCAGATGCACAAAGTCGCACATGTGTCTGGAGTTTGTTTATAGTGGTTAGAGGTCCTGGCACACCCATTCTCTCATTCTCATATATTCTCTTTCTCTCTCTGCTTGCAAATAAATAAGAATAAAACTTTTTAAAAAGAAAATGCAGTACACATTCACAACAGAATTTTATTCCACCTTAAGGAAAAATGAAATAATGACATCAGCAGGAAAATGTATACAACTGAAGATTACTATATTAGCTGAAATAAGCCACACTTAGAAAGGCAAGTATCACATGTCTTTATGCCAGAATGAAGCCAACCAAATGAAGCTAACCAAAATGAATTAAGAAAAATATCATTGATAAGTAGTAATATGAGAGATCAGAATATACTTAAAATAACAATTAAAAGAGATGTGCTTTATATAGTGAGATTTAAGTTACCTATATCTGAAATGAATTATCCATCAGTAACCTTGCAGAAAAAAATCTTCCTAATCATACAATGTTAGGATTAAGGAACTCCGAAGTATACTGTAAGACTAAAAGTAAAGCAAATATTATCCATGAAATATGCACTGATCTTCCAGAACCATGAACTACTATATTCCCACTCCAATGTCCCACTTTCCTAATTTAGATTACACACTGGCCTACTCTGGAACCATTCTGCCAGCCACCTTTGCCAGGAATAACCATTCAGAAAATTCTACCAACTCCTGTCTTGTCTGTTCTACTATGATATATACGAAAACTTGATAGAGAGCATGATTTAGGAACCCCAGCACTGCCCTTCCCAATACTCTACCCTAGATAAAGACTGGTCCCATATCATATCTGTAATCTATTCTATATCACCACAATGAACTATAATACAGATGACAAATATCATAAATGTGGGTAAGGGAAACTAGTCCATGAAAATCCTATTGTTAGAATTAGCTAAGGGCCGTAAAGTAGCTATCATAAGGATATTCAGATTCAACAAAAAATATAATCCTAACAAAGAGGATGCAACAGAGAACAGCACAAAGAATCTATGAAGAACAAAAGGTCATGGTACAGATTGACATTCTAAAGATGGAGTTTAACTCACTGACAGAAACTATCCAGACTGGGGCTGGAGAGATGGCTTAGTGGTTAAGGCATTTGCCTGCAAAGAAAAAGGATCCCGGTTCGACTCTCCAGGACCCACGGGTAAGCCAGGTGCACAAGGTGGCACATGCATCTGGAATTTGTCTGTAGTGGCTGGAGGCCCTGGCATGCCCATTCTCTCTCTCTCTCCTCTCTCTGCCTCTTTCTCTCTCTCAAATAAATATATTTTTAAAAATAAATTATCCAGTCTAGGGCTGGAAAGATGGCTCAGTGGTTAAGGCACTTGACTGTAAAGCCTAAAAAACCTGGCTCTATTCCCCAGTACTTATGTAAAGCCAAATGCATGAAGTGTTGCATGCATCTGATGTTCATTTGCAGTGGGTAGAAGCCCTGGTGCACCCATTCTCTCCCTCCCCTTTCCCTAGCCAGAAAAGACAAGCAAACTAATAAGAAGCAAAAACAACGCTATAGAACACAAGGGTGAGGAAAATAAAGCATAAAATTAGTTGTTTGGAATGACAAGTGAAATGACACATGTATCCACACACAAAAAAAAATAATATTTAAATATCCATTATTTCATTTATCCTAACAATCTTTTGTTTTGTTTTGTTTTGTTTTTCAACACAGGATCTCCCTCTAGCACAGACTGACCTGGAATTCACTCTGTAGTCTCAGGCTGGCCTCAAACTCATGGCACTCCTCCTACCTCAGCCTTCCATAAGTGGCACCAAGCCCAAAACAACAATTTTTTTTTTTTTTTTTTGGTTGTTTGAAGTAGGGTCTTGCTCTAGATCAGGCTGACCTGGAATTCACTCTGTAGTCTTAGGGTGGCCTCAAACTCACAGCAATCCTCCTACCTCGGCCTCCCAAATGCTGGGATTAAAGGCATGCGCAATCATGCCAGGCACAATCATCTTTTTTTAAATAAATAATTTATTATTATTATTAACAACATATTTTGTATGGCTAAATCATGTGTTGGTACCCTCTTCCCTCATCCCTCTCCCAATTCTACTGGGGACCCTCCTCAGTGGAGTTGCAGATATTCCCCATCTTTTAAAAAAATATTTGCAAAGGAAGAGGGAGAGATGAGAGAGAGGGCCAGGGCCTTTTGCATTCCAACTCCAGATGCATGTGTCACTTTGTGCAACTGGCCTTGTATCTAGCTTTATGTAGGTACTGGATGATTGAACCCAGGCCAGCAGGCTTTGCAAGCAAGTGCCTTTAACCACTGAGAATATTACCAGTTCCCTCACAACAATATGGTAAGAGCAGACTTACTGAGATTAGTCAAGCAAAAGTTTGAAAGGTTTATTTGTGAAGCCAGGCAAGGTGGTTTACAACAACGTAGGAGGACTTCTAAGAGCTCCAGGCCAGCCTGAATGAGAGTAATGCCTGCTTCAAAAAGTTTGTGACTGACCATCTCCCCACCTCACCCCACCCCCCCCCAAAAAAAAAATAAAAACAAAGTGATAGAAGTAATGTTTTTTTTTAAAGCAAGTTAGGCTGGGGAGCTGGCTCAGTGGTTACAGGCACTTGCTAGAAAAACCCTAAGGACCCAGGTTCAATTCCCCAGGACCCACATAAAGCCAGAGGCACAAGGTGGCGTATGCATCTGGAATTCGTTTGCAGTGACAAGAGGCCCTAGTGTGCCCATTCTATCTGTGTGTGTGTGTGTGTGTGTGTGTGTGTGTGTGTGTGTGTGTGTGTTTTTAAATAAATAAAACCTTAAGTAAAAGCAAGTTAAGGGCTGAGCATGGTGGCATAAGCCTTTAATCCCAGCACTTGGGAGGAAGAGGTAGGAGGATCACCATAAGTTAAAGGCTACCCTGAGACTACAGTGTATGGGCTAGAGTGAGATCCTACCTCAAAAAAAAAAAGTTAAAGGGCTGCAGAGATGGCCCAGCACTTAAGGCGCTTGTCTGTAAAGCCTAACAACCAAGGTTCAATTCCCTAGTACCAATACAGATTACCCACCAAGTGGCCCAGGCATCTGGAGTTCATTTGTAGCAGCTAGAGGCCCTGGCACACCCATTCTCTCTCTTTCTCTTTCTCTCTCTCTCTCTCTCTGTCTCTCTGCTTGCAAATACATAAATTATTTTTAAAAATAAGCAAGTTAAAAAAATACTTATGTAGCAGAGATTTTAAGGTGTTTCCTAAATTTATTAGAATAATGTAAATGAAAAGCAAAAATATGGTAGTTTTTATAAAGTTAAACTCATACTTCTTATAAAGTTAAATATACACTTACCATATGACCCAGCAATCTCATTCCTAGATTTTTACCCAAGACAAATGCACACATATCATAAAAAGACAAGCATTGAATATTAATAGAAAATTTATTCATAGTAGCCAAAAATAGAACAAATGTCCATAAACTATTTAAAAGCAAATATCCAGGCATGGTAGCACATGCCTATAATTCCAGTACTCAGGAGGCTGAGACAGAAAAATCATGTTTTAAGCCCACCTGGGCAGTTTGAGTCTAGCCTTGGATATAAAGTTAAGAAGACAGGGGCTGGAAAGATGGCTTAGTGGTTAAGGCGCATGCCTGTGAAGCCAAAGGACCCAAGTACAATTCTCCAGGTCCCACATAAGCCAGATGCATAGGGTGGCGCATGCATCTGGAGTTTGTCTGCAGTGGCTAGAGGCCCTGGAGTGCCCGTTCTCAGTCCCCCCCCCATCTCTAATAAATAAATAAAATATTAAAGTAAGAAGATAACCTCAAAAAAAATTTTAGCTGGGCATGGAGCACACCTTTAATCCCAGCACTTGGGAGGCCAAGGTAGGAGGATCACTGTGAGTCTGAGGCCAGCCTGAGACTACATAGTGAATTCCAGGTCAGCCTGAGCTAGATCAAGACCAACCTCAAAAAGGGGAAAAAAAAAAATTAAAAATGAACAGAGACAAAAAGTGATATATCCAGATCTCAGAAATCTACTCCTGAATAAAGAATAGAATGATGATATACATTATGCACTACATACATGGCTAAATCTAAGAGTATTATGTTATAGAAAGAGAAATCAGACACAAAACACTATGGATTGCAGGATTCCGTTTAACTAAAACACAAAGTTAGAATAACAGAGCAGATTAGTGGTTGCCAGGTTTTCAGAACAAAGTCTGGACTAAAAGGAAACATGAAAAACTTTATAGAGTGACAGACGTGTTTTGTATCATGACTGTAGTGTTTGTTACACCACTATAGCATTTGGCACAACTCATTAAAGTATAATTTCTATTAATTATTTAAATTTATTGTATGTAACTTGTAACTCAGTAAGGCTGATTTTTTAAATAGTACATGATTATATTTAATTATTGAAAATAGCTTTTCAGCATAAGAATTAACTAGAGATCTTCAAAGAATATGAAAATGCAATACTTAATAGGTAACTTACAACCAGAAACTAGACATAAAGGATATTAAAAAGTCCTCAGGGGCTGGAGAGATGGCTTAGCGGTTAAAGCACCTGCTTGCAAAGCCTAAGAACACCCATTCAAATCTCCAGGTCCCACATTTAGCCAGACACAAAAGTGACGCAAGTTCGCAATGTTGCACATGCACACAAGGGGGTGCACACGTTTGGAGTTCATTCACAGAGTCTGAGAGGCCCTCCATTCTCATTCTCTGTCTCTGTCTCTGTCGCTCTCTCTCTTTCTCTCTCTCAAATAAAAAAAAAAGTCCTCAGAATCAACTAGGCCTCATCATACTCTACTTGGTCATGTGGGTAAAGAGTAGTTGCTTACCAACTAACCAAAACTCTCCATTTCTAATAAACATACTGATCACATAAGCAAGGTGATTTCCCAGATGATAAACTAAGCTTTAACTATAGAGTTTGTTAATAATAAAAAATAATATTGCATGTATCTAAAATAGAAATAAAATAAGAAATACTGGCTGGGTGTGATGACACATGCCTTTAATCCCAGCACTCAGGTGGCAGAAATAGGAGGAGCACTGTGAGTTCGAGGCCGGCCCAAAACTACAGAGTGAATTCCGCCTGGGCTAGATTGAGACCTTACCTTGAAAAACCAGAAAAACAAATACTAAAAGTAGGTCGTGAAAAACATGAAATTAAGCACAAATGCGCAAAGAAAATCCTTGTCCTCATTAAGCCTTTTACATCAGGGCCTTACTTATCTAGTTTATAAGACTGTGTAGCTCAGGAGTCTGTATGAACCTTTTACTACATTAAGCCCTTCTGCCACTATCCAAAATGACTCATCTCAATACTTTGATTTATCCATTTATATATTGTTAGATGTAAATGAGGGAAGTATTTTCTAGATATTAAATGACTCTAAGAATCTCCCTTTAGATTGTACAACCTGAGATCACTACAGAAAAACAGTATTAACATGTATGTACACAACATTCCAGAATAGCCACTCTAACATCATAATTAGATTATGAATGGTGAAAACCAAGAATTACAAGGAAATCCCTAAATAAATAAATTCCTAACATGTTAAATATTTCTTACTAGACCTAGCATTCCATGGCTTATTTCAACAGCATCAGGAAAAGGATGAATTTTAAAGACAACGCTCAGTTTAGCACTCTTACCAACCATAATGTTTTGAATTTTGTTGAGCACTTACCCCTCTTCTGAACCCAACCTTCTTTTACAATGGTAACATCGCTCATGATGGCTCCCCTCTGAGCCCCCAACTTGGAGAAGCAGTCCTTTGTGGTGTCAGCTTTAGGGTCTGGATTCTGTGCTGCTGCTGCTGCTGCTGCTGCTGCTGCTGCTGCTGCTGCTGCTGCTGCTGCTGCTGCCGCCCTTCCCACTCTCTACTGATGACTCAGCCTGGAAGGAAGTATTGAAGAAAGAATTTCTTTTTTTTTTTCCATTCTTGCAACTCACACAGCAATAACAAACAACCAAGTCTTTGTAAATGTCTTCAACTGGCCTGACCTCACATAAAAATCGAGCTCTTCAAGCTGGGAAGCTTATTTCTTAAATATTTCTATAATGAATGTACTGCTCTGGTCTTGTGACCAATTTCAAATGATAGTGAAACTTTTAACCTAAGAGACTGTTATAAAATGCCTTAACAAAACCAATGTCTCACATACAAATAATTCAGAAATGTGTTTGGTTTTGTATATTTGAGGTTAAAGGGGAGAAAATGAAAGTTACACAGCCCAACCCCCACAATTTCAAACAATTATGTCAAAATGTCATTTTATACGCTATACTTCATGTAAAATACAATGTACCAAGAAAGCAACATTTATATATCCTTACTCTCCCCTGTCCCAAGAAATATTTTAGGTATAGTACATTAAGTATGTAACATTAAAACATTTTTTTTTAGTTTTTATTTTTATTTATTTACTTACTAGAGACAGAGAAAGGGAGAAAAAGCAAGAGAGAAAGAGAATGGGCATGCCAGGGCCTCCAGCCACTGCAAACAAACTCCAGAAGCATGCCCCATCATGTGCTTCTGGCTTACGTGGGTAGTGGGGAATCAAGCCTCGAACCAGGGTCCTTAGGCTTCACAGGCAACCACCCAAATGCCAATCATCTCTCCAGCCCAAAACGTTTATTTTTTAAAGTAGACAAAGAATGTAAAACAAAATAATATGAAAAAAAGACAAATATTCAAGATGTGTCAAGAACTGTTTTATCTATCATTCTCTGGTAATCTTCACAACCCCCATTAATTCCATTTCACAGATGGAGAAAACTGAGGTTCACAGAGAATAAGCAGTTAGCTAGATTTCAGCATAATAACCAACTCTAGAGCTGAATTCCTCTTTTCAGAGGTACACCATCTACATATGAAAGAAAGATGAGCAAAAATTTTAGCATGAAGTTTTTAGGAAAACAGTGCAAATACCTGTTATTTGAAGAGGAAGAGGAGGGGAAGAGAAGCAGGAAAGAAGGAAGAGGTAGAGAAAGTAAGTTAGTTGCTCAGAAGGAATTCAGTGCTACCTAGAACAAAATCAAAAATCTATCCCACTGTAAGGTACCTTACAGTGACTTCCTCAAGAGCATTCTTACATCTAGAGCAACAAGTTCCATTGACAGGACTATTTAGTACTGTCCCTATTGATCAGAAAAGGAAATGCTAACAAAAAATTTAGTGAAGATTGTAAGAACCACAGGTTGAGACATCATGCCCAGAGGCATTCCCTCCTCAAAAAAAATAACTGACTGCTGCTCCCACAACTCATAAACCTCAACCCCATAGGAAATACCTGCAACCCCACTGGGGAGGGTCTCCAGTGGGAAGGGACAGGGAAAACAGGGTACCAACACATGATGTATCCAAACAAAATGTTAATAATAATAATTTTAAAAACATTTTTAAAAATCCAATGAATCTGGGTGTGGTCGGCACACACTTTCAATCCAAGCACTAGGGAGGCAGAGGGAGGAGGATCATGTGAGTTTGAAGCTAGTTGGAGGACTACAGAGTGAGTTCCAGGTCAGCCTGAACTAGAGTGAGACCCTCCCTACCTGAGTGAACCCTACCTGGGGAGGTACTGGGGGAGGAGTGGAAATCAATGAAAGCATTTCCACATATGCAAAAACTGTGATCCAGATACACTAGAAGGGTCCAGGGGAGAGAAGTAAACTTTAGGTAATCAAAAATTAAAAAAAAAAAAAAAAGGTGAATGTACTACATAACTGAACTGTAAACTGGATTTTTATAAGTAGTACACAACATGAATTTCAAGGTTAGACTCCCTGGCAAGTACTAGACTACAAATCTTTCTCTAACGTAAATTAAGTGCAAAGTTAGTGCTGAACTAGATTACAAGTCTTTCTACAATGAATTTAAGTATAAAGCCTAATCATCAAGCAATCAGCAATCAAGACTAAACAGCCTGACAAAGACTATGTGGCTCAACAGAAGACCCCATCATGTGCCACAGAGCAGAGGTACACACAGGCAGAGCCCTGACTGTTCAAAATCATCACCGCTATAAAGTACAAAGAACATATTAGAATCTGGCTTTATTTCCAAAAACTGACCATATGTACTGACAGAGTACTCTACTATAACAAATTTTGAAGAATTAGAAGAAATTTTTTTAATTTTTATTTATTTATTAGATACAGACATAGAGAAAAAGAGGCAAGAGAGAGAGAATGGGCGCACCAGGGCCTCCAGCCACTGTAAATGAACTCCAGATGCATGCACCACCTTGTGCACCTGGCTTACATGACTACTGGGGAATTGAGCCTTGAGCTGGGGTCCTTAGGCTTCACAGGAACCACTAAGCCATCTCTCCAGACCCAGAAGAAATATTTTTTAAAGTGACTAGTTCAAGTTAGTTGAAGAAAATCTCAAACCAAGTCTTCTTGAACCCTCTCTACTAAGTGTTCTAAAATAAAGAAATATATACAACTTAATGTAATGCCTAAACTGAATACTGCCACAGGGAATGGTCACATTATTTAAAATGAGACCCATTTCACATAAAAAACAAGAAAATTTGTGGGGGGGGGGTCCTTTAGGTATGGAATCCAAACATTATTTTATTTTGGCAAAATATCCTGAAGATGTACTGGCTACATGCTGCAAGAGCCAGACAAATGAAAAGATTAACTCCTCACACTACATAAAAATAACTACGTAAAGGGCTGGAAAGATGGCTTAGCAGTTAAGGTGTCTGCCTGCGAAGGCTAAGGACCCACGTTCGAATCCCCAGTACCCACATAAGCCAGATGCACAAGGTGGCACATGTGTCCAAATTCCATTTGCAGTGGCTAGAGGCCCTGGCTCACTCGCTCGCTCTCTCTCTCCCCCCACCCCGCCTCCTCCTCTTCTCTCTCTCTCTCAAATAGAGAAATGTTTTTAAAAAGTAAATAAATACTGAAAAAGACTGGTGCAAAATGAGCTGCATTATAGCCCTTCTCTTCTGTAGTACTTGTAAGAATGGGTCCCATAATCTAGTAAGGCATTTTCTTTTTGTCTGACTATAAAACTATATAAACTGAATAAAAGACAATTTATATACTATTATTCTTCAGGGTAATAATAAATAGTGCTTGCAATTAAAATAATTTGCATTCAAGTATCCTTATAAAGAACACTTAGATAATAAAAGTCTTGGATCCTATTTCTTAAGTAGACATTTTATAACGTGACTCTTTAAACTGACAGACATTCATTTCATACATAAAGAAATAAGAAGCCAAGACAAACCAAGTGACTTAAGTTTACACAGCCACTACATAGCAGAACCAAGACCAAACAACCCACACTTTCCACTGGTGCTGCCTCTTCAGTACAATGATAGAAACATATCAATCAGAATCAGTAAATTCTGTTTTATAATGGAACTGTTTGTGAAAACTAATTTGTCATATAGGCACTTATATATTGAGATTGAATTCTTAAAACACATGATAATGGGACAAAATTTTCCATCTTCATCAATACCACCAACCCCAAGTATTAGAAATTTACATATTATTTGTATATTAAACTGTTACCAAATTCTACCCCATAATCACAACTTTCAGGTTTAAAATTGCTCCTGAGTCTCTCTAGGCTACAATGGTACCTTCTTTAAACATACTTTAATAGATGCTCTAAGTATAGAATCATCATTTGGTTAGAATTAAATGCTATTTTTTCATATATAGAAACAATGTTATTGACTCCTATGCAATAAACAATGTTCCCTGACAATTTTTCTGAGTGGCAACACTCTTGCACAAGTCATCTACACTCTCTTAACTCAGTCTTCCATGTTTACTTACAAACTGATCCAAAAGATGAACTGAAACTTTTTCGCCAGTCTCCTAGGATAAAGCAAATTTCACCTCCTTCCACAGTAACTTCTGTAGAAATGTGTTGTAATCAGTGAGTTATAACAGACAAAATATGGTTTAAGTCTATTGCATTAAAATTTTTATTACTGGGCTGGAAGATGGCTTAGTGGCTAAGTCACTTGCCTGCAAAGCCTAAGGATCCAGGTTCAATTCCCCAGGACCCATGTAAGCCAAATGCCCAAGGTGGCACATGTATCTAGAGTTCATTTGAAGCAGCTAGAGGAATTCTAACCCATTCTAGACCCTGGTGTTCCCATTCACCCCCACACACACCCCAACCTTCCTTCCTCCCTGTCTCTTTCTCTCTCTTTCAAATAAACAAAAAATATAAATAAAAAATATTTTTTAAAAATTTTATTGCTAATCCAATTTTTACCATTCCTATCAAAAGTTTCACACAAAATTAATAATAAATTCTATTTATAATCTATACTAATCAGTTAAGCTAAAGATATCTTCATTTGCAACTCACTATTCCAGAATTTGACAATAACTGTATTTGAGTATCATTTCATAATACACAAGACATTTCATGCCTTTCATTCCATTCAATCACAATATAAACTACTAATGCAATTTGAAAACAGTTTGTCATAGATATTCAACAAATACAGAAAAGAATGAATGGATAAGTGCACAAAGATGTAACTTTAGATAATAAAAAATAAGCTAAACAAAAAAGTAATGTACTCAACAGAGACAATGGTATTATGCCATTTAAAACAAAACCAAAGTTTTAAAATTTTTTATTTATTTATTTATTTATTTATTTATTTATTTATTTATTTGAGACAGAAACAGAAAGACATGCCAGGACCTCTAGCCACTGCAAATAACTCCAGACACCTGTGTCACCTCATGCATCTGGCTGACATGAAAACTGGGAAATAGAACCTGGGTCTTTAGGCTTCAGAGGTGAGCGCCTTAACCACTAAGCCATCTCTCGAACCCAAAACTGAATTTAAACACTACCGAACTATCTATATATAATTAAAATTCCTATCTGTTAAATAATGTTCCTATGGAGTTCCATCAAGGACATCACATTAAGACTATCCTCTTTCTCTTGATATTTTTTGATGGGATCACCAATTTCAATTCCATTAAAAAAAAAAAAAAAACTTCAATACTACCCAAAATTATTCATTACAGGATGAAAAAGGAAAAGAATAAAGTATTTCCTTAGTGATGCTTTAAAGAACTTTTAAGTTATTTGTTTAACTTCAGCAACCAATAATGCAATACTAGGCAATGATCAAACTTCAGGTATGTTTTAGTATAACATTTACTCAAAAAATATGTACTATGAGGTTAGGGATTTAGCTCAGTAGAAAAGAACTTGCCTAGCAAGCGCAAGTCCCTGGATTTGGTCCTCAGTACCGAAAAAAAAGAAAATCACAAAAAAATATGTACTGTACATATATTTACTTAGTCAATAAACATAGTCAGTTGACTGTGACAAGAATAAAAAAAAACAAGTCTTTGTTACAAATCTTTTCCAAACCTATAACTTGTTACCCAGGATCTCCACTTACACCACCTTATAGCTCTAAAATAATCTGAGTAGCTAACACACACAAAATTGTGAACCTTAAAAAAAAAAAACAGTAACCAGCCAGGCGTGGTGGTGCATGCCTTTAATCCTAGCACTCTGGAGGCAGAGGTAGAAGGACACCATGAGCTGGAGGATACCATGAGACTACACAGTGAATTGTAGGTCAGCCTGGGCTACAGTGAGACCCTGCCTTGAAAAAACAAAAAAAAGAAAGAGAGATGGCGAGAAGAGTGAGAATGGCACACCAGGGCCTCTTGCACTGCAAATGAACTCCAGATGCATGTGCCACATGCATCCAGCAATACTTGGGTACTGGGTAATTAAACCAGGACCATCAGGCTTTGCAAGCGTTTTCAACCACTGAGCCATCTCTCCAGCCCTCCATCAGTTTCATATGCTTTCCACAAAAAAGGTATAAAACAAATATATGTACTTATCATTTTCAAATATTTCTAGTTTCTTTCTGTATCAAATTATCTTCTAAAAGTCCAGAAAATCAAATGTTTTAAAGTAAACCAAAAATAAAGTATAACAAATGAAACCGTAACAGAAAACTAAAGTCAGAGCAGGGTGTAGCATATACACGCCCATTCTCTCTCTGCCCCTCTTTCTCTCTCAAATAAATAAATATTTTTAAAAACAGGATAGGGGCTGGAGAGATGGCTTAGCGGTTAAAGTGCCTGCCTCCTAAGCCTAAGAACGCTGGTTCCAATCTCCAGGTCCCACGTTTAGCCAGATGCAGTGACGCAAGGGCGCAATGCCACACTTGACCACAAGGGGGTGCACATGCATCTAGATTTCGTTCGCAGCGGCTGAGAGGCGGCTGGTGCGCGCCCATCTCTGCCTTCCTCTCCCTCTCTCTCTGTCTCTCTCTCTGTCTCTCCAAAATAAATAAATAAATAAAAACAGGATAAAGATCCAATTAACACATTATTAAAAGCAATTGTTTTATAATGCCAGAGACAAATATTCTGGCCTAACAGATATAGCAAATGAAAGTACTCATAAAAAAATGCAAAGTTTAAGCAAAAGTTAAACTTGCACAAAAGCTATTTCTGAAACAGATTCTTCTTCTTAAAGAAGTCCAAGCACCTGAAAATTCCCATTTTTTAAATCAAAAGCTAAGATTTAAAAACTTCTAAATCCCTATTTTGCAATCTATACTAAGTACATTTTCCCATAATTTAATGGACAGACTTAGATATACAGTGATTCTAAAAACCAAACTCTAAAGAAAGTGATCTTCTGAATGAACTATAAAAACTTAACCAAACTAGTTGTAGAACACTGCTCATGTTAGTACTGAAATCTTAAAAAATATTTTCCTTTCAAAGTTACATAAACAAGCCTTTGGTGGTGGTGGTGGTGGTGCACACCTGTAGTTGCCACCCTAAATAAGCCTAGATTAGAGGATCCCAGGTTCCAGCCAGCGTGGGCTACACAGGGAGACCTCATCTCAAAATAACAGTAATAGTAAAAAGTACAACTACTCAAACACAAAGTCCAAAGCAGAACCTTTAAATACTCTCACATACACAACTTAAAACTAAGAATCAGTATCAAGATTATTAAGCAAAAATTCATTTTAAGTTAGAAAACAATTGACTAGTCTGAATAAAATAAAATAAAATAATCTCATCTTTTTTTGCAATGTTTACTCTAGATAGTAACTTTACAATAGTAATGGTAAGAAAATGTGCTACTTGCAAATATACAGAACATGAATGGAAAACAAAACCCTAAAGCCGGGCATGGTGGCGCACGCCTTTAATCCCAGCACTTGGGAGGCAGAGGTAAGAGGATCGCCATGAGTTCGAGGCTACCCTGAGACTACACAGTGAATTCCAGGTCAGCCTGGGCCAGAATGAGACTCTTACCTTGAAAAACCAAAAAAGAAAAAAAGAAAAGAAAGAAAAGAAAGAAAAAAAAAACCCTACCTACTTCACCTACACTAATTCAGAATTGACACATTTCATATGACATATACTCTCCCTCATTTTAAAATTCAAAACTCAAGCCAAAGATACTGGAGGTCTTCAGGGTTTTGTTTTTTTTTAAGCAGATCTTTAAATAGAATCCAGACTATATATTGACAAAGGAAAACTTCAGTCTTGAAATGTCTTGCATATATAATTGTGTATGTTGTCATACATGTTGGACATTCTGGAAAAACAAGGACCTTACAAATTAGATACCTTAATAAAAAATATTTTCACGCTAGGCGAGGTGGCACATGCCTTTAATTCCAGCACTGGGAGGCAGAGGTAGGAGGATTGTCACGACTTCTGTAGTAAATTCCAGGTCAGCCTGGACTAGAGCAAGACCCTACCTTGAAAAACACACACCATATTTACACATGCATATATATACACACACATACACACACATTTTTAGACCTCCAACTCCTGGAATATTCAGATCCATCTATACATACTCTGCAAATAATCATCTTCACTTCCTAAGTCTTTTTTACTATTCCACCTTTGGCTTTTCCCATTTTTTTCCTAAGTGAATACAGACCCTATTATAATGAATGAGTTTCTACAAGAAACAAAATTCGTGGCTATCTAGTGATTTATAATTCTACTCAAAAATATAACCATGCCTTACCAAATATGGAACACTTGTCTAAACTAATGATTTGAGACAATTGGCCATGTATGAATTGTGAAGTCATTATTCTACATCCGTTGCTTTCAAGATGCGCTGCATGTGTGACCATTCTATTGGTAGTAGGAACTAAAGGGTATAGAAGATACATAGCTTTCATTACTTAATGGTAAATCTTGTCAACTACAATCTACCAGGTTTTCAACCCAAAAAAAACCCACACTGATGTAATGACTTATTTTCATAACATGATTTTTGATGGGAGAAATGGGAGCATCCAAGCTTTGACTCATGGGTAAGCATTTTCTCTGCTTTCCGAAGATAAACTGAAAATACCGCTACTGGAAAAACCTGGCCCTAAAGAGATTCAGTTATCTTTAGCTTAAGAGTAGATTTCTGGGAAATCCCAAACAAGGGGTGACCTCCGTCTCGGAGTCGGGGCTACCACAGCCACCAGCGAGGCTTCAACTTTGTGCTCAGAAGGGCCCCAGCAACATCATGGCTGATGCAGACCAATGCGGAGGAGGAGGACGAAGAGGAGGAGGAGGAGGAGGAGGAAGAGAAGAAGAAGAAGAAGCTGGTTTGTTTACTTGCAGCCTGAGCCGCCGCCGCCAGCAGCGACAGCATCAGAGGATCAGCCAAAGCCAGCATCTTCCGCACATTTCTATTCTTAGCACACAACTCCCAAGCGGATCAAAACCCCACTACTATTAAAAACACAGACTTGCACGTTACCCACCTCCCACACGCACACACACACCCCCACACACACCCCACTAGCGCCGTCTTTTCCAGCGCGCCGGCGGTGGGCGGGTGGGGTGGGGGAGGAAGGAGACCCCGGGGACGCCGGTGCATCCTCGCCTTCACCCCGCCACGCGCGCGCAGACAAGCCCCGGCGCGCGCAGACACCCCCTCCCCCCAACCCAAACACCGACTCGGCACCGGGCGCCCGCGTTACATAACCTAGTCGCCGCGCCCCCCTTCTTCCCCCTCCCGCCCCGGCCCGGGCGTGTACCCCCCCCCTTGCCCACGCCACGCGGCCAGCCAGGGAGGGGCCGAGGAGAAGCGGCGCGAGTGGCGCAGACACGGGGAAAGGCACCTCCCGGCCAAGCCCAAAGACACCCCGGAGACCGCTAGGCCGGGCAACATTCCCCCTACCACCACCACCACCACCACCACCACCTCCCAGGGCCCCTGCTCCCCGCCATCCCCACCCACCCCCACCCCTTTCCCGGGAAAGTGAACTGGGTGTCGGTGTCATCCCCGACCGGGCATCCCCCGGCCTCCACACCCACACCCCAAAGCAAACCTCAGGACGACCCGGCCCCTCGCCCACGCCCCCCGGCGGCGCGGTGACAACCTAGACGCCCCCCCCCCCTCCTCCGCCTCACCCACCCGGTCGCCACCCTCGCCCGAGGGAGGGCAAGAAAAGGGAGGGAGAAGAGGAAGAAGCACCCGGGTCTCCCCCAACCCACTCCCACACCCCCCACCCCACGCCCCGGCCCGGAGGGAGTGGAGACGAGGCGAGGCGGGGAGGGGGCGAGAGTGGGGGGCGGTGGCTGTTACCTGCAAAGGCGGCGGCGGCGGCGGCGGCCCCGCAGCTGCTCGGGCGGTGGCGGAGGATGGAGCTGGGGGGGCGGGGGGAGGAGAGGGGGCGACTCGGGGGTCCCCCCTCCCTCCTCCTCCCCTCCTGTCCTCCCCCCACCCCGCAGAGCCTCGGGCCCCCTGGAACCCGGTGCGGCCGGCGGGAGGGGAAGCGATGGGCTGCAGGGGAGGGAGGGAGGGAGCCGGGCGGGCCGCGGAGCTGGAGCGGGCGGCGGGAGGAGGAGGAGGAGGAGGGCGGGCGGCGGCGGCGGCGGCGGCGGCGGGGGGAGGAGGAGGAGGACGACGAGGAGGAGGAGGCGGAGACTACTTGGGAATCGGATATCGGCTACAAATTCAATTCATCACCAGAAAACATCGCCGGCTCGGGCGGGGGCCGGGTGG
Source organism: Orientallactaga sibirica (assembly GCA_036365145.1). Classification (NCBI taxonomy): domain Eukaryota; kingdom Metazoa; phylum Chordata; class Mammalia; order Rodentia; family Dipodidae; genus Orientallactaga; species Orientallactaga sibirica. The sequence continues at coordinate 13,823,412 of JAEOAD010000035.1, read as the reverse complement.
GCGTCGTGCCGGCGTGTGGGGTGGGGGACGGTCGCCGGCGGAGACTCCGGGCCCCGGCGTGGCTCGCCCGCCCGCCCGGCCGGCCGGGGCGAGGTTCTGAGGGCCTGCTCCTCCGTCCGCGCCGCGCCGCGCCGCCTCCCCGCCCCCTCCCGGGGCCGCCGCCGCGGGGCTTGTTGTTGACTTTGAGGAAAACTCCTGACGTCAGGGGCTGGCTCCTCACGACAGGCGGCAGCGGCTTCCCCGCGCCCCGGCCCTGCCCGTCCGCTCGCCTCAGCCTCCCCTCTCTCGGCACACCTCCCCCGGCCCTGGGGTCCTCCTCAGGCTTCCCCGCGCCCCTCAGACCCGCGGCGCCCCGCGCCCCTCTCCTCTCGCGAGAACATCTCCCCCGTCAGCCCGCGCCGGCCGCGGGGCCCGCGTTCCCGCTCACTCGCCCGCCCGCCGGGAAGTGCTGGGCTTCCCCCGCGCCGCGTGGTCCCTCCGGCGGCGGGGAACCCGAGGCCCTGGCGGCGGCTTTCCCCTTCTCGTCCGCCCCGCGCACCCACCGCACCCCGACGTCGCCCGGGGTGGGGCGGCTCCTACGGGAAGGGACTCACCTTCCCCTCCGGCTCCTAGGGAAAGAGGGGCTGGGAACCCCCCCATCGCGCCCCCGCGCACGAACCTCAGAAATGGTACCTGACTGTCCCTCGAGACGTTTGCGGCCAGTCCATGAAGCAGCCTTGGGAAGAGCCAGTCCACGCGTGGTGCCCGGGTGGCAGTGGCCGCTCGAGGCCCTCTTCAAATCGCCCCCTTTTAGGGCTGTTGTCGGTGACTTTGAGGTAGTCCGTCGGTGGACCAGTCAGGCTTAGTACGTTCACTGCGAAGACGCCGTTTTCTTCTGAAATGTATGGTCCGTGAGAATATGTGCAGTGGAGACCTTTCCAGAAAATGGCCATATTGCACCATGCATCACGCTCTAGAAAGTCATGAAAGTGTGCTGCTTCGGAGGACATGTTTTGTCGCTTCTTGAAGACCCTGTTAACTTTCTTCCACTGTGAGAGTCTCCTTAGGGCCTTCAGCGTCTTTCTGTAGTGGAACTTCTGGAGACCATTTTCTCTTGACATGCGTCGGTCTCTGCTTTCCCCGCTCCATTAGTTTATACTATATCCCCTGGTAGCCATACGATGTGTTGTGTTTGCACATCTAGCGTTGTAGCTGGCGGGAGCACTTTTGCTCCTTTGAGATGGAAATCGCCAATAGGTGAGGTGCCCCTCTTCTGATACTGGCAGTCTAGAGTGACAGACTTCAAGGCCAGGCTGACATTGTCAGAGGTTCATAGTTCCAAGAACTGGAGGCTGTGGCTCCAAATCTTAGAACCCAGACACTGGAAGTTCTAAGAACTCACGTTAGAGGCTTAACGCTCTGGATTAGATTGTCAATGACCCAGAATCCTGAAGCTAGTAAAATCTTTGACTCTGGGCAGCAACTTAAGAGACAGCAGTAGTTGGCAGTAATCAGAACCAGCTAGCTCTTGGGCCTAGGGTGTGGATACTCTGACAGACCTGTAGTCCTCTATAGACTCTCTATAGACTTTCCATGACCGTCATCTCTACCTCTACTGTGTCTTGCTACGGCTACCAAAGGGTTTCTCTTCCTGTTACCCATGATAAACAACGCAGGTAGTCATGGAAGGACCATCTGAGAAGTCCTAATGTTATCCAAAGAGGATGTCTCCTGGCTGACCCTAAAACAGCCCGGTTAGACAGGAGGCATGCAAATGAAGGACTGAATTTGTACTCAACATAGCACAATTTCACTTCCGCCAGTCACAGGCCCAACATTGGGAGTAATCCAGGGCCTTATGAAAAGAGCAATCACTGGCTTCTTGCTGAATTAGTGAGGTAGTGTTCTCACCTCTCATCTTGAGTGAGCTGCAAGGCCACCTAAAGCTCACCAAACCAGGTATGGCTCACACCTTTAATCCCAGCACTCTGGAGACAAAGGCAGAAGGATTTCCAGTTTGTATAATTCAGATTTGTCCATTCAGTTCATTAATTTATTCAGTACTTACTCTGTACTGCTTTGTACCACATCTTCTAGCACAAAATAAGCTTTCTGTTAGAACAGAGATGCAGATGGCACCACTATATTGGGAACACCCTTAATTATTAAATGTGGGCTGGAGAGATGGCTTAAGCGGTTAAGGCTCTTGCCTGCAAAGCTGAAGAACCCAGGTTTGATTCCCCAGGACCCACATAAGCCAGATGCACAAGGTGGCGCATGCATCTGGAGTTCATTTGCAACAACTGAAGGCCCTGGCACACCCATTCTCCCTCCCCCCCCATCTCCCTCCCTCTCTCTCTTTCTCAGATAAATAAATTTTTTTAAAAAAATTTTTTTTGGTTTTTCAAGGTAGCTCAGGCTGACCTGGAATTCACTATGTAGTCTCAGTGTGGCCTCGAACTCAAGACGATCCTCCTACCTGTGCTTCACGAGTGTTGGGATTAAAGGCATGCACCACCACGCCTGGCATTAAATTAAATTTTAAAAAAAAAAAGAATTATTAAATGGGGCATGTAGCTCATTAGTAGGAAGTTACCTAGCAGGCATAAGGCCCCAAACTCAATCCCCAACACTACAAAAGAAAGTTCGCTAAGGTTTGTCTTGCCTGGAGCACTGCCTTCCAAGGCTGGTGTGGGTTGTCTAGAACAATCAAGGTGACTGGAGAAAGTCCTCTGAAGTAGAAGTCAATGGCTTCCATTGTAATGTCTATGCAACTGGAGTGTTCCAAGCACCCAGGCTATCATAATGAGTCCCACAGTCTGGCCAGATAACCAAAACAGGGACTGCTATGCTGATTGCTCACATCCAACTTCCTACCCCCACCCTCAGACAACCAGACACAGGGGGAAAGTTTGACAGTTGAAAGGGTCAAATCTGCTTGGCCCCTAACAGATTAGCTTATTTAAAGAAAAAGCAAACTTTATTTTTTGTTTAAACTTTTTTTTCCCCCTTTGGTTTTTCAAGGTAGGTTCTCTCTCTAGCCCAGGCTGATCTGGAATTCACTATGTAGTCTCAGGGTAGCATCAACTCACTGCAATCCGCCTACCTCTGCATCCAAGTGCTGGGATTAAAGGCGTGCACCATCATGCCTGGCAAAAAAGTAAACTTTAAAGTGTGCTTACAATAAAGACCTGTCATTAGCACTAACATTAACCTTGCTGACATTATTTAATAGTGCTTATCTGCTGGCAAATTGCCCCTAGGGAGGGTTGGAACCCTCTAACCTGTCTCAGGACCACATCTTTTCTCTTATGAAACACTTATTTAACATGGACAGGAATAGGAAACCCATTAAGAAAGGAAAGGTGTATGTGTGTTTTATTTAGTGTTTTTCATTTATAAGTGAAAGTTGCTTTGTCTGACCATTCTAAGACTTAATTTATTCAATGGTGCAGTACTTGTCCAGCAGTGTGTGAAGCCAAGTCCCAGCTTTAAAACTAATAAATAAATAAATAATAATAATCCAAGAATCACTCCTTCACCTACCAGTGCTTTGCCTCAGATTTCCCAAAGGCAATGAATTGATTAGTAAACATAGATGAAGTTCTAATTCTATTCAGTGTGTGTAAAAAATATGTATTTGATTGTCAAACAGCAGCCAGTAGTAGTTGCAGGTTTCTTGGTGTAAAACATAAAAAACGAGTCAGGTTTTCAATGTATATATAGTAGCCCCAATCAACCTGTTTTAAAAATTTATTTTATTTTATTTTATTTTATTATTATTTTTGGGAGGGGTTGACATAGAATATTGCTCTAGCCCAGGCTGACCTGAAATTCACTGTGTAGTCTGGGACTAGCCTTAAACTCACAGAAGTCCTCCTACCTATGCCTCCCAAGTGCTGGGATTAAAGTTGTGCAACATAACACCCAGCCCAAATTTCACTGACTTCCAGTTTTAACATCAATATATTGAAAAGAACTAAATTTGTCTTATCAACTAAACTGTCTCAAAATACTTCTAGTCTCATCAAATTGAATCAAATCTTAGATGGATTAGACCTTAAAATTAAGTATTGTATAAATTAGAATAGATTGTATAATGTGGACCTCCTGAATTTGAAACATTCAGGCTTTTATTTCTCCCTTTGTACTTTATAGTTACCTAAACTTGTTTCTTATTACATAATAACTCATTAAAACTATATTTATTTTTCTTTTCTTTTTTTTAAACTATATTTAAATAACACTGTTCTCTCTCTTATAAGCAGCCATTATAAATTTGGCAGAATCTGCCAACTATGGCATGATGGTAGTCCACAAAGACAGCATGTTGCATTTCCCTTTTTGTCACCACATTGCAGCAATATGGGGCACAACAACATACTCAATCATGGGAATGTTCCTCCTACTTTTAGAGGAAAAGTCCTGGTTCTTTGTCAAGCCAGATAGTCTTAAGTAGTGGCTATTTATGAGTTGTAAGGAAGAAGTGTTCACTTGTCTTACTACGAAGGTAAACTCAGCACTGAGAGTTCTATCTTTAGAATTTCCACCATTTCCTGGGAGTAACTTAAACTAGAGCACACTTGGAATTTATGACCCAAGTTCTTCCACGTTAGAGCTCTGATATGTCCAACATATAATCACAACATAAAGCTCACAAAAGGAGGGGGAAACATGGAAAAATGACTCAGGAAAAGTTCAGTGCACATCATTTCCACCACCCATTTTCTACCATTAGTAAGAAATCTCCAGAGCCATCTTAACTTAAGGCAGATGAAATGACAATGGCTCAGGAGAAAAAAAAAATAGTCATTGTCTGCCATAGATGTAACTAGTGAGTATCCTAGATGATGAACAGAAATTTCCATCTGCCTTAGAGGCTGTGATGGTTGGTCATGATTGTCAATTTTGGCCCTGAAAGTTCATTGTGTGAAGCTGTGAACTTGAAACCTAAGTTGCAGTGGAGCCCCCAAGATGTTGAAGATGTCTAGAACATGGGATGGACCAAAGAACACTGCTGTTACAGAATGGAGCCAGAGAAGAGAGAGGCTAAGCATGCTTCAGCTGGCAGGGCTAACCAAGCCCTTTGGAACCCACATGATTCCATTGCAAGCTGGGATTTAGTGTTTGCCCTGCTGGATTTCGGTCTTGTTTTGATCTAGTCTTTCCTTGCTGTTTCCCCATTTTTCTCCTTTAGAAGGGAAATGTTTACCCTATTATATATTGGAAGTATTTTTTGATTTTATAGAGACCCACAATTAAAAGATTGCCCAAGTCTCAGAAGAGGTTCTGCACTTACATTTAAAAAATATATTTTTATTTATTTGCAAGCAGTGGGGGGAGGAAAAAGGGAAGGAGGGCACACTAGGGCCTCTTGCCACTGCAAACAAACTTCAGATGCATGTCCCATTTTGTGCATCTGGCTTATGTGGATACTAGGGAATTGAACCCAGGCCATCAGGCTTTGCCAGTAAGCACCTTAACTGCTGAGCCACCTCTCCAGCCCCTGCACTTATATTTTTAAACAGTGTTGGAACTGTTAAAGACTATGAGAACTTAAAAAAAAATTATTTGCAAACAGAAAGAGATAGAGAGAAGAGAGAGAGAGAATGAGTGAGTGTCCAAGGACCTCCAGTCACTGCAAACAAACTCCAGACTCATGAGCCACTTTTTACAAGAGTGCTGAGGAATCAAATCCGGGTTTTTAGGCTTTGCAGGCAAGTGCCTTAACTACTGAGCAAGCTCTCCAACCCGAGACTGTGAGGACTTTAGACGATGGACTGAATGCAGTTTGCATTGTGAAATCGTGAAACTATGGAGACAAGGAGTGAAAAGTTATGGCTTAAAAGTGATATATTTGGGTGTCGAATTAACAAGTGGACTCATGATGGTTAATATTGACTGTCAATTAGACAGGATCAAGAATTATATAGGAAACAGACCTCTGGACATAACTGAGGAAATATAGTATCATCTATCTCCACTTCCTGACTGCAGGCTCAGTGGGACCAGCTGCCTCGTGCTCTTGTAACCACAATTAGTGTCTTTATAAGAAAGCATCAAGTTGGACTTAGTGGCACATGATAACAGTCCCAGCATTCAGAAGGCTGAGGCAGGAGGATGAGAAGTTTGAGGCTAGTCTGGACTACATTGACCATATCTCAAAAACAAACCAAAACAAACAAAAAATAAACAAAAGACATAAGAACTTCCAACCATCCTCTCTTCCCTTCTCTCTTTTTCTCTCTCCTCTACCATTGGAGAACACAAGAAAGCCCTTACCAGACATTAGAACTGAGAGCTTGATTTTGGAATTCTTTACCTCCAGAACTGTTAGAAATAAAATTCTGTTGGTTAAGCCACCCACATCTGTGAGGGGTTTTTTTGTTGTTGTAACAACATGAACTAAAATAATGGAAGAGTCCTTTATAATAGTTATCAGTACTAAGTCTTTTTCTCTTTTCCCCAGATCTTTCTTGAAGCATAGATCAAGTGCCTATATGGGAACATGTGAGCATTCCTGACAGCCAAATATGTCATTAATCTTGTTCCATATGAAAGTATTTGGGGACAAGGCTCAATGGTTAAAGGCACTTGCTTGTAAAGTCAACGTACAGGTTCAATTCCTCAGCACCCACATAAAGCCAGATGCAGAGTGACACATGTGTCTGAGTTCATTTGTAGTGGCCCCTGGTACATGCCTTCCCCCCCACCACACACACACACATGCAAAATAAATAAAAATAAAAATTTCATAAAGAGCCAGGCATGGTGGCACATGCCTTTAATCCCAGCACTTGGGAGGCAGAGGTAGGAGGATCTCTGTGAGTTTGAGATCACCCTGAGACTACATGATAAATCCCAGGTCAGTCTGGGCTACCAAGACACTACCTCAAAAAACAAACAGAAAAAAAATTCTTAAAGAATTTTAAAAATGTTTGAAAATCAAACAACTAAAGCCCTGTGGAAGCCTCCATCTTCCTTGCTATGTTACTAGAGTATGGATGAAAATATTTTTAATTCTCTCTCTTAGACATCTGAATCGGCTAGCAAGTTAAGCAATCTCTAGGCATTACATTTATATTTCAAAATGTTTGGGACACATGAAGTTACTGACCACAATTAAATAACTGCTTATGGAGCTCCCAGCTAGACCTCATGTTCAAGTTCCAAAGCAACAAGCATGCATAATTATTATTCCTGGCAGTTTGGCAGAATTTTGGTATGCAATAAATACATAGTTATTGTCATCCCAGAGCCTCACTTTAGTATATAATTTTATCTTCCTAGTTGTTACAGAGTCTACTCTGTGGAGATTGAACTTTCTAGAGTAACAGCTAGCAGAGAAATAATAGTGAATTTCCCACCTTACCTGGATAATTACCTCAACTCATTCTTCTACTATCTTGCATAAATACAGGTCTGTTCTAGAGAGTTCTGCCACCCATTAAAAGGCTTTTCCCCCATTAATTAAAATATATACAGGGTCAACTAGAAAGTTCTCAATCCACCCTGACTTTTTGGAGGAGGGGAATCTAATATGAAGTCTTTTAATTGTTGATTCTCTGCCATTTCATTAAATAATACTGGTTTACTTTTTATTTCGCAGGAGGTGTAAAGAGTGGGTTGTCCCCCACCCAGGGTTATTCCATGTTGTACAGAACAGCAGCTTTTCAGACTGCTTTGTCCTGAGTGACTCCATTTTCTAAAGTGGCAGTTTCCCCTGAGCTACTCTATCTTCAGTGCAAGTGCTAAAGCAGAATGACTTGGTAGCTTGTCTGAGCAAGAACAACCCCCCGCTGCACAGCATGATCATAAGGCACAGACTGATAAACAACAAATGCATTCTAGTAAAAGAATTGCCACCTGTAATTTCACACTAAATCAGGGGTACATGGACAAGTAGATATGTCAATAGTAGCCATATGATCTTTCCAAACACAACAGACAAATGAATGATGTAAGACCCTCATCTGAAACATGTAAAACAAATGCCTATAACTGTGGCAAGTGTCACTCATCTACCTGTCACCTTATCACATCACCTAGTGTATGTGCCTCAGAATTTTCAAGCAACAAACTTCTGACTCTGACCCACAATTTAGCTCATCTTAATTCCTCCACTTACCACAGCCCCCTTAAAACCTGCAAGCCATCCTGTCTAGATAGCTCAATACCTAAATAGCTCTGTTGATCAGTGTTTTGTTTTGTTTTGTTTTTTCAAGGTAGGGTCTCCCTGTAGCCCAGGCAGATGTGGAATTCACTATGTAGTCTCAGGGTGGCCTGGAACTCATAGTGATCCTCCTACCTCTGCCTCCCGAGTGCTGGGATTAAAGGCGTGCACCAACCCACCCCAGCCGGCTCTAGTTAACACTTTTATCTGACCACCTGAAGTGTTGCATTTGAATCAGCTCTCCACCTTTCCTTCAATTCTGTGGTCACTTTCAACCTTTCCTCAGCCTTTCTGTTACCTGCCGTGTGTAATGTGCATATTAAAGGATTGTAATTAAGGTTGGAGAAGAATAAAGATTTTATAAATTCTGTGATCATGACTATCAAGCAAAACCAAAAGTATCTGGTAAAATAAAGCCACTGGAATGTGAATTTATTGTAATTCAATAATTCTGTCATTGTGGAGACACAAACATATTGATCTATGATTCTGGCATAGCTTGTGTTATGGATTTTGAGAGCTACGGATCTGCTTTTGGCCCAGATGGACTGGATTCGAGTAGCTAAGGCTCTCAATTTTGTTTCACTTGCCAAAGAAGATCTAAGGAATGTAGGCAAGGAGGTGAGGAGAGCCAAAGTAGACTTTATTAAGAAAAATCTAGCCGGGCGTGGTGGCGCACGCCTTTAATCCCAGCACTCGGGAGGCAGAGGTAGGAGGATCGCTGAGAGTTCGAGGCCACCCTGAGACGACATAGTTAATTCCAGGTCAGCCTGAGCCAGAATGAGACCCTACCTTGAAAAACCAAAAAAAAAAAGAAAAAAGAAAAGTCTAAAGAAAGACTCCCAAGAGTGGGAGCATTTCCCATAAGAAAGAGAAGGGGGAGTGGGTTTGCTAGATCAGGGGCTTGGAGCTGGGAATAGAAATGTGGAAAAGCCCAAAGTGCCAGAATAAGCATGTTTAGGATTTTCACCGACATCCAAAGAGAGAAAGAAAGGGAAAGGCAAAGGAAAAGTTAGGCTTTTTGAGTTAGAACTCAATAAAGCAGGCAGAATTTTCCCTGAAGGTCTGCAAGCAACTGCACCAAGCTTGTACTTGGGGTATAGTACATTACTTTTTTAAGGGGATAATTATTCCTCCCGCCTTGTTAGCCTGTCTATAGGCGAAGGGTGGTGTCTTGACCAGGAGAGTAATTGCCAGGCTCCCAGGACCAGAGGACACTTCCTCTGCTTCTTCAGCCCATGAAGCTGGGGAGAGCTTTCCTTTCAAATGTTACCAGGGAAACAGAAAGAGGGGTCCTTCCTTCAATGACCTCCAAGCCTAATGTCTTCCTACCTTCAAAATTCTCCCCTTAAGAGTTAAAATCCTAAAATTGTGTAGGGAATGGATGGTGACTCCAGGCTAAAGTGGGGCATAGAGGGGTCTTTAGTGTCTCCATTCTTGTTGATATTCTGGTCTTGCAGGACCATCAAAAGAGCCCCAGTAAATGGAAGTAGATTGTTGTAGGACCATCAGAGGGTGGGTTAACCGTAAATGAGAGGAGATAAAATTATATGAAGTCTAAATATTAATAGGGCAGATGGGAGAAACACAATAGTCTTTTAATCTATGTCTTCCTGGGCCTGGGTCTCTACCTACCTACCTGCAAAAGGAGATGACCTTGCTTTTAATCTGTCACTTGCTTATGACTTAAGGACATCTAGTATCCTTCTGCTGACCTTTTGTTACTATACAGAACTATAACTATTTTTAAGTTGCAAACAACATCTCAATTAATAATGTAATTTTAACTAAAACTTTGACTTTGATTTATAATTTGAGGCATCTTTAGGCCTAAAGCCTAAGACAGGAAAACTGTAGGGCTCAGTTTCTCTATTTTTCCACCTTTTTTCCCTCCTCTAACCCACAAGCAAGTCTCTGGGCGAAGGACACTGTTAGCTTCATACTTTTTCAACCTGGCATTTGCAGTACTAGATACAAAATGAAAATGCCAGGCCCTTTGTTCAAGATAGAGAACACAGAGCATTAAACCAAGTACAGCACCTTATACATTGCCCATCCATGGAGCTACTAACATGTGCTTGAGGCTGGCTGTTTTCAGTGTTTTTTTTTTTTTTTTTTTGGAGTTTTGCTCCTGCCTGCTCTACCAGCAATCCTGGTGACACAGACATTGCACCTCCTCTTTCAGCTTGAGGATCCTGATCACCTCTTAGGTGGGAAGCTAGGATCCATGATGGCTCCAGGCCAGGTGTCTCCCCTCTTAGAAACTTGAAGCCCCAGGAAATATTCAAACATTCCCTCTCCCCCCCATTTTTCTCTTTCTTCTACATGGAAGCAGTTGAGCATCCTGTTTCAAATGCCTGAGTGGGCACTAGAGTTCAGTCCACAGAATCCCCTCATTTCAGAAAACAAGCTCTCCCCAGCTTCATGGGCTGATGAAGCATACCTCCTCCCCACCAGGAGTTAGAGGACCCAACTCCCCTTCACAAATTTCCTCTATCATGAATTTTCCCCATTTTATACTTTTTTTTTTTTTTGAGGCAGGAACTCACTGTAGCCCAGGTTGACCTTGAACTCATGGTAGTTCTCCTATCTCAGCCTCCCAAATTCTGGGATTAAAGGCATGCACCACCATACCTGGTTTCCATTCTATCTTCTTCACAAATTATGGTTTTGAACTACTGCATGATGGGGACCAAGCTTGAAATTTCATACTTTGTATATCTTGGACTCTCAGTTGAAACTCCAAATTTAAATTCCTTTTAAAAAGTAGATTCTAGGCTGAAGAGATGGCTTAGCAGTTAAGGTGCTTGCCTGCAAAGCCAAAGGACCCAGGTTCGATTCCCCAGGACCCACATAAGCTAGATGAACAAGGTGGCCCATGCATCTGGAGTTCGTTTGCAGTGGCTGGAGGCCCTGGCGCACCCATTCTCTCTCTTTCTGTCTGCCTCTCTCTATCTCTCTCAAATAATAAATAAATATAAAAAAATTTTAAAGTAGATTCTCTCTGTGGCATAAATATTTTCTCTATTTCTTATTTTGATATGTGCTCACATGAGCAAAAGATCTATCTGCTATTAAAGAAAGAAATATATTTAGGTGAACAGGTGTTCCAGGCACAAAATTAATTAAAATAGTATCTTCTCTCCATTTGTTTGTATTTCTGTGTGGTGAATATATGCCAACAAATTTCCATATTCTTACATTATTACTTACATTAATGTTATTAAATATTTTGGGAGACTTTTGCCCTGGATTGAGTTCTGAAAATTTCTTTCTTAAAGAATTTAGAGGGAGGACGGAGGGAAGTACCATGGGATATTGTCTACAATTAAAGAAGTTGTCAATAAAAAAATAAAATTTAGAAAAAGAATTTAGATATGGTCTAGAAAGGGGATGGGGGACTTAAAAGGATGGTGTTGTATATATGTAAGCAGAACAGATTAATGGGGGTGACAAGGCCTAAGTGAGGTCAGGGGAAGAGATTGAGTAAAGGAAAGGTAGAGGGAGAACTAATCAAAATCTAAGAGGATATATATAAGTCATAGGAAAACCTACTTTTCTGAACAATGGAACACTCACAAGACACAGATTGTTACTAGAAAATTTTCAGTGCCAGGGATTGGGATACCTTCCAGTGAGTTGTGGGCCAGGGAGGTCACAGATATCCCCAAAACATTATAGGCCATTGCTGAGGCCCTTGATTTCCCACCAGGAATAAATAGTAAGACCCTATTACTGAAGACTGCACATACTTGGGCTGCAAGGTCACTGACAAATCCTGCTGGAGCTGAGCTGAAAGCCTCCTCCAGGTGATCAAGCTGACAGAAAGCTGGAAAAAGCTATACTGCATGCAGTTCAATGGGAGAGAGAACACACCAGTGAAGGTACTCAACAGTGAATACTACAAGCTTTAAATTAGGCCAGCCAGGCCAAATGAGCCAATGGGTGCAATAGTGGCATGTCTGTTATGGGGGAAACTAACTGCTCTCTAATTGGACTGGAGGCCCACTCCATGGGAGGGAATACATCCCTGATACTGAAAACCTATGACAGGGATAGTCATGAGCCCTAGGGGTGTAACGTCTGGCTAAATGTATATACTATGCTCACCAAACTGCCCAGTAAGCACTTCTCTTAATGTCCACACCCACATTAATACTACTCTCACTTTTGGTTAGAGAAGCTTCTCTTTTCAGATGGTGGCAACCTTGGGATGACTCAGAAGGCAGCATGGTGCTTTGAAGAAGGGACAGAGGAGTGCTCAGCACTGAAACATCTCAAACCCACCTTCCAAGGCTCAGAGTCCATTGCAGAAGAGGGGGCGGAAAAAAATGTAAGAACCAAAGGAAGAGTAGGACTCCTTACAATGTGCTCCTCCAGACACAAAATGGCCTGGATATCCATGACCTCACAGTGCCTGACATTACATACACAAGACCATCACAACAGGAGGAAAAGATCATGACATCAAAATGAAAAGAGAGACTGATTGAGAGAAGGAAGGGATATGATGGAGAGTGGAGTTCCAGTGGGGAAAGTGGGGGGAGGGAGGGAAGTACCATGGGATATTGTCTACAATTAAGGAAGTTGTCAAACCACCAAAAAAAAAAAAAAAAAAAAATTTAGAGATGGGCTGAGTGTACTGGCTCACACCTTTAATCCCAGCATTCAGGAGGTAGAGGTAGGAGGATCACAGTGAGTTTGAGGATAGCCTGGGACTACAGAATGAGTTCTAGATCAGCCTGGGTTAGAGTAAAACCATACCTTGAAAAAAGCTAAAAAAAAAAAAAAAAAAAAAAAAGGGGTGGGATTTGAAGATGATCATAAATTCTATCCCTGAAGACTCCATGACATGTATAGATACTACAAAATCAAGAGTAAAAAGGTAAAGGTACAACTTCTGGGGAAAACAGTCACTTCGGCAAGGATTGTAAGGAATTTGCTGAGTCATGAAAGCTGCTAGATACAGATAAGAATCACCTATCAGATGGATCTTTAAAAAACAATGTATGACTACCTTATTTTCTTTGCATGTCTGATTACCAAAAAGGAATTTCCTTCTTTTGTTCTATATCAATGTATTAAAAATCAAGAAAATATCCCATGTGATGGTGCATGCCTTTAATCCCAGCACTCAGGAGACAAAGGTAGGAGGATTACTGTGAGTTCAAGGCCAGCCTAAAACTACATAATGAATTCCAGGTCAGCCTGGGTTAGAGCAAGACCTTACCTCCAACTCCCCCGCCTGCCCCCCCACCAAGAAAAAAAGAACAAGAAAATGATTGCACTTGGTTTAAACTAGTTTAAACTTTGATTTTTTGTTGCTCCATTCCAAGTGCCTGAACCTTGAGTACACAAGGTTCTGATAATCACAGTTTCTTTTACATGTCATGCTTGCCTACTTGAGATGCCTTTCCACTTCTCATCTTCTGGAAAACTTGCTTTCTTCTAGCTGTTTCCTTCCTCCAGATATTTCAGAAAGTCCTTGAGATACATGAAATCTAGAAATATTATTTATGGGCAGACTTTGTTTTTAGATCATCTATTAGGGAAATTTTAGAACCAGCAAGAAAAAGGACCAAGTCTTCCACTTTTACTACTCTTCACACACCTTCTCCTTAATGGTGATCTGGCGATCATAACTCTCTTTTTCTCAAATTTCTGAAATATTTTTCTACTTGTAAAATTACTAGGTCCCATTGCTTTCCCTAAGAAAATGCTTATGCTTCAGATGATCCAATTTACACAATAGCTTTCACTCTAACTTAATTCCATAAACACTTTATACACAAAGGTCTAGAGAGAAAGAAGAGTGCATTATGGAGCTTATTTGAGATGGTCCATTGTATATGGAAGCCAACATAAATGAGCAGCTACAATACAAATAGATGTTTCAATAGAAATATGTATAATGGGATATGAGAACTGTGGGGAACAATCCAGAGGAGAGGGAATGTGTCAAGTCAGTTAAGTCAACCTAAAGAGAGGTTAATGGCATTTTAGATGAGTGTTAAAATTAAGCCAAAGGTCAGGCACCAAAGAAAGCAAGGAGGCATAAACATCAGGGACTTAGAGACCCCATGGAAAGAAGATAGGTTCAGAGAGGATTTTAATGATGTGAAAATACTTGAGCTGAACTTGAAGAATAATCAGGAAAATAAAAAAGAGTCTATGTAAATGCAGAAGTTGTAGATGAGAGAAGGAAGTCTCTAGAATTTATGATGTGAACTGAGTGATCAGATGACAAGCAGAGGGGTATTAAAAAGAAGAAATGAAGGATGATGTAGCAGACAGCTTCAGGTTCGCTGAGATGAACTTTCAGACCAGGCACAGTTATGGAGGAAGGGATATTCTTTATTGAAGCTTACAGATCCAGGGGAAGTTCCATAAAAGCAGGAGAAGCAGCCTGCTCTTCACAGGACCAGGCAAGAGAGCAAAAGCCAACCAGCCAGCCACCACAGCACACAGAGCAAAACTACAGCCAAAAGGTCACACAGCACACTTCAGGAACTCCTGCTAGGCACATTTGCATATCTTTACAATGGAATCTCAAACCTACACCATTAACACCTTAAGACCAGCCCCCAGTGACATTGCCTCTAGCAAGGTGATTGCAGATGCAAACTATAACTAGTAAAACACTGAATATATTGGGGGACATATATTCAAACTACCACAGATGATGACCAGAATTATTAGCTCCTTCACACCTGGGGGAGGCACGGAGTGTGTGAGTGTGCACGCACATGTGTGCACCCACAGGAACACATACACTGTAGTAATTATTTATGTTGGAAAAGTACTTATCAAGAAACACGATTATGGAAAGAGAAATATGTCTCATTTGGGCCAAAATGGAGAAGTTAAGCCATTTTAACAAAATAGAAATATGCTTGTGAAACTTCCAGGTAGATATAGTAGTTCCAATAGTTTGAAGTGTTTGTCTGTTTGCAGTGTTGGGAATTGACCCAGGGTCTCATCTAAAGGAGTCCAGCGTCATCCCCAGCCCTGACAGTTACGTCATAAGTAGTCCACAAAAGCCCATGTAGTAAAGGCTTGGTGTTCAGGTTACAGCATTGTTGGGAAATGATGGTACCTTTAATGGGGCTTGGGGGTGGTCCTTAGGTCACTGAGGGTGTGCTCCCACAGGGGACTGTGAGGAAAGTGGTTTTGCTCCCACCTGTATTCTTACCATGATGTGCTTCCTTGCCCAAAGCAATAGTACCAAGTAGCAATGTGGACCTTCAGAAACAAGTCCTATGGATACATAGAAGAAGATGGAGCACCATAACCAAACAGGCAAGAGGAGAGCGAAATGACATTGTGGAAGACAAGGCAGGAAAGAGACTCAAAGGGATAACAGGGTTTGGTAGTATGTTATTAAACAGAGGTCAAATAAAGACCATAACTAATAAATGCCGGCTGAAGCTTATAAATGGGAAGATATTGGCTTCTTGGGTTGAAATAACTTCATGGTGTAATACAGTTGAAACCTTCACTGAGCTGAGTTTATGATTAAATGGCAAGTGAGGAAGAGGCGATAGTGTAATGATGTAGAGAGCAATTGGTGTTTGTTGAAATCAACATACTAGGAGTCTTGCTCTGTGCGTACACTTGGCTGATGTGTAGAGGAACAATACGAATGGTCCTGACTTGTGATTTTTCTCAAGTTTATGACAGTGTGAAAACAATATACATTTAGCAGGAATCATATTTTGAATTTTGAATTTTCATTTTCTCCCAGTGATGTGTGCTACATATTCTCTTGCAAAGTTGGGCAACAGCAGGAAGTTGCTGGATCAGCCACCAGATCAGAAGGGACTTCACAATGTAAAGTGTCGCCAAGCTTGGATGCTCTGTAGGTTAGGTTTATTATCGTCACTTTCTTGCAATCATTTTTCCAACTTTGATAAGTTTATGTGCAGGCAACCCCATTCTAAAGTCTAGTGTGAACGGGATTACTGGGTTTGTATAAGACGTTTTTAGGTAGACATTTTTGTACATGTGTATCTGCTCACATGCATGTAGGTAGATATATATGTGTGTAGGTGTGTGTGCACATGTGTGTGGAAGCCAGAGGTCAATGTCTGGTGTCTTCCTCAATTGTTCTCCACCATAGTTTGGAGATAAGATCTCTCACTGATCCTGGAACTCACTGGATGAGTTAGACTAGCTAACTAACATCAGGCCCCAGTGACCTCTTACACCCATTTCCTCATGCTAGGATTACTGGTGTACACCACCATTTCCAGACTTCACATGGGTACTTGGGATTCAAAGCCAGGTCCTCATGCTTGCATGGTAAACACTTTATAAACTATGTCTTCTCCCCAGCCCTTTTGGCAGACTTTTGAGATTCCCATACTCTGATGCAAGATTAGCATTATGGTGCTGCAGAGATGGCTCAGTGGTTAAAGGCACTTGCTTGCAAAGCCTGATGGCCTGGGTTCAATTCCCCAATATCCACCTAAAGCCAGATGCAGAAAGTGGCGCATGTGTCTGGAGTTCATTTGCAGTGGTGAGAGACCCTGGCCCGTTCTCCACCTCCCCTCCCCTGGCAAATGAATAAATAAATAAATTTTTAAAATGAGAAATACTAAACAGTAGACTTTGAAAAGAATCAGCTGAGAGATTGACAATGAAAGAAAAAGTAGATCTTTTTTGAGGAATGATGCTTAAGGACATTGAGAGAGAATACAAATAAGAGGACAAACCTGGAAGGAAAGGTGGTTAGGTACCTCATACATAAAGACCCTTAGCAAGGGAGGTGTATGGCACAATACAGGCCTGGTCCTAGCCAGACCGCATGGCAAAAGACAACAGGAAGTGGCTTCTGTAAAAGTGGCGTTTTGCGCAGGCTTGATGTGACAAGAGTTACAGCCCCATGCTCGCGAGAAGCCTACTACGAGATGTCCTGTCCAGAGACAAGCTGTCATTGGTCACCAAAAGGGGACCGCCCCATACAAGGATTAACAGCCCCTTAAAACCCATGTACACTTCCTGAATAAACGAGTTTGTGGGTTCTCGCTCCCACTTTCACCCAACTCCTGGAGTCTGTGTCGTGACTCCGCGCTGCTCACCCCAATTCGGCAGAGACCCTATCGTCCCTCCTGAGCTGGCCTTGGGGGGGACCCCAACATCTAGCGCCTGAACAGGGACCCTCTGCCCCGACGTCGGTGTTTTAGCGAGACACCCCATCCGTGACCCCCCTGCCCCATCGGCATCTGGCGAGATGCCCCGTTGAACGTCCCGTGAGCCGGTGAGCAGCCCCTCGGCGTTTGGCAGAACGGCAAAATGCCCAGTTCTTCGAAAAGCCCCCTCGGCGAGTAGCCCCCTCGGCGATGCCTCGTCCCTGAATCCGGTGTTGATTCTGCTTACTTTGAACAAGTCCTCTTACAATGGGCCATCCCACCTATAGTGACCTGGCTAAATCCCAGGCCCGCCAAAATCTTAGGGATGAAATTCCAATTACCTTGGACATACTCCTTGGCACAGGACCTTATACAAACCCTATATCCTGAGCTCTCGCTTGGCCAATTCAAGCATTTAACCCGTACTTGTAAGGCATGTGCCCCCCTAGCCCCCCTGGGCCCCCTACAGCCTCAAGGAGTCAATTCTAGAGGCCTTACCCCAAATTCTATCTGGCAGATGGATGTTACCCACATACCTTCCTTTGGTAACCTCAAATATGTCCATGTCATTGTGGACACTTATTCTAAGCTTACTTTTGCTATTGCTCTCTCTGGGGGAAAGGCATCCCATGTTATTAAGGCAACAAAAACCGCTATGTTAGTCATGGGCGTGCCCTGGTCAATTAAAACAGACAATGGCCCTGCATACACATCTGCCCAATTCACATCCTTCATGGAATCTTGGGGAATAAAACACTCCCTTGGGATCCCCTACAACCCACAAGGACAGGCCATCGTGGAAAGAACAAACCGGACCCTAAAGGAACTAATTATAAAACAAAAGTCCACTATGTCGCCCAAGGACCCCCACTTGGCCCTAGTGGAAGCTCTTTTCACCCTCAATTTTCTCACCTTTGATGAGGCAGGACTCTCCCCAGCCTACAAACATTGGAGATCCCAACCAACCACAACACCCTTACCCTTAGTCCGCTGGAAAGATCCTCTTACTAATATTTGGAAGGGGCCCCACCCTCTTTTAACGCAGGGCCGAGGGTATGCTTGTGTCTTTCCAGAAACTTCACAGATCCCAGTTTGGGTTCCTGCCAGAAACGTCCGTCCAGCCACTGACTCAGCAACCAGCCTTACTGAAGAAGATGATGCCAGACCCCTCACACTACATACGGGACTTTAAACTTATTTCCCCCCACCGGCCACTGACTCAGCGACCAGCCTTGCTGAAGAAGATGATGCCAGATCCCTCAGACTACATACAGGACTTTAAACTTATTTCCCTCCACCAGCCACTGACTCAGCGACCAGCCTTGCTGAAGAAGATGATGCCAGACCCCTCAGACTACATATGGGACTTTAAACTTACCCCCCACCTACCTATAAATTCCTTTCCAACTCCTTTCATTACATTGAGCTGCTACCATTAAGGACACTCAATGCTACTGACTATGACGCTAGGGTGAACTCACCCAGCAACCTGTCCTACCCCAGTTCCTCTTCAGGCTCTCTAGTTGATTCTCGCTTGCTGGGACTGTTCACATGCCACAGAGCCACGCCCACTTGGCCCTTCCATGCCTCCTAGGCAACAGCCTCATACAGGCCTGGTCCTAGCCAGACCTCATGCTAAAAGCCATACCAGGCCATACCCCTCGGGTTTTCTCACCAGGATGGCAGCCAGCCCAGGACGGGTAAGATTCCATGAGATAGGGCAACCTAAGACAGGCACTGTCACATGTGATGATCCCTTGGGGCCTGGGTTCAACAATGGCTTTCCAAAAGCCATACCAGGCTATCCCCCTCGGGTTTCCTCACCTAGGTGGCATTTGGCCCATGACGGGTAAGTCTCCATGAGATGGATCAACCTAAGACAGGCACTGTCACGTATGATGATCCCTTGGGGCCTGGGTTCAACAATGGCTTGGCAATAAACCATACCTCTCAGGGTTGCCAATAATAAAAACAAAAAGGAGGATATGTATGGCACAATACAGGCCTGGTCCTAGCCAGACCGCATGGCAAAAGACAACAGGAAGTGGCTTCTGTAAAAGTGGCGTTTTGCGCAGGCTTGATGTGACAAGAGTTACAGCCCCATGCTCGCGAGAAGCCTACTACGAGATGTCCTGTCCAGAGACAAGCTGTCATTGGTCACCAAAAGGGGACCGCCCCATACAAGGATTAACAGCCCCTTAAAACCCATGTACACTTCCTGAATAAACGAGTTTGTGGGTTCTCGCTCCCACTTTCACCCAACTCCCGGAGTCTGTGTCGTGACTCTGCGCTGCTCACCCCAATTCGGCAGAGACCCTATCGTCCCTCCTGAGCTGGCCTTGGGGGGGACCCCAACAGGGAGGGGGTGAGGAGAGGGAAGGAGAGAATGTGAAAAAGATTTGTGTAGATAGAAAGCATTCAGTAGACAATGGGTGTCCCAAGTGTTCACACATAAAGGAGGCATGAATGAAGAGCCACGTGACAATAATTATTGGATGCATATAAGATGAAGCCTCAACTATAACACCTTACATTTTAATTCTTTGATCATACGATGATCTATATCTCACTTTTTTGAGGTCCTTCAACATGTCAATGGCCACTGCAGTCAATTCTCTGATATGCAAAACCTTCCTCTGAACACTAAAACAGACATTTACCCAGCTGATCGCTGATACCTCTTAAGTCACCTTTCTAGAAGTTGCTCCAATAAAGTCATTTGCCTGAAGACTGCACTCTAACCCTAGGAAGTCCACTGTCTGTGAGTGGAAACTCCACAGCACTTGCTTGAGTTCAGGAGGAGTCTACAGACTAATCCCAATCCCCACACTGCCCCAGACCCCTGGGGAGCATGTAGGTCTTTGTTGTGACCTTACCATCTGCCTCATCCTTCCTCCTTCACTTACTTGGAGAACACTTCTCACAAATTTCCCATGAGAGTGGTCTGGGTTTTCTGGATCTAGGGTGAAGTGTTAGCAAGCTCCCCGTGCACATTCTAGTTTCTGCTAAGGACGACTTGATGTTTTCTTCCTCAGTGTCTACTGAATGTCTCCGGTGGGATGCATATTCACAAGAGAATAGAGGGTCTGACTTTACTCTGAAACCCTGACTCTATATTTTTGGAAGGGGAAGAAAATGTATGTTGGATACACATAGGGAAAAGACTATAATATAGCACATGCTGTGGTCTATGTCCAAATTTTCACACCTTCCTTTGGAAACTAAAGGGTGTTTGGATGGTTCTTTAGGGTAAGAAATGTCATGGGAAGAGTGTGAAAGAATGTGAAGAGGGGCTCAAGAGATGGCTCAACAGTTAAAAGGTGCTTGCCCACAAAGCCTAACCACCAGGGTTCCATTCCCCAGTACCCATGTAAAGCCAGATGCACAAAGTGGTGCATGCATCTGGAGTTCATTTACAAAGGCTGAGGCCCTAGTGAGCCCATTCTCTCTTTGCTCTATCTCTATCTGCTTGGAAATAAATTAAAATATATTTTTAAAAAGAATACGAAGAGCTGGAGAGATGGATTAGTGGTTAAGGCATTTGCCTGTGAAGCCTAAGGGCCCAGGTTTGATGCTCCAGTATTAACATAAGCCAGATGCACAAGGTGGAGCATGTGTCTAGAGTTCATTTGCAGTGGCTAGAGGCCCTGGCGCACCCATTCTCTTTCTCTCTCTAATAAACAAATAAAATATTTTTTAAAAAAAATATGAAGAGATGGGCTGGAGAGATGGCTTAGTGGTTAAGGTGCCTGCCTCCTAAGCCTAAGAACACCAGTTCCAATCTCCAGGTCCCACGTTCAGCCAGATGCAAAGTGATACAAGGGCACAATGCCTCACTTGACCACAAGGGGGCGCACACATCTGGATTTCGTTTGCAGCAGCTGAGAGACTGCTCGCGCACCCATCTCTATCTGTCTTCCTCTCCCTCTCTCTGTCTCTCTCTGTGTCTCTCTCCAAAAAAAAACCCATATGCTATGGCAGGAGAGGTCATGAGCCTTAGGGGTATAAAGCCTGCTCTTGTCTGACTAAATGTATATATTATTCCCACCAAGCTGCCCTGAAAGCACTACACTTAATGTTCATATTCACATATTAATGCTACTCTCACTTCTGGTTAGAGAAGCTTCTCTTTTCAGATGGCGATGACCACTGGGATGACCCAAAAGGCAACATAGTGCTGAGAAGAAGGGATGGAGGAGTGTCCAACACTGAAACACCTCTGTCACACCCTCCAAGGCTCAGGGACCGTTGCAGAATAGGGGGCGGATAGAATGGAAGAGCCAAAGGAAGGGTATGACTTCTTACAATGCAACCGCCCAGACAGAAATTGGCCTCGATATCCATGACCTTGCAGTGCCTTGCAATACCTTTGCAAGACCCTCAAAAATAGAAGAAAAAGATGATAATAACAAATTAAAAGAGAGACTAATGGAGAGAGGGAGGGGATATGATGGAGATGGAGTTCTAAAGTGGAATGGGGGGAGGGGAGGGAAATATCATGTATTTTTTGTATGTAAGTATAGAAGTTCTCAATAAAAAATAATAATTAATAAAAAAGTTAAAAAACATATGAAGAATAACAATGATACAAAATATAAGACAAAGAGAAATATAACAGTTCCAGCATTTGGAATGTGTCTATGAATTCTGAACGTGTCTACAAAGCGGCTCCTGTCTGACGAGGGGTTAATCACAAATGGAATCCACCCGAGCTCCCAGTCATTACATGCAAAGCATTGTTCCTTTATTCTCCTAATTTTTGGCTTAATTCAAAAGATTCATAAAGAACCAAGAGTGTTGGCTCTGTTACAAAGGACTGCATCAGCATTTTGCTAACATCAGTTTTATCATTAACTTAATTACATTTTATTACTAAAAGATAAGTGAACTAAATGAATCCTCATATCAAAACATCTATTATAGGTTTGCAGAATTGATGGTAAGGATGACACTATTTTTATTAATGCCTATTTTAAAATTACTTTAATTTGACCTCATTTTACCTCAAATTATCCTTTCAAATAATGTTTTAGGCTTAGTCCCAACTTAAGGGTGGCTCTGAAATTTTTCTACAATAAGAAGATAGGTAAGATTTGGTTTGTTTTGAGAATATACACAATGAGGGAAAAATATATATCTTGGATGAGTCAATTATGTGTTATAGATTTTATATTTAACACAATTTTACTTCGGATATTAATTTTTATTACCCAGAAGTAATAAAATTTCAAGATGGCTATTTTTTCTCATCTGTTTGGGTCAAGGTTAGGATTTTTTGTTTGTTTTGTTTTTCAAGGTAGGGCCTCGTTCTAGCTCAGGCTGGCCTAGAATTCACTATGTAGTCTCAGGCTGGCCTTGAACTCATAGTGCTCCTCCTGCCTCTACCTCCCAAGTGCTTAAGACTAAAGGCTTGCACCACCATGCCCAGCAGGCTCAATGTTAGAATTTCAAGGTGTCATTAAGTATCAATGAAATGAATCCATTTGTCATTTGTTGCTTGCCCATAATATTGCTAATCAATAATGCTGTTATCTGTTTACTGTACAGCACACATTTTATTTAAAAAAGAAGAAGCTGTGCAATGGCAACTTTTAACCTTAATAACATGGTAGGAAGTGGGAGGGGACCAAGGGGCCTTCAACATCCTACTGTCATGTTCCCATGCACATCCAAGATGAAGGGTATAGGCGGTAATCGGCACCCTGCTCTCAGAGCAGATGATGGGTTTGTGCTGAGCTATTGACACTCATACCTGGGCCTCTTGTGATCAATGACTCTCAATTTGAAGACGACTGACTGGGGTTAATGGTGCGATCTGTGGCTTTGGAACAGAGTTCTTCTCCATGTGAAGCTAATTGGCCCATATGGGGATTAAGCTGGTAACAGTGTCCTCATTTGTCAGCCCATCGACTCAGCAGTTGACTCCAGTTGTGTTTGAGGACTGCCCTGAATTCAATCAATGTCTTTTCAAAACCTGAAGATCATAACTTCAGAAAGCAGAAGCATTTGTTAAGATATGAAAGTAATTTATTAATTCAAGTCATTGCAAGGAAATTATTATACATTAAATAATAAATATTCAAAGAGCCAGCTATTCTTAAATGTGTATCCCTGTGCTGTGGGAAACAACAGGAGGAACTACTTCCTGTTAAGTACCTCATTTCACCACAAATTCCAGTTTGTTTCCAAAATTGTGAATATGTGCCTGGAGACCCCATTTTTCTTTTTTTCTTTATTTTATTTTATTTTATTTTATTTTATTTTATTTTATTTTATTTTATTTTATTTTATTTTTGGTTTTTCCAGGTAGGCTTTTGCTCTAGTCCAGTCTGACCTGTAATTCACTATGTAGTCTCACAGCCATCCTCCTACCTCTGCCTCCCGAGTGCTGGGATTAAAGGTGTGTGCCACTATGCCTGGCCCCAGACCCTATTCTTTTTCTTTCTTTCTCTCTCTTTCTTTCTTTCTTTCTTTCTTTCTTTCTTTCTTTCTTTCTCTCTCTCTCTCTCTCTCTCTCTTTCTTTCTTTCTTTCTTTCTTCTTTCTTTCTTTCACAGAGAAAGAGAGGGAGAGACAGAGAATGGGTGTGCCAGGGCCTCCAGCCACTGCAAATGAACTCCAGATGCATGTGCCCCCTTGTGCATCTGGCTAATGTGGGTCCTAGGGAATCGAACCTGGGTCCTTTGGCTTTGCAGGCAAACACCTTACCAGCTAAGCCATCCCTCCAGCCCTAGACCCTATTCTTGATTTCTCAGTGACCACTTGAGTTGCCACCTAACTACCCAACTCTTTTCCAAAACATCAAAGTTAAAATTGGGGCTGGACCATCAGTTCCAAAGACCCATGTGTTAAAGACCTGGTCTCCAGCTTGTGGTATTATCAGGCAGTACTGAAAGCTTTGGGAGGTGGAGCCTAGCAGAAAAAAAAATTAGTTAATTGGTGTGTATGACCTTGAAGCAGATATCAGGACCCCTGCAGCCTCTTTGGTCTCTCTTTTGCTTCCTGTCTTCTACAAGGTGAACAGGTCTTCCCCATCATGAAGTCCCACCATAACGTAATGTGATATAACACAGACCAAACAAACAAAACCAATTGACTGTGGGCTGAGACTTCTGAAACTGTGAGCCCAAATAAATCTGTTCTCCTTTGATTTGCTTAAGGATTTTGTCACAGCCACAGAAATATGACTCACAACAGCTGTGATTATGCAAGCAGACCTATTGGTGTGATGATCACCTAGGTCCAAAATCAAAAGCATCAGCCCTGCTCAGGCTCTTCACGCCATCACCTTTCTCCAGGAGAACATCATAAAACCACTAACATTGTAAGTTAGTTTTGCCTGTCTTAAAAAATTTGTATAGCTGGAACCACACTGTGTATGTTTTTTAAAGTCTGAGTTATTTCTGTCAATGTTCCGCTTGTAAGCTGCACGTGTTGTGGCCCATAGCAGTGTCTTATTCCTTGTTATTGTGCATTAGCTTTCTGTCTGTGACAAAATACCAAAGATAACCTGTATTGTGCCATACATACAATGCTACTGACTATGACGCCAGGGTGAACTCACCCAGCAACCTGTCCTACCCCAGTCTTCTTCAGGCTCTCTAGTTGATTCTTGCTTGCTGGGACTGTTCACATGCCACAGAGCCACGCCCACTTGGCCCTTCCATGCCTCCTAGGCAACAGCCTCATATGTATGGTACAATACAGGCCTGGTCCTAGCCAGACCTCATGCTAAAAGCCATACCAGGCCATACCCCTCAGGTTTTCTCACCAGGATGGCAGCCAGCCCAGGATGGGTAAGATTCCATGAGATGGGGCAACCTAAGACAGGCACTGTCACATGTGATGATCCCTTGGGGCCTGGGTTCAACAATGGCTTTCCAAAAGCCATACCAGGCTATCCCCCTCGGGTTTCCTCACCTAGGTGGCATTTGGCCCATGACGGGTAAGTCTCCATGAGATGGAACAACCTAAGACAGGCACTGTCACGTATGATGATCCCTTGGGGCTTGGGTTCAACAATGGCTTGGCAATAAACCATACCTCTCAGGGTTGCCAATAATAAAAACAAAAAGGAGGATATGTATGGCACAATACAGGCCTGGTCCTAGCCAGACCGCATGGCAGAAGACAATAGGAAGTGGCTTCTGTAAAAATGGCGTTTTGCGCAGGCTCGATGTGACAACAGTTACAGCTCCATGCTCGCGAGAAGCCTACTATGAGATGTCCTGTCCAGAGACAAGCTGTCATTGGTCACCAAAAGGGGACCGCCCCATACAAGGATTAACAGCCCCTTAAAACCCATGTGCACTTCCTGAATAAATGAGTTTGTGGATTCTCGCTCCACTTTCACCCAACTCCCGGAGTCTGTGTCGTGACTCTGCGCTGCTCACCCCAATTCGGCAGAGACCCTATCGTCCCTCCTGAGCTGGCCTTGGGGGGGACCCCAACAATAACCAACTTTCAAAGAAGGAAGGAAAAGTTCATTATGGCTCATGGTTTTAAAGATTTTGGTTGATGGTGACTGGTCCTGCTGCTTTGGGCCTGTGGTGGCATAGTTTATATTGTCAGGAACATGTGACAGAGTTCACCTCATGGTGGTTGCAAAGCAAAAAGAGGAAGGATAATGGACTGAAGCCCCACAATTCTCTTCAAGAAAACATCTCCAATGACCTAACTTCCTGCCACTAGGCACTACCTAAAGGTTTTACTACATGCCAGTAGCACCACAGGGCAGGGTCCAAGCCTTCAACACATGGAGTTTGGGGAGTATTCCAGATCCAAGCACATTATAGCACACTGTCTTATGGTATCCCATTGTATGAATATGCCATATGTAAAATAGGAAAACTATTCCATTGTGGATGGTTATTTAAATTGCTTCTATTTTGTGGGTGTTACAAACAATTCATCTATGAATATACCACTAGGCCATTCAGTACACATGTATATGCATTTCTTCTGAATAAATATCTAAGAATGGAAATGTTGGATCATTTTATATATATGTGTGTATGTATGTATGTATGTATGTGTGTGTATGTATGTATGTATGTATATGTGCATATATATATATATATATATATATATATATATATATATATATGTGATATAGTGAAAGAGAGAGTCAATTTTGTACCAAAAATTTCCTCATGTAGATAGAACCTCACATTTACTGCAAACTGGAACTTTAGTTATTATTTGAATTTCATAGCAGGAGAATCTTTTCCAAGGTTGATTAATAATTCTTACTTACAAATATATTCAGAACTTCAAGATAAATTTTGCTAAATTCCAAATTTGTTTTGAGTACAGTAACTCTGCAGCACATATGTGTATGCATATTTATGAGAATAACAATTTACAGATAAATTGTTATATTTGTCTTATTAGTGAATATTATTTTGCATTATTTTGCCATTTGATGAGTAACTCCTTTACCAGTTACTCAGTTTCACTGGTACAGTATGGAGAAGCAGTGTTTTTTTTTTCTGAAGATAAAACATTAAATAATTAATTAATTGCATAATATTTAATGTTTATCCTTTAGTTATATCAGGGGGCTGGAATCTTGGCTGCCATGTGATTACACTTATTAACAACATATGAAATAAAAGAGTAAGAGACTCCTCATTCACAGTAGCCAAGGAATGGGAGTAGCCTGTGTCAGTCAAATGATGAATGAAGATGTGCTACATCTACACAGTCAAATACTATTCAGACAAATTTGTCATTTGTGACAACATGGATTGAGTTGGCGATCATTATGTTAAGTGAGATAAACCAAGCACAAGTACTGCACAATCTCCCTCCTCTGTGGAATCTACAGCAGTGCACCTCATGGAAATCGAGAGAGGGTGGTAGTAAGCAGAATATGCAGAGAGTGGGGAGAGGGTGGAGAGAGGTTTATCATGGACACTAAGTCACAGTCACTGTTGCTTGATTATAGATAAGTGGAATGCACTTCACATTTCAAGCAAGTGCCTTTAACCACTGAGCCATCTCCCCAGCCCCGCTTCACATTTTGAAAGGCCGGAAGAGGGATGGAGAGATGTCTCAGTGGTCAGGAGCATTTCCTGTGCAAGTGTGAGGGTCTGAGAGGGCCTGAGACCAGCCAAGTTCAAATCTCCAGAACCCACATGAAGCAGCTGGGTGTGGCCACAGTCACCTGAAATCCAGTCCTTCAGGGAAGAGGGGACCCAGAGAATCTCCAGAGCTTGTGAAAAAACGTGGCAATCGCCAGGATCAGCAAGAGACTCCAGATCAAACAAGAAAGGGTGGAAGAGTGATGAGTAGGACACCCAACTTTCTGCTCTGGCCACCACAGGCTAGTGCACCCCACCACGAGGGAGCTGCATGCTGGGGTGCAAGAGCATGTACATGTGTGCATATTCAACACACACAAGCAAAAAAGAAAGAAAGAAAGAAAGAAAGAAAGAAAGAAAGAAAGAAAGAAAGAAAGAAAGAAAGAAAGAAAAGAAAAGAAAAGAAAAGAAAAGAAAAGAAAAGAAAAGAAAAGAAAAGAAAAGAAAAGAAAAGGAGGCCAAAAGAAAGGATTTTGACCATTTTATAATGAAATGATAAAATGTTTGGAGATAGATATATTTAGACTGATTTAAACATTAGACAATGAATATATGCATTAAGCAGTACATTACATACACTTTTGTGTGTGTGTGTGTAGTATGTGTGGTGTGGTATAAACATGTGTGTAGGTGCCAGTGTTGAGTGTCCTCCTCTGTCCTCACCCACTGTTTCTTGAGGCTGTCTCTTACTGAACCCAGAGCTGCCATTTTTCAGTGAGACGGTCTGACCAGTGAGTCCTAGAGATTCTACTGTCTCCATTCCTCACAGAACTGGGGACATAGGCGTGCATGGGCACACCTGGCTATTTAGGTGGGTGCTGGGGAATCCAAGCTCTCTCAGGTTCTCATGCTTATGCAGCAAGTGTTCCCACCCACTGAACAGTCTCCCCAGTCCCATATGTACAATTTTTTTAAAAAAATCTTCATTTATTTATTTATTTGCAAGCAGAGAGAGAGAGAGAGAAGAGAGATAGACAGAAAGAATGGGCACACCAGGGCTTCCAGCTGCTGTAAACAAACTCCACTTTGTATGTACCACTTTGTGCATCTGGCTTTATGTGGGTACTGAGGAATGGAACCTGGGTTGTTAGGCTTTGTAGGCAAGTGCCTTAACCACTGAGCCATCTCTCCAGCCTGCATATGTACAATTTTTATATACCATTTAAAATATATCTGCCTTTAAAAATACTTTAAAAAAAAAGAGAATATAGGAGTCTGAAGAGATGGCTCACAGTGCAAAGTGCTTGCTTTGCAGAAGGAGAATCTGAACTTTGCTTCCTGGCACTCAAGTAAAATGACTGGAGTGGTGGCTCATGCCTGTCATCCTAGTGCTAGGGAGGCAGACACAGGAAAATCTTGGTGCTTACTGGCCAGCCAGTGTAGCTGAACCAGTGAGCTCCATGCTCAGTGAAAGACCATGTATCAAAGAATAATGTGGAAAGCCACAGAGAAAGACTCCCCCAACATCAGCCTCAGGCCTCTTACATGCACATGCATGCACATGCACACATATATGAGCATGCATATGTACACAAACACATACCACATGTACACAAATTTTTTTAAAAAGCAAATATACTCTCTCTCAAATAAATAAATAAAAATAAAAAATATTTTTAAAAATCCTATCTTCCTCTCCCTCTCTCAAATAAATTTAAAAAAAATTAAAACAAGTGTAATTCTGTAAGTATTAAATGAAACAGATCATAAGAAATTCCTAAGGAATGAACTTGGGTTGAGGAAAGACTTAATGTAAGGAACTATTTATTATAAATCACAAATAAGTAAGGGAGTCAAAGGAGTTGTGCTTATACCAGAAAAAGAGTTTTAAAACTAGCCGGGAATGGTGGCACACACTTTTAATCCCAGCACTCAGGAGGCCAAGGTATGAGGATTGCTGTGAGTTTGAGGCCAACCTGAGACTATATAGTGAAGTCCAGGTCTGCCTGAGCTAGAGTGAGACCCTACCTCAAAAAAAAAAAAAAAAAAAAAAAAAAAAAAAAAAAGAAAGAAAAAAGAAGAAAAAGAAAAAATAAACAGGGCTGGAGAGCTATGGCTTAGCGGTTAAAGCACTTGCCTGCAAAGCCTAAGGACCCAGGTTTGATTTCCCAGTACCCACGTAAGTCAGATGCACAAGGTGGTACACACATCTGGAGTTTGTTTGCAGTAGCTAGAGGCCCTGGTGAGCCCATTCTCTTTCTCTCTCTCTCAAGGAAATAAATAAATAAATAAATAATATAAAAATATACTAAAAAAATAAAAACATTATACTTGTTGAGTAATAGAGAAACAGAAATGAAATGCCTTTTAAGGTCACATGCTCATAAACTTCATGAAAATATTAAGGAAGATTAGGATTATTAATTTATTTTCTAGAAAAGTCCATTAATAAGGATACCATACAGCACAATTGATTTAAAAAAATTGAAGAATTGGGATTAAGTCTCAGTTTTCTTATAGGAAAAATACATAATGAGACTTCTTGTCATCTGTAAAATCAAGAAAATACTAGTACATCAATCAATGGTTATAATGTTAGGAGGAGAGAATTCTGAGTTCTGTGTAATTGTCAATTTTGTGTGTCAATATGATGACTCCTTACAATGCAACTGCCCAGACAGAAATTGGCCTCAATATCCATGACCTTGTAATGCCTAGCAATACCTTCGCAAGACCCTCATAATAAAGGAAAAAGATGATGACATCAAATTAAAAGAGAGACTAATGGAGAGAGGGAGGGAATACGATGAAGATTGGAGTTCTAAAGGGGAATGGGGGGAGGGGAGGGAAATATCATATGTTTTTTGTATGTAAGTATAGAAGTTGTCAATAAAAAAAATGAAAAAAAAAAAGAGTGGTCCAGATAACAGTGAAACATGACTTCTAGGTTTGCCTATGCGGCTGTTTTCAGTATTTACTCAGTAGAATTAATAGAGATTATTATCACCACTGTGGGTAGGCATGATCCAATCCCAGGAAGAGGGGATAGAATTAGAAGGTGGAGAAAAGGCTCGTGGTGAGGGGGGTGGTCTATTTACCTTATGGTGATCAGGAAGCAAAAACAGAGAAGGGAAGGCATCAGGGTCCCACAGTCTTCTTCACGGGCAGCACCTCAATGATCTAATGTCCTTCTAATTGGCCCTGCCTTCATTAAAGGTTCTGCTGCCTTGCATTCTAACTCTCTCCTCATCTGGGACATCTACCATTGCCTGCCCTCTGGACATCAGAGCTTCTGGTTGGCAAGGCTTCCCAATCCCCAGGTGCCAGTCCTTCCCTTATCAGACCTTCAGACCTGACTGGGAGTTATTAACTCCTCTGCTTCTCAGGCCTGCAGACTCAGACTAAACCACACCACTGGCTTTCCTGGGACTCCAGCTTGCGGATAACAGATCACAGGGCTTTGCAGAATTCATAATCCTTCTCTGGGGAACCCTGACTAGTATACTTGGTAAACAGTACAGTGGAATTCTGGGTCACAGATGTAGTACTTTATTTACCCTTTCTACCTTACTTTCATGTGCAAATTTTTTCTAAAAGTGTACATTAGCTGTCAACATTAACGGAAATTTGAATTCCAACCTTGTTATTTTTTCACTTGTTCATGCATTATTTATATAATGTAAAAAATATATTTTAAGTGTACAATTCCAAGAGAGTTGTACAAATGTATAGACCTGTGTGACAATGACTACAGTCGCAATAAAGAGTATCTCTAGGGCTGGAGAGAGAGCTTAGCAGTTAAGACATTTGCCTGAGAAGCCTAAGGACCCATGTTCGCCTCTCTAGGTCCCATGTAAGCCAGACGCACAAGGTGATGCAAGCACGCAAGGTCGCATATGTGCACAAGGTGATGCATGCATCTGGAGTTTGATTACAGTGGCTAGAGGCCCTGGCACACCAATTCTATCTCTCTCACTTGCTTTTGCTCATGCTCGCTTGCGTTTTTTTTTTTTTTTTTAAAGGCCAGTCTATTGGGCTTGTCTCAAAACAATAAAATAAAATAAAATAAAATAAAATAAAATAAAATCTCTAGCTGGATGTGGTAGTGCACACTGATAATCCCAGCACTTGGGAGGCAAGGGAGAAGGATTGCTGCAAATTCAAGGCCAGCTTGGTATACATAGAAAGTTCTAGGAGAGCCAGGGATACGTAGTGAGACCCTGTTTCAGAAGAACAAACTAAAACAAGAGTATTTCTATCACTGAACAAGGAAGGGAATCTTGTATCTCTCCATATTCAATTCCTCACCAACTTCTGCAGACCCAGGGAACAATTTATCTGCTATAAGTAATGATAGCTTTTTTTTTTTTTTTTTTTTGTCTTTTGTTGAATTTCACAGAAGTGAAATCATACATTTTATACTTCTTTGTAACTGGCTTCTACTCGTCATCCTGACTTAGAGGGTCACTCACGTTGTGTGTGTCAGTTGTTCATTCTATATATTACTTCTGGGTGGTGGTCAGTGGTATGATAGAACACCATTTATTTATTCATCTAGTAGCAGATATAGCCATTTCAAGAGCTTTTGGTTGGTTATAAACAAACTGCTATTTGAGGGACATATGCTTTCATTTCTCGTTGGTAAGTATCTTGGAATGCAAAAACTTGGTGGGTTAGGTTTTGTGTTGAGGTTGTGTGTTTCACTTTATAAGAATCTCCAACCTTTTTTTCAAAGTGGCTGTGCTAGTTTTCATCTGTATATCACAATAGGGGATCTCCAGCTGCTTCACATGCTCACCAATATTTAGTATTATGCCAGACTAATTTTCACCATTCTGATGGGTATCTTACCTCAACAATGTTCATGTATTCTTTTTTTTTTTTTTAAGAGAGAAAGAGAGAATTGGCATGCCAGGGCCTCAACCCCTGCAATTGAACTCCAGACGCATGTGCCACTCCCTGACCAACACCACGAGGTAGAAGAGGTGCCAAAGACCAGCATTTGAAGAGCTTCTCTTGGCCTCCTCATGATTTCTAGCTATAGCTAATGGACCCCAGTCAGGGAGTGATGATTGAGGCAGCTGGGTGCAACACCAGTGGCGCCCGCTAGTGTTGCAGTTCTTGTGTAGGCCTAGCATACCAGAACCCTTAGCTCCACTTAGGTTACAGTTCTTGTGTAAGCAAAGAAAGTTGGGATTCCTTGGCCCTTGGCAACAGAGGGCATTTCATCTTCCAAGCAGGCATAATCATTGGGATTCCTTTGCTCTTTGGCCAGTGTTATACCTCCCAGGCCTTTAGTGTTGGGGTCGCTCTTAGGGCCAGCCCAGGAGGGACAGTAGGGTCTCTGCCGAATTGGGGGTGAGAGGCGCAGAGTCACGACACAGACTCTGGGAGTTGGGTGAAAGCAGGCAGAGGGCGAGCTGCTGCAAACTCGTTTATTCAAGGAAGTGTAGGGGGTTTTAAGGGGTTTGGCTGGCCAATCCTTGTATGGGGTGGTCCCCTTCTTGTGACCAATGACAGCCAGTCTCCGGGCAGATCATCTAGTAGCAGGTTTCTCCAGAGAATGGGATTGTAGTTGCTATCAGGCTAGGCCTACGTAGGACGCCATATCCACAGAAGCCATTTCCTGGTTTCTTCTGGCATGCGGTCTGGCTAGGGCCAGACCTGCATTGTGCCATACACTTTAGTGTCTGAGATCCTTGGCCTGAAGGCTTTTTTGTTTGTTTGGTTTTTATTTATTTATTTCAGAGCGACAGACAGAAAGAGGCAGATAGAGAGAGAATGGGCTCGCCAGGGCCTCCAGCCACTGCAAACAAACTTCAGATGCATGTGCCACCTTGTGCATCTGGCTTACGTGGGTCCTGGGGAACT
The DNA here is from genome assembly GCA_036365145.1 of Orientallactaga sibirica. Lineage (NCBI taxonomy): Eukaryota > Metazoa > Chordata > Mammalia > Rodentia > Dipodidae > Orientallactaga > Orientallactaga sibirica. The sequence goes on along the minus strand of JAEOAD010000035.1, from coordinate 13,790,234 downwards.
GAGCCTCAAACTGGGGTCCTTAGGCTTCACAGGCAAGAGCTTAACCGCCAAGCCATCTCTCCAGGCCCTGGCCTGAAGGTTTTTGATAGCTCTCTGGAACTCCGCCAGGGACCAGAGCCTGCAGTTTCTCTTCTCTGCTTCTTTGCAACTTTCTAGCCTTTTTTTTTTTTCTTCAGCTGTCAGTCCACAGGTTCTTGCAGTTTTGTAGCTGGCCAGCTGATCACTCAGCTGATGCTGCCTCTCTCTTCACTTTCACTCTACTTCTCTGTCACTTCCATTTTTGTGTTTCCAGCTCAGCCACACTACACAAAGCAGGCAAGAAAAGGCCACTTGAGCCGGGCGTGGTGACATACTTTAATTGCCCTTGGGAGGCCAAGCTAGGAGGATCTCTGTGAGTTCAAGGCCAGCATGGGCTAGAGCAAGACCCTACCTCAAAAATAAATAAATAAATAAAATTAATTAATTAATTAAATTAAAAAAATAATAAAGGCCACTCGATAAAAGTGTCTTATAGGCCTGATGTGGCAACACCAACGGAAGCACCACAGGCACATATCTTCCAAGGACCCACCAAGTGACCCAAACAGCCAGAGAAGGGATATTTGCACCAATGGTAGCAAACATTACATGCAAATGAAGGTTTGCATTTCCACCAATCACGCTGTCTCTTTAGCACTAGTCATAGCAGTCCCTCAAGCCACCAGGTGAAGTGCCCCGCCTCTGGCCTAGACAGAAATGGTTGTCAGGTGATCATCCCGAGTTCATGCTCCAGGGCTTGTGATGGCACAAGGGTTTGGAAGAAACTGTTTGAAATGGTTCTGGCTGAGCTGCCCCTTCAGGAGCCAGAGCAGTTAACTGTCGTATGTGTATGTATTGTGTAGTTTTCTCATGGTGTCTGTGGGGTGTTCAGAATGTCAGGTGTTGGCATCAGGGTAGTGAGGATGGCTGTTAGAATGACAGTTGTTTTGCTCAAGGCTGCCAGAGCAGCAAGAGAGAATACAATAGTGGCCAATTAGGGAGAAAATCATCCCCCAATGTCTTTGCTAACAGGAAACGAACATCAGAAGTACTTACAGTAATAGCCTGAAGGACTTATTAACACTATTAGTGCTTTTTAGTGTTAAGTAGTAGTGCTTTCACGGTGCCTAATACCTGCTCAGTGCCCCAGGGAGAGGCTGGCCCTCCTCATCTGCTTTCATGGGAAGGACTTTCTGCATCAAGACTTGTCATGGTGAAGTTCTGTTGTCAACTTGATCTGGTTAGGAATCCGCAGACATTCCTTTTGGGTGGGTTTCTAAGGTTGCTTCCAGGAAGGACTGACTGAAGGAGGAAGTCCTTCCGCAGGGTGAGCCCTTCCCCCAGAGTGAGCGGCCCTCCCAGTGGTGGGCCTTATATATGGAAGCTCTGGGAGAAGAGAATCCCTTCCCCTACCCGGCTGGCTGCCAGTGCTGCTTGCTGGTGAATGCCTTCACTCACTCACAGCTGCATGTATCCTGCTGGGCTGTCTTTCGTTGGCATTGGAACCAAGTTTCCTCAGATTCCAGCATGGACTGAAGAACAGCGGCTCTCCAGAAAGCTACCTGGTTCCTTGACTCTCAGACCTGCAGGCTGCTATTGTTGGACTGCCATAAGCTAATCTAATAAATTCCCTCTTTAAGACAATGCATTCTACCGACTCCATTCCTGTAGAGAATCCTGAGTATTGTAAGACTATTGTATTTTGACCAGAGAGATGGGGAGAAAAACATGATGCTATGGGCCAGAATTATACTTGAAACTCAGCAAAAGTAAGGATTCATCAATAAGTGCAGGACCAAGTGAAAGAACAGAAGATGCTGGAAAGAAAGGAATGTTAACTGAGTCTGTGTCATTTGTCAGACAGAAGTTTGGGGTTTTCACACGTTCCCTTGTGTGACTCTTAGATAAACCTGGTGAGCATGTGGAGTAAACACAGTCCAGTCTTAGGAGAATCGCACAGAAGTTCCGAGACTTTATTCAAGATCACCCCACTGATATGCAGATATTCTTTTCCTAAATTAGTGCCTTTAAAAATTGTTTTTAGGGGGATGGAGAAATGGCTTTGCGGTTAAGGCATTTGCCTGCGAAGCCAAAGGATCCCGGTTCGATTCTCCAGGACCCACGTAAGCCAGATGCACAAGGGGCACATGCGTCTGGAGTTCGTTTGCAGTGGCTAGAGGTCCTGGCGTGCCCATTCTCTCTCTGTCTGCCTCTCTTCTATCTTTCTCTCTGCTTGCAAATAAATAAAAAAATTTTTTTTAATAAAAAAATAAAAATAAAAAACAAAAATTGTTTTAGGGCTGGAGAGATGGCTTGCCTGCAAAGCCAAAAGACCCAGGTTGATTCCCCAGGACCCATGTAAGCCAGATGCACCAGTTTGTACATGAGTCTGGAGTTGGTTTGCAGCACTTGGAGGCCCTAACATGCCCATTCTCTCTCTTTCTCTCTCTCGTTCTCTCTCTTCCCCCCTTGCAATTAAATAATAAAAAATATTTTAAAAAATTGTTTTACTAAAGATCCACGGGATTTGGGCATAGTGGCTCACATCTATAATCCCAGCATTCAGAAGGCTGAGGTAGGAGGATTGCAGTGAGCCAGTTTGGGCTACAGATTGATTTCCAGGTGGGACATTGTTACACAATAGTAACACATCTGACTCCAGAATGAGTCCAGGTCAGCTTGGGCTAGAGAAAGACCCTGTCTCAAAAAAAAAAAAAAAAAAAAAAACCTGAAAGTTACAGTAATTTTACCAGCAAATAAGTAAATAAATATATGCACATATATAATATATGTATATACACATATTTGTTTTGCTTGGGATTCTCAGATTCTTGATGTAGGTTTAGGTCTTTTGTCAGGTTGGTAAATTTTCAATGAAAATGTTTTCTGCCATATTTTTTTTCAGTATGTTTTCTCTTCATTTCCAGATTGGGTCATTTCCATGGTTTATATTCAAGCTACTTATCCTTTCCTCTGTCCCCTCTGTTTTGTTTTTGAGCTCAACATTGAACTCTTATTTCAGTTGCATTTTATTTATATATCTACTTATTTGAGAGAAAGGGGGAGCGAGAGAGAAATAGAGAGAATGGGTGTTGCAGGGTCTCTTGCCACTGCAAACAAAATCCAGACACATGTGCTACCTTGTGTATCTGGCTTTATGTGGGTCCTGGGGGATCAAATCCTGGTCCGTAGGCTTTGCAGGCAAGTACCTTAACCACTGATCAATCTTTCCAGCCCTCAGTTGTATTTTTATGTTAAGAAAAATCAGTTTGGGTGACTGGGGATATGGCTCAGTGGGTAAAGTACTTTCTGTGCAAGCATGAAGACGTGGGTTCAGATCCCTAGCACCCATGTAAAATCCAGGTGTGGCTGTGTGCACCTGTCATCCAAATGCTAGGGAGGCAGAGGATCTCTAGGGCTTGACGGCTAGTTAGTCTAGTCAAAATAATGAGCTCTAGGATCAGTGTGAGGCATGTCAAACACACACAGAAAAGGAGGAGAGCGGGTAAGGATGACACTGATGCTCACCTATAGCCTCTACACACATGTACAGACACATGCATGTGCACCTGCGTGCACACACACATACATGTATGCATACCACACACATGAACGTGCAAAAGAATTAGGAAAACAAATTCAGTTTGGGTCCTCTGCCCTTCCTCACTTGCCACATCTTCTGCAGTGTCAGTTTTGTCCCTGAAACACTATGAAGGTCAGAGTGAGTGGAGTTGGCTGTATTGTGTGCTATAGTGAGTCTCCAGGGCTGCTTTGAAATTTAGCAAGGTGGACATTGCTACCACCAATGCCCCTTCATTGACCTCAACCTCCCTGTCTACCTGTTCTGGTATGATTCCACCTACAGCAAATTTCATGGCTCAGGCACGGCGGAGGATGGGGAGCTTGCTGTTAAGAGGAGTGAGAACCTGCCATCATCAAAAAAGGGGTGACGATGGTACCCAGTTTGTAGAGCCCACTGATGTCTTTCCCACCACGGAAAAGGCCAGTGCTCATTTGAAGAGTGGTGTCCAAGAGTCACCGTCGCTGTCCCTCCCTCTGATGCCCCACGTTTGTGATAGGCCTGAACTTTGAGAACTAGGACAACTTGCTCAAAATCATTAGCAATGCCTCGTGCACCACCAACGCCTCAGTACCCCCCCACCGCCATCCCCCACCAAGGTTATCCATGACAATCTTGACACTGTGAAAGGACTCATGAACACAGTCCATGCCGTCGCCACCATGGCCAGTCCCTCTGGGAAACTGTGACATGATGGCTACGGGGCTGCCCAGAACATTATCCTCATGTCTGCTGGGGCTTCCAAGGCTGTAATGCAAGGTCATACAAGAGCTGAATGGTAAGCACACTGACGTGGTTTTCCACATATCCATCTCCAGCATGTATCTGATTTGTTGTCCAGAGAAAGCTGCCAAATATACTTATGTCAATATAGCAGTGAAGCAGGCATTGGAGGGGCTTCTAAAGGGCGTCTGGGTTACATCAAGGACCAGGTTGTCCCCCCATGACTTTAGCAGCAGTACTCACTTGTCTTTACCTTTTATGCTCGTTGTCAAGCTCATTCCCGGTTTTTAGTTTTCTTTTCTTTTTTAATTTTTTAAAAATTATTTTTTATATTTTATTTATATTTTATTTTGGTTTTCTAAGGTAGGGTCTCACTGTAGCTCAGGCTGACCCAGAATTCACTATATAGTCTCAGGGTGGCCTTGAACTCACGGCGACCCTCCTACCTCTGTCTCCCTACCTCTCCCTCCAGAGTGCTGGGGTTAAAGGCGTACACCACCACACCCAGCTTCATTTCCAGTTCTGACAATGGATTTGGCTATAGTAACAAGGTGGTGGACCTCATGAGCCACATGGCCGCCAAGGAATGAAGGTCCCTGGACCACCCACCCTGGCAAGAACACAAAAGAGAGTCTCAAGTGCTGAGGAGTCCCTGCCCCAACTCAGCAGCACCCTCAGCCCCAGCACACTGAGCATCTTCCTTCTTCATTTTCCATCTCAGACCTCCTGAAGAAAGAGTGGGGTTAAGGACTTCTACTTGGTCATGTACCATCAATAGTTTATTGTACCCAGCATCCCCTGCCCCCAAAAACCTCTATTTGTGTCTTCACTATACTTTTTTTATTAATTTGTTGAGATGTTTAATATCTTGTTAAGACTTTCCATTTTCATCTGCTGGGGTTAAGAGCTGTTCATTAGTGAGAAGTGTGGTGTAGGACTTCTGGCTCCCCGTGAGGCTCTTCTGATGCACCTTGGGTAGGTGGGACAGTGGTGTCTTATCATTGCTCCCAAGAGGGATGCTACTGATGCAAACAGGTAGGGGTGTGTGGTAATTTGAATATATGTCCCCCAATATATTCAGTGTTTTATTAGTTATAGTTTGCATCTGCAATCGCCTTGCTAGAGGCAATGTCACTGGGGGCTAATCTTAAGGTGTGGTGGTGGGTTTGAGATTCCATTGTAAAGATATGCAAAGTGTGCCTAAGCAGGAGTTCCTGAAGTGTGCTGTGTGACTCTTTTGGCTGTAGTTTTTGCTCTGTGTGCTGTGTGGCTGGTTGGGTTCTCTCTCTGCTTGGCCCTGTGAAGGCAGGCCAGCTTCTTCTGCCATTATAGAACTTCCCCTGGATCTGTAAGCTTCAATAAATAATATCCCTTCCTCCATAACTGTGCCTGGTCTGGAAGTTCATCTCAGCGAACCTGAAGCTGTCTGCTACAGGGTGGTTAGCCTTGTTACTATGCCTTAGTCTGTGCGAACTATGGTGACACAATACCACAGACTGGGTACTTAAATCACATGAATTAATATTAATACAGTTCTGTATTCTATCCATTCAAGATCAAGTTTCTGGCAAAGTTCTGTTTCTGGTAAGAACTCTTTCTTGGTTTGTAGATAGCTGCTTTCTCATGGTGTCATCCCATGATAGGAAAAGGAGAAAAAAAGAGACATCTAAGTTTCTAATGGCCCCCTTTTAAAAAATATTTATTAATTTGTAAGGAGAGAGAGATAATGGGTGTGCCAGAGTCTCTAGCCACTGCGAACAAACTCCAGATACATGTGCCACTTTGTGCATCCAGCTTTATGTGAGCCCTCATATTAGTTTTCTATTGCACTATAACAAATGATTAGACGCAGTGACTTAAAGCCAAGCATATTTGTTATCTCACAGCTAGGTCAGAAGGCTGGGCATAGTTTGGCTGTGTCCTCATGCAGGCGCGTCAGACAGCTAAAATCAAGGTGTCAGAGAGGTTCATTCCTTTCTGCAGCTCTATTTCCAAGCCCATACGGCTATTGGTAAAATCCAATTGCTATACAAGTTCCTTGCCACATGGGTCCCTCTTACAACATGATAGTTTGCTTCTTGGGGCAGCAGTCAGGAGTGTCATCAGTCTGATAAATGAGCCGTATATCACCTAATGCGATAAAAGAGCCGTAGTATATCACCTAATGCAACCCCAAGGGTAACTCTCCTGTCACCTCTGAACTCTGAGAGTCCGTAAAGTGCAACCCACTCATGACAATGAGATGCTTCCCTTGCCTCCCTCTACAAGTAAGTACAGAGAAGGCCCAGAAGAGAACAGGAATCCCACAAGAAGCCAATGTGCTGTGAGCTGGCCTGTGTTCTCCCCACCAAATTCACACAAGAACCCTAATGTCCAATGTGGCTATATTTGAAGTTTGGACCTATAAGGAGATAATCAAGGCTAAATAGGGCCATAAATGTTGGCCCTTTTTTTATATACATGATGTGTTCTAATACAAAGGAGCATCAGGGGCTGGAGAGATGGCTCAACAGTTAAGGCGCTTGCCTGCAAAGCCTAAGGACTTGGGCTTGATTCCCCAGTACCTACGTAAAGCCAGGTACACAGAGTGGCACATGCATCTGGAGTTCCGCTGGAGGCCCAAGCATGCCTATTCTCTGTCTCTGTCTCTCTCTCTCCCTTTCTCTCCCTCTTTGAAAATAAATAAATTATATATATATATATATATATATATATGTATGAAAATTAATATGACAGTTCTAATTTCCAGGTCTTTCCTTCATATCTGTGGGGATCTGTGGTCCCCACTGCACCAGTGCCATAAACAAGGGGTAATATAAACATTTCTGGACATGCCTCGTGATTTGTCTACAGCAAAACCTTACCAAAAACAAAACAAAACAAACAAACAAACAAAAAAAAACAACGTGATGCCATATGAAGTAAGTAGGCTTATTGGAGAAGAGTTTCCTCTGCCAAAAGTTGGAGGAAATAACAAAGGGTAATAAAATTTAATATCAGAGGAGACAGTAACAGATGGACTGTGGGCTTTAAAAAAATGAATCCTTGAATCTCTAAGGTGAATGAATCTTTTATGACTAAGTAAGGAAGACAGGTTTTATAAGTATGTGAGAAAAAAAAGCAAAGTTGAACAATCATGAAAAAGATTGAAAATGAAAAGTTTAAAAGGCACAAATCTATGATTAGCTTTAAGAAGTGTATCTGTGCCAAGAAGTTAATCAAGAAATAAAATAAAACAATTTTAATAAGGAAGATTGTAATGAAGTGTCTCAAATTAAGAAATACAAAAGGCAAGGCAAATTCACTGCGGTGCAAATAACATTAACGCTGGCATGGGTGCTAAAATATCACCAGAGAAACAAGTCTTCAGTCCAGAAGCACAAACCTGTCAGTCATTTCTTGCCCATTTCAAAATTCCAAAAGAAGTTGGGTCCAAGATACAGCATGAGTCTCATGCTAGCCAAACATCATATTATTTTTCTCCTCAATTACATCTTCTTGGTGAGCTACAAATGTTTCTTTTGTCACTAACCACTCCAGGTGGGCCTTGTTAGCTCCCAGTTTATTGCCAGATTGTTAAACCCACTGCTCAACTGAGCGCTGTCATTTCCTGCTCTTCCCACATTTGCTACCTCCACTCTCTGAAATCACAACTGCTCAGCACTCCCACTCTACCCTTCTACTTCCACCTCCTCATGTGCTTCCACATGGCCCTGCACGGTGGAAACAAAATTCTCTTACCCATCTGACATCACCTTTTTTGCTACACATTCCTCCCAAAGAAGCTAAGCAACTTGGGGAAAGTGGTTCTGGAACTCTTTTTGATGAGCAATGTGAGGAGCACGGAAACCGAATCTTCTCATCAGAGTAGTCTCGTTGATCTCAAAGACTTCATAGTCCTCTCCTTAAGCACAACCCCCCCCCTTCTATGTAGCCCTGGGTCTTGACCGCGAAGCAAATATCAATTATGAGCCAAAGGCAGAGAGCATGTTATCAGACCCAAGTCTGAGTGTTCACCATGCAAAAGCCGGTACTTGGGGGAAGCAGTTGATGGGAAAGAAATGTGTTTCATTCAAGGTCAGTATCCAGAGGATATGCAGAGGTAGCTATCATTCCTCCACCAGAAAAGACCACATTTGGGAATCAGGTGCCTGAAAGAGCTTGTTGGAGAGGGAAGGAGGTACACGGGGCAGGAAGTCTATGTGCTGAACAACAAGGTCTTCTTCATCCAGGACATGTGCCTCTTTTCTTCTCCTTCTCTCTCCTTCTCATTCTCCTTCTCCTCTTCCTCCTCTTCCTTCTTCTCCTTTTTTTTTTTTTTTTTGTGCCTTTGGCCAAACCATGACCATCAACCTTGAGGGTTTCTCTAACCCTTTATACAAATATACTACTTTCCTGCAAGATAAGCATCCACTTATACATTCTGCTGTAATGTGAAGGCCACAGATGTTCTGGGTTCTGCAAGGGTAAAGAAATAAATATTATTTAGCAATTAACATCATAGTCATTTAGGTGTGGCATTTCTTTAGAGTTTAGAATGCCAGAAAGACAAGGGAAATAACTGCAAAGAACAGCTCACTAAGGAGCATCCAATGTTACAACTAAGCCCGTGACAATATATTCTTGTGGTGTCTCTTCCGTTTTTAGAGACAACATAATTTTTAGTTGACTAGAAAAGGAAAAAAAATACTATTGGGGACTTAGCCTCCGTCCTGAAATTTATATCATTTTATTAAGTGATTTAATGGCTAATTCAGTGAATGCTTGGTGATTATGTGCTTGACATTGTTTAGTGCTAAACGTATAGATGAGGAAACAGACTTTCTGGGAGAGTATCAAAGTTAAAAACAAAGGGTGGTTCTGGATGTACCTCAGTAGGAAAACAATTACCTAGGAAGGTACTAGGTGGTCCCAGTACCACAGAGAGGTGGAGGGAGACAGACAGACAAAGAAAGAAAGACATGGGAAACATTATGTTTAGGGAAGTAATGGTTAATATATGTGTCTTCTTGACCAAATGCTCAGATAATTATAATGTTATTTTTGTGTGTGTCTGAGAAAGAGACACATATTTGAATTGCTGGACTGCTAAGGATGACCACTCCCACTCCCCTCAGAAATATGGACAGGTATCATTGCATCCATTGTGGACCCACTAGAACAAAAAGGTAGAGGGTAGCTGGGTGTGGTAGCACACACCTTTAATCCCAGCACTCGGGAGGCAGAGGTAGGAGGATCGCCATGAGTTCAAGGCCATCCTGAGACTACATAGTTAATTCCAGGTCAGCCTGGACCAGAGTGAGACCCTACCTGGAAGAAAAAAAAAAAAAGGTAGAGGGTGGCAAGTTCTACCTCCTAATGGAAGATTAAATTTAGGGTCTTATGCATGCTAGATAAACATGCAACCACTAAACTACAGCCCCAGACCCCCCTTTTAACTTTTATTTTGAAGTAGGGTCTTGCTACATTGTCCCATCTGAACAAGTCATTCTTCAGCCTCAGCCTCTCAAGTAGATAGGTTTACAGGTAAGTACCACCACACGGGGCTGCTTTCTTTTCTTCCATAGGGACAACCATATTCTTCTGGCCTTAGGTTTCTGCTCCTGGTTCTCTGCCCTGGCTACTTGGACAGGGACTGACAAACATTGACTGTCCTCATTTTCAGGTCTTCAGATCTGAACTGGAACTACATGACCAACTTCCCCTATTCATTAGTTTGCAGATGGCAGATTGTAAGACTTGTGAGCCATCATATAGTTATAAAGGTGAACCAATCACTCAAATTCCATCTATCTATCTAACATCTATATATTTAATATCTATCTATCAATCAATCTATCTATCTATCCATCCATCCATCTATTGATCTGAAGAAGCAGCCTGATTGATACAAGGAAATCCTCACTAAAATTATTTTCAGTTACATTTTTGGTGTGTTCTTTTCCTTTCCTTTCTTTTTTCCATCCTTTAAAAATTTTTTATTTATTTATTAGAGGAGATAGAAAGAGAGAGAGACAGAGAGAGGAGAGAGAGACAGAGAGAGGGAAAGAGGGGGGGAAGAGAATGGGCGTGCCAGGGTCTCTAGCCACTGCAAACAAACTCCATATGCATGCGCTACCTTGTGTATCAAGCTTAAGTGGGACCTGGAGAATTGAACCTGTATCCTCAGGCTTCACAGGCAAGCACCTTAACCACTAAGCCATCTCTCCAGCCCCTTTTCTTCCTTTTGTAAAAAGAAAAATTTATTTATTATCAAGGGGAGAGAGAGAGAGAGAATGGGTGTGCTAGAGCCTTTTGCCACTGCAAAACAACTCCAGATGCATGTGCCACTGTGTATGTGGCTTTACGTGGGTACTGGGTAATCAAACCCTGGACTTCAGGCTTTGCAAGCAAGTGCCTTTAACTGCTGAGCCATTTTTCCAATCCCTTTCTTCCTTTTGCTCTCCTTTTTTCTTTTTGGTCTCTGCTCTATCCCTTCTCTTCACAACGTTCATGCTCCTAAGCAATGTCTGTTTTCTCTTAGTATTTGTTTATTTATTGCAAGAAGAAAGAGAGAGAGAGAATAGGCGTGCCAGGGCCTCCAGCTGCAGCAAACAAACTCCAGGTACATGTACCACTCAGTGCATCTGGCTTTACGTGGGTACTGGGGGACTGAACACAGGTCATTAGGCTTTGTAGGTAAGTATCTTAACCACTGAGCCACCTCTCTAGCCCATGTTTTCTCTTAGTTTTGTTCCTCACACAACAGCCTACTGGTGCTTGCTGATCAAAGCAGGAGATAGGAGCTGGAGAGATGACTCAGCAGTCAAGAGCACTTCCTGGGTATGCCTGAGGGCTGAGGAGGTCTGAGAGACTGCTTCAGTTTCATCCCTAGTACACACATAAACAGCTGGGCGTGGCTACACAAACATAGCCTCTTTGGTAATCCCTATTTCTTCTAGCCCCACTTTCCCTTTAAAAATCAATAGCAACCAATAAGAAATCAAATAAAAGAGAGAGGGAGATAGAAAGAGAGACAATGGGTGCGCCAGGGCCTCTAGCCACTGCAAATGAACTCCAGACATGTGCACCACCTTGTGTATCTGGCTTACATGGGTACTAGGGAATTGAACCTAGGTCCTTAGACTTTGCGGGCAAGCGCATTAACCACTAAGGCATCATTCCAGCCCTGTGATGGTTGATTTTGACTGTCAACTTGATAAGACCTGGAATCAACTGAGAGACTTGCTTTTGTGTGGGTCTGTGAAGGTGTTCCTAGAAAGGATCAACTGAAGGGGAAGATCCTCCCCTAGCGTGGGTGTCACCTTCCATGCGTGGCCCAGGCACAAAGAGATACAAGAAAGAAGCAGAGTTCCCTACCTATCTGCCTTCACATTTTGTTGTATGGATATGTCTGTTCCTTTTGCTGCTGTCACCATCCTCTCCTGATGTCAGAGTCTAGTTTCTTTGGCTTTGCAATGTGAGCTGAAGACTAGCTCTCCAGGACCCTCCAGACTTTCAGTGCCAGATTGAGGCTGTTGAGGCATCCAGCTTTGTGAATGGGGTAGCTACCAGGTTGTCAGCCCCTGTAGCATGCAGACAGCCATTGTTGCACTACCCAGCCCCTATCATGTAGGCCAACCTAGTGAATCCCCTTTAAAGTTTTGAATTTTATTTTATTTTTTATTTATTTATTTATTTATTTATTTATTTATTTTGGTTTTTCGAGGTAGGGTTTCACTCTGGTCCAGGCTGACCTGGAATTAACTATGTAGTCTCAGGGAAGCCTCGAATTTATGGCGATCCTCCTACCTCTGCCTCCCAGGTGCTGGGATTAAAGGTGTGCGCCACCACGTCTGGCTTGAATTTTATTTTTTAAAAACACACACACACACACACACACACACCCCACTTCTGTTCCTGTAGGGCACTCTGCCTAGTACACCATCCAAGTCTCTTATGGAGTCAAACCACTTCAATGAGAGTTCTAAGACATACAGCCAAGTCATCATTACAAGGTTTCATCACTGACCTTGTTAAGAGGTGACTTTATTACTCTCCTTGATTCAACTGTGCCCATCTACTTCGATTTGTATTGAATAGACTTAGGCTTCTACATGGCTCCTAAACTTTGGTGTCCAAGTCCTCATAGACGTGTTCGCAGCCCTTGTTACCAGCTCTCAGCCTCTACTTGACGTTGCTACTAGCATGATTTCCTTAAGAGTTTGAGCATCATTCCCTTCATATATCAATTTTAGGAGTGTGGTTACTACACTAGTCATCTGAAAATGTCACACACAAGTTTTGTTTTTTTTTTTAATTAAAAGGATCTCATCATGGGCTCCTCTTCCTCTCTCGAGTTTGACTCTTTGCTCTTTGAAATAAAGCCTTATATTTTTTTTTTTTTATGCACAATCTATCCAGTGACTAATACTTTTGGAAAGCCTTTAGCATGATGCTCCCATATTATATGTATTGACAAGGTCATAATCAAATGTACCTCTCAGAAGATAAAGACTGTGGCCTTCTCTCTAGTCATCGTTGAAACTGAACCAGTGCTGGACACGTTATATGTTTTTTAACACCTCAGTCTGCCATTGTGTTTATACATGAATGGTCTAAATCTTCACGGGCTTTGACAGATAATACAATATACATTCATAGACTTTGATAGATAAAGCACACATACAAGTATAATATACATTCAACTATAATATACATACAAGTATAATCGGGATCACAGAGAGACCACTTCCTTCTATTGCCATAGTTGAGAACCATTTCACTATTATCCCAACCTCAACAAGGTTTGCTGAATCAATAAACAATATTTAAGACTACTCATCTACTCATTGCCATCTATAAAAAGGCTATGCCTTAATATCAAGTAAGACCTGCTATGCAATTTCATGTGAAATTTCACAAGGTCTAAATAATAGGCATGTGATGGTCTCACTATGTATCTGTGCTTTAGTAGACTGTATTTAAACAAACAGTGCAGAACTGTTTTCTGGTCTCAAAGGCTGTGTTAAGTATTGAAGTTGTTTTCAACTATGGCAAACAAAGTTTGTGGCTTGATAATTAGATTATATTGTATTTGTATGTGTATATTATCTGTCTATGACTCAATATTACACTGTTTATGTACAAACATCATAACTTATTAAAGAGTTAAAACACACATGGAAAGGCTGGAGAGATGGTTTAGTGGTTAAGCGCTTGCCTATGAAGCCTAAGGATCCCAGTTCAAGGCTCGATTCCCCAGGACCCACATAAGCCAGATGCACAGGTGGAGCATGCATCTGGAGTTCGTTTGCAGTGGCTGGAGGCCCTGATATGCCCATTCATTCTCTCTCTCTCTCTGGCTCTTTCTCTCTCTGTCTGTTGCTCTCAAATAAATAAAATTAAATTAAAAAAAAAACACATGGAAAAAATGTTAACAAAATTTAGGTACAAAACTAATAAACCTTAATAAATATTTTTAAAATAAAATACAGTCCATCTAGGAGAAGTACAAATTTTATTTTCATTCATTAGGGTGATCCACTCACTTATTCATAGTTCTAATTTCCTTTACTAATTTGGAAAAATTAGTCACTCTATGTGGTGATATGAACAGTACAAGTAAAGGTCTCTTATAGTTTTGATTTTTGAATATAGTTTTATGGATAGTATTTTGCTAATACTATCCATAAAACCTTGTATTTTCCTCAAAGTTGGAAATTATATAATGGCAAAAAAAACCCCACCAAGTTGGAAGTTATATAATGGCCAAAAAAAAAAAAAAAAAAAAAAAAAAAAAACCACCTAAACCAACTATTTGTGTGATTTGTATATCTTTCTTTCAAAGATCTTTTTTTTTTTTTTTTTTTTTTTTTTTTTTTTTTTTGTTTTTCGAGGTAGGGTCTCACTCTGGTCCAGGCTGACCTGGAATTCACTATGTAGTCTCAGGGTGGCCTCGAACTCTCGGCGATCCTCCTACCTCTGCCTCCCGGGTGCTGGGATTAAAGGCTTGCGCCACCACGCCCGGCTCCTCAAAGATCTTTTAAAAAGAGTTTTGTTTGAAATAAATTAAGAAATATGATACATTTTTTGATTGAGCCATGTTTTCCTTAACTTTTTTTTTTCAAGGCAAGGTCTTGCTCTTGCCCAGGCTGACCTGGAATTTACTATGTAGTCTCAGGGTGGCCTCGAACTTACTGCTCGATCCTCCTACCTCTGCCTCCTGAGTGCTGGGATTAAAGGCGTGTACCACCATGCCCAGATTTTCCTTAACATTTTATATAAACATACATTCCTTTAGTAAAACTTTTACTTCTGCCTTTTACATGTCCTACATAAACAGATTTAATAGGAAGGAGGAGGGTGTTCCAGAAAAACCTGACCTTTTTCAAACATTCTAGGGTTACAAAGAGCTAATGATGATTCCGAGACAAATGCAATGGTTTCCCATAATCTCTCTCCATCTGTCTCTTCCTCTGTCTATCTTTATCTCTTTCTCAGTGTGTGTGTGTGTGTGTGTGTGTTAGAATCAGAATGAACCTGAAGGAGGATAGGAGAAGCTAGCTCCTTTTAGGCAGTTTCAGTTAGAGATTGAGGCCCAGAGAGAACCAGGAGATGCCACCCCACCCTGGCACAAGAATGGAACTCTTGGCAGCAAGGGAACTCGCATTTGATGGGGACTGTTCTACAGTGCCACCTGCTGTCCACAGTCTAGCGTGCTACCTAGATAGATGGCCCAGGTGGGCTGTCTCTGGGATCCACCCTCCAAACCTACTAACCAATGGGGGCCTTCCCTTTAACCTATAAAGACTGCTGGCTTCTTTCTGTCACTGACTGTGCCCACTCTGCCCAGGTCTGCACTCTACCTTTCTGGCTCTGCTTTGGCCACAGGGACACAGTGTCTGGCTTCCGGTGAGCAAATACAGTTTCTACAGTTTCTTGGTCTGGGAGAACTTTTCTGCTTGCCTCTGCTTTACAGTTTGAGGTAACCAATTTTGATTACATGCGTGACTTTCCTCTGGCCTCTGAATCTATTTCAGAGTATTTCCTTGACACTCCAGATCTACCACGTGGGTGCTCTCACTAACCCCAGGCCTGTTACCTATGTAATTTCTTTAAACTCAGGGTGACCATGAGTGTAACTCTCTTCATTACTCATTTCTCCTCTGAATTTCTGGGTCTCTGCTTTGATATTTTCCCACTGATCCTTCATTGAGATTCATCATTTGCTCTCTTAACTTTTCTCCTTAGGAAAGCACACGGCAGATGCCATGTGTTCCTTCTAAATGTCCTCCCGCAATCTCCTAAATTCTATCCTCCATGTGCTCGTGGCTCTACTCCAGTCTTTCTTTGAAGCCTCAGTTTCCCTTAAATGGGCTTTATGAACTCCCCTCCATGGTTGCTTGCAGCTCTACTCCACTCTTTCCCTAAAAGTCTCAATTTTTATTAAGAGGAACCTTATAAACTGTGCAACTATGTTTTCCACATGTGTTTCCTATTTCCCACGTGTTTATGACTCTGCTCAACCTTCCTTTCTAGATCCCAATCTCCTTTAAATAAACCCCACAATTTGTGATTTCTCCCTAATAAACTTAATAATTGATAGTTTATCCTTTCGAGTCTGTCTTTATCAATTCTTTGTTAAAGGGAGGATAGAACCCACACTTGGGGTTCATAAATTTGGGGGACCCCTCCTGAATCCCAAAATCCTGCATAACCCGGGCCTTGTGTATGCTACACACATGCTCTAACACTGAGCCTCATCCCACTCTTATTTTCCTTCCAATGGGTATTCCCTTAATGAGGCCTCACATTGAAGAGTGAGATGGGGTAGAGACATTATTCATTTATTTTGGGTGGGGTTTTCTAGGAAGGGTCTCACTCTAGCCCAAGAATTCATGATGTAGTTTCAGGGTGGCCTTGAGTTCACAGTGATCCTCCTATCTCTGCCTCCCAAGTGTTGGGATTAAAGGTGTACACCACCACATAAAAATTTTTCTTAATAGTTTAATTTTTATTTATTTGTTTGAGAGAAAGAGGCAGAGAGAGAGAGAGAGAGAGAGAATGAATGAGTGCTCCAGGGTCTCCAACCACTGCAAACAAACTCCAGATGCATGCTTCTGTATCTGGCTTATGTGGGTCCTGTGGAATAGAACCAAGGTCCTTTGGCTTTGCAAGCAAGTGCCTTAACTGCTAAGCCATCTCTGCAGCCCGGCATATAAAAATTTTTAATGGTGGAAGTATTTTTCCTAAACTTTTGTTCACAGAAGGTCCAGAATAGTCTTGAAACACTTGCTAGAGTTATTCAATGTCATTTCCTCTCTGAAGGGCTTACCATCTAAAATATCACTATGGGAGGGAATGGAGAGAGAAAGGACAGAGGGAAGAGTTTTTCTGGGCAACTAGGGACCTGGAGAGAGGGTTTCTGGCAGACAAAGGAATTGATGGAAATCCCAGGCAGGACACTGCACGTGTCTGAAGATTTGATTCAGCATATAACAGGCTGCCTGCTGCAAGCTCATTCTCTCCTGTGGGCCTGAAAGAATAACACGAGCCTGACTGAGTGTGGAGTGTAAGTAGTAGAATCTGAAAGCAAAGGGTTTGCTATGAGCCTCATTGTAACTTTCCTCTGAGGGACTTTATGGTGTGGAACTGAACTCCCGAGTGAATTCTTCACTGGTAACTGCCATCCTCTGTGAGCTCAGGAAATATGTCACACAGCCATGGTGTAAGTTAACAGTAGCTGAAAAGTCAATTGCCAGGGGACATCCTGCTTCAAATTGCTGGGCTTTGGATGGAGGACAGAGAGGAATGCTTTAAAAGGCATGAGTCACATTGTGCTCTTAGGAATGTCAGGAGAGAAGGGCTTGGTCCTGCACAGTGCTTGCATCTGGATGGAATTGGAGCTTTTAGCTTCTCCTCAAGACAGACTTATTAATAGCAAAGACCCAGAGTACCAAGCGTGTGCCATGGTTAGCACTGGAGGAAGTGAACTGTGCCAGCAAGGTTTATCAGGACTTGCTGTTTGCTTTTTCTCTACCCCTGGGGAAACAGATGTATTGACCCGATTTTCAGAGAAGAACAGCCTGTAATGGCTGCACTATGCAGGGCCTTGTAGACCAGGAGTGACTTATGACAGCCAGGACACATCCGGCCAAAGGACTCCAAGGACTACTGACCTGTGAGGCAAAGGACAGACTGTAACACAGACAAGGAAAGAGATGTCAGGGTTGATTTCAGGCTTAAACTCTCTCAGCCTCTTTAAGGTAACATTGCTGACTTTGGATCTGTCTCATTTAAAATTGGTACATTTGCAGTTATGGTGTTACCAATGAAGTCTTCAAGATTAAACCACCCTAGCTGGGCGTGGTGGTGCATGCCTGTAATCCTAGCACTTGAGAGGCAGAGGTAGGAGGATCACTGTGAGTTCAAGGCCAACTTGAGACTACATAGTGAATTCCAGGTCAGCCTGGGCTAGAGTGAGACCCTACCTTGAACAAACAAACAAACAAACAAACAAAAAAGATGAACCACACTTTCCTCTTACCACTAAATCTTCAATAGTGTAAAAGAGACCAAAAAAATTAAAAATTTTTTATGCAGCTATGCAATTTTAAAAATGAGATAGGTAAATGGTTAAAGATGGCAAATTGAAACTTAATGAGAAGGTGAGGAGGCAAAATATAAGCCATATTTTATTTGTATGTATATAAGCTATAACACTGCCTGCTGGTTTTTTATTGAGTGAACTCACATATATGGAACTAAAGTGGATGTAAATCCAGGAAATGATTTTTTTTGGGGGGGGGTGGTTATATAACTGAAAAGTTGAGGAATATGGTTTCAGGCTGAGCTGGATCTAGCTATTAAAACGATGTCATCAGGAGTATCTTTTGCCTCTGCCTTTACTCTGCTGCCCCAACTGACGGTGCCCCACAATTGCAGACTTTCATTCTTAACTTGATAACTCCCAAAGAAAGCAGACTGTTCCCTCCCAAGAGCTGAAACCAAAGTCCCAGAACTGAATCTCTGAGTCTGGGGCTCATCCCTGACCTACTCACTGTAGCCATGGTGATGGAATGTATCTGTCAAGGTCTGCTCTAAATTGTATACACTCCCCAGGGCTAAATGGACTGAGAATGGCTAAAGGGCTGGTTCCCTGAAGGAAATCTTCTGTACTGTTATCAAAAGAGGGAAGGATAGGCGATGAGCACACAAAACAACAGGCTTACTTCACTTGGTAAATATGATGTTGTTTTTTGGCATTGTTGAAAGAACCCAGGGCCTGGGCCAGCTAAGTACATTCTCGTGCTCTTTCTCTGAGCCACACCCCCTTCCCTATGTGAGGTTGATGCCAGAGCAGGGGACTTTAAAACAATAATCCTTTATAACCAAATACACCAGCCCCTTTAGGAAGGTATATGTTTTTTTTTCAAATTATGTTGCTTTTTTTTTTTTAAGTGCTTGTGATTGAATCTAGGGTCTTATGCATGCTAGGCAAGCATTGTGCCACTGAACTACATCCCTAGTCTTTTTTATTTTTGTTTTTATGTTGGTTTTTTTTTTTTTTTTTTTTTTTTTTTTTTTCGAGGTAGGGTCTCCATCTTGCTTAGGCTCTCTGGAACTCGCTCTATAGTTCTAGGCTGACCTCATACTCAGTGATCCTCCTACTTCTGCTTCCAGGATGCTGGGATTAAAGGCATGAGCCACCACACCCATCTTTTAAAATTTTTACTTATTTTATTTTATATTTTTTGGTTTTTTGAGGTAGGATCTTACTCTAGCTCAGGCTGACCTGGAATTCACTATGTAGTTGCAGGGTGGCCCGGAACTCATGGCAATCCTTCTACCTCTGCCTCCTGAGTGCTGGGATTAAAGGCGTGTGTCACCACACCCGGCTTTTTAATTTTTATTTTGAGACAGTCTCACTAAATTGTTCAGGCTGGTGTTGAACTTACTCTGTAGTTCAGATAGACCTTGAATTTGTGATCCTTCTGCCTCAAACTCTTCAGTAGCCAAGATTAAAAATCATGTTGTTGGGCTGGAGAGATGACTCAGTGGCTGAAGGACAAAAGGGTTTCCCAGACAAGTCCACAAGGTATCCTGAGTTCAGATCCTCAGACTCCACGTGAAAGTTGAAACTGTGACAAACTTCTGTAACCCTAGCACACCTACATCAAGGTGGAAGGTGGAGACAGGAGAACCACCTGGAAGCTTCTGGGTGGAATAACCAATGAACAGAGAGAAATCTTGCCTCAAATGAGGTGGAAGGTAAGGCCCAACCCTGAAGTTGTCTTCTGACCTCCACATCCATGCCATGGCACACGTGTGTCCCCACTCACACACATGAACACATACACACACATCATGTTGTTTTTCACTCAACGTGGTCTTTTCTCTTTCTCTCTCACATTCTGACTCATCTTAAAATCTATAAAATTTGTCTCATTATTTTACCTTTACATAATTTACATGAACTATCCTTCCTTACAAATAGACTGGGATACTTTTTCCATTGCTTGTGAATGAATATGTGAACAAAAATTCCAACATGTGTGCTGGAGAAATGGCTTAGTGGGTAAGGCACTTGCCTACAAAGCCAAAGGACCCAGGTTCAATTCCCCAGGACCCACGTAAGCCAGAAGCATGAGGGGACACATGCATCTGGAGTTCATTTGCAGTGGCTGGAGGCCCTGGTGTGCCTATTCTCTCTCTCTCTCTCTCTTTCCCCCTTCCTATTTCTCTCTCTCTCTCTCTCTCTCTCTCAAATACAGAAAAATTAAAAATTAAAAAAATTCAAACATGAAATTTAAAGAGATGATCTGGATATGAGAATCCTTGGATTTATTTTGTTTAAATATATTTATTTATTTTGGAGAGAGACAGAAAGAGTGGAATATGGGCACACCAGGGCCTTTTGTTGCTGCAAACAAACTCCAGACAATGTGCCACTTTGTACATCTGGCTTTACATGGGAACTAGGGGATTGAACCTGAGCTCCTAGGCTTTGCAAGTAAGTGTCTTTTACTGCTGAGCCATCTCTCCAGCCCAATCCTTGGACTTAGAATAAAACATACTCAGCATTTCTTCTGAAAGGGAGGATACTTATTTGTGTAAATAGGCGATGTTAGAATGATTCTTGCTCTTGAAGTCTGGTTTTGTTGTGTTTCTGACAATGCAAAAGAAGTTGGGGCTTTCATGAGACTGAGTTTCTTGCTATGTGTTTGGAAGATGGAATGGTTAAATACCAAGGAGCAACCTGTCTGCTAGTATCAGCATCAAAAGTGCTGTCTTTCCCCACCCCCAACAATGCCAAGCTTTGAGAAGGGTGGTCCTGAGCAGATGGCTTGACAGACTAAGGCATTAGTTTGCTGAGCCTCTGTGCTTGCTAATTAATTCTTCAGTTTACTAGGGTTTAAAATGATTGTTCAAAACAAGACATCCCTTAAAATAAATGCTAGGTGAGTCTCAATATGGTATTGACTGTTAAGATGGTTATTTCAAATAGCTAAGGGTTGCCATTATAGAAAAAAAAAATTGCCTACCTGCTCTATTGTTTACATTAAGCTGCTTCTCAATTTCTTAAAAAAAGAAAGGCGATATCTACAGTTTTAATATTCATGTTGTTCTGGATTGTTACATTTTTTCAATTTTCTAGCTAAAACAGTAAACAGAACTCTCTTGTAGATTGCATTTTACAATTCGGATGTATAACATAGTTGACATTTGTTTTTTAGGAATTGAGAATTAAAAATTATAAATTTTAGTTCCATCACAGTTGCTGTATAATCACTGATGACCTACCTTCTGTGTATTTCTTCCTCCTTGGAAAACAGGAGATCGAACTGGTGACTTATCTTATGCAGAGCAGTGAGAGTTAACTATGTATTATAAAGGAAGTTGAGATAGTGTGACATTTTCACTGTACAAAACATGCAAGAAAACCAAAGTCTAAAGATTTTTTTTGATTGTCCCTAATTCTTAACATTTTATTAAAGGGGCCTGGAATAGGTTCTTTTTACATTGTAACCCTGATATTGAGGCTGGGTATGTCAATGGGAGCCATGCAGCTATTTATTTAAACAGCTGAAGGACTCTTAAGAGCATCTTTGTAATAAGACTGGGTATATTCTCATGTATATGATTTCCTGGATTAGTGAGACCACTTTGAGAGATGGAATAAATTGGACATGTTGCTAGGTAATTGTTATTTGAAGAAGGATCACTATAATCCAAAGGCCCTAAAGCCTGGACACCATCAACTAAGAAAAGGGTATTAGACCCATATCATAAAAACTGATTATGGAGGCTAGAGAGACCACTCAGTGGTTAAGGAACTTGCCTACAAAGCCTAACAACCCTGACTTGATTCCCCAGGACCCATGTAAAGTCAGATGCTCTAGGTGATGCATGTATCTAGAGTTCATTTGCAGTGCCTAGAGGCCCTAGCATGCCCATTTTCTCTCTGTGTCTCTCTCTCTGCTAGCAAAATATAAATAAATATATTGAAAAATTTATTGTGAAATGGGAGGGATGAGAAGATATTGATCAAGGGTATTAAGTTTCCATTAGGCAAAATAATGATTTCTGGAGATCGGTTGTCCACCATGGTGACTCTAATGATATTGTATACTTGAAAATGTTTGAGTAAGTTTTAAATGTCCTCATCACAGAAAATAATGACAAACATGTGAGATGATAGATATGGTAATTATCTTGACTTAATAAGTCAAAAATGTACACATATACACATTACAGTCTCATATATTATTTACATATATGATGAGTAATTTTTGTCAACTCAGCAAGTTATAGGAGGAGTATGGTATAGGAGAGGTATTAGTAAAGTCAGGACTCATTCCCTTTTTTACTCTCGTTGTTCATTATCATGAGTGTTGCAGTCAGGTTTGCATTGCTGGCAGAAAACACCTGACCAAGAGCAGCTTGTGGGGGAAAAAAGGTTTATTTTGGCTTACAGACTTGAGGCGAAGCTTCATGATGGCAGGGGAAAACAATGGCATGAGCAGAGGGTGGACATCACCTCCTGACCAACATCAGGTGAACAACAACAACAGGAGAGTGTGCCAAACACTGGCAAGGGGAAACTGGCTATAATACCCATAGGCCTGCCTCCAACAATATACTGCCTCCAGGGGGCATTAATTCCCAAATCTGCATCAGCTGGGAAACTAGCGGTCAGAACACTTAAGTTTATGGGGGACACCTGAATCAAACCACCTCAATGAGCATCCATGGTGGTTTAGAGCAGATGTTCCCCATAAATTCATGTGTTTTGAATACATGGTCCTTGGCTAGTGGTAATTTGTGAGGTTGAGCATTGATGGAGAAGGTATGTTGTTGGGGGTGTATAACCAGAGATTGACTCACTTGCTTTCTGCTATTATCCACCTGCTGTGGCAGAGGTGATGTGTAGCTTCTGCTTATGCCATGCTCTCTTCCTGTCACCAGAAAGCTTCTCCTTGAGACTACAGGCCAAAATAAAAACTTTCCTATCATCAGCTGCTTTTGGTTGGGTGCTTTATGCCAGTAATGAGAAGGTTACTGCAACTGAAAATTGGTATCAGAGGAGTGAGGTTGTTGCTGCTAGAAACCTGTGTGACTTTTGACCTTTTGGAACTGATTTGCAGGAAGCATGTGGAGGGATTTGAAACCTTGGCCTAAGAGATGCCTTGCAATGCTGTAAGCAGAGTTTTATGGATGATTCTGATCAGAGTTGACAGACCTAAATGCAGAAGAAAATTGTGTACTGTTCAGGCTCAGTTTATGAGGGGAAGAAAGAGCTTTGTTCAGACTGAGCTAGAGGCAGTGTGTGTAAAAGGCTAGCTGCATTCCTCTCATGTTCTGAGAACCTGAGCAGGGTTGAATTTAGAAGAAATGAACTGGTGTGAGCAGATAGATATGGCTTAGAAAGAAATAAAAGTCGGGAAGGAGACAACAAACTACTTTAGCTTCAAATATTTGAGAGATTACTACTGTTGAGATTGGGCCAGCTGTTCTGCATTGGGACAACAGGAAGAATGCTGAGTCTTTTGAGAGTAGGGGGTGCTGAATACTAAAGGAGTTTCCTTCTCTTCAAAGTTGAGTTTATTCCCCCCTGGAGTAACAAATTTGGTAATCTACTCAGTGGTGTGGAGGTATAAAAAAATGTAGAAAAGAGAGGCCCATTGAATTTGCAACATGGCTTTTTGGAAATGGAACAAGGCAATGTGAGGCAGTGTTGTTGGAGACCCTGTGTAGAGGTCCAATGGAGCCATGAGGATGAACTATGGGTTGCCATGGAGACTCCAAGATTGTGGAGATACCAAGATAATGGGACAGCTGTTAAGGAAAGCTACTGGCTTCAAATGGAGTTTTCTCTGGGCTATGGGTAGCCCAGCTGGAGGGGTGGAGATGGAAAGCCAGAGACTTTGTAACTGGTTACAGATATTGGACTTGGAGCTACAGGATTTAATGTTTGCTCTGTTTGGTTTAGATCTTGTATTGGTTAAATCTTTTCTTGCTATGTCCAATGACATCTTTTGTAGTGTGAATGTTTACTCTGTGCCATTATGTGTTTTTGATTTTCTAGGTTCAGAGTGAAGAGACCTTGGACAATGGGGATATTTGAATAGTACTGGGATTGAGAAAAACTTAGGGGACTTTTAAAATTGGACTGAACGCATTTTATATCCTGAAATGGTCATGAGGTTTATGGGGAGCAGGAGTGGAATGAGGTTGGTTGAATCAGATGTCCACATAAAATCATGTGTTTTGAATGTTTGGTCCCCAGCTGATGGCAGTTTGGGAGGTAGACCCCCACTTCTGTTTCCTGGAGAAGGTGTATTGTTGGGGGGTGGGCTTTGTAGTGCTGTAACAAGCTTTCCCTTGCCAGAAATTGGCTCACTGTCTTCCTGCTGTTATCCGTCTGCTGTAGCAAAGGTGATGTCCAGCCTCTGCTCATGCCATCTTTTCCCTTGCCATCATGAAGCCTCCCCTCGAGACTAAAAGCCAAAATAAAAACATCCCACCAGTTTCTTTTGATGGGATGCTTTATTCCAGTAATGAGATGGTAACTGCAACAGAATCTCTTTATATGATTCTTGAAAAGCAAAGAACTGAAGTGACCACTGTTTATCTCTCCCACCTCACTGTGGGCCACTTGCCTTTGGGTGTGTAAGCTCTGACAGGAACTGTTTCTTCTATGAGCTCACTGAGCACTTTCTTACCTTCATAGTTTTATACATTTAGCTTCCTGTCCTGCTAGCATTTCTTCCTTCCCTTCTTCTACCCAAACTTTTTCCTGCTGAGCACTGCTCCTCACTTAGGTCTCATATGACTGTCATGGGTCACAATGGCCTTCCTCAACTGTGCTGTCGCCTCCCATAGGGCTCTGCTTGGCCCTTAACAACACCCATTCCATTACTTTACTGAGTGCTGATCTTCCCTGGGAAGCTATACTCTCTGGGAGGGCAAGGACTGTGTCTGTTTTGTTCAGAGTTGCGTCTTAAAAGGCTCATGTATGTGGGGGTCCAATAATTTACTTTAATCAAAGAGAGAGAGAGAACTAAAGACTGCTGGGAATTGCTAAGAAAACTTTGTCTTCCTTTTCTGTGTGCTGACAAGATACAGACTTGGAAAGATTTATGATGCTCTTGATAATTGCTTTCATGGAACTTCATAGAAAGAACTGTGAAACTGTTAGAGAAACAAGAAAGGCATTGCTAAGAGAAGAGTATGTGAATGGAGACTTAATAAATAAGGTTATTAGGAGAACAGGGGGGTGAGGTATGGGAGGGAAGGTATATACAGAGTCAGGTGTGTGCAAAAGCCTGACTTAGGCCAGAGTTACCTGGCCTGATGCAAAGGCAAAGCTGAGGCACAAGGAGAAGGAGCAGGGTGGGTATGCTGTCCTGCTCAGGTTGTGTACTCTAGGGAGGGGAAGCCTTTGGAATCATGGAGCAGGAATGTACACAGCCTTGAATTTTGGAAGATCATTTGCAACCATGTAGGAGGTAGACTGGAGAAGGTGAGCAACGTTAGGCCCTTTGGTGTTTTGAGCAATAGCCTTGCTGAGTGCAGGTTAGACGACTGAAAGGATTCACAGAGAGGGAGGAGACAAGCAACCACATCAACCCCAGCACAGCCAGACTTTGCAGAGTGAGAATAATGCTGTTGGTGGCTCCCCACAGCTCTGGCCCCTGCACTGCCTCTTTGCCCATTCAGCATTAAGTAGTCCCTGGTGTCTTCTTGTACAAAGATACAATGCTCTCTGCAGCCTTTCTGTGTCTATGCTCCCTGAGAGCGACAATTTGACTGGCAACGATTTTTAACCCAGTGCAGAGTGCCCTCAGCCTTGTCTCTCTAACAGGTCCTTACAAACTGCTTTTGAGAAAAAAAAAAAAAATACTGATTCCACAGGGGAATTCATAGCAAGATGAAAGCCTGGCATTTCTGTCTTCATTTTTTTTACTGGTGTCTTTTACTTTGGGTCAGTTACCTGTTTAATGCTGCATGTGGACATGTGAGTTACTCAAGGAATGACTGTTTAAAATTCATAATAGGGCTGGAGAGATAGCTTAGCGGTTAAGGTGTTTGCCTACAAAGCCAAAAGACCCAAGTTAGACTCCCCAGGACCCACATAAGACAGATGCACAAGGGGGCGCACACATCTGGAGTTCATTTGCAGTGGCTAGAGGCCCCGGTGTGTGCATTCTCTCTCTCTACCTGCCTATTTCTGTATCTCTCTCTCTCTCTTTCAAATAAATAAATAAAAATAAAAATGTTTTAAAAAATTAAAATCCATAATATCCAACTTATGTCATCTTGCTTCAAGGCTGAAGGCGAAAACATTAGTTAGCTGAGCCATCTGTCAGCTTGTATAGCATCCTATTCTGGACCCCAGAAAGGCACCTGAAAGTCTCCAGTCACCTTGGACTCCAGGAACAGTAGACTATCAGAGATAGAGCACCTGTGATGAGATCACCTCCAAGCAGGGACACTCGTCTCATGAGAAGTAGCTTATCCTCTCCAGTGGTCAGGACTCCTTCTAGCCACTTTGCAGAACCAGAACGGAGATAGCGATCCGCCAGACCACACCTTGACCACTATTGCTTCATTATGCAGACCTCTCACCCTTAGTTCAGTTCTTCCTCACTTTAAACTTAAAGCTCACATTATGTGATGAACATGAAGGGATAAATTAAAACTCACATCAAGGGGGGGGGGCTGGAGAGATAGCTTAGCAGTTAAGGCATTTGCCTGCAAAGCCAAAGATTCCTGGTTTGATTCTCTAGGACCCACATAAGCCAGATGCACAAGGGGGTGCATGCATCTAGAGTTCATTTGCAGTGGCTGGAGTCCCTGGTGCACCCATTTTCTCCTCCTCAAATAAATAAAATATATAAAATTATTTTTTGAAAAGCTCATATCAAGGAAATAAAATTGGCACAACCTGGGGATGTGATTGATTGAACTTTGGATGTGAGAAAGTATTGCTCCTAGGTAGAAAGTAACATGCTGGTCTTGTCTAGTAAATTAGGAACCATCAGAAAAGAAAAAGAAGAAGCTGGTTTGGAAAGTAGTTTTACTCTGGATATGTTTGAGGACCTTGTGTGTTGTGGGGTGTGTGTGTGTGTGTGTGTGTGTGTAGGGAGCCCCAGGATAGGCTCAATAGGTAGCCAATTAATATGTCTGGAGTCCCTACAATCTACAGCATTATTAAGGTTTAAAGTAAGAGAATACATGTAGATCCAAGGGAAATATTTAGGATAAAAGAAGTAACCTGGGGGACAAACCAAGGTAGGCGAGCTGATGGAGATTGCTGGCATAACCGGGCAGGCATAACCATGAGAAATAATATAGTGCAGTCAAAGAATCAATGTGATAGACCTTCATGAGTAATTTGGTAATTAGTCTCTGAATGTAATTAATAATTTCAGCAGTTGCAAGATTGGGATCTGTCTGAAAACAACTCTATCAGATATTTGTATCTCCTTTTTGTCTTTGATCTATAAAAGGTGTAGTGTGTAAGTGTAGAGACTGAACATAGAGCAGATTAACCTTAAGCGATTTTTTAGCCTATTCATTTTTCCATTTTTCCCACCACTCATCACATAATCAAGGGCTTAAATTTACTGCTCACTAGTTAGACCCTTAAGTTCTGCTTCATCATTTCTAAACTTACTATTTCTAGATAAAAGAATATCCAATGTTTTCCCGGTTGGAAATATCTTTCTTAAGGTAAATCAGCCAAAAGATTTTAGCATTATTTCAGTCACTTTTTTGTTTTATTTCCAGTGTCCTTCTTGATGGTTCTCTTGATATTTTAGCTTCATGCTAAGCTATGACAAACTCCCAGAGCTCAGTTTTGCAAAGTGTGACTTGCTAATAGACTTTAAAATCAATTTAGGTGATCATGTCAGCATTTAAAAAAAAAATTACATGAAATAGAGTAGAAAATATTTCAGCATATCACATATACAGTTAGTTTACTTACAAGAAATTTTTTTCAGCTGAGTGTTGCATGTGTGACTGTACATTGATGTGTGTCTATGAGTACAGTGTTGGGATATAAAATCTATTTCTTACTGTAGATTGTAATTTAAAAAGCTTTGATTTTGAGAAACACTGGTTCAATCATTTCTGGGTTGATATATAACTTGGGTCCCACCTTAGATTCCATCACACTGTGAAATCTCTTTTTCATTTTGGTAATCATAAAACTTAGGACACTGCCTCAAATGGGGTAGACATGCAGCAAACGCTCATAGAATAAATGAGCAGATGAATGTATGAGTATACTATGGGTTAATTTTCCCTGCACTCATTATCCTACATTTGCTAGTGTTTAGGATAGGCTGCAATTCAGGGAGAAAATAAGGACAAAAAATCAACTCAGTCCCTTCAGGAGGTTTAAAAAAGGAAACCTGATTTAGACAGAAACAATTATTATGCATTTCATCCACTCTACTGGGCAGAGAATGCCTGAAACACTAAATGGAAATGCTATGTATAGCACATTTATAAAGTTTTGAAATATTATCACACAACCACAATCTTGTTAATTCCATTTATAGAAACTACATCACTTGTATTTTTTAAGTTCTTTGTTCTGTTAAGAAACAATTTATTCTCATTTTTGAACTTCCGTGTAAAATGGTTCAGCCTGCTGAGTATCTAATGATGGCTAGGAAAAAACAAAGGCAGAAATTATAATGTGTATTTTTTCTCTTTCATGATGAGAAAAACGGCCTATTTTGAGCCTATATTTCTCAGACACTTAGGTCATAAACTCAGTCCAGTGGCACCTTCCCAGTGGGAGCTGTTCTCTCTGGAATGAGCTAAGTTTAGTCAGGTTCTCTCTTAAATGGAACTTGAACACCGAAACTCACAGCTAATAGAAATAGAAAACAGCAAATGAATTCCCACATCCTTGGTAAAGAGCGGCTGAAGCTTTCATCCTAAGAAATGGAGTGTGCTACATCCTTATACAATGGGGAGAATGCCAAGTGTTTGTTACATATCTGAACAACTTGTGCAGTTTTATCGGCCATTTCCCCTGTTACCTGTTTTTAAGTGAAACCATTGGATGATGGCAAATGACCAGAGAAAAACAATTAAAGCATCAAAGCTCTAAATGATGGTCAGAGGCTCTGAAGATGCAAAATTATTCATAGCCATATAAATATCTGCTCATATATGCCAACTGGAAAGTATTTGGAGCTATCAGGGTAATAAATAATTTTGCTTACATACATTTATGTACTTATAATGTCTCCAGGATGAAAGGGCCTCTAAACCCCTATCAAGTGACTACAGCACTGAGTGCTAGACATGGAGGAAGTTTTTCCAGTTTGCTATAGAATGATAACCTTAACAACAGTATAGTTTCTTTTCCAATCAGCAAAATGATTGTGTTTCAGGGCACCTTATTCTGGGGGATTATGGCTATATTTATTATCTATCTATTTAATTACTTATTTATCATGATGTTATGAATTAAACATAGGGCTTCATATATGTAGGTAAGTGCTGTGCCACTCACTGAGTTACATCCCCCTCCCAGCAAATCTCATGTTGTTAGTATTAAGATAACTCTATTCACTTTAAAAATATTATATTGTACTGCACTTCATGATTTTGCTTTATTTGAGGGAATAGGTTGGTAATCATTAGCTGGATATAACTGATCTGGCATTTGAAACAGCTCCTCGGTTCTATGATGAGTTCATTGAACCTTTGCTAGAAGCAGGGAGTGTTCCACCCCCTGGATGACATGTGCCTGGAGAGAATGCTCTCAGGATGCTCCCTAGTGTCTCTTGGAACACGGGAGATGTGTCTCTTGCCAAGACCTTCTGAAGTCCTATTATGAACTTGGTGCCTGGGAAGAGGTCATTAGTTAGAAAATATGTTGAACTGTTTCATCTTTTTTGATGAGACGTTTCCAGATAGATTCTAGATTATTTATTTAACCCTCTTTATAGTGTACATCATAAAGAGTGTTGTTAAGATGAAAAGATCTTTGCTCTACAAAAATACTTCCTTCCCCACAGATGGTATTCTCAAGTTTTGAACAATCCATTCAATGGAATGAAATTCACATGGGAGATAACTGAAGCACATTTGGGATTTATTATAATAATAGTATTAATTTGTACTTGGGAAAATATGTTGACGATAATTTCAAATGGCTGTCCTCTGAACTGTGGTGTGACATTATCATCACAGTTACTAAGCCCTGTGCTTTAGTCTTTATGAGGCTCACATGGCCTCACATAACCCTTACGATAATTCTGTGATGTGGAGTCAGGGCAAGGGTTTAAATGTATGTTAGACATGGCAATCTGAGCTTCAAAAAGTGTACATGATTTTCTTATGCCCTGGCAACTCACGAGTGGCAGATTCAGGCCTCCTTTCTAGGCCTCCTTTCTCTAAATCCATAGCATTCCCATCAAATAAGGAACCCTACATCTCGGGATTTACATTCTCTCTTCAAGTCTGCTGACATCTGATATTAGCACTAAAGAAACAGTTACTTCATGATCAATGTTTATCTGTAAACAGAATTTTAGGACAATTTGTTCTATCTAAATAGAGTCAAACAAATAAAAGAAGCTTTCTGCTGCTCTGTGTATACATGCACATGCACCCTGCAGTAAATATTGGTGACAGACTGATGTGACAACATTAGTGCACAAAACCTCAGTAACTAAGAACTAGTGATATTTCTCACCTGGTGCAAATGCAAAATTATCTCAGAAAAATTATCTATCTGTATATCTATTTATCTATCATCATCATCTATGTCTTTAATCTGTGTGTGTATGTTCATATCCACATATGTGTGCTGCATAGAATTTCTCCCAACTCAGCTTATGATCTTGAGTGACCAACTTAAAATAAGCTTTCCTCTCAGATCTTTTTCCTTTCACAAGGAAGATCAGTTCAGAATAGCACCGACAATTAGTATTCTGGGAGCAGAAAACATCTTCAGCTGCAATTGGAGCATCCAAACAGCCAAAGCCAGTGTTCGTATGACAGGAGCTGTCTTTTTCGTATTTATTCTAAATGCATGTGATTCCTGCAACTCGGTGACCTGGAGTTGTTATCAAAAGGGCATAATGACATTTTCTGGCAAGGAAAATGGTCATTTGTTTAGCTCAAATTTAAAGCTGCTGGGCATAGACTAACTACCATGAAGTATAGAATTAGCTTACACTTTTTACATGTTCTAGCAAGTCGGCTCCATTCAACAGTTCCTCAAGGACATGAGAGAATCCGTGCTGGCTTTATATCAAGACACTAACTCCAAATAGACAAGAGAAACAAAAGCAAGAGCAGGACCAATAGATAAAAGAGCCCTTGTTAGTGGACGAAAGCGGTTTCTACAAATAGGACAGCGGAAGGAGAGCCGGGAGGGGAAGAGCAAAGCAAGGTCAGAGAAGATGATATCAATAGAATATCTCCAAATAGCACAGAATGCAGCAAGACGTAGCGGCAGATGTCAGTCCAGCCCAGTGTCAACCCCCGTGGAGCTCTGTAGAAAGACTTGGAAAGAAACAGCATCGCTGCAGTTGGCATCGAGAGTAAAGAGTCAGCAAATGATACCTTTCTCCCCAGGAGCTGAACGCCATGACTTGCCACTGGCCACAGCCTCATGTCCTTTCTGACTGGCCTCATGTCCCTTTCTGACTGGCCTTTCAGGTTTTTCCTTTTTATTTCAGATCTCTACTACCCCCTCCCTTTCTGTTTGATTTCCTTTCCTCTTCCAGACTCCAGGGCTGCCAGTTCTGACTCTGATCCTCACCCCACTGGCTGTGTCTTGCCTATGCCACCAGGTACCTGCTTCCAGATGCTTACCCTGGCCTCAGGCATGTTCCAGGACCAACGATGCACATCCCAGAGAATATATTTACCATGGCACTCAAAAGATTCCCATCGTGATTTGAGACATTACTGGCATGGCTGATTTTTCATAACTGTGGAGGAAAGCCAGAAATGTATAAAGGAAGTCTGTTTTCAGAGTTT
The DNA here is from genome assembly GCA_036365145.1 of Orientallactaga sibirica. NCBI lineage: Eukaryota > Metazoa > Chordata > Mammalia > Rodentia > Dipodidae > Orientallactaga > Orientallactaga sibirica. The sequence goes on along the minus strand of JAEOAD010000035.1, from coordinate 13,758,406 downwards.
ATATCCCTTAATTTTAGTGAATGGATGTGGGTGTGTTGAAAACTTCATTTCTTAAGAACTGCCTAAGTTTCATAATTATTTCATTTTCATCCGCTCACAGATGGCTTTGCCCTGGGTGTAAAAATTGAAGAGCCAATATAAAATGATGCTACCTTTACTCCGGCAGTTAAATTTTAAATCTCAAACCTTGGTTTTCAGAACCTTGGAGAGCACCAAGCTCAGCCCTCTGTTTCCCTCACTGGAGCCAGCTCAGTTGTGGGCCCGTTTCTCCTGCAAAGATGAGAAATAACACGGAAGGAGATAAGTTGACAGCAAGGCTTGTAAATTCTGCAGTGGGGCTGCCTTCCATAATGACCTATAAGTTAAGTTTACAAATTATGTCATATAGTATTGTATAATGCCCAAGAAGGTGGAGTCAATAAAACATGGATTCAAAGCTGGATTCTGCCAATACCTTATATATGAGTCTGGCAAGCCAATCTCTCTAAGCCTTAAAGCTCTTTTCATCTGTAAAATGGAGCTACAGACAGTCCTTCCTTTTTCCTCCCTCCATCCTTTCTTTCCTTCTTTTAGATCACTTGTATATTTATCTTTTCCATTGCCCAACCAGGCAGCCAGCCAGTGCTCCAGAAGTTTCTCTTCTCTCCATGAGTGACCTGCATCCGGAGAGGGGTAATGCACCATTGCTGTGTGTAGAAGTCTATTTCTCACAAACGAGGGAGGCCTAGGAGGGTCCATAGAATATGGCTTGAAGACTTCAGGTGTTGAGCCCTTTCTATGTATGGGCACTTGGGAAAGCTCCACAACTCTTCACTTTTTTAATCTGCATAATGGCTCCAAGTTAAGCCCATGATCACACAGATGAAGAGATGGGAAGATGAAGATTTGAACACTCATCTGTCTGACCCTAAGTAATTGTCCCCAGAATAGATGCTGTTCCTTAGGAGAAGGGTAGCTGTTTCTCAAGGTTGATTTCTCATTGCATGTGATGGTTGATCTTGATTGTCAACGTGATGGGATTGAGAGCCACCTAGGAGACACAACTCTGGATGTGTCAGTGAGGGTATTGCCAAAGAGGTTTAACTGAGGAGAGAAGATGCACCCTGAATGGGCTGGGCTTCTGGACTGACTGAATGAAAGAACATGAGTGAAATGTCAGTGTTTACCTGAAGGGAGTCCCTTCACTCCCTTTCTGCCATGATGGACTGCATCTTGTCTTAAACCATGAATCAAAACAAATAATTATTGCTTTATATTACTTTTGTCAGGTATTTTTAATACTTTATTCATTTATTTGCAAGTATAGAGAGACACACACACATAGAGAGAAAGCAAGAGAGAGAGAGAGAGAGAGAGAAAGAGAGATCGGGCACGCCAGGGCCTCTAGCCACTATAGATGAACTCGAGATGTATGCACCACCTTGTGCATCTGGCTTTATGTGGGTGCTGGGGAATTGAACCTGGGTCATTAGGCTTTGCAGGCAAGCACCTTAACCACTGAGCAATCTCTCCAGCCCTAGATATTTTTTCATACCCAAAAGAAAAGTAACCAGTACAATACCTCTTTCAAGTGGGTTGTTTTCCCCCAGCTGACAACAGCTAAGGTCACTGAAACAGAAGATTTGAGCTTTGTAGACTTTCTTTCTTGCTAGGGACAGGGATTAGAACCCAGAAAGAGATAACATGCCCCAGAAGGAAGGAGATGTCCCAGTCTCAAGCTCGCCAGTTGCACATTCATAGTCTGTGGTAGAGCTCTATTCTAATCCATACTCTACCTGGAACTTTCCCTTGAAAGTCTGTGTCCATAGTGCTATCAGTGATGGTGTTTGCTTCATTTGCCTGGACTCTTTCCTAAGACAACCAAACAATCCATTCATCTATTTATGTCACATATACTTACTGGAAATCTACCTAGTGGAGAGTATTTAGTAAATGCTGTGACAGAATAATACACTGAAAAAAATGGCCTTTTATTCTGCTAGAGGAAAATGTCTCATCACAAGAATCTGGATGCAAGTCTGAGTACACCTCCACCATTAGGAAGTGAAAGGGGTAGACCACTCACTTCTGTCTTCCTTACAGCAAGGGACCAGACACATGAATCAGATTCAAGACTCACTTCCCCAGATCTCGGATGAGGCTGTGGTGAATCACGCAGGTAGCATAAAACGGTCTTTCTGCTGGCAGCAGCGCCCCTCAAGGATCCCAGCAGTGTAGGTGCTGGCAACAGTGTGCGGCCCAGTGCTGTCTCTGCTAGGGATGCAGTTGCCATGACTCATGTCTGATGTGGCTTCAAAGTAGAATCAGCCAGACTGGTTTAGTGGCATGATTTTGATATGGCTCTGTCTGCATAACTCCTTTAAAAGTGACCATTCTCTCATGGCTGTTTGTAATTCTCCTAGAATGTCTATAATTAGCCTGTTTTTTTTTAAGTTTTGTTGCATGTGTATGTGTGTGTTGTGTGTATGTATTTTACATGTGTGTGGACATGAATGAGTGGGGCATATGTGCTCATGTGTGTGCCTGCATGTGGAAACCAAAGGTTAGTGTGAAGTGTCCAATTTGATCACTTTCCACTTTTTTTTTTTTTTTTTTTTTAGGGTCTCTCATTGAACCCAGTGTTCCCAATTCAGATAGACAAGCTAGCCAGCAAGCCCCGAGGATCTGCTGGTCTCCACCTTCCCAGCTCTGGGATTATAGGCTTATGCACCCATGTTCAGCATTTATATGGGTGCAGAGGATCTGAACTCAAGTCCTAATGCTTGTGTAGCAAGTGATTCGCAGTCTGAGGCTTCTCCTCAGATCCCTAATATTGTTCTAATGAATTTTTTAGAGAGGGAGAGAGAATTGGCACACCAGGGCCTCAGTCACACAATCAAACTCCAGATGCTTGCTCCACTTAGTAGGCACGTGCAACTTTGCACTTACCTCACCTTTGTGCATCTGGCTTACATGGGATCTGGAGAGTCAAACATGGGTCTTTAGGCTTTGCAGGCAAGCGCCTAAACTGATAAGCCATTTCTCCAGCCCTAATAGGAACTTTTTTTCTGAAGCCTGATAATCATTCTATCCTTTCACCAAGAATTGTGACTGCCTCACCAGAGAATTAGATCCAGATCTGTATGTGAAAGTTGAGTAACATGGGCAAAGTATAAGCTTCAGGTTTTGTGTTCTGTAAAATGGACACCATAGCAGGTGACAATGCATATAACTAGCTTCTCATATCATCTCTGGAGTATAAGTGCACAATATGTCAGCTCCTATTAACACACTGAAAAACTAATGAGGGCATGAAAAATGCAAAACGATGGCAAATTTGTGAATAAGACTCGTCATTGTACAATATGTGAGTTGCTATAGTTTTAATCTTGAACGTCCCTTCCTAGGCCATGCTTTAAAGGCATGGTCCCCAGGATGGCACTAAGGAGAGGTGTTTAGGTTACTAGAACTGTGCATTCAAAGGGGATTGTGGGACCCCAGCCCTATGTCTCTCCACTTTTGTTTCCTTCCAGACCATGAGGTGGGCAGTTTTGATCACTACACATTCTCTTCATGATGTGCTATTGCACACTAAACTTCCAGTATTGTAATCCAAAATAAACCTTTTCTCTCCATCAGTGATTTAATCTCAGATATTTTGTTATGGTGATGGAAAATTGACTAACGTGCTATTCAAGCAGGACAGAAAATGGTCACATTGCTTTGTGATCATTTCAATGGCTGAGAATGTCATTGTGTCATTAAGGAGGCAGACATGTTTAAGGACAGTAAAATTTTATTTCTTTCTGTGGTCAGAACATTCAGTGAGGTTTCCAAAGACCTATCCTTTTTAAATTCCAAATAGAGAAGACGTCACAATGACTGAATTTTTCAATTACACCATGGTACATTTACAATACATTTACATACATATATAATTGCAGGTATATAAACAGGTATATAATCTTGTGACAAAAATGTCCTCAAAAATTACTTATTGGAAAACTTGTGCCTAGGTAGTCTGATCCTAAACATTCATCATTCAAGCTTGCCTCTCCTATTTGTAAATGTCTCCATTTATGATTCTCATGACCTTTTCTCCAAAGAACTGAGTGTGCCTACTGCTCTTCCAGATGCTTCTGTGGTAGTATCTCATTATTCTTGTGCCTTTCTTATCTGATACTTGTGTCTTACATCCAAGTTGAAGCATTTTACAGATAACAGATCCATTGTGCTTTGTATTGTTTATGACTCAAATCAGCTCAGACCAATAAATAACAGTCTTTCTGGATATTTCTTTATGAGAACTGTGACAGCCAAGGGGATAGAGTTAATAAGAAGCCTTTCATCTTAAACTAGCATCTTGTCATGCAAATTAATGCTGTATGGTTTGGCATAGCTGCGTTTCCCCATGAATGATTTAATCCCACAACCTGTATAGCAGAAGTTGCACGTGACTAAGTAATTCTGCAAAGACACTTTGGAAACCCTATAGATGCCTTGACTTTAGGCAAAAACAAAACAAAACAAACACACACACCACAAAACAAAGAAAAAAACCTGGAGGGCTGGGGAGATGGCTTAGTGGTTAAGGCTTTTGCCTATGAAGCCTATGGATCCAGGTTTGATTCCCCAGGACCCACATAAGCCAGAGGTACGTGGTGATTCATGTGTCTGGAGTTCATCTGCAGTGGCCAGAAGCCCTAGCATGCCCATTCTCTCTCTCTTTCTCCCACAAGTAAATAATAATAAAATATTTAAAAATAAACCCTGGAGCATTCATTCACCTGGAACAATCCAGAAGGTTAGTATTGTTTTGGCTGTCCATAAGTATTCCCTCAAATTAATCTGTTTTTCCTAAATAGCCTCCAAACCATGCAGGCTTGATTAGTAAAAGCCTTGCAATGTACAAACTACTGCAGAGCATGAAGGGTTAAGCAGCCATAGGGATGGGTGATTAAAATTAAAGTCTAGACTTAATGTGCATGTGAAGGAAGGTCTTTGTAGATGGAGAGTACAGTGACATGGAACATGGAAAAGCATTCACAACAGAGGCAAGTAAACTGAGGAGCAGAAAGGCAGGTGGTTGGACGAAGGGGGGAGACTTCAGGATAAATTTATATGAACCACTATAGAACTTCTAAGAAATAAATTCTTGGGGAAAGTGGTTTCCATTTAACCATGAAACTGGATTCAAAGGTGTTGGTCAGTGAGAATCTCCTTTTGGCAGTAGACAGATGTTTAGGGCTCTTTAACAAAATCCTATTCTTTAAAAAAAAAATTTAAGATTTATTTTTTACTTATTTATTAGAGAGGTGGAGGAAGGGAGGGAATGGGCATTCCAGGGTCTCTAGCCACAGCAAACGAACTCCGTATGCATGTGCCACTATGTGCATCTGGCTTACGTGGGACCTGGAGAATTAACCTGGGTCCTTAGGCTTCACAGGCATGCACCTTAACTGCTAAGCCATCTCTCCAGCCCTAAACATTTTTAAAAATTTTTAAAAATTATTGATTTGCAAAGAGAGAGAGAATATGAGAGAGAAGGAGAGTATAAATGTGCCAGGCACTCCCTTGGTATTGTAAGCAAATTCCAGATGCATGTGCTACTTTATTAAACTGCTGTATATGGGTACTGGGGAATCGAATTCAGGCTGTCAGGCTTTGCAAGCAAGCACCTTTTAAACTTTAAGCAAGCACTGAGTCACCTCATCACCTCCCCCAAAAGAAAATCTATTTATTTTTATTTTTGAGGTAGGGTTTCACTCTAGCACAGGCTGACATGGAATTTACTATATAATCCCAAGGTGGCCTCGTACTCTGTGTGATCCTCCTGCCTCTGCTTCCCAAGTGCTGGGATTAAAGGCCACTATGCCAGGCTCCAAATTCTATTCTTAAGGAGGCTGCAGATCAAGAATGTGTGGGAATCATTGTGGTGGGGCTTATGAATTTTTAGACAGGGTCTGGCTGTATCACCCAGTCTGGTGTAAAGACGCAAGGCTCAAGTTTTCCTGCTTCTGCCTTTTGAACACTGGGACTGTAGGTACATGTCGCCATGCCTGATTTTCTCTTATGTTTATTATTATTATTATTAACAACATATTTCATGTTGTTAATATGAAACATCATATGCTGGCACCTTCTTTTCCCTCATCTCTGCCTCCATTCCATTGGGGATGCAAGTATTGCCCTTGGGGTTGTGGTTTATGCATTGTGGGAGCAGTAGCCAGTTATTTTGGGGGAGAGGGAATGCCCCTCTGGGCATGATGTCACTGCAGGTTATAGTCCATCAAGGCAGAGAAGGCATGGTGGCAGAAGCTTGAAGCAGGTTTACAGTGACGAAGCAAGAAGTAATAAATGCTATAGCTCAGCCAGCTCTCTCCTTTTCATACAGTGCAGGATGCAACCCATAGTTAAGATGAGTCTTCCCTCCTCAACATAATCACTGGCATGCCCAGAGGCTAACTTAATCTAGCCTAATCCCTCACAGGTGAGTTTTGGTCCTGTCAAGGTGGCAATCAATATATACCATAACACCTCTCCCAAAAGCACCATTATCTGGAGACCACACTTTCAAAATATGAGCCTGCGGGGGGCTGAGGTGGAGGGAAAGACTTCATATCCAAGCCATAACATTGTTGGTTTGAAATATCAGTTTTCCCGTTTCATTGTCACTCATACCATCTAATATGCTCAGAACTTAATGAGAATAAAGTTATACATTTAGTTTCTACTTCTAAGAAATATTTAGATGCCTATTTCCCCTCTTGTGTTTCCACCTCCCATCTTTTGTTCTTTATATTTTGAGATTTTTTATTCAGTTCAGATACTATGTCTCTTACTTGAAGCTTGTTTCTTCCTTTATTCCTGCTACTTGACATGATTTTTTTGGAATGCGATTTGAAAATACTGTCTTCCTTTAAACGAATTGGTTTTCTCAAACATAAGACCGTCTTTGGGATGGTGATCTGTCAAAACAGTGTGTGGAGGTAAAAGCCCGAGGCACTTCAACTTGTGTAGAAAGATTTGAAAATTACTCCTAAAGAACAGTGGGAATCTAAGCTGAGTATGATTATGAATCCATGTCAGTGTGATTGCTTGGGAAAGGGTTCATTCAAGTGAAATGCTGACATGAAAGAAAAAAAAATCCGCATAACAATACTTGATACGTAGTTGTTCCTAGCCTATTCTATGAAGGGTGTGGATTGAGAAACAAAACAAGACAGCAACTACAATAAGACTTCATTATGGGGTTGGAGAGATGGCTTAGTGGTTAAGGCACATGCCTGTGAAGCCTAAGGTCTCAGGTTCGATTCTCCAGGTCCCACGTAAGCCAGATGCACATGGTGACACATGCATCTGGAATTCGTTTGCAGTGGCTGGAAGCCCTGGTGTGCCCATTCTCACTTGCTCTCTCTTTCTCTCTCTTTGACTCTAATAAATAAGTAAAAATAATTTTTTTAAAAAAAGACTTTATTATGTCTAACACTGAATACCATAAGACGAAACAGGAGCCTGTAAACACCCTTGCAATTCCCTCCCAGGGCTTCTTTTCGGTGGTGAGGGAGCATTGCTAGAGTGGCCTAGGAAAATGGTAATATAGAGAAGGGCTGCAATATGTCACATGGTCTGTCACCTAGCTTTCACAACCTGGAAGGCAGATATTGTTACCTTTGTGTTGCACAGAGACATTGAATAAAGTACCACAATGCAAAAAGTATAAGGATTTGAGCCAGGGCAGGCCCACCTCCTTCCAAAACCCACACCTTTTTGTGGCTTCTGTTTATTGCCATAAATGGATCTTACATTTCTTTTCATTTTCCCCAAACACCTTTCTCTCCGTGCACAGGGCGTCCTCTTCTGTGATTTCAATTGAATTCCTTCTTCATGTTTGTGTCATCATTGATCACCAAGGTGATGGTGATCAGAGGAAGTGAAGACTGTGTGGGAGGGGAAGATGATAGAGAACTCCCACACAGTAGAGAAGCAGGACAAGGGAAAATTAGCTTTTTAATTTTTTAATTTTTTTTTTTGATTTATTAGAGACAGAGCGGAGGAGAGAGAGAGAGAAAGAGTGAGAACGGGCGTGCCAGGGCCTCCAGCCACTGCAAATGAACTCCAGATATATGCGCCACCATGTGCATCTGGCTTACATGGGTCCTGCAGAATCAAGCCTGGGTCCTTTGGCTTCACAGGCATGCGCCTTAACCGCTAAGCCATCTCTCCAGCCCGAAAGCTAACTTTTTTTTTTTAAGACAGTTTCAGTTAGGGATTGAAGCTCAAAGAGAACCATTAGATGCCACTGCACATGCTATCTCACTCTGGAACAAGAAAGGAACTCTGACAAAAATGGAACTCCTCTGATGGAGACCGATCAACAGCTCCCCCTGCTGTATACGGTCTGCTGTGCTACCTGGGTGGGCAGACTGACCCAAATGGGCTGACCCTCAGGTTCATCCTTCAAATTTACTAGCCAATCAGGTCTTCCCCTTACATACCTGAATCTGATGCTGTAAAGGCTGTGACCTTCCAGACCCCTTCTCTTTTCCCTTCTCGTCCGGCCTGGGGTGTGTGGGTCTCTCCAGCTCTTACCCTGAGCTGCTCCACCACACGTGAGTCTGGCCTCTTCCGCTCCCAGAGCATTGCATTGCTCCTTGGTCTAAACTTTTCCACTTGCCTCTGCTTTATAGTCTGCGGTCACTGCTCTCTGATCTCCGACTCTTCTACAGGGGCACTCTCACCAACTCTAGACTTGCTGCCTGTGCGCTTAGTCTAAACTCAGGGGAACCATGAGTGTCACTCTCTTCATCATCCATTGCTGCTCTGAATTTATTGGTCTCCGCTCTGATTCTTTCCCTCTTCAGGAGAGTCTCTCTTCATATACATCTCAGCTCCACCCACATGCTTGCTCCTCTGCTCTAGTTTTTACCCAGAGACCCTCGATTTCTCTCCTGCTTTGGTACCTTCCCTCTTCAGGAAAGCACATGGTGGGCACCATGCCCTGTGTTCTTTCTGAGTCTCGCTACACATACATCTAAGTTTTACTCTCCGTGTTTGCAACTCTGTTCTAGTCTTTTTCTAAAGACCTCAATGTCTCTTAAGTGAACCTTACAAACTATACAGTGTTTCCACACGAGGGTGTTTCCCACTTCCCACCCATTTAGCCTCCTTTCGTATATCCCAATGTCCCTTAAATAAACCCCATAATTTGTGACTTCCCCTAAATAAATTTAATAATTCATCATTTATCCTTCCTGAGTCCATCTTTAAGTCTTTTCTTTGGTTTTTCTAGGTAGAGTCTCACTCTAGCTCAAGCTGACCTGGAGTTCACTATATAATCTCAGAGTGGCCTTGAATTCATGACGATCCTCCTACTTCTGCCTCCCAAGTGCTGGGATTAAAGGCGTGCGCCACCACACCCGGCTCTAATTCTTCATTTAATATTTTATTTTTATTTATTTATTTGAGAGGGGAAAAGAGGCAGAGAGAGAGAGAGAGAGAGAGAGAGAGAATGGATGTGCCAGGGCTTCCAGCCACTGCAAATGAACTCCAGATGCATGTACCCCTTGTGCATCTGGCTTATATGGTATAGCAGACAGCTTCATGTTCGTTGAGATGAATTTCCAGACCAGGCACAGTTATGGAGGAAGGGATTTATTGAAGCTTACAGATCCAGGGGAAGTTCCATAATGGCAGAAGAAGCTGGCCTGTTTCACAGGACCAAACACAGAGAGAAAAGCCAAAAGCAAAAAGCATAGCACACCTCAGGAACTCCAGCTAGGCACACTTTGTGTATCTTTAGATTGAAATCTCAAACCCTCCACCACACCTTAAGATCCACACAGTGACACTGCCTCCAGCCAGGAGGATACAGATGCAAACTACAAACTAATAAAGTACTGAATATATTGGGGGCCATCAATTCAAACTACTACACATGGATCCTGGGGAATTGAACTTAGGTCCTTTGGCTTTGCAGGCAAACACCTTAACCACTAAGCCATCTCTCCAGCCCATCTTTATTAATTCTTTATTAAAGGTAGGACAGAACCCAAAACTTGGGGATCTCCAAAACACCAAAATCCTGCATCAGTCGAATGGTTCTGAGGGATGAACTTGCATTGTTATTATTAATATTCAGATGAACTCCCAATGAATAGTTGATGAAGGAAGCACTTATTTGCTAAGCATCTTTTTATTCATTTGCTATATGGTCAGTGAATGAGACAGACACGATTCTTGCCCTCAGTTCATTTTCTAGTGGGATGCGACAGATACAGAAACAAGTGTGAAATATGCAGGATGACTTGCAGATTGGAAAATATGTCATGGATGATATTAGAATTGAGGGTGGAAACAGCCTGCAGCCACAGGACATTAAGTGACCATGCTAGAACTGAGAAGGGATCCATTTCCTTCCGGTTAGCCCTCACAGTGCTTGAAAATGCTATGAGAGCAGCTGGAGCATTATGGTTCCCAACAAATTCAACAAACAGGAGATCCTGCGAGTTACAAAATCAACCAGTCAAGCAAGAAGTATACACTTGTGCAATAGTGGCACACAGCTGATAGAGGTAACCAACTGCTCATGGAATGGACATGAGACCAGCTCAGGGGAGCAAAACTCATATCTGGTTCTGGGAACCCAGCCAGATTCCCTAGAACAGGAAATCAATAGGCTCCAGAGAGAACCTCCACCGCTCTTAACTAAGAAGAATGGATTTACCCATCAATGAATTCTCTAAGAACCAGGCTTATCCCTTTCTATTCAAACTGTTCTCACTTTTGGTTAGAGAATGTGTCTTACAGATGGTGGAGAACACTGGGGAGAACAAGGATACAGCAACACATCCAAAGAGCCGACCATCTACCATGAGAGAGGTCACCTCCACCTCGTTTGCCCAGGCTCACAGTCATCACGGGGGAAGCAGTGACATGAATACTGCCCTCGTTGCTAGCCTGAAAACCAGCCCCAGGGAAACAACCACAGACCCTGGTCACTCAAACCTCATCAAAACAGAGATCCAGAGAAGACAGAGAAAGCAACACTAAATCAGATTTCTATCCCGCCCACCAAGGCCTCAGGGAACATGGCAGAAGAGGGGTGGAAAGGTTGTAAGAGCCTCAGGGTGGGTGGAAATAGCTTGAGGTACCGTGTCCCCCACCCCACAGAGACTGACTGTGGCCTCTTGGTCCCCACAATGAACACCAGTAACCCCACTGAAGAAGACCCTCAGTAGAATTGGAGTGGGGAAATGAGGAGGGATCTAATAGTACAACTATCTTACTAAACCTTGCAAGGATCTGGAGAGCAAATAGAGGTCACAGTGAGTGCTTGTCCTCTAAGGAACAGAAGAAGTTATGTAAAACTGTGTGGGGAGCAGGGGCAGGGCTGGCTCAGGAAGTGGACAAAGAGGTCTGAAGGTATAACTTACAGAACCTAGTAACTGAGGAGAGAGAAAGAAAGAAAGAAAGAAAGAAAGAAAGAAAGAAAGAAAGAAAGAAAGAAAGAGAGAGAGAGAAAGAAAGAAAGAAAGAGAAAGAGAGAGAAAGAAAGAGAAAGAAAGAAAGAAGAGAGAGAGAGAGAGAGAGAGAGAGAGAAAGAAAGAAAGAAAGAAAGAAAGAAAGGGAGGAAGGAAGGAAGGAGGAGACGGACCCTTGGGTGCTGCTATCAACAACTTAGTGAATGACTGCGTCAGATACTGCCAAGTGAATGATGGGAAAATAGGTTTGGGGAGAAAGATCTAGAGCTTTGTTTTGGGTATTTTAACTTTGAGACATTTATTATATAGCCAATTACTAATGATAGGGAGAGTTTCAGGGAGGTTTTCAGTAAAAATTGGAGGAGAGAAAGAAAGAGAGGACGGAGAGAGAGAGAGAGAGACATTATATAGCAATATGTATGGATCTAATAACTACTATAATTTTGAAGTTTTTTTCTCATGAAGCATGAAGACTATTTGGAGATACTTTACAAAACTAATATAATATCAAAACAACTGTGGCTTCTGCTGCTGATAAAGATAAAAGTCTTGCTCCTGCAGTTTGTTTGATTAGTGAAAATCGAGGTGTGTTTGCATATAAAATGTTCCCCACAAGCTCACGTGTTAAAGGGTTGGCTCCCAGCTGGTGGTGCTGTTCTGAAAGGTGATGGGACCTAGCTCGGGGAAAATAGGTCACAGGAGGCATGCTCCGGAAAGATATATCTTGTCTTCAGCCTCTTCTTGTACTCTTTAAAAAAAAAATTATTTAAGTTGGGTGTGGTGGTGCACGCCTTTAATCCCAGCACTCGGGAGGCAGAGGTAGGAGGATCGTCGTGAGTTTGAGGCCACCCTGAGACTAACTACATAGTTAATTCCAGGTCAGCCTGGGCCAGAGTGAGACCCTACCTCGAAAAACAAGCAAAAACAAAACAAAACAAAAAACAACAAAAAAATGAAACAAAACAAAAGCTTTATTTATTTATTTTTGTTTTTTGAGGTAGGGTCTCACTCTAGGCCAGGTTGACCTGGAACTCTCTATGTAGTCTCAGGGTGGCCTTGAACTCATGGCAATCCTATCTCTGCCTCCCAAGTGCTGAGTCTAAAGGTGTGAACTACCATGTCTGGCTATTTATTTATTTTAAAAAGAGAGAAAGAGGCAGAGAGAGAGAGACAGCAAGAGAGGAAAGAGAGAGAGACAGAGAATGGCGTGCCAGAGCCTCCAGCCACTGCAAACCAACTCCAGATGCATGTGCCACCTTGTGAATCTGGCTTAAGTGGGTACTGGGGAATCAAACCTGGATTCTTAGGCTTTGCAGGCAAGTGCTTTAACCACTGAGCCATTCCTCCATCCCTCTTCTTGTACTCTTAACTGCTTCCTGGCTGCCATGAGGTTTGCCGTGGTGCTCCACAAGGTCCTTGTGCATAATGTTCTGTCCATAATGGACCCGGAAACAGTGGTTCCATCAACCGTGGACTGAAACCCCTGAACCAAAACAAATATTTTCTCTCTGTCTTCTGCCCATGTGCATGCGTGTGTGAGTGTGTGTGTGTGTGTGTGTGTGTGTATGCATGTGTGCCTATACCCTTGTCTATGACAAAGTGTGCTCAGCTGCAGTGGCCAAAGATCGTTGGGTATCCCCCTCCATTGTATTCCCACCCATGCTTACACAAGCTGGAGTTGCTTACAGATCCCAGAGCTGGCTCCGGTCTCTGCTCCCCACGGGACTGGAGTTACAGATGTGTGAGGCCATGCCCAGCTGTTTATGTGGGTGCTGGGGCTTGTCTCTCAGACCTTTAGGCTTGGACAGGAAGTTGTCTTAACCTCTGAGCCATCTCTTCAGCCCAAATCTTTTCTCTTTTAAATGATTTTTTTTTTTTACAAAATTACTGAATTCTTTCCTTGAATGCTTTGCAAACCCAGTTTTTAAAAAAAGCATTTACTTCTTAAAGTTTATTTATTTATTTGAGAGACAGAGAGGTAGATAGAGAGAATGGGCACGCCAAGACCTCCACTCCAGCCACTGTAAACAAACTCCAGGTATATGTACCACTTTGTGCATCTGACTTATGTAGGTCCTGGGGAATCAAACTTGGGCCCATTGGCTTTGCAGGCAAGTGCCTTAAACTCTAAGCCATGTCTCCAGCCCACAAGCCCGGTTTAAAAGTCTAGGTGTTAGAGGAGCTGGGAAGGATGCTTTTCCATTATATCTAGAGACTGATGATGGAGACTGAGGAATGAATGCGGGTTTATAGATATGGTAGCTTCTGCTTTCTCTGAGAAGACAAGGTCTTTCACCAGTTAGTGTGGACATAAGAAAGGGGTAAGGAGGAATCAAATACTGAGGTCTGGTACCAGGGAGCCAACTTTCAGGGTCGTGTAGCAGACTTGCTGGACTGTAGAGAATTGCCATTAGACAACAGGTTCAGAAGATAGTTATCTGTGGCTTGAATCAAGCCTCTGTTATTTATTTACTATGTGACCCTGAGAATATTACCTGTTATCTATGTGCCTGCATCTCCTCATCTTCAGAATCAAGACACTACTGTACCTACCTCATAGAGTTGTAGCCAGAATTAAAACAGGTAATATTAATAAAGAGCTTGGATCCTATCTGAGATAAAGTAAGTATTCACAAAATGTGAATCTGTTTTCTTCTACTTTTTTTAAAAAGCTTTTTTTTTTTTTGGTTTTGCAAGGTAGGGTCTCACTCTGGTCCAGGCTGACCTGGAATTAACTATGTAATTCAGGGTGGCCTCGAACTCTCGGCGATCCTCCTACCTCTGCCTCCTGAGTGCTGGGATTAAAGGCGTGCGCCACCACGCCCGGCTTTTAAAAAGCTTTTTTATTTTGAGAGAGAGGCAGAGAGAGAGATTTGCTGTTCCAGGACATCTAGACACTGCAAACGAACTCCAGACACGTGTGCCCCCTTGTGTGCATGCATGACATTGTGCGCTTGCATCACAGTGCATCTGGCTTATGTGGGACCTGGAGATTCAAGCATGAGTTCTTAGGTTTCACAGGCAAGCACCTTAACCACTACGCCATCTCTCCAGCCCTTCTTCTGCTTTTAAGTTTTATTTATTTACTTAGTTATTTGAATGATTAACCTTTGTGCTGTGGAGACTGTACTCAGAGCCTGCTGAGTATGTGCTCTACCACTGAGCTATACCCCCCAGCCCTCTAGGAATGTAGCAATAGTGATGGGACTAAGAGCATGGATTCTAAAGGCATGTTGTAGAATGGTAAGTCTTGGAGAATAATTTGATAGGAGAGATGGGGAGAAGAGAGTCAAGATTGATTGGTCTGAGTAACCGAGTAGATAGTAGGGTGGGGTGGTGGTTTGATTCAGTTGTCCCCTTAAACTTGGGTATTCTGCATGCTAGTGTCCCCAGCTGATGGCAATTGGAAATTAAAGCCTCCTGGAGGCAGTGTATTGTTGGGAGTGGGCTTATGGGTATTATATAGCCAGTTTCCCCTTGCCAATGTTTGGGATACCCTCCTGTTCCTGTTGTCCACCTTATCTTGGCCAGGGGGTGATGTCCACCCTCTGTTCATGCCACTGTTTTCCCCTGACATCAAGGAGCTTCCCCTGGAGTTTATAAGCCAAAATGTAAGCCTTTTTTCCCCACAAGCTGCTCTTGGTTGGGTGATTCCCGCAAGCAATGTGAGCCTGACCACAAAAGGTGGTTTTCTGTCAAAAAAGACAATGGAGGGCTGGAGAGATGGCTTTGTATGGCACAATACAGGCCTGGTCCTAGCCAGACCGCATGGCAAAAGACAATAGGAAGTGGCTTCTGTAAAAATGGCGTTTTGCGCAGGCTCGATGTGACAACAGTTACAGCCCCATGCTCGCGAGAAGCCTACTACGAGATGTCCTGTCCAGAGACAAGCTGTCATTGGTCACCAAAAGGGGACCGCCCCATACAAGGATTAACAGCCCCTTAAAACCCATGTGTACTTCCTGAATAAACGAGTTTGTGGATTCTCGCTCCACTTTCACCCAACTCCCGGAGTCTGTGTCGTGACTCCGCGCTGCTCACCCCAATTCGGCAGAGACCCTATCGTCCCTCCTGAGCTGGCCTTGGGGGGGACCCCAACATCTGGCGCCTGAACAGGGACCCTCTGCCCCGACGTCGGTGTTAGCGAGACACCCCATCCGTGACCCCCCTGCCCCATCGGCATCTGGCGAGATGCCCCGTTGAACGTCCCGTGAGCCGGTGAGCAGCCCTCAGCGTTTGGGCAGAACGGCAAAACGCCCAGTTCTTCGAGAAGCCCCTCGGCGAGTAGCCCTCGGCGATGCCTCGCCCTGAAAGTTCGACGAGCAAAGCGCCCAGTTCTTCATTGGTGAGAGAAAAACGGGCTAACGGTTGCCTGTGGGTGAGCAGGCAGCCCCTTACCCCCTTCTTTCTTTGTTTGTCCTCCCCTACCCCCTGTAAGGCACACACTGCTGCACGGCCCTAAGCCTGTGTTGGCCCCTCCCCCCACTAAGCACAAGACACGTGGGTCCTAAACAATCTATCCGTATGTCTCAGCTGGCCCCAGCATTAGGACTTGTGGTTTGCATGATTATCCTCTGGTCTATCATCTTTGATCTGGGTTATTATTTTCTCAGTCTCTTTGATTCAGGAGTGTCCCAGCCCAGCCCCCCCATCAAACAACACCACGCGGCAATGGGCAACCTCCCTCCCCACCAGAGGACGCCGCAATTGCAAGCTCTTAAGGCCCGCCAAAATGTTAGGGATGAAATTCCAATTACCTTGGACATACTCCTTGGCACAGGACCTTATACAGACCCTATATCACAAGCCACAGTGGGCATACATGCCTACTTTGACCAAATTAAATCATTATCCCTTCAAGGGCTTAAGGCCTGCCTCCCACTAAAGCCGGATACCTATTTTTGTAATCTGGTCCAGGGCGCGTCCGAGGGCTACTCCAATCCCTAACGGCTTTACCCATCAAGACTATTTCTCCAGGCCTTCCGGTCAGCCGATACCCTTAGCAGCCTCTGCCTTTACAGAAGCCACTTCCTGTACTTGTAAGTCATGTGCCCCCCTAGCCCCCCTGGGCCCCCTACAGCCTCAAGGAGTCAATCCTAGAGGCCTTACCCCAAATTCTATCTGGCAGATGGATGTTACCCACATACCTTCCTTTGGTAACCTCAAATATGTCCATGTCATTGTGGACACTTACTCTAAGCTTACTTTTGCTATTGCTCTCTGGGGAAAAGGCATCCCATGTTATTAAGGCAACAAAAACCGCTATGTTAGTCATGGGCGTGCCCTGGTCAATTAAAACAGACAATGGCCCTGCATACACATCTGCCCAATTCACATCTTTCATGGAATCTTGGGGAATAAAACACTCCCTTGGGATCCCCTACAACCCACAAGGACAGGCCACCGTGGAAAGAACAAACTGGACCCTAAAGGAACTAATTATAAAACAAAAGTCCACTATGTCGCCCAAGGACCCCCACTTGGCCCTAGTGGAAGCTCTTTTCACCCTCAATTTTCTCACCTTTGATGAGGCAGGACTCTCCCCAGCCTACAAACATTGGAGATCCCAACCAACCACAACACCCTTACCCTTAGTCCGCTGGAAAGATCCTCTTACTAATATTTGGAAGGGGCCCCACCCTTTTTTAACGCAGGGCCGAGGGTATGCTTGTGTCTTTCCAGAAACTTCACATATCCCAGTTTGGGTTCCTGCCAGAAACGTCCGTCCAGCCACTGACTCAGCGACCAGCCTTACTGAAGAAGATGATGCCAGACCCCTCAGACTACATACGGCACTTTAAACTTATTTCCCCCCACCGGCCACTGACTCAGCGACCAGCCTTGCTGAAGAGGATGATGCCAGACCCCTCAGACTACATACAGGACTTTAAACTTATTTCCCTCCACCAGCCACTGACTCAGCGACCAGCCTTGCTGAAGAAGATGATGCCAGACCCCTCAGACTACATATGGGACTTTAAACTTATCCCCACCTAGCTATAAAATCCTTTCCAACTCCTTTCATTACATTGAGCAGCTACCATTAAGGACACTCAATGCTACTGACTATGACGCTAGGGTGAACTCACCCAGCAACCTGTCCTACCCCAGTCCTCTTCAGGCTCTCTAGTTGATTCTCGCTTGCTGGGACTGTTCACATGCCACAGAGCCACGCCCACTTGGCCCTTCCATGCCTCCTAGGCAACAGCCTCATATGTATGGTACAATACAAGTCTAGCCCCTAGCCAGACCTCATGCTAAAGGCCATACCAGGCCATACCCCTCGGGTTTTCTCACCAGGATGGCAGCCAGCCCAGGACGGGTAAGATTCCATGAGATGGGGCAACCTAAGACAGGCACTGTCACATGTGATGATCCCTTGGGGCCTGGGTTCAACAATGGCTTTCCAAAAGCCATACCAGGCTATCCCCCTTGGGTTTCCTCACCTAGGTGGCATTTGGCCCATGACGGGTAAGTCTCCATGAGATGGAACAACCTAAGACAGGCACTGTCACGTATGATGATCCCTTGGGGCCTGGGTTCAACAATGGCTTGGCAATAAACCATACCTCTCAGGGTTGCCAATAATAAAAACAAAAAGGAGGATATGTATGGCACAATACAGGCCTGGTCCTAGCCAGACCGCATGGCAAAAGACAATAGGAAGTGGCTTCTGTAAAAATGGCATTTTGCGCAGGCTCGATGTGACAACAGTTACAGCCCCATGCTCGCGAGAAGCCTACTACGAGATGTCCTGTCCAGAGACAAGCTGTCATTGGTCACCAAAAGGGGACCGCCCCATACAAGGATTAACAGCCCCTTAAAACCCATGTGTACTTCCTGAATAAGCGAGTTTGTGGATTCTCGCCCACTTTCACCCCTATCTGTATGTCTCAGCTGGCCCCAGCATTAGGACTTGTGGTTTGCATGATTATCCTCTGGTCTATCATCTTTTGATCTGTCCCAGCCCAGCCCCATTTTCTCAGTCTCTTTGATTCAGGAGTGTCCCCAGCCCAGCCAGGATTATCCTCCATCTATCCCCACTAACCTAAAAACCCTATATCCTGAGCTCTCACTTAGCCAATGCAAACATTTAACCCGTACTTGTAAGTCATGTGCCCCCTAGCCCCTGGGCCCCCTACAGCCTCAAGGAGTCAATCCTAGAGGCCTTACCCCAAATTCTATCTGGCAGATGGATGTTACCCACATACCTTCCTTTGGTAACCTCAAATATGTCCATATCATTGTGGACACTTACTCTAAGCTTACTTTTTGCTATTGCTCTCTCTGGGGAAAAGGCATCCCATGTTATTAAGGCAACAAAAACCGCTATGTTGGTCATGGGTGTGCCCTGGTCAATTAAAACAGACAATGGCCCTGCATACACATCTGCCCAATTCACATCCTTCATGGAATCTTGGGGAATAAAACACTCCCTTGGGATCCCCTACAACCCACAAGGACAGGCCATCGTGGAAAGAACAAACCGGACCCTAAAGGAACTAATTATAAAACAAAAGTCCACTATGTCGCCCAAGGACCCCCACTTGGCCCTAGTGGAAGCTCTTTTCACCCTCAATTTTCTCACCTTTGATGAGGCAGGACTCTCTCCAGCCTATAAACATTGGAGATCCCAACCAACCACAATGTCCTTACCCTTAGTCCGCTGGAAAGATCCTCTTACTAATATTTGGAAGGGGCCCCACCCTCTTTTAACGCAGGGCCGAGGGTATGCTTGTGTCTTTCCAGAAACTTCACAGATCCCAGTTTGGGTTCCTGCCAGAAACGTCCGTCCAGCCACTGACTCAGCGACCAGCCTTACTGAAGAAGATGATGCCAGACCCCTCAGACTACATACGGGACTTTAAACTTATTTCCCCCCACCAGCCACTGACTCAGCGACCAGCCTTACTGAAGAAGATGATGCCAGACCCCTCAGACTACATACGGGACTTTAAACTTATTTCCCCCCACCGGCCACTGACTCAGAGACCAGCCTTGCTGAAGAGGATGATGCCAGACCCCTCAGACTACATACAGGACTTTAAACTTATTTCCCTCCACCAGCCACTGACTCAGCGACCAGCCTTGCTGAAGAAGATGATGCCAGACCCCTCAGACTACATATGGGACTTTAAACTTATCCCCCCCACCTAGCTATAAATTCCTTTCCAACTCCTTTCATTACATTGAGCTGCTACCATTAAGGACACTCAATGCTACTGACTATGACGCTAGGGTGAACTCACCCAGCAACCTGTCCTACCCCAGTCTTCTTCAGGCTCTCTAGTTGATTCTCGCTTGCTGGGACTGTTCACATGCCACAGAGCCACGCCCACTTGGCCCTTCCATGCCTCCTAGGCAACAGCCTCATACAGGCCTGGTCCTAGCCAGACCTCATGCTAAAAGCCATACCAGGCCATACCCCTCGGGTTTTCTCACCAGGATGGCAGCCAGCCCAGGACGGGTAAGATTCCATGAGATGGGGCAACCTAAGACAGGCACTGTCACATGTGATGATCCCTTGGGGCCTGGGTTCAACCATGGCTTTCCAAAAGCCATACCAGGCTATCCCCTCGGGTTTCCTCACCTAGGTGGCATTTGGCCCATGACAGGTAAGTCTCCATGAGATGGATCAACCTAAGACAGGCACTGTCACGTATGATGATCCCTTGGGGCCTGGGTTCAACAATGGCTTGGCAATAAACCATACCTCTCAGGGTTGCCAATAATAAAAACAAAAAGGAGGATATGTATGGCACAATACAGGCCTGGTCCTAGCCAGACCTCATGGCAAAAGACAATAGGAAGTGGCTTTTGTAAAAGTGGCGTTTTGCGCAGGCTTGATGTGACAACAGTTACAGCCCCATGCTCGCGAGAAGCCTACTACGAGATGTCCTGTCCAGAGACAAGCTGTCATTGGTCACCAAAAGGGGACCGCCCCATACAAGGATTAACAGCCCCTTAAAACCCATGTACACTTCCTGAATAAACGAGTTTGTGGATTCTCTCCAGCCCACTTTCACCTGTACTTCTATTTTGCAGGTTCTTTACAAGTTTTTGTTTTTTTGTGAGCTTCAATGGCATGGATAAATATGTTTAATCACTGCTATTTATCATCTATCTAGCATCATATTTTGTGTATAGATAGTAGTCACCCAAAAATGTTTAAAAAGTAAAAAGTCCAAGTAAAATGGGAGGAAATATATACTAGTATTGCAGGCAAAGAGGATTAGTTATTCTCAACCTTAAAAATTGTGATGACCTTTCTCCATTTGTATTTCATTTGGAAACTCAATATGTATTGTGATGATGGATTCTGAGCATATGGAATGGAATATCAGGTCAGAACAAGTGCTTTGCAATGCTCATCTATTAAGAAATTACGTGACTTGGGATGGAGAGGTTGCTCAGTGGTCTTGATATCTGTTTCCTCTATTGCCTGAACTTTTTTTTTTTTTAAAAAAACTTTTTAGACCCATCCATACCAGATGCACAAAGTGGCACATGGATGGATAATCTTTGCCATGCCACATGAGGCCCTAGGGATTATCCTGTCTCTCTCTCTCTCTTTCTCTTTTACTCAAATAAGTAAATTATATATAAATTACATATAAATTATGTGACTCAAATTTTTTAAATGTGTTTGCTTTGAAGAAAGTTTCCATGTAACCCAAGCTGGCCTTAAATTTGAGATCCCTGTCTCACTCTCTTGAGTGCTGGGATTTTGGGCATGTGTCTCTATTCCCTACTTAAATAAATGTTTAGGGCTGGAGAGATCACTCAGTGGTTAAAGGTGCTTGCTTGCAAACCCTAATGGTCCATGTTCAATTCTCCAGTATCCACATAAAGCCAAGATATAAAAAGTTTGTATTATGCCTGGAGTTTAATCTATAATCAAGGTAGATACATGGTATAATGATTCTCTGTATCTCTATAGCTTATGCATAATAAATAATATGGCCTTTAACCAAACATGACCAGTGTCCTTATAAGACAGACAGTCACACACAGGGAAAAGTCTATTATATGGTGATAGAGGCAGACATTGGAATGGGGCATTTTAAACCAAGGAATGCTAAGGATTGCCAGTGAACACCAGAAGCTAGAAGGGGTGAAGAAGGATCTTCCCTAAAGATTTCAGGGGCTGGAGCTGGATTGGCTCAGCAGTTAAGGCACTTGCCTGCAAAGCCTAAGGACCAGGTTCAATTCCCTAGGACCCACATAAGCCAGGTGCACTAGTTGGCACTTGCGTCTGGAGTTCATTTACAGCAACTGGAGGCTCTGGCATGCCCATTCTCTCTCTCTCTCTCTGTGTTTCTCAAATAAATAAATAAATAAAAATAAAACACTAAAAAAGAAGGATTTCAGGAGAGTAAGGGCTAAATCAGATTTCTATCCTTTCAAAATTGTGAGTCAACAAATTTGTATTGTTTTAAGAAAAACTCACAGCAGTTGCAGTACTTTGTTGAAGACAGTCCTGGGAAACAAGTCTACTACTTATCTATGGTCTTGACAACAATAAATTCTTAATTCACTTAGATTAAAAAGAATTTAAGTGACTGGAGAGATGGCTTATGGTTAAGGCATATGTTTGTAAAACCTAAGGACCCTGGTTCTATTCTCCAGGTCCCATGTAAACCAGATGCATAGTGGCATATCGTCTGAGTTTGTTTACAGTGGTTAGAGGCCCATAGTGTGGCCATTTCACTCTCTTTTTCTCTCCCCTCTCTCTAAATAAATAAATAAATAAATAAATAAATAAATAAATAAATAAATAAAATAAAATCTTTTTTTAAAAGAAGAACTTAAAGGAACTGGAGAGATGACTTAGTGATTAAAGTGCTTGCCTGCAAAGCCTAAGGATACAGGTTTAATTCTCCAGTACCACAAAAGCCAGATGTAAAAGGTGGCACATGTGTCTGGAGTTCATTTGCAGTGATGGAGGCCCTGAAGTGTGCTCTCTCTCTCTCTCCTCTCTGTCAAATAAATAGATGAAAATATTTTTAAAAGAGACTTTAAAAGATGTGTTCAGTAGCACCAGGATGTTCTAGTTTTGAGGATATAATCATAGAAAGACTACTTTTCATTAATGCTGAATTTATTAGTACAGTGATAGAATACTTACCTAGAATACACAATCTAAGTTCAAGAGCCAGCATCACATAGAAAAATTGTATGTTTCTAAACAATGGTATATAGGTAAGAATGATTAGCTCAGTTTTGGTGATGTAGAGAAGTGTTAAGAATCAATATAAACAAAATTACTCTATTTCTGAGGCTTCATTTTTGGAGGTGATGAAAACACCATACATTTGCCCCCTCTTGTTAAGTGGAAAAATCTCTTGGTTCCTTCGGCCCTTCAGTAGCTCCTGAGAGCTGGAGGGATTTTATGGAGAAGCCAGTACACAGAGATATTTTGCAACATAAAGGAAAAAAACGTATTCAACAAATTTTATTAAAAGGAATTCCTGGGTGAGTTGCATTAATTTGCTCTGAACTTACCGCAGGATTTAGTACACATGCGCCAGCCATCCCTTTGCGTGGTGTGCTTGTTATTCTAGCTGTCGAGGTGGGAGTGGTGACCTTTTGTCCTAATCCTGTGATTATGGATCATGCTGTGGTCTCAGGACATCATGCCCCAGGAGTCTCTCAGTCCCTGACAGTGGCTGGATCCAGATGCAGTGTGACCAGCTGTCTTAAGATTTTGCTGCCAGGTCTCCTGCAACAACTGGAATAAGCCCCTCCTTTGCTTAAGCTGCTGCTTAAGTTACTTCATCAAATGAGAAAAGTAAAAGTAGACAATTGGTTCTAGGAAGTGGGGCCACTACTTTGGTAAACCTGACCATATTGTTCATAGGTCTATAGAACTTGTTTGTCGGAGGAATGTGCAGAGTTTTGAACTTGGACTCTTCCCTAGAATGCCATTTGCAGAGTTTCTTGGGCCCATTCTGATGGGAATTTGTCCGAGAAATGTGGACAGTGGAGCATAGCTCATGAAGTTTTAGACAGGAACTAGGATTATATCAGGAACACAGCTCAAGACCACTCATGTGATATTCTGGAAAAGAATCTGGTTGTACTCTGCCCGTGTCTTGAGAACTTGGGTGAGGCTGGATTCCAGTGGAATGGACTAATGTGTCTTAAGGAACTTTCAAGACATGATCGCATTCAAGCTGTATCATAGCTGCTTTTGTCACTGCTCTTGTCCAGTAAGAGAAGGCAAGTGTAGAAAAAGATGAAAAGTGGAGTGTTCAGTGAGAAAGTAACATGATCAAATTTAAACATGCACCCTGAGACTACATAGTTAATTCCAGGTCAGCCTGGGCTAGAGTGAGACCCTACCTCAAAAAACCAAACAAACAAAAAATTTTAAACATGCAAACAGAGTTTGATTCAAAAGCAGTTGCAATGGTTAACAGAATCAACAGAATCAGCACCACTAAGGAGAAACCTAGTGCTCTGCACTGGGACATTGAGAAAGATGCCCTGAGGACCAGATCCCACCCATCAAAGACTTCATCTTATGAAAATCTAAATGTGTTGGAAAGGAGAGAGCCCAAACTGAAAGTATTACTTAAGGTTTTCCATGGCCAAAACATCTGCTAAGAGAAGTGTCATCCTAGGGTCAGCTTTGAAAGCACAAAGAGGCAGATGCTACAGTGCCCAAGGAAGCCAAGCTACATCTCAGGTTGGCAGCAGAACTTGACAGCACTGTCCACAGTACTAGTTTTTTTTTTTTTTTTTTTTTGTTTTTTTGAGGTAGGGTCTCACTCTGGTCCAGGCTGACCTGGAATTAACTATGTAGTCTCAGGGTGGCCTCTAACTCTCAGCGATCCTCCTTCCTCTGCCTGCTGGGATTAAAGCGTGCATCACCACCCAGCCAATACTAGTTTTAAAGGCAGACATACCACTGAGATCCTGAGGCTGGTTGGGAGCCTGTCCAGTGCTTATCACCTAGACATTATATCATTGCTGACACTGACACAATGAGTGCCAATCAAATTAAGTCTTTTGAACCTGCTTGAGTGGATAGAGACTCTAGTGCCATGGGGCAAATGCAATCACTGTTAGAGGAAAAAATTCTGTCCCATTCTGAAAGAATTCCTTTTTGTGAATCTGACTCAGAAAGTGATGTAGAAAGGGAGCTGTCAAGGATGAAGCTTGTTGTCTTTTGTGCTGGCCATTCAAACATACTGAGTGTGTGTGTGTGTGTGTGTGTGTGTGTGTGTGTGTGTGTGTTAGTATTTGGATAAGCACAGCTGAAAAGACAGAGATACTTTCCCATCAAGCCAGACTAAAGGAAAAGTTCAAGCTACTGGCCTGCTCCTGTGCTATAGCTGCTTAAACTATAGCCCTGATAGCCATATTAAGGATAGCCCATCTGACTCAGGATACTGAATAATCTAGACCTACATTGTTACATATTATAGCCATCTGCTACATGCAGCTGTTTACATTTTAACTTAAATTCATTAAAATCAAAAGAAATTAAAAACCAAAAAGATTTCTCACATGACCATTTCATTTAAAAAAATTTTATTATTTTATTTATTTTGGAGAGAGAGACAGAGAGGAGAGGGGAGAGGAGACAGATAGAGATTAGTGCGCCAGCAGCCTCTCAGCTGTTGTGAACAAAATCCAGATGCTTGTGTCCCCTTGTGGTCAAAGCGGCATTACAAATACCTTGCGTCACTTTGCATCTGGCTAAACGTGGGACCTGGAGATTGGAACCGGCATTCTTAGGCTTAGCAGACAGGTGCCTTAACAACTAAGCCATCTCTCCAGCCCTACCATTTCATTTTAAGTTCAGATAGAAGCTATGGAGGATAACCCAGCAGAGGCATCTCCCAGGGAGTACACAGTTACTGGGGCCTATGTGCAAGGCTAATGGTCTAACTGTTGTGTTGCAGTGATATTGTACTAATCTAAGCTACGGGAGCCTGTTGGGCTGTAATAAAGTGTCCCCAGGGTGGGGTGGAGGAGGAGGATAATCTTAGTGGTAAAAGACCTGGGCGGTGCACTAGTTGGCACTTGCGTCTGGAGTTCATTTACAGCAACTGGAGGCTCTGGCATGCCCATTCTCTCTCTCTCTCTCTCTGTGTTTCTCAAATAAATAAATAAATAAATAAATAAAAATAAAACACTAAAAAAGAAGGATTTCAGGAGAGTAAGGCCTTAATCAGATTTCTAGCTTTCAAAATAGTGAGTCAACAAATTTGTATTGTTTTAAGAAAACTCAGCAGTAGTACTTTGTTACGACAGTCCTGGGAAACAAGTCTACTACTTATCTATGGTCTTCACAACATAAGTACTTAATTCACTTCCTTAAAAAGAACTTTAAGTGACTGGAGAGATGGCTTAGTGGTTAAGGCATATGTTTGTGAAGCCTAAGGACCCTGGTTCTATTCTCCAGGTCCCACATAAACCAGATGCACATAGTGGCATATGCGTCTGGAGTTTGTTTACAGTGGTTAGAGGCCCTAGTGTGGCCATTCTCACTCTCTCTTTCTCTCCCCCTCTCTCTAATAAATAAATAAATAAATAAATAAATAAATAAATAAATAAATAAATAAAATAAAATCTTTTTTAAAAAGAAGAACTTAAAGGAACTGGAGAGATGACTTAGTGATTAAAGTGCTTGCCTGCAAAGCCTAAGGATACAGGTTTAATTCTCCAGTACCACATAAGCCAGATGTAAAAGGTGGCACATGTGTCTGGAGTTCATTTGCAGTGGATGGAGGCCCTGGTGTGCTCTCTCTCTCTCTCCTCTCTGTCAAATAAATAGATAAAATATTTTTAAAAGAGACTTTAAAAGATGTGTTCAGTAGCACCCAGGATGTTCTAGTTGTGAGGATATAATCATAGAAAGACTACTTTACATTAATGCTGAATTTATTAGTACAGTGATAGAATACTTACCTAGAATACACAAGGGCTAAAGTTCAAGAGCCAGCATCACATAGAAAAATTATGTGTTTCTAAACAATGGTATATAGGTAAGAATGATTAGCTCAGTACCTTGTGATGTGAGAGAAGTGTTAAGGAATCAATATAAACGAAATTACTCTATTTCTGAGGCTTCATTTTGGAGGGTGATGAAAACACCATACATTTGCCCTCTGTAGTACAAGTGGAAAAGAAACTTGGTTCCTTCGGCCCTTCAGTAGCTCCTGAGAGCTGGAGGGATTTTATGGAGGAAGCCAGTACACAGAGATATTTTGCAACATAAAGGAAAAAAATAACGCATTCAACAAAGGGCTTATTAAAAAGGAATTCCTGGGTGAGTTGCCCCCGGCAAGGGTGCTGGTGAACTTTGACCGCAGGAGTAGTACACATGCGCCAGCCATCCCTTTGCGTGGTGTGCTTTGTTATTCTAGCTGTCGAGGTGGGAGTGGTGACCTTTGTCCTAATCCTGTGACTATGGATCATGCTGTGGTCTCAGGACATCATGCCCCAGGAGTCTCTCAGTCCCTTGACAGTGGCTGGATCAGATGCAGTGTGACCAGCTGTCTTAAGATTTTGCTGCCAGGTCTCCTGCAACAACTGAAATAAGCCCCTCCTCCTTTAAGCTGCTGCTTGTGAGTTACTTCATCACAGCAATGAGAAAAGTAAAAGTAGACAATTGGTTCTAAGAAGTGGGGCCACTACTTTGGTAAACCTGACCATATTGTTCATAGGTCTATAGAACTTGTTTGTCGGAGGAATGTGGAGAAGTTTTGAACTTGGACTAGAAAAGCCCTAGAATGCCATTTGCAGAGTTTCTTGGGCCATTCTGATGGGAATTTGTCCGAGAAATGTGGACAGTGGAGGCATAGCTCATGAAGTTTTAGACAGGAACTAGGATTATATCAGGAACACAGCTCAAGACCACTCATGTGATATTCTGGAAAAGAATCTGGTTGTACTCTGTCCGTGTCTTGAGAACTTGGGTGAGGCTGGATTCCAGTGGAATGGACTAATGTGTCTTGTGGAGGAACTTTCAAGACATGATCGCATTCAAGCTGTATCATAGCTGCTACTCACTGCTCTTGTCCAGTAAGAGAAGGCAAGTGTAGAAAAAAGATGAAAAGTGGAGTGTTCAGTGAGAAAAGTAACATGATCAAATTTAAACATGCACCCTGAGACTACATAGTTAATTCCAGGTCAGCCTGGGCTAGAGTGAGACCCTACCTCAAAAACCAAACAAACAAAAAATTTTAAACATGCAAACAGAGCAGATTCAAAAGCAGTTGCAATGGTTAACAGAATCAACAGAATCAGCACCACTAAGGAGAAACCTAGTGCTCTGCACTGGGACATTGAGAAAGATGCCCTGAGGACCAGATCCCACCCATCAAAGACTTCATCTTATGAAAATCTAAATGTGTTGGAAAGGAGAGAGCCCAAACTGAAAGTATCACTTAAGGGGTTCCATGGCCAAAACATCTGCTAAGAGAAGTGTCATCCTAGGGTCAGCTTTGAAAGCACAAAGAGGCAGATGCTACATGCCCAAGGAAGCCAAGCTACATCTCAGGTTGGCAGCAGAACTTGACAGCACTGTCCACACAGTACTAGTTTTTTTTTTTGTTTGTTTGTTTTTTGAGGTAGGGTCTCACTCTGGTCCAGGCTGACCTGGAATTAACTATGTAGTCTCAGGGTGGCCTCGAACTCTCAGCGATCCTCTGCCTCCTGGGTGCTGGGATTAAAGGCGTGCGTCACCACGCCCAGCAATACTAGTTTTAAAGGCAGACATACCACTGAGATCCTGAGGCTGGTTGGGAGCCTGTCCAGTGCTTACTCACCTAGACATTATATCATTGCTGACACTGACACAATGAGTGCCAATCAAATTAAGTCTTTTGAACCTGCTTGAGTGGATAGAGACTCTAGTGCCATGGGGCAAATGCAATCACTGTTAGAGGAAAAAATTCTGTCCCATTCTGAAAGAATTCCTATTTGTGAATCTGACTCCAGAAAGTGATGTAGAAAGGAGCTGTCAAGGATGAAGCTTGTTGTCTTTTGTGCTGGCCATTCCTGTCATACTGAGTGTGTGTGTGTGTGTTAGTATTTGGATAAGCACAGCTGAAAAGAAACAGAGATACTTTCCCATCAAGCCAGACTAAAGGGAAAGTTCAAGCTACTGGCCTGCTCCTGTGCTATAGCTGCTTAACTATAGCCCCTGATAGCCATATTGGGATAGCCCATCTGACTCAGGATACTGAATAATCTAGACCTACATTGTTACATATTATAGCCATCTGCTACATGCAGCTATTTACATTTTAACTTAAATTCATGAAAATCAAAAGAAATTAAAAACCAAAAAGATTTCCTCACATGACCATTTCATTTAAAATTTTTTTTATTATTTTATTTATTTTTGGAGAGAGACACAGAGAGAGACAGACAGAGAGGGAGAGGGAGACAGATAGAGATTGGGTGCGCCAGCAGCCTCTCAGCTGCTGTGAACAAAATCCAGATGCTTGTGTCCCCTTGTGGTCAAGTGCGGCATTGCGCCCTTGCGTCACTTTGCATCTGGCTAAACGTGGGACCTGGAGATTGGAACCGGCATTCTTAGGCTTAGCAGACAGGTGCCTTAACCGCTAAGCCATCTCTCCAGCCCTACCATTTCATTTTAAGTTCAGATAGAAGCTATGGAGGATAACCCAGCAGAGGCATCTCCCAGGAGTACACAGTTACTGAGGCCTATGTGCAAGGCTAATGGTCTAACTGTTGTGTTGTGCAGTGATATTGTACTAATCTAAGCTACGGGAGCCTGTTGGGCTGTAATAAAGTGTCCCCAGGGTGGGGGTGGAGGGAGGAGGATAATCTTAGTGGTGCAAAGACCCGGGCGCGTTGTGTGCAGCTCAAGGCCGGAAAGGATAAGAGCCTTCTGTTTGGCCCAAATGAGATATTTTTTGAGTCTGTGCTCAGAACAAGGTGGAAATACCTGTACTAGGTATCCCAGCCATTGGGCCTGGGCTCAGAGGAGGACTCCACCCACACCTGGACAGGGTGCAGGCTCAAGAGAGATCTGAATGATGGGCAGGGCAGTCCTTGAATCCTGCAACTGAAGCAGGCAGGCAGCTAAGATAGGTAGGGCATAGAGTGAGGGTAAGATGTAAGATTCCCCCCTTAAGGGTTGTCCCCTGTCTGACTAGTCCAAAAAACTACCTGTCTAATCTGGTCTCCCACAATTCTATATTAGGAATTCATCAACTTCTCCCATTTGAGAAATTTTACGTGACCTTGGGCATATAGGCATATAAAATAGGTCTACAAATCCAAACATTTATTTATTTATTTTGGGTCTTTTTTGGGTATGGTCTTGCTGTAGCCCAGGCTAGAATTCACTATGTAGTCTCGGGCTGACCTCAAACTCACTGTGATCCTCCTACCTCTGCCTCTGGAGTGCTGGGACTAAAGGCATGTGCTACCACACCCAGCTCAAAACATTTATTGATAAAGAAATCTGGGCTGAGACATGGCTCAGTGGTTAAGGCACTTGCCTGCAAAGCCTAACAATCCAGGTTCGATTCCCCAGTACCCATGTAAAGCCGGATGCTCAAAGTGATGTATGCATCTGGAGTCCATTTGCAATGGCCAGAGGCCCTGGTGAGCTCATTCTCTCTATCTTCTCTCTATCTCTATCTGCCTGCAAACAAATAAAATATCTTTTTACAAAAGAAATCTATCTTAAAACATTTCCTTGGTATCAATATGCTCTTACCATTTATTAAAGATGAAAGCAAACTTGAATGCTAATGAGATAGATGTGCTTGTTTATATTTTGCACAGAGAACTGTCTTGGCTGAATACTTCATACTGCAGGATGTGGGGCATCTTCAATACTTTTCAGAGTTGATCAATATTTTGATTTTGTCACCATCAATGCTGAGAACACTGCTTTGCATAAAGATGTAGCACAAAATGGCAGAAGGATGTTTAGGGCCATTTCAGAAATTGTTGGGCATTCTGGCCTAATCCCAAGCCAATATTCATTTAATGTTTTCTTATGGACTTGAGTCAGCAACTCCAACAACAATTTTAAAAATCAAACATTCTGATCCAATCCAATCCAATCCAAAGATATACTAATTTGATACATGCTGAATAATGATGGATGCTTTCTGTAATTGAACCATTATGTTTCCATAAGCACAGACATTTTTGCTGGTACAATAAAAGCACTACATTTCATAACATACAATGGTCTCAGACCTGGGCAAAAGTGTTTCGGGCATTTTTGTTGGTATTGCATAGAGGGATGATAGCATGTGCAGAGCAAAGGATGCCTGTCATATGTTCAGAACCAGGCTGTGGTGAAGTCACACCATGAGCAAGAGCTGCCAGAAATAAGTTTGGATTTACTACATGTTTAATTTTTGGCCATCCTGCATTCAAAGACCCTTTTCTGTAGCCAGATTTTTGTTACCCCCACCCCCACATTCAGTTACAGAACCATATAACCCACAGTTTAAGCAAACACCTTTAATCGCTGATCGATTTCTCCAGCCCAACCCTCAATTTAAAAAGCAGGGCTCTATATCATTAGCTATTATCTTCCTTTACTGTTTTAGAAATAAAATTTAGCAGCTTGTTTCTGTTTAATGTCAGTGTGCACACGTGCTCGTGTACGGGTTGCTTGGGATTGAACCAGGACCTTGAGCATTTTCAGTATACCAGTGAGCCACATGTTTAGGCCCCAGCTGCATTCTTGTCCTCATTAATGAAGCTACCCTGCGCCCAACATATTCAGCATGGTTTTCTGACTATCATGTCCCCAAACCCTTTAAAAGTCTGCCAGGGCTTCATTGATTTTGTATACTGCTGTTAAGACAACTCCTCTGCAATACTTTGTTACAACAGTCCTGGGAAACAAATCTAGTGCTTATCTGTGGTCTTTACAACTGCTTTATTGTTTTCCCAATTCCTGAATTATTCCCAGGTACATAGCTGGCCACTTCATGCATTTTTCCAAGATACAAAGGAGATCATTTGTTATCAGTTAATAAACTTATGGAGATTACCTCCTCTCCTCCCTGTGGAGTAGAGAGTTCGTGGCTGTATTTTGTTTTTGCTTTATTTTTATTTTTTATTTTTCTGACCTGGAAATTAACTATGTATTCTCAGGGTAGCCTCAAACTCTCAGCGATCGTCCTACTCTGCCTCAGGAGTGCTGGGATTAAAAGCGTGAGCCACCATGCCCCGCTATTGTTTTTGCTTGTTTTATTCAGATAGGGCCTCCTTGATCAGCCAAGGCTGGCCTGGAATTCTTGTCTTAACCTCCCTAGTGCTGTGATTAAGGATTGTGCTTACAGCATTGCTTTGTGGGTGTTGCTTTGCTTTCAGTGCAGGACCCCCTAGAACTTCTGCGTCCAAGTGATCCAACTGCCTCAGCCTCCCCAATCCATGGGATGCAGGTCACTCCACTTTGCTGGGCTGCAGCCTGGCTTGGCAACTTCCTTCTAGAGGTACTCATTTAAGGGAACCTGGAGTTGGTGGAAGTGGAGCCTCTTCTCACCAAAGCAAGAGAAAGTTGGTTTGAGCTATCTTTGCTGGTGACAAACGTTTTCATGAACTGTGAGCTGACCCATCAGCATCTCAATTTACCTCTCTCTGAATGAGGATTTGAGGTGGACACCAAGAATGTGTTTGTGTCAGGGTGTATTCCAGCGCAGCTTGCAGGAGTTCTGTAGTAGTGACAGCCACAGCAACCTGTGGCTATGTATGATTTTTTAAAAAGGGGTGGTGGTGGTGGCTGGAGAGATGGCTTAGCGGTAAGCGCTTGCCTGTGAAGCCTAAGGACCCTGATTGGAGGCTTGATTCCCCATTACCCACGTAAGCCAGAAGCACAAGGTGGCACATGGATCTGGAGTTCATTTGCAGTGGCTGGAGGCCCTGCTGTGCTCTCTCTCTCTCTCTCTCTCTCTCTCTCTCTTTCTCTCTCTCTCTTCTTCTCTCTGTCTGTCGCTCTCAAATAAATAAACAAAATTACAGGAAAAAAAAAAAAAAACAGGTGTGGTGGCGCACGCCTTTAATCCCAGCACTCGGGAGGCAGAGGTAGGAGGATCACCATGAGTTCAAGGCTACCCTGGGACTACATAGTGAATTCCAGGTCAGCTTGGACTAGAGTGAGACCCTACCTCGAGGAAAAAAAAAAAAAAAAAAAACCTCACCCCCACGAGCTTAGGGGACTGCAGTTCTAGTGCCTACCATGTGCCTCAGTTTCCTCATCTGTAATGTAGCTACCTCACACAGAATGGCTATGATGACATGGTCACTTGAGAAAAGTTCTTGGAGTCTGGCACACTGAAAGTGCTAAAGGAGGTCTAGGGGTGGTGGTAGAGCGTTTGTTTAGTATGCACAGGGCTATGGGCTTGTTACACACACACACACACACACACACACACACACACACACACACACAGAGAGAGAGAGAGAGAGAGAGAGAGAGAGAGAGAGCGCTAAATAAAGCAAAGGAATGGGAAAGGGTGCCATGGGTGAAAAGGTTTCAAAAGTGAGAGGAGCCGCGAATGGACCAGAGAAGCAGAGCAGGAATGGCTAGAGAGCGACGCCAATCTGGCCCCGCTTGTTTTCTGAGCGAAGACTTTCCCACGCCGTGGCCCCAGCGCTCCGCAGCGCGGCGCCCGCAAGTGGAGAGGCTGCGCGGGAGCACGGCGGCGCGGGCGGGCGCGCGTGGAGGGAGCACGGCGGCGCGGGAGGGCCCGTTTGGAGGGAGCACGGCGGCGCGGGCCCCACGCGGTGGTCGGCTGCGCAGCGAGCGCTTTGTGCGGGAGAGCTGAATGAGCCGGGCTCGGTGCGCGCGGGCTCGCACGGATTAGTCCGCTTTCCCAGGAACTACAAAAGAATGCCGGAATCTGGGGCATTTGTCTTCCCAGGGCAGGCTGCTCAGGATGCGCGGGAACCCGAGCCTTGCCGGGGCCGCTTCAGTCTTCTGGGACGCGGGTCACTCTAATCCTTCCTGTTTATATTGTGAACGCGTCGGCTTAAGCTCTACAGCGGTAAATACGAAGGGCATGCAGGCATTCCTAACCAGCTGCGTCCTTTTTTTTTTTTTTTTTTTTTTTTTTTTTTTTTTCATTTTTCTCTTTCTTTCTTTGAAAGGGCACCGTTGCCTTTCGTGTATTCATTGCGGGCAGAGCAGCAATGCAGGAGCGCACCCAAGGCTGCCTTGCTGCCCACCTCGGTGGCATTTAGTGCTCCTTCCTGTGTGAGGTTCCTGCTTGCACGCTCACATCCCTGGCTTATTGCTTCTTTATGCAACCACTTAGCCCTGAGGATGTTGGAAGATTGTAAATGCACAAGCGTCCAAACTTTTCGACTAATTGAACAGGGCACTCTTAGTTAAAAAAAAAAAAAAAAAAAACACAAGTTTCTTCTGGCATTTGTAGAAGCCAGGAGATAAATGTGTTGGTGCAAGGCACTCCCCCTGCCTCCCCCTGCCAAGGGACACAGTTCTCTTTCGTTGGAATTTGGTATCTTTCAGAATCTGCAATCACAAGATTGCAGTTTTGTGCAGTTCAGTGTGGGCATTGATGTCTAATATTGTACCCCCACTCATATTCCAAAGAATAAAGTAAACGTCTGGGGAATTGAGCCGGAAGTCAGAGCTATGATAACAAAAGTGACAGAAAAAGCCTTCAAGATGCTCGAGGACAAGTTATTGGGCAGAGCAGAAGTGTAGGCAACTGACCCTTCCATTTTAAGCCTTTTGACTAACCAATGATGTGGAGCACAAGAAGAGAGAGTGATATTAATTTTTTCAATGAGGGAGGTATTCATTCAGACTTGATATTCTATTTCATAATTAAAGCTTCAAGACGTCTAAGGAGCACTCCTGCAATACACCTGTAACCCACCACTGAGTGATTTAAGCAAGTTCTCACTTCAGTCTGCACTGAAATTGAATTCCACACAGCTTGTGAAAGTTTGCTTAAATCCCTGCTGGGGTGTAGGTCCTTGGTAGAGCAGGTGCTTAAATAGTGTAGCTATTTTTCATGCCCTGGGAAGAACCTAAATCAGACACTTAGCCTGTCCTCTGCTGCACAGGGATAGAGCAGTGACTAAGCGTGTTGGCTCAGCCCTGTCTGAAAAGAGCAGGCGCTTAAACATATGTTTATTAACAGTGGGTCTTGGAGAGCAGACACTTAGCCTGGGGGAATTATGGGGGCTAATAGCAGCTGTTCTTGAATAAGGTAGAGCAGGCACTTAGCGTGAGAACAGTTAGCTCAGTGGTAGAGCAGTGACTTAAATGTGTTGCACAGCGGTAGAGCAGGCACTTAGCATGGGTGATGACAATGCGGGTAGAGCAGTGACTAAAGACGTGTTGCACAGCGGTCATCATAAGCAGGCGCTGTTGTTATGACAGCGGTAGAGCAGTGACTAGAGGCGTGTTGCACTAGGGGAAGAATTCCCGGTTGCCAGAGCAGGCTCCTAACCTGTCTAGTAGCATGTTGTCCCCAACACAGCAGATAGGCCCAGTGGGCATAGTGCATCGTTGGCAGAGATAAGTGTAGAGCAGGCGCTACTATGCCCTGAATTTACAGATCAAAAGGACAGAAATGTAGGTCATAAACAGGCAGAGTCCAGAGCAGGCGCTTTACATGTAGGACAGCCCCTGGGGAGAGCAGGCGCTTACAGCATGATAGGACAGCGGTAGAGCAGGCACTTAGCGTTTGTCTGAAGGACAGCCCAGCAGAGGGGTAGAGCAGACACTTAGCATGTAGCACAGCGGTAGAGCAGGCGCTTAGTGTGTAGCACAGCGGTAGAGCAGACACTTAGCATGTAGCACAGCGGTAGAGCAGGCGCTTAGCATGTAGCACAGCGGTAGAGCAGGCACTTAGCATGTAGGACAGCGGTAGAGCAGACACTTAGCGTGTAGCACAGCGGTAGAGCAGACACTTAGCGTGTAGCACAGCGGTGTGGCTTGTGATACAGAGCAGACACTTCCGTGTAGCACATGCGGTAGAGCAGACACTTATTTTGCGTGTAGGACAGCAAGGTCAGCAGGCGCTTTCCCTGGAGGAATAGCACAAGAACTGCCTAGAGCAGGCACTACCAGTCAGCATGTGGGACAGCTTGTAGAGCAGGCACTTAGCATGTGAGGACAGCAAAGGTAGAGCAGGCACTTTGCGTGTAGGACAGCGAAGGCGGCGAGAGCAGACACTTGGTGTGTAGCACAGCGGAGTCCTTGGCAGACACTTAGCGTGTAGGACAGCATTTAAAGGTTCCTCCTCATCCGAGCAGGCGGGGCTGGGAGGGGACGAGCTTTAGCCTGTTTGTTAGCACAGCGGTAGAGCAGGCACTTAGCATGTAGGACAGCGGTAGAGCAGGCGCTTAGCATGTAGGACAGCGGTAGAGCAGGCACTTAGCGTGTAGGACAGCGGTAGAGCAGACACTTAGCATGTAGCACAGCGGTAGAGCAGGCGCTTAGCCTGTAGCACAGCGGTAGAGCAGACACTTAGCATGTAGCACAGCGGTAGAGCAGGCGCTTAGTGTGTAGCACAGCGGTAGAGCAGGCGCTTAGCCTGTAGCACAGCGGTAGAGCAGACACTTAGCATGTAGCACAGCAGTAGAACAGATGCTTAGTGTGTAGCACAGCGGTAGAGCAGGCACTTAGCGTGTTGCACAGCAGTAGAGCAGGTGCTTAGCATGTAGTACCGATATAGAGCAGGCACTTAGCATGTGAGTCAGCGGTAGAGCAGACGCTTAGTGTGTGGCTCAGCGGTAGAGCATGGAATTAACATGTAACTCAGAAGTAGAGCAGGCACTTAGCATGTAGCACAGAGGTAGTGCAGGCGCTTAGCGTGTAGCTCAGTGGTAGAGCAGGCGCTTAGTGTGTAGCTCAGCAGTAGAGCATGGAATTAACGTGTAACTCAGCGGTAGAGTAGGCACTTAGCATGTAGCTCAGCGGTAGAGCAGGCACTTAGCGTGTAGCACAGCGGTAGAGCAGGCACTTAGCGTGTAGCTCAGCGGTAGAGCAGGCACTTAGTGTGTAGCACAGAGGTAGAGCAATGAATTAGCATGAAGTTCAGCGATAGAACAGGCACTTAGCATGTTGCACAGTAGTAGAGCAGGCACTTAGCGTGTAGCACAGCAGTAGAGCAGGCACTTAGCGTGTTGCACAGCGGTAGAGCAGACACTTAGCATGTAGCACAGTGGTACAGCAGGCACTTAGCGTGTTGCACAGCGATAGAGCAGGCACTTAGCCTTTAACACAGAGGTAGAGCAGTGACTTAGCGTGTAGCACAGCGGTAGAGCAGGCGCTTAGCGTGTAGCTCAGCAGTAGACCAGGCACTTAGCGTGTAGCTCAGTGGTAGAGCAGGCACTTAGTGTGTAGCTCAGCGGGAGAGCATGGAATTAACGTGTAACTCAGCGGTAGAGTAGGCACTTAGCATGTAGCTCAGCCATATAGCAGGCACTTAGCGTGTAGCACAGCGGTAGAGCAGTGACTTAGCGTGTTGCATAGTGGTAGAGCAGGCACTTAGCGTGTAGCACAGAGGTAGAGCAGTGAATTAGCATGTAGCTCAGTGGTAGAGCAGGCACTTAGCATGTAGCACAGAGGTAGTGCAGGCGCTTAGCGTGTAGCTCAGTGGTAGAGCAGGCACTTAGCCTGTAGCTCAGTGGTAGAGCAGACACTTAGCATGTAGGACAGTGGTAGAGCAGGCACTTAGCGTGTAGGACAGCGGTAGAGCAGGCACTTAGCGTGTAGCACAGCGGTAGAGCAGTGACTTAGCCTGTAGCACAGCGGTAGAGCAGTGACTTAGCCTGTAGCACAGCGGTAGAGCAGGCACTTAGCGTGTAGCACAGCGGTAGAGCAGGCACTTAGCGTGTAGCAAAGCAGTAGAGCAGTGACTTAGCGTGTAGCACAGTGGTAGAGCAGGCACTTAGCATGTAGCACAGCGGTAGAGCAGACACTTAGCATGTAGCAAAGCAGTAGAGCAGTGACTTAGCGTGTAGCACAGCGGTAGAGCAGTGACTTAGCGTGTAGCACAGTGGTAGAGCAGGCACTTAGCGTGTAGCACAGCGGTAGAGCAGGCACTTAGTGTGTAGCACAGTCGTAGAGCAGACACTTAGCGTGTAGCACAGTGGTAGAGCAGTGATTTAACGTGTAGCACAGCAGTAGAACAGACACTTAGCGTGTAGCACAGTGGTAGAGCAGTGATTTAACGTGTAGCACAGTGGTAGAGCAGACACTTAGCGTGTAGCTCAGCGGTAATGCAGGTGCTTAGTATGTAGCTCAGCAGTAGAACAGACACTTAGCGTGTAGCACAGCGGTAGAGCAGGCACTTAGTGTGTAGCACAGTCGTAGAGCAGACACTTAGCGTGTAGCACAGCGGTAGAGCAGACACTTAGTATGTAGCACAGCCTTAGAGCAGACACTTAGCGTGTAGCACAGCGGTAGAACAGACACTTAGTATGTAGCACAGCCTTAGAGCAGACACTTAGCGTGTAGCTCAGCGGTAATGCAGGTGCTTAGTATGTAGCTCAGTAGTAGAGCAAGCGCTTAGCATTCATGTGACCTTGTTTTCAATCCTCAGCACTTCCTCCAAAAGTAAATCTTCCTTAAATCTAACTTTCCAGTGGAAGTTTTGCTAGTTAAGTGATAGGAGCTATAATCCTTCTTTAGTTCTTAGGTTAAATAGGCTCCTTCAGTAAAGCCTTCCCAAAGCAAGGTCTCTCAGATATGACTCTCTTTAGCATTAGCCCTTGAAGTCTTTGGTGGAATTGCCCACCAAAAGTGCTTGTTTAATGTCAGTCCTTTCTGCCCCTTGAACTCCTGAAGAGAGACTGCATGAGTCTAGAACAAAAGAGAATGAGTGCTGAGTACTTACCACATAGTCATTGTTCAATAATATTTGTCAAACTGGTGACTAAATATGGATTTTTGCAAATTGAAAATCCATCCTTCCAAGTAAGTTTAAGTTAGTTTTGCCATTATTATTATTGTTGTTGTTGTTTTAAGGTAGGGTCTTGCTCTAGACCAGGCTGACTTGAAATTAGTCTCAGGTTGGCCTCAAACTGACAGTGATTCTCCTACCTCAGCCTCCTGAATGCTGAGATTAAAGGTGTTTGCCACCACATATGGGAGAGAGAGAGAGAGATAGAAAGAGGAGGGATGGGGAGAGAGAGAGAGAGAGAAAGAGAACACCAGGTTCTCTAGCCACTGCAAATGGATTCCAGATGATGCGCTACTGTGCATCTGGCTTTACATGGGTATGGAGGAATTGAGCTCAGGTTGTTAGGCTTTATGGGCAAGTACCTTAACTGCTGAGCCATCTCTCCAGTCCTATTATTGTTTTTATTTCCTGGGAGTGGGGATGAGGCTCCAGACAGAGCATCTGCATAGCATGTGTGAGGCAACAAGTTCAAATCTCAGCCGCTAAAATTTCTCAATTTCTTTACGTGGTTACACAGAAAATGATTCAGTTATATTCTTGATATTTTATTTTATTTTATTTTATTTTATTTTATTCTATTCTATTCTATTCTATTCTATTTTTTTTTTTTTTTTTTTTTTTTTTTTTTTTTGAGGAGGGGACTCACTCTAGCCCAGACTGACCTGGAATTCACTATGTAATCTCAGGGTGGCCTCGAACTCATGGTGATCCTCCTATCTCTGCCTCCTGGCTCATCTTGATGTTTTATTTTTTAATCGTCTCTTTCCACAATGTCAAAAGTCATGTTTTTCTACTAAAGGATGTGGGAGAGTTTAGTGGCTGTTGTCTATCTGTGGTAAGCGAGCAGGGTGTGTTAATTACTGTTCTCATTGCCATTACATTCCATGTTACTTTCCCAGCATTAAGGATGGAGAGGATGGGGCTCTCACAATGCCTGCCCGTATTAGTTCTTTTTCTCAGTGCTGAGAGAACAATTTTAAAAAAGGAAAGATTGGCTTGGGCTTGTGGTTTCAGAAATTTCTTGGTACCATGTACTTCTCCACAAACAGGAAGCAGAGAGAAAGCTCAGCTGTCTTTCTCTCCCCCACCCTCTTTATTCACATCTGCCCTTCCCCACCACAGGGGTGCTGCCCTCTTTCAGGGTGGGTCTTTCCTCCTCAGTTAATGCTCTCTGGAAACACTTTCACAAACACAACTAGCGGTGTGCTTTGCTCATCTCCTAGATGATTCTAAAACCAGTCAAGTTGAAGCTTAAGGACACATCTTAGCCTGGACATCGTGGTTTTGGTAGTGTACCGGACAACTGTCCACTCATTCATTCTTTGGTACCTTTGTATTCATGGAAGAGAGTCAGTTCGTCTCACTCCTGGGGTGAATCTTGACTGGCCCAAGTCATCTCTGCTGATGTCACTCCCCTTGCCGGTGATTGGTTAGTCATTGGCATGTGATACAGTTCTGGCCAAGTAAATATGCAAGAAGATTGTCCAGTGTTGAACATCTGTGAAAGGATTCTAGGCTTTTCCAAAGACAATAACAGAGAAAGTCCTCAGTTTCCCACCTTTGTAACATGGTCACATAAGACTAAAATGCTGGAGTTACAACAGCCATCTTGTGACTGAGACCTGAAGCCGGAAGCCCCAAGCCACTGTACTGAGAATGAGAGCAGGAAGGAGGACAGACGGGGGCTCTTAATTTCACAGCTCTGCATCCAGCGCTGATGAACACAAAAAATATTCTCCCCAAACTTTCTTAAAATTTTGTTTATTCATTTATTTGTTTGAGAGTGAAAGACAGAGAGAGAGAGAGAGAGAGAGAGAGAGAATGGGTGCACCAGGACCTCCAGCCACTGCAAACGAACTCCAGATACATGCATCACCTTGTGCATCTGGCTTATGTAGGTCCTGGGGAATCGAGCCTCAAACTGGGGTCCTTGGGCTTCACAGGCAAGCGCTTAATCCCTAAGCCATCTCTCCAGTTCCCACCAAACTTTTTAAAAAACATTTTATTTATTTGAGAGAGAGAAAGAGGCAGAGAGAGAGAGATAAAGAGAAAGAGAGAGAGAGAAAATGGGCATGCCAGGGCCTTCAGCCACTGCAAACAAATTCGACACATGTGCCCCCTTGTGCATCTGGCTTACATGGGTCCTGGAGAATCAAACTGGGATCCTTTGGCTTTGTGGGCAAATGCCTTAACTGCTAAGCCATCTCTTCATCCCCCTCCCCAAACTTTTGTAATGTGAGAAAATAAGCTCTATAAGGCTCAAGCCTTGCTTGTAACTGAAAGCATCTTAAGAGATGCATGTAGCCCAGAAAGCATTGTGATGTGCACACGAAGAACAGAGAGTCTTATGGCTCCCCCACACACACACAATAAAAGCACAGGTAAAATTAGCAAAAAGTCATACTTCAACACAAAGTTGTTGTGGTATTCATGCCCTCACAGTGGCTGACCTACACACAAGACGTATATAATAGAAGTGGGAATATGGCATCAAAATAGAAGAGAGACTAGTTGGAAGGAAGGGATCCAGTGAAGGGGGATTCTGGAGGGGGAAAAGGGAGGATGGTCTATAGGTATGGAGGTTGTCAATAAAAAGTTAAAGAAGGGCTGGAGAGATGGCTTAGCGGGCGCCTGCCTGCCAATCCTAAGAATGCCCGTTCCATGTCCAGGTCCCATGTTGAGCCAGATGCAAGTGATGCAAGGGCGCAATGCTGCACTTGCCCACAAGGGGGTGCTTGCATCTGGAGTTTGTTCACAGCAGCTGAGAGGCTGCTGGCCGCCCATTCTCTCTCTCCCTCTCTCTCTCTCTCTCTCTTTCAATAAAAAGTTAAAGAAAACATTTAAGAAGTCATATTTGTCCCAGTTCTATGGGTAACACCATAGGTCACCTCTATGCCCACAGAAAGCCACTACTTATGGGAACTTTATTTTGTGCAAAGTGCTTTATCTCATGAGTCCCTATAACAATTGGTGGCCTCCTTGCCAGGACAAAAATAAAAAAAAAAAAAAAAGAAGCCCGAAGTCCAAAGATCTCAAGATCAAAACCCTGCTAGTAAGTGGTAAGTCAGAAAGTCACACCAGGTCATAGCTTTCTCTACTGGCTCATTGGTTCTTAGTTGCTGGATTGACACCTGCTGTGGCATGCATCATAAGTGGTGTGTGTCTCTCAACAAAGCACCATCCCTTTAAGAAGATTCATCCAGGCAAATTCAAGGCTATACGACGTGAATCCACTCATGAACTCCCACAGTGTTCACTATCTGCTGTCGGGTGGTGTGTGATATGTGCGGTGCTGTTCTGCTCCTCAGGAATTGTGTCTGCCCTGGGCCCATCTCACCTA
Organism: Orientallactaga sibirica; assembly: GCA_036365145.1. Classification (NCBI taxonomy): domain Eukaryota; kingdom Metazoa; phylum Chordata; class Mammalia; order Rodentia; family Dipodidae; genus Orientallactaga; species Orientallactaga sibirica. The sequence goes on along the minus strand of JAEOAD010000035.1, from coordinate 13,716,698 downwards.
TGCTGTAACTGCCAATGTGGGAACAAGAAGAATGGACAGGGGAGGTACTGTGCTTTGTATCTTGAATGTCCCCCAGTGGCCCATATGTTAAAGGCCTAAGTGGTATTAGGGAGGTGGTAGATACTTTAAAAGGTGGAGCTCAATGAGAGGCTTTCTGGTCATTGGGAGGAGTGCCAATGAAAGGGACTGAAATCCCAGTATTTTCTTTTTTTTCCTCCTCCTTCTTCCTCCTCCTCTTTTTTTTTTTTTTTTTTTTTTTTGACACAGGATGAGTGGTTTTTGATCTACCACGTTCTCTTGCCATGATAGACCACCACAGGCCCAAAGCAACATGGCAAATTGATTCTGGACTAAAATCATCCAAACTACAAACTACAGGTTAAAAGAAACTTTTCTTTTTATTTCTTTATTTATTTTTGTTATGAGGGTTTTTTTTTTTTTTTTTTTTTTTTTTTTTTTTTTTTTTTTTTTAGGTAGTTGTTCATAGTGGAAAGCAGACTAAAGGCAGGTGAAAGGTTTGAGCCTGAATGTGCTGGAGGGAGAAGTGTAGGGAATGTGGGGAACTGAAGGTGTAGCCACGAGACCCAAGGTTCTTCTTTCTCAGGGTAAGTTGTCACTCCATTTGCTTCTAGACTGATAGCTACAAGGAGTTTGGCTATGACTGTAACTTTAAAAGTAAAGCAAGAGTTGGGCCTGTGATCCCAGCACTGGGCTGTAGTAAGGAGGATCGCTGTGAGTTGGAGCCCAGCCTGGGGCTACAAAGTGAGTTCCAGGTTAACCTGGGCTAAAGTGAGACCCTACCTCAAACAAACAAACAAACAAACACCAAAAGTAAAGCTGTTAGGGCTGGGGAGTTGGTTCAGTTGGTGAAGTGTTGTACTTGTAAGCATGAGGACCTGGGTTAGATTCCCCAGACCCCTGTAAGTATCCTGGATGTGGCGGTCCATACTTGTAACTAGCACTGGGGAGGTAGAGGCTGGAGGATCCCTGGAGCTCACTGGCTGGCCAGTCTGTACTGAGTGGTGAGCTCTAGGACAAGACCTTCTCTCAAAAAGAGGTGGATGGGGCTGGAGAAATTGCTCAGTGGTTAAGGCACTTGCCTGCAAACCCAGGCTAAGGACCTGGGTTAAATTCCCCAGTATCCATGAAAGGCCAGATACACAAGGTAGCCCATGCATCTGGAGTCTGTTTACAGTGGCCAGAGGCCCTGGCACTCCCATTCTCTCCATCTGCTTCTTTCTCTCGCTCATAAATAAACAAACAAAATATTAAAAAAGAGGTAGATAGTGTACCTGAAGAATGACACCCGAGGTTGTCCTCTGACCTCCACACACACATGCATACAACATGAACATATACCTGTACACACACATGAACCTACAACATATATAAACATGCATACACACACATATGTGCATCACATATATACACGCAAAAAATTTAAAGTTGTTGGGCTGGAGAGATGGCTTAGTGGTTAAGGCTGTTCCAGCAACACCAAAGGACCCAGGTTTGATGCTCCAGTACCCACATAAAGCCAGATGCACAAGGTGACAAATGCTTCAGAAGTTTGTTTGCAGTGGCTAGGAGGCCCTGGTACACCCATTCTCTTTCTATCTGCCTTTGGCTCTCTTTCTCTCTCTCTCCTCCTGTTTCAAATAAACAAATAAAATATTTAAAAAATTAAAGTCATTATGTGTTAAAACTCACATAACTCTGCTGTGTCATCACAACAGTACACATGACAACACAGAAATATGAATGAATTCCGGACTTGCAGGGCAGTCCTCCTGAGTCCAGAGAGTGAGGCTCTGGGCCTGGGTTCTTTCCTTTAGCTTGATACTACCAGTGACACTACTGCTGGATCTGGAGCTGCTCTCTTCTGTCAGACTGGGCTGACCAGCGAGTCCTGGTGATTCTCCTGTTTCTGTTCTCCAGGGTTACAGCTGTGCACTGTTTATGTGAGGCCTGGGGAATCAAACTCTGTGTGAACCAGGCTCCCTTAAGCCCTTGTGTTTGTGTGTCAAGAACTCTGACCATCGAGTCATCTCCCCAACCCCATTCGAATCATTTTTAAATTCACTCTGTAAGTATATTCACATCTTTGTTCATCCATCACCACCATCCACCTCCAGAACTTTCCCATCTTCCCGAGCTGTCTTTGAATCATTGGACATTCTTCCCATCCTCATCTCTTAGCCCTTGCTAACGACTGTTCTCATTTGTGTCTCATAACAGTGGAGTCATATGGTATTTGTCTTCCTGTGTCTGGCCTTTCTCACTTAGGTGATGTATTAGTCAGGGTTCTCTAGAGGAATAGAACCAATAAAATGAGTTGTATTCAGAGGGAATTTATTGGACTACCTTACTACAGTCCAACAATAGCAGTTGCAAGCCTGAACATCAAGGAACCAGGTAACTGCTCAGTCCACAAGGCTGGATGCCTCAGCAGTCCCAATCTGGCAACGAAGGCCTGGAGGCTTCCTGGAGAGACGCTGGTCCTCAGTCCACACTGGTCTTCAGTCCACCCTAGTAGGTAGCCAGTAGCAGCTAGGTGGAAGGAAGGGATTCTTTTCCCAGAGCTTCCTTAGATCGGGCCCCTCTGAGAGGGGACACCCACTCTGGGAGAAGGGCTCACCCTGGGGGAAGGACTTCCTTCTTCAGTTAATCTTTCCTGGAAGCAACCTCAGAGACCCATTCAAGAGGAATGTCTGTGGATTCTTGGACAGATCAAGTTGACAACAAAACTTAACCGCCACAGGTGACATTCTCTAGTACTACCTGTCAGATTAATCTCCCTTTCAAGGCCCGTCACATGTGTCTGACATATCTTGTTTAGCCAACGATCTCAACATAGATGACAGGGTTGCTCTCATCTTTTGGATATTGTGGAATGATTCATCCATGAATAAGGGTATACACATATCTGTTCTAGTTTGTTTTGCATATAAATCCAGAAGTTAAATTGCTGGATCGTGTGGTAATGATATTTTAAATTAATTTTTTAAACCACCATACAATTTTCAGTGTTGTCAGCAGGGTAGAATGCATGATGTCTCAATTGTCAACTTGAGTGGACTAAGAAACAGCTTGAAAATTAGGGAAGTAAACCTCTGGGTGCATCTGTGAGGGTATCTCCATGCAGTTGGATCATGCATCAATTTTTTCATGGGTTCATAAGATGATGACGTTATTAGGAGGTGGTAAAAAGTAGGTGGGGCCTTTGGAGGAAGTAGATCTTTGGGGCTTGTCCTTGGGGTTATATCTTGCCCTGAATACTTTCTGCCTCCCCCCAGTTTGTCTTTCCTGGCTGTCGTGATGTGAAGAGATTGGCTCTGACATGCCATCTCTACCATGATGGATCAACAGTTCTGAAACCATGAGCCAGAAATAAGTCCGTCCTCTTGTAAGTTGTCTGTGTCAGGCATTTTGTCACAGTGAGGAGAAAAGGGGATTAAAACACAAGAGGAAGTCTACAGAGGGTTTCTGTGCCTGGATCAAAAGAGAGCCTAAAAACTCAGACCTCTGGGGCCCTACCAGCAAAGGCTCATGAGGCTGAGGCAGGAGGATTTCAAGTTTGAGGACAGCCTGGACTACAAGAGGAGGCCCTGTCCAGAAAGCAAAACAAAACAGAAGAGGGACCTAGGAAAGACAAAGACAGTTCTTTTTGCTTCTTCCCTTACTTGCTGGCCAGGATGCTAGTGAGATGCAATATCTGCAGCATTGCTAGGCGGCTTTGAATTCTGAGGGCCTTGGACATGATAAGCCACCAGTCCACCATGGAGCTAGCTGGACTCCCATCCAAACAGTGAATTACCTCAATCTCCCCTCCTCAGGATCTAACATGTGCTAAGAGAATACACCAGTGAGTCTTGTACTATGTGTGTTTTCTATTTCCTGTGCATTTATACAAAGCACATTTTTATTTCTAACTGACACATACTAATTATACTTATTTATGGGCTGCACTGTGACATTTCAGTACATGTATGCACTGTGTAATGATCAGATCAGGTTAATTGGCATATCTATCACCTCAGACACTTAGCATTTCTTTGTGTTGGGAACATTCAGACTCCTCTGTGTTTGCTGTGTTGAAATTTTCCATGAATTGTTGTCAACCGTGGTGATCCTACTGCACTATAGAATGTTCCCAGTTCTTTAAATGTTATATTAAATCAAGTTCTTAAGAAATGACTTGCATGAAAAAAAAATAACTTAAAAAAGCCCTGAGAGCGAAGCAAAAGGTTATGGAAAAATAGGATTCTTTACAAAAATAACATACTGCATACATGTTTGCTTGGTATTGTGAGAACTGCTTAGGCTCAGAGAAACATTTTATGGTGCCTGGTGTTGTTGATCTTGGACATAGCTATCTTGTGCTCTGTCCAACAGTGGATTCCCATCGAGAGGCCGCAGCTCACATTCCCCTCTTTTTGTTCTGATGACGCTAACGATGACTTATATGACAGACCCAGGACAGAACGCAGGAGACAAATGGGGGAATGCATTCACTTCACATAAGGATTTAATGAGTCAGTCTAGATTATGAACCCCTCACTGGCAAGGTTATAGGTTTGCGGTGATTTATTCTCACCTTCTTCTATGATTGCATCCTTTTTGTATGCCAGCAACGGCAGTCATTGAGTTCTGAGTGACTAGTGCATTGTCGGTCGAGGTTTAGTGGCCTGAGGTTTTGATTTTGATTTGTAGCTTTTGTTTCAGCGAGATATTTTCATGTAGTTTAAGTTAATAAAACACGAAGGGATTTTTAGGATAGTGCATGTGTTCCACTTTGCTTTGACTGCATATTAATTATGTGCATACATCTTCCTACTAAGAAAATAGAATCACACTGCTCTGGGCTTTAACTTGCTGCCCAAGTTCCTGTTGATTCTCTCTCTCTGTGTGTGTGTGTGTGTGTGTGTGTGTGTGTGTGCACATTTGCACTTACACATGTATTAAGGAGACATTTTATAATAAATACTGGGACAAGAACTTTGATTTTTGTTGTTGCTGGTAAAAAAAAAAAAAAAAAAAAACTATGAGAACTGCTTTCTCTTTCTCTCTTTTATCCTTCATCATGGCAAAGATTGATTTTGGCAATGCCGATACTGAAGGTCATGCTGCCTGGCTTCGTGGGGACAGATGGCCATTGCTCATCATGTTAGCAAGAAGCTTGATGCTCACTTCTGGACATCAGCTGCTCACTATGTATATTAAGTGATAATTTAGCTTCAGGTGGCACCAACCCTGGTGCTGTCTAATCTCCTGCCACTTTTCATGGAAAATATCTGGACAGGGTACTTTCGCTATGAAACAAAAACAGACCCTTCAATGTAGCAAATACAGACAGCTATAAATACTATTGCATTTGACCATCATGATTGTGTTTTGCAAGGAGGGATTGGAATTTAAAACCCCAAGGGACAATTTTGTAAGTTAGCTAATATACATATTTCTGACACACACATATATATATTCCTGACATATATGTATTTCTGACATATATATATTTCTGACATATACATATTTCTGACACATATATATATCTGACTATATATACCAGAAACAGCCTCGTAGAAATAAAGTAATGGGAGCTCCAAAGCTGGAGTAGGTGGAAGATGCAGAACTGGGCAAGGGTTGGGGAAGTCGTACATACGTCAGGAGATGACACACCATTACTTGGTTTCAGAAGACTATTAACATCCCTGGTTGTTCTGGTTCTATTGATAAATTCTCTGCTTCTGAAGTAGCTTCAGGTTCTCTGGAGCTGCTACATCATTAATTCTCATTGAATTCCTATAAGTCAGTGTCTTCACAAGTAAACAGAAGAGCTGGGCTCACTGCACCAGGCAGCTATTCCTTAATGTTTGTTAAAGCTAAGGTTCCAGTTAGAAAGTTTTAGAAACATTTACTTATTTAAAGTCCTTTATTGTTCCATAATGACCTAGATGTAGTATCTGGAGTACATATTATATAATTACATAGACAATATTGAATCAAGGTTACAGAAGATCACAACCCAAGATGGTTTGGAGGTACACAAATAGTAAAATGAAACCTCACACATTCACTAAAACTGATGTAAGTCTAAGTTCCTTAGTTACCAAAGCAAAATGGGAAATATAATGAAAGAATTAAGGAAAACTATTGTTTGTTTGAGAATTTACATTTTCTCAGGGAATAAAGCATTCTACTTTTCCAGAAGATACAACTTTTTTTTTTTCTGATGCTCAGACCTTGATCAGAGTTCAAGCCATGGATATTTGTGCCATAGGCAGCATTAATATTAATCAACTTTTCACCACCGTGACAAAACATCTAAGGTAAACAACATATAAGGCAAGAAAGGTTTATTTTGGCTCATGGCTTTGAAGGTTCCAGTTCACGGTCTGCTTTGGTCTGTGGTGGTATGGTACATTATGACAGAAGCATGTGGTAGGAGGTCTGTTTACACATGGCATCAAGGAAGCAAAGAGACAGGAAGGGGCTAAGGTCCCTGTAGCCCCTTTGAGGTCATTCCTTCCATGACAGAACTTGCTTCCATTAGTCTACCCACTAAATGTTCCACTACCTCCAGTGGCACCACAGAGTAAGGATCAAGGCTTTGGGAGACACATAGGCCTTTGGGGGACATTTCAGGTCCAAACTAGAGCAAGACAATAGTGTTAAGTAATAATAAATACCAGAGCAGGCTTCCTACCCTGCAACCAGCAATATCCACAAGTAACTACAGCTGACGAGGGGAGGGGGTCTGTAGCTCCACTGTAACTTGCAGAAGACATTTCTCCCGGAAGCCCTCCATTGCATAGGTCAGGTCTTCAGAAAGCACACAGATTTCCAAGCCACATGTACAGAATTTTGCATGTTCTTTTTTCTTTCTTTCTTTCTTTTTTTTTTTTTTCAGAAGACTCTCCAGTAACTGATGTTCTCAAGCACAGAGCAGGGTGGACCTCCCGAGAAAACCTCACCAAAATGGTACAACTGTGACGTGGGCAGAGGGTGGAGAGATAATAGGTGGCTTTCCTTCTCCATGCCTGACAAACAGTTGGGACTACTTCCCCCTCATAGACTGGGATATTAATCAGAGAACCAACATGATGCCTACTCATTTGTTTCTAAGTTACAAGGCAGTACCTGTGGGAAGTAACCTAAATGAAGTAGTATGTGCAGCACACTGAAGAATAAGAATTAAAGGATAAGGAGGCCTGCTTGGAACAGGGGCTTTGTCATTGCATAACAAATAAAAGAGATGACATTTCTGTGAGGAGTGATGAAGTACATGCATGGCCTTCTCAGATTTGTTTCTGGTTCCAGGGATGTCCCAGGACAGCCCAACATTATATGTGGGAAGTGCTTTCTAGTTTGCAAAAGATACAAACACACTGGATTTCCATAAACATTCCTGAAAAGTCAGAAATGATGGCAGCCCTTAGCCTTGATAATGAGATGGGCTCGGCAAGATTAAGAGACCCGTGGAAGGGATGGGATTAGATTTTTCCTAAAAGTAAGTAAATTCTCAAGGGCCTGCTCGCTAGCTTGGTTTTTTAGAAAAAGAAAATTAAATAAAAAGAGCGGCACTCAAGGGACTTTCTCATGCCAGTTGAGGTTGTTTATCAACTCTGGGCTGGGCTGGAGAGCAGTGGCAAAGCACTTGCCTAGCTAGATCTGTGAAGCTTTGATACTTACCCAGCAGGGTGTGTGTGTGTGTGTGTGTGTGTGTGTGTGTGTGTGTGTGTGTGCTCTGATGTCCCATTTACAACCTAGGAATGATAATATTATGTATATCACACCCAGAGATTTGCATGAGATTAAATGTAGCACTTAGCCGATGCATAGAACCAGACCCTGCACCTGGGTAATGCCCAGAGGTTTGTCACCACTCTTCCTTCATGAGTCCTCCCCCCCCCCCTTCAATTTTACTCAGTAGCATCGGATGGAGCCATAGAGACCAATTGTCCCTCGAGTGGAAAATTCATTCGCAGCTCTCCTGTCCCACTCTTATGTGGGAATCTTGGACCCATTCCTGGCATCCTGAGCAATCAGTAAATCTGAAAGAGCTAATTTTAATTCTTTCCCCTGGGCCTCTTTAGTGTAGATTCAAGGGTGTGTTTGTGAGAGAGGGGGAGGAGGGAGAGCATACAGCCACTTTCACTTTTCAGAATCCTGAAAGTGTTTTGTTTTGTTTTTTTTTCTTCTTTAAGGACCCAGGCCCTGGCTGGGCCACTTCCTCCCTCATCAGTATGCACCACCAGCCCCTGGCCGGGAGTGTGGGAACCGCTGCCCCGGGCTCTGTGGGCCTCGGGCCTCGCTGGAATCCGCCGCGGCCCCGCTGCTCCCGGCCCGGCCCAGGCGGGTCTCCGCGGCGTCTGCGGACCTGGAAAAGGGAGAGGAATTACAAGTGGCTCAGCGCTAGCGGAGAGCACAAAGAGGGGATTATGGCCCTGCTGGTGAAAGGGGGCGAGCGGCTGATAATGCACCCCTGTAACCTCGGCTCATTCCTCTCGGGTCTTTGAAGATCTCCGCGCAGCCAGCGGCGGGCGCGGGAAAACCGCTGCCCCGGGAGGCCAGAGCCGCTCCAGGGCGCGCCCGCTCTGCACCGCCCGGGATGCTGCGGGGTGCGGTGGGGTGGGGTGGGGGGTATGCTATGGGGGATCCTGTGGGGGGATGCCGCGGTCGGGCGGGATGCTGCGCTCAGCCCACCCCTTCTCGTCCATACAAGCTGCAGGCTTAGAGACTTTCTGTAAAAGGTAGAGGAAGACTTGCAACAAGAAAACTTCCAAGTCAGGTGGACAATGGCTTCACTCTCCACAATGGCTTCATTCTTCTGTGTGGACCTTTAGGGTGACTTGTCTGAGAGTGAAAACAGCATTTGGCGCTAGGCCTCCTGGGTGCATTATCTGTGATTTTACAGGTAACAAAACTGAGCTGAGAAAATAAGACGCACGATAGAATTAGAATCTGGGCCTCTGTCTTTCTGATACAAGCACGAAAGTGGGCAAGTTTTAAGGCAGGTTACTCAGAACCCCCTGAGCTCAGACGCTTTTCTTTTTTGAGACAGAGCCTCACCATGTTGTCTAGGCTGGTCTCTAATTCCTGGATTTCAACCATCTTCCTGCCTCAACCTCTCCAGTAGGTGAGACCACAGGCGGGAGCCACAACGGTGGCCCCAGCTCCTTTTGTGCCGCTGTTAGTGCAGCTCTTGGCCATTCAGATGTTAGAGTAGGATGTTATCCCTGGGTGGGTTTCCAGACCCTTAGCAGAAGGCAGGGAGAGCCCCTGAAACCCTTTCAGAGAGTCCACTATGTCACGATCATTGTCACAATACTACTAAGATTTTGTTCTTCATATGTATTTATTTATTTATTTGAGAGAGAAAGAGTGAGTGTGTGTGAGAGAGAGAGTATGGGCATGCCAGGGCCTCACGTCTGGCTTTACATGGTTACTGGACAATAGAACCCAGGCTTTCAGGCTTTGCAAGCAAGCACCTTAAGTGCTAAACCATGTCTCCAGTCCAATGTTTATGATACAGTAGTGCTTCCCCCTTTTGCAATTTCTCTTTGCATGGCTTCAGTTGACCACAACTGCAGGGAAAAGCATTAAATGGAAAATTTCAGAATTTAATCCATTAATTTTAACTTGATACCACATTGAGATAGAGGATGAAATCCCTACTTTCCTGCTCTGTCCTTTCAGGGACTGGCATCATTCCTTGTCCAGAATATCCACATTGTATATGCTACCATCCTGTTACCCACTTAGTAGCCACATAGGCTAGCAGATCAACTGGCATATGCTTGTGTCCAAGGAACCTTCCCATGTTGCTTTGTGCCAAGTCTCAATGTTTATGTCATTCACCCCACATCATCCCTAGCAAGAAGGGTTAGCACACTGCAGCAAGATATTTTCAGAGTGAGAAAGGCCACATTTACATGTTATTACAATATATTGATATAAATTGTTCTATTCTGTCGTTGTTAACCTCTAACTGTGCTCAATTTATCAATTAAACTTGATCATGCATGTGTGTTTAGGAAAAACCAAGGTACAGGTTGCGTTCAGTGCCCTCTGCAGCTACAGACATTCACTGTCCCTTGGATAAGAGCAGACTATATTGATTTTTGCACTGATGAGGTAAAAAACAAGGTGGACAGAAATGCTTGCACGTCAGCAAGTGTCATACAAGAATAGCAAGCTATGCCAGTAGTGACCCTGTGCTATGCCACACATTTATTGTAAACATAAATGAATAATCAATCAATAAATTGCCAGTTTCACTGATGAGTGTTCTTTATAAAACAGTAAAAATGAATTCAATCCTTAAATATACATTTTAAAAATATTTTGAATGAAAATGGGAAGTGCATTAGTCAGCATTCCACAATAAAAAAATACCCAAGATAATCAACTTACAAAGAGACAAGGTTTATTTTTGCTCATGGTTTCAGAGATTTTAGTTCATGACAGATTGGCTACATTGTTTTTGGGCTTGTAGGGATGCATAATGGATGGGAGAGTGAGGCAGAGCAAAGCAGCTCATCTCATGGTCAGGATAGGAAAAAGAGAGGAAGTAAAAGGGACTTGGGTACCAGTATCACCTTTGAAGGCAAGCCCCAATAGCCTAAGACTTTGTAGTAGGCCCTTCCTCTTCAAGGTTCCACCCCCCCCCCATATTAGTCAGGATTCTCTAGAGGAACAGAACCGATAGAATGAATTGAATTAAAAGGGAATTTATTGGATTAGCTTATGGCAGTCCAAGAAACAATAGCAGGTTGAAGGCCTGAGAGGAATCCAGTAGCTGCTCAGTCCACGAGGTTGTATGCCTCAACGGTCCCAATCTGGCACTGAAGGCCTGGAGGCGTCCTGGAGAGACGCTGCTCTTCAGTCCATGCTGGAAAGCAGCAAACAGCACGTAGCCAGGTGGGAGGAGGGGATTCTTTTCTCCCAGAGCTTCCTTAGATAAAGCCCACCTCCCCCCCCCACCTCTGAGAGGGGCCACTGACTCTGGGAGAAGGACTTTCTCCTTCAGTTCCTGGAAGCAACTTCGGAGACCCACTCGAGAAGAATGTCTGTGGATTCCTAAACAGATCAAGTTAACAGCAAAACTTAACCATCACAAGTCCACCCCTCATCAACTTGGCACCAAACTGTATCTCCTTATATTATAATTTCCAAATGAAGACACTAACAAGGTCATAATTCCACCTAACATGATATAACTATCCCACATACAACTAGAAACACATAGTCTTCCCAATGCAAAGCAAGGTCCCTCGAGGAATGCTTAGTCTCTAATATAATAGGTTAAATATATGTAATTCAACAAGTTAAGTAGTGATATAATCTTAATCAGTATTAATTACCTACTAGAGAAAGAGGAAGAACAAAAGCATCTTAATATTGGTGTAGATATGTACAGTCTTAACAAGGTAGGACTGAAACACTCATGGCAATTACAGTCCACATTTTTGTAATTGGTCCCATAGCCTTAGCTGGTACTTGTAACTGCCTTCTTCTACTACCCATTCTGTATTTCCTCCACCTTCAGCAAGCACCTCAGCAGGTCTTGGTTCTTTAACTGGAGGGGTGACGCATACCTTCATTCTTGAAGGATCTGGGCCATTTATCACACTGCCTTGATTGGGTTGTTGCAGTTGTCCATTGACTTTGATAACAGGGCATGGTAACACCAAGAGATGCCCTAAAAGATCTCTTGCACTCCAGACATACTCTTCCTTACCTCCATTGTGGAGGAGCAGTCCAATTTCCCCCTGGTAGTCTGGATCAATCACCCTTGCTAACACTGTAACTCCTTTCTCAGCCTGTGCACTCAAGGGCATCAGGAGCCCAAAGTGGCCAGGGGGATGTCTTAGCTTGCAGTTCAATGGAATGTTCTTTGTGCCTCCTGGCAAAAGCACTTCCCCCTCTGGAACCAAGACCTCTAGGCCAGCAGAGCGTAAGATTGGGGAACAGGAAGCAAAAATTTGGCTAATGGGTCACTTGGGGTGATGGTAAGTGGTACCATTCCCATTTCCACCCCTTGATTCCTGGACCCGTGAATCTGGGCTATAGGAGAAACAGCACCATATATAGGATGCTGATTCAGAGCATATACAGCCTGCTGGAGGACACTCCCCCAGCCTTCCAAGCTACTGGCACCTAGTTGTTTCTTTAAAAAGCCATTCCACCACTCTGTCAAGCCAGCTGCTTCAGGGTGGTGGGGCACATGATAAGACCAGAGAATCCCATGATCATGAGCCCACTGCCATACATCCTTGGCTGTGAAGTGAGTTCCTTGGTCAGAAGCAATGCTGTGTGGAATTCCATGATGGTGGATAAGGCATTCTGTAAGCCCATAGATGGTAGTTTTGTCAGAAGCACTATGTGAAGGAAAAGAAAATGCATACCCCAAATAAGTGTCTATTCCAGTAAGGACAAAATGGTGCCCTTTCCATGATGGAAGTGGATCAATGTAGTCAACCTGCCACCAAGTTGCTGGCTGGTCACCCGAGGAATGCTACCATATCGGGCTCACAGTCGATCTTTGCTGCCTGCAGATGTGGCACTCAGCAGCAGCCATAGTCAGGTCAGTCTTAGTTTGTGGAAGTCCATATTGTTGGGCCCATGCATAACCTGCACCCCCACCACCATGCCCACTTTGTTCATGGGCCCATTGGGCAATGACAGGGGTGACTGAGGAAAGAGGTTGACCACTATCCACAGAACAGGTCAGCTTATCTACTTAATTATTAAACTCATCCTCTGATGAGATCACCTTCTGATGACCTTTAACATGGGACACAAGTGTCTTTATATCCTTTGCCCATTCAGAGAACTCTATCCACACATCTTCCCCAAATGTCCTTCTCACCAATTTTCCAATCATGCTCCTTCCAAGTCCCGGACCATCCAGCCAAACCATTGGCCACAGCCCAGGAATCAGTGTATAACCGCACATCTGGCCATTTTTCTTTACAAGCAAAATGCACAACCTTGTGCACTACCCAAAGTTCTGCCCACTGTAAAGACTCCCCTTCACCACAGTCCTTCAGAGTTGTCCCAGAAAGGGGCTGTAATGCTGAGGCTGTCCACTTCTGGGAGGTGCCCATGTAATGCACTGAACCATCTGTAAACCATGCCCTTGTCCTCTCCTCCTCAGTCAATTGATCATAGGGCACACCCCATGATGCCAAAGGTGCATGCTTGGGGACAGAAGACACTGTAACAGGAGTAGCAACCATAGGCATTTGGGCAGGCTCATCATGTAACTTACTCGTGCTTCAGGGCCTGCTCAAGCCTGATCATGGATATACCACTTCCACTTGATGATGGACAACTGCTGTGCATGTCCAACTTTATGGCCTGCCTGGTGGGTCAGATAACACCCAGCTCATAATGGGCAGCTCAGGTTGCATAGTAACTTGGTGGCCCAGTGTCAAGCATTCAGTTTCCACTAAGGCCCAATGGCAGGCCAACAGCTGTCTCTCAAAGGGAGAATAATTGTCTTCAGATGACAGCAGGGCCTTGCTCCAAAATCCTAAGGGTCTCCACTGTGATTCACCTATGGGGGCCTGCCAAAGGCTCCAAATGGCATCTGTATCTGCCACTGACACCTCAAGTACCATCAGATCTGCTGGATCATATGGCCCAAGGGGCAGAGCAGCCTGCACAGCAGCCTGAACCTATTAAAGAGCTCCTCTTATTTGGGGCCCCACTGAAAACTAGTAGCTTTCCAAGTCACTTGCTATATGGGATGGAGTAACACACCCAGGTGAGGAATGTGCTATCTCCAAAATCCAATAGGCCCCCTAGATGTTGTACTTCTTTCTTAGTGGTAGGAGGAGCCAGGGGCCACAACTTATTAGAAGGAATATCCCTGCATGTCCCACACCACTAACTCCTAGAAATTTCACAGAAGTGGAAGGTCTTTGAATTTTGGATGGATTTATTTCCCATCCCCTGATGCGCATATGCTGTACCAGCAACTCCAGAGTGGCTTCCACCTCCTGCTCATTTGATCCAATCAGCATTATGTCATTGAGATAACAGACCAATGTGACACCTTGTGGAAGGGACAGGCAATCAAGATCCCTGCAAAGTAATCTATGGCACAGGGCTGAACAGTTAATATAATCTTGAGGTAAAACAGTAAAGGTGTATTGCTGACTTTGTCAGCTGAGGGTAAATTGCTTTTGGTGGTCCTTATGGACCAGAATGGAGAAGAAAGCATTTGCAAGATCAATATCTGCATACCAGGTGCAGGAGATGTGTTAATCTGCTCAAGTAAAGAAATCACATTTGGAACAGCAGAAGCAATTGCAGTTACCACTGGATTAAGTTTCTGATAATCTACTGTCATTCTCCAGGATTGGTCTGACTTCTGAACAGGCCAAATGGGAGAGTTAAGGGGAGATGTGGTGGGAACCACCACCCCTGCATCCTTCAATCCTTTGTAGTGGCATTAATTTCTGCAATCCCTCCAGGGATGTGATACTGTTTAGGGGTCACTCTTTTCCCCAGTGGTGGGAGCTCCAGTGGCTTCCATTTGGCATTTCCAGCCATAATAGCACTCACTCCACAAGTCAGGTAACCAATGTGGGGTTCTGCCAAATTCAAAGTATTTCTAGCCCAATTATGCATTCTAGGACTTGGGAAATAACCACAGGATGAGTTCAAGGACCCATTGGACCCACCGTCAGTCTAACATTTGCCAAAACTCCATTGATCACCTGACCTCCATAAGCACCTACTTTAACTGAAGGGCCATGATGGTATTTGAGGTCTCCTGGAATCAATGTCAATTCAGAGTGTCCAGTAGGCCCCAAATGGTCTGATGATTTTCTTTGTCCCAGTGTACAGTTGCTCTAGCAAAAGGTCGTAGGTCCCTCTGAGGAAGGATAGGACTGAGCTTAATATTGAAACTTTTGGGGGTTATAGGAGGGTTCTTTCTCGAGTGGATCTGGCCACCCCTTCAATCAGGGGGTTCAGGATCTGTAAACTGGCTCAAGTCTGGAAACTGATAAAGAGGCCTTAATTCTCTGTTGCAATAATTCAAAGTGACCTTTTGTTCCTTTGCTCTGGAACTTTTCTGCTTATACAGATCAAGCAGAAACTTAGTAGGCTTCTATTCTATTTCACTTCTGGGAACACCATGATTAAGCAGCCACTACCAAAGGTGTACATGAGTCACATCTGTTATGAGCATTGTTTTGCCTATGCTGTCCATTATGGTAAACATGCTCACCTTGCCTTTGGTGATTCAGCACTGCCACTTGGTCCTTGTTAATCTGACATCCAATTAGACCGATTGCATGTAAGTCACCTAATGCAGCAACTGCAGCTCCCACTGCCATGTCTTCTTTATATATTATGGCAACTACTGGCAACTTTAATCATGCTGGGGCTCCCCTCACAAATCTGTTTCTTATAGTCTTAGTGAAGGGCACATCTTCTGGACACTCCCACTGTGGGGGCAAAGATGAATTTTCATGGCAAATCCACTCCAGCATTCAAGTTTTCTGAGACTTTTAATCTCTTCATCAACATTAAGCCAAGGGATATCAGGCAGCTTGAGCTCATTCACAGTAGGCCATCTTTGGATCCATACTTCAGCCAACCAATCAAATAAACTCTTGGCACCTCTTCCAATGGCATGAGCTACAGTGTTAAATCTAAAATCTCTGCTCAGTGGGCCCATTTCAATAAATTTAGCCTGATCTAATCTTATATTCTTTCCTTCATCATCCCACACCCTTAAAATCCATTCCCACACATATTCCCCAGGTTTCTGCCTGTACAAGTTAGAAAACTCCTAAAGTTCTTTAGGGGTGTGCCTCGCCTCCTCTTGAGTCACTCTTTCTATCTTACCTTTAGAGGCATGCCTAGCCTTACATGTGGTTATAGGCCTAGAAGTGAAGACGGGTGGGCACTGAGGAGTATCAGCATCTCCTGGAGGGAGGGTCATTGCTGGTTCCTAGACAGCAATCCTAGAAAGATTAATTCCCAGGCAAAGATGAAGAGGGCAATACTTCAGAGGTTGGGGTGGGAATGCACCTGCTGCTAAAGAAGGAGAAGTCACATTCTAATGCAAAACAATTTCTTCAGAATCTGAGAGTTCAGTGTTTCCAGATTCTTCAGGGTCTTCCCACACATCTCCGTCCCAAGGCATAGGATCCCACTCTTTTCTAATCAGTGCCTTTACTTTAACTTTTTTTCTTTCTTTTATTTATCTGAGAGAGAGAGAGAGAATGGGCATGCCAGAGCCTTCAGGCACTGCAAATGAATTCCAGACATGTGCACCTCCTTGTGTGCATGTATGACATTTCGCACTTGCGTCACTGTGTGCCTGGCTTATGTGGGATCTAGAGATTCAAACATGAGTTCTTAGGCTTCCCAGGCATGCCTTAACCACTAAGCAATCTCTCCTGCCCCTCACTTTAACTTCTGATAGCTTGAGATGCTGGGATTTGAGCTTGAAATGCAAGTTAGCCAATCTTACAATGAGAACTTGGGTTGGATTTTCTGCAATTTGAGCCCCGTTCTGGTTAGAGAGAAGACTCTCCTCCAGGGCACCCTTAGCAACCTTCAGATCATGTATGTGGGTCTTAAGCTTGGAATTTCCTTTCTGAGCTTCTGCTTTTCCCTCAATGGTTTATCCAGCGATGCTAGAGGCAACCAACAAGCATCATGATTCATGTTACTTTTCCATAAATATTCAAAAGTATTAGATACAGAGTCACCAAATTCCTTGCTCTTCACAAGATATGACTCAGGATCACCAAATACATCTATTTCATGGAGTTCTTTTTTAAAAATATTTTTTCTTATTTTTATTTATTTATTTGCAAGGAGAGAGAGAAAGAGAGAGAGAGAGAGAAGAGAGGCACACACAGAGAGAATGGGCATGCCAGGGCCTCTGGCCACTACAAACGAACTCCACATGTATGTGCCCTTTGTGCATCTGGCTTACATGGGTCCTGGAGAATCAAACCAGGATCCTTTGGCTTCGCAGGCAAAAGCCTTAACCACTAAGCCATTTTTCCAGCCCTCATGGAGTTATTTAAATAGTTCACACCATGGATTATTAGCACCTTCCTTATTACCAGTAAAAGTGCTTCCCTTATTACCAGTAGAGCCTTTAGTAGCAGTGAAGTTGGAATGCCAACTGAGATATCTCAGATATCTGAGTTATTAGCTAAATTAGCCACTTGATTCATGTAACTCCACTTTTACTTAAAAGATGATTGATATGGAAATTATTACTTAAAATTTTTTATTAAGAACATACTTTACATGCATGCATCATGTGTTGGTCCCATCATTTCCCTTCTCCCTGTCCCCATTCCACAGGGGGCCCTCCTCAGTCAGGTTGCTGATATTCCTCATGGGATTGTGGTGTGGTTTTTGTGTTATGGGAGCCACAGTCAGTTACTGGGGGGAGGCAATGCCTCTGGGCATGACATCTCAGCCTGTGGCTCTTACACTCTTCCCACTCCCTCTTCCACAAAATTCCCTGAGCCTTGGTAGGTGTGTTTTAAGTCTACATCATTGATGAGCTCTTAGGAGCTTCTAGATTTCTTCTTTGGTATGTGTTGAGTATCCTCAGGGTATGACTCCTTCATCTTGGCACTGATTATCAGGCTCATCATGGAAGCAGCACTCTTGCTTATCTCTCTGCTTCCTCTGTGGTTTTCCCTGGGCCTTGACTGAGATATAAGGCATGGTTTATCTCTTCAGGTCTCACTACCTTCTGAAAAAGAAAAAAAAATTCTCCAACAGAGACTGAAGTCAGTATAGGTTAAATTAGATAAGTGTTATTAATTTAGAGAGAGTTTGATGAATGTAGCCCCTCTTTTAGCCAGACAAGTGGGAGCTTGACAATGGAGAGCATAATCTTTGTCTCCTTAGGATTCAGATCTGGTTCCCAGTTCCAGATACTTGGAATTTGGATAATTTTTTTTTTTCAAAAAATTGAACATTGAGCCTGTCATTTTAAGGAAAAAAACTGACAGTATTTATTGCCAATAATAAAGTTCAAGCTTTCAAGTGGAAAATTACAAATTTTGGAAAACTTTTTTTATCTTCCATTTTGAACTTGGCAGAGTCCCAGTGCTTTTCTGATGAGATCAATGTTGATATGAATGAACATGATTTTTGACTAGGTATGGTGAGCTGTGTCAACATTTGAAAGATCTGCATAACTCAGTGAACTATTTTCCACCCGATCAATGCACAGTTCTACAAAATCAGGAGTGAGTGGAAGATCTGCTCCAAGTGCATGAGCGCCAGTGGCTCTGAATGTCATAGAGTAGAAAAGCACAGTGATAGAATTTCAGATTCTACATGCCACTGAAGCCTTTGGATACTTATATATGTCAAAGAAGAATAAATACAACTATCTTGGAAGATTACTAACACACAACTAGGCATTCCAACTACATAACTGCACAAGGCCACATTATCTTCATCTACATAAGTCAAAACAGTATTTCCTTTCTAAAAAGTTATTTATTTGCAAGCATAGAGAGATACAGAGAAAAGAGACAGAGAGATAGAGAAAATAGGCATACCAAGGCCTCTAGCCACTGCAAACAAAGTCCAGATGCATCTGGTTTTACATGTGTACTAGGGAATTGAACTCGGGTCATTAGGCTTTGCAAATAGCCTTAGCCTCTGAGCCATCTCTCCAGAACAATATTTTCTAATAGGCTGTCATGAAAGATCTGAGACTGTAGCTATTTTTTATCTTAGGCTAAACATTAAATAGAATTACACAACTATAAACTCCTCTTACCCTTTCCACAGATTGTTTTGGACAAATCTAGTCATTTTCCATAAAAAGATATGATTTATGTTAGCTTGCAGTGTAAGTTATATTGTTATTTTGAAGGAATTAATGCATTTAAAGTTTTTTTCTGTTTTCAGTCCTTATATGGAAATGTTGACGGATATAACCCACATAAAATAGAATCTCTCCTACTTCTTCTTCTTCTTCTTTTTTTTTTTTTTTTTAAATAAAACAGGTCCTGAATAATACTCAAAATACTTGAGAACCCTGAAATAGACTGTTTAGGGGATGCCTCTCTGAGGAGGCCATGTCTGCTGAGGCCCAAGGGAAGAGAATTTCATGAAAGGCGGCATGACAATAATGGGTTAAAGGTGAGAAAGGTTTTGATGTATGCAAGAGAAAGAAAGCCACACAGGCTTCTAGGGATTATTAACTAAAATGAAAAATGCCCATGCAACTCCTTGGCACTGCGCCTGGCACATAGTGTGTGATGAACGGCTAATTAGAGTCAGATTCCACAAGGCCTGCATGGCTGATGGCTGGAGGCTTGCAGTGGCCACATTTTGGGTTCATTGGCAGGTCTTCTGGGCTATTGGGTAGCTGCATTACTTTATCTCATTTCCAAATTCTTTTGTTTTTCTTCCCAAGACTGGGTGTCAAAAGATCTAGCTTTCAATCCCAGCTTGACAGAGTTAACTTCGGGGCACTTCTCTCTTTCACGTAACGGTGATGGTAATCCGCGTGTCCCTCACAGGTTTTTGTGATGATCCAGTACAAGCCATAGGTGAAAGCAATCAGAAATTGTAGAAACGGAGTGCCCAGCCCTGAGCTCACACCACCTAAAGACTCAATACCTGTCTGATGAATGAATGGAGTTTGAAGAAAGCATACTAATGAGGTAGGTGACGTGATACATGCCTGCAGTCCCCACACTCAGGAGCCTGAAGCAAGAGAAGTGTGAGTTCAAGGCAAGCTTGGGGAACACCCAGAGGCTCTGTTTCAAACACCACAAGCACACTACCAAATTTGTTGAGGGCCTACCCAGTATGTGTGTTGGGTAAACGTTTCTGCCTGCACTCTTTGAGTATCCCCAGCATTCCTGATGGCTTCATGTAGACATGAACACAGCTGCTGTCCTTAGGTCCTATGATTTAACTCTTTAAAATATATTTTTTTGTGATATCTCCTTGATGAGTATAAAGTGAGCTTTTTTAAAAACAAAAATATTTTATTTATTTTTTCATTTGCAAGCAGAGAAAAACAAAGAGAGACAAGGAGGTGCAGATGAGAGAGTGAATGGGCACCCTGGATCTCTAGCCACTATACACAAACTCTAGATGTGTCACCTTATGCACCTGGCTTTACGTGGGGACTAGAGAATTGAATCTGGGTCCTCTGGCTCTGCAGAGAAGTGCCTTAACCACTAAGTCATATCTCCAGCCCTGATTTAACTCTTAATAAGTTAGATGAGTAAGAGACATTTAGCTATTACTTGCTGTGGTCATGTGTTACTAAATATATATATATACAGATATAGTTCTTACCTTCTTATTGCTGGGATAAAACACTTGACTAGAAACAGCTTGTGAAAAGAAAAGGGTTATTTCCAACTTATAGTTTCAAAGGGAAGTTTCATCATGGCAAAAACGTGGGAGGAGCAGACAGCCAGGTGTCACATCTTTTCATCAGCAGGGAGGAAGTAGAGAAAGTGAGCTCAGTGTGTCAAAGTCAGGTGGGGAAATAACACCGTAAGGCCTACCCCCAATGACATACCTCCTCTAGCAAAGCTCCACCTCCCAGAGGCTCCACAGATGTCCCAAACAGGATTCACCAGCTGGGGATTAAGTAGGAGGCTTGATCACAAATATGAGTCTCTGGGAGGCATTTTACATTCTAATCACAACAGTGAAAAGTATAAATTGTATATATCTTATATTTCAAATCCAAAATCTCCTCCACAGGCTTGGTCCATAGCTGGTAGCTCTACTTTGAGAGATTCTGGAAATTTTAGGAGGCGAGGCCTACCTGGAGAAAGTGGGTCACTGGGAGTATGTTTTTAAAGGTTATATGGGGTCCTCATTCCCTCTCTTGTGCTTTGCTTTCTTTTTATTATGAAGTAAACAGCTTCTTCCTCCACATGCTCCAGGGGCCCAGAAACACAGAGTCAACCGACCATGGATTGACCCCTCTGAAGCCTTGAGCTAAAATAAATCATTCTTCCTTTTAACTATTTATGCCAGATATTTTGTCATAGCAATGAGAAAGCTAATATATCCATTAAGTTGTTCCTATTTAATTTCTTTTTAAATTTTTATTCTAAAATAATTTTTGAATTATGACAGAAAGAGAGAAAGAAAAAGAGGGAGAAAGAAAGAGAAGACGGACACATTAGGCTTCCTACCACTGCAAACCAACTCCAAATACATGCACTTCTTCTACTTGGGAATCAAACCTGGGCCATCAGGCTCTGCAAACAAGTACCTTTAACTTCTGAGTCATTTTTCTAGCCCTTAATTTCTTTCTCTTTCTTTCTTTCTTTCTTTCTTTCCCTCTTTCTTTCTTTCTTTCTTTCTTTCTCTCTTTCTTTCTTTCTTT
The DNA here is from genome assembly GCA_036365145.1 of Orientallactaga sibirica. Lineage (NCBI taxonomy): Eukaryota > Metazoa > Chordata > Mammalia > Rodentia > Dipodidae > Orientallactaga > Orientallactaga sibirica. The sequence goes on along the minus strand of JAEOAD010000035.1, from coordinate 13,695,316 downwards.
CTTTCCTTCTTCTTTCTTTTTAAGGCAGACATGTTGCCTACCATGTGTCAGATAATTTCTCCTTTGCCTTCCTTATGGAAGACCTTGTGAAAGAGTTGAACTTTTCTATGTGCTTTGAAGGCAGAACTCCAGGATGCTCTTCCATCTTCTATTCATACCCTTACTAGGTTCTCATGCTTTGTGAAATGAAAATCTTTTAGCCGGGTATGGTGGTGCACACCTTTAATCCCAGCACTCAAGAGGTAGAAGTAGGAGGATCACTGTGGATTTGAGGCCACCCTGAGACTACATACTGAATTCTAGGTCAGCCTGGACTAGAGTGAGAACCTACCTCAAAAAAAAAAAAAAAAAAAAAAAAAAAGAAAAGCTTTTAGGGTTATTCCTAAGGGGTTGCCTATTTAGGAGTGAGTTCAAAAATAATCTGAAATTTTGATGAAGAAACACTTTGCTATAAGCTGAGATCAGTATGGTATGTGTGTGTGTGTGTGTTTGTGTGTGTGTGTGTGTGTGTGTGTGTGTGTGCACATGTGTGCAGGTATCTGAGTGTGCATGTGGAGACCAGAAAATGACTTTAGGTGTGATTTTTGTAGGATCACTATCCACCATTTAAAACAATATTTTATTTATTTGAGAGAGAGAGAGAGACAGACAGAAATAAAGAGACAAAGAGAGAAAGAGTATGGGCATAGCAGGGCTTCCTACCACTGCAAATGAACTCCAGACGCGTGCACTACTTAGTGCACGCGGCTTTACATGGGTAATGGGGAATTGAATGCTGGTCATAAAGCTTTGTGAGCAAGTACCTTTAATCTGTGAGCCATCTCTCTAGTCCTCAATCCAACATTTTTGAGTCAGGCTCTCTCATTGGCCTGGAACTTTCCAAGTAGATTAGACTGGCTGGCCAGAAAGCCCCACTTACATCTCCCAGTGCTAGTATTAGATAAGCACACACTACTATGCCTGGCTTAGAACAAAACTTTTTATTGACAATTTTCAATATGTACATAGTATTTTTTCTTTTTTTTTAAAATTTACTTTTAATTTATTTATTTACTACAGACAGTGAGCAAAAGCAGAGAGGGAGAGAGAGAGAGAGAGAGAGAGAGAATGGATATGCCAAGGAATCTAGCCACTGCAGACAAACTCTAGACGTATGCACCATCATGTGTATCTGGCTTATGTGGGTACTAGGGAATTGAACCTTGGTCCTTTGGCTTTACAGGCAAGTGCCTTAGCGGCTAAGCCATCTCTCCAGCCCATACATAATATTTTTTTTTGTCATAATACCTTCCTGTTACCAACTTTTGTATTCCTCTCTCTACCCTTTCCAACTAATCTCTCTTCTACTTTGATTTTTTTTTTTTTGCTCTCCTCTACTATCCAAGATGGAATGTTGGTAAAGCCAGATGCACAAAATAGTGCACTCTTTCTATCTCTCATTAAAAATAATGTGGATATGTTATAAGAATTTTCACATAATAAGGATTTTCTTTGCTTTAAAAGAGACTATTAGCCAGGAGATGTAGTTCAGTGGTAGAACATTTGCTTAGTATGCATTGAGTTTAGGTTTAATTCACAGCAAAATAAATAAATGAGAGTAAATAAATAGATAGGGAGATAGATAAAATAAAATAAAAATAATAGAACTGTTCTCTTTTCTGAAAAATTTGATGATTTTCACCTTTAAGGAAAAATTGCCTCAAACCTGTTCTAGAAGAAACCCTTTGTGTGATGCATTTCTCAGCTTCCTTTTAAAAAGTTAATATGCCTGATAAGATATTTAAGTCATTTAAAAATGAACTTAAGGGTCCTTAACCCTCAAATGACTTTCAGTCAAAAGCTTAGGGCTGGAGAGATGGCTTAGCAGTTAAGGCGCTTGCCTGAGGGCCTAAGAACCCAGGTTTGATTCCTCAGTACCCACATAAGCCAGATGCACAAAGTGGCACATGTGTCTGAGTTTATTTGCAGTGGCTAGAGGCACCCATTCTCAATCTGCCTCTTTCTTTCTCAAATAAATAAATAAATAAATAAATAAATAATTTCTTTAGAAAGTCTAATGACTTTTAGCCAAATCTCTTTGGCCCTTCCTTTTTTTTTTTTTTTTTTCTTTTCTGATACCTGTGTCTACCAAGAGAAAATTCTTTAAATTGGGCCATTATTGGATTCTACCTTTGAGTCAAGTTTAAAGGCACACTGACAAATGCCCACAAGTCAATTTTCTCAAAATCCCTTTTTATGCTTTATTGTTGGAGTTCCAAAATTTCCATAGACCATGTACCTATGTGAAGGGCGGCCCTGCTTCTAATGAATCAGAAATGAGAAGGGCATAAGAAAAACACTCAATTGTTCTAGGATTGTAAAATTGCAAGTGATGGGAAAGCTATGAAGATTATGGAAGAGAAGGCTTTGAGGAGGTGGTTCTGGTGGCAGGTATTGTTTGTGTTAGCGATCGTTTTGTTACTGTAACAAAATATTCGAGATAATCAGTTTGTCAACCAAACAGGTTTATTTTGGCCCTCCATTTTCGAGGTTTCAATCCATAACTGGTTGGTCCTGCTGTGTTTAGGCTTCTGTTGAGGTAGCATATTATGGCAATAGTGTATGCCAGAATAACTTCTCTCATGGCTGGGTTGAAAACAGAGTATAGGAAGGGGCTGGTATTCTGTTGTCCCTTTTATGGGTACACCCCATGTTCAGGAAGTCTCCCCTAGGCTCCTCCACTGTTATCACTTCCCAATAGTGCCAAGCAGGGTGCCAAGCCTTTAACACATGGGCTTTGGAGAGATGAGAATCATTCTGTACAGGGAAGGACCTCCATAGAATCTTCCCTTCTGAATGGTGGGTCCCAGAGACATTGCTCCCAAGCTCTCAAGACCATTGCCCCTGGGGCATGGAAGGAATTGCTTAAACCCTGGTTCTCATGGATAAGCCTCTGCTGTTCTCACCCACAAAGTGACAGCCACTTGAGCACTTTATGCTCCTTAGTCTTTGCTGCAGCCAGGCATGGTAGTAACATATGCTTATTATCCCAGCTACTGTGGAAGCTGAGGCAGGAGATTCTTAGCCCAGGGGCTAGAGGCCAACCTATCAACATAGCAAGCCCAGTGTCCAATGAAGAAGTAAACAGAACAGATATTTCCTTCACTGCGTCTGTCTGCTTGGAGACCACAGACATGAAGGAGCATCAGGCTTCCCCAACCACTTCGTTTTCTTTTCTCCTCTCTGTGCTGGGGATAGGAACCAGAGCCTTGTACACGCTAAGCATGTGCTCTACCACTGAGCTACAACCGCAGCTCCATAACTTCTTTTTGTTTTTGGTTTTTCGAGGTAGGGTCTCACTCTGGCCCAGGCTGACCTGTAATTAACTATATAGTCTCAGGGTGGCCTCGAACTCACGGCAATCCTCCTACCCCTGCCTCCCAAGTGCTGCAATTAAAGGTGTATGCCACCATGCCCAGCTCATAACCCTTTTTTTTCTTTTCAGGGAGGAAGGATTTATTTTAGCTCATGGTTTCAGGGAATACAGTCCATCACTGTGGAGACAGTTTGGTGACAGGAGCTTATAGTACAGAGTACTCACATGGTGGGGTAATCAGAAAGCAGAGAGCTTGGGTTGGAACTAGAAGCGGACGTAGTAAAGGCCTGCCCCTAGTCATCTCCTTGCACCAGCCAGGCACCACTTTCTACAGACCTTCAAAATAGTGCCACAAGCAGGTGAGAGAGTATCCAAAACCTGAGCCCTTGGGGGACATTTCAGCACAGTCGTGTATGTGCATACGAAGCTAAACATCATAATGCCACTGAGTATATGGAAAACTATAAACAACCAAAGTCAGTTGCTGAACATGGTGTGTAGCCATTAACATGTTCTCAAAGAATTGTTAAGTGACATGGAAAAGCACTAATGAAGAAAGTAGACTGACTACACATCTTCCCACATTTATTTATGCTATGTTCCCCAGAAGAGTTCTGGGGGTGCAGCTTATGGATCAGACAGGTTCACCCTGTACATTTATAGTCTGCTAGACTCAAAAATTTCTTAGCTGGGTATGGTGGTGCACGCCTTTAATCCCAGCACTTGGGAGGCAGAGGTAGGAGAATCACTGTGAGTTTGGAACTACAGAATTAAATTAGGGTTTGGTCAGAGAAGCACACAATAATTAGAGACCCCAAATAAGTACATCATCCTTACTGATGTGGAAGGGGAAAATGGTAGGGGGCATGGGGGAAGAGGAATGTTCAGGGAGTATTATATACTTGTTAGCAATCACTTTAACCACTGAGTCATCTCCCTAGCTGTATTAGTCAGGGTTCTCTAGAGGAACAGAAGCACACATTGCTGGCAGAAATCACCTGACCAAGAGCAGCTTTTGGGGAAAAAAGAAAAGGGTTTATTTTGGCTTATAGACTCAAGGGGAAGCTCCATGATGGCAGGGGAAATGATGGTATGAGTAGAGGGTAGATATCAACCCCTAGCCAACATCAGGTGGACAACAGGCACAAGAGAGTGCCAAACACTGGCAAGGGGACAGTGGCTATAATACCCATAATACTATCCCCAATAATACACTGCCTCCAGGAGGCTTTAATCCCCAAATCTCCAACAGCTGGGAACCTAGCATTCAGAACACCTAAGTTTATGGGGGACACCTGAACCAAACCACCACATTCCACCCCTGGCCCCCACAAACTGATAACCATACATGATGTAAAATGCAATGCATTCCGTCCAACTTTAAAGTCCCCAGTTTTTAATCAGTTCTGATGATATTCAAACATCCCCGTAGTCCAAGATCTTTTAACTGAGCCGTAATGCCAAAAAATATAATTAAAAAAACCCATAATGGCACAGAATACATATTCACACTGCAAAAGATGGCATTGGGCATAGCAAAGAAATACTCAACCAATACAAGATTTAAACAGGGCAAACATCAAATTCTGTAGCTCCAAGTCCAATAACTCTAGTCAGTGACACGTCTTTGAGTCTGATAATTCTAACCAGCAACAAGTTTCTGGAGTTCCAATTCCGCCCCTCCAGCTAGGCTACTCACAGTCCTGGAAAACTTCATCCTGGCCTGCAGCTTTTCTTAGAAGTCATCTCATGGTCCCAACATCTCCACTGGGTCTCCACTGCAACACAGGGTTTATCCTCTCTGCTCCATCGGGTCTCCATGCAAGCATCCAGCAAACCTGCTTCACACTGCCAATGGCCATTTCCAAAACACAAGACTGTGTTGCAAATTCAATGACCCTCTCTTTCCTGCACTTCTTATGCTCCACAATAGCAGGTAGGGTGCCAATTTGTTAATCCAGGGGGGTAGATAAAGCAGACTTTGAAGAACAGGACACTCCTTCAGCATTCAGGCCCCTTCAATAGACTGCATTCTTTCTGTTGTCCCAATGCAGGTCAGTTGGCCCAATCTCAATGGTTGTAATCTCTCATACAAATGCAGCTGAACAGGCAGCAGTTTTGGCTCAAAGATTTCCTTTCTGCGCCATATTCCTCTGCTCACACAGGTCCATTTCTACGCAAAGCAACCCTGCACAGATTCTCAGGACAGGGGCATAACAGCATGCCTCTCACACAAAAATACTTCTAGCCCAGTCCAAGCAGAGCTCTTTCTCACCCTCACAAGCCAAACCTCACAGTGCGTGGTTCTTACTGCATTCAGGTCTGAGTTTGACAAGAATAATCCATTAAGCTGTATTTACAGCACTGCAAGGTATCTCTTAGGCCAAGGTTTCAAATCCTTCCACATTCCTCTTGAAAATCAGCTCCAAAAGGCCAAAAGCCACACAGTTAGGTGTCTAGCAGCAAATGACCCACGCTCAGTTCCAACTTGATTGTTGCAGTCAGGTTTGCATTGCTGGCAGAAATCATCCGATAAGAGCAGCCTTTGGAAAAAAAAGTTTTATTTTGGCTTACAGACTCAAGGGAAGCTTGATGGCAGGGGAAAATGATGGCATGAGCAGAGGGTGGACATCACCCCCTGGCCAACATAGAGTGGACAATAGCAACAGGAGAGTGTGCCAAACACTGGCAAGGGGACATTGGCTATAACACCCATAAGCCCACCCCCCAAAATACACTGCCTTCAGGAGGCATTAATTCCCAAATCTCCATCAGCTGGGCAACCTAGCATTCAGAGCACCTAAGTTTATGGGGAACACCTGAATCAAACCAGCACACTAGCCTTTTAAGTGTATTATATATTTGTATGAAAATGTCCTTATAAAACCCAGTACTATGTACTGTGGATGTACGCCAATAAAAATGATGTGTCTAAGACCCTCAGAGCCTCTTGACCCCATGTAACATTCCTCCCCCCTGTGATCCATCCATCTCTTGCTTTCTACCAATTTCTCCCTATAAATGAGGCATTGAAACCCTTTCTCCTTATCTTCTTTGAGTAGACGGATCCAGGAGGCACATCAAATGACTGGGAGTTTCATGTCTATTTGGCTGCATATAAAAGGGAATATATGATTTTGTGGTCAATTTATTTTCACCTCATTCATTCTCAGGGGGTCCGTGGTTTTCACCTCATTGACTTTCTGGGTTCATTGACTTGAAACCTGCTGTTCACAGGGGTGGCTTTCTCAAAGCCATCTTCTTTACTGCCCTGGTGCCTTTGCTTCCAGCCTGAGCTAGTTTGAACTAACCTCAATGGCTTACCTACTTAAGATACTTGGCTTTTCAGTAAAAGTGTTATACACTCATCTTTTGCCATCAGTGTTAAAATTTGAAGGGAGCGTACAGATCACTCATCCAGCTCCTCCATTTAATATGAGAACACCAAAGATCAGGAAGGTTAAAGAATTTTCTCAAGATCACATAATACAGCTGGAAAAAGTGACAGAGGAAAGTACCTCCAAAGAAAGAGAGGGGGAGAGGTAGAGGGAGAAGAGAAGGAGGAAGAGGAGGAGGAGGAGGGGAGGAGAGAGAGAGAGCTGGCAAGAGAGAGATGGGAGGGCAACATACTCAAGCTACATCACAAGGGAGCTTTCACCTGCAAGTTGTAGCATTTATTTCACCATCATTAGAGCATTTATCATCTCACAGACCAGGACATCCTAAGGCCAGCCAGGCTCCCGGTGCAGATGACTGGGGCTGTGGCTCCACTTCTCCATGACCCGTTGTGGTGATGTCCCCATCAACTCACGTGTTCTGAATGCTTGATGCCCAGCTGATGGCAATTTGGGAGGTTCATCCTTGCTGGAGGAGGTATGTTGCTCAGGGTGGACCCAGTGGTTTTTTATCTCTGGCTTGCCAGTGTGTCAGTTTGGCTCACGTTTCTGCTGCTGTGGTCCACTTCATGTTGGCAAGGAGGTGATATACGGCCCCTGCTCTACCATCTTCCCTCTGCCACCATGGAGCTTCCCTTTGAGACCATAAGCCAAAAATAAATCCTTTCTTTCCGTCAGCTGCTTTTGGTTGGGTGCTTTATCCCAGAAACAAGAAGGTGAACTACAACGCTCCGTATACAAGCTGACGGCCTGTGTCAGCTTGCTCCCATGATGGCTTCCCTCATGGGACTGAGACAGCCACCTGCAGGAACAGGTGTAGCATGCTTCTTTGGCTACATGGATGGAGAGACAAGGCATGCATCCGAAGTCCTGTCCAGGGTGATTGGGTCAACTGAGGTTGCATCCGTTCCTTAAATTACTAACAGTGACTTAAGCAGCATAGCCTTAAGTTTGATTCGTGTGCCTAAGCCAGTCCAACAAGCTCTACAGTTCACCCACAAGCAGCTACTTCTAGAGATGAGTATTGGGTGAGATCCCTATATGTCACCTGAGTTTAATGGGGGTAAAGGTTGATAGGATTCCCTTGGGAAGAAAATAAAAGGAAGGAATGGATGGGTTGCTTCATACTAGGGAGCATTCAACCATTAAACAGTCACGGTCACGTGAAAAGTACTTGACACAAAACCTGCTTGTAATAGGTAGCAAATGGCCAGCTCTTGGTGATGTATTTACTATTGTTTCCTTAATCCCAGTGATCTGTGGGATAAACTGTTACCTGTTATACTGTATCTGAAATGAAGCCGAAAGGGGGTCAGTCATACCTTTCCTGATTGTAGCCAGAACAAAAGAGAGATGTGGAGGCCCAACATCTGATTTGCAGCTAAAAGTCCCTGTGTCAGTATGAGGCTAGATTGTTGGGCTGGAGAGATGGCTTAGTGGTTAAGGTGCTTGCCTGTGAAGCCTAAGGACCCAGGTTCAATTCCCCAGTACTCACATAAGACGGATGCACAAAAATGGTGGATTGTGGTGCCTACCCTAGGGCACAGGCTAATAAAGTCGCTGTGAGTATGAACTCGTATTACCTCCAGGGATCTTTGGGCTAGCTTAGAACTGAAAGAAGATTAAGTACTTCCCCTGAAAATTTCCATCTTGAATTAGCCCAAATCTTCTCTCACCAAAAAGTGATTCTTGAGCTGGAGAGACGGCTTAGTGGTTAAGGCACTTGCATGCAAAGCCAAAGGACCCAAGTTCGATTCCCCAGGACCCACATAAAGCCAGATGCACAAGGTGGCACATGTGTCTGGAATTCCTTTGCAGTGGCGAGAAGGCCTGGTGTTCTCATTCTCTCTCTCTCTCTTTCTCAAATAAATAAAAAATATTTTTAAAGTGATTCTTTTTGGGGGTGGGGGGGATCTGCAGTGTGTGTCACCTGTCAGAGTAAAGACAAGATTCCCAATCGCCCGGTGCTTGCCCTTCTTCCGAGCTATGCCTTCCCCCTTCTTTCTGAACTTTTTTTTTTAATATTTTTTATTTATTTGACACACACACACACACACACACACAGAGAGAGAGAGAGAGGGAGATTGGGAGAGCCAGGGCCACCAGCCACTGCAAACAAACTCCAGACACATGTGCCACCACCTTGTGCATCTGGCTTATATGGGTCCTGGGGAATTAAACCTGGGTACTTTAGCTTTGCAAGCAAGTGCCTTAACTGCTAAGACATCCCTCCAGCCCTGAACTTTTTATTTATTACCATTCACAAAAGCTAGTCTCAGGGTAGAGTCCTTCCCTCACCCCCACCCCATGAGTTGTTTATTCTGTAGGCCATTACTGGAACGTTTTACTATTCTGAACATTACCCATCTCAATGCATTGTCCTGGCCTTCCGCGGCTGCTCCACTGGGTGTGTTTGAAGAAGAATGCTTTGAGACTTGTGGGCAGCATTTTGGAGAAACTTGCAGTTAGATAATATCCCTGGGTGTCAGTGATCCTTTTTAAAGCAGCGCCACCATCTACATTAATCATCCAGTTTTTGGTGCACAGACAAAAGCTGAGACACTGTTTCTGCAGGGCTTGGGGAGGGGCTGTTTCTAGGAGTGGAGCTGCTTCTTCCAGTCTGGAGAGGCAGCTTTGGGCTGAGTTGTGGGGGCGGTGTGGAAAAGCTTTTGGCTCCTGAATTACAATAAGGATTTGAATCAAGAGAGCCCACAAAGATTCTGCCCATAAAGCTGTTTCCCTCTCAGTTTCTTTTTTTGGGATGTGAGGCCCCAAGTATTAATGTTTTACCCCTACTGAAGGCAACTTTGCAAGTGGAGTGCAAAAAAAGAGCCTTGGAAAGTGTTCTCTCTCTCCCCACTGAATAACTTATTTGAGTTCTCAGGATCTTGAGGTGGGGTGGGGGTGGAGTGTATGCTGATATGCTCTGAGTTTCTGCAATATTGTTTGACAAACCGGAATGTTCTGCCACTTCCTTGGGCTTGTTGGAAGCACCTGACGGCCTCTCTGCACTGTCGTATCCTCCTGGCTGATGTTCTGCTGTGTCCGCTGACTCAGTCTAGAATCAATCCCGATGATGGAAAGATGTCTGCAGTCTCTGCCCTAGCCAATGAATGGAAGCAAATGCCCTTGCAAACCCAGGATGCCACGTAGTGCCATGTCTGTGAACTTTCTATGCCACCAATATCATTGGCTGCTGACCCACTTCAAAGGTCAACTATGATCTCTTGTATTCCTCTGAGCCACTGTGTTCCCACATGCCCTGTGGCTTTCTACCCACCAATGGCTACTAGTCTGTTCTAGCACTCCCGCAGAGTCCTGCCCTGAGCCCCAGCCTACTGGACGGATTTCTCTGTGTCACAGCCTTCCTCCCTGGGGCTGGCCCGTGTGCCTCTCCCTGCTTGATCAGTAGTCTCAGGGTCTCCTGGTTTCTGATTCTGGAGGGTGTGTCTACGTTTGTCACCACACTGATGACTTTCTGCATCCTGCCTGATGGGCTAGGCTCTTTGACATAGTATTGCAAACCAGTGATTAGAGAAGCGGGGCTGTGGGTGCCTGGACAAGGCTGGAGTATTGTGAGGAATCCAGGCATCCATATGTCCACCAAGCCTTGCCTGGAGACTGAATGTGGAATGCCTTATATAAATATACTCATTATGTTTAGAAAATGTGTGTAGATGCTTCTGTATCTAATTTAATTAGACATGGATCTATTTAAAAGCATGACTGAATTCATAACATCGTTTTGTCACTGCGTATCTTCTCAATCAATCAATGGATGCCAAAAATACAACACACAAGACGACGTTGAAGTCTGGGAAAGGCTGTGTCTCCAGTCATCTGCACCAGCCGCCCTTGCTGATCTGCCGAGGCCCTGGGGTTGCAGTGCTCTGCGTTCAGGGGCAGAATGCCCAGGAACCAGTTCATGCATCATGACATATGAATTTTTGTTGGAAGCTTTCCTGTCAGCCAGAATGGACAGAAGTGTCAGGGCCAGCTCCTTCTGAACTGTCTCCATGGCTTACTCAAGACAAATTGACTACAGTGTTGTCCTGGCCTCAGAACCACTAAGCATGATAGTCTCATAGTGACTGCTCCAATCCCTTTTTCAGAGCTGCTGTGCTTTCAAAGTGTCCCCCAAAGGGCCCTGTGTGAAGGTTTGGTGTCCAACCTCCAGTGCTGTTGAGATGTGGCGGGTGAATAAGGGTGAATAAGGAAGTTGGATCATTATGGCCATGCCCTTGAAGGGAGTGTCAAAACCCCAGCAATTTTCTTCCTCTCTCATTTTGCTTCCTGGCCACTATGAGCTGACTTGACCTGACCTCTGCCATGTGCTCTAACCATGATGTCCTGTGTCACCACAAGCCCAAAACAACAGGGCCAAATAACCATGAACCAAAGTCTCTAAAACCATGAGCCAGAATAAACCTTTCCCTCCTTTTAAGTTGATTCTCTCATGTATCTTACCACAGTGACCAAAAATCTAACATACACCCAAGCCTTGTTTTGACTTTAAGTCTCTAGGGATGTACATATCCTTGAAGGCTAATGAAGGACTTGGGTCCTAGAAATTTCCAAGGCTTACGAGGGGACTGCCTTGTTCTAATTAATCTTAGAAGTATGCTCCAACTTCTAACGTATCTTGAGCTGGCATCCATCTAAGCATCACATTCGGTATGAATGAACCGAAGAAAAAAGCAGCCGGAAAACCTAGAATGGACCTGACTGCGTTCCTGATGGGAGCTGGAATTCCCCTCCTCCATTCCTCTCTTCTTCACTCCCCACTTACTGTGCATATCAGCTGTATATATGTTGAAGTCGGTGGTACCGGGCCCAGAGTTGAGTGAAGGTTGGCCTTGAACACAACATCAACTTCCAGTGGCCCTCTGAGGTTATGATAGTGACTTGAGACTATAGCAGAGGAGCAGAGGTGAAGCAAAGAGCAGAATCCCAGAAACCTTATTCAGTGGTGTCAGGGCACCAGAAGTCTCCTTGCCTCCCTCAAGCCCAGAGGGAGCTGTCCCTGGTGTTGAAGGGGTCTCGCTACCCTCTCTCCTCTGCAGGGGAGAGTAATGTAAGCACAGCCGGGGTCTGAGAATGCTCTTGTCTTTCTCGAGGGAACTTCCTAAGGCCATTCAGTTGGCTGTGGTGTGAGCTGTCCTTGGCTAGCCAGTTCTGAGTCAGAAAACAAGTGCAGGAGAGTCAGTCTATTGTGGAAGTCATAGGCAGGAGAGAAAGCAGGAGCTTTGGAGGCACCACACCCCCCCCCGTATCCTTGTAAAGGACAATCATAACCAAATTCCCTTACTCCTACCCGTTTAGGAAGAGTTTGACCACACGCCCAGGTCCAGTGCTCTTCACACTTCTCATGCACTGTGGGACCAGCCAAGAAGGTAAAATGATGAGGGTTATTGTCATGGCAACAGCAACTGTCTTCAGCTCTCAGGGGAGGGGCCTCCTTAGAGCTACAGGTGGGGCTCGGTGCTGTGGATCCCATACGGACAGGAGGACTCATCTCCATGGACCTTGTGGTTTGAAGGAAGGCACAGTAAGAAAAAGAAAAAGTCAACAAGTGCATATGTAATTACGTATTCCGGGGAGGAAGCAGAATGTGTACCAAGAATTTTGGAGGATTTCCTTTAGACAGCCAGGAGAGACTGTTTATAAAGAGGTGATACTTCATGCTGAACTGTGAAGGATGAGAAGGAATCAGCCTAGTTGGGAGTGTGGGATAAGAGTTCTTTGGGCGGAGGGAAACGTGAGTTCAAATGTCTTGGAACAGAAAAATCTGCTTTTCTCTTTTTAAAAAAGTGAGTTTTGTTTATTTATTTATTTGAGAGAAAGAGGCAGAGAGAGAAAGACACACACACAGAGAGAGAGAGAGAGAGAGAGAATGAGCACACTAGGGCCTCTAGCTGCTGCAAACAAACTCCAGATGCATGCTCCACCTTGTGCATCTGGCTTATGTGGGTCCTGGAGAATCAAACCTGGGTCCTTTGGCTTTACAGACAAGTGCCTTAACCACTAAGCAATCTTTCCAGGCCAAGACTGCTTTAAAAAAAGATTTTATTTATTTATTTATTTGAGACATAGCACGAGAGAGAGAGACACACAGAGAGACACAGAGAGAGAGAGAATGGGTGTGTTAGGGCCTCTAGCCACTGCAAATGAACTCCAGATGCATTTGCCACCATGTGCATCTGGCTTATGGAACCTGGAGAATTGAGCCTGGGTCTTTAGGCTTCACAGGCATGCGCCTTAACTGCTAAGCCATCTCTCCAGCCCAAAGACTGCTTTTTAAAATGAACCTTAATAACCATCGATGAAAGAACTGTCTGACATCACCCAGTGGCAAGAGGAATACTTAAATGAAGATGGACTAATTGAGTAACTGAAGCTAACTAGTAATCTGGAGCTTAGTCCAAAGTTATCATTTCCAAAGGAGGTAAGGATGCTCAGGCATCTCCCTTAGCAAACCGACCTTGAGTTCTGCTGCCGACTTTCAGTAGCACTGTGATTTTTGCTACTAAATAGAGTCCTATTTTGTATCATGACATGTGCCTTTAAAAACAGGAGAGAGGGCTGGAGAGATGGCTTAGCGGTTAAGGCGCCTGCCTGCTAAGCCTAAGAAAGCTGGTTCCAATCTCCAGTGGTTCCAATCTCCAGGTCCCACGTTTAGCCAGATGCAAAGTGACGCAAGGGTGCAATGCTGCACTTGACCACAAGGGGGCGCACGCATCTGGATTTCATTCACAGCAGCTGAGAGACTGCTGGCGCGCCCATCTCTATCTGTTTCCCTCTCCCTCTCTCTCTGTCTGTCTCTCTCTCTGTGTCTCTCTCCAAAAATAAATAAATAAATAATAAAAAAAAATTTTAAAAACAGGAGAGAGCTATATTCTCAGTGAGGAAAAAAAGACTAGAAAGAGCATGTCTCAGGAAAACAATATGGCAAGCCCAAGGAGGGACAAGACTGTTATCTGCACAACCCCAGATTCTGATGAAGAAAAGCCTGAGCAAGATCAGAGACTGGCCTTGATCTGAGATAACCACAGAGGGAGGTAGAGAGGGCCACTGTTCATGGTAGAGATGGGAAGGGCCTAAGAGAGTGGATTTAAGAGATGGAAATTTCTAGGCTCAATCAGGCTGCCTGGCAGTGTCATTATTCTGAAAAGGACAGTGATTGTGTAGGACTTTTATTCATGACCAAGAACAGACACTGGTGTGGGGATCAAAATTTATAAAATTCCTGTGCATACAAGCATCAAAGAGGCCACAGTGACAAGTGAACAATTTGTAAGGACCTTCCCAGATCCTCACAAGATTCCTAGACAGGTGAGGGGCCCTGAATCTCAACCTGGGTCTCTCAACCATTTCTCAGTCCTCCATCGTGCATTTGACCTGGTCACTCTGAGTGTGCAAGACCTTTCAGCCAAGTTTATATGAGTAACTCCATTCCATTAGAAAAAAAAAAAAAAACATCAAAATTGGGAACAAGAGTTAGCTAGTATAGCCAAATTGGTTAGCTCCAGGTTAAGAGAGAGAACCTGCCGCAAAAATAAGGTGGAGTTGGGCTAGAAAGATGGCTCAGCAGTTAAAGATGTTTGTTTGCAAAGCTGATGGCCCAGGTTCTATCCCCCAGTTCCCATTTGAAGCCAGATCTGGAGTTCATTTGCAGTGGCAAGAGGCCCTGGCACACCCATACTTACTCTCTGTCTCTCTCTCCTGCAAATATATTAATTAAAAAATAAGACAGAGAGTAATTGAAGAAGGCACTGACATCAACTTCTGGCTTCCACACCACACACACACAGAATAAAATAAAATAAATATTAAAATGGGATGTGGCTTCCTGGTGGAATGGTTCTATTGTTAACACTGAAAAAAGCTTAAAGTAAAATTAAATGCTGCTAATGACATTTTCATTCATGTATGTAGAACTTATCTTTTTAAATATATAAGGATACATCTTAATGTTATAATGAACATACATATTTCAAATAACGTTAAGACATTTTTTTCTTAAGAACATTTGTGAGGATTTTCAGAAGCATTGTGGAATTACTTGTATTGAATCCTAGCAAAAAAAAAAAAAAATACAGAAAGCTGGGAATCTGTGTAGGAGGGCATCTCATGCACATATGCCCGAGAGCAGGAGCTATCACAAAGACTAGCAGAACCACAACCCTGCACAGAGGCCTCTCCAGATTTGCCTAGAAAGTACTTCTGCAAGGACATCTGCCCAGCAACTACCCATCCAGCCTTGGCCTGATGCCACCCTTTTCATTGATCCCTATATCCAAGGAGAAATGATTCAAAACAACTTATGTAACCTTCCTCCTATTGCCTTTAAAAGCTTCCCCTCGCATCTACGTCTACACATCCACATGCACAGGCGCATGTATTTGCATTGCACTGCTCTGCTGTTCCTGAGTAAGTACACTAGCCTTTGGAGAGTCGCTCTGTCTCCTGTTTAGGTTGTTAGTCCCTAACGCAATGTTTGCCCTTTGAAAGGTTTATGAAAACCTATTCTTATTTCTGAGACAGATGAGTTGACTCATACAAATGACCAGCAGACGCACGAGACACACAGAATCCCAGAGGAATATTGGC
The DNA here is from genome assembly GCA_036365145.1 of Orientallactaga sibirica. Lineage (NCBI taxonomy): Eukaryota > Metazoa > Chordata > Mammalia > Rodentia > Dipodidae > Orientallactaga > Orientallactaga sibirica. The sequence continues at coordinate 13,679,956 of JAEOAD010000035.1, read as the reverse complement.
AACCATAAGCCACAGTCTGGGTCACTGGACCTTCGTAAAGTAGCCAAAGGGACAAGACAGGGAGAAAGATGCTGTCGTTTTCTACCAAAACTGGAGACTCAGGCTCCCAACATTGTGCTGCTGTGTTGGCAATTTGGGGGTTTCTATCACCAGGGATTTGGCCATTTTTTGGAACCAGTGAAAGATCTGACTTCAGCTAAATGATAATAAGAAAGGTTTCCCGGTTTATCTCCAACAAGAAAAACTGGCTGAATGACTTCTATAAAGGACACAGGGTGTTTGGCATAATTCTATTGCCTTATAACTTGTGATGTGCAAGATTCACTTGTCAGATGGGGTCTCCTCTCACCTACCTCCACTGCAGATGAGACAGGATGCCACATAATGGCTGTGGGGATCTGTTCTCCCCTCAGAAATGACAGCCCAAGGAGAGATGGCTTAGTGGATAAGGCATTTGCCTGCAAAGCCAAAGGACCCCGGTTCAATTCTCCAGGACCCACATAAGCCAGATGCACAAGGTAGTGCATGCGTCTGGAGTTCATTTGCAGTGGCTGGAGGCCCTGGTGCTCCCATTCTCTCTCTCTCTCTCTCTCTCTGCCTCTTTCTCTCTCTCAAATAAATAAATAAAATATATTAATTTATAAAAAAGAAATGGCAGCCCAAGTGTTCTGCCAAGATTGAGATGACAATCACATTCCACTTTGCAAAGTAGCCATTTTTTTAAAACCAATAAGTAGCCAGTGGAATAATCTTTTAGCAAATGAGAGAAAAATAAGTTCCTCTAGACAATTCCTTTTTCAAATATAACAAGTTTCTAAGGGTTAAGCTATATGCTTAAGTTTCAATCTTGTGCTTACACACTGATTTTTTTCTTTAACTGATAGTGCATTTGGAGACCAGAGGTTGGTATGGTAAGACACCTTTAGAACTCAGAACATCAACTGCAGTAACAAGATGTGACCTCAGAATGGGTCTGTACTAAGAATACAACCACAATAAACATACAGCAAAGACACAGTACAGTATGGCCTGTCCCACTTTGTACTCGGAACACTTGAAGCGATGCAAATAGAGAAGGGCACACTGGATGCTAGTGTGTCTTTTTTTTTTTTTTTTTTTGAGAGAGAGAGAGAGAAAGAGGGAGAGGAAAGACAGATAGAGAATGGGTGCGCCAGCAGCCTCTCAGTTGCTGCGAACAAAATCCAGAAGTGTGCGCCCCCTTGTGGTCAAGTGTGGCATTGCGCCCTTGCGTCACTGCATCTGGCTAAGTGTGGGACCTGGAGATTGGAACCATTGGAGATTGGAACCAGCATTCTTAGGCTTAGGAGGCAGGCGCCTTAACTGCTAAGCCATCTCTCCACCCCCCAATGTGTATCTTTTAAAATGTAAAGCCACTCTCTTCCCAGAGTTTTATTTAGAATATGAAGATATCTTGGCACTTATACTATTGATTGTATTTTAGTAATATGGTGTAATTTGCTTCCTTAAAGTGTTATGGGCTGGAGAGATGGCTCAGTGGTTAAAGACACTTGTTTGCAAAGCCTGATGGCCTGGGTTTAATTCCCCAGCACCAACATAAAGCCAGATGGACTAAGTGTTACATGAATCTGGAGTTCATCTGCAGTGGCAGGAAGCCCTGGTGCACCTATAGTCACTCTCTCTGTCTGCCTCTTTCTCTCTGTATCTCTCTTTCAAACAATAAATAAATAGATAAATAAATAATGTAAAGAAAGTGTTGAAACATATTATATTCATCTGAAAGTAAAGTTTTTATGTTGTGTGTGAGAGAGAATAAAAATGAGTTTCTAGGGCTGGAGAGATGGCTTAGTGATCAAGGTGCTTGCCTGCAAAGCCTAAGGACTCATGTTCTGCTCTCCAGATCCCATGTTAGCCAGATGCACAAAAGTGAGGCAAGCATAAGGTCGAACATGCCCACTAGGTGGCGCAAGTGTCTGGAGTTCAATTGCAGTGGCTGAGGCCCTGGCACACCAATTCTCTATCTCTCCTCTCTCTCTCTCTAAAATAAAAAAAAATTACAAAAAACCGAGTTTTTATGGTATTAAACTGCTCACAGAAGTCAAGCATGGTGCTTCATGCCTGTGATTCTAGCATTCATGAGGCTAAGGCAGGAGGATCACGAGTTTTATGTCAGCCTGGACTACACAGTGAGACTCTGTCACAAATATAACAGAGCAGCAATCACAACCCCTCCCACCATTATTCGTATGTCCCCTCAACCTCTTACATACCTTTGAATGCCTGGAACTCAGCCTCCATCTTAACATGTAGCAGCTGATGAGGACATACCAATGTGATGAACGGAGGACACTGTGCTGGGCCTTAGAGGCCGACTTTGCCATCTCTGGCTGAAGCTCATCTGAGAAGTGGCCACAGAAGCCATGGAAAAATATTAGATTCAGAATAGCACCAAGGAGATGCTGGAGCAGCTAGCTAGGAGCAGAATAACTGATATGGACAGTCTATGTTACACAAAGGTCTTTAAAAAATTTTGTTTTGTTTTGTTTCTCAAGGTAGGGTCTCACTCTGGCCCAGGCTGATCTGGAGTTATCTTTGTAGACTCAGTATGTCCTCGAACTCACAGTGATTGTCCTACTTCTGACTCCCAAGCCTGGGATTAAAGGTGGGTGCCACCATGCCAGCTAAAAAAATATTTTTAGTCATTTATTTGCAAGCAGAGACAGACACAGAGAGAATGGGTGCACCAGAGCCTCTAGCTGCTGCAAATGACACATGTAGCACTTTGTGCATCTGGTTTTATGTGGGCACTGGGGAATGGAACACGGGTTGTTAGGCTTTGCAGACAAGTGCCTTGACTGATGAGCCAACTCTCCAGCCCAAAGTCTTTTATCTTTAAGCAGATGAGTTTCCATTGAGAAGAAACTTAGCTGGTGATGTAGTTTAGTGGTAAATTGCACGCCAGAAACCCTGGCTTCCATCCTAGCCATGAAGGGAAGGGAAGTGTGATAGTTAATCTTGTCACCTTGTTAGACCATGGAAATAAACTTCTGGGCGTGCCAGTGAGGGAGTTTCCAGATTAGGTTAATTGTGAAAGGAAGACCCACCCTAAATGTGGGCAGCAGCAATCCAGGAGCTGGGGTGCCACACTGAATAAAAAGGAGAAATGTCACTGAGCACTAACATTCTTTGCTCTCTGCTTCCTGACTGTGGATTGAATGTGATCAGCTGCTCCCTGTGCCTGCCACCACTATGCCTTCCCTGCCATGATGGACTGTATTCCCTTGAACTGTGAGCCAAAATAAACTCTTCCTCACTGGAGCTGCTTTTGTCAGCAGTATGGAAAGTAACTCACAAGGGGAGGGGAAGGAGGAAGGGAAAGCAAAGGAGTTGATAGGTACATGGTATTGTGGTGACATTGGGGTGCTCGACCCTCCATTGATTGATCCCCACACTCATCTCCAGAGTGGGGGGCAGCAGAGTGACCAGCCAACACAAGAGCGGCAGCTGAAACTCTTCTTTCTTGGCTATTAAAGTAATCACTTAAAGTGGAACATGTGACCCCCATGGGGTGGAAGGCAGCATCTTCCTGGGAGGATGACAGAACCTTAGAATCTAAGTGAGTCTGGGGATCCTCTGCTCTGGGGTGGAAGCAAAGGCCTTCGAGTCTGTCCCTGTCCTGGAGTCAGTGGGCATGTACTTTCAGCTTAATCCAATTAACTAAAGAAGCCATCCCATGGGAGCCTGGGCACCGTGATTCAAGCTTTGTTCACATTTGAATGGGTTTCCATGAAACTGTCCATGACTGAAAGTTCTGTGAGAAATGGGGTGTTCCTGGAACTGGCTCATTCATGAAGTGAGCAGAGGGCCTATGGCAAGATGAGCATCTGCCCCTGGTTCAGCTGCAAACCCCACTCCGGTCCTTGGAGTCTCTCGTTGCTTTGGGGTGTCATTACAGCCTGGAGATCTTTAGCAAGTCAGCAGGGGATGGAGAGTCTTTCCGGGAACTAACTCTTCAGTAGACCTTGAGCCCCAGTTTACTTTGCTCACAGACAACATCTACTTCAGCTTGACAGACTCACTGGAAGCAGATGCCAGCCTGTCTGTACAGTGAATTCTGAAGGAATCCAGGCCAGACTTCTGAAGTCAGGGGGCTTTTCTTAATGACATCATTGGTGGGTCAGTGGACTGTGGTAGGGTTATCTTTGTTCTACAGGAAGGTGGTTCCCTAATGCTTGCCTTACACTGAGTTACTGCTGCTCTACAGGGAGGAAAATGGAGGCCATAGAGGGATGTCTCCCTTTAATTTGATGTGTTTACTTGGTCAGAGATAATATCATTCCTTTATAATATATGTAAAGTTTAATAGACACTATTTCTATCTGAATTCAAGTAGTAGTATTCACTGCAATCCATAATGAGGAAGGATCCATGAAACAACTTCTTTTTCTTTAAAAGAATTGACCTTCTGGAAAGATCTTCTTTGGCTTCATGACAGGGCCTCATGCATGGTAGGCAAACACTGTAGCTATCCCCAGCCCCACGCTAATTTCCTTAGGTGGGAACAGTAGTGAGGTTGTGTTGGAGAATGCTTCAGTTTTCCTTCAGTGTGCATGAAGAAGTATTTAGGGACGAAGCTACATGATGTTTGCAACTTTCAAATGGTTATGCAGAAAGAAAATTTAGACATTAATGCAAATGTGACCATTGTAAACAAGTGGTGAATATAGGTGAAAGGACATTGAGTTTAAAAATTAACAGCACATACAAATGTATAGACTTGTGTGTGAACTAGAACCAAAAATTGGTACCAGAAACCAGTAAACTGGTAACAGGCTATAAGGGATGGAGGGGAGGGGAGGACTTAAGCATATGGTATTCCACATATGTAAGTAGAAGAACAGATTACAGGGAGGGGAATGGCTTAAGCGAGGCCATGGGAAGAGAATGCATAAAAGAAGGGCAGGGGAAGGGTCAACCAAGATTCAAGATATTGTGAATAAGACTTATGTAAACCTACTTTTTTGAATAATGGCACATCTAGAAGCTAAAGACTGTTACTAGAAAATTTTCAGTGCCTGGGATGGGATTCCTTCCAGTGAGTAGTTGGCCAAGGAAGTCCTGGAAGCCTCCAAAACATTAAAGGCTGTTGCCAAAGCCCTTGGTTTCCCTTGAGAAACAGATAGTAAGACCCTATTGCTGAAGACATCTCTTGCCTGAGAGGCAAGGTCACTGAGAAAGCAAGCTGGTACTGAGCAGAAAACCTTCTCCCTGTAGACCAGCCAACAGAAAGCTGGAAAAAGCTGCACTGCATGCAGCTGTATGGGATACAGAAGGCATCAGCAGTGAAAACAGTGGACACTGAATATTCAAGTTTGGCCACACAGGCCCAATGACTGAACGGGTGCAATAGTGGCATGTCTGCTCTTGGGGTAACCAACTGCTCCATAATTGGACTGAAGGTCCTCTCTATGGGAGGGAATACATACCTGGTACTGAAAAACCTAAGCAAAAGTCTATGGCAGGGGAGGTCATGAGCCTTAGGGGTATAAAGCCTGCTCTTGTCTAGCTAAATGTATATATTATTCCCACCAAGCTGCCCTGAAAGCACTACACTTAATGTTCATATTAACATATTAATGCTACTCTCACTTCTGGTTAGAGAAGCTTCTCATTTCAGATGGCGATGACCACTGGGTTGACCCAAAAGGCAACATAGTGCTGAGAAGAAGGGATGGAGGAGTGCCCAGCACTGAAACACCACTGTCACACCCTCCAAGGCTCAGAGCCCATTGTGGAAGAGGGGGTGGATAGAATGGAAGAGCCAAAGGAAGGGTATGACTCCTTACAATGCAACTGTCCAGACAGAAATTTGGCCTTGATATCCATGACCTTGCAGTGCCTAGCAATACCTTCACAAGACCCTCATAATAGAAGAAAAAGATGATGACATCAAATTAAAAGAGAGACTAATGGAGAGAGGGAGGGGATATGATAGAGATTGGAGTTCTAAAGGGGTATGGGGGCAGGGGTGGGAAATATAATGCATTTTTGTATGTAAGTATAGAAGTTGTCAATAGAAAAATTTAAAAATTAAAATAATAAAAAATTAACAGCACAAGTATTCCCTTTTTGTTAGTAAATTACAGTCACAGTGATAATTGCTTGATATGAAAATAAACAAGCCAGGAGTGGTGGTGCACACCTTTGATCCCAGCACTCAGGAGGCAGAGGTAGAAGGATTGCTGTGAGTTTGAGGCCAGCCTGGAACTGCAGAGTGAATTCCAGGTCAGCCTGGGCTACAGTGAGACTCTTCCTCAAAAACTAAATAAATAAATAAGTAAATAAGTAAATAAATAAAAGCAAGCTTGAAAACCCCACATAAGAATTCTCTTTTCCCTTTCCAGAGTTTTGCTACTTAATTTAGGCTGACCTTGATCTCATAATCTTCCTGTCTTTATCTTTTTTTGTTGTTGTTTGTTTTTCGAGGTAGGGTCTTGCTCTAGCCCAGGCTGACCTGGAATTCACTATATAGTCTCAGAGTAGACTCGAACTCATGGTGATGCTCCTACCTCTGCCTCCCTAGTGCGGTTTAAAGGAGTGCACTACCATACTTGGCTATCTTCTTTTATTTTTAGTTATTTATTTGCAAGGAGAGGAGAGAGAGAAAGAATGGATGCAAAAACCAGAGCCTTGGGCTGGAAAGATAGCTTGGTGGTTAAGGCGTTTACCTAAAAAGCCAAAGGATCCAGGTTCGATTCTCTAGGACCCACATAAGCCAGAGGTGTTGGGCTCTGCCCGGTGTGAAGCCGAGTGGTTAGCCCAGCCAATCTTGGCCTATTCCCGGTAAGGCCTAGTCGAGCCTGAGTACCTGCCCTTGACTCAGCACCTAAGCTGAAACTGCCTCCACCCAGCTGCTGCTGACGTGATGAAATACTGTTGGCCCTTATACCTTTCTCTCATCCCCTCTTCCCACCCCCTTCCTCAATATTGGCCCTTATACCTTTCTCTCATCCCCTCTTCCCACCCCTTCCTCAATATTGGCCCTTAAATCCCCTCTTCCCGCCCCTTCCTCAAATAAAATATATTTTTTTCTCCGCGAAATGTGGTTTTTTTTCAGAGCCTCTTGTCACTGCCTCAAATGAATGCCAGATGCTCTACCTGCCGGTGTGCCACACAAGGGGGCATGCATCTGGAGTTTGTTTGCATCTAGCTTTAAATAAAATATATTTTTAAAAACATGAGTAATGCCAGGGGAATGCCACTTTGTGCATCTAGCTTTACATGGTCAATCAAGCTCCTTTCACCACTGAGCCATCTCTCCAGCCCAGTCTTCTTGTCTTGACGTCTCAAGTCTTGGGTTTCTGGGCATTGACCATGCATGATTCTTCTTCGTTTTATCACGTTACTAGGTCAAAGGTCTAGATGTGTGTGTGAACCGCTCTGGCTCTTGGCTTTTGCCGTTCATTGTTCTGCAGCATTCCTTACGACATGGCATTGCAGAGATGGTGATGTTTCTATCAACAGTGGGGTGAGGCTGCTAATGTCTGAACGTGATTAGCTCAGAATTACTAACTTCCCAAGGATGAAGGGGTCAGTATCTTGTCACCACCCCCCCATGAGCTATCTAGGCCATACACGTGTGCTACGGTCCACAGGTCAGACAGTCTTCTAGGGACAGAAGTGCTATGTGTTGCTTTTGCTTGAGAAAAGCTATCTGCTGATGTCGAATCCACTATGGACTCATCCTCGGGATACTATGGTGAGGTTCAGATATCTCTGTGCATTTGTGATCACACTAACTACCAGCACAGTGACCGATGTCTCTGACACGTTTCCATCTGTGCCATCACTCCTCCCAATACTTGTTATGATGAAACGCGTCGTAACAAGGTTAACAACCAGGCAAACTCCGACAGCAGCAGATGGAGCAAACTTGGGAGCTGTGTTCTATCTCCATCTCTGGCTTTTGTGATTCAGTCCAACGTGAATAGATTGAGACGAGGCAAGAAATGATTCTGGAAACAGAAGTCCAGACAGGAAAAGTTAACCCAGTTTCATCCAAACTTTTTTTTTTTTTTTTTTAGCATTTAATGTTTTGTATTTCCTGTTAAACTCTCTCAAAATTCTCCATTGGAAGATGCTTAATTTTGTTTTCTTTTTGTACTGGGGGTGGAACCTAGGGCCTTGCACATGTTCAGCAAGAGCTCTACCACTGAGCCGCAATGTGGAGAGTACAATGGCTCTCTGGTTGAATTAGTGAAGATTTATGGCTCCTTTCTCGTTGATGGTCCAGTAGCTTTGTGAGTCATTAATTCCAAAACAGCCAACAGGTGCCTATGGCGAAGAGGAAAGAGTACTGGTGGGCATGGAGACTGGGGACAGAGCTCAGTGGTCCTATGTGTGTCTAGCACATGTGAGGCCCTATGTTTGAGTCTCTACCCTCCCCCACACAGAACCACAAATACCTTCAATCCCCAAGACAATCTCATTCAACTAGTCTGATAGTCTATATTGGTTGGCTGTTTGTTGAAGCAGTATCTCACTTTAGCCCATGCTGCCTTGTCTCATTTACTAGTGTGAGTTAATCATGCCATTGTTTCCCTTTCAGTAGCTTTGGCCCCTTGGAGTTAGCTCTCTTCATGGACTGAATGTCTACATCATGTGCCAGAAATAAATTTAAAAAAAAAAAGAATAGACAGAAAATCTAGCTGTTGGGTCACTACTTAATTCCAGAATAATCCAACTTCTCTCATATAAAATCTGATGGTCAAAATAAAAACATGGAAACAAAATTCAGGATAAAAGCATAGTCACACTATGAGCATAAATTGATGTTGCAATGTATGCAAGAGTTAGGTAGGTATGACCTAGAGAAGTTATAATCATATGATTCATTTAAGTATCCTAATTAAAATAACCATGGTGACCAGTATGATGATAGCTAGGACATAGTTAGATCCCATCCTAAGTGATTTATAGTCATTAGGTTCTATTATCCCCATTATACAGATGAGGAAATTAAGGCACAGAGGAGTTAGTGCTCACTATAAAGCCCAGGCTGGCCTTGAATTTGTGACCCTCCTGTCTCAGACTCCTAAGTGTTGGGATTACAGGTATGACCACCACACTTAGCTAAAAAGTTGGTTCAGTTCTTGGTTTGCTATTGACTAGCTGGTGAGTATGTTTATAGCCCTTACTCCCCCAGGTTCATGGTTCTCTGGTTGTATTAGTGAAGATTTATGGCTCCTTTCTCATTGATAGTCCAGTAACTTTGTGAGTCATTAATTCCAAAAGTTGTCTGTTCTCCATATTTCATTTAACAAGAAGTAAAATAAAATCCACGTCTTCCCATTTGTAGCATGGATTTGGTATGATGATTATTCTTTTCCTATTCCTGCCCTACTTTGTTTTCTATTAACCTTTTCCCAGATCCCTCAAGCTTGTCTACATTTTGGCAGACTTATCTTGTAGATATAGATAGATAGTCTACAGTCGACCCTAGATTTGGGATTGCCATTCAGAAGCCAAGTACAAGCCCTGAAATGTTAGTGTGTCAACTCATGACATCTTTCTGAAAATAACATGGTATAGAAATGAGTGAGAAAGTGATGAAAGTGACAATATCAACAGCTGGGCCATGACACCTCGGTATGAGATGATGCCTCCTCCGAGTTATACTAAGGAATATTGCTCATAAAATTGCCACCCTCTTGTGATGTAAAGAACAATGCTACAGGAAGACCAGACTTCCCATTCTTCTCCCAACGTTGAAAGTGTGGACATGTGATTGAGACAGGAGAAACACAAAGGCTCAAGAAACTTACTGAGGTCCTTTGTTGACTCCCTACAGCCAGGGAACAAAGGGAAGTCTCTTTCAATGGTGACTTGCTCGGAAAAGCAGCTACTAAAGGAGAAGCTAAATGGAACACATACTCAGGCAGGTCTCTCTACTTGCCGTTGGAAGCTTGAAATGTGTAGTTTTCTGTTTCTTCCTCTGTAAATCTGAGGGTTCTTGTGGTTACTAGATTAAGAAACTACATCACAAAGGTCAGATAGATGCTTTGAAGTGTTCTCTGCTATGGATGCTCACCTGGCCATTCCAATACTCGTCTATTTCCCATGAAGTCTTGAAGTGTGTGCATCCCTCCAAGTGTTCAAGTGACTCACATCAACGAAGGCGGTAAATATGTTGAGCCAAAACACCATCGGAAACATCTTTGTCAGCGGGGAGCAGAAGTTGTATTAATTAAAATGTACTGAGAAGGTACAGGGTGCACTCCTGACGAGTCACTAAACTATTTTAATCCTAATTAAGGATGTTCCTTCTTGGCATCTTGAACATAGGGAGTTAGAATTTTTAAAGTTGGTAGCATTTCTAGATGGGTCAACAGACGGATTGGATCGTTTTAGTTGGGAGCTGGGCACATTTTGATAGGAAGCGGCTATTTTGATGAGTTGATATTTATTCAATCTCTGCCTGCACAGAGAAAGCTTTGGAAAATGTTCAGGTTAGATACTTGGGTGGGAGAGTGGAGGACTTGAGATCTTACAAAGTCATCACAGGTTCTGTAAAGAAGACTATGTTGAGTAGAGGATGTTTCCTTTTTCAAGGAACCCTGGGGCCATTGCCCTAAGGATCTGACACCTGTTTACAGACCCTTGTCTGGGAAGACAGCATTGCCAGGAGTCCACCCCCAGATCTGTGTGAGTTCAGCAGTTGTAAAGTCAGTTGGTAATTCACTAAGGAGCTTAGTTTTCTGGTTAGGTTTTGAAAACTGCATAAAGTTTTGGAGACAGGTCCTTAGTATAATGGAGACAGGTCCTCAGTGTCTCTTACCACATGTATAGACAGATTGCAGCTCTTTGGACATGACCGTGTGCTGACATTTTATCTGCTGTCAAGAATCTCAGTATGAACACTTTGAAGCATTAGCCAATGGGAGCAACTTACATTATCAAATAACCCAGGGCAAATAAGTCAGATGTAGCTTCATACACTCTGGACCTTGCATTCTTGGTAACCATCTGAAGATGACTGGAAAAGAATTGAGGTGAAAGCCCAGAGATGAAGCAGTAGAGTGCCTAAAAAAAAAAAAAAAAAAACTTTTTCTGAATTAAAAAAAAAGAGAAAAATATTAGGTTTTGGTTTGTGCTAATGTTGGAGGTTGTGAGTATGAAAATACTTTTTTCCTTCCAACTTTAAAGCTGGAGGAGCTGGAGGAATAAGAATCAGTGGAAGTGCCATTTGGGAGAGGAGAGAAGCTAGATTCTAGCCGGAGGACTAGACTCTGAGCTCGCTTCATTCCATCAGGAAGTAGCCAGGGCAGTAGATCTCACCCTACCACCCGTGTGCATCATTGGTTAACAGTCTCTAGAGCAGAACCCAGAAAGTGGGAGGATATGACATAAACATTAATCCTCATGCCTAACTCTGTCAATTAAAAGACCAATAAACAGGCAGCTTAATAGGACATTATGCAGCAGATTACTCTAATCGGCTCACCATATTGATTTCTGAGCATTCCCAATTTGTTTATCAGAACAAAGTTTATTCTTTTTTAATCACTTTGCCAATTTGTTGCTGTGTTTTGCAATCTATAGTTTTACATCGGAGGAAATTTTCTACCACAATTAATATTGATCTAGTTATTGTGAACTGTTTTAACATGATCAAAATAGCATTGACCAAGTTCGTGTTGTCAGATATAAAGTTGGGGGTGTGAAATGAAGGACAGAGAAATGAACTACCATTGTAAGGGGGACATTTGCCTGGATTCAATCTAAATACATCTCAAAAATTGTAAAATAGAATTTACCAGCTAAAACTAATGAGCACAAAACTGCATTGATTTGGCCCAGGGTGGACAAATCGAACATCTGGCATATTTGGCACCAATGACACAGCTGGCATTGTTGGAAACGCTTCTGCAGAAGGTACAGATGCAGAAATGGGAGAATTGGTACAAACAGTGCAGATGGAACAGTTGGAACAGATGACAGTGGGCAGAGCTGGCGATGCTGGCACAGGTGTCATAACCTCAACAGCTGGCACAAGTTGTGACAATCCTGGGATTTCTTAGTGCAAGGCACATGTTCGTGTTGGCTTCAGCTGCAGAGAGATAAGAGCATTTTATAATTAGTAAATGTGCCATTTAAAAAAGAACTTTTCTCCCCTCCATCCTTAAGGACATCCACCTCCAACTGTTAAAGCTTGGAATGCAGAGCATTTTTGCAAATTAGAATTTCCCCGAGAAAGCCATAATTGATAAATACAGATTTCATAGAAGAGTCAATTAGATATTTTTGTTCTGGTACAGATAAAATTCATGAATGGAATTTCTTCATAGGAGTTTTGTGGAAAATAAAGGTCAGATTTTTGGAAGTGAAAGTATGCTTTGCATTTAAGTGAAATTTATTTGTTATCCAATCATAGGGTTATTTGTTTCTGAAGTAAATGAATGTTTCCCATTTGTATGAAATTTCCTGTAGAATCACACTTGAAGATATGATCAGAATTGGAAACCTGTCTACAGAACAGGTTGAGAAAAGAAAAAAACACTGGAATACAAAATATGAAGAAATCATGATATTGTCACTTTCAAATACCAGTTGGACTTGGCTCCAATTTTATCTAAAAATGCTATACTTTGGGACTTGAATTAAGAATACAAAATAATATAATCTTTTGGGTAAGGACATTTACTATCACATGGCAAGTTGGAAGGACAAAGCAGCTTGCTTGTTAATGATTGGAAATCATCTTTTTCTTCTAATATTTTTATTGTAACCAAAATTTTCATATCACAGGAAAAGCAAGAGCTAGTACATAACTATAAGATAATAAAAACCTAACAAGATATTATATAATAGGCTTTAAAAAAATTTTTTTTTTTTTTTGGTTTTTCAAGGTAGGGTCTCACTCTGGTCCAGGCTGACCTGGAATTAACTATGTAGTCTCAGGGTGGCCTCGAACTCGCGGTGATCCTCCTACCTCTGCCTCCCAAGTGCTGGGATTAAAGGCGTGCGCCACCACGACCGGCAGCTTAAAAATTTTAAAGCACACTCCCTTGAATATAGTAGGTGTTCCTTAAATTGTGGTCAAATAAATGAACCATAGTCAAAAACAAATGTCCATATTCAGAGTTTTCAAAAAATCAATAGTCACTCAGTATCTGGTGGTTAATGTTCTGCTATGAAGAAACAAAAAATTCAGGCCTGAGTTTCACTTAAGGCCTCAAATTGTATAATAAAAAATAAATCATACACAGACAGCTTAGCTGTCTTCCTTCCCTGAAGGGAGACCGTAAGTGTGGGAATACTTCTTGGATGACACCTACTCTATGTCTCCAAGTTTAACATTCTTTTTAAAAAAAAAAAATTATTTATTTATTTAGGAGAGAGAGTGAGAAGGGGCACATCAGGGCCTCTAGCATGCGCCACCATGTGCATCCGGCTTATGTGGGACCTGAAGAATTGAACTGGGGTCCTTAGGCTTTGCAGGCATGCACCATAACCTCTAAGCCATCTCTCCAGCCCCAAGTTTAACATTCTTTAGGTTTTCCAGTTGATCCTGAACTATAATCGACTTCCATTCATAACCAATACAGAAAAGAATGTTTCATAAGGATTCTGAGACTTTTGGGAAACCATTACAATAAGAGTTATTTCTCACTAGATGTCAAGTTCATGGTCATTAAAAAAATAAGCTGTCTCTTTTTCCAGATGGCCTTGCATATTGCTACCTACACTTAATAAAAAAAAAAAAAAAAGCTGCCCAAAGCCATTGAAACATATTTGATTTCAATTTTTCTATTGCTTCTACTTTGTTCTAACCCCATGTTGAACCCAGAAAGACTATCCTTGATATTCAGAACTTCTGTCACTTGAATTCATTTTTCTTTGATGGAGCTGACAAGAATGTTTCTGCTTAAAACCAGTAAAATACATTCATGTGTCATTTATATTTTTGTGACAAAAGCAGCTAAGAGATGGAGGAGGAGGTAAGAGGGTTTACTGTTCCCTCTGGGCAAAAAGATGGTGACAGATGGGTCAGGTCACAGGAACAGGCTGGAAATGTCCATCTTCGCTTGATTGAAACACCACTTTGTGGCTGAGACACCAATGCTTCAAATTAATGAACCTCATGAAAAACAATTGGCTCCAGTGTAACAAATAGGGGTGTCTCCAAGCTTTGGTATTTGAGGGGTGCGTAGAAGTTTTTCTGAAGGAAGAGGTGAGAGTGTATCATTCCCTTGAGCCTCCACCTTCCTAAGGACTGAAATGAAAATGAAACCCGAAACACACACTCTGCAGCTGTGACTGGGTTCCTCTGTCATGGTCCCCGACACTGTCCATTTCTAAGCACATTGAACTTTTCAATTCATCGGCTTTTCTTTCTTTTAGCTCCAAGATGTCAGAATGTGCGTTTGTTCTACTGTTCAAACAGTTGCTCCATGATAAGTCTCTCTGCCCTCCCTGGTGAGCCTGAGGAGCTATATGTGCTGGGATTTTGGGGGCCAAATGTGAGCAGGGGTTCTTTTAGGCCGACCAACTTCTCTTCTCTGTACAGGAAAGCTTGGGATGTATGTTTTTCCTGAGCTTAAAAAATATCTGTTATAAAGCTGGGCATGGTGGCACACACCTTTAATCCCAGCACTTGGGAGGCAGAGATAGGAGGATCGCTGTGAGATCGAGGCCAGCCTGAGGCTATATAGCAAATTCCAGTTCAGCCTGGGCTAGAGTAAGACCTTACCTCTATACACACACACACACACACACACACTGTTGGAGAGCTGAAAGAAAATGAATACAAAGCCACCTAAAATAAAACCAACAACAAATGGAACACAAATATCCAAGGGAAGTCATTCATTCATTTCAAAACTTGAGGAAACCTGACTTTCAGGCATCATCTCCTATCTTCTCTTTATTCCTCAGACATACCAGCCACAACCCCTAAGCCCCAGCCTCAGCTCCTCTTTGGAATCATGGGCTCATGCGCTGGGGAGAGCACCACGTGATGTGTTAGAACAAGGTTCCTTATGTGAAGGTGATATTGTCTCACCCTGGCCCCACCATGGAAGGCGGCTATATGATGATGATGATCAGCGATATGGGCTGAGGGTATAATTCAGTGGTAGAGATGTTGCCTAGCATGCTCAAGGCCCAGGATTTGGTTCCCAGCATATCTCTCTCTCTCTCTCTCTCTCTCTCTCTCTCTCTCACACACACACACACACACATGCATGTGAAGAGGCAATGACATAGCATTGAAGTGACTCACTCTTGTGAAGAAGGCGGCACAGGTAAGAATTAGGAGGTATGTGTATGCATGTTTTTTAATGTTTCATATTTATTTATTTATTTATTTGAGCAAGAGAAAGAGGCAGGGAGTGGAGGAGGAGGAGAGAGAGACAGAGAATGGGCATGCCAGGGCATCCAGTCACTACAAACAAACTCCAGACACATATGCCACCTTGTGCATCTGGCTTATGTGGGTCCTGGGGAATCAAACCTGGGTCCTTTGGCTTTGTAGGCAAATGCTTTAACCACTAAGCCATCTCTCCAGCCCATGTTTTGTTTTTTGAGACAGATTCTCAGATAGCCCAAGCTGGCCTCAAACTCACTATGTAATCCAGCATGGTCTTGAGCTCCCAGTCTCCTCCCTCTACCTACCAAATGCTGGGATTCCAGCCACTGGCCACCACATCCATCTATAGGTAGGCATTTTTTTTTTTCAGTCACACACAGCTGATGATTTCATGTTATTCACAATTTCACGGCTTGTTTTCAGAACTCTCCCAGAGCCTGGGCTATAGGCTTGTTCATGACCATGCAGAAAGGAAGGATGAGGGCTTTCCCTGAGTGCTTCTGCTGACAGGGAAGGAGGAGGAGCTGATAGCATCCCCATTTCTGCAGCTGGGGCTTTCTCCTTTCTGCACGTTCTCCATACCTCTCACTGGTTTGGTAATGACACCCGATGGTACCAGGCTCTGACCTGAGCTGCCCTGCTTGGCGGAAACACCACCACCTTCCCTTAAGCTCAGAGCCCCAGAGGTAGTTTTGTTGTTGTTGTTGTTGTTTGTTTAAGTGAAAACCAGAATAATTCTGTATGGAAGTTATTGGACTATTTCATTGCAGCTTAAACTTGAGTTTATTAGTAGTGGTTTGTGATTTCAGACTTGCAAGTAAATCAAGATTTAGGCAACCAGGGCCAGAGAGGTGGCTTAGCAGTGAAGGGCACTTGCTAACAGAGCCTACTAGCCTGGGTTCAATGCCCTCAAACCCATGTAAAGTCAGATGCCAAGTGATCCATGTACCTGAAGTTTGCAGATGCAAAAGACCCTGGTATGTACACACACATACACACACACACACACACACACACACACACACAAAGTAATTTAAATTTTTTTGAAAGATTTAAGCAGCCATCTATTCTCTAAAAATATTTTGCAGGTATCTATGAGTGTGCTATGTGAATACACAGTTAAATGGAGTGTAAATGTATTTACTCTTTTAAAAAATGGTTGTGTGATTTCACAACACACAAAAGAAGTAGATAGTGTGTGAAGTAAGATACCCAGCACCTGGAGTCAACAATTACTATCATTTTGCTGATTTTGTTTCATCTTTCCACCTGCCATCTTCCCGCTCACACACATTTTCCTCCCCTTCCCTTGAGTATTTTAAAACAAATTCCAAATGTTGTGTTCACTCTGAAAACTGCATTGCTCACTCCTAATCAGCAAAGGCAAGTTTTAAAATGTACAATGAACAAAAATAACAACAATGGTTTTCCAAAATCATCTAATTCCTTTTATTTTATTTTATTTTATTTTATTTTATTTTTTATTTTTTGGTATCCTCCTCCTCCTTCTTTTACTACATCTTCTTCTTTGGTAGGGTCTCTTGCCTGGAATTCACTATGTAGTCTCACAGCAATCCTCCTACCTCTGCCTCCCAAGTGCTGGGATTAAAGGCATGTGCCATCACACCCAGTGGTTTTCCATCGTCATCTAATTTCTAATCTACCTTTAGAGCCCCCTACTTGTCTCGGGGTATGGCTTATTCGCAGCAGGACCCAAATAAGGTCTTGATCATGTTTCTCACCTCTTTGCATTTCATAGATTAGTCTGGTCAATGAGATCACTGGTCCCCAGACTGTCACTCCTTTAGTTGTACACAGATAATTCTTTGATTTTCATTTGATGAGCAGATTGCCTCAGCTGGTTAATAGTCATTGTCAACTTCACTGAATTTGAAATCACCTAGGAGATACACCTGTGGGGATTTTTTTTTTTTTTTGGTTTGTTTTGGTTTTTTCATTTTTCGGTTTTTTCAAGGTAGGGTCTCACTGCAGTTCAGGCTGACCTGGAATTCACTATGTAGTCTCAGGATGGCCTCGAACTCATGGTGATCCTCCTACCTTTGCCTCCCGAATGCTGGGATTACAGGTGTGTGCCACCACACCCAGCTCTGTGGGGATATTTTGAAGAACTTTTGAAGCGGTTTAACTGAGAGAAGATCCATTTGGAATGTGTGTAGCACTATCCCATCAACTGAAGTCCCTTGACTTCAAAGGGATCAAGGAGGAAGTCAGCTAAGCACCAGCATTCACCTCTCAACTTCCTGACGACAGCCACAATGTGACTAGCCACTTTATGCTCCTTCCACCATGCCTTCCTGTCATGATAGACTGTATTCCTTCTTAAACTTTGAGCCAAAATATATCTTTCTTTGCTTATGTTGCTTTGGTCAGGCATTTGGTCACAGCAGCAAGAAAAGTAATTCATACACTGCCAACAGTAGTATTCTACACATACATGCACATCTATGTCAATTTTTTTCCATAGCATGTTTTACATGTGTTTTTCTTGCCTATATATCACTGGTAGATAAATATAAATAATAACATGTCATGCATGTTAAATGCTCAGGCCATTTGTGGGTTGGCCATTGAGTAATACATTAGATTACTAACTGATCAGTTAGCAATTGTACAGTTCAAAGTGAATCTTTGTAGTCAGGTTAATTTCAGCTATATTTTCAAACAAACTAGGACAACTAGTCATTTATATGTAAATTTTTCACAAATAGTTCCCACTGTTGTTTCAGGAATCCTCATGGCTAAACAAATTTAACTAACCTACCACTGTGTTATTTATTGCTTCACAATTCATCCTTTGATTAGCAAAAGTTTAATCATTTCAATGTGGTAGCTCTTAAATGACTTGCTACGTGACTTACTTTCTACTTCAAATTATTGGTAAATAAATGTAGCAAAACACTTAGAAGAAATGAAATAGCAGACTAACTCCAAAATAGAAACACTCAAGGTTGAAATTGGATGAGAAATATATACTAGTTAGTTAGAAACAAATTATTGCTGAATGAATAAAAAGAAGTATATTCAATCAAGTATTTACTAGACACTGAGAAATTTAAATTTATTGGGATTCTTATTATTATGTTGGTGCTGAGGATTCACACCCAAGACCTCATAAATGCTAAGCACACACTCTACCATTGAGCTACATCCTCAAACCATTAAATACATTAATAGTTTATGTTCTTATAGGTTTATTTGTTTAAAAATAGAAGTCTCAATATTACTAGACTAGGATCAATGAATACAAAATTGGATGTTTTTCCATGGATGATGAATAATCACTGTAGACAGACTCATGACAACAGAACGTTACCAGTCTTATGACATCTTAATTATGAAACACATCTGTACGAGATGTGGTGTTTTACTCCCTCCATTTCATTTGGTGATTGCTGTGGCCTAATGGGAAAGGATGTGAACAGATGAGAGAGCTAAGAGATGGGGAGATGGGGTCATACGTAAAGTCACACACTAACAGAAGACAAGACTGCCTGCTAGGCTCAGTGCTATTATTGCCATTTGGATTCATTTCGTTCAGTTCCACCTTACTTTCATGTGAATATCGTCCTGACCAAGGCACTGTGGAAATTTCCAGCTGAAGCCCCCTCCACCTGCTTCAGGTTTTCAGTAAGCTTGGGCATTAAAAGCATTCCACAGTCTAGTTTTCAAGTTACTTGATGGAGAACACATTCACTTGGCTTCGTAATTTTCATCTCTCTTGAATATATTTAGCTATGACTTTCCTCCTCTGTTTTTCCCCCTTCACAGGAAAGTCAGAGGTTTCTCCTCTACCTTTTTTTGTTTTGTTTTGTCAAGGTAGGGTCTCACTCTAGCTCAGGCTGACCTGGAATTCACTATGTCATCTCTGGGTGGCCTTGAACTCATGACAATCCTCCTACCTCTGCTTCCCAAGTGCTGGGATTAAAGGCATGCATCACCATGCCCGGCTCCCCTCCACCTTTTTGTTTTGTTTTGTTTTTGTTTTTGTGTTTTCGAGGTAGGGTCTTACTTTAGCCCAGGCTGACCTGGAATTAATTATGTAGTTTCAGGGTGGCCTCAAACTCAGGGTTGATCTTCCTACCTCTGCCTCCCAAGTGCTGGGATTAATGGCATGCACCACCACGCGCGGCCAAAGCCCTCCACCTTTTTTATAAGAACAGAAAAGGGTCAGAGAGACACAAAGTGTAAGACATTGGTAAGATGGTCATCAGATCCTCTAATGTGATTCTCTCCTCCACAAAATAAAACGTTTTTTTCCTGGCCAGTATCCTTCTACTGTGTGTGTGTGTGTGTGTGTGTGTGTGTGTGTGTGTGTGTGTGTGTGTGTGTTTTGGAGAGAGACACACAGAGAGAGAGGAAGACAGATAGAGATGGGTGCACTAGCAGCCTCTCAGCTGCTGTGAATGAAATCTAGATGTGTGCGCCCCCTTGTGGTCAAGTGCGGCATTGCACCCTTGCGTCACTTTGCATCTGTCTAAACGTGGGACCTGGAGATTGGAACCGGCGTTCTTAGGCTTAGGAGGCAGGCGCCTTAACCGCTAAGCCATCTCTCCAGCCCCCTTCTACTGTGTTTTGTTTCATTCTCCTTCCTGACAGTCAGACAGCCTGTGCTGAGAAAGATTTCTTTGTTACATTCCACAAGTTTCAACACAAGTTATTGCTTTTCTTGCTCTCCAGCATATTAAAAAAGTACTTCTAAGCAGGCCTTGGGAGGCAGAGATAGGAGGATCTCCGAGAGTTCAAGACCACCCTCAGACTACATAGTGAATTCCAGGACAGCCTGAGCTAGAGTGAGCCCCTACCTCAAATTTAAAAAAAAAAAGCACTTCTAATTAGAAATAATTCTAATTGTATATATTTAAATAAACATGCATTTGCATATTGGTTTCATAAGGGTATCTTTTTGAAATTTATTTTTATTAGATATGGACATACTTAGTATTTAAACACCACATGTTGGTACCATCCATCCATTCCATTCTCCCTGCCCCTTTTCTGAAGAGGCCTTCCTTGTTAGGGATGCAGGTCAACCCCATGGGGATTGTGGGTCGTGCATTGTGGGGGTAGCAGTTAGTTATGGGGGAGAGACAATGTCTCTGTGCAAAATGTCCCAACTTGTGGCTCTAACAATCTTTCCACCTCCTCTTCCACAAAATTCCCTGAACCATGTTGGGTGCATTTTAAGTCTACTTCCATGATGGGCTCTCAGGAGCCTCTGGATCTCTGCTTTGGTAGATGTTGAGTGTCCTCAGTGTCTATCTCCTTCACCCTTGTGCTTATATAGAATTTTTTTTAAATATTTTTCTTTATTTTTTTGAGAGAGCGGGGAGAGAGAAACAGATAGAAAGAGAGAGAATGGGCGCAGCAGGGCCTCCAGCCACTGCAAAGGAACTCCAGACTCATGTGGCACCTTGTGCATCTGGCTTATGTGGGTACTGAGGAATTGAACCTGGGTCCTCAGGCCTTGCACGCAAGTGCCTTAACCACTAAGCCATCTCTCCAGCCCCTAGGATATCTTCTTAATCTTAGGATAAAACTATGTCTATTAAACTTGGGAAATAATATTTCTCTCATTGATCAGTATCCCTTAGTGGATATGAAGCAAGTATATGGTACTTTTGTGACAAGTGCTAAAGTGAACTCAGGGAAGTTCAAGTCCGTGGAATTACTGAGCAGAAGTGATGCCTCTTCAAAGAGCTGAGGTTTATAATTATTAGGGAATAATGACTACTGTTGTTTGGCTAAATGGATATATTATTCCCACCAAACTACCCTCTAAATATTTATGTTTATGCCCATATATTGATGCTACTTTCATTTTTAGTAAGAGAAGCTTCTCTTTTTAGATGGCAGTGACCACTGGGGTGACTCAAAAGTCAACATAGTGCTTTTGTGACATTGGAGTGTGTTCAGCCCTAAGTGATACATCTCTATCACACCCTCCAAGGCTTCGGGTTCATTGTGGATGAGGTGGTGGGAAAAATGTAAGAGCCAAAGGAAGGGAGGACTGCTTACAACACAGTCTTCCAGACAGAGTAGCCTTGATATTGATGACCTCACTGTGCCTGACACTACCTACACAACACCTTCATAACAGGAGGAGAAAAAATGGTGACATTAAAATAGAAGAAGCCGGGTGTGGTGGCACACGCCTTTAATTCCAGTACTCAGAAGGTAGAAGTGGGAGGACTGCTGTGAGTTCAAGGCCACCCTGAGACTACATAGTGAAATCCAGGTCAGCTTGTGCTAGAGTGAGACCCTACCTCGAAAAACAAAACAAAGAGAGAGAGAGAGAGAGAGAGAGAGAAGAGAAACTAATTGGAAAGAAGCGATTTAATGAAGGATGTATGTGGGAGGAGAAAGTGGTGAGAGGGAATTATCATGGTTTATTGTCTATGCTTATGGAAGTTGTCAATAAAAGTTTTTTTTTAAAAGATTTTTTTCCAGTCGCTTCATTTACTGTGAAATATATGTAAATAACGACAACAAAAAATTAGAGAGATAAAGAAAATATCCTGAAAGCAAATTCTTGGAGACTTAAAGAAAGCTAAAATGCACAAAAAGCGATTGTGGGCTTTCAATTAGTAGAAGACTGGCGGTGGGGAGGGGGGAATGGAGGCCGGCTAGAAAACCAAACTGCGTTTTCACCTCTCTGGATCTCGGAGTCTCTGCTTTTCAGCATCCCCTTTTTGGGTACACTACCTCAAGAGAGTTGAGGTCTTTTTATCATCTGTCTCAATATTTGGGCTATTTCTTCTCTTCTTCTTTTTTTTTCTTCTTCTTCTCAACCTCCATCTTTGCAATGACAGACTGAATTCAATAATTGCTGTCTTTTGTAATTGTTCTATCTCCAAATTGGCTGATTAGGGGAGAGACACAGCTGTCCATCAAAATGGTGTAAAGTGGATGAAACGGCCATCCCCAGAGCTAGAGAAAGTTAATTGCACTTTCTGAGGCTACCCCAGTAGGAGAGGGCCCGGAAATCCCTGTTAGTGCTGGTTTTTTTTTTTTTTTTTTTTTTTTTCCCTCTGAGAATGTCTGTTTGTAACCTAGAAAAAAAAATGTAGTAAACAGCATGCTAATTATATTTTCAGATGAAATCAAATCAGAAAGCATTGGAAACACACCAGTGAATAAAGAGAAGTACTATACAGGGTTTCTGAGGTTAAAAATATGGGAAGGATCAAATAAAATGAGAATTAAGTCAGACAGGTATAATCCCAGAGTTTGGAAGGGGGAAAAAGAGCTGCAAAAGTAAGCAGAAATAAGAAAAAGTCTAGAACACAATAATGCCAGGAAGACCACGTGTGCATGTGTGTGTGTGGGGGGTAGTTGATGACAAATTAGACATGTTTGCAATGTGCCATAGATGCTAATGTGATTTGGGGCTGTGTGTGTAGAGACATCACATCATGAGGGAGACATGGAGTGATTTAGTGCATTTGGCAAGAACTCCCCTAGAATATTGCATGCAGGTCTATCTTGGGAGGAGGTAGATGTGGAGGAACAAGAGGGAAATCACCATATAGCAACAGAAATGATTAACAACATGAAATGGTTGTCATGCAAAAGTGAACTGTGATTTGTCCTGAATGAGTGACAAGAATAGTGGATTTAAATAGAAGAGTGTTATTAACATGTTATTAGCATAAAGGTTTGTATTGGAGTTTAAAATGGAAGACTGAAATTTTTACACGAAGGAACTTCTCGAGGATAAAAGCGATGAGCTGATTAAAGTAACTTCTGAGGGGAGTGAAAGCAGTGTTGTAGCTATAAAATATGAGTTTACATTATTATAATACTTTTTGTTCCAAAGCTCTGAGATTTGCATTGGTTCCAACACTGGAGAATGAAATGAAACTGTTCATCTATCACAACCCCAGACATCTTCCTGGAGGTTGTTTCTCTACAAAGTTCCACTCTGAGACGACCATTGGAAAATTTGATTTTTGTGTTTTCCCATCCAAATGCTTATGGTAGATGGCTTAGCTCTTCCTCTTTCTGGTGCTCTTGATATCAACAAAAGGCAGTGGCCAAATGCAAACGCTGATCTGCACAGTGTCTCTGTGGGCTGCTGGGAGGTGTCATTTAATCTCAGGATTGGCTTCTGGTGGTAAAGGAAAGATTAATTTAAAAAAAATTCTCAGAACGATAGCTGGAGGAACAGCATTTTGTACTAACTAATGAGGCTAAATTGTTCTTAAAACACAAGTTGCTGTGCTTCTTAAATTAAAATTCACTTCTGATGTCAACACAAAGCTATAAATATAGAGTGGAATGTATGGTGTAGTGCTTTTAAAAAATTAAAATTTAGAGCCCATTCTAACAGGAAGTGTTAGAAAAGTGATTTTATTCTAGAAATTTGGGGACTTCAGTCCTTCCTGGCATCAAAGGCACGGAAGCTTCACAAGGAGCATTAGCTTTACAAGAAAGAGGAGGCGAAAATGAATATTTTTTTCCCAGGCTAGAGATTATTTCGTAAATCGTGATTTTTCAATTTCCTCATCTGGAAAATGAACATGGAGGAGTGTATTGCTTTCAAAGTAATTAAGAAGGGCACTGACAAATGCTCTCTTAACATTTCAATATTTAATTAAATCTGCCTGAGAGGAAGTTCTCATTCCTAAATCAAAGCATTTCTTTTCCTCCTGTTCATGGTGCAGAGGAGAGCGAGTGTCCTCATGAGGTCTTTCTGAGGAAGAAGGTTTCTAATGTTTTTCTCTTTGAATATTACAAAAATCAGAGGCAAAGCTTTAGATAAATGAAAACGAACAATAAAAGCAAAGACCTGAAAATGAAGTGCATTCATTTTCTAACCACTTTTCCATTAGTTATTTAGAATATCAGTTTGTACCACATTCTAGAAGAAACTGACATGTCGCTTAAAATGGGGCGGCAATAACATGTAATGCCTAAGCTAACACATTTATACAGTATAATTATCTACAGCTTCATTTAATATCTTTACCCTAGGCTTTGCTTGTTAACATTGGATTTTGATTTTTCAGCTCCTACCAGAAAAATTGGCTGTGAGAGCCTTGTCTTAATATAAGTCCAGATCATGGCATAAGGAAAAAGCTGTCCTTTCTATGAAAGCATTGTGTCTGTGATTTTGAATGTGTCTGTAACAGATTAAGTTTTCCTTTTCTGATACCAATACTTCATGTTAAAGCAATTAAAACCGTTACTCAAAGAAGCTTAAATTGCTATTCCCTGACCATCTTTGTCTTCACAACAGACCAGATGAAAGCCACCACAACTTTAAAAATAGGAGCACTAGGACGAAAGATTTATTTTTTTCCCTTTCCATCTAGATTTTGGTGAAGTATCATTTTAACTTGCTTCCTGAGCAGGGAGGGCATGGTGGCCCAGCTTGTAATTCAGCACTCAGGAAGTAGAGGGACAATGGTTGGGAGCTTGAGGCCAGCCTTGGAATCTATCTCAAAATATAAATAAATAAATAAATAAATAAATAAATGCTTCCTTCCTGTGTTTCTCTGCCTTTTCTCCTTTAGTCTTGTGGAAAATATCTGGTATAGCCAGGTAGTGTTTAAGGAAGCATCTGTCATAAGAAGAGAAGGAAAGATACTCATCTCACTGGATCTAGTCTGCAGTGCAAGGTGTCTAGTTAGTCATTACAGATGCAGACTTCTTACAATGGCCACCAGAGCGGTGCTGGACACAGTGGATGTCCACAGTGACAATAGTGGGCAGGGCCACTGGCTTCCTAAATCCAGTCACAGTCATGTGTTTTTTCTGTTAATCTCACACTTTTTTCTGCCTTGGATGGTGTAGCAGACAGCTTCAGGTTCGCTGAGATGAATTTCCAAACCAGACACAGTTATGGAGGAAGGGATTTATTGAAGCTTACAGATCCAGGGGAAGTTCCATGATGGCAGAGAAAGCTGCCCTGCTCTTCACAGGATCAAACACAGAAAGAGAAGCCAAAAGCCACACAGCACAGCACACCTCAGGAACTCCAGCTAGGCACACTTTGCATATCTTTAGATTGAAATCCTAAACCCACCACCACACCTTAAGATCCACCCAGAGACACTGCCTCCAGCAAGGTGGCTACAGATGCAAACTACAAAGTAATAAAACACTGAATATATTGGAGGCCATCGATTCAAACTACCACAGATGGACATGCTCCTCCTGTCTTCTCCTAACTCGGGTTTTGATTCTTTCCATTCTTTGGGTGCCAGCTTGAATGTCACTACTTCAGAAAGCACATTCCCACAGCAGAGAGCCCAGCACCGCTACCTTCACGTATTCTCCATGACACCTCCTGCATGTCCCCTGCTTCCTGCTCTGCTGATCCTCCTCCCCTTTCTCCAGGGCACAGAGATCCTGCTTATGTGGTCACTGCTCATTGGCTGCTCCTGCCCTGAAAGGGATGTCTACAAGAGCAGTGGACCTGTCTGCTTTGTCCCTGGCATTTTCTCCAGAACTGAGAATGACAGTGGACTCCAAATGGTGGTCCAATATTCCTTGAATGCTGGGCAAGATTTTAAAGAAATATCCTGTTACCTGGCCTTAAATTTTTTTTTTCTACGTGTAGAAATAGAGGGAAAAAAAAAAAAAAGAAACATTGAAAACAATTGTCTTAGAAAATATCTAAGGTATGTTTGTTTTTGTTTTGTTGGTGTGTGTGTGTGTGTGTGTGTATGCGTGAGTGTGCGCTCATATGCACACATGCTGGGGATAGAACTCAGGGCCTCAGCATTTTACCAGTGAGCCACACTTGCAATCTCAAGATAAGTTTTTGAACTGCAACTACATGAAGCTATCAGAATATGATAAACATCACCAGTGTGAGCAAAGCCGTCCGCATACATGCTGATCAGAGTTCTACTAGGAAGAAGATAACAAGGCAATAGGTAGAGTTCTTACAGAAGTAATGGGAGAATCAATAAAAGGATACATCCGAGAGGCTCTTGAGGCCAAGACCCTTCATTTCAAGATTTTTTTGACTCCTCTGAAATTACTGTAGGACATAGAGCCCCCAAAGAGCCCATGAGACGGGCTGTTCGGTGAACGTGATAACCACCGCGTTATGGAAACCCTCGTAGTGAAATGGAACGGGGTACTGCCCAGGCAGACACAGAGGAAGGTCAACGGGAGGGCTGTGAAATAGGTGTCATCCTCAAAGAACATGACCAGAACAAGGTACCAAACAGTTATACTGATGCCTTTCCCGAAGAAACAGAATCATGAAAGAATAAATCCGTGGCTACAAAAGAAAGAGCCCAGGCCCGTCTCAAGGCACATTGACCAGAAAACAAAACCCAGCATCTCCCAAGCCCAGTCAATGGCAGAGTGTATGCTGATGTGCAAGGCACTCAGTCCAACCCCCAGAGCCATCAAAAAAGAATTAAAAACTGGGGCCAGAGAGATGGCTCGGCAGTAAAGGTGCTTGCTTATAAAGCCTGTCAGCCCAGGTTTGATTCCTCAGAACCCACGTAAAACAAGATGCACAAAGTGACACATGTGTCTGGAGTTTGTTTGCAGTGGCAAGAGGCCCTGGTGTGCCCATTCTCTCTCTCTTTGTCTCTCTCCCTTTCTCCACCTGCCTCTGTGTGTGTGTGTGTCTCTCTCTCTATCTCTCTGTGTGTGTCTGTATTGCAGTCAGGTTCACATTGCTGGCAGAAAACACCCGACCAAGAGCATCTTGTGGGGAAAAAAAAAGGTTTATTTTGGCTTACAGATTTGAGGGGAAGCTCCATGATGGCCGAGGAACATGGTGGCATGAGCAGAGGATGGACATCATCTCCTGGCCAACATCAGATGGACAACAGCCACAGGAGAGTGTGCCAAACACTGGCAAGAGGAAACTGGTTATAATACCCATAAGCTCATCCTCAGCAATACACTGCTTCGAAGAGGCTTTAAACCCCAAATTGCCATCAGCTGGGGACATAGCATTCAGAACACCTAAGTTTATGGGGGATACCTGAATCAAAACACCATATTTTGTCTCTGTCTTTCTCACATAAATAAATGAAAATATTTTAAAAGACTAAAATAAGCACAAAGACAGTATTTCATAGTGTTTAATCAAGTTTTTTAGCAGGAGCTATGGCACACACATACTTTCTAATTTATATCATTGTGTGCATAGACATATGGAGGGTATTGAGCAGTTCTAATTCTGTCACTGAAGTCCACATCTGCATTATTATTTTCATGCCGGTATCACTTTTGAAGGTTCAGACCTAGGTTTAGTGATGTATATGCCTTTGATGAAGGATGGTGAGCACCAACACCCACTTCACTGCAAAAGGTGAGTTAAGATAATGAAACTGGATTTTACCTCTTTCAGAGTCCGTCATTTGTTTTTCCAACTACAGTGAGTTACAGAGACAGCACATAATGTACCAATAATGAAAATAACTCTGTGAACAGCACGGAAGTTAGTTGGGGCTACTTCCACCCACACAGAGATGGATTTTGTGTGCAGAAGCCCAGTGGAATATAAATGAACTGCCACATCTGACAAATGTGAACCCAGAGCCTAAGGCTCCAGGGCATATCTCAAGAGGAAATGGGACACTCTTTTTTGCCATTGTCTCTGCACGGTGAGAACAGAGATGCCAGGAGTCCCTATGGGTAGAGCCGATTGCAGAGAATGCCACACCCAGTGTGAGTGAATGCTTGCCACTGAAAGCATTCAGTCTGAGCAGCCTCTGGTCCTCATCCCAAACGCTCCACGCTCTTTTGCGTGTCCTTATTCAGGTCATGATTCACTGGTAGCAGGTGTTTGTTCATTTTCATAAATGTCAGCCTGAACAATTTCTTTAGAGAGGGAAGGGTGACAGACAGGGATCCTGTCCCTGCTGAACCCAAGGTCCTTCCACAGAACAGGCTGGAGGGCCAGCAGTGCACACATATCAGGACCACGAGGGCTGGATTCAACCTTAGTCTCTCTCCCTTTGTCATTGAGGGATGACTCAGCACCTGCAGACAAGCTCCAGATGTCCTGCCACCATCTGGCTGCTGGGGACTCTAGGGAGTGCCCAGCCTCCCAGGACACTCAAGGAGAGAAGGGAAGTGCAAAGCTTCCCAGCTGTGCCCTAGGGGCTGTGGGAGTGCATTAATACGATGACTGAACATCACTGTTCTGCTGTCTCTTAGATTGCGTCGACCCCTGCCCACTCCTCTTGGTTGTTCTCATCCTGAAGGTTCACTTCAATATCCCACACAATCCATTCAGTGAATGTCATGCAATCCGATGAGGCGCTGTCCAAGGTTGCAAAGTGCTGATTGCTACCAGAGGGCAGGCTCCATGTCGGCTTCTGTGAAGTTTTCTCCTTATGCATAGAAACGATGGTGATGGATAAACATTGAAGTTTTATGATGGGCTTGTAACCCAAGCTGCTTAGGAGGCTAAGGCAGGAGGATTGCAAGCTCAAGGCCTGCCTAGGCTAAATATAGGGTGAGTTCAAGGCCAACCTAGACAACTTAGTGAGACACTGTTTCAAAATAAAAAGAATAAGAGGGTTGGGGGTGGAGTTCATTGGTAGAGGACAAGCCTAACTTGCATGACGACCTT
Organism: Orientallactaga sibirica; assembly: GCA_036365145.1. Taxonomy (NCBI): domain Eukaryota; kingdom Metazoa; phylum Chordata; class Mammalia; order Rodentia; family Dipodidae; genus Orientallactaga; species Orientallactaga sibirica. The sequence goes on along the minus strand of JAEOAD010000035.1, from coordinate 13,651,031 downwards.
GGTTTAAAATCCAGTACTGGGGCTGGAGAGATGGCTCAGTGGTTAAAGTGCTTGCCAAAAATACTTAACGACCTAGGTTTGATTCCCCAGTACCCACATAAAGCCAGATGTACAAAGTGGTGGAAGCATGTGGAGTTTGTTTGCAGTAGAATTCTCTGTCTCTCTTTGCAACTAAATGAATTTTCATGGAGAGAGAGAGAGAGAGCAAGCAAGCCAGGGCCTCCAAAACTGCAAATGAACTCCAGATGCATTACTTTAAACAAGTTAAGAACTTGAGGGTCATTTTGTAATCTAGTTATATCTTTTATTTTAAGACATGAAATCCAAAACCTTCCCCAGTGACTTTCTCAAAGAATATCTCATTAAATATTGCTATTAATCAAAACTGATTTCAATTGTTTTCATTGTTCTGTGTAACAAATGGTGCACTTCCTTATAGATGACAATTACTTGATCACCCATTTGCAACTGGCATTGGCATGGCCACTGAAAACTTCTGGTCCCACCCAACTAAAAATCTCCTATAAAGCTTGTCTTGATAACCAGAGGTGTGATATGCTAAAAAATGTGTTGAGGGCTGGAGAGATGGCTTAGCGGTTAAGGCGCCTGCCTCCTAAGCCTAAGAACGCCCGTTCCAATCTCCAGTGGTTCTAATCTCCAGGTCCCACGTTTAGCCAGATGCAGTGATGCGAGGGCGCAATGCTGCACTTGACCACAAGGGGGCGCACGCATCTGGATTTCGTTCTCAGCAGCAGCTGAGAGGCTGCTGGTGCGCCCATCTCTATCTGTCTTCCTCTCCCTCTCTCTCTGTCTCTTTCCAAAAAAATAAAAATAAAATAAATGTGTTGACTCACATCATGCCAAGGTAACTGCAAACTATAGGTCTATGCCACCATACTCGGCTTAAGAATTATTTTTGGTGCTGGAGATATGGCTTAACAGTTAAGGTGCTTGTTGGCAAAGCCAAATGGCCCAGGTTGGATTCCCCAGTACCCACATAAAGCCAGATGCACAAAGTGGCACATGCATCTGGAGTTTGCAGTGGCTAGAGGTTCTGACATGCCCATTCTCTCTCTAAAATAAATAAGTAAAATATTTTATAAAAAGAAGTATTCTTTGGCTGGAGAGATGGCTTAGCAGTTAAGGCACTTGTCTGTAAAGCCTAAGGACCCAGGTTTGATTCCCCAGAACCCATGTAAGCCAGATGCACAAGGTGGAGCATGTGTCTGGAGTTTGTTTACAGTGGCTAGAAGCCCTGGAGCACCTATTCTCTCTCTCTCTCTCTCTCTCTCTCTCCTCTGATAAATAAAAAATATAAAATATTTTTAAAAAGAAAGAAAGAAAGAATTACTCTTGACGCACATTTGGACCACAAAGGAGAAAACTGGACTCAGTTCTAATTCTGGACTTGATTTAAAACCTCCTCGCATGTAACCTTGGATTTCCTTTCCTGCCTCCTAGCCAAGCTTGTTTCCATGTGCTTTAGCTATGAACCTGACCACCCCTTCCTTTACTTTCCTCTGTGCAAAGCCCCTCAGGTGACATTTGCATTGAGTAAAATGATTTTTGTTTTCAAAGAGGGAATGTTTCTTTTTTCTTTTTCTTTTCTTTTTTTTTTTCAAAGAGTGCTTCCCTTTTATTTCAGCTTGAGCTGTTTTCTCCTGGGAAAACAGCTTTTTGCTTGGCAAAAATGGATGTGACGCATTGGCGAAAACGAAAGGCCGTTTTCGTTGCAAAGAAAACTGCCTGTTGCTTTTGCCAAGAAAAGCAAAACATATGAGACAAAACCACAAATATTCCCCTGTTTGCAAACTCTGTGGAGACGTGATTTTTCACCAGCGGTGAGACTATTTGTCATATTACTTTTGCCATTTCTAAAAATGATGGTCTCAGTGGTAGACGTCACAGGGTACACCGATGGTACCTTGTTGTGAGAGTCGCGTATCATGTACGTTATTTTTTTTTAAAAAAAAGATTTTATTTTTATTTATTTATTCATTAGAGCAAAGAGAGGGAGAGAAAGAGAGAGAGTGTGTGAAAATGGGAGTTCCAGGGCCTCTAGCCACTGCAAACGAACTCCAAATACATGTGCCACCTTGTGCATCTGGCTTATGTGGGACCCACAGAATCGAACCTGGGTCCTTAGGCTTCACAGGCAAGCGCCTTAATGGTTAAGCCATCTCTCCAGCCCTGAACATTGCTTTTAAATACATTGAATACATTTCCCATCAAATGTCATGTTGGAGGTGATATGGCCGTTACCTAGTAAGATGGTTGTCTCAACAGAAACCAAGTCATGGTGGACTGTTGACTTTGGAAAATCCAGTCAGAAAAGAAGGGGTTGGGTGCTTGATTTGGCCTGCATATAGAAGAGTGGTAAAATGAAGAGGCTTACGAAACAAACAGTGAAAGAGAACAAAAGGATAGGAATGATACCAGGTGATGGAGAGACAACTGAAGCAGCTGTGGAGAGCTGGGTTCCAGGCTCCAGTGTGCAGCCAATGGCAGTGCAACCTTTCGAAAGCCGTCGGGCTACCTGAGGACAAAAAGGCTCCACTTATGGAGCTGAGAGGATTCAGTGAAGTGGCCGCTCAGAACCAGTCACGAGCGATGAGCAGCTCGGAAGTGTCTGCAAAGCACAGAAATTGACTATCCAGGGCTGTCGGCTCACTGAGTCTCTCTTGCTGCCACAAAAGGAGGCTACATCAGAGTGTTATTCAGAGTTTCTCATGACTTATGAAGGTGTCTACATAGCAAATTGAGTCAGGTGAGGGCCCTTAATGCCCACATGCTTTCTCTCATACATGCACTGAGCCCCTCATACAGTAACGAAGCTAAGCTCCTGTCATCTCCCCACTCCCCCACCCAGAGAAGTAGTGAAAAATCCACGATTCCTTCAAAGCAACAGATTTGCTCAGGGAATCATAGATAAATTTGCAATGTGTGCAATCATATTTTGAAAGAGATTTACTTATTAAAGCAATTGTGTGATGGATCCTTTATCAAGTCATGAAATACTACATCACATCGATATCACACCGAATAGATTTATGCATTATAAAATTGGCTTTTGTAGAAGTAATTCTTTGCTGTGCTTGGTCCTCCTCCTTCAAACCTGGTCTTCCTGTTTCCTGTTTTACCTGAATGCTCCTTTCAATGGAAGGGAACCACAAGTCAGAATCTGCTCTGGGCATGTCCATTCCTTATCTGTTTTGGGGCTGTTTATTGACTACTGAAAAAATGCCAACTTAAGTACATTTTCTCCTTCATCTGCATAGTTATCCAAGAAGGAGCTGCAGCACTGGACTCATGTCTTATCTGGGTTCCTTCCTGTGACAGGCTGACCTTTTTTTTTTAATTTTTAATTTTTAATTTTTTAAATTGTTCCAGGTGGTGCACACCTTTAATCCCAGCACTTGGGAGGCAGAGGTAGGAGATTTGCGGAGAGTTCAAGGCCATCCTGAGACTATGTAGTGAATTCCAGGTCAGTCTGGGCTAGAGCAAGACCCTACCTCGAAAAACCAAAACAAAACAAACTTTTTTTTATTGAGAATTGTTGGGGTCCCCCCTAGGGCCAACCCAGGAGGGACAGCAGGGTCCCTGCCAGGTAGGGGTGAGAGCACGGAGTCACGACACAGACTCCTGGAGTTGGGTGGAAGCAGCAGAGCATGAGCTGCCACAAACTTGTTTATTGAGGAAGTGCACATGGGTTTTAAGGGGCTTGGCTGGCCAATCATTGGATGGGGTGGTCCCCTTTTTGACCAATGACAGCCTGTCTCTGGACAGGTCATCTCGTAGCAGGTTTCTCTCGAGCATGGGACTGTAGCTGTTATCACGCTAAGCCTGCGCAGAACACCATGTTCACAGAAGCCACTTCCTGGTTTCTTCTGCCATGTGGTCTGGCTAGGACCAGGCCTGTATTGTGCCATACATAGAATTTCCATAATTGTAGACAATATTCCATGGTAATTCCTCTCTTCCCCCACTTACCCCTTTGAAACTCCACTCTCCATCATATCCCCTCCCCCTCTCAATCAATCAATTTTTCTTTTTTGGTTTTTCAAGGTTTCACTCTAGCCCAGGCTGATGGTTATCATCTCTTCCTGATCTTTTCCTCCTATTATGATGGTCTTGTGTAGGTAGTGCCAGGCACTGGGAGGTCATGGATATCAAGGCCATTTTGTGTCTGGAGGAGCACGTTATAAGCAGTCCTACCCTTCCTTTGGCTCTAACATTCTTTCTGCCACCTCTTCTGCAATGGACCCTGAGCCTTGGAAGGTGTGTTAGAGATATTTCAGTGCTGAGCACTCCTCTGTCACTTTTTCTCAGCACCATGGTACCTTCTGAGTCATCCCAAGGTCACTGCCATCTGAAGCTTCTCAAACCAAAAGTGAGAGTAGCATTAATATATGGGTATGGACATTAAGAGAAGTGCTTACTGGGCAGTTTGGTGGACATAGTACATACATTTAGCCAGACACCAGCAGATGTTACACCCCTAGGTCTCATGACTACCCCTGTTGTAGGTTTTCAGTATCAGGCATGTATTCCTTCCCATGGAGCAGGCCTCCAGTCCAATTAGAGAGCAGCTGGTTTTCCCCATAACAGACATGCAGCTATTGCCCTGTTGTGACAGGCTGACCTTTATGTGTCCAAGTCTCCAGCCCACTCTGGAGTAATATTGTTGCTGTTGTTGGGAGTTTTTATGCTGAGATGGAATTCATGGCCTTAAGCTTACTAGATAGGCACTCTACCACGGAGCTATACCCCACCCCGATTCTTGCTCCTGTTAAGGTAATTTGCATTTTCCTTCTGTAAGCTTCAAGGGTTTTCTTTTGGGCTTTGATGCTTTTACAATTCAGTGTAGCATATCTCATTGTATACCTTCTACCCCTTTGATTTTGTTCAACATTGGATATAACCTTTCAATCTAAAGCATTCATTCTCTAATTCTGGAAAACTATATCGTCAAAGATTTTTTTTCTGCTCACTTTTTTCTCTGCAGTTTGGAAACTCCTACTATGCTGGTAGTGATAAGTTTACATCTGTTTTTTTTTTTAATTAATTAATTTATTTATTTGCAAGCAGAGAGAGAGAGAGAGAAGAGGCAGACAGAGAATGGGCATGCCAGGACCTTCAGCCACTGCAAACGAACTCCAGATGCATGTGCCCCTTGTGCATCTGGCTTATGTGGGTCCTGGAGAATTGAACCAGGATCCTTTGGCTTCGCAGGCAAATGCCTTAACTGCTAAGCCATTTCTCCAGCCCAACATCTGTTTTTTTTTTTTTTCATAACATTTAACTTCTTTTTGTAGTGTGTGATACGTGTGCACGTGTGCAAGTGGTCAGCATCATGGATGCCTTCCTCACTGGCTCTCCACGTTATTTATTTTATTTATTTATTTCTTCCTCATTGGCTTTCCTTCCTCACTGGCTCTCCACATTATTAATTTTATTTATTTATTTATTTATTTATTTATTTATTTATTTATTTGTAAGCAGAGAGAGAGAGAGAGAGAAGAGAGACAGACACAGAGAGAGAATGGGCATGTCAGGGTCTCTAGCCACTGCAAAGGAACTCCAAATGCATGTGCCCCTTGTGCATCTGGCTTACGTGGGTCCTGGGGAATCAAACCTGGGTCCTTTGGCTTCACAGGCAAATGCCTTAACCGCTAAGCCATTTCTCCAGCCCTCTGCATTATTTTTTGAGACAGGGTCTCTCCCTGAACCCAGGGCCCGCTGATTCAGCTAGACTAGCTAGCCAGCAAGCTTCAAGGATTCTCTGGTCCCCATCTTCTCACCACTGGGATTATGAGGGCATGCTGCAGTGAGGGTCTGAATCAGATCTTTATGCTTTTGAACCAAGGACTTTGCCACCTGAGCCAACTCCCCAGCCCCTTTCCTACCATTCAACTTTTCTCTTTCTTTTTCCTTTTCTTAGACTTTCTTTGAGAGCTCCTTGATTTGATTTTCCAGTTCACTATTGCTTTCTTCCTTTATCTGCACCAGTTTTGATGTTTAACCAACCCAGTGAATCATTTCCTTAGAAAATTTTAGCTTTGTATACAGTATTTCCAAAATTTCTCCTCATTTATCTTCATAGACCTATCCTCCTCTTTCAGAGCTATTTCACACACATTGTAAATTCTTATGCTGTCGTTTCCCACCTCCTCCTTTTACTTTTGGTGCTGAGGATGAGATTCAGAGGCTTGGGTATGCTAGGCAAGGGCTCTAACTACTTCAGCCTTTCCCATTACTTTTGCTTTCTGTGGAAGCAAACAGGCACTTGCTGAGGATGACAAAGGGATGGGGGGTAGGCAGAAGAGGAGGGGGATAAAATCAAGTATAGTGACATAGGTGTGTGAAAATGTCATAATGAAATTTATTACTTTGTATGCTAACTTAAAAAATTAATTTAGGCCTGGAAAGATGGCTTAGTGATTAAGGCACTTGCCTGCAAAGCCTAAGGACCCAGGTTTGATTCCCCAGAACCCATGTAAGCCAGATGCACATGGTGACACATTCATCTGGAGTTTATTTGCAGTGGCTAGAGGCCCTGGCGCACCCATTCTCTCTCTCTCCCTCCCTCTCTCTTCTCTCGCACAAACACACACACAAATAAATAAAAATAAAATATTTTTTAAAAATAATTTAAAACATTTTAAAAAGGGAAATATCACAGGATTCTTATACCCTCCCATGAATCTTAGCCAGCAGAGGCATCTAAGAAGGGATGGGAGGCTGAGGCTGGAGGCCCCAAAGCCTACCTCAAAAGCTATCATAGTGGGGCATGGTCAGCAATTGGAAACAACCAGAGCTCCTGAATTCTTTCCATAGTCGTTTCATTTTTCCCTCCTTTGCACTTGTCTAGGGAGACCCTACTGTGTGCAGGGACACAAGCTCAGCCTGTAGGGAAACCGAGGTTGACAAGTGCATTAGTGTGGCTGGGGCCCAAAGCATGGGGTGGTGGGCAGCCTAACAGGAAGTTGGAGCATCTTCTCCTTGTACCCATGCTTGATGTCTTCCTGGGATGGAAACCCTGGGAGACTCCCTGGGGGACAGACAATGTCCAGAGTATGAAGAACAGGAACCAGTAAGCAAGAACACAATACAAGAACCAATCACCTCAGAGACCTTCCCTGAGATGAACTTCCAGACACCTGGAGGAAGGGATATTATTTATTGAAGCTAAGATCTTCCATAATGGCTGGAATGGCCAGGCAAGAGAGCAAAAGCCACAAACTAACCTTTCTTCTTTTGCATATCTTTACAATGGAATCTCAAACCCACACCATTAACCTCCAGAGCCAAGGCTGGAGCCAACAGAGAACTACCACATTCCGCCCTGGCCCCCAATAGATTTAGTTCCGGAGAAAGATATAACTATCACAGGGCATGGCAACTAAACAGCTGTTCCAGGGTGGCAAACTGGTATAAGGCATAGGGAAAGGGCAAAACAATCAAACTTCTGCAGTTCAATATAACCAGAGACTGATAGTGTTTTCCAATTCCGGCTCAGGGGCAGAGTCACCAGGAAAACTTTGCCCAGCATGCAGGGTAAGCCCTCTTCAGGTTTATCAAAATAGCCTATTCCTGAGGTGCTGCCTCATGGCATCTCAGGGGAACCGTGTGCAACTCAGACAGCATTTTCAAAAAAACTTTGTGAAATGTTCCACAAAAGGAAAAGGTGTCTACAAAGATAAAACTATAAACTATTTTAAGAAATATTTTTTTCAAGTTTTTCCAAGGAAAGGACTCACTGAGTAGATTAAAGATCAGAACTGATAGAAATGAAGAAAGATCTAGTGAAAGGGAAGATGGAGTCAAAGAGCTTTCAAAAAAAATATCAGGGGCTGGGGAGATGGCTTAGTGGTTCCAAAAGATTAAGGCACATGCCTTTACTGTAGCAGCCTTCAAGGACCCAGACCAGGCACAATGGAGGAAGGGATCTCCAGGTCCCACATAAAGCCAGATGCACATGGTGCAAAACTGCATCTGGAGTTTTGCATATCATTACAATGGAATCTTTAACACCTTAAGCAGTGGCAAGAGATCCTGGCACACCCATTCTCACTCTCTCTCTCTCCCTCTGTCTCTAATAAATAAATAAATAAAAAGGAAAAGGTAAATAAATAAAACTAAATATTTTTCATAAAAAGGACTTAAAAAAGATATCAGAAAAAGGATAAGAAAAAGATTCATTGGGGCTGGAGGCTGGGAAGATGGCCCCGGTTGGTCCCACAAAGCCTGTTACCCTTAAAAAATATCAGAAAAGGATAAGAAAAAGATTCATTGGAGGCTGGGAAGATGGCTTGCAAAGCCTGTTACCCTGGGTTCGGTTCCCCAATATCCACATAAAGCCAGATACACAAAATGATGAATGCATCTGGAGTTTGTTTGCAGTGGCAAGCCCTGGTGTGCCCATGGTCATTCTCTCTCTCTCTCTCTCTCTCTCTGCTTACAGATAAACAAAAACATTTTAAGAAAGTTAAATGGTATGAAAAACAGAAGTAAAATTAACTATATAATAATTTCCAAAAAAGTAAGGCGGGAAATAAAAAAAATAAAAGTATACTTTTCTAGAATTAGAGAAAAAAATCTTTGGATGCTAAACAATATTAATGGGATAGAAGATATACAATGAGATATGTTATACTAAAATAGAAGAACATCGAAGCCAGAGAGAAAATTCTTACCACAGATCATGGCACTAGAAACAAGAATCAGGCAGTGGGGTGTACAGTGCTTACTTACCATGTACAAGGTTTTGGGTTCTATCCCCTGTCCTGGACAAAGAAATTGTCAGAAGGAACAAGAATCAGGTGGGTAGGTGGATATCAAGATTATTGGTAGCAGTGGAGAAATAGCTTCAAAATAATGAAGACAAGAAACCTTGAATGCAGACTGAGCCAGTCTCTCATTTAAGGTGAGATGAAATGAAGACGTTATCAAACACACTGGGTCTGAGGAAAATTTGTGCGACATTTTTATGGTTCTCTTAAAGAATTCTTTGAGATGCGAAATTGACCCAGAAAAAGCAACAGGATGTCAGAAAATAAAAGCAAGATCTGAAAAACCCTAGGCCAAGTGAATGAAGGCCACATGTGATGTGATTCCATATACATTCAATGCCCTAAGTAGGAAAATGTAAAGAGACAAAGAGCAGAGCACTTAGCGGTTGCCAGAGCACAGAGGTGAGTGGGAGGAGAGCAGGGTAGATGGGTGGTGGAAATGTTCTGGAATGAGAGAGTGGGAATGGTCATGTGACTCTACAGCTCTACTACAATGCATTGAATTGTACATTAATTGTACATTTAAAAACTCTGACTAATAAATAAAAAAATTTTTAAAAACTTAAATATCTGGTTATAGAGGAAGGAGAGAAGGAAGATGGATCAGTGGATAAAAGAACTTGCTGCTTAAGCCCAATTCAATTCCATCCTCATCCCATATACAAAGCCAGAGCTGGCCGGGAGTGATGGCACAGGCCTTTAATCCCAGCACTCGGGAGGCAGAGGTAGGAGGATCACTATGAGTTTGAGGTCACCGTGAGACTACATAGTGAATTCCAGGTCAGCCTGGGTTAGAGTGAGACCCTACCTCGAAACACCAATAAATAAATAAATAAGTCAAAAGTGGCAGGCTTCTGTGGTCCCAGCACTCTCACAGTGAGAAGGGAGGTAGACACAGGAGAATTTCCCAGAAGTCTTCAGTGAGTGCAGCAAAAAGAAAAGCAGGAGAGACAGAGAGAGAAAAGAGAGAGAAACTGTATCTCAAATGAGGTGTAGCAGTGAGGACAGACAGGAAAGCTGTCCTCTGTATCTCCACACATAAGCATGTGTGGTCCTGCACACACACACAAACAAACACACACCACACACACACTAAACAAAAAGTATGGGGCTGGAGAGATGGCTTAGCAGTTAAGGCACTCACCTACAAAGCCAAAGGACCCAGGTTCAATTCCCTAGAACCCATGTAGGCCAGATGCACAAGGTGGCACATGCATCTGGAATTTGTTTGCAGTGGCTAGAGACCCTGGCACACCTATTTTTTCTCTCTCTCAAATAAATAAATAAATAAATAAGATTTTTATAAAAATATAGTTATACATATTGTTTATTTTTTGGCTTTTTCAGACAGGACCTTGCTATGTAGCTCAGGCTGCTCTCAAATGTATGACCCTCTTATCTCAGCCTCTTCAATGGTGTGACTACTGATCGATCACACGGAGCTTAAAAACATATTTGCACGGGGATGTGACTAGGATGTGTGTGCATGTGTGTGTGCCCGTTCATGTGCCTGAGTGTAAATGCACACAAGCCACAGCACACATGCAGAAGTCAGAACACAAATTCAGGTGTTGTTCTTTACTTCCACCTTGTCAAGGCTGGGTCTCTCATTTAAAAAAATATTTCTTTAAATTGTTATTTTTGGAAAAATATTTATTTATTAGTGTGTGTGAGAGAGAGGGGAGGGAGAGAATGGGCACTCCTGGGCCTCTAGCCACTGTAAACGAATTCCAGAAGCATGCGCCACCATGTGCATCTGGTTTACATGGGTTCTGGGGAATCAAACCTGGATCCTTAGGCTTCACAGGCAAGTGCCTTAATTGCTAAGCCATCTCTGCAGCCCTGGGTCTCTCATTTTGTTATTCACTATTGCATTTGTCAGACTAGGTAGCCTGCAAACTTCCAGGAAATTCTCCTGCCATCGCCTCCCTTCTTGCCCTAGGCACGCTGAGATTACAGACGCCCACTACAGCATCCAGCTTTTTACGTGGGCTCTGGGATTCCAAACACATATTCATGCTTTATTTACTGAGCTAGTCCCCTAGCTTTAAAACATATTTTTAAATCGATAATCCCAGAAAGGAGCATAGTGGGAGGCAGCTGGGGTACTAGAGAAGGCAATGGGACAGTGAAGAATAAGGTCAAATGATATACATGTATGAAGATGACATATTGCAAATTCATTATTTTGTACAATGAACACATGCTAATAATAAATGAATATAAAAGGAAATGCAAAATAGAACAAAAATAATAAAGAGTTCAAAATGAGAAATCCTACCTCACCCCTTGTGAATAAGAATTCCTGTCTGCTCTAAGAGTGTAGCTCTGTAGGGGAGTGTTTGGTGCCTCAGCAAGGCCCTCTTCCTTACTCCAGATAAGTCTTCCCTGTGCTTTCATGTCACACACCCTCTCTTATGACCTCTTTCTCTCCTCTTACTGTCTCCTTCCTACTTTCATAACCTACACACCACACACACGTAAATCTAGATGTTTGCATTTAGGAAAACCATGCACAATCTTCCTTTTTTAATTTTTATTTTTAATTAACATACAAAGTATTAGATTTCACTCTGGCACTTTCAAACATAATTTGCTCTGGGTGATCCTCTTTCTTCCCTTTTTCTCCTCGCTCCTGCCAATCCTTGTGTCTCCCATCACTGGTAGCCTCCTTTTTCCTCTCAGGTCACATATGTTCTTTCGCTTGCCCTGCCCTCTTCCTCAACGCTTCTTTTTTCCCTTTCACTGTCCCTTGTCTAGTCTCATGTCCTATACCCGCACTCACACCCACTTATAAACACTTAATGGTATGACCCACATATAAGAGAAAACATGCAGTCTTTGTCTTTCTGAGTCTGAGCTACCTCAATTTCCAGATCGATCTATTCTCTTGCAAATTTCATTTTCCTTTATAGCTAAACAAAATTCCATTGTGTGTATGTACCACATTTCCATCATCCATTCCACCACTGATGGACATCTAGGCTGGTTTCATTTCCTTGCTATGAATAATGCAGCAATAAACATGGATGAGCAAGCATCTCTATGGTAGGATATAGAGTCCTTTGGATAAATGCCCAGGAGTGATATCGTTGGGTCATATGGCAGTTCTAATTTTAGATTTTTTTGAGGAAAATCTATACTGACTTCTATAGTAATTTTCTATTTTTAATTTATATTTTAAATATAAAAGAAATATTAATTTGACTTAAGCCAAAGCTATTTTGATATTTGAATGGTGAGACATTCAGAGTAAAATATGTAAAACTGAGATTTTATATATACCTCAATAGCTTTTATATATGAAATGAGACTGCTTCAAAACTCAATCAGTGCTCTGATTAATATTTCATCTCAATAGAATCTTTGATATGAAGCCCAGTGAGTACCTCTGCTTCCAGTTAGGCAGCATTCAGTTGGTTGGTGTTTGACTCTCATTTTCCAAATATAGATCATGGAAAAGTGCTTGGGAGGACATCTGTCTGTACAATTAAGCTGATCATCGTGGCTCATGCCTATAATCTCAGCACTCAGGAGGCAAACAGGCATCTTGCTGTGAGTTCAAGGCCAGCCTGGGCTACATAATGAATTCCAAGCCAACCTGGGCTACAGAATGCATCTGTCTCAAAAATCAAAACAAACAAACAAACAAAAACAAATAAAGCCAGGCATGGTGGCACACGCCTTTAATCCCAGCATTTGAGAGGCAGAAGTAGGAGGATCACAGTGGGTTTGAAGCCACCCTGAGACTACATAGTGAATTCCAGGTAACCCTGGGCTAGAGTGAGACCTTACCTTGACAAGCCACACACAAACACAAAAAATAAATAAATAAATAAAACAAAAAAAAACAAAATAAATAAATAAACATACAAAGACAATCTATTAACCATGTAGAAAAGATATGTGTGGATAGGGAAGGTTAAATTTGAATTATTTCTTCATTCAAAAAATAGTTTTAGACTGGGCATGGTGGCTCATGCCCTTAATCCCAGCACTTGGGAGGCAGAGGTAGGAGGATTGCCGTGAATTCGAGGCCACCCTGAGACTACCATAGTTAATGCCAGGTCAGCCTGGGCCAGAGCGAGACTCTACCTCGAAAAACCAAAAAAAAAAAAAAAAAGTTTTAGGGCAGGAGAGATGGCTCAGTGGTCAAGGTCCTTGCCTGCAAAGTCTAATGACCTGGTTTTGATTCCGCAGTACCCAAGTAAAGCCAGATGCACCAAGTAGCACATGCACCTTGAGTTCACTTGTAGTGGCTGGAGGCCCTGGTGAGCCCATATCTCTCTTCCTCTCTCTCTCTTTACAAATAAATAAAAATATTAAACATATTTGTAAAAGCTTTTAAAATATTTTATTTGTTCATTCGTGAGAGAAAAAGGGAGGTATGGAGAAAGGAGAGCAAGAATAGGTGCACCAGGGCCTCCTGCCACTATAAATGAACTCCAGATGCATGGGCCACTTTGTGCATCTGGCTTTATGTGGGTACTGGGGAATCAAACCCAGGCTAACAGGCTTTGAAGCAAGCACCTTTCACCACTGAGCAATCTCTCCAGCCCAGAAAATTTTTTTTATGCCAGAATATCTACTAAGATCTTTATAAGACAATTTTATGTGAGTGATACTCAGAACTTTAATTTAGTATAGAGAGGATCAGGTTGATTTTGTTGTTCTATTAAGACTGGTTCTGGAATAAAATGTGGACTGTGTTTCCTATAGAAGTATAGTTAATAGCACTTTGATGAGTGTAGAGATACTGTGTTGGAGGGATGCTATTTCTTTAAGGTCTTCCATTCAGAGTAATGGTATAGAAACAGGTGACATCCTTGGCTGCAGACAGAAGACAAGGTCAGAGAATCAGCACAGAGCACTCCTAGGCAAACAATGTAGGTAGGTGTCAAAGCCCGGATGTAACACTAGTTAAAAATACAGATTCTGGAATCCTTCTAAGAGATGCTGAAGTAGCTAATGTCTTTTGGACTGGAGGCTGTTGTAGATATCTTCTCACGGCTAGGACCAAACACCTGACTAAAAGCAGCTAACGAGAAGAAAGGGTTTATTTTGGCTTACAGTCTCAAGGGGAAGTTTCATCACGGCAGAGAAAGAATGGCAGAGGCTGGGCATCCCATCTTGCCATAGCAGCTGGCAGAAAGCAACAAGAGTGAGCTGGCTCACATATGTAGGTGGAAGTACTACAAGTAGTGGGCTTGGGGCTGGGCTAATAAACCTCAAGGTCTGTCCCAAGTGACACACTTCCTTTTGCTATACTCCATTTTGCCACCAGTTGGGGACCAAGCATTCAGAACACACAAGGCTATGGGGGACATCTCCTTCAAACCAGTACATGTCTGTAAAGCTCAGGGCCTTAGCAATGAGTGGGTTTCTACTGTGAGCTTATGGAAGACTAGGTGGGGCTTAGGTGAGAGGAAGGAGAGGAAAGTCCAAGGGATGAACAACAGTGGAATGTCACAGGAGGTGTAATAGATGATCCAAGCATATTTAAGAGATAATCAAGGTCCTAAATCCTGAGATATAAGATTATACATCAAGTTGAATATAATTAACATTAAAAATATTTTATTTATTTATTTGAGAGAGAGAAAGAGGGAGAACCAGAGAACACATGACAGGTCCTCTAGCCACTGCAAATAAATTCCATATGTCACCTAGTGCATCTGGCTTACATGGGTTCTAGGGAATCAAACCTGGGTTCTTAGGCTTCACAGGAAAGCACCTTAACCACTAAGCCACCTCTCCAGCCCTAATTAATCAATTATTTAAATAAACAAATAAATTCTCATTAAACATTTAGCAGGAGCACAAAAAGGATAAATACATGAGATTATTGAATCCTCGCCAGGGTGAGGTATAAAAAGAAAGCCATAAGTTAAGTATGGACTGGGTAAAAAGAGGACCTTACTGATCTGTGATCAGATCTCTGAGTCATGGTAGAACTTGACTTTTAATTAACTGTGCCTATTGCTATAGCATGAAGACACAGTCTGCAGACATTGACTCTGCAACATCCTAAGAGAACTCACTCATTCACTAAATGTGTTCATGTAAACAACAACTAGTTATGGTGTATTCATTATTCAGCAAATATTAAGGATCTCCTCTATCCCAGGGATTTTGCTAGTAATGAGACAGGAGAGTTAAGCAGAGGTCAGAGTGTTATAGTTTGGATCTGGAAGGTAACCCCACAATGGTAAATCTTCATTGTTACCTCGATTGGATCTAGAATGACCTAGAAGACACATCTCTGGGTATATCCATGAGGGTTTTTTCTTTTCTTTTCTTTTTGAGGCAAGCCTAGCAGACTGGCCTTCCTTTTTTATGTGAGAGAACAAGAGTGAGAGAGAGAGAGAGAGAACTGGTGTGTTAGGGCTTCCAGCCAACTGCAACCAAACTCCAGATGTATGTGCCCCTTTGTGCACATGTACAGCCTTGTGTACTTGTGTCACTGTGCATCTGGCTTATGTGGGACCTGGAGAGTTGAACATGAGTCCTTAGGCTTTGCAGGCAAGTGCCTTAAGTGCTAAACCATCTCTCCATGCGCTGTGAGGTTTAGCTGAGGAGGGCAGATTCACCCTGAATGTGGGCGGCACTGTTCCATGGGCTAGGGACTGAGGACTGATTTAAAAGGTGGGAGGAGGGAAAGCCATGTGGGCACTAGCATTCACCTGATTCTTGACTGTGGGCCCAGTGGAACCAGCCACCTCAGGCTCCTGCTATTTTCTGACCGTGATGGACTGTAGCCTCAAACCATGAGCCAAAGCAAACCTGTCCTTCCTTAAGTTGTGTTTGTCAGGTATTTTGTCACAGCAGTGAGAAAAGTAACTAAAAGGCTCATGTGCTGCTGAAGGCTTGCTTCCTACCACCTTTGGGACATAGTAGAACTATGCAAGGCAGGTACTGCATACCTAAGCTATATCCCTAGCCCCTTATATGTTTATTGCTTGTTTTGAGACAGTCTTACTAAGTTACACAGGCTGACCTTGAACTCACTGTAGACTAGGTAGGCCTTTATTGTGGTCCTCCTGCCTCAGCTGCCAGAGTAGCTAGGCTTACAGGACTATGCCACCAGGCCCAGCTGGCTAAGTGATTTTTTAAAAATTTTTTAAATTATTTTTTAATTTATTTTTGGAGAGAGAGACAGAGAGAGATAGAGAGGGAGAGGGACACAGAGCTGGGTGTGCCAGCAGTCTCTCAGCTACTGTGAACGAAATCCAGATGCGTGCGCCACCTTGTGGTCAAGTGCGGCATTGCGCCCTTGCCTCACTTTGCATCTGGCTAAACGTGGGACCTGGAGATTGGAACTGCTGGAGATTGGAACCAGCGTTCTTAGGCTTAGGAGGCAGGCGCCTTAGCCGCTAAGCCATTTCTCCAGCCCTGGCTAAGTGATTTTAAGATGAGGAGTCATGTAGAAAGGCACGTGAGGAGAGATGGGAAGGGAATGGGCAAGGCCACAGGCAGGGTAGTTTCTAGATGAGAGGCAATGGCTTGGACTGAGGCTGTACACAAATAACAGGATATGTAAGCAGGAGTATTGGACTAGTAGGACCTGATGGTGGGCTGAGCGTGGAGAAGAAAAAGGTTTGAGTCAGAGGGAGGTGCCAGAAATGGCTCCTGGGGGACGGGCTTGGCTGGCAAGATTGTGCCACTTACTAAGAGATCTTAATGTGAAGACCACAGGTCGGTGAACTTAGAAGTTACGGTCAAGGCGTTTCCCTTAGTTATTTCTGCACGCCTCTGCTCGTAACCCACTTCTAGAGAAAAATAAAAGTTTCCTAAACTAGTTGGACCAGTATGAAAAGGTCCTTAGGTAAAGTAATGAGAAGACATGAAGGTATCAAGTCCAACCGCAACGATTGGGAGGCAAAGAAGAGTCGGGATGGTTTAGCCTGAGACATTCTTCAATGCAGTTACAAAGCCACCAGCATCAGTGGCCTGGCTTTCACAAGCCCTTCTTTGCACCCCTTCCACAGAGTTTCCTTCAGGGTTTTGTTTTCTTTTTTTTTTTTTTTCTGATTCCTCTGACAGAAATGTGTCAAAAAGGCTGACAAGAATACATCACTCAGAGCCAGGTGTGGTGGTCTACCCCTTAATCCCAATACTCAGGAGGCAGAGGTAGGAGGATCTCTGTGAGTTCAAGGCCATCCTGGGGCTACAGATTGAGTTCAAGGTCAGTCTGGGCCAGAGTGAGACACTATCTCAAAAAGAAGAAGAAGAACAAACAAAAGAAACAAGACATTGCTCAGCCGGATAGGATAGTCAATGAGCCCAGGGATATGGGCTTTGACTACTAGCCTTGAAGAGGTGATAAAAGAAATGATTCCCAAGAGACAACCATAACATGCACAAACTGTATAGTCAACCAGGGAGAAACCAGGACAGAAGCTGGGAGCCTCATGGAGGGGTGGGGTTGATGCCCCTGCTCTTCTATTTTAGAGAGAGCACTGGCAGACACTTCAGGCATGCAGAAGTATCCAGGCCACATTGTTATAGACATTTTTTTTTTTTTTTTTGTTTTTTTAAGGTAAGATCTCACGTAGCCCAGGCTGACCTGGAATTCACTATGTAGTCTCAGGACACCCTTGAACAAGTGCTGGGATTAAAGGCGTGTGCCACTACACCTGCCTGGCACCTTCTTATCTTTTCATTGGAAAGGGACCTTGCAAACTCCAAACCAGGCAAATAAACTACTGATGTACATCATGAAACATATAAAAGTACATCTTTCTGGAAAACATCTCGATTCTCTTTATGTATAATATCAGAGAAAATGAAATTCATTCCCTATGACAAGGGGTAATTTTGGTAGTTACCTTCTCATTGCTGGGACAAGCACCCAACCAGAAAGGGATTGTTTCAGCTTACAGTTTCCAGGGGAAGTTTCATCATGGCAGGGAAATCACGGAAGAGCAGAGGCTGAGCATCACATCTTGTCACAACAGCTGGAAGGTGGTAGCCAGACTGAGCTAGCTCTGAATGCACAGTAGGGCTGGATTAATAAACCTCAGGATCTGCCCCCCAGTGACACACCTCTTCCAGCAAGACCCCATCTCCCAAAGGCTCCACCAGCTTGGGATTGAGCGTGAAGTTTTAATCAAAAACATATGAGGCTATGGGGCACATTTCACATTCAAACCACCACAGTACTTGATCACAAATGATTCTGGAGTAATTCAGAGAAATGATCAAAACCTTGCTATGCTTTGGCTGTGAAATGTTCCCATTCATAAGGCTCATACTGCAGACTCACTCCCTAACGTAAGCAGTGTTCAGAAGCAGCCCGTGGGGCATGAATCACGAGGGCTCTGACTTCGTGAGCTGAATTCATTAACAGATTCAGAATTTGATGGCATTATTGGGAGGTGATAGAGCCCTAGAATGTGGTACCTGGTTGCAGAGGTAGGTTACTGGGGCACACTCTGGTGAGATGAATTTTGTTATCAGCAACTTCCTAGCTCTTTCCTCTTCATGGCTGTCATGTGGCTTCCAACCTTGCTCCTCCATACCCTTCCACCATGATGCCATGCCTTCATTTCTGCCTGAGAGCCGAGGAAGATCTCTGAGAAGGATTCATCTCAACAGGCCAGCCAGCCCTGGCTCACGCTGACTATTACAATACAGACCAACCCCATTTTCCCAGTTGTCACATTGCGGAGCAGTCCCTCCTAGGTTTCCTTGGTCATTGTCCCCTCAGTATCTAAGTCCTCTTCCCAGCAGGGAGTAGGCACTGCTGAGTAGGGCAAGCTTTTCTGAAAGGTTCTATAAACCTAAGCTAGTGCCAAGAGGAAAGCCTCATATTTGAAGGGCTAGGTGAGCCCATAACTTGGGAGGGTGTACACTGGCTGAGAAGCAGAAGGAAGCCAATGGTGACAAGCCCAAGAATGGCCTGTGGCTGCTCTAATATAGAGGAGAAAAACAGACACAAGTGTGACTATACCACACAGGGCTGAATGTAGGGAAGTAGCCAATATGTGGGGTGTGACAATGACCTGGATAACAGAGGCATTGCCCCCCACTCACAATGACTGACTGATGCTCTCACATCTCATAACCTGCAAATCTAGGGGGAATGCCAGCAATCCCACTAAGGAGGGCCCTCAGAAGAAAGGGGGAAGGGAGGAGGAAAATGATGGTACCAACGTATGATGTGTCCATACAATTTCCTGCTTAAGAAAGAAAAAAAATAATTACCTGGATACAATGATAGATGTCTGAGCCCTGTTGCTGTAATTTAGATCTGAAGTGGATCCCAAAGTCCTGTGTGTTAAAGGCTTGGTGCCTAGCTTGGTCCTGCTGGCATAGGGTGTAACATTTAAGAGGTGGGCCTTTAAGCGGAGGGCTTTAGGTCATCATGGGTGTTTTCTCCATGGGGACTGTAGCACGATGACCCCTTTATCCTTTGGTATTTTGCTTCCTAGCATAAGATGTGCAGTTTTGATCTACTGTGTGCTCCCATCTTGATTTGTGGCCTTACCCCAGGCCCAAAGTACCGACCAACCAACCACAGATAGGACTTCCAAAACTGTGAGTCAAATAAAGTGTCATGTATTTTGTTATTGTGATGGGAAACTGACCCCCAAAATATCAAGATTGAGGACCAAGGACTATACTTCTTGAGAGCATCTCAGCTGACTGATTCTCCATCAGCAGTGATCAGTCTGTGGAACCTCCATTAATTTTTGTCACTATGACAGCATAGTCTGCTTCAGGCTTAGACGTGGCTTGGGTCACTGGGAGTTGGCGTGCACCTCCATTTTATTTACAGCTTAAATCTTTCGTTGGTTATGATATCAGTGAGTTTTCAGTTACTTTAACAAATGCAACGTATAAGAAATGTATAGAGGTTCGTAGGATCTATTTTGACTCACAGTTTTCACGATCTCAGTCTCAGGTTGCTTAGCCCAGTTACTTTTAGTGTAGAGGCAAGGGATTATCCCAGCAGAAGTGCATAGCACAGGAAGCAGCTCACTTCAGAGGGCCAGGAAGCTCCTCAGACCCAAACGGGCAACACTGTGGCTGTAGTCGAAAGTGGACTTGGTGTTGATTGACATTTAGCTCTCGAGATTTCAGTCCATGGAGCTCTGGGCTCCTGGTGCAGCATTACCTCAAGGCAGGGGTGCCTGGTGGAGCAAAGCTGCTCACTTCATGGCTGGGATGCAAATGGCAGGAAGAGAAAGGTCAGGAAACCAATAACCTTTTTAAGGACACACTCAATGACCTGAAGACCTCCCAACAGGCCTGACTCACACCTTTAATCTCAGGATTGCTATGAAAGCCTGGGCAGTCAGTTCCAATCTAGGCCTCATGTCAGCTTCTGCAGCTCCAACCATGAGAGTCAACCCACTTCCATTCCCAACCTTTTTCCAACCTGAGAGTCAACCCTTTTTTTTTTAATTTGAGAAAGAGAGAGATTGAGAGAGAGAGAGAGAGAGAGAGAGAGAGAGAGAGGGTGTGCCAGTGGCCTTTTAGCCACTGTGAACAAACTCCAGACAGTGCGCCCCCTTGTGGGCAAGTGTGGCATTGTGTCCTTGCGTCCCTTTACATCTGGCTAAACATGGAACCTGGAGATCGAACAGGCCTTCTCAGGCTTGGCAGGCAGGCGCCTTAACCACTAAGCCATCTCTCCAGCCCGAGCTAAACCTTTAACACGTGGGCCTTTGGGAGGGGGGACATTCTAGATCCAAACTGTTAACAGCTAGTCCATTGGTTTGGATGTTTGACAGAATCTCTTCTACATAAAAGTCTGTGGTAAGCTGGGTGTGGTGGCGCATGCCTTTAATCCCAGCACTCGGGAGGCAGAGGTAGGAGGATCACTATGAGTTCCAGGCCACCCTGAGACGACATAGTGAATTCCAGGTCAGCCTGAGCTAGAGTGAGACCCTACCTCGAAAAACCCCAAAAATAAAAATAAATAAATAGACTGTGGTGACAGGGCATTCAGAGTCAGGTGCAAGCTCTGCTTCATGATGTGTCCCAGTGACCTGCTTGCTTGTCTCTTGTCATCCCTTGGTATACTGTGACCATTCACACAATCAAAACTGGTGCACAAGCTGGGCATGGTGACTCACACCTTTAATCTCAGGATTGCTATGAGTTCTAGGCCAGCCTGGGCTACACAATGAGTTCCAGGTCAATCTAGGCCTCATGTCAGCTTCTGCAGCCTGTCATAGGGGTAAGGAAGCCAGGTACCAGGCCAAGCAGGACATGGAGCCAGGGAACTCAGAAGGTGCAGGGTCACTTCCATTCACAGTCGATTGGTCAATATCTCTTTGATGGCTCCACTTATTATCAGGAAGGAGCAGGAAAGAAAATTCTTTAGCTGGGTAGCCACTGCCTAGTGAAAACTTGGAAAGCTTGTTTATTCAAGGGCAGAAGAGTGACTTGGACACTTAGAACTAATCAGATGCCTTTCCAAGTGGCTGAGAGTCACTATGCCTCTCTTTCAGCCACTATGTTCCATTTCCCATCGCGTCTCTCAGTCCTACACTGTGACCCTGTGCATTGTGGTGGTCACTTGGAGGCCGTGGCCGTGTCTTGTCTACAGGTCATATTCCTGAGGTGGGAATAGAAAAGCAAAGGTGAGGTTAAGGGGTTGATAAATGGCAATGAGGGCTGGAGAGATGGCTCAGCAGTTAAAGGTGCTTGTTTGCAAAGCCTGATGGCCCGGGTTCAATTCCCCAGTACCCATGTAAAGCCAGATGCACAAAGTGGCACAGCATCTGGTGGAAGGCCCTGGTGTGCTCATCCTCATTCTCTCTCTCTGCTCTTTCTCTTGGTCTCTATCTCTCAAATAAAGAAACAAAATAAAATAACTATTTTAAAACATGCTAAAAATAAATAAGTGGCAATGAACACATTGGTTCTGGAGCAGGGTCTGGTACCTGCTCAATATAAATTTAGAACACTTCTCTTTATTTTTAATATTTTATTTGTTCATTTATTTATTTGAGAGAGAGAATGGGCATGCCAGGGCCTCTAGTCACTGTGAATGAATTCCAGACGCATGTGTCACCTTGTGCATCTGACTCACATGGATACTGAGGAATCACACCTGGGTCTTTAGACTTCATAGGCAAAAGCTTTAACAGCTAAGCCATCTCTTCAGCTCCTCTTTATTTTTAAACTAGGGATTATTGTGTGTTCACCTACATGTTCTACATGCAAACATCTATACTGCTGCATAGTCAAATCCAACACTTAACATGCAGCACCTTGCCCATCATCATATTTATTTATTTATTTATTTATTTATTTATTTATTTATTTATTTATTTTGAGGTAGGGTCTCACTGTAGCTCAGGCTGACCTGGAATTCATTATGTAGTCTCAAGGTGGCCTCAAACTCAAAGGTGATCCTCCCAAGTGCTGGGATTAAAGGCATGCATCACCATGCCCGGCTCCCATCATATATTTTGAGTTAACAAAATTCTCAATATTTTTTAATAAAGGAGAGGGAGTGCTGTTATTTATTACTATGACCACCCCCACCACTACTGTTTGTTATCATGCACTAAAATGAACATGCAAGCAAGATCTCCTAATGTCACTCTGGGACTCTGGTGTGTGGTCTCCTCTTTCCGGTCCCACTGTGCCACTCTGGCTTCCCAAGACTGCAAGAGGCATTACCCCATCACCAAACGGATACCTTCTTGCAGGGATGGTTTTGAATTAGCATACTCTGGAGGGTTCTCAACAGCCATACAACTGACAATTTGCACCCAGGAATTCTTTGCTAGGTGAGAAGGTTACCCTGTGTACTGTAGAGTGCATAATGGCTTCTCTGACCTCCACCCACCCCACCCCCAGGTTCTGTTAGCAGTCCTTCACCAGCTGTGACAACCAAACACGCCAGCAGACATGATGAAATGTCCCCAGCAGTCTCCTACAGACTCACCGAATAGCTCTTCCACAAGGTGTGCTGCAGATGCTGGCCAGGAACTCGCATAAGTTCTTGAGCACAAGTCAAAGGCTTCCAGGGATGCTGGCTCCCCTCACAGGTTCTCAGTGCATGCTATGGATGGATGGACTTCAGTCTCAGTGAAAGTATACATCTTGAACTTTGACACTTTAAGAGGTATACAACTTTGCCTTCCTCACATCTGGTTTTAAGGCATATGGTTCTTACTTTAACCAACGCCAGATCTTTGCATGGAGTCAGTGGTTAGAAATCTACTTGATAATTAATGAATACCAGAGCCTCCAGGTTTCACTAGGAACATCTGATATTTGAGAGGAAAGGCAGGCTAATCAACATTCTTACATTCTGTGCTCATTGTTATTCGCAAACTTCATGGGGCCTTAGACACATTGGGCTGTTTCTTTTTAATGCATGTTTTGGCCCCATTTCCAGAGACTCTGATTCAGTAGTTTTTGGGGTGAAGCCCAGAAATCTACACTTTTTAAAAATCCCTTCCAGGTATCCAGGGGCTACACATTGAAAAAAGGGTTTTATTTCTCGAACTACTCTTTCTATGTGAAATTAAACAACCAGAAATAAAAGCTCTTATGAAACCTGGTAATATTAAGTCTTTATTCTTTTAAAAAATATTTTTATTATAATGGGTCTTTTGTATTTCCATTTAAGTCAACTTGTCAACTTCTGAAAAACAAAACAAAACAATTCTCTTTCTGTCTTGCTGACAGAATTTTAACCCGTTACATAGAACTTAGTAGCTTTTTTTCAAAAATATATATTTTTTTAATTTATTTGAGACAGAGAGAGGGAAAGTCTAGCCATTGCAAACGAACTCCAGATGTGTGTACCCCCTTGTGCAGCTGGCTATCGTGGGACCTGGAGAATTGAACCGGGGTCCTTAGACTTCACAGGCACGTGCCTTTACCACTAAGCCATCTCTCCAGCCCAGAACTTAATACGTTTTAAGCGTTGTTTATCTCTAGGCAAGTATGGTGATGCTCACCTGTAATCCCAGCATTTGGGAGGCTGAGGCAGGAGAATGATGAGTTCAAGGCCAGCCTAGACTACATAGTAAGAATGTGTCTCAAACATACAATGTTTTCACCTGTCTCCCATTACAATATACCTCACAAGAGCAGAGACATAATTTACTATTTCTTGTTTTCATTCAGTATATTTCCTTCTTCTTGAATAATGTCTTTCACATAATTGGTTTTCAATAAATGTCTGCTGAATAAATTTTAAGGATACCAATTAAATCAGTGGTAGGTACATGCTTAGCATACTGTGAGATCCTGGGTTCAATCCTCAGCACACACACACGTACACACAAATTACATGCATAAGTATACAGAGACATATTCTTTTTGACGTGAGCTTTAAGTTTAAAATTGAGGAAGAATTGAGACGAGGGGCGGGAGGTATGCATAATTAATTAGCGATGGTCAAAATGGCCTGAACGATCGTTAATGATCTTCAGTACTGGTTTTTCAAGGTGATCCAAAGAATTCCTTACTGCTTGGGGGGAAATCCAGTTCCCCCGAGATGACTGGGGTACAGGTGTGTGATCTCATCACAGGGCGCTCTATCTGTGAGGCTCTGCTATTCCTAGAATCTAAGGGGACTG
This sequence comes from Orientallactaga sibirica, assembly GCA_036365145.1. NCBI lineage: Eukaryota > Metazoa > Chordata > Mammalia > Rodentia > Dipodidae > Orientallactaga > Orientallactaga sibirica. Next base: position 13,626,682 of record JAEOAD010000035.1, on the reverse strand, counting down.
CAGGCTTACAGCAGCGACTGGAGATCTTAACGCATCTCTTGGAGGTCTGAAACGTGACATTGTAAAGCTGATAGCAAAATGCCTCGATTCCTCTTATCTTTGTGCATTCAGCCTTTAAGAAGATGGGATAAGTTAAGTATCACTGGTTTTTAGACACATACTCCTTGAATAATTAACATGCCTATGTGCAGAGGTAAGCAGGCGACTGACCCAAAAAGTAAAGGAACACACACAAAATGAAAGGGGGGAGGCCAGGGTTTCATTCCACGTTTTGTTACTGCTTTTTTTGTTACTTCTTGTTACCTGTGGGCCCAGTTGAACAGTTTCTAAGTGGCTGTTATAAGACCTCAAATAAAGTCCTTTTTAAATTTTGTGGACTCTTAAGTTTGAATTGATAGACACATCTCAACCTCATGTTATCTCTCCATCTCAGACTTCTGTTTCATGACAGTCTTCCATTTATTCTCTTGTTTGGTCTTCATCCGTAGTTCCTAGAACAGAACTAAGCCCCTTGGAATTTCCTGAGTGGTAGGGGAGAAGAGGAACATCTCTTGTTATTTCATAACCAATCTTTTTCAACCACACCTAAGTTTATGCTATTGATGTAACTTCTAGAAAGGCCTTAAGGATGGGGGCTGGTTGCCAGAACCAACCAGCGAAGGTTGGTGCCTTCAGCTTTCCACCCTGGGGCAATGATTCCTTCTGTCATTCGTAGGGAGTGATTGCAATGGAACCTCCTTGTTCTGATTTGAATATGAAAAGCCACTTCAAGTTTTGGATACCTTGTCCCCAGCTACAAACTCAGCCTCCCTGCTTCAACTCTGGGAGGTGAGGCCTCGAGGGTGGAAGTAGGTCACTGGGGCATATCCTTAGGTTAAATTATCCCTGGCCTCTTTCCATCAATGTCTGCTTCCTGGTACACCATAATGTAAACTGTTCTGTCCCTCCCCCCTTTCAGCGTCTCCCCACCAAGATAGACTAAACCTTCTCATACTGTGAGACCAAATCAAGCTTTCCTCCCTTGGATTTTTTTTTTAGTATTTTTTATTTTTATTTATTTGACAGAGAGAGAAAGGGGGGGAGAGAGAGAGAGAGAGAGAGAGAATGGGCACACCAGGGCCTCTCCAGCCACTGCAAATGAACTCCAGGCGCATGTGCCACCTCATGTATCTGGCTAATGTGGCTCCTGGAGAATCGAACCTGCAGGCAAATGCCTTAACCGCTAAGCCATTCCTCCAATCCAGACTTCTTCTTCTTCTCCTTCTTCTTTTGCTAGATGTTATGGTCATCATGATGAGAAATCTTCATACGGACCCTGAACAATGGTTTGGAGAGAATCTGGATTAATACACACATGGAGGTGCTGGGAGGATGATGGGCCCAAGGTGGGAAGGGAAGGTCTCTCTTTCCTTCCTCCCTTGCCTAGCTCTCCACACACACTTCCTTTTGGCTGTTCTTGATTTGGATGCTCCACACTGAACCATAAAACATAAAACAGGTTTGTGAGCTGTTATAACAAGTTATCTAATCCAGGAGGAAACAGGAGCCTGTTGATGGACAGCCAGTCAGTCAGGCGTTGGAGAGGCCCGTACTAGCAACTGACACGTATGACGGGGCCGTCTTGTGGGGCTGTGCACTTCTTAATCTGGGGACCTGTGCTAACTCTAGCAAGTTGGTGTCAGGAAGTGTTAAATTATAGGACACCCAGAATTAAAGACTTGGATGGTGTGGGGAACTACTTCCCATACATATTCGGTGTCAGCAGTGACGTGTGTGTGAGTGCAGAGAAAGTGGCTCTGGAACAAGTCATTATTACTACCTGGTTTTCTTCTTTTTTTCTGAGGCAAGCCCAACAGACTGGCCTTTTTTTTTTTTTATGTGAAGAAGTCAGAGACAGAGAGAGAGAAGGAGAGAGGGAGGGAGAGAAGCTCCAAGGCCTCCAGCCACGGTAATCTAACCCCAGACACGTGCACCAACTTGTGTGCATGCGCGACCTTACACCTTGCGTTACCTTTCGAATCTTGTGGGTCAGGCTTACGTGGGACCACTAAGCCGTCTCTCCAGCCCGTGGTTTTCTTCTTACTGTGGTCCGCAGTTGCACTCCAGTTCTTTCTATCAGAGTTGCCTCCACCGATGTGGTGTGTCCTCCCCTACCCAAGATTTTTTTTTAATTTTTAAAAATTTTAAAAAATTGATATTTATTTATTTGCAAGCAGAGAGAGAGAGAGGAGCGGCAGACAGAGAGAGAATGGGCATGCCAGCGCCGCTAGCCATGGCAAATGAACTCCAGATGCATGTGCTCTTTGTGCATCTGGTTTATGTGGGTCCTGGAGAATCGAACCAGGATCCTTTGGCTTCACAGGCAAACGCCTTAACCGCTAAGCCATCTCTCCAGCCCCCCCTCCCCTTTTTAAAAACACTCTCCTTGGCCTGGAAGAACACGAGGGAGATTGGAGACTTGGGAACCCTCGCTGCCCTCTTTCTCGAGGTTCAGTGTAGTCACATACTGCCTCCAAGGGCCATAAAGAAACTGTTGTCTTGCTGGCCTTGACCTTCCCTTATTTTTAAGTAGCTGTAGCGGAACAAAAGACAAATGAAAACTTTCTCTGGTTGACATTGAAAAAATTACTGGCATGTCATATGGTAATTCATTAAAGAATTCTCATTCATCAAAACAATTCATTTCTGTTTAAAAAGGCTGCATGAGCAGTTTCTCCCTGGTTTTATTGTCAGCCTCTCGGGCCACATGTGGCTACAGCTCATCTGCAGGAATTTTTATTCTTAAATTTTAAGAGCTGGGGTGGGGGAACATGTGGGATACTTTAAATCCAATTGGTTGTTTTACCTAGAAAAGTCCATATATACTCATTTCCTTTTAAAATATTTTTTATTTTAAATCTTTTAATTTATTTATTTGAGAGAGAAAGAGGGAGAGAGAGAATGAAAGTGGCAGATAAAGAAGAGAATGGGTGCACCAGGGCTTCTAGCCACTGCAAACGAACTCCAGAAGCAAGTGCTACCTTGTGCACCTGGCTTATGTGGGTCCTGGGGAATCGAATCTGAGTACTTAGGTTCCACAGGCAAATACCTTATTTGCTAAGCCATTTCTCTAGCCCCCTCTTTACATTTTTTTATATTACAATTCTAATATCCAGGACTTGCATTTAATCATTTTTCAAAGATGGGGAAATAAAAACCAAGTGAGTTCTTAGTTGTTTTTTTTTTCCCCAGAAATTGAAATATACCCAATTGGGGCTGGAGAGTTAAGGTGCTTGCCTGCAAAGCCAAAGGACCCAGGTTCGACTCCCTAGTACCCACGTAAGCCAGATGCACAAGGTAGTCTATGCATCTGGAATTCCATTTGCAGTGGCTGGAGACCCTGGCGTGCCCATTCTCTCTCTACCTGCCTATTTCTGCATCTCTCTCTCAAATAAATAAATAAATAATAAAAGAAAATAAAAAGAAATATACCCAATTGATTTGAATCCATTGCTGTACTGTGCATATTTTTATAATAGGAGGAATCGTCCCAGAGTTTCTTAGAATCCTGAACCTTAATTAAATTTTGTAGAAGTGTGATTTACAAAGTCCTGCATTATGAAGCACATCTATTCATCCCGACGGTTGCTATATTTAAGCAGCACAAGAGACACATTTTGGACTTACTCCTCATTTTTTTTCCTCAAAAAGTTTTTAGTCAGGTTTCCTTCCCAATATCTAACTTGCCTTATTCGTTTTGTCTTTGGGAAGACTACTGTCCCTTTGTTGGCCATTTAGCACCTTTCCTATAAGCTCGGCGCCTTTGTGGTTTGAATATAAAATGTCTCCCATAGGCTCAGGTGTTTGAACACTTCCTGGTGGGGGTGGGTGCACTTGGGAAAGTTGTGGAACCTCTAAGAGGTGGAACCCTGCTGGAGAAAGTGGGACACTAGTACTGGGCCTTGAGGATTTATAGCCTAGTCTAACTTCCTGTGTGTCTTCTCTTCCTGCCTATGGATGTCATGTGACCATAACATCCTTCCTCCCCCTGCTGCGGCATTTCCTGCCTTATGACTGCACCCCCTGGAACTGTAAGCTGAAATAAACCCTTCCTTCCTTAAACTACTTCCTATCTGGTGATTGATCTCAACATCCAGTAAAGTAAGTGATACACTTGGCCAACCCTTTAGTGCCTCTCTCACACCTCTCACCATTGTTCTCTTTTCTCTCTCACAGCTCAGGGATTGTCAACTCAAAAGGCTGGCTGAGGTCAGGTGGCTGTTTTAAATATGCCAGCAGGCTGGGAACAATAGGAGGCAAACAAAAGGGTGTATGAGGTAGTGTGAAACTAGAGTCATGAGTGAGCCTCCATTCACCTCCACCTGAGTGTCCGGAAAGATTTCAGAACCAGAATGGCCAGATGACATACTTCCAAGGGAAAACTCGACTTGAGCATGAAATACTGCAATTTTAGAAACTGCAGTTATTTTAAAAATGTAAGATCACACTTCTCCAAATCCTGTAAACATCCCATAGCCACCAGAAATTCTTTGATTCACATGTTAGCCAGATTTACTCCCTTTAAAATCTGATTGCACCATGCTGATTTTCATCCCTCCCTCCTGCTGGCACTTCCTCAGTTCTTGCACTGGGTTTGACAGCTTCTGGCAGTTCCCTGAGAAACCTGGAGAGTAGGGACCCTGCTTCTCCCCAAGTGACCATTCCAAGCACTGGCCCAGAGGGTTCCTGGGAGACTGAATTGAGGCTGATGTCTCTTTTGTCTGACTCTTGCCTCAGCCTCCAGATGAGAGGCTCGGGACATGGCTGGGGTCAGGAAAAGGTGGCTGTGCTGCAGATGCTGGGAAGGAGAAGAGCAGCTGGATCTCAGTGTCTGTCTCTTCCCTTCCCTTGTCCCTTTCCTCACTGTCAACAAGAGAGGGTGCACACAGGCTCAGGCCTCAGCTCAAACACACATACATGCACATAGATTGAGGGACACACATCTAAACCCATCTGCTCTCACATCCATGCAGATACACACACACACACTCACGCACCTATAAACGCAGAGAGACGCTCACACAAACTCAAACACAGATACATCCACATAGACATGCATATATACTCATTCAAGCACACAGCTGTCATTTCCTGGCTCGTTTTCTTCTCACCTGTTCTTGATGTGCATTTTTACCAGATTTTACCTGTACCAAAAAAAAAAACCAATCTGTCTAGGATTTACACTGCAGGGAACAAGACTGAAAAAGTGCTATTCAAATTATGGGTTCATCACCTTGCTTGCTCTGCCCAGCTCTGGCAGGGCCTGGAGACAGCTCTGACACTTCCACGGGGCTGCTGCCTTCCCAGCCTTCTGAAAACCCCAGAGAAGCCTTGGGTTTGGCCCACCCATGATGCCCTAGATCCCTGGATTCTGCTGACACTCCTGATCTCCCCGTTCATCTTAAGTGAGCTCCTAAAGCCTTTGCCGCCTCTAGGGTTCCTGGGAAGAGACAGATTTCCCACTTGGGATGCCCCTCTTGCCTCAGTGTTGCAACTCCTACTTGATGGAGAAGCACTTCAGACCTGGGACCAGACACGGTAAACTTCCGTAGCTCAATCAGTAAATCTTAGTCAAATGTTCTGGGGCATTTTGTGTGCATCCTATAGCCACAAAAGAAATTCAGGCTTTGTTCTGTCAATACCCTAATTAGCACTCAGCTTTGGACCACGAGGGCCTGGATTTATGTAGTATTACACCTACTAAGCAGAGGTCTGGACGTGTACATGTATGCTTTACAGCACTTTTGCCATAATCCCATTTTTACATTTGCAAATAAACCCCGTGGCTCCACCAGTATGATGCAGTCTCCCCCACCCTTTGCCCAAGCTCACACGATTTGTTGGGTCTTAAACTTTCAGATTCATTATGAAGGATGAACACATAAGGAAGTATCTGTTCTTTGTCTCGTTTTCTGTTTGGTACATTTGCTATGTGGTTTATAATATTCTTTCAGATTGAACACCTCCAAATTTCAGATAGATCAAATAAAGTATCCTTGGAAAAGCCACGTGGCTGAAACAAAAGTTTGCTCTCACTCAATGCTCCAGCCCACACCTGAAGTGAAACCATGGGTTGACACACTTCATGACCCGAGGAAGAAGAGAAGAGCAAGAATTAGAACCTGATTATATCCAACTCCAAAGTCCCCTTCTTTCTATGTGGGCCCAGTTTCAGAGAAAGGCTAAATAACAGTGTCACTTTGGCTGGTGTTACTATCAAGGGCAAAAGTTTTAGTCCCTCCATATTTACTTTATGTAATTGAGTGGATATAAACTAATTAACAGTAATTTAAATATATATATATGACAATTTAACCGACATGATAATCCAATTCCTTTAAATTTTCTCAGATTTATAACAATGTCTCTTTTTGTTTTGTTTGGTTTGGTTTTTCAAGGCAGGGTCTCACTCTAACCATGCTGACCTGGAATTCACTATGTAGTATCTGGCTGGCCTCAAACTCACAGCAGTCTTTCTACCTCTGCTTCCTGAGTGCTGAGATTAAAGTCGTGTACCACCACACCCAGCAACAATGTCTTTTTTTTTCTTTTTGATGCATTGAGAATGGCACCCAGGGCTTTGCACATGCTAGGCAGACACTCTGTCTTTGAGCTACATGTTCAGCCTAGAAAGACATCTTTCTGCCTTGTCCTTTTAACTGACTAAAATACTCCTGTCAGAAAGGCCCAGACTCTTCTGTTGGTGCTTGCGACCAGACACACGAGAGTCTCTAAAAGTCTGATGTCAAAAACTAAAATGTATTGGCTCACATATATTTTCACTCTGTGAGCTTACTCTTCTTAACTAAAGTGATTCATTACCACGAGACCTTGAGGATTTGTGTTAACTATGGTCTCCTACATTTGACCACTGTGTTTATGGTAACATTTAGGTAGTAAATCAAAATTAGTATCTTTTTCCTGTGTAGAATGATCTTTTTTTTTTGCTTATAGAGAAAACGAGAGACAAAGAGAGAGAGAGAGAGAATTGGCATACCAGGGCCTCAGCCACTGCAATTGAACTACAGACTCTTGTGCTACCTAGTGGGCATGTGCGACCTTGAGCTCTCTTCACCCGTGCATCTGTCTTACATGGGATCTGGAGAGTTGAACATGGGTCCTTAGTCTCCACAGAGAAGCACCATAACTGCTAAGCCATCTCTCCAGTCTGATCTTTTCTTTTTTCTAATTAGATTTGACTGAGCAGTACACAAAGAAGGGAAGATGTGGATTTTTGTGAAATGTCTCTGTTTGAAAAACCGTGCAAAATTCTTTAAATAGTAGTACATTACTAACTCACTGCTAACTTGTGGTCTTTCAGAAAGCTGTATCATTTAGGATATTCTGGGCCACAAGAAACAGGAAACTAAAGGAAATATAGCTTTTTAAAAAAATTAAATTAATTAATTTATTTATTTGAGAGACAAAAACAGGCAGAGAGAGAATGGCACACCAGGGCCTCTAGCCACTGCAAACAAACTTCAGACACATGTACCCCCTTGTGCATCTGACTTAAGTGGGTCCTGGAGAATTGAACCAGGATTTTTTGTCTTTGCAGGCTATGGTAATTTGAATAAATGTCCCCTAATATATTCAGTGTTTTATTTGTTTATCGTTTGCATCTTCAGCCACCTGGCTGGAGGCAGTGTCACTGGTGGATCTTAAGGTGTGGTAATGGGTTTGAGATTTCAATCTAAAGATATGCAAAGTATGCCTAGCTGGAGTTCCTGTGCTGTGTGGCTTTTAGCTTTTCCCTCTCTCTCTTGCCTAGGCATGTGAGAGCAGGCCAGCTTCTTCTGCCATTATGGAACTTCCCCTGGATCTGTAAGCTTCAATAAAATCCCTTCCTCCATAACTGTGCCTGGTCTGGAAATTCATCTCAGCGAACCTGAAGCTGTCTGCTACACAGGCAAATGCCTTAACTGCTAAGTCATCTCTCCAGTCCCCTAAAATTTTTATTTATTTATTTATTTATTTATTTATTTATTTATTTATTTATTTTGGTTTTTTGAGGTAGGGTTTCACTCTGGTCCAGGCTGACCTGGAATTAACTATGTAGTCTCAGGGTGGCCTCGAACTCATGGTGATCCTCCTACCTCTGCCTCCTGAGTGCTGGGATTAAAGGTGTGTGACACCATGCCTGGCTTTTATTTATTTTTATTTTATTTGCAAGGAGAGAGGGGGGAGAGAATGAATGGGCACACCAGGACCACTAACCACTGCAAAGGAACTCCAGCTGCATGGGCCACTTTGGGCATCTGGCTCTACAAAGGTGATGGGGAATAGAACCTGAGTCGTTAGGCTTTGCAGGCAAGTGTCTTAACTGCTTGAGCCATCTCGCCAGCCCAGGAATATAGCTTCTTTAAAATAATACATTATCGCCAGGCGTGGTGGTGCATGCCTTTAATCCCAGCATTTGGGAGGCAAAGGTAGGAGGATGGCCATGAGTTCGAGGCCACACTGAGATTACATAGTGAATTCCAGGTCAGCCTGGGCTAGAGTGAGCCCCTACCTTGAAAAACCGAAAATGAAAAACAAAATAAAATAAATAAAATAAAATAATGCATTATCTGGACTAGGAAGATACTCACTGGATAAACTTTTTGCCACACAAGCTTTGGATCCCCAGAACCCAGGTGCTGCAGTGCTGGCTTCAGTAATCCCAGCACACTGAGGGTGAGAGAAGAGGCAGAGACGAGAATTACCTGGAGACTTACCTGCCCACTAGTGTGCAGATGCAGAGGTAAACCAAGAGAGACCTTGCCTCGGACAAGGTGGTAGGAGAGGACCAATTCCTGAAGCCGTCCTCTGACCCCCACGTGTGTGTAGTGGCACACGTGTACCTGCACTCAAACATATCAACACACACCAAAGACACTGGCCAAAGCAGGAACAATTTTAAAAAACAAAGGAGTGTTTGGATTATAACACAAAGTATGTATGAAATAACTATTCATGAACCCATATTGATATAGATGGTTGAGTAAGTAAATAAATGAGGTAGCAAAGACACATCTCCCTTGCAAAATATATCCAAATACTGCCTGTAAACATGCCTCTGTCAAGGAGGTAGAACATCACTCCACATTCTCGGTGTGGGCTGCACACAGTAACTTCTGTCTAAGCAGTGGAGTGTAGGGGGCAGGGAGGGGGAATAAATTGACAGTGAAAAATCGGACACGCAGCACTGCACTCAGGAGGTCAAGACCAGGGTCAACAGTAACACCTGATGCCGGATGTATGGATTTGCTATGGTTTGTTCTTGAGGGTCTCTCAATGACCCATGTGTTAGAGCTTGGTGCCTAGCTAGGAGATACTGGGAGGTGGTGGGACCTGTAAGAGGTGGGCCTCTGTGGGAGATCTTAAGGTTATTTGGGATGTGCCTGCAAAGAAAGTGTGCATGGGACTCTGGCCATCAGGTGAGTGACTTTGTCTTACCAATACTCCTACGAGGATAAGGAGGGCTTGGGACCAGCTCCACAATGACAGGGCCAACTGATCACTGGCTAAATCTCCAAGACTGTGAGCCAAAACAATCCTCATGGTACGTTGATTTCTTTCAGGTATTTGTTACAGTAATGTAAGTGCCCTTGACAGAATGTGATGAAAATGGCACTTTGACCCTGTGGTTTTTCTCCTCCAAGCCCTATAACCCCAGTAAAATAAGAAAAACACCAGCCCAGTCCCAATAAAAGGGGATCTTACAAAACACTTTTCCAAGTGGTCCAAAACACTCCAAATTGTCAAAGTCATTCAAAACAACTTCAGTCTGACAGGGGCATGGCCTAGAGGAACCCACGCAGACATTAGGCAATGTGAGGTTCTGGAATGGGATCCTGGGACAGAAGAGAGACATTAGGTAAAACTAAAGACGTGTGGTTAAACTATGGACTTCGGATATGTTAATGCCAGCTCATTAACTGTAACAAGTGTACCATACTAATGCAGGGCAGTAATAATCAACAAAGTGGATGAGGGCTATGTGGGAACTATATAGTCTCAATATATATATATATTTTGGTTTTTCGAGGTAGGGTCTCACTCTATCTCAGGCTGATCTGGAATTCACTATGTAGTCTCAGGGTGGCCTCGAACTCACTGCAATCCTCCTACCTCTGCCTCCCGAGTGCTGGGATTAAAGGTGTGTGCCACCACGCCCGGCTTCAATATTTTAAAAATACTTTTTTTCGAGAGGTAGGGTCTCACTCTGGCCCAGGCTGACCTGGAATTCACTATGTAGTCTCAGGGTGGCCTTGAATTCAAGGTGATCCTCCTACCTCTGCCTCCCGAGTGCTGGGATTAAAGGTGTGTGCCATCACACACAGCTTAAAAAAATGCTTTTTTTTTTTTTTTTTTTACAAAAACAAAAGAGTATCATCTCCCTGAAGTATAAGCAGATGAGACAATGCCCCCTGACGTGGGCTCCCTCAGCCTGTTAGTATGATTAGGATCAGGCAGCCACAGTATGTGTGGCACAGACACACATCATTCTATAGAAGGATAGCATCTAAACCCTCCACCCCCACCCTGCTCCAGAGCTCTACCCTGGAGACCACTGGTCAGAACTGGCGGCCTATCTGCTTTGGAGCCCATTGCTGACAAGTCAACAAGATGACCCCAAGCGCCCATAAGAACCAAGACCTCCCCTGGGTCACAATGATATCCTCTAACCACCTTGGTTCCTCCATCCTCTGGGACGAAGCTGAGCAGATGCACGAGGTGCTGAATAGCGAAGCAAAGCTAATGACATCTTTCTCCCTTGGGCTGGGGTTCGGTCTGCTTCCCCAGACTCAATAGCCATTCCCGTCTCTAGTATCGTCCTCTGTCCTCTGTGTATGTCCACTTCTCCAGCTTGTGTAAACCGTTAGGAAGGGTGGTCTGTAAGGGTTCACTATTGTGGTCTGAGTGCATTCTCTTTCTCTTTTCTTTGCAGCAGCTGCTTCATGGCTTTACCACTCACTCTAACTCTGCTCTGGGAATGGAGAGGGAAGCTGCCTGCTGCATCCTTGCTGTCGTTAGTTTGGAAGCATTTACTTGCAGAGCTTTAGTTTGGAAGCACTTACTTGCAGAGCTTTAGTTTGGAAGCAGAGCTTTAGTTTGGAAGCACTTACTTGCAGAGCCTTGGTACTGATGCTCTGTCTTCAGGGCTTTATGGAGCTCCGATAGGGCAAGAGCATTTCCCCCGTGCTTCGTCAGGAAGACACAGATGACCCGTGTATGAAACGGAACCTGCCTCTGTCGTCTCCAAACATCCTTCCGACGCTTCCATCTTATTATGCCACTGCATCCTGACAATTTCACTTTCTGCAAATGGTGACTAATATTGCTACATTGAGATGTTTGATTTTATTTTTTTTTTTTGCTTATACTAATGTGATTTCAAGTAGGAACTGGAACAACCGTTTGTACATAATCACAATTGGTATTCTGGGTCTGTCTTTTTTGGATGCAAGGTAAGAGAAAATCCTTAAATATAAGCCTTTTTATGTACTCATGGGAGGACAGTGACAGAAACGCCCACGTATGCCAGATGCCCAAGGTGGGGCATGTGTCTGGAGTTTATTTGCAGCAGCTGAAGTCTCTCTCCCTCTATCTGCCTTTATCTCATGCTATCTCTCAAGTAAATAAAGTTTCTTTTAAAAAAAATTTTTTTAAAAAAAAAAAGCTGATCACTTCTGAGCCATCCATGCCCTGCTCTTGCCCAAATCCTAAACAGGTCATGATGGGGGCATGAATTTTGTAATAGATGAAGGGAGGAGAGACAGAAAGAGAGGAGAGGGGGAGAGAAATTAGTAGACCATTGTACTGGCCTGATTTGAAAGCAGAATGTTTCTAGGCAAAGTTATCTGAGTCCCATTTTATCTAAAAGCCACTTCAAAGCCACTGGAGCCTAGGGTGTCCTCACAAAAGTGAAGATGTTAGAACAACTTAAAAAGCTGGGAAGTGCCGGGAATCAGCTGGCATCTAAAAGCAAAGGAACAGATGAGACTAAGAGAATCCTGCTTCCCTCTCCACCTCTCCAAAGTATTGTCCCTGTCAAGTTTCTTGCACACAAGTGAGTGTGTGAGAAGCTTATCTCCTGGCCTAAGACAACCGTGTGAGCATGTGAGTCTGAGTGGACCTTCTCTGAAGTGAGCTTTGGGAACTAGATCACCCGTGATTCCCTGGCATAATGTAGTGGAGGTGTTTAAAATTTTCACCAAGTGAACTGGGATGTGTTCCGGTGTTGAGGAGCCTGGGGTGTGACGATGAGTAGTAATTAAAAGTCCAGTGATATCAGGTCACTCCTCTGAGTGTTAGCAGAGCATGGGAAGGTTACGAGTAAATAATCACCGAGTAAAAGCAGAGCATCAAAGTCAGAGATCCTCCGGCAGCATGTGAAGAGTTCTCATCTACAGTGATCAGAAGAACTATAAATTGAAGAAAGATAGGCTTTAGAAAAGTCAATGATCAGGTTAGATAGCTACTTAGAAGGCTAGGAAGTCAGAATTCTCCATCCCAGCAAGTTCATTATGCCCAAGCTATGGCTCTGGATGAGAAGAGTGGGCAACAGACTTGGCTGGGGACATCTGGGTTGATCACTCCATAGCCCTGAGAATCAAAATTCCCCAAATTCTTGAATCACTCCTCACGTCTAGGGTGACTAGGGTTCTGCTTTTCAAAGGAACACGTGGTCTCACCTCACCTCACGATCCACCCCCAGATCCAATCCCTACTACATCAATAACCAAGCTCAAGTGAGCACATTGCTTGGTAAAGGAAGTGCCAGGTCTGGTAAGTGAGGAAGAGGGCTATATGTTGGAAAAGCTGTGGATCCAGCAAACATGCCGCCCCCCTCCCCCCCCCACCAGCCGCAGCTGGAGAGGTGTGTATGGAGCAGGAGCCTGAGAGAACTGGATTAAGGGGAATAGAATTACAATGTTTGAGAAGAAAGGGCTTGTTGGGATGGGTCCCCTCTCATTTGCTGCAGAATTATACACCCTGGCAAGGACCCTGGGAGATTATACCCTGGGAATACGCTGTCAGGTTTGCTCCCAGAAGCATGGGGAGAGTGGGAACTGTACTAAATGAAAGGGAACCACTAAGACTCCCGTGGAAACCGGAGAGAAGGGATCAAAAGGCTCAGATGAGTGGCAGAGAGATTGGTTGTATCACGAAAATCCACCAGCTGGCTATGTTATGTAGGAGGCCTTGGAGGACACGTGAAAAGGACGGAGATAAGTCCTGTGATGATCTAGGTCCACATTTTTTTTTTCTGGCTTGGAGAAAGTTTACTAGATTAAGAGAAGGAAAGAGGAGAAAGTACAGAGAGCTCCTGCTCAGGAGAAAGCAGGAGGGGGTAGAGCCCCTAAGTCCACATCTTTGAATATTAAGAGATCCGGGACTCTGAGGCATGACAGGACATCACCCCCAAAGTAACATGGAATACACTGAGAAAAGGGGCCTCAGTGTTGTTGAGATACTCGCAATCGTCTGTGCTCTGTGGTCCTGACTGATGGTGGACATGATGTGACAAAGCCACACTCCCTGACAGCGTGGAGGAAGGAAGGTGCGATCCCAAATAATAGAGGTCAGATGTTAGGTTTAGCCATCAGAATCAAGGTTGGTGCAAATGGTTAACAGTGCTTGGCATTTGCAGCAGAATAGATGACAGCTGACACACATATTGCTCAATCTACACATCACAGGAAATCCTGAATGGATGATCAGCAGGCCACTGGGGAGCCATCTCAGTGAATATCCTGATCCTTTATCTGGTTTCTATATCTGGGCCCGTTTTCAGATTTGAAATCTGCTAATTGCAAAAGAACTTGGGTCCTTAGGAGGAAAGACCCTGCAACGGTATATGACAATGACCTATCTATTGGGCGTTTCCCCAAGGGGACCTATCGCCATGTACTTAGGTAATTACACAGTGGAAAGGGGGCATGCTTGCATAGTCCCAGAATTGTTGGACATGGGTTCTGAGCTCGTGTTCAAACCTGAAGGTCTAAAGCATCTCCAGTCGGAATGGGCATATACGAGGCCAGGTGAAAAGTGGGGGTCCAGACCTGGGCTGGTTGGTTCGTGGCAAGTCCACTGGCTCCATGAACCCACAGAATGAGCGTTTCCCCAGTCCATGATTATATCATTGCAGTGGATGTGCTTGGTCTTTGACAGAACCCCAACGAGGTTCTTTGCTTCGTGAGTTTGTGGACTTACAAACCAAAACAGAGGAAATGACACGAGAAATCCCCCTGTAGGAGGATTTTCCCTGGCCCGTCTTTCAAAGTCACTTCCAGGAGGGACTATCATGCAGCCCCTGTGCAGTTGGGGCTTGTACCCACAAACCCACAGATTAAATAGCAATGAAAACATTCCATCCTAAGGAAAATGGTGGGGATTGATGCCCTCCGTAAAGTACAGAGGAGGAGCAATACCAATCGTAGCCTTCAGTGAAGTTCATCAGTCTGGGTCTCTCAGCAACCAGGTTCTGTGGGGCATTAGGTACTTGAGACAAGCTCAAGCAAGTGACAGTCCCAATGCTTGCTGTTATCACAGATAAAGATTGTTATTGGGTTGCTGGTTTTGCGTGTGTATTGGTTTCTTCGAGCTAGGGTTTGGGTCTCACTCTCACCTAGGCTGAACTGGAATCCAATCCGTAGCCCAGGCTGGCTTTGAATTCACAGTGATTGCCTAATGTCAACCTCCCAAATGCTAGAATGTAAGGTATGTCTGGCTGGTTGTTATTGTTTTGCAAAGCACAGAAATATGACCATGAGTCCAGAGTATGTGGCCTTTGCCATTCCTGTCAGAAGAGGGTACGAGAGGCACTTTGCACTGGTAGAGTGGACACCACTGTATATTTTACTTCTTGCCAGAGACCTTTGCCAACTCTTCTGCTGTCTACAAGAATTCTGTCCCAAGGGACTATCTGTGCATTTGAAGAAAACACATTGGTTCACTAATCTGATGATATCAAGTTAATAGGTTCACATGAACAGGATGTGGCAAATGATTAGAGACCTTGGCAACATGAGAGTGCTCCAGAGTGTGAGAGATAAGCTCTGGAGGGACCCAGGAGCCCATCACATCTATAAATGTTTAGAAAAGGGTGTGCTGTTGCTTTTCACACCTTCCTTCACTGAGAAAGCAGCACAAGGCCTTATAAGCCTCTTTGGGTTCTAGGAGAAACATTTCTCCATTTAGGAATACTATTTTTTACACTTAGAAAGTGACATGGAAAGGTTGGAGAGATAGTATGGTGGTTAAGGCACTTGCCTGTGAAGCCTAAGGACCCAGGTTCGATTCCCCAGAAACCACATAAAACCAGATGCACAGGGTGGAATATGTGCAGGGGTTAGAGACCCTGGCGTGTCCATTCCCCCCTTTCTTTCTCTGTCTCTTAAATAAATAAATAACAAAACAATAAAAGACAATAAAAATACCCTTAAAAATGAGAAAGTTGGGGCTTTACCCTGCTCTTGCCTTCTCATGGGCAGAAACTTTCTGTATTCTCTCTTCCTTCCTTAAGTTTTAGGCTTCCCCATTTCTTTGGCATGAGGTCTGTCTTCCCTTAAGTTCTAACTAAAGTCTAATAAAAACTGTAAACTTAAAAAAAAAAAAAAGTTAAAGCAGGCATGATGGTGCATGCCTTTAATCCCAGCACTCGGGAAGCAGAGGTAGGAGGATCACACTGAGTTTGAGGCCACCCTGAGATACATAGTGAATTCCAGGTCAGCCTGGGCTACAGTGAAACCCTACCTCAAAAAACAACAGCCTGTCATGGTGGTGCATGCTTTTAATCCCAGCACTCTAGCCTGAGCTAGAGTGAGACCCTCGGGGGGAAAAAAAAAAAAAAAAACACCCAAAAAAGTTAAAAATGATTTGGGTAGGGTGTGTGTGGTAGTGTATGCTTTTAATCCTAGCACTTGGGAGACAGAGGTAAGAGGATTGTGGTGAGTTCAAGGACACTCTGAAACTACATAGTGTATTCTAGGTCAGCCTGAGCAAGAGCTAAACCCTACCTCAAAAAAAAAAAAAAAAAATAAATAAAATAAATAAAATAAAATACCATAAAATAAAATAAAAAAGAGGACTGGAGAGATGGCTTAGCAGTTAAGGAGCTGGCCTGTAAAGCCTAAGGACCCAGTACCCACATAAACCAGATGCACAGGTGGTGCAGGCATCTGGAGTTTATTTGCAGTGGTTAGAAGGCCTCACATGCCCATTAATTATATCTGCCTTTCTCTCTCAAAGAAGTAAATAAATAAAAATAAAAGGGCTGGAGAGATGGCTTAGTGTTTAAAGAACTTGCTTATGAAGCCTAAGGACCCTGGTTCAATTCCCCAGAATCCAAGTAAGCCAGATGCACATGGTGGCTCAGATGTCTAGAGTTTTTTTTTTTTTTTTTTTTTTGTCTAGAGGCCCTGGCATGCCCATTTTCTTTCTCTTTCTCTCCCAAATAAATAAATAAATAAATAAATAAATAAATAAATAAATTTATTTTAAAACAACAGGAAAGTGACATGGAAGGCTATCAACTTTGAGTGGGGCTCAGAGCAAGAAGGGGGGCCTGGGTCTTCATCAGTTGTAGGTGGTGATACAAGCAGATCCATCCTCTGTCATCAGAGGTATGAGTGGTGGGAGAAGATTCCATGCAGAGTTACAGCAAGCCAATAGGAGACTCTCCATGAAGACCCCTAGGGTTCTGGAGCAAGGCCATGCCATCTGCAGCAGAGAGCTATACACATTTGAGAGAATAGCTCTTGGCAGGTCAGTTGGCCCTGGTTGGGAAGGAATGCCTAACCAAGGGACATCAAGTGATCATGTGGCCAAACTGCCCATGATAATCTGAGTTCTGTTCAACCCATCAAGTCATGAGGTTCAGACAGGCTCAGAAGTATCTCTCATTAGACAGAAGTGATACATCCTGATCAGCCAATTGCAGAGCAAGTGAGCTCAAGAAAGGTCCAGGAGCATCTGGCCCTCCTGTTACCTACTGCCATCACACCAGCTCCTCTCCCTCAACCCACATCTAGTGATCGCCTGTATTGACAATGGGGGCTGACTGGAATGGAGAAAGAAGCCTAGGTATATTAGTCAGGGTTCTCTAGAGGAACAGAACTGCTAGAATGAGTTATATTAAAAAGGGAACTTATTGGATTAGTTTATGGCAGTCTAATAGTAGTTGCAGGCCCAAGAATCAAGGAACCTGACAGCTACTCAGTCCACGTGGCCAGATGCCTCAGCAGTCCCGATCCAGTGCTGAAGGCCTGGAGGCTTTGAGGAACCGCTGGGTTTCAATCCACAGGGGTCTTCAGTTGATGTTGTCTTCAGTCCAAGCTGGTCTTCAGTCCACGCTGGAAGGCAGCAAGGAGCTCTGGCAGCCAAGTGGAAGGAAGGGGCTCTTTCCACTCAGAGCTTCCTTATGAAAAGTCCCCCTCTGAGGGGGGCCATCCGCTCTAGGGGAAGGGCTCACTCTGGGGCAAGGACCTCCTCCTTCAGTTAATCCTTCCTGGAAGCAACCTCAGAGACCCACCCAAAAGGGTTTTCTGTGCATTACTAAACAGATCAAGTTGACAACACCTTCACCATCACACTAGGCTTAGTTTATGGAATACTCAGATGAATTGTGGGTACAAGCCCCGAATGCGCAGTGACTGTGTGATGTCCCTCCTAGAAGTGACTTGGACCAGGGAAGATCTTCCTCCTGACAGAGGGCCTTTGGACTGTGCACTCCATCATCCACTTTGACAGAGCCATGTAATCTCAATTGGAATCAATCAATATTCCAGATACAGGTTTTGATTTCCTGATCACAGGCCCTAAGCTCTTATTTGTAGCCACCACCACCCCCACCCTGGGTGTGTATAGCACTGGCATGAGAGCCAGAGAACATGGCCTTGAACTTAGCAGTCCCCGTTACGACAAAAGATATGCTACAAGAAGCATTGGCCCATGGGCTCTTAGGCTTTGCATATGTCATAGCACGTGATGGAGAGATGAGACAGTCTTGTCAAAAGCAGTCCAGGCCCCATGTTGGAGATGACAGTATAGGACAGCAGCCTCGAGGACCTTAAGTCAATAACCATTGCATGACACTGTGTCCCCAACAGGTAGAATGCGCAAACCTGGGAACCAATGTGCGAAAGGAGACATTTCCCCATCCACCATCGCTCCCGAGGTCCTACTTGGGGAATGGGTGCTTCCCAACCCATCTGCTCTAGCTTTTGCAAGGTGAGCGCAGGTTTGCCTCTAAGGAGAAGAATGCTTCCACTAGGGGGCGGGGCAAGAGTCACCATATACTTTAAAGTGGAGGTGCTGCTAGCAGTTCTTTCAGACATGGAGACTTGCAGACAAGGGAGATAGCTGCTGTTCTCCTGGGAGTGACTGATTTTTGATGGTGAAGAGGAGGTAGGGCCGCTGCTAGACAGCAGAGTGGAGACTGTAGGCCTGCACCTAGGCAACCTTTGCTGGTGATATTTCCTGGCAAATTTTTTAAAATATTATTTATTTATTTATTTATTTATTTATTTAAGAGAGAGAAAGAGGCAGAGAGAGAGAGAGAGAGAGAGAGAGAGAGAATGGGCACGCCAGGGCCTCCAGCCACTGTAAATGAACTCCAGATGCATGTGCTCCCTTGTGCATCTGGCTTACATGGGTCCTAGAGAATCAGATGGGGATCCTTTGGCTTTGTAGGCGAATGCCTTAACCACTAAGGCATCTCTCCAACTCTCCCTGGCAACTTTTGATGGTACACAAATGCAGCTTGCACAGCCCGGGACGCTCAGGATGAGGGATGAGGCTGGGGATTAAGCTAGCTGGTGAGTTAGCTGTATCAGCAGACATTCCTGCTTCAAGGGAAGGCCACATGGATGGGTAGGGGCAGAATGGGGATGATAACAGTTACAGTCCTCAAACCAGCTCCTGTGCTTTTATCCCACTGGCCTTCCCCTTGTAGTTACTCTAGGAAAACAGATGAATTTTGCAAGCGTGATTCCTAGATGGGGCAAAGTTACACAAAACAAATGGACTGAAGCCCGCAAGGACTGGACTGCAAGCAGTAGATGCGATAATTGATTGCCAAGAGCCTTGCTCAGGACTCAGGCACGGTTGCCCTAGCCTCCAGGTGTGGGTTGCTGTCAGCTCATAGATGGTCCTCAACCAACGGGAACTGCCCAAGCTAAGGACGAACCTCTGACCTTCCCCAGGGTCGGGCAGCTCATGTCTAATACGTGATTGCTGAGGGAGTAGGAGTGAAAAGGCCAAGCCCTTGGGTCTCAATTCAGTCCTATGTGAAGGGACACCCCAGGTCCAGGGTACCTGTGCTTAGCTGAGGACCCCATGGCTAGTGCTCTGAAAGCTGTCACCTCCTCTGCCCAGTCCTGCACCCTTGATCCCTCCTGGGTAATTCACCATCTGTGTTCTGCAGACATCTCTGCCTTGCCTGAGACAGCCTGCCACTGGTTCTACCATCGAGAGCCACAGAGACAGATATGTCCAGTTCATTCAGAAAATAAAGAGCACACTTGCAAGCCATCTGCACCTAAATGACATCATTCACAGGAATGCAGACAAGTGAAGTTTATCATCTTAGGGAATTCTGCTGGCTCAGACCCCAACATTTCCATATAGTCCATCCATCCACAAGTCCTATACCCGCCTGCCCCGTCTGGACCAGAACAGACAAGGAGAACAAGTGCTTTTGGTTTAGTAGTTCAAGTCTAAGGTCGAAACCGAACACAATAACAAACCAAAGGGGAGGAGGGCATGGTGGCTTATGTCAATAATCCTAGCACTGGGGACGTTGAGGTAGAAGAATCCCTGTGAGTTTGAGGCCAGCTAGATGAGTTCCACACCATCTGGGCTACAGCAAAACCCTGCCTCAAAATAAAAGAAAGAAAAAAGGAAGAAAACAAAATAAAAATAACCCTCCAACACTTCTAGCCAACCACGTAAACACGTATAACGAATTCATCTCTTTGTAGAAGTTACTGATTTTCATCGGAACCCTATCACATGCCAAGAAAAATCTCTGAAAAGCTAAAGGACAGGCTCAAATTCCAATTTCAGTAAACTCATGTCCAAATTCAACTTTCTGTGACTTTAACCACAATTGAGTGTTGGAGAGAACAGGGGAAGGACACTATCCCAGCACACAGGAGCAGGTGCTTAAAGTGCATTGCTAAGTAAATAAGATGGATATTCAAAACTTTACTGGGGGGGGGCAACAAATATTTCAAACTTTCCCTTTTTTTTCCCTGACAAAAGTTTAGTTTTTTTCCCTCCCCCACCCCTCTTTTTTTTTTTTCCCCAAGCAGGAAGGCTCCAATCATTCCAGAATGCTGCCAAATATAACAAACATCTACAGATGGGCTGATCTGCAGCTGGAGGCTTTAACTTTGTACTATTTATTTGAAATACCCAAGCCAGCAGAGCAAGGCTCAAGCATAGTGGGCATAATTCACAATGTTTTGGCTCTGGAGCAAATAGCAGTTGAACTTAGTTTTTTCAGCTAAACTGGAATTTATGCAGATGTGCTTTGCACTAAATTCATTAAACAATTACATCCTGGTGCAGTTTTCACATTTTTGTAAAGGCTCTGCATAAGCACTAATTAGATCTAAAACAATGTTACTGGGCAAATTACAGTGCTGATTGTTCTCCTAGTCTTGCATTCCGCATCTGCTTTGCAATGATGATGATAATTTAGGTGCGAGCCATGCAAATGCTGTTTTTTTGTTACATTTACTAGAAATATTTATTTGAAACATACTATAGATTAATTGATAATATAACCATTTTTTTTCAAGCGCCTCCCCATGTTTTCTCGGGGACATTGGGGAGTAAAATTCAAGCTGTGAAAGATACGGTAGCTGACACTTCTCACAATGGCTAACGGGCATTTCCCTCCTCCTCGGTGCGCGCTATTGAAAGGCAACTTTGCATTTCATTTGGCTTCAAGTGCAAGCTGGGCTTGCTGAATTACAGCAGGGCCTTTCAGAGTGCAGAGTTGACGTAAAGGCACGCAGTCTTCCAAACAGCTCGCAGGCAGGGCAACCCACGCTGCCTCTTCTTGGATCCATGCAGTGGACAGAGTGATTTAGTACTGCAGAAACATTCCATGTCTTAGGTAGGTCAGATAGTGCAATATGTTTTTTCTTTCTCTCGTATTTGTCTTCTTTCTATTTCATAGATCATGAAATGTACAAGACATATTAACATTTAAACATGAAAGCAGCTCTGCAGAAGTGAGGACATTCCAACGGGGTTTCTATGGCAACTTTGAACGTTCCAGCTCAGTTCAGGGGTTGCTCCAGTCCAGAAGTCACCTGCATTGCCACTCTTGTGCTAGACATTCTTGGGGCCTGCAGTGGGCAGCCTGAGAGCAGCTCACCATTCTCTTTCGCCCAGGAACACAAGGGCTTCCACCTGAGCCAGGCTCATCTCTGTCCCTGGGAAGAAGGCTGGCCACTGGGGTTCTAAAGCCCACTCTTGTAAACTGGACTTTTCAAATGGTTACTTTTATTGTTTGATGAAGCCAGCCAGGAAAGGCCAGGCTCAGCGTGAGCTCCCACAGAGATGACCAGGCAAAACTGAACTCCAAATGTAATCAATGCAAAAGTCCAAGTCCAAGATAAATGGAAATGCCCTCCTGTGTGGGAGAATACTAATTATTAACACTAAGCATGGCGGAAAGGACCCACAGGCCCCTCAAAAGTTAGCACTGGGAACCGTTCACTCTAAAGATAGCTTCCCTCACTTCCATAAGGGCCTTTCCATTGCGTTCGGAGGTTTTTGCTAGACGGATGATAATAATTCCTTCTGCAGACTTAATTGGTAAGCCTGAAAATGCTATGCCGGTTGAATAGGACATCGTTGTCTCCTTGAAGGGAAACAGCATTTAGCACAGGAGTTTTGCTGCTGGGGGGTAAAATGTTCAATGCTCATGGGAAAAAGCAAAGTAATCAAAAGTATTTGTTGGTTTTCATTTGTTTGTTTAGTGCTGGGGATCAAACCCAGTCATACATACCAGTCATACATTCTACACTCCCAGCCCCCTAAAGGTTAATCTTCAACTTTTTTGTTTGTTTGTTTTTTTTTTTTTTTTTTTTTTTTTTTGTTGTTTTTTGAGGTAGGGTCTCACTCTAGCTCAGGCTGACCTGGAATTCACTCTGTAGTCTCAGGGTGGCCTCGAACTCATGGTGATCCGCCCACCTCTGCCTCCCAAGTACTGGGATTAAAGGCGTGCGCCACCACGCCCGGCAATATTCAACTTATTTTTAAAGACAGGCCAAATGGTCTCAAATTTGCAATCCTCCTGCATCAGCCTCCCAAATGTGCAACTATACTACATACATATATACATACATACATGTATAAATATAATATGGAATAGAAATATGTCACCTCACCTAGATTAAAACATTGTTATTGTTTTTGGAGATTTGAAGAAAAAAAGAATAATTAGGAATTTCTTTTTAAGTTGTTTATTATGTGTGTGGGTGTGTGTATGTGTGAAAATGTCTGATGTATGTGCACATGCACCATGGCAAATGTATGGAAGTCAGAGGACAATCTTGAGGTGTTTGTCTTTTTTTATTTTTTTAACATTCTCTTTTTGAGACAGGCTTTCTCGTGTTTGTCCCTGAGTGTGTTCCAGTCTGGCTAGCTCCACCTTTCATTGCTGTCTGCACATTGGGATCACAGATGCATGTGCCACTTTGTATACAGCTTTAAGTCGGTTCTGAAGCAAACTTGCAAGCAAGCACTTTTAACAGCTGAGCCATCTCCCAACTCTTAATTCAGATTTTACAAATTGAGGACCAAATACTTACCTACTCACTTTCAGTTCTATGCTTAATTTCTTTTTTAAAAATTTTATTTGAGAGAGATAGATGTAGAGAGAGAGAGAGAATAGGTGCACCAGGACCTTCAGCCACTATAGATGAACTTCAGGTGCATGCGCCACCTTGTGCATCTGGCTTACATGGGTCCTGGGGAATAGAACCCGGGTCCTTTGGCTTTGCAGGCAAATGCCTTAACTGCTAAGCTATCTGTGGTGGTTTGATTTAGGTGTCCCCCATAAACTTCAGTGTTCTGAATGCTAGGTTCCCAGCTGATGGAGATTTGGGAACTAATGCCTCCTGGAGGCAGTGTAGTATTGGGGGCGGGCTTTTGGGTATTATAGCCAGTTTCCCCTTGCCAGTGTTTGGCACACTCTCCTGGTGCTGTTGTCCATCTGATGTTGGCTAGGAGGTAATATCCACCCTCTGCTCATGCCATCATTTTCCCCTGCCATCACGGAACTTCCCCTCAAGCCTGTAGGCCAAAATACACCTTTTTATTTTTTTCCTCACAAGCTGCTCTTGGTCGGGTAATTTCTGCAAGCAATGCTAACCTGACTGTAACACCATCTCTCCAGCCTTCTATGCTTAATTTCTAGTTTGTGTTTTATTATAAGGGGGCAATAATGAGTATTTCATTTTCTACCAATTTAAACATAATGGGCAAATTATTCCTTAATTGTCTCAAAGTTGCAAATGGAGAAAAATCTAGGCAAAACATTGAAATGTTGGAATGTTATGAACAACTGGAAGGAGGTTATCATGACTATATCTTCAATCGTAATAGTGTTAATTATTCCATTTTGATAACAACTCTGCAACTTCTAAAGAGAGAAGTTAATGACACAACCGAGCTCTTGGGAAAAGTGATTTAGCTTCATGCTTGTACCTTCTGGCCAAACACAATTCCATTTATGGTCTGTTGGCAGAGATGGTCCCACTGACTGTTTCTGACCTTCTTAAGCCTTGGGTGGGGGCCTTCTGGGACCTGAGGGAACTCTTAGTTACATTTTCACCCTTTCCTTCTTTCTTGACCTTGTTCTATCTTCACCCATAAGAATTTCTGACTTCTGTCTCTTGACGGATAGACTGGAAGGAGAGTGGGCCAGGCGTCCTACCATTGCAGAAGTCACGCTCTTGTAGGGAACAGTCATGGAACCTTAGCCAATACAGTACATACTGATTTCTGACTATATTACCTATTTATCAGTCATGTGGCTATAGTCATTATGAACTAACCCTATGTGGTTTTTTTTTTTTTTGACTGGACTCCTGAATTTTATTAGTTAGACTATATTATCCAATAGGATATGACATATATAAACTGACCTACTTATGTCTATCCACAAAAAAAAATACAAATTAGCTGTAATTGAGGTTGCTAGAAAGTTCTTCTGCTCCCCAGAATGTCTCTCCATATGGTCCTGTAGAAATTGCCAGTGTTAAAATTCCTCTTCAAAGAATCATCGTCAAGGAGCTAACCCCTTTAATCAGTTTAACTTTATCTTAGCCACGTTAACCTTAAATCTCCAGGATTCGCAGGCACTTCCGGGAGAAGTTTCCTAGTCTTGGTGTTGCGTGTACACCAGCCACGTGACTGTTTCTGCATGTGCAGCAGGGTCATCTCTGTGCTGCTGGCAGCAGGGCTCTGTGTTAGTCAGACTCCATCACAGAGGCAGTGTGCCTTAGAGGCCGGATCCTTGGGAGGTGATTAGATCACGAGGGATCCACAATCGCAGATGGGATGAGTGTTCTTATGACCGGCTTCAGAGAGCTCTCTTCTTTTTCCTCTGTGTGAAGAAGTGGGCCTGCAGCAGGCATCCAACCTGCCAGTACCTTGATCTTGGGCTTACCAGCTTCTGGGACTGTGAGACATAAATTTCCCTGTTCACAAACCACCTAGTTTATGGATTTCTGTTACAGTAGCCTGAAGGACTAGGAATATATAGACCCAAGGAAAATGGAAACACACGCTCACATAAAATTTGCACATGAACATTCATAGCAGCTGCCAAAAGGTGGGAACAGTCCAAATATCTATCATGATTGAACAGATAAACTGAAGTATACATTATCATGGAGTTTTTATTTGGCCATGAGAAGGAATCATGTATGGTAGGCCCTCTGTGGGTTTTGCTTTCACAGATTCAACCTACCAAAGACAGAAAGCACTTTTCTAAAACTGCATCTGGGACTAGGGAGATGGATTTAGTGCATGCCACACAAGCGTGAATCTCTGAGCCTGGACCCCAAAACTCACGTAAAGCTAAATGCTGTAGTGCTAGTGTCTGAAATCCCAGCGCATCTACAGGGAGAAAGGAGGCAGAGACAGGAGTGTCACTCAGCTCACTGGACCTGCTACTCTGGCAAACACAGCAGTAAACATGAGGCATCCTGCCTCAAACAAGGTGCAGGGGAGAAACAGCACCCGAAGTTTTTTTCCTCTGACCTCACACCCCCCCCCCACGCTTACACACATAAACACACACAGAGCAAAAAGAAATTGCATCTGTACTGAATATGTACACTTTGGTCATTTTTTAAAGCTACAATATAGTGAGTATATACATAGCATTTGCATTGTGTTAGGTAAAGGATATGCATAGGTTTCTTGCAAGCTTTACTATCCCTATATACGGGTGTGAGCACCTTGCAGATTTGGAACCTGTGGGCTGGGGAGAGGCCTGGAACCAGTCCCCTGCAGATACCAAGTAACAACTCTATTAATATACGCAGTGGCATGGACGAACCTTGCAAAGGCTGAGCTATGTGTAAGAACTCAGCCACCAAAACCCGTATGTTATAGGCATGGAGAGGCAACCACTACGATTTCCAGGTTTGTATGTTTTGGGAAAAAAGAATTGGACCAGGGCACATAATAGTGATAGAAACAGAGACTGTTTACCAAGAAAAAGCAAGGCACTGCGGAGAAGGGAATGGTCCAGGAAGCTGAGAAAGGTTAGAAGCTCTAATACTCCCTAGTCGCTGTATTGAACCCTTAAAAGTTATTTACATACATAGAAACTGCCTTCTCCCATTGGTTTTTTCTTATGCTAATAATTTTCTTTAAAAATATACATAATCCTTACCAGCATCTTCCTTTATCCTCCCTCCCCCATCCTCCTCAACCGAAATGAAACCCCCTCTTCTTTCCTACTATTGTCTCCTCTATTTTAATGTCTCTCCCCCCCACACAGACACCTTCAATCTTCCAAGGCAACGTATCAATGGGTCAAAAATTATCCAGGTCTGGGCTGGAGAGATGGCTTAGCAGTTAAGGCGCCTGCCTGCTAAGCCTAAGAACCCGGTTCCAATCTCCAGGTCCCATGTTTAGCCAGATGCAAAGTGACACAAGGGCGCAATGCCGCACTTGACCACAAGGAGGCGCACGCATCTGGATTTCGTTCACAGCAGCTGAGAGACGGCTGGCGCGCCCACCTCTATCTGTCTCCCTCTACCTTTCTCTCTGTCTGTCTCTCTCTGTCTCTCTCTCCAAAAATAAATAAAGTAAAAAAAAAAATTAAAAAAAATTATCCAGGTCTTATTCAGGTAATGACAGCGTCTCTGGGGTTATGTGTGTCTGGAGGATAGCATTCCAAGGCACTCCTTCCCAACCCTTTGGCTCTTACATTCTTTGCACTACCTCCTCCACTATCATCCCTGAGCCAAAGGAGGGTGAGATAGTGATGTCTCATTAAGTGCTGAACACTTAAATATCACTTTTCTCAGCATAGTTTGACGAGTTTTGAGTGTCCCCAACCTTCGCCATCATTTGAAAACAGACAGTTCTCTAACCAAAAGTGAGAGTGGCACTAATCTACAGGCATAAACATAAGTATTTAGAGGGCAAGTTGGTGGCCATAAGATATCCATGTAGCCAAGCAACAGTAGTAGCTTCTCTGCTAGGATTTATGACCTCCCCAGTCATAGGCTCTTGACTAGGTTTTCAGTATCAGGCATGAACTCCCTCCTGTGGAACAGGCCTCACATCCAATCTGAAAGCTATTGGTTACCCTCATAACAAACATACCACTTTTGCACTAGTGAGTGCAACTGTCTTGCTGGCCAGTTGTGTAACTTACAGGGTACATTGTTGCTTAAGACCACCAATGACTCCTTCCCCCCTCCCCCAGCAAGCTGCATAGCATTTTCCAGCATCCTGACAGCGAGTCAACAGGGAGGAGGCTTTCAGCTCAGCTCCAGCTTGATGTCTCAATGTCCTACAACTGAAGCATGTAGTGTCTTCAGCAATAGGGTCTTACCATCTAGTTCTGGCAACCGACAGTCTTGGCAATAGTATGTATTGTTTTGGGTGCCTCATGCATCACCCTGATCAACAACTCACGAAGAGGTATCCTACCTCTGGCACTGAAAGTTTTCTGTAACAACCTATGGCTTCTGGGCACAGAATCATCTGCCCCAACAGGATACTTTTGCTCAAATACTCTTCCTTTTGTAGACTTATATTTTTGATTAACTAACGAGGAAGTAGGTTTCCATGTGACTTATTCAAAACATCTTAATTTTATTTATTTATTTATTTATTTATTTATTTATTTGAGAGCAACAGACAGAGAAAGAGGGAGGAGAGAGAGAGAGAATGGGCATACCAGGGCCTCCAGCCACTGCAAATGAACTCCAGATGCATGTGCCACCTTGTGCATCTGGCTTACATGGGTCCTGGGGAATTGAGCCTCTAACCAAGGTCCTTAGGCTTCACAGGCAAGCACTTAACCACTAAGCCATCTCTCCAGTCCCAACATCTTAATTTTGATTAACCCTCTCCCATCCCCTTCTACCTCTATCTTTGACCCCGCTTAGACCATTCCACCCCCATATTCTGCCCCTCTACATACATATCTACTATACCCACTCCTTAAACCCTCCTCTCCTCCTTTTTTTATAGTCCCTTTCTAGTTTCCTGGCCTCTTACTCCAACTCACTCACAAATCTAAACATTTGAAGCTAGTATCTGCATATGAGAGAGAATATGTGGCATTTGACTTTCTGAGTCTGGGTTATCTCACTTAGTATAATCTTTTCCAGATCCATCCATTTTCCCACAAATTTTTGTAACTTCGTTTTATTTTACAGCCGAATAAAACTCACTTGTGTATATGTACCCTGTGTTCATTATCCACTCATCAGTTAGTGGGCATCTAGGCTGAATCCATTTCCTACTTATTATGACTCAAGCAGCAATGGACATTGATGAGCAAGTATCTCTATAGTAAAGTGCAGTGTCATGAGCGTATCTGCCCAAGAGTGGTACAGCTGGGTCATATGGTGAGTCTAATTTTGGCTGTCTCAGAAAGTTCCACACTGATTTCCATAATAGCTGTGCCCGTTTACATTCCGAGCAACCCTCATTCATATGTTAGTCTCGATGCCTCTGTCTCCAAGCCCTACTCTCCTGGCCCACATGTACCACAGGATCTTGCCACATGCAAGCAAGAAAGGGGAAATCAACAGAGACAGAAAGTAGATTGTAGTTGTTTAGGGACTGGGGGAAAGAAAAGACTAGAGGTCTTTTCTTAAGGTGATGAAAAACTTTTAAAATGGACTACATTCATGGCTATGTATGCCTGTGAACATTCTAAAACACTGAACCGTATGTATTTTAGAGGGGTGAATTTTATGATAGGTGAATCATTTCTCAAGGAAACTTTTTGAATGCCTAAAGGTCTCTGGAAAGAGTTGTACTCAAAAGACCCTATAGAACAATACATTTTCAATTCCCTTTGAATGGATTAATTAGATTTAGAAAGTTTTTCTCTCTTTTTCCTGGGAAGATGGATCAGTGGATAAAGTGTCAGCCCCGCAACTCTGAGAACCTGAGGTCAGATAACCTAGACACGACGTAAAAGCCAGAAACACCTGTGGCAAGAAGGAGGTGGAGAAAGAGAATTTTCCCAAAGCTCACCAACCAGCAATGAGAGACCCCTGCCTCAAAACAAGGACTGACCTGAATGTTGCCCTCTGACCTCTACACACAGAGGGGTAGGTGTGTGTCTGTGTGTGCACCCCCCCCACACACTAAATAAATTAAAAATTGAAAACAGAAAGAACTTTTCTTCTCCCCTACTAAAAGATGATGCTATGTAGGATTTATGACGTTTGTAAGTCCCACTGGTCCAGGGATGCTGTGAGCTGCTGAGTAGGGATGGGTGTATTGCTTAGCTCTGACAGGTGCTCAGTATGTATGTATGTATGTATGTATGTATGTATGTATGTATGTGAGACACACAGAGAAAGAATGGGTACACCAGGGCCTCTAGTCACTACAAATGAACTGTTGAGAGTCTGACAAAAGAAAATCAAACCAATTTTTAAAAAATTGAACTCTGTTTTATTGGATTTTTGCCACAGAAACAAAACACAATATTTCCTCACATAGATTTGGAAGGTTACTGTAACAAATGTTAGCAAGGATGAACTGTATTATGGCTGGGAATATAAAAGGTTGCATTCACTGGGAAAAACTGGTAGCTGGGTGTGGTGGCACATGCCAGCACTTGGGAGGCAGAAGTAGGAGGATCACTATGAGTTCAAGGCCAGCCTGAGATTATAGAGTGATTTCCAGGTCAGCCTGGACTAGCGTGAGACCCTACCTCATAGAGTCACACAAAAAAACAATAACAAAAGAAACCTGTGGTCGTGTCTCAAAATTTTCTTTTTAAATAAGGGCTATCATTAAGGATGTAGATCAGTTTTAGGAATATTTGCCTAACAAACATGAAGCCCTGGGTCAGCCCCCTACACTGTAACCTTTAAAAATACAATGACCAGGGCTGGAGAGATGGCTTAGCCGTTAAGGCACTAGTCTGTGAAGCCTAAGAACACTTGTTTGAATTTCCAGGTCCCATGTATAGCCAGACACAAAGTGACACAAGCATGCGATGTCACACATGCACACAAAGGGGGCACATGTGCCTGGAGTTCACAGTGGCTGAAAGGCCCTGGTGCACCCATTCTCTCTCTCTCTCTGCCTCTTCCTCCCTCTCTCTGTCTCTCTCTCAAAAATAAAATAAAAAAGAAAAATACAATGACCAAATGATCCAGAAATTATACTTTGGTGTATAAACCCAAAAGAATTAAAAGTATAATCTTGAACATATATTTGTACGCCCATGTTCATAACAGCATTATTCACAATAGCCAAAAGCAAGTAGCAATCAAATTATCTCTTGATATATATATATATATATATATATATATATATATATATATGAAAGCAAAAATGTGGCACGTCTATACAATGAAATATTATTTGACCTTGAAAAAGACAGGAAATTCTGGTACATGCTATGACATTGGTGAAGCTTGAACCTTGAGGATACTAAACTACATGAAATAAACCAGACACAGAAAGATATTCCATATGTCTCCACTTTTGTAATGTACCTAAATGGGTCAAGTTTATACATAGAAAGTTTATACATACAAGGGCTAAGGAGAGAGGAGCAGAAAGTTGTTTAATGGATATACAGTTTCAGTTTTGCTGGATGAAAAGAGTATTGGAGATTGCTTACACAACAGTATGAATGAATGAACTTGACAGTGAAAAGTAGTCGATGTGGTAAATTTAATACGACATGCATTTTTAAAAAAGAAAATAATGGGTTTTTTTACACTGTTAACTGGGTGTCTGAGAAGCTCACAGGGTCAGGAGGAGGAACTGGCATGGGATTCCCACAGGCCTGGGCTGTGTATTCACTAGGTGACCCAGGTCAAGCTTCTACCTGCCATGTTACTATAATAGGGAAACGACAAGGGTAGGAAAGACCTCTGTATTCAACAGTGAAACAATAAATAACTAAAGAGATTGCATTAGAGATGGGGAGATAGCTCACTGGATACAATGGTTGCTGCACAGCTCCTAAGGACCAGAGTTTGAAACCCCAGCACCCAAGTCAATGCCAGGTGGCTGTGGTGATCTGCCTGTAACCCTGGCACCCAGGGAGGCAGAGACGGGGTGGGGGGAGTTGGCTAGCTAGACTAGCCAAATTGGCAAGCTCCGAGTTCACATGAGAGACTATGCCTCCTCAAATAAAAGAGAAAATAATGGAGAAAGACATCCAGAGTCAGCCTTCAACCTCGGCATTAAAGCACCCACATTGTACCCACAGACATATGAACACACATGTACACATGCATACCCCCCACACACGCAATGAAAATAAAATAAGTAACAAGACTGCATCAATGCTACATGCATACTTTTTTCCATTAATACTACTTCAGAAAATACAGATTAGCATACATGAGTACATAGACCACATGGCTAGAGTTGCCAGATAAAATACCAGATGCCCAATCAAATCTGAATGTAAAATAAACAGCAAAAAGCTTTTAATGTTTTTTCATATAAGTATATCCCAAGTGCTAGGCCCATGTGCCCTATGCAATTTTGAATATTTTGAATGCGCTTACATGAAAAGATTTGCTGTTCATCTGAAATTCAAATTTAATTGGGCACCCTTCATTTTACTTGCTAAATTAAAATTTTACTCATAACATTCTTATTTAAAAATTTTTATTTGTTTATTTGCAAGGGGGTTGCTACACCAGGGCCTCTAGCCACTGTGAACAAACTCCAGATGCACGTGCCACCTTGTGCATCTGGCTTTGTGTGGGTACTGGGGAATTGAACCTGAGTCCTTAGAGTTTTGTAAGCAAGCCCCTTAACTGCTAAGCCATCCCTCCAGCCCCACATTCTTGTTTTTAATTACTCAACTAAGAGACAAAGATTAGCTTTATGAAAAAGAAATGCATTTTCTCCAGCATCCCAGCAATTCTTCATTTTGGTCCCAATTCTTATGTGTGGCTATGATCAGAGTCCTGATTGATATGTAATGGATGGCTAAAATGACAACAGAAACAGGACTGATGTATTAATCTTCTACTTTGCCTCCTAATTATAATTGCTTTGAAACACACAAAAACATGAGTGGGTTAATGGCTCGATCTCCCTTCCTGCCTCTTACTCCATTAAGCATGTAAACTACCCTCTCTTCTGTACTGTACACCCGCTCCCCTCCCATGTTCCTCAGAAGCAGATTCTTATCAGTGAATCACCACAAGGAAGCCTGGGAAATTATAGCGCTGAAGAGAGCCATCTAAAAAAAATAGTCAATGAGAGAATCTCCTTCCTTCTCGGGCAGTTGAGATGTGTGAAGTGACTGAAGTACTGCTGCCCTCCTGGCTCTCACCAGACAGGCTCCTGCTGGGAATCGTGCAGCATTAATAAGATGGAGTCCTCTGAGGGAGACAACGGTTACCATCACCGGGCCGAGGCCCAGAAGCCAGGCCCATCTTACAGGCCTGCAGAAGTGCATGGTTTGTGGTCCAGAGGCCCTCTGCTTTTCCAGAGACTGAGAAGCAGGATGCGGGAGGGTGGTGCAGCTCTGCTCAGGTTCTGCTGTGTGTGGGCCTGGAACTTGACTGTGTCATTGACCCTCACTGAACACCTGGGGACAATGAGTGCCCTTGAGAGCAGATGAGATTCTCACTCAGAGCTCTGAGGACAGCCTAAGCCAGAACAAAAGACACTTTGGGGGGCTGGAGAAATGACATAGCAGTTAAGGTGCTTGTCTGAACAGGCCAAAGGACCCAGGTTTGATTCCCCACTACCCACATAAGCCAGATATACAAGGTGACACATGTGTCTGGAGTTCGTTTGCAGCAGCTGGTGGCCCTGGTGGGCCCACTCATTCTTTCTCTAACTGCCTCTTTCTCTCAAATAAATAAATAAATAAATAAATAAATAAATAAATAAATAAATAAATAAATAAAAAGTTTAAAAAGACATTTTGGGGTAAAGCCACCTTTGCCTTTGGAGTGCCAGCCTCCTTCAAGGCTGAGGTCATGGGTATGTAACTGATTTCCTTTGCCTCATCCCACCTTGCCTGCCTGTCCTGTTGACCCCTTTCTTTGCTTTCCTGTACCATTCCCGAGCCATCATACCCACACTTCTCAGCAGCCCCTGGCACTAGAAACTGAGTTTTCTCTCCTGCCTGGAGGCACAGGTTCTATTCTGATGATCTTAGCTGTATCAAAGTCCATCAGGCCTTCACAGACCCTCAGCGACCACCCCTTTCAAGAGACACAAGAGACATGAACATTTAATACTTTTGTAAAATGACAAATTTGAAATCCCAGTTTCAGAGAGAAGAGATAGTTTAGTGGTTAAGGCATTTGCCTGTAAAGCCAAAGGACCCAAGTTCAATTTCCCAGGACCCACATAAGCCAGATGTTCAAGGCAGTGCAGTGTCTGGAGTGTGTTTGCAGAGGCTGGAGGAACTGGTGTGGCCCCCAAAAGAAAAAAACCAACAGAAACAACAAAAAAAATTCAGTTTCCTCAGACCCTTAAGTTCATGCTATAAATCTAGTAATTAGAAGAATACTATGTATGCATCTGTTAAATTTTATGTAAATTACTAGAAAACACCCTGTTGAAAGTACCTTTGTTGTTGGGACAAACATTCAACCAGAAGCAGCTTACAGGAGGAAAGGATTTATTTCAGGCTTACAAACTCCTGAGGACCACCATCAATGGTAGAAGACGCTGGCTCACCTCCATAGGTTCACAGCAGAGAGACACAACCAACAGCCAGCAAACATGCACAGCCAGAGCTCAGACTGCTCTGAGCACATCTGAAGGCTGGACTTGAGGTCCTCTCCCGGTGACACCTCCTCCAGTAGGCAGCTGGAAACATAAGTTGCAAGCTTAATAAAAATAGCTCAGGTGCCAGGCATGGCAGTATATGCCTTTAATCATGAACTTGGGAGGAAGAGGTAGGAGGATCACTGTGAATTCGAGGCCACCCTGAGACTACACAGTGAATTCCAAGTAAGCCTTGGCTAGAGTGAGACCCTATCTCAAAAAAAAAAAAAAAAAAAAAAAAAAAAATTACCTCAGGCTACAGGGACATACATTTTCATTTAAATGACCACATTCTTCCCCTGGCCTCTATAGACTCAGGCCATCTCACAATATGCAAACTTCATCTAGACCAACTTCTAAGGTCTCCATAGTCTTTATCAACTTTAACATTGTTCCAAAGTCCCAAGTCTTAGCTGAGATAGTAGTCTCAGGGTGGTGTCAAACTCACTATGATCCTCCTACCTCACCCTCCTGAGTGCTGGGATTAAAGGTGCATACCACTATGCCTAAGACTGTCTCTTAACTGGGATCACTATAAAATCAAAACACAAGTTATACACTTCCAGCACATAATGGTACAGAGTAAACATTCCCATTGCAAAAAGGCATAATGAGGAAAGACCAGACTAATAATAATAACCAGAAAATAATCATCAAGCCCAATATCCATAACCAGTGACAAAAGTCTCTGGAGTCCAATTCTGCTCCTCTAGCTGGTAGCCATTCCACATTCCTAATATATCCAAAACATCTTCAGGTCTACATTACAAAACATGGTTCATCTTCACAGCTCCATACTATGGCCTTCCTTGGTCTCCATACAGAGATTTCAACCCTGTTTCCCATTGTCACATCTCAGCATTGACTACAATCAGTTCATCTTCATACAGTGGTTTTCCTGGGTCTCCACATAGCAATTTCAACAACCCTGTTTCACAGGCCACATTTCAGCAGCTCTGGTTCACCTTCACACAATGGCCTTACTGGGTCTCCACACAGGGATTTCAACCCTGCTTCACTTTGCCCAGGGGCCATTTCCAAAAAACAAACTGTGTTGTATTCCATGACCTGCTTCCCTGCATTTTTCATATTTCTGAAACCATTGCCAAGTAAGTGACACAGCCCTATTTTTAAATCCAGGGGAAATAGACCTTGTTCCTTAAGAGCAACATTTTCTTTCTTCAACCCACCTCCTTTCAGTGGCTCTCCCTCAGGGCATCATTTCCATTGTTACAATGCAAAACAGGTGGCTCACCCTTAATGGTGGTAATCTGTTTAACAACTTCAGCTACAGTTATTTAAAACCAGTATCTGTGGCTGTGACTTCACACTTGACTAAATTTTCCCTGTGATAAACTAATATATATATATGCATCTTCTACCAAGCACACCAACTTATCACTTTAAAATTCAACCTTGATCAAACTCTCAGGGAATGGGAATAAAAATGCAGCCATCCTTTCTGCCAGTACCCAGTTCCAACAAAGTTATCTCTTTTCCCTTTAAAAGTTCATAAGCCAAGCCTTCACAGTCCACAATTCTTTGTGCATTTAGCATTTTAAAACTCTCACTAGAATAGACCATAGAACTCTGCTTATAGCACTGGAAGGATTCTCCAGTCAAAAGTACCAAAATCCGTGCTGGAGAGATGGCTTGGTGGTTAAGGCGCCTGCCTGCTAAGCCTAAGAACCCAGTTCCAATCTCCAGGTCCCACGTTTAGCCAGATGCAAAGTGATGCAAGGGTGCAATGCTGCACTTGCCTACAAGAGGGCTCATGCATCTGGATTTTGTTCACAGCAGCTGAGAGACTGCTGGCATGCCCATTCTCTATCTGTCTCCCTCTCCCTCTCTCTCTGTCTGTCTCTCTCAAAAATAAAAAAAAAATGTTTTAAAAAAGTACCAAAATCCTTCCATATTCCTCTAGCACACGTTTTCCAAAAGACCAAAACCCACATAGTCAGATTCATGTCAGCAGCGACCCCACTCCTGGAACCAATTTTACTGTTGCAGTTACCTTTGTTGCTGGGACAAACAGTCAACCAGAAGCAGCTTATTGGGGGAAAGGTTTCTGGCTTACAGAATCCAGGAAAAACATCATCAATGTTGGAAGAAGCTGGCTCACTTCCATAGATTCATAGCAGAGAGACAGCACCAAGCAGCCAGTAAATATGAACAGCTAGACCTCAAATTTCTCTGAACACACCTTAGGGTTGGACTTAAGATCCATTGTCAGTGACACCTCCACCACCAGGCAGCTGGAGACTTAAGTTGTACTGTTAATCAAAAACACCTCAGTCTATGGGGAGGGGGGCATTAAAACCACTACACACTTTTAAGTAGTATTTTTCTTTTTTTTTTTTTTGAAAAAATATTTTAAACTTATGCATGAGATATAAAATCAGCTGAGCATGGTGGTCCATGCCTTTACTGGTTAATCTCAGTACTTGGGAGGCTGAGGTAGGTTTGAAGCCAGCCTGAGACTACATAGTGAATTTCAGGTTATCTTGGGCTAGAGAGAGATCCTACCTCAGCCCTTCCTAAAAACATAAAATCATACACATTAATGGACAACATGTGATGTAGTGATTCATATATACATTGTACAACTGATTAGCTTTGCATTGTCTTGAGTTCAAAGGATTCATTTGTCCGTAAACTGAGTGCGATTTACCTGAATTATGATTTCTCTTCCAATGCTTTAAACTGCAGAGATAAATTTAATACACTCTATTTTGTGTGTGTGCACATGTATGATGCATATGAGTGTGGGTGCATATGCATATGTAGGTCAGAGGTCAATGTGGGTTATTTTGCTAACAAATGCAAATGTCTGATTTGGTTAACTTCAGGAAACCTTACAGTGGTTTTAAAAGTTTCCAGAAGCTAGTAAATTAGAAGTTATAAGTAGTATGACTCGCAATTTTCACTAAATATTATAACTGTGTTTATAAAAGGAGTAAAATCATCTTGTAACACCCCCTTGCTAGTTTAAAGTCCCAAGGTTACATTCAGTTACTTGTGGTTAGGGGAACATGGACATTGACAGTGTGTGCAGTCCGAGGACTGAAGGAGACTGGAGCTTTGGTTCTTGGAGCCCAGTCCTGCAGAAGCTAGCATGAGTAGGAGGCACAAGGGAATCTTCATTAGATGCTGCCTTAAATGGCTGGGAGGAGCTAGGATGCAGGAAAAAGGTGGGGTGAGATTTCCATCACCAGAGAGTGTAGGGAAGAACAGGACAGACCCAGGAAAGAGACAAGGGGTACATTGTTTTGGCCCCATAACTCTGCACCTGTGCATTGAACCTTTGAGTGAGAGCTGAAAGGCACTGCTGGAGGAATGTTGAGCTCTGCTAGTGTTTGGTGTGAGTTCACTTGTGCTGTGCCTTTAACCTTTGCTTCAGCTTCCCTCTGTTGGATACTGATGGTAACAGTTCTCATATCAGAGAAGAGAAATGTCCATGGAATGTTCACCTTATGCCGACAGAAAGTGTGCCTGGTTAAACAGAATTTGGACAGGGATTAGATCAGTGGTCAAGTATTTGGTTAACGTGCACTAGCCCTGGGTGCTATAGAATATTCAGTTGAACTTTGAGTGACAGCAATGTAGACACCCCTTGGCTACTCTCTGGATCTTTGCAAAAGTCCACTATATGTGTAATTTTCCCCATGCGAGGACATTTAGGAGCAGAAGGTAGGCTTCACATATAGGTCACTGGCACAGGACAGAGACAAACCCAGTAGGAAGAACTCACCATGAGAAAGTCCTACCTGAATCTAGAAATCCATAGATTCCTTGGGTAAAGGCATGAGTTGTACAGGGTATGGGTTTGGGGTTCTGAAGCCCAGTAATCAAAGAGGTAGCATTTCCCCATGGTCATTATTTTTCTAGATATGGATCCATAGGTGAAACATGTATAAGACACCTACCTGTTCCAACCCCCAAGAAGTATGGGAGAGGAGCTACCATTACTTTAACTATCAGTTTTCTAGTATTCTCAGAGTAAGTGAGGCGGGTAAGATTGGAGAATTTAGCAATCACATGCCAACATAATATGTTAGCCAGCCCCTGTTACTATAACCATATGCCTGAAATCATTAGCTCATGAAAAGAAAAGGTCTATTTTTAACTCAGTCTTGGAGGTTCCAGTCCAAGAGTGGGCAGACCCATTGCTTGGAGCCTCTGATGAGTGTGCTGGATAGTAAAGAATACTAGTGAGCAGACTGGGTAGTAAGGAGAACTGGTGGGTGTGCTGGATGGTAAACAGTACTGGTGGGCAGGTTGGTTAGTAAGGAGTACTTGTGGGCATACTTGATAGAAAGGAGTACAGGTCAGCAGGCCGGATAGAAAGGAGTACTGGTGGGTGGGCCGGACAGTAAGGAGTACTGGTGGGCGGGCCGGATAGTAAGGAGTACTGGTGGGCAGGCTGGATAGTAAGGAGTACTGGTGGGTGGGCTGGATAGTAAGGAGTACTGGTGGGCTGTAAGGAGTGCTGGTGGGCTGGATAGTAAGGAGTGCTGGTGGGCGGGCCGGATAGTAAGGAGTGCTGGTGGGCGGGCCGGATAGTAAGGAGTGCTGGTGGGCGGGCCGGATAGTAAGGAGTGCTGGTGGGCGGGCCGGATAGTAAGTGCTGGTGGGCGGGCCGGATAGTAAGGAGTGCTGGTGGGCGGGCCGGATAGTAAGGAGTGCTGGTGGGCGGGCTGGATAGTAAGGAGTGCTGGTGGGCGGGCTGGATAGTAAGGAGTGCTGGTGGGCGGGCTGGATAGTAAGTAGTGCTGATGGAACAAAGAGTTCACCACATGACCAGAAGGCTAAAACAGAGAGAGATGGGCCAGAGTCCCACAATACCTTTCAAAATCTCACAATGAGGTAAGAGATCTACTAGACCACTCTGGAGATCAAGTCTTTCACACAAGGTCTTTAGGATGCCATTCAATGGCTAAATGAGAGCATATAAAGTTTGTTGGGTGGCAGCAGTAGTTACACCTGTGACCTGTGTTCCAGTTGATGTTTTCACACTCATTCCAGAGTGACCTTCTTCCTCTGTGTGGCTAACTCACAGCCCGTGGTTTATTGGAGGAGGGGATGCTGCTGTTGAAAGCTCTGGGCTTTGCTCACTGTACTTGCTTTCTGTATCAGTATGCCCATTTAGCCACCCCCTTCAAATCTGTTTTTAGCATGTGTATGTGTGTGGAATGTGTATGTGTATATGTGTTTGTATGTGTGTGAATGCACCTGTATGTGTACTTGTGCTCATATGTGCATGCATGTGTATGCACACTCAAATGTGTGTGCATGCATGTATGGAGGCCAGAGCTTGAGTGTCCTCCTCAATCTCTCTCCACCTTATTTTTTTTTGGGGGGGGGGTGGTTTCTAGGTAGGGTCTCACTTTAGCCCAGGCTGAAATTCATTCGAGGGTGGCCTCGAACTCACAGCGATCCTCCTACCTTTGTCTCCCAAGTGCTGGGATTAAAGGTGTGTACCACCACACCCAGCCTCACCTTACCTTTTGAGACAGCATCTCTCATTGTACCTAGAGCTCACCTATCTGGCTAAATAATCTAGCCAGCAAGCTCGAGGGCTCCTCCTATCTCCACATCCCCTGCTCTGGGATTACAGGCATTTGCTACTACCTCCAGCCTTTTACGTGGGTACTGGGAATCCAAACTCAGGTCCCCACACTTGTGTAATGGACACTTTACTCACTGAACAATTTCCCCAGCTCCCGTTTCAAATCTTTACATCAAGCCTCATGACAGCAGTTCCAGATATAAAACCCTTCCTGGAGCGATATTATTTTGTCAATCACTCTCACCTCTGCCCCCTTTTTCCCCCATGTTCTGTCCTTGAGGTAGTAAGAGAAGAGATTCTATATGGCTCATGTCCCAGCACTAGACATATCATAGACTTGGCTTCTCATTTCCAGACAGAGTGTCACATGGAAGCAAGGTGTCTGTGGTTGATGCTATAAAGACTCCAAATGACCTCATTTCAGTTCAAGACAAGTTTTGATGTGTCTATGCCTGGAATGACCCCACCATGACTCATTGAAATCTAATTCCATTGTGAGGGCTGGAGACATGGCTTAGAGTTGAAGGTGCTTGCCTACAAAGCCTAAGGACCCATATTCAATTTCTCTCCAGATCCCACATAAACCAGACACACAAAGGTGATGCAAGCATAAGGTCACACATGAACACTAGGTGGCGCAAGCATCTGGAATTTGATTGCAGTGGTTGAGGTCCTGGCACACCAATTCTCTCTCTCTCTCTAAAATATTTTTAAAAAGAACAGTATGGCTTTCAGTGGCAAGGGGGACATGGGGAATGTGAAGGATGTGGGACTCCAAGGATGTCTTGAACCCTTCCCTGCCTTACCATCCAATAAAATGGTTTGAGTGCAAAAAAAAAGAAGAAGAAGAAGAAGAAGCCGGGTGTGGTGGCACACGCCTTTAATCCCAGCACTTGAGAGGCAGAGGTAGGAGGATCGCCGTGAGTTCGAGGCCACCCTGAGATTACATAGTTAATTCCAGGTCAGCCTGGACCAGAGTGAAACCCTACCTCAAAAAAACAAAAAGAGGGTTGGAGAAATGGCTTAGTGGTTAAGGCATTTGCCTTCAAAGTCAAAGGATCCCGGTTTGATTCTCCAGGACCCACGTAAGCTAGATGCACAAGGGGCACATGCATCTGGAGTTCATTTGCAGTGGCTAGAGGCCCTGGAGTGCCCATTCTCTGTCTGCCGCTCTTCTATCTGTCTCTCTGCTTGCAAATAAATAAATAAATTTTTTAAAAAACATAAAGATAGAAAGAAAGAGAGAAAAAAGAAAAACATTATGAGGCATGAAGGTGGTGCCTTGTAGGGCCTATATGGAGTGACTAGGTTGAGACTGCTTTGTCTGCTTGGGTATACTAATTCACTGATGAATTAATGGATCCAACAAGCCATCTCTAGAGTGGGTCTGCTACAAAAGCTAGTTTGGCTATTGTTTATCTGTGCCCTTCTCACCATATAATGCCCTGGGGCACCTCAGGACTCAATGAGTCCCGTGAGCAAGAAGGCCATCATCAAACATGGCCCCTCTCAGACTCCAGCACTGTGAACTTAATGAACCTTTATTCTTCACCATTTATCTAGTCTCTAGCATTCCACTACAGCAACAGAGAATGAACTAAGATAGATGCCAGGTAAGCTTGCTCGTCACTTACCAAAAACAAAACAAACACAACCCCCTTTGGTGCTCAGAGATTTTAGATTCCAAAACTGTGGAGGTGTAGGTGTGGGTGTGGGTCTGCCCTGCCAAGGACAAGACTTAGCCAGGCTCTCAAACTGAGCTTGTGCGGGACGATTTTGTTTTCCCCAGCACTGTTTCTATAGCTCCTGGGGGCTCTGGAACATCCTGATCCAACTTTGACATACTTGGTGCCATACTTAACCATATGTTAGCCAAAGTCCGAGAGTCATCTAACTGTGAAGTCTTCAAACAGCCAGTCTCTGCACCTTTTGTTGACCAGAAATACTTGTCTTTTCTGCATGCTACTTTAGAATATTGTGTATTGGTGTGCTTGGTCTTCTATTTCCCAGCTAATTCAGGAGTTCATGTCTGTTAGATTATCATTGTAATTTCATGCACTATGCCAGGTACTGCATACAGGTAAGATGAGACCTGGGAGGGTTGAAGAACTTGCTCAGGATCACACAGGTAGCTCAGTGGTAGAGGAGGAATTAATACCATGGTTCTAACTTCAGAGTCTATGGTCTAACATTAAACACTCTCCCCTATTAAACCATGGGTCTATGGTCCAACCATTACCCATGATCCTCTATTAAACCACGGGTCTAACTCAGAGTCTATGGTCTAACCATTATACCACACTCCCCTATTATACCATGGATCTAACTTCAGAATCTATGATCTAACCATTATGTCAAGCTCCCCTATTAAACCGAGTTTATAGTAGGCTAAAATATGCTGCACACAAGAAAAACAAAGAGAGATGGTTTAGCGGTTAAGGCTTTTGCTTGCAAAGCCAAAGGACCTCTCAGATTGATTCCCCAGGACCCACATAAGCCAGATGCACAAGGTGGTACATGCATCTGGAATTCGTTTGCAGTGGCTGGAAGCCCCTCCCTCTCTCTCTCTCCTCCCCCCCCCCCATGCCTGCATCTTTCTCTCAAATAATAAGTAAAAATAAAATATTTTAAAAATATAAGAAACAAGTCTAATTTACCTCTTTCAAAGAATCAAAGCATGCCCTGGAAACATTTACCTCCCATCCAGAGCCACGTTCCCCTAGCCTGGAGTAAGATTCAGTGTGGTTTCAGTCTTAAAGAATTGACAATGAAGCAGGGAGCTTGTTGCTCCAACAATTACATATCTTAATAGGAGAATTTGAAATTAAGTAATGTTTATAAGGGTAAGCTGAATGTCTAGAATTTAGGAATAATTTACATCATAAAGAACTTCCTTACTCTTTTTCTGTGTGTGAATAGGCTTAAATATGGTGATGACTATTATTGTTTCTGATACCACAGCTCTTACTGCGAGCACAGAGAATGCTCTAAAATCGCAAATTAATTGTTAATGAGAATATTGCTCTTGAAGAGTTATATTGTTCATAGGGAAAACGACCATTTCCCAGAAGAGGCCCTGTTTTCAATAGTGTCACCATTGCAGATGGATCAACAGAGCCAGCTCCTGCCCAAGTCATGAGTTATTTTGGAGATCCCTTTTCGGTTTCAGGTAGACTTTAGTTGAGTGGATTCAGGATGCAAGGATCAAAAAATACCTTTCTGGAAGCCAGGTGTGATGGTGCACACCTTTAATCCCAGCACTTGGGAGGCAAAGGTAGGAGGATCACTGTGGGTTTAAAGCCCTGAGACTACAGAGTTTATTCCAGGGAAAAAACAAACAACAACAACAAAAAATCACTTGGCTGGGAAGAGGGCTGTTGGGAGGGTTTGGGGGGAGGTAGGTGAGGGGAATGTGGGAGGGGAGTGAGAAGGAAGACCATTAGGAACATAGGATGCATGAAAATGCTATAATGAAACCTATTACTTTGCATGTCAACTTCAAGAACTAATGAAAATACAAATTACCAAGTGAAAAGTGTATGGATTACGAAGGGTGGAAAAACAACTTCTAGGGCAGAGATGGAGCTCAGGGACAGAGCACCTGTGCAGCATAGGCAAGGCCTCTGGTGATGAAAATCAGGAGGTGCAAATTGGCCAGCCAGTTGAAAATGAATAGTCTTTTGTTTTTGTTTTGTTTTGATTTGTTTTTCAAGGTAGGGTCTCCCTCTAGCCCACGCTGGCCCGGAATTCACTATGTAGTCTCAGGCTGGCTTCAAACTCATGGCCATCCTCCTACCTCTGCCTTCTGTGTGCTGGGATTTTTAAAGGTGTGCACCACCATGACCAGCTTGAACAGTTTTGTCACTTGGCCAAATGCAGGAAATGTCCTTGAGCCTGTGCATGGAGGAATGTAGCTTTTCCTTAGCTCCCTTTCGCTAAAGGAGTCTTCAGCAGCCTCCACCTTGCTGGAAGCCAGAAGTGACAAAATGGAGGGTCTGTTTTTTTTCCCTTAAATCTTTTTTCCTAAAGGAGTTCCTCTTTCCTAGACACCAGACATGACATGACTAAGATTGCAAGGCAGCTGGATACCTGGCATAGGACTGGATTGATCAGTTTATCACCCATTCCCCAATTCCTATAAAAGATCCCAATCTGGGCTGAAGAGATGGCTTAGTGGTTAAGGAGCTTGCCTGTGAAGCCTAAGGACCCACATTCGATTTCCCAGTACCCACGTAAGCTAGAT
This sequence comes from Orientallactaga sibirica, assembly GCA_036365145.1. Lineage (NCBI taxonomy): Eukaryota > Metazoa > Chordata > Mammalia > Rodentia > Dipodidae > Orientallactaga > Orientallactaga sibirica. Next base: position 13,583,336 of record JAEOAD010000035.1, on the reverse strand, counting down.
GCACGAGGTGGCACATGCATCTGGAGTTCACTTGCAGTGAGTGGCTGAAGGCCCGAGCGTGTCCATTCTCTCTATCTGCCTCTTCTCTCTCTCAAATAAATAAATAAAAAGAAACTCCAATCTGAGACACCATGTGCACCCCTCCCAACTTGGGAGCTTTCTGCTTTTTACCTTTTTTAATGAAAGCCTGTTTCTGGGACCCTCCTGCTATATAGAAGCTCTGCCTTCTTTCCTTCTTGTAATTTTTTGTTTGTTTTGTTTTTTTGAAGTAGGGTCTCACTCTAGCTCAGGCTGTCCTGGAATTCACTCTGTCATCTCAGGGTGGCCTTGAACTCATGGCAATCCTCCTACCTCTGCTTCCCAAGTGCTGGGATTAAAGGTGTGAGCCACCACGCCCGGCTCATAAGTTTTATAATAAAATCTTTCTAAACCTCACCCTCTGGGGTTCATGGATTTCATTCTTCAAATTCCTGAGACAAGAACCTGGAGGCCACTGTCTCAAAGGAAGTTTTGTGTGCCCATGAACATCTGGCAGCCTAACCCCTGAGTTAAAAACCTACTCAAGGGCCAAGAAAGGCTTTGTTGCTCTCAAAGACACCCCAAATTCCCGTATCACTGGATTTCCTCCCCAGCCTGAAAAAAAAAAAAAAATCCAATAAATAAATAAAAACCTTGACAACATTGTGGAAGAGGAGGAACAAATATACTGACTAGAAATCTCTACTCAACAAGTCAGTCTGGTTTTACATACTTGTATTTTTATCTTCCTGTGTGTGTGCATGTGCCACCTCAGGACCCACATAAGCCAGATATAGGCATCTGGAGTCTGTTTGCAGTGGCTAGAGGCCCTGACATGTCCATTCTCTCTCTATATATTAGCCTCTTTCTCTCCCTCCCTCTCTCTCCCCCACCCCTCTCAAATAAATTAAAAAAAAATTTTTGAGGCAAGCCAACATACTGGCCTTTTTTTATGCAAGAGAGTAAGAGTAAGATAGAAAGAGAGAGAGGGGAGAGATAAAATTAGCATGCCAGGGCCTCCAGCTATTGCAATCGAACTCCAGACACGGGCTCCACCTTGTGCGCATGTGCAACCTGGTGTGCTTGCATCACATTGTGTGTCTGGCTTATGTGAGACCTGAAAAGTTGAACATGGGTCCTTAGGCTTTGCAGGCAAGTGCCTTAACCACTAAGCCATAACCACTAAGCAATCTCTCCAGCCCCACACCCCAATTTTTTTTTTTTTTTTTTTTTTGGTTTTTCGAGGTAGGGTCTCACTCTAGCTCAGGCTGACCTGGAATTCACTATGTAGTCTCAGAGTGGCCTTGAACCCACGGTGATCCTCCTACCTCTGCCTCCTGAGTGCTGGGATTAAAGGTGTGTACTACCACACCTGGCTGAAAAAAAAAATTTATTTATTTATTTATTTATTTATTTATTTATTTGTAAGCAGAGAGAGAGAGATAGAAGAGAGGCAGACAGAGAGAGAATGGGCATGCCAGGGCCTCTAGCCACTGCAAACGAACTCCAGATGCATGTGCCCTTTGTGCATCTGGCTTACGTGGGTCCTGGAGAATTGAACTGGGATCCTTTGGCTTCACAGGCAAATGCCTTAACCGCTAAGCCATCTCTCCAGCCCCCCAAAAATATTTTTTTAAATACACAGAAAAACCAAATCTCAGTGATTTCATAGCATACAGACCATTTCCTACTTGCAAGATTGCAGCGCACTGGATGCACAGGAGCCTGTCTTCCTGCTGTAATTCCACAACCTTAGCTGGTCCTGTCCTTCACTTTAGAGAGGGAGGTGACAGCTGTAGGGTCCACCTACAGAGAGTCACTGGCCCACCACAGCCAGGCCACAGAATTGCTTGATGGCTCCTCCAAGGACATCCTGTGACTGACACAGTAGCACTGGCAAGTGAGAATCATCAACCCCATCGTGACTAGGTTTCACCCATTTCTCTTTGGGTCACTCAAGGCATGGTAGTCTAAGTGCAGTGTCTATTAATGCTCTTACTCACATTCATTCCTGGGGACAGTGTGTTATGTGTTCCTTATACGTCGTACAGCACAGCACACAGGGAAGGAGTTCAACACAGCCTTCCTTGCTAAACAGCAGAATGAATGATACAGACATCTCCTCTCCTTAGCTTCAGAGGTGCTCATTGCTACTTTCTCCCAGCATATCAAAAAGGTATTCTAGGGGCTGGAGGGATTGCTTAGTGGTTAAGGCACTTGCCTGCAGACCAAAGGACCCTGGTTCAATTCCCCAGGACCCAAATAAGCCAGATACACAAGGCAGCGCATGCATCTGGAATTCGTTTGCAGTGGCTAGGCGCACCCATTCTCTCCCTGCCCCCTCCCTCACCTCTCTCAAAGAAATAAAACTTTAAAAAAAAAAGGTATTCCACAAAGCCGAAACCACTCTGCCTGCTGCATTTCATCATGATGAGAACTGGGAGTTGCAGTTATACAGCTCTGGAGACAAGAGGAAGCAAATGGGTGTTTTTCTGTCTTCCACATAATAGTTGGTCCTTACCTGAATCTCTTTTCCTAAAAGCATGTGAGTGTTCAGCCAAATTCCTCTTGTTATATCCTCTAGTCAAATCTCTGCCCAAACAATCAATAAATGGCCCTTTCATTGTGAAATGCTCTGACCACCATCCGCACGCATGCTTCTGCTGCGCTTCTGTCACAGAAATGGGTCTGCGTTAACCACACATTGTCTCTCATCTCGGTCCCTGGCAATGACTCTCTCCTTCCCAAAGTGGTTTGGCCCTGCAGCTACTGCCCGGAGCATGGTCTGTCTTGATATTTTGGCTTTGGGTTTCTTAAAACACACTCTCATAAATGAGTAAATGGGCCTTGGCTAGTCTCCTAAAAATAACTTCTTTCGCCTTCTGCCTCGACATCTGACAGCAAAGTTGGTGGTGGTATGTATTATTAAGTAAATGTGAATTTAACAAACATGCGCTGTGGTTTAGGAACTGTTGATATTACACCATGTTTTGTCACAGTAGGGATTTCTATGCTCTTTTGAGGTTACATGTTAATTGGAATAGATGCGAGGACTGGGTTCTTTCACTCCTGACTGAAATCTTTTATGCAGGCCTTGGTCCTCTCCTCTAGGCCTGGTGTCATGCCATGAAAACTTGGTGCATGCACAGTCATATTTTCATCTGTGTGCAGGCTGCCCCCTTGGGGTTTGAACATTAGTATTTGCTGATTTTCCTGCCATGTGCATTTTAAATGCAAACTTTTGCATTTAGACGCAGAAAGGCCTGGAGATGTAAGACGGTATAATTTTTCAATAATGAGCTTAGTATGTATAAAAAGGTAATGGGCAGTTTTTATGGGCTATTTATAAACTCCTGAAGGGGATAAAAGCACATTCCATTCTTGTTATTAGGATAAGGCAAACTAGACAAAAAGGTTCTGTTCATCCAAGTTTAACTGATCTATATCAAAAGACTCTATAGATGGCAATCGGTATTTCAAAACGACAGCAGGCTAAATAAAAAATGCCTCACAACATTAATCCCAAGAAGGTGGATTTTTTTTTCTTGTCTGAAGTTTATTAGAGCACTAGTCATAATACAGGAACCTGAAAAATTATGACCTTATTTTTGAGTGATTTGATAGTCACATAATTGCAATCCAGTATTTTGACTTTGGCCAATTCTCTTGTTTGAAATGGTTTTGGTTACAGACCAGATTGTTCTTAACTCATTATTACCTGATTTCTAGCTTTTCTAAGTTAAAGAAAAATCATATTTCATCACACTCTCGCTGTTTATTTACCATAAAATGTGTTAATTCTTTTAATGGTGCTCAATGTGTGTCCAGTCTGTTGCATGCCATTTTCTGATTGCTAATTGTCCACCTGAATTTATCCAATCTCTCGTCTTTTGAGTGCTCATATGTTCACGGGAACTTGGTCCAAATGCTTAGGAGGTAGACGAGTTGCTTAACACAATGGTGCATTAGAAAGGTTTCCAGACTATTCTCTTCTCTGCGAGGTGGGGACGAGACGTCAGTGAGGTGAAGCTTTTCACTGGACTGCTCAGTCACTGTCAAGCAAACACTCGGACTCAGTCATGCCATGCTGCATTAGCCAACTTTTGTTGTTGTGCAAAACTGTCTGAGATCATCAACTTAAAAAGAGGAAAGGTTGAGATGGCTTAGCAGTTAAGATGCTTGCCTGCAAAGCCAAAGGACTTCAGTTCAATTCCCCAGTACCCACGTAAGCTAGATGCACAAGGTGGCACATTCATCTGCAGTTCGTTTGCAGTGGCTGGAAGCCCTGATGTGCTAATTCTCTCCCTCCCTCCCTCTCTTTCTCTCTCCCTCTCTCAGTGCCTCTTTCCCTCTCTCAAATAAATAAATAGTAAAATAAGATCCTGAAGATTTAAAAAAGAAAAAAGAAGGAAAGGTTGGTTTTGGATCACAGTTTCAGAGGTTTCAGTCGGTGGTCACTTGGCCCAGTTGCTTTGGGTCTGTTGACAGCATAATACACCATAGTGGGAGTGTGTGGTGAAAAGCTGCTCACCTCATGGTATCTGGAAAGGCAAAAGAGGAGGAGGTTTCAGACTTTCATAATCGTTTCACGATTTTACAAAAGCATTTTTGTATAATTCTTTTTGTACCTATATAAAACTTATTACTAGTTATCACAAACCTTTTCAATTCATTTTTGCAGTTTCAAGAACAAACCAGAGCACTAAAACTTGCTTTAGGGCTGGAGAGATGGCTTAGTAGTTAAGGCACTTGCCTGCAAAGCCAAAGGTCTCAGGTTCAATTACCCAGGACCCACATAAGCACAAAGTGGCACATGTGCCTAGAGTTCGTTTGCAGTGGCTAGAGGCCCTGGCATGCCCGTTCTCTCTTTCTCTATCTGCTACTCTCTAGCAAATAAATAAATAAAAATAAAATATTTTTTAAAACTTGCTTTATACTTCATTTAGGAAATCAACAAAGCCCTTAAAATGCATTGTCTGCCTATCATATACCCAAACATCTAAAAGGCTAATGTTAAAAACAAAATAAAATAAAATAAAATAAACCCACCAAAGGAAGTAAGAGTTAACATCTCTTGGACAGTTCTAAAAATGGAGATGAATTTTCTATTCAAGTTCAGGAGTCTTATGTTAGCTTTCTGCTACTGTGACAAAATGCCTGAATACATCACCTTAAAGGAGGAAGGGTTGACTTTGTTTCATGTTTTCAGAGGGTTTGGTTGGCCCTATAGCTGCTGGGTGAGACAGCACATCACAGTAGGGAGAGCATGCAGAGGAAACTGTCTCCCTCATGGCAGCCAGGATAGAGGGGAGATGCTGGGGTCCCCATATACACTTCACAGGCCTAATTCCTCCAGTGAGGCCCATCGCCTGAAGTTTTGAACCACTTTCAATAGCAACATCCAGGGACCAAGACTTCAGTACATGACCCTTTGGGAGACATTTCAGATCCAAAGTATAAAATGTGACAAAGTATAACATGTCTTACAATGCAAGCCACAAACATTATTCAGTTGAAAGGGAATCTTGGACTGCATTCCCCTTGAATGCATTATTTTATTTCTTGTTTTTTTCTGTGTAGGATCTTCTATATTTTTGTTGCACTCATGCTTCTTTAAATAGATGATCTTTGATAATTGACCAGTAACTTATGAAACAGCCATTCAATAAAACCACCATGATTGATTTTGGATGAAAACAAAAATCCACCCATCCAACCACTTCCTACCCTTCTTCTTTCCTTCCCTTCCTTCCTTTCCTGACTGTTAAATACCCTACATTATCTTATTTAGTATAATAACAGAAACTGCTGAATCACAATTAATTTCAACACTTGATCTACTTCAATGAATTATTGTCTCCAGGCGTATACTCCCAGACCACTACTTAAATGCATTTTTTTTGCATATGTATCTATGTGTGTGGTGTGTATGTGTCTTTGTACGTGTGTGGGTGAACATGTGTGCCCATGTGGAGGCTAGAGGTTGGCATTGAGTATCATCCTTATTCACTCTCCAATTTATTATTACAAAGGCAGGATCTCTCACTTGAACCCACAGCTTTATGATTTGCCTAGTCTAGTTAGCCAGCTTACCTTGAAGGTCCCCTGTTTTCTTCTCCTAGAGTGCTGGGATTACAGGCAGGTTACCATGCCCATGCAGCATTAAAATGCATTGTCAATGATATAAAGTCCCTTGGACACTTTTCTTAATATCTTCTATCGATGTTAAAAATTATCCCTTCATTGTGAGAAAACAATCAGAGAAACAGCAGCACCAGGAACCAAGACTACGAAGTTGGCCAGACATACGGTTGAAGCCACACAATTTTGGTTCATCATCTTTCATGAAAATATTTGAGGGGCTGGAGAGTTGGCTTAGTGGTTAAGGCGCTTGCCTGTGAAGCCAAAGGACCTCAGTTCAATTCCCCAGGACACGTAACAAGGGGGCACATGCATCTGGTGTTCATTTGCAGTGGCTGGAAGCCCTGGCATGCCCATTTTCTCTCTCTCTCTCTCTCTCTCTCTCCCTCTTTCCCTCTCTCAAATAAATTAAAGTATTTGAGAAAAAATTAAGAACGAATAATAGGATCTGAGATAACTGAATATCAAGATGACCTGGAAAAATATCTTGTCACAATATAATGAGCTGTATCCTTGAACTGTGGCCCTTGGAAGGGGAACTTTAGAAAAGAAATTAAAAACAGGAATTCTGGAAACTGTTTTCTATTTATTTGTTGAGCAGAGAAAGCTGGTGTTCTGTTTCAGGGAGCACAGTGAAACTACATTGCCTAGGTTCTCTTGCAGTTCGCTTGGAGCCCTGTGTTTGAATTCTGACCTAGGGAATGCTGGCAGAAATGTCACATGCCACTCTTGGCCTGGGCCATTTCAAATCTCTCATGTATGATCCTCTTTATTTTGTGAGGACTTGGGAGGCCATATTGGGAGGCCACAATAGAAAGTCCTTGATCCTTGAATAACCACAAGGAACAGAGATTCTCACATTAGGCAACTGTCTCAGAAATGAACCTTGGTCTATTAAGGCACTAAAATTGGTGGATTGGTTTTTCCAACAGCCAGCATTGATTACTGTTACAGATTCTATTGTAAATGTCTTTTAAAGCCCCACGTGGTCCAGGGAGATGGCAGAGCCTTTAGAAGGTGGGACTTAGTGAGAGGAAATGGAATTTTTTTTTTGTTATTGTTTTTTGACATAGAGTCTCACTCTACCCCAGGCTAACCTGGAACTCACTCTGAGGTCCCAGGATGGCCTCGAACTCACAGGAATCCTCCTAACTTTGCCTCCCAAATGCTGGGATTAAAGGACCTGGTTTAAGAAGTGGAAAAATTTTTTTAAGTTTCTATGTTTATTTTTATTTATTTATTAGAGACAGAGAGAGGGAGAGAGAGAGAGAATGGGTGCAGGGCCTCTAGCCACTGCAAGCCAACTACAGACACATGCACCACCATGTGCATTTGGCTTATATGGGACCTGGAGAACCGAACCTAGGTCCTTAGGCTTCACAGGCAAGTACCTTAACTGCTAAGTCATCTCTCCAGCCCTCAGTTTACTTTTTTAGCTGCAGGCAAATGTCTTAACTGCTAAGTCACCTCTAGCCCAGAAATGGATTTTTCTTTTTTTTTTTATTTTTATTTTTATTTTTCGGTTTTTTGAGGTAGGGTCTCACTCTGGCTCAGGCTGACCTGGAATTCACTATGTAATCTCAGAGTGGCCTTGAACTCTTGGCAATCCTCCTACCTCTGCCTCCCAAGTGCTGGGATTAAAGGCGTGCAACACACGCCCGGCTTTTTTTTTTTTTTTTTTTTTTTTTTTTTTTTTTTGAGGTAGGGTTTCGCTCTAACCTGAGCTGACCTGGAATTCACTATGTAGTCTCCGGGTGGCCTTGAACTCATGGCAATCCTCCTACCTCTGCCTCCCTAGTGCTGGGATTAAAGGTGTGAGCCACCACGCCCAGCAGAAGTGGAAATGTTAAAATCATTTGTAGGTCCCTTGAAGGAGACATTCAGATTCAGCCCTCCCTCTCTTTGTTTGTTTCCTGGCTGCCATGAGGTGGCCAGTTTCCCCATCATGAATTTCCCAACGTGGGGCACTGCTTAATCCAAAAGCAGTTTTGCCAAGTGAGCAGGGACTGAAATCTTTGAAGCTAGACTAGACCTTTGTTCCTTGTAAGGTGGTTATCTCCGGTATTTTGACACAGCAGTGAAAAGTTACCTAACACACCCTAGTAGTTTTGCATGGAGCAAGTGTTTTTTTTTTTTTTGTTTGTTTGTTTTTGTTTTTCAAGGTAGGGTCTCACTCTGGTCCAGGCTGACCTGGAATCAGCTATGTAATCTCAGGGTGGCCTGGAACTCATGGCAATCCTCCTACTTCTGTCTCCCGAGTGCTGGGATTAAAGACATGTGCCACCACGCCCAGCAAGTATGTGTTTTTATAAAGATATGAGAGTCTGCTATTTAAATGTTTCTTTTGTTATGCTGCCTTATTTACATAATTTTATATTCCGTTTAAAAGTGACAACATTGGTAGTGGTAATATCCTGCTTTCCTTTGTGTTTTAAAAGGAGCACACTAAGCTTCAAAATTACTTCCAGCTCCAAGTAAAGAAATGCCAGGGGCCTGGGGAGATGGCTTAGAGGGAAAGACTCTTGCTTGCAAAGCCCGCTGGTCTGGGTTTAATTCCCTAGTACTCATGTAAAGCCAAACACACAAAGTGGTGCATGCATCTAAATTTGTTTACTGCAGCAGGAGGCCCTGGCATACTCTCTCTCTCTCTCTCTCAAATAAATAAATAAATATTTTTATTTATTTTTAAAAAGAAGTCCAAGGGGGCTGGAGAGATGGCTTAGTGGTTAAGGCATTTGCCTATAAAGCCAAAGAACCTAGGTTCAATTCCCAGTACCCTCGTAAAGCCAGAAGCACAAAGTGGCACATGTGTCTGGAACATGTTTGCAATGGCTAGAGACCCTGGTGCACCCATTCTCTCTCTCTCTTTTCTCTCTCAAATAAATAAATATTTTTTTAAAAAAAGAAATGCCAAAAAGCATGACCTTAAGCAAACTATACAAGATTTTTTTTTGTAAGTGCATGTGCTACATGTACGCATTTGCGAATGGGCACATGTGTGTGTGGCATGCATGTGTGGGTGGAAGCCAGAAGTGAACATCAGGGGTTTTCTTCAATTCTCTCCATCTTATTTTTGTGAGACAAGGTCTATCACTGAACCAGAGCTCACCAATTTGCCTAAGGAGGTAACAGTAGGCCTTGGGGATCCTACTGTCTCTTCCTCCCAAGCACTGGGCATACAGGTATCCATATGACTACTATTCCTAGCTTTTAGTGCAGTGATGGGGGTCTGAACTTAGGTCTTCATGCATTTAACCCAGTGAGTCATCTCCCCAGCCCCGCTATACAAGATCTCTTTTTTAAATTAATAACTGATATTATATATGTGTGTGTGTATATATATGTGTGTGTGTGTGTGTATGTATATATGTTCTACTCTCTTAATAAATTTTAAGTACAAGATACAGCTTTGTATTATTATAACTCCAGCACATACCGGGCGTGGTGGCGCCCGCCTTTAATCCCAGCACTTGGGAGGCAGAGGTCAGAGGATCTCCATGAGTTCAAGGCCATCCTGAGACTACATAGTGAATTCCAGGTCAGCCTGGGCTACAGTGAGACTCTATCTCAGAAAAACAAACAAACAAAAACCAAAAACAAAGAACTCTAGTGCTTCAAGGCCCTTTGACCAAGATGCCCTACTCTCCACCCCTCCCAACTACCATCCTTCTCTCTTCTTCTGCGTCTTTGACTTGTCCTTCTTCCCTTCTTTTTCTGTAGGAATTTGATTCACATATAGGAGAGATCATGTGAAACTTCTTCCTGCATCTGGCTTATCTTACTTCTTATTTTGTCTTCCAGTTTATCCATGCTACATGTGACAGGATTTTCTGGCTCATATTCCAGTGTATACACATTCTCTTTATTCACCTGTCACTTTTATATCTTAATCATTGTTAATAATAATGCAATGAATACAGGTGTGCAGACAGGTCTACGATACTTTTTTAAAAGAGGTATATGCAGAAATGAGAGTCCTCTTTTAAATTTTTTAAGTAAATCCCATACTGTTTTACATAATGACTGTATTAACTTACATTTCCACCAACAGATTTGGGGAGCAGGAAGTCCTAGGCTGGTGTGATTACTTTAGGAAGCCTCTTCCAACTCACCTCTCCAGTCTCCCTAGATGCGGCTCTCATCTTTGGGATCATTACATCAACCCAAGCTCCACCTGTCACATCCATATCTCAGACAGAAGAAAGGCTACAGAAGGCCTTTTTTATTTTTTGAGAGAGAAACAGAAAGAGAGAGAGAGAATGGGTGTGCCTCCTTGTGTGCATGTGTGACATTGCATGCTTGCATCACTATGTGTCTGGCTACGTGGGACCTGGAGATTTGGACGTGAGTTCTTAGGCTTCACAGGCAAGCACCTTAACTGCTAAGCCATCTCTCCAGCCCCAGAAGGCCTTTTAATGATGACACAAAACATTTCTATTTAAACTTTCAGGACTTGTCACATAGATAGAACTAACTGCAAAGGAAACTGGGAAGGTAGTTTATTGGGGACAGTCATGTACAAGTCAAACCATGTTCTTGGGGGTATACTAGCTTTTGTCACAAAAGAAGAAAGGGGATTACTGCCATGGGGTAGACAACCAGGAAAATTTACTCAAGTTAATAATGGAAAGGAATAGTCAGTTTATACAAAGTGCAGTTTTAGCTATACATCTGTGTATCTATGCATATTTTCTTGTTATATTAAGAAAGATGTGGGCTGGGAGTGTAGCTCAGTGACAGAGCGAGCGCTTGCCTAGCATGTATGAGGATCTGGCTTCCATCCTCAGGACCATAAAAATTAAAGATGCAGTACATGGGGCTTACCATTTCCACCCCAGTCTTACCCCATCAGAACTCCTCCACAGCCAGGGAGCTGACTATGCTCCAGAGTCTGGTGTATAAACGTGAATGCATCAGACACCATGGGAAGAATCAGGACACTACATTTTGTGTATCTCCACACACAGAAATAATTACATGTGTATATGAGCATAAAGCAGCAGCCCCTGCAATGGTCTCAAGCTAAGCAAGACTGGTGCTGGGGCCATTGTATGGATTTGTGAGCAGAAACTCTCTTCTCTGAGTCTATCTCTGTCTGCGCTTGTGCTGACATGAACCACAAGACCTTGCTTTGTCAATGCCTGTGACTGTACAGAATCATGGAGAAATTCTGAGAGAACAATATAGAATAGAGATAACTCCCTAAATCAGATATGTGATGGACACACCATTATCTTGTTGTTTTTTTTTTTGTTGTTGTTTTGTTTTGTTTTTCTAGGTAGGGTCTCACTCTAGTCCAGGCTGACCTGGAATTCACTATATAGTCTCAGAGTGTCCTTGAACTCATGACGATCCTCCTACCTCTGCCTCCCGAGTGCTGGGATTGAAGGCTTATGTCACCACGCCTGGCTTATTTTTTTGTAGGGTTTTGCTGTAACCCAGGTTGACCTGGAATTCACTATATCGTCTCATGCTGGCCTTGAACTCATGGTGATCCTCCTGCCTCTGCTTCCCAAGTGCTGGGATTAAAGGTGTGCACTACGAACGCCCAACTCGTTTCTTTTTTTATCTTTCTGTGTACTCTATTTTACAGGTGCATTACATATATACCAGACTCCCCCTAATTTCCTAGAATATTAGTTACGCTCCCTCCACATGCTGCTGCTATTTGCTTTTTAAATTATTATCTGTTCTTCTTTATTCCCCATCCACTCATTTATATACCAACACCATATTTTCCATAATGAACCAGAATAACTATTTCATACTAAAGATCTGGAGTTTGTGCATCCTTGGGCATCAGGTGTTGGGAACATTCAAAAACTCACTTCTAGGAAACTGAACCTAACTATCTGCCAGGCAGGATCTAAATTCCCACTATCTCTGTAATTATTGTCATGGCTATTTTTATAGAACTGGAAACTGAGGCTTGGGTGTGTAGGTAACTTGGAACAGTGAAATAGCTAGCCTGTGTCAGCTGGTCAGCCCCTAAGCCATGCTGCCTTCATTGTGGCCCTGACCATCCCTGTGATCCCAGTGGAGCATGAATGTCAGCCAGGTGCAATTGTAAAACTCAACCTTACACAGTGTGCTCTGCTTGAAGGCACATCCCTCCCCAGGAAAGCCTACTATCTAATTAGAAAAGCAACAATACTGTAAAAGTATACAAAGACCAGAGTCCAGAATTCCACTGTCCATAGGAGACGGAACAGCCGGCTGATGGGGCCTCAGGACTGCAAATTAAGAACCGGGGTGTTCACCTCTGCGCTGCTGACATCCTTTGGTGGCCTGCCTTGCCTTGTGGTGACAGATGGAAACCTTTGAGGCAAAGGTGCTGGGGAGGTTTTCCTCCATGCAAATCTGAATCAACCACCAACCTTTTTCTGTATGCACGCGCTCATTTCCTCCTTGCCACCCGAGCCATTTATTTGCAGTCACGTTAGCATATTCTGGGCGCTGCAAGTTGGTTTGGTTCATGAGGAAGAAGGAAACTGATAAAGATATTGTTAATGGATCTTTTTGTGCATAAAAAGAACTCTCATCTCTCCTCCCACATGGTGTCCTGAATTCCCCTCTTCCTCCTTCTCAAAGTTTTACTTTTTCTGAGAATGTCTGTGTATGCCATATGACAGTGATTTTCTGTGGTAATTGCTTTATTCCTCAATAAGAAACTTTACAATAGTGAACTCCTGCAATAATTATGTGTATATCAGGGCTGTTCCAAGGCAAAAAAATCAAAAGTTGAACATTATGGTTTTTGGACAATTAAAAAAGAGTTCTTCTTGAACATGAATAGAACTTTTTTTACTGGTGCCCAAAAAAAGTTTTTAAAATATGTTATTTTTTGGATTTTTTTTTTTTTTTTTTTTTTTTTTTTTTTTTTTTGGTGTACCAGACCTGCATGCTTTTGGCTTTATAATACAGGATCTCAGAGAAGACAAATCATGAATTCATCTCAGCACAGTCAGCTTAAAAAGAAAAAGAAAAAGAAAAAGTACGCTTCCTTCTGCTTTATACACTAGTTGGGTGGAATGCAGTGCAAATACAATTTTGAAATTAAAGTGCTCTTGGGTGGACAATGCTTAGAAGCAGATTGTAGAGGGTGTCCAGGGTCAGCGCCTCCAGGCAACAGAGGCTGGCATGAGGTAAAAGGAACACACCTTTTGAGAGCTCCCCCCCCCCCGCGCGCCACCAGGAAGAATTGTGGTAGCAGTAGCTTCATTTTGTTCCCTTTGCAATGGCAACAACAAAACGATGCCACAGACACGAAAACTGTCATGTCCCACCCCCTCCATCTGTCCTGTGCTGCGCACCCACAGCTCCCCTCATTCTACAAATTAATCTTTCACACATTTTTTAACAAAAAAGTGCTAATGTTATAAAAGAAAAAAAAACAAGGAAAACAGAAAGGGCTGTGTAGAAAATAAATTAAATTTAAATTTGATGGCAGTTATGACTTTCTTTATTGACTATAAGAGCAAACAGTCACATCAAATTGGTGCCACTGGCACGTAATTAAAACTACAGGGCACCCTTAATGATCTCTGACAATGATCGCGTGTGTGTTTTTTTTTAAATATAGCATGCACATTTTGTCCAATTTGGGCTCTTTTTTCCTGTTGCTTTTGTCCTCTTTCTGAGTGGATATTATTCATGAGCTGAGTCTTTATTATCTATTTGGCCATCTGCATAGCATTGGCCATAGTCCCCTGTATTGTAATTTTGAGTGAAAATAAGGACTATGGGAGACTGCAACCCTAAAAATAATAATAATATGCTCTGAGAACTCAAATGTAAAAAAGCATAAAGAAAAAACTTCTGGGATGGAGGTAGGTTTGGAGGCTTTGGCATGGAGGTAGGAAAATGTAAATCATTTGAGAAGACAGAATCTGAGTGTTCACTCTTCACTCTGAGAAAACTGGCATCTACTTGCATTGGTAGCAGGCACTTCTGGAAGCAAGGATTCTTCGTGCTCAAATGTCTTTAAAAGGGAAAAAAATAAGATTTGTTTTCACTATATCCTTTCTTGTTTCAGAAGTATGCACATCTTGTTGTGGAGTGTGGCCTCCAATTAGCAGCATAGTTTCCTTTTATCTTATCAAGATTTTGATACTGAATATTCATGTTTACTGGCACTAGGTCCCTTTATTTAGTTTGGTGAAGGGAGGTTTTTAAAAAGCTAACATATTAGAATATATTTCTCATTAAAAAGAATATGAGTACTGAGGCTGTAGTTCAATGGAAGAGCACTTACCTAGCATGCACAAGGCTTTAGGTTCCATCCACAGCAAAGGGGGGAAATTATGTATTGGTGAGAAATGAGCTGGGTGTGGTGGCACACCCCTTTAATCCCAGAACTCAGTCAGTAGAAGGATTGCTGTGAGTTTCAGGCCAGCCTGGGGCTACAGAGTAAGTCAGGTCAGCCTGGGCTATAGTGAAGCCCTGCTTTGAAAAAAAAAAAATGAACTAACTCAAAACTTGTAAAACTGTGTTATTTCTAAATTTTTCCTTATTTATCTTGGTTCTCTCAATCCCCTTCTCCAATCTTTGATCTTTTCTTTCTCGAATTCTCATGATGAGGATTAGCTTACCCTTTGGCTCTCTTTTTCTGTTTATTTGTTTGTTTATTTATTTATTTTTGATTCTTCGAGATAGGGTTTCACTCTAGCCCAGGCTGACCTGGAATTCACTATATAGTCTCAGGGTGGCCTCAAACTCACAGCGATCCTCCTACCTCTGCCTCCCTCCCAAGTGCTGGGATTAAAGGCGTGCGCCACCACACCTGGCTTCTTTTGCTCTTTTTGTTTTTGGTGTGTGTCTAGGGTGCATGTGTGGTATTTTTAGGCGAGAGTATCCTGTGTGTACACATGCAGAGGACAGAGGAGACCATGTAGTGTCTTCCTCTATCTCTTTTGCCTTATTTTCCTGAGACAGTCTCTTACTGAACCTGGAGCTCCCTGTTTTGCTGACTAGGGAGTATCAGAAGTCCTCCTGTCTTTGCCTCTCCTCAGGGCTGGGGGTACAGGCATATGGAGCCAGGTCTGGCTTTTTACATGGGTGCTGGGGATTGAACTCAGGTCCTCATGCTTGTGCAGCAAGCACTCTTATCCACTAAGCCATCCTCCAGGCCCATTTCCTTTTCTTTCTCTTTATGAGGCCACAGAAGGGCTATCACAGTTAGCTGATGGAGAGATGAGTACAGATCACCAAAGAAAAACCTTCCTGGTAAATACAGAAGGCTCTAATATTTTTGTTTGTTTATTTTTTGAGGTAGGGTCTTGATCTAGCCCAGGCTGACCTGGAATTCACTATGTAGTCTCAGGCCTCAAACTCATGGCGATCCTCTCACCTCTGCCTCCCAAGTGCTGGGATTAAAGTTGTGTCCCACTATGCCCAGCAAGGCTATAATATTTATGACAACATTTTTGTTTCAAATGAAAAGGTATAGTATTCTATTTGTTTCTAATACTTGCTTTAAAAAAAACTCTTAATGGATTCCTATAGAAGAATATATAATTAAAACTAGCCGCCCCCCCCCCCACAGAGAGTTTGGGCTTATTACCAAAGCAAGATGAATTCTGTCAATTATCTCATTATTTAGAAAATGAGTTATTTACTTGAATTTAATACTGGCTTAAAATAACTTTGCTTTTTTGTATTTATCTTTCCCTCTAAAATGGCTTATATAGTAACAACCTAAATGGCATAAAATTTTCAAATTTGGAAAGTTTATGCTAATCACTTTCACATCCATATTGATTTACTAAAAAATAATAAGTTTTAAAATTAAGAGTAATAGCCCAGTTTAAAAAATAGCCACTGTGTACTTAGTCATATTGGGTAAAATTTAGGCCATATGTTTTCACTTACTTTCATAAATAAATTAACATGAGTTTAACTATTTAGCTTGTATATTGAAGGTATGCACATCATTAAAAATGATCGGCATCTTGAGGACCGGACAATAGGGAAGGTAGGCCTTGAGGGGAGAGTAAGGGGGCGGGGGGACACACAAAACTGAACCCAAATGGAACTGGTACCATACAATCCTATATCCTGGAAGACAGACTAAAAGGTTGAACCTCATCAGGACTTTAGAGGGAACACCTGAATCAAAAGGCCCTGGAGAGGGTGAGATGAAACCTAACCTTAATTTTCTCCTGTTTCTCTCTTTTTTCCTTTCTTTTTTATATTTTATTTCTTTTTCTTTTTTCTTTACCCTTGGCACTGGCCTGTAACTCCTGATACCAGGATGTGGTTAACACCCACAATGAGCAGTTGATCAGAGAGACCTACAAGGTTTCCCAAAAGGCAGACTGATTTCTGTCGGGGCACTTGATGATTAATGGTAAGACCCTACTGCTGAAGACACCATATGCTGTCATTATAGAACATGGAGAGACCTGGCTGGAATCTGGAAAAAGCCAGTTCCCAGAGAGTTAGCCTGTCTAGTGCTGGAAGGCGCTACATGAGCTACTGGGGGAAAGTGGCCAACATCTGTTCAAGCAACTTGAGGTTTAAACTACTCAGAAGCAAACAATCTGATGTGATGCTCACACAAGTGCAATCAATAGTGGTACACAGCCATGGTGGGTAACCAACTACTCTTGGATTGGCTAATAGATCTGCTCAGTGGAAAGGAACCCATATCTGGATCTGGGGAAAAAGTCAGAATCATACTCAGATAACAAGTTTGCTCTCCAATATCAGGTTCCCACCAATTTTGGGCTACAAGAGGGCCTACACCCATTAAATTCTCTTTAAACTAACAATGGTTATCCCATTTAACCTGTACTGACTGCACTCTCTGTTGAAGAATCAGCTTCTCTTTTTCAGATGGAAGCAGGACCTGAGGAGAGAAATGGCCCATCACACTTCACCAGGGCCCCCGCTGAAACCATAGAGTAATTGGGGAAATGAGCAAGAGTGCTGCTTTCTTGGTGAACCTGGTATCAGCACAAGGATGAAGGAGATAGACACAGAAGACACTCAACCTACCAAACCAGAGATCCAGAGCTCCTAAGACGTCATTGAAGTAGAACTAAAACGAACCCAACATAGCTCAGGGAATTTCATGGAAGAGGGTGCAGAAAGATTGTTAGAGCCACAAGTCAGGACATTACACACAGAGACATTGCCTCTTCCCCGTAACTGATGGCTACCCCCACAATGCATGGCCACAAACCCCATTGGGATAACTGGCATCCCCTATGAGGAGAGTCCCTTTGTGGGGGCAGGGAAGAGGGTAAAGATGATACCAACATGTGCTGTTTACATACTTAGTGTATCCATAACTAATTAAAAAATGATTGAGTTAATTTACTTTTATTTATTTATTTATTTATTTATTTATTTATTTATTTATTTATTTATTTTTGGAGGGAGACAGAGAAAGACAGAGAGAGAGGGAGAGGAAGACAGAGATGGGCGCGCCAGCAGCCTCTCAGCTGCTGCGAACGAAATCCAGATGCGTGTGCCCCCTTGTGGTCAAGTGCGGCATTGCACCCTTGCGTCACTTTGCATCTGGCTAAACGTGCGACCTGGAAATTGGAACCGCTGGAGATTGGAACCAGCGTTCTTAGGCTTAGGAGGCAGGTGCCTTAACCACTAAGCCATCTCTCCAGCCAATTTACTTTTATTCTTAAGACCACTTTGATTATAGATATTCCAATAGCCCAGAAATAGAAAACCATTTTATTACATAGAATGACATGTAATTTTAATTGGCATTATCAAATATATGCTTCTATAGTAACAGTGTTAATTCTCAAAGCTAGCTTTTTTTTTTACATGCATGTATATGTATGCGTATTCATATGTAGGTGGGCAAATGTGTGTGAGGGTGTGCGTGAAGGCCAAAGGTCAGAGGATGACATCAGGTGTCTCTGTCAGTCATCCCCACCTTGTTTCTTTGAGACAGGGTCCCTCACTGAACCTGGACATCAAATATCTGGCTAGATTGGTGAGCCTTAGGGAACTTCCTTTCCACCTCCCCAACACTGGGATTACAGGCACATGCTCCATCACGGCCTGCTTGCACAAGGGTGCTGGCGATGAACTCAGGTCCTCGCGTTTGCATGGCAAGCACTACCCATTGAACCCCTTACATACTTGATTTAAGCTACATAGTTCCGTTTCCATTAAACTGGTATTGCAATTGTTGATATTTTAAAAGCTTATCTAGCCGGGCGTGGTGGCGCACGCCTTTAATCCCAGCACTTGGGAGGCAGAGGTAGGAGGATCACCGAGAGTTTGAGGCCACTCTGAGACTACATAGTGAATTCCAGGTCAGCCTGAGCCAGAGTGAAACCCTGCCTCAAAAAACAAAACAAACAAACAAAACAGCTTATCTAGAGTGAGGCCCTTTGATTATGGGCACAACTAAAAATAGTACAGATTAATTTTTATCTTTATTTACTTTTTTGTTTGTTTGTTTCAGGCAGGGTCTCCCTCTAGCCCAGGCTGATCTTGAACTCACAGTAATCCTCCTACTTCAGCCTCCTGAATGCTAGGACTAAGGGTGTGTTACCATCACCCCTGGCAGATTTTTTTTTTTTAATTATATTTCAGGTCTGTTTCTTCAACAACAAAATCCAAAAATATCACCCCCCCAACCCAAATTCTTCAATTGCAAATCCATGGTCTTGAAAGTCAATGCTCTTGCTCTCTCAAGGATAAAGTGACTCAAAGTCATGAATTTAAAATTTTCTTTCTGGGATATGATGTATTAGGAATACTTTAAAGGCACTACTTCTGTGAACTCTTATTGCCTCAGCCTTTCTTTGGCATGGTCCCTCCCAAGCATTATCCTGTTCTAAACAGGTGGATGCTCTTCCCTCAAAGTACAGGGCCCTTCTGCTCATGTTTATGCTGTGGGAGTCTCAGAGTTGTTTAGCAAAGTAGAATTGGAGGAACGCATAGCCACTGTGCTTGGGTGAAGTGTGCTCCTTCGAGCATATTCTATCAGTCTGTATGTGTCACAGCCTGGTCATCTCAGAAGCTGTGTTAGAAGAAAGGATCTCAGTCACATCTCTGACCAGATCCCTCCTTATGGCCGTGAAGCTTAATTTTCATTTAAACAACAATAAATACAGGCACAAGGGTTTGAAATGAATTATGTAAGCCCTTTAGCCATAACCATTCCATTCTGCCACCAAATGAGCTGCTGTTCTCACTTTGTTTTATGGGCTCCTCGTAGCTCGTGTGATTACGGCTGCCAAATCAAAGCCAGCAAACCATGCAAATGAAATATAATCTTTTATCTCTCATAGTCACGGGGTGCACCCAGATACAGGCTTATCGAGTCCTTTGCGGTATCAGATTCACTGCTCTCAGCACCCGCAGATCTTCGGCAGATCTACGGAAAGGAAGGCAACTCTTCATTTATTTCCAGTGACAACATATGTAGCTTCAGTTGAAGCTACACTTGAGATGTCAAGAATAATTTCATTGTATTTTTCAGCTTGCTTGTCTGGTTCAATTGAGACCCATGGACGTTTTCCTTAAGAATAAGAAACTGGTAAACTTTTTTTTTTGTCAAAGTATAGCAGATTCTAATTTGTTTAAAAAAGATGGAGGTTTTTGCTTGTATTTTTGTTTTTTAAGAAACAGGGTTACAGGCCTGGCGTGGTGGTGCACACCTTTAATCCCAGCGCTCGGGAGGCAGAGGTAGGAGGAATGCTGGGAGTGGAAGCCACCCTGAGACTACATAGTGAATTCTAGGTCTGCCTGGGCTAGACTGAGACTCTAACTCAAAAAAAAAAAAAAAAAAAAAAAAAGAAAAAAAAGAAAGAAAGAGAGAGAGAGAGAGAGAGAGAGGGTCTCACGCTTTTGTTCAGGCTGGCCTTCAAAATTTGACCTCAAACCAGGCGTGGTGGTGCACGCCTTTAATCCCAGCACTTGGGAGGCAGAGGTAGGAGGATAGCAGTGAGTTCAAGGCCACCCTGAGACTACATAGTTAATTCCAGGTCAGCCCGGACCAGAGTGAGACCCTAACTCAAAAAACAAAAAAAGCAACAACAACAAAATCTGAGCTCAAAGATACCCCTGCATCAGAGCCCCAGTGGCTAAGAGTACAGGCATGAGCCACCCATGGAGTTTCCTTTTAGTTTCAGTGTCCTAAACATTGATAGCGCAGTGACTTAGTGACATGATGAATTAGCCCTGCAGTTTACCACTCTTAGAATTTTGAACGTCATCACTCCCTTTCAGCATTCTCCCTCAAGTAATGAAAATAACCCCTCACACCTATGAGCTCTGAGAAATTACTAATCAATAAACGAGGTTATTTCTTTCCTCCTTAGGGTCTAGGATTTGGTCCTGGCTATACTCTTACACCAGAGCTGAAGGGATCTTCCTGCCTCGGCCTATTGAGTAGCTGGGACTGTAGGTGAGAGCTCCAGAGCTCAGCTGGAGAAAAAAATTTTTTTGTTGTTGTATTTTTTTTTTTTTATGAAAGAGATAGAGAGGGAGGGAAGAGAGAGAAAATTGGCATGCCAGGGCCTCCAGCCACTGCAATCGAACTCCAGATGCATGTGCTATCTTGTGCATATGTGCATCCTTGCATGCTTGCAACACCTTGTGTGTCTGGCTTATGTGGGACCTGGAGAGTAGAACATGGATCTTTTGGCTTCTTAGGCTTTTCAGGCAAGCACCTTAACCCCTAAGCCATCTCTCCAGCCCTGAAGGAAACATTCTTATGTGCTACATATGACAGCATTATGATCCAACCAGTCTCTATCAACCACATCCATATGGGCAGTTTCTCTGCTGGGTTTGAGTACACTCAAGAAAGTAATTGGGCCTAGAATGGTTCTGCAGACCTGTAGTCCTAGCATTTAGGGGTTTGAGGCAGAATTGTTTCAAGGCCCACCTGGGGTACATAATGAAGGAAGGAAGGACGGAAAAGAGAGAGGGAAAAAGAAAGAAAGGAGAGGGCTGGAGAGATGGCTTAGCAGTTAAGGAGTTTGCCTGCGCAGCCTAAGGATCCCAGTTCGATTCTCCAGGTCCCATGTAAGCCAGCTGCACAAGGGGGAGCAAGTGTCTGGAGTTCATTTGCAGTGGCTAGAGGCCCTGGCATGCCCATCCTCACTCTCACTCTCTCTCTTTCCCTCTCTCTGTCTCTAATAAATAAATAAATAAAATAAAAAAGCTTTACGAAAGAAAGGAGGGAGGGAGGGAAGAAAGAAAGGGAGAAAGAAAGAGGGGGAGAGAAGAAAGACAGACAGAAAGAAAGAAAATGAAGAAGGGAGGGAAGAAGGAAGGAAGGAAGGGAGAGAGACAGAGAAAGAGAAAAGAGAGGGGGAGAAACAGAGGGAAGGATGGAGGGAGGGAAGAAGAGAAATAAAAAGAGGAAGAAGGAAGTGGATATTCGTATTCTATAAGATATATGTTACTCTGGCGCTGTCCCAAGTTTCTGAGTTTGAAGAATGGGTGGATCATATCAATTGCCGCTTTCCCCTCTTGCCTTCAGAGAAAAATACAAAGCTTGTTATTTTCCCCCATGTGTTTCTTCTTGCCTTCCCTCATTCCCTTTCTCTCTCCTTCTCTCATTTTCTCCTTCCTTTCCTTCCTATAAATGTTTCTTCAATGGTCATTATGTGACAAGCAGCATTCTAGACACCAAGGTCACAGATGTTCCTATAGAAATAGCCTGCCCACGAAGACAGGAGAAATACTGCTTGCACTGGGGGTGTAGTTTAGTGTGGAGTACAGCTTAGCACACACAATCCCTATTTGAGCCTGTGTTCTTCCCCTGAAGCAAAACAAAACCAAAAACAAAAAGTATCTTAGATCAGGAGAATTTTCCTGAACAACTTTATCAAAGTAGTTCAACCTTCTTTCTACAAGGCCATGGGACAAATGTCTCGCTTGGAGGCCAATGTCCCCAATTCCAGGTCCTAAACATTAAGAGGGTTCAGTGACAGTTAAATAAATTTATTTCTAAAACCTGATTAGTTGTGTTGACAAACAGTTCCTATTCCTCAACAAAATGCCAATAGAGCCTCACATTTTCCTTGTGGGGTCAATCTAAAATGATGAGTCTCGGAGCTTATCTTAACGAAATCTAGTTTGTATCAAGCAGGTCCTATCAGAGAAACCAACCTATCAAATGACTGAGGCATGCATGTAGAAGAGTATACACACACCCTGACTACGGATCCGTGAGACAGGGAAGATTTAAATACCAAGGATATTCTAGTCCTTTTCACTTTTGGTCTAGCAACTTTAGAAAGCATTATTTAAAGATGGTTAGCAAGATCTGGTTTCACACAAAAAATAGTGGCATTGATGAGCAGGGCCCAGGATTGGCATTTCTGCTCTATTTATGTTGTTACTGTCACCAGCCACCACAGTGTCGCCCACCATCCACTTGGATCTTCCCTTCTCTCCACTTCTCTTTAGATATCCTATATTCACCATCTTCTCACTTTTCTCTAAAGTCCTCCCTCTCCCATGTAAAGCTATTGTCTCTTTTCTGTGCTTCTCAGCCTGCCATTTGTCTCTGTCTAAAGTGCCCTATTGTATGTGTCTTTGTCCTACCACCTCTTGTTGCTGTTCTGAGAGAGCCAGTGTCCCTGCACCTGTCCCATATTCCAGTGCACGGCTTGACATTATAGAGCAGTTGTCAGTGAGGTGGGTTCATTTATCATTATTCTCAATTATTTATTTATAGATATTATTTCTCTTGAGACAAGGTCTCTCTAGCCTTGGCTGACCTGGAACTCATTATGTAGCCCAGGCTGGCCTCGAACTTGCTTAGATTCACTTTGCTTCCTGAAAGCTGGAATTACAGGCATAAACCACCACTCTGTGTTTTTTATTTTTGACTCAATTTTTCTGAGGAGCCTCAGTGCTGAAAAACAACTTTAAAGCAATGGGCTCTCAGTGTAGCTCGTGCCAGTGTACTAACATATACAGCTGGAACAAAGCAAGCTTCCACTCCCCTGGGAGAAACTGAAAATCTGTTTTCTCTGAGTTCATATTCCAGAACCACTTTTCCTATTGTCTCTCATAAAGTCATTACTGTGGAATCAATTTAAAATGCTTATTTTTACTGGGTTTAATTTAGACACACATTTGCATTGTAAAATGGGTACTTTAAAAATAATCATTTTAGTCTTAAGCATAAATGCTAGTTCTTTGTAAAGGAAGTAACTTCCTGAATTGCGTGTGATCACTAAGGGCAAAGTAAATTTCTGGAGTGAGATTTAACCTTCTGTCTGCTCTTATTATCCGAGTAGTTTGAATTTGGTATGTATCAACACTTCTGTGTTACATGTATAGAACTTCTTTACAAGCAACTTTTTTTTTTTAATGAGAGACTTGTATTATGATAGTTGGGATTGCTATGCCTTTATTGGACAGCATCGTAAAAGCCACTGAAATAAGACTTGGGTTTACAATGACATTTATACACAATGAAGATGACTGTAAGGGGGACTGATATTATTTTACATAGTGTCAGCACCTAGTACATGGCAGAAATCTTATTAGAACCATGAGAATGCAGTTCCATATTTTCCTAAGGTATTACAAGTGCTCAGTAGAAAAATTTGAGAATTTATCTTTTTCCTGCCTGCCAGTTCAAGTTGAAGGAGGTGCTGCTTTTGAGAGTGAAGGGCACACCCCAGGAACTGCCTGCTGGCCCTGTATTGGGATGCAGTATTTCTCTTTTGGTCCGAAGCACTGTACCTGATAGACACTGTGTTGGGTGACCGCCCTTCTCCTAAAGTGCAAGGGTTAAGTTTATTTTTTCTAAGTTCATTTGTCCCCTGAATTTCTACAAAACCCAACAAAAACAGCTGGATATGATTACAAATTCTAGCATTGAAATATTTAGACTTTTATTCATCTGCTTTGAAAACAAACTACTTTTATTAACTATATACTTTATTCTAGAACAATATCGCCTAAAGACTTATTATTGAAAAGAGAGGGATGGAGATAAATATTATAAGGAAATCTTTTACTAGAGCTTACTCATCTGGAGAAAAGGAATGTATTTAGATTATTTTGAGCAAGCCAGTCTAGGAGTTACAAAAGGAGAAATGCTACTTCAGGCGTCCTCAATAATGCATTAACATGACCTCAACATAACTGGTAAATTTCAACATCTGGTTTTTGGAAGCTCAATGGAATTTTTAAGGATGCTATACTTGCCTATGCCAATGTATTTTGTTTAGGATTACTTTTAAATTGACTTAACTCTCATCAGTGGATGGAAGGGAATCAGCGTGGGGGTCCACGGTTGCCTGGGGTAGGCTAGGGATGTGGACCAGTGGTAGAGCACTTGCCTGACATGAGTAAGGCCCTGCATTCCATCCCTAGCATAACTGAAAAAAAAAAAAAAAAAAAAAAAAAAAAAACCACCAAGCTGCCTGGTATTATATATGAAAGTAAATGATGAATATATCTACAGCACAAGGTTATCTATGAAATGCACCACTGGACCAGTTTTTTCCAACTCCATATGCCATAAAGCATAATGTTATGAGGGGGTAGGGCTGAAAAAAAAGCAGTGTGGTTTGAATGGCTATTGAAATACATACCCCTGTGCTTTCTTCCTAAAGTCTCTGAAGTGGCCAGCCTTAGCCCCAAGCAGGCTGAACTACTGGCCTCCTTCAGCTACCAAAGCACTGATTTACAGGAGGTAAGTGAAAACTGGCCACACAGGAAAAACAGTCCTGGGAAGATGGTATATCTTCTGCTCCTCTTTGCCCTTAACCCTTAGCAGGTTTTGAACTGCAGGCTTAGCTCGCTGTGCTTTCAGTGCAGGAGTGAACCCAATGCCTGTGCTAACCCTGAGAGCCTTTCCTCAAGAATTCACAGCACTATTTCTGACTTCAGGGCTAACAATCCGGTGTTCTCTGCAGTGTCGGGCTTATCATTGTTCAGGAATGTAATGAGAAGTCTGTAGCCTCAGGAATGACTTAGTATATAATGAATGTGTTCTGCAGAATTACAGGTGTATATCATTTTCCAAACTATGCCGTAAGAAACATGCTCCCTTTCTATTATTGTGGTGTATTTCTGCACCTCTTCCCCCTTTGAGTTTAGATCATACAAACCTGTTCATTTCTAAGAGCCAGGAAATAACGAAGAGAGAAGAGGGGAGGGGAGGGGAAGAGAGGAAAATGGAAGAGGAGGAGGAGGAGAAAGTGAGACAAAAGTATGGTATTGTAGACACATGCTTATTGTTTATAATCTCAGCACTTAGGAGGCTGAGGCAGGAGGATTGCAAGTTCTAGCCCAGCCTGGGCTACATATTGAGATCTGTCTCAAAAACACCAAAGCACCCAAAATTAAGAGTCAAATGTATGCTATGTATGGAAAGTGAGTGGGCTTAACAGAAACTTGAACAAACTTCATTCTCGTGTGCTTTTTTTTCCTCTATAGATTCACAGATTTAAAATGAGTGCCTGAGCCGGGTGTACTGGTGCACACCTTTAATCCCAGCACTTGGGAGACAGAGGTAGGAGGATCGCTGTTGAGTTCCAGGCCACCCTGAGACTACATAGTTAATTCCAGGTCACCCTGGGCCAGAGTGAGACCCTACCTCGAAAAAAAAAAAAAAAAAAAAAAAAAAGAGTGCCTGTCATTGTGGCTACTCCTGGTGTTTGTGATATAGAGGCAGGAGGATTGCTTGAGTCCAGAAGTTCAAGGCCAGCCTAAACAATATAGGAAGAACCCACCTCAAAAACTTAGCTTAACTTCTAGTCATATTTTGTTATACTTAATAGCTGTCATATCACATCTTGGAATACTTGGTCTTTTATTAATGTTTATTCCAAATATTTTAAGTAAAAATTATAACTATACATGAAGTTAGGGCTATTAATAATCAAAAATAACTTCATAGATAATATTTCAACTAAATTATGATACCTGTAATAACACCAATGGTTTTCAAAGATTCAGCTCGCAGGTCACACTGAAAAGTCATTTTATTAAGTTGTTCATCAAATAATTTTTGAGTTGTCATTTATTTGTTATTAGTCAAAATGTATTTTCTTAAAACATACGTTTTTCCTTGGCAAAATTCTCTTGTATTATTAAAAAAAAAAAAATCAGGGCCTGGAGAGATGGCTTAGCAGTTAAGCGCTTGCCTGGGAAGCCTAAGGACCCCAGTTTGAGGTTTGATTCCCCAGGACCCACGTAAGCCAGATGCATAAGGTGGCAAATGCATGTGGAGTTCGTTTGCAGTGGCTGGAGGCCCTGGCACACCCAATCTCTATCTATCTGCCTCTTTCTCTGTTGTTCTCAAATAAATAAAAAGAAAATAAACAAAAAAAAATTTAATTAAAAAAATCAAAACTCCCAGAAAAGCTTGAATTAGTTGAAACCGTAATAGGAATATTCCTTCAGAGAAAGCAATGGTATATTTTTTCCCATAGCTCAGTGTGGTTTTTTTTTTTTTTTTTTTTTTTTTGCACATTTGTTTGTACTGTGTGTGGGGGTGAGGAGGTACTATTTAAAATGACAGCCAACTCTGTCAGGTGGCTTGTGTCATGGTCAGTTTGCTGAGCCTGCTGTGCAGAGGTGAAGAGACCTTCTTTTAATGAATTTACTTAAGGGAGGGTGTTATCTACACTCTGACTTTACCTTCCATGACTCCAGTGGATGCTGAATAAACAGTAACCATTCTGTCTATGACATCTCTGGTGCCAGTCATGCTTTATTTACAACTTTATGTTGAGCTCCAAAGAGAATTAAAAAGTTCAAATGAAATTAGAGTTAAAAAAAAAAAAAAGTGGGGGTGGAGGAGGGACCTTGGATAAGATTGCCACAGGAATGAGGGGTCAGAATGGTGTCCTTAAATATCCATTTAATCTATAGTTACTGGCTACACTTTTAGACTCTCAAGACGACTGTGAGAAGGAAAAGAAAATCAGGCTAACAGTATCTCTACAACTTCCCTGCACACTTCCGGGGCTGTTGCAGGGCAGTTCTGTGAACCCTTTGTTTGAGCTGCAGTTTTGCTCTGATTACCATAGAGCTGCATGACTAAGCTTTTGGTGGATAACTTCAATGTCCTGATTTTATCATGAATTTGTTAGATATTCTCACACTGTGGATCACTTTATCTCTAATTATCCAGAGTTGTTACTTTCCTTATTCTTAACTTTTATTTAATTTTTTTGTTTTTCGAGGTAGGGTCTCACTCTAGCCCAGGCTGACCTGGAATTCACTCTGTAGTCTCAGGGTGGCCTCCAACTCACGGTGATCCTCCTACCTCTGCCTCGTGTGAGACAATTTTAAGAGTACGAACATTTATTTTTCCTCTTTTCTGCAAAACATGTAATCCTGTCAATTTTTTTCTTTAAAGTGTGTTTCATCCATCAAGAAAACTTATAAATTTCCCTAGCTTGAAACATGTCAGATTGAAATTGGGCCTTCCATCTTCTGGGAAGACCTAAATAGAGTTCATTAAAAGTATACAACAGTAGACTTCATGGAATTAAAAAAAAAAAAAGCTACCGGAAGATAACCTTGACCCCAACTGGCCCATCATGAGGACACAAAAGAGAGTAGAGACCATTATTACTGTTTCCAAAAAAGATGTTGAAATGCTATTTCAGCTCTAGAATTTCCGTGTGCTTTTTTTCCTTTATTAGTAATTCAACATGTCTGATTTGCCCACACAATTACTTTCAACTTCCTTACCCATTTGACCTGGAGGAAAGCGAAAGCACATTTTGCTCAGTTGAAAGGTCTCTTGCAAGTTGGTTAGCAACAAGGCTTGCCAGATTGAATTCACTTAGCAAGGAAACACACACGCACACACACAACTTAATTTAGACGATTACTAGTGTACTGACTTCCTCCCTACGCAGTTTTGTTTTTTCTCTTGAACCATTTTCTCCTCACTTGTTACTCAACTTTTTACTTGCATGCTAATTCTTGCTTCCCACGATCTTGAGAGCAAAATGTGCCTACATTTCGCCGTGGCTGTGGCAGCCTAACAGTTGAGCTGCAAAGGGCCGGGGTGTCCTGCACAAGTTCATGCGTATGGAAGGGAGTGCCATACAGCAGCCTCACATCTTTCCCTCGGTGGTTTCATTCAGTTGCAATTAAGGAACGAGGTTAAAGCGTCTACAATGATCAATTTTACCCGAGTGCTCTAAAATGTGGTCTCTCCGGGATGTCATGGTGAAGGTGCAGAAGGGGCGCCGGCGCAACTTGACGTCAGGACGACGCCCGGAGGCAGCGAGCGCCGCCCCGCGCTGCACCTGGCGGCGGAACCCCGCGGGACGCAGCCAGACGGTCCCTGCGCGGCCGTCGTCAGGCACACAGCAGGGCGGCGGTGCACGGGAGCCACCTCGAGCCTCGGTGTCCCCGAGTGCCCTGCTCTCCCAGGGTTACCTGCGTGACTTAGTATAGCGGACATGCCCCGCGACGGGTAAAAAGAAAAAAAAGTCTACTTAAGGCCGTCACGGTGCACGCCGTTCAGGCTCGCTCCACACCCCCGAAGAGCGCGGGCCTCCAGCCTGGAGACAAACCCCTCCCCGCGCAGCTGTCGCCGCCGCCTGCGGGCTCCTTTCACTTTCTCACGGCCAAGTCACCCAGAGGGGCGCCGCTGCAGCCTCCACCGCCGCCGCCACCGCCGCCGCGGACTCCGCCCCGCGCGCCGCCTCGTTCCCGGCCCACCCCCACCCCACGGCCACGCCCACCCCAACAGTCGCTGCCTATGATTGGCACGCGCGGGCGGCAGCTTCTGGCTCAGCTCTCTCATTGGCTGAGCCTGTCTGTCAGTCCGACTCATCCCCCTCCGCCCTCCTGAAACACCGCCTTTCTATTGGAGGAGTCTGCGTCCTGGGGGCGGGCGGGAGAGCCCGAGGCCTGCCGCTTTCGGTCAATCGCAAGCGGCCGGTTTGAGAAAGGAGGAGGGTGGGAGGCGAGGGGCGGGCGGAGGGTGGAGAGCGCGCGCGGGGCGGGGGGGAGGGAGGGAGAACATCTGGCCGGCGCCGCCGCGTGCGTGCGTGGTGCGTCCTCCGCCCCCTCCCTCCTCGCGCCCCCTCCCGCCCCGCCCCCCTCCCCCGCCGCCACCCCCCGGCCCGGCGGCTCTGCGCTCGCTCCCTCGCTCGCTCCCTCCTGTGTCTGGCAGGCTGCGGCCGCCGCTGGGCTGCTGCCATGGGGAGCCGTTGAGAGTGGGGCCCTCTTCGCTCCGCCGCGCGCCTCCGGCTGCCAGCGGGGGTGGGTGGGAGGGAGGGAGGGAGGGGCGGGGGGGAGCGGGCGACGGAGCCGGGCCTGGGGGGCGGGGGGGCCGGGAGGGAGGGGGGCCCGAGGAGGAGGAAGCCCACCAAGTCCGGCGGCGGCGGCGGCGGCCGGGAGGAGGCGGAGGAGGAGGAGGAGGAGGAGGCGGAGGAGGACGCGGCGGCGGCGGGGACGCGGTGACTTAGGGCCGCCGCTCCGTGTGAGTCCCGGCGCCGGCTCCCCCCCCACGCACACCCTGACCCGGCGGCCCCCCTCCGAGCCCCGGCCGCTGCGGGTGTGTGTGTGTGTATGTGTGTGGGTGGGGGGCGCGGGGCAGCGCGGACGAGGACGGACGGACGGACGGGCCGGCCGGGGGCCGCCCCCCGCGAGTGGAGTTAGTTTGTGCGGTTAGAGCTGTTGGGGCCGGCGCAGCTGCGGGAGGCCCCGGGGCGCGGGGGGACGGACGGGCCGCTGCAGCTGCGGGCTCGGCGGGGCTGCGGGCTCGTGTAGGGCTCCTCCTCCTCCCCCCCCAACACCCCGTCCTCTCCCACCTCGCCCCGGCCGGTGCAGCTGCGGCGCGGCGCGGGGCGGGCTCCCGGCCGGTGCAGCTGCGGCGGCGCCTCTCGGGTGCGGAGGGCGGGCGTGCTGGGGGAGGGGGCTTGGGAGCCGCCGCAGCTGCAGTGGCGTCCGGGACGGCCGCGGCTCCGGGGACCCGGTGCAGCTGCAGTGACGCCCCGTGGAGGGAGGGGGGAGGAAGGAGGGACGGCGCCCCTCCCGGGCTGGTTGCGGTTGCCGGGAGCCCCCAACCACACACACACACACACACACACACACACCCGGGCCGGGGTGGGGGGAGAGAGACGGCTCGTGCGCGCGGAGGTGGCGTCGGGGAAGCGGTAGCAACCACCCTCCTCCCCCTCCCTGGCTTCTTCTTACGACTTTTCTTTTGTTGCTGCCGTGACCCGGGTCTGTTTGCTCGGCTGTTGTGGAAGGTGTTTTCCTGCTGCACCGGCTCTCTCCGCCCTCCACCTCCTTCCCCGGGCTTTTCTCCCTTCCTCTTTTTTTTTTTTTTTTTTTCCCCTCCCCGAGCGCTTTGTGCCCCGCGAAAGTGCGCGAAGATTTGCATTTCTCTTCCCCCTCTTCACCCCATCCCCGGTACCCCACC
Organism: Orientallactaga sibirica; assembly: GCA_036365145.1. Taxonomy (NCBI): domain Eukaryota; kingdom Metazoa; phylum Chordata; class Mammalia; order Rodentia; family Dipodidae; genus Orientallactaga; species Orientallactaga sibirica. Next base: position 13,552,816 of record JAEOAD010000035.1, on the reverse strand, counting down.
CCCAACTCAGAAAAAAAAAGACCCCCCCCCAACCCCAGAGACCCTCCCGGGCTCCCGCGCTAGCAAGATGGGAAGGGGTTGATTTGTGGAGTGGGAGTCGCCGGCCCTTGGCGGTGCTTGGGGCTCATTAAACTGTCACCCCCACCCACCCCACTGGGTAAATGGGGTGATTGATGTCGGATATATTGGAATGGGGCGAGGGCATTTGTGGAGCATAGGGTATGTGGCTGGGAAGGAATTTTATCCGCAGAGGGTGCCTCCTGAACTAGGCGTTCAGAATTATGTCATGCACCGCGAAGTTAGAGAAAGTTAGCTTTGTCACTGGGAAAGTGAGGGGCCGGACAGAACCCTGGGGTTTCTCTATCTCCCTGTCCTCCACGGTTTTCTACGGAGAGCCGAGTGGTGGTCGCCCGGGGCGGGGACGCTTGCACCTCAGGCCCCAGCCCTTTTTTTTTCTGCTCTCATTCTCCCAGGAGCCTGTGGGGACGTGTCTGACATTCATAGATGTGGCAGCACCTTGCAGGGCACCGGTCTTTACCATTTCCCCAGTCACTAGAAAGGACCCCCAAACTCCAGCCAGAAAGTTCCAAACTCTCTACACCTGCCTTCCCACTCTTTCTGAAAGGCTTCCTTGTGGTCATCACCCCCCCCCCCGACCCAGGAAAAAGACACAGACCCAAGGGAAAACAAGGTTCTTTTTCTAAGCAGAAAAATAAGACATGCAGGTCAAGCATTCATTTTAAGTGTTGGATCAGTTTGTTTATTTGTCTTATTCAATTGATATACTTTCCAGGATTGCAGAAAGTGCAGTTTCAGCTTGTTGATACCGAGAATCAAAATTTGCATTAACTGGCAGTGTGAGATATTTTCCTGAGGTAGTTGTAGATACGTTGCTAAGTAAGAGTGAAATAATAAGGCGAGCCAGGCTGAAGTAATAGTTCTTAATAAGTCTGCCAACATTGCAGAGATGTCTACCATTATCTCCACGGGGGGAAAAAGTGCCGTAATAATGTTGAAATGGGACTGGAGATGTCAAATGGGTTGGTTTAAAAATATCCCTAAGCTGCCTTTGAAACTAGACGTTGGAGTTGAATAAAAGTGAATCTGGATTTCCTGAATAGCACCGTGGCTTGAGTGTGCTGTCATATGTAAGCCAGTCCACCAACTTCAGACAGAAGTGTTGCGATTCCATAAATACAGTAGAACTCCATATGCTGAGTTTTTCAATTTCTTCTGTTAGAAAGTTTGCGGGGAAAAAGGAAGACTTTGAAGTATTTTGTTTATACTAACAGAAGAGAAAAGTTCTCCTAAGAAAAAGCTGGTGGCAGGAGTGTAGAGGAGTAGCATATGGCATTAAAAGGAGCACAGCTGGAGGTAGCATTTCCATCTGAACATGATGTCAGAGCAGCTGACAGCCTGCCATCCCTCAGCCTTTTATTCTAACACACAGACAGGGAGTTAGTGTGTGCGGATCTGTGGTGGAGAAGGTATCTCATTCCTCTCCAACATCATCTCCACTTTGCATCTGTCTCTCTTAGTCTGCTTTTTTTCCACCGATGTAACAGACCTGGAGCCAGCAAGACTCAGAGGAAAGGACTTAATCAAGTTTATGTGTTCTAAAGGTAGGAGTAGCAAGAGATTAGATGAGCATCTTTCTGTTTTGGTGTTTTATTTGATTTTTTAAAAATCTCATTACTTTTCTAATCCAGTTTAGGAGTAATATGTGAACTCGAGTATTAAGTGATGATCTTACTGGAGTTGAAAGTCTTGGGCTTGCTTAGTTTTTAATTTGTATTCCTTTAACTTGAGCAAGTAGGTAACTTTAATGCACAAATATTTTAAGTTTTGAGATGGTAAGAAAGGCTTTGAAATACGGCGTTTTTGAGATCACTTTGGATTAAAATGGCTTTTATTGTTGTTCACTGCTGTTTGGATTCCATTTGCTTGAGAAGGGCAGATACAGTAAACTGTCTGGAATCCAGCGTTCAAACTTACATGTTTGTGTTAAGATTATTTGTGTTAAGCAAGGTTGTTGTGTAATTGATGCCACCATGAAACTTTATTCTTCAAAACACTCACCAGCACATACAGCTGTAGTGCTTTTGAAACCGGAAGGTTTTTAAGGAGGAAAAAAAAAAAAAAACTTTTGTCCCCAGGAGAGTAGTTTGACTAGTTTCCTCATTTCTCTTTCAAATATATATTTAAGAGATCTTTTACTTCAGCATAACAATAATTATTTGCAGGAGTTTTTGTGTTGGCGACTAATTTAGAACTTGTAGATTTGAGCTGCCTGAATTGGCCAGACAGCTGTAATCGCACTCCTCTATTCTTAATCTCTTTATCTGGGCAGCAGCTGCCATATGGCCACAGTCAGCTGGATCAGATGTTTATAAGCTTCCTTCTTCGTCCCTCTCTGTCCTCTCAGCCTCCTAATTTGATCACGGCTACCTTGTGAGCTGCCCTCCAATCTTTATTTTTAGCCCTCCCAAGGATTAGGATTGATGTTAGCTGTGGGGCACTTAAAGTGATTGTATTGTAAATCTTGGTTACTCTAGCAGCAGTGTCTTTATCTGGGGTCCATGAAAGTTTCAGTGTCTCTGCAGAGTGTGGAGAAGAGGGGAGTCATTTCTGAATATTAACTTCAAATCCATCCCCAAGTGCACTTGCTGAGATGGAGGAGTAGAGCCTTGGTTCTGGTCACAGGCTAAGGGAAGTCTGTCTGTTCTCTTTATTTTGAAGGAGTTTTAGCCACTGCAGTTGAATTTTGACCCTTTTCTCATCTGCCTTTCCTTCACCCCCCCCCTTGCCAGATACTTAATTGAAAGAATTAGAAGCTGGTGGGAAAGCAAATATATCAAGTTATGTTAAAATGGTATTTTCTGTTGGTGAGGTAAGGCAGAACCATTAAAAAAAAAAAAGTGCTTTTTTTTCCTTGGAATGCCTCCCCCCCCCATGTTAAAGCTTTTTACATTTCATTTAAGGGTAGTATACCTTTATTTAAAAAAAAATTGTTAATTTTATATAGGACTTGTTTTGCCTTGCAGTAGATCAAAGTTTAAATGAGAATTTTCAGAGTTAAATGCAGCCCCTCTGGTTGCTAATATTGTTAATCTACAGATTCTACAAAGAAATAGAACCTTTTTTTCCTCTCAATTCATTAAAAAAATCTTTGGATTTGTTCATAATAAAGATGATCTTTTCCATCTGTTGATGTAGTTCCGTCTGATCTCATACGTGTGCCATACCTGCAAGTCTTAAAAGCATTAACATCTGTTTTTATACACAAGGCTTTTGTTGTTGTAACACTCTGACTTTAAAAAGTAAGTTGTTTGCTGATTTCTGGACTAATTATGCAATTTTATTTTTTTTTTCTCTATTTAGCCAAATGTGTGTGTGCGCGCACGCACACGCGCACCAACAGTGCTCTCTAAGTTCAGTTAGGAAGAAAAGTAATAAAAGAGAATAGTTGAAGAAGTTTTCTTGACTCTTCCAGAATGTGCGGGACTTTCCTTTGTTATTATGAGTTGATCCCTTTGAAGTTAAAGCTATCTTGTAAGTTTTTTGGGATATGATTTGATGAGTAGTGAGTTAAATTTCTTCTGGAAGAGGTCTAAATTCTTGTTCTTGATAAGAAGCTATAGTTAAAGGAAGGCTTTTAAAACTTGACCAGAAGTTCAGGGAGGGGTAAGGAAGCTTGGCAGATGTGTTTCTCTTGCTTTTAGGTCTCGTGCCTGTGAGCCTTATTAAAATTCAGAGCCGTGCACCTCGGCCGCCAAGGCGGAATTTTGTTTGTGAGTGGGGACTAGGGCATTGCAATGTTGCCGCCAGGCTCTAACGAGGACTCCTCTCTCCCCAGGTTATGAAGACAGTATGGAGTTTCCAGACCACAGTAGACATCTGCTGCAGTGTCTGAGTGAGCAGAGGCACCAGGGCTTTCTTTGTGACTGCACTGTTCTGGTGGGAGATGCCCAGTTCCGCGCGCACCGAGCTGTACTGGCTTCGTGCAGCATGTATTTCCACCTCTTTTACAAGGACCAGCTGGACAAAAGAGACATTGTTCATCTGAACAGCGACATTGTTACAGCCCCCGCTTTCGCTCTCCTGCTTGAATTCATGTATGAAGGGAAACTCCAGTTCAAAGACTTGCCCATTGAAGACGTGCTAGCAGCTGCCAGTTATCTCCACATGTATGACATTGTCAAAGTCTGCAAAAAGAAGCTGAAAGAAAAAGCCACCACGGAGGCTGACAGCACCAAAAAGGAAGAAGATGCTTCAAGTTGTTCGGACAAAGTTGAGAGCCTTTCTGATGGCAGCAGCCACATGGCAGGTGACCTGCCCAGTGATGAAGATGAAGGCGAAGATGAGAAATTGAACATCTTGCCCAGCAAAAGGGACTTGGCGGCTGAGCCTGGGAACATGTGGATGCGATTGCCCTCAGACTCAGCAGGCATCCCCCAGGCTGGCGGAGAGGCCGAGCCACACGCCACAGCAGCTGGAAAAACAGTAGCCAGCCCCTGCAGCTCAACAGAGTCTTTGTCCCAGAGGTCTGTCACCTCCGTGAGGGATTCGGCAGATGTTGACTGTGTGCTGGACCTGTCTGTCAAGTCCAGCCTTTCAGGAGTTGAAAATCTGAACAGCTCTTATTTCTCTTCACAGGATGTGCTGAGAAGCAACCTGGTGCAGGTGAAGGTGGAGAAAGAGGCGTCCTGTGATGAGAGTGATGTTGGCACTAATGACTATGACATGGAACATAGCACTGTGAAAGAGAGTGTGAGCACTAACAACAGGGTACAGTATGAGCCAGCCCACCTGGCTCCACTGAGGGAGGACTCAGTCTTGAGGGAGCTGGACCGGGAAGACAAAGCCAGTGATGATGAGATGATGACCCCAGACAGTGAGCGTGTCCAGGTGGAAGGGGGCATGGAGAGCAGTCTGCTCCCCTATGTCTCCAACATCTTGAGCCCCGCGGGCCAGATCTTCATGTGCCCTCTGTGCAACAAAGTCTTCCCCAGCCCCCACATCCTGCAGATCCACCTGAGCACACACTTCCGTGAGCAGGATGGCATCCGCAGCAAGCCCGCCGCAGATGTCAATGTGCCCACGTGCTCGCTGTGTGGGAAGACTTTCTCCTGCATGTACACGCTCAAGCGCCACGAGAGGACTCACTCGGGGGAGAAGCCCTACACGTGTACCCAGTGTGGCAAGAGCTTCCAGTACTCGCACAACCTGAGCCGTCATGCCGTGGTGCACACCCGCGAGAAGCCCCACGCCTGCAAGTGGTGTGAGCGCAGGTTCACGCAGTCGGGAGACCTGTACAGACACATCCGCAAGTTCCACTGTGAGTTGGTGAACTCCTTGTCGGTCAAAAGCGAAGCACTGAGCTTGCCCACTGTCAGAGACTGGACCTTAGAAGATAGCTCTCAAGAACTTTGGAAATAATTTTATATATATATATAAATAATATATATATATATATATATATATATATACATAGATCTCTATATAGTTGTGGTACGGTCTAAAAGCAGTCTTGTTTCCTGGAACTAAAAAGTTGGGATCTTAACTTGTTTTTGCACTTTAGAATAATAGCATGAGAATCTCACTAATTTAGCATTCTGATAAAAGAAACTTTAGAGCAAGTCAGAATAGAGAGGTGTCTTTCCTTTGAGGGCTAGGCCAAGTTAACCAATAACCTTCTCAACAAATTGCCCTATCACAAAATGCTTTCATATGGCTTCATTCTGGAGACACTGCGTTGTCATGAGCTCTTGTGCCCACAATATTTTGTTTTGTTTCATTTTTTAAAGTAGAAATTCCCTCCAGTTTTATTAGCCTCTTTTTCTGTCTCAAATTGCATGAATCTTTTCTGGCTGTTGGAAACCTGAATGCTTTTAGACCCAAATGGAAAATTTCTGAAATGCTGGATTATCTATTTTTAAACAAGCAGTTGACTTAAAACTTTCTGTGGCAACTTCTGGTTTTTTGACGGTTCCCAGTGAGAGAAATTCTGAAAGTACACTGGGATCACTGGGACACTGTCGTTGTGAAGGTTTGCTTGAGATGAAAAGGATATTGCAGCTTCAGCAGTGTTGAACTGTGTGTTTAAAAATGTGAATTACTGTTCTTGTATACTGTAATTGATTACATGGGCTGGGGGGGGTGTCAAAGAACTTGACAGGTTGTGTTGATGCTCTTAGTTGAGTCTTGAAAAGTAAATATTAACGCTACAGAAATGCATGAGTTTCAATATATTTTTTGTCTTTGTTTGCATTGTATAACTTTAACGAGTGAGTTTAAAATTATTTAATTTCCTTAGAAAAATAGCACCATTTGGGAAAAAAACTGGTGTTATGAAGAACGTAAATGCACTGTTTTTATTTTTATTTTATATAATTTAAATTGACTTTCCCACTGTCTTTAAGTTGAAACTGTTAAGCTGAATAAAAACTTAAGCTGCAAATTGATAACTTCGCTACATAACAAGGAACATAAATGTTTACAAACGGCTTAAAGATTTGCATGTGCAGTGTGCATTTATAACAAACTTCTAATTGCACAGAACCCATCCAGCTCAAAGTTTAGGTGTACACATTTACTCAGTTGAGCATTTTTAGAGTAACTACTGCACAAATTGACAATAGGTCATTTTCTCTCTCTCTGCTCCTCTTTTCTTTTTCTCCCTTATTTCCTTCCCCTCCCTACCGCCCCAACTCATGAAAAGATTCTATGGACTGAAAAAGCCCCAGGCTGAAAGGACTGGACTGCCTTGATTGACATGGGGAAGGGGGTCAGTAGACTATGTGTATCGGCAGCAGAGGCTGCAGCCCAACGTGTGGTTTGAATGACCCGCACAATGGGCAAAGCATTTTGCACAGTGTTTGTTTTCCTGTCTTGCACTTACAAATAAGGTCTATGGGAGTAGCATGGAAAACGTTTGCTGTTTTTCCCTTTTTTTTTTAATTGCTTTTGTTTAAAATTTGATCGCCTTAACTACTGTAAACATAGCCTATTTTTGTGCTTAGATACTGAATGGAAAACTCCATTGTGTGTTGCTGGACTGTTTTGGAAATATTTGGTCAAATGTATGTTAATTTGGCTGTAATGGCATCTAAAGCAAACAAACAAAAAAAGCTGTGAAAATGGCCTTGGAGCATTATCTTTAGTTACTTGAAGAGTTTCTAGTTTGTCTTTGTTTTAATACAGTTTATTTTAAAGTAATTTTTATTAACTTAGAAAAGACAATCAATGTCTGTGAGAAAACGGACTTTCTTTTGGATTTTCTTTTTGCGGTCATTGTGAGTGATTGCTTTTTCCTTTTCTTAGTTTTACATTCTTCTTTTGTTCTAAAACTTAGACTGACATCTAGCTTTGACAATCATAGTATGTTTTATTTTCCTGAGGGGGGAATAACTTATAATGCTGTTTAGTTTTGTACTATTGGTGTGTTGGTGAATTTTTAAACTGTGTGCTAACTGCAATAAATTATATGAACCGAGAATTTCCTGTGTGTTTTTTATATTATGATCACATTAGATTGTAAGTATGTGTAATAGATATCTTTAATATCGGTTTTATTCAGAATTTATGAAATTAGGATGTTTAGAGGTCATCCAAAAGAAAATGGGCAAGCATTCTAATAATTTAAGACACTAATTGCACATTTAAAAAATATATATAACCTGTTTTCTATGGGTTAAGACTATTCAGGTAGTTCCCTAGAAACTAGTGAATATATAAAACTTCAGTGGCAGCATAGGTTTTCCATGATAAGCCACCCAACTAGTCTGTACCCAGTATAAGTCACTTTTCATGTAGAATTTTGTTCTAAGTTGATTGGTCAAATCTATTCTCCTGTGTTCTGGTTTAAGTGGAAAATTGAAGGAGACTGGATGTCTTAATTTGGGAAGACTGGTTGGCTAATGAGTGGAATTCTAGGCAATTGAATTAGCAGACATTCAATTGTGCAAGATTAGCTACATCTTTTTGTTGCTGGGAGAACTCAAAAGATTTTAATTCTCAAGTTTTTTAAGAGTTTAAAATGTGCTTAAATAATGCACCATTAAGAGAATGCCATTCCTCAGTCTGTGATCATCCCAACTAAATGCCTGTCTTGTTAGGTATGTGTCTGGTATGTTGTTGGTCAACCTGGAAAATTGACAGAATGCACGCATGTATAAAGGAGTTGGGAGCAATTGTCACAAGCGGCCTTAGCATGAGGGGCCAGATCCTGACCCAACAGGTCCTGAAATCTTTATCTGATTATGGGTCCCTATCCTAAAGACAAATATACAATTAATAGTTTTACATTACTACTATCAAGAAAATGAAAATAAAATACACTTACATCAAAAGGCCCATAGTAAGGTTAATACTCTACGGGTGACCTGGAGCTTGAAAATGCACCAGCTATAAACACCCTGATGGCTTTGGATAGAAATATGCAACGATTTTATCATAAAGCACAATTGGAAATTTATAATTTTGAATTGTATATGCCATTTTTAAAAATGTAATTTAAGATATTTAATATATAATTAAATATAATTTATTTAATATTTATTTAAATATTTATTTGAGAGAGAGAATGGGTACACCAGGGCCTCCAGCCGCTGCAAACGAATTCCAGATGCATGCACCTCTTTGTGCACCTGGCTTATGTGGGTCCTGGAGAGTTGAACTGGGATCCTTTGGCTTTGCAGGCAAATGCCTTAACAACTAAGCCATCTCTCCAGCCCCCTACATTCCTTTTTTAACTGAATTTTTTCAAAGAGAAAAAAAGTATGCAACCTTATATTTGGTTTTACCAGCCACCCTTTCACATGAAGTGGGAATATACATTTGGCCTCCATGAAGTGATTTTCTGGAGCAATTCAGCTTACATAAAAGAGTGGTTACTTTTCTATACGTTACTGGTCAGAGTATCTCAGAGCTTTCCAAAGATGTTTAATCCCACTGTTTAATTTTTTAAGCGTACATTACCTTAGCTAGCGTGACTGGATGGACTCATGGAAAAAATAAACCAGTATTTTGACATGAAATGTAGAAGTAACTCCTTAAAACACTGCAAACTGGAACCAAATGTTAATTACACACATAGTCACATTTGCTAAGTGAGATTCAGGAGTCAGTTGTTTATTTACTATATTAAAGAAAAAATTAATTTGTCATGTATACATATTGGAAGCCATTAGAGTTGGCCCCTCCTTTGACATCTGGCTGATTCCTAAGTATATGCTAAAAAAAAAATGGTTTCACTTACTTTTGAAAACATCTGTTTCTTTCAGATAATCAATTATGCCCTGGATTGCTGTGGGCTCAGCATTGTGCGCTAGGTGTGCCCTGGGGAATAGCCAAGAAATAGCACTAAGGATGCTGGTTTTGTATTTCCTTCCTAGTTAGTGATGCTATCAGATTAATAGGTGAATCAAATAGTGCTTGTCTTTAACAAACTTATCATGAGTATCTAAAAACAGGTTTCTGGAAAGCTTGAAAAAAGTGACTACTATATGAAAATTTATGTAGCAGCTCACATTAAAAACAAGTATTCAAATACTTATTTTTCTAAGTAAATTTTGTTTGAGCTTCCATCAAGGAAAACATTTCTTTTAATCCCAAGAAATAACTACTTAAAAAGTCTTGAACTTTCGAGTTTTTACGATAAAACACAAAATCTATAAAAACTTAAAACTCCATTTTATCAGGAAAGAATTTTTTAAAGAAATCTTAAGATCTCAAAACTTCTATCATTGTGTGATTATTTTATTCCTATAAAGTGTGACACAATCTTTAAGTTCTAACATGGAAACATGTACATGCCTCTGGGTAGGAAAGTCAGGTAATTTTACATTTTAATTAAAGGCACTGATATAAATGTTTATTATAATGCAATGTCTGAAATTATTAAGAATCAATGAAGTCTGAATTTTGAAATTCAGAACAGAAAAGTACATCTTTTCATTAAAGTCCTCTGTCATGAACATGCTAGATAATATCTTTAAAAATAAAGCAATAGTTTGATTTTTTTAAATCAAATAGCTTTTAGAAATTTCACTTTTGGCTAAAGTCCAAGTTTATTACACTGACAGGAGTTTGTCCCTTATGCTAGGATTTTTTTCTACTTTTTGCCTTCAAGATCCCAGCAAAATATCTCATTCTTTGGTTTAATATGTAGAGCTACGTATCTTTTGACTTCAGGTTAACTTGATACCATAAAAAGAAACTTTATGTTTTTTAGCCTTCCCAACCCCTGCTCAAATTTTCTTAATCTTATAAAATGATAACCAATCATTCACATCTTAATTCATTTCTGAAATTTTTTTAAAAAAGAAACATTATTTCATTTTCAGAGACACTTTAGAAATTCAACTTAGTATTTTTGCAGACCAAATCTTTACATAGTCCTTACCAATTGACTTGGGATTTCTTGTGGAAGAAGCTGAACTCCACATGTAAGACACTAAAGAGAAAAGGTGAGAAGGGAGAAATGAATCCAGAGTTTGAGCCATTTCTTTTCTTTTAAAACCCAAACAACTTATATTTGCTTATGCAAAACACGTTGCTGAATTAACTCTCCAGCTGACTGAGGCACATAGAACAGTTTTTGTTTTTTCCTAAAACATTCAAGCACTTGGGAAAAATTTGAGAGAGATGAATTATCCAGTTACCTGTCTGAATTATATTCCAATATTTACTTGTGTACAGTTCATCACAGGTTCTAGCTTCATGTGAGCATGATACCTTTCTTAAATTATATCTTCCAAAGCCAGAACTTGCCTTGAATTTGTGCTTACATATGCCTGAATAAGGTGTCTCCATTTCTAATCTTTAGGAATGGGTTTGCAGTTAAGCTCGCTATTTGCTGTAGGAAGCGTTGTCTATTTTGACAGGAGATAAGTGAAAACCCCATTTGACTTTTAAAATGTAACACATTTAACAAAAAAGCCAGGAATAGTTTCAGTGGGGATATGGAGAGTGGCTATGAGAGGCCGTGACACCCAGAGAAACCGTTCACGGAAATGACCGACATACAGTTTATTATGGTCTCTAGAGTTAATCATTAAACCAAGTGTCAATATGCCTTCTTAACATGACTGTATAGGAATTTTAAGAAGTCATTGCCCCAATACTCAATTTTATAAACAATATATTTGTAGCTAATATGAAGTGGAACATGGAAGAATGTATCTGAATATTGCTAAACATCTATGCAGGCTCAATGAAATCTGTTGTTTTAATTGATAATACACATATGAAGGTGTTGAATTTGAAAGAATGACATAGCTTTATTTATGGTCTATGTCAAACCAGAGATAACTTGGTATGTGACAGAGTTTTAAAAATATTTATATTAATTGTGCACAATTCATGAGTATATTTTACTTAAAAACATAAAGGACATGTTCATTTATTTTAAAATTCATACTTAATTCAGTTTACTTTACTTTTGAGAGGATTACTAAAGACCTTAAAATTTTATATATTGAATGCACTGAAATGATCTTTGGTCAAAGTGAGGACATTTAAGCTTTTCATCTGAATCTCCTAAAATTTGTTTTTTTTTTTTTTTAAAGAAATTGAAAATATACATGTTCCTTTTCTGTGGCCTTTTTCTTTGGAAATATATTGCATACCTGAGGGTTTGCTTATACTGAAATGCCGGTTGCACATTTGCTGGCAGACAGCAATGCCTCCTGAGGAGGTCTATGTGAGTGATTTTTGGAAAAGCACAATAGTACAGTAATTAAAACATGAAGGAAAGTGTTTGTAGCTTATGAACTATAGTACCATAGAAGCTAATACCGTCTATTTATATTTAATAAAAAATCTATATTTCTAGGTTATAACAATTTCTTCATCATTTAAAATGCTAACCAAATAGAAGAAATTTGAGCATAAAACCATGTCCCAAGAAAATCTAATTTCAAAAGTCATTTCTATAAGTACCTGGCTTTGAGCAAGAAGGTGTCATGCTCAGCATGTGAACAATACAGGTTTCTGGTCATAGTGAATGAGCCCTTCATGCAAAATCTGTTTAAGATCTCTTCAAAATTTCCAAGATTTTTCAAGTGAATAAACCAAAAGAAACCGATGGCTGGCAGATGGATATTTCTTTAGGTTCTGGTTGTTGCTAAGACTCAAGCTAAAATTCCTACTTTGTAATCTGCCCTCTATTTTTCTCAATGTTCTTTCATTTACTGTAAGAAGGTAGATTTTATGCATCAAGTGATTTTGATAACATTGCACAGCTGAGTTTCCCAGCCAAATTGTTTTTGTATCTTTCTACCATTTTGGAAAAAAAAATGGAAACAAATTTGAAATGAAAACTCCATTTCAGATTGGCCTATTTACCCACCCTGGGTACCAGCAAACTATGTATGCCCATGAAGGGAGGGCTGAGCATGCAGATGAAGGAGCTGAGACATTTCTGGGTCTCCTTACAGCAAACGACACCAAACTAGATGAAATCCTTGGGTGAAAGGGAAAAAAATTAGGGGATGTGTTGGGGCACAAAGAACTTGCTTTTCATAGTAAGTGTGAAGTCTAGAAAAATGTAGTGATTTCTCACGTTCTATTTATATGTGATGTTACTTGAGGGATGCCTCAAAGCGGTACTAGAATCACTTCTGTGCAAAGGGGGAGGAAGGAGGAGTTTGTCATCATTTACTCAGTTTGCTGTGTATAGGTGCTTATCTTGCAGTAAAAATAATACTCCAGTCAAAATATGACAGGTGGTCTGTAGGCTTGACCAGGATGGAAAGATGTTAAATGATTGAAGTGTTTCTGTTTAAAAGTCAGTCAAGTAACACCCTCAAAGAAGGAGGCTATTAATATTCATATTGTTATTTTTATTTACCAATTTATTTTTTAATCATTCCTAAATTAACATAACATTAAGCTTATAAACAAAGACAAGTCAAAGCTTACATCTGGTTCTTGGATTTTAATATTTGTGTTCTGGACTTTAAAGTAGTAAATTAATTTTGTTATTCAAACTGTAAAAATCCACGAGCCAGAATGGCTCAATAAATTCTCCATGATGTGAAAACATGTGATGTATGTGTGAAATTCTCTCCTCATAGGTGACTGCTGTCTGTGATATCTTCTCACACGGGGACAGATCCGAAGTCAGGAACACTTCGAGATGGTGAAATCCTTAATTGGCGGGGCAGAAGCAGAGCCAGAGCAAGGCGTCGGGAGGAGAAGATTTAAGCTCTGGACGAACACCTCATAACCCCTCAGGTCTTTGATATCTGTCATTTGCAGATGTGGCCCTTCTCTCCTTAGAGACATACAAACGTCAGATTCCTTGCTTTGGGTACATCACGGATGAAATCCGAATCCGGGATCACCATCCTGGTGTATGCCTCACTTGCATTACTATGTACTTGCCACATTACACTTACTAGTCTTTGCTACAGACATTTGCAATTTGAATCTGAGATTGGAATGCTACTTTTTCTCTTTCTCCACTTTGACCCTCTCAACTCCTCAGCAAATGTATACAGCAGGAGAGGCTCTGCTGATGCTGGGGCTGTTTTGGCCTCCACTCTTTCCACCTCATCAAGAGCTGAAACCCAGCAGGATCCTCCAGACTCACTCTCTCAGTGCTCCCTGCTACTGAAAGGGTTGCTTGGGTTTCCAAAACGTGTTATTTGTTCAGCCACAATGAGGCACTACTCCGTGCAGGCTGGGAACTGCAGGCTGTCAGAGTGCTGCTGGACACGGCTGGGCGCTGAGGTGCCAGCCTGCAGGAGCCGCAGATCCGTTCCTGTTACCCAAATGGGAGAATCAAATGCATTTTGAGTTACTCTGAAAATTGGCCTTGGTTTCTTGGGACGGTTCTCACCTCCTCTCAGCATCATCTTCTGGAAAGAAGGCTAAAAGGGAAGTTGGGAAGATGCGACACAGGAGGAATCCCACCTGCCACATTCATTTCTCCATTTGTAAGACCAGAATGACAACCCCAGAATCACTTCTTCCCCAGAATACTGGGAAAGTCAATGTGCAGAAGCACTGAGCTCTCGGAGAAAAGATGCTACGTAAACTTGAGGTGACAACACCGTTACAAAAAAACAATATTTTTTTTATACCAAAATGAGAGTTGTCTTCATCCCAAAGCCTTCCTACCAGGGCGAACTATTTTTCATGTGGACATTTTATGATTTAAATTCCTTGGGCACTAATGGCTTCAACTTTCTTGCAGTTTTAAGCAGGCCCGTGCAATTTCTACATGCAAGGTAAAAATTAAAGTGTCATAGTAATGAAAAAGATTCCACATTCTCAAGCAATGTTGCAGATATGCACACATTTAGGTATGCAAACCTCATGTCCTTGGCATTATATTTTGGGTTCACTTTGCTAAATCTCTCAACACTCATTCTGACTAACCCATTGTAGAATGTCCATGTCACTTCTTCACTGGGCTAGTGCGAACATGAACATACAGCATCACTGAACTCTCGGAGAAAAGATGCTATGTAAAGCCTATGTTTGATGCAGATATTTTTTCTCTTAAGACTGAAGAAATCAAGACGGAACACTTTGCCTGATATCACTCGAGTGTTGTGCAGTATAAAAACTAGGATGGTGAATACAACAGTGACAAGAGGTGCACCTCCTCCAGGGTGCTCACATATTCAAATGATTCATCCAGAGATATAAATGATTTATTTCCATGTCATCAGGAGAAGGCGACACATGCCAGGTCAATGCTGAGAGCACCTCAGGGTCAGGCCTCTTGTCATCTTTATTGCCACATTATGGTACAATGCAAATGAGTGCGAGGTGATCCTCTCAGAGGAAGTTGCATCTGGGGAAAGTCCGCAGAGCGGTGGAATGCTGCTGTGGGCTGTGTGCTGACTGGGGGCACTCGGAGTGAATACTCCACCGATTAAAGTTATCATACAACTTTTTCATGTAACAGGGCCAAGTACTGGATGGCTTGAGCATCCCCATTCAGCGACCACTTCCATCTGACGCCACTTCACAGAAAGCATCCAGGCCACAGACAGCTATTTTTTCTTGTCCTTCTTTTTCACTTTGCTATCGTCACACAAGTGTTCCTTTTTTTTTTTTTTTTATCACTTTCATCAGGCAATGATTATAAACAATACATGTTTGGTAAAAACAGTTCTTTTGCTGGCTTATATTTAATAGTTTTGTTTTTTTTTAAGTTTAAATAAAAAAACAAACAAACAAGCACCCTCCAAAAAAAAAAAAAAAAACACTTCCTTCTGCTTGATGTCATAGACAAGAGTCCAAAGGACATTAGCTGCTCCGTTGCACACATTGGAAGGGAGAGTCTGCTGCGGGCTCCGTCCTCCTAATAGATTGGTGATTTTGTAAAAAGGTTCAGAGGATTTTGTTTAACCATTTCTGCATGTGTTTTTAATGAGCTCATGATGGCTTATAACAAAGGCCAGGTTGTGTGTTTTGCAGTCTTTCTGGACTTGATCCCTCCCCGCTGACCTGCAGAGTGGGCACCTGGCCTCCTAGCCTGGCTCACCTATGAGAGTCAAGGTGGTGGGGCCATCTCCGGGCCTGTCTTCATGCCAGGGATGAATCATGCAGTAGGCAGAGCGGAAGGAGTCTCTTTGTTGACAGCTTTCCATCTGGACTTTGGATACAGCTGACCGTTCACATAGAGCTTTGCTGAGCTGGAAGGGGCTGTAGTCAGCTCTTCCATAAGGAGCCAGGACAGTGTAAAACATCAGCAAAGAGCTGTGCAGAATTTCATTTGCAAACCTCAGAGAAGCATTGCCCTCTCGTAGTTACAGAAACCCAGGTTTGTGAATGTGTATGACTCCTGCTTTGACAAGTGGGTATTTAATAGGCAATAGGATCATTTATAGCCTCATTCAGATAATCCAACTGGAGGACACCTGAATAAATACACCAAGCTCAGGTGGCTGAGTGCTAACCCCTTGGAGTTTAATAATTAAAATAAAGACAGCTATTGCGCTGAGCTTCAGGTTGTCATGTATAAATGTAAGAAGCTCCATGCCCAATGGTGTTTTGTGATTCACATAGACTATGATGGATAGACGGTATGTTTTTCATAGCTATTTGGGGGAAAAAAAGAGATGATCTTAGTCAAGAGGTTAAGTTATGTGATCCGTTGCCCCATCTAGGCTGAGTCTGGCGCAGTACAGATCTTTCTTTCTTTCTTTCTTTCTTTCTTTCTTTCTTTCTTTTTTTTTTTTTTTTTGAAAGATTACTTCTTGGCAAACTAGATATGCAAACGCCAGAATACAGTAAAACCACATTTAATTGGACCTACTTGCCAACTTCTTGAACACAGCTTGGATTATCCCACTGGAGGCTGCTTCTGTTAAAAGCTGGGGGAGGAGGAAGTGGCATATTGACAAGGCCTCGGATAATTTTTTTTTTTCACTCGAAGTACAATTATGCAACGAGCCAAGTTTGGAAGTATTTTACTATGTTTAATAATTATTATTAAAGATATTGTAAAACATATGCATTTGTTAAGTGGAATGTAATGGGAGTAAAATCATGTCATAAATTTTACTTTGGATTTATTTTTCTATTTTGTGTTTTATTTGATAGCCTTCCAAATTGATTCTAGCCCAAAGCATGCACTCTAATACATATCATACTTGATATTAAAGTGAGAAGATGTATAATTTAAGGAACCTAAGTGAAAACAGACTTCTTTTGGCTGGCCTACATGGAATCACCACCGCTGTTCAGGTAGCAACTGCTGCAGAAACGGAGCATAGAGAAGTGAAACAACAGAGATGGAGCACCCCTTCTAAAACTCACCTATCCTAGCATGTCTGCTGTTCCAAAGGAGCCCGAGGCAGAGAGAAGGGTAACTATTTCCTGATGTGTGTGAAACTGGAGGAGTCAGAGTCGGGGGCACTGACCAACCAGGCATGCTGCTCAGGTGTGTACCGTGGCTTCAGCGGATGCTAAGCTATCCTGCCACCCCACAACCTGGCAGGCTGGCATTAGTCTGTTGCACATCTTGAGCTTTTATGGGTGTCTTTTTTTTTTCCAAGGAGGGAAAATGCCCAGCCTTCCTCCCCAACCCCCCCACCACCGCCCAACAGCACTTCTTGAAATTGAACAAAGGTGCCATCTCTGATGATTAGCAAGACACTCCAGGTTGTTTGCGCTGAACTCCACCTGCGCTGTGAAATCCCAGGATTTTCTCACATGTTCCCCTCAAGCTGCTGAGCAACTGGGCCCTCTCTTCCAAGTGTGGCTGTGTGTCCACGTGACTTTCTTATGCCCTGCCATGGCATTGTTCCCCTTACCCCACCACAACAAATGACCAGGCGAGGAAGTGGGTGACGGGAAGCAGAGTGCCTGCGTCCATTCCCCTGCCCTGCAGCCCTCGCGAAGGTATTCTCTCCACTGCTTTTCTAGGTGTGCTTTGAATGGGTGCTCCTGCTCCCGGAAGCCTCATAAAGCTCTGTGGTCACGTGGAGGTGACTGCCGCAGTGTGAGGCTTGCTTGTGCAAAGGGGACATGAGGACATTTGGGTTGTGTCCCCGAGAGCAGAGCTCCCGCTGCAGGCCTTTCAAAGCCCTGTGGCACTGGTCCCCAGAGTCTGGCAACTTCCTCCCTGGAGAACGTGGAGGAACAGCACCCTTGATTTCTAGAACAACATCCACAGCCTAGACACAGGCAGGGCTGTCCAGGAATGGAGGGAGAGGGGGATGCCAGAGCTGGGCTGTGAGAGGAGGCTTGGAAGCTTTCTGAAAAGGGCCTGTCTCTAAAGCCAGGAGCGAGGGAGGTGACATGCAATCTACTCTCCTGTCCCCGGCTAACTAGCTGTGCTGTCTTGAACAAGGGGCTTTATTGCTTCATTTTCAAAATAAACCTTTTGGGTCATATGACTCTGAAGTTCTTTCCTAATCTAAATTCTTGGGCATCTTTTACCTGAAATGTTGATTGAACTTGAACAAGGAAATATTTTCCAATTAGAGTAGAGATGGTGACTAATATAGTTCTAGGCTTCTGAGGCTTGTGTGATCAAAGGCATACCCGCTCTGATAAGGGGGGGGCGGAGGCTGGGGAGCATGTCCACTGGCCGGTGGGATTTTAATATCTAGCTACACTTACATCTACACATGCTGGCCATGTGCTAAGCATATGCTTTCTTGTCTGTGGTCAAGTCCAGTGGATTTGGGGTTCATTTTTATTTTGTAGCAGGAGAAACCTTAGAAATCCTAAATAAATACAAAGCCAGAACTTACATAGCTTCTTTTTTGTTGTTGCTTTTTAATTTTTTTACACTAACTACTCTGAAGAAAGCCGATTAACACAAAATCAGCTATGTTGCACATTTCTTTATTGATTATTTTCGCGATCAAGGAGCATGGAGGGATCTTGCCTTAGCAAAGCAGGCATTTCTATTCACTCTGCAAAGGGATTTTCTGTCACAGCTTCCTCCCAGAGCTTTGTTTGGACAGCTCCCAGCCACCTTGCATCACAGGACCTTGCATATGAAAAAGCTAATTCTGTTACTTAAACAGCACACACCAAAGACCATTGCTTGGCTGTGGCTCAGGGATTTTGAGCATCCGAGGGACTACCTGCAGGCCTGGAGTTCAGAAGCCACATGAGCTAGGTAGATCCTCAAAAGAGAACACATCACACTTGCAAACAAACTTTAAAATTAGAAAGAAAGAAAGAAAAAAAAGAAAGAAAAACCCAACTTCTTAGTAAAGAATCACACAACATACAACACTGACCCAGTCAATCTCCATATTTATAGCATGTTCTTAATCCATTCCAGGTGGAATCTTCTGTGCAGACACAGTCCAGAAGAGTAACTGCTGGCTAATTTGTGCAGGAGTCTAATTCAAATATTTTCACTTTTTATCTGTCCCCCCCCCCATTCTGAAGTCACAAAGTAAAACGGTTGAGGAATTCAAGATTAGCATATAAGCAAGATAGAAATAGGACTATGCTCTCGTATTAGTTAGAACTCTTTAGGTTGCAAGGAAGAGAAATCCAACTTAAGTTAGTGGAAGCCAAAAAAAAAAAATTTTTTTTTTTTTTTTTAAGGCTACTTGGATGCAGTGGAATCCAAAAGAGGAATATTGCTAGGCCTGGGGAGCAGCTAGACTGAGCAGCTCAAAGCCTGTCTGGATTTGCTCTCCTTCCCTTGCCTCTGCTTCTCTTTGTGCTGATTGGCATTTTCTCTTCCTCAGTCCACATGGTGGTACAGGGCTGCCAACTGCTTCTGCATTTGCATGTCTTCATTTTCAGACACCCAGAGACTAACTTCTTTTTGTCACTTGCAGTTCCCAAAATTCTGGGCAAAGGCTCTGATTGGCTGGTTTGCATCAGGTGCTCACCTCTCCACCAATAGCCGCTGCCAAGGGTGAGGCCTGTAGTGCCAACAGGCAAGACTCCTGCGGTGCCATATGCATGTTGAGGGGCCTTCATGTTCAGGGGGCCAGGGGCAGGAAAGCAGTTCCCAGTTCCCAGAAATGAGGCTGGTGCTGAGCTGACAAAACAATAGGGGCTCATCATCTTTCTGGACTGCATTTAAAGGGGAACTATGAAAAAATATTTATTTGGAAGTGAGAATAATATGTGCTCCCTTGTGGTCTAACAGCAGTGAGGTTCTAACCCGTAGTCAAGTGTTCACTAAAGTAATACATGTTTGTAAAATGGCTGTGAAAAATTAATTCTCATGCAAACCCTTCCCTTGCTGTTTTATAATCTTGGAACGTGTCCATATACATTTTTCTGAAGCTCTTGCCTGGTCCACCCTCAGGAGACCATGGAACTCAACTGGGAGCATCCTTCTCAGCTTTGAGTACTGATCTATGTGCCCTGTGGGTGGGGCAGCAGGAAGACACTGTTCCTTTTCTACTGTTTGCTGGTCCTGGGGAATTGAACCTGAGTCCTTTGGCTTTGCAGGCAAACGCCCTAGAGAGAAGATTCCATGATGACAAATGACATTGGTTTGGCACAGGTGAGAAATAATGTGCTCTCTGCCTAGCGACCAGGAACCCATGGGCAGAAGAAGGTGGAGAGGCTAGGAGCGCTACCATTGGTTGATGTGAATGAGGCTCTCAGAATGTGAGCGCCCAACGACACTCAGTCAGGGTATTAGCTACTAAGCTGCATTGCTTAGGAATAAACCCTCTCATGTGCTTCCTGGCACTCTGGAAATGTGCCTGTTTCCTGGAAGGTGAGACCAAGCCCCAGGGAGACCTGTTCTCTGAGCCAGAAAGCCATGTGGACTGATTACATGGCAAACCTAGTCTGTGTCAGCCTAAGGCCCTCGTGGTCCCATTGCTAAAGATGCAAAATGAGCAGAACAAAGGCATTCAAGAAGAGAATGAAAAGCTCCCGAGATTAGGGGTTAGTCCTCAAGGTCATAGCGGAAAAGCACGGATTCAGAGCACCAGAAACCTTGAAGTTTGGCTTCTTCATTAAAAAAGACATGTTTGCAACTCCCTCTCTCGGTGAGAATTGGTGAGTTGAGACCTTCCAAGTCGTGCAAGCATATTGCCTCTGCTAGAACCTTTGTAGTCACAGGTGACTGAACATGAACTCCGATTAGCTTGAGAAAAGAAGGGAATTCATGAACTCATATATCTGGAAAGTCTAGGGATGAGGATGGCTTTGTTGTGGGTCACTGGGTTCAGGCCTCAGATAACTCAGATGATGTCTGCTGTTCTTTCCTCCTTCTCTCCGCACATTTCTTGGGTTCATGTCCACATTTCCGACTGAAAATGAGATTTCTTCATATCATGTGAGAGTGAGACACGATCAAGATGACCACATTCCAGCTAATGACTCTGCAAGGAAGAGGACAGGCCATGCACCCTCAGAACACCTGCACTGAACTCCCAAGGGAAGAGCTCTCTCTGTTTCCCTTAGACATGGCCACAGTGTTCTTCTCTTCCACAAGCCAATCACAGTGACCTGGGAAATTGGGTCATACTTGGGCAAGCTTATATTAAGTTTCAATTCAGGCTTCCCAGAGGTGGAAGCAGATCTAGAAAGCTCTGAGGGACAGACAATAGATTTTTAGCAGGAAGTCAAAAATAGTGATAGTTTCTTTTAGTGATGTCCTGCTTAGGAAAGGAAAATTTGAGTTGGGTGTGAGAGAAGAAGGGGATAAAAAGGATGCAATAGAAAGCAAGTATTTAGGGCTGGAGAGATGGCTTAACCATTAAAGCATTTGCCTGCAAAGCCTAAGGACCCAGGTCCCATTCCTCAGGACCCATATAATCCAGATGTACAAGGTGGCACATGTGTCTGGCATTCATTTTCAGTGGCTGGAGGCCCTGGCATGCCCATTCTCTCTCTCTCTCTCTCTCTCTCTCTGCCAAATAAATAAATTAACATTAAAATTTAAAAAAAAGAAAGCAAGTATTTAAGGAGCTTGGCTCTGGGGACACAGATGTCCTGGCCCTCATGACGCTTACAAACCCACTAATGAAACAATTAAAAAAAAAAATCATAAAGTTTCATGAGTGTGCTATGAAAAGTGAAAAACAAAACAGCAAGTAGAACCAACAGTGAGTGAGGTCCAGTCTGCTGATACACCAGAGACTTCTTAAAGAAAGTGACCAGGGAGCCCGAGCTAGGTGGAAGAGTGTGCTGGCCACAGGGGTCAGTGTATGCATTTGTATGTGTGTGTGTGCACACGCACGTGCGTGCATGCATGCGTGCATGTGCATGCGTCCTGGTGGCCCCAGCAGCTCTGAAGCCCAGTTTGGTCCCATTAGTTTGGCTGGAGCACTGTAGAGAGGGTGTGTTTGTTTCTCAGTGCTGCTAAAACAAACGTCTACAAATACAGTGGCTTAAAGCTCAGTTCTGGAGAACAGAAATCCAATACTAAGGTGCTCACGGTCATCCAAGCTCCCTCCGCATGCTCCATGGGGAACTTTCCCTTGTCTCTTGAGTTCTGGCTTCTGGGGGTGCCAGTGCTCCTGTAGCTGCACCAGTCTGATCTCTTTCTCTAGCTTCATGTGGCTGCCTATCCCATTTTGGAGTCTTTTCTGCTTCTTCTGAGGGCACTCACTGGATAATTGAGGGTGATCGCAAGTCAGCATCCTAGAGTTCATTGCCTCTGTGAAGATCTAAACCTCAATTTTTCTCCTGCAGTGAATGGAGATAGTAGGGCTGAGGAGATGGCTCAGCAGTTAAACAGTGCTTGCTGTTTAAGCATGGGGGCCTCTTGGGCTGGAGAATGTCAGGTTTGACTCCTCAGAACACATATCACACCACCACAACACACACATACTTTCCCTCTCTTTACACACACACACACACACACACACACACACACACACACACACACACACACACAGAGAGAGAGAGAGAGAGAGAGAGAGAAGAGAGAAATGGAAATAATAATACTGATTTCATAGGGCTCTTGAAGAATTAAATGGTGACATATGTGGGGATATGGGTTCACTGTCTAGCATCATGTGAGAAGCCGAATGTCCTAGCTCCCCTCCCTCCTCTTGCTTGGCTAGTTCATTTTTGGCTGGTACTTCCCCGTGGCTCAGCTGCCCCCACCTCCTGCTCCTTCACCCCCATCTGTTTCCGGACACAGGCCCCACCCCACCCACAGCCTCACTCTCTTGGGACCTGCCCTCAGAGGATCCTTTCCACTGACCGGAGTCTGGTGACTCCTAAGCAGCACAGCTGTAAAGGCCACAAGCTGTGAAATGCGGAGCCTGAGCACCTGCGATGTGGAGTGCCTCCTGGGCTTAGTCTCTGCCATGGAGGCCTCATTCTCTCATTTCTTCCTTGGTGGGTGCATCAGTCTCCCAGCAAATATTCTGAGAGCTTGGGCGTGTAGCTGTGGGAACTGCAAGATGAATACAGCTGTGGCTTCCACCTCGTGCGTTCACGCATTCTACCACGAAACCCACTCTCCCCATCAATGGATTTTCCCCATCCATTGATTTAACAGTAGCGTGTTCTGGCACTACAGTGTACAGAGGAAGAGCGGGAATAGCCAGAAGGAGTATGTGTTAGATGCTCCTGCCAGGACTAAGGGGACACTAGGAAACACCAGCAGAGACCCAAGAGGTGGAACTGGAGGCTTGGCTTCCTTTCCTGTGGAAACAGAGCCCACGTGACCACTCAGGCACATTTACTCCTCATGGGCCACGTTCTCTCTTGAGCTCATATGGATTGCTTGGAGTGGTGAGCTGAGCCAGTAGCTTCCTGGGACAAGAATGCTCTGTGTGCAACACAGTGCCCTTTGGAGGGCTGCAGCACCATCTTGTATATCTGGTTTTACGTGGGTGCTGGGGAATTCTAACCTGGGTCCTTTGGCTTTGTCAGCTGACATCTTAACCACTAAGCCATCTCTCTAGCACCAAGAAAAAGAAATTCTTAATCCGGAGGAAGGGCCTGCAGGACACCAGGGAGAGAAAGACAGGGGCACTTGTGGTGTTTCAAAGCAGGAGACATTCAACAGTCACCTCATGTTTAGACATGATGATCATTTAATACACACTACTGATGGTCTCTCTCTCTCTCCAACTGTTGTTTAAGTGGGAACGGCAACTATTTTACAGATGAGGAAACTGAAGCCCAGAGGAGAAATTCCCCAAGAACCAGCATCCCAAGTTCAAAGAGAGATGGCTAAGTGGTCAAGGTGCCTGCCTGCAGAGCCTAATAACCAGAGTTTAGCTCCTCAGTACTCACATAAGGCCAGATGCACAAAGTGGCACATGCATCTGGAGTCTGTTTGCAGCAGCTGGAGGCCCTGGTGCACCCATTCTCTCTGTCTCTCTTTATCTCACTCTGCTTACAAATGAATGAATGAATGAATGAATGAATGAATAAATAAATAAAGTTTAACTGGGTGTGGTGGAGACCACCTTTAATGCCAGCACTGGGGAGGCAGAGTTAGGAGGGTTACTGTGAGTTTTAGGCCAGCCTGGAACTACAGAGTGAGATACAGGTCAGCCTGGGCTATAGTAAGAACTTACCTTGCCAGGCATGGTGGCACATGCCTTTAATCCTAGCACTTGGGAGGCAGAGGTAAGAGGATCACCATGGGTTTGAGGCCACCCTCAGACTACATAGTGAATTCCAGGTCAGCTGAGCTGAGCTAGAGTGAGACCCTACCTCGAAGAACCAAAAAAAAAAAAAAAAAAAAAAAAAAAAAAAAAAAGAACCTACCCAATCAATCGGGACTGGAGAGATGGTTTAGTAGTTAAGGCACTTGCCTGCAAAACCAAAGGACCCAGGTTTGATTCCCAGGACCCATGTAAGCCAGATGCACAAGGTGGCACTTGCATTTGGAGTTCGTTTGCAGTGGCTAGAGGCCCTGGTATGCCCATTCTCTCTCTATCAACTTCTTTTTCTCTCTCAAATAAATAAATATTTAAAATAAATAAGTAATAAGGCATTCTTCTTTTTCAGGAGAATCTCATTCTTTATGTCTTTGAAGTTTGAGTGACTCTTGATACTTTCACTCACTGACTTTCCCCACAAGGCCAGGAATATCCCAGGAACTTGTGTGAGGATTTGCTTGCTGTGGTGTTTGTAGCCCAAAAGTCTGCATGACAATACCCAAAGAGGGACTTTGGAGTCACAACAGGAATTTCAATTCCCTCCTTTAAATCTCTCTTTATGCAGGTGAGGAAATCCGAGGCTCAGAGAAGCTAAGTGACTGGCCTACAGTCACACACCTGAGAAGAGATGGGGAGATGGGACTAGGTTTTTGCCACATGTTCTTTCTGTCCCATTATGCTCCACATCATGGTTTGGGCTGGAGAGATGGCTCAGGAGTTAAGGCACTTGCCTGCAAAGCCTAACGACCCAGGTTTGATTCCCCAGGACTCACACAAAGCCAGGTGCACAAAGTGATGAATGCATTTGGAGTCCTTTTGCAGTGGCTAGAAGCCCTGGCATGCTTTTTCTGTCTCTCTTATCCCTCTCTCTCTCTGCTTGCAAATAAATAAATAGAATTTTTTTTTTTTTTTCAAGAAAGTCACCTGTGTTTCAGGAAAATACTAGGACTAGTCACATCCAATTGGTATTTCATGGAAAAAACACTGCAGTGTGATCATTTCTAATTGTGTATGTGCCCTGGGGGTCTGCTTATTCCCTCTACCAAGAGCAAGAGTTCCATGGTGCCACATGGACAGAACCCAGCCAGCAGCCTCAGTCCCTCTTGGTCTCCTCTTTGCACTGAAGCATCAGCTTACACTTAGTTGAAGTTCTGCAAATTCTGTGCCCATGTGGTCTTGCTTCTGCCTTCTGAAAAAAAATACATATACAGGTCTGGGTCTGTATGTTTGACTTTCTTGGGTGGGTTCTTGCTAGAGTCTTTCCGACCTGAACATCAGGGGTTTTGTGATTTCCTTCCTAGAAGTGTGTACTTCTGCAGGTCCCAAGGAGGCAGACTTGGGAGGTTCAGGCAGTGGGGACAGACATCACCCTCCTTGCTGTCTCTCAGCTCCAGGAAGGTGAGGGCTCTTACAAGCCTAGCTGTCATAGCAGAAATCTCCTCATCCCTCTGTCCCCCTCTCTTGGAGGTGAGAAGGGGCTTGGCTTAGTGCCTGGCACACAGCAATCCTTCAGAAAGGTGCCAGCTATTACTATTGCTACTGTTGGTATTATTCTCACAACTTCCACACCTTCTGCACCACCCACAGGCTGTCTTCCTGCCAACACAGGGACCAGGAGAGGAGGGAATGTGTCAGGGTGACAATGGGAGCTACGGAGTGGAGTGTGGGGGTCAGTGCCTTCTCCAGGTCTGGTTTGCAGAACCACCCTGCACATCTGTCTCTGGAAGTCTCTGCTGCCCTTCCCAGGCCTCTCCATCCCTTTTATATGACTGTCCCTGCACGCCATGGCATTTACTGTTTGTAACCTGAGTGGCTGTTCTCGCTCACAGAGGGTCTGCCGTGAGCCACAATGAATCAGGCACTTGGCAGTGAATCTTAGAGTCTCACATCAGCCTCAGGAAGCTGGTGCTTCCTATGGACTGTGATGGATGAAGAACTAGGACTCCAAGGGTGAGCTGACCTGTCCAAGGTCGCCATGGAGCAACAAGCTAAGTGGTGGGCTCGGCGCTATCCAGCTCCAAAGCTACACTGTGTCTGCTTGCTTGGGT
The DNA here is from genome assembly GCA_036365145.1 of Orientallactaga sibirica. Lineage (NCBI taxonomy): Eukaryota > Metazoa > Chordata > Mammalia > Rodentia > Dipodidae > Orientallactaga > Orientallactaga sibirica. The sequence continues at coordinate 13,526,730 of JAEOAD010000035.1, read as the reverse complement.
GCACCTGCTGCTGGCTGGCACCAAAGAAAGCCATGGTCACCAACCTTCTTCCAGCGTCATCAGGGGATGTGGGCGATTTTCCCTTCTGATTCATACATTTCTGGGCTTTCCAAATCCTTTCCAACAAGCCTGCATTACTTGTGTAACAGAAAGTAGTAACAGTGGTGGCTAACGGCGCACTGGCTGTGTGCCATCTCATTTATTCCTTGCACAACCGTGGACCAGGATTCCGTGTGAGTACTGTCCTTGCTTTTGATTTTTTTCTTTTCTTTTCTTTTCTTTTCTTTTCTTTTCTTTTCTTTTCTTTTTCCTTTCTTTTATTTTCTCTTTCCTTCCTCCCTCCCTCCCTTCCTTCCTTCCTTCCTTCCTTCATCTCCCTCCCTTTCTTTCCTTCTTTTTTTTTTTTGAGGTAGGGTCTCACTCTAGCTCAGGCTGACCTGGAATTCACTCTGTATTCTCAGGGTGGCCTTGAACTTTCAGTGATCCTCCTACCTCTGCCTCCCAAGTGCTGGGATTAAAGGAGTGTACCACCATGCCCGGCTCTTTCTTTTTCTTCTTTCTTCTTTCCTTTCTTTCTTCTCTTCCTCCCTCCCTTCTTTCTTTATTTCATTTTTCTTCTTTCTTTTTCTTCCTTCCTTTCTTTCTTCCCTTCCTCCCTCTCTCCCTTCCTTCCTTCTTTCTTTTCTTCCTTCTTTTTGCAAAAGGGTCTTGCTATGTAGCCCAGACTGACTTCAAACTCACAGCAATCCTCCTGTATCAGCCTCCCAAGTGCTAGGATCACAACTCTTGTCCTTGCTTTCTAGAAGAGGAAACCTAATTCTAGAAATGTTAAATAAGTCACAGATGTGGCACAGTCGGTATTAGCAAAGCTGGGCTCAGACCCAGAGGCTCTGACTCCCATTGTGTGTGTTGAACTGAGTGTGTTGCTTCCAACTGTAGGCAAAACTGTGTTCAGTGTACAAGAAGTGTTCTGCTGGTCAGAAAGATCCAGAATAGACCACTCAGTGGAGACAGAAAGCCCTCACCTGTGCCGGGGCGGGGCTGGGATGGGAGTAAAAGATGCAGTATGGCACTAGTAGGGACAGGGTGATTTTTTTTTTTTTTCAGGTAGGGTCTCACTCTAACTGACCTGGAATTCATTGTATAGTCTCAGGCTGGCCTCAAACTCACAGCAATCCTCCTACCTCTGCCTCCAGAATGCTAGGATTAAAGGCGTGTGCCACTATGCCTGGCTGGTGTGTGTGTTTTAATGTAATGAAAACAACTTCCTTCTTCCCTCCCTTCCATTGTCCTTTCCTCACTCCTTTTACTTTCAACAGGGGACTCATGAACGCCTTATGCTGGGACAGGGCTAGTGGACTAGGAGCAGGTGACGGCCAGGTTTTAGAAAGGAGAGGTAATAATAATCCCGTGATCAGCGGGGGAAAGTGTAAAGAGGGAATTTGAGTTGGGTGGGGGAGAGATTGGTCCCCAAAGAGACAGCACCTCTCTTTTACTGTTGCCAAGAGGAGGAAAGGGGGCAGGTGCAGATGAACCTGGGCTTTAGGGCCAGGAGTAGGGGAAGCTGTCTCCTTTTTCATTCTGTCCTCACTCTGACCATCTCCTGTGCAGAGAACTGTGTGTACTCCTTAGGCCCTGTGACTCTGTAATGTCCCCCAAGGCCATATTCTAAAAAGGCTTGTGTTACCAGCCAATGACAGACACTATTGTGAAATGGTGGAATTCTTAGGAAGTGGGACATGGTGGGAGGAAGTCAGGGTATTGGGGATATGTTCTTGAAGGAGATTGAGGGACCCTAGGGCATCCCTGTCTCCCTCTGGGCTTAATGGCTCTTTGCTCTGCCAAGCATTCCTGGCTTGACATGCTGCCTCACACAGGCCCAGAAGCAATGGGCTAACTAACCATGGGCTGAGACCTCCAAATCTATGAGCCCAAATAAATATTTCTTTCAAATAAGCTGATTATCTCAGCTGTTTTGTTATAGGGACAGAAAACTGACACAGCTCTCCATGTGTGGGGACCTTTCTGACTTTCACTGTTTGCATGCCACTTCCTCTGTCTCATATGCCCTGCACCCCATCTTTAGATACAGGGGCACTTCCAGGTTGTGTGGGATCTGAAAGCCGCACAATTTGAGATAGCTTCCTTAATAAGAAAACGAATGCAAAAATATATTTCATGGGAAAACTTTACAAAAATACTCAGTGATGATATGAACACATTTCTATTGTCCCTCCTGAGTCCTCGGAAATGTTCTCCAAATTTCAGCTCAATCCACCACAATAATCAAAATAAAGCAAAAGGAAGACGCCATAACACAAACAACCCCAAAGTTGATCTACAAAGTCCCTTAGACTGGGAAATGGAGCTAAAAGCTCCCAACCTTCACCATGTAGAGAGGATTAAATACGTGTGTGGGGTAGACTCTGGCATAATTCTATACCTGCTGTGTAATGCTGAAGAAATGAAGGAACGCATGAGCCCAGCTCCATTTCTTCCTCATTGCTTTGATGTATGTATTCATTATTTAGATGGTAGACTCCCAACACCTTGAACTATCTGTGGTTCTCTCTCAGCATCTATCTGTGTGTTTTGTATATAGTGGACCTTGAGGAAATTTTCTGAATGGATATGTGGATGAATGAACTGTGGGGCATGAGTCACTTCAATATGAAGGAAGTTCATGCGTGGGATACGTGCTTCCACTCGGCCTAAATGAGTTTTCCACCTGAGCCTGTCAATTCTTGGTCCTTCGTTGGTGGTGATCAGTTAACAAAGGAACAGGAAGGGCTGCAGCTGCATGGTGGCAGATAACACACATTTGGCTGAGGATGCAGCACACATAGGAGTCTGCCTGGGCACTTGGGTCAGCTTTCAGAGACCATCTGAGGGCACTAAGAAACTTTAAGACAGAGTGATTTGGGAGCCCCACCTGGGCTAACTATGACAAATTAGCAGGCCCTCAAACTCAGCAAAAGTGATCAAATCCAATCCAGAAAGATGAGTCTGATGAATGTGTAGTCTCAGACAGGTAGATTTCTCACTTTGCTTTGAATACATCACTGTTTAGGGAGCACCCATGTCCCCAAATTAGCCGTATGGGGGAAAGTGCTTTTCTGTTTACTTCTAACGGGTTGTTGTGAAGATTAAATGATTTAAAAAGTAAAAGTGCTCTGTAAGCCACAACTGTCACACATCTATTGCACACTATTGCTCTCATTAGCACCAGCTTGAATCATTTCTCTTCCTCCCCTTACTTTGGTTTTTATTAGTTATTTATCTGCAAGGAGGGGGGCAGAGAATATGAATATGGATATGCCAGGGCCTCTAGCCACTGCAAACAAACTCTAAACGCATGTACCACTTTGTGCATCTGGCTTTATGTGAGCACTGGGGAATTGAACCTGGGTTTTTTAGGCTTTGCAGGCAAGCACCTTAATTGCTGAGCCATCTTTCTAGCCTGGCAGCCCCTTTTCTTTATCCCATTTCTTCTGGTAGACTCTGTGTCCCAACAATTTTTCTCAAGTGTTATCGTTCCTCAGCCACAACATTGTGTTCCTAAGCGCCATGGACAACAGGACCAAGGTTATCTGTTCTATGTGGTAGCTGCCTTCCTGGGCATAGTAGTCAGCTTTCTCTCATGCTAACAAAACACCAGTGATATTCTGCTTTAAAAAGGCATTATTTTTTTTTGTCTCAGTGTTGGAGACTTCAGTCCATTATCAGTTGTCCTCACTGTGGTGGGGAAGTATATTCTGATGGGAGACAAGACAAGGAGGTAGAAAGGGGGGTCGTCCCTACCTCCCACTAGGCCCCAACCCTTGAGGGCTCTATGACTCAACCTTGTCAGCTGGGGAAGAAACCTTTCATGCATGGGTCTTTGGGAGGCGCTGCAGAGTCAGCCTTAACCCCAAGATCCTTGGGAACCGAAAGAACGTCTGGCTCATTTTTATCCTCGGCTCTGAGAACACTTCCTGGCACACAGTAGGAGCTCAGTAAACGTTTGCTGGACAGTGAATACTCTGGTTATGGTGGGGAAATGGTCCTTGCTTTGTTGAGAGAGAGAGAGAGAGAGAGAGAGAGAGAGAGAGAGAGAGAGAGAGAAACAGAGACAGAGAGGAAGAGGCAGAGAGAGAGAATGGGCACACCAGGGCCATTTCAGCTACTGTGAATGAACTCCAGACACGTGTGCCCCCTTGTGGGCAAGTACAGCATTACGTGCTTGTGTCATTTTGCATCTGGCTTAACGTGGGACCTGGAGATCGAATGGGCATTCTTAGGCTTGGCAGGCAGGCACTTTAACTGCTAAGCCATCGCTCCAGCCCTTGGTTTGTTTTTTTTTTTAAGGCCTTTCAAAGGGAGGCAAATTTAGTTCCCAAGCCACCACCATCCTGCATTATTCAGAGGATACCAAGACCATTCCATAGTCCTTGTTACTGTGAACTACAGTTCCCCAGAAGTGCTGCATCTATTTTAAACAAGGCTGAATGGACTGAAAGAACTCTCATGATCATGGACATGGAATGCTGCAGGATCAGAGCCAAGCTACCTTGGGCTACCTTTAGCCCCTTAATAGCCACTTATTGCCCACCTGACATCCTTGTGACTATCAGGTCACAAGAGACCTTTTCAGAATGTGCAAACAGACCATTAGCTTCCACTAACCTAAAGGCTAAGAATGTCATCAGATAGCCAGGGTGGTGGCGCACGTGGGGGGCAGAGGTAGGAGGATTGCTATGAGTTCGAGGCCAGCCTGAGACTACCTAGTGAATTGCAGGTCGTCTTGGGCTGGAGTGAGGCCCTACCTTGAAAAACAAACAAACAAACAAACAAACAAACAAACAAACAAACAAACAAACAAACAGTGTCTGAAGCCTATAGCAGACAGTTACTCACCCACCTGATGTTTCTATCAACGTATTTGAAAAGTGCCTTGATTTATGACTTTTTAAAAAAGATTTTATTTTTATTTATTTATTTGTTAGAGACAGGCAGAGGAAAGAGAGAGACAGAGAGAGAGGGAGAGAGAGAGAGAATGGGCGTGCCAGGGCATCTAGCTACTGCAAATGAACTCCAGACCTGTGCACCCCCTTATGCATCTGGTTTACATGGGACCTGGAGAACTGAACCAGGATCCTCAGGCTTCACAGGCAAATGCCTTAACCACTAAGCCATCTCTCCAGCCCAATTTATGACTTTTTTTATTCTGTAACCAAATACTGTCCTGAGGGCTGGAGAGATGGCTTAGTGGTTAAGGCACTTGCCTGCAAAGCCAAAAGACCCAGGTTCGATTCTCCAGGTCCCGTGTAAACCAGATGCACAAAGTGGCCCATGTGTCTGGAGTTCGTTTGCAGTGGCCGAAGGCCCTGGTACATAATTCTCTCTCTCTCTCTCTCTGTCTCTTTCCTCTCTCTCTTTCAAATAAATAAATAAAAATAAAAATATATATTTAAAAATTCTGTCGTGAAAATTGTGAACACATTGGAACATAGCATTGGGGTTAACTTAATTCTGTGTTCCCAGGCCATGATCACTTATGTTTGGCTCCATAATAAATTATCCCTCATCCCCTTCGAGGCAAGAACTGCATATTTTGTATCTACAGTGCAAAACAACCAACCCATTTCCCTCTGGTTTCCCTCTGGAACAAGAGTATTTCTAATTTGATGTAATTTCTAAAACACCACTACTCTCATGGGACGAGAGAAGCAACTTTAGGCAGGGGACAAAGTCCCAACAAGATTTCCAAGGATGAGAGTTTTGATCCTGGTAATCTTACCCAACATCTTGAATGCCTGGAGTCTGTTTTCTCTAGTGTATCATCCTGCCCCTCCTGCCTTCAGGGGGGGATGCTGCAGAGATGGACAGGATAAAGCCTGTAGTTCTTACAAATGCCTGCAACCCTGTATTTCTTCCTCCCAGCTTAGCCTTGATAGTAAGCCCCCTTTGTAGATACTGATAAGCTCTGGGAAAAGAAAAAAGTTTTTTTGAAAAGGTACTTCGGGGAAAATGTAGTGCCACAGTGTCACTGAGGACAGATGGGTTGATAGCGATGCTGGGGGGATTATAGTAATAATGGCAAATGGATCACTGGGAAGGGAGGAAGGGAGCGTGAAACAGAAATTCCAGGGCCTTTGCTCACATGCTCTCCTTCATTCCTCCTCCAGAAAAGGCAGGTTCTGGGAAACCATTTTCTGCGTCATAGGACCTGGCTCTAGGCTTATCGCAGCCTCCATAGTCAACACTTCCCTCAAAACTGTGGCCTTTCTATTGACATTCTAAGCCCTGTCATCTTAAAACAAAATAAACAAAGCCGGGCATGGTGGTGCACGCCTTTAATCCCAGCTCTTGGGAGGCAGAGGTAGGAGGATCTCCGTGAGTTTGAGGCCAGCCTGAGACTGCATAGTTAATTCTAGGTCAGCCTGGACCAGAGTGAGACCCTACCTCGAAAAACCAACCAACCAAACAAACAAACAAGCAAAACAACAACAACAACAAACAAATACAAAGGAAAACCCTCTCTTAACTCCATGAACCTTGCCTCTGCCTCTTCCTTCCTTTTTCACAGCCTACATCTTGAGGGGGCTGAATGCAGATTGTCTCCACGTCTTCAGCTCTTCCTCACTTCTGCCACTGACTTCTCTAAGAACCCCATTCTGAAACCCAGTGACCACGTCCCTGCTGTCCTCTTATGTATGGGGATCACTCCCTTCTCCTACCTCTGTGTCCAGGGGAGCATCCTTGGGTATGCATGAAGACACATTCTCCAGATGATTCTGGTTGTGACTGCCCCTTCTCAGACTCAAGTCCAAATTCCTGGTACTTGAGAATGTGATCTTGCCTGCACATGTGACCCACTCGCAGTGAAGTCATACCAGTTAGGGTGGATCCTAATCCAATGGCTGGCACTCTTCCAAGAGGGTAATTTGACATGGACATCCAGAGAGAGAAGTGATGATGGAGGCCTAGGGGCTAGAGTGAGGCACCCATAAGACAAGGAATGCCAAGGGTGACCAAAATCTACCAGAAGCCACACACAGGCAAAGAAGGGTCCTGAGTAGATCTTTCAGGGAAACCACACCTGCGCTGACACCTTAATTTCAGACTTCTAATCTCTGTAATGGTGGGATAATAAATGTCTGCAGGTTTAAGTCACCAAGTCCATGGCAGTTTGTAACAGCGACTCAGAGAAACGGAGAAGTCCTTCTCCCAGGTGCAGCCACATTAGATGTGGATTTTCATAGACAATGTGTCAGTTAGTTTGTCATCACTGTGACAGAATCTCTGACACAAGTCATTCAAGGGAAGAAGGACTTGTTTTGACTTGCAGTTTCAGGGAGCTCGTGTCTGCTCTGCTGTTTCCGAGCAGTGGTAAGGGAGAAGGCGGCACGGCATCAGGATGCGGATCTGCTCATCTCATGGTGGCCACCAAGCAGAGTGAGAGGGCCTGGAGGAGATAAGATACAGCCCCAAAGACATGCCTCCAGTAAACTATATCCTCCAACCAGGCCCCACAAACCAAGCTTTCTAGCACCTTCCAAAAGTAGCCCTACCAGGTGGGGACCAAGGCTTCAGCATGTAAACTTGGGGACATTTCATAGTCAAAACACAACATTTAGGACTAGACATCTCCTCTGTCTCTACATACCTTCTTCCTTAGGTGAACTCCACCATACAACACTGCCCTTTAGTGGTAACTTCTCTCACCTGTAGATCCTACTGTGTTATACAGCTCCACTCGGACCTTCCCCCACAAGGTGCCCTGACCTCCCTTAGCTCCCGTCTCTCCTAGGTCAGCTTCTTACTCAGCTTCTTTCTCTGGCTGCAGGAGTTTGGGTGGGGGCCAGACAGCAAAGGCCAGGATGCCTTTACTTCTAGCAGCCCTGTAATAACAATGGATGGGAGTTGAGAAAACATTACCCAGCTTCGACACCTCTCCTATGGTGGTTATCTTGTTGTCATAGGAACAAAATACCCCCAGCCAGAAAGGATATATATTTTTTGTTTTTCGAGGTAGGGTTTCACTCTAGTCCAGGCTGACCTGGAATTCACTATGTAGTCTCAGGGTGGCCTCAAACTACAATGATCCTCCTACCTTTGCCTCCTGAGTGCTGGGATTAATGGTGTGCACCACCACACCTGGCTAATATTTTTATTTATCATTTATTTCAAGCAGAGAGTGATAGAGAGAGGAGAGAAAGACAGAGAGAATGGGCATGCCAAGGCCACTAGCCACTGCAAATAAACTCCAAATGTATGTGCCACTTTGTTCATCTGGCTTTATGTGGGTAATGGGGAATTGAACCTGGGTCATTAGGCTTTGCAAGCAAGTGCTTTAGCTATTGAGCCATCTCTCCAGCCCCAGGAGAAGGATATACTTTTGGCTTATAATTTCTAGAAGTTTCATCCTGGTGGGGAAAGCATGGCAAGAGCAGATAGCTGGGAGTCACATCTCCACAGCAGCGAGGAGGAAGTAGAGAGTGCACAGCTAGTCCTGACAAGCGGGTCTGGGCTATGAAATCTGGAGGCCCACTTCCAGGGACATATTGCCTCAGCAAAGCTCCACTGTTAAGGATTAAGTACACACGAGGCTATGGGGGGCATTTTACATTCAAGCATCCATACTTCCCATTGTCTAAGCCATCTCATAAAGTCCCAGTGAAACAGGCCTCACTTGTCTATGCTACCATGCTAACTAGTTCCCCATTGCTTTTCTTCTCTTCCTCATGTCTCTACTCTTCTTCCAGCCCCCAAACCAAGATCGCCTCCCATGGGGGCTGCTTACACTAGCATCCTTATCTCAGGGTCTTTTTCTTGTCTTTTTTTGTTGTTTATTTTTATTTATTTGAGAGCGACAGAGAGAGAGAAAGAGGCAGAGAGAAAGGGAAAAAGAATGAGCTCAACAGGGCCTCCAGCCACTGCAAACGAACTCCAGATGCATGCATCACCTTGTGCATCTGACTTATGAGGGTCCTGGGGAATCGAGCCCTGAACCGGAGTCCTTAGGCTTCACAGGCAAGCGCTTAACCACTAAGCCATCTCTCCAGCCCATCAGGGTCTTTTTCTATGGAGAGCTAATCAGCACACCATCTGAGGCACGGTCACTGACGATTCTTGCCAAGAGCACATGAGACTATTCAGACACTATGCAGTTTATTTGTCTGCATTTTCTTTTTTAAATTTGCATTTATTTATCTATTTGAGAGAGAGAAAGAGAGAGAGAGGAGAGAATGGGCGTGCCAGGGCCTCCCACCCTGCAAACAAACTCCAGATGCATGTGCCGCCTTGAACATCTGGCTTACATGGGTCCTGGGGAATCGAACCGAGGTCCTTTGGCTTTGCAAGCAAGTGCCTTAACCACTAAGCCATCTCCCCAGCCCCTGCATTTTCTTATTTAATTGTTTGAGTAATAATGTCCCTTCTCATGTTAGAGTAGGGATCAGCAAATGACTGCCCTCTAGCCACATTCAGCCACATTCATTCAAATACCTATCTCCATGTTGTCTGTGTCTTCTCTGGGGCTACACCAGCAGAACTGAGCAGGTTCAACAGACACCTTATAGCTTGCAAAACCAAAATATTTTCCATTTGTCCCCAGTCAAGGCTAAAAGCTTGAATCAGTTAGCTTTGGGCTATGTAAGAAGCTTGCCCCAACACTTACTTGTTTAAAGCAGCTACCATTTTTGTGGCTCACAATTCTATGAGCTGGTTAGATTTGTTTTCTGGTTTAGGCCTGATCTACTCGACTCTAATGAGTCTGTCATCAGCTGGTGGATCAAACTGGAGGTGATGCGCTTGGAATAGTCATGCTCACAGTTTAGAAGTTGGTAGTTGCTGGCCAGTGAGGCAGTGGGAATTGAGCATGTGCCTCTCACCATCCTGAAGGCTGGCTTTCCTGGTGCCCATGGTGGTGGCAGCAGACAGCACAGTGCATAGCATGCTTCAAGCCTGTCTACATTGTGTTGCCCAGTGTTGGGGCTGAGTTCAGGTTCAAGGGGAAAGGTGCTGGCAGGGCATACAGGGGTGTGGATGCAGGGCTGAGTTCAGTGAGGGCACAACTCTGTTTATTACTATTCATTCTATGTAAAAGGTAAAGCATGTGCTTAGCACACAGTAGGTGCTGAATAAATGTTAAAGTAAATAAATAAACTGTATTTTCAACTGCCTGAGTACAACTACCATTTACTGAGTTCTTGTTATAGAATTGGTTCTGTTTTTTTATATTTTATTTTTATTTGTTTATTTGGCAGAGGGAAAGAGGCAGAGTGAAAAAGAGAGAGAGAGGGCAAGTGACACACAGAGAGAATGGGCACACCAGGGCTTCCAGTCACTGCAAACGAACTCCAGATACATGTGCCACCTTGTGCATCTGCCTTAAATGGGTACTGGGGAATTGAACCTAGGTCTTTGGGCTTTGCAGATAAGTGCCTTAACTGCTAAGCCATCTCTCCAGCCCCTGGTGATAACTTCACATGCAATATCTAATGACTGCCGAGTATTGCAGTTTGGATCTGGAATGTTCCCCTAATGCCTATGTGTTCAAGACTGGGTCCCCAGCTTTGTAATATTGGGAGGTGACATGCCATCTAGGAAGTGAGGCCTAATAGGAAGTCATAGGTTATTGGGGTGTGTCCTTGAAAGGGATCATGGGATCCTGGACTCCTAGCCTTTCTCTCTTATATCCCAGTCGGGAGGTGATAGCCTTGCTCCAGCCCCCAAACAATGGATCCAATTGACTCTAGACTGAACTTCCAAGACTGAGGGCCACATTCAGCCTTTTCTCTTTATAAGTTGGTTCATCTCAGGTATTTGTTACAGTAATGAAAACCTGACTAGTGTATCATAATGCAGTAGACATTATTAGCATTTTTTTAAAGTTTTATTTATTTGAGAGAGAGAGAGAGAGAGAATGGGCATGCCAGGGCCTTCAGCCACTGCAAACGAACTCCAGATGCATGCTCCACCTTGTACATCTGGCTTACATGGGTTCTGGGGAATCAAACCAGGCTTCTTTGGCTTTGCAGGCAAGTGCCTTAACTGCTAAGCCATCCCTCCAGCCCCACAGTAGACATTATCACGACCATGTTACAGACAAGGACACTGAGGCTGGTGATGGGTGACTTTGCCTGTGGAACAGAGGTAGTAAGAAGGGTCAAGACTAGAGCCGGGGCAGGTTTGCTGAACTTTGGCTGGGCTGTAGCCCCTGTTCTAGGCTCTGTTGTGGGCTTTGTGTTTTACCAAATGCTAACATTTGTAATATCTTTTATTTTACTACTTTTGAAATTAAAGCGGCCTGTTTTCTGTTCCTCTTGGCCTCTGCTACCCACCATCCTTAGGGACCAAAGATCCTGTTAACACCTCATCATCAATCCCCATTCCGGCAAGAGGCAGAACTTTTGGCTTCCACGGTCCGCTTAGTAGCAGTCAACAGCACCACACCTAAAGTCGCTGCTGGACAGAGGGCCACGTGGAGGGCCAGCATTTCACTCCGGAGGCCCATAAATCTGACAGGCGCTGACACTGCTCTGTTATCTTATCACCTGGACCATTCAGGCCACGTGGGAAGGACTCCCTGGATCAAAACCAAAAGAGTCTGCAGCCAACATGGTCTTCTAAATAACCATTGTTTATTTGGAGTTCGAGAATCAATCAACTCCACAAGCATTTATTTAGCACTTACAGTATTCCAGGCATTATGTTATTCACAATGGGAGGACATAAGTGAACAAGAGTCCCTGCCGTCAAGATGCTCAGCTAACCAGGTAATTAATTATTGGACAGTGGACTGAGTGTGCTGGTGGAGACGTGCCCAAAGAGAACACAAGAGGGGCAGTGATGTGGGGCATGGTAGGGAGTGCATGTCTTAAGCCCAGCACTTGTGAAGTAGAGGCAGGAGAATAAGGAGTTCAAGGTCAGCCTTGGCTGCATACCAAGTCTGAGGCCAGCCTGTGCTACTTGAGGCCCTAGCTCACAAGAAAAAAAAAAAAAACATAAAAAGGAAATGAACCCAGTTTAAATAGTGAGGGGAGGTCACTTATACAACCTTTGGAATTCAACTCAGGTTTGAACAAAACTGTGTTTCCAGAACAGAACAATTGAGTAGTCATGTTCATGGAGCAAAGTGGGATGACAGATTTGCTATTTCTGGCACTTAATAGTCATGCATTTTTTTTTTTTTGAAAAGATGGCTTCCCTAAGCCTTAGTTTACTCACAAAAGTAAGTCCAAGAAGGGGCTGGGGAGATGTTTCAGTGGACCACAGTTTGGATCCCCCACACCCACACTGAAGCTGGACATGGTGAGCATTTATCTGTAATCTCAGCACGCCTAAGACTAAGGCAAGATGGGAGGCAAAGATAGGAGAATTGAAAGCTTGTGGGCCAGTGGGAAGGTGAGGACCAACACCCACAGCTGTCCTCTGATATCCATAAGTGTGTCGTGGATAAGTGTACCTACACACACGCACACACACACACACACACACACACACACACATACGATTTTTTTTAAGTTTAACAATAGGCTGGAGAGATGATCCAGTGGGTTAGAGCGCTTACTTGACAAATATGAGGCCTAATTCACCCTGAGTTCAATTCGTGAGCGTTCCTGTAAATAGCTAGGCCTGGCCACTCACACCTGTAACCCTAGTCCTGTAGGGAGCAGAGATAGTCTGACAGAAAGAAGGCATCGGCAGGTTCAATGAGGACTGCGTTTCAAGGAAACACGCACATCAGCGCATTGAAGAGGATGCCTGGTGTGACGCTCTGGCCTCCAGAGTGCGCATATTGCACACAGGAGCATGGGCCACACACACCACCCCACACATGCATGCAAAAAGGAAAACAATGATGCCAGGGTGTGGTGGCACATGCCTTTAATCCCAGCACTTGGGAGGCAGAGGTAGGAGGATCGCTGAGGGTTCAAGGCCACCCTGAGACTATGTAGTGAATTCCAGGTCAGCCTGAGCTAGAGGGAGACCCTACCTTGGAAAAAAAAAAAAAAAAAAAAAAAAAAAAAAAAAAAAAAACAACAACAAATGGGCTAAGAAGTACCTGTCAGGCACGAATTTGGGTGAGAATCCTATTAAAAGCAATATATCCGGCACTTAGCCTAGTTTGAGGCTCAGTGTCTCTCTCGTAGGAGATGGGTGATTACGAGGTGGTGAGGTACTCAGAGAAGTACCAGCAGCAATAGCCTCAACTCTATGAATCCTTCTTTCATTCATTTGACAGGTGTTTGCTGAGTATCTGCCATATGTCAGACTCTATGGGGAACACAAAAATGACAAGATGCATACCACGTCTTTTCAAAGGCTTCTGCTTAATGCAGAAAGGACACACAGCTCAACGGTTCGGGCCCTCTTCCAATCCACGCGAGCTGCTACACGAATGCTTCTGCTTATGAGGAATGTTGTTCCCATCACATGCACAGTGTTCTCCCTCTGGTACCATCCCGGATCCTTTTGACTTCAGATGTATCTCCTCTTCTCATCTGAAGTCTTCCTGTTGTCTCTCTGTTGTGGTGTCTGAAAGAGCTCTTTGTCTGCTAACCTCTTGCCTTCATGTGATTTGGGGACACTTCAGGAAAACATCTCACCTGACTTCCTTTGAGAGAGAGTCTGGCCCCAATTCATCCTGAGAGGTTGACCAGATAGCAAAGACACTAGAGATTAAAAATAATCTCCAGGGCTGGAGAGATGGCCTAGTGGTTAAGGAGTTTAACTGCAAAGCCTAAGGACCCCAGTTTGATTGTCCAGGTCCCATGTAAGCCAGACTCACATGGTGGTGCATGCATCTGGAGTTTGTTTGTAGTGGCTAGAGGCCCTGGCACATTCTCACTCACTCTCTCTTTCTCTACCCCTCTGTCTCCAATAAATAAATAAAAAAATAATAAAATAATAATCTCCAAGGGCTGGAGAGATGGTTTAGTGGTCAAGGCGCTTGCTTGTGAAGCTCAAGGACCCATGTTGGACTCTCCAGATGCACAAAGGTGAAGCAAGCTCAAGGTCGCACATGCTCACTAGGTGGTGCAAGTATCTGGAGTTCAATTGCAGTGACTGAGGCCTTGGTGTGCTAATTCTCTCTCTCTTTCTAAAAATAAATAAATAAATACATACATACATAAATAATAATAATAAAAGAATCATCCAGGAGGAAAAGGAAAGTGCTAGAAGATCCCAAAGAAAGCCAGCCTGTACCAGCTACCTTCGTGGTGTTCAGAGTGAGAAAGGAGGGAAGTAACCAATCCCTACTTAGAGATCCATTTTCTTTTTTTAAAAAAAATATTTTATTTTTATTTATTTATTTGAGAGAGATATATGGAAATAAGAAGGTAGAGAGAGAGAGAATGGGTGTGCCAGGGCCTCCAGCTACTGCAAATAAACCCCAAATGTGTGTGCCCCCTTGTGCATCCGGCTTATCTGGGTCCTAGGGAATTGAACCTCAGTCCTTTGGCTTTGCAGTCAAGCACCTTAACAGCTAAGCCATCTCTCCAGGCCCCATTTTCTTTCTTTCTTTTTTTTTAAAGAATATTTTATTTATTTATTTGAGATAGAAAGGAAGAGAGAGAGAATGGGTGTGCCAGGGCCTGTAGCCACTGCAAACGAATTCCAGATGCATTTGCCACCTTGTGCATCTGTCTTATGTGGGTCCTGGGGAATTCAACCTAGGTCCTTAGGATTCGCAGGCAAGCACCTTAACCACTAAGCCTTCTCTCCAGCCCTGGAGATCCATTTTCATGCAGCAGAGAGCTCTTATTTGCAACCTCAACTTCTGCGTGTGAATCTTGTTAACCTTTGCACAGAGTATTCTGACTGTACGTCAACACTGCCTAAAAGTCTACCAGTTCACTTGTTAATTATAGCCAGCAAGTTTCAGTCAGAAAACCAGGAGCTATTTTTTCTCCTTTTTTGCAAGTTTGTTATGTGTGTAGTATGTGTGCATGTGTGTGTGTGTTCATATGCATGTGGCATATTCATGTGGGAATGCATGCATGTGAATGTGCACATGTGGAGGCCAGAGGACAGCCTCAGGTGTTAACCTCAAGTGATGCTGTCTACATACCTTTTTGTTTTTGAGAGAGAGAGAGGGAGAGGAAGACAGATAGAGAATGGGTGCGCCAGCAGCCTCTCAGCCACTGAACGAACTACAGATGTGTGCGCCCCCTTGTAGGCAAGTGTGGCATTGCACCCTTGTGTCACTTTGCGTCTGGCTAAACGTGGGACCTGGCGATTGGAGCTGACATTCTTAGGCTTAGCAGGCAGCCACCTTAACCACTAAGCCATCTCTCCAGCCCCTACATACCTTTTTGACACAGGGACTTTCACTGGCCTGGAGCTCACCAATTAGG
The DNA here is from genome assembly GCA_036365145.1 of Orientallactaga sibirica. NCBI lineage: Eukaryota > Metazoa > Chordata > Mammalia > Rodentia > Dipodidae > Orientallactaga > Orientallactaga sibirica. The sequence goes on along the minus strand of JAEOAD010000035.1, from coordinate 13,511,383 downwards.
CTAGACTAGCTCTCTAGTGAGCTCTAGGGATCTGCCTGTCTCTTGCTTTCCAGGTGCATGCCAGCATGCCCTGCAATTATGTAGGTGCTTGGGAGTGAACTCAGCTTACAAGGAAAGCACTTTACTGACTGAACTATCTCTCCAGCCCTTAGAAGCTAATTTTTAAAAGTTATTATTATTATTATTATTTTGGAGAGAGACACACATAGAGACAGAGAACAGAGAGAGAGGGAGAGGAAGACAGAGAATGGGCGTGCCAGCAGACTCTCAGCATCTGCAAACAAAATTCAGATGCCTGCGCCCCCTTGTGGGCAAGTGTGGCATTGCACCCTTGCATCACTTTTTGCATCTGGCTAAATGTGGGACCTGGAGATTGGAACCCATGTTCTTAGGCTTAGCAGGCAGGCGCCTTAACCACTAAGCCATTTCTCCAGCCCTTTAAAAATTATTTTTTAAAAAATGTATTTATTTTTATTTATTTGAGAGAGAGAGAGAGGGGAGAATGGGTGCCCCAGGGACTTCAACTGCTGAAACGAACACCAGACACATGCACCACTTTGTGCATCTGGCTTATGTGGGTCCTTGGGAATCGAAGCTGGGTTCTTTGGCTTTACAGGCAAGCATCTTAATTGCTAAGACATCTCTCCAGCCTGAAGCTAATTTTTAAATAAGCCTTGTCTCCAGAGATAATTTCACAAAATTAAAGAGGAAAATACCTGGCCAACCTCATTTATTATCACAATCAAATAATGCTAATTGACTATGGGATAAGGTTGAATTAGGGAGTGATAGTAGGAGTCTTAATCATTACTGATTTTTTAATGATTGGTCATTTTTGAATTATCTCCCACTTGAGGTGATAGGTCAGACTAGGGCTTACAGCATTCTTCCTTAACTCCCTCTGCCCAGAGACAAGATGTAGTTCACTATCATTGCTTAAGTGCTGGATCTACCTGGATTCTTTCTGTGGTTTCCCCATTCCCTGGCCACCTGGGCCAGATTGGCCCTTCTTTCTGGGTCTTGAGCTCTTCATTTATGAGTGGAGGGCATAATGCTCGTTTTGCAGAACTGCTACAAGGCATAAATAATATGAAGGCATTGCCAAATAATAGAAGCCAAGATTTATTGAGTGTTAATATGTGCTGGGAGCATGTGTGAGTTCCTAGCACATCAAGTGATAAGGTGTATTTATCCTTTAATTTTTATTTTTTATTTTTTTTTGGTTTTTTGAGGTAGGGTCTTACTCTAGCCAAGGCTGACCTGGAATTCATTCTGTAGTCTCAGGGTGGCCTTGAACTCATGGCAATCCTCCTACCTTTGCATCCCAAGTGCTGGGATTAAAGGTGTGAGACACCAAGCCGGCTTTAATTTTTAAAATATATTTTATTTATTTGTTTGAGAGAGAGAAAGAGGGAGGAGGAGGAGGAGAGAGAGACGGGGGGGGGGGACCTCCAGCCACTGCAAATGAACCCAGATGCATGTGCCCCCTTGTGCATCTGGCTTATGTGGGTCCTGGAGAGTTGAACTGGGATCCTTTTGGCTTTGCAGGCAAATGCCTTAACCACTAAGTCATCTCTACAGCCCCTCTCCTTTAAATTTTTAAAAAACTCTATGAAGAAGCCGGGTGTGGTGGCGCACGCCTTTAATCCCAGCACTCGGGAGGCAGAGGTAGGAGGATCGCTGTGAGTTCAAGGCCACCCTGAGAATACATAGTGAATTCCAGGTCAGCCTGGGCTAGAGACCCTACCTCGAAAAACAAAAAAAAAAAAAAAAAAAAACCAAAAACTCTATTAAGAAGTGTTTTGTGTATGTATGTGTGCATGCATGTTCATATGTGTGTGGACAAACATGGGTGTGGGATGTCCATATGCAGGTCAGAGATTGACTTTGAGTGTCTTTCTTGGTCACTCTCCTCTTTATTTACTGAAGCAAGGTCTCTATTTGAGGCCAGAACTCTCCAGAACTCAGTTGTTCTAGCTAGACGGCTTGCACTAAGGGCCTCCTGTCTCTGTTTCCTGAGCACTGGGATTACAGGTGGCTGCCACACCCACTTGGCATTTGTGTAGGTGCTGGAAGTCTGAACTTTGGCCTTTGCACTTGCACTGGCCATATCCTCAGCCCTAAACAAATGTTTATTGCTCCTGCTTTATAGATAAAAAGACTGAGACAGCAGGACCTTTAATAGTTTTTATCCAAGTCCTCAAAATTAATAAGCAGTAGAGCAAAATTTTCAGTCTGGCTCTCTGGCTTGTTACCATTAGGACTATATTAAGGAGGTGAGATCTAGCCAGAAGAAGTAATTCACTGGGGGCAGGGGTGTCGCTCCTTGGGTGTATCTTGTCCCTAGTTCCTTCCTGTCTCACTCCCTCTGCTTCCTGTCCACCATTGGATGAAGAAACTTCTCTACCACACATTCCTGCCTCCACAATGTTCTGACCAAGCAACCACTGTGGACTGAACTCTGATACTAAAAGCCCAAGTAAATCTTGTTTCTATCAGGTAATTTGGCAACCAAAAAGGCTGATACATGGTTACAGAGCCTATACATGAACGACAATGAGCCACGCCTAACCACTGGGCCATTTGCCTCTTAGAGCTTCCTAACTCACTATTTTATGCACACTGGATGCTCATAAATACAGTCAACCTTCACTAGACCTGTAAGCTCATCTGAAAATAACCCATGTATTTATCCTTTTATTTTAATATTTTATTTTTTACTTATTAGAGAGAGAGAGAAAAGGGGCTGGCTTTCTAGGGTCTTCAGCTACTGCAAATGAACTCCAAACACATGTGCCACCTTGTGCATCTGGCTTCCATAGGTCCTGGAGAATCAAACCTAGGTCCTTTGGCTTTGCAGGCAAGCACCTTAACCACTAAGCCATCTCTCCAGCCCATCATGTATCTATCATTCACAGTTTATAACACTGGGCTTGGATAACAGAAAAGGGTGTGTACATGTGTGTGTGTGTGTTAGAGAGAGACAGAGAGAGAGAGAGAGAGAGTTTAATTAGAAGAGTGAGAGTGGAGAAAGGATGAAGGCAAAGAGGATAAGATAAATAAATATTTGACCATCACTATAAGTAACCTAATGTCTAAAGATACTGTAATCTTCATTAAGCCTTTCCGGTGAAACATCTTCTCTAATACACACCAGTTTGTTAGCACTAGGCTAAGCTTTGCTTGGGTGACTCTGATTTGAGAATCAGGCCTGGATATACTCTTTTTGGGAAATACTCGTAGGTAACAAAGAAACAAAATTGGAGAACAGTTGGTGAGTTAATATCTGAAATGCATTCAGATGAAGTCATAGCTTGACTCTGCCAATGTTCAATTGCTTCCAGCATCTTAAACATCACATGCCAAACCTCTTCATCCACCTCTCTCACCACACACCTCTGCCTCCTAGTCAGTGCGCTTTCAAACCCCACTTTGAGCCATTCCTGTCTCTCTGAGCCCCAGTCCCCACCCCTCAGTTTGCAGGACCGTTGTCTCAGCTTCTCCCATCCCCATCCGGCTCCCAGGTGCCTACTCCTTCCCCCTGCTGTCTGCAGTGGCAGAGCCTGCTTAAGGCCACTCTGCTTGTTCTACTTCTCTCTGATCATCCCTGGGGCTCTGATACTTAAGTTCTTCCTGACTTGACTTCTGAGCATGTCGTTCTCTTGTTAGGAGATGTCAGATGGACTCCCATTGCCTGCCTGTGAACATCTTCCTTTACCTTAAATTCATGTGGCTTTTATCCTATTACTCTCTGGAACAACTTGGGTCTTTCTGTTTATTTGTTTGTTTGTTTTCCAGGTAGTGACTCACTCTAGCCCAGGCTAACCTGGCACTTACTCTGTAGTCCCAGGCTAGCCTTGAACTCACTGTAATCCTTCCAAGTGAATGCTGGGATTAAAGGCACGTACCACCATGCCTGGCAACAATTTGGGTTTTATTCCTGCCTCCCCTCCAACATCCATCCACACACTCTGTACTCTATTTACATCTTGACATATGTCTTGTTTTGCTTTCTCTAGGTCCCTACAAACTTCCGCTTCATCCTCTCATCTGTCCTTAAATTGATAGGTTATTGCTATCTCTTTGGCAAAAACCCCAAAGAGATATATAATCAAGGGCTGTGGTGTTGATCTTTCAATTTCTTTTCTCAAAAGACGTGTTATCTAAATAAAACACACCCATCAGTCTTTGTGTGATATCAAGAGTTTCTTTACTACTTACTGTTTTTAAAATATTTTATTTATTTATTTGCAAGCAGAGATTAAACAGAAGAGAGATGGGAGAGAGAGAGAGACAGACAGACACACAGAGAGAGAATGGCACCATGCCTGAAAGCCACTGAAAATAAACTCCAGATGTATGTGCCACTTTGTGCATCTGGCTTTATGTAGGTACTGGGGAATTGAACCAGGATCATTAGGCTTTGTAGGCAAGCACCTTAACCACTGAGCCATCTCTCCAGCCCCTCACTATATTTTTATATCTGCTTCATCAATGGGTTGTGCTTCAGGTCTAAACCATGTCTTAGGATAGATGTGCCTTAGTCTTACTTGCTTACTTAACACTCTGTTCTGTCTACTTTATTTTATTTATTTACTTATTTACTTATGAGAGAGAGAGAGAGAGAGAGAATGAATGGGCTTGCTAGTGCCTCCAGCCACTGCAAATGAACTCCAGATGCATGTACCCCAGCCACTGCAAATGAACTCCTGATGTGGGATCCTTTGGCTTTGCAGACAAATGCTTTAACTGCTAAGCCATCTCTCCAGTCCTGTTCTGTCTACTTTTGAACAGGGTCCCTTTTTTCTTTTTCTCTTTCTTTCTTTCCTTCTTTCTTTCTCTTTCTTTCTTTCTTTCTTTCTTTCTTTCTTTCTTTCTTTCTTTCTTTTTTGGTTTTTTCAGGTAGGGTCTCACTGTAGCTCAGGCTGACCTGGAATTCACTATGTACTCTCAGGGTGGCCTTGAACTCATGGCAGTCCTCCAACCTCTGCCTCTCAAATGCTGGGATTAAAGGCTTACACCACCATGCCCAGCCAAGGTCCCTTTTGGAGAATCCTGTCTAGTTCTGAACATCATGAGGCAGGAGAATACTGGCGAGTGAGAGGGAAGGAGCCACTGTGTCCATGTGCCAGGTGACTCTCCCTCTGATGGCTTTAAATGTACCTGTTATTTTTCAGGTATCTTGAGTCAAGTGATTAAGTCAAGTTATTTTCCTCCAAGAGAGGATGATGATGGGTCTCAGTAGAAGGCTCTGGATTCAGACAACAGAGAACGAATAACGTTTACATTTAGGAACTATGCTCAGCTTCCACTCTCCTATGAGAGCTTTGCTATCATCCTATCAACAACTATGAAAAACAGGCCCTTTCTGCACTGTTCAGAATCTAAGATGCACCTAGCCTGGGATCCAAGTCATTCTAGCTGCTTTCAACAAGTAGGTAGTTACTTATTTTACATGCCTGTCATTCTTTCCCCAAGTAGTGGGTGCCATGTCACACCAGGCTCTTTATTCCAGATAACCTCTTATAAATGGCTCATTTCAAGGGGACTTAGAATGGCATCTCTCCCATATCTATAATTTCCTGTGAAATACAGACCCTTCAGTTCGCTAAGCATCCCTTTAGAACTCTAAGACATCTTTCTCCTTAACAAATTTCAAGTCTAGGTCTTTAAGATTTTTTTTTTTTTTTTTTAGGACTGGGTAGTATTCAAGTAGATTCATCCAGGGCCCTTGCTGCTATGCTTTTTAAAACATTTTATCAAGGAAAATATTGAGAGTGGCCTCCAATTCTTGCAGAGTAGAACAGTCTTTCATAGAATCACAGTATTGCACGGAGTCTTTGATTTGGTAGGAAACAAGCAGAGAAATCTCAGAATCAACAAGCAGCTGCGAGTGCATCTTCAGACGCGCTCCTAACAATTCAGTCAACTTTTGGAGGGGAATACCAATATGTTCATAGCACTCAGCAAGGTGAGGTGGCAATGGGGAAATTAGAAAATAAATAAAACCAGATTTTGTTTAACCTTGTTGGAAAGGAGTGACAGGTAATTCGTATTACTAGTGGTCCTATGTCCTAGTAAGTAACTATGAATATGCAATTAAGTGAAAACTGAGTTATCCTCAGTAAGCAATGCCAGCTTATGGCCTGAAGAGATGGCTCTGCAGTTAAGGCCCTCACCTGCAAAGCCTAACGACCTGGATGTGATTCCCCAGTACCCACGTAAAGCCAGATGCACAAAGTGACGCATGCATTTGGAGTTTGTATGCAGTGGCTGGAGGCCCCTGGTGTGCCCATTCTCTCTCTCTCTGCTCTCTTTGCTTGCAAATAAACAAATAAAAATATTAAAAAACGAAATGCCAGCTTATTGTCACAACATTTTTGTCAACTGATAAAATTTTTTTGGTGTGTGTATGTTTTTACGGTGTGTGTGCATGTGTGTGTGCATGTGGGTACACGTGTGTGTGTACAATCATGTGGAGGTCAGAAGTTAATGTCCAGTGTCTTCCTTCATCGCTCTCCACTTTGTTGACTGGGGTAGACTCTCTCACTTGAACCCAGAACTTGCTAATTCAACTAGCTTATCTAGTCAGCTTGTCCTGGGGATCCTCTGGCCCCTACCTCCCCCACCCCCCGGGGTGCTGGAGGTCTGAATTCTGGCTCTCACACTTGCACAGCAAGTGCTTCATCCACTGAGCTGTCTCCCTGGTCCTAATCCATTGTTTAATGTATATTTCTTATTTATTTATTTATTTATTTATTTATTTATTTATTTATTAAAGAGAGAGGGAAAGAGGCAAAGAGAGAGAGAGAGAGAGAGATGGGCATGCCAAGGCATCCAGCCACTGCAAATGAACTCCAGACGCATGCATCACTTTGTGTATCTGGCTTACGCAGGTCCTAAGGAATTGAACCTGGGTCCTTTGGCTGTCCAGGCAAGGGCCTTAACCACTAAGCAATCTCTCCAGCCCTTTAATGTATATTTCTATGTATGTCCATATTCTTTTTGTTTTGTTTTTTTTTTTTTGTTTTTTTTGGTAGGGTCTCATATGGATTATTGATTCATTAATCTTTAATGCCTCCCGAGTGCTATATTTCTTTATATATGTCCATTAATTATTTATTTCTATGTATGTCCATATTATTTAGTATATATCATTGGTTCATTAACCTTGAGCTCGTGGCCAACAGCACTCAACTCATACCAGACTGAAATGTGCCAATCAAAAATGACTATCTTCATGAGGCACATTGCAGACTTCTTGCATTTAGCGACATTAGCTAGCACTGTGGCACTCCCCTTGGGGTCATTTTAAGCAGCACAATCGCTAACAAAAACACACAAGATGTGAAAAAATGTGCCACTAAATAGGTCACAAAAAGGACACTTGTTTACAGCGTAAGAGCGGAAGCAGTAAAGCAGAGTTTCGCCTTGTTCTGCCTCAGGAGGGGACATGTATGTATGCATGTTGGGTGACGACTCACTGCACATCTGTGGATGGCCATGAAACACATCAAGTACTGATCCTAAGACTGTAAAAGTTCCCAGAGTGGGCAAATCCAGTTACAGAATCAATGAATGAGGAGGACAAACGATGCTTTAAAGGCATATTAACAACAAATTGTAAGATGTATAAGACAAAATTGACATGCAAACAAAATATTGAAACCTGATCCAGCTGTACAATTTGAAGGGCCCAGTGCCAAATGAAAATACAAGGTCCTTTGGTGGGGAAAAATAATAAACCAGAGCATGGCATGAATCTAAGTGAGAGGCCTCTGTGAGGATGGCCCCTTATGATCCATTTAACAGTTCTTGCGTCCCCAAAGCTCATTCTGATCTTTACACTAATCTTAGTCCACCCTGGGGAGCAAGTGGGGGACCGAATTAAGAATGGCTTAGATACTGAGGACACTCAAAACTCATCAAAGTGCTGAAAACAAGAGGCCCTTGAGAGTTCAATGCTACATGTGACATCTCGATCATACCCTCCAAGGCTCAGGAAACATTGCATAAGAGGATGCGGAAGTCATGTAAGAGATCGAGTGTGGGGAGATGTACTTTGGGACACTCTCCTCTGGGTGTGAAGAGACATTTGCACGCATGACCTCACAGTGGAGCTCACTACCTCCGTGAGACTGGCATGATATTGAGCCCGTCAACATTTTGACAGAGATGATGGAGGGCAAAAGAAAAAAAAAAGTGACATCAAAATAGACTAGGGACTACATGGAAAGAGGAAGGCTTTTACTGGAGTGGGGAAAGGGAGGGGACTAAAGAAGGTAAGAGGCGGGGATGATGATGAAATTACAGTGTATTCATGTATTAAAATGCTGAATAAAAGAGAAGAAAAGAAGAATGGCTTTACGGAGGTTGTAGCATTTAGATGGTTTAAAAAATAGTCGCTGAACATTGCAGCTTCACATGATGCCTCTTACAGTCTGGGAGCATTCCATGGTGTCCAGAGTATAGAAGTTGTGTCGTAGTCATTGACCTGACCACATGCTGGGCACTGGGACAGAGGATTCACATGCATTCTCCCATTCGGTCATGACAGCAGCCCAATGGAGGGCCTGGCCGTGATTACCCCCATTTTACAGTCAAGGAAATGTAGGCTGTGAAGTTCGTTAACTTCTCCAACATTGTACCACAACGGGGTAAAGAAAGATGTGGTAAAGAAATATGTGCCCATATTTACCTAATACACACACACACACACACACACACACACACATTGTCCAGCTTATCCGTAAAGCCAATCTTGGCAGTCTCACTCTTGATGGGACCAGGTTAGCAGACACTCAAGTCCCAGGGAAGTGGCCGAGCCTGTTCCTCTATCCTATGGTTCATGACAAAGAAATCACTAGTGCATTCTAGACTCAGCCAGTGGCGAGCCTTCTAGCTTTCACAAAGGGTTTTCACATCTGATCTTGGGTCCTTACAACAGTTCCAGGAATTTTACTCATGGGAAAACTTGTGAGGGAGGGTGACAGGCCCAGGAAAGGCAGGCAGGTGATGAGCGCAGGCGGGATCTGAAACCCAGACCTTTAACTCAGGGCTCTCTGTTGGGTCAACTCCCCTAGGACTGTTTGGTGATGAATCCAGGAGGCTCCCTTAGACACCCCCCCCCCCCAGCCCCTTTTGCTTGCTATGGTTTCAGTTGCCCACAGCCAACCACAAGTCCAAAAATATTAAATGGGAAGTTCCAGAAATCAACAATTCATGAAAGAACATGTTGTTCTAAGTAACATGATGTAATTCTTGCTTTGGTCAGAGTATCTGCACTGTATACACCACCTACTTACTAGTCATTCAGGAGCCACCTTGATTGTCAGCTGCCACAATATCATGGTCCTCAGGCAACCCTGCTGTGGTAACTTATAACTGTGTCTGAATGCCTGTCATTCAGCTTGCTTTATCTTTTCACACAGGCATCTCATATCATGGGAGGAGGGATGGATATGTCGTAAGAAGGTATTTTGAGGGGGAAAAGGGTACATAAGTATTTTTTAGGGCTGTTCTATTTTGTGATTATTTTTGTTACTCTCTTACAGTGCCTAATTTATAAATTAAACTTGACCATAGGTTGCGAATGTAGTCATAGACAGCATACCCCAGGCTTTAGTGCTGTCTGCGGTTTCAGGTACCCAGTGGAGGGTCTCAGAACTTATCCCCTGTGGAGAAAGGGGGATTTTTATCATTTAAAACTGGAGCTTATAGACACACATTGGCTCGCCCCACCCGAAGCCTCTCACTGACACAGCTCCCGTGCTTAGATTCGTTTAGCCCATGCCTGTTCCTTTTGATTGTGGTGCTTTAACGTGGGGGAAGGTGCATAGAGGGTTCCGTAGTGTAATTAATGCTCGGAATGGCATATATGACAGGATGCTGCTGGCAGCTCAGGCTCAATTTGTGGGCTATTCAGCTGAGGGGATTTTCTAGCTTCTCAGAACAGGTTAATTAAGCAAAGTTGCTGGAGGGGGCTCCCTTGATATGGGGAAGCGAGAGCAGAGCAGTGTTTGAAGGTTCCAGCGTGGACTGGCACCCTTACCCAGCACTGGAAGGCTCTTTGGATCTGACAAATAAAATAAAATAAAATAAAATAAAATAAAATAAAATAAAATAAAATAAAATAAAATAAAATAAAATAAAATGAAATGAAATAAGAGGCTTCTTTTTTCTTCTTGCAGCCTTGGCTCTGACCACCTCCCTCTGTCTTGCAGCCAGTGTGCTGAGACCCGCATGGGTCCCCTGTCCTGCCGCTGGTGTGAGGGGACACAGGATTCCCTTTCCTTCCAGCACCAGCAAATGGAGTAGGACAAGGTCCTTCCTATTCCATGTGGAGCTGGTCTGTGAGTGAGGGAGGGACTACAAAGAGATACTGGCTCTGTTTTCCTGAATTAATGGTTAGCGTCTGTTGAGGCTATTTGCACTGGAAACAAAATCAAACAACAAAAAGCGGAGATGAAGCAAAACAACCCAAATGATCAAAAAAAAAAAAAAAAAAACCATTCTGGTGGTGGGTGTAAAACTCGCTTTGTCTCAGCAGCACAAGTCCAAGTGTGCGTACCCATTGGGAAGGCAACTGCTGAGCACAATAGCTCTGAGGTCACTTTCTCAGGGAGACATGTACACGCATACGTTTAAAGAGGAACTCGCCTTTCGCTGTGTTGAGAAGTGTCACACGTCTGCATAAAGTAGTGCATTTCACACGTGAAAGAGAGGTCTGAATTCCAAATGTAAGTCACTGGGGATCTGTGAAAATTATCAAAAGAGGTGAGTAAAAATTCAGCAACTTTATGCCGTTAAAATAAGAAATAATTCTTCAGCACCCTTCTGCCTCCTCCAGAACTGTGGTGGTAGACTCATTCTATGGAAAGTTTTGTCTACAGTTTTCCATCTGCTGTGATAACCACTATTAATCAAGATGTCTGCCATGCATCCCATCGCGAGCTGTGATTTTTGTCAGAGCTCAGCAGGGGGTTGTCTCTGGGAGGGGAGAGATGTACCTGAGGGGCTCAGACAGAGCATCCTGGTATCACATGAGCAGATTCTGGGCCGTTAAACTCCATGTTCTGAAAGAAACAGAAAACTCCAGGCATCTCTGTTTTCAAAGACTCACCAAACAGATTTTCTGAAGATCTGTTTGAGCTGGGAAGTCAGGTTCCTGTCCACACCTGTTTGTACGAAATCTACCCAAGTCTCAGCTCCCATCAGAAGAATTCCTAGTCTCCATCAGCCCCATGACTTTGGGTTTCGGTCATCGCGGAGCACATCCAATGCTCTACGTATGTAGGGAGACAGAACTCCAGGGCCATTGTGAAGCTAATGTGTCTAGAGTTGCCCTTGAATTATTGGCCATCTATAAAGGCCATAGCTTTTGTTTATGTTTGTTTGCTCTTTTTTTCCCTTTCTCTCTCTCTCTCTCTCTCTTTCTTCTTTTTTTCTTTCATTCATTTTCTCTCTTTCATTCTCTCCCTTCCTTCCTCCCCCCTCTTTTTGTTGCTGGGAATTGCTAAGTGTGCACTCTACCACTTAGCTATACTCCACTCTCCTCTCAAAAGTTTTTTTTTTCCCCTTCTTTAATTTTTGCATTAATTTGGGAAAATAATTTAAAGCTAAATAGTGCTTTAAAAAATAATTTGAGGATTTCATGCACTAGCTGAACTAATTGGCTACATGTGAAATTAGAGTTATTATTATTTTTTAATTAGAAACCCCCCCAGGGCTGGGAGACAGGAAAACAAAAGGTGGTAATGAATTTCCATCTCATGATTAAGACAATGGTAAGAAATGTACATATATGGCCTTGAGCCTAAATGCTTTGGAATTCATCATATTGGACACATCAATGAAACAATGAGCATCATCCCATCTCTCTGGGATTCTCAAACAAATCCACCTTTACTCCTGGCCTGTCTAACCTGTCTCGTAATGCATTTCACATTATAGGCAGAAACAGTTGTGCTCAAGAAAGCCAGTTTATCAGGCTGGAGAGATGGCTTAGCGGTTAAGCACTTGCCTGTGAAGCCTAAAGACCCCAGTTTGAGGCTCAATTCTCCAGGACCCACATAAGCCAGGTGCACAAGGGGGTGCATGCATCTGGAGTTCACTTGCAGTGGCTGGAGGCCCTGGCACACCCATTCTCTCTCTCTCTACCTGCCTATTTCTGTATCTTTCTCTCTCTCTCAAATAAATAAATAATAAACTTTTTTTTTTTTTTTTTTAAAGAAAGCCAGTTCATCATAGCCATAAGGAACATGGCAAATGTATTCAGGCTCATGTGTGTTTGTCTTCCTGCTCTTCATAATATGGAAATGATGCTAGTAATGCCACAACTAAGATTTCTTGAGTAGTGATTAATGCCAGACACCATGCATTACCTGCAAACATTACCCTTGAAGCAGTTCTATGAGCAAGTCCCTGTTGCCATCCCCTGTGCAGGTGAGTTCTTAGCAACCTGTTTAAAGAGCAGAGGCCGGCTGGAGAAATGGCTTAGCGGTTAAGGCGTTGCCTGTGAAGCCAAAGGATCCCAGTTTGATTCTCCAGGACCCACGTAAGCCAGATGCACAAGGGGCACATGCATCTGGAGTTCATTTGCAGTGGCTAAAGGCCCTGGCGTGCCCATTCTCTCTGTCTGCCTCTCTTCTATCTCTCTATCTCTCTGCTTGCAAATAAATAAATAAAAATTTTAAAAAAATACACATAAAGAGCAGAGGCCAAGTATAAACCAAGATTGTGCAATTCCAAAGCCCAACATTGCTTTCAATTAGAGAAAAGTTTTTATTTTTATTTTTATTTGTTTTTTACTGGTAAGAACTAAAGTTCATGACACCTGGAGGTCAGAGAGAATACCTTAGTCTTTAAAGGAAAGCATTTACTATGTTCTCTTATCTGGGCAGTTTGAAGTTTCCAGGTTCATGTCCAAAAGTTCAAGTAAGCAGAAGATGCCAAATAATTAAGATTGATTAACATTTAATTTCCTTTTGATGTTTTTTTTATTGCCCCATGAATTTCAAGGATCCATTTAGGTATTTAGATTAGAATTCTTTGGGGTTTACCTGCTCTTCATCTTAGTCTGATTTTTATGTCCTTTAACATTTTTGTTTGTTTGTTTGTTTGTTTCCAAGATAGGGCCGATCTCTAATTCAGGCTGATCTGGAATTCACTATGTAGTCTCAGGCAGGCCTTGAACTCATAGCAATCCTCCTACCTCTGCCTCCAGAGGGCTGGGATTAAAGGTGTGCGCCACCATGACTGGCTCCTTAACTAACCCTTAACTTTTTTTTTTTTTTTTAATATTTTTTGGGGTCTGTAGAGATGGCTTAGAGGTTAAGGCACTTGCCTCCAAAAGAGACCTAGGTTCTCTTCCCTAAGACCCACATAAGCCAGATGCACAAGGTGGCACATGTGTCTGGAGTTTGTTTACAGTGGCTAGAGGCCCTGGTGAGCCCATTCTCTCTTTATCTTTCTCCCTTTCTCTAATAAATAAAATATTAAATTTTTTAAAATTTATTTGAGATAGAGACAAAAGGGCAGACAGAGAGAGAGAGAGAGAGAGAGAGTACAGTTGTGCCAGGGCCTCCTGCCATTGCAAACAAACTCCAGACGATGGGCCACATTGCCATATTGTGCATCTGACTTTACATGGACACTGGGGATTCGAACAGGGGCCACCAGGCTTTGAATGTAGGCACCTTTAACCACTGAACCATCTTGCCAGCCCCATCCTTTAGCTTTTTAATCGTAGTTCCTTCCATACTCCATAGCTAAAGCATCTTATCTTGGGGAATTTTTTTTTCTTTGCACTTATTTTGATTTCCTTCTTCCTCCTCATCAGCCAGGAGTCCCTCCCAAGAAGGGATAGGGACCATTGTCTACACTTGGTCGGCATTAGCTACCTTCAGTGTTTTCACCTTTTTCTCTTTTGCATCCCAGTGGCACTTATTTACCTTTTCTCCTTCTCCTGTCTCTCCTAAGTGTTTAACAAGCCCCTTCTCAGGGAGGAAGAGTCCCTCCAGGAAGAAGGAGGCTGGGCTTGCCTAGAGGTGCGATTCAGCAGGGCCGAGCAAGGGAGGAAAAGAGAGCATCAAAATGGCTGATGGGCTAGGAGCTCGTGGAGTGGCTGCAGACTGTGGGATCCATGCATTTTCTGGGCGGAGTTCATTATTCACAGAACCTTGGCAGGTGTAGCCTGCTGCCTTTCCCGGAGGATAACTACTGCCAGTGGAAGTCTATGGCTCGGCTGTGTTATCTTTAGGCACTGAATCAAGCAGCATGTGCCCCTGTGGGGGTGGCGGCTGCCCCTGCTGTTCCTGCCCTGGCACAGCTATGACCCTTCTCTCTGTATCAGCATCAAGACGATGTGGTCATCCCATGGCGACCTGCAAAGCCTTCCACCCCCACCTAGCAAGAGCTCCAGGTTGTCTGTCTCCAAATCTTTTCCTTTTCCCTTTAACTGTGAAATACCCAGCACAGGAAACAAAGGTGAAGAGACCTGGTAAATGAATATATTTCTACATTCTAATGGTGTCTCTCTCTCTCTCTTTTTTTTAAATTTTTTTTGTTACTGGTGAAGGAAGTCAGGCCTTGGGTGAGCATAGCACTCACTCTCCCATTGAGTTATACCTCCAGCTCCAACAAAATGTCTTTTATCTGCAGTTTTCTTTTGCTGACTATAGTTTCAAATCCTAATGCTAATATAACTAATTCCTGGCAGATGATGGTGTTTTTTTTTTTTTAAAAGCACAATTAAATTAAAGCAGACTTTCTTTTGGTGAACTATTTTTAGTAAAACACATAGGACTTAAAAAAAAAAAACTCAATGCTAACAATATGCTCAATCTGGATGTAAAATCATGTTGCAAAGTAAAATCCATGACACACATTTCCTTAACATCATTTGAGACATGAATTGGCTTATTAATCTAAGAAAGATCTAACCTTGTATAAGTAAGTACAAATACATGGCAAGGCCAAGATGCCTCTTTATAGATATTCCAGTGAAAGATCTTAAACTTTTAAACATGTTATGAGCCTGTAGAAATACCATTTAAATTGCATAAAATATATACAAGGGACAGAGGTGACAGGTTGAATGTACTCTCTCATCATATCCTTCAGCCCTTTTCTTTTCTTTTCTTTTCTTTTCTTTTCTTTCCTTTCCCTTTCTTTCTTTCTTCCTTCCTTCCTTCCTTCCTTCCTTCCTTCCTTCCTTCCTTTCTTTCTTTCTCTCTCTCTCTTTCTTTTTTTAAAGAAGAAATAGAGTCTCACTCTACTTTCCAGGCTGGCCTGTAACTCCTGGGCTCAAGCAATCCTCCTGCCTCATCTTTCTGAGTAGCCTGGCATGCAGGAGTGCTGTCATGCTGCCTCCTCAACATCTCCAACCTCAAAGTCAAGTTTAAGTCACATAAACAGCTGCATACCCATGCATGTAGAGATGGTGTGGTTGGGAATGCACATCCCTGATTACATGCTTAGCAAAGAGGAACGGCAGAAAGGTCCCTTGCTAAAGACTGCCTTTCACATGGGAAATGTTTTATTCAATATGAAAGCCCCCCACCCCGACAATATACACGGTCCTGAAATTTCCCTTTGTTATCCACGGGAAAGAATCAGGAATGAGAAAATGCAACCCATCGAGAAGCACATTGACACTGCAAACCCAATGGTTGGCATTCCTGACTTGATTGATTATCCTGACGTTTTCCCTTCTCCCTGCCAGGAGGATCCTCACCCCTGCCCGGGACCACAGAGCCATCTCCCCCAAGCTGCTCATCCATTATCCCCTCCACTCAACAGCTGTTTCTTGCTTGTACTCCGTGCAACGTGAGGGTTGTATTTTCTAAGCCTTAAAAAAAATAGATGTTTATGTGGTTTTCATGCTTTCCTTTTGGGATTTAACGAAAAGGCTTTTCTTTCTTCCCATCACTATATCTGGCACTAGCAATCCAAGTAGCTGGCTGTCTCAGGGTTGACATCCCAGTGAACTGGACAGGTAGAGCCCAGTCACTGGGGGAGGAGGGCATGTCCCTCTCAGCCTTTACTGTTGGCCAGCTGCATGGCCAACATCACACTGGGACCTTGCTGGAGAGTGGCCGTGTCACAGAGCTTGCGTCTTTCCCACGCTTCCAGCACCCGGAACCATGCAGACAACATCAGGCTCCTGCTGGAAAGCTGCCTTCTTTCCCTTCCAGGCTGTACCACAGTGGGGACTGGAGGATCCTTAGGAGGAGAGCGAACAGCAAAGAGACCCTGCCCTACCATGCTGTTCCAGCAGACTGGACATCTCATACAGCCAACTGCCAGAGCTGGCAGCCAACAGCCAAAATGGGAAGTTCTCCACTTTGGTAGCACATTTCCCTGTCAAAAGTTCTTGTCATTTTTAAAATCCTCCATATCAGTTTATCCAAAGGGCACATACCTGATTATGGGAACTCATTTTCACTCTGGTAAATTTTAACATTTTTTCCTTCATGTATGTGTGTGAAGTATGTGTGGTATGTATGCATGTGGTGGTACACATGTGTGCAGATCTAAATACCCCATGCAGAGGCTGGGGGAGCTTATTGGGTGTCTTCCCCTATCTCTCTTCTGCCTCATTTCCCTGAAAAAGAGTCTCTCACTGAACTTGGAGATCACTGTTTCCCAGTAAACTGGCTGATTAATGAAAGAGAGCTTCTGTTTTTATCCCCTTCAATGCTGGGTCACAAGTATGTGTGCCCAATCCCCCCCCCTTTTATATGGGCACTGGGGATCAAATGCAGGTTCTCATGTTTACATAGTAAACACTTTTACTCAATAAGCCATCTTCCTCAGTCCCTCAGTCTGCACTGTTGGAGACACAGGAGAGAATCTACCCAGTGGGAGGCACACACAGTCCACAGAAGGACCTGGACTGGAGGTCAAAGGTGACGTAGACCTGTCCCAGCTAGACAGAAGGTCAAAGCAGAAAGGTCAGTTGAACCTAGGAGTGCAAGGCCTGCTTGGGCAACATAGTGAGAACCAGTATCCAAAACTAATTAAAAATAAACACAAAAGCTGGGCGTGGTGGCGCACGCCTTTAATCCCAGCACTCGGGAGGCAGAGGTAGGAGGATCACCATGAATTCAAGGCCGTCCTGAGACTACACAGTGAATTCCAGGTCAGCCTAGACTAGAGAGAAACCCTACCTCCAAAAACCAAAATAAATAAATACATATATAAACAAATGAAGGAATAAGAAAAAACAAGTTGGAGCTAGGTGTGGTGACACACACCTTTAAACCCAGCACTCAAGAGGCAGAGGTAGGAGGATTGCTGTGAGTTCAAGGGCAGCCTTAGACTACATAGTGAATTCTAGGTCAGCCTGGGCTAGAGCGAGACCCTACTGCAATAAATAAATAAAAATCAATACATAAATATAAGTTGGGAGCGGGAAGTCAATGTCTTCTGAGTTTAACTTTCATTATGTACATTTTTTCTGCACTTGTATTTTTTTATTTTTTTCAAATTTTATTATTTATTTATGAGAAGAGAGAGAGAGAGAGAGAATGAGAATGGGAATGCCAGGGCCTCTTGCTGCTGCAAATGAACTCCAGACTTGTAGGCCATCTTGTGCATCTGGTTTTACATGGGTACTGGAGCATTGAACCTGGGTCAGCAGGCTTTGCAAACAAGCGCCTTAAACCTCTGAACCCTTTTCTCCTCTTTCTTGTGACCTTTTTGTCACATTTATAAGTCAAATGTATTATTTTCATACTGTAGGAAATCGTTTAATTGTTTTTGCCAAAAGACCCTCAAAACCCTAGAACTGCAGCATATAAAATGTGTAGTTTTGAGACTGTGTATTTTTTTTTTTGGTCTCTGGATGGGAACTGTCAATAATCAAATCCTAACCCTGCCTAGTTGAAAAATTTTATAGCTGTCTAAAGGTTTAAAGTAATACAGATCATCTGAGCCAATAAGTTGATTTGTGAGAGCAAAATGCTAATGAGTCTTTGATCCGTGCAGAGGCCAGTGAGCTAGAAGCAGAGCCTCGGCCTGCACCCCTCACCCTGCCAGCTGTCTTGAAAATGCTTGCCATTGGTCACAGGGGGGACCAGACAAAGTGGGAGTGGGGATGGATCAGTGCAAATCCATCATCCCTCCAAAAGCATCACTCAAGCAGTGGCCCTCGGTGAGACAAGCCAGCAGAGTTCTCTTTCTAGTAGAGATGTTCACATTGCAATGAACAACAACAACAAAATGTTCTTTACAAAACATTGGGCGGAGTTGGTTTGTAAAAGAGCAATTATTTTTCCTGCGCTGTAGATAAACGTGCCCTGATATCATTTCATGATTCAGGGTTTTGTAAAGATATTTTATGTTCATACGAACACATTTATGGGACGTCTGTGGAGAACTTGCTGGGCTCGAGGGACTGATGGTGTTGGTGAGAGACGCCAGGCATTCCAGGCCAGCGTGAAGCAGCTGGGCTTCGGTGGGGAGGCTGACCCACCCCGCAGCAGCTGGACAAATGCAAGGGGTCAGGCCGTGTTTGTGGATGCCGATTCCTTCCCTGCGTGCCTGGATGGTAGGCTGCAGCAACACCCTGCCCCCAGGAATAACACCCAGGGCAGGTTCTGTGGCTAAAGCTTCCCTCCCAAGATGCTGGCCCACACAGCATCTCAGCTCCATGTCCCCGAGGATTGCAGTCATTTTCCTCTGGCATGTGCTATTTTTAGAAGTAGGTCATGATGAGAAAATAACCCATATTCAATTTTATTGAGAAGGTAGAATTCAAAAGAAGTTTCCCTGGCTACTTGCTTTTTCTGATGAGAAGGCCTTTTAACAGCTACCAGATATTGAATGCCTAGAATGTGCCAGGCACCAAGGACAACAGGTGACACCATGGAGCTTCACCTGGGCTGAGTCTTCCATATGGCCTTTAAAAAAAAAAAGTTATTATTTTCATTTATTTATTTGAGAGATGGAGAGAGAGAATGGGTGCGCCAGGGCCTCCAGCCACTGCCAATGAAGTCAAGATGCATGTGCCACCATGTGCATCTGGCTTATGTGTGTCCTGGGAATTGAACCTGGGTCCTTTGGCTTTGCAGCCAAGTGCCTTAACCACCAAGCCATTTCTCTAGCTCCATATGGCCCTTCTTGTGACTGCTTATTCTGATTATTACTGCAGAATATGTAAACATGTAAGTAATTACTAATCATTGCGAGGGTGCTCAGTGGTTGAAGATGCTTGCCTGAAAAGCCTGTCATCCTGAGTTCAATTCCCAAGTCACCCACATAAGCTGAACTCAAAAAGTGGTGTTAGGGGTGGAGAGATGGCTTAGCGGTTAAGGCACTTGCCTGCAAAGCCTAAGCATGCTTGTTCAAATCTCTAGGTCCTACATTTAGCCAGATGCAAAAGTGACGCAAGCACGCAATGCTGCACATGCGCATAAGGGGGCGCACCCATCTGGAATGTGTTCTCAGCGGCTGAGAGGACCTGGTGCACCCATTCTTTCTCTGCTTCTTCCTCTCTGTCTCTCTCAAATAAAAAAAAACGTGGTGCTAGTATCTGGCATTTGTTTGCAGTGGCAAGAGGCCTTGGCCCATCCTTACACACATACACACATGTGCAAATCAATAAATTAATTGAAATCTTTAAAAAGTCTATCATAAGAAAAACTATGAAAAGACAAGAAAATATAGTATTATCTAGGGTCTAGGAGTTACATTAGCATTTTTAAAATTGTTGGTTGTTGAAATGGATGAAAATGATGAGCACCCACCCTTACAGGTATGAGGCAGAGACACAAAACCCAGGAAAACCAGGGCAGAAGTTAAAAAAGATCACTTTGTACAAGACGACATTCCAGTTCTGGTGCACAAGGGGCTCGAGCCCACCACACATCAGTGTTATTTTTGGCCTGCCGTGTATTTGAGGGAAGACTTCCATTTTTTTTTTTTTTTAATGAGTCGGGCTCCAAAAGCTGGCTTGGAAGGCTGTTGTGTGGAATTTGGAATGCTCTGTCCCTTAAGCACATAAAAGACAAAAAAAATATATCCACAACAGTGGGGCTTCCACGGTCACCCTGGGAAATGTTTTCTTACAATGGCGTTGGAGCTGGGCAGCCCACCTACCACCCCACACTTGACTACTCGCTCCTAGCTTATGCTAGTCCAACTAATCTGACTCACTGTTCTTTGGTCTTGCCAGGTTGCTCCCACTTTGGGACTTTACGCTGGGTCACCATGTTGTCAGTATGGGTCCTTGATCAATGTCAAGGTGGGAGTGTTCTCCCCTAAGGAGACTTTCCCCAGCCACTAGCTATTACCTTGGGCTGCCTCCTTCCCTTGGAAGTCCTTTCTTGTCACCATCCAGGACACTGTCTTTGCTTATTATTGGGTTCTCCCATCAAAACCAAGGCTCCCGTGTGAGTCAGGTTCCCGCAAATATTGGTCAATGGATCCAATCATGAAAAATCTATTTGAAGCCGCCTGAAAGCCCATCTGTGTTACTGTGAGCAAATGACTCGCCCCATGTCTATTTTCTCCTGTAGGAAGCAGGCTTCCTCAGCTTCCACAAAACACGGCTGGGATGAACAAATAACCCATTGACAAAATACATGAACGTGCTCCTTCTCTAAGCTATGGGTTTTCCTCTGTAAAATCAGAGTGTCCATTAACTATTATTGAAGATTGCAGTGCTCTTAACATCCATGGTAGTGATAGACAGAATGGGAGCCCTTTCCCTGTTGCCTAGCATTTACTGTAACGATGAGACATGTGACGAGTGGCCCATCCACCCTGAAGTCTCCCCTTATTTTACCTGCAGGTGTCAGGGTTCTGGCCTGTGTTTCTCTGGAGGTCTCCCTGCTTCCCTAGTTCCTGCATGCATACACACACACACACACACACACACACACACACACGTCGAGTGGGATTAACATGGGCATATGCTGTACTTGGCTTTTCCTTGGACGTACTAGAGGGTCTGAGAAGGACAGAGGCATTCCGCCATCTGCTGCTTCTATAGGGTTCTTCAATAGGTAGAAGTGGGGATGGGTTTAGTGACAATGAGTGGGAAGAAAACACATAGGCAAATAGTGCAACATCCTAACCTACCCACCCTAACCTCAAGCACCCACCAAGCCTGATCACAAATATTTCCCTTTTGAACTCCTCCAGTGCTGTGACCAACCAATCAGCGGAAAGTCTTGGCCCCCACCACCTTGCCACCTGAGTCACCTGGAATGGCTTTGACATGCCATCGAGGCTGTTCACCAACATGGGCGTCTCAGTTGTCATGTCCATTCTGTACCCTTAGCATACAGCAAAATTTACATTCCTAAGACTCACTTTAACTTTTAGCATGTCAAGCAGACTTTCCCTTGTAAATCCTGAAATCACCTTTGAAATTTTAGACAAGGGCAGATGTCACTTAACGTGACTGGCAAATGTTCCACACGCCATTTGTTGCGTGTGGTCGTTGTTTTTCCTTTTGCTTCTTTTTTTTTCTCCTTAAAAAAAAAAAAAAACCATCACACTATAAAACCAATTAAAACAAACTTTGAAAGGCTCTGATTTCCTGGCTGCGATATTCCAACCTCTGACTTTTTCTGAAGCACGAGATAAGACTTTCTGATTAACTGGGGGTGGGATGTTTATTCAATCTGTTCATTTTATACATTATGGATACTGCCTTGTAATTTCTATGCCATGTCAGTGGCATATACTTTCTAAAATTAATAGATACAATACATACTATCAATGTGTGAAATTTGAAAAAAACACATATTTCCAGTTTGACATACAAAAAATGTACTCACACACTTTTGAAATCTACTGTCAAATCATTTCACATCTGTACCTAAAGCAAACAGACATAATGCTAACAGCTTGTTCGAATTCAGAAATGCCACCCGCTAATCAGCCCACCTGTGGCATTCTCAGTCCATCTTGCAAGCTGCATAGCCGGCTGCCAAGAAAGCTTGACAAGAAAATGTATATTAAATTATTGAATAAGATTGGAAATATTGTACAGTGTGGGATAAAGAGAATGCACGACATGAGGCCAATGAGCACAGTTTACCTTTTCATTCTAATGTCTACTGGGAGGTGACCTAGCTCCATCCCCATTAGCCATAAATTATGAAGCCACCATGAAGTCCCTGTATATGAAGTCACTGGTGAGGTTTTCATTGTTTCTACTGGGCTTTGTGATGGGTGGTTGGTGTTGGCTGAAACAGAAAGCCAGGGAAAATGAAGACAATGAATTCCGAACCAATTTTGACAGAAACACCCCCCATCTTCATAACACCCCATCCTGTGATTAAAATGGTAAATCAAGGTTTCCCGTCATTTCTGATAATCTTTAGAAATCATAGAAGTGATGATGTCAACCAGATCCAACCATGTGAGATATTATTTAGCATCCTAGAGAAAAAAAACTGGCCCTTTGATCTTCCTTGACAAAAGCAAGCCAAATAAAATGCAAAAGAGAAATAAAGCTATACAGTTCTTTGCAGCAGAATGGGTCAGTAAATCGTGAACGAGCCACGAAATGCCCTCTGCTCACACCCAGAAGCCACTGAAATCGGCGTGGAAGCATGACATTGAGCAACACCATTACATTTCCACAAATTATTAGTTTCACTTCTATAGAATGGAAGGAGGCTCCCCGAATTATCTTCTCTGGGGGTCTGTGACTAAGAAATGTTAGTTTAGCATCTGTTCTTTTAAGGCTATTTGCTCTGGGAAGGCAGTGTGTTTTGCCATAAATTTAGGTCATTAATTTGTATCTGTTCTTTGTTTATTTAAGAAACAGGACAAAAGGGCAGCTGCTGAAACATTTGGCTGTGCCGAGGGGTAGTGGGCTCGACATGCTGGAATTCTGCACATGACCAGCTTGAGTTTGTATCCACAGCTACAGGACAGAACTTTATGGAAACACTTTGCCAAGCCATGTGGCGCTCGGCTTCCCTTTGCATCAATACCCTTTTAATTACCTGATCCTGAGGGGAAAAAAGTTCCAGAAAGTATCTGTGCAAGTGCCTGGGAACCTATGGAGTCAGATTTTTTTTTTCTCTTTTCTAGAAATCACCATGATCAAATGCCTGGCAGTCACTCTATAGAACATTGGTATAAATTTTTCTGCCGCTAGCCTGCAAAGGTAACACTGTGACCTATATAATTTGATATTTATAAACAGAAGCACAATAATATCTAGTAAATTGATTGTTAACAACATTCAGTGCTCTGAAATTGGCCATTAAGAGCAGAATTATTTAAAGGCATTACCGTTATTATGAAGCATTTACAGAGGTTTTATTTATTGCTATAAACCTAATGGACTCAGTAAATTAGGTGTATTTAGAAAGGTCATTTGCTGCTTGTTGATATTGAATTGTAAGCTGAATGGATGGCAAAGCATTGCAATGTTTTCAAGGGTGGTCCACATTTAAGCTAGTGAGAATAAACAACACAGGAGCATAGTTTAAAATCAGTTTAAAATTAATAATTACAATAGCAAAATGACAATAGCATAGCATGAGACTGTTAGGACTGTTGAAAAGGCTCTACTTGAAGATTAAAAATTTTCTACTTAAAAACTGGATCTTAGAGGAAAAAATACAAAGTAAGACATCCTAGGTGAGTTTTATGTGACAAAGAAAAAAACTGTGCCTCGAATCCTACATCATGTGGACAAAACGCGGTGCTCTTTCTCCAGGCATTTTTCTCAAAAGTCCCTCATTGTGAGAGGGAGTGGTCACTACAAAACCTTAGGACTTTGCTCCTGTTAACCAGAGAGCTCTGTCCGCACAAGCCACTGTGATGTTGACAAGATGTCAAGGGTATGATGGAAATTTAAACCTTAGCTCGATTGAGATTTATTTATATTTTTTTGCTGAATTTCTTTTCATGTAAATAGGATTTTAAAAGATGTTCTCCATGAAGCAATTATGACTGAAAGTCTGGTTAGAACTCCAGACTAATTCTTGCAGGACAAAACTCACACTCCAGGCCTGTCTCTGGAACCCTTTTGGAAGCCCAGAGCATGTGCAGGCATTTGCCGTGTAGAGCTGACTGTGCTGCAGCAGGTGCGGCCGTTGTCTGCAGAGGGACTCGAGAAAGCTACACGCAGAGACAAGGACTCAGACTCCCACTTCAGCAAGACCTGCGTTTCATTTCCTCTCACCCTGTCTTTGGATCCATCATCAGGGTTCATGCAGATCCCTGAAGTCTTGATCTCAGGAACAAATGTTCACTTAGTTCAAAGGAATAATGTGTTCTTTTCTGTCATTGCATTGCCGTGTGCTCAGGTGGTGGAGGGAAAATTTGTAAGAAGTGTCAAACTGCATTATTCCTAGCAAAAGCTGAAAAGATTCCTCTCAATAAAAGTGCAAAAAAAATGAAGAAAAGTGAAATCAATTAGATGTGAGATCTGATCAGATTTCCTACACTCTGAGACTGTGTTTAGAGGAGAAAACCCAGCAAGATGCCTCGTGAATCTGCACATACCAGTCCTTTGGTATTACACGTGTACTATATTAAGTCCATTAGCAAACACTTGGATGACTTCCAAGGTATTGACTCTTCAGCACCTCCTATAGGCGAAGAAAGATACCACACACTGTAAGGCTCTGCCACCTGAAAAATAAAATCATCTCATCAGGAATATAGGAGTGTGTGTGTGTGTGTGTATAAAATTTATTTGAGAGAGGGAGAGGGAGGAAGGGAAAGAGAGAGAGAGAGAGAGAAAGAGAGAATGGGTGCACCAGGCCTCTGCACACAAACTCCAGACACATATGCCATCTTGTGCATTTGGCTTACATGGGTCCTAGGGAATCGAACCTCTGTCCTTTAGCTTTGCAAGCAAGCCCATCAACCACTCTTTCTAGCCCTCATCAGGAATTTTGGTACATTAAAAATATTTAAATAAGGGAAATCAAGAAGATTCCAAAATAAAGTGTATGGTGACACACGCTTGTGGTCCCAGTGCTGGGAAGGTTGAGCAGGAGGATCATTTGAACCTGGGAGATGGAATCCAGCTGAGACAACAAAGCAAGACTTTGTCTTAACAAATAACTAAACTGTAAGTACATTATTGTGTTTTTTTTTTTTTTTTTTTTTTTTTTTTTAGAAAAGAAATAAAATCAAAGTGTATCTTCAAAATATGTCTGTCTTAAAGAACTGTCTTAAGGAACCTTCCATTGAGCCAGGCATAGAACCTTTGGTGCCTGGACCAAAGGTGTTTCCACTGTATTCCACTCTACCTGGCTTTCTTCTTGCCTGAACCCATCCAGATTCTTTTATTCTCCCACTCTATCCCCTGCTTCCCAAGGACCTAGTGAATTTAAAAAAGAATGCACACATAGAAAGATGCAGGAAGCCCAACCTTCTAACCTAGCCAAAAGACATCTACCCAGTTCTTTATCAGTCTCTCAATGGCTATAAGGAAAATATATTTCATATGTATAAAGATAATATTGCATGGATATGAGCGCTAGATGATTCGGGTGTCTCTCCCGCTTCCTAGTTCTTGCTTTTAATCTCTACTCCAACACTTCTAGACTGCTCCATCCCTGCACTTTTCTTGGGGGCTTTTCTCTTTAACCTAGCTCACATGCACTCACATGTGATCATTTTCCCTAGGATGACAGCGGCCTTTGGGATGCAGTCTAGGTGTTAAAGGAATGATTATTCATTGTGATCTCCAAGCACGAAAGCGCGCCTCTCTTCATAGAGGCTCTGCTCCCTAGAGAACAGTTTGGCAGCATTTTTTCTCAAAGTGGAATAAAAATGCATCATGCTTTGAAAAAAACAGTATGACATCTCTCAGGAGATTTTTTGATTCAGGTTCCATTTCTGTTAAGAGAAGGTGCAACTTTATAGAAGAAAAAGTATCAAGCTGAGATCCAAGGGAAGTCCCTTCTCACCTTGGCTCTGCTAATTACTAACTCAGGATCTCCCATGAGCCAGTTGCCCCTTTAAGAGTCTCAAGTTCTTAGCATAAAACTAGAGGGTGGGACCAAGGAACATCCAGCAGCTTCCAGCTCTGATAAACTCTGAGTCTGAAAATGAGACCCTGGCCTTTGTAGCCTTTTGTCCAAGATAGGACCTGATGGTGATGAGCAGGGAACCCGGGTTCTATCCTTTTAGGATTTTCCTCACTGAAATCACAGTATTTCACCCCGCCCCCATCACGACAAAGTTTCTCTAAAAAAGAATAATTAATAATCACTGAAAATACACTTCCCCACAAGAAACTGATGTTCTTGAAAGTTTGAAACCAACAGTCTTCCTTTTATGGCAATGTCTGGAGCAAAAAGTGATAGAAAAATGGTTCCCTCATAATTTTATCAACTTGACTGGTGTGCACAGTGTGTGTGAGGAGAAAGGACTTAAAACTACTTTATTTATTTAAGAGAGGCAGACAGGAAAAGAGAGAGAGAGAGAGAGAGAGAGAGAGAATGAGAGAGAGAGAGAGAATGGGTACAACAGCCACTGCAAATAAACTACAGATGCATGTGCCATCTTGTGCATCTGGTTTATATGGGTTGTGGGGAGCTTTGCAGGCAAGTGCTGTAACCACTAAGCCATCTCTCCAGCCCAAGAAAGGACTTTTGAAAGGAATTTTTTTTCTGACTCTGCAGCTACAGTTATATCAACCTATAATTCTTGTTTTTTTATCTATGTACACACACATATATTGTGCTATTTAAAAAATAAA
This sequence comes from Orientallactaga sibirica, assembly GCA_036365145.1. Lineage (NCBI taxonomy): Eukaryota > Metazoa > Chordata > Mammalia > Rodentia > Dipodidae > Orientallactaga > Orientallactaga sibirica. The sequence continues at coordinate 13,484,688 of JAEOAD010000035.1, read as the reverse complement.
ATTAGGAACACCTCTTTTCCATTTTGTTTCAACAAATATCTTGAAAGAATTCTTTTCAAATATTTTATTTTTATTTACTTAAATAATTTTTTCACATATTTTATTTTATTTTATTTTTGGAGAGAGACAGAGAGAGAGAGGGAGAGGAAGACAGAGATGGGCGCGCCAGCAGCCTCTCAGCTGCTGTGAATGAAATCCAGATGCACGCGCCCCCTTGTGGTCAAGTGTGGCCATTGCACCCTTGTGTCATGCATCTGGCTAAACGTGGGACCTGGAGATTGGAACCGCTGGAGATTGGAACCAGTGTTCTTAGGCTTAGGAGGCAGGTGCCTTAACTGCTAAGCCATCTCTCCAGCCCCACATATTTTATTTTTATCTATTATTTGAGAGACAGAGTGAAAGAGAGAGAGAGAGAGAGAGAGAGAGAGAGAGAATAAGGGCACACCAGGGCCTCCAGCTGTTGTGAACAAACTCCAGATGCATGTGCCACCTTATGCATCTGGCTTAAGTAGGTACTGGGGAATCAAAACTGGGTCCTTTGGCTTTGCAGGCAAGTGCCTTAACCGCTAAGCCATCTCTCCAGCCCAGTTTAACAAATATCTTAAGTATTTTGTATTGTTAGATTTTCATCATTGGGGTGCATTTCAGTCAGATATGCTTGAAAAACTGAATAAGACCTAGAATAAAGCCATGAGCAAAGCAGCCTATATTTTGCATAAGGAGAAGTGAGAAGGAGATAAGGAGGGAAAGGGGTCACTGGAAGAGAGAGAGAGATGTGCAGTTGGTAGGCCTTAGCGCACCTGGTAACATGTGGCCAAGATCCATGGTCCCTGTGTTGGTATCACCTTCATTATGACTACTAACCGTCATGCAGACACTTCACTGGTACAGAAAACTAGGCGCTTTCTTAGCACACCAAGAGCAGTATGTGTCCCAGTTATGTAATCTAATCTAGGGACCCCTTTAAAAATAACCTTTGGTCCTTGGCACTTCATAAAGTACAAGAGTAATGCAGGTGATGTTTTCCCTTGTCCCTGGCTCAGGGCACCTTAGCACATACAGAAACCTCTGAGGTGGGCATGCGCATCAAGCCCTCTCAACACAGAGGCTGCCTGTGAGGGCTCTCCTGAGTCACCCCCTTCTTACCTCTTGGAATTGGCCCACATTTCAGAGTACACTCTCACTCAGTTTGAGGACCAACTCAAAAGTCTGGCTGCTTGCCACCCATCACACTCACTTTCTTCCTGGGTTCTCTCTCACAGAAGCCATGCTCCTGCTGCAGCAGCTTTTCCCCTGGCACCTGGCATTCAGGGCTGTAGTCTTTTATTATTATTATTAAGAACATATTTTTCCATTTTTTATTTTTTGTTTTTTCAAGGTAGAGTTTCACACTAGCCCAGGCTAAGCTAGAATTCACTATGGAGTCTCAGGGTGGCCTTGAACTCACGGCGATCCTCCTACCTTGGCCTCCTGAGTGCTGGGATTAAAGGCATGCACCACCATGCCCCACTCAAGGACATGCTCTTTATGATACACCCTGTTTTGGTACCATCTTTTTCTTCCTCCCTACTCCAATTCTGCTGAGGGCCCTCCTCAGTGGGGTTGCTGGTATTCCCCATGGGGTTGTGGGCTTTGCATCATGAAAGCAGCAATCAGTTGAGGGGGGCTGCAATATCATGGCTGTATTCTAATGAGGCTCTTCTCACAAAGCCCCCACTTTTCCCTTTTAACCATTCCTTCTGGTCAACGGTGTTCTCTCATTTTACTTTTTCTACACAAATTGAAGAAAATCTTAACATTTAATCTGCAAGTCAAACATTCGTGTTCAGATTCTTTTGTTGTTGCTGTTTTGCTGTTTTTTTTTTTTTTTTTTCGTAGGGTCTCACTCTAGCCCAGGTTGACCTGGAATTCATTATGTAGTCTCAGGGTGGCTTCGAACTCATGGCGATCCTCCTACCTCTGCCTCCCGAGTGCTGGGATTAAAGGAGTGTGCCACCTCACCCCGCTGAATTCAGATTCTTAATGTAGTTAATCACAGTATGCGGAATTCTGATGCAAATTGTCCATGACAGGAGCAGGAGAGTAGGGAAAGATGAAATGACATAAGGAAGCAAGTTTAGTTGATTTTGTTCTTTTTTCTTAATTTTTTGTTTATTTTTATTTATTTATTAACAACAGACAGAGAGAGGAAGAGGCAGAGAGGGCAGAGAGAGAGAGAGAGAGAGAGAGAGAGAGAGAGAAGGAGAGAGAGAGAATGTGTGCACCAGGGCCTCCAGCCACTGCAAACGAACTCCAGATGCATGTTCCCCCTTGTGCATCTGGCTTACGTGGGTCTTGGGGAATCGAGCCTTGAACCTGGGTCCTTAGGCTATACAGGCAAGTGCTTAACCACTAAGCCATCTCTCTAGCCCTGATTTTGTTCTTTTTTAAAAAAATGCATGTGGGTGTGTGGGTGTGTGCACGTGTGTGGGTGCACATGTGTGTGTATGCATGTGAGGGACAGAGGACAACCTCAGGTGTCCTAAAGAACGCTTTCCACCATTTTTTGATGACAGTGTTTCTCATCAGCTACACTGATTAGCCAGTAAGCCCCACTTCCCCAGCACTGAGACTACAGGCTCCCAGCATTTTATGTGGCTACAAAAGAATGAACTCAGATCCTCATGCTTTCAAGGCAAGCACTGTGGTGACAACCATCTCCCCAGCCCTGCATGGACACGGTGCCCTTACATAGAGTATGGTAGCATGCTACCCATGAGTGGTCCCAAGGGGAGGGATTTGGCAGGAATATGAAGGTTTTAGGTTAGATATATAAAATATTTTCCCATGTAGGGGGGCTATGAGACGCAGGGATGTGTCTGTAAGGAAAATGACACAATCTGTCTTGCAGCAGCCGTTTAACACAGAGGACAGATTTTCCTTTGAATGAAAGTAGGGCAGATCATAGGAAAGGTTCAAGGCCCCATTGCTCTGGGATTCTGCAATTGCCATACTGTGGTAAATAGTCGCCCAGCATTACACTCTTGTAGGAATAAGCCATTGAGACATGGTAGCCGCATGCCTGTAAAAGAAGCCTTTGGGCCAAAAGTGGATGAGATTCCATTATTCTCAGCCTGAAGATTACAGTTTAGTACTGAATCATTGCAGAGGGTAGGGTGTGAACCAAATAAGAGGACTTTGTCTGGGTTTCATACTTAATTAACATGGTAAAGACCTATTTTTTCCTATTCTTGAAACTATTGAAAAGAGAAAAAAGTCCTTTTATTGCACCTAGAAGGGAGTGAAAATTTTTAATCATTCATACACTCTTAAATGTGTAACTCATTTCTATTCTAAATGTTGAAAAAAATTAAAAATTTGAAACATAATGTCAATTTTTAAATTTCTCCATTTTCATGTAGGTATCCATCAAAGACATATCTCTAAACATACAGCAATTACTTCAAGATCCACTTTAGTTAGTGATTCATGGTAAGTCTGGGTTCTTTGGGGAGAGATGATGGTTGAGATCAGATCTGATAAATCAGGTTAAAATAGGGTCTGTATAATGAATGGTCTGTAGGAAGTGAGAATTTTGCTAGAAAAATTTTTTTTTTTGGTTATTTGTTAAGGCCCTGATGGTTTACTGTCACCAGATGCATCATTATTTTGACACTTAGAAATGCAGAACAGCCTGGGAAAATCTTGTGGGTTGGAAATTGCTTGTGAACGAGCAGGTCTAGCTTTCAAATGCATTTATTGGAAAGGATGACCATGATCTTCTTTTTTCTACTTTCAGTCATAGAAAATAAGATTTTTGTTCCATGGAGTACAGTATTTTATAATTCATTTGTGTGTGTGTGTGTGTTGTGTGTGTGTCTGGGCGCATGTGCGTGTGTTGTGTGTGTGTCTGAGCGTGTGTGCGTGTGTGTGCGTGCGTGTGTTGTGTGTGTGTCTGGGCTTATGTGTGTGTGTGTGTGTGTGTGTGTGTGTGTGTCTGGGCTCATGTGTGTGTGTGCACATGTGTGCGTGCATGTGTTGTGTGTGTGTCTGGGTGCATGTGCATGTGTGTGCGTGCGTGTGTTGTGTGTGTGTCTGGGCACATGCATGTGGAGGTCAAAAGTCAATCTTGCCTTATTTTGGGGACAGGATCTTCCTCACTGGTTTTGCTGCTGCTGCTTTCCAGCTTCAGGATTCTCCAGGCTATGCTCTCAAGTTGCTATAGGCAAGCTGGGATTACAGACATGTGCGCCATTTTGCATCCAGCTTTATGTAGGTGCTGGGAATTGAACTTGGGTCAGCAGGCTTGCAAGCAAGTGCCTCTAAACACTGAGCCATCTCTCTGGTCCCTGCAATATGTTTTTTAAGGTTGTTTTTAGTTTTTTTATTATTATTATTTAGTTGAGAGAGAGAGAGAGAGCAGAGAGAGAAAGAGAGAGAGAGATTGAGCGTGCCAGGGCCTCCAGCTGCTGCAAACGAACTCCAGATGCATGTGCCACCTTGTGGCTTACATGGGTCCTGGGGAATCAAATCTGAGTCCTTTGGCTTTGCAGGCAAGTGCCTTAACCACTAAGCCATCTCCCCAGCCCTGTTTTTTAACTTTGAAAGAATCAACAATAGCAACAAAAATTATCCAACACCAAAAACACATTTCAGTACATTATTATTATTATTATTATTATTATTATTTTGGTTTTCAAGGTAGAGTCTCACTCTAGCCCAGGCTGACCTGGGATTCACTATGTAGAATCAGGCTGGCCTCTTATTCATGGAGATCCTCCTATCTCTGCCTCCTGAGTGCTGGGATTAAAGGAGTGTACCACCACACCCAGCTCAGTAGATTATTTTAAGAGAATTACATATGAGCTATGGATCCACATAAAATCCACTTGTAATCTAGATTATAAATTTGATAGCCCGAGTGTACCTCAGTGGTAGAGCACTTGCTACTCTGACCAAGACCGTAGATTTAATATTCAGTACTGCCATACAAACAAACAACTACATATAAATGTAAACATAAGAATTAAAATATGCAAATGAATTCCATAGCAGGTTACAAGCAATTGCTTTTATTTCATTGCTCAACCCTGGACTTCTTCAGAGGCTCTGGTTTGAATGTACCTTTGCAATTGTTTTCTTTACTGCTTAAATCTTATAATTTGCAGCCTGAGACTGATTATCCAGCTTTTTATACAACACTACATTCTCTCTCTCTCTCTAACACATCACAGAGAACTGAGTGTCAGGTTTCTATCTCTCATATGTTCCACCATTCTGTGTTCTGGTGGGATGCCGGCAGAACTGGTATAATTCGAGACAAACAGCAATCTTTCCAAGTTTCGTAAAACAAATGCTTATAATTTATAGAGATTAGAAATGCAAATATCGAATCGCTTCGGAGGAGCACACGGTTACCTTCTTTCAATTTCAAAGGCGTAAAGATGGAAACTGACCTGACCTCTCTCCAAATTTCAGTTCCCATTCTAGCTCATATGAGAATAAATAGAATGATTTCTCTTGGAAAGAAGACGGAAAAAGAAAACACACATCACCTTGTCACATCGTCTGTTTCTGGTTTAGAGAGATGAACACAAGGCTCTCAGAGCCGGGCACACTTTTTCATATGTCCATTCAATATTGAGAAGCGAAGCAACATTTAGGTGGATAGAAGCATCACTCTGTCAGATGTTAAAGTCTCCACTGTTGATGCCAATTGTGTTTTCCCAAATGTCTTAAAAATCTGTTTAAATAAAAATGTCAAGCACTCATACGATTCCCAAACTTGTGGGGGCATCTGAGGTGATTCACGTAGTCACAGACAACATCTCAGTGAGCTGTTTATCTCCCACAATACCTAGCATAGTGTTTAGCTCAATAATTATGTGCTCAACCTTGAGATAAATCATTGGGATAAGTTTAGCAGATATCTCAACGCAGAAATTCTTTCTTCCTATTTCTGAATATCTCACGACTCAACCTTTGTTCTCTATAGTTTTATCTTCAAGGGTTCCAAAATACCCCATGAGCCCAAGTTTGCCTGCCTCTAGTTTTCACCCAGTGTGCTTGCTCTCTGTTTGGAGGAAGTGTATTTTTGATTTTACTACAGGAACATCCTTCTAATATTTTAAAGACAGTTACCATGTCTTCCCTTAGGTATCTCTGCAGTAATATTTCTCAGTTCCTTCTACCATTGGGCGTAAGGAAGACTGTTAAAAACGAAGCTTCTAGATGAATGCTCAGCAAGCTTGCATTTGGGGCTTACATTTTGTTTATGAGAGATGTAGCCTTCAATGGGTTCCTTAATTAACTCTGGTCATTTATAGATTCATATATTTGAGGGGGCATGTTAGCACTTACCTACTTCCCTGGTAGCATTATTTTGGTGAATCAAACCCTCTCAAAATTACTAGATGTTACAGACATATAGGATGGCATTATTACAAGAATACACAGTTTCATGCTAAGCCATCAATCTAGTACCCTTCTTTGGCTATTCCTGTAGTTTGTTGTTGTGTTCTTAAAGTGCAGTGGCCTCATTCAATTAACGGCTCACCCATTATTGGCATTGTGAAAAGTATAATAGAAATGATGGAGGAGAAAGGAAAAAATCAATTCACATTATGAAACTTAGCATGTGCCTGGCCCTCCTTTCTTCCTTTGCTTTCATACTTAGGTTGGCTCCGCTAGGCCCATGTTATGTCTGTAAGTAATAAAATAAAAGCCTTCGAAATTTCAAGTCATTGGCTCATGTTACCCAAGTCAATTTGACCCAGTCTTTGCACTCTGTCACATTTCCCACAATGTCTATTTTTTCCTCATAATATACTCTGCTTCTATGACAGGAACATGAGATGGTGACAACGTCTTCCCTTATTGTAGCATAATGTCAGCTCATATGAAACTTGTAGCAGCTCACAGTTTAGGTTTTCACTTTCATTGGTTCATATATGATTCTATTCATCCTCTACTCACATGATAGTTGTAGGAAGACCTAAATTCAAGATGTGTGCCAAGCTTGAAGTGTTCTCACATTATTCACACCTGATATCTGCTTAATAATGCATTTGCAATTTTTGTATGGAATCAACACAAGGGTTACGAATTCTTCATCTTTCCATGCCTTGTTATCTCCCTTATGGAAATGGAGACACTTGTCCATCTGTCTTCGACACCTCTCTGGTTATTTGTCCTCTTCCCTCTGCTTTCCCACCCTTTTACTTGTTCTAAGAAAATTAATAAAGATGGAGCAGTTGAAGGAGTGCCTGTCACAATGAGGTGCTCAAAAACATGGACTAGAGTGTTCACTGAGCAAACCCTGATTAAGCTTTTCCTAGGTGCCAAGGACAGTGACAGGATCTGGGTATATGCTGGTGACTAAAATGAAAAAATCCAGGCCCCGTAGAGTTCACAGTGGGGGACAGATAAACCCTTAGGAGGATCAGTATCTATTTTTCAAAGAAGTGACATTAAAGTCACATTCTGAAGAGTGAAGAATCACACAACAAATGCAGTTTGGGTTTTTAAATTTTTTTTTTTTTTTGCCAGTGGAATCCTGAGATGTAGATTAGATTAAACTCTCACACACACACACACACACACACACACACACACACAGACACACAGTAGTTCTTTACTCAACCCGGTCTTTGATTTTTCTGCTGAGGGAATGCGTTTGGCCACTTTTAAATATGAAGGCAATTACTCTTTGTCTTGGAGAAACCAGAAGCAGAATGGAATCAATTCTTTCTGTTTTCTTCACCCCTCAGTAATAAGCCCATCCCGTGTACATTCATCGTGTCTGTGTACAAATATGGTACAGGATCTGTGGCTGCCACCCTCCGTGTTGTCACATGCTCATCCCGAACCACAGCTCCTGGCACAGGCTGAATAAGGCTCAAGGAAGTCCCAGAATCTCAGTCCCTAGAAGTGTTACATGTTATATTATATGAGAAAAGGGACTTTGCAAATGGGATTGAGTTACAAATGCTGAGATGTGGAGGTTATCTTGGTGGGCCTTAAATAGAACCACACATGCTTTATAAGAAGAGGCAGAGGAAGATCTGATCCAGCCAGAAGAGGAGGGGGACTGTGTGACCCACAGCCCGGCTGAGACCACGAATAGCAACGATGGGTTCTCCAAAGTCCGTGGAAGAAGTCAGCAGCTGATGATACCTTGATTTCAGCCCCAAGTTCTGATTTGGGATTTCTGGCCTGAGAGAAAATGCATTTCAATAGTTTTTAACCACTAACTTGGTGGTTAATTTGTTAAAGCAGCCAAAGGAATCTAACACATTTCCTTGCGTTTTTCCGCATATCCCTAACTATTTTGTAATCTCCTTGGGTTGAACACTTCTCCTTCCTTTTTTTTTTTTTTCCCTATATACATGTTATTTATGTTTCTATAAAACACATTCCATATGTTTTCTTGTAACATCTGAGCTCGCCAAACTGAGCTCCCTGCTTCACTCTGGTTTCTTTAAACATTGTCATTTAGAGGTCAGAAAATATAAGACACTGTTTAGATAAATAGATAATGATTTTAAAATGTCTTTCTTCCTGACTTTTAAAATATCAATGGCCTAAGAATGCTTACCTGGCACTTTTTAAAATAGGAGAGCTTTCGTTCAGTAAATTAAAAGGTTCATTCTAGAAGTTCTGTTGATGCCAATAGATCCAGTGAGCTAATTGCATGGGGGTCATGGAGGTGATGGGGTTACTACCTTCCAGAGAGGGGAGTGGGCCAACCAGTGGCCTAGGGGAAGTCTCTTTTGCATGCCATCCCAGCCTCCCAATATCCTGCATGACCCTGAGGAAGCCCATTCAAATCTGTCTTTTATCTTAATGCCTCTTAAAAAAATTTTTTTGTTTATTTTTATTTATTTATTTGAGGGCAACAGACAGAGAGAGAAAGAGGCAAAGAAAGAGAGAGAGAGAGGAAGGAAGAGAATGGGTGCACCAGGGCCTCCAGCCACTGCAAACAAACTCCAGATGCCTGCTCCACCTTGTGCATCTGTTAATGCCTCTTTTGAATAATAACCTTATCAAAAGTGGGTAGTTGAGCAAGTCCAAACAGCAGCAAGATGTCATGATTCCTTCTATCATGTATGTGTGTGTTTGTATACGGGTGTGTGCAGATGTGCGTCACCCATGCAGAGTCTACAGGAAGATATCAGGTGTCTTCCTTTATCATTCTTTGATCTTATTTTGCCGAAACAGAGTCTTTCATTGAACCTGAAGCTTACCTACCGAGAGGCTCAGCAGTTCTCTCTCTCAGTGCTGGGCTTATGCACGTGCTTTCTTAGGTAGATGCTGGGGATGATCAAACTCATGCCCTCACGAATACATTGCAAATACTCTTAACACCTGAGCCACCTTAGCCTCTGGTTTCAGAGACTTCAGTCCATGGTTGCTTGGCCCTGTTGCTTTGAACCTATGGTTAACACTGTCCAACTTGGTGGAAGCATGTCTTACCAGAGGACTGTTTTACCTAATGGTGGCCAGGAAGCAAAGAGATAGGCAGGGAGGAACAAGGGTCCCACATGACAACCCTTCATGGGAACACCCTCAAATAATCTAAAGACTTTCCAGTAGGCCCCACTCCTAAGAGTTCCACCACCTCTGCATAGCGCATTATGGAGGAGGACCAAGCCTTCAATACATGGGCTGTGAGAAACATTCAAAATCCACACAGAGGGCTGGTGGATGGCTTAGCCTTTAAGGCACTTGCCTGTGGAGTCTAAGGACCCAGGTTCAATTCCCCGGGACCCACATAAGCCAGTTGCACAAAGTGGCACATGGTTCTGGAGTTCGTTTATGGTGGCTAGAGGCCTGGGTGCAGCCATTCTCTCTCTCTCTCTCTCTTTTTCTCCCTCCCTTCCTCCCTCCTTCTTTCTCTCTCAAATAAATAGAAAAGAAACATTTTTAAAAACATTTTTAAAAAATATACACAGAACAAAATGGTATTTCTTATTGACCCATTTAGTGTTCCAAATAACCAAATCTTAGAGAAATTGCTGCATTTTAGAAGCTCCTGGAACAGCCTGCGTATGATGTCTGCGTTTGCTCTGCATAAAAAGTCTTACACAGAGAAACTATTTAGAAAGGGATACCCACAGAGGGATAATTAATTACCATCAAATTTGCCTAAGTTTTGCTCTCAGGCTGTTAGAGCTATTTATCCCCCTTTGGGTTGAGGAAAGGGGTCTGGGTGAGAAAGGAGAGGGAAGTGGCTGGAAGGGAGGTATGTGAGGAGGAAGGGAGAGAGAGAAGGACACTCAGAGGAGAAACGAGCCAGGTTTGACCCAGATTCCCAGCTGCCTACACTCTGAACATTAGAACTCAGTTCAAGGCTGCCAGGGAGGAGCAGAGACTGGAAATTCAGAAGCCTAAAGTGCCAAGGGGTCAACTATCCAAGCCATGACTTCCCAATCACGTCAGCTGGTCCTGTTCAGCCACTAAGGAACCTTTGGGTTCGTGTCCTATCTTCCACTTTCTCTGGATGACACCATTCTGCCACATGCTTCAGAAACACTGCCCCTTGGTATCTGACTGCCATAGGGTTTTTTTAAATTTTATTATTATTATTTTTTATTTATTTTTGGAGAGAGAGACAGAGAGAGATAGACAGAGGAAGAGAAAGACAGAGATGGGCGCGCCAGCAGTCCCTCAGCTGCTGTGAACGAAATTCCAGATGCGTGCACCCCCTTGTGGGCAAGTGCAGCAGTGCGCCCTTGCATCACTTTGCATCTGGCTAAACGTGGGACCTGGAGATTGGAACGGCTGGACATTGGAACCAGCGTTCTTAGGCTTAGCAGGCAGGCGCCTTAGCCGCTAAGCCATCTCTCCAGCCCTGCCATAGGGTTTTGTGCTGAGGGAAGAGGAGCTGTCCCAGCTTCCTTTCACTGTCAAAGAGATGGGCTGTGTGAACAGATAAGAGTCCTCCACAGTTATGACTACTGGATGGAGCCGGGTACTGATCAGACTCAACTCCAAGCTCCGTAGCTCAGTAACAGGCCGATGTCCCTTTTACGTTACTGTTTATGGACTTCCCAGATTCTTGAAAAGCTAAATTCAACCTACCTGCAGATAATTTTCTTTCTTTCTTCCTTTTTAATTAATTAATTTATTTGTTTTGGTTTTTTGAGGTAGGGTCTCACTCTAGCCCAGACTGACCTGGAATTCACTATGTAGTCTCAGGGTGACCTTGAACTCATGGCAATTCTACCTCTGCCTCCCAAGTGCTGGGATTAAAGGTATGTGCCACCTTGCGACTGGGCTTTTCTTTCTTTTTTTCACTTTCTGGTGTTGATGGTAGAACTCAGCAGCTCACCCATGCTTGCCTGGCAAGGGTTCCACCAGTGAGCTACATTCATGGTGACAAGAGCATGAAAGGGTCAGGAAGCAGAGGACGCATAGGAAGTGGGGCAGGTTAGAATACCTCAAGACCCACCCCATAGTGACCCCTTCCTCCAGCAAGGCTCTGCCTCCTGCAGGTTCCACAACTTCTCCAAAGGGCGCCCACCAGCTAGAGACCAAGTTTCCAAACGCACAAGCCTGGGGAAGACATTTTACATTCAAAGCACAACACTCGCTAACTTGTGTTCCAGCCCAATCTTGCCTGTGTGCTCTGAGACTATCATGGGTCTTTGCTGAGCATCCACTGACTGGAGGGACCCTGGGTGGGGGAGTGGACTGGCCATCACAAACCCATGAAGGCCCGAACTCTCATGTGGCAGCATAGAACACAGGGAGATAGGTCAGTGCTAAATATGGAGGTCAAAGAGGTCAAAGCACAGGTCCCCAGTAGGGTCTTTTAGGGGGAACAGAACAAAAGGGGAGGTAAACCCCACAGAGAGGCCCAGGGGCCTAAACTCAGGGATCAAGGAAAAGAATATATTTTTTGTTTGTTTTTTGAGCTAACGTCTCCCTCTAGTCCAACCTGGCCTGGAAGTCACTATGTAATCTCAGGCTGGCCTTGAACTCACATCAATCCTCCTACCTCTACCTCCCTAGTGCTGAGATTAAAGGCTTGTGCTACCACACCCAGCTTTTTCTCTTTTTTCCCTTTCTTTCTTTTTTTTCTTTCTTTCAGAAAAGGATATTTTAATGCAATATTTTAAAAGTTACAACTGAAAAAATTAAAATGAACTAAATGTCACAATGTTTAAAGAAAGTCACAATTAGTATTTCTGACTTTTACTGTTCCCCATCCTCCACTCTACCTAGAGCCTTCAAGTGGGAGGAAGAGGCCATGGAGTCAGTGAGGGAAAGATGTTGGTAAGAGAATGAAAATTCATATGATTCTGGTGGGCAGATGGGCTTGGCTGGAACAGAAGGTCTGGGCAAAGAGAATGTTGAAAATGAAGGTAGCTGGGTATGGCACTTCATGCTTTTTATCCTATCACTGGGAAAGCAGAAGCTGGGAGATGGCAAATTCCAAGCTAGCCAGGGCTACATAGTGAGATTCTGTCTCGAAAGGCAGAAAAGAAAAGGGGAAAGGGACGAGGAAGAGGAAGAGAGAGAAGTCATCTCCATGTTGCTTTTTGAAACTGGTCTTTTAAAAAATATTTTATTTATTTATTTTAGTTTGACACACACACACACACACACACAGAGAGAGAGAGAGAGAGAGAGAGAGAGAGAGAGAGAGAGAGAGAGAATGGACACACCAGGGCCTCTAGCCACTGCAAACACACTCCAGATGCATGGGTTACCTTGTGCATCTGGCTTATGTGGGGTACTAGAGAATTGAACCTGGGTCCTTAGGCTTCACAGGTGAGTGCCTTAACTGCTAAGCCATCTCTCCAGCCCTGTTTTGTTTTGTTTTAGAATCTCATACTATAAACCATGGTGGCCTTATGGCATAGCCCCCAGACTGGCCTTGAATTCATGGCAATCCACTGGCTTGCCTGAGCCTTCAGAGTGCTGGGATTGTAAGTGTGCACCACCCCACCCAGTGTGATGATTTGAATGAAATGTCTCATGTACCTTCATGTGTTTTGAGCATTTGGTCCCCAGCTGGTGGCAATGCAGGAAAGTTGTAGAGCCTTTGGGAAGCAGAACCTTGCTGGAGGAGTTGTGTTTCTGGGGGAAGTCTTAGGGGTCATGGAGTCCAGCTCCAAGCCCAGTGCTTAGACTTCTTGCTCACCTGGCTGTTTGTTCTTGCCATACTTTTCCTGCCATGATGTATGGTCCTTTTATAACTTTAAACTAAAACAAACCCTTTCCTTCTTCAAGCTTTCCTCCTTCAAAGCTGCTCTGGGTCGGGTGCTTTGTGCCAGCAACAGGAAGGTAACTGCTACACCAGCTTAGTCTCCGTCTTTATTGCCCCTTTTATTTTGAGGTCAGGGTCTCTGCTGCTGTCTTCCTGACCAGCTTTGGACAGTGTCACCTCATCTTCTCCGGGGCTTCCTAGGTGCAGAGACAGGGAAGCAGGAAGCCCTGTCAGCAGCTGTCTCTACTGACTCAGCCCTTAGCCATGGTGGCCGCCAGGCTCCACCCAGGCCGGCTGACAGAATCGGGGCTCAGTCACTTTAAAGCCCCCAGGTGATTAAACACACAGTCACCAGCAATCACTGCTGGAAGCTGAGGCCCGAGCTTGGCTCAGCAGCATGAAGACAATCGTCACTTTCTCCCCAGCCATGGTTTGACATGTGATGGATGATGAAGTAGACATGGTCTGACGTGTGTTAAGCATCAAAACAGCAAACATGAAAACATCCAAAGCCTGTGCTCAGGGCTCCTTGACAGTCACCATCCTGCCCTTGGACAGCTCTCCCTGCAACCTGCCCCAGCCTCACACCTCAGACATGCAGCCACAGCCCCACCAGGATGGACACGCCTCCTAGCCACCATGCGCTCATTCAGGCTGACCCACAAAGCTTCCACTGCATGATGCTGCCTGAGCTAGAGCTTGGCTCTGCTGGTCACCAAGCTGAGTAACAAACCCAGGTGTGATGGCACACAGGTGGAATCTGTGCAGTGGGGAGACTGAAGCAAGATTGTCAACTTGTAGCCACGTGGTTAAGATGCTTGCCTGTGAAGTCTAAGGTGCCAGGTTCGAATCCCCAGTACCCACATAAGCCAGCTGCACAAGGTGGCACATGCATCCGGAGTTTGTTTGCAGTGGCTGGAGGCCCTGGCGTGCCCATTATTTCTCTCTCTCTCTCAAACAACAAAACACAATCTCAAAAGCAAACAATTAAAGAAGCCCAACAAGATGAAATACGAATGGGCAACAGGGATAGATAGGAAAGTCGTTAAGGCTGGAATGAAGGGTCACAATGAAAGTTACCAGGCAAGTTTTGTCACAGTGGATCACGCAGGATGCGGGGAGCCTTCCATAGTCACAAAGGCAGCAAGAGTGTGCAGAATGGACTGTGAAGGGAGGCAGAGGTAGGGAAGCCATTAGATCAGACTGAATTCAGCTCACAGAGAGCTGTGCTAAGGAGCAGTCGCAGTTCAGGAAAAGAAAGAGGGCAACAGTTATTGTTGGTGAACAGAAGCCAGTCACTTGGATATGAGAAGGAAAAAGAAAGGAGAAACAAACAAACAAACAAACAAACAACAAACAAAAAGATGACAGCTGCCAGGCTTCTAGGCAGATATCAGTGTCTGTCTGTGAGGAGACGTTTTGTAGCAACTGTCATGGAGGACTGGGAAAATACTAACAGATAAAGTAGGACAGCTGCCTTGGGGAGGGGGCTGTCTTGTGTGTACTTGGGAGGTTGGCCCCACATACAAAGGGCTCAGGAAGAGAAGTCCTGTTAATGAAGGGAAGGTTGAGAACATGGCTCAGTGTGGAAAGTGCTGGCCGCACAAGTATCAGGACCTGAGTTCAGACTCCCAGCCCCCACATGAGAACGGCAGGCGTGGTGGCATACACATCTAGTCTAAGTGCTGGGAGGCAGAGACATGAGGACCTCCCGGGCTTACCGGATAGCTAGTCTAGCCCACCTGGTGAGCTCGAGGTTTAGCCAGAGACTTTGTCTCAACAAAAGGTGGCTGGCGTTCCTGAGGGATGGTAGCTGAGGTTCCTGCCAGCCTGTGGGCATACATGTGCATGCACATCTGCACACATAATGCACCAACACACACACGAACCCACACATGCATACGCATTTTAAAAATGCCATGTAGGGGCTGGAGAGATGGCTTAGCAGTTAAACGCTTGCCTATGAAGCCTAAGGACCCTGGTTCGAGGCTCAATTCTCCAGGACCCACGTAAGCCAGATGCACAAGGGGGTGCATGCATCTGGAGTTTGTTTGCAGTGGCTGGAGGCCCTGGTGCACCCATTCTCTCTCTCTCTCTCTCTCTCTCTCTACCTGCCTATTTCTGTATCTCTTTCTCTCAAATAAATAAATAATAAAATATTTTTAAAAATGCCATGTAGTTAAAGTGGGCATTGCTATACATATGTCACACATGTAGGTTTGTCCATAGACTGATTTATAGGAAAAACATGGTTTTTGTAAGTAACAATGTTATATATCCCAATAATACCGTCTGTGAAGATATCTACAAGATGAAAACTTTCAAAAACCTCAAAATGAATTTGCCCAACCATAAGTGGCAAGTTTTATAATTCATTGTAGTTAACAAGCTGACTCCAGGCTCTTCCTTACCAGGCAAGCTCCTTTAAATGTGCTTAAACTCTTGCCCTACATTTCTTTGTATTAATTGCATTTATTCCTGGTGTATCCTGGAAATTGCATGAAGGTTGGGTGATGGCTTCATTTTTTAGAATATTCTCTCTGGGAAGTGAAATCAAGAGGGTGTCTCGCACATATGTTTTTTATTCTGTTTAGTCTCATCTTGCAGTTGGACATTAATTTGCCACACCATCTTTGGCATGCCCATGGTTGTCCATTTCCACTGATTCCATTGGCTGCACTGAAGTGACTCAGATAAAACACTGTGTCCACTGAACATTCTAGCAGAGATTTTACAAAACTATTGGGTTTGGAGTACTGTGTCACTCCTTTAGCTTGAGCCTTCATATTATCCCCAGATTGGAAAATAAACTATGGAATGATATTTCTAAACATTAACCACTACCCTTAAAGGTTCTTAATTCCTCTTTCTGAATCTCATATCAACAGAGGTCTTTTTTCCCTTCTCATAATGTTCAAAATGATCTGCCCTTTTATGAATGCCTTGAGACTATCATGCAAAGCTAACGGGGAGGGAGCAGATGCCTCATTCAATTCCAAATAGAAGGAAATCTGTTGTCTCAAATAATCCCTAAATTCAGACACTTTCAGACAGCTATTATCAAGAGACCACATTCTAAGAGCAGATGTGTTATTAAGGCTGAGAAATGTTATGAGGACTTCGTGATCTGACAAATGATTTCAATCTATGCAACATTCCAACATTTCATCTTTTAATAAATTAGAGATTAAAATATCCATTTTGGGGAGACAAGTTGTGTAAGGTAGTTGCAAACGGGAGTTGTCACAGATACTTCAGTTCCATTCAAAGCCCTCCCTAACTGATGCCTACAGGTCCCTGTTATACAGAAAGTCTGTTCCTTTCGCTAAAGCAATTAGGATGTATTTTAATCTCCGTATTCAATCCTATGGCTTTTTTCCCCTACAGATATGAAATACAAATATATCCAGCCTTAACTTGTTCCACTTAGATGTGCCAAATCATGTCTTTGTATCTTTAAGTTACCTTTACATGGTTACTGTATTTAGAACATTTTCCATGAGGTAATTACTGGAAAATTCTGCTAAAGGCTAATATTCTCCTTGTCTTGTCTGAGTGTGGTTATCTGTGACAACTAAGCCTACTTCTTTTCTCTCTCTCTCTCTCTCTCTCTCTCTCTAAGGTGCAATAGAGTTCTTACATTCTTGGATAATAGACTCTTCTCTTGGGTTCAAGTGAGTGTTTTTACCCGCTCCATTCAGAGTCACTAAGTATCCCATCAATGACAAAGTGTGCATTCCTCAGTACTTGCAAACCACTTATTACCCAGGGGTTGTACTTTGATCTCCTGCAAATACCCATAGTGCCCGAGATGTCTACATAATCCTAATCCTATAGTTGTCAAATATAATAAAACTGAGCTCCAGGTGGGCATCAATTACTGTCAAGAACATGAAGAAGCAAGAAAGGCACCTTCGTTCTCTTCAGTAGAACCCAGGACAACATGTGCATTGCAATTCAGGACCCTGCACAAAGTAAGTAGACAGTAAGATAGCTTTGATCCGTTTTCTTTAATCACCTGGGATTGATTGCCTGCCTCAATGTTTGTAGATGTTCCTCACGATGAAATTTTGTTGCTCCTTATGACTGGTGATATTTTTATCTTTGACTTAGAGAATCAGAATTTGGCAGCTAGAATTTGAAAACAAATGATGTTTACATTATAAGTTTTTAAAAAAAGATATGGTAAGTTGCCAAAATCCTAAACATGGAAATGAAACACAATAAAAAGAATGGAGCTGCATGATTAGGGTGAGCAAATACTCTGCCTAGATCTCCAGCCCCAAGGTCTACAGCTGAGAACACACTTGGAGTTAAAAGAACATTACAATTAGTGACAAAGTGTTAACTTTGTGATTTAGACCACCTTTCCAAGACCCTTTTAACATGGACCTCTCACCTCTGTAACACAGCCATGCCTACGCAAATTCCTCCCACACGCAATCACATTTTGGGTCCTCTTGGGAATGCTTAGATTCTGACCTTGGTTTCACTTCCAGCAAACAGGTGCATATGCAGTTACAACATACAGAAGAAGAAGGGGTGAGGGCAGTAAGGGAGGCGCAGGTGTGCTACTGAAGTCCAAGGAAGCAGGCGACTATTTGCATGTGGGTTATCAAGAAGGTCCATACATTTGATTTGCATCTTAGAGGGCAAGATTTTGAAGGTGAAAAAAATAGGTAGAATTGTACCTCAGGTAGACAGAAGAAGAGGAAAAGCACACAGGGGAGAGAGAAAGCATGAGAACTTAATGAAACTCCTAGGACTTGGGAAGATTAGGGTTCTCTTCTTATTTCCTAAGGTTTTGCAGCTACTCCTGGATAGCTATTTCTGTGAGTCTTACTCTTGATAGGTTCAAGGGAATTCATCTAATACAAGATGCTAAAGGCATGCTGCAGGAGGGGCAGGAAAATAATGGCATAGGGTCCTAGATCAGATGATGGGCAGACAGCCCAAAGGAGATGGTGAAGTTCTCAGGGGTACAGGTGGAATGCAGGACTACCGGGGCTGTCCTACCTTAATGGCACCCAAGTTCTCTGTGACAGGTTAAGCAACTGTTGATTCAAAGAAGCCACGGGTGGAGACAGATGAGACCGACAAAGATGTCCATGCTCTGAGGAGATGTGTGGGGAAAGGCCAGTCACGGTGAAGGTGGGCAACTACAGAGTGACCTTGAGGTTGGAAATGGAAGCGTGCACTTGTAATGGAGCCAGACACGATGAGGACTTCCTTCAAAATTCACAGTGGGGAGAGATCGAGGAGATGGAGACACTAAGAGAGAAGAGGCTTGATGAAGGGCGGGATGAGATGGGGGTCATGGGAAGAATACAGTGAGTGGAAGGATGACCCGGGATTGGCCTTGAGTAAAGCCTTGGAGAACTGAATGGAGCCAATTTACTCCAAGGCTTAGTGTATCTGGAATTTAATCATGTCTCATTCGATTAAAAATGGCAGACTTTTAGTGAACATTCAAATAGGAAGTATGCAAAGAAGCCTTCATGCTACATTATGTAAATGCACCTATAATGCAGTCACAACTTGGAAAATAATCTAACTCAAAGAAGGCAGGAAGAGTTAAACCAATAAACCAACTCCCCCTGTGTTGTAGACAGCTTTGCATTGCTGGGATGAAGATCCAAACCGACACAGTTCACAGGAGGAAGGAGTTTATTTCAAGCTTACAGATCCAGGGGAAGTTCCATTGAATGGCGGAAGAAGATGGCTCCCATTCTTAAATCCAAGCAGAGAGACAGCACCAAACAGCCAGCACCACAAGCAAGCCCAAACCTGCAGCAACAGGGAGCCCCAGAACTCAGACTACTCTGCACACCTTTAGGCTGGAAATCAGATCCACCCCCAGAGATACCTTAGGGCTGGACCCCAGGATCTGCCCCCAGTGCCACTTCTTCCAGCCAGGTAGCTGGAATCAAACACACCTGAGTCTTTACTCAAACACCTGAGTCTACGGGAACGTACATTCAAACGACCACACCTGCTTGGTGGAGATGGTGAGGAATACTGTGCTGCACATTCTGGAGACAAATGTGAAACACTGCCATGGTGACCACCCTGGGTCCACCGCTGAAGTCAGGAAGCAGGAGAGTGGATCTCCGGTGCCGTACAGTCACCATTCATGAAATGGAGAAAGAAGCTACAAGTTCTGGATTTCCTCGGGTATGTCATCAAAGTCGTCTATAATCCTGTGCGAGTCAGTCAATGATCATCCCAGGTTGAACATCCCTCATCTGAAAATTAAAAATACCCCCAAATCTGAAATTGTTTGAGCACCAACATGACACTATAATTGGAACTCTCACCAGGCTGTGGTGGCGCATTCCTTTAATCCCAGCACTTGGGAGGCAGAGGTAAGAGGATCGCCGTAAATTCAAGGCCACCCTGAGAATATAGAGTGAATTCCAGGTCAGCCTGGGCTAGAGCAAGACATTACCTCAAAAAACAAAACAAAATAAAAATAAATAAAAAAAATAAATGGAAATCTACATACCAAGAAACTTTGCCTCATGCACAGAATTATTTAAAATATTATAAACATTTACCTTCAGGGTATGAATTTCATGGTTAGACTTGGGCCCTATCTTCAAGATAGTTCATTATATTATGCACGTGTTATGAAAATATTCCAAAATCTAAAAAAAAACCCCTCCAGAACATTCTGGCCTCAAGCATTTTGGATCAGGGATACTGAACCATAGTTTCCTTATTATTGAAATGTAGTATTTAGCCCTATGTTGTTATAGATTGTAATTTTTTTAAAATTAGTAAATCCCCCAGCATTTTGTTATTTTGTCTTCTCTCCTTGCTCTTCCCTTCTCCCCATCTTCCCTCTCCTCCCTCTCTTTCACCATCTCCTCAACATGTTTTCACTTTGTAACCCAGGCTGCTGTCACAGCTTCTTGCCTCCTCCTCTTGAGCACTGGAATTACAGGCCTGAGCCACCATGCCTGGTTCCCCTTGGAGTTCTCACATGGAAGATGATACCATCATTACAAATAATAATAACATAAAAAACAAATTTTGTCCCCTGAGCGAAATTACTAAATAGGAGAAATCTTTGATTCAAGTGGATGTGTCCGCGGAAAGATGATTCTAATATGTTTCAATTGCTGAACACTTTCAAAAAGAAAAATAAAAACCTTTGCACTTAAGTAGGCTGACAAAAATAAAGAAAAGAGAAAAATGTGCTAGCTAGTTCATAATACCAGGGAAAAGAGGAAATACATGTTTACAAAGGTCTGCTTTAGGTTTTGAGTGTGTGTTTAGTTCTTGGGGCAGCCCTGTAACATGAATAACTGAGTGAGGCTGTGTTTAGTTCTTGGGGCAGCCCTGTAACGTGAATAACTGAGTGAGGCTGAGGAGGTGGTAAGCCACTCTGATGCAACAACTCTCATGTGCTAAAGGTTGAGGCCAACTCAGGTCCTCTGGCTTCAAGTTGATGATCTTTGCCTCACTAGGTAAGAATATCTTTTTAAAAAATTACTTATTTATTTGCAAGGAGAGAGAGAGGGGGAAAAAAGGGCACATCAGGGCCTCTTGCCATTGCAAACAAACTCCAGATGCATGTGCCAGTTTGTGCATCTAGCCTTTGCCATGGACAATAGGCAATCAAACCCTGGCAATCAGGTTTTGCAAGCAAACACCTTTAACTGCTCTGAGCCATCTTCCCAGCCCAAGAATATCTTATTTAAACACAAAATTGTTGTTAAAATGTTGTCAATGCTGCATATAATGCAAAGAAGAAATTATGATCACTATAATATTGATATTATACAGCTGTGTGTGTGTGTGTGTGTGTGTGTGTGTGTGTGTGTGTATGGTTGTGCATGTGCCACAGCACACATGTGGAGGTCAGAGGTCAAGCTCAGGCTGTCAGTTGCCTTTTATCTTGTTTGAGACAGGCTGTCTCTCATTTGCTGCTGGGGACATCAAACTAGCTGGCTCTCAAGCTTTAGGATACTCCACCTCCAAGCATAGGCATAGGTACATTGGGGTTACAGATATGTGCACTGCTTACATTTTAAGTATCTGAACTTTTGTCAGGAGGCTTGCTCAGCAAGTGCTTTGAGCCACTGAGCCATCTCCTCAGCCTGAGATTATACATTTTAATAATTACTTCCAATTTTTTATCAGCAGGAAGAAAGGGTTCAAAACCATGGTATACGAGCTAGCTTCTTCTTATTGCAAACACATAAGATAAACCAACTCATAAAAAGAAAAAGTTGATCTTGGTTGACAGTTTTGGAGGATCCCATGGATGAATGGGTAGACCCATTGCCTGTAGACTTCTGGTGAGACAAGGTCATCCTAGGGTCAGCAAACTGTGTGGGAATGAAACAGAGAGAAGAGGACGAGACCAGGATCCCACAATCCCCTTTGAGGCATTTCCTGAAATGACTTAAAGACATCTGACTAGACCCACCTCTAAAAATTCCACCACCTCCCAGTGGTGCCAAACTAGAGACCAAGCACAACACATAGGCCTTTGGGAGAATTTAAAACCGAAACTACAGCAGTCTTCTATGTAGGTTTGCTTTAAAACTAGATCAGGGGCTGAGGGTGCTAAAGAGATGGTTCAGTGGTTAAGGTACTTGCCTGCAAAGCCTAACGATCTGGGTTTGATTTCCCAGTGCCCATATAAAGCCAGATATAAAAAGCAGTGCATGCATCTGGAGTTCATTTGCAGTGGCTAGAGCCGCTGGTGTACCCATTCTCTCTGTCTCTCTTCTCTCCCCACTCCTTGCAAATAAATACATAAATAAAAGCATTAAAAAAAGAAGAAGAAGAAAAACGAGATCAGAGCCTGGATGTGTAGCTCAGCACTTCCCTAGTGTGTGTCAGACCCTTGGTTCAATCCCTAACAGCACAAACACATAAACAGACACCCGTCAGGAGTGGAAAAGCAAGGCCCTCGAGCCAGCAGAACATTGATGAAATAAAGCCCAATGTAACAAGTCATGTTGATCCTCTGTAAATCCAAATACACTGCCCATTTATAACCTGCAGAGAGTGTTTCTGGGGTCTCTATATAAATTGTTCTTCTAACTCAGAAAGCAAATCTAACATATTAAGTGTTTCATTGAAAGCCCCAATTATGTCGAGAGTTTTGCAGTGAGTTTATTTTAACATGTATCTTGAAAAGCTGGTGGACCAAATTTTCCCATAGACTTTACACATGATGAGAATCTGTCTCTTTATATTTAGCTGCAGGCCACCTAACAAGTTCTTAGGCGAAACACATTATTTTGCTAGCAGAAGAAGAATAAATACTGTATTTGGAAAGTTCCAGTGTTCTTTAAAATATCGCTGTTTCCATAGCAATAACATAATGTACTAAAGAGTAGAATGGTGTTTCTTTAGAAACCACATGTATGGATGCATGTTCCCACAAAGGGCTTTGAAGCATTTCACCTGCTCATGGTCCAAAAATGGAACAATAGTAATTGACTCAATCATCTTATGAAATGGAACATGGCCAGCATTTCTCTGCCTACATAGACAAGTCCAGCCTGCTGCTTTGGGGTATTGTATAACAGCTTCTTGAGCTCTGTGTTCTTAGAGAGTGGACCAAAGATTTATGTTCATTCATTAAGTCAATGACAATGTATGAAGTACTTCTTATGTGTTAGGTGCATTTTAGGCACTGGGGACTTTGTGACATAATAGAGAGTACGTTTTCTGATGGGGAAAACACAGAGGTCTCTAACACCAGGGAATGTCACATCATGAGCAAGCATGAATGTGTAAGGAATTTTTTTTTGCATGTAATATGTGTGAATATTTGTGTGTGTACACGTGTGCATGCACGTGTGCGTACATAGAAGCATGCACATGTGTGGGTGTGTGTACACATGTATATGCATCTGGTTGATGTTGGGAGTCCCTGTATCTTCTTTCGAGACTGAACATGGAGCTCACTGAACATGGAGTTCACAGACTTGACTAGATACACTAGCCAGTTAGAACCCTC
Source organism: Orientallactaga sibirica (assembly GCA_036365145.1). Taxonomy (NCBI): domain Eukaryota; kingdom Metazoa; phylum Chordata; class Mammalia; order Rodentia; family Dipodidae; genus Orientallactaga; species Orientallactaga sibirica. The sequence goes on along the minus strand of JAEOAD010000035.1, from coordinate 13,461,508 downwards.
CTGTCTCTGTGTCCCCAGGGCTGTGATTACAGGTGTGTACTACCACATCTGGCATCGTATGTGAGCATTGGGGATCTGAATTCAGGTCCTTATGCTTCTGTGGCATCTTCCCCGCCCTGTAAGGCCTTCTTGATGGTACTAGTGATATTTCAAACCCTTAACAAGAAGCCAGCACTGGTGGCTCATGCCTGTAATCCCAGTACTCAGGAGGCTGAATTAGGTGGATCACCATGAATTTGAGGCCATCTTTGGCTAAAAAGTGAGTTCTAGGTCAGCCTGAGCTATAGTTAAGACACTGCCTCAAACCGGGCGTGGTGGCACACGCCTTTAATCCCAGCACTCAGGAGGCAGAGGTAGGAGGATCACCATGAGTTCAAGGCCACCCTGAGAATACAGAGTGAACTCCAGGTCAGCCTGAACTAGAATGAGACCCTACCTTGAAAAACCAAAAACAACAACAAAACACTTTGCAAACCAGGTGAGGCACACCTTTAATCCCAGCACTTGGGAGGCAGAGGTAGGAGGATCACTGTGAGTTTGAGGCTGCCCTGAGACTACATAGTGAATTCCAGGTCAGCCTGGGCTAGAATGAGACCTTACCAAAAAAAAAAAAAAAAAAAAAAAAAGCTCATGAAAGTGTACCATAGTAATAAGGTATAGATAAAAGGCAGGGTAAGAGGATTCCCAGGAACAAGGGTCATGAATAGAATGTCTCCCGGGTTGCTTTGCCAGGGCTTGTGATGAAAAAAACTTCACTGTATTAGAGGTGATAGAGGAGGCTCTTAGTGGTCCATCAATGCACAGACTGGGAGGTTGAGTGCTAAGCGCATGAAGGAAAACGAGCCATCTTTCTTAGAATTTTACCATGATCTTTAAGACCCCTGCTAGGTCTGCAGACTCTGAATGCTGCCTCTTTGTTTTGCCTGGGAGCTGGTGCCTGTGCCTTGCTCAAATCTTCCAGATTGTTTCAGAAGCTCATTTTGCCCCGCGGAGCCCCACCTTGCTCCGCATCCCCAGCTCTGACTCCCCGAGCTTCTCTTAGGGGAGTAAACGGGTGGCGGGATTGTCACTGGAAAGGTCACTTTTCTGGTTAACTAATGGCCGTCTGGCATCTGGCAAGGGGGATGCAGGTCACAAATGTCTCCATGCTGGGCCCATCACTATTCAGAGAGAGAACAGTGAAAGGGCCAGACTGTCCCCACCCCCTCCCCGAGGCCATACATCTTTGTTTGCTGCACAAGGCTCCACTTGTGTACTTGCAGGAGCAAAAGTTTGAAAGCTTTCATATCTTATGAAGCCCATATCTCTCTGCCCACCTGCAAGGTCCTTTCATGTAGCCTTGTTAGAGCCCGAATATATGCAAGCGGCAAGCTCTTCCTTCCCTAGGGTGCGCAAGGCTGGGCCCACTTGGTTGCAGGCACCTCTCAAGCTGCCCGGAGAGCACAAGAGCACAAAGAGCTTCCTGGGGCAGATGTGAGTTCATAGGGTCAGGAAGGCTCTCAGAGTAGCTCCTGTGTCCTAAGCATCCAATAAGCCAACTGGCCACCTTGGATGCCCTCCTGGACGCCGGTAATAACTCAGTGAGCAGCAGGTTACAGGCAGAGTGCCGAAACATGAACACTGATTTTTTTCAAGCAAAGCATTTCAAACTTTTATTTTCATCCCTGCAGGGCCGGAGGTCTCAGAAGAGGTGAACACTTACTTTATCAAGGAGGTGAGTTTGGGGTTGCCAACCGTCCCATGTTTTAACCATCCTGATTCTAGCCAGATGTTCTTTCTTAAGTGCAAAGGCATCATTTTCTTGCCAGCAACAGAATGATTGATCAGCCCCCTTTAAATCACTTCATCCCATCTACTCCCATCTGAAGGAACAGAAATTGCATTAATATTAATATTCTTATTGTCTCCCTGGAGAGAAGAACGCTCCCCTAACCCCCTCCCAATTACTGCTAACACTGCAGGGATGTGAAGTTGGAGAAGGAAGATGCAGGCAGGGGCTGCAGTTGTTTTATTAGCAACAGCTGGTGACAGTCCCTGCCCTCCCCCCTTTGATGCTGTGCTTGTCAGACCCAGCTTCTTAAGACTGGAAGGCAAAGGGTGAGACAAGAACACGGCACATTTCAGCTTTCGCATGTAGAAAAGGGGATTTATGCTAAAGAAGGTGCTGGCAACGTGCAGAAGTGGATGAAGAAAGTTTACGAAAGATTATTCGCTCTCCACATTGTGCAGGTAACATTTGAGCAATTAGACATCCATATTGAGTAACTAAAACCACCTGTAATGTTGGGGGAAAATATTCTGTCTTTCCTTCTCATTTGTCCAAGATGCTTTAATAAGAAGAAAAAAAAATGTGGGCTGCACATGTCTTACATTTATCCTTATGGTGACTTCAAGCCTGCCCATGATCAAGGGTGGGGTTTGTGGACACCAGGGCTCCTTCTGTGTTGGAAACAGTCGACCATCAAAAGGAATTCTGTGCCATTTGCCCAGCAGAGAAATAAATCTTCCTTTACTCACTTTAGCTCCGGCTCCTATCTAAGAAGCTCAAATGGACACCGCTTCCTCTTATTTCGTGTTTGGAATTCCAGCTAGCATTTTCAGGTGTATTAAGTTCACATGTGGAATGTCCATTTGAAGAAATATTGGGCACAGTTAAGCATGTGAGTTTTGTAACTGTAGCTATTCATTTGCATCTAGCTTTCCCCATCTGATCAAAATGGATGAATTTCATGTAGTGATTTAATAACTGAACACATACCACACTGTTAGAGTTTTGCAAACATCCCAGTTAAATAAAATACTAATCATGTACCATGCAAATAAGAGAACAGACATTTGGGGCCTGGAGGTATAGCTCAGCAGCCGAGTGCTTGCCTAGCACACATGAGGCCCTGGGTTCTACCCCCAGCACAAATAAGAACAGAAGAAAATGGGAACGAAGAAAAGAAAGAAAGAGAGAGAAGAATGAGAGAAAGCGAGCAAGTGAGTAAAAGGAAGAAGGATTTGAATGAGAAAAAACATCATATGTTTCAGGAGAAAACATGATTAAGAAATGCATCGCTTGCTCAAATATACAAATAGTGGCCATCGGGAAGAAAATGATAAACAAAACCCAAAATGTGGATACATGATGTGTCTGCTTCTTGGGAAGAGAGACCCGAATAATCTCAAATGGAAAGGAATCTTGGCTGCCCTCTTGATTTTTTTTTCAATGTGTAACAAATTTAAGGCATATATTTCTTCCCTATGGATCAAATATTCTGAGAAAGAAAATTTCTAAATATAGCAGTAACTCTTATAGGACTAATGCTTGACAGCTCCACGGGATCTTATGAACAGCGGCGACAAGGAAATGTATGGTTCCTGTTAGATAGTGCTTCATGAGTTCATGAGCTTCCATCCCCCGTTCTCTTTTCATGGTCAGGTCAGGCATCAGCTTGCAAAGGAAGCTGGTGCCTACCATGTCTATCTACACAGTATTTTAGTGGGCGCGCTTAGGAGAATTAATTTGCTTCTTATAACTGACACTCTTTTTATTTTTTTTTCAGGAGAAAGAATCAACTATATCCTAAAGAACATTATTGCTATTTTGTGATGCCGGGGATCAAACCCAGAGCCTTACATCTGCTATCCAAGTATGCTACCACTGAGTCATACCCCAGTGCATTCTTTTTCAGACAGCTTCAAGGTTGTCATGGTAGACAGAATTAAGAAGCCCGACTGCATCCTAAGCTCTCATGAACAGATGACCTCATTATGTGGCAAGACTTTGAAGATATGACTAAGGGCCTTGTGATGGGGATATGATGCTGGATTAACCAAGTGGCTCAATGGAATGAGGAGACTCCTTAAAGCTGAGAAGGAAGGCCCAAGAAGAGGACCAGGGATGTGACCGAGTGGTGTGAGAAGGTCTGAATGCACAGTTTCTGGTTGTGAAAATGGAGGAAAGAGGTCATGAGCAAGAAACACAGGGATCTGGAGAGACTGCACAAGGCCAAGAAAGGCGTCTCCGCTAAGACCTCCAGGAAGGAACATAGCCCTGTGGACACCATATTAGCCCAGTGAGGCCCACACCAGGTGTCAGTCTGTTAAGATAATAGATGTGTTTTGTTTTAACCTGCTAAGTCTGAGGTAATGAAGACAGCAATAAGAAACCCACATGCGATGCCTATGACTTCTGATTTCTGAGACTTCCACTTGGAATTGATGACTCTAACTGCCTCGCAGACATACCAGTAACAGGAAATCCTCCCAGATTCAAAGCAAGACGGAGAAGAAAATGGCAATGGAAAGATGAGTGTGTGGTCTCAGTGAGCGAATGCGCCAAACTCGCCTGGCCTTCCCGTGTACTTTCTGAGAGTCCCACCGAAGGAAGCTCTGGATCTAGTTTCAAACAATGAGTGGCTGAGGCACAAAGATTGTGAGTTCAAGACCAGCTTAGGTTACGTAACAAATCCTTGGCTCAAAATACAAAGACAGGGTCGGGGAGAAAGCTCAGTGGGTAAAGTGCTTTGCAGACAAACATGAAAGCCTGCATTTGGATCCCCACCACCCGTGTAAAAGCCAGGCATGACTGAGGGCACCTATAATCCCACCCAGTGATGGGGAGACAGAGACAGGAAGTTTCCTGGGACTTGCTAGTTAGCTCTTCTAGCAAAATTTGTGAGCTCTGAGTTCACAGAGAGACCCTGTCTTAAAAAGTAGGCTGGATGGGCTGGAGAGATGGCTTAGCAGGTTAAGGTGCCTGCATGCAAACCCCAAGAACACCCGTTTGATTCTCCAGGTCCCATGTTTAGCCAGACGCAAAGTGACGCAAGGGTGCAATGCCACACTTCCCCACAAGGGGGCGCACGCATCTGGAGTCCTGTTCACAGCAGCTGAGAGGCTGCTGGCACACCCATTCTCTGTCTCTCTCTCTGACTTTCTCCAAAAAAAAAAAAAAAAAAAGAAGTAGGCTGGGGAACATTGAAAATACCTGTTGTCAACATCTGGCCTCCTTATGCACATGGACCCATGTGTACAGACACCTGTACACACATACACCTATACACAGAGACACCCACACACATATACACCCATACACATATACACACACACACATACAAACAGGCATATACACATGTACATACACCAGACATACATGCAAACAAAGTGAAATACAATAAAACAGAAACAAACAAAAAGCAAGTATACTGCCTTGGATTGTCATTATTAACTTTTGAGTTTATTTAGAATTTAAGAAGAATGGCCAGGCATGGTGGTGCACACCTTTAATCCCAGCAGAGAATCACCATGAGTTTGAGGCCACCCTGAGAGAGTCCATAGTAAATTCCAGGTTAGCCTGAGCTAGAGTGACATCCTACCTCGAGAAACCAAAAAAAAAAAAAAAAAAAAAAAAAAGAAGAAGAAAAAGATTGATGGTACACTTTCATGTTGCTGCTTAACACAGTAATGTAAAATCTGAATTTTAATGCCTCCAGTTTTGGTTAGTGTTCATCTCACAACAAACTAAACAGACAACAGCAAGAGCAGTATCTTTAATCTTATTCAAGAACCATCTTTTAAAGTCTGTGGGAGAAGTCTTGGTCACACAGTCCCTGTTTGCTCCATCCTCTTTCAACAGAAAAGTTAGAGGTGGAAAAGACCTGCTAGATCATAAATTAATGATCCCATCTTAATGAAGATGTCTCCACTAATTAATAAAAGCAAGTAAAATGTTAAGGCTTGAAAGAAATCTCAGAACCTTTCAGTGAGAGAGAAAGATAAAGATTATTTATCTCACATGTGGACAAAACTCTTTTGTGTTTTACATAAGCACTGGACTTGTGAAATCCTGATCTTAAATCTTAATCTCCGTGGTTCTTTTTAAGCAGATTCTATCCCCGAGGGCCATGCAGAATTAGGCAACCTCAAAGGAGACAGGACAGTCCCGTGATGCTGAGTCATGAAACAGAGTCCCTGTAAGTGGCCAGTCATGGAAGCTACCTCTTGCTTTTCCCCAAACCCATTGCAGGTGACTTTGGTTTTCTTTGAGTGGGTTCCAAGTATAGTGTTGGTAGCTACAGGCCTCAGAAAAGACATACATCTCAAATGGAGGTGTAACGTTATAAAAGAGTACCCTTGGAAATGGAAGCTAATCAATATAAATGAATATGACTATCTATTCAATGGGATATCTGTGAAATGATCACTCCTCCTTATAGCAGACATAGAGACCATAGAAGTGAGGCTCTTGGAGGGCCATTTTGGATGCTGACTACCACGCCAGGGTTGTTTCTTTTGAAGCCTTTGATCAGGTCTGGCCCCTTTAACTTCAACCTATGGAAGCATTTCTTTCAGAAGTGAACAGTTCACAGAGTTGACCACACTCAATCTCTTCTTTTGGAGAGATAATATTCATGCATGGTTGGGTTTTATGTTTTGGACTTGAATGGAAAGCTATATATCATTATAACAGAATAAATTATCTGCCAAGTGAGTTAACCCTATCAGTAATCTTTGTCATGGTTTGGCTAGAATGTGCTCCAAAGGACCTTCTGTCAAAAACTCTGTTCTCAGGTTGGTACTATTGGGGAGGGTGGAACCTGTAAGACATGAGAGCTAATGAAAGGAAATTAGGTTATTGGAGGTGTACTCTTGATCATTACTGGCTCTTTTTGTCTCTTTGTGGCTTCCTGGCTGCTTTGAAGCAAGCAGCTGACTCCACCTCATGTTCTGCCATGATATACTTTACTACCACAAGTCTGTAGCAATGGAGGCCAAGATCTCTGAACCCACGAGCCAAAATAAACCTTTCCTCCTTTTAAAGCTGATCATCACAGTATTTTCTCCCAGCACAAAGCTGCCTAACATGCTCTCCTACGTCCTGAAAGAGCCGTTCTGTTTGCTCAATGCTTTTGACAAATGACAACAAAATTCCTTTTGTCTGAGTTTCAAATAAATACCTTAGACTTCTCATTTGGAAAGTCACTGGACTTATACGGATAAAGGAATATCATATACTCCATCCTGTCCTTGACAAAATGTTTCTTAGTTTATAGATAATCCAGGGCTTTGATGCTGATGAAACAACAGATAGTAATCCACAGTAGACATGATTTCAGAATTACTGGGTAAGTATTAAAGAAGAGCATGTGCCAATGTCAAAGGACATGAAACAATAGGGTATGTTACGCTGCCTTTTCCAGTATGTCCCAGAAGCAAAACAAGGTACATCAAAGCCAAGTGCAGCATGGCTTTCATAAGTCAGCAAGTACCAAAGTTCTATGTCCACGTTAACCTTGATGGCTAAACTCTTTTATGGTTATGAAGATATGCATGGCCTTTGAGGTTTCCAAAAGGAATTTACAAACTAGGAATTTTCTGATAGTATCAGTCCACATCAATTGGACAGACACCAAAGGCTCGATGCACTGGAAGATGTCAGGAACTATCTTCAAGGGAAATGGCTTATTAGCCAACCTGTCCATGACCTTCACCTGATAACTGAAGGAAATGTTAGTGACTTGGGAGTGGGTGACTTTAGTTGACGGAGATACTATTTTAACACTCCTTTGCTGATCCAAACTACAAATCTTTTGACTCTTTTCCAAGACATGTGGTTTCAAAATTGTGTGTGGATTTTTTTTTTTTTGTCCTTAAGAACATTATACACAGCTTTGGAACACAGAAAAACAAAGTTTTTGTGTTGAAGCAAAGCTGAATTTTGGTAAAATTCCAACCAAAAATATCTACCTTGCCTGACATGCTAAGAGGATGAACAGTTTTGCTGGATTTGTTTCCACGGGGAGGATCTGGGTCACACAAGAACACCATGCCTTTTGTACCTCACGGTGTCCAATACAGAAAGTAGAGACAAAGATGCAGAATGCTTTGAGTTTTCATGACAGCTCCCCCAGATGGACCTTATCAAGGTAAAGAGTGGAGTGGAGATGCCAAGAGTCACTGCCTTTCATTACTATCTATAGGAAATGAATCTCTTGTCAAATCACGGTGACGATCATTGGTTTAGCATGGCTGATATTAAATACCATTTTAATATTTTTATTTTTTATTTTTTTAATTAATTAATTAATTAATTAATTTTTATTTATTTTGGTTTTCTGAAGTAAGGTCTCACTCTGGCCCAGGCTCACCTGGAATTAACTATGTAGTCTCAGGGTGGCCTTGAACTCACGGCAATCCTCCTACCTCTGTCTCCCAAGTACTAGGATTAAAGGCGTGTGCTACCACACCCAGCAATATTTTTATTTTTATTTGCATTCAGAGGGAAAGAGAAAGATAGATAGATAGATAGATAGATGATAGATAGATAGATAGATAGATAGATAGATAGATAGATGGATGGGCATACCAGAGCCTCTAGCCACTGCAAACAAACTCCAGATACATGTGACACTTTGTGCATCTGGCTTCATGTGTTCATGTGGGTACTGGGGAATCAAACCCAGGTCATTAGGCTTTGTAGGCAAGTACCTTAACTGCTGAGCTATCTCTCCAGCCCTAAATACCATTTTACATGCAAATAATTATCAAAGTAATAGAAAAGTAAATCAAAGAAAAATAATATTCTCTCAGGCCTCATCCATAAATTCCCTAGGAAATGCTGGATGTGGTGGCCCATGCCTTTAATCCCAGCACTCGGAGGCAGAAGTAGGAGGATCGCAGAGGTAGGAGGATCGCCGTGAGTTTGAGACCACCCTGAGATGACAGTGAATTCCAGGTCAGCCTGGGATAGAGTGAGACCCTATCTTGAAAAACCAAGATAAATAAATAAACAAAATTCCCTAGGAAAACTCACTGTTTTGTGTGTGAGTGTGTGTGTTGTATGTTGTAGTAGACAGCTTCAGGTTTCTGGGATGAACTTCCAAACCAGGCACAACTGTGAGAATTTATTTGAAGCTTACAGATCCAGAGGAAGTTCCATCATGGCAAAGGTAATCGGCACCTTTTCACAGGACCAATTAGAGAGAGAGAAAAGCAACTACCACCAGGACCATAAGCAAACACACTTCAGGAACTCCACAATGGCAGAGCTCAAGCACTCTGCATATCTTTACACTGGAATTCCAAATCTACCCCCTTGGGGCTCACCCTAGGATCCGCCCACAGTGACACCAAATGACAAGCTTGAATAAAACTCCTGAATTGATTGGGGGGACATCCATTTAAACTACCACATATGTCTGTGCATGCACGTTCACTTGTGTGTGTGTGGACACATGGATGTGACACAGGGTGTCAGGAGAATGACCTCAGGCGTCAGCCTCACCTTCCACATTGTTGGAAGCAAGGTCACATTCTCATCGTTCAATATTGCATGTACCAGACTAGCTGGTCAGCTAGCTTCCAGGAAAATGTCCCATCTCTGCTTCCTTCTTAGCATAGGTGCACTGTGACACTTACCACAGTATCTGGCTTTTATGTGGGGTTCTGGGGATCTGAACTCAGGGACTCAGGCTTGCATGGCAAGCACTTTCCATTGAGCCATGCCCCCACCTTCATTTATTTTCTCATCTTTTTTTCCCCACTAGACTGAGTTCTTTGGGTCCCGCTGGAAGTAGTGATTTACGTCCAGTAAACACGTAAGGTAGTACCAACTTCTCATTATGTCACCTATCGAAATCTCAGAGCAATTGATCAACGATGTCAGCTTCGTGCGTGCTCCTTAACATTTTGTGGAAGACATGAATGAATGCAGCATAGACAATAACTTGTGGATAGCACCATGGATGTGTCCAAGATCGGGGCCTTCAGCTCACAGATCTCCTCTTTGTGGGTCTGATGGAGAAGCTGATCTCCTCAGTTAGCTCTTTCAGGCCAGACTCCAGCTCCACCACCTTGCCCATGTGCACTTCATCCCCATCCTTCTTCATGAGACAGACTCATTGTCCTTCACTGTCTGGTTGATCTTACTCCTAAAGCCCTTCACCAGCCCTGTATGTTGCCAAGCTCTGCCTCCAGCTTCAGCTTCTCCTGGGTTAGGGAGTCCAGCTGCCGCAGACAGTTGTTGATGTGGCTCTCAGACTTGTCCCTGTTGCTCTGAGCCATCTGATGCTGCAAGCAAGAGGCCTCACTCGGTCTCTAGTATCTAGTTCTGCTGCTCCAGGAACCACGCCCTGTGGATGGAGGAGGTGAAATTGTTGTAGAGAGCCTTGATCTGCTCCTTCTCCTGGATATGCATGGCCTGGATGTTGGGGTCCACCTACAGCTACAGCAAGCTCTGGCTCACTACCCCTGTTATAGACACCACCCAGACCCATGATGTTACCCAGGATCCCCTGGAAGCTGCTGCTGTTATCCAGCTACAGAAGGTGGAGGAACTGGGACAAATACCAGGCGGATTAGTGTGGGAGCTGAAGAACCTGGGATCAGAGGTAGCATCTTGTAGAGCACGTGAGCCACCATAATAGCAGAGACTGTGGTGAAGGTGGCAGGCTGAAGAGAGAAGTTCAAAAAGTAGCTGAGTAGCTGCTTCTTAGCAGTCAAAACTCACATATACATGTGCATCCTTGGGTCTTATGAGTCATTCTCTACAGATCATCACCCATACGTAAACATCATCAACCTTCTTGACCTACAGACCTAAGGAAGGGCCGGAACTGGAGTTTTGTCGACTACAGTAAGAGCAGATGTCTTCTGAGGCTCAGATTTAACCCATCAGCCATTGTTCCTTTCCATCCTTAACGCTCTGTTCCCAAGCTCTGAAACAAAAATTAGAACTTGAACTGGGCGTGGTGGTGCACGTCTTTAATCCCAGCAATTGGGAGGCAGAGATAGGAGGATCGCCATGAGTTCAAGGCCGCCCTGAGACTACAGAGTGAATTCCAGGTCAGCCTGAAAAAAAAAAAAAATTAGAACTTGCCTGACATTACCAAGAATATGAAGCAAGCTTTCTGTACCAGAATCAGCCAAGATGACTCTAGATGACCTATTAAAATAATGTCTTGGGTTCACAAATTCATTCAGCAGAAATTCATGGATAATCAGTCATATGCCAACTTCTATGTTTGGTCCTAATACAAATAGGAAAAACAATAAGGTCCCCACCCTTAAGAAATCTACAATCTAGAATATGCTTGAACACACCGAGGTTCTGTCACTGGGAAGATGATGTGGGATCTCTGCCTAGTTCATACCTTGCATGGAACAAACCAAATAAAAATGGGCCCAAGTGAGACCTGCTAGGTATGCACAGGTGAGTAGATGTGTTAATCAGCTTCTGGCCACAGTGTCAAAATATCTGAGACAATCAACTTAAGAGAAAGAAAGATTGATTTCAGCTCATGGTTTCAGAGGGTTCAGACCTTATGCAGTTGCTTCTAGTACTTTTTTTACCTGTGGTAATGCAGAACAGGCTGGCAGGAGTGGTGGTGGAACAAAGATGCTGTGAAGCAAGAGATGGAGGGGGTGGCTGGAGAGATGGCTTAGTGGTTAAGCACTTGCCTGTGAAGCCTAAGGATCCTAGTTCAAGACTCGATTCCCCAGTACCCACGTAAGCCAGATACACATGGTGGTTCATGCGCCTGGAGTTCGTTTGCAGTGGCTAGAGGCCCTGGCATGTCCATTCTCTCTCTGTCTCTCTCTCTCTTTCCTCCTTTCTCTGTCTCTAATTAGTAAATAAATAAAAATAAATAAATAAAAGAGAGGGAGAGGGGAGGATGAGGGGGAGGGAGGGAGAGAGGGAGAGCCAGAGAGGAATAGGGAGAGAGAGGGAAAAGGGGAGGAAGAGGAGGAGGGGGAGGGGAGGAGAAGGGAAGAAAGAGGAGAGAGAGAGGAAGAGGAGTAGCTATTCCCTGCAAAGGTGTTGCAGTCGGGTTCACATTGCTGGCAGAAATCACCCGACCAAGAGCAGCTTGTGGGAAAAAGGTTTATTTTGGCTACAGACTTAAGAGGGAAGCACCACGATGGCAGGGGAAAAGGACAGCATGAACAGAGGGTGGACATCACCCCCTGGCCAACATCAGACGGAGAATAGCAAGCTGAAGAGTGTGCCAAACACTGGCATGGGGACACTGGCTATAACACCTATAAGCCCGCCCCCAACAATACACTGCCTCCAGGAGGCTTTCATTTCCAATTGCCATCAGCTGGGGAAACTAGCATTCAGAACACCTAAGTTTATGGGGGACGCCTGAATCAAACCCCCACATGAGGCATGCTCACAATGACCTAACCTCCTCTCACTATGCCCCACCTCTTAAAGGTCAACCACTTCCCAGTGGTTCCACCTGCTAGCCCTACCAAGCCTCTAACACAAAGCCTTGAGAATTGTGTAAGACCCAAACCATAGCAACAGGCATGTATGCACGTATACTAGCACATCCTGACACGTCCAAGGCTATACAAATTTACCACAGCATTCAGTTGACTTCCCATAACATGGTTCCTGAGAGGTAAATTCAGGATATGACAAGATAGCAGAATCACCTGGTCTGACCCACACAACTGTGCTATTGAATCTTTTATTTGGAAAGCTTGCATATTTAACTCATCCATTTATTCACTTACTTGACAACTGTTTATTAAGAGCCTGGCATGTGCCAACAATTGTTCTGAGTTTCAGGAATGAGTGATCAGCCCAGATTCACAGGTTCTCATTTGTCTCCACCCACCTTCAACTTGACTGGCTCTGTTAAGCAGGCCAGACCTTGGTGTGTCCCTTTGAACTAAGCTCTGCATCACCTACAGGCATTTAAATACAACTTTACTGAAGTAACACCCACAAACAAAATGTGTGCGTAAATTTCCAGGATTACAGCTGAATGTTCTCATGTAACCAGCACCCAGATCAAATGCTATCAGTACCCTGAACATCTTATAGATCATTGAGCCCTGCCTCCAAATAAGGGTACTTATTACCCTGACCTTGAGTCTTGACTCTTGTGTACTTTCTGGTGTGTGCATGTGTAAGTATTGTGTATGCATGAGTGTATGGATGTGCACTCCTCTCACAATGCATGGGGAGGCCAGAGGAGAGCAACGTGTCCTCCTTTATCTTCTCTCTTTTCCATTGTCTCCTTGAGACAGTCTCTCTCCAAACCTTGAGCTACCATTTTTTCAGTCAGCCTGGCTGACCAGAGAGCCCCAGTGACTCTCTGTCTCTGTCCCCCACATCCTCTCAGGAGTGGGGTTATAACAAGTATGGCCACATCTGGCTTTTTATACAGGTGTTCGGACTCAGGCCCACAAAGGTCTTCATGGGTCTGGGACAAGTGCTATTCCTACCCACTGGGCCATCTCCCCAGTCCCCATTTCCAAATTTATACAACTGGAATCATAGATTACTTTTATCTTTAGGCATTTGTAGCATATTGCTCGAATTTCTGTCTTATATGTATTCTGTTTTCAGTGATGAAAATGCAAGTCGCATTACAGTAGAAAAAAAAAAAAAAAGCAGACTTTGGATTTTGCTCTGGACAAAAGATACTAAAGTGGCTATGCCTGGACTTATTCAGCTGGCCCAATCCCATGGATGTGTGGATTTCGGACCTTCCCATGACCTTGTGTGATATGAGGTTCTCCTTCTCGACTCCTATCATCAGTCCTAGATACCATGTGTAGGTAGAACATTTCTGTGTCAACGTCTCAATATCAGAGTTAACCAGGATGCCTGAAAAAATGTACATGAGAATAAAATATTTTTCCCCATCCTAAGGATGTCAGCGACGTTTCTTCAGACTGGAGTTGACTTACTGCTGACCGTTTGGGGTTATCTAAAATGCTTCCTAGCCCCATAGATTCTTCCTGGTGACTTTAGTGATTATCAAGAAGAGTGTCACAGGGTCCTATCAGTGACAGGCTGTTTATTTTTCTCTCCAACCCAGGAAAGACTCAGCTGCAGTAACACTATTGAAAGATGCTTACACCTGTGATCAATTACATTCCCCTTTTTGTTTGTTTGTTCCACAGGGCATCACTGTTAACTCTTGCTAAAAAGTCAGGCAAGTGACCATACCATTCTGTTGAGAATATTTTTCTACATCACTCACTCTCTCAGGGATCAGGAGTGCCCTTTGTTATTGTGCATAGACATTATTCATTTTAAGATAGTCTTAATGAGTCATTGTTGTATGGTGGCCATTCGATTTGTTAGTAAGCTATAAGCTTTCTCCATTCCCAGTATTCTGGTTGCCGTTGACCTCTACCTATTGCGCATTCAACACCACAGCAAATGGGATGTTCTGAGATATCAGAAGCCCTTGAAACGCAACTTCCTCATAAGGTCATTCTGGGAAACATTGACCTAGCAAATGGCCCTGGGTATTCATTGTGGATGTCTGTCTGCTTCTAAATAGCCACACATGAATCATGCTAAGTCACTGCAATGCAAGCTGTTTAAATGGCATCGAGGGAATAGGAAGACTATGGCTGAATAATAATAATAATAAGTTGACAGACACCTGTAGCCCAGGAAGTAAAGTAGCTCCAGGTTGTAGTGGACGGAGCTTCAGGTCTACTGAACTTCGGGGACATGGCCAAGAATCTCCATTCATCGCTTCTGTTGTTCGTTTTCTTATTGCCAATGCAATGTTATACCCTGAACCACACCTGGGACATGCATCCCATGTTGTAGATCATTTATCCATCTGCTGGTTCTCTATTGCTAACCCCTTTGAGACTTTATCTGTTATAGGAAATACATGAACACTATCATGTCAAGATTCACAGGGTCATTTCTGACCCTCCCTCCTGTTTTTCCTATACACCAATACTCTTTCCTTTCATTCATAAGGTGATGGCTTGTAATTCCAGTGCTAGGGAGGCAGATCTCTGGGGATCATTGGCCAGCCAAAGCACCCTAATTGGTAGCCCCAGGACAATGAGAGACCCTGTCTCAAAAGCAGGTGGATATCAGGCTGGAGAGATGGCTTAGTGGTTAAGGTGCCTGCCTGTGAAGCCTAAGAACCCCTGTTCGATTCTCCAGTTCCCACATTTAGCCAGATGCAAAAGTAACACAATCACGCAATGTCACGCATGTCCACAAGGGGGTGCATGCGTCTGGAGTTTGTTCACAGTGGCGGAGAGGCTGCTGGCATACCCATTCTCTATCTGTCTCTCTCAAATTAAAAAAAAAAAAGGAGGTGGATATCATGCATTCCTGGGTAATGAGACCCAAGATTGTCCTCTGGCCTCCACATGCATGTGCACCCACACACATGTGCCCATATCAGAAAAGAATGTTAGGCTGGAGAGATAGCTTAGTGTTTAAAGCACTTGCCTGCAAAGCCTAAGAACCCGGGTTCAGCTCCCCAGAACTCATGTAAGCCAGACCCACAAGGTAACACATGCTCACAGGTGATGCATAGTCACAAGGTCACACATGCACACAAGGTGGCATATGCATCTGGAATTCAATTGCAGTGGCTCGGGCACACGAGTTCTACCCCCCTCTCCCTCTCTCTCATAAAATAATAATAATAATAAAAAATGTTATTAAGTGAGAGCATCGGTGAGCCGAACTGTACCTCTAGGACACTGGTTCAGGGTTTTGTGCTTCCATTTGGTTCGAGCTGCATTGTTTCTGACCACGTAGGTGAACGGGAGCAGGGTGGAGTGTGTGAGCCGTGGGACAGTTACAAATACCTAAGCTTCTCATTTGCTTGAGTTATGAAGGTGACCATTAGGGTTTGTGTACAGTGTCAAAGAGTGGCCTGCTCATCTTCCGTAGTTGCTGTAGCAACAACTAACAGTTAGTCCCCCAGTTAGAGACAAGGACTTTCTGCAGTTTAAACAATGGCAAAGCATGTTTTCTTGACCCTTTGCAGGAAATCCTGCCCAACAGACACAAGAATGCACCATTTCCTAGACTATTGGAGCCCAGATCTGTTTGCAAGAAAAGGCCTGAGAAAACCTGGAAAAGTCACTCACCAAGTTCTCACTGAGTTAAAAAAAACAAAACAAAACAAACAAAAAAAAAAACAAGGTGGCGCACGCCTTTAATCCCAGCACTTGGGAGGCAGAGGTAGGAGGATCATTGTGAGTTCGAGGCCACCCTGAGACTACATAGTACAGTCCAGGTCAGCCTGGGCTAAAGCAAAGCAAGACCCTAACTCAAAAAAAAAAAAAAAACCAAAAAAACCTGGAAAGTCATTATCAAGTCTTTTTGTGCTAACACCCAGCAAACCCCCCATGTCTCAAGGTAAACTAGAGACAAGGAAAACACAGTTGACTTTGACTCTTCCCATTTTCCTTATTTGATCTTCTGCTTCTTCCCATGTCAATGCAAGAACTACATGACAAGATGCTGTATTGCTGTCTCCTGGCATTGGGAACAAACCACTGCTCCAGACTATACACCAGAAGCCATGGCCTTGAAGCTGAGAAATAGCAATGCCAGCTATTGCTCTCTACCCTGGGCCCTGCTGGGAGCTACAAGGACAGGCAATGCACAGCTGTCCTGCTCTGTGCCAGTGGCCTTTTTGGGTGGTGACATGCGGAGCAGCAAGGGTGTTTCTGAACAATAATAATGAGAGAAACATCTGTATCCCTTCTACTCTCTTTTCCAGGCAAATGACACAATTCTTATTTTAGACGTGTAAGTGCTCCCCTGAAAAAGCAACTTTGGTGCTAGCCACATCTCTCTTTCTGAATCTGTTGATCTTTTTTTTTCTTTACTCATATTTTAAGACAGTTCAAAAGCAAAGAAGACACTGCAACAAAATGCGTGTGTATCTCTGCCACTAGGATTCGCCAAAAGAGGTGAAGAGAACTGTGCAATGTGGTGTCGCACGAGAGCAGAGAATTCTTTCGTTGCTGCTGTGGCTCAAACCCAGAGAGCCTCTGCACACTAAGCATGTCCTCTACCACGAGCTACACCCCCAGGCCCCAGTTCTTAGTCATTTTAAAACCAAAAATTAGAGGAGGCATGTTTCAGAAATGTTTGAAAATATTGTACAGATTAAAAAAATATTATTATTAATTTATTTGAGAGCAACAGACAGACAGAGAAAGAGGCAGATAGATAGAGAGAGAATGGGCATGCCAGGGCCTCCAGCCATTGCAAACAAACTCCAGATGCATGCACCCCTTTGTGCATCTGGCTTACTTGGGTCCTGGGGCACTGAGCCTTGAACCGGGGTCCTTAGGCTTCCCAGGCAAGCACTTAACTGCTAAGTCATCTCTCCAGGCCCCTATTGTACAGATTTGAAAAGCATCAAGTGCCCAGTTCATAAATGGAAGAGTGCTAAGAACGGTGGCCATATAATCAGAGTGTGGCACCTGTGAAAGTGACCACATATTTTCCCTGCTGATTAGATATTAAGGCTCTCTGTGTGTGTGTCTGTCTGCCTCTCTCTCTCTCTCTCTCTCTCTCTCTCACACACACATATCCATATACAACTACACCCGGACACGCACCCCACTCCAGCACACATATGACCACCTCACTTTCATGAGGGACTCAATGACTGTCCCCAGGATTAATGTGTAGCCTGTGGACTTGCATCTTGAAAGCACTAAGGTGGGACGCAGGCTTCTTACTTCCAAAAGGCTTTTTAGAAGAACTCATCCATGCAGCGATACCATTTCTGGTTATTTTGGTTTGTCATGAACCAAGACATTTTGGAGCTGGAAAGAAAGCCAGAAACAAAGCAATTCAAAGCCCATTTTTCTAAAGAGAAAACTGAGGTTCAGTGAAGTGCCGAGAACCACTAGGTTCTTGTTTCTGGACTCTCTTTTCCTCCACCACTTCAGGGCTATTTCTTCCTCCAAGCAGCTCACAATCTATTCAGAGAACATCCTGCTGCTGTTGTTAGGAAAGCAACAACCCTCAATGCAATGCGTTTCTTTGGATGTTTTAGCACTCCCAGACTTGAGTGTCTAACGCAGTAAGGTAGGCCGCATGATGCTGAACTTGGCAGCATTGGGAGCGTGCAAGTTCATAGTCCCCTCAATGCAACCTTATTGCCTGTCCTCCTATGTTATTTATAAATAAAAATGTTTATGAAGATACTCATGATTTAAAATTAAAAGCTAATTTTAAAATTTAAATTTAAAAGCTAATGAGATTAAAGGCTTCCTAAAGGAAGATAGAAAGAGTAGACTTATGCAAGTCCAATTTATTCTGAAAAATGGTTTTGGTATTACAAGTAGATGCTCTACCTACCAACCCATCCACTCATTCATCCATCCATCCATGTACCCGCCCAGCCAAACTTTATTCAATCAACATCTCATTCAAAAGCATTTTTGCATGAATCGTAAAGGTCAGTTATCTGGTCTAGAAAGCTACAGGAAGTACAGTCTGGCTAGGGACGCAGAAGAGTACACATGAAGATTACCCTTGGTACATTTATTGATCCAGCATTATACATGCATTGTGGATAAAGGTTTGTGTGAGACTCCTGCTTAAACACTACGAAGGATATAATAGTAATTAATAATCCACCCTTACCATTTAGGAGCTTTAAGTAACAGTAGTCAATGCTAAAAATCTCTGCCACAGTAGCAAATAATGTCATTTACTCTGAATTACTCTGTCATTTACAACATTTTAAAAATTGGGGGTAGAAACCTAAATTCAAGAAAAGATATAGAAGTGCTTGTTATGTTGACATGGAATGGAATAAGATCTCTGGGTTAGAGAGTTCCCGTGGGTTACAAAACCGCTGTTACGCAGTGTTAAAGTTTAAGAAGGCATGGTGCTTGCTTTCTTGTCTAGACAAAGAGAGTTCAGCAAGCGTATACTGTGAGAGAATCAATACCGTCTAGTGGTCTTCATGACTGAAGAGAACATTTTGGAAGAAATAAAGATATTTCATTTCACAAATGGCAATGAAGAGCTCCTGATAAAGGTGAATGGAAAATGTGATTTCACCAAGTGACCAAAAGATGGCTGGATTCTTTTTGCTTGCCATGGGGGAGACTTGATTGGGGTTGTACTTGGCACCCGGTCTTGCTAAACTTACGCAGCCTTTAAGGACGGGAGTGGTAATTAGCTGGTGTTTGGATACTCCTTCCTGGAGACAAAGGAATAGAGTTCCTCCGAGACTTCCTCTTCTATTTTCTTTGGTGTTATCCAACTTGGTTGTGGATCTATTTGTAACTATCTTCACTTCATCGAAGTGCAAAATGGAGACTCCACGAGGAATTCAAAGTTTCCTTAAGGAGGGACCCTTCAGTACCTGTAGATTTAAAAATCCTCCTTTGGGGCTGCGGAGATGGCTTAGCGGGTAATGCGTTTGCCTGAAAAGCCAAAGGATCCTGGTTGGATTTTCCAGGACCCACATAAGCCAGATGCACAAGGGGGCACATGTCTGGAGTTCATTTGCAGTGGCTGGTGGCCCTGGGGTGTCCATTCTCTCTCTCTCCCTCTTTCTCTCTCTCAAATAAATAAATACATTAAAATATTTAAAAAAATAAAAATTGTCCTTTGAGTCCAAGTTGATTCTGAAGTGTCCTGCTTTTCACATGTCTTCTGTGTGGAGCTCATCTGATAGAGAGGGTCTGGGGGACTCGTTCTCAGGCAGCCTTCCTGGACAGCATATTGGGCCTCCTCAGGGCCTTAGGTTTTACTCCTCCCATTCATTTCATGGATTCATCTTTGTTCTTATATCTATACTGTTCTCGTCCATTTCAGATCCATATTCTTATTTAATTGTGGCTATTTTTCAAAGAGGTTTTTTTTTTTTCTGGATTGCCAGTTTTCCCTTTTTTTCATACAGAGGTTAACCCACTTGACACCTCTGTCATGTTTTCTTGAAGCTGTGCTGCTCTTATTTGCCAGTGAAACCAACTCACCATGTACTAGTCTCTCTCTCTCCTACTTTTGTAAAATGAGCTATCAAAAATTTTAAAGTAATCATTATGCATCAGTTAGGAGACAAATGCCCTGCCTACTCTTTTCTTCTTTCTCTTTAAATTATTTAACGAAAATAAAAGCCACATGTAAATGAGGAAAAAGCATAAATTCTTCTCAGATATATATACACAAAATCCCAGTAACAAAGTGTCTATGTTTCACACAGTCTAATTTTTAAAATTCAAATTGATTTTAATGGTTTATTTTTATTTAT
Organism: Orientallactaga sibirica; assembly: GCA_036365145.1. Lineage (NCBI taxonomy): Eukaryota > Metazoa > Chordata > Mammalia > Rodentia > Dipodidae > Orientallactaga > Orientallactaga sibirica. The sequence goes on along the minus strand of JAEOAD010000035.1, from coordinate 13,441,493 downwards.
AATTTTGTCCCACAATTCAGTTCTGTGAATGTATAATATACATTCTTCAAAAATATACACTCTTCATAGTTGTGGTAAGGAAATGACTAGACAGGAAGACAAAAATAAAGTTTCAAATTTGAGCTTAAAATGTTTTTAAAATTTAATACAATTCAAGGCATTGATACATTTGTGTTAAGGAAATGGCTTGACAGGAAGAAAAAATTAGTTTCAAATTTGAACTTAAAATATTTTTGAAAATTTAATACAATTTATACAGGAGCCATAGAACATTAATAGACATGATTTTTGAATATGTACATTGCCACCATAAAACAGTGAAAAATAAACGACAAAAAACAGTGTTTGATAAATTAAACTTAATCTCTAATGTAGAAATAGCTGAATGGAACAAAACTGTTTTTCTTAAAGTAGCTCATTAGTTATTTCAAGACCCATGAACAGATCATGAATAAAATCCACCTACATCTGTTTTAAGACATGACTGCAGAATCTCTGGGACCTTTCCCATCGAAAGGTGACATACTACCTTTCTCCTTGAATGGGCTTGCTTTACTGACTAACTTCTGCCAAAGAGGATGAGGCAGAAGCCAGATGAGATGCCATCTCTGCATCCAGGAGACTGGAGCAGAACTGCAGATCTGAAGTCAGCTTGGACTACTTAAGAGTTCAAGACCAGCCTGGTTAAGTAACATAGTGAGACCATCTCAATCCCCTATCCCATAGGCTGTGTGCAATATTGACACTTTGGGGTGTGTGTGTGTGTATCTGGAAAGAATTTATGCTTTTTTCTCATTTACATGTTGCTTTTATTTCATTAAATAATTTAAAGAGAAAGAAGAAAAGAATGGCAGGACATTCTGTCTCCTAACTGGTACATAATGGTTACTTTAAATTTTTGATATCTCATTTTACAAAAGTAGAAGAGAGAGAGGTTGGTCCATCGTGCTTTGGTTTCACTGGCAATAAGATTTAGACAAAGAGATACTATGTTGCTTCTAAAGTACATTTAGAGAAGCATTACAGCTTCTTCCTGACTCTCTCTCTCTCTCTTATGGGATACTCACCTTGGGAACCAGGCAGCCATGGTGTGAAGTAACCTAATCTGCATGGAGATGCCACATAACTCTGCAGTGTCCTAAGGTGCCAGCCATCTTAAATCTACATTGGATCTTAAAATTTTTATTTATTTATTTGTGAGAGAGAGACAGAGAGAAAGAGAGAGAGAGAGAGAGAAAGAGAGAGAATGGGCACGTTGTGGCCTCCAGCCACTGCAAACAAACTCCAAATGCATGTGCCACCTTGTATATCTGGCTTATGTGGGCCCTGGGGAATCAAACCTGAGTCCTTTGGCTTTGTAGGCAAGTGCTTTAACCTCTAAGCCATCTCTCCAGTCCATACACTGGATTTGTTTGAATGAGGTATGGTAAGAAAGGACTCTGAGGAAACCAGATATTTTTCTACTTGCAGATCTCTAGAAACAGCAGGCACATCGTACCATGGGCGTCATACAAGGAATCACCAGGATGTGTCAGGAGGCAAGGAGGGTGAGGGGAAAATGGAGCGGAAAACCTTTCCTATGGTTTCCTCTGGAAGAAGTAGGAGATGCTTAGTTTTAGAATTGGCTTGTTTGTAATATTTCAGAGGCTCTAGGATATAGGGGATGGCTCTAGTCTGGTACCTTGTCCTGTGGTGACTAGAGCAGTGGACAGTGGCCCAGTCTGGGAGAAGCTAATAAAGGAGGGGCTCAGAGGAAAGGCTCTATATTGGTCGGTTTGCATCCAAAAGTCATTGACTCTGTAGAGGAATTAGCCAGCCGAGGGAGGGGATGTCCGTCCACTATCACTGAAGCCCCAGATGTCAAAGTATCAGAGTAAAAGATGCTCAGCAGCCCAGTTGCCAGTCAGCATCAACTTCCAGATGTGTGAACGGGGAAGCCTCCGCCACTGCAGTGTGATTGCAGACTCTGAATGAGAGCTGAGTGCCTGAGACTCACCAAGCTTCCAAACTCATGGCAGACCAAAACAGTAATCAATGATGGTCAGTGGGGTCTTACACCATTAATGGATGGTTTGTTGCTCAGCAATAGATAGCTGGAGCACCCTCTGTGTGTTAGTCAGCTTTCCATTATTATTTTTAAAAAATGGGCTGGAGAGATGGCTTAGCAGTTAAGCGCTTGCCTGTGAAGCCTAAGGATCCTGGTTCAAGGCTCAATTCCCCAGGACCAATGTAAGCCAGATGCACAAAGTGGCACATGCATCTGGAGTTTGTTTGCAGTGGCTGGAGGCCCTGGAGTGCCCATTCTCTCTCTATCTATCTGCCCCTTTCTCTCTCTGTTGCCCTTAAATAAATAAATAAATAAATAAACAAAAAATAAATAAAAAAAAAAAAAAAAAAACTCGAGCCAGCATGGTGGCACACGCCTTTAGTCTCAACACGGGGGAGGCAGATATAGACAGATCGCCATGAGTTCGGGGCCACCCTGAGACTACACAGTGAATTCCAGGTCAGCCTGGGCTAGAGTGAAACCTTACCTTGAAAAAAAAAAAAAAAAAAAAAAAAAAAAAAAAAAAAAACAACCAAACAAAAAAAACCCAAAACTTGAGATGGTCAACTTATAAAGAGCAATGACTTATTTGGGCACATGGTTTAATAGGTTTAAGTACATGACGGACTGACACCTCCCTCACTTCTAATACACACCTCATGCCACTGCTTTGAGCCTGCAGCTTATTAATCCAGGAAGCAGAGAGGGGCAGAAAGAGATCTGGATCCCACACATATTGAGGCTACATTGCAATGACTTAAAACATCCCACCAGACCTCACTTCTTAAAGGGTCCATCGCCTTCCAATAACATCAAGTTGAGGACCAAGTCTTTATGACACAGACCTTTGGGGACATTCCAGACCCAAACTTACAGTGTGCTCTTTAAGGCATTGACCTTATTGCAGAAAACGCTTTCATCTGCTGATACTTAAAACATTTAAAAGAATTAAATGTATATGGTAATATAACACTCTCACATATAAGACAGTCTCCCACATGATATCCTTTTAATAGCTTAATCGTGACATTTCTAGAGTGCTTTAAGCACATAGATTGTCCTATAAGTAATAACTTCTATTTGAAGTCGATTACCATCATCGGTTGCTATACAAATAAAGATGTGCACTTTAGCTAAGCATCATTAAATTTGAGAACATGGAGACTGACAAGACCAAAATTACGAAGCAACACTTGATTGAACTCCTTCCTAGAGAGCATAATAAACTTGCTTTTGTGGGCAAATAGTGGATTTTTGGGTAGTCCATGAAAGAAGTTCAGGGTGCAAGTTTCATATCTTAGTTTGCAAAGAGATTGGTTGGGGTAACTCTAGCCCCACTTTAACGTGAATCTAATATGAATGGATCCCCATCATAAAATGTGGCTCGTGGGGCATTGAGTCCCAGTCACCAGTCAGCTTCTCTGTGAGAGATCTGCTGGCCGCCCTGGAGACAAGCTAACCTAACATCCTACTCAGAAGGAGGGTTGATTTCCACAGCCAGTGCTCACAGGGCGGTGATAACTAGCACATCTTCGGAGGGTTTTCACTCAAAGAGTGCTATGACCCTCCATTGTTTCAGCAGAATGAGGAAACAAGGCCCCTAGCTTGCAAAAGAGAAAAGGGGACACACACACACACACACACACACACACACACACACTTCCCTTCTATTCACCTCTCAGCCTCTCTGGATAGGAGGACATGAAGCAGACCGGATATGAGGGCTTCGGTGTGTCTCAGACGCCTCTTCTGACTTCCCTAGCTCCAAGCCTTTCCAGACTCCTTCTCCCACTCCAGCCCCTGCTATCCCAGTCTTGCCGTTATAAAAGATTTTTCTCTTTCTTTTTTGGGAATGTGCCGGGGGTGGGTGGATAGAAATAACACAGGGCTTTGTGTATACTATGCAAGTGCCCTACTCACCCCTGGCCTATAGTTCTCTTATTTAGGAGGGCTATCCTGATGCCACCTCCATCTCTGAGATCCAGAAGTAGTGGAGAAAAAGCAAGCAAGATTTGGAAATTGGGGGAGCTAGATTGCAGAGCCCAAGACCTCCTGGAAACAGGCTGGCCTGGCTCAGCCTCCCGTGGGGCTGGCTGTTCTGTGGGATGACTCTAGTGGAAAGTCCCAATTCCACTGCATGAAGACAGTTCAGAAAGAAACATAACTCACAGCGCTTCTGGAAACCTAACTTTAAATGCCACAAACCAGAGAGTGAAACCACTGTTTCTCAAATCCTAGGATTCTATCATTAACATTTTAACAAGTCGGTTTTTTTTTTTTTTTTTTGTGTGTCATTTCAAAATAAAACCTAAAATTATCCATAAAGGAAACTTGTTAGGGGCATAGAAATGAAGTCTCCTTCAATAAGTAGTCTCAAATGTCTCTCCCTTTTGAGATACTGCAGCAGGCTCCACCCCTAGTCCCACACAGCAGGCACTCATAGTAGATGAAGGGAATAAATGGACAGGAGGGAAAATGACATGATAGTTTTCAAAAGTAGAGAAGTTCTTCATGCACTCAACCAAGGAGTCCTAGGATGATTGATACTTGCTTTAACACCAAATGCTGGGATGGAGAACTATTTCAGACAGGATCTATATCACTAATTAAATTGACAGCAATGGTCAATTGTGCCTGAATCTGTCTGCTCTGCCATCAACAGCTACCACCCCCCCCCCACACACACATATCCTGCCAAGTGAATAATCTCCTCGTTAATTCAATTAAGCTGTTCAGAAATCGTTGTCTTGTTAGATTCGGGAGCTGGTTTCTTCTCTAGAAAGCTTCTTGTCTAGAGTTAGACATACTGTTTATTCTGCTACAGGTCAGGGTTTTAGTGGAAGGCAAGTACAGTTTTGATGCCTACATTCTTGTTTCTTAATTTATGATTTTGGCATGGGCTTCCTATACAAAAATATTTTCATTCATGCTATTACTGTTATTCAGTATGAGTCTATAACTTACCACTAAATCTTACAATGATGTATGTTTATAGTTAATGCAAATATGAGCATGTCTAAAAGAATTCATTTAAATACAATGGCACTACTAAAAAGAAACAAACCAGACTCATCAGAACAGTCTGAACCACTGTCCAGTCAGCTAAGTTCATGTACAGTAAGACATTGGTTCAGTATCAGGACCCTCGAAACCAACAGTCAAACAAGAAAGAGTGTGAATGAATCCATACAAAAGCCTGACTTGCACTATGTCACTCAGGCTCAGCTCTATGACAAGTTGAAATTGCTATTATTTATATACCTGGAGTGTCTCTAAGATGGTGGGGTCCATTCCAGCAACTTGTAATAAAAAGTATAGGTATAATAATGTCCCGGGCCATTAACAAAAGGGGGATGTTTAGGACAAGGAGTTCTGTTGAGAAACAATATTCAGTGTCTAGTTGTCATTTTGGTTCTCATCTTTGTCATAGCTGTGTGAGTTCAGGCAAGCTTCATTCACCCCCTACTTCCCTTGTATGCAAACCACGAATAATAACTGTACTGATCTCACAAGAACTAAGAGGCTAAAGTGAGTCAATATGTTGAAAGGGTTCAGAACAGTGCTTAATGCATAAGGAACTCTCTATTGAATTAACATCCTTTTTTTGGGGGGGGGGGGGATGATAAAGAACTAATTTCCAGAGGAAGCCCAGAGACAACCAAGAATCATAAAACGAAGGCTAAAATCCTTTAAACACGTGCACAGGCTTCTGAAGAAAGGGAAATACAGCTCATTTTGATCGTATCTTTGTGGATTTAGAATGGGAACTATTGACCACTTATTCTTCTTTGAGAAAATGGGCATTGAAAGCCATCAGAGATCAATTCCTCCTTTTATGTCCACACAAGAAATATTTGTGAGAGTCCCTTCTATCGTTATGATGTCAATACTGGGCAATCTTTGACCTACAGAAAAGTAGAAGGTCTAAATGGTTCAACGTAATGTTCTCGAATCATAGACAACATCCACTGGAAAGTCAAAGAACTTCTAAACCTTTGCTTCACTGAGAACGAATGCTTCTGGGGTTTCAGAAACAAGATGGCTTAGGGGGAGGTGTGAGAAATTTCCCATGCATTTACCCGGCAGCCTTGAATGATGGGAAACCATCCATTTCGATTTAGCCACAATGTTTTCTGGCATTTCAAACAAAATAGAAGAGTTAACCCCGCCCCCATCCTCTGCAGTTTTTACTTTGCAAGTTCAAGGGTATCAAACCACCTTGGCAGTCCAAGAATTAGACTATAAATGCTCACCATACACTTTCTCAGATTCAGCAAATATGTAGTGAGCATCTCCTAAAACCTGAGCATTGAGACTTATTATGATCATCATTAACGTCATAAGCATGGTTATTGACGATGGCATTTAAATTTAGGTACCATTTTATTACAACTACATGCCAGTCACTGGGCTAAGTGTTTCATACACATTACCCCTTTGAAATGCCTGAGAAGGATTTGTGCCTGTGAGGCATCACAAAGAGACAGGTGCACACAAGCCATGTGAAGGGCTGGGCATAGCATGAGTCGTAGCAGCTATCAGTGATGCCAACGGTGTGAGGGGCCTGCACACACTCACTGCTTCATCTTCACAGCAGTGCTGTGATGTGGGCCTATAATCACGCATTTGATTGATGGAGAAACAACGTGTAGAGCAATTATGTTACAATGGCATGGGACATGTGGACCCAGGTCTCTGTGATTCTAAGTCCCATGGTGTCTCTAAGGCATCGAATCCCACAGTTTAATCTTCTGTCTCTCTTCTGTTGCCAGCTTCCTCAGTTTTGTTGTTGTTGTTCGAGATAGAGCCTCACTATGTATGGTGGATTGAGTCAGATACCGTGCACCCCCTCAATAAACTCACGTGCTTTGAATGCTTGGTCCCCAGTGGATGGCAATTTGGGAAGCAGAACCTTGCTGACAGAGGTGTGTTGTGGGCATGGGCATAGGGGGGCATAGCTTCCCCTTGCCTGAGTCTGGCTCGCTCTCTTGCTGCTGTAGTCTTCCTGCTGTGGCAGAAGCAATGTCCAGCCTTTGCTCATGCCACACTTTTCCCTGCCGCCATGAAGCTTCCTCTTGAACCAAAACAAATTTTTTCTCCCATCAGCTGATTTTGATCAAGTGTTTTGTCCCAGCAATGTGACGGGAACTACAATGCTATGTATCCCAGGCTGGCCTTAAACTCATGATCCTGCCGCCTTAGCCTCTGGAATGTGGAGATCAGAAGTGTGTGCCTCCACGCCCAGCTCAACCAAGCTCCTCATTTTTTCCCCCTCTGTCTCCTTTTGTGATGTCCTTCCACCCCAGGCATCCAATGGCAGCCACAGAAAGGCTTGCAGAGATGGCCACGAATTGGGCAGTAAGATGAGGTTTGGTTTAGGTATGGCAAGGCATCACGTAGAGGTTCTGCTAAAGGCCTAGATCAATTCGCATCTTGGAACCCTTCCTTCCCCATTCTCTAAGCATGAGGTAGTGAAGTTCTGAGGTGCTCCGATACATCAGCTTAATGGCAACATGCTGCTAATACTTACCAGCTATGTGACCCAGCCTCCCCGCCTACAGATGTGGACACTGACACAGAATGAATGCTAAGGGGCTCTCCTTGGGTCACACGCAGCACAGCAGGGACTAAAAGCCACGGACTTTGAATTTCTAGTGCATTTCTCAGTTTGTCAATGTATCTCACATGCCGGTATGAAGGAGGGCCTGCTGTGTCTTTTGACTGAGTGTGATCTACTTCACATGCCTCGGTCCACCGTGCAGAGGTTACCATGTACGGTGGTTGGACTGTGTATTTATTGTCATAGCACACAGCAGACATCTGGAGCTGACTTCAGTATCAATGCAGATACCACAGGTTGTGTAGGTGTTCCGTGCTTTGCTCACCTTGCAAAGCGTCTACAGAGCCACTGAGTCCTCAGTCCTGAGGGAGAAACCCAGCTTGGTGCTTCAGCCTCATCACCTGGCCTGCCTGCCACACTCTGTGCTGTAAGAATGGAACGGCGCCCACTTCCTGGAGGACAGTGCTTTGACATTTCAAAACCCAACTCCTCTTCAGTATGACTAATCCAAGATATATATACAAAAGTGAACTAAGTGCCGTATCTTTGGAAAGCCCACACTTCTGAGAAAATGGCAAATAGACCTTGCGTCTCCTTTAGCTGAGAAAACTGGAGCCAGGGAAAGCCACAGATTCTGGGTTTTGTCTGCTGTTTTGTTTCCTTTTCCACCAAACAAGGAGAGGACGGTCCTGGGTTTTAGTTCACATCTTGGCCCATGTCAGTGTTTCTTTTGTGTAGACACATGCAGGACTTTCTAGAACTTTCACTCTGGGTAGGTACTTCCTTATGGTCAAGCTCGCTCATCCTTCAGAAGCCGCTTCCATGTGGACAGTTTTAGCTAGAGTCAGAACAAGCATCAATTTGAGGGTATAAAGAACCCCAGAAGCTGGGCCTGGAGGCACACGACTTTAATCCCAGCACTGGGGAGGCAGAGGTAGGAGGATCACCGTAAGTTCAAGGCCACCCTGAGACTACATGGTGAATTCCAGGTCAGCCTGGGCTTAGAGTGAGACCCTACCTCGAAAAAAACAAAACAAAACAAACAGACAAAAAACCAATGACCTTGCTTTGCTGTTACTAAAAGGAAGCTGTAAAATACCAGAAGTCTCAAAAATAGTCACAACCAGGGCTGGAGAGGTGGCTTAGCGGTTAAAGTGCCTGCCTGCTAAGCCTAAGAACCTGTTTCTAATCTCCAGGTCCCACATTTAGCCAGATGCAAAGTGACACAAGGGCGCAATGCCACACTTGACCACAAGGGGGTGCATGCATCTGGATTTCCTTCACAGCAGCTGAGAGGCTGCTGGTGCACCCATCTCTATCTGTCTCCCTCTCCCTCTCTGTCTGTCTCTCTCTGTGTCTCTCTCCAAAAATAAATAAAATAATAAAAAATAAATAATAAAATAATAATAGTCACAACCAGTTGATTTCAGATTCCATCTTACTCTTAATAGCTATGTTAATGTCAGAATGTGCTTTTACGGAATTGGTCATTAGCTTAGATATACATGATTTAAAAATCTCTAAGCCCCTCTTCATTGTTTTATGTGATGTAACAGGCTCATTCCAATAAGCTCTGAGGAGATTGGCTGCTTCTAGAAGGCCAGGCATTATCGGCAGAGATGTCCCATTGATTCTTGTCTCCTGAGTCATAAAATTGTCAGAAACACAAAAATATCAAACTACAATGTAACATGATCATAAATAAAATTTCAAAAATAATTGTAATAAAAAACTGAATTCCTTAGAGTAACTTTTACAGTTATAAAAGGCCACCATAAAATCGTAAATCTGGCAATAAACTTGAGTGACAATATGCACTCGAGGGCTAGGAATCAGAATTGCTAGCACCATAAACATGTCTACAATTTGTATTTTTAAATTAAAGTATCATAAACCTGACAATAAACTTGAGAAGCCATCTTTCATGTCAGGCTTAGAGTAAGAGTTCCCAAGTAATAAAAAGTTATTAGCCGGGCGTGGTGGCGCACTCCTTTAATCCCAACTCTTGGGAGGCAGAGGTAGGAGGATCACCAGGAGTTCGAGTTCGAGGCCACCCTGTGAATACAGAGTGAATTCCAGGTCAGCCTGGGCTAGAGTGAAACTCTACCTCAACAAAACAAAACAAAATAAAACTATGTGTGTGTGTGTGTGTGTGTGTGTGTGTGTGTGTAATTTTCTATTATTAGTTTTGTTGTTGTTGTTTTAGTTCTTGTTTCTTTTTTGTTGTTGTTGTTGTTTTGAGACATGGTCTTCCTATATAGCTCTGGCAGGCCTAGAGCTTGCCATGTTGCCTAGGTTGGCCTCACACTTGTGAGCCTTTTAAACACAATCCCAATGTAGCTATTATGTTGACGGTTTAAATGAAGCATAAGAGTTAAATAACGTAGGTGATTATACATTACAATGCCATTTAAGATGTTTCAAAGAGCATTCATTTTCAATTATGCGGTTAATATAATTCACAAAGAGTTATTCTTTTTGTATTCTTTTTGCCATCAGAGATTCCTGGAATCTTAGGTCCACAGACAGCATTTTCTGAGCAACTTCCTCCTGCTTATGGATTTGAAATGGATGTCCTTGTCTTTATTCTAGAAGACTCTATACCTTCCTATAAGGGTGACACAAGAGCAAGGAAAATATTGAGCTGCTGATTTTAAGACATTGTCTTTACCTAACATTATATATATATATATATATATATATATATATATATATATATATATATATGATCTTCACCTATTTGAAACCAAACTAAACATACACACAACACTGAACTATAATTATTTCTATTTTACAAATGCTAAAGCAAATGCAAGGGTTAAATGAATCATTCAAGATCATCTGAAATAGATACGCAAAGATTCTGCTCTCATCCATTCTGGCCTACTGATCCACACATGCGTAAAAACATTCAGAGCACCATTAGAAAGAACACAATGAAATTGTCTCTGCTCTCATGGACTAGTACTGGTCTACTGCTTTAATGAATTAGCTAAATCAGCCAGTCATTGCTATGGTATTTTATGCCTTCATCTATAGAGACCTTCAACAAAAGAGCAAATCCATTTTACACTCTGTATTGAACTAGGCACTGGAGACGTATCAGTGGGGAAACAGACGTGGCCTCAGCTCTCAGAGAGTAGGAGAGACTTTTTGTTTCTATTATTGTCCAAATAATTAGACAAATTAACAAATTATTACTGAGTCACAACTTGGATTTGCTACTCCCGAAAGCATGAGAGTGTGTGGATCTGAGAGAAGAGGTAGGGCCTCCTGAAGAAGAGATCTGTGAGTTAAAGGAGATGACCTTCAAAGAAGTGTGAACACATGTCTTCTTCTTGAAGGTTCATAATGAGATGACAGCTTTGTCCTCCTACCCAAACCTAATGCAGCTGTCACTCAGAGACTTCTGTTCTCACGTCGGGAGCAGCAACATGGAACATCTACCTACAGACACTTGTTTCAAAATTCAGACAAAAGTCAGCTGAAGTTTTAAGTTTGCTTAAGACATTGGATTTCTGTTTTATACCACTCAGTCTATCATCATTGGCCCTTTCATTTGTGTATTGCTTTTCTCTGGGCAACTTAAGGCAGGGAGGCTGCACACCTCAAGCGTTAGGAAGCTCTGTGTACAACAGAGATCTGCCCACGACGTCTCCACTCTTCCTCAGCTGGTCCCTTCTGTCCACAGAGTCTCTTTCTATCTCTTGTCCCAGTTTTAACGTGACACGATGACATCACTTGCCATTGTGTTGGTTGCATGCACAAAGTTAATTAATTAAGTTTTAAATTTTTTAAGTCTTTAAGACATAGCATATACATCGTGAAATATTTCAACCTTAAAATAGACCAGATAAAATGCTAAGATTTTAAGCTGTGTGGGCATAAGTATGTATTTGCTGTATCAAATATTTGGCACATTTAGGAAAAAATGAGCTCATTCTAATATAGTACAAAATATCAATTCAATTTCACATTTCAATTTTAGTGTGAATTGAGTTAATTTATGATTCTAAGTTGAAAGCTACAAGAAAATAAAACTAAGGTCATAAACAGTACAGAGAATTTAAAGAGCTTAAAATTCATCACAGATATTTATAGAGGTTTCCCTTTTGTTAGCTTTAAGGGAGCAGTATAGAAAACTAGGGAAGTCTTCTCCATTTACCACATAATAGAAACATTAAATATTAATTTGAGGGCTGGAGAGATGGCTTAGCAGTTAAGGTGCTTGCCTGTGAAGCCTAAGGACATATGTTCAATCTCTCTCCAGATCCCACGTAAGCCACGTGGATAAAGGTGATGCAAGCACAAGGTTGCACATGTGCACTAGGTGGCACAAGCCTCTGGAGTTCAATTGCAGTGGCTGAGGTTGTGGCACACCAATTCTCTCTGTCTTTCTCTCTAAAAAAAATTAATTTGAGGGCTGGAGAGATGGCTCAGTAGGTAAAGGCACTTGCTTGCAAAGTCTGATGGCTGGGGTTCAGTTCCCCAGTACCCAAGTAATGACAGATACACAAGGTGGCACATGTGTCTAGAGTTCATTTGCAGTGGCAAGAGGCTCTGGAGTGCCAATTCTCTTTCTTTCTCTCTCTCTCTCTCTCCCCCCTTTTTCTTTCTCCCTCTCTCTGCTTGCAAATAAATAATACATTTAATATTTAGAAAAAAATAAAAATAAGTAAATTGGGTATATTACTTTATAATACAGGTTAAAATATTTAAAGCAATTTAATTAAGAAGTGAACAACTTCTTAAAAGTGACTGTGAAAGAAATCTATGTGATTTATAAACAAAACAACCAGATTTGTAAGTTGAACCTCAAAGCTTAAGGAAAAATTAGGTTTTCTGCTTTGTGACTTTTAATCTTGAGAGAGCAAGCGTTAATTTTGAAGACCTTGAAGTCTCTATAAGAACCACAAATGCTCACAGTGAGAACTACAACAATTAGTGATCTGTCGAGCTCCTCCTCTGTTCTGTGAGTACCTTGGGAGGTCAAGGGTCACGTCTCACCAAAATGATGGTCTTTTGATTAGGGGAGTTTTTCATCAATAGTTTCATCTCTCTCTTCAATGAGGTGACCTCTGTTTTATTCTGCATTTACTTAGAGCAGGATTGAATATCATTAATATCACTTTTCTTATTTTATTTTGGCAAGCTGTGAGACACAAGTAAATTAGAAGTGATCCTGTTTAAAACACTTGGCTCAGAACTTATGGGCAATATTTTCAAATAAGTACATCATAAATACAATTTTGAGTCCTTGAGACCTTGGCCCTCTGAGAACAATGTATATCCTAAAGTCTGTCACAGACAAAAGTACCATGGAACTCATTTTTATCTACTTTTATTATAAGTTTAGTATTCCATGCTGGAGTGGCCAAAACCCTGAGTTCATTTTCCATCCCTCTTCAATGACACTCACCCCTACCCCAGAGCCTGTGATTTACACAAATCACAAGCGATTTTACACTCTTAATAATTGTTGGACAATTCAATCAACAACAAAAGTATTGACTATGAAGTAGAACCTTGGGGCTACAGAGATGGCCCAGTGGTTAAGGTGCCTGCCTGCGAAGTCTAACAACCTGGATTCCCACTTAAAGCCAGATACACAAGGTGACATATGTGCCTGGAGTTCATTTGCAGCAGCTGGAGGCTCTGGTGGGCTCTCTCTCTCTCTCTCTCTCTCTCTCTCTCTGCCAGGCGTGGTGGCACATGCCTGTGGGAAGCAGTGGTAGGAGGATCGCTGTGAGTTTGGGGCCAGCCTGAGACTATATAGTGAATTCCAGGTCAGCCTGGGCTAGAGCGAGGCCCTACCTCAACAAGACAAGACAAGACAAGACAAGACAAGACAAGACAAGACAAGACAAGACAAGACAAGACAAGACAAGACAAGACAAGACAAGACAAGACAAAACTAAACTAAACAAAAAAGAAGTAGACCCTTTAATAGAGGCAAGAATGCACTAAAAGGCCAGGATAGGGGCTGTGGTTCTGAGCATGTAGGAGGTCCTGTGTTCAATCCCTAGCTCTGCAAAATAAAATGAGAAAATGACCAGAGTCAGACTTTATCAGGCCACTGAAGGTGAGTTGGGAGATGTTGAGGCCACTGGGTCCCCTAAGAAATACTGAGTGTCCAACCAACACACTGGTCATGGGAAGCAAGTTCAGACTCATTTGCATGGCAGGGGTAACGCTTCTCATTCATCCACCTCTGCTTTCTCGTCCAGTTTCCTCTTCTGTGGATCGAAAGCTCATTTTTGAGATTGATGAGATTCCTAGCTAGACAAGCCTTCTGACATCACATAAACATGAAAGTAACTAAGAGCCCTTGGGGACTTGTGACTTTGGTTATGTTAAAACAATAGGCAATGGGCTGGGGAGATGGCTTAGCCAGTAAGACATTTCCCTGCAAAAGCTAAGAACCCAAGTTCGATTCCTCAGTACCCACGTAAGCCAGATGCATGCAATTTGAGTTCATTTGCAATGGCTAGAGGTCCTTGGAACACCCATTCTCTCTCTCTCTCTCTCTTTTTTTCTCTCTCTGTCTCCCTTCCTCTCTTTCTCTAATATGTATATATACATACATACATACATACATACATACATACATACATACATATATGATTTTTATTTTTATTTATTCGGGACAGAGAGAGGGAAAGAGAAAGAGAGAGAGGGAGAATGAGAATGGGCACACCAGGGCCTATAGCCACTGCAAACAAACTCCAGATGCGTGAGCCCCCTTGTGCATCTGGCTTACGTGGGACCTGGAGAACTGAACCAGGGTCCTTAGACTTCGTAGACAAACACCTTAACCGCTAAGCCATCTCTCCAGCCCTAAACTATATATTTTTAAAAATCAATGGCCAAAAGAGTCCGGGGCAGCTCCTACCTGGACCATGGTTGGCAGTGGCTGACAGGGAGTGGCTTGAGAAAGCTCTTAGGACCAAAGGGCACAAGACCATGCTGGGCTTTGTGGACAGGATGTGTGCAGGGACCAGACAGCTGCTCTGTGCCAGCACAAGTGGGACAGCTGCAGTGGACAGGCCATAGAGCCACCTCAAAGGCACACTGTGCCCAAAATCAAACACAAGGCCTCGCCGCAGACAGCTGGGGCACAGCAGCAGCAGCAGCAGCAGCATCAGAGGCAGCAACAACAAGCCTTGGCAGGGAGAGTGGGACGAGTCTATTGTTCAGTGTGGCAGCTACACTCACCAGCCAGCCCAAAGGTATCTTACATGTGAATGGCCTGCATGGGACTCCAGTCATACAAACATTTTCTTAGCTCAGTCGTAGTAAGGGATAGCTCTCAAATCCCATCAGATTGTCTGGCGTTCCTCTGCAGCCCAACTCCCTTCCAGATCAACACCGCTCTGTTTCGCTGCTGATAACCACTAGTAAGACTCCAGGTTATGTGTCTGTTGACCTAAGCACGTAAAGCCAGGTGCACTTTTTATTATTATTTTCTGTATGTGTAGTGTGTGTGCATGTGTGTCTGTATATGTACATGTGTTTTTGTGAAAACTAAAGGGCAATGTCAAGTTTCTTTCTCAGTCACTCTCCACCTTATTTTTTGAGACAGTCTCACACTAAACCTAGAACTCATGGATCTGATTGGTCAGAAAGCCCCAGGGATCTCTGCCCGCCCCCCAGTACTGGGATTGGTGGCATGTGTTGCCATGCTCAGCATCTTCACGTGGGGGCTGGGATTTCCAACTCAGTTCTTTGTGCTTTCAAGGCAAGCACTTTGTTCACTGGGGCACTCCTTAATTCTCTTATTCAGCTTTTGTCACTGTTATTTTCACTGCTGATATTTATCTCTTTTGAAACTTTGATTCCCCCACCCCCTTTCTATTGCCAATTTTCTTTCTTTTTTTTTTTTTTTTAAAAAATATTATTTATTTACTTATTTGCTAGCAGAGAACGATAGGAAGAAGAGTCAGACAGAGAGAATGGGTGCTCCACGGCCCCCAGCCATTGCAAACAAACTCCAGCTGCATGGGCCACCTTGTGCATCTGGCTTTCTGTGAGTACTGAGGAAAACGGAACCTGGTTTGTTAGGCTTGACAGGCAAGCGCCTAAACTGCTGAGCCATCTCTCCAGCCATACTGCCAGTTTTCTAAGCCTGTCCCCCACCTTGTGCCTCAGCCATACTTGCAACAATCTGTAAGCTGAAGAACATCTTAGCTTACCTCAGTGCCGGGGCCCAGTTCCCCCTCCCAGGGCACTGAGGTCACATGGAGAGCAGGAATGGAAGGGTTGATCATTAGCATGCAGGAACACAAAGCACACTTCTGTTCCCTGGCAGTGTTGATGCAGAAGAGCAGAGAGATAAGTGGGATGGCTCCAGTTGTTTTCTTTCTTTTGAAAAAACCTGTGCAGCCATACACAACCTTTTCACCATTTTTAAGCGTACAATTGAGTGGGACTAAGGGCATTCATTGGGTGCCACCATTATGTTTTCATTATTCTAAATAGAAACTCTGGGTTTTGTTTGTGTCACTGTCTAGGCAAGTGCTCTTCCACTGAGCTACACCCCAGCCCTAGAAACTGTATAACTGAGGGGCAGAATACTGGGGGTGGAAAGGTCCAAGGGGGGTCAGAAGAGGAGGATGGAGGAGAGGAGAGAGTAGGGGGAGGGTTAATCAAAACTAAAGATGTTATGAATAAGCCACATGGAAATCTATTTCTTTGTTAGCTAATTTAAAAATGTACATTTTTTTAAAGAGAGAATTTAGGCAGAAGTATCCTGTGGGGTTGGATAATATTGTACTCAAAAGCCATAGGTTTTTACAGAAAATTCCCCGTGACAGGAGTGGGATACATCCCAGTAAGATGTTGGTCAGGGAGGCCTCTGAGGCCCCCAAAACAATACAAGCTATTGCCTCGGCTGTTGGCTGCTCACCAGAAGTAGATGATAAGACCCTGTGCCTGAGGACAACACATGCTTCAGTTGCAGGAAGTTAGAAACCAGCCAGATCTAAGTTGGAGGCCTCCTCTCTGCTGACTGCTGTCATAGTGCTGTCTGTAGGGGGAAAACTCATCAACAGTTTTAGCCAGCAGTGAACCCTGCAAGCTACACAACTGGCCAGTCAGACAAGATATGTTCATTCGTGCAATAGTGGCATATATAGTATGGGGGCAACCAACAGCTCTCAGCTTAGATTTGAGGCCCACTTCATAAGAGGGAATTCATGCCCGATACTGAAAACCTAGTCAAAAGCTCATGGAAGCGTGGTGGTGCACGCCTTTAATCCTAGCACTCGGGAGGCAGAGGTAGGAGGATCTTTGTGAGTTCAAAGCCAGCCTGAGACTACATAGTGAATTTCAAGTCAGCCTGGGCTGGAGCAAGACCCTACTTCAAAAAACCTGAAAAAAAAAAAAAAGAATTATGGATGGGAAGATAAGTTCTGGGGGATGGAGGAAGCTACTATGGCTATATGGCTAAATGGATATATTTTGCCTACAAAACTGTCCTCTACATATTTATGTTTATGCCCATGTATTAATGCTGCACTCACTTGTGCTCAGAGAAGCTTCTCTTTTCAATATGTTTTAAAATTTTTTATTTATTGATTTGCAAGCAGATAGAGAGCGATAGAAGAGAGGCAGACAGAGAGAGAATGGGCACTGTAGGGCCTCTAGCTACTGCAAACGAACTCCAGATGTATGTGCCCCTTGTGCATCTGGCTTACATGGGTCCTGGAGAATCAAACCCAGATCCTTTGGCTTTTCAGGCAAACGCCTTAACTGCTAAGCCATTTCTCCTGCCCAAGCTTCTCTTTTCAGATGGCAGTAACCATCAGGGTTACTCAGAACATTCTGAGAAGTGATAGTGGAGTGTGTTCAGCACTAAGTGAGACATCTCAATCACACCCTCCAAGGCTCAGGGACCATTACAGAAGCGACAGAAAAAAATGTTAGAGCAAAAGGAAGGGGAAGAGGGTTTTGCAATACTGTTTTCCAGACGTAAAGTAACAACTGAATTAATGACCTCACAGTTGCTTTAGTTCCTTCCACAAGACATGCATAACATGAGAGAGAAAAAAATACATCAAAATAGAAGAGGGGGGCTGGAGAGATGGCTTAGTGGTTAAGGCGCCTGCCTCCTAAGCCTAAGAACGCTGGTTCCAATCTCCAGTGGTTCCAATCTCCAGGTCCCACATTTAGCCAGATGCAAAGTGACGCAAGGGCGCAATGCCACACTTGACCACAAGGGGGCACACGCATTTGGATTTCATTTGCAGCAGCTGAGAGGCTGCTGGCACTCCCATTCTCTATCTGTCTTCCTCTCTCTCTCTCTGTCTCTCTCCAAAAAAATAATAAATAAATAAATAAATAAATAAAATAGAAGAGGGACTAGTTGGAAAGAAACAGGGGTTCAGTGGAGGTGGGGCATTGAGTATATCAGGGTACACTGTATATATGCATGGAAGTTGTTTGAAGCAGAACTAAAATGACCCCGATGTGGCTCAGGGAAACTTGCGGAAGAGGGGGCGGAAAGATTGTTAGAGTCATAGTTGGGGCATTATGCACAGAGACTGGGGCCAACCCCCCAGAACTCTTAACTAACCTCACAATGCTTGACCCACATTCCCCATTGACAAGGGTCCCTTTGAAAGAGGGAGGACAGGGAGGAGGACAATGGAACCTTTACTATGAATGTAAAATCAAAATAATATAAATAATATATATTTGAAAAAAAACTGTACATGGACTGGGGAGATGGCTCAGCAGTTACAGGTACATGCTTGCACAGCCCGTCCTCCAGATTTGCATCCTCAGTATCCATGTAAAGCCAGCTGTACAAAGCAGCACATGTATCTAAAGTTCATTTGCAGTGATAGGAGGCCGTGACGCCCCATACTTTCTCTCTTCTTTCTTCATCTCTCGTACTCTCTTTCCCTCTCTCTCTCAAATAAATAAAATATCTTTCCAAAATGAAAAACTAGAAGTGCTGGGGAGGATGTGGAGAAAGTAGAACACCTGTACATTGCTTTAGGAATGTACAATGGTAAGATAGAAAACCATGTGGCAGTTCCTCCAAACCAAGCATAATTAATTCTCATATTACTTGTTAATTCCTCTCTTAGGAATGTCTAAAGGAAGTGAAGGCAGTGACCGGAGCAGATATCATCTGCCCTCGGCCTTTCTCCATCACCACCAACTCCAGAGCATGCCTGTTCAGACAGCCAGAACTGGAGAGCTGGAAGCGTGGAAACACCTGTACATTGCATGCATACATACATGAAACTGACTGTGGTGATTTGAATGTAAAATGTCCCCCATAGACTCCTGCCTTCAAATCCTTAATCCCCACTTGGTGGCGCTCTTTGGGAAGTGCATGGAGCCTTTAGGAGGTGGAATCTCTCTGGCAGAAGTGTGTCAGTGGGGAGGAGCTTTAGCTGCTCTGATTTGGCCCTGCTTGGTTTTCTTTAGCCTTTCTACTTCCTCCCTGCTGCTGATGTGATGAGGTGATGCCAGATGTCTGCTTCTGCACACTTTCCCCACCATGATAGAAACTTCCCCTGAAACTGTAAGGTAGGAGCTGGGAAGATTGCCCAGTGGTTAAAGGTACTTACTTGCCAAGCTTACTGACCTCGGTTAAATTTCCGAGTCACTTATGCAAGTCACACCCATAGAAATGGCATAAGTGTCTAGCATTCATTTGCATAGGCAAGAGGCCCTGGCATGTGCACACATAAATAAATAAATGTGTAACAGTTTTTAAAAGAAACTGTTAAGGTCCTCAGAGAGAGCTCAGCACTTAAAGGCACTTTCTTGAAATGCATCTGGCCAAGGTTCAATTCCACAGCCACCTACGTAAAGCCAGATGGGCATTTCTTTGCAGCAGCAAGAGACCCTACCATGACCATACACGTATATACACAAATCATTTTGGTGTTGTTGTTTTGAGGTAGGTTCTCCCTATAACCCAGGCTAACATGTAATACACTATGTAGTCTCAGGGTAGCCTCAAACTCACAGTGATCTTCCTACCTCTACCTCTTGAGTACTCGGATTAAAAGTGTGTGCCACCACCTTTAAATATAATAAACCTTCCTTCCATTAAAAAATGTATTACCATTAAGCAATCCTCTCCCAGGCCTTGATACCTTGATAATCTATTTTTTGTTGTTGTTCTTGAATTTGCCTAGCCTAGGTATCTCATACATACAAGTGGAATTATATAATATTTGTTCTTCTGTGTCTGGTTTATTTCTCTTAGCATGTTTTCAAGGTCCATCCAAGTCATAGCCTGTGACAGGACTTTCTCTACTGATAGCCGAGTAATATTCTGCTATATGGGATGCTACAGTCTACTACTCCATTCTTGTGTTGATGGACAGGTAGTTTCCATATGCCTTTGTTACTTTCTTTGTAGCAGTGACAAAAGAAACAACAGAAGCAGCTGAAGGGAGGAGAGGTTTTTCTTGGCTAATGGTTTAAGAGGAAACCGTCCATCATTGTACGAAGTCATGGTGGCTGAGCTCTATCCATGGCAGCAGGAGTTTGTTACATCTCGGTTGAACAGGAAGAAGAGTGCTCAGGCCAAAAAGGAGGTCTACCCTCTCAGTGAACCACTTCCTCCAGCCAGACGACCCTCCTAAGAGAAAAACAACCTCCCTAAATAGCACCACCAGCCGGTGACCAAGTACTTAAACACATGAACCCATGGGGGACCTTTCGCCTCTCTATTAGGTACTTTGCCTTTGTGGGAACAAAATACCCGACCAGGAGCAATTTAAGGAAGGAAGGGTTTATGTTGACCTACAGTTCAAGGTTACATCCCTCATGGCAGAAAAGACATGGTAGCGGCAAGAGCTTGAGGCAGCTGGTCACATTCAGATGCAGTGAGGAAGCAAAGAGCTATGACTGCTGGTACTCAGCCAGCTCTCTCCTTTAAAAAGCCCAGGCTGACCTGGAATTCACTATGTAGTCTCAGGTTGGCCTCGAACTCATGATGATCCCTCCTACCTCTGCCTCCCAAGTGCTGAGATTAAAGGTGTACGCCACCACACCCTGCTAAAAATACTTTTATTTATTTATTTACTTGCAATCAGAGAGGGGGAAGAGAGAGAGAAAGAGACAGGCACAGAGAGAGAATGGGCATGCTAGGGCCCCCTGCCACTGTAATGGACTCTAGACACATGTGCCACCTTGTACATCAAACCCTCTCTCCTTTTTGTATAGTCCAAAACCAGTCCATTAAATGGTGCTGCCCACAGCTAAGGTGGTCTTTGCCAACTCCATTGAATCAAGATAATGCCTCACAGGCATGCCCAGAGGCCAGTTTTCTAGGTGGCACCAGGCCCTGTAATGTTCACAGCATCCAAACTGTAACACCATCTTTTGGTTACTGGGAATAAGGTGAACAGTTTAGATATAACTATCAACAAAGGGATGTTTTTAAGAAACCGAATTTCCTGAGAATTTTCAATTTACATTCACAATACTCAGAGGGCTTGGGTATGTTCAAGTAGCTATTAATTCAATTTTCTACTGCCTGAAGTTTCAAAACTGGTTTTTATAAAAGCAAAGCATACCAGAGAATTTATATCAAGTATTAGCTATACGGGCATGGTGGCGCACACCTTTAATCTCAGCACTCGGGAGGCAGAGGTAGGAGAATTGCAGTGAGTTCGAGGCCACCCTGAGACTACATAGTGAATTTCAGGTCAGTCTGGGCTAGCATGAGATCCTACCTTGAAAAACTAAAAAAAGAATTAGCTCTACTCATATCTCCTATGTGTTAGATGCTGTCACTATTGTAACAAGCAATTTCCAGGCACTGGCCACAGGCCCAGCGTGTTGAGCATGATAGCAGAGAGGAGGAAGTCATTGTCTTAGGGCAAGTATGTATACAGGCTTTAGTATGAGTTACAGTGTGCTGTGCTCCACCCCTAACTTGGTGGTCTGGGATGGGTGTAACAGTGCATCAGGGATGAAGAGGTGCTCGTTTCTTAAAGTCACGGGCATCCAGAGCAATCACATCCACTATCAGAAATGATCCCTTGGCCAGTGGAAGTCATCAGGTTGTCTTCCAGTCCCACCTCATCGCCATTGGGTGACTTCTCTCATCTGACAATTTTTTTTCTAAAGCCACACCTACAGCTACACCTTGTGACACTCTTAGCTACTTGTGGGTCCTCGCCATTCCCAGGGTTTGTTGGCTACCGATGTCCTGGGCACTCCTGGAGGAGTTGGGGGGAAGCAGGGTACTGGATCAGGCGAGTGCGATGAGCAATGAACCAGCCGGGAGGCCATCTGACGGATAGTGAGCTCTCATTTATTCAAAAGGGGAGTGGGTTTATAAACACTTGAGAAAGGTTGAGAAGACACATACAGACTATAAGGCGATTGGATGCATAGTTTATGGGTTGCTATCTAATTGGCTGGTGTTGGAAGGCAGAAGTCACGAGGGAGAAGCTGCAAGGGAGATAACAGAAGTGGTGGGAAAAGCCATGTGACTTCAGCCACATGAGGGTCTCTTGGGCAGCTAGCCACAAGGTCATGAACTGTGGGGGGCAAAGCCCGACTATGGAATGGTCAGATGCTTTTGGGATAGAGGGGAGAGCCCGCCAGTTCTGCCCACTCTAGGCAAAGATAGGGCACACTACAACCTTGCCCAAGGGAAGGGAGGGCCAGTCTCCATTGCCAGAGTGGGTTCCCAACGATAAGGCCAGCTGCAACCCCCATAGCCCAAGGTCTCTGGCCATGTCCAACAGCGCAGGCCAGCCTCCTCACAGTCCCAGCCTGTGTTTTTTTTTTTTTTGTTTTTTTGGTTTTTCGAGGTAGGGTCTCACTCTGGCCCAGGCTGACCTGGAATTAACTATGTAGTCTCAGGGTGGCCTTGAACTCACAGCGATCCTCCTACCTCTGCCTCCCAAGTGCTGGGATTAAAGGCGTGTGCCACCACGCCCGGCCCAGCCTGTGTTTAGCAATGCCCACCAGCTGCTTACTTTGTGTCTCATCTCCTCCCTTCCTGCTGGCTGTAAGACCTTCAGACCTGGACCCCCCAGCAAAATGGAAAGAAGCCAGGTTTGGTCATGAGATTTTCTTATCCACCTGTGAATGGAGAGTTTTGGCAGCCTATGACCTCAAGTCCTTGGCTACAAGGCTCTTGCTGGGGTGACCTCCAAATCTGCACAGTGGACAGTGGGTGGAATTATTGCATATAGAATAAGAGCTGTGGGGGAAGGGGCTGAAGAGATGGCTTAGCAGTTAAGGCGCTTGC
Source organism: Orientallactaga sibirica (assembly GCA_036365145.1). NCBI lineage: Eukaryota > Metazoa > Chordata > Mammalia > Rodentia > Dipodidae > Orientallactaga > Orientallactaga sibirica. Next base: position 13,418,648 of record JAEOAD010000035.1, on the reverse strand, counting down.
CTGCGAAGCCTAAGGACCCAGGTTAGATTCTCCAGGTCCCACGTAAGCCAGATGTACAAGGTGGTGCATGTGTCTGAAGTTCATTTGCAGTGGCTAGAGGCCCTGGCAGCCCATTCTCTCTCTCTCTCTCTCTCTCTCTCTCTCTCTCTCTCTCTTTCTCTTTCTCCTTTCCCCTCTCTGTATCTAGTAAATAAATAAAAATAAACATAAAATAAGAGCTGCAGGTTCTCAGGTATGGAATTTACCTATGGAGCTGAAAAGAAAATATGTTACATGTCCATGTCCTGAGAGGTATCAGCCACCTGGCGTGGTGCTGTGGACCCCTCTGCCTGGCATTAACACTCTATGCTGGTGGACAGTAGGGGGTGGAAGGGTTTAGAGTTGAGTAAGGCTAGAGATGTTCTGAGGAGACACCTTATTCAAGAGCTATATTTGTGGTGATTGTGAATAGAAATGTCCCCATAGTCTCATGTAGTTTTGATTAAGATTAAACTTCCTACTTAAGTGTCCAGCAGGCAGAGCCCCGCTGGAGGAGCTGTGTCACTGGGGCCAGATCTTGAGTCCAGTCCTCCCACACTCTGAGTCAGCTCGTGCTTGCTGGTGCTGCCTGTTCTCTCTGGGTGGATGATGAAAGGAGCCAACTTCCTCCACCCTGATGAAGCTTCCCCTGGAAGATGTAAGCCTGAAATAAACCCTTTTCTTCCATAAGCTGCTCTGGTTGGGTGTTTGTCTTACAATGAGATGATACCTGTAATAAATAATATTCGATATGGGAGTCACAAATCAGTTGAAATTTAGGATCAGCAAGGGTTGTCACGTGTCCATATTCCTGCCACCAAGCTGGGTCCTATAGTCATCCCACAGTAGTCATATTACTCCAGGCTGTGATGCTCCAAAGAGTTTCATACCATTTCATGATATTACCATGGGAAGCTATGTTCTTTTTTTTCAAATATTTTATTTTTATTTATTTATTTATTTGAGAAAGGGAAAGAGGGAGAGAGAGAGAGAGAGAGAGAATGGGTGTACCAGGGCTTCTAGCCACTGCCAACAAACTCCAGATGCATGCCCTACCTTGTGCATCTGGCTTACATGGGTCCTGGGGAATCAAACCAAGGTCCTGTGGCTTGGCAGGCAAGCGCCTTTACCGCTAAGCCATCTCTCCAGCCCAGAAGCTATATTCTTTTCACACTCAGTTTTACTGATGAGGAAGCTAAAGCGTGGCAAGATTGATATAACAATGGTTACCCAGCATGTGAAGGGCAAAGATAAAATCCAAGCTAGCCACTCTTCCAACTGGCACACTTTCCTGTGGTTGAACATGATGCGAGTGGCTTGTTAGAGTTAATGAGTCATTACTAATGGTTGTGTGGGTGTCCTAGGCACTGTACAACATTCATCAGATGCAAGCCTTGGGTTCCCTACACTTTTCTCTGACTGACGCCTCCACCTTCCGTGTGGTATCCCCAAGTCCTAGTGAAATGACCAACCCCGTCAGAGGAGACTATTAATGTCTGTTGTATACCAGTACGTGGCAGGCCTCGGTTCTTGTCAGATGGTGTCTGTCATGGTCCTAATGACTTCCTGTGGGTCTGTATTGGCTCTAATGACTTCTGACAGCCCTGACAGAAATCCTACAGTGTGCCCTCTTTTCATACTATGAAGAAATTCTCACCACATCAGATCTAACTAACTCCTTGCTCCTTTCCCTCAGTATCTAGAACACACCATTTTTTGAATAAGTGACTCCTTCATTTTAGAAGCCAACCAGCAAAAAAAAAAAAAATAATAATCCAGCTGCCTTAGTTAAGTGGCACACTTGGGAAGAGAGGAATTGTGCTTTTTCCCTTCAATTTAGTTATTTTTAAAAAAATCTCAATTGCACAAATTTTACAGAGTATAGTGTTATTATTTGACACATGTATACAGTATGTCATGATCATATCAGAGTAGTTAATATTATCCTCTCCTTAAGTTTTGTGGTGATGTTCATAGAACCTAGGGTCTACATGTTAAGCATATGTTCTACCACCGAGATACAATTTTTTAAAATATGTAATATTTGTAGTTATTTAGGGGTCGTATGACATTCCGTTATAGTTTACAATGTGTACTGATCAAATGAAGGCAACAAGCATTTCCTCGTTTGTCTCTTTGTATCTGGGCCTTCAAGCTCCTCTCTTCGAGCTGTTCATAAGGTACATAACATGCAATTGGGACCTCTCGTCACCCCTCTGAGCAATGGAGTACTAGAATGTCTACCTAATCGTGTCTGCTACCTGTTACCCAACTTCTTAGAACAGGGGAAAATCCTTTTCCTTGGCCTAGCCCTCAAGACTGTGCTAACTTCTGAGAAGCCATAGCTAACTGGTGACAGTCACCACTCACTTCCTGCCTGTCTCATCCACCTAGGTGGAGTTGAAGGACAGAAAACCACAGGAGCCTCTCCAGGCTCTTCACTCGCCGAGATGCTTAACTATGGAGGAATGAAGAGATGGGAGCAGAGGCAATCATCGCGCTTTCTCCCTTCAGCCTAGATCACAGGGCTATGTTGTACGTGTGAGTGCGTGTATGTGCGTGTTTCTAAAGCAGGACACTGAAATTGTTATTGTCTGACATTTGTTTTCTTCATAGGAGAGCAAATGATTTTTGTCTCTTTTTAGAGCTGGAGAAAGAAAGATCCTCTGGGGTCAAGTGAAGTCCTTTGACCTCTAGCTTTGTGGGTGGCCCCAATGGGGACCATGACCTCAAGTTGGCCGGAAGCAAAGGGAGTGAATAAGCAGATAGAGGCTGGTGCTGAGCTTAAGCTAGAGGCCTTCCAAAAGAAGAGGGCTCTGGAGCATATTTCTTCCTTGGTTAATTAAGCACGGACAGGGAATGTATGAGGCAATGTGTGGAAATCAAGCAGCCATTTTCCTTTTTTTTTTTTTTCCTTACCTATGGCCATGGCGCAGGAATGCGGTGGGAGCAGGGGTGTCCATAAATAGTCTGGCTCCAGTTTCAAACAGACAATTCCTCTCGCAATAGAGTTAGCATGTGCTAAAGATGACAATGCCATCCCGTGTCAATAGTTCCAGGGAGACCCTTCATTCCTAGTTACAGCAATGAAACCGCTGGTGGGTGGTCTCTGCGCTGGTTGTCCTCATTATCATTTCATTGTGCCTGGGAGGCCCGGTGCACTTTGGAACTCTCTGGCATTTTAAAAGCCTTTCGTGCATTGGAGTGGCTTGACATTCATATTTATATATCTTGCTTGCATGGGAGCAGAATGTCTATTCTTGGGATGGCCATCCTTTGTGTATTCAAGGTCACACCCCATTGAAGTGGGAATTGTGATATACCCTGAGAACATCAGGCCATCATAACTCAGTTCTACGGTGCAGATTCCTTGGGGGACCTTCACACAAAGTCAAAGTGCAGCCCAGAGTAAGGAAACGCCTTGAATTATGATAATTTGAGTTTTCCCTTTGAAAGTGTGAAGTGTTTTCTATGGAAACATAACAAGTCTTGTCACCATTGAAACATATCCTACGACATGGCAGTAAAAGCGAAAGGAGACTTGTCTCGATTAGAAACTTGGCTATCACACGGCTCCCTTGCATGGGCTGTCAATTCTGCTCACTTCTGTTAATGATGCGTCACTCAACCCTACACCTTCCTCTCACCCTGTGCCTCAAGGCTTGCTCTTCTGCATTCTGTCCTTTCTGTTGCCAGAATACATTTTCTTTTTAAATATTTTATTCATTTATTTGAGAGAGAGAGAATGGACACCCCAGGGCTTCCAGCCACTGCAAACAAACTGAACTCTAGACGCACACGCCACTTTGTGTATCTGGCTTATGTGGGCCCTGGGGAATTGAAACTGGGTCCTTTGGCTTCACAGGCAAGCACCTTAACCACTAAACCATCTCTCCAGCCTGCCAGAATACATTTTCAACAATAATCAGTCTAGCTTCCCCATGGCCTCCACCCGTATCTCAGCACCCACACTATACTCTAGAGGAATCTCTGCCTCCCTCGGTTTCCCTCAGGTGTGTTCACCCACCTTTCCCTGGAGCCCGGTGTCTGAGCAACCCCTGCAAATCAGGACAACAAATACAGTTTCTCCTTGCATTCCTGTTCTCTGAGCTCCTATTTCTCCCTCCAATCGCAGGCTATGTGTGCCTGCTAGGGCTCCTTGAGGCTGAAGCAGTGACCTTCACCTCAAACCAGTGTGGCCCACAGGATGGTCATGGTTGATTTGTGGATCGGGGTCACAGGCTCCTTGAGCACAGGGATTCTCGTATCTTTTTTTCTTTCTCTCTGGATCCCTAGAAATCTCACAAGGCTGGTCTATGGAGTATAGGCAAGTGATTAGTGATCAAATATCAAAATACTGCTAAATCACACTTGAAATAATCTCTCCAGGTGATTGTATATGTCAAGAGTCTCAACCCATCAGAGGAATAAATAACTTCTCATCAGCCCTTGGAATTACGTGAGAAGCAAGTGACATTCTAACTGGGAGGCTGTGAGACTCGGAATTTCCCGCAGTTGTGTGGGGAGGCAGACGGGGTCTTTGCTGTGTCCAATTGTCGATGGAGGGTCAAGCTGGCCACTGTTTGCCTGGGCACAGGTTGGTTTGTTTGCTTGCTTTTATAGTTCATTTGCCATTTCCCCAGTAAGAAAATGAGTGGTGGCATCAGGATCCGTCATCCCTCCAAAGCCACCATGAGAATTTTATACCAAATTTTACACCAAACAGCAAAACAAATCCCAGCAGGGTCCTGTACAGCCAAGAAGGGATGGCATACTCTGGGTCTATCCCTGGAATAGAACTCCACAACACTCAAGGCGGCATTCTAATCAGCTACTTAGTGAAAACTGTAAAGACGTCCTTGCCCAGTTTCTGAGCGCAAACATGAAATTTGGTTGGATGAAATGCTCTGCCAAGACAAAAGAGAATAGAGTTTCTTGATGTCCAGGTGGGTGAGCTCCCCTGTCTTTCTGGCACTGCTCCCCGGGGTGCCAGGTAAACCATGCTGGCAGCGCTCCCCTGGCCTTTGTTTAAGCATTGCATTTCAAGCACTTACTGTAGTTGGCTCCAGAAATTTTCACTTGCATGTAAACTACAGACCACTACTGCCTCCCTGCACTCCATGCATCCAGCACCGGGTCTTACTTACATTCTCACAAGCCAGATAAGGCATGGTTGGCTGCCAAGTACTCAGGAAGGCTCTGGGGACATCAGAAATAGCGCATGGAGGTCCTCCTTACACTGTCTGCCCCGAGTGTGGCCCTAGGCATAGGTCCACCTGAAGACTCTTCCTGAGGGTCTTTGGAAGGACTTAATGAAACATGGTACAACATCTGAGAATATTGAAAGGCTGAGGATATAAAGTGTTCAACCTTCTCACAAGTCCAATTGTCCTCCTCCTCCAGGACCTTGAGCAAGCTCTGACTCACTTCCCCTTTCAGATAGGATTTCCTCCCTGTGAACTCTTAGCTCAGTGGGATTCTTTGAATGCCTTTGCCATTACCAACCCCCCCTCTTCCTTCAGCCTGAATCCTTTAATATACTTAAGCTTTGTGGAAGGTATTTGAATCACACAACATTACCTTCATAGCTTTTGGCAGGAACTAAAATGGCCCCAGCACTGACCTGGATCCTGGGGATCATCACCCAGCACCTCACATAGATGTCTGTGGGCCTCATATGGCTTGTCTCATGCCCTGAGGAGTTTGATCATCAGACTATGGACTTCTCGGATCTCATGCACACACCCCCAACCCAGGGAGAGTAACTCATGAACCCCCCACTACCGGTGTTAAAGGAACAAAAGCTCCACTTTGGAAAGTGGCTAAACCAAGTTACCAGATCTCCAAGAGTTCTATCCATCCCCATCATATATACTTCCATCAAGTACTCTCACATGCTAGATGCCCGGTGGAACTTCACACCCACTGGAGCTGTTCACAAAGCTGGGCACTATGCTCCAGGACAGTCAATCAAATTGAGAAAGAACTATCAATGGTGTATTTTATAAAAATACCAATGGTCTGCTAATAATTTACCCTGAATAGTGAGCTGGTATCATTGGATGTTTTCAGGAGTGCAGCATTGACGATAATGATTACACTAAGGAGACACATTCATTTTATTAAACCTTTTTATTAGATACTGTTCTGTGGCTTATGAAAAAGCCATTGTCTCAGCTTTGAGTCCATGAGTTACCATAATAATGTATTCTAATAGAGGGAGATGGGAGAGGTGTAGAAAATGAGCATGGGTGAGGGCTTCAGGCTTCGTGTTTTTCTGAATGTGTCCTGGAAGATAGCATTGGGAATTGGAAAAGAGAGAGAAGCTGCAGGCCACGGTGAGGGCAGGGCATTGCTTGAGCAAGGAAGCCTTTGAGGGAGTGGGCACCACGTGAGCTGAGGCCTGAAGGAGCATGCATGGCACGCAGTCCCAAGGGAAGAGTGCTTCGTACTGTCTGAGTAGCAGATGCAATAGTCTAGCATGGGAATGAATGTGACTGAAAGGCTAGTGAGGCTGGGGTATAGAGAGCAATAGTGAAAGATGCTAGGGCATGTCGGGGTCAGGTCATGACAGCCGTTTTGCATCCTATTTTAAGCATAATTAGAAGGCAACACAGGGCAGCTAAGAAGGGGTGTCGCATACTCTGATTTATGCAGTGGGAAAAATCTGCCTTCTTCTCTGTGCAAGACCGATGACGGGAGGCATGGTGGAGGCAGCTAGACTGAAGCTATGTTGGTTGAGATGGGGGATGAGGCCTGTGTAGGGATGTATTTGGAAAGCAGCACCAGGCTGCGGAGCTGGCTCAGTGGCTAATGGTGCTTGTTTTGAAAGCAGCACTGACAGGACTCACTTGTGGGTGGGATGTAGGATTCTAGTCTCAGCAACTGGGTGGATGCTAATGACATACACTGAGATGGGAAAGAGAATTCAGTTGTGGTGGGGAAGAAAAATCTCCAAGGTTCAGAGTTGATGCAGTGGACTGTGATGAGCCTATTAATCATCTAAGTGAGAATGGGAGTAGGAAGTTGGGTATTGAGCTTGGGGAATGTCAGGGTTGGATAAGGAAATGTGATGGTCAGTGGCATAAACATGTCCTGAGTCTGTGGAACTGGATGAGATCACCTTGAGAGAACGTAGAGGGTAAGAAGTCAAAGACGAGTCCACAGTTCTCTTCTAGAAAGTAGAGCTGGGGCTGGAGAGGATGGCTTAGCGGTTAAGGCGTTTGCCTGCAAAGCCAAAGGATCCCTGTTCGATTCTGCAGGACCCATGTTAGCTAGATGCAAAAGGTGGCACATGCATCTGGAGTTCATTTGCAGTGGCTGGAAGCCCTGGCGCTCCCATTCTCTTCCTCTCTCTCTCTCTTTCCCTCCCTCTTTCTCTCTCTCAAATAAATAAATAAAATATATTAGAATATTTTTTAAAAAGAAGAGCTGGCAGGGCTGGAGAGATGGCTTAGCAGTTAAGGCACTTGCCTGTGAAGCGTACGCACCCATGTTTGAACTCTCCAGATCAGCGTAAGCCAAGGTGACACATGAACAAGGTCACACATGCGCACAAGGTGGCGAATGAATCTGGAGTTCGATTGCAGTGGCTGGGGGCCCTGGCACACCCATTCTCTCTTTCTCTCATGGAAAAAGAAAAGAAAAGAAAAAAAGAAAAGAAAAAGAGCCATTAGAGGAACTCAAGAGTCAGTGAGGAACAGGACAGCCAAGGTGGGGAAGCATCCTGGGAGCCCCAGGTTGGGAGGATTCCAGAGGTGGCTGTTACTGCCCCGTTCTACCAAGAAATCCAGGAGGAGGAGGAGACAGAGAGCTGATACCTGGTGCTGGCACTAGTAATAGGTATTTGAGCCACCCAGAGCAGTGAAGAAGACAGACCTGGAGTGGGCTGTCTTTAGGAGAGCCTGAGAGGTGAGAAAACAGAAACAATGAGTCTGAACATTAGCTCAGAGACTTCCCCTGAAGAGAAGCACAGCAAAGAGTTGCATCTGGACCGGAAAGAGGAATGAAGACAGTTGTGGTTAAAGAGGACTCAAGGGGCTGGAGAGATGGCTTAGCAGTTAAGGCGTTTGCCTGCAAAGCCAAAGGACCCTGGTTCGATTCCCCAGGACCCATGTAAGCCAGAGATGCACAAGGGAACACATGCATCTGGAATTTGTTTGCAGTGGCTGGAGGCCCTGGCACACCCATTCTCTCTCTTTTTCTCTCTCTCTACCTGACTATTTCTGTATCTCTATCTTGTTCTCTCAAATAAATAAATAAAAATATTTTTTTTTAAAAAAGACAACTCAAGTTTGGGCATGGGAGTGTGTAGCTGATCTCTAGAGGAAAAGAACTAAGCAAGGGAGATCCAGGATCTAAGGGGCCAGACTATGAGCTCAATGTGGAGGATGAAGTTCCCGGAACAATGGCCACAAGAGGGGCCATCAGCAAGCATAGGATCCCAAGGTCATCCCCGAGTGATGGAATGAGATTGGGGTCAGTAGAGCTAAGGAGGAGGAGTGCAGAGCAGTCAACTGAGACCATCCATCAGTTTCCCAGTAGGGTTTGGAGGAGGAAAGAGGAGTCAGCAAAGAGAGCCGTGACCCGACACCCGGCACAACGCTAGGGCATGACAGGGGTGTGCAATATTGAGGGCTCCATTGTGGAGTCATGGAGGAATAGCAGGGTCCTCAGAACACACTGTGAGTACATGGGAGGAGGAAGGTGGTGGGACATTCAGATTGGGCTCAGGGAAAGTCTGGACACATTTCGTAAAGTTTACTAAGATAGCTGGGACATGCTCAACCGTGTACTCTGATCCCACCAGGACTATTCATCCGGGAGACACAACCCTCCAGCCACTCGGCACACTCTTCTTATTTGTGACAGGTAAGCGCTGGGGCTAAGAACCAGTGGCAGGGAGCCTTACGACACACCAGATCTGTCACCAGAATCACAACCAGGAGGCCTGCAAGATGTTATCAGATGGACTCTGGGAAGAGAAGACTCCATGGGATCCTGCAGGATCTAGCAGACAGTTCTGACCAAGCTCCTCCCCTGGCACTGGCCCTAACCGCCATAACTCAAACACGATGTTGGCGAAGAACTCCACATGAACAGCGAGACACCCCGAAGCTACTAGGTTTGAGACTCTAGAAAGGTTCAGAGCCCATTTTAGCAAAGGGGACACTGTGCTTCAGAACCATCCCTCTTCATCTGTGCCAGAGCAGAAGGTACTCCTCTCATGGCTAAATGAGGAACCTCAAGGTCACTAGCCACATTCGAAAGTCTGTGACAGTAAATTGAGACACTAGCCACATTGCAATCATAAGCTATAATGACAATTCCAAATGCCTTAAACGGGCATCACATTCTCAACTAAAGGAAACCAAGCAGTGAAATTTTGAGAAAAATATACATAGTTTTAGTATAGAAAGTAAAGCTTTCCCTATATGGTATTAGTAAAAAAAAAAAAAAAAAAAAAAAAAAATGGGTTCTCAAGCTGGGCGTGGTGGCGCACGCCTTTAATCCCAGCACTCGGGAGGCAGAGGTAGGAGGATCGCTGTGAGTTCGAGGCCACCCTGAGACTACATAGTTAATTCCAGGTCAGCCTGGACCAGAGTGAAACCCTACCTCGGAAAAAAAAAAAAAAAAAAAAATGGGTTCTCTCTCTCTCTCTTTCTTCTCTTTTCTTAATTACATTGATGGATGCAATCAGACAAGTGATCAGACCAGTCAGTCAAACATTTGACATGAAAGAAAAATTTTAAGGGATAAGAAATAGCTCAGTGGCCACAGAAAGCATGAGGACCTGAGTTCAATCCCCAAAACCCACATAAAAAAAAAATCTGGCCTGGTGTGGTGGCGCACACCTTTAATCCCAGCGCTTGGGAGGCAGAGGTAGGAGGATCGCCATGAGTTTGAGGCCACCCTGAGATTACATAGTGAATTCCAGGTCAGCCTGGACCAGAGTGAGACCCTATCTCTGAAAAAAACAAACAAACAAAAATCTGGGCATGGTGGCACATGCTTATAATCCCAGCACCTGGGAGGTAAAGAAAGGAGAAATCTGGGGCTCGCTGGCCAGCCAGTCCAGCTACTTAACAAGCTGCAGGCCAATGAGCGGCTCTATCTCAGAAAAGATGGACAATGATTCCCTAAATTGTTCTCTGGCCTTCACATGCATGTGCACATACGTACATGTGCACCTGCTTACATATGCGCACTTTCATACACATAAACATGCAGGGGTTTAAATCTCAATGAACATGTCCTCATTGCTTAAAGGGAATTAAACACATTAGTTTGCAGCAAGTAGATTAACTTAATTATATGAATATATAAGGTTTGGTGATGTTAATATTAGTTTACTAAAAAATAAATAAATTTAAACACCCGGGCTGGAGAGATGGCTTAGTGCTTAAGATACTTGCCTGCAAAGCTAGAGGACCCAGGTTCAATTCCCCAGGACCCATATAAGCCAGATGCACAAGTGGCACATGCGTCTGGAATTCATTTGCAGCAGCTGGAGGCCCTGGCACTCCCATTCTCTCTCTTTCTATCTGGAGAGATGGCTTAGCCGTTAAGGCGCCTGCCTGCTAAACCTAAGAACCTGGTTCCAATCTCCAGGTCCCACGTTTAGCCAGATGCAAAGTGACGCAAGCACGCAATGCCGCACTTGCCCACAAGGGGGCGCACGCATCTGGATTTCATTCACAGCAGCTGAGAGACTGGTGGCAAGCCCATCTCTGTCTCCCTCTCCCTCTCTCTCTGTCTCTCTCTGTGTTTCTCTCCAAAAATAAAAAAAAAAATTAAAAAATATTTTTAAAAATCTGTGAATAAAGAACATGATAAGATGCCAGAATTTGGAGCTAATGTAAAAGTAATGGGCATTAATACTCTAAATAGTTTTAGGGCTGGGGAGATGGCTAAGCAGGTAAGAGTACTTGCCATGCAAGCATTGATGACCTAACAGGATCTGATTCACCCTAGGTTCAATTTCCCAGCACCCATGTAAACAGCTGGGCATGGCCAGTGTTGCATGAAAACTTTATCTCTGGGGAGATGCAACTATGTGTCTATTCACCCCAGATAGGGTTGAGATGGCATACCAAAGCATGATTGCACCACAGTGCAGCTTTAGTAAACCAATGAGTTGATTGGGGTACCTATAGAGCACAGGTGAGGGGTTACTTCTAAGCATGGATGACTACATGGCAGCTGCATCACCACAAAGCCCCATCCCATCCCAGATGGTGACCTCATGGGAGCTGTGTCCCCTGCCTCTAGTAAATGTCTACCTCCTGTACAAACTTGCTTCTCCCAAGATCACTTGCAGCTTGAGGGAAGACAGGGGGAGCAACAGCTGGAACTTCAGGTGAGGGTCTGGTAACCCTCCCTCCCCTGCCCAGTCTGCTAGGGAGTTGTCAATAGCTTTATTACCATTACCTTAGACCTCAGACCACAGGATTGTTCTGCTCCAGAAGTTGCCATGGCTAAAGGGCCAAAGCATTCTTTATTTCAAGATGGCATCAGCTTATGCACAGAGGAAAATGCCATATAACAGCCACCCGCGCATGTAATGCCAGCCCTGTGCAGAGCAGCAAGCGGAAAATCACTGGAGCTCTGGTCAGTCAGTTTGATGGAAAAAAATCACAGCTCCAGGCTCAGTGAGAGACTGTCTCAAAAGCAGAAGAACAATAGGGGAGGACCCCCAACCCTCTCATCCAGCCTCTGCATGTGTGTGTGTGCACAGGGCATATGCATCTGCACACACTTGTGCAAGCCCCACATACTCACACATCACATCATACATGCTACATACATACATGCCATACACACATACATGCCAAACATGCCACACATACATGCATACATGCCATACACACACACACAAAAAAATATATTCTTAGCAATTGTTTTGTAAAACAATCTAGTGAAAGCTGTCAGCATGCTGCAAAGAGCTATGAGGCCTATTGGTGGAGAGAAGTCCATAGTCTTAACCAGCAGTGGACCCTGCAAGCTTTCATGCCTGGCCAGCCAGGCCAAATTGTCAACTAGTGCAATGGTGGCATGTCTGTTATGGGGGAAACAACTGCTCTCTGATTGGATTTGAAGTCTGCTCCAAGGGAGGCAATTCATGCCTGGTGCTGAAAATCTAATTAAAAGCCTATAGCTGGGGAGGTCATAAGCTCTAAGGGGAAAAGCAGTACTGTTGTCTGGCTAAATGCATATATTATGCCCACCAACTTCTCTCTCAGCTTTTATGTTTATGCCCACATATTAATTCCACTCTTACTTTTGGTTAGAGAAACTTCTCTTTTCAGGTGGTGGTGAATACTGGGAGATTCAAACCTCACCAAAATGCTAAAAGAAGAGATACAGTGGAGTGCTCAGCACTAAGTGAGCCATCTCTATCAAACCCTTCAAGGTACAGGGACCATGGCAGAAGAGGTGACGGAAAGAGTGTAAGAGCAAAAGGAAAGGGAGGAGTGTTTTATAACACTGTTTTCCAGACACAAAGTGACATTCATGAGCTCACATTGACTACCTACACAAGAACTGCATAATAGGAGGGGAAATAAAACATCAAAATAGAACAGGGACTACTTGAAAAGAAGAAAGGATTCAGTGGAGGGAAGATAGGAAGAGGGGACAAAGGAGAGCTGTGGGAGGATATGATGATCATGGTATATTATATGTATGTATGGAGATTGTCAATAAAAAATTTTAAAGAAATAGCTGATGGAGTTAACTATGTCACAATGATCAGAGAGCCATGCTCTGTGCAGGGTTTCTATTATGCAAGCCTGTGAGCTCAACAGGACACAAATGTGTATTGCCTATTTCCCCATGTTAGTCACTAGTTAGTGATTTTAGCTTACAGTTATTTTGTGCTTTCTGACACATGCACAACAATAAAAAGAGTAACTACCTTATTTACTGGCAGAGCCCTTGCCTACTCCTGGGACTGTTGGAGCTTAATTTTCTCAGGAGTTTTCAGCCCATGTAAGTAGATGACTTTGCAGACTAAAAGAAAAAAGAAGTGAAATAAGTAACCTTAGCCATCCAAGGGAAAAGAAGAGATGCTGTTTTCCATGTCCCATGAGAGGAGGGGGGGTCTCAAAAATAAGAGCATTCACGGGCTGGAGAGATGGCTTAGGGGTTAAGGCACCTGCCTCCTAAGCCTAAAGAATGCTGGTTCCAATCTCCAGCAGTTCCAATCTCCAGGTCCCACGTTAAGCCAGATGCAAAGTGATGCAAGGGCGCAATGCCACACTTGACCACAAGGAGGTGCTCGCATCTGGATTTTGTTCACAGCAGCTGAGAGGCTGCTGGCGCGCCCATCTCTATCTGTCTTCCTCTCCTTCTCTCTGTCTCTCTCTCCAAAAAAAAAAAAACAAAAAAAAAGAGCATTCAGGAGTCACTGGAGTTTAGGGTTGAGGAAGGAGCAGATGAGAGCTCTCCTGAGAAAAGTCAACATTTCTGGATTAGGACCAGAACCACACTCACTACCCCTAGGTCACACAGAAAGATATCCTAACCAAGGATGCCCTGAGACCTCTACCAGAGTAGCTCCTATTTCCTGAGCAACCTGTCATGCTATTTGTTTTCAATCTCAAATAGAACTTCTTGGAATTACTAAATCCATTTTATTGACATGTAAGGCTTAGATATCTGAAGCTATCCTTTCTCTCTTTCTACACACACACACACACACACACACACACACACACACACACACAGTTTCACTTTGTAGTCCAGAACAGCCTCAAACTCACAATCTTCCTGCTTCCACCTCCTACAGGACTGGGACTATAGGCATGCACCACCACACCTGACCTTAATTTGATTGTGTTCTTCCTTGAAGACAATGTTTTCCCATTCTGGTTCAGTGTCACAGTGTAGGTACCCAAATTGCACACTTGTCAGTTGGAAACCTATGTTTATTCTATTAGATAAGGATATTAATCCCCAAATGTGATTATCACCCAACACCAGCATGATGATTGGACACCATATCTTGCACTATTGTGACTATTGGTTCTCTGCTTCTTTTCTTATTCCTCTACAGAGCAGCCAACGGGACCTTTGGAAACATACCATGCAGTCATGTCATGTTTCTTTCATGTGCATGAAAAGTACCAATGGCCCCCCATTGTCCTTAGAGGATACTCATGCCCCACAGGGATGCCCTAGGTGAGCAAGCCCTGCCTGACTCCCCAGCAGACTCCTCACTCTTCCCTTGTCCATAATAGAACATCAGATGTCCTTCTGCACCTCAGGTGTGCCAGGAACCACTGTCCTCCCATGCCACAGCTGGCTGCTCCTTGGACTGTTGAGTTCTTAGACCTAACGCCACTTTCTTTAATAATCCTCTCCAATCAAACTGCTCTCACGTTTTATTGCAATATAATTTACAAAAACACTCTCCATATGTCCAAGCTCAACAACAGGATCGCCATGATGCTTTGATATACATTGTGAAGGGAGTAGTGAAAATTAAGCTAATCAACATATCTAGCACCTCAGAATTGTCTTGTGTGTGTGTGTGTGTGTGTGTGTGTGTGTGTGTGTGTGTGTGTGTGTTTTAAGGTCTACTCTTCAGGAAAAATTTTTTTAAGTTATTTATTTTCGGTTTTTTGAGGTAGGGTCTCACTCTAGTCCGGGCTGACCCGGAATTCACTTTGTAGTCTCAGGCTGGCTTCAGACTCACAGCGAAATTTAAACACTCTCTACTCCTTCTTTCTACTTTATGTTTTTAGGTTTTACAAATAAATGAGTTTCTGTGCTATTTGTCTTTCTATGTTGTACTTATTTCATTTAACATAATGATCTACAGGTTCATCAATGTCCCAAAAGGCAGAATTTCCTCTTCATTTTTAAGGCCAATTGCTATTCCACTGTCTAGATCCAGTCCACTGTCTTTATCTGGTCATCGGTGGGTGGACACCTAGGTTGTTTCTCTGTCTTAGCGATCATGAACAATGCTATGGTAGACATGGGAGTGCAGCTTTCTTTGAGGCACTGATTTTACGTCCTCTGGATAGATGCCCAGAAGTAGACTCAAGCAGTCTTGAAGAGTTTTCCACCTACTCTACAAACGCGCTACATCAAGTTACTGTTTTAGTTTCCTGATGGCACTATCACCGTCTACAACTGTCGTGTTCATTGATTTGATAACATTTCTCCCCCAGTAGAAAATAAACCCCATGAGAACAGGAGTTTTGTGTTTGGCAAATAAATTAAAAAAATTTTTTTTAAATGTAGGTATCCAATACAGAGCTGCTAATAAATGCATCTATGAATGAATGCATTTAAGAAATAGCATAAAAATCCTTACGATATTCCTCAGGGCAAGAATAAAATACATGGATGCAAGGCTTAGCGTTCTTAGAGTGATCTGAGTGATAAGTAATATGGATTATGAAGGTTTTGTCTTTTGAAACAGGGTTCAGGTACAACCGTAGTTCATGCTGGCTTTGAATTTGCTATGTAGCCCAGGCTGGCCTTGAGCTCACTATGTAACCCAATCTGATCTTGAACTCACTACCGTCCTTTCTCTACCTCCTCAGTGCTGGGATTACAGGCTGGGCTACCACACCTAGCTGTGATCGCGTTTCGTAATTCTAAGAAAACTGGAAAGCTTTGCTCTAGAGCCCGGCGTCTTGAACAGAAGTGATCTGGCTTTGATGTGCATGCTTAGTTCCGACTAAATTAAGACTTCATCCTTCTTTCTTTTTACAATAGAACTTCACACTCAGGTGGATAATGACACTGTAAGAGAGGAGACCAGGAGTATCTCCCTCACTCATGTCCTCGGGGCCTGGTGCCACTGAAAAGACAAAAGAAGCAGAAGGCTTTATTGATCTGAGCACGCCTGAGCTCTCCATGTTTCTGTTTTTCCAGTAACCACCCAGCCTCATCCCAACGGAGGGAGGGACAGTACGGCAAAATCATCTTCCTTCTGAGCCCCACGGAACAGAAGCTCCCAGGAAGAGGCATGCCCACGTGTGGACCCAACTTCAGCATGCCATATCTCCTGCCCAAACACACACTGACCTCTGCCTCTTCAAAGGCAAAATCTGATCCATTAATGTTCTCCTGTGTTGGTTTCATAAAACATTTGGATGGGCCTTTCTTCACAAATGAATAAAAATGAGTCAAGTCCTCAGAATCAAAGGAAAGCCAGAACTGGCTTCCAGAAGCACGAGGCAACCCAGAGCGTCCATCTGCAGCCAAACCCTGCAACAGACCCAGACGCAGCTTAGAGGCTGGCAACAAGTCTGCCTGCAGGCTCTGCCAAGGAGCCAGATGCTGTTGCTTCCAAAGCTTGGCATCAGGGCCCCTGATTGCCATCCAACAAAGAGGAAAAATAGGAGTGATATAATGTGGTGGGCTAAAACACATCCCACCTCAACCTTTTTTATTACTCACTGAAAAAAATATGGAAGATATTTATGGGAAAGTACCAATGTTTTTGGAAATATTGTACATACATTAGCTACAACACCATTTTTGCCAAATGGGAAATATATTTAAATTATGCAGTCTGCGTCTGTCTAAAAATAAATTGTCATCTTTTCTGATCAATGTATATGTCCAGGATATGGAAATGACTCTGCTAATTGAGGATGCTGTCAACCAGTGCACTTGTAAGTTACCAAGAAGTAAAGTTGTGAAGACGTCTGTCTGTGGATGTGCATAAAACAGCAATTAATGTTGTTGTAATATAAAGTGAGTATAAGAAAGACTGGGCTTTGAAAAAGAAGAACTATCCAATGAAGGTGGAGTGTTGAATTTCATAGTTATATAAAGAATTAGGAACTATGTTAGGTTGGATGAGATAAGATGTTTATGAGAAAGTAGAATGTGGAATATGCTGGAAGGTGGTGTTTGCCAAGGCTCCGGGGTAGTATTAATAACCCACTCTATATGACAAAGTATTGCTATGCTCTGAAAGTTCATTGTCACATCTCCTCATCTGGGTTTGAAATAAGCAAATGAATGGCACTTCGGATAATACTGGGGCAATTTCTATTGTTTTGAGAGTGAGTCAGAATTGCACATTTTCAAAAATGGAAAAACAAGGCAGGATAAAGGCTTGGGTCTTCCTTATCCAGTGAGACAATGGGCATAACTGGTATGTTTTGTTTCCATTTCCCCTGGATTCACACTCACCTGAAATCCACCCCCACCCCCACCCCTGCAGTCTCCTCTCCAGCTCTGCAGAGCTGCGGGAGTTGCTCCAGAGGCTCAAGCTAGATCACTAATTGCCTCAGCACATATTATCACTGGCAAATTTGTCATCTTAGCTCGCTGACAGACATTTGAAAGTAGAAGACAATGTGAGCCAGGAGACCGTGAGGCCATCACTCACGTAAGCGAAGCCCAGAACCCATGTGACAACCGGGGTTGGGTGGAGTGCAGTGATCAAGGTGGGACCCTGGGAAAAACTCAGCCTCCTCCCTGCTCTGCCAGGCTGTGAGCATTATCGCATTTTCTGTCTAACAAAACAATAATCTAGGACACACAATAATCTAGAGATTAGGTGTTGGAGACCAGCCTGGGTTAGATCGTGAGTCTCTGTCTCAAAAAGAAAATAATGTCCCCAAAATGACTTTTCTTTTAAATATATTTTATTTATTTATTTATTTATTTATTTATTTATTTGTTTGTTTATTTATTTATTTATTTCAGAGAGAGAAGGAAACAAGAAGGGGGGAGGTGAGAGAATGGGTGGGTCAGGGCCTCCGGCCACTGCAAACAAACTCCAGTTGCATGCACCCCCTTGTGCATCTGGCTTACGTGGGTCCTGGAGAATCGAACTGGGATCCTTTGGCTTTGCAGGCAAATGCCTTAACTGCTAAGCCATCTCTCCAGCCCCCAAATGACTTTTTAATCCAAGATCCCCAAGTTCCTCATATTGATGAAAAGGGGAATTAATTTGAATAAAATACAAAGATTTTTGCAGACAGAAATGGCACATTGTCAAATAAAGACCTTTGAAAGTTGTTCTACTTTGTTACCCACACTTCACAGGAAGGAGTAAGCTCCCAGGACAGAAGGTGTCTTCATGTAGAACTTCCCCACCTCTTCTTGTTCCCCACGCATTACAGAGACAATGAGAGCACCCAAGAGCAGGTTGAAAAGTCCTGGGCTCAATGTCCTGCCCTGCTCCTGGCACAAGTATATATCCACAGAGAGAAAACACTTGCGCATAGAAGTCCACAGGCCCTTCCTGTAAATACCAGGGAGTTATCAGCAGACTCTTGGTTTTCAGATCTTGAAAGCAAACTTCCAAGAGCTGGGTGGAGAAATGACTTAGTGGTTAAGGTGCTTGCCTACAAAGCCAAAAGACCCAAGTTTGATTCCCTAGGATCAGCATCAGCCAGATGCATAAGGTGGTGCATACGTCTGGAGTTCATATATAGTGGCTGAAGGCCCTGGCATGGCCATTCTCTGTCTCTCTCAAATAAATAAAATGAAATTAAAATAAAAAAAACAAAAAACTCCCAGCCAGGCATGGTGGCACACGCCTTTAATCCCAGCACTTGGGAGGCAGAGGTAGGAGGATCACCATGAGTTCGAGGTCACCCTGAGACTAGACAGTGAATTCCAGGTCAACCTGAGCTAGAGTGAGACCCTACCTTGAAAAACAAACAAACAAACAAACAAACAAACAAACAAACAAACAAACAAACCAAACTCCCAAGGCCTTCTTCCTGGTGTGCCTTGAAGACTGGAGGATTGACAGGACTGGGCTCGGCTATTCTGCTCTCTCACTCAGCATTTACTTAGTTATTCTAAAAGGAGGACAGATGGAGGACAGGTAAGAAAAAATTTGAGGATAATTTTCATCAACAGTTAGACTTCACACTATCTGCCATAACTTGGCATTGATGCCCCAAGCAGTGGGAACGAGTGGCTGATACTAAAGTGAGCAAAACCAAGCAGGTTTGTAAAACATCTATCTTCAGTACATTTCTGAAATGGAACAAGAGGGCAGGTCCAGCTTAGGTTAAAGATGTCACGATATAAATAAAAAGTCATTGCAGTTACTGTCAGCGGATCGTGCATTCCAGCCCGTCAGGCAGGGCCCATGATTTGTGTCACTGCAGAGCATGACAAATCACAGTAGAAGAAAGATCATGATACACCCTGATCTTTTCCAAGTGTTATTTACGGTTATCAGAGGTCAAGGGCACTGAAACAGAAATGTATATTAATCTGTATTGTCCCAGGGCTCAGCAGACCCAGGGTTACTGTCTCAGAGTCTTCCCATCATTTCCAGCGGTGTGATAAGCTCTAGTTATGTACAGTCTGTCCAAAAGGGATCAAATACAAATATTTCCAAAAAGAAAGAGTGTTTCAAACCCCATCAATCAAAGCCTTTGAGAACTCTGTTACTATAACATCCTGGAAAGGATCACAATGTGAGAATTAGTTCCAGAGAGCAGTAAATGAATGAGGCCATGGTATGGAGAGAGGAGGAGTGAGGGGTGCCCAGAGGAAGCTGGAGCAACATGGCTTGCCTAACCTGGACCTTTTCTCAGAAGCTCGTGGTGGAACTGCTATCCTACCTCCAGAGACCTTTGCCTACCCAACTCTACAGACCACGTGGCTGCTTGTCCAACACGGATACATGACCTTATGCCAGCTCCGTGTTCACACGTCTCAGTTCTAGACACTAAACCACATCTCACATTAAATATAGAGTATTTTTTTTGCCTCGCAAATACATTTTAAAATTATAATTTTGCTTTTGAAATGTTTCGGCTATGAGGAATTTACATTATGATTGGCGGCAGATTCCTGGCAGTTCCTCTGCCTATGTTAGGAATTTTTGTGGAAAAAAAAAAAAAGAAAAGAAAAAACCTATAGATTTTGTTCTTTTCAAGTGAAATGCCATTTTATTAATACAATCATTTGTCCCTACCTTCAGGTTCTATACCCAACATTGGAGATTAAAAAGTACTCAGAAAAAAAAAAAAATCATGCCTGTACTGAACACACATGGGCTTTTGATTTCTTGTCATTACCCTTAAGCAGTACAGTATGACAACTATTTATATAGCACTTGCACACTGTATTGGGTATTTTAAGTCATCTAGGGATCGCATAGGTTCTGTACCATTTTGTATAACACACTTGAGCATCTGCTGACTTGGGTGCGGGGGGGATGGTCCTAGAATTGATCCCCCATGGATGCTAAAGGATCACTGTACTAAACTTAGCAATTAGATAAGTCATCATGATGCCATTTTTGCAAATTAAGAATTTATTAATTCTTTCAGGGCCAACAACGTTTTGAATTCTCATATATTTTCATAGGTTTCTAACACCTGAATCTGTTGCTGGACTTGGCTATGGCAGATCCTCAAGAGTAAAGGCATTACGTGTGTTGGATGGTAGTTCCTGGCTCCTCCTGTAGCACAGCTCGGAACCTAAGCTGGAGAGGTGGCGTAACAGTTAAAGGGCACTTGTTTGCAAAGCCTGGCATATCAGGTTCAATCCCCCAGTACCCACATAAAGCCAGATGCACTCAGTGGCCCATGTATCTGGAGTTTGTTTGCATTGTAGGAGACCCTGGCATGTCCATTCTCTCTCTCCCTCTCCCCCCACCCCCATGACTATTTTTTTTTAAGCAGGCAACCAAGTTTTTTAATGAGAAAATTGCAGAAATACTTTAATGCTATGACAATTATCATGTAAATATGGTAATGATACAACCACTTTAAGGATACAAAACTGGGAAAGAAGTCTTTATTTTTGTTTAAAATCTTAACAGAAAAGGTAATCACACTCATCTCTGAAACACAAGGTGTCTTAGTCCACTGGGTACTGGGGAACTGAACCCGGGTCCCTAGGCTTTGCAAGCAAGTGCCTTAATCACTTAGCCATCTCTCCAGCCCTCATAAATTTTTTTTTTTAAAAGAACTCATGTAGGTGCCCAAGAAAGGCATCCTGTGGTGGGGGTGCCATCTGGACAGTGTACAGTCCATAGTATAACTCTGTCACAGGATGGTTCAAAATAAGACCATCTCTCCTAACTTTTTTTTTTTTTTTTTTTTTGATTTTTTGAGGTAGGGTCTCACTCTAGCTCAGGCTTACCTGGAATTCACTCTGTGTTCTCAGAGTGGCCTCGAACTCTCGGCAATCCTCCTACCTCTGCCTCCCAAGTACTAGGACTAAAGGCGTGCGCCACCACGCCCGGCTTCTCCTGATTTTTGATTCCCTCCTCAATAGACCCTAAAACCCTTGAGATGACAGACTCTTCTGAAAAGTTCCATCCTTCACTTTTCTAAGCCCAAGACCTGCACTAGACTCAGCATCCTGGCCATTGTTCAAGTGTATTAGTTGTTTTTAAATCTCTGTGACCCAGATAAAGAAATGACTTCAGGAAAGAAAGATTGACCTTGGCTCATGGTTTCAGAGTGTTTCTGTCCATCATGTAGGGAAGGCTGGCAGAGTTCATGGCGGTGGGGAGTGTGTGGTTCCTTACATCACGGGAGGCCAGGAATTAGGGAGAAGCTGGAACCAGTAGTAGGTACCCACTTCAAAGGCTTACCTAACCCAGACCTACTTCTGACAGATAGCCGTCCTCAGTGCCCCTTAAAATTCCATAGCCCCCACTCCCAAATAGCAACACTAGCTGGGGAACAAAGCATGAGTCTGTGAGTGCCATAACACTCTTTTTTTTTTTTTTTTTTTTTTGGTTTTGGTAGGGTCTCACCTAGTCCAGGCTGACCTGGAAATCACTATGTATTCTCAGAGTGGCCTTGAACTCATGGTGATCCTCCTACCTCTGCCTCCCAAGTGCTGGGATTAAAGGCGTGCACCACCACGCCCGGACATAACACTGTTTTCTTAGGATGGAGGCCCTAGGCACATCTTTCTGACGCTGAGGAAAGGTGCAACCACCTCCTCCTTGGCTCAATTTTGGGTGTGCAGGGGGCCTTCAGTGATGTGGTTTGTTCTCAAAGACTCTGCAGAGATATAACCTATGATAAACATGTTAGCCATGCTCCTCATTTATAAAATCTGAGATAGGAACTCTTTCTTTTTTATTTTTATTTATTTTTGAAGAGAGACACAGAGAGAGACAGAGAGGGAGAGGGAAACAGACAGAGATGGGCATGCCAGCAGTCTCTCAGCTGCTGTGAACGAAATCCAGATGCACGCGCCCCCTTGTGGGCAAGTGCGGCATTGCGCCCTTGCGACACTGCATCTGGCTAAACATGGGACCTGGAGATTGGAACTGGGTTCTTAGGCTTAGCAGGCAGGCGCCTTAACCACTAAGCCATCTCTCCAGCCCGGAACTCTTTCTTTAACCTTGTTTTTAGATACATTGATTGGGGTCCTCTCTGGATTCCTATGCTGTGAGGCACCGTCTTGGGTCAGTCTCATGCTTCCTGTCTTAGTCAGTTCATTTTGGGGTGATTTTGCCCCTGCAGGCTTGCCTCTCATACCTTCCAGAGTTTCACAAACCATCTATGAGAGCAAACTAAGTCACTGAAACCCCACCTTACACACATTTGCAAACAATCCCTTTACTCGAATGTCAGGGTCTTACAAGAACGGGGGTTTACGTTTGCTCTCTCACGTAACACACATATCTAGAACATTTCTGACACATCATAGATGCTCAACAAATATTTGTGGAGCAAATAAATGAACATTTATTTCAGGTCCCAAGGCAAAGATTTATATTTTCAAAACATCTCTCCTAACTGGTACAGACTCGTGTTGTTAAGTGTTCATATTTAGAAACATTGCTGAAGGATTTCACTTGAAAGTTCTTAGGCAAACTCTTAGGTCCTTTACACCTTGGTCAGACTTAACATGCAGCTTCATTAACTGTGTAGACATTGTCAGATAAGAGAATAATGACCATCCAGGCAAGGGTTAGTGATGTGTGATACAGAAATTGAGATGCCTTACTTATGTTTATGTCCATATATTAATGCTACTCTCACTTTTTGGTTAGAAAAACTTCTCTTTTAAGATGGTAGTGATCACTGGCATGACTCAAAAGTCATCAAAGTGCTGAGAAGTGACAGTGGTGTGTTCAGCACTAAATGAGCCATCTCTAAGGCTCAAGGTCCGTTGTGGAAGAGATGGTGAAAAGAATGTAAGAGCCAAAGAAAGGGGAAGAATGCTTATAGTAGTGTCTTCCAGACACAAGTGGCCTTGATGTTTATGACCTCACAGTGGCTGATGTTACCTGCACAAGACCTGCATAATAGAAGGGGAAAGTGATGACATCAAAATAGAAGATGGGGGCTGGAGAGATGGCTTAGCAGTTAAGGCACCTGCCTCCTAAGTCTAAGAATGCCAGTTCCAATCTCCAGCGGTTCCAATCTCCAAGTCCCACATTTAGCCAGATGCAAAGTGATGCAAGGGTGCAATGCCACACTTGACCACAAGGGGGCGAACGCATCTGGATTTCGTTCGCAGCAGCTGAGAGGCTGCTGGTGCGCCCATCTCTATCTGTCTTCCTCTCCCTCTCCCTCTCTCTCTCTCTCTCTGTCTGCATCTTTCTCCAAAAAAAAAAAAAAAAAAAATAGAAGATGGGGGCTGGAGAGATGGCTCAGCAGTTCAAAGTGTTTGCTTTCAAAGCCTGACAGACTGAGTACAATTCCCCAGTACCCATATAATGCCAGATACACAAAGTGGTGCATGCATCTGGAATTTGTTTTGGGCCCTGGCCCAAACTCTGTCTGTATCTCTCTCTCAAATAAGTAAATATTTAAAAAAATAGAAGACAGACTAGTTGGAAAGAAGAAGCGATTTGGGGCTGGAGATATGGCTCAGTGGTTAAGTTGCTTGCCTAAAAAGCCTAATGACTTGGGTTTGATTCTCCTGTACCCATGTAAAGCCAGATGCACAAAATAGCACATGCTCTGGAGTTCATTTGCAGTGGCTAGAGGCCCTGACATGCCCATTCTTCTCTCTCTCTCTGTCTCTGCTTGCAATTTTTTTAAAAAAGAAGGGATTGAATGGAGGGGGCATTTGGGAGGGGGGAAAGAGAGGGTGGTGAGGAGGGGATTATGATCATGGCATATTGTTAATATTTATGAAAGTTGTCAATAAAATGTTTTTAAAATGAAAAAAAAAAGGGCTGGAGAGATGGCTTAGCGGTTAAGGTGTTTGCCTGCTAAGCCTAAAAAGGCATGTTTAAATCTCCAGGTCTCACGTAAGCAGACAGAAGGTGACACAAGTGTGCAATGTCACACATGTGCACAAGGGGGCGCACACATCTGGAATTCGTTCACAGCAGCTGAAAGACCTTGCTGTGCCCATTCTCTTTCTCTGACTTTCTCAAAAATAAAATTATAAAAAATGAAAACAAAGAAATTATGATACCTGCATCTTGAAACTTAATGTATTGAACAAGTGGACCCAACACATCTTTGTTTAATTGAGAATTCACTAATAATAGCAGTGACTACAGCAAATGGAATGATCTGTTGATTTTTCTCAAAAACCCTCTTCTATAGTGCACCTCAGACAACTATCAAAAGGCCTATAAGAGGACAGCCCGAGCTCCAGGGTTGAGATGTTGGAAAAGCTCTGTCTACTCTGCTTGCTTCAGAAGACACAATAATCAACAGGCAGATGTCACAGGAAGGTGTTTGAGAATAAGGGAGCAAGTTTGGCTTAGAGATGAAATGGATGTCTTGAATATTGTCAGACAGTAACCTTGCAAGTCCTTCCCAGGCTGGATTCTGTGAGCCCAGCAGATTATAATGAGCCAGTGTCATGTCTCAGTTTGGAGGCAGCATGGCTGAAGAGGAGTGTTAGGAGTTGGATGGGCAATGTCCTCTGCAGGCTGAGTGTTGAGGGCTTGGCATTAGTTTGTGGTACTGTGGGAAAGAAATTTTAGGAGCTGAGACCTCCTGAAAGGAAGTTGGGTCATGGAGGAATGCCCTTGGGACTTGAACCCCACCTCCCTGCCACACACCATCTGCTTTCCAGACACCACATGGTAAGCAGCTTTGTTCCACTACCTGCTTCCACCTTGTTGTTCTGCCTCACCGTGGACCAAGGTCAGGGGGGCCAAGTAAGCACAGACTAAACCTTTGAGTTTGTGAATCAAAATATACCTGTCCTGCTTTCAAATTTGTCTCAGGTATTTTGTCATAGCCCCAGAAAGCTGGCTCACATAATAAGTAAACTGAGGCACGAGAAAACTGAACAGATGACATCTTTGTTTAATTGAGAATTCACTAATAATAGCAGTGACTACAGCAAATGGAATGATCTGTTGATTTTTCTCAAAACCCTCTTCTATAGTGCACCTCAGACAACTATCAAAAGGCCTATAAGAGGACAGCCTGAGCTCCAGGGTTGAGATGTTGGAAAAGCTCTGTCTACTCTGCTTGCTTCAGAAGACACAATAATCAACAGGCAGATGTCACAGGAAGGTGTTTGAGAATAAGGGAGCAAGTTTGGCTTAGAGATGAAATGGATGTCTTGAATATTGTCAGACAGTAACCTTGCAAGTCCTTCCCAGGCTGGATTCTGTGAGCCCAGCAGATTATAATGAGCCAGTGTCATGTCTCAGTTTGGAGGCAGCATGGCTGAAGAGGAGTGTTAGGAGTTGGATGGGCAATGTCCTCTGCAGGCTGAGTGCTGAGGGCTTGGCACTAGTTTGTGGTACTGTGGGAAAGAAATTTTAGGAGCTGAGACCTCCTGAAAGGAAGTTGGGTCATGGAGGAATGCCCTTGGGACTTGAACCCCACCTCCCTGCCACACACCATCTGCTTTCCAGACACCACATGGTAAGCAGCTTTGTTCCACTACCTGCTTCCACCTTGTTGTTCTGCCTCACTGTGGACCAAGGTCAGGGGGGCCAAGTAAGCACAGACTAAACCTTTGAGTTTGTGAATCAAAATATACCTGTCCTGCTTTCAAAATTGTCTCAGGTATTTTGTCATAGCCCCAGAAAGCTGGCTCACATAATAAGTAAACTGAGGCACGAGAAAACTGAACAGATGACCCAAATTTTCAGAGTGAAAAAAAAGCATGCAAAGAACCCATATTTCTGAATTACATTTTCCCATCACATCAGATATAATTAGCTTTCAAAGTGAAACTTATCAATCAAACATGAAGGGCAAGGCAGAAATGTTTCCACATTCTTTCTACTTGGATAAAAAGGCCTCAGCTTCCTAGCAATCAAAATGCACTTCACAGAAGCTAAGTTTGAGCTGAGTTAGCATCATGAGAAAGAACAACCATTTTTTCAGTTGCTTCTTGGAGTAGTCAGAAAGCTTCTAAGAGGGCCGGAGAGAGAGCTCAGCAGTTAAGGCGCTTGCCTAGGAAGTTAGATTCTAACCCAGGTTAGATTCCTCAGGACCCACATAAGCCAGAGACACAAAGTGGCTCATGTGTCTGGAGTTTGTTTGCAGTGGCTGGAGGCTCTGGCACACCCATTCTCTTTCTCTCTCTCTCTCCCCAACCTCTCTTTTTCCATGTCTGTGTCTCTCTGCTTGAAATAAATAAATTTAAAAAAAATTAGCTGGGCTTGGTGGCTCACGCCTTTAATCCCAGCACTCGGGAGGCAGAGGTAGGAGGATTGCCGTGAGTTCAAGGCCACCATGAGACTACAGAGTTAATTCCAGGTCAGCCTGAGCCAGAGTGAGACCCTACCTTGAAAAACCAAAAAAAAAAAAAAAAAAAAAAAAAAAAAAAAAAAAAAAAATTAAACAGAAAGGTTCCAAGAAGGAGAACACAGAGAACAGACAACATGAGTAGCAGGGATACCCCAGACTCCAGGAGAGGTTGCTGATTCGGGGTGAAGGTGACTGAACCATGGAGAGCCATTACCAACAGCACTAACTCTATGCTTCTCAGATAGTTACTTGTAAAAACACTTATCACTGATCCTCAAACCCCAACCCAAGCTTTTGAAAGGGTCATACAAAATCATCTTGCACCTATCTACAAAACTATACTGGGAGCCGGACATGGTAGCACACGCCTTTAATCCCAGCACTGGGGAGGCAGAGGAAAGAGGATCACCGTGAGTTCAAGGCCACCTTGAGACTACAGCTCCTCTGAAGAATCCAAATTCCCAGGGTTTTGTTGCTGTTGGCACTTCTCTCCCACACCCTGGGTTTAGTGAAATGTTCTAGAAGATGCAAAGGAGGCTATGTTAACTTCCAGGCTCCAAGAACTTCTAGGTCCCAGCATGGCAGGAAAACAGGAAGTTGAGCAGAAGGGGCAAGAGAATAGAATAGAATAGAATAGAATAGAATAGAATAGAATAGAATAGAATAGAATAGAATAGAATAGAATAGATAGCCCAACATTGTGAGAGTACATGAATTTGACAGACAAATAGAAGCTGTTAAAGAAAATTACTGCTTTGAAATTGATCTCATTGAGGATCCTTATATTCTAAACTTGAAGACTCCTGTCTACCATCAGTGCAGATCCTAACATCATAAAAGTCCCCCCCCCACACACACACATACACACACACTTCCTTTTTTTAAAAAAATTTTTAGAAAGAGACACAGAGAGAGACAAACAGAGAGAGGGGGAGAGGGAGACAGATAGAGATGGGCGCACCAGCAGTCTCTCAGCTGCTGTGAACAAAATCCAGATGTGTGCACCCCCTTGTGGGCAAGTGCAGCATTGCACCCTTGCGTCACTTTGCATCTGGCTAAACATGGGACCTGGAGATTGGAACTGGGGTCTTAGGCTTAGCAGGCAGGCGCCTTAACCACTAAGCCATCTCTCCAGCCTGACACACTTCCTTTTTGAGAGAGGATCTTGCCATATAGTCCAGGCTGCCTCATGATCCCACTATGATAGCCTCTCAGGTGCTGGGATTACATGCCAATGTTACACACCTGTCTAGAAATCCTGTTTATTTTATTTCATGTGTCATTGTGTTGAGTAAAGAACTTCTTGGCTCCACATTAATTCCCCCTCCCTCTCTGTCCCTGAAGGATCTTTCTTGGTACTTGGGATGAGTTGTGATATAATCAGACACCACTAAAAAGCTGACCAAGGTTATTTGTACCCATCTTCCCTTGAAGGGGTGAGGGAAATGGTTTGGGGGGGGGAGGAGCAATTATCTAGCCATTTTAGTTCTTCAATAAGCTATAACCCATCCAGGCTTGGTGGTGCACACTTTTAATCCTAGTGTTTCGGAAGCCGAGGTAAGAGGATTGCTGTGACTTTGAGGCAAGCCTGAGACTTACACAGTAAATTCCAGGTCAGCCTGGGCTAGAGCAAGACCCTACCTCAAAATACCCAAACAAAACAAAACAAAAACTAGAGCCCATGGGCCTGGAAAGATGGCATAGCAGTTAAGCTTTTGCCAGTGAAGCTTAAAGACCCCAGTTCGAGGCTTGATTCCCCAGGACCCATGTAAGCCAGATGTACAAGGTGGAGCATGCATCTGGAGTTCATTTGCAGTGGCTGGAGGCCCTGGCATGCCCATTCTTTCTATATCTATCTGCCTCTGTGTGTGTGTGTCTGTCTGTCTGTCACTATCAAATAAATACAAAATAAAGCCAAAAGCCCTTCTAAAATTAAAAGGGTTGTGGAGATGATTACAAATCCCTGCATCAACACTGGGTATTCACCCTCACTGGCGATTCTGGACTTCCCCTCCGTTCCCCTCACGTCCATCTAGTTCCCCTCCCCTCCCTACTTCTGTGGACAATCTCCTTCTGGTCAAGTGCACATTGTTGCATCCTACTTCTTTCTTTATAAAAATGTTTATTTACTTGGTTAGCTTTGCACGTGTGCATGTGTGTAGAGTATTGTGTGGTATGTGTGACCTGTGTGATGTTGTGCACATGTGCATGTAGATGTGTGCACCCCATATGTATGTGTGCAGAGACCAGAGGAAAACATCGGGTGTCTTCTTTTTGCTCGTCCACAGATTTCTTGCCTCAAGACTGAGGTCTCTCCCTCTACCCCGAGCTGCTCAGTGAGCCCCAGTGATTCTCTAATACCTTGCCAGCCCCCACGCGGGGTTACAGATGTGCACATCCACACGCAGCTTTTTATGTAGATTCTGGGGAATCAAGCTCAGCAGTCTCTGGTCTGAGAGACTGTTGCAGTCAGGTTCGCATTCCTGGCAGAAATCACCCAACCAAGAGCAGCTTTTGGGAAAAAAGGGTTTATTTTGGCTTAGAGGCTTGAGGGAAGCTCCACAATGGCAGGGCACATCACCTCCTGGCCAACATCAGGAGAGTGTGCCAAACACTGGCAAGGGAACACTGGCTATAACACCCATAAGCCCACCCCCAGCAATACACTGCCTCCAGGAGGGGTTAGTTTCCCAAATCGCCATCAGCAGGGAACCTAGCATTCAGAACACCTAAGTTCATGGGGGATACCTGAGTCAAGCCACCACAGAGACCCTCATGCTTAACCAGCAATGGCTGAGCCATTTCCACAGCCCCATGCTGCCTCTTCCACCCTCTTAAGGACGCAGCCCTGAGCTTTGGCTGCTCCAATGCCCTGAAGTCAGGAAGATGAAGGAAGCTCTGTCTTCCAAACCACCAACCACTGGCTCTAAATGGAAGGAGGGCATGTATCAAAGAGAGAAATACCTAGAGCAGGGGTCAACAAACTATGGCTCATGGACCAACGAGACGTGCCACCTGTTTTTTTTTTTTTTTTTCAAAGAAAATTTTACTGGAATCATAGCCATGTACATTTGTCTACATGCTGTCTGTGGCTGTGATGGGTTACAACAGAACTTCTATGGTCTATCAAGTCTATTTGGCCCTTTCTATAGAAGAGTTCGCTGACCTCTGTCAGTACCACATGAGTACCATATGGTAGAAATAGCTCATTATAGGAGGTAATAAGTCAGCGGCCAAGACCCAGCTATATCTCTAATTACCTCTGTGACTTTAGGTACATTTGATTTCTTCTCCTCCTTCTCCTCCTCTGTTGTAGTTACCTTCTTGTTTGTCAGACAAACACCAGACCAGAAGCAGCTTATGAGAAGGAAGGGTTTATTTTAGGCTTATAGATTACAGGAGATGCTTCATCATGGCCGAAGAAGCTGGCGCACCTCAGCATACATCCATAGCAGAGAGACCACAGCAATCAGTCAGTGCTTAAGCTGGCTCTGAACACATCTCTTAGGGCTGGGCTCAAAATCAACCCCCCAGTGACATAATCCTCCAGTAGGGCTCCACCTATTGAAGACTAAGTAGGAAGCTTAATCAAAAACACCCGAATCTTGGGCTGGAGAGATGGCTTAGTGGTTAAGGTGCCTGCCTGCGAAGCCCAGGAACACCCATTCGATTCTCCAAGTCCCACACTTAGCCAGACGCAAAAAGTGATGCAAGGGCACAACATTGCACTTGCTCACAAGGGGGCGCTTGCGTCTGGAGTTCGTGCAAAGTGGCTGAGAGGCAGCTGGCATGCCCATTCTCTCTCTGTCTCTCTCTCACTCTCTCTCTCAAAAAAAAAAAAAAACAAAACAAAAAACCTGAATCTAGGGCCAAAGAGTTGGCTTAGTGGTGAAGTGCTTGTCTGTGAATCCTGAGGACCCTGGTTGGTTCTAGATTCAATTCCCCAGTTCCCATGTAAGCCAGATACACAAGGTGGTACATGCATCTGGAGTTTGTTTGCAGTGGCTGGTGCCACCCATTCTCTCTCTACCTGCCTCTTTCTCTCTTTGTCCCCCTCCCTCTCTCAAATAAATTTTTAAATTAAAAAAAAATACCTGAGTCTGTGGGAGACACATATTTACATTGAAACCACTACATCCTTCTTCTTTCTCCTCTATAAATTTCTGACCAGTTATTTCCTGCATATTTTTGTCTTCTTTTTCACTTTTTAATTTATTTATTAGAGAGAGTGGGCATTCTAGGGGCCTCTAGCCTCTGCAAACAAACTCCAGAGATGCATGTACTACCTTGTGCATCTGGCTTATGAGGGTCCTGGGGAATTGAACTTGGGTCCTTTGGCTTTGCAGGCAAGTGCCTTAACTGCTAAACCATCTCTCCAACCCTCTTCTTTCTTCTTCCTAGCTTTCTTCTTTACTACCCTAATTTCTCATCTGTTAAACAAGACAGGTAGCCTATATATTCTTGGAGTTTCTCTCAAGGTCTAAATCTCAGTAAGCTATAAGTAGTGTAGGATATTCCTTGCCACTTCCTTCTCTCCAGGCATCTTTAAGCCAGGGGTGAAGCTGACCAGTCCCAGCAGTCCCCTCTCCTTGACAGGAACATTCCTCTTCTTTGTTCACTGAGGCCCTTCCGTTGGGAGTGACACTCACACAGATCCCATCTCATCATTTGTCCATCCTTCCTCCAGGCCTTTGACCTGTGAGTAAGCGGTCATATTTAACAAACTAGTGCCTGCAAGGTCCCTGCACTGCAGCAGCAGGGCTGTGCGCAGCCTCAAGTTAATGCCCAGCCCAGGAATGCAGGGCAAAGCTCTGGCTGTCCAAATGCTCTCCAAGATAAGTGAACACAAGAAACCCCTTGATGTCATCATTCATCCCTCCATGGATTTTTTTTTTTTTTTTTACAAAATTGGGTGGTCCAGAGACATGATGTCAGTGAAACAGCTGACCAGAACTTCCCCTTTTGTCTATGTTTGAAGACTCTCTGGTACTGAGTTCAAACACTTACTAGATGGCTTACTGGTTAAGGCACTTGCCTACAAAGCCAAAGGATCCAGGTTCGATTCCCCAGGACCCATATAAGCCAGATGCACAAGGTAATCCATACATCTGGAGTTTATTTGCACCGGCTGGAGGCCCTGGAGCACCCATTCTCTTTCTTTCTCTCTCTCTCTCTTTCTCTCAAATAAATAAAAATTAAATTAAAAAAAAAAACACCTACTAGGTCTCTAGCTATAAGGTTAATCTCAGGTTAATTAACCTTTCTGTGCCCCAGATTGGGCTATATGTGCAGAACAGAGATGACAGTGCAGGCTTGTTCCAAGATTTCTGAATGTTCATATAAACCTTCTGTGATGTAGTAGAAGCTCATAAAAGTGTTTTCATGGGGGATATTCTTTTTAAAGAACTGTTCCCTCCTACTAGATCCTACATCCCATGCCTGCATCTCTTTTTACAGGTGATAGCAGATGGGCTGTCTTTCCACATATGTGAAGTCCTTGGGTGGGTTGGGGAAGCCTGAATAGCCTCAAACAGACTTCAATAGACTCTAGGGAACAAGACTCCATTCTTCAGTGTTTTTGTTTTTTCTTAATTTTTTTCTTTTTTTTTTTAAATTACTTTGGGGCGAGAGACACAGAGAGAGAGACAGACAGAGAGGGAGAGGAAGACAGATAGAGATGGGCACGCCAGCAGTCTCTCAGCTGCTGCTAATGAAATCCAGATGTGTGTGCCCCCTTGTGGGCAAGTGCAGCATTGTGCCCTTGTGTCACTGCATCTGGCTAAACGTGGGACCTGGAGATTGGAACCGCTGGAGATTGGAACCGGCATTCTTAGGCTTACGAGGCAGGCGCCTTAAGCGCTAAGCCATCTCTCCAGCCCTTAATTAGTTACTTTTTTATTGACAACTTCCTTAATTGTAGACAATATCCCATAGTAATTCCCTCCCTTCCCCCACTTTCCTCTTTGAAACTCCACTCTCCATCATATCCCTTCCCCCTCTCAATCAATCTCTCTTTTCATTTTGATGTCATCATCTTTTCCTCCTATTATGATGGTCTTGTGTAGGTAGTGTCAGGCACTGTGAGGTCATGGATATCCAGGCCATTTTGTGTCTGGAGGAGCACATTGTAAGGAGTCCTACCCTTCCTTTGGCTCTTACATTCTTTCTGCCCCCTCTTCTGCAATGGACCCTGAGCCTTGGTAGGTGTGTTAGAGATATTTCAGTGCTGAGCACTCCTCTGTCCCTTCTTCTCAGCACCATGCTGCCTTCTGAGTCATCCCAAGGTCTCCACCTTCTGAAAAGAGAAGCTTCTCTAACCAAAAGTGAGAGTAGCATTAACATATGGGTGTGGACATTAAGAGAAGTGCTTACTGGGCAGTTTGGTGAGCATAGTATATACATTTAGCCAGACACCAGCAGAAGTTACACCCCTAGGGCTCATGGCTACTCCTGTCATAGGTTTTCAGTATCAGGGATGTATTCCCTCCCATGGAGCAGGCCTCCAGTCCAATTAGCGAGCGGTTGGTTTCCCCCATAACAGACATGCCACTATTGTACCTGTTGGCTTATTTGGCCTGGCTGGCCAAACTTAAAGCTTGCAGTGTTCACTGTTGAGTATCTTCACTGGTGTTTTCTCTGTCCCATTGACCTGCACGCAGTGTTCTGCTGTGTTTTCTAAGCCCTGTGGCCTCTCTGAAGAAACAGGGAAGCAATAGGATAGTCACTTCATAAGACATGATGTTTGTTACTTTCCCATCACTGAGGCAAAATGCCTGCAACAAACAACTTACAGTGAGGAAAGGTTGATTTTAGTGTCAGAGGTTTCAGACTTTAGTTGCTGGGCTCTGTGACTTTGGGCCTATGAAGGCAGAGAAGACCTAATCACTGCATGGATCCAGAGAGCAAAGAGAGAGACAGGAAGGGGTTGAGTTCCCAAAATCCACTTCAAATATTTTTTTATTTATATTTATTTATTTATTTATTTATTTATTTATTTATTTATTTATTTGGGGGGGGGCAAAGAGCAGACAGAATGGGTGCACCAGGGCCTCCAGCCACTGCAAATGAACTCCAGACACATATGCCCCCATGTGCATCTGGCTTATGTGGGTACTGGGGAATCAAACCTGGGTCCTTAGGCTTTGCAAGCAAGTGCCTTAACCGCTAATCCATCTCTCCAGCCCCCAATATCCATTTTAATGGCATACCCCCAATAGTCTAATGTTCCTAAAAGTTCCAGTAGTGGCATCTCCCAATAGCGCCAGAGGCTGGTGATGGAGAATAAGCCTTTCCACTGGCCTTTAGGGGACATTCTGCACCAAAGCAGACCACAACCAGGGAGCTGTCTCCTAAGAGCTGTTAGGTCACTAGAATCAGCTCCTCTTCTGGCTTTGAGTTACACTGGTTCTCAGAGCATCGCTTCATCATTTTCTTGCCAGAACTGATTTTTGGTTTTGACCTCCTGGATAAAACTAGAAAGCTCTCAAGGTGAGGTGCTGTGTCTTGTATTTGTGCTGTATATGCAGAGCCTGGCACAAGGTGGGACATGCAGTTAGGAGCCAATCACGAGGGAATAATTAATCCTGACTGATTTGTGGATGAGTTAATCAATGAATGAGCTAATTGTTCAGGACAAGAAGGTCCTTGAACATTCAGCCCCATCCTCTCTCTGTACAGAACAATAAGGGCACCGTGAGCAGAGAGGATTATGAAAAAAAAGGAAACAGCTTTCAGCAAGAGCCGGAACTTAAGAGGCAGCTCAGAGAGGCCGGTCTGTGAGCAGTCCAATTGTCCAAGGCCAGGCTCTCGGCGGGCGCCAGGCCCTTCTCTCTGAGCCGCCAGGTCTCCCTGGGCTTGGTGTCAGAGCCTGGGCTGCTGCCGGGAGCAGCCATGCGTGTTACCGCAGCAGCCCAGGCCTCGCGGAGCCCTGCCAACTTACCTTCCACTACAAGGGCCAAGTGGCTTCGTCCAGGAGCTCCCCGGTCCCTGTACCTCTTCAGCATTGGGAGGGGGTGCAGCGTTCGAGCTCACAGTGAGTCGTGTCATGGAAATATGTAAATATGATTCCTTTTCTTTAGCTAAGGGAGCCCCCCCCACACACACACACACAGTGATCGGCAGTTGCATTTGTTTCTGAAGTCTTGTAGGACTGTCTCTTCTCTTAGAATGACCTATGCCCTCCCACAGACCTACCCTTAGCAGCCTGGGCATATCCCATAGTGCCAAGCCATAGGCTCATTTCTGGAGGTACCTGACTTGTGACACCTTGATTGTTGGCTGGGAATGAGCTGAGAGCACACTTCTGTTTATTCTCACTTATTCTGGTTGCATTTTAGAATTTTTTTTTTATTAATCTGGTGCTGGAGATGGAATCCAGGATCTTGTACATACAAGGCAGGCACTCTACCACTGAGTTACGCTCACAGCTTTTGGTTCTGCCTTAAAAATCATTTCTTTAAAATTTATGAATTTGGGGCTGGAGAGATGGCTTAGTGGTTAAGCACTTACCTGTGAAGCCTAAGGACCCTGGTTCAAGGATCGATTTCCCAGTACCCACATAAGGTGGTTCATGCATCTGGAATTCATTTGCAGTGGCTGGAGGCTCTGGTGAACCCATTCTCTCTTCTCTCTCTGCCTCTTTCTCTCTCTGCCTCTTTCTCTCTCTATCTCAAATATATAAATAAAAATAAACAAAATTTTAAAAAACTTATGTATTTGCACAGTAGTGAGGGGATTGTGCCTATTGCCTGAGCAAACACATACCATACGCTTGTGCCTTTTTTTTTTTTTTTTTTTTTGCCAAGTGTCTGGCTTATGTGGGCAGCTTGGGAATTGAACCCAGGGCATCAGGTTTTGCAAACAAGTGCTTTGACCATTGAGCCATCTTCTCACCTCCCCCCACACCCCAGTTCATTTCAAATGCTTCTGTGCCTCTCCATTTTGGGGTGATCACAAGATACACTTCCCGTTATCAGATGAGCCACACAAGAGTGACACAGTGTTAAGCAATGCCAGAGACTGTCAGGTCCCAGTACACTGCATTCTCAGGGACCTAACCTCCTTCCTCAATGCTCAGTGCTTTGGGAAAATGCTAGATGTTTGGTCTTTTCTCTGCCTCTCACCAATCATGGGTCCATGGAGAGGACACAGCTGTATTCCAGTTTTCATACAGTTTAAATGCAAATACCTGTAGCTGCAAGTTGTTAGGAATCAAATGAGGTCATAAATGTGAAAATGCTCTGAGGTGCACTGCATCATACACATGCTAAAGGACTGGGTAACAGTCTACACCTGAGGATTCGTTCTTAATCTGTCCTGGAAGAGGGATTCCAGAATTAGAGCCTACTGCAGACTGATGCTTGGTTTGCTAGTACAGGGTAAATAATATATTTTTAAATATTTTTATTCATAAATACTGGGATGAACCAAATAAAATGTCTATTTTATAACCCTTCAGAAATTCTTAAAGCTTTCAATATGATAGTGGACAATAAATAATGTAGTGATTCTCTAAGTGGAAAAAATTTATTTATTTATTTATGTACAAGCAGAGATAGATAGAGAAAAGAGAAACAGAGAATGGGTGCACCAAGGTCTCTAGCCACTGCAAACGAACACCAGATGGATGCACCACCTTGTGCATCTGGCTTTATGTGGGTACTGGGAACTGAACTCAGGTCGTTAGTCTTTACAGGGAAGAGCCTTAACCATGCCTTAACTGCTAAGCCATCTCTCCAACCCATAAATAAGTGTTGCTTGAATATAATGTCGGAAGGGTTAATAAGTCACAGAGTGACTGGGCAAGCTGACCTCGGTGGAGGTTTAGAACAATATAACTCCCAGAAAGTCTGTGGGCTGCAAAATACCTCAGATGTTTTCTCTGATAAGAACACCTGGTGTGCAAAGTCCCTTGCCCAAGACCATAAAGAAGACAAGCAGACTCAATGGGCAAAATGGCCTGGCCCCCCTTCTTTTCCTCTACCCTACACCATTCTTTGTTTTTCCTCCCTCTTTCCCACCTCTGAACCCATTAAAAACCCAGCTTAGCTATGTCTGAGTGCAAGGTCTCCATTCCCACAGAAAGGCCACTGCCCTTCATTGTTCTAATAAAGAACATTCTAGCACTGTTGAGGTCAGTCTTTCCTTCATTTTCATGTCGCCACAGTCAGTCTCAAATCCAACAATGTCTCACATATGGTCCTTGCTATGGCCTCAAGGTTTGCTCACTGAAAGTTCATGTCCAAACGTAATCCCCAAAGTCATATGTTGATGGTATTTGGAGGCTGGGTCTTTGGGAAGTCAGGAAGGTGTGACTCACATGATGGCACTGTGGCTTTATAAGATGAAGAAGGGACCCTCAAGTTATCAAACTTGCTCTATTTCACCTTGTAATGAGACGAGAAGCCCCTTGATCAAGAAAGCCAGATGCCACCCCTTCACCTTGGGTCTCCAGTCTCTAGAACCATAAGCTGAACTGAACCTTTACATTTTATAACTCATCCAGCCTGTGGTATGCTGGAATAGCAATAGAAAGCAAACTAACATAATCCTATGAAAACATGAGCAAATATTGTTCATCACGCCACAATAGAGGAAACGGGAAACCAGGTCAAAGAGCAGCGAGCTGCATTCTGGTCCAGGTTTTTTAGAAGTACTTATGCCCTGGCTCATGCAGGTCAATCAACCTTTTCTTGGCCAAAGTGTTGCTTCATCACGCAGTTGAGGACAATAGGCCCACAGCTTCTCATTCCACTGTTCAACACTTGCTTATTACAGCCACTTTCACCATCTGCCTTGCTTGGGGCATGGATGGGAGTCTCAAAGAGGAAGGCAACAGCATCTGCTCCAGATGCAATGCAGCAGGTCCTTTAAACGCATTAAAAATCTCAGGAACTTTTTAATAAATCACCCACAAATTAAATACTCAGACACCACAAATCCATAATGACAGATAGACCCAAGCAACATATAGGCAATGGGTACCCAGAACCCTAGAAATATCATCTCCATGGAGGTTGCTTTTGTTTTTCTTGGCTTTTTATTTTATCAGTGAAATCTCAAGCCAAATAATTCTGTGAGTAAGGGAACTTCAAAAAGGGTTCTAGAATCCTGGGACATCTCCACATAGCAGGAACTCTTTGGTTTGCTTATGGAGGTACCTAGAGGGTGGCATTGCTGGAGTGTGCACAGAAATTCTATATACCTTCTTCCTCTGTCCCTCACTCAGTTTTCCATTCTGCAGCCTTTATAATAAACAAGTAAAAGTAAAAGAAGACAATCTCTTGTCCCAGTGCTCTCTCTGAGCCCCTCAACTCTATTCTCCCCCATCCCTCTGAAAAACAAGTCTACCCCGGTCCATTTATCTGTCCAGTAGAATGTGTGGGAACTACTATCGTTGGTTGTGATAGAAGCAGGCACCTGTATCTTGGGGACCAAGCAAGGCAGCCATTTGCAGAAGTTTTCTGCCCCTCAATCCTTTCTGAGCCAGGCCCCTCTGAAAATCATGCCAGTCTTGCTCCCTTTCCTTCCCTTGTCCATAATGCAGAAGCAGGTGGACGACATGAGCCGTGGTCACGACCTCCCCTCCCACCCCACCAGCCCACTAAGGGAATCCTAAAGGTGAGTTTGGAGAACACCCAGGCTCAGCACACACAGAAGCAAGCAAGCAGGCCTTCCTGCCCGGAAATGCCATGTGTGGAGGCCAAGCCTCAGAAGTGGTTAACTGGCCGACGGTGAGCTCCCCTCTGGGCCATTCTACTGGGCAGCAGGTGTGTGGAGGCTGATCGCTGCCAACCCCACCGTGGGCTGGATGCTTCACCAGACCACAAGGGGTGAGGAGAGGAAACAGGACACACACGAAGGCAGATGGGAAAAAAATGAGTGTCGGGAAAAGGGGCAAGAAGAGCAAAGGTGCAAAAGCAAAAAGAAAAGAATAAAAAACACCCACGGTGCCTGCGATGAGAGAACGCTCAGCTGGACCCTCCGCCAGCTCTGCGCTTCAGGGTTTGCTTTCCGGTTCTTGGAGAACGAAGTGGTTGCAGGTAGCAAGGGCCATGAAAGATTTATATTTTGGGGATGGGTAATTGAGTCCCTTAAAGGTATGTGACTTAGAAGTGCTTGGAGAGGGCAATTGCCTAACATGTGCAAAGCTCTGGATCTTGTCCGTGGGGGAGGAGCGAAAGAGCGAGAATGAGAGACAAAGAGAGAGAAGTAGTGAAGAAAGAAAGACTATTCAAAGATGAAATTTAAATTTTTTCTTTTAAAAATTTCATTTTGAGATGAAATTAGAGAAACATACAAATAAATACCCCAAATACAGAGGATTTTTAAGGCAGTGAAAGTATTCAGTATAATACTCTAATTATGGATGCATGTCATCACACATTTATCCAAACCCATAAAACATTCACAAAACAAGAATGACTTAAACCAGGCTACAGAGATGGCTCAGCAGTTAAGGCACTTGCCTGCAAAGCCTAACGACCTGGGTTTGATTCCCCAGTACCCATGTAAAACCAAATGCACCAAGTTGCCCATGCATCTGGAGTTTGTTTGCAGTAGCTAGAGGCCCTGGTGTGCCCATTCTCTCTCTCTCTCCCCTTGCAAATAAATAAATTAAAATATTTAAAAGAAAAAAATGACTTAGCCCTATGTGAACTTTGAACTCTAGGTAACAATGATGAGTCACTGTTGGGTCATTGACTGGTCTAGAAATGTATGCATCTTGAGGTGGAATTATAGCGACAGATGTAGACATGTGGATATTCAACTGAATATCCAGGAAGAGTGGAATGTCCAAGCCCATTATAACAGTACTAGCACTGTCTAATCTCTTCAGTGATAAGAGTAACAGGGGCTGGGGCTTAGCTTAGTGGTAAGACTGCTTGCCTAGCATGTGTAAAAAGTCCTGATTTTGACCCCTACTGCTAAAAAAATGGGTTTTATGCTGATATATGAAAATATGTAAATAAATTGCATTATGTAAACAAAAAGGAACAACGTAGTATGCATGCACTAATGTCAAAATGTGTGCAAGTGCTATTTTAAGGCTGAAATAAATTTGGGAATATATAAATAGATAAAACTTTACTTCATGTCTTTTCCTTGTCAAATATTTAAGGCCACAATACAAATTCTTACTTTGTAAAAGAGAAGTGAGTTTGTGATATAAGCAAAGAGAACTCGGAGGCTTTGGAAAGTGAGTCCAGAAAAGCTGAGCGTGGCATCAACATGGAGTCACAGCAGAATCTCCATGGTCCCCCTATACCTCCTTCTTCCCCTGCCCTACCTTCCAGGCTTCAACCCTACCTTTGTTTGTTTGTTTTAAGGTCTGCATTTCTCATTCATGTCTTTTTTCCTCCCAGATGAGAAATTAGATGTCAATGAAGTGTTGACAATTGCCTATGACAGGGTTCCAGAGCTTGTCAAGAGAGCAGGGTTCCATGTCTTGCGGCCTGAGCTCTTTCAGAGCAAGTGTGAGAGGGAGGGAAGACATACTTGGGCCTAGAGTCCGGTTTCTCCAATCCAGGGCCCCAGATCCAACCGTGGGCTCCCCTGGTCCAGCCGCAAAGCATCCATAACCTCTCCAAGCAGCCCCTGGCAGAGAGAAGCAATCCATGAACTCAGAAAGCTAATGACCTTGAAATTCTCCATTTATCTTGGCCTTCCCCCCTCCGTGAGAGATGCCACAAAAAGTGCCAGTCTCTCTCTTTCTCTCTGAAGAAGAATGAACGTAGCCGGCAAGCCAGGCCTCACCCTCGCTTTTCCTCCTGGGCCAGGCCCAGGGCTGGGAAACCAACAGGAGCCAGGAGAGAGAGGAAATCACTCTTGATCATTCCTGAGCCCTCCACCTAGGCGAGAGCTCTCACCTGAGGTCTGCGTCGGAGCCTAATGTCTGTCTGCTTCTCCATAAATCTTCATAAGTAGAGGCAGAACTGTTTCCTCACAGACCTGCCTGGAGCCAGAGACTGGTGACAAC
Organism: Orientallactaga sibirica; assembly: GCA_036365145.1. Taxonomy (NCBI): domain Eukaryota; kingdom Metazoa; phylum Chordata; class Mammalia; order Rodentia; family Dipodidae; genus Orientallactaga; species Orientallactaga sibirica. Next base: position 13,378,049 of record JAEOAD010000035.1, on the reverse strand, counting down.
TCCCGTGCCCAGGCCATGATGGCAGCCAGCGGTGCATGACACACAGCCCCAGCTACCCCAGCCCTCCCGAGCACCGGGGTGGAGGAGGGCGTCCACCCTGAGGAATGGAAGCCTCTGAAACCAACCGCTCCTCCCGACTGCCCAGCATCTGCTTCCGAGGCTGCCCTCACCCTGGCACGGGGACATGGGCTTCCCGCTGGGCTTAGCTGAAGCCAAGAGCTGGCACCACAAGATTCCCCTTTGTTCATGGCGCTGGCCACTTGGGTGTGAGATGTTTCCTCTGCTCTCTCCCGCAGCATTCAATGGGATTTGGGTTAAAACACCAATTCATGAACTGTGGCTGGGTTGAGAAGGCAACTTGTCCCAGCCTGGAAAACAAACAAACAAAAAGGAGCAAAAACCAACAAAGGAAAATAGAATGCCCGTGCACTTGAAAAAGGCAGAGCCAGGTTTGAGATGAGGAAATCCACCTCCCACAACACTTGTATCTTGCATTTTTGGGGAGCCCTACATTTTCTTCCCCACCAAAGCTGCCTCCCTTCTTCCGTGGACTCAACTCCACAGCCAAATATATTCTTCCCAATCAACCACATCTAGATGATCTTAGCAAGTGCCTTTGGGGCACCTCACTCTCAAAACCAACCAAGAGATGATGTGAAGACATTTTGCTAAAACATCCTGAGGAACAAGAAAAAGAACGGTCCTATTTTAATGGTCTCCCGTTCATATTGTTAATTTAGACCTGTCTCACTAGAGTTATTTTTTTGTTTGTTTGTTTGGTTTTGTCTCCACCCCTTACCAAATCTGGCCTTAAGGATGAAAAATATATTATTGTCAGATAAATCCACAGCTTTAGTTAAAATGCCCTCGTTACCTTGAGTACATGAAAAGGTGAGTTAGTTTGTTCGCTACTGTATTGATGTGTGAAATGGCTGAATTAATCCTTCCATATGATGTCTGAATAGGTTATTATAAGGTACTTAGAGATTTGGCAGGCTAAGCCCCATCTTTCTTTCAAGATGTTAAGAAAATAAATGTAAATGCAGAACACACGGCATGTGGGGCATCTGCTGTCCAACTTCATAGTTTGAATGTCAGTGAAATATTTAGGAAAAGTTAACCACAAGAACAAGGGCACAAGGTTCTCGCTGGGAGCTGCTTGCTTCTCTTCTATCCCTCCATTTAGTCACATTTGATCCCATGAGACTTAGACTTGATCACCTTCCAGTATTCCAGCCCTGTGGTCTTATTTGAAGACTTTTGTCTTCTAACAAAAGCTAACTTGACCTAATTTTGAACCAAAGAGGGAATTTATGAAAAAGGTACCGGGTCATCTCACGGGACTCATAGGCAATGAGGTCTCTCCAGGAGCACAAAATAGGAACTGGAAAGATATCAAGAATCCAGGCCACACTCCGGCTGTTTGTTTTTCTCTGCTTCCTTTTTCACTCCATTCTTCTGTGAAGGTTAGCTTTCTCTGTTGGAGCTCTTACTGGAGGGAAATGGCAAGTGAAAAAACCCAGCCCCTGAGTTTTAAAGCATCTTTAATTCCATCCCACAAGGACAGAATGACCAGGCCTGGATTATTAGATCACTTTGGCCATCAAAACTACATAAACATATCTGAACACTTCCTTGTGACTTCCTTTCCATTGTCTGCCTGTTTGCCTCGTTCCTTTCTCAGAGCAGCCTGTTCTTGTTCTATGAATGTGATATTTTCCATCTCTCGTGTGGAACCCTAACTTGGAGTTTGCATCATTATTTAATCGGTCTTCTTTGTATGCCCTTAATTATTTCTATCCGCTATTGTGGTTCATTCTGTTTGTCTTGTCTGTCTTTCCACCACGCATTGAGCCCTGAGGTGTAGCTAACTTTGTCTATTTCTAAGTCAAGGTGGAAGAATGCTTTGACTTTTTCACAGGTAGTTTGGTAGTTTCCTCTGCTGTTGTATGCGTGTCTGTGGTTTCCTTCTCTTTCAAAAATGAAATGTTTGAAGGGGAAATTTGTAGATTTGACCACTGCAAGCTTCCGTTCAGAATAAGCAAAGGAGCATGTGGCTAGGTAGGGTACCAGATTTGAGGGTTCGAGGGCATCTAAGTGAAGGAACAGAGATGTCTGTACTCCTAGATCGGCCGTCCACTGCAGGAGTCCTAATTCTCCTTCGGCTGTGCACCTTTTTATCTTGTCTGAGCTTCCTTCAAAGGGATGGACCAGGCATGAGACGTGCACCAGCCACTCGGTTATCTTGTCTGAGGCAGGTTCCTTCTGCTGGGATTGCCTGACCAGGCATCCTCTCTGGACCAGTCCATACTTGCTCACCAGCCATTCAGTATGCACCCTCGATGGACCGACCAGTGCCTCCTCGCCCAACCATGCATCCTCACTGAGCCAGTGCGCCCTTGCTGGACCACTGGCCCCTTCAGTGGTTCTGTCAGGTATAGTCCAAGTATTTGCTGAAAAATTTTTACCTACTCCTCATTTTCTTCACAGTTATAGAGTTACCATTTTACATTTTATTGGCATCTTGAGAAGGAAGAGAGAAAAACACTTGTGCTCATTTTGCCATCTCAAAAGGACCAGTCCATACCCAGGCTGACCTGGAATGCTATGACCAGTGCACCTCTGCCTCCCGCTTAAAGAACTAATGGAGTAAAGGGTTTTGTATTATTTTTCCCTTTTGGGTCCCAATTTGATGGACCACATGTCACCAGTGCCTAAATGAGACCATGTGACGCCCATCTTTTGTGCTTGGGTGAGCTCACTGAGGATGATCTGTTCATTTGACCATTTTTTTCAAATTCACTGAGCCAGAATTCCATAGTATAGATGGACCACTGGTTATCCATTCATCTGTCCAGTGTATTCCAGCACTCTGTTGAGCTGTCATGGTTGAGCAAATGTTTCTGATCAGACTTTATAGGTCCAATAAGTAATTTGCCATTGAAAAATCCTTTTCAATACCTACTGTCCATCCATTTTCTTTCACCAACAGTTATACTTGTTCCTATTTCTCCAGTTACCATTTGTTTTCATTTTTTTTTTTTAATGGCATCTTGAGAAGGAAGAAAGAAAAATTTGCACATTTTCTTAAATGTGTATTGCTCATTTTGTATTTCCATCTCAAAAGGGATTTATTGTTTAGGTTTTGGAGTTCTTTGTAGATTCTAGAAATTTTAATTTCTGTGGGTATTCCAAAATGGTCAGTGAAAAAGCATCCAATTCAGGCCAATAAACAGAATTTCCTGAGCTGAGGTTTTGTTCAGCTTTTCACTCCTATATCATGGAAGGTTCCTCCTATTTTTCTTCCAGTAGTAGCACATATTCCATTTGGACTTAATTTTTGTGCTGAGGGGGTCATTTTCCTACATGGGATGGAGAGATGACCATGAGTTTTAAGGGTCTGGGTATTCATTGCATCTGTGACCGCTTCTTCCAGTAGAGACCAGTCATATGTAACTCCCTCTTTTTGTCTTAAAGCAGGATAAAGACCAGGGGGGTGGGATGCTGAGTTTTACTGGGTATTCATTGCATTTGATGACAGGCTCTCTGTCTTAAAGGGATAAAGACCAGGGTGGATGGTCAGGCTCTCTGCAGGGTGGATTTCCAATTTGCAACAGGCTTCTGTGGTGCAAATATCCCCATTGTGGCGCATTTCAAGCTATACATAACATCATGGAAACTGGACTTAGACAGATATGTACCAAATTGACTTTTGAAAAGAAAATTTTGTTTTATCTTGTTTTTCGAGGTAGGGTTTTGCTCTAGCCCAGGCTGACCTGGAATCCAGTCTCAGGGTGGCCTTGAACTCATGGCAATCCTCCTACCTCTGCCTCCCAAGTGCTGGGATTAAAGGCATGTGCCACCATGCCCAGCCTTGAAAAACTATTTTATTTATTTATTTATTTATTTATTTATTTATTTATTTATTTGAAAGAGAGAGAAAGAGAAAGAGGCCAATAGAGAGAAAGAGAGAATGGAGTGCACCAGGGCCTCTAGCTGCTGCAAATGGACTCCAGATGAACACGCTATCTTGTGCATCTAGCTTTACTTGGGAAAATGGAGAATGGAACCTGGGTCCTCTGGCTTTGCAGACAAGTGTCTTAACTGCTAAGTCATCTCTCCAGCCCAAAATTGATTTTTTTTTTTTTTTTTTTTTTTTTTTTTTTGGTTTTTCGAGGTAGGGTCTCACTCTGGTCCAGGCTGACCTGGAATTCACTATGTGGTCTCAGGGTGGCCTCGAACTCTCGGCGATCCTCCTACCTCTGCCTCCCGAGTGCTGGGATTAAAGGCGTGCGCCACCACGCCCGGCTTAAAAAATTGAGTTTTGAAAGCATGTACAAACCACCTCCTGCATACTACCAGGCCAGCCAATTGCACATTCCTAGCCAGAGCACTGTCAAGCAGTGAAGTTGGTAGGATTCATTAAAAAGAATTGATTTCAAGGAACAGAACCTAAACATAATTAGATCAAGCACACAGAGAAATGTATTGCTAAGAGCCTGAGACATGTCATGGAGTCCGAGAGCACAATGACCAGAACTTGTGAAGTACCAACTTTGCTCAGGTGACCTTCAGTGCCACATATTCTGGGCCTTCACATAAGTATTCCACCTTTTGGGGGGTTGGGGGAGAGACGAGACTCATGTAGTCCAGGCCTCAAAGTTGCTATGTCACTAAGGATGGCCTTGAACTACTTTCTGATCCTCCTGTTTCTACTTCCCAAATGTTACAATTGCAGGTGTGCACTACCATGTCTGCTTTATGTGGTTTAGGGACTGAGCCTGGGGCCTCACGAATGCTAGGCAATCACTTTACCAACTGAGCCACATTTGACAGCCCTTGAGTCCATCTTGGTGACTTCGTCCCCACTCCCAATCTCCAGGTCGAGATGAACTTGCTGAGAGAGAATTTGATGGAGCTTAAATTAGATGTCCTGGATTTCTAGTGCTGTTCCATGCATGTGGCCCTGACTTTGATTCCCAGCACTGAAATGAAGTTTGGTGTCAACTGAGGAATTGGTAGTATATACCTTTAATTTTTAACTTGGGACAAAAGTGCCATATAATTTATAGGGTCCATTGCCAAAGGAAAATGTGGGGTATGAACATTTCTTTCCAGAGAGCACCCTTGGATGGTACAGTTCACCACATGAGAGACCCTGCTTTTCAGTCACCCAGATAACCTTTGTCTGAGTTCCTGACACCCAGGAACTGTGAGATCAAAAATGTGTGATGTTTTAAGTTTTTGAAGGTGATTTGTTCCCCTGTGATAACTAATGCAGTATTATTCAGTACTGGTAGACTTTGGAGATATATCATAATTTAAATATAGGTAGCTTTGGTCACTTCCTAAGTCATGTCCTTTAGTTTTATCTAAATACACCCTCAAAAAATAGGCAAATGGTTTCTGAAAGAGTCCCATAAAGAAAACAGAAATTGAAGGTTAATCACAATCATGCAAATAAACTGGACACTAAAAAATTTCTCTTCATCAACTACATTTTAATGGAAAAAAAGTGATGACTAATCAGATCTAGCAAGATGGTACTCAGAAAAGTCACTATTTTTGAAATGGACTTACCTCTACTTGGAACTTTAGGTAATAATATTAGTACATGTATGAAAGTTACAAATCAGCAAACATTTATACTCAAAAATATGCATAAATAGTTGATAGGTTGCATGATCAAAAACGTTAGGCGTCAGGATGGAGAGATGGCTTAGCGGTTAAGGCGCTTGCCTGCAAAGCCCAAAAACTCATGTTCAAATCTCCAGGTCCCACATAAGCCACATGCACAGTGGCATAAGCACACAATGTCGCAGGGGGTGCATGCATCTTGAGTTCGTGTGCAGCAGGCTGAAGGTCCTGGCACACCCATTCTCTCTCTCTCTTTCTCTCTCTCTTTCTCTCTCTCTTTCTTTCTCTTGCTCTCTCTCCCTCTCTATCTCTCACTCTCAAAAATAGAAATAATTTTTTAAAATGTTGAGTGTCTGCTGAGTCTGCTTGGAAAGGTAGTGAGGAGTACCTGGCCTTGGTTGTGAGACCACCTGGTTGCAATAGTAGTATGGTGAGGGCTGGCAGCGGTTAGCACACTGATAGAGCCCAGGTTTGCAGCTTGGAGGGAGAAGGCAGTTAACAAGCTGAAAAGAAGAAAACATTCTGTTGCAACGGGGACTACATTCCCCACAGTCACCCATAATGGGGACTCACCTTCCTTATGAGGCTATTAAAAGGAAGAGTAACTACAAAAGACTGGGAATCTTCACTCAAATCATACATGTGATGGCTATAAAATATAATATTCTTCCTTCAGAAACACTGAAAAGTGAGTGTACACAACGTGTAGTTTAACAAGAGGGAACCATGGGGCATGTTTCTTATGCCTGCTGTTCAGCACTGTTGCAAATAGCTGCAAGTTTTTATTGGTTTTTTCTTAATTAGCTTACAGGATGGCACTTTGCTGATTCCTCGCGCTCATCCCACATCTCCTTTCCCTGCTGTTCTCTTTCACCTACAGCATTCCCCTTCCCGCGTTAGTAGCTCATGAGTTCTATTGTCTTCCCAAGACCCTCTTTGAAGGTCCTTCTACTCCAGTCTCACGGGCCCCTTTCTAGTTTCCTGGCTTTTGTCCACATTTACTCCTGCCTACATACGTATATGAACATTTAGAAGATACAAACTACATATAAGAGAGAAAATATAGTATTTGTCTTCCTGGGCCTGGGTTATTTTGAGTAATAAGTTTTTCCAGTTCCATCCATTTTCCATGCAAGAAGTCTCATTTTTCTTAGCTGCATCTATTTTTTAATATATTTTATTTATTTATTTATTTAAGAGAGAGAAAGAGGCAGAGAGAGAGAATGGGCTCACCAGGGCCTCCAGCCACTGCAAATGAACTCCAGATGCATGCACCCCCTTGTGCATCTGGCTTAAGTGGGTCCTGGAGAGTTGAACCTGGATCCTTTGGCTTTGCAGGCAAACACCTTAACCAGCCCCAGCTGCATCTATTTTATTGATAACAATTCTGCCTTTGTAAGAACCCAATTAACTTAAATAAAATGTCATAATATACATGCTTACTGCACACACAGTAGAGTGCTATTCAGCCATAGAAGAGCAAATGTTGCTACTTGCAGCAAAACAAATGTGACTGAAGGACACCATGTTAAGTGAAATAAACCAGGCACAGAAAGAGCAATCCCACATGTTCTCACTTTTATGTGGAAGCTAAAATGTCAACCTCATAGAAGTAGGGAATTGAATAGTGATCCCCACAGGCTGGGATAGAGAAAGGATGGTGAATTGGTACAGGGGCATAATTAAATAGGAAGAGTAACTTCTCATGTAGGATAATTATGATTGATAACCACTAACTAAATTGTTTCCAAATAGCTAGTAGAGAATATATTGAGTAGTCATAATACAAAAATAAACATATGAAGTAATAGATATGCCAATTACCCTTATCCAATTATCATATATTGTATACATGCATTGAAATGTGATGCTGTACCCCATAAATAAGTACAATTACTATATGTCAATTAAAATTTTTAAATGTGGATTAGAGAGATGGCTCAGCAGTTAAGGCACTTTCCTGCAAACCCTAATGACTCAGGTTCAGTTTCCTAGTGCCAACATAAAGCCAGATGCACAAAGTGGCACATGAATCTGGAGTTTGTTTGCAGTGGCTGTAGGCTCTGTTGTACCCATTCTCTCTCTCTCTCCAAATAAATAAATTTTTAAAATAAAATATTTTTTTTTTGTTTTTTTGAGGCAGAATCTCACTCTAGCTCAGGCTGACATGGAATTCACTATGTAGTCTCAGGATGGCCTCAAACTCATGGCAATCCTCCTGCCTCTGTCTCCCAAATGCTGGGATTAAAGATGTGTACCACCGCTAAAATAAATGAATTTTAAAATGTAAAAATGGTTAATGTACTTAAAATACAAAATGGAAATGCTCAATTTGTTCATTGTGTGTAAAAGGGCATTTGACTTAGTTCAAATATCATAAACAATCCTTCCTGGTATGTAGATCCTCATGTTAAAGCATGGGAGTTTCTCTGAGACATGAGAAGTAGAAGCACTGGTTGAGAAACTGTGGACAATATACACCATGGTGGACAATGCCAAATTGCTTTCCAAAGCAGTATGTGAACTTACACCCACCCTCGCCCTCAGCCTGTAAGACTTCCCAGCAATACACATCTTCACCAGCTGCCTCTGTATTGTCAGACTTCAATTCTTGCCAACCTGAGAGGTGTTCTTTCTTTGTGGCATCTTTGTGTCATCTTGAGTGTTATCTTTTGGTGGCTTTAATTAGCATTTTCTTCATTACAAATAAAGTGCTTTTACACATATTGATTGGCCATTTAAATGTCATCTTGAGTTATTTGCTGGGTTTTACACATTTTTTTCTATTAGACTTTTAAAAATTGATTTGGAGTAGTTCTTTATATATTCCCCATTGTTAATCACCTTATTATTTGATATAATCATGTATTCTCAATTTCTTATAATGTTTGTGATATAATACATTTCCAGCTCATTCCAACCTGCGTTTCGCACAGGTTCTAATTTATGTTATTTTATTATTTATTTTCAAGGAAACAAAAAGAGAAAAAATGGGTATTCCAGGCTTCTAGCCACTGCAAATGAACTCAAGATACATGTGCCACTTTGCTCATCTGGCTTTATATGTGTACTGGGGAATCAAACCTGGGTTTTTAGGCTTCATAAGCAAGCCCCTTAACTGCTGAGCCATCTCTCTACCCCACAAGTTCTAACTTTAATGTCATCAACTTCATGTATCTTTCATGCTTGAACTTTAGGAAAGAATGCACTTGTTCCTTCCATGACAATATTTTATATTACTATCTAAGATCTTATTGTTTTGTCAGTCACATTTCCATTTTTAATGCACTAGACTTCGTCATCACAAAGGCATTCCTTTTCCCATTGACCTGCCATGGAACTTTACCAGTTATCAAGTATGCTTTTCAGTCCACTGTGTTCTGTTCCAATGGTCTATTTGTCTATCTTTGAGCTAATAACCCATAACTTTAAACAAATCCTGATGCCTGGTAGGGCAAGCCATGGATCAGAGATATTCTTTGTACTCATGTATACATTTTATAACCAATTTATTAATTTCTAAGTACTGCTGAGATTTGGGTTTAAATTAGAATATATGAAATCTATAAAAACAATTTAGGAAATAAGTATTTTTCCAAAATCATGTCCTGGATATGGTATATTTCTCAACTTAGATTTTATTCAATATCTTCTATGATATTATGGAAGGAGGCTAGGAGAAAGCAGCTTTTTTTAGGCAGTTAGAAACTGAGGCCCAAAGACCATCCACGTGCCATCTCACCCTGGCAGAAACAGAACTCTTGTCAGAAATGGGAGTTTGTCTGATGGAGACTCATCTACAGCGCCCCCTGATGCCCACAGTCTAGCCCACAGTGCCACCTAGACAGATGGTCCAGGTGAGCTGTCTCTGGGAGCCACCCTCCAATCAGGTCTTTCTCTTGCCTATAAAGGCTGCTGGCTTCTTCCCGTCCCTCGCTCTGCCCCACTCTGCCCAGCTCCGCTGTGCTTTCTGGCTCTGCTGCTCCTCTCTGCCTCTCTTCATTCAGGCCACAGGTGAGTCTGGCTTCCCCCTCACTCAGCCTGGCTGGGTGGGTGGAGGATAAAACTGTTTCTTGGTCTGGGGGAACTTTTCTGCTTGCTTCTGCTGTATGGTTTGGGGTAACTTCTCACTTTAACTACATGCACGATTTTCCTTTGGTCTCTAATCTACCACATGTGTATTTTCCTTACACTCCAGATCTGCCATGTGCTCACAAACTCTTGGCTTGCTACCTGGGTATAATTTCTTTAAACACAGAGTAACCATGAGTCTAACTTTCTTCATTACTCATTTCTCCTCTGAATCTCCTCTTCTTTGCTTTGATATCTGCCCTCAGTTTTCCTTGAGCCTCACCATTTGCCCTCTTAACTTCCCTACATGGAAAAGCACATGGCAAATGCCATGCTGGGTCTTCTTAAGTCTCCCTACACAAGCTCCTAGGCTCTACGGCTTTACTCTAATCTCTCTTTAAAAGCCTCAGTTTCTCTTAAACCCCAATCTCCTGTCAATAAACCCCACAATTTGTGATTTCCCCCCTAAATAAACCCAATAATTTATAATTTACCCTTCTTGAGTCCATCTTTATTAAAGATAGGACAGAACCCAAAACTTGGGGTTCATAAATTTGGGGGACCCCCCTCCTGAACCCCAAAAATCTTGAATCATAGTGTCATATATTTGGTTTTCCTCTGTAGTTCCTGACTCATAAATTCCTGCCCAAGGCAGGCCCCGGAAATTCAAATTTCTCTGCCCTGAGGCAAGGCGTATAAACTCTGATCTTTTCATACTTTTCTGTCTTGGAATGACCCATAAGGAAGTTCTTTGGCATATCCTCATTGAAGAGTAGGTCATGGGATCCTCTCCATTCCAGAAAAATCCTCTCCTATGACCTGGGGAGGTTTGCTACATAGAGAAGCCAAGAAGAAACTGAACACACGGGCCTTGTTGAGTTTCGCGGTCCTTCAGCAACCACACCTATGCCATGAAGCGCCCATGGAGGCCTAGGACAGGGTTCCTGTGCACCTCCTCATCTAGATTCTTCCACCGGCTTCCTATAATAAAGCAGCAAACACGAGCGTTTCCCAGAGCTCTGTGGGCCACTTGAGCAAACCAACTGAGCCAGAGGAGGGGGTTGTGGAAACCATGACTTAACATTGTTGTCTCTCAGAAGCTTGTGACTGGCTCTGAGGTGGGGAGGGAGCTGGCTTGGGGACTGGTTCCTTAATCTGTGGGCTCTGACACTATCTCCGGGAAGAGAATCAGGATTGCATTGGCATAGAGGACAGTCAGCCAGGGTCTGCGACAGAGCTGACTGCGTACTGGCTCGTGGGGAGAAATCCTCACCCCTCGGGGCTACCGGGAGAGAGCTGTGCTGTGAGTGTGTAGTGGGGGAAGATGACTTTTGGTTGTTCTTTTCTTCTACACGTCAGATCTCACAAAACACTGTTAAAATATTGCTCCCTACTTTAAAAATACATTTTGTAGTTGATTTATGGGAATACAACGAAGCTCTGTATATTGCTATTGTATCTGCTCTAGATTGGATCGTGAATGGCTCCCAGAAGTTTCCGTGTAAAAGAATTGGTCCCCAAACAGATGCCTTTAGCCAGGTGTGGTGGTACATGTCTTTGATCTCAGCTTTCAGTAGGCTGAGGTGGGAGGATCACTGTGAGTGAGTTTGAGGCCAGCTTGAGGCTACAGAATGAATTCTAGGTCAAGTGGAACTAGAGAGAAACCCTACCTGGAAATCAAACAAAAAGAGCTGGTCCCTAGCAGTCTCTGTTGGAAGGAGGAGGGACCTTTAAGAGATGGATCTCAGTGAGAACTATTCCAGTCATTAGGGGACTGTGAAATTTCCTCTCTGCTTTCCGGCCATAAGGTGAGCAACTTTGCTTTGCCACATGCTGATTCACCATGGACCCAATGGAGCCAACTAACCATATGCTGAACCCTCCAAAACTGTGAGCCACTACAAACCTTTCCTCTCTAGAGCTCAGCTATTTCCATAGCAACAGAAGAGTAACACAGTATCCCAGCAATCTTGGTAATGTCCCTTAGCAAGTCTAAAAAGTTGCCTGGCTATTATATTGTTTCCTGTCTTATGTTTGAATCCTCTTCCTTGTCTAGGATAGGACCTCCACTACCAGGCTCCTCCTTATAATCTTTATGTCCATACCCTATGCCTTTGTCATACTGTAAGCTCAGTGAGGCGTGGGCTCTGTGCAAACGTGGTGTTCAGTACGCACTTGTGGGGTGGATAATTGAGTGCATTCTTCCATCATCAAGTGACTCAGGACAACATAAGTCACAAATTGTTTCAGAGGCAGGGGACAGTAGTCAGACTGTTAGAAGCCAAAATCAGAGCCACTAGGACCGATTACACTGCTGTGACCAAGAGGAAGGTGCGCCTTGTAGAATAACCAAAGCTGGGTACAGAAAGGTGTGTATGGGTGGAGGGGCGGGTGTTCCTAATTTTCTGAGGCTTCAGGCATGGCACTAGGCCCTTTTAAGTCCATAATTCTCACAGAATAAACTCCATGTGACTGTGTGCGTGTGGGTTATTATTCTGTCTATTGCTATCTGAAAGTCTAAATCTTACACTCTTACAGTGCCCACCTGCCCAGCCCAGCCCTGATCTCAGAGCACTGTTATCTGCCTTGCTATGCTTCAGTATGTGGGTAGCTTCTAGAAAATTCCAAGCTTTCTCTTCTATTTATTCTTTTTTAAAAAAGATTTTATTTATTTATTTATTTATTTATTTATTTATTTATTTATTTATTTATTTATATGAGAGAGAGAAAGAGGCAGAGAGAGAGAGAGAGAGAGAGAGAATGGGCACACTAGGGCCTCCAGCCACTACAAACGAACTCCAGACACATGCACCGACTATGCATCTGGCTTATGTGGGTCTTGGGGAATCGAGCCTCAAACTGGGCTCCTTAGGCTTCACAGGCAAGCACCTAACTGCGAAGCCATCTCTCCAGCTCTCTATTTATTCTTTGCATATCTGTTCCTTCTGCCTGGAATGCCAATTTCCTCCTCCCTCCTCCTGACTAATTCCTCCTGTTTATCTGTCAGGTCTCTGCTCAAATATCACTGTCTCAGGGAAGCCAGCCCTTACCTTCAACATACTGCTTAGCCCAAGAGTATAATGTACAAGACCCGAGCCATGCCTGGAGGCATCAGCCTGTGATTGCAGCTACTTGAGAGGGTGAGCAGAAGGATTACAAGTTCAAGGCCTGCCTCAGGTATACAGGGACTCAAGGCAAGCCTGCATGACTTGGGAGAGACACAGCATCAAAAGATAAAAATAAAAAGAGGAGATAGGAGGATCACTGGGAGTTCAAGGCCAGCCTGAGACTATATAGTGAATTCCAGATTAGCCTGGGCTGGGCTAGAGTGAGACTCTACCTTGAAAAAAATAATAGTAATAAAGTTAAAAAGAGGGTTAGGGAGATTGCTCAAATGTAGAGCACTTGCCCAATGTATATGAAGCCCTAGGTTCAATTCCCAACATCCACAAAAAAAAAAAAAAAAAAAAAGCAACTGTACTTTTCTTTAAAAGCTCCTACTACAATAGTGATTTAACTCCTGTTATTGGGTAAATAATTTCGCTCCTACTAGACCAGAAACTCCACAAGGGTGGTGACGTTGTTTACTTTGCTGACTGCTAGATTCCCCCAAATGCACCAGCGTCTGGCCCTCACAAGGTAGTAGTTCTTCCCTGAACAGAAAACCTCTCTCTCCATTGGAGAATTTGCTCATCTTTTTTCAGATGGACAACGAACCTGAAGGGAGGATCAGCTAATCACACCTCACCAGGGCCCCAGCTGAAACCATAGAACAACGCAGGGGAAGGACAAGAGTTCAGCGTCCATGGCGATCACGACCCCAGAAAAAGGCTGAAGGAGATAAACACAGAGAACATCCAACTCCAACTAAGCCAGATATCCAGAAACACAGAGGCTCCCAAAACCTCATCACTGAAACAGAACTAAAATGACCCCAATGTGGCTCAGGGAAACTCGCGGAAGAGCGGGGCGGAAAGATTGTTAGAGTCACAAGTTGGGGCATTAAGCACAGAGACTGGAACCTACCCCCCAGAACTCTTGACTACCCCCACAATGCACGATCCACATTCCCCATTGATGAGGGTCCCTTTGGAAGAGGGAGGACAGGGAGGAGGACAATGGAACCAATACTATGAATGTAAAATCAGAAAAAAAAAAAAATATAAATTATATATATATATATATATTTAAAAAAAAGAAAACTCCAGATGTTCACTTTGAGTGCTCTTTCACATCATCACCCCATGAAGCCTTTCCCCTTTCTCCCACAGGCTCCCTGCTTGTACTACAGCCCTCTGCCCTTTACTCCTTCATGCCACCAACCATGTGGAACCTTACTTGTTTGTTTGTTTGTTTGTTTATTTATTTATTTATTTATTTATTTATTTATTTATTTATTTATTTATTTTTGATGCAAGCCCAACAGACTGGCCTTTTTATGTGTGTGTGAGAGAGAATTGGCATGCTAGGGCCTCCAGCCACTGTAATCGAACTCCAACCACGTGCACCACTTTGTGCACATGTGCATCCTTGCATGCTTGCATCATCTTGTGCGTCTGGCTTATGTGGGATCTGGAGAGTCAAACATGGGTCCTTAGGCTTCGCAGGCAAGTGCCTTAACCGCTAAGGCATCTCTCCAGTCCCCCCACTTATTTCTTTTTCTGGTCTGTAGCCTACCTTTACACTTTCAGCACCTGCACAGCAACCAGGCATAAATCGGCGCTACTAGCTCGAATAAGTGAATGACTACAAATGAATAGTAAATAAAAATGAAGTGTGTGTTTATAACAAGTATTAGCATTTCTTACCATAGAGCAGTCTTTTCAATAAAGCGAACTAACTGCAAGTTCTTTATGCTAATTCAGTAATGAACCTCCCTTTGAGGGGATCTGAAAGGAAGACACCCAATTCAAAACCACAGCCAGTGGTGTAGTGTGTGCCATGCATGAATGTGTATCTCACATACATATATTTTTTTCCTTCCTAAAAAAAAAAAAAAAAACTTAGAAAAATAAAGAAAATGTCAAAGCCTTTTAAAGGGCGTGATCACGCTGAGTAATACAACCCTTCCTTGATTTTTTACATTATTTCAGTATGAGATGTTTTTATGGCTCTTGCTAAAAATAAAAGACATTTCGGAGCTTCTCAGTAAATGAAGCACTGCAGACTTTTCAGTTTTGTTGTTTCCCCAAAAATTAATATAATTAATTAAAACCCAATGTTAGTCTGATCTACAATCTGCGAGTCAGTGAGTCACAGCATCTTATGCTAATAGGGCAATGCAGCCGTCTCCGCTCCCAAACGACCAACTGCAGATTGGCTCCCTGCAAAGGCGGGCCCAGAAGAGCAAAGGTGGTGATGGAGATGCGCAGAGAGAGACCCTTCTCACCTTCTCACCGGGCTGGAATATTTTTATATTGTGCTTGGACTGGAAGAGCCTGGGAAGAATTTGGAAAGACAACTGCTTTTATCAAGTGTGAGAAATTAGCCTAACTGAATTTAAATATAATTGCAGGAGCAGCTGGTGGAGGCTAATTTCTGTTCAGCGTGCTTTCTTGGGAACTGCACCTCCATGCTGTTCCCTGGGAAAGGATCAAGTCTCGAAGCTCTCCATCTCCCCATCTCTGATACCAACTGTGATTGACTCGTCTCAGCCTGAAAGCATGAGGGGGTCACACAAGACGCTGGTCCTTCCCTAATAGTCTGAACTTCATCTGTTCCCACACCCCTTGCTTTGAAAAGATGCCAGCAGGCATGAGCATCCTGGTGACACTGACTTTCAAAGACTCCGTTACTCTGTGGTCCATCAGATGGGGGTGCATGTGGGGCTCTTCATGTTCTTGGTGGCTGGTTCCTGTGTTGACTTTAAGAACTATGAGCCGGGCATGGTGGCCCATGCCTTTAATCCCAGCACTCAGGAGGCAGAGGTAGGAGGATCACCATGAGTTCGAGGCCACCCTGAGACTATAGAGTGAATTCTAGGTCAGCCTGGGCTAGAGTGAAACCCTACCTCGAAAAACTATGAAAGAAAGGAAGGAAGGAAGGAAGGAAGGAAGGAAGGAAGGAAGGAAGGAAGGAAGGAAGGAAGGAAGGAAGGAAGGAAGGAAGGAAGGGGAAAGAAGAAAAAGAAAAAGAACTGAAGTTCTCAAGTGCCTTCTATTTGGGCCACATGGTTCCATTTACTGGCTGAGAATCTACAGAAAGAGGTGTTCAGACTACCAGCCTCAGTGTTTCCTCCTAACACCCCTCCCAACGAAACCCTACCTCGTCCTGTGGCCTCTACACCAGGACAGGAACAACCCCTTCCAGTCTAAATGGGTATTCGCCCTTGTAAAGATCACACTGGGAGCTGGAGACATGGCTTGGTGGTTAAGGAGCTTGCCTGCAAAGCCTAAGGAACCAGGTTTGACTCCCTAGTACCCACGTAAGCCAGATGCACAAGGTGGCGTACGTGTCTGGAGTTTGGTGGCAGTGGCTAGAGGCCCTGGTGCACCCATTCTCTCTCTCTCTATCTGCCTCTTTTTCTCGTTCTCTGTCTAATAAATAAACAAATAAATTATTTTTTAAAAAAGATCACATCAGGCATACCAAACCACACAAAGTGCTTGACCATACCTTAATTTCCTTTCTTTAGGTTAAGGTTTTTCCCTTTTTAAAATCTTTCAAGGGCTAGGGAGGTAACTCAGTGGATAAAGCTCTTACCACACAAGCCTGAGTACCTAAGTTCAAATCTCCAGACACCCTATTAAGGAAAAAAAAAAAAAAAAAAAGGAAGCCATGGCAGGCTTCTTTAATCCCAGCAAGAAGAAAGGCAAAGATTGGAGAATTTTCTAGAAGCTTATGGACCAGCTAGCCTGGCAAAAGCACTGGTGATCAATGAGAATGAGAGACTCTGCCTCAAAATGAGGCAGTAGGAGTGGATCAACACCTGAACGTTGTACACTGTCTGTCACATGTGTGCTATGGCACGCATGTGCCTCACACACACACACACACACACACACACACACACCAAATTATTTTTTAATCTTGCAGAATTTTTATAGAAGGGATTCTCATAGACGAAAGGTAAGAGTTAAGTTGCTGGAACTGGGGAGGACTTGGGGGAGGAAAGCAAAGAATGATGAGCTAAGAGACACCCATGTCACCACGCACGGAGGGTTTACAGTGGCTAGTCCCATCCCTGAGTCCATGTCAGGTACCCCCAAAGTACTGGGCTACCAGAAAAGCTATCATGGCCTCCTGGGGAGTCATCTGGCCCCAGCTCTGAGCTGGTGGCTGAAGACTACACCTGACATTTCCTTTGTCGTGAGCAAGTTTTCTGGAGCTTCAACTATCAGAAATGCTGGGGACAAGACACGTTGCTTGTCAACCCTCAGAATGACACCAGATGACAGCTCATGGCCCCTGGCTAGGAGCACTCAAAGAGGTTGTTAAGTTCCTCACTTCTCAGAGTGAGGCCTTCCAACCAGCAGCACAGCTCTGCCTGGTGCTGGCTGGGACGCAAAAATCCCAGCGCTGCCAACCTCGAATCCACATTTTACGAGCTGTCTCTGTGGGACAAGTGGACATTAAAACCAGAGAAGCGTGGCCCCAGTCCACTTTGGCCTCCGGGCAAGTCCACTCTGAACCTTGGAGGATCTTCACTTTTGGGAAGTTGCCTGTTTCCTTGTTCTGTCGTAAGTCTCAGGACTGGGTGACAGCGGTCTGGGGAGAAGCAGACGTGCGAAATGGAAAGTCATTTCTGTTTTGTTTTTCCCTCTTAAGAATCTTTCAAGGGCTAGAGAGGTGACTCAGTGATAAAACTCTTGCCTCGCAAGCCTGAGTACCTGAGTTCAAATCCTTGGCCTCCAGAAGGTATAAACACCTTCAGCCCCTCCATGGTACCTTCTCGTCTTTGGTCTATCCTCGCTCTGACCCCTGAAACCAGCTCAGAAGGCAACATACAATTCCACTTTCAGGGACTCATAGCAGCCTGGGACTCAAGACTTCTACCCAGCCTTGAAATTTATTTAAAACTAAAGACCATTTGGTGAGCGAGAGAAGTCGGCACAGTGTGCTGTGCTAGGGAGAGGTGTTAAGGAGCTGGGAAGGGCAGGAAGCATGAACCTCCTTGTGTGTACACCTTCCTCTCTCTTGCTCAAGACTTGGGCTGACCCCTGTGGCTCTTCTCCTACCCTCTCAACACATACAAGCACCCTCTAGGTGGCAGCTGGCATGGCCTAAGCAGGGCCTCTGGGCACTGCTGGAGCTGGCAGAGCATTGTCCAAGCCCAGCACTTGGCTGGCCTCTCTTCATCCTCAACCTTCTTCAGTCTGGATGCACAAAGTTTCTGCCTGGTCTCACCTATGGGCCTAGCCCCCTCCCTGTGAACAGAGCCTCCGCCCGGCAGTGCAGTCATGTGAGGGTGCTTATGCCCTGCCTGTACATGGATGCCCTAGCTACCCTTGGAAGACCTCAGCCTTACCCTCCGTTCTTACCACCTGCTCGTAGGGTCTGCTGCTGCCTTTGCAACTCCCCCGAGCCCCAGCAGG
Source organism: Orientallactaga sibirica (assembly GCA_036365145.1). Lineage (NCBI taxonomy): Eukaryota > Metazoa > Chordata > Mammalia > Rodentia > Dipodidae > Orientallactaga > Orientallactaga sibirica. The sequence continues at coordinate 13,359,807 of JAEOAD010000035.1, read as the reverse complement.
ACGATTACCCAAGAGGACCTCAGATTGTCCCCACTGATAGTCTCACTCCTGGATTGATTGACACCTGTAATGTCCTAGGATCCACATCAGCATTTATCTTCCAGATGCCCAAAGTTGTTCACTAGGCTAAGAATCAAGTCTGGTGCCCTAAGCCAAAGGTCCTACTCTCATGCTTGAAGGCTTGTTGCTTACAGCTTGGAGTTCAGGTCAAGTAAGACTCAAAACTTCCCTTTACGGGGATTTACTCATTCTTCCATTCTGTCATGATTTGCAATCCATGGAGGCTTTCCCAAGGGATTGGCAGGGGTGGGTAGGCAGGCAGACCCTCCGCTGATATATGCACATGTTAATGTTAATAAAATTGATGGAACAATGGGCTGTAGAGATGGCTTAGCGGTCAAAGCACTTGCCTGCAAAGCCACAGGCCCTGGGTCCGATTCCCCAGGACCCAAGTAAGCCAGATGCACAAGGGGGCACATGCATCTGGAGTTCATTTGCAGTGGCTGGAGGCCCTGATAAGCCCATTCTCTCTCACTCTCACTCCCTCTCTCTCTCTCTGTCTCTCAATCTCTGCCTCTTTCCTTCTCTCAAATAAATAAATAAATAAATAAATAAATAAATAAATAAATAAATGAATAAATAAAATTTTTTTAAAAAACTGAAAAACCAGGTTGGTAGTGCACGCCTTTAATCCCAGCCCTTGGGAGGCAGAGGCAGGAGGATCACTGTGAGTTCAAGGCCACCCTGAGACTACAGAGTGAATTCCACGCCAGCCTGAACTAGAGTAAAAACCTACCTCAAAAATCCACCCCCCAAAAAAATTGATGGAACAACAATAACAACAAAGAGTCCAGTACTAAACACGTGACCTTCACACTGGGTCTTAGGTCCCTAAAGGGAAGACAGCAATCATAAGTTACCAAAGTTATCCCTTCAGTTCTATGACTGATGCTGTGGGTGGAAACTGCCCTTCACCTAGAAGGAGCAATGGCTGTGGAGGTGTGGCAAGAGGGGCTGAGGGCTTTTAATCTGGAAGAGCTATTCAGCTGCATGGCATAGTGTCTGGAGAGCTTGCCTGTGGCATGCTTGTATTAAGTAGTACTTCTCCCTCCAACCTAACACCTGGCCTTCTCATTGCTATAGATAGATAGATAGATAGATAGATAGATAGATAGATAGATAGATAGATAGATAGATAGATAGATAGATAGATATAGATAGATAGATATAGATATATATAGATATATATATATGCCTCTTTATTGAACCACTATTAAATCTATTGCTGCCAGCCTTCCTCAAGTAAGCAGTACAAAAGACTGTGTGGGCAGGGAGAGGGTAGAGAGATGAGTGTGGGCTGGGAATGGAGTCATGGTCTGTAGAACAAACACGACAGCCCTCAGGGTCAGACGCAAAGCTCGGCAGGTACATGAACTTCAAGTTCAGCCCTCGGAGGCCTGCACAGGTCTGGACAGGAAGGGCCCTTTAAGATCACACAGGCAAGGCTTTTGTTTTCTGACCATCGACTTGCCCATGTGAGAGCTGTTCACCGAGGTGTCTCAGCCAGGTGGTAGATTGCTCCTGTTGTCCTGTAACTTGGCTTGAAGCGGAAGATGACCCATGTCACCTGGCGCCCTGATAACAGAAAGCAAATTCCAGCAAAAAAGTGCCCATGCCTCCGTTGGCCATTATCGTGCCCAGCAGGCTGCTCCATGCCATCTGGCCACCTTAGAGAGCTCACAGCCGCTCTGCTCCTCGCCCACCTGGCTTCAGCTGCCTCCCAACCCCAGTGACAGGGCAGCGTGGCCAACACTGGGCACAAACTGGGCTCGGATTTACCTGCTTTCCTGCTCCAGGGATTCTGGGTCCAGGTCTCCTAATGTGGCTATGCCCCAGTTTTCCACTGAATTGCTTGCCCCCCCCCACTTGGGGTGAGCAATTTTTCAACCTTATTTGCAAATGCTAAAAAATTCAAAGCTCAACTGCATTTGCAGAATTCAAGTTCATTCATTGTCACAGGACTTGGCTAGAAACCTCCAAAGGTATGAAGTGTAGAAAATAAGTCCTGGATATAGGGACTGTCAGGGCAAAGTGAACACACCACACAGAAATTCTAGATGGTCTGATGTCATGTTACAAAGATGAGGACCAGAGAGACAGCATCCACACCCCCTGGGCAGGAAGTGATCCGACATAATATGGTCATGTTCCTTAGAGGGAGAATTTAAATGTGGTCAAGAAATAACTTTCCACTAATAGGCAGGTTTGCACTTTGGCTTATTTCACAACTGGATTATCAGTCTGTATGTGATAAAACACAGACATAGATAGAAATATGTGAAACAATGTAGATCACGAGGAAGAGTCTGACAGCAGATATGGAATCATAAGGTTACATGTGGAGATGGGAGGTGTGTAAAATCGGGAAGGGATCATTTCTGAAACTCCTCCTCACCAGCATTGGTGACATTAATCAACACCTATGTACATAAGGGAACACCAGCTTCCCACTGGGTTAAAGAGTGTTCCTACTTTGGGACTGGAGACACAACTCTGCAGTTAAGGGTGCTTGTTTGCAAAGCCTCGAGCCCTGGTTTGATTCCCCAGGACCCACATAAAGCCAGATGCATAAAGTGGCTCTGGCAACTAGAGTTCATTTGCAGTGGCTAGAAGCCTTCATATGTCCATTATCTCTCTCTCTCCCTCTTTCTCTCTGCTTGCAAATCAATATAGTAATGATAATGAAATGTTCCTGCTTAGGGAACTGGAGGAAATGAAAGGAATATCTCCATGTACACATGTGTATTTACACACACAAACATGCATACACAGACACATTTTTAAAAAAAGATATCCTTTTTTTGGAAAAAGAATCTTACTATGTAAAACAAGTCAGTTTCAAATTCAAGATCTCAAGATCCTCCTGCCTCAGCCTCACAAGTGCTGGGATTGGGGGTGTATGCCACTATGCCCAAACTAAATGGGCCTGGACACAAACAAGTTCAGGACAAAGGTGGCTGTGGTCAGCAAGTGGACTTGACTGAAGTCAGAGGCTGGGCAGAGGTGGCAATCCTGGTGACCTGACTGGTGGTTTCCTCCAGGGCACCTGCTTTTGTCCTTATTTCTTTTACCGCTGCTCTGATGGGGCTGCACAGTACCTCACCAAAGACCTGGCTAGGCCTATATAGAGCAACCACATCCGCCTTCATGTATATATATGCATATATATAACTTACTTTATATATACATACATTTTATTTATTTATTTGAGAGAAAGAGGCAGAGAGGAAGAGAAGAGAAAATGGGTGCACAAGGGCCTCTAGCCACCGCAAATGAACCCCAGACAAATGGGCCTCCTTGTGCATCTAGCTTTATGTGGGTACTGGGGAAATGAACCTGAGTCCTTTGGCTTTGCCGGCAAGCACCTTAATCACTAAGCCATCTCTCCAGCCCACATCCATCTTCTTAAGTAGACCGTTCCCTCCAAGCCCTAAACCCTGGACCACCAAAATGTTCCCTTGTAATCATTGAAACAGGTCTTCTTTTTTTTTTTTTTTTTAAATATTTTATTTTTATTTATTTATTAATTTGAGAGAGAGAGAGATTCCCAGGGCCTTGTAAGATGCATGTGCCCCCTATGCATCATTCCTGGAAATCAGGTCTTCTTTTCAAGGCAAGTTTTTCTTCATCTTCCAGCCCGTGGTCTTCTTTTAAAGTTTTTCTTATTTAGTGTGTGTGTGTGTGTGTGTGTGTGTGTGTGTGTGTATGCAAGTGTGTGTGAGGACACCTGTGTGCTACAGAACAAGTATAGAGGTCAGAGGACAACTTTCTGGATGACCCTCACCTGTCCACCTCATTTGCAGCAGGGTTTTTTTCTCTCTCTCTCTCTCTCTCTCTCTCTCTCTCTGTTCTCTGCTGCACTGGTCACAAGCTTCTGAGCTTCTGAAAATTCTCCCATCTCCAGCTCCCATCTTGCAGCCCTCATCAGAGGTCTGTGATTACTGAAGCTCACCTGAGTGTCGAATTCTTCACATGGGCTCTGGGGATCAAATGGGTACTTGAGCAGCGAGTGCTTTATGCACTGAGCCATCTCCCCAGCCCCATATGAGGAAGTTTAATAACAAACTGTTAAATATCTTCAAGGGTTTGCTCGGCCACTTATTTTATTTGTAAGTGATCTCCCAAGCTGTGTCTTAGGAGGAGCGAATCCTCCTACGCAGAGGCTGTCGGGATGTCTGAGAGCAATCCTAGTATTCTTGGACCTCATCCTTCAGGAAAGGGAACTCTGAAAACTAGGCCAGGGGAGCGTGGTCGGAGATGTGACCTTGCTTCCTACTTTTACTAACGCTGAGGTGTTGATGACCGAGATCAATAGATCAATTTTTGTCACCACTTAAGCACAGTGAATACTGTTCCATTTGATATTTATACAGCTGATTTGCTTTTCCCAAGTAAAACACATAGAATTTGGTTTAAGCAATTTTGAACAGGAACAAATTGTATCTCAGCATAGCCTAACTCTGAATGCCTTTCTGTAGGTGCCCAACCCTAAGCACCAAAGGTCTTATATTGTCCTTTGAATGTTCAAATGTTTTTCCTATAATGAACATCTCGAAGCTTGATTTTCCTGCTATCTCAACAGTAACCAGTTTAATTAAACAGGACTGCTGATCTGAACTAACACATAAAATTCAGAGAATATATTCCTGATACTTTTCTGGCTCTTACTGATTGTGATTGTTTTGGATACAACTTAATGCTCCACTTATTTTTTTATCATCAGATTACTATGAATTTTTCCAAGTCACCTTCCCAATAGAGAAGAAGTTTTACCCCAAGCTTTAAGGCATGGCACACATCAAACAGTAGAGGGTGTTGCAATAGTTATAGTGCAATCTAGAAGAGGGGTGTCTAACCTGTGGCCTGGGGTGCCGTGTAGGACCCAAGAAAACTCTGAATATAGTCCACCATGTTTGTAGATCACAATGTCGAGTTGTAATGTCAAAAGATTGCACACTCCTGTTCTCCAGTACCTCCCCAAGGCTCAAGTGTAGGAGGGTTAGTCCTCAGCCCATGGAGTTATTGGGAGGTGGTGGCACCTTCATGAGATGGGATCTAGTGACAAGAAATTAGGTCATTAAAGCATGTCCTTGAAGCAGGTATTTTCATTTGTTTGTTTGTTTGTTTGTTTGTTTGGGGGTTTGGGGGCTATTTTTGGAGGGGGTATTTTTGAGATAAGGTGTCACTCTAGCCCATGCTGACCTGGAATTCACTGTGTATTCTCAGGGTGGCCTTGAGCTCACAGCAATCCTCCTACCTCTGCCTCCCAAGTTCTGGGATTAAAGGTATGAGCCACCACACCCAGCTGGTTTTTAAAAATATTTTATTTATGTATGTATTTGAAAAAGAGTGAGAGAGAGAGAGAAGTAGAGTAAGAGAGGGAAAAAGAGAGAAAGGGAGAGAATGGGTCCACCAGGGTCTCTAGCCACTGCAAACAAATTCCAGACACATGCACCCACCACCCTGTGCATCTGGCTTTATGTGGGTACTGGGGAATCAAACTGAGGTCCTTAGCTAGCTTTGCAGGCAAGCACCCTACCCACTGAGCCATGTCTCCAGCCCTTGAAGCAGATACTGGAATCCTGCCCTCTTCTCTATTTCCTGGCTGCCATGTGGCAAATAGCTTGCTCCACCACATATTCCTTATCAAGAGATAAAGCTTCACCGTGGAGCCTAGTGACCATGGTCCAAACCCCTCAAACTATGAGCTAAAATGAACCTTTTCTCTTTTTAAGTGCCTTGTCTCAGGGGTTTTGTTAGAGTTATGGAAAAGCTAACTAGCACAGCTATTTTCATCCATTTTCAGGTTCTCCTCCAGCAGATCAAGGACTGACTACTTTGCTACCAGAGACAACTGGGCCTCAGTTCTGGCACAACAACCTTGTTCCTGATGCTGAGCCCCTTAATTTCTTCATTTGTTTTATTAAAAAAAAAAAAAAGTTCATGGGCTGGAGAGATGGCTTAGCGGTTAAGGCATTTGCCTGCAAAGCCAAAGGACCCAGTTTGACTCTCTAGGACTTTCGTAAGCCAGATGCACAAGGGGGCACATGTGTCTGGAGTTCATTTGCAGTGGCTGGAGGCCCTGGTATGCTCATTCTCTCTCTCTCTCTCTTTCTCTCTGTCTCTCAAGTAAATAAATAAATAAATAATTTTTTAAAAAAAGGTTCATAGGCTAGAGAGATGGCTCAATGGTTAAGGCTTTTACCCATGTAGTCTAATGACCTGATTTCAATTCCTTAGCACCCAGGTAAAGCCAGATGCACAAAGTTGCACATGCATCTGAAGTTCATTTGCAGTGGCTAGAGGCCCTGGTGTGCCCACTCCTCCTCTCTCTCTCTCTCTGCTGGGCAGCCTTTAATCCAAGCATTCTAGAGGCCAAGCAGGAGGATGGCTGTGAGCTTAAGGCCAGCCTGAGACTACATAGTGAATTCCAGGTCAGCCTGGGCTAGAGCAAGATCCTACCTCAAAAAAAAAAATATATATATATATAGGTTCATAACATCTACTTCACAAGCATCTTCTGAGGACTAAATAAAGTAACAAGTGTGTTTAAAATGTTTGTCACCATCACGAACTCCACATTTTCCTTTTTATTATCATTTTCACAATCACCACCAATGATCTTAGTTCACCCAAGAACAAGCTGTGCTTTTCCTTAAACTGTCTCACCATCAGGAGAAGTTGGTGCTACAAGAAGGGGGTGAGAATCTGATCCATTCTGGTAGGCTTTGTTCTGAATATTGGACTGTTTCCTTGTTGCTCCAGGCCCCACTCTTCATCAAAATGGGAACAACAGCCATTTATTTATGAAGAGGTTAGGACAACCAATGTGAGGGTGTACACAGGGCACCTAGGATCCTAAACTGGGTCTCTGTGGTGGTTTGAATGTACAGTGTCCCTCTATAGCCTTGTGCATTTATGATTAAGCCTCATACTCAACCCCCAGCTAGTGGAGCCATTGGGAGATGGAACCTTGCTGGAGGAGGTGTGTCATTGGGGACAGACCCTGAGGTTTATTAGTCTGGCCCTACAGGATGTTTACTAGCCAGCTCACTCTTGCTGCTCCCTCCCTGCTGCTGTGACAAGATGTGATGCACAGTCTCTGCTCTGCTGTGCTTTCTCTGCCATGATGAAATGCTCTCTTACCACATGAAGCCAAAACAAACCCTTTCCTCCCATATGCTGCTTTTTGTCAGGTCCCAGCAACAAGAAGAGAACTGCAAGAGTCTCCTCCACCCCTCATCATCTCTTCTTTCCCTGCCATGAAATCGTTGTGATGTGTGACACATCACATTCAGAGATGCCACAAGTCTACCTCAAAACCTTGTAATGGTATAAGCAAAATATTTAGTCTCCTTTCATGAAACTGTACTGTCTGTGGGCCCTGCTAGTTCACAATAGGTATTAATCACCTAATCAGACAACCTAATTCATACTCATCTGTTAATCAGTTAATGGCTCTTCCCTAGGCATTTACATAATGTCTCTGAACAGAAAAAAATCTTCAGTCTCCCCCAGGTATCTAGGAAATGTCTCTGAGATAATCCTGCCATGTCCAGTAACAGCAACTACCCTTTAGTGGAATTGATGCCCCAACAGTAGCCTGTCAGCTTCCAGAACCTGGAGCTGTTAACTGGAGGAGGTTCTCATGTCTGCACATATCTGCCTGTTGTCTGCTTTTTCCTGGCTGGGCTTCTTCCTACTCAGCACAGTACTTACTTAATGCATAGCTGGACATGCACCCCATGAGTAGTCTGGGGTAGATGTAGAGATAGCAAGGAGTGGGGAAGCCTTGATCTCTTAAACCTAGATACTTCTACCTGTGACAAAGCAAGACAGGGTGACACCTGGACAACCGGTACAAACCGGGTGGATGATCACTCTAGCAGGGAGGGAAGAGGTGCATGGTGTGAAGTGTAATTCCTTATAGAACAACTCTGAGAATCAAAGTTAAATGGCTTATTGTCATTCACACTATGGCCAAGACATTAGACCAAATGTCTCCTTTGGACTCGGAGTGCCCATTGTCATACTGTTCTGATTGTGTGGACATATGATTCTCTGTTGAGAGACAACCTGCCTTCTTCCATCACTGGGGAAGAGGTGTGGACTTTTTCAATGAGGGAGGCTGGCTCAGTCAAGTATGCAATCAGCTCCAATTCTAGAGATCTATTCTGGAAATAAGTTACATCATGTTTTGAAGGAAGAGAGGTAGCTGGAATCTAAAACGACATAGGTCAAAAACTGACAGAGGCCAGAGAATGATTGACAAGGATTATGGGTATATCTCTCTGAGGTTAAGTGATTCTGCTTATATTAAAAAATGGCATTCTGGGCTGGAGAGATGGCTTAGTGGTTAAGGTGTTTGCCTGCAAAGCCTAAGGACCCCAGTTTGATTCTCCAGATCCCACGTAAGCCAGATGCACAAGGGGGTGCATGCATCTGAAGTTCGTTTGCAGTGGCTAGAGGCCTTGGCATGCCCATTTTCACTCTTCCTCTCTCTCTTTCCCCCTGTCTCAAATAAATAAATAAATAAATAATCTTTTTTTAAATGTCATTCTTTCTTTCTTAAAAAATAAATAAAAATTTAAACAATTAGACAATTAAGGGCTGGAGAGACAGTTTAGCAGTTATGGATGGCACTTGCCCATGAAGCCTAAGGACTCAGGTTCAATTCCCCAGTACCCATGTAAGCCAGATGCACATGGTAGCACATGCGTCTGGAATTCTTTTGTGGAGAGTAGAGGCCCTGGAGCTCTCTCTCTCTCTCTCTCTCTCTCTCTCTCTCTCTCTCTCTCTCTCCCCCCCTCAAATAAATAAACACAAGTAAAATATTTAAAGACAAATAAATAAATAAACTACAGGTTAATGCTGGGGCTTGAACATTTGGCTGAGTAAAGCTTTGGAAGGAGATTTAGCCAAAGCCACTATTTAGCCAAACTATTTAAAATAGTTAAGAATAAGCACTTAACACATATCCATGCAGAATAACATTGACACAAAGGGACTGGGTACCTGCTGTAAGGTGGGTGTGGCTTGACAAAGCCAGGCCTTGTGCTCTCAGGTGTAAAGCGAAAGGTTACTTAAGAATCATGCACAGTCCTTGGGTTTGATGCCACTGTTGCTAGGGTTGCTTTTGCAACTGCTGCTGATATTGTATTTGGTGGGGCCACGGAGAAGACAGCCGAGGGCCTGGTACAGTTTTCAATCATTTCCAGCACACTGGCTTGGGCAGCCGGCATTGGGTTCCAAGGATGGACGTCTCCATGGCCAGCCATCTGCTTACTGCTCATCGCTGTTGTGTGGGATGCAGACAGAGAATATGTACTTAGAGACAGAATCAATAAGCTGGCAAGAGGAGGAAGTTCACAGCTTTACAAATGAGCTCCTTAGCATTAATTAATTTATTCATTAATTCAACAATAACTTATTAGTGGCATATTATATGATGAGCAATGTAGAAAAGCCTCTCTGGAAGATGGAGGAGAGGGAAGCTTTCTTCTTATTCTTCTTCTTCTTATTATTATCATTACATTATTATTGTCGTTGTTGTTATAAAGATATTGAAAGACAAACCTGACTTTGTTATTATGAAACCCATACTGGGAAAACCATGTAGACACCTAAATTGGAATTCTGTGGAATGTGCAGAATGTGAGGATTTTCTGAGGATATGAAATTACTGCTGCATCTTACCGAGTGACTGGGAATCTCAAAAGGCATGGGGAAAGGAGAAAGTGACAGCCATTAAAAACCAGCCTTATATGAGCTGGGGAAATGGCTTAGTGGTTGAGGTGTTTGCCTGCGAAGCCTAAGGACCCCAGTTTGATTCCCCAGGACCCACATAAGCCAGATGCACAAGGGGGCTCATACATCTGGTGTTCGTTAGCAGTGGCTAGAGGCCCTGGAATGCCTATTCTCTTTTTCTCTCTATCTACCTCTCTCTCTCTTAAATTAATTAATTAATTAATTTAATTTTTAAAAAGCCTTACATCCTAGCCCTAAATCTAATGGTGCAACCTTGCTTTTAATTGTTTAACCTTGGAGGGGGAGGGGGCTTCTCTTTCTCCATCTGCACTATGAAAATCCACTTTGCAAAATTATCTTTGGATTCTGGGAAAATCCACATTAAAAGTTTAACAAAGGAATGGACACAAAATAAATGGTGGCTTTATGATTGGATTCACTGTCTGGGGGTTGTGGGAAAGGGCACTTTAGATAGAGGGTGTACCATGTAGAAAAAGAAAGGTGTGAAAGGAAATGGTATGTCTTGGCAACAGAAAGCAGTGTGCCTTGAGAGGAGATATTAATGGAGAAAGGGGCTGGGCAGATCCACTAGAGTCTGTGTGTAATGGGCCCAGTGGTGGCTGAGGGGAGAAAAACGCCAGCATCATTGTGGCTTACCAGGAATTGATCTGCCCAAGACCTCTCGGACAGTCTGCTGTCACAGGTAGCTGCAGATAACTCTTCCTCCTCCTCCTCCTCCTCCTGCTCCTCCTCTCCTCCCTTCTCTGCCCTGCATCCTCTAAGAGTCATTACATCATCTTCTGGTCCCTCCTAATTCTCTGGTGGCCCCATTTCCTTAGAGGCTATTGAAAATCATTTCTCCCACAAATGTATTCTGTTCTAAGGCTATCCAACAACGAAGATGCCAACAAAGAAATGATGGAGCCGTCTTGACAATATCAAGGACCCACCGCTCCTTATACTGCAGTCTCTTCAGCGGTTAATTGGAAACAAAAATCATGTCCATGTCATAAGAGTGAGATTGAGATCATTTCATGAAGCACATGGTTAGTGTTCAAGCATGTTAGCTGCTTGTTATCATTAGCTTTACATAGTCATTTACCATTCAGCACACATGAGAGCTTCCTGTGTGCAAACTATCAAAGAGTTCTTTCACAAACACACAATTTACCTATAACTTTTCGGGCAGATGCATTCTGCCTAGAAGAAAGCACAAACATATGGGAGCGATGCAATTTAATCATCACCTAATTAGCCAAACTATTTAAAACAGGCCTCACGATGATGATGATAACATTCCCGCTTCCAAATGCCGGAAGCTGCTTCCTTCCTCGAGTCTCTCCCCTTGAAAAGTGTCAAAGCCTGGGAGCCGAGTGACTCTTGGCTCAGTGCTGAGGCTTCCTTCCCACAATATATTTCATTTGAGCCTTAGCAATTCTGCTCATTTCCTTTCTTGACACTGGAGGAGGTGAGAACTACACCTTTCCTCATTCTGCCCTGCTTCCTGGAGTAGAGCATGTTCTTTGTGTGTGTGAGCGTGTCTGTAGTTCTAATGAAGAAAGCTAATATTTCTGAAGACATAGCGGAAGAGCATTTAAGCTTTTCATGTTCAACCCTAAGAGATTAATGCCACTGATGTGTCCATTTCCTAGAAGGAACCAAAGTTCCATGTGGTTAAGTCACCTACAAGGTGTTTCCCAGTGCAGGGCAGCCAAGAACCACGTGAGATTATCTGCTTCCAGCCCATGGTAGAGTTAACACACCCACATCCTAGCCTTGGAGCTATGAAGGGCTGTTGCTGTGAGCTACCAAAAGCTTTATTTTTATTTATTTATTTGAGAGAGAAAGAGGCCGAGAGAGAGAGAATGAACATGTCAGGGACTCTAGCTACTGCAAGTGAACTTCAGATGCATGTGCCACCATGTGCATCTGGCTTACGTGGGTCCTGGGTCCTTTGGCTTTGCAGGAAAATGCCTTAAACCACTAATCCATCTCTCCAGCCCAACCAAAAGCTACTCTAATAGAGTCTAGAACAGTATTTTCAGATAATCTTAATGATAAACTTATGGACATCCAAGTGAGGTCAGTAAAGATACAATAAATGATTTCTCTGAACAGAGATGACTGTCAAAGACATGCTGTAATTAAAAAGTCTAGAGAGACTTAAAACTGGAAGTAAAATAACCTTTGAAGTCTTTGAAAGTGAACCAAATAAGAAAAAATGCTATAAATGCAGAGAAAGCTTGCCAACTGAGAACAAAGTGCAGGATGGTCAGTGGCAGAGGCATTCAATAAACAACTGGGCTAGGTAATGTTTAGGGCCCTTTTTAACCCCTGAGATGTCTGTATTCCATGTATGATGCAAGTTTTTTTAAATTTATAGTTATAATGCTATTGGTTTTGTGGAATAAGTCACAGTAGATCCACAGTGTTATGTGACTCTGCCTCCTAAAAACAACTCCACATCCAAACTCCATAATCTATTGATATCTAGATATCCCAACTTAAGCTAACTCCACTGGTCCATTTCTCCTATGCACCATCTTCAAATAGTTGTCTCACCATCCCGAGGCATGCTCACTTGGTACTCTTTTCACGTCTTTAGGCTCCACATCCAAGCGGCCTATAAGGGCCATAACAGAGACTATCAGGACCTCTTACCAGTCCCAGGGCTGCCCCACTGCTGCATGTAGCTCACACCACAATATTGTTTTGCAGACTAAAGACAAAAAGATGTAAGTCAGCTCAGCCCTGCCTCTCAAATAGCTGGCAGCCTGGAAAAGGAGGCAGATACATAAACCCTTAAATCAAGAGGCTGTGGAACTAAAGTATTACAATAGCTCAAGATGTAAAAACCACTTCCTAAGCCCTCCTGGGTTCCTAACCTTCGTGCCTTCCATTTGTGCCGCCATCCAATCTATTCTCCATATTGCTTTGAGAACAACCTCGCTCTCTTTCTGTTGCTCAGCACCTTGGAGCTGTGGGTGCCTCATACTTGTCTATTAAGAGGTCAGGGTCAGGCTGGAGAGATGGCTTAGCGGCTAAGGCGCCTGCCTGCTAAGCCTAAGAATGCTGGTTCCAATGTCCAGCGGTTCCAATCTCCAGGTCCCACGTTTAGCCAGATGCAAAGTGAGGCAAGGGCGCAATGCCACACTTGCCCACAAGAGGGTGCACGCATCTGGATTTCGTTCACAGCAGCTGAGAGACTGCTGGCGCGCCCATCTCTGTCTCCCTCTCCCTCTTTGTCTATCTCTCTCTGTCTCTCTCTCCAAAATTAAATAAAAAAATAAAAAAAAATTTTAAAAAGAGGTCAGGGTCAAGGGCAGATTTTTGAGTCATGGTGCATCTAACTCGTGGTTGAAGTGCTGTGAGCACATTCAAAGGAAGTATCCTGGGGACAGAGAGAAGACGAGAAGATGGAATGCTGGGAAGGCAGTGACATTGTAATACCAGCAGAAGAGCTGGTAAGAACCTCACCAAGAACATGCAGGAAAGGAGGATGGGAAAAGAGAAGAGAGAACACAGAGAGCAACACAACACTGAAGACAGTAGGAAAAAAAGAGAAAAAAATACTGAAAACAGCATAAAAAGCTGCTAAAATCTCAGGAAAGAAGAGAGTTGAGGATGGTAACTGATTGCCTGTAGATTTCAGTCAACTGGTAAAATCACAAATCAGACTTGATTGGCTTGAGATCTGACTATGAGGATCAGGAGGGACAGCAAGAACTGTAATTACTCCTTTTAAAGGGGGGCAGGGAATATATTTATAGCAGTCTGTTGTGAACGCACTTTATTTGAGCCCATCACATTGGTTTGAAATGCTGACAATAGATGCTGTCTTTTTTATTTTTATGTTTTTACCCTCACCTCCACCCCATGGGAACCAGTAGTGTTCATTATAAGTTGGTCTAGTAAGGACAGTGGTAATTCTCTGCAAATAGGTTTGTTTGTTTTTTGTTTCCTAAAATTCTTGTGAGCATTTGGAAATGGTTTCTTCCAATGCTTTCAGATAGCATTCCTAAGTTTTCTTGTCCTATTAAATTGCATTCTTGAAGAAACAGCAAAGCAAAGATAAGCTTTTACAGATTCACATTTGAGTTACCATGGACTCTTGGACTTGTAATGACTCAATTAAAAAAAAATTGGTGAACTAATGAGTTTATTGGGGTTACTTAGAGAGCATGGTGAGGGGATGCTTACAGGACCACTAGATGATGCACCATGAGAAGTCTCATCCCATCCTGGATGACAACGTTCCCCTAGCTGCTGCTGTATTATAATTTTTCATTAGATATGGACATATTTAGTGTGTAAACAACACATGTTGGTATCATCCTCTCCCTCCTCTCTGTCCCTTTTCTGAAGCGGCCTTCCTCCTTTGGGATGCAGGTCAACCCCATGGGGAATGTGGGTCATGCACTATGGGGGGAGGGGGAGGCAATGTCTCTGGGCAAAATGTCCCAACTTGTGGCTCTCACAATCTTTCCTCCCCCTCTTCCGCAAAAATTCCCTGAGCCATTTTAACTCTACTTCAGTGATGGGCACTTAGGAGCCTCTGGATCTCTGGTTTGGAAGGTGTTGATTGAACGCAGGCCCTTGCCCATACTGAGCCAGCCCTCCACCACTTTCTTCAGTATTCATTTTGACACAGGATATCACTAGGTTGCCCCGGCTGTCTCTGAACTCTCTCTGGTGAACAGAGTGGTGAACTCACTCTGGTTATTCTCCTGTCTCATTCTCCTGAGTAGCTGGGATGACAGGACCAGGCCACCACTCTGGTTCCAAATTAAGATTTATCTTCATACGTTCGGCAGTCTGTGAACTTGCCACGTAAACCAATAAGAAAACTGGACTTGGCTAGCTTATCTCACAGCACCACAAAACAATGCACAGGCCCCTTTGATGGATTCTCCCATCACAAAGTCCCACAGATGACAACTAAAAGGACGCTTGATCAGATTTCCTAAAGCCTGACCCTTGATATTCTCCCTCCTTCTCTGTCTCTCTCTCTCTCTCTCTCTGTCAAGGCTCTGATTCGTTTCAGCACTAGCTCCCAAGCTGTCCCACTGGCCCAACACCCAAAGCCATTTACAGAATGACAACAGTAACAGAATGGCACCAGTGACTTTTCACGGAAGTGATCATCTCCTGTGAAAACACCACAGCTCCCTTCTGAACCATCCTGAAGCTCCCTTGCAGCAGCTCGCCCTGGATTAGCCAGCCCTAAGGTATTCCAGATGCCTCTTGACTCATAATTCTGGCGAAGACACTGGCATCAGCCTCCTTGTCTCTTAAGTCTTCACCATGAATTCTCTGCATGGGCCCCAGCCTTGTGAAAGTCTCCCAATATCTCCTAAACCTCTTCAAACTGGAGGGTTCACCCTGCCTGCACCAAGTCAGGTCTGTCTGCTGGCCTGAGACTTGGCATAGCCCTGCTGTGATGCTGTGGCTCCGGGGCCAGCGGGCAGTGCCAGCGCTCAGCATTGGCCCTCCAGCAGCCAGTCTCTGCACACAGGCCGGCGCTGGGCACATCAAATTATCTCTGGGGCACAAGGAGAGAGCAAGAAAACAGTCCCTGAATCATGGGCTCAGCAAGTCCATCCCTAGCGAACAGAGGAAGCCACGGAGTGGAAAGAGGAAGTACCTTCCTGACGGAGGACATAGGGACCAAGAAGCAACTCCAAGCACAGCGCCCTCTACCGCCTGCCGGCCTTCGTGCAGGCCATGCAGCTGCTCTAAACACAACCCAGGTTTAGAGCTTCGCTCAGTCGGGAAGCCTTGAGGATGTCCTTGTTCTGAAACGTGGCTTGAAGATCAGCACACGCTAAGTAAGGCTCTTAATTATGCCAAAGTCCTTCTTGAACCAAATAGTCTGGGGAGAAGGCAATTGCTTGAGCCCACTGAAAACCTAAAGTGGCTTGTTCCTGCTTCCTCCCAGCCAAAGAGGCTCTTAGTCATTTCTTCTCTTGTCCATCAAAACAGGCGCCACATCCAAGACATTGCCCAACTCAAATCCTGTAATTCCCTCTAAGTCTATCATAGCCTTCCAAAATAAGCTTGTTAGTTTAAAATAGCCTTGTAAATAGCACTCACCAACTCACACAGAGCAAATAATGATTTATACCTGGGGGAAAAAAAGAGAGAGAGTGAGAGAGAAGGACAGCATTTAGCTCATCCAGGAGGAAAGAGTGATGTGTTTATTTATGGGCAGCTATTTTTGTAACCTTAAAAACACAAATGTTTATCCTTCTTTTCTACGAGAATGAAGCACGGTCATTAGGGACAATTCAAAGAACATACTTAAGCAACAAAAACTAAACTTAAACAATGCCTCCTTGGATGTGCAACTTGTTCTAACATGCTGGCTTGTATTCTTCCAGTTCTATCAGTCTCGAGTTCCTCTGCACAATGAAGTCGCAATGTTCACCGTCTTCGCCTGCAAGGCCATCGGATGTGGCAGAACTGATGTCATGAAATCACTGTGAACACTGAACAGTTATGGTCCTTGAAGTCAACCAGCCTGTGGAGCGTCAGCTCGTGCTCATTGCGTTCAAACCACAATAGCTTTATTGGGTACTCAGCGACATTTTAATTCCATGCTCCAGCTTTGGGCATCGGGGGAGACAGCAGGGGAGCCAAGAGGACTTAGCGTAAGTCAACATGTTTGTTGATCTGGGACCAGTCAGTAAGCCAGAGGACAGGGATGCCTCACAGAAGAGACAGACAAAGGGAGGAGGGAGGGCTCGCAGACATCTGGAAGGGCAGGCACCATGCTCCAGGGTTCTGTCCATCTTCAGATACCATAGTGGTCAATGCCCCAGGCTCCGACAGGCTTCAGGTCTGGCAGAAGACAATATTCTCCAGGGGAGCTGTGTATTTGGCGTTGAACAAGAAGCCCTTGGGGATCCTTTCAGAAGCCAATTATCGCAGCACATACTGTGGAGAAAGGAGGTCAATTTAAAGAAAATTTAGATGAAACAACAGTGACAACAAAGCTGCCTTTCTGGAGGACGGAGGAGAGGCTTCAGTGCCTTTCCAGGGAAGGTATTCCTTTGCATGTGGACAAAGCTCATCAAAGCTCCCCAACCCCAGTCCCTCACAGGCACGAAAGAGGCCCTCATGCCTCCACGTCCAGGCCTGGAACCAGGGGTTCTGTCAGCCTTTGCACCATCAGCCCTGTCACTATGGAGAGGCCTTAGGACGGGGCAAAGGCTCTGGGCAGCCAGGTTGCCTTAAATGATCTACCACAGCCCATCTGAATGATGTGTGTACCCCATGGTGGAAAAGATCGATTCTTTACAGGGAGGGACAGAAAAGGAAAGAAATGGAGTTCACATTTCCAAAGCTCTTGCGATCATGGGGCATTCCAGGTGACCTCATTAGTCTCTACCCAGGAGGTTCAATGCAACTGTTCCTGTGACACAGATGAAAAAGCTGAGGTTCCAGGAGCTTAAAGGACTTGCCAAGGGCCCCGTAAGAAAACATCCCAAGTCCACTGGTTCCAGAACTCATGTTCTTACCCTCCATGCTATTCCAGGTGATTATCATCATGAAGTCTTTTCTTTTTTCTTTTATAGATTTGCACTCCATACGGGACAGAACTAGAAGATGGGATGTGAATGACCTTCACATAGATGCAACCTTGTATGTATCTCTGCTTCAGCGTCATTAACAAGAAGGCACATTGTGTAATTTCATACTCATCTAACATTTCTCCGGCTTTCCAAAAGGCAGCCTAAGTACAGAGTAAAGAATGCAGATACAGCCAAGAGAAGTAAAGAGTGGAGAAGATGTGGATGGCTTGAGGGAGAAGACAAGTGGGTCTTTCTTTGTCACCCCTGTCCAAAGCATTGCTGTCACCTTTCTTATAGAAGAGCAATGTTTCCCTGGGCAGAGAGCTGACCACTGAGCACACTGCAGGGGCTCCTGTCCAGAGGACAGAGTCTGACTGTGGGTTTTCCAGGGGTGGGACCTGTGGCCCCTAGCCATCTGTGCCCTCTAGGCTGGATGGACCCCACAAGGTCTCACCATGACAGCTGAGCAGGGCTAAGATTGCAGCCTTCAGCACTCTGGAAAAAAACAGCTGCTGCAGTTCCTTGGCCTGCTGGCCTGGTCTCCATTGGCCAGTGGGACATTAAGGTCTTTGTTATTCATGCAACAGTTGGAATCTCTGTCCATTTAAGGAAGGAAGCCGCAGGGTGATCCAGCCCTGGCTGTGCCACTGATGAGTGACTCACTCATTTCTGCCACATGAACTGTACATGAACCCGGGGCCCTTCCTCAGACGTGGTCTCCAGCCTGCACTCCATTAGACAGAACAGATTCCTGAGGAATATGTGCGGTCTATATAGTGAGGCAAATTAGGCCCCATGCACTATAAACCATGCTTTCTGTTTGTTTTGATAACAGAGAATACAGAGGAGTGAAAGAGTCAAGTTTGGGCAAAGAGCAAGAGTGCAGCCACATTGGCTTACCCCAAAGAGAATCCAAACCAGGGCGTGCTTGGTGGCCTGGCGGGCAAAGGGCTTCAGCCGAGGGAATACGCTGACTGGTAAAGGCTAGAAAACAACAGACTGGAGCGCAGTCCACAGAGAGAAGAGGCCCCGGGTTTGATCCTCGCTCTACTTCTGACTAACCATGGTATCCTGGGCAACCAACTAATGTCTCCTAGCCTTAGTTTCTGCATCTGTAGAATGGTCCATGCCCACTTAGTCAGTTGGCATGAGTGTCAGAGAAGTAAAGTTCTTAACGTAGTCCGTAGCAAGGTGTATAGCAAACACTACAAGAAGAAAATGAACAAAACTGATATATATATGTAGACATATACATACATGTGCATATAACTATATATGCATGTTCATATTTACATACACTTGTACCCATGTACACATACACCTACAAATATATTCATGTGCATACTACATACACTTATATTTAGAAATGCATATATTTATAATATATAGGTTAGTATGTGTGTGTATCTCCACATCTGTGGGGGTGTGTATGTGTGTACACAGAAAGCCTGTTCAGAGCTGGTAGAGGGGACAGTTCAGAGGAGGCTACGGGCAGAGGAAAGGATGTTGCTTTGTGTACCCAAGCCTACCTGAGCATTGAAGGCTCCCTGCCATTTCACCTGCAGCGGCATGCAGTAAGGAAACCGGGAGTTATCAGATGGGCCCCTTATCAGAGACATGCTGTTCTTTCATGTTGTCTTTGCTGTTTCTAAAAACAGGCACCAGAGGCTATCACAGCTGCCAAGATTTTTCTTTTTTTTTAAGAGGAGAATCCATCGGAAACTAGTGGCTTAAGTGCTTCAAGGATCAAAATCAATAAGTCCTCCCAGCCAGAGGGGAAGAATGGCCAGCTGAGGGAGGAGATATCCTGACCCTTGCAGGCTCTTGCTCTCTCTCTTTCCTGCTGGTCATGAGCCCGGGAATGCCACCAGAACAGGCGCCTGCTTTTCCAGGCCTTCCTCCCACTGACCAGAGGAGTTGCATTCCCAGGCTCTCAGGAGACAAAGGCCATCAGACCGAGCTGCCTGAGGAAGAGGGAGTGAGGGGTTGTCTTAGCAAATGACCCTGTGCCACCTGGGTCCCTAACAAAGCCACCCCACAGCTCTGTGCAGCTATCGTCAGAGGCTCCTGTTGTGTGAGTTTCAGGACCCTCTGTCCCTGTGAAGCCCTCCCACCCACAGGGCAGGCCCAGGAAGCAACAGGCCCAGGGAAAGAGGCCTGGATCAGGCGATGCAGAGCAGAGTTCTGGCTTAGGACGGGCTTTCAGACCCTTTCCTCCAGGGACCCCTTTGGTAAATGAGGACAAGTCTATCTGCTCTGAGACTCTCGCCTTCTGAGGAGTCAGGACAATTATGTAATCAGGAGTTTGGAAATCGATATCACTTTATGCACATGCTTCCCTTTCAGAGTGTGTAGAAAGCCAGCTCATGCAGCGTTCTTATGCATGTAGGGGTCAGAGGTCAAGTTCAGGTGTCAGTCTTCACCTTCCACAGGGAAGCAGTCTCTTGTTCCTTGCTGCATATGCCAGGGGAGCTGGTCTGCAAGCTTCCAGGGACTCTCCTATCTCCACCTCCCATCTGGCTGTAAGCACACTGGGATTACAGGCACTTGTCTACTGCAGCCAGCTTTATATGGGCTCTGGGGATCTGAACTCAGGTCACTGTGCTTCCACAGCATGCTTTACCCCCTGAGCCATCTTCCTAGCCCCCAAGTTGGGTCATATTTTTCCTACTAATGCAAAAGCAATAGTAAAACATATGAAACCTGCCAGATATGGTGCCACATACCTGTAATCCCAGTGCTTAGAAGGTTGAGGTGGGAAGTTCACAAGTTTAAGGACACCCTTGGCAACATAAGAAGACAGACACACACACACACACACAGCAAAGAAGCCATACATCTTGGGCCTGTGGTAATCAGGCTTAGAGTGAGTGTCGGGGCGGCTGTCTGGAGTTGTTCAGTGTCCTCCTAAGGAAGATGTCCCCAGCCTGCCAGCTGTGACACCAGCAGACAGAAGGATCTAGTTTTTAATAGAACGAGTGAGCTTGAGAATTCTCAGAAAATTTTCAAAATAAATCTTGATTTACTTTGAGTTTTAAATTTGAATGACTCCAAAAAGACCTGGAGTTTCAGTGTGGGCTGGATGTCGGTAGCAAGAATGTCCAATAATACACATTCTTACGTAACGTAGAAATCTATACCAGGCAGCACTTCAGGAGCACGGGGGCAGGTGCAGGTGGGAGAGAAGTTTAGGAAGCAGCAGACACTGTCACGGCACCAGTGAAAATGATGCTCGGAGCCTGCTACGACTGACTCCAGGTCCTTTCTCTTCTTTCCAGGGAGTAGATGCTCCACAGTGAGGGGGTCAGTCTCCTCTGGTCAATAGTTTTGGGTGGGGCTGGAGAGATGGTTTAGCAGTTAAGGCACTTGCCTGCAAAGCCAAAGGACCCAGGTTCGATTCCTCAATACCCACAAGCCAGATGCACAAGGGGGCACATGCATCTCGAGTTTGTTTGTAGTGGCTAGAGGCCCTGGCACACTCATTTTCTCTATCTCTCTCTCTCTCTCTTTCTTTCTCTCTCTCTCTCTCTGATAAATAAATAAAATTTTAAAAATTTTGGTCAAATAACCAAAATAAAATAAATCAAAATCCTCTTTTTTTTTTTTTTTTTTGGTTTTTGGTTTTTGGAGGTAGAGTCTCACTCTAGTTCAAGCTGACCCTGGAATTCACTATGGAGTCTCAGGGTGACCTTGAACTCATGGCGATCCTCCTACCTCTGCCTCCCAAGTGCTGGGATTAAAGGCGTGAACCACCACGCCTGGCTAACTTTTTTTTTTTATCACTTTGTTTTCCAATCACAAAATCTATGGCCATGGACCCTGCTCCTTTGTCAACCCTATATCTTCAGAAGTCTCTTCTTGGTCCTCACCCAGGGGTGTCACCAGCTCTGTTCTCAAAGGAGCCACCCTGATAGCAGGGAGTGGGGAGGCTCCAGCACAGCTACAGAGAACCAAGGAGACTGATCCCGCGAGACCATGTGGCTATTGACTCCAACATACCAATGGTCTGGAGAGAGCAGCACAAAGTGCTTCCTGTGCAAGGTGCCTATCCGCCTCAGCGATCTGTCAGGACACAACAGTGCATACCTTTGTGAACTGCAGGCTGGAGGCGGCAGAGACAGGGAGGAGTCCAGGATGGAATCTCTTCAGCTTTGGGGACCAGGCATCTGGAGAATGTGTTATTATAAATCTTGTCTCTCTGCCTGCCCAACATCAGCTAAACCTTATAGAGATTCTTTGTGAAAATACAGAGAGGCCAGAAAGAGGAGACGAGAACCAGCATGCCGATAGGATAAAAACCCAAATACTATCTCACCTGTATCACTGCACTTGTTGGACCAGAGTGAAGATGCCAACAACAACAAAAAGGAAACAGAGCCACGGCGTGGTGGCTCACGCCTTTAATCCCAGCACTCGGGAGGCAGAGGTAGGAGAATCGCTGTGAGTTCGAGGCCACCCTGAGACTACATAGTGAATTCCAGGTCAGCCTGAGCTAAAGTGAGACCCTACCTCGAAAAACCAAAAAAAAAAAAAAAAAAAAGAAACAGGCTGGAGAGATGACTTAGCACTTAAGGCACTTGCCTACAAAGCTGAAGGACCCCGGTTTGATTCCCCAGGACCCACATAAGCCAGATGCACAAGGTGACGCATGTGTCTGGAGTTTGTTTGCTTTCTCTCTCTCCACCCCACCCCCACTCTCTTTCTGTCTCTCTCAAATAAATAAATAATTTTTTTAAAAAAAAGAAATAGGAAACCAAGTCAAGTCTTGTTTTTAACACATTCATCTCTCATTATCAAGAGTTCAGAGAGGGGGCTGGAGAGATTGTTTAGTGGTTAAGGCACTTGCCTGCAAAGCCTAAAGACCCAGGTTAGATTCCCCAGTACCCATGTAAAGCCAGATGCACATGGTGGCACATGCATCTGGAGTTTGTAGTGGCTAGAGTCTCTGACACACCCATTCTCATTCTTTCTCTCTCTCTCTCTCTCTCTTTCTCCTTGCAAATAAAATATTTTTCAGAAAAAGGAGTTCTGTGTTACCAGTGGCATTTTCCAGGAAAATAGAAATTTCAAGGGACTATCCAACTTTCACTTAGTGTAGAAAGTGAAATGCCCTCGTAGATCCAGCTAGAAAGAAGACCTGCAGCTCCATCTAGGATCCAGAACTTTCCCCTGGGCTCATTGGACCAACTGCATGCCCACCCAGTTGTGCTGGACTGAATGAGCAGCAGTGTGCATGGGCCTTGGGGAAGTTGGGGGATTGGAGAAATATGGGCCATCCAAGGTTGCAATTCCCAGGTTTACCTAGTAAACTTTTCTACGAGTGGTGGGCGTGTGTCTCCTTGGATCCCCCATCCCCTCTCTAAGACCCTTGCCCAGTACAGGCCTTCATAGCTGGAGCTGGGATAACTTACTTTGATCTGCCTTGTTTGGTGGTACTGTTGATTTTGTTAGCACCTCTAAATGGCAGACTCCTTGAAAGCAGGCACTATGTCTCAAATGCTTTGAGGTTCTCTGACATTCTGAGCTCAGAGCCTTGTGGACAGCCAACACTCAAAATATGCTAAACAAAAGGACGAAGAATGTATTGCAGAAGCTGCTTCCTTGCAGCTCTCCTGCCCATCTGCGCACTACTACCCTGGCGTGATTAAGTCAAGAATAACTATGATGCTAACAGAAGAGTTAACACAGGGAGTCTGGAGTCTTTCACTTGTCCCCAGGGGAAAGGACTCTCAGTGCTCACGTTGCAATGTGAAATGCAAAGAGAACAGGCCAAGGTGATAGGCTCATTGCTGGAGATATCAGGTTGGCTCTGAGAAGGAGGGAGTAGGAGAGAAAGAAGGAAAGAAGGAAAGAAGGAAGGTTCCAACTCCCAGCAGGATGGGAAGGGATGCCTTACTTCTCACAGGAAGCCTCCCCCACATGCCAGGGGGGCACCAGTGGCTTTGCTTCTAACCAAGGGCCCATGGGAGGACCCAGAAGTTTATGCGAAGAGAGGAGAAGAACTCAAAACACTGCCTGTTCCTCTACCTGACCTCTCAGACGGCAGCAGAGAAGTCCCTGTGCACTGTCACAAGCCTGCTCCTTTCTACTCTGGCTTGAGTTCTGGGCCCAGGCAGGGCAACCGCACCCTCCTCAGTATGTGGTGAGGAGATCATGCTGGGCCAGGAGGTTTTGCTTCTAGCTAAAGGCACAAGTGCTAACCAGCTAGCTCTTCCAAAAGGTTAAGGAAAGTGGGCCACCAGCATGGCCTCCTCATGTCTTCTACCCTCCAAAAAGGGAGTTCCTTTAAAGAGATGGAAATGAAGGATTCTCTTACTTTGTCATTTCATTGTTGAAAATGACATAAATTGAGGACTGGAGAGAAGGCTTAGCGGTTAAGCGCTTGCCTGTGAGGCCTAAGGACCCAGGACCCACGTAAGCCAGATGCACATGGTGGTACATGCATCTGGAGTTCATTTGCAGTGGCTGGAGGCCCTGGTGCACCCGTTTTTTCTCTCTCTCTCTCTCTCTCTCAAATAAATAAAAATAAAATATTCTTTGGTTTGTTTGGTTTGGTTTGGGGTTTTTTTTTTTTTGTTGTTGTTTGTTTGTTTGTTTGTTTGTTTGTTTGTTTGAGGTAGGGTCTCACTCTGGCCCAGGCTGACCTGGAATTCACTACGTAGTCTCAGGGTGGCCTTGAACTCACTGCAATCCTCCTACCTCTGCCTCCCAAGTGCTGGGATTAAAGGCATGCACCACCACGCCCGACTAAAAATAAAATATTTTTTTAAAAAAGAAACCAGCATATCAACATAAGCACCGAATGGCAGATCTTCAGCTCCCATGACGTCACAGTCTTCTCCTCCAGGTGTCCTCTTGCTAAGGAGGAAGGTAGTGGCAGATGTTCTGTCACATGTGTCCAGCTGAACTAAAACTCAGACAAGAGAACAGAAGCGCGGAGGAGTTAGCTGGTGGGGGAGCTGTTTGCTAGGTCCTAGGAGAAGCCAGGAGGAAGGTGGGAGAACTGGGAAGGACTGTCCAGAAGTCCCCAGACATAAAGGATGTCTTCTTCCCACGCTGAGGCCCCCTGGCTGCTGCTCCATACATACCCCCACCACATCAAACGTCACTCGATCCTCATGCGTCTGTGACAGCAAAGGATAAGGAGAAAAATGATGACAAGGGCCTGGGAACCCAGGGGCCACAGAGAGAAGAGAAGGAGCTAGGGTAGCAGTGGGGTGAGGCACGAGGGTAGGATCCACAGCCACATCAAAAGTGCTAGAAGCCCCAGGGACAGAGCTTGTGTGAGTCTCACGACAGCCCTGGTCTCCAGCATTCTATAGACTATTCATAAGCCACCACAGTGTTCCAGGTCTTCTGCTGCTCTCTAAACACCACCACGCAGATAACCTCTCACTATGAAAGTCACAAAAATCACTTTCCAGGGGCTGAGAGATGGCTTAGCAGTTAAGCACTTGCCTTTGAAGCCTAAGGACCCCAGTTTGAGGCTCGATTCCCCAGGTGGCGCATGCATCTGGAGTTCCTTTGCAGTGGCTGGAGGCCCTGGTGCATCCATTCTCTCTCTCCCTCTGTGTCTCTTTCTCTCTGTGTCTGTTGCTCTCAAACAAATAAATAAAAATAAACAAAAAATTTGAATATACATATCACTTTCCAGACTATGGCCCTCCCTGTTTTGGAAACAGAGAAGCTCATTCTGGAGGGTGGTGAATTCTTCCCTGAGGTCCTCTGTAGGAGGAGTTTGCTGGGCCAAGGAGCTACAAGCCATGGAGGCTTTCACCAGAAAGAACCAAACTGTGTGCCAGAAACTAACCCTAAATATGTTCCTGGGACCAGATGGGACACAGGAAACAAATGAGGGGAGAGGTTAGGGTGCCCCCAATGTGATTCGGTGACATGGGAGTGTCCAGCCGAGGGGGTGGGTGGACTTGATGTTTCATGCCAGCTGTGCCAAACATGGTGTCGTGAAAAACTGTTCTTCCAGATGTTAGGAGGTGTTCTTATTCTCCATCCTCCTTGTCAGAACTCAGCTTCCCTGAAGAGAGGACAGTCTCTCTGAACTGCACAACCTGGGCCCCATGCCTTTGGCATTGGGTTGGGTTGAGTCAGAGCATCTAGAACAGGGTGGGAGGAAGCGGTCAGGGCGTTGTTACCGAGGTCTCATCACTGTCAAGCAGTGCCTCACCCAAGCCACATGGGCCTCAGGTTCTGTTCGCTTCCTGTATCACAGAGCCTCAGGTAGAAGCAGCTCCCCCCTCCACTGCTGGCACTCGGGTGCTTCATCATCCCCTTGTTGGTTTCCTTAATCTGTTCGTACTTTTGTTAACAGTCCCTGCAATTACTCCTCTGAATGGGCCATCTGTTTCCTGCCAGGATCCCAGTCAAATAAATTTGGGGGACATGTTTGAAAATTTGCAATGCTTATTAGCATCTTAAGGCTCCAAAAAGTCCTACAGTAAAGAAACTTTTTAATGTTCTTTGGTCTACACATGTTTTTTTGTTTGGTTGGGCTTTTTTTCCCCCAATGTAAGAAATGCCACTGGACAGCAGTGGTCAGCTGAGGATCTGTTGCCTTCTCATTTCCATGAACAAAAATACCTGACCCAGAAGCAACTTGAGGAAGGAATGGGTTTATTTCCAGCTTACATGTTGAGGGGATACAGTCTGTGACGGTGGGGAAGGATGAAGCCAAGCTGGTCACATTGCTGCACTGGAGGCAAAGAGAGAACAGGAAATGGGGCTGGGCTGTAAGACTTCCAGGCCCACTCTCAAAAACCTACCCTCTCCAGCAACACTCCACTTCCTAGAGGTTCCACACCTTCCCAAACAGCACTACCAGCAGGACCAAGTGTTCAAACACATGAGCCCCAGAGGATATGACAGGCACAAAGCAATGCTCTAAAGACAGCCACTAGTCCCCAGGGAAGGATGGATTGGCTAGAACCACCACAGGCAGGATATGCTAGAGTTAAGAGCCTAGGCATTAAGGTGTGTGTGGTTTGTATGGTGGCACTGGGCAGGAAGGAACATGAACATGCTGCAGGCTCACTGCCACCCACACCATAGCCCTCGACAGCCGCTGTTACCTCCAAGGAGAACAGAGCCTCTGACGATGTTATCATGTTATCATATAATTTTATTTTATCCGAGTTCTTATGAGAGACACAAAAATACTGTCTACTACCCAAAAAGTTGACAGGGTCCAGGAGTAAAAAGAAATCTGCCTATTAGATGCACAGAACTCTCTCTGGTAGATGTTCAGATCAAAACCACACACACTTTCAATGAGAAAATGTCAGATTAAAATAACCCTAATGACATATTATTAAAAAGTCATTATCAGGGCTGGAGAGATGGCTTAGCAGTTAAGAGCTTGCCTGTGAAGCCTAAGGACCCAGGTTTGAGGCTCAGTTCTCCAGGACCCACGTAAGCCAGATGCACAAGGGGGCACACACATCTGGAGTTTGTTTGCAGTGGCTGGAGGCCCTGGCATGTCCATTATCTCTCTCTCTCTCTCTCTCTCTCTCTCTCTCTTCCTGCCTATTTCTGTATCTCTCTCTCAAATAAATAAATAAAATATTAAATATTTAAAAAGACTTATAGGGCTAGAGAGATGGCTCAGCAGTTAAAGACACTTGCTTGCAGTCTGATGGCCTGGGTTTGATTCCCCAGTACCCAAATAAAGCCAGATACACAAAGCAGCACATGTATCTGGAGTTCTTTGTTTGTTTGTTTGTTTGTTTGTTTGTTTGTTTGTTTGTTTTGGAGAGAGACAGAGAGAGGGAGAGGAAGACAGATAGAGATGGGTGCGCCAACAGCCTCTCAGCTGCTGTGAAAGAAATCCAGCTTTGAGCGCCCCCTTGTGGTCAAGTGCAGCATTGTGCCCTTGAGTCACTGCATCTGGATAAACGTGGGACCTGGAGATTGGAGCCGCTGGAGATTGGAACCAGCGTTCTTAGGCTCTGGAGTTCTTTTGCAGTGGCAGGAGGTCCTGGTGTGCCCATTCTCATCCTGTCTTTTCTCTTTTCTTTTCTTTCTCTCTCTCTGCAAATGAATAAATAAAATATTCTTTTTTAAAAATGCATTAGGATGCCAGGGGCAATTAATAGGCCAAGCCTTAGTCTTTTGCTAGTGTGGAACTACTTTTTTTTCTTAGTAACTTCCTTGATCAAGGGCCTCTTTGGTCAAAGGTTTTGATCAGTCGGACTTTTACCCCACCCCTAAATAAAACTGCCAGCTGCTCTGTCCTCCCAACAAGCTGCAGGCTGTATGAACCAAAGTCACCCTGTCATTTCCTCTTTTTCTGACTTAGACACTGCATCGTGACCCAAGAGGCCTCGTCTACTTTTGTTTTCCTACATTTATGTCTGATTTATGTCTGCCTAATACTTTTACCCTAACTGAACTTTTCACAGACATCCAGAGATAGAACCCAGGCTCCAAACAGGCCCCTGGGTGAAGGTGGCCTAATCAATTCTCAGTTATTTGCGACAAGGGGAGGAAGCGGTTGTTTCAGAAGGACTGCTGGAAGTCGGCCCCGCTGGAGGCACAGAGACGCTGACGCACGGGACCAGGCCTTTTTCTTGCCAGAAGTAGGCGGCCGGATTAGGATGAAAACCTGAAGGTGCCGTCTCCAAGTGGATTAGATGTGAGGGATGACAGCCCTCCTGGAGAAGAGCACGAAGGTTTGGAAGACATGGTGATGGTTTCCAACACCAGGGCACACATGGGACATGGAGAGAGGGCCGATTCCCTACAGCTCTGGAAGAACCTAGAATGCAGGGCCACAGCGAGCTTAAAGATTCCAGGTGATAATGACGAGTGGATGTAGTAAGTGCATCAACTGTAACAAATGTACCTTCTGGTGGGGAGGTTACACATGCTCAGAGGCAGGGGATCTATAGGAAATCTTTGTCCTCCCCATTTAATTTTGCTATGAATATCCAACAACTCTAAATAATCAAGTCTGTTAAAAATGAGAGATTTGGGCTCAATATTCATTGAACTGAAGAAAACTGCTGGCATTTGTGACAGCTCTCAGAGCGCTGATAATAACAGTGCTATCTGTCTGTCGCTGAGAGTTTCTTGTGAATCAGTTCTACCTGTATTTCAACAGACAGCATCTGGTCTTAACTTTCCCAAACAAAAGGAGGGTAGGCCTCTCCAGTGATCTCAAATACATAATATGGCCATATTTGAACACAGCACATGATGCACAGCCCCTTTCAAGAAAACTCTATTTCAGCGCCTGGGGTGACAGTTCAGCAGTTAAAGGCACTTGTTTGCAAAGCCTGTATGTAGCTCAGGTTCAATTCCCCAGCACCCATGTAAAGCTGGGCACAAAAAGTGACACATGGGTGTAGCATTTCAGACATGAGAGACCCTGGCATGCCAATACCTGTACACAAACATATGTGGGAATTAATTTGACTAATTAATCACAAAGGAGAGTCTACTTCAGTTCCAGAAGGTGTTAGACATCTTTTCTTGATGTGGAATCTGTAAACAGGAAATCACATTATTTTTCGCAGAAAACGAATGGGTCCATTTTCAAATTCTAAATCTTGAGGGGCTAAAGAGATGGCTCAGCAATTAAAGGCACTTGCTTGCAAAGTCTAAATCTTGATATTTAAAGAGATTTGGTGAGATGAAAACCCTGATCCTCATAGAGAGCTCCTTGCTAGGAGTTGGAAAGTGCCAGGGGATGGGGGCTGCATGAGTCTGTTCAAGGCAGGATGCCATCTGTTGAGGGAGATCTTCAGTTGTCACACTAATCAACTTAGTCTAATATGTATGTGCATGTACGTGTGTGCGAACACACACAACCCTTCTTTTAAAGAAGGAAGGCTCTGTAAACAGAATCCCAACCATTTTCCTGGCTACCAGGCCATAGGCTGTATTGCCCAGATATAAAGCAAGGGAAAATCAGATTCATCCCCCCACCCCCAAAAGCCATGATCCTTGCAAATTTCCAGACCATGAAGGCTGAAATAACATACATTAGATAGTTGCTTAAAAGTTGAAATGATTGGGCTGGAGAGATGACTTATCAGTTAAAGCGCTTGCCTGCAAAGCCTAAGGACCCATGATCAACTCTCCAGGTCCCATGTAAGCCAGACACACGAGGTTGCACATGCACACAAAGGTAGCACATGTGTCTGGAGCTCAATTGCAGTGGCAGGAGACCCCAGCATGCCAATTTTCTCTCCCTCCCTCCCTCTCTCTCTCTCTCTCATAAAAAAATTATAAAAAGAAGTTGAAATAATTTAAGAGCATGCAGGGGACATGGGCTAGACTCCAGTCTTACACTATGGATTGTGATCCCAAATGGGGCCATATGTGACAATATGGGGACTGCCAAAGAATTGTCAACAGTAAAAGGTTTATGAATGTGTAGTGACCAAAAATTAACTCAAAATGTAAACATACAATGAACCCAAGGTGTTTCTGTCAGCACTTGCTCATGTTGTCACCACAACTTCACTGTTGCATGCATGCATACTTTTATACTACACGTGCCCTCACACCACACAACACCCACAAGTGCTGCCTGATTCCACACTGTTGTATATTGTGACTCGCAACGATTTTATATATGAAGCTTTCTGCTCTTATAGAAATGTAATGGTTTAATAACAGAAAACAAAGACTTTTAATATTTTCCTAATATTCTTCAGCTTATATCAGATTGGTATATCTTTGAATTGTATTGTCTTCAAATATTTAATTTTAAAAATTGCTATGTGAGTTTCTGACTTGAATTTCATTAAAAAAAATCATCAAATAAATTTTGGGTTGAGATTAGGGATGAATTGCAAATAATTTCTGAAATGGCCCCAAATATACTTCTGCCATTTTACTATGAGCTCATGTGAAACAGCATTCTCAGCATTGACAATTATAAAATCAAAATGTCTATCAACTCTGAAATCCACTGAAGCTTTTCTATGTCCAGCATTATCAAATATTCAGCCAAGATTTAATTATTTATGTAAAAATAAGCACATTCATATCAGCAGTATGCAAACTTGCTTTCATCTTTAATAAATGGTAAATAATAAATAATAAATGGTAAAATTATATGTATACCAAAGAATTGTTTAAATGTTAAAATAAATTTACATTTGATTTAGTATCAGTAAATGTTTAATTTAAATACTTATTTTATATACCTATCTATCCAGGGTTATGTAAACATACCTCAAGTATAAGGGGGTCATGAGTAAAATAAATTTAAGAAGCCTGGGGTTAGACAACTTTGTATCAGTTCTTCCAGTCTTAAGATATAATGAGACCACCCCTTCCATCCTGTCTCAGCACTCCCACTTTCAGAATTGCCATGTGTCCCTTTAGTTTAGAGATGTGGCCACAAGGAAAACCAAAGCCAGCAACAATATAACCACTGGACAGATGACCATGTGGTCCTTATCCTTTTTATTTAGAGGCCCAAGCTGTCTGGACATTCATTCCTCTTTAGAAGGGCTATATTTGAGTGTGCACCCCACAGGGAACATGTGGAAATCTTCATCTCCAGTAAAGTGGATGCGGGCTGATGAACAGACAAATGTCACCATGGTAAGAGTATGTTTATGTCACAGGAATGAACTCATTGCAGCCACAATGGACTTCTCATAAAAGTGAATTCAGTGCTGGAAAGTTGGCTTAGCCTAAGAACCCTGGTTCGATTCCCCAGGACCCACATAAGCCAGATGCACAAGGGAAGGAATGTGTCTGGAGTTTGTTTGCGGTGGCTAGAGGCCCTCTCTCCTGCCTCTTCCTCTCTCTCTCTCTCTCAAATAAATAAATAAAATTTAAGGAAAAAAAGTGAATTCAGCCGTCTCTTGCTTTCCTGTATGTATGACGTCTTGACCTTTCACTGTGAGATGACACAGCAAGACAACTTCACCTAATACCATATATGCTAGCCTCGCCAGCCTCCAGAACTGTTAGAAATAATGTTTATATAGATTGTCTAATCTGTGAACATCTGTTATAGCAGCACATATCAGAGTGAGAGGAGAGGAAAGCTCAACTTGTAGAAATGGGTGCTAAGGGTTATAGATTAGAAAGATGGTTAAAAGTTGAAGGACCGACAATTCTCCAAGTCTAAAATAAATTAAAAAAAAAAAAGTGCTCGGTCCGAGGATATGAGCCAGAGCCAAACACTTACTAGAGTCATTAGAAAAGAAAGCAAGGCACCAGTTGTTTTGCATCATGTGGGCACAGCCAGCCTGTGCAGTAGCTTTGTTTTTTTTGTTTTTTTTTTGTTTGTTTGTTTTTCCCACCAGGTAGAGAAACACTTTGTTAGGACAAGCTAAGTCTGGCAAGATGGTATATTAGTTACCTTCTCTTTTCTGTGACAAAATACCTGAAGAAAAAGAAATTTAGGAGAAAATGACTTATTTTGGTTTAAGGTATAAGAAGGGATACCATAGCCGGGTGTGGTAGCACACACCTTTAATCCCAGCACTCGGAAGGCAGAGGTAGGAAGATCGCCATGAATTCAAGGCCACCCTGAGAGTACATAGTGAATTCCAGGTCAGCATGAGCTAGAGTGAAACCCTACCTTGGAAAACCATAAAAAGAAAAAAGAAAAAAAAAAAAAAAACAGGGCATGGTGGCGCACGCCTTTAATCCCAGCACTCGGGAGGCAGAGGTAGGAAGATAGCCATGAGTTCCAGGCCACCCTGGGACTACATAGTGAATTCCAGGTCGGCCTGGGCTAGAGTGAGACCCTACCTTGAAAAACCAAAAGAAAAAAAAAAAGAAGAAGAAGGGATACGGTGCCCTATGCCTGTGGCAGAAAGGCATGGGGGTGAGAATGTGAAGTGGCAGGTCACATTGGGTCCTCAATGGGAAACAGAAAGTGATGGAGGGTGGTGCTCAGTTGCTTGTTTTTCCTCTTTTTTTTTTTCAACCCAGGTCCCGGAGTAGAGCTGCCCACATTCACGATGGGACTTCTTCCTCAGTTCAACCTCTCTGGAAATGTTCTCACAAACACGCCCAGAGGTGTGTCTCCTTGGAGCTTCCAAATTCCGTTAGGTTGGCAATGAAAGTTGACCATCACAGGGCCTCCTACCGACTAGAGGCCCTTTTCCCAAGTTGAGCCTTTCCATTCTTTCCCATGGGCCAAATTAGAATTTGACTGGAGGGTGGCCTGCTTGGAAGTCAATATACTATTAACCAGGGATCCAAGCATCCTAATGAAAGAAAATGACTTTGGGGTTTTTGTTTGTTTGTTTTGTTTTTTGAGGTAGGGTCTCATTCTAGCTTAAGCTGACCTGGAATTCACTATGTAGTCTCAGGGTGACCTCAGACTCACAGTGAGCCTCCTGCCTCTGCCTTCCCAGTGCCAGGATTAAAGGTGTGTGCCACAACACCCGGCCTGAGAACAACTTTGGTTTTTCTGAGTCCCCACAGTTATCTGGAAGAACACTATGCCCATCTATGTGTGGCTTGCTCAACTGTGCACCTGAGTGTGAACAAAATTGAAGCTACTGCCCTCCTTTCCAGTGGTGTGGAGAAGATCTCACTGCCTCCTTTTATGTAGCTGATAGTACCCGGACTACCTCAGCAACAAGAAAGGCAGCTTAGCACCTATATCAGTTATTTTCTGGTTGCTAGCTGACAAAATAACCCACCAGGAGCAGTGTGTGGAGGATAGGGTCTATTTGAGACCACAGTTTCTAGAAGAAGTGCTCATCGGGGTGGGGAAAGCATGGCAGGAGCAGACAGCCAACATCACATCTTCATATCAACAGGGAGGAAGTGAAGAAACACAAAACAAGGCTGGGCTATACCACCTCAAGCCCCACCCCGCCCCGTGACACATTTCCTTCACCAGTGATCCACCTCCTAAATGTTCCACAACCTTCCAGAATGGCACCATCAGCTGGGGACCAAGTGTCCAAACACATTAGCTTATGGAGGACGTTTTCTAGCCAAACCAGCACAGCATCTCACTGCCCCTCTGGATAGTGCACAACTTAGGAAGAGCAAAACTCAGTCAACATCAGATGTCTGCCTTGTTCAGAATGACTCTGAGGGAAGGTTCCAAAAAGGGATGTGGGCAGCTTTGTCAGGATGAAAAGGAATAGTGCTATGAGGGAGCCTCACTCCACCCTACAAGAAACCAGCATTTTCAGGGAAGGAGGAAGTGCAAGAAGCCTGACTTGCCTCTGCTTCTCCCTTCTTTTTAAAAATATATTTTATTTATTTATTAGAGAGAGAGAGAGAGAGAGAATGGGTGCACCAGAGCCGCCAGCCACTGCAAACAAACTCCAGATGCATGTACCCCCTTTGTGCATCTGGCTTACATGGGTCCTGAAGAATTGAACCAGGATCCTTTGGCTTCGCAGGCAAACGCCTTAACCACTAAGCCATTTCTCCAGTCCCTCTGCTTCTCCCTTTTTGAAGCTTTATTTCACCTCTGAGGGGCTCCAAGGGCCTCTCCTATGCCTGCCTGGGCTGCAGCCTATGCCCACAGGGAGATGTTACCTGGATGAAGTCCAGAACTCACAGGAGCTGTTCTGTTTTCAAGAGAAAAGCAAACATACCATAGGAATCACAGAGAATGTGTCTCATAACAGGATCAGAGGAAGGGCAAGAGGAGGGGATGGCGGCGACTTGCTGCCTGGGTCTTGCCAGCTATTATATACTCTGTTCATGTTTTCAACAAGTGATTTTCCATTCCTGTCGAAGTGGCTTGTGAGGGTCACCGAGGCTGCCCTTCAGGCACCGGGAAAAATACAGACCCACATAAAAGTAGTGTCTATCCTGATCCTTGGCCAGCTGGCACCCAGCTAATACCAACTCCGTCCAGACTAGGGGCTACTCTCTTGGATACCCCGTGCTTGTTCCCCTCTTCTGGGATACATATGAGGTCTTGACTCTCTTGATCCACTGAGGTCTGTCTAAAACAGAGCAATCTGGGTGCTCCCCTCCCTACCCACAGTGTGCAGGACACTGTCCTGTCCTCAGTAGAGTTACTACTGCTCAGACCACTGCCTGGCTGGCAGCACAGCAATATTGTCTTTTCCTCAAGAAAGGCCTCTTTGATTGCCCCAAGCAAGCTTCCCCTGATACAACACACTTCTCCTTCGTGGGACCTAATATAATTATAGTTAGTCAACTAATCACATTATATGCTGCATATTCATGTAGTGTTTGCCTCTCTTGTAGGCTTCATGGTGCTGAGGTGGAGAAAACTCTGGTAGCCAAGTTCCTCTCCAGCTACTAAAACAAGCCTGGCACCCAGTAGGCATGCAGGGCCTACTCATTAGATGAGTGAAGGAGGAAAGCCATAATCACCTTCCCATAGGGACACTGTCACATGGGCTGCAAGACTGCAGTCTTACAGCACATGGCTGTTAGCATACCCCTAAAGTCACTTAGTGATGGTAAGTGGCATGGAACACAAAGGCTCAGAAACCATAGCGAGGGGGTTTCAAATCCCACACCTACCACCTGCCAACTGTGTGGCATTAAGAAAGCCATATCTTTTGGGCTGGATAGATGGCTTAGCAGTTAAAGTACTCGCCTACAAAGCCAAAGGACCCAGGTTTGATTCTCCAGGATCCACGTAAGCCAGATGCACAAAGTGGCGCATGCATCTGGAGTTCGTTTGCAATGGCTAGAGGCCCTGGAGTGCCCATTCTCTCCCTTTTTCTCTCTCTCTCTCAAATAAATGATGTCCACTTCCTGCTCATGCCATAATTTCCCATGCCATCAGAAAGCTTCCCCATAAGTCTGTAAGCCAAAATAAACCCTTTCCTCCCCCCCCCAAATAAATAAATAAATAAATAAATAAATAAATAAATAAATAAATAAATAAAGTTGGGCAGGAGACATGGCTTAGCAGTTAAGGCACTTGCCTGTGAATCCAAAGGACTCATGTTCAACTCTCCAGATCTCATGTAAGCCAGACACACAAAGGTGAGGCAAGCCACAAAGTCACACATGCCCATTAGGTGACGCAAGCATCTGGAGTTTGAGTGCAGTGGCTGAGGCCCTGGCAGCCAATTCTCTGGTTCTCTCTCTCTCTCTCTCTCTCTCTCTCTCTCTCTGTCTCAAAAATAAAAAAAAAATTTAAAAAAAGAAAGTCATATCTCTGTTCCTCCGTCATGCTATCTGTGGCTTGAAGACAAGGTGGTACCCACTTCCTTCCGTGTCTGCTGGTATAAGGCGCTTAGCACAGTATCTGGCACATGACAGGTACTAAATAAGCCTCAGTTTCCCTGGAAGTCTCAGAAGGGAAAATAAGTTGGATGTTGTCAATGGTAGCAGAGGGTGGTTGAAAGAGCTTTGACTGGGAAGGAGGTCCTTCTGGGAGAGACATCTAGCCTAGAATGTGCTAGCTAAGCGTAGCTGGGGCCCAGCATGGAGAGGGGCTGTGGCACAAGGATCCCCTCCTGTCCGGCCTAGCTACAGGGTGAAAAGTCTTGAAAGAGGTTGGGCTGTGGTGATTTTCTTTTCCCCACAATATGCACAAGAGGGACTTGGGGTGGAGGATGCCCAAAGTTAGCAACATCCCCGAAGCCGACCCAGAGGGACGGCTTGAAAACGAGCTTAAGTCGATCCAAAGCCCAGGGCCTGGCTTTAAGGATCCCTGTGGTATTCTCCATCCACAGCCTCACTCTCCTGTCTCCCAGTCTCAGGGGACACAAAGTCCAGGTGATGGAGGATGCGTAACCACATGTCTTTTAGACATGAATATTCCATCCCTCTGTGTAAATAGACCTGGGAGTGGCTGAGGCTGTGCGGACACACCCCAGCTCAGTCACCTTCATCTTTTACTCCTTTCGCAGACACTCATTCAGATGTCTCTGTATGCAACCAACATCCTGAGGACAGAATGGTGGACAAAATGGTACAGAGCCTCTAAAGCTGGCAGAGTGGCCAGAAGACATCCACGTCATAGCAATGTGGTCACAGCCATGCAGAACCTCAAACCCACATGTGCTGGGAAGAAAAGGGGAGCCAGCAAGGGCCATGACTGGGCAGGCCGAGGCGGGGTACACAAGCCCACACTCCCTGTTCCCCTTTCTTCTGTGACTTTCATCCTGAACGCCAGCCCTCTGTCTCCCCAGGAGCGGAGAGAAGGATCTGGAAACCACTCAGTCAGGTCAGGATGCTGGTGAGACTTGAACCTGAAACCCAGCCCTGCTCAGCCAAGTTCGAGCAGGGCTCTGACTCAGGAGCCTGGCGAGTCTCTCCCCTCGGGGAAATGACAGGAGGAAGAAACAGGCTTCCCTCCATGTATTACAGCCTGCCTTCAGAGTCCTCATAAGTAACGTGAGGATCAGGAGCTGCCCCACTGTGCAGATAAGGAAAACTGACCCCAGACCAGCTAGGAAACCTGGCAGAGAATTTCCAGTTGCTCATGGGGGTGTGGGGAGATGGGACCTGACTCAAGAGCCCAGTAGCCTCACATTCCTAGCTACATTGCCTCTCTGCCAGGCTTCTGAGAAAGGATGCAAAAGGGTGCCCCAGCAAACTTGCTATATTTAGTGGTACCCCCTTGTACCCTCTACTCCCCGCCCATCTGTACTCTGTCCTGAGTAATAATTCCCCAGGACCTCAGAGACGGGCCCAGAGCTCAGGTGGAGACCCACACACTGATTCAAACATTGAGCCATTTGGTGGGGACAGGAATTTGCAGTCCCCTCCTCCCTTTTGGCAGCAACAAGTGTGTGTGTTCCCCCATCCCCCTCCCCACCCAGAGAAGCAGGGCGCTGCAGAGCAGCTGGCAAACGGAACCAAACACCTGTGTGCCAGATACTACAGCTGTGTGTGGGAAACGTGATCCGTCTGCAGCGCTCATCACGTGCCACGTCCAGTTGTTGTACTCTAGCAGGTTGGAAGAGGATCCATTGAAGAGAAACGGGTCCGTGGCAGAATTTCAAAGCCCTGGTGCCCACCCCTCCCCTTCCTCCCACACCCCCCAGCGTTTTCTTCACTCCACTCCTTTGGCACGCAGCGTTTCCGGCTGAGTTTGCCTTTTTCACTCACTCCCCAGCAGCCACAGTACTGGGAGTTGATTGCCTCTCATAGTTACACACACTACACAGCACTAATAAAGCTACTTAGCATGCTCCGAGCACTTTTCATCTTCAAAGCAGTTGTTCAGCTACTTGCTCGAGAGCTGCACATCTGTCTGGAAACATGTGTGGGCCCAGGGTCCCTGGGTTATCCCCAAAGCTGGCGAGCCTAGGGGACACCCAGGGGGTGTTGTTCTGGAGTTTAGCTCAGCGTCTCCTGGCTGCCCAACAGCTCTATTCAAAGTCCCAGGCTTTTCACCTCCCGTTACAGAAACATGTTCACTTGCTTGCCAGAGTCACTTTCAGGGCTTCCGTTGGTATCAACAATTAGCCTGCGTATGGAAAAGGGGAAAGATGCGACATTTTACAGGTGCTAAAGAGGGTGGGTGGTGGTGGAGGAGGAGGCAGCTAGCAAAGAACCAGTTGCTTCTGGATTTCCGGATTACGAATTAGCAAAATGTCTTCCCAGGGGCTGGGGAGAGGGCCAAGCCAAGTTCACTCCCCAGGACTCACGTAAAGCCAGGCACAAAGTGGCACATGCATCTGTAATCCCAATGTGCCTGTGGCAATGGGAGATGGAGTCAGAGGAATCCTGAAGCTCATGGGACAACTAGACTTGTCAGCAGCATAAAGTACAGCCCATCTCAAACAAGATGGGAGCGAAGGCTTGCCCTTTGACCGCTGCACATGTGCACACACAATAATAATGAAAAGAGATACCTTTCCCCAGAAATCCACTTTGCAGGGGGGGGATAACAGCTTTTCATCCACAACCAGCCAAGAGGCACTGTGCCTGATAGGACTCTCTACCAGAAAGCCATGAACTCCGTAATACTTCACAAAATACTTCCGTCTGCTCAAGACATCATCATTGCACAAGGCACCTACTTATCAAACCCCAGTGTTTTAAATACATTGTCTTAGCTATCCGGCCGGTCAGTCCATTACTATTTACTTAGTCCTTAGGTTATTCATCCAACTCTCACCACCTCATGCAGTACTTCATATAGTATTATCCCCCAACATACAGGCGAGTGAGTTGAGGATCTGAAAACTAAGTCATTTGTCAAAGTAAATTGACAGAACAAGATCGGAGCCCAGAATTCAGCGGTGGGTCTCAAAGTGAAGGAATGGCCTGGAACTCTGCTTGATTCTCCACATTATCCAAAAAGACCAGGCTTGGGAACAGTATAGGGTAGGCCCCAACAAGCTCAGAAAGATCCTGTGTTCCTCTCTTCAACTTTTTCTTCAACTGAAATCAAAATGATAATGAAATTTTAGTGCCAGAAATTATTTGACATCAATCAAAACTTCGATTTTGCTTTTTCACTTCAAGAAAGAAAGAAAGAAAATGCCAGAGAGTCTATCTGTGGGCGCCATTGTTCCCTTTAGCCCACGTCTTCTCTAGCTTCAGCCCTGTCACCACTCAAGGTGGCACTGTCTTGGTCCTATACAGAATGCAATTTTCACTTGCCCCTGCAGAATCAATATGGAAAGACTAATTCTCCAGATTTCGATTTTTTAATAAAAAAGTGAAAATGAAACTCTGTGGGATTGCAGCCAAAATGGCACCCCTGAGCCAGTAAATGTCTTCAGGGAAGTTCCCCAAGAGTTTGAAAGGAAAAGACCAACTTTTGACATTGTTCTTCTTGGATAACTTATCAGATGGGAAAGGAAGCAAATGAGGACTGGATATATCCGTCTGAGATTTAACAGGACTCCTTCAAAGAAATAGTTGTCAGGCTGGGTGTGGTGGTGCATGCCTGTAATCCCAGCACTTAAGCGGCAGAGGTAGCAGGATCACTGTGAGTTGGAGGCCAGCCTGGGACTGTAGAGTGAGTTTCCAGTCAGCCTGGGATACAGTGAGACCCTACCTAGAAAAATAAAAAAGGAAGAAAGAATAAAAATAAATAAATAAATAAATAAATAAATAAATAGTTCTCTGCCTAGTGTGGTGGCACAACTCCTTGAGGGCTGTGGCACTTTGAGTTCAAGGCCAGCCTAAGCTTCATAGTGAGATCTTGGTCTTAAAGAAAGGAGATGCTGGAGATGTAGTTCAATTGGTAAAGTGCTTGCCCAGCGTGCACGAGGCCCTGGTTTTGATCCCCAGCACTGCATAAGCTAGGCATGGTGGAGCACACCTGTAATTCCAGCATTTGGGAGGTAGAAGTAGGAGGGGGATCAGAAGTTCAAGGTCATCCTCAGCTACATAGTGAGTAGGTGGCTAACCTGGGATACATGAAACCTTGTCTCAAGAAAGCAAGAGAAAGGGGCTGGGGAGATGGCTCAGATGTTGAAGGCACTTGTTTACAACACCTGATGGCCTGGGATTGATTCCCCAGTGCCCATGTAAACCAGACATACAAAGTGGCACATGTATCTGGAGTTCGTTTGCAGTGGCAGGAGGCCCTGGCAACCCATTCTCTCTCCCTCTCTCTCTCTCACACACACATAACTAAATACACAAATAATAAGAAAGAAGATATCTGGGTGTGGTGGTGCATGCCTTTATCCCAGCACTTGGGAGACAGAGGTAAAAGGATTGCTGAGAGTTCGAGGCCAGACTGAGACTATATAGTGAATTCCAGGTCAGCCTGAGCTAGAGTGAGACGCTACCTCAAAAAAAAAAAAAAAAAAAAAAAAAAACAGAAAGAAAGAAAGAAGCCGGATGTGGTGGCATGCCTTTAATTCCAGCACTCAGGAGGCAGAGGTAGGAGGATCACCGTGAGTTCAAGGCCACACAGAGACTACATAGTGAATTCCAGGTCAACCTGGGCTAGAGTGAAACTCTACCTCAAAAAAATATATAAAATAAATAAAAGAGAGAGAGGGAGAGGAAGGGAGGTAGGAAAAAGGAAGGAAAGGAAGGAAGGAAGGAAGGAAGGAAGGAAGGAAGGAAGGAAGGAAGGAAGGAAAGGAAGGAAGGGAGATGGACATCACTTTTCATTCTAAAAAGACTCAGCACAAAAGTCAGCTTGCTCTGGGACGCCACTGACCAGGAACTAACTGAGCAGGAATGTAGCAACAGGAAAACCTTCTCAACTAAGACACAAAAGGGCTAAACCCTATCTCCAGCCCAGGGGAGCTACAGCTCTGATCATGATTCCTCCATCCCAGGCGAGAGGTGGAGGAGGAAAGAAATTTGTCAACTGAACTCTCAGGAGTTGGCTGGAGTCGTGAATGAAAGCATCTATGGAGAGGCTCCTGCTAGCGCCTGGCTTGCTGTAGGCTCTTGCCAGCATGAGCTTCCTGCTTGCCCGCTCCATTCCTCTTCCTCTAACTTCAGCTGAACAGCTGGTGTGTCCTTTGGTACATAGTGTTGTCAGAGGAGGGCCGCTGCAAACTATTCGGTTACCTACACCGGACCTCCTAATCTACTCAAGAGAGTGTCACACTTAATGAAAATGTCACACCCACACCCACACACACCCTGACCTCTAGGCTCTACCACTAGAGACCCTCCAGAACAAAGCCACCAGGGTTCCTCATCACCTCCTTCCATGGCTCCTTTGACATTGAACCCAGAGAAAGAGAAGCAGCTCCCGGCTGGCCCGAGAGCGCATCCTGTAATGTGAGCCGCTGTGTGGCCCGCCCCACAGACAGTGCTGCCCGAGCCAAGGGGTGGCCGGCAGTGCCACCATCAGAAGTGAGCGTACCCAACTCCAGTCTGTTGTCACATGATCCTGGGTGGGTCACGTAGCTTCTGGGCACGTCAGTGTCCTCAGCTGTTAAACAGGTTAATAATAGTGAGGCACATTTTGACCCAGCAGCAGGGCCTGGCAAAGAGAGGCCACTCTGAGAAGATCAAGAATGGGATGGAATGAGAGGGAACTGGGTAACACTAAAGCAAGAAACTCGCACAGCACTGAACTTTATTATATGAAGCCTAAACAAAAAGGAGGTATTGAGGCCCGGTGTAATGGTGAATGCCTTTAATGCCAGCACTCAGGAGGCAGAGGTAGGAGGATCTTTGAAAGTTTGAGGCCACCCTGAGACTACAGAGTGAATTCCAGATCAGCCTGGGCTTCAGCAAGACCCTGCCTTGAAAACCAAAAAAAAAAAAAAAAGTTATTTAAAGTCACCATGATAATATACTCTACATTCTTAAGGGTCCCTTATACTACCTACCCAGCACTGTTCTTTTCTTTCCTTCTTTCACTTCCTGCCCCTCTCTCTTCTTCCCCTTCTCCCTCCCTGCTCTTATTTTCTTCCACTGAGCTACACCACAGCCCTTACACAGCTCATTCTTTTCTTTTTTTTTTTTTTTCTTTTTTTTTTTTTTTGTTTTTGTTTTTGTTTTTTGAGGTAGGGTATCACTCTAGCTCAGGCTGACCTGGAACTCACTATGTAGTCTCAGGGTGGCCTTAACTCATGGCGATCCTCCTACCTCTGCCTCCCAAGGCTGGGATTAAAGGCGTACATCAACTTGCCCGGCTACAGCTCATTCTTATAACTGGCTTTCACACCACCTCCCAACAACCCCCAAACCTGTTACAGGGGCAGGAGAGAGGCAGAGAATCGAAGTATATGTTGGTGTGTCAGAGAACCACACATAGGATTCAAAGACGTCAGGAAGGACAAACGCAGAGACACCTGCTTTTGGCCATTCATGGTCTGTGTCCACTCCGGGAAGCTCATATCACATCCAGCAAGTCAGGATGACTGGAACAGAGTCACCACAAAGAGCGGAAGGAAAGGAGGGGAGCAAGTCGTGGAGATACCAGGTCCCCCACAATAGTCCTTTGGGCTACTATAAAACCTTGGGACAAAGGCTCAGTGGTAGAGTGCTTTGACTAGCACACAGAAGGCCCTGGCTTCTAGCCTCAGCACTAGGGGAAAGATATGATTATTTTCTGAAAGTCAGCTTGCTCTGGGACGCCACTGACCAGGAACTAACTGAGCAGGAATGTAGCAACAGGAAAACCTTCTCAACTAAGACACAAAAGGGCTAAACCCTATCTCCAGCCCAGGGGAGCTACAGCTCTGATCATGATTCCTCCATCCCAGGCGAGAGGTGGAGGAGGAAAGAAATTTGTCAACTGAACTCTCAGGAGTTGGCTGGAGTCGTGAATGAAAGCATCTATGGAGAGGCTCCTGCTAGCGCCTGGCTTGCTGTAGGCTCTTGCCAGCATGAGCTTCCTGCTTGCCGGCTCCATTCCTCTTCCTCTAACTTCAGCTGAACAGCTGGTGTGTCCTTTGGTACATAGTGTTGTCAGAGGAGGGCCGCTGCAAACTATTCGATTACCTACACCGGACCTCCTAATCTACTCAAGAGAGTGTCACACTTAATGAAAATGTCACACCCACACCCACACACACCCTGACCTCTAGGCTCTACCACTAGAGACCCTCCAGAACAAAGCCACCAGGGTTCCTCATCACCTCCTTCCATGGCTCCTTTGACATTGAACCCAGAGAAAGAGAAGCAGCTCCCGGCTGGCCCGAGAGCGCATCCTGTAATGTGAGCCGCTGTGTGGCCGCCCCACAGACAGTGCTGCCCGAGCCAAGGGGTGGCCGGCAGTGCCACCATCAGAAGTGAGCGTACCCAACTCCAGTCTGTTGTCACATGATCCTGGGTGGGTCACGTAGCTTCTGGGCACGTCAGTGTCCTCAGCTGTTAAACAGGTTAATAATAGTGAGGCACATTTTGACCCAGCAGCAGGGCCTGGCAAAGAGAGGCCACTCTGAGAAGATCAAGAATGGGATGGAATGAGAGGGAACTGGGTAACACTAAAGCAAGAAACCCGCACAGCACTGAACTTTATTATATGAAGCCTAAACAAAAAGGAGGTATTGAGGCCCGGTGTAATGGTGAATGCCTTTAATGCCAGCACTCAGGAGGCAGAGGTAGGAGGATCTTTGAAAGTTTGAGGCCACCCTGAGACTACAGAGTGAATTCCAGATCAGCCTGGGCTTCAGCAAGACCCTGCCTTGAAAACCAAAAAAAAAAAAAAAAAAAGTTATTTAAAGTCACCATGATAATATACTCTACATTCTTAAGGGTCCCTTATACTACCTACCCAGCACTGTTCTTTTCTTTCCTTCTTTCACTTCCTGCCCCTCTCCTCTTCCTTCTCCCTCCCTGCTCTTATTTTCTTCCACTGAACTACACCACAGCCCTTACACAGCTCATTCTTTTCTTTTTTTTTTCTTTTTTTTCTTTTTTTTTTTTTTTGTTTTTTGAGGTAGGGTATCACTCTAGCTCAGGCTGACCTGGAACTCACTATGTAGTCTCAGGGTGGCCTTGAACTCATGGCGATCCTCCTACCTCTGCCTCCCAAGTGCTGGGATTAAAGGCATACATCAACATGCCCGGCTACAGCTCATTCTTATAACTGGCTTTCACACCACCTCCCAACAACCCCCAAACCTGTTACAGGGGCAGGAGGGAAGTAGAGAGGCAGAGAATCGAAGTATATGTTGGTGTGTCAGAGAACCACACATAGGATTCAACGACGTCAGGAAGGACAAATGCAGAGACACCTGCTTTTGGCCATTCATGGTCTGTGTCCACTCCGGGAAGCTCATATCACATCCAGCAAGTCAGGATGACTGGAACAGAGTCACCACAAAGAGCGGAAGGAAAGGAGGGGAGCAAGTCATGGAGAGACCAGGTCCCCCACAATAGTCCTTTGGGCTACTATAAAACCTTGGGACAAAGGCTCAGTGGTAGAGTGCTTTGACTAGCACACAGAAGGCCCTGGCTTCTAGCCTCAGCACTAGGGGAAAGATATGATTATTTTCTGACACAAAGCCTCATGTAGCCCAGGCTGGCCTCAAACTCACCACATGACTGAGAACTGTCCTCCTCCAAAATGCCAGGATTGCAGGCATACACACCCACAACCAGTCTGTGGGGTTCTGAGGACCAGATCTGGAACTTCTTACATGCTATGAAAGCACTCTACCGACTGAGCCACATCCCCAGCCCCCAGAAACTAGGGAAAAGAGGGAAGAAAGGAAAAGGGAAGGAGGGAAGGAAGGGAAAGGAGAAGGATAAGAAAAA
Source organism: Orientallactaga sibirica (assembly GCA_036365145.1). Classification (NCBI taxonomy): domain Eukaryota; kingdom Metazoa; phylum Chordata; class Mammalia; order Rodentia; family Dipodidae; genus Orientallactaga; species Orientallactaga sibirica. The sequence goes on along the minus strand of JAEOAD010000035.1, from coordinate 13,315,384 downwards.
AAAAACTGTAGGGCTGCTTCTGGAAAGGCAAGGAATCCTAAGTGAATGTTAAACAGAGGTGCGTGATCTAACATGGCGGACATTATATTGGGGGAAGGGAGGGAGGGAAGAGACAAGTGAAGATACAAAATTAAAAACAAAATAGGTATAATTCTCTCAGTTTTTAAAATTTATTTGCAAGTAGGAAGGAGACCGAAAGAGAGAGAGAATGAGCATGCCAGGGCTTCTTGTCACTGCATACAAACTCCAGATGTGTTGCCACCTTGTACGTCTGGCTTTGTGTGGGCACTTTGTATGTCTAGCTTTGTGTGGGCAATCAAACTCAGGTTGTCAGGCTTTGCAAGCAAGTGCCTTTAACCACTGAGCCATCTCTCCAGCCTCATAGGTATAATTTAAAAGGGAAATGAATATCAACATGTCTAAAAGGACAGTGAAACTGTTCTGGGTTTTCTCCTTTGCATCATAGTAATTCTACTTATTTTATGTGAACATAATGTCTTTCTCCAAAAGGGTATTCAAGCAGTGGTCTCAGAAAGCAGAACTAGCCCCAAGCAATAATAGGAGCTTTGAATAAAGTGGTAAGCCCCTGTGAGTCATAGGGAACTTGCTCTTGCCCCTCAGTCAGAGTTAAGGACCTTCCCGCCCCTCTTTCTCTCCCCACCTTAGTGATAAGCATGTCACGGGGGTGGGGGAGCACAGCATGTATCTGGGTTTGTGTGCAGAGTAACAGGCTGCAATGTTAGTTATGGAAGTCCCAATGTCTTATTTTGATCATTAAATTGATTTTTTATCTTATTTTTTATTATTTATTTTATTTATTTGAGAGAAAAAGAGGCAGATAGAGTGAGAGAGAGTGGGTGTACCAGGGCCTTCAGCCACTGCAAGTGAACTCCAGACGCACACGCCACCTTGTGCATCTAGTTTATATGGATCCCGGAGAATCGACACTTGGTTCTTTGGCTTTGCAGGCAAACACCTTAACTGCTAAGCCACTCTGCAACCCTAAATTGATTTTTTAATGTATTAACAACAAAATTATCAATAAAATAGCAATAACAATACTTACTGGATATCTACCATGTGCTTTATAAATGTTTACAGGTATTACCTATTAAGTCTCTTGAGGACCACTTAGTGCTAACAGCACCTCCATTTTACTGTGCAGAAAACAGAGAGCAAAGGGGCTGGGGCACAGCAACACTCAGTTTCACAGGTGGTGAGCAGCTGTGCCAGAGCTTAAGCTCACTCCTGAGCAGGGCATGGTGAAGCACACGTGTAACCCCAGCACTCAGGAAGCTGAGGCAGGAGTGAGGACAGCCTGGGCTACATAGTGAGCTCTAAGCCAGCCTGAGCTAGACAGTGAAACCCTCTCAAAACAAGAAAATAAATAATAAACTCATTTCTGTCTGGTCAGCGCTGCCCACAAATCTGTGCACAGTGCTGGATTCCAACAGGATTATCAAGCATAACTCGCGGTTGATTGTAAAGTTTGAGGCTAGCGAGAGCCAGTTGTAGGGGCAGAAGTCATAATTCCAGCTGCTGTGGAGGAATCGATAGAAAGATCACTTGAGCCCGGAAGTTTAAAGCCAACCTGAACAACATAGCAAGACTTTATCTCACAATTAAATCAATAAATAAGTAAATAAATAACGGCTGGTGGGGAGATGAGACTAACCCAGAGAACAGAACGGAAAATAAAAACTGTTCAGTGGGGGCTGAAGAGAAGGCTTAGTGGTTAAGGTGTTGCCTGTGAAGCCTAAGGAGCTAGGTTCGATTATCCAGTACCCACGTTTGGCTGTCAGGTTCACATTGCTGGTAGAAATCACCCAACCAAGAGCAGTTTTTTTGGGGGGGAAGAGGTTTATTTTGGCTTACAGGCTTGAGGGGGAAGCCTCTTGATGGCAGGGGAAAACGTTGGCATGAGCAGAGGGTGGACATCACCTCCTGACCAACATCAGTTGGACAACAGGAACAGGAGAGTGTGCCAAACGCTGGCAAGGGGAAACTGGCTATAATACCCATAAGCCTGCCCCCAACAATACTCTGCCTCTGAGAGGCGTTACTTCCCAAATCTCCATCAGCTGGGAACCTAGCATTCAGAACACCTAAGTTTATGGGGGACACCTGAATCAAACCACCACACCACGTAAGCCAGATGCACAAGGTGACACATGAGTCTTGATTTTGTTTGCAGTGGCTATAGGCCCTGGTGCTCCCATTCTCTCTTTCTCTCCTTTTCTCTCTCTCCACACCCCACCCCCTAATAAATAAATAAAATATTTTTTTAAAACTGCTCAGTGGAAGAATGACCTGAGCCAGAAAGAAAGGCTTTTAAGGAGCTGATAGAGCACGGGCCACGGCTTCAAGGGTTGCTATTTGTAGTACTCAAAGCTAGGAGGCTTTGCGGGGAGAAAGGGGCGTGTGTGTGTGTGTGTGTGTGTGTGTGTGTGTGTGTGTGTGTGTGTGCATGTTTACATATAACATGAGTCAGCTGGGAGATAAGACCCTCCACTGGAGCAGAAAGGCTGTTTGGCCATCTGACAGCAGCTGAGTTCCCTGCTGTAAGAAGTCATGGACGTGATAAAGTGAGCAGCTGTCCCCAAATGAGGACTTACTCTGACCTGGGCACTCTGCTAGGTACTTACTGGACATGAATGTGCCTAGTCCTTAGTTTCATCATTTTACAGAGGGGTTAAGCTGGCCAAGGCAAAGCTTCACACTCCAGAGATGTAAGCGCTCAGGCCATATCAAGTTTGATTCACAAGCCAGTATCTTTGTTTAATCTGCACTTCATACCTTCTAGGCAGAGTGCATGAAGGATGGTATAAGCTCTGAGAGAGGGAGGGTGAGACAGAGAGAGAGAGGGAGAGGCAAGGGAGGCTCTGAAAGTCCAGCCTGAGCCTGCAGACCGACCTGCCCCCCACCCCCAGCATGGCACATGGAGGAGAAGGGGTGGGGCTCTGCCCCCATCTGAAGTCCCGCCACTGTTTATGGAACCACATTGTAAAGTCACTCTAAGAACAAAGGTTTGCTCACAGCAGCCGGTGCCCTCAGGCTGGGCAGGTGTGTCCAGGCTGGGTTTCCCAGCTGCTCCGGCCATGGGGCAGCAGCTGTACCCAGCGCGACCGTGCAGGGCGTCTTCTGCTTGCCTGCCTGCCCCACATCACTCACTTGGACTTACCACACCATGCACAGGGCCACCTGCTGTTGGCCACTCCTGGCCCATGTCCGCCCCAGCAGGCTCGTGTCACATCCAGCACATTCGGCATCAGCAGATGGACTCAGTTCTCTGGGTCCATCTGTGTGGGTCTCAGCTCACCGTCATGGCTCACATGGGCGGTGGGGAAGCCAGCAAGGTGTGGAGCTGATGGAGCCCAGGCTCAGAGCCAGAAGGATCTGAGAATCCTTTTCATCTGCACAGTTTCCTATGACCTGGAGGATATGGTGTGTGAACTTCCAGCCTTCGAGGCCATCAGTGACTACGGACACACAGATCCTGTTGGGAGGGAAGAAGGGAGGGAGAGAGAAAGAGAAGCAGAGACAGAAAGATGGGGAAAGAAAGAATATTTACACATCTTAATAAATGTAGAAGGTTTTCTGACTTCGCCTTGACGTTTGCTATGAATAGGTATCGCAAAAGCCTTTTTTTTTGCATGTGTATGTGTCTGCATGTTCGTAAGCATGTGACTGCATGTGCACATGCATGCACAAATGTGTGGAGGCCAGAGGTTGACGTCAGGTGGCCTCCTCAATTGCTCTTCACCTTATTCTTTGAGATAGCGGCTCTCACTGAACCTAGAGTTCACTGGTTTGGCTGGACTAACTAGCCAGTGAGCTCCAGAGATTCACTGATCTTTGCCTTCCCGGAGCTGGGATTGCAGGAGGACACCGTCATGCTGGGTTTCTCCCGTGGGCACCAAGAATTTGAACCCGAGTTCTTGGTGTTAGCAGGGGAAGCACTTTCCCAGCATCTCAAAAATCTTAATCTGGATCCACTTAATCATCCAAAGATTTAAAAAACTTCTCCTGTGGGCTGGAGAGATGGCTTAGGGGTTAAGGCGCCTACCTCCTAAGCCTAAGAACACTGGTTCCAATCTCCAGTGGTTCCAATCTCCAGGTCCCACGTTTAGCCAGATGCAGTGACGCAAGGGCGCAATGCCGCACTTGACCACAAGGGGCGCACACATCTGGATTTCTTTCACAGCAGCGGAGACACTGCTGGTGCACCCATCTCTGTTTTCCTCTCTCTCTCTCTCTCTCTCTCTCTCTCTCTGTGTGTCTCTCTCCAAAAAAATAATAAAAAATAAAAAGTTTAAAAAAAAAAGCAAACAAAAAGAAAGTTTGGGCCTGGAGAGATTGCTTAGTGGTTAAGGTGCTTGCCTGCAAAGCCTAAAGACCCAGGTTCACTTACCCAGTACCCACATGAGCCAGATGCACAAGGTGGTGCATACATCTGGAGTTCATTTGCAGCAGCTAGAGGCCCTGGCACACCCATTCTCGCTCTATCTTCCTCTTTATCTCTCTCTCTCTCTCTCTCTCTCTCAAATAAATAAATTAATTAAACAAAAATTTGGATGAAAGTACTCTGTAGAGATGGAGAATGCTATGGCCAGAAGCTATAGGCTATCATGTGAAAATCCCAGTGCCAGGAGTGGGACGCCCTCCAGTGCCTTGTTGGTCAGGGAGCCCATGAACTCTCCAAAACAATACAAACTTTTGCCAATGCTCTCGACTGCCCACCAAGGCTAGCCCACACACTCCAGTCACAGGACACTGAGAAATCAAGCTCTAAGTGAGCTAGAAGCCTCCTCTGCTGGCTAGAAAGTGGTGGGGCGTGGTGGTGCACGACTTGAATCCTAGCGCTTGGGAGGCAGTGGTAGGAGGATCACTGTGAGTTCAAAGCCACCCTGAGACTAAATAGTGAATTCCAGGTCAGCCTGGGCTAGAGTGAGACCATACCTCGAAGAAAAAAAAAAAAAAAAAAAGTGCTATGCATGTGTTGAGGAAGAAAAGTCAACAACAGTCTTAACCAGCAATGGACCCTACAAGCTACACCATAGGACAGCCAGGCAAGATGTGCCCATTGGTTCAATAGTGACATGTCAGTTATTGGGATAACCAACTGCTCTCTAATTAGATTTACAGCCTTCTCTTTGGGAGGAAATTCAGGTCTGGTACTGAAAACCAAGTCAAAAGTTTATGGTTGGGGCTGGAAAGATGACTTAGCAGTTAAGGTGTTCACCAGCAAAGTCTAAGGACCCAGGGTCAACTTCCCAGGACCCACATAAGCCAGATGCACAAGATGGTGCATGCATCTGAAGTTCGCTTGCAGCAGCTTAAGGCCTTGGAGTGCCCATTCTCTCCCTATTTGCCTCTCTCTCTTTCTCTCTCTCAAATAAATAAATAAATTGTTTTTAATTTTAAAAAAGATAGAAGATAGAGTACTTGGAAATAGGATTGAGTGGAATGAGGGGGCACAAAAGAAGGTAATGAGAGGGAATTATGATTAAATTATGGTATGTTCATATATCAAAATCATTAATAGAAAATGAAAATAATTCCACTCCAACCCTTTACAAAGTCTTGTATTCTGACCCACAACTGTGTTTTATGTGTTTGTGTGGTGCTGGCAGCAAACCTAGGCCTTGTCTATGCTATATGATATAGTTCTCTTCTTATGTCTGACATGATCTATTTGTTTAAGCTAAAAAAAGACTGGCTTTGCCCATTTACACTAAGAAATGATCCAGAAAAGCAATCATGAACTTCAACCCAAATAATCATTGCATGGAATGTGGCTTCCAAGGTGGTTGGTGCCTCAGGACAAGCAAATTTCCTCTGGAGTTGATTGAGCTTCTGAAAAGACTTATAACAAGTATGATCATTTTCATTTATTAAATAAATAAATGCTTAGGGCTGGAGAGGTGGCTTAGCAGCTAAGGCACTTGCCTGCAAAGGACCCAGGTTCGATTCCCCAGAACCTATGTAAACCAGATGCACGTGATGGTGCACACATCTGGAGTTCGTTTGCAGTGGCTAGAGGTCCTGGCGCACCCCTTCTCTCTCTCTCTCTCTCATGAATAAATAATAAAATAAATAAACGAAACATGCATGTGGACAGCTGACACAGTTCTTTGTACTTTCCCTCTGTTTCACTGTGACAAAATCATTTACCTCATTGCTGGGAATGGGCAAAAAAATAAAAAAGAAGGAAGGAAGGGAGGGAGGAAGAAGCCAAGGCTGTACAATCCCCTGTCAGGGAACACCTCCAAAAACCTAAAATTTCCCAGTAGGCCTCACCTCTTGAAGGTTCCACCATCTCGCAATAAGGGCATACAGGGGACCAAGCCTTTAACACATGGATCTTTGGAAGATATTTCAAGCCCAATCTATAGTAATGGGAAGGAACAAAAAGTAAAAAAGAGCTCTCTCTCTCTCTCTCTCTCTCTCTCTCTCTCTCTCTCTCTCTCTTTCTCTTTCTTTTTCTCATGTGTGTGTCTGTTGTGTTCATTTATTGTATGGGAGGTGTGTGGGAGGGTGTGGTATGTGTGTGTGGTGTATATATGTGTGCATGGAGATGCATGTGCATGTGGAGATCGAAGCTGAATGTCTTAGGTCCTGTTCTAAGCACTAATCTGCTTATCTAAACCCAGAGCTGCAGTTTTCACAAGCCCCAGAGAGTCTCTGGTCACTACTCTCATGGCCATGCCCCACTTTTCTTTTCTTTTCTTTTTTTTTTTTTTTTTGTGAATGTGTGTGTGTGTGTGCACACTCTGGGGAATCAAATTCAGCTGGTCTTAGGCCTTCTCGTGCCCTCCCTTTTGCACAGAAAGTGTTTTTAACAACTGAGCCATCTGCCTAGCCACAGCTTTCTCTCTCTCTATCTCTTTTTATTAGCATACAAAGAATTTAACTTCATTACTGTGCATTCAAACAGATTTTTATTTCCTTTCTCCACTGTCCCCCTTTCTCCCTCACCCTTGTTTCCTCATCTTTCAACTTAGCCTCCTTCCTGCTTTCATACTACATGTTTCCTTATGTCTTTTTTCCCATAGAGCTTTTACTTTGAAAGGTGCATGTCCTCCAAGCTCTCCTTTCCCAAGCTCATGACCAGAACTGTGTTAATGGCTCCCTCTGGGTCTCACTAAGCAAGGATGCTAAAGGAAGAAAGAGGTGTGAGGTCCGCTATAGTGGTTCATCCTACCACACACAACTTGAGCAGTTTTCCAGTGGGTTCACCGTCAACCAGTATGTACCAGAACACAGCATCTGAACAAGGTCACCTGAGTCCCTGGGTCTGTGATGCCTATGGCCTTACGTGAGGAAAAGAATGAAGTTACGTACAGCTATGTCTTCCTATCTAGTTCTATGTTGCTTAGTGAAATCATTTGCATATTTGCATGCATTACTAATATGGTGACTCATCCATGTGGCTCATGTTTGGATACAGAGCTTTTGTTTACCAGTTAGTAGAGGAGAGATTCCTTTTCTCTATCACTTTTCTTTTCTTGTCTTTTTGTTTTTGTTTTGTTTTGTTTTGCTTTGTTTTGTTTTTTTGCTTTGTTTTGTTTTGCTTTGTTTTGCTTTGCTTTGTTTTGTTTTGTTTTGTTTTGTTTTGTTTTGTTTTGTTTTGTTTTGTTTTGTTTTGTTTTGTTTTGTTTCTTGAGGTAGGGTCTCACTCTAGTCCAGGCTGACCTGGAATTCACTATGTAGTCTCAGGCTGGCCTGGAACTCACTGCGATCCTCCTACCTTGGCCTGAGATTAAAAGGGTGGACACCATGCCCAACTCTATTACTTTTCTTTTCCCAATGCTGAATGTTAGCCATGGCTATTTACATTCCCTTTTTCCAGCTGGACATGGTGGTGCACGCCTTTAAATCCCAGCACTTGGGGAAGCAGAGGTAGGAGGATTGCTGTGAGTTTGAAGCCAGCCTGAGGCAACATAGTGAATCCCAGGTCAGCCTGGACTAGAGTGAGACCCTACCTCAAAAAAACAGAAATATAAAAATAAAAATTCCAGGCTGGCAAGATTGCTTAGTGGTTAAGGTGCTTGCGTGCAAAGCCAAAGGACCCAGGTTCAACTCCCTAGGACCCACATAAGCCAGATGCACAAAATGACGCATGCATCTGGAGTTCCTTTGCAGCAGCTGGAGGCCCTGATGTGCCTATTCTCTCTCTCTCTTTCTCTGCCTCTTTTTCTCTCTTTCCCTCCCTCTCTTTCTCAAATAAATAAATAGAAATTAAATATTTAAAAAAATAACTAACTAACAACAAAACTTCCCTTTTTCCAACAATTTAGGAACTGATTATAACTCACAGCACTTCTTTGCATCTCTCAAACTTTTAAGTCATTCTTACTGTACCAGCCTGCTTAAATAACTATCTAGAATTGCTCCACGACATGGTTTATCATCTCCAATTTGGATAGCTGCAAACAGATGTGTTCTTTGCTTACTAGATGCCTAAAGAATATCAAATACTAGGGCTTGAGGCTTACTATTCATATATTCACAGTCAATACTAGCATCTACATACACTCTTTTACAAGTAACTCAAAGCTCATGACTTGCTTGTAGCTGGTGGTATTAGCTTAAATTTATAGAAGATTGCACAATGTGACATGAATTTCTAGTAATGGGATTTTAAAGTGTTGGACTACTTTTCAAATAAGAGCTTCACAATCAAATTATATTTGGCTTATACTTGGTTATAGCCTACAGCTCTTGTGTAAAATGTTCTTCTCTATAATCAGCCATATTCTGTTTTGAAACTGGGATATTGTGATTTTTTTTTTATTCTGCATAAACTATTCTACAAACAAGAGAAAGCATGTGCATTAAAAGGGCAGGACATGATAGTTGAGTTTCTTCTACCAAAAACCAAGTAACCCAAGCAGTTGACAACACCTACAAGGACACAGATGGTCTCTTTCACTGATATTTACCCTCAGTTTATAGTTGCTAGTTTTCCTCATTATATAAGAAAACAACCCACTCATTCTGGGGGGAAGAAAATCTTTTCCAGAACAAATACAATGTCTCCTCAAATGAATAAATAGAAGAGATTGGCACTATAGTTTAACTTGACTATCTCCCAATGGTTACATGTGTTGAAGGCTTGGTTTCCAACCTGGCACCATTAGGAGGTAAAGGGCCTACTTGAAGAAAGTTTTCATTGGGGGTGTGCCCTTGAAGGGACTATTAAGACTCTGGTCTTTCCCCTTCCTCTCTCCTTTTCTTTCTCTGCCATCATAAGCATCTCCTTCCACCACATGCTCCCATCTTGATGTGCTGCCTTGTCACACACCCAAACACAGCAGCACCCAGGGACTGTAGACTGAAACCTCTGAGACTGTGAGCCAAAACACATTTACACTTTATAAGCTGATTGCTTCAGGTAGTTCATCACAGTCAAGGAAAGCTCTCTACCCAAATGGCTATTTGAAAGACTGGCTCCTCCCTGCCATTGAGAAAACAGCAAGTGGTAGAAGCAGATTCTCAGTCCATAGAGTCTTATATCAGAACCTGTCTCCTTAACCACTGGCCTATGCTGCAGGGTTCTCACCAGGCAGGGGCCTTGGGTATGTTATAACTTGAGGAAGGTCCTCACACCTATTCTTAGGAGGAAAGGAAAGGGTGTTGTGAACTGAGAACTTCAATGTACATAAGCTGTGATGGTCAGAAATGGATCCCACCCATTCTGGTATAGAAATCAGAGAAACAAAACAGTAACGACACATCCGAGTTAAGTGGGGAAAGGCAAATTAGGAACTTTCAGCAGCCTCTTGGGGAAAGCTTTGTCATACAGCTACCCCAGAAACAGTCAAAATTAAGCCCTCAACTTTTCATGTAGGACCAATTTTCACCAGATGTGTCCTCATGTTACCATTTCATGTCAGAATGACCCTGTCCCCTGAACACCAGCCAAGTTCATCCAGAATATCCAACAGCAACCTACAAGTCAAAGTCTTTTGTTTTTCTTTGTTTCTTTCAAAGTAGCTCCATCACCAGCCTATATTGCAGAAGCACTAATCACATAGCCAGCCAAAGTGAAATTAAGAAATTTGCATGTCATTTATTAATATCCTCCTTGTCTGTCAAGCAGCCTTCAAAAACATGTTTTCCTCCTTTTAAAAGAAGCAAATTGTAATGAGTGCATCCATCCTTAGCATCTCAGGCTACATTCTGTTTCTCCAGGAGCATGTGGAGGGACAGTGAATGTCACCAGGGATATTGGCCAGCCAATACATTCTCCTCTGTATCCTACAACCCAAAGCATGTTTCCTACATGTGGTAGCTCACATGGTATCTTCAGAATGGACTTCCCCCCAGCATAACATAAAATATCCTGAAATCAAAGAAATATTCCAAGATGCCTGAGTGTTCAGCCAAGGAGTAGATCGGTTAGATGTGATTATGATACTCTGGTTTTAGATGAAAATGCCCCAGTGCTTTAGCGATGCATCGGGGGATGAAGCAGAATAGTATTTGTGATTTGCTTTAAAATACACAAGCAAAACCTTTATAATAAACACTGGAAAGGTTAACAAACGACCTCATATCATGGGTTGGCTTGTGTCCATTATAGTTCTCTCTCTCCCTCTGGTTTTGTACATTTGAACATGTTCACTACAAAAGAATGATGAATTCAGCCTGGAAGCTTGTTAGTCTCATATAGAACTATGCCTTCTTGTACAGTTAAGGCTAAGCCTAAGGTTAGGTGTTGAGGTTAATGCTCAGCATTTAGTGTTAGGAACAAAGTGGGGGAGTAGAGTTAGCATTAGGGTTTACAAGCCTAACCAGCCTTCTCAATGTAGACCCTGTCCTCATTGGCCCTGACCTTCACAGCCAGAGAAAGGGAATGGGATGGGAACTCTAATTAACATTCAAGGAGCTTTCTCTGTGTGCCAGGCACCATCCTAAGCACACTGCATGAACTTCCTGACTTGATCCTCACCATAGTCCACGCAGTATGTGATATAATTATTGTTAGTCCCTTTGATAAAGATGGAAATTGAGACCCATAGATGTTTAATGTGCCATAATTCACACAGCTAGTTAATAGTGCAGCCAGAATTTCTACCAGTAAACTTCTTCAGACAATTAGTGATCTGAGGTGACAGTGTCTCTCCTATAAAGGTGTTGGTCATACTATCCTACCATATATGGAATTTATTAAATTATAGCCATTCTCCTTCCACATATGATAATGCTAAATTTTAGTTACTCATACTTTTTCATAGGTCTTTTAGAGGCTAAGTCCAGGCCTGCTTCTTCACAGATGCTCATAGATAAGTTTTCAGTGATGGATTTGCTATAGAGTGACCTCTGGAGGACAGGGTCAGGCACAGTGCTAGTCTGGAGGTGATCCTGCAAGCCTGAGACTCCTGACCGCTTTGTGTAGAGGCAGATCAAGCTCTTACTCTACAGGTGACAGCCCTCTGGGGAGGTGTTCTGAATCAAATTCTGACGGGAATCTTGGTTTCTTGTTGTCTGTGTCATTATCAGAAATAACAGTGAACTTGATACGCATTCACAGGTCCACAGTGAAGACTGCCTAAACCCCAGCATCCATCTCTAGCCTTCCATCTATCTATCATCTATCTATTATCTATTTATTATCTGCCCATTTATCATCTATCTATCATCTGCATGTATATGTGTGTCTGTAACAGACAGCTTCAGGTTTGCAGAGATGAACTTCCAGACCAGGCACAGTTATGGAGGAAGGGATATTATTTATTGACACTTACAGATCCAGGGGAAGTTCCATAATGGCAGGAGAAGAGGCCTGCCTTCACAGGACCAGGCAAGAGAGCAAAGCCCCCAGTCACCCAGCACACAGAGCAAAGCTACAGTCAAGCCACAGCACACTTCCAGAACTCCTATTAGGCACACTTTGTATATCTTTCAATGGAATCTCAAACCATCACCTCACCTTAAGACCGGCCCCCAGTGACATTGCCTCTAGCAAGGTGATTGAGGATGCAAACTATAAACTAATAAAACAAATATTCAAACTACCACAGTGTCTATTGTCTATATCTATCATTTATCAATATAATTGTATCAACCATCTCCATTACCTATGTCACCAATAACTATTTCTATCAAATGGTCTATCATCCCCATCAGCAATCAATCTATCATTTATCTCTATCATCTATCCACATACCTGCCTACCTGATGTCTATTTATCCACCTATCATCTATCTATTGGCATGAGAGTAGTTTTGATGGTTATACACCATGTATATTAGTCAGGGTTCTCTAGCGGAACAGAACCGATGGAATGAATTGTATTCAAAAGGGAATTTATTGGATTTGCTTATGGTAGTTCAGTAATAGCAGTCTGTAGACTGGAGAGTCAAGGAGCCTCAGCAGTCCCAATCCAGAGAAAACTTGATTCCAATAACTATGAGGGACAGCCAAACAGAATAGCTGCACAAATGAGTGGAGGCACTCTCCAGCAGGTAGCGCAAGCAGCCAGGTAGGAAAAAGAGACTCTTTCCTCTCAGAGCTGCCATACCTCTCGCCACTCTGGAAGAAATACTCACTCTGGAGAAAGGACTTACTCCTTCAGTTAATCCTTCCTGGAAGCAATCTCCGAGACAAGGGGAATGTCTGATCAAGGGGACAGTAGAACGTAGCCGTCATACCAAGTAAAAATCAACAATCTTTTATCATTCTCTAGTTTATCTAGATAGAGGGAAATTTGAACTTATCTTCACCCTCTTGCATTAGAAACACACGCTTCAGTGGGCTTGCTGGTGAGACAAAGACGTAACCAAGATCCAATTTCAGACTGGGAAGGTTCAAGCTCACTTGGTGAGGTGGTTCGAATGGGTGTCCCTCACAACCCCATGTTCTGAATACTCAGGCCTCAGTTGGCGGCATTTGGGGAGGTGGAGCCTTGCTGGAGGAGTGTGTTGCTGAGGGTGGACTTTGGGATGGTATAGCCAGCTTCCCCTTGCTGGAGCTCGGCTTCCTCTTGTTGCTTCCTGTCAGCTGCTGTGGCAAGAAGTGATGTCTGGCCTCTCTGCTCTACCATCTTTTTCCTGCCACACTGAACCTTCCCCCCTCGAGACTATAAGCCAAAATAAGCCCTCTCCTCCCATCAGCTGCTTTGGTTTGGGTGTTTTGTCCCAGCAACATGAAGGTAAGTACAACACTTGGTCAGATGACTATGTGTAAGCACATAGAATCACATCCATTCCACAGTGGCCGAAAGATGTTCTCAGCTCCCAGTTGACTTTCCAAATGCTGGCTCACAGGAGAATGGGAGAAGAGCGTGTCGGAAACCAATCACTACACCCTACCAAGTGCAGACTCACGTGGACTGGTCCACAAAGGCTCATGAGCAGCATTGTCCAAGGCCCAACGGCCCAATGCACTGAGTTCTCAGGGCTGTTCCTGGGGAGTCCAGAGCCAGCCAAGTCTTCAGGAAGGTCATTCCCCCTTCGAGAACCCACCTACTTTGCTTTCAAGGTCATCCATCCTAGGAGTCTGTCCTGGCACAGGGGAGGAGGGTGAGTGTCCAGGCCTCATTCCATTCTGATGAGTTCAAAGTGACTCTGCACAAGAGAGACCTGCTCCCGACCCTAAGGAGAAGCTACTTCTGTTGTTTGGCTAAATGAAGACATTGTGCCCACCAAAGTGCCATCTGAATATTTATGGTTATGTCCATATATCCATGTTGCTCTCCCTTGGGGTTAGAGAAGCTTCTCTTTTTAGATGGCAGTGACCACTGGGGAGACTCAAAACTCACCCAAGTGCTGAGAAGAAGTGACAATGAAGTGTGGAGCACTAAGAGAGACATCTCTGTCATATCCTCCAAGGCTCAGGGACAATTGCAGAAGAGATGGTGGAAGGAATGTCAGAGTCAAAGGATGGGAGGAGTGCTTCCAGACACAAAGTGGCCATGACATTCATGAAGCCACAGCAGATCTCACTCGCTGCACAAGATCTGCCTAACAGGAGGGGGAGGGAATGATGACATCCAACTAGAAGAGGAACTACTTGGAAAGAAAAAGGGGGTTCAGTGGAAGTTGAAAAGAGGAGTGGGTAACACAGGAATATGGTGGAAGGGGATTATGAACAGGGTACATTATTAAAAGTGTTTTGTTTTGTTTTGTTTTTAGTTTCGAGGTAGGGTCTCACTCTGTAACGAGGCTGACCTGGAATTCACTGTGTATTCTCAGGGTGGCCTCGAACTCACGATGATCCTCCTACCTCTGCCTCCCAAGTGCTAGGATTAAAGGCGTGCACCACCAGGCCCAGCAATTAAAAGGTTTTTTTAAAAAGAAACTGTAGCTCTTTACAGTCCCTCAGAAATACTAGTGTATTTCAAAAAGATACAGAAAAGCTCCTGGGGGGCTGGGGAAATGGCTTAGCGGTTAAGGCGTTTGCCTGTGAAGCCTAAAGACCCCGGTTTGATTCCCCCAGAACCCACGGAAGCCAGATGCACGAGTGGGTGCATGCACTTGGAGTTCGTTTGCAGTGGCTAGAGGCCCTGGCATGCCCATTCTCTCTTTCTCTCTGTCTCTTCCTTTCTCTCTCTCTCTCTCTCTCTCTCTCTCTCTCTCATAAATGAATAAATAAATAAATAAATAAATAAATAAATAAATAAATAAATATTTAAAAGAAAAGGCTCCTGGGATGTGGGGGTCAGTCAGTATCCCATGAACAGGTCCAAGCTCCTGGTGAATTCGGGTTCTGGTTCTGGACAAGAGCACAGGCCTAAGATCCAGATTGTAAAATCTTTGGCTCTCGAGTGGCTGGGGAACCTTCCAGGGCCAGACTGTGCAGCCGGCAGCAAGGTCAGGCTGCACATGCACACCGCTCCCCAGATGTGGTCAAGTGAGTGAGCGGAAGCAGGGATGACAAGGTTCTCAGCAACCATGACAAAGGAAGAAATGAGCCCAGGCCAGGAACCCCAGTACTTGCTTGTGTGAGCATGAGCTCAGGTCTGAAAAAGCCAGAATGGACTATGACGTGCTTTCTGGAAGGAAGCTGTGTTTACCACTATACTACCAACGCCTCACTCCAAGATGGTCTTTCTGAAAGAATCATAAACTCACGTTCTCTGAGTCTATCTTGATTGTGAACAGGGAGGGACCATTGCCTATGGGATCCATGGGGACCGGAGGAAAGTGAATGAGGAATGGCAGCCCCTTCTAAGCGATGTGCTCAAGGCCCAAAACTGATATTGTGAGCTCTAATTTTTTTTTTTTTTTTTTTGGACTCCACATTCCTCTAAACCCTTGGATGTCTCCGGTCATCACAAGAAAAGGATGCCATAAAATTCTGAAGATTACGTCGACGTGAACCTGCATTCATCCTACGTGACTGGAATGTCTTTGCTTACCAGGCAGCAACTTGTGGGTCCCATCAGACAGAACTGAACTAATGAGAGCTGCTATAGTTGCTCACCACATTCTGAGCGTGGAGCAAAGTGCTTATGCTATGTCAAGTACTCAGAGCATTCTCAGGACCCACTCTCTCCCTCGTAGTCCTCCTAGCGGCCCACCATTAACCCTATTTCATGATTGAGAAGACCAAGGCTAAGAAATTTTCCCCAACACCATGCATGCAGTAAGTGGCAAAGAGAGGACTCAAACCCAGGAGACCCGAGGGTGGAACCTTCACCCTGAAGCCTCATACTCTAGGTATTGGTCATCCACTGGAGGCAAAACCCTGTGCCCAGCTCACAGGACTGTGGGCCAGTCCTGACAAGACACACACGTGAAGAACACCACGTGTGAGATCCGTGAGTGGTAAAGCAGTTGCAAGACTCAGGGAATCAGTTCTGTCGCTTTCCAATACAGCCTGTGCACGGTTCACAGTCGTCTGCAATGGCCTGGGAAGCTTGAGCCAAAGCAGAGGGAGGCAGTTTCAGCCCTTGGTCTAGTCTTTTAAACCTTTCTAAATGAACTTCCAGTGGCCCTCATTTCTGACAAGGATACTATATAAAACAGATAAAAGAGAAAGGAACTACTGATCGGAGCCAACCGAGAATGTATCTAACTTCCATATTTAACGCCTATGACTAATTCACTTGGGAAAGGACAAAGTCTGTCTAGGCATGATTGTGTTTTGCATAAACTTTTATGTATGAAGTGATTCTAGACAGGATCCAAATTTCAGAATCCCTCTTACCAATTGGCTGTAGTAAAGAGTCATGTAAAAATAGAGATGACATCATGTCCCTTGGACACATGAAGACCAGGCACAATGGCTCACCTCCATACTCCTAGAACTTGGGAAGCTAAGGCAAGAGGATTGTCATAAATTTACATGTATAGTAAGGTCTAGGAGAGCCTGAGCTACAGTGTGAGACCATGACTTACTAATAAGTAGATAAATAAATAAATAAGTAAATAAATCAAATCAATGTCAACAATAAATAAGTAAATAAATAACCAATAAACCAACCAACCCTGGGGACGGACTTCAAACAGACTTCAAAGCTTGTTTCCCTATTCTGAGGAATCCACTGAGGAGACCACTACTTTCTCGGCCCACCCAGGCTCCAGCCCACCATCAGCTGCAGCAGGGAGCTGCACCCTACATCCCCTTTGTCTAGCTGGGACTCTGCCCCAGTTCTGGTTTCTGAGTCCCTACCTGACACATAGCTGAGGTGCCCGGGCCTGCTGCCTTTCTTTTTTTTTTTTTTGGGGGGGGGGTTCTAGGTAGGGTCTCATTCTAGCCCAGGCTGATCTGAAATTCACTATGTAGTCTCAGGGTGGCCTTGAACTCACAGAGATCCTCCTACCTCTGCCTCTCAAGTGCTGCAATTAAAGGCGTGCGCCACCATGCCCCATGCCACCTTTTCTGTGCTATCAGCCTGAGGAAGCCAGTGGTCAGCTATTGGGGGCCAGGGGCGGAATGTGGTAGTTTGAATTGATGGCCCCCAATATGGTGGAAGCAGCAGTCAGCCACCTCCCACTGCCATGCACTGACGCTCCTCTGTGGCTCCTCTTGGAACGTTTCCACGGAGCTCCTGTGCATCTTATCCCCTTCCGCTTGGCTTTGCCCAAACTTCAATGATCACACAAAGCCCTGGTTAAATAGCAGGTTCTGACTCAGAAGGGCTGGGCTGGGCCCTGAGGGAGTGTATGGCTAACAAACTTCCAGAAGAGGTTTTGGATAGAGTTAAGAATTAATCAACACCAAAGCATGTGAGGTAGCTGCTGGCCACGACTCTGTCTGTCTGTCCAGAACATGTGCTTTTCCTCTGGTTCTTATTCTGCTAACAAGTTCTTTCTTAACCAGGGAAAAGGACCTGTGGCCCAGTTTTGGATAGTCAGAGTCCTGTCCACAAGGATGTATGTGTGGGAATGGAAGTAAATAGGAGGAAGTGCTTTTCTGGAATTTATGAAACTGAGATGATATAACCTTAAGGTTGCTGGTGGCTTTCTTCCTTGGCACATGCAGGGAGTCGATTTGCAGCGATGGGGTTGAGGGTACAGAGAAAACTGGAAGGACAGGAGACACAAGGACACCGTGTGAACTCCTGGATCCAGTCATTCCTACAACTGGTATGTGAGTTATTAATATAGTTTACTCTATATATAGCTACTTCCTATAATGTTTGGACAATGGCTGCTTCATGGGAATGCTTGCTTAGCCTCCCTCTATGGGCTCCACTAGAAAGAGGCTAGCATTCAACTGGAAGGTGTTTTGGTTTGGTTTAGTCTGGCTTTTCAAGGTAGGGTCTCACTCTAGCCCAGGAATTCACTATGTAGGCTCAGGCTGGCCTTGAACTCAGTGATCCTCTACCTCAGCTGCAATTAAAGGTGCACAGTGTCACACACAGCAGAGAGGAAGAAAGGGCACACCAGGGCCTCTAGCCACTGCAAATACACTCCAGACACATGAGCCACTTTGTGCCTCTGGCTTTACGTGGGTCCTGGGAAATCGAACTCTGGTTGTTAGGCTTTGCAAGTGAGCACCTTAACCACTGAGCCATCTCTCCAGCCCCAGTGGAATTTTTAAAATATATTTTATTTGTTTATTTATTTATTTATTTGAGAGAGAGAGAGAAACTGAGGTAGAGAGAGAGAGAATGGGCATGCCAAGGTCTCCAGCCACTGCAAATGAACTCCAGATGCATGTGCCCCCTTGTGCATCTGGCTTACATGGGTCCTGGGGAATCAAACTGGGGTCCTTTGGCTTTACAGGCAAATGCCTTAACTGCTAAGCCATCTTCTCCAGCCCCCCAACTGGGATGTTTTTAAGTGAACTTGTAACTCCATTGTAGCCTCTCTCATGAAGGCAAAAGTCTAGGGAGTGAAAGTGAAGCTATATGCTTAACCATCTCTGTGTCTTGGATGGCAGACCGAGATGGAAGAGGTGAAGTCAAGCAAACACGATCAAGTACGGAGTCCTGAGGGTTCACCTGTGAGCACAAGCGATGCCATAAAAAAGAAGCAAGACCCTTCCCCAGCCAATGTGTGGATCCTAACTTTTCGTAATAGCATGAAGCATTTGGAACCAGCTCTCCTGACTACCTGTTTCTTCCTTTATAAAGCTTAAAATTAGCACAGGGTTTCGACTCCAAGTCATTTTCACAAATGACCTCACTTCCATTCACACTGATGTCATCTCTTAGTCATCATCTCAGAACTCGAGGGACTTCCTCGGGCCTCAGGATTTGCGCCACCATGAAGATCTGACGAAACTAAAAGACGGATGCATGCTAAGTAGATTGAGATGCTATAGTGAGTTGCCAGAAAGGGGGACAGTGTGTGTTAAGAGAGAAGAAAGGGTTCCTACTGTTCTCCGTGACTTCTTTGCTTCAGGTAACAGCAGTCTCGCCCTCCTGGTGCTCAGGTGAAAACCTCAGAGCCACGTGGCTCTTCTTTCTCCTTGTTCCTCATCACCTGCAAGCGATGTTGAGGTCAATTCTGTGTCCTTTTCTCCCTTCTTTCAGTCTCTGTTTCTGTCACACATTCCTTATTTCCACCAGAATCACTGTGGCAATGTCCGGTAGCTGTTCTCAAATTGTCACACTCCCACCAGACTCCACTCAAGTATTCTGAGAACTTCTGACTCACTCCTGTAGCAGATTGTATTTTCCAAAGATGCCAAAACACTATCTTCCATGCCTCAGTCTCACAATGTGACCTGGATGTTCTTCTGAGCAAAAGGTATAGTTTGTGCTCCCTCCCTTGAACCTGGAAGGGCTTCAGATCCAGTAGAAGTGATGCCGATGACTTCCTCCAAGGTTAGGATCTAAAAAGTAAAACCACTTTTTTTGCCTGGTTCTTGTGGGAAACTTGCTTTGAGGTCCTTGTTTGCAGTACATGAAATTCAAGGCTGTCAGACTTTGAGGAAGCCCAACTCACCTGGAAACATTGTGTATAGGCATTCTCTTTTGGTGGGGAAAGAGAGAATTGGTGCTCCAGAGCCTCAGCCACTGCAATCGAACTCCAGATGCTTGTGCCACCTAGTACACATGTGCTATCTTGTGTTTGCCTCACCTTTGTGCATCTGGCTTATGTGGGATCTGGAGAGTTGAACATGGGTCCTTAGGCTTCACAGGCAAGTGCCTTAACTGTTAAGCCATCTCACCAGCACGTGTACAGGTATTCTTAATGCCAGTTCCTAACTGCCAGCTAGGAATGTGAGTAAAGATTCCTTTGGATAGCTTTTTATCCCAATTGATAAGGTGCCCCTAGCCTTTGAACCCTCCCCAACAGGGTCGTGGACTTCATGGAGTTCTTTCTAATTCCCAATCTATCATATCTGGGGACTTAATAAAATGGCTGTGTGAAGCTGTCAATTTTAAAGATAATTCATTATATAACCAATAGATAACTGATGTTTTGTTTTAAATTCTTACACAAAATCTGTATCAATCATCAGGTCACGACCTACAAGAAGCTACTAATAAAAATGATGAGGGGCTCTCTCTCTCTCTCTGCCTCTTTCTCTCTCTCCCTCTAGTAAATAAGTAAAAATTTAAAAAGAAAAGGGCTGGAGAGATAGCTTAGTGATTAAAGCACTTTTCTGCAGAGCCGAAGGACCCAGGTTCAATTCTCCAGGACCCACATAAGCCAGATGCACAAGGTGGTGCATGTGTCTGGAGTTCATGTGTAGTGGCTGAAGGCCCTGATGTGCCCAATCTCCCTCTCCCTCTCTCTCTCTTTTCTTTCTCTCTCTAGTAAATAAATAAATAAATAATTTAAATGGTGAGGGAGGCTGGGGAGATGGCTCAGTAGATAAAGTGCTTACCATGCAAAAATGAAGCCCTGAGTTCTGATTCCCCAGCATCCATGTAAAAGGCCACTATGCCCATAATTCTAATGCTGGGTAGGTGGAGACAAAAGAATACCTAGGGCTTTCTGGCCAACTAGTCTAGCGACATCAGTGAGCTCTAGGTCTAGTCTAGTATTGCCCATGTACCAGATTTGTTATAAACCTTATCATCATTTAAACCTCTGCCATCATGGCCATGAGGGGGCATTAGTTATCTGCTTGAATAGTTGTAGAAATTGAGCCTTGGAGGACAAATGCAGGCTTTCTAAGGCCTCCATAGATACTAAGTGGCAAACCAGCAATCTAAACTCAGGACCTGATTTAACACAGAAGCTAAGAAAGAGAACCCAGCTGAGCACTTGGTATGACCTTGGAATGACCTTGCCGCCCTCCCCTTCCCAGGACATGACTGAAATGACTCCTCTTTTTGAAATCAAGAAAACAAAGCACTCTGCTTTGGCTAGAGAAAGTCCCCGCCCGCAGCAACAATGTCGAACAAGCCAGCAGTAATTTGTTTCTGTTATTTCCATGTGACTGCCGGAGGTTATCCTGGTTTTTATTAGCTCAAACTTCTCCTTCTCAAAAGATAATTCTTTGAAATCTTCTGGGAAATTAACATGGCTCAGTCTGGCTCTGGGCTGGCGACCACATGCTCACAGAATTAAGAGAAACCGAGGTTTTTAACTCCTGGTGGTACTCCATACACCTGCACACAAAACTGACCTTTGCTGTACAGTTGTGTTGTTTAACAGACTTTGAAGGAAAAAATTCATACTGAATGAGGTGGGATGTTCACTTTCATCCTGGAAAAAAGAAATCATCTTCAAGACTTGCTCCAGTTCAAGAGTTTTGGTTCAAGTATAGATTCAGTTACAATGCAAATTTACTGGGAATCTTCTATTTTAAGAAATACCAGGATTAATATTCAAGATTAGATCACATAAATATGCTAATTATTTTCAAATTCTCAATTAGGAAAATTTATGGAGAATAACATATTCTATATAATAGCTACAGTATAAATTCTAATTCTCCATATTATGGTCAATTACATCAAAACAAGTTTATTTTACTTCATTTAAAGTTTCCATGTATATGAGAATATTTGAAATTATTACAGTGTCCTAAGAAACAAAATTTGACCTAATCTAATCAACTAGTTTCTTGCCCTTTCAAAACTACCAGATCTATGTCTCTACCATTCAAAACTTTCAGCCAATCGTGGTGGCACATGACTTTAATCCCAGCACTTGGATAGGAGGATCGCTGTGAGTTCCAGGCCACCCTGAGACTACATAGTGAATTCCTGGTCAGCCTGAGCTGGAGTGAAACCCTACCTTAAAAAAAAAATTGTTTTCCTCTGGGATTTTGGAGGGGAGAAGGGTCAAGAACAAGCCCCCTGTATTGGTTTTCCATCACTTTGACAAAACACCTGAGATAAACAACTTGAAAGGAGGAAAGGCTTATTTTGGCTCATGTATGCAGAGGTTTAAACTGTGTTCACTTGGTCCTGTTGTCTTTGGACCTGTAGCAGCATAGTACATCATGGCCAAAGCATGTGGCAGGGAAACTGCTCAGCTCATTGTTGTCCAGGAAGGAGAGAGAGAGAATGGGAAAGGGATATGAGAGAGAGAGAGAGAGGGACCATGGCCCCAAAAGTCCTTCCAAGAGCATTATCCCAATGATTTATTTTCTGCAGCTAAGTCCCACCTCCGAAATATTTGACCTCCTCCTAATAACACCATTATGGTAATTTGAATGGATGTCCCCCAATAGATTCAGTTATATTAAAGCTTCTTGGATATCCAGTTGCCTGGCTGGAAGTCCTACAGGCAGATCCTAGGGTCCAGCCCTTAGGTGTGTTTGTGGGCAGATCTGGAATTCCAGCAGAAAGGTATGCAGAATGCTTGAGCTCTGCCTGGGGTTCCTGGAGTGTGCTTACTGGTGGTGCTGTTCGTGGTTCTCTCTGTATGGACCTGTGAAAATGTGCCAGCGTCTTCTGCCATTATGGAACTTCCCCTGGATCTGTAAGCTTTAAAGAAATTCTGTTCCTCCTATGAACTGTGTCTGGTCTGGAGGTTCATGGAAGAACATGAAGCTGACTACTACAGAATTGGTACAAGAGAGTGGGTTTTTGCTTCATGATGAATCTGACCATGTGGATTTTGGTCTTTCAGAACTTTTGTGTTGGAAGAATAGACATGGACTTGGTACTTGCAACTGAAGATGCCTTCCAGAGCAGTAAGGTAAGTTTTATGGACTATTCTGGAGAGAATTTGATAATGCTAGGTGCAGAGAAAATTGTATTTGAGGGCTAGGTTTATGAACTTTCTAAGGAGAAGGAAAGACTGCAGAGAACTTTTTTGGAACTGGTCTACTGGTACAAGGGATTGGCTGCATTCTGTAGTCCATGCCCAGAGAATTTGATCAAGGTTAAATTTGTAATAGGCTGATGATGAGCTTGGCTACAGATATGGAGCTGAGAAATTTAAGATTTAAAGTTGAAACATTCAAGCAAGTTTAAAATTATAGGTACCGAGACATGTTGCTGACAGTACTATTGTCAAATACATTAGCATTTGGAAGGAAGATGGCTGAACAACTTTACACTGAAACAGTGGCAAGGATGCTGAGGAAAGACTGAATGGTAGAAATGCAAACTCTTTTGAAAGGAGTTGACTGAAAGGAACCTGCTCTTCAAGGTGATGATTTATTTCTGTCCCTTAACTAAGAATATGGCTGTGTCCTGCACACCTGGCATTGGTTTTGGAAGCATGAAAAATGCATGGAGCAGGTCATGAAGTGCACATGGCTCAAGGAGCCACTGCTAAGATGTGGCGTATAGGCAAAGCATGATGACCCTGATAAAGAGGCTGACAAAGCCATTGAAAGATGGACTGTGGTTTGTATGGTGACCCCAAGATGTTTTGGATATACCAGGACTATGCAAGGGCTACCCTGGAGTACTGTTGGCTTGGGATGGAAGTTTTCTCTGGCTATTCCACAACTGGAGGGGTGGAATTGGAAAATCTAGAGACTGTCACTGATTATATAATATTATATTTATATTATATGATACTATAATAATATCAGGCTTGAACTGCAGATGGTTGATGTTTGCTTGATGGTTATTGAGTTTGCATTGTTCTAGTCTCTCCTTACTATGCATTATAGCAGTTGGGAATTTTTACTCTGTGCCTTTATATGTTGAAAGTATACAACTTGTTCTGATTTTACAGGACTCATAGCTAAGAAACAATCTTAAATCTCACATAAGACTTGGGACTTTGGAACTATCTTAAGTTGGGAAAGACGATGGAGACCTTTGAAGTCAGACTAAAGATAATTTACAATGTGAGACGGTTATGAATCTATTGGGAGCCAGGGGCAGAATGTGGTAGTTTGAATGGATGTCTTCCAATAGATTCAGTTTTATCAAAACTTCTTGGATTTCTAGCTGCCTGGCTGTAAGAGGTCCTGCAGGCAGATTCTAAGGTCCAGTCTTAAGGTATGTTTGTGGGCAGATCTGGAATTCCAGCAGAAAAAGGTATGCAGAATGCTTGAGCTCTGCCTGGGGTTTCTGGAGCATGTTTGTTTGTGGTGCTGCTGGTGGTATTTCTCTCCGCATGGACCTGTGAAAGTGGCCCAGCTTCATCCACCATTATGGAATTTCCCCTGGCTCTGTAAGTTTCCAATAAATTCCATTCCTCCCATTACTGTGTCTGGTTTGGAGGTCCATCCCAGCAACTTAAAGCTGACTACTACAACCTTCAACTGAGAAGGAAAACTTCAACACAGGAGCTCTTGGGAAACATTTCAGATCCAAACTATAACTACCCCCAACCCTCCATGCCAACTTCTTCAGGAACTCCCCCTCACAATGAACGCTTGTGGTCATTGCAGCTGACATCTCCTTACACATTTCTATTTCTTTCCTAGGCAATGTCTCTGAGACAAAACTCAGACCATCCCTGAGCCCTATCTTTTCCTTAAGACCCAGCATCAAGTCTTCTCAGAACTGCCTGAAACATAAAAGTACACATTCACGGAGAGGAAGAAGGGTGGGATCTTTCAAAAGATGCCAGGCAGGCTGGGGATGCAGCTCAATTGGTAACATGCTTTTCCTAGTTTGCCCAAAGTCCTGGCTTTGATTTCTAGTGCAATATAAACTGCTATGTTAGCGCATGCCTGTAATCCCAGCACTTGGGGGGTGGGCACAGGAGGATCAGAAGTTCAAGGTTATCCTCAGCTACATAGTGAGTTCAAGGCCAGCCTGAGCTACATGAGACCCTATCACAAAATACATGAAGAGGGAGGCAAAGGATGGGGATGAGCTGGAGATAGCAGTTGGCTGGAGACATAAAGTTCAGTCAGGAAGTGCATGCCTGCAAGCATGAGGACCTGTGTTTGAACCCAGAACCTATATTACAAGGTCAGGTATGGGAGTCATCCTTATAATCTCAAGTAGAAAAAAGTGGATCGGGTGGATCCCTGTAGCTCACTGGCCAGCCAGGCTAGCCTGATTGGCAAGTTCTAGGCTAATGAGAGTCCCTGTCTTTAGAAAAAAAAAGAAAGAAAAGATGGACAATGGGGCTACAAAGATGACAAAGTGGTTAAAAGCGTTTGCTTGCAAACTTTGCTGGTGCAGGGTTCAATTTCACGTACCCATTCATGTAACGGCAGACACACAACGTGGCAAAGTGCCCTAGCCTTTCCCTTCCTGCTTCTCTCTCTGTCTCTGTCTCGCTCTCCAATAAATACATACATACATACATAAAAATATTTTTTATTAATTTTTCTTTTTTTGAGGGAAGGTCTTGCTGACCTGGAATTCACTATGTAGGCTGGCCCTGAACTCACAGTGATCCTCTTAACCTCTGCCTCCCGAGTGCTGGGATTAAAGTCGTGCACCACCACGCCCAGCTATAAAAATATTTTTTAAAAGGTGAATAGTTCCTGAGAGGAACCAAACCTAGGATTGTTTTCTTCCCCCCTCACCCACTCATATATGTGTACCCCTTACACACACACACGTACACACACTAAAGGAAAAAAAAGAGGACAGAATCCTGGTTAGGCCAGTGTGTGTTCACACATTGTCTCACACATCTTTGCTGCACAAACATTGCAGTGATGGATATAAAACAAAGCAAAAGCAAAATATCTAGACTAATATTGTTTTTAGGGCCAAAACTGAGCGTAGTAAAAGCAAGTAAAATCCCAGGCCTGCAGGCAGTGAAAGTCTAGAATTTCACTCCTACTGAGTAAGAACGTTGTTCCATGGGCCAGGAGCTGGAGGCCTTCTCATTGGTAAAGGCAGGCACTGGGAAACTGAAAAGCTAAGCCACTGGCCAGTATTATGAGGGGAGGTGTAAAGCCTAATTCTTTGCATCAACTTGAGAAAGCTACGTGATGCCCAGAGAACTGGTTACATGTTGTTATTTCTGGCTGTGTCTGGGAGAGCGATTCTGAAAGAAACTAGCATTTGGAAGAAGACAGTGAGGGAGGTGGCTCCCATTGGCTGGGAGTCCTCCAATCCATCAAGGATCCAACTATAGGAAGCAGGTGAATAAAGGGGAATTCACACTCTCTTTTCTCTTGCTTTTGGATACTGGACACCAGCTTTCTTGCTTCTTCAGCTTACAGGTAGCAAATCATGGGTCTTCTTGTCCTCCATAATCTCAAGAGCCCATTCCCACAATAACCTGATACAGATCATATAGTGATATTTCTTGTTCTTGTTCTCTGGACAACTCCGATCAGTAAAGGAGGAATGCCCTGACATAGTTAGGGTAGAGACTTGGATGTCATTCATTCCAAATGACTATGAAACCACGGGGAAGGAGAGCGAAATATGGGAAGGGGGTGAAGTGAAGAGAAACCAAGAAAGCATACAAAAATCTCCCACTCCCAATAAGAATACAAACCAAAATTTCACAACTTGAGGAAACCCCGTGAGAGTGAAATCAAGAATCTGAATGTTAATTCATTTCTGATCAAATCAATTTTATGGGACAGTCTGGAAAATACTTTTCAAAAAAATATTTAAAACTTCTACAACAATAAGACAATAAAATAATAAGTTTCTTTTTAACAGACCAAGAATATGTAGAGAGAAGAAAAACATAAAAAGAACAGATGTATAGAACAAGAATCAACTAGAAGGCTTGAAATATAAAAATAGACTCATTTTTTAAAAGTCAGTCTATGAGCCCAATCTAGACTGCATACAGAGAAAGAATGTACTAATTAGAAGGGAATAGTGAAGAATTCTTCCAGAACACAGCATAGGTAGGCAGGTAGGTAGGTTGATAGATAAGTGGATGGATGGATGGATGAATGTATAGATAGATAATAGGTAAATAGACAGATAATCAATAAGGGTTACTAAAGATAACAAAAAGGTAGTAGGGTATATTTAAAAAAAACCTAGACTAAAGGATTTTGAATGCTTTCACCATAAAATTATAAATGTTTGAGATAAACATGTTTACCACAATAAAAACATTACATCTATTGAATCATTGCATAGTATCTCATAAGTAGATGCAATTTTTGTTCTTATATGTCAGTTAAAAATAAATTTTTTAAATGGGTATGGTGGCTCATGCTTTGAATCCCAGCACTTGGAAGGCTGAAATAGGAGAATCATTGTGAGTATAAGTCCAGCTTGGGTTACAGTAAGACCTTGCCTCTAATTAATTAGTGAACTAATTAATTAACACTTCAAATATATATCTATATACATATGTGTGTATGTACCTACACACATACATTATATTTTTTTCATGCAACACTTAAGAAATATAAGGACTAGGTTAAGAAATTCCTAGATTCACTTCCTAGGGTTTCAAAAACAAGTGAATATTGAAATTTACAGAAAAGTAATATTTGTCCTGCTAATAATTAAAAATTTCCACGACTGAAGAAAGACACAAACTTCTAGAGAAAAGTGTTCCCCAATTCTCTTAGTACAAGTCCACATCTAGATTCATCATAGTGAAACTATAAGCTATGCAAATAAAGGGAAGATCTTAAAAGCTACAAGAGGGCTGGAGAGATGGCTTAGCGGTTAAGGCGCCTGCCTCCTAAGCCTAAGAACACTGGTTCCAATCTCCAGTGGTTCCAATCTCCAGGTCCCATGTTTAGCCAGATGCAAAGTGACACAAGGGTGCAATGCCGCACTTGACCACAAGGGGGCGCACGCATCTGGATTTCGTTCACAGCAGCTGAGAGACTGTTGGCACGCCCATCTCTATCTGTCTTCCTCTCCCTCTCTCTCTGTGTCTCTCTCCAAAAAAAAAAACAAACATAGCTACAAGAAAGAAGTTAAAAATTATGTATAAAAAATAGCAACTAGGGCTGGAGAGATGGCTTAGTGGTTAAGGTGGCTGCCTGCTAAGCCTAAGAACCCGGTTCCAATCTCCAGGTCCCACGTTTAGCCAGATGCAAAGTGACGCAAGGGCGCAATGCCGCACTTGCCCACAAGGGGGCGCACGCATCTGGATTTCATTCACAGCAGCTGAGAGACTGGTGGCGCACCCATCTGTCTCCCTCTCCCTCTGTCTGTTTCTCTCTGTGTCTCTCTCCAAAAATAAAAAGTTTTTTAAAAAATAGCAACTAGGTACTTAACAAGCATTCTATCAGCCCCAAAAGAGACCAGAAAACAATGAGTAACAGCTTCACAATGCCAAGAAAAAAAATGTCTCAAGCTAGAATTTTATGTTGAGCTGAACTACACTTTAACAATGAGAGTAATACGAAAATGTTCTCAGGCATACAAAAATTAGTCTTCAATCCCAGCATTCAGGAGGCTGAGGTAGGAGGATCACTGTAAGCTCAAGGCTACCTGAGACTACATAGTGAATTCCAGATCAGCCTGGACTAGAGCAAGACCCTGCTTTGGAAAAAAATGAATAATAATAAGGTTGTTGGGCTGAAAAAGTAACTCAAGATAAAATACTTGCCTAACATACAAGAGACCCTGCTTTTGCACAGAACACTATAGAACAAACATACACAAGAAAGAAAAAAAATTGCACCCCCAAAAGAACCTGGTGTTTGAGGAAAAGTAAATGCAAGTATGGAAATTGTTAGAATATTAGATATGGTGAATAAAAATAGAAAGTCTAATGTTTATTTTTAAAAGTAAGCTATTACATGTATGAAAATAGGAAGAATAAATAAAATTTTTAAAAAGGGAAAAGGTAAGTTTTAAGCCTAAGGTTGTTTATATTATAGCAAGAAAAAAGAGGCAGTTGTACGATTAATGGATATCTGAAGAATTCCAAGCCAGGAAAGACAAAGTGGTGATGGCGGTAAGTTTCTGGACAAGGGAGCCATCAACTTTCCAAAAGGAATCTGGGGAGAAAAGGCACCAAGTGGATAAAAAGCTTGGAAACAATATATTGCAATATAGAATTTGATTAAATTCAACAACAAAAAATAGGTGATCAGATTAGAGGTTTTTTTCAGCCACAGATACAAGGTTCAGTTACCAGGACAAAGTAACTGTTCTGAATCTGTATGGCAGCTTACAGAACAAAAATACATAAAGCTGCCAGGCATGGTGGCGCACGCCTTTAATCCCAGCACTAGGGAGGCAGAGGTAGGAGGATCGCCTTGAGTTCAAGGCCACCCTGAGAATACATAATGAATTCCAGGGTAGCCTGAGCTAGAGTGAGACCCTACCTTGAAAAAAAAAAAAAAAAAAAAAAAAAAAAAAAGGAGATAGCACAATATAAACAATCATATGAGGAATGAAAACAGAGGGCATAATTCTATACCCTACATGCTGAAAGGGTATTATTATAAACAATTTATAACAATGAATTAGAAAATTGGGCTAAGTGACAATTTTCCAAAACATCATTTGCAAAATAAACATTAGAAAAGAAAATAAATCTAGTCAGACAGCTATCCCAAATTAAAACCCTTCCCATCCTTTCAGAGGTAAGTTCTTTATAACATTTAAGGAAGAAATAGTACAGTCTAAACACAACTCTTCCAGGATATGGAAAAAGAAAATACTTTCCAACTTACTATTCAAGACTGAATAAGACTAAACAAAATCATTACCAAAAAGGAAATTATGGAGCCAAGCTCGCTCACAAACATAGACTTATGAGAAAGGGAGAGGGTAAGAGGGAAAGAGGAGGAAGGGTGAGAGGGAAGGAGGGAGGAAGAAATCCGGTAAGCTATAATAAGGCTAAAATATTATATCAAAATGATAAAAGATGACGGAGTTTAGGTGAGGTACTCTGCTGAGACAGCTTGACGCTACAGCTCTCTACTAGTGAAATAGGTGACAGTGAGTGGAAGTGTGCTGGAGAAAATCCTTCCTGACAAACATCAAGATGGAAGAATAAGGTTTTCCTCTAAAGGCGTTGATGATCTTTAGTCAGCTTTCGGTCACTAGAACAAGTTCAGGAATAATCAACTTATGAAGAGGAAAGGTTCATTTTGGTTCACAGCTTTAAGGTTCCAGTCCATGAATGCCCCCATTGCTTTTGAGCCCATGGTGAGACAGTACATCTTGATGGAGAAAAACACATCAATGTGTGGCCAGGAAGTGAAAAGAAACAGATGAAGAGACTGAGGTCCCATAATCCCCTTGAAAGTCATGGCCCCTAATGATCTGAAGACCTCACACTAGGCCTCATTTATTGAAGTTTTCACCACCTTCCAGTAGTACCTCAGTAGAGAACAAGCCTTAAACACTCATGCCTTTGAGGGCCGTTTAAAAGTCTAAGACATGGGGCTGGAGAGATGGCTTAGTGGTTAAGACACTTGCTTGAGAAGCCTAAGGACCCAGGTTCAATTCCCCAGTACTCACATAAGCCAGCTGCACAAGGTGGTGCATGAATCTGGAATTTGTTTGCAGCGGCTGGAGGGCCCATTCTTTCTTTTCTCTCTCTCTTTCCCTCTCCATCTTTCTCTCTCTTAAATATTTTTTAAGCTGGGCATGGTGGTGCATGCCTTTCATCCCAGCACTTGGGAGGCCGAAGTAGGAAGTTCGCTGTGAGTTTGAGGCCACCCTAAAATTCCATAGTGAATTCCAGGTCAGCCTAGGCTAGAGTGAAACCCTACCTTGAAAAACCAAATTTTAAAAAAAAAGGGGGCCAGTGCTGGAAAGATAGCTTAGCAGTTAAGGCGTTTGCCTGCAAAGCCAAAGAATCCCAGTTCAATTCTCCAGAACCCACATAAGCCAGATGCACAAGGGGCGCATGCATCTGGAGTTCATTCTCAGTGGCTGGAGGCCCTGACGCACCCATTCTCCCCCCCCGTCAATTAAATAAAAATAAAAAATAAATAAAATATTTTTTTTAAAAAAAGGGGCTGGAAAGATGGCTTAGTGGTTAAGGCACATGCCTGTGAAGCCTAAAGACCCTGGTTCTATTCTCCAGGTCCCACGTAAGCCAGATGCACATGGTGACACATGCATCTGGAGTTCATCTGCACTGACTAGAGGCTCTGGCATGCCCATTCTCACTCTCTCCCTCTCTCTCTGTCTCTAATAAATAAATAAATAAAAATAAAATCTAAATACATATATATATATATATATGTATATGTATATGTGTGTATATATATATATATATACATATATATTCATATATTTTTTTAAAGAAAAGGACAGAAGAGAGACTGAGAAACATGCTGACAAATGGTATTTTGAACCTCCAGTCAGAAAGCACCCCCAAGATGTCACAGTAGAAGCACAGGTGACCAAAATGCATAATGAAAAGACAGGGAAGACATTTCATTGAGGAGGGCGTGCAGACTGCAAGAGACAGATCACACTGGAGGCACTGTGAGCTATCACTGCACACCTGTGAGGGTGGCTAAACTAAAATTCTGTGACAACCCCATGTGGTGACAGAGCTGTGGAGAAATTTGCTGTCACACGTTGCTGATAACTGGCTTTTTGCCATACCTGTGTATTGTGGTTTGATCTTGCTTTGTCGTGCTGCTGGGGTTTGACGCCCCTTCAATTGTCCCCCTTTGGCTTTCTTCTTGTGTCCCAGTTTGTTACTGGGTCTTCCATTTCTTTCTCCCTGACTTGTAGGATGTTTGGTTGTGTCGTTTGTTTTTTCATTAACTCCTAAGTCCTTATCATCTCTGTGCATTGTTATCTTTTTTTTTTAAAACATTTTAATTTATTTATTTGCAAGCAGAGAGAGATAGAAGAGAGACAGACAAAATGGGCATGCCAGGGCCTCTAGCCACTGCAGATGAACTCTAGACGCATGCACCACTTTGTGCATCTGGCTTTACATGGGTACTGGGGAATCGAATCAGGATCATTAGGCTTTGCAAGCAAACGCCTTAGCCGCTGAGCCAGCCATCTTTTCAGCCCCCGTGGGTGAAGAAGGCCATCTTCACATGTGTGTACGTGTTGCAAAGTATGTGGAAAGACACACTGACGGTTGCTGCTGAGGAGAGAAAGTGAAGTGCCTGGGTGTCATGGTAAATGTCCCAGAAGATCGTGTACTTGAACGCTTGGTCCCCAGTTGGTAACTCTATTTGAGGAGGTTGTAGAACCTTTTAAGAGCAGGGCCTAGCTGGAGTAGGTCCCGGGGGCGGGGGGGGGGGGACAGTGAGTATGGGTTACAGCCAGGCTCAGTGCCTGCTGAGTTCTCTGCTTCCTACCACTGCAATGTAACCAGCCACCTCACGTTCCCACTGGTACAGTGCTCACACTTCTGCCTCCACGCCTTCCCCACCATGATGGACTGACTGTGTCCCCTGAACCTCAAGCCGGAAGGAACCCTGCCTCCTTGAAGGTTTCCTTCAAATATTCTGTCATAGCAATGAGAAAACTAGTACACCACAGGAAAGATGTGAGGACACTTTCCTCTGTACCCTTTTGCATTTTTGTTCAATGATCCATTGTGTCGGGTTTTTTAATGTTTTTATTTATTTATTCATTTGCAGAGAGAAAGAGTGGGCATGCCAAGGGCTCCTGCTGCTCCAAACGAACTCCAGACAAATGCACCACTTTGTGCATGTGGCTTTACATGGTTACGGGAGAATTGAACCCAGGCCATTAGGATATGTAAGCAAGTGCCTTAAGTGCTGAGCCATCCCGCCCTCCTTTTGCATTTTGTTTTTTTTTTTTTTTTTTTTGCAAGGTAGGGTCTCACTCTGGCCCAGGCTGACCTGGAATTAACTATGTAGTCTCAGGGTGGCCTCGAACTCTTGGCGATCCTCCTACCTCTGCCTCCCAAGTGCTGGGATTAAAGGCGTGCGCCACCACGCCCGGCTTCCTTTTGCATTTTTCTTGTTGCTTTTGTTTTTGTTCTGGGCACATGACGTTAAGGCAAAGGAAATAGGCCATGTAGCCTATGGTAATTAAGTAATGCTAACTTTTTCTATAATCACAATCCACAATAATAGGAGAGGGGGTGGGGCTGAGATGCCCTGGCCAGAGCTTTTCACCATAACCTAACCCGCCTTGTCCTCCCAGTTGAGAGACTCTTTCCTCACACATTCTGACTGTGGCACAGTCTAGCGTAGTGGTAATGAGAAAAACCAGATGGCCTGTGTTGTCACCAGCATGTCCCCCTTCCTCCCGTGGAAACTAAGTTACCTGGTCTTGCTATGACGTAGCTCAGTTCCCGTAGTGAATGACAGTCTCAAAGATGATGCTCAGTGGGGCTCAGGAGATGGCTCAGTGGGTAAGCGCTTGCTGAGTTCGGATCCTCAGAACCTACATACGGCCAGACACTGCAGTGAACGTATCTATAATCCCAGCACACTCCCACAGCAAGAAGGGAAGCAGAGACAGCAGAATCACCCAGAAGCTCACAAGCCAGCCAGCCTGGCAAACGCAGTGGTGATCATCCAGAGACTTCTTCCACGACAAAGTGGAAGGTGAGGGCTGACAGCCAAAGCTGTCCTCTGACCTCCACGTGGACACCACGGTACCTGCATGTCCATACTCACGTTAACACATGTGCGTACAAAGATGCATATATACACACATGCACCAAAAGAAATATGACCCTCAATTGTCCCCACCTCCTGCGGCAAAGGTGATGGGACCACACTTCCAAGATGAGGTTTCAGAGGCTCCTATCCTAGCACAGCCTCTCCTGCTTGCTTACTGTGAAGGGAGTCAGTCCCCGTGTAGTGAGCTGCCCAGTGCAGAGGCACACGTAACAAAGACCAATGTCACCTACCAGCAGCTGGATTCGGATATAGAGGGATCCAAATAAATCATACTGGGAGTCCTGACCCATCGAGACTCTGCAATCATCCATGTTTTCTGCCTTAAATGTACAACACAGGGGCTGGAAAGATGGCTTAGCAGTTAAGGCACTTGCCTACAAAGCCAAAGGACACAGGTTCAATTTGCCCAGGATCCACATAAGCCAGATGCACAAGGTGGTGTATGCATTGGAAGTTTGTTTGCAGCGGCTAGAGGCCCTGTGCACCCATTCTCTCTCTCTCTCTCTATTTATCTCTTTTTCTCTGCCTCTTTCTCTCTAAAATAAATGAATATAATTTAATTTTTAAAAAAAGTCAAGTGTGGTGGCGCACGCCTTTAATCCCAGCACTCGGGAGGCAGAGGTAGGAAGATCACTGTGAGTTCAAGGCCACCCTGAGACTACATAGTGAATTCCAGGTCAGCCTGGGCTACAGGGAGACCCTACCTTGAAAAACAAACAAACAAACAAAAAACCAAAGGACAGAAAAGGAAAAACTATGCAATGTCTCTTTAAAAGTTTATCACTCCTCTCTCAGGCAAAAAGCCAGGTGGACAATTGGCTGTACAGAGTCCTATCCAGAACTAGTAGCCTCTGAACTCCTTGAAATAATATAACAAATTCTTAATGTTAAATGAATGATCAAGGAAGCTGGTGCTTTGGTGAAATTTGCTTCTCGATTAAATGTCTGGATCTTCTTCATAGACTCTGAAAGCTTAAATGCGGCTGTATTTATAGATCATTATATAGACCAGGAAGCTCAAGCTCAGAATAATGACCTTCTGAAGGTTGCGAGACTGTTTTATGGCAAGACCTAGCATAGTGCCTGCCACATAATAAAAGCTCAATAAATTACTGTTGGGAGGAAGAAGAGAGGGAAAGCAGTTGGTAGGGAGGCAGGCAGGGACAGTGTGTGTGTGTGTGTGTGTGTGTGTGTGTGTGTGTGTGTGTGTGTGTGTGTCCCCACATATGTGTAAAGGCCAGAGGAGAACAGCAAGGTGTTCTCTATCACTCTTCCACTTTGTTTCCTTGAGATGGAGTCTCTCGCCAAACCCAGGACTGCAGCAAGCCCCCGTGATTCCCCAGTCTCCATTTCCAACAGTACTTTTTACATGGGTGCCGGTGAATTAAACTCAGAATGACTCATACTCGTTCAGACCCTCATGCTTGCCAGATAAATTCTCTTACCTATTGAATCATCTCCCCAGCCCCTCCCTTGATTTACTACTACAAGTCCTGAAGTTCTTGGCCGTGGTGTAACGGCAATCCTTGAACTTGTAATCCTCAGCACTGTTCTTAGTTGTACAACTGGGGCAGAACTTTGACTCTCACTTCCTGTCTCTTATATCATAATGTCACAGTATGATTAAAATGAGATTACACAGGGGAGAGAGACATATAAGTTTTACTACCCTTATTTACTTTTTTATTTTTTATTTTTTTATATTTGAGGTAGGGTTTCACTCTAGTTCAGGCTGATCTAGAATTCACTCTGTAGTCTCAGGGTGGCCTTGAACTTATGGTGAACCGCTTATCTCTGCCTCCCCAGTGCTGGGATTAAAGGCATGTGCCACTGTGCCCATGCCCGGATACTACCCTTATTTCTTTCTCTCTTTCTTTCTTTCTTTTTTTTTTTAGGTAGGGTCTCACTCCAGCCCAGGCTGACCTGGGGTAGCATCAAACTCACAGTGATCCTCCTACCTCTGCCTCCCGAGTGCTGGGATTAAAGGTGTGCACCCGGCTCATTACTACCCTTATTTCTAAAAGGCATAGTTCTACTGTGCTGACTTGGAAAGCAGACTACAAGATAAAACATTCCACCCTCACCTCCCACAAGGGAGAGGCTGCTGTTGAGAATATGGCCTGTTTGGAGGTGAGAAACCATTCAGAGACTCATCTTACAGCATATGGGATATCATACAATTAGGCAGAATAAGATAAAGCTGTGTGCACTGGCATGCAAATCTCCAAGAGCTGTTGCTACCTGAAGAAAACCAAGCTTCAGAACACTGTGAGGTGCGCGGACACTCATTTTATTTATGGAAAATAAATGATACACGTATGTGTATACACACACATCTGCATTTGAACATCTCAGGGATCACTCTTAACAGTGCTTGCCTCTTGGGAAGGTAGTGGGTTCAGGAGTGAATGTAGTATTTAAACTTCTCATTAAACACACATATATAAACAGGTATATGTTAAATGAATCTTTTAAGTGGGTATCTATTAACTTCAAATCTTAAAATTAAAAATAATCATGAAGTATAAAGAAAAAAACCATTAAAAATAGTATATGATAGCTGATCCCTGAACGAGAAAGTGAAAACTTTAGAACCATAAAAAAAGAGGTTAAAAACTCATAAAAGAAGGTTTTTTCTGAGGCTGCGGAGATGGTTTAGCAGTTAAAGCCACTTGCTTTCACTAACCTCCTGGCTCAAGTTCAATTCTCTAATACCCATGTAACACAGATGCACAGTGGCACATGCTTCTCGAGTTCATTTGCAGTGGCAGGAGGCCCTGGTGTATCTATATTCCCTCTCTCCTTCTCTCCCTCTCTCCCTCTCTCTCTCTCCTACCCATCCCCCATACATAAAAAGAAAAAAAAAAATTAAGGCCATGGTGGTGCACGCCTTTAATCCCAGCGCTCGGGAGGCAGAGGTGGGAGAATCTTTGTGAGTTCAAGGCCAGCCTGAGACTACATAGTGAATTCCAGGTCAGCCTAGGCTAGAGTGAGACCCTACCTCGAAAAGAAAAAAAAAAAAAAAAAAAAAAAAAAAAAGTTTCTAGAATCAAATATTCTGTATGTTTAAAAAATTACTCAAAAGGTTAAAAAAAAAATCTAGGTAACTTGGGTTGTTAGAGAGATTGCTCAGAGATTAAAGCACTTGCCTGCAAAGCCTGTCAAGCTGAGTTCATTCCCCAGTGCCCACATAAAGCCAGATGCACAAAGTGGCACATGTATCTGAAGTGTGTTTGCAGTGGCTAGAGACCCTGTGTGCCTATTCTCTCTCCCTCTCTCTCGCTCTCGCTCTCTCTCGCTCTCGCTCTCAGCTGGCAAATAAATAATAAATAAAAATATTTTTTAAAACTGGGTAACTCAGACCCAAGTGTGATACCGGATCAAACCCTTGATATTATGAAGAATTAAAATCTTTTTAATAAGACTCTCCCATTTTGAAACAACAAATCTTGTCTCTCCAGAGAAGACTCTGGAGTGGAATCATATTTGAAATGATCAAGCACAAAGATTGAGGGGTCATAAGATCAATGGACAGACTTCTCCCCTCACTACAAGGCTCTGGGGGTTGCCAGAGTCTCTAGTTTATCCTGTTTCCCATCACTTCCCCTGACCAAATTTGAATACCTGTGGCTTCCCTGGACCTTGCTAAAACCCAAATTCCCATCCTGTTGCAAAATTTCCTTCAGCTCTTTCAGATTCCTCTTTGCGCATGAATTGAGCTCCGCTCCCCCAGAAGGAGAAGTCACGACACACGCACAAAAAACTCAAGACACCACAGGGTTTCTACGCACAGGGTGGCCTTGGGATCAGTGGGGAAGCCCAGGCCTTGTCACATTTTGATCTAAAGTGATTTCACCGTCACTGGGGCCTCCTACAGAGAGTTCACCAAGATCCCTCACTGCTCTCCCTTCCTCTAACTGAAAGGGCCACAGGGGACTGCCTGGTCCAGCCCAGAGGAAACTGAAACTGAGAAGGGAGGTGACTTCTCCAAAGAAGCAGGCCCAGCAGCCATTCCCAGCCAGACTACGGAGTTGGTGTTCATCACTTGAGTGAGGACATAGGCATGAAAGTTCTAAAGGATGCTTTGTGGTTCTACCGCTGACTTTCCTATTCCATCCTGAGTGGAGATAGGAACTCTGAGGGACCCAGGAAGCTCTCCCCAGGTCCACCCAGAGCATGAGGCCCCATTATATGCACAAGACCCCACCCAGTGCAGTAGGTCCAAAGGACCCTCTGGGCTCAGAAGGACCCCCACACCACCATCCAGGGACTCTCCTGCAGAATACAGGGTGTCTAAGAACTCAGACAGGTCCCCATGTTGATTTTAGACAGGGGTGGAAAGTTTCTCTTCTGTTTGTTTTTGTTTTCATTTGTGGTTCGGGGGAAGGAATCCAGACCTTCCACAAACTAGACAAGCTCTCTGCCACTGATCTAGTCCCCAGCTCCCCCACTGGACATTTATTATCAAAGAGAATATTAGATTAATGTACAAATAAAAGTTCATATCCCTTCAAGTATTTGTTTAACATGCAACATTTATTGGGTACCTAGAGAGTGCATGGGAGTTAAGCATGGGCAGATCGTGTCCCATCTCATCCCATCCTTGCCCTAGAGTAGATTCCTGGGAGTGGGGGCAGTGGGGGAGCCGGCTGGAGAGATGACTTAGCGGTTAAGGTGTTTGCCTGCAAAGCCAAAGGACCCCAGTTTGATTCTCCAGGACCCATGTAAGCCATATGCACAAGGGAGTGCATGCGTCTGGAGTTGGTTTAGCAGTGGCTGGAGGCCCTTGCATGCCCATTCTCTCTCTCTCTCTCCCTCTCTCTCTCTGTCTCTTTCTCTCTCTCAAATAAATAAAATTTAAAAAAAGAAAAAGCCATTCCTGGGCTGGAGAGATGGCTTAGTGGTTAAGGCACCTGCCTCCTAAGCCTAAGAACGCTGGGTCCAATCTCCAGCAGTTCCAATCTCCAGGTCCCACGTTTAGCCAGATGCAAAGTGACACAAGGGTGCAATGCCACACTTGACCACAAGGGGGCGCACACATCTGGATTTCGTTTGCAGCAGCTGAGAGACTGCTGGCGCGCCCATCTCTATCTGTCTTCCTCTCCCTCTCTCTCTCTCTCTCTCTCTCTCTCTCCAAAAATAAATAAATAAGCCATTCTTGTGCAAGGAAAGAGCTGGCATCAGAGGAACCAGAGTCCACACAGCTCTGTTGATGTCAAGAGCTGAGCATGTTAATCTCTCTCTCTCTCTCTCTCTGTCAGTATTTACCTCTTGGATCTTGTGAGGATTAAATGAGATGCTCTGATGCACACCCTGGCATGACATTGTGTTGGACATTCCTTAGGCAATCAGGGAAGGTCTTTACATTCCAATCCCCCCTCCTCCCCTTTCAGTTTTTTCACCTTTAAACTTGGTTATTGGGCTGGGGTGATTGCTCAGTGGTTAAAGGTGCTTGTTCGCAAAGCGCACCAGCCCAGGTTCAATTCCCCAGTACCCATGCAAAAGCCAGATGCACAAAGTGGCCTGTGCATCTGGAGTTCATTTACAGTGGTAAGAGGCCCTGGGGCACACACCCATTTTCTTTCTCCTTCTCCCTCTATCTCTCTTGCAAACATGTAAAGAATAAAAATATTTTAAAAAGTAAATAAAGTTTGTTATCATGTTAACTTTATCTATCTATCTGCTTTTGGTCCCCCAATTCATATGCTGAAGCCCTTGTCCCCAAAATGAGAAGATATAGAGATGAACCCTTAAGAAGTATTTGCCAGGTATGGTGCTCACGCCTTTAATCCCAGTGCTTGGGAGGCAGAGGTAAGAGGATCACTGTGAGTTCAAGACCACCCTGAGACTACATAGT
This sequence comes from Orientallactaga sibirica, assembly GCA_036365145.1. NCBI lineage: Eukaryota > Metazoa > Chordata > Mammalia > Rodentia > Dipodidae > Orientallactaga > Orientallactaga sibirica. The sequence goes on along the minus strand of JAEOAD010000035.1, from coordinate 13,276,311 downwards.
GAATTCCAGGTCAGCATGGGCTAGAGCGAGACCCTACCTCAGGGGGAAAAAAAAAGAAGTATTTAGGGTTGGAGCAGGTCAAGAAGGGGGAGACCATTTATGAATGGGAATGCTGTTCTTATAGAGGAGACACAAAGCATAACAAGACCCTCTCTCAAAAGAAACAAGCATGGGCTGTAGAGGTGGCTCAGTAAGGAAACAAGCCTGACAATGCATGTTTAGATTGCCAGACCCATGTAAAGCCAGATACAGAGTGCAAGCGTCTGTAATCCCAGCCTTCCTACAGTGAGAGGGAGGTGCAGAGAGGAGAGTCCAAAAGCCAGAGCGCCGGCTAGCCTGGTGGACGTCCGCCGCACCAGTGAGTAACAAGGTGGAACCCTAGAGGTTCGTCCTCCGCCCTCCACACATACACCTTGGCATGTATGCTGCCACATTCACACATGTGCACACACACCCACACACGAAGTAGGAAAACTGAGAGTGAGGAGCTTGAGGCACAAGAGGGTCTGTTCCTCTTCTCTTGCTCTACCACAAGGAAGAAAGCCTTCAGTCACCAGATCTGCTGGCACCTTGACCATGCACTTTCCAGCCTCCAGAATGGTGGGACACAAATTCTGGTGTTTGAGGCACCCAGTGTGTGGTCTTCTGTTACAGCTGTCTGTACTAAGACACACTCTCTCAAGCTCAAGTTGCACATAAAGATGACAGCACCATACAAATCAGTTTCCTCACAGGGATTGTCAAGACCCTGAATACAAAAAAAAAAAAATTCACCAATTCCTCAACTGACTGGGACTATCGATACAGTACAGTTTACAGAAAGTGAGAAAGACAGAGAGAAGTCTCTGTCATGACTATTCGGTATTAAGGTCCTAATATGAAATATCCTTCACCTTAGACCAGAAATATGATGAAGGAACATCAAAGTTCAGACCCTTTATTGTGGAAGTCAACAAACTTCATCCTGAGGACCAAACCCATTCCCCTTCCTGCCTGTCTTTCTAAATAAAGTGAATTCTTTTGTGAGCAAAGAAATAAAAATTAAAAACGACTACAGCCATGCTCATTTGCTTCATAGGTATTCTCTATGCCTGTTCCATGAACCACCTTGTTTTTGAGACAGGGTCTCTCATAGAACCTGGAACCCACCGATTCAGCTAGCCTGGTTGGCCAGCAATACCCCGGAGTCTTCCTGCCTCTGCCTCCCGAGCCGGGACCCTAGGTACACATCACCACATCCAGCTTTATGTGTGAGTGCTGGGGTCCAAGCTCAGGTCTTTATGCTTGCATGGCAAGTATTTTACCCACTGAGCCATCTCTCCAACCCCAAGACATTTTTATCTAAAATATTTATCTGAAGGATGGGCCTTAAAACTCAAAATATTGGCTATCTTGTCCTTTCCAGAAAAAGTTTTCCAGTCTCTGCTCTCTTTAAGCTCTTCTATTCCTCTAGAACAAATGTCCACACATCTGAAGCTGGATGCTGGACATTAAGTTGCTCTAGAGTCAGCTGAAACACCAGTGAGTCTGGAGACCACTCTGGGTGGCATCCAGCTTGACCTCAAAGCAAACTGGAGGCATTTTTAAAGTAAATAAATTGGGCTAGGGATGTAGCTCAGTGGTAGAGCCCTTCCCTAGAATGATCAAGGCCCTGGGTTCCAACCCCAGCACTACGACAAACAAATAAACAAATAAAGCCAAGGGTCTTTAAAACATAAGGCAGTGAAAATGCAGTAGAAACGGCAGTGATGGGCTAGGATCTAGACCCTAATTTGCCACCAATTAGGTGGATGATTGGGGCAATCATTTCATTTCCTGGAGCTGTTCCTTTATTTACAAAATAAGAGGCTTGCCCATTCATGGAGCAATCTCTGGCTCTTCTGGTGAAGAGCTTGCCATTTTAGATGGGGACATTTTGGGTCTGAGAATCTCTAAGACGCCTTTCCAACTCGAGAGCTCAGGGTAAAATTAACATGCTCAATATTATCCTACATAGTCTTACAGGTCTGTTGCATTCTAATGATATTCACCATGCTAGTAATTTATCACCCACATCACTTTCCAAATAGATTAGTGTAAGCCAGTCCATCCAGCAAGCTTCTCCCATCTGCAGGAGGAGGAGGCAGCCCCGGACAGCTGTGCATGGGACCTTCAACTTGAATTATGTAACAGTAGCAGGGACAAGCAGATTGGCTTTGTGAATTATGTTTCCTTAGACGAGCATTAACATGAGTTTACATCCCCTAAACTCTCTCCACAGGACACAGCAAGGATGCCTGTCCCTAGAGCATTTCATCCGTACAGCAGAGAGATCCTGAAGGTTCTGCCAGCAACCTTAGGGTAATTGAGTACTGACAGCAAATAAACCCTTCAAAATCAGGACAACTTTCCCTACCCAAAGGCCCAAAGTGAGACAGGCCTTCCAAAAATACAAGATCCAAAGCCTGTTTATCCCCTTTTGTGGCAAGTCCCTCATCCTGGACCATACAACCCTCCCCTAATACCCATTCAGGGCACTGACCCCAGTTGGCAGCAGGAGCCACATGGACTGTTGTCCAACAACATCCAGATGAAAACTGCAGCTGATGGTCAGCCTTTCCGGTCAGTAGCTGCTGTGCACAGCTTTCTCCTGGCCTCCCGGAGTTCAAATGCCAGCCTGACTTCGCTCTGGAAGCGTCCCAGCCCAAACATGGAACAAAAGTTCCCTCTGACAAGCCCATTCGGGTTCCAAAGTATGTTTTTTATGTTTGTTGGCAAATAGAACTGTCACCAGCAACAATCACAACACTGTTTCCCCTCCGCTGAAGCCACTTCATTTCTTCACATTTGTTCCAGGCCTGGAGTTGGACAGATGAATAATGTAGGCTAGGCGGCTGGCCCCAGTCCTGACCTCGTGCCTCCGAAAGCAAACACAGAGGTGAAAATGGAGACTGTTTGTTTGAACTCTCCTTGCCAGATTTTAAAAAGAAAGAGAAGAAAAACAAACTTCCCACTATCCTATCTAATCAGTATAGACACTGAGGAGGTTTTGTTTTATTTTTTTGACTCTCCACACCCCCCCCACCACCACCCTCCATTACTCACTTTTGCAAAAAAAGGAACTACAGCCCTCTGCTGGTGCAGAGAATGAAGCCTGTTTCTTAATGATCAGGGTTACCCTGCCATCCTGTGGCCAAGTGGAGGATACACAAATCTACAACTTGGGACTGTCACAAAATACAGGGCTGTTTGAGATATTTGAAGGGTTCTTCAAACTCTGAGGACAGTATTTTATTTGAGGCCCGTCAGGAAGTTATGCAATATTGTTTGGGAAAACACACATGGGACTTGAAGTCAGCAAGCTGGCTCTGTATTCAAGTGCTGAACAAATATTTGTGGAAGGTGTGCTTTGACCGATCATTGCATCTTGACGGATCCGTTTTCTCATCTGTAAAATGGAGTTTGTAACAAATACACAGTTACTAGGCTTTTATGAGGTTCACATAAGAAAAAGCAAGTAAAAACTGGTTTTTAGAAGTTGAGTGCAGCTAAATCTAAAGCATAGAGCTATGCTTAGTATGTGAAAGGCCAGAGTTTAATCCCTAACAACAACAAAGCAACTTTGTAATTTTATATGCATAAACACCTAAACATACTAATCTCCCATGGAGTGGTATATTCTATAAACATACTTAATTAAACTTCTTCAGAAACTCAAACCTGTTTTGATGCTTAACTCTTCTGTACCATGGGGTGACAGCCTCAGGATTAGAAAAGAACAGATTCACACTGTCACATGCTTTCCTAGATATACCTGCTGCCAAATGCTGCCAGCTTTCATTTATCAGTTTTAAGTAAAGCCAGTTTCTTTGGCTTTTCTACTTAGGGCCAGCAAGTGAATAATAAGATGCATATATATGTCACTGGAATAAATAAATACATAAGTTGGCGTACATGATGTCACCAGTTTGGTGTTGGGACTTGGGGATTTGGCTACCTCACCTTTTGGGTTTTGGTGGAGGGGGGATGCTTGTATGTTTTGGGGTGCTAGGGGGCAAACCCAGCCCTTGCATGTGCTTGAGCATGCGCATCAGTGCTGTGTACACCCCCAGCCCCTACCTCATCTTTTGGGAAAAGCTGAAACCAGACAAAACAGCTCCAGTGGCCCTCGTGGATGTCTGTGCTGCACACTGCTGACGCAGAATGACTCATCAAACACAAGATGGGTTTGGCCACCACTTCTGTGCAGCTGTTTGGAGGAAGCCAAGAACGTCTGGTGCCAACGAGCACATAAATGTCACTGTCCTCGCCTCATGTCGACTTTCGATTTTGCTTGGGTCTGTGGGCCAGCCAGTCAGTGAGGGTCTGAGGACGACGCTTTCAAGGCACCAGCCTGGGTTCAGAGCCGTCTCCTCCTTCACAGATGGCTTTTTCTGTATCCTCCCATCATTGAATTTATCACTCGTCTAGCTGGCACACAAAGTAGGCTTAGAGTACATTTGTCAGCAGGATCAATAGTTTTACAAAAGAAAGCAGCACGTTGGCCAAAGGGACATCAGATCCCTGGGTGAATGGCGAGGACAGATGACTCAGGCTTCAAGCCTTCTTCCCTCCGGGCTGGATTCTTATTTGCCTATCGTCTGGTTCCAGGTCCGGTTCACCTGGGCCCTTCCTGAGGAATGCCTTTAGGATCCAGAATGAATCATCTCTGACCCTGTGTGTTCTAGCCACTGAAGGACCAAAACAAAACAAACAAAAAAAAAAAACAGTGAAGTAACTTGGGTCCCCAGGAAGTTCTTATAGCTGCCCTACAGAAAGTCCAACGTGTCCCTCAACCCTGGAGAGTAACATGCCAGCAGTCCAAAATCAGAGAGAAGCCATGCAGCCCCCACTTAACTGGGCCATAAGCTTCCAGTGAGACCAACTTGTGACTGGAACCCTAGGGCTTTCCCTCCTCAGGCTACCTCTGACAACACAAGGCTCTTCCTGTTTTGACGGAGGGAGAAGGTTAACCGTCAGGGTCTTCCCTGGGGCAGGGCATAAGGGTGAAGTGTTTCTTCAGGGTTTTTCCACATATGGTATGAACAACCTCCCTGAGCTACTTAAGAGTGGGAATTAAAAGTAGGCAGCCGGGACTTCAGAGCTGAATCACAGGGGGTTTGACAAGGGCAAAGGGGACTATGGGCACCAAAAGATTAGGAAAATGGTCAGACTGTCCAGGAGGTGTTGGGGAAAAAATAGGCCTCAAAAGTTCACATGTCAGCTGGATTTGAGTGCTAGCCTCATGGCCAGGAAGTCATAACAGGGCATGGGACCAGGGTGTCTCAAGACCTGCTGTGTAACCTGGTCATTTCTACCTGTTCAGTCATGATGGGCATATAGTCACCTGAAGACTGGGGGATTTAATAGCAAAACAATGAGGGAAGGGCACCACCAGCTTTTGATGCAGCTGTAGACACATTTTTGTTGCTGGGACGAAACACCCAATCAAAAACAGTTGATGGGAGGAAAGTTATTTGGCTTATAGGCTTGTCAAGGAGCTCTGTGATGGCAGGGGAAAGATGGCATGAGCAGAGGCTGGGCATCACTGCAGCAGGTGCCACAGTAGGCACAAACAGCAGCAGGAGAGTGAGCCTGATTCTAGCAAGAGAGAGCTGGGCTATGACACCCCTAAGCTGGCCCCCAACAATACACCTCCTCCGGCAAGGTTCCACCTTCCAAATTGCCATCAGCTGGGAAGCAGGCATTCAGAACACATGCGTCTATGGGGGACGCCTAATTCAAACAACCACAGATGCAAACCAATGTATTGATTGTTTGATAAACAATCATTTTTCAGGATAATCCTGTCATTTTATTGTTTTTAAGATGAACTTGCTCATATAGCCCAGTAGTTAAACTGGCCTCTGTATCTCTGTATTCCATCTCAAGTTTCAGAAGGAGGGGAATAGGTCGTTGTGGGGCTGGAAGTGGGACTTAGGCAAAGACCATACCCTGTTCAGATTTTGAGTTTACCGTCACATAAATCCCCTTGTAGTATTTCAGGTAACTACCCAGGAATGGTATAACTAGCTGGGTCAACAAATCACAGAGATACTTGTTTGTCAGTGTTTATTGCTGCAGCATTCACAATAGCTAATTTATGGAACCAACCTAGGGGCCGTCAACAGAGGAGTAGATAAAGCACATGTGATATGTATATTAACTTTTTCCATCCACAAAGAATAATGAAGTTATGTCATTCGGAGGACATAACTGGAGATAATTGGTATTAAGAGAATTAAGTCAGTCTCAGAAAGAAAAATGTTGCATGTTTCTCCTCATTTGTGGATTCTAGATTTTATGTAGATACACAAATCATGTATGTATAGATGACATGTGAGGGACTAACAGGAGGGAGAAGAGTGAGAAGGGGTGGGCATGGGAGGCATGTGCTAAAATTTATTATATTATATTATATTATATTATATTATATTATATTATATTATATTATTATGTATGTATTCCTTACCTTCTCATTGCTGTAACCAAATACCTGACAAGAAACAATTTAAGGAAGGAAGGGCTTATTTTGACTTACAGTTTTAGATTACAGTCTATCACGGTGGAGAAGGAATAGCAGCAGGGGCTTAAAGAGCTGGTCACATAGTGAGGAGGCCATGAGTGGTGAACGCTGGTGCTCAGCCAGCTCTCTCCTTTTTATACAGTGCAGCACTCTGGTCCACAGAATGGCATCACCCTCAGTTACAGTGGATCTTCCCCATCTCGATTACCCTGAGATAATCCCTCACAGGTTTGCCCAAAGGCTAACCTAATCTAGACAATCCCTCACAAGTAAATGATCCCAGGTCAAGTTGACAATCAATATAAACTATCACAATTTTCATGCCTGGAAATGACTTTATGTAATTCAGTACAATTAAAAAAAAAAAAAAAGTCCTAGCTACAAATGTTTGGGCTTGTATGTGAGTTGGAATAAAACTTGGTAGCAGGGCTGGAGAGATGGCTTAGGGGTTAAGGCGCCTGCCTCCTAAGCCTAAGAACGCTGGTTCCAATCTCCAGGTTTAGCCAGATCCAATCTCCAGCTTGGTTCCAATCTCCAGGTTTAGCCAGATGCAAAAGACCTCTGCTCTCCCCTTCCTCTCCCTTCCTCTCCCTTCCTCTCCCTTCCTCTCCCTTCCTCTCCCTTCCTCTCCCTTCCTCTCCTTCCTCAATGCCACACTTGACCACAAGGGGCGACCTCTCCCTCTGGATTTCCTCCTCCCTTCCTCAGCAGCTGAAACACTGCTGGCGCACCCATCTCTGTCTTCCTCTCCCTTCCTCTCTCTTTCTCTCTCTCTCTCTGTCTCCAAAAAAATAAAATAAAATAAAATAAAATTTTAAAATAAAAATTTTAAACTTGGTAGCAGAGGCCAGTAAGCTGGAAAGGGGCTATAAGGGAGGGAGGAGAGGGGAGGACTTAAGGGGATGGTATTGTATATATGTAAGTAGATGAACAGATTACTGGGAATGGAATGGCCTAAGTGGGGTCAGGGTAAGAGACTGAGTAGAGGAAGAGTGGGGGAGGGTTAATAAAATCTAAGAGGGCATGAATAAGTCATATGAAAACCTACCTTTTTGGACAATGGCACACCCAGAAGCCAGAGATTGTTACTAGAAAAATTTCGGTGCCAAGGATGGAATACCTTCCAATGAGTTGTTGGCCAGGGAGGTTCCTATTGCCTCCAAAACATTATAGGCCATTGCCGAGGCCCTTGGTTTCCCACCAGGAATAGATGGTAAGACCCTATTGCTAGAGACTCCACATGCTTGGGCTGCAAGGTCACTGAGAAATCTTCCTGGAGCTGAGCTGAAAACCTCCTCCTTGTAGACCAGCTGACAGAAAGCTGGGAAAAGCTATACTGTGTGCAACTCCATGGGAAAGAGAGAAGTCATCAGTGGAGATAAACAACAGTGGACACTGCAAGCCTTAAGTTTGACCAGCCAGGCCAAATGAGCCAATGGATGCAATAGTGGCATGTCTGTTATGGGGGAAACCAACTTCTCTCTAATTGTACTGGAGGCCTGCTCCATAGGAGGGACTACATGCCTGACACTGAAAACCTATGATAGGGGAAGTCATGAGCCCTAGGGGTGTGACAGCTGCTGGTGTCTGGCTAAATGCATGTATTATGTTTACCAAACTGCCCAGTAAGCACTTCTTTTAATGTTCATACCCATGTATTAATGCTACTCTCACTTTTGGTTAGAGAAGTTTCTCTTTTCAGATGGCAGTGACTTCTGGGATGACTCAAAAGGCACCATGGTGCTGAGAAGAAGTGACAGAGAAATGTTCAGCACAGAAACATCTCTATCACACTTTCTAAGGTTCAGGGTCCATTGCAGAAGAGGTGGCACAAAGAATGTAAAAGCCAAAGGAACGGTAGGACTCCTTACAATGTGCTATTCCAAACACAAAATGGCCTGGATATCCATGACCTCACAGTGCCTGGCACTACCTACACAAGACCCTCATAATAGGAGGAAAAGAAGATGACATCAAAATTAAAGAGAGATTAATTGAGAGGGGGAGAGGATATGATGGACAGTGGAGTTATGAAGGGGAAAGTGAGGGGGAAAGGAATTATCATGGGTTATTGTCTATAATTATGGAAGTTGTCAATAAAAAATTTAATTTAAAAAAAAAGCCCTTGTAATGAGTAACTCTCTGAATAGCAGGTATCAGTTCTCAGCCTCAGCCCCTAGGGCTAAGTTGGTTGTTCACAACAAAACAGGGATTCTGGAGTCTGACAATATTGACAGAAACAATTGTATTGTTATATCCTTATCTCCAAATCTAATACTTGGCCTTCAACACCTTCCAGTGCCAAGGACCTGCCATTCTCAATGCCACAATTTCTAAGTGTGAGAAGTAATCATTGTTAGCATTAAGGTGTTTTTAGTAGGAAAAAAAAAACATAAAATAAAAATGCCTTGGTTAATAATGGTTGAGTAGATGAGCTCTACTCTTAAGGGCCTGAGTGTCAATCTATCTCACAACTGCAAAGGACAAGGTCATGGTCTGTATAACTAAAGGGAAGATTGGACAGGGATGAGCGGGAACAGAAGGAAGGAAGGAAGGAAGGAAGGAAGGAAGGAAGGAAGGAAGGAAGGAAGGAAGGAAGGAAGGAAGGAGGGAGGGAGGGAAGAAGGAAGGAGCGAGAGAAGAAGGAAGGGAGGAAGGAAGGAAGGAAGGGAGGAAGGGAGGAAGGAAGGGAAGGAAGGAAGGAAGGAAGGAGGAAGGAAGGAAGGAAGGAAGAAGAAGGATGAAAGAAAGAAAGAAGGGAGGGAGGTAAGAAGGAAGGAAGGAAGGAAGGAAGGAAGAAAGGAAGGAAGGAAGGAAGGGGGAAAGGAGGAAGGAAGGGAGGGAGGGAGGGAAAGTAGGAGGAAGAGATCACGAAGTGACAGTATTCCAGGTCTCCAAAATCTCCAAAATGCCTTCCTACCATATCCTTATTTCATGGCATGGTTTTCTGCTGTGACATGCTAAGAAAAAAATCCGTGTCAGGACAAACATGACCCAGGAGGAAGACAGCCTAGGAGAAGGGCCACGCCCACACCAACACAGCCCTATGGAGACCAGGAGACCCAGATCTGTCACCTGATAGAAACTTGCAGGACAGCTGTGACTTCCACCAGCTCCAGAATTGGAGAGTTTGAAATAATGTCATGTGGGCAATCTCAATTGCCACCGGCGATTGGCATTGATATACAAGGATGTTCATCACAGAATTCCATGCAAGATTGAAAGTCTAGAAACCTAAATGTCCAGAAGTAGGAACATAGTTGAGTAAATTAAATGAGAACCTAGTGAGGAAATAATATGCAACCATGCAACCATTAAAAGAGTGTTTTCAATGCTGGGGGGTAGAGGGCTTTGCTTGGTGTGTGTGAAACCCTGGGCTCCATCCCCAGTGCCATCAAAAGAGCTAGAAGAAAAGATTTTAGATATTTAGAAATAAATATTTGAGCTGGGCATGGTGGCGCACGCCTTTAATCCCAGCACTCGGGAGGCAGGGGTGGAAGAATCGCCATGAGTTCAAAGCTACCCTGAGACTACATAGTGAATTTTAGGTCAGCTTGTACTAGAGTGAAACCCTACCTCTAAAAACAAAAATAAATAAATATTTGAGGAGTGATATAGGCTTTCTTTGGTTTGAACATTTCAGAAGATATGCACATATCACATGAAGGTGCTGAGCATGGTGGCGTACACCTTTAATCCCAGCACTCTGGAGGCAGAGATAGGAGGATCACTGGGAGTTTGAAGGCATCCTGAGACTACATAGTAAATTCCAGGTCAGCATGGGCTACGGTGAAATCATATATATACATATATATTAAACAAATTTGGTAGCAGAGGCCAGTAAGCTGGAAAGGGGCTATAAGGGAGGGAGGAGAGGGGAGGACTTAAGGGGACGGTATTGTATATATGTAAGTAGATGAACAGATTACTGGGAATGGAATGGCCTAAGTGGGGTCAGGGTAAGAGACTGAGTAGAGGAAGAGTGGGGGAGGGTTAATAAAATCTAAGAGGGCATGAATAAGTCATATGAAAACTTACCTTTTTGGACAATGGCACACCCAGAAGCCAGAGATTGTTACTAGAAAAATTTCAGTGCCAAGGATGGAATACCTTCCAATGAGTTGTTGGCCAGGAAGGTTCCTATTGCCTCCAAAACATTATAGGCCGTTGCCGAGGCCCTTGGTTTCCCACCAGGAATAGATGGTAAGACCCTATTGCTAGAGACTCCACATGCTTGGGCTGCAAGGTCACTGAGAAATCTTCCTGGAGCTGAGCTGAAAACCTCCTCCTTGTAGACCAGCTGACAGAAAGCTGGGAAAAGCTGTACTGTGTGTAGCTCCATGGGAAAGAGAGAAGTCATCAGTGGAGATAAACAACAGTGGACATTGCAAGCCTTAAGTTTGACCAGCCAGGCCAAATGAGCCAATGGATGCAATAGTGGCATGTCTGTTATGGGGGAAACCAACTTCTCTCTAATTGTATTGGAAGCCCACTCCATGGGAGGGACTACATGCCTGATAGTGAAAACCTATGATAGGGGAAGTCATGAGCCCTAGTGGTGTGACACCTGCTGGTGTCTGGCTAAATGCATGTATTATGTTTACCAAACTGCCCAGTAAGCACTTCTTTTAATGTTCATACCCATATATTAATGCTACTCTCACTTTTGGTTAGAGAAGCTTCTCTTTTCAGATGGCAGTGACTTCTGGGATGACTCAAAAGGCACCATGGTGCTGAGAAGAAGTGACAGAGAAATGTTCAGCACGGAAACATCTCTATCACACTTTCTAAGGTTCAGGGTCCATTGCAGAAGAGGTGGCACAAAGAATGTAAAAGCCAAAGGAACGATAGGACTCCTTAAAATGTGCTATTCCAAACACAAAATGGCCTGGATATCCATGACCTCACAGTGCCTGGCACTACCTACACAAGACCCTCATAATAAGAGGAAAAAAGATGACATCAAAATTAAAGAGAGATTAATTGAGAGGGGGAGAGGATATGATGGACAGTGGAGTTATGAAGGGGAAAGTGAGGGGGGAAGGAATTATCATGGGTTATTGTCTATAATTATGGAAATTGTCAATAAAAAATTTAATTTAAAAAAAAAAAGCCCTTGTAATGAGTAACTCTCTGTGAATAGCAGGTATCAGTTCTCAGCCTCAGCCCCTAGGGCTAAGTTGATTGTTCACAACAAAACAGGGATTCTGGAGTCTGACAATATTGACAGAAACAATTGTATTGTTATATCCTTATCTCCAAATCTAATACTTGGCCTTCAACACCTTCCAGTGCCAAGGACCTGCCATTCTCAATGCCACAATTTCTAAGTGTGAGAAGTAATCATTGTTAGCATTAAGGTGTTTTTAGTAGGAAAAAAAAAACATAAAATAAAAATGCCTTGGTTAATAATGGTTGAGTAGATGAGCTCTACTCTTAAGGGCCTGAGTGTCAATCTATCTCACAACTGCAAAGGACAAGGTCATGGTTTGTATAACTAAAGGGAAGATTGGACAGGGATGAGCGGGAACAGAAGGAAGGAAGGAAGGAAGGAAGGAAGGAAGGAAGGAAGGAAGGAAGGAAGGAAGGAAGGAAGGAGCGAGGGAGGGAAGAAGGAAGGAGCGAGGGAAGAAGGAAGGAAGGAGCGAGGGAAGAAGGAAGGAAGGAGCGAGAGAAGAAGGAAGGGAGGAAGGAAGGAAGGAAGGGAGGAAGGAAGGAAGGAAGGAAGGAAGGAAGGAAGGAAGGAAGGAAGGAAGGAAGGAAGGAAGGAAGGAAGGGAAGAAGAAGGATGAAAGAAAGAAAGAAAGAAAGAAGGGAGGGAGGTAAGAAGGAAGGAAGGAAGGAAGGAAGGAAGGAAGGAAGGAAGGAAGGAAGGAAGGAAGGAAGGGGGAAAGGAGGAAGGAAGGGAGGGAGGGAGGGAAAGTAGGAGGAAGAGATCACGAAGTGACAGTATTCCAGGTCTCCAAAATCTCCAAAATGCCTTCCTACCATATCCTTATTTCATGGCATGGTTTTCTGCTGTGACATGCTAAGAAAAAAATCCGTGTCAGGACAAACATGACCCAGGAGGAAGACAGCCTAGGAGAAGGGCCACGCCCACACCAACACAGCCCTATGGAGACCAGGAGACCCAGATCTGTCACCTGATAGAAACTTGCAGGACAGCTGTGACTTCCACCAGCTCCAGAATTGGAGAGTTTGAAATAATGTCATGTGGGCAATCTCAATTGCCACCGGCGATTGGCATTGATATACAAGGATGTTCATCACAGAATTCCATGCAAGATTGAAAGTCTAGAAACCTAAATGTGCAGAAGTAGGAACATAGTTGAGTAAATTAAATGAGAACCTAGTGAGGAAATAATATGCAACCATGCAACCATTAAAAGAGTGTTTTCAATGCTGGGGGGTAGAGGGCTTTGCTTGGTGTGTGTGAAACCCTGGGCTCCATCCCCAGTGCCATCAAAAGAGCTAGAAGAAAAGATTTTAGATATTTAGAAATAAATATTTGAGCTGGGCATGGTGGCGCACGCCTTTAATCCCAGCACTCGGGAGGCAGGGGTGGAAGAATCGCCATGAGTTCAAAGCTACCCTGAGACTACATAGTGAATTTTAGGTCAGCTTGTACTAGAGTGAAACCCTACCTCTAAAAAACAAAATAAATAAATATTTGAGGAGTGATATAGGCTTTCTTTGGTTTGAACATTTCAGAAGATATGCACATATCACATGAAGGTGCTGAGCATGGTGGCGTACACCTTTAATCCCAGCACTCTGGAGGCAGAGATAGGAGGATCACTGGGAGTTTGAAGGCATCCTGAGACTACATAGTAAATTCCAGGTCAGCATGGGCTACGGTGAAATCATATATATACATATATATTAAACAAATGAGGCTGGAGAGATGGCTTAGCAGTTAAGGCACTTCAAGTCCCCAATACCCACGTAAGCCAGATGCACAAGGTGGTGCATGAGCCTGGAGTTTGTTTACAGTGGCAAGAGGCCCTGATGGCCCATTCTCTCTCTATCTCCTCTCTCTATTTCTCAAATAAATAAAAATAAAATTTTTAAAAATAAACAAATGTAAGGTCTAGGAACGTAGCTTAGTTGGTAAAATGACTAAAAATTATGAGACCCTAAGTTTGAGCCCCAACACTACATAAATGGGGTGTAATCTCAGCATTCAGAATGTGGGAGCAGGAGGATCAGTTCAAGGTCATCATCAGCTACACAGGCATTCAAGGCCAGGCTGGAATACATAAGACTCTGTCTCTAAATAATAAATAAAGTAAAATAAATGCAGTAGGAGGGGCAAGGGGAGATGAGAAGATAATAAAGGTTTACTATAATCAAAGTACATGAATGAAAATGGCATTATGGCCAGACATGGCACACACTTTTAATCCCTGCACATGGGAGGCAGAGGTAGGAGGATCACTGGGAGTTCCAGGCCAGCCTGGGACTACAGAGTGAGTGGTAGGTCAGTCTGGGCTAGAGTGAGACCCTACCTTGGAAAAACCAAAAAGAAGAAAAAAAAAAACAAGAAAAAAGAAAAGAAAATGTCATTATAAAACCTTTTCCATATAATTAACATATGCCAATAATGTTTTGGAAAACATAATAAATAAATAAAAGTATGTTTTCTAAGAATATTTAACAACCTGGAAAACGTTCCCATGATATAGTCAAGAGAAGAAAAAAATTCAAAATGTCATTGTTGACACGAGTTTTGTTTGTTTGTTGTTCATTTCAAATCAGCAATCTTAAAAGGGAAAAAAGGAAGACTAAACATTTTCATGCAGAGTACCTCCAAAGCCTGTGAGTTTACAAGTCACTTATTTTTGTCAACAAACTCTGCTTCCACAGATTTCCAAATTTCCCACCACGAGCAAAGATAAGTTTAGAATCATGAAGAGCCAACGCCACGCTTTAGCGTGGGCATGCGGCATGTTTGGCTTTGGCTTGACATGGAAGAGACAAGCAAGAGGGTCAGTGTCCTCCAGTCATGTTTGGTCATGAGTGATTTGTACCTGTTGGGTGGGGGGGGGGATACCTGTAGCCATGCACCTGTAATCCCAGCACTTGGATGGTAAAGACAGGAGGGTAGGGAAAGGAAAAGTGGGGAAGGGATCAAGGAAAGGGAAGGGAAAGTATAAAAGAAAGGAATAGAAAAAGGTAGAATTGGGGGCCACTTGGACCTTATCACATGGGTCACTTTAAGTACAGATGCAACCTAGCTGAGCTCTCATGGCTGTGCTACAGGGCTTATCACCACAGCTCCTGACCACGCGTCAGCACTATAGGAGCGGCCAGTGGGGAGCTTGAGATTGGAGGAAGCCGACCGTGGACTCCCTACAGCAGCCTTGACTTAGTTGCGAAGCATGTGAAACTGAAGGTCACAGCCCTCACCAGGCTGACTGACTGGGGCTGACTGGGCTCCTGGGCTGACAGTTCTCCCCCAAGGAAGTGCATCTCCCACCTGATCCCATGCCCAACATGTTGGGGAGGCTTTGCGACTAAATCTAGCTTGTCATTGCTGTACCCCGTGCCATTTCTAAGAACACTTGCTGGGACAGGAGTGGCCAAACCCAGGGTTCCCTTGCTACACCAGGCCTTGTGTCACACGGCCTCTCGAAACCAGTTTTATCGATAGAAAATAGAGCCCAGAAGTTTGGCATGTGCCTAACCACTTAGGGGGGTTAAGTTATACTGAAAGGGGCACTTGGCAAGGGACCCCAGGGGGTCATTCTGTTACAACGTAGCTGTAGGACACTGGGGTCAGCCTGAGTTCCTGCCTTTATAAATGACGGCGATTACAAGCCCACAGTTTGCCTCCCCGATCCCTTCCTCATGGCAGACACTGGAGGAGTCTGCTTTCACCTTGCCTGACTTTTCGGAGTTTACTTCCTCTGGCATTCCACCTCGCTAGCCTCCTTCTGGCCTGTCTGTGCGGCTGGGAGAGAGGATGCTCGGAGCCGGTGCCAGGCAGCGCCTTCCAAGAAGCATGGTCCTGCCTGCCACAGGGCTGCCTGCTGACCTCGCCTCCCCTGCGGCCCCCCAGCTGTAGCCAAACCTCTCCCAGGTGCTGGCCCACCTCGGGTCTGTGTCCTCTCAGACAAGCCCCACCGTGTCAGCTGGCAGCCACTGTGGACTGCGGTGGCTCTTGGACCCTGGGCCCCCCAGGGTGTCTTGCACAGACGAGTTGACACAGGGTAGAGAATCTCACCCCATTTTATAGATGGGGGAACCCTGGCCCAGGACCTCCAGGAGAGAACAAAGGCAACGTGTCCGCCAGGGCAGAAATAAAAGCTTCAAGCCTTTCTCTCTTAGGTAAGCTTTCATAATCGGTCATGCATCTTTTTAAACCTTTTGAAACTTTGTCGGATTTATATATAGCTTCCATCTTGTCCCTCTGAACTCCGCAGGGCTGGTAATCAGTCACTGGGCTGAACACCTGGAACTCTGTGGGGACTATCATTAGAAGGATGCGAGGCCAGGTGTGGTTTTGGACCAGCGACCTAGTGGAGTAGGGAGGATTTCTCACTTTCCAAGTTTGCTCTGCTCAAGTTAAAACAATTAACCTCCTTTCCCCTTCAAACAACTGTTCTCTGTACAGCTTTCCACCAGCGACCAGCATCCGACCAAAGGCACAGTGTCAATGGTGGAAGCTGTCTACCCTATAGAACCCTCAGTGGAGTCAGGCATGGTGGACCGTGCCTACAATTCCAGCACTTGGGAGTTAGTGGCAGGAGGATCAGGAGTTCAAAGCCAGCCTCTGCTCCACAATGAGTTCGAGACCAGCCTATGCTGCATGAGGCCCTGTCTCAACAACACCAAAAAAACCTGTGGATTAAAAAAAAAAAAAGTAGGATCAGCCTGTTGTTGGGGCCTCTCCTGCCACTGCTGCCCTCTTTTCCGCACTAATTTCACCACCTTCTCCTGAGTACTTAAACCTCGAGAGAACACGGATTTTCTCTAATGCTAGGGTCACCAAGAGATTGTAGCAAAAAAAAAAAAAAAAAAAGGCTTTGGCCCTCACACTCACCTCTTGATGCTTTGCCAGGCCGGCCAGCAGGGAGGGAAGGACAGATGGCAAGGTTATTCCCAACCACTTGGGGTCTTAGCTTTCTGAATGATGTAGCTGTCGGCACATTCCCCTTCTCAGGCTGTGATATGTC
This sequence comes from Orientallactaga sibirica, assembly GCA_036365145.1. NCBI lineage: Eukaryota > Metazoa > Chordata > Mammalia > Rodentia > Dipodidae > Orientallactaga > Orientallactaga sibirica. The sequence goes on along the minus strand of JAEOAD010000035.1, from coordinate 13,259,589 downwards.
CCAGGACACACACACACACAAACACACACACACATTCTCCAAAGCCATTAATAATATTAGTATTTTCAGGAAATCACAAGCTCTTCTTACATAATTCCTCAGCTTGCATGAATTAACGCTTATTCCATTCTGGGCACCGTTCAGTGATTTTCACGCACTAATGACCTCATATAATCCCCACAATAATCCTATGAGGAAGTCTGTGGGAGAAATTTGAGGCTTAAACACTGAAGCAAATGGCTCAGGTCCCACAGCTATGAGGTGACAAAACTTGAGACTAGTTCTCCCTGACAGGTGAGTTTGTCAGACACCATCCAAGGTCTTCTCTGATGTGGGGGCTCAACTGTAAGCAGTTGTCAAGGCTTGCTAGGCAATAGGAAGAACCCCCAATTCCCTATTCCTTGACAAGTGCACGTTCCCACTGCAGGCTGGCCCTTGGCCTGCCGCCTTCCACAGCCACTACCCAGAAAGGGTTTTCAGAGGATGGGAAATAGTTGCTCATAGAAAACTGATTATCTTACAAATTTATCTCACCCAATGTTTTTCAAACTTAGCTCCATACCAGGTAATTAGGGAGAGTTGCACCCTGCTAAGAATCAAATGTTTGCTTCCCACCCTCCCCCAACCAAAAACAGTCCTACGAGGAAACCATAACACAGAGTGGGATTGTACGGGAGGTGGGACCCTGGGAAGGAGGTCATGAGATTAGAGCCCTCGTGATGCTCAGGTCCTGATGGGTAGAGACACCACAGAGCTCCTTCCTCTTCTTCTGCTTCCACTATGTGCTCATGTGTAAGAGGACAGCCACCTGCGCCAGGATAGAGCCCTCACCAGAAACCACCTGTGCTGGCACACAGCACAGGACAGCTAGTCTCCAGAACTAGAAGAATACATTTCTGTTGTTTAAGCTTCCCAACCTATAGTATTTTTGTTATAGCAGCTCAAACTGACTCAGACATGCTCAATTTCAATTTAAATGGCATAGAGTTAGAACCCAATCCAAATAAGTTTTTAATAATATTTTCATTTTTTTATATTTTTGGAGCGAGACACAGAGAGAGACAGACAGAGAGGGCGGGGGGAAGAGAGAATGGGCGCGCCAGCAGTCTCTCAGCTGCCGTGAATGAACTCCAGATGTGTGCGCCCCCTTGTGGTCAAGTGTGGCATTGCACCCTTGTGTCACTTTGCATCTGGCTAAACGTGGGACCTGGAGATTGGAACCAGGTTCTTAGGCTTAGCAGGCAGGCGCCTTGACCGCTAAGCCATCTCCCCAGCCCAATATTTTAATTTTTAAATAATCAAAAGTTAACAGAAAATTCCCCAAAACAGTATTTTAAAAGCTGTTTTGTTTTGTTTGTTTCAAGGCAGGAACTCACCGTAGCTCAGGCTGACCTGGAACTCACTTTGTAACTTCAGACTGGTCTCACAGCAATCCTTTTCCTCAGTTTCCTGAGTGCTGGGATCAAAGGTGTGCACCACCATGGCCAGTTTAAAGAGCTTTCTAAAAAAATTTTTTTTTAATTTATTTGCAAGGCAAAAGAGAAAAAGAGAGAGAGAGAGAACAAATGAGAATGGGCACACTAGGGCCTCTTACCACTGCAAACAAACTCCAGATGCATGCACCACTTGTGATTTTACATGAGTACTGGGGAATTGAGCCAAGGCCATCAGAACTGAACCAGGGCCGTCAAGCTTTGCAATAAATGCCTTTAAACACTGAACAATCTCTCCAGTCCTATAAAGCTTTTGCCAGAACCAATAATTTGCCAAGTCAGGCCTTTATATTCCTCATACATTCGAGTGTCCATTTTCTACAAATGAAAACAATTTCTTATGTAACCTCAGAATAAACATCAAAATCAGGAATTCATATTGTTACATTTCTTTCTTTTTTTTTTTTTTTTACTTTTTACATTTATTTATTTATTTGCAAACAGAGAGAGAAGAGAGACAGAGAGAATGGGTGTGCCGAGACCTCCTGCTGCTGCAAACGAACTCCAGATGCATGCGCCACTTTGTGCATCTGGCTTTACATGGGTATTAGGGACTAGGACCCAGGTTGTTAGACTTTGCAGGCAAGCGCCTTAACCATTGAGTCATATCTCCAGCCTCACATTGTTACATTTCTATTAATCAATCCTAAGATTCAATATAAGTTTCACAAACTGTCCTAATATTCTTTAGAACAAAAGAAAGCAGCTTAATAAAGGTGGGTTTTGTTTTGGTTTGGTTTGGTTCGATTTTTTTGAAATGTTGGATATGGAACCCAGGGCCTTGCACATGCTAAGCCAGTGCTCTGTCACCAAGCTACACCCAAGCCATAAGGCCCAGTTCAAAACCACAAGTTGAAGTTACTGGTCAGGAGACGTTGGTCTCCTTCAATTAAGAGCAATTTCCTTGAGTCCCATGACCTTGACGCATTTGGAAGTTACTTGGAAGAATGGAGTCGGGCGTGGTGGCGCCACCCTGAGACTACATAGTTAATTCCAGGTCAGCCTGGGCCAGAGTGAGACCCTACCTCGAAAAACCAAAAAAAAAAAAAAAAAAAAAAAAAAGAATGTCCTTCAGTTTGAGTTTGCCCAACTGAATCACAGACAGATTTAGTTTATTCATCCTTGGTGCATTTGCCTGCAGGGCCCAGAAACCTGAGTTATATTCTTCAGTGCCTAAGTGGAGCCAAAACACAAAGTGTCTGGAGTTCATCTGCAGCAGCAAGAGAGGCCCTGGGATGCCATTCTCTCACTCTGTCTCTGAAATAATAATCCCAGCACTCAGGAGGCAAAGGTAGGAGGATCGCCATGAGTTCAAGGCCAGCCTGAGAATACAGAGTGAATTCCAGGTCAGCCTGGGCTAGAGCAAGACCCTACCTTGGAAAACACACACACACAGGCAAACAGAAAAAGTCCGAAGAAAGGAAAGAATCCCTTAGGTATTTTGCTGTGTTTGTTTTGTTTAATAGTATTTTTAAGTATTTATTTGAGAAAGAGTGAAAGAGGCAAAGAGAGAGAGAGAGAATGGACATACTAGGGCCTGCAGCCACTGCAAATGAACTCCAGACACGTGTGCCCCCTTGTGCACATGTGTGACATTGTGCGCTTGCATCTCTGCATCTGGCTTATATGCCTGGAGATTCAAGCATGAGTTCTTAGGCTTTGCAAGCAGGCACCTTAACCACTAAGCCATCTCTCCAGCCCACTGTTTTTTTTAATCTGCATTTTCTTCCTTTTTTTCTTACAATGCGTAGGTATCACTCCTATTTTTATTTTGTATATATTCTTTTTATTTTAGAGAAAGAAAGAGAGACAGAGAGAAAATTGGCATGCCAGGGCCTTGGCCTCTAAAATTGAACTTCAGACACTTGCGTCACCTAGTGGGCATATGCAACCTCACCGTTGAGTGTCTGGCTTACATGGGATCTGGAGAGTCAAACATAGGTCCTTATGCTTCACAGGCAAGCACCTTAACCACTAAGCCATCTCTCCAGCCCTTGTTTTGCTTTTAATAGCTCACTTCAAGATGCCAATTATGTCTGCATTTCATTGTCAGATGCTTTAATTTTCTATGACAAATAAGAGCCACATACTGTACTTTGGAGTGCACACCCATGGGCCAGGCCCTAGGTGGCGTTTCTTGTATATGACATCCCTCCAAAGTAGAGATTATTATTTTTACCTCTATCCCTACCCTACCCTTTTTCTAAATTACAAAAATATTAATTCAAGGGAGATGGTTCAGCAGTTAAAGGCACTTGCTAGCAAGGCCTGCCAGTCCAGGTTTAATCCTCAAGCATCCCACAAAGCTGAACACAAAAAAAGTGGTGTATGGGCTGGAGAAATGGCTTAGCGGTTAAGGCACTTGCCTGCAAAGTCAAAGGACCACGGTTCAATTCTCCAGGACCCATGTAAGTCAGATGCACAAGGTGGTACATGCGTCTGGAGTTTGTTTGTAGTGGCTGGAGGTCCTGGCACACCCATTCTCTCATTCTTTCTATATCTATCTGCCTCTCTGTCTCTCTCTCAAAGAAATATATATATATAGGTGGTGTATGCATCTGGTGTTCATTTGTATTGACTAGAGGCCCTGATGCAGCCATACACACACACACACACACACACACACACACACACACACACACGTGCAAATAAAACTTTATCACTTAAAACTATGAACACAGAATTTAAATGAATTCATTGCAACAGCATCAGGAAAGGATGTCTGAACTGGAATTCTTTTTTCCCAGTTCTAGGCATGGAGCCCAGAGCCTTGCATATGCCAGACAAGTGCTCTGCCACTGAGCCACCTGCCCAGTCCTCTGACCTGGGATTTTACCATTAATCTACTGAGCATTTGCTTTTGCTTTCTAAGGCTGCTGGAACTAATCATAGGTTTTGTGACTTGTGACAACACACCTTTATCCTACAGTTCTGTAGGTTTGAAGTCCAAGGTGTCAACAGGACTGCCCTGTGTTCCTGAAGACTCCAGAAAAGAATCTCTGTTCTTCCCCGTCTCAGCTTCCCAAGACGGCCCATGCTATTGGCTCATGGACCCCTTTTATGGTCAAAGCCAGCAGCTACCGCCTATGTTATTGGCTCATGGACCCCTTTCATGGTCAAAGCCAACAGTTACCCCTGAGACTTTCTCCCATGGCCTCACTGTGACGTTGATTCTTTTCCTCCTCTTCCACTCACACAGTGTATGTGACGATGTTCAAGCTAAGATAACCCAGGATAATCCCCTATCTTAAGCTTGGTTGTGGACTGGTGGTGTGACTCAGTAGCAGAATGATTGCCTACGAGGTGCTAGGCCCAGAATCCATCCCCAGCACTGGAAAAAAAAAAAGAAAAGAGGGGAGGGGAGGGGAAAGGGAAAGGGAAAGGGAAAGGGAAAGGGAAAGGGAAAGGGAAAGGGAAAGGGAAAGAAAAGAAAAGAAAAGAAAAGAAAAGAAAAGAAAAGAAAAGAAAAGAAAAGAAAAGAAAAGAAAAGAAAAGAAAAGAAAAGAAAAGAAAAGAAAAAAAAAATAGGAGAGTAGGGAAGAACTAGAGGTGGTGTCCAGGGCCTCTCGCATGCTAGAAAAGTGCTCTCTGGGCCACACTCCCAGCCCCCAGCAAGCACCAGGAATACAGCCCCATGGCCAGGCTCCCTGCAGAGGAAGAGTAGGAATAAATCTATCTAGAGCTTACCAACTAGTGGAGGGAGGAAGATCAACACAACCAAACCAACACAGCAGACACAGAGTTGCAATCAGCAATGTGTTATATGAGGGGATAGCAGGCTGCCAAGACAAGTGAGAATGGGCTGCCATTGAGAGGAGGTGGAGAGGAAAGAGAAGGTTTGTTCCAGAGGAGCCTAGAAACTGCAGCAGAGGTTACAGATATGGTGGTTGGGGAAGAAATGAAAAGCAAGAGCATGGGCCCTGAGGGAAGGAAAGGTTGGTTGTGCTCTGGTGCAGACAGGAGGGGATTCTGGGGCTGGACCTGCCTGATACAGAGCCAGAAGTGAGAGGAGGCCATGCAGGGCTGGGCAAGAAACCTCCATGCTGCTGTCTTTGTGAGTACTGGGCCTTCACCTGTCACTGTTTTGTCCTGTGACTGTGTTAAACAGTTTTCAGGCTGGAGAGACAGCCTAGTGGTTAAGGCACTTGCCTGTGAAACCTAAGGACCCATGTTCAACTCCCCAGATCCCACATAAGCCAGACACACAAGGTGATGCATGCACACAAAGTGGCACATGCGTCTGGAGTTTGGTCACAATGGCTAGAGGTCCTGGGATGCCAATTCTCACTCTCTCTCTCTCACTCTTGCTCTCTCATAAAAATAAAAAAAGACAAGTGTTGGGCTTGCCTCAGAAAATAATGAGTTTCTTGTAAGAAAAAAAAAACAAAAACAGGGGCAGAAGTACAATTATGCTTCCTATTAATGGTCTAAACAGCTGTGGAACCACACCTGGGTGTTGTAAAGATACTAAACAGGATGAGAATAGGTGTAGCCATTTTTTGTGGTCAGCAAATAGCAGTTTCAGAGGGTCAGCACTAACCTGTCTACTAGATAGGCCCCAGCTGCTAAATACATACAACAGATGAAGGGGCCAAGGAGAGGTTGTAGGAGACCTTTGGCCCAGTGACAAGTGCCCTCACCTGTGGCTCTGTCTGATCCTTCATGACTAGATCTGTCCTTTATGTAACAAGAGCTGCACCTTGACCACCACAGAACCATTTTCAGGCTTTAGAAGCGCCTTCCTCACCTTGTTCTATTCTGTCCAATAGCAAGGGTCTTCCTGTGATATGGCCTCTGCACTCACAGGGATGTCACTTCAGCCTGTGGCCACTGGGACCACACTTCCCCCCACCGTGATTCTCTCGGGCATCATCACAGCCTCACACCCCACCAGCTCCTCAGAGGGCAACAGCCAACCTCACCACAAACCAGGGGCCACCAACTAGAAGCACCACACCAGCTCCACAGCGTCCTAACCTAAGGGGCCCAGTGGAGTCGGAATGACCATTTCATGGTTCTTAATCATAGCAGCACATGAAAACTTCCTAGAATTCTTTTTTTTTTTTTTTCCATTCTGGATATCAAACTTCACACAAACTAGGCAAGTGCTCTACCACTGAGCTATATCTCCAACCCTGAAATTCTTTAAAAATTCTTGGTATGACTTACCTTTTTTTCCATTGCTGTGACAAAAGCAACTTCAGGGAGAAAGAATTGATTCTGGCTCACAGTTTGAGGGCACCGTCCAGCACGGTGGGGAAGGCACGGGGGAGTGTGAGGCGACCAGCCATATTTTGGAAGCAGAGAGAGGTGAATCCTGGTGCTTCAAGGAGTTAGTTAGCATGTCAGAAGTTCAACATACTGCTAGTGAATACCAAGAAGTCTGTCCTGAGACTGCCCCCTCTGCTAGTTCATTAACCTCAGGGGAGCAGGACACCTGGCTGGCGATCTGGGAAGAAAGGGGTTCAAAGAAATCCACTGCCTCCACACCTGCTAATGCTTCTCCAATCCCCCTCTCCTTGAACATAAACCACCACTCCCTCCCCGCCATTGCTAGGAGGACGCTTTGCATTTCCAGAGTCTCCACTGCTGAGATAACTAATAATACTCTCCTTCCATAAAGTCTCATTCTTCTGTCGCAGATATTCCTACTTATCTCTTTCTTTTCCTAACAGTGCTCAGCTAGCTTTTTCTCCCCTCCCCTTTTATTCAGTCCAGGACCCCAGCCCAGGAGATTGAGCCACCCACATTCACGGGGGGGGGGTCTTCCTCCTCTCTGTAAACACCCTTACAAACATGGCCAGAGGTGAGTCTCCTAGGTGATTTCAAATCCAGTCAAGTTGACCATGAAGATGAACCGTCACAAATTCACAGAAGGGAATGGAGTGCTGACGCTTGCTATAGCATGGATGAGCTTAGAAGCCATTATGCTAGGCATTATGCTAGGGTTATCTGTTGTTCCTGTTATGTAACATGTGTGGTGTAGGCAAATCTATAGAGACAGGATACAGATTCCCACTTGCCCAGAGTTTTATGGAAGAGAGAAATGGACAGTGACTGCTCATAGGTGCACCGCTCTCTTTGATAAGGTAATGAAAATGTTTTGAAATTAGATTGAGCTCTTACAACTCTGAATAGCCTAAAACCCATTGAACTGTATGCTTTCAAAGGGTAGGTTTTATGGCATGTAAGTGGTAGGCTAGTAACGTTGTTAAAATTGATCCAGCCTGAGCCCCACCCTACCCCAATTAAATCGGAATGTCTGGGAGAAGAACCGGGGCAGCCACAGGCAAGGACAGCTCCCCAGGTGACTCAACTGTGTAGCAGTGGCCGAGGGCACCGCCTGTCCTGACCTGCTGGGAGGTAGCTGAGGACACTGGGGTCTGGGAAGATGCACTGGTCCTCAGGGCCATTTAGCAGCTTCGGCATCTCCAGCCCTCCTTTGAACCACATCCCTGGAGTTGAACCTCAAAGACCTCAGTGATTTGTCAGATGTTCCCAAGCTTCTCTGGCCCCCAAGAATCACTCTCGTCCCCAAAATATCACAATGTCCTCACTTGTCACCATGGCTCTTCTTGGCCCACTGTGATCTCCTTAGATCATCCAACCCATTTCCAGTCATTTCTCTAGCTGTTCTTCATGCTTCACTTCTCCCGCCTAGTCTGCAAGGGGCTTGTTGCTCTTGTTGCCCGTTTTCTTCCAGTCAATTTCGAATCCATTATGAATTTGCCCGTGCAAGTGCCACATTTATATTTCATGCACAAAATCAGTTCTGTCTTCAACTCAGAGGTTCTAGCTGTTCCATCTTCACAGTCAGAGAGAGAGAGAGAAGACGCAATTCATCACAGGAGGCAGAGCCCCTTAGGGAAGCTGGTTTAATTGGCTGTTCATAATTCCCACTTTGAGTTAGATGGCTGTTTAAACTGCAAGGGGTGTGTGTGTGCGCGCGCATGTGTGTGTGTTATGCTGGGGAGCAAATCCTGAGCTTTGTGCAACCAATCTGTGGAGAATCTTGACCTCTAGTTAACCCAGAGTAAATATAGAAGAAGCATGTGCCTGGGCTTAGGAGATGGCTCAGTAGGAAAAGGCCTTACTACATAAGTCTGATGACCTGAGTTCGGATCCCCAAACCCACATGAAGCTGAATGCACAGTGATGTGTCTGTAATTCCAGTGTGACAACAGAGAGGAGGAAGGTGGAGACACCAGAATCCTGAAGCTTGTGGGCCAGCTACCCTTGCAAACGTACCTGCAAACAAGAGAGCCTACCTCAAAACAAGGTGGGAGGTGGGGACACACACTCAAGGCTATCCCGTGACTGCCACATGCATGCCATGGCTTCCACATGACTACATTCACACACACAAACACACACGTACACACACTATCAAAATCAAAAAGCATGTGCCCCATGTCCTTGTTAGAAATGACTTCTATCAGGAAATTTGAACTATGTTGCCAGCTGGGCTTTATGAGATCGCTCAGTAAGAAAAATTTAAAAGGCTAAATTAAGCATTTTCAAAAGAGAACTTGATTTTTTTCAATGTACATAATGTCAGTAAATGCCATGAGGGTTTGAGTTTCCCACACACTAAAACATCTGTAATACTTTCTGTAGAAAGTAAAAAGGATTTTTTTTTATTCACGTGTATACCCTTTCTTTCCTTTTAGACTTTAAGCTTGTGTGTGTGTGAGCATTTGTGTACACACTCATGTGCTCATGTGCATGTGTGTGTTTGTATGCATATGTATGAACCCACACGCCCCCCCCCCATGCACTCCCCTGCACCAGGGTGCCAGGAGCAGAATGTCAGTCCGTCCCTCTCCTTCACAGTCTTACTTATCCTTGAGCTTGCCCTCTTGTTTTTGTTTTTCCTTTGTTTAGAGAGCTCCAGTGATTCTGGGGTCTCTGCTTCCCTACAAGATTGGGGTTACAGATGTGTGACCAGACCCAGATGCTTTGTGAGATGTGGAGATCAAACAGGAGCAGTCTCTCAGGCCTCCTCAGTCCCTCAGTCTTACACAGGAGGTGCTTTTAAATGCTGAGCCATCTCTCCAGCCCCAAGGCTTTAAACTTTTAAAGGTCAAGAGGTCAAAAGTGCTTCTTACCCATCTCATATCTGCCTCCCCTTCAATACAGCCCACTATAGAAAACATGATTTTTTAAATTTATTTTTATTTATTTATTTGAGAGAGAGAAATAGGCAGGTAGAGAGAGAGAGAGAATGGGCACATCAGGGCCTCCAGCCACCGCAATCAAATTCCAGGTGCATGCGCCCCCTTGTGCATCTGACTTATGTGGGTCCTGGAGAGTCGAACCGGATCCTTTGCCTTTGCAGGCAAACACCTTAACTGCTAACCATCTCTCCAGCCCCAGCAAATATGTTTTGAATGAAGTCTACAGAAGTGAATCCCATATGGAAACAGAAAGTACATGAGGATGAAAATAATATAATCAAAAATTAGTATTATTATATCACAATATAATAGTACTCTGCAAATATTTCCTGGTTCCTCCTTCATACCAGCCACTGGTGTGGGGACTCAGGCCAGCCACTGAATACAGCCGGCAAAGTCCTGACATACTGCTGGTCCAGCTGAGGACACTGGGGTCTGGGAAGATGCACTGGTCCTCAGGGCCATTTAGCAGCCGGCATCTCCAGCCCTCCTTTGAACCACATCCCTGGAGTTGAACCTCAAAGACCTCAGTGATTTGTCAGATGTTCCCAAGCTTCTCTGGCCCCAAGAATCACTCTCGTCCCCAAAATATCACAATGTCCTCACTTGTCACCATGGCTCTTCTTGGCCCACTGTGATCTCCTTAGATCATCCAACCCATTTCCAGTCATTTCTCTAGCTGTTCTTCATGCTTCACTTCTCCCGCCTAGTCTGCAAGGGGCTTGTTGCTCTTGTTGCCCGTTTTCTTCCAGTCAATTTCAATCCATTATGAATTTGCCCGTGCAAGTGCCACATTTATATTTCATGCACAAAATCAGTTCTGTCTTCAACTCAGAGGTTCTAGCTGTTCCGTCTTCACAGTCAGAGAGAGAGAGAGAAGACGCAATTCATCACAGGAGGCAGAGCCCCTTAGGGAAGCTGGTTTAATTGGCTGTTCATAATTCCCACTTTGAGTTAGATGGCTGTTTAAACTGCAAGGGGTGTGTGTGTGCGCGCGCATGTGTGTGTGTTATGCTGGGGAGCAAATCCTGAGCTTTGTGCAACCAATCTGTGGAGAATCTTGACCTCTAGTTAACCCAGAGTAAATATAGAAGAAGCATGTGCCTGGGCTTAGGAGATGGCTCAGTAGGAAAAGGCCTTACTACATAAGTCTGATGACCTGAGTTCGGATCCCCAAACCCACATGAAGCTGAATGCACAGTGATGTGTCTGTAATTCCAGTGTGACAACAGAGAGGAGGAAGGTGGAGACACCAGAATCCTGAAGCTTGTGGGCCAGCTACCCTTGCAAACGTACCTGCAAACAAGAGAGAGCCTACCTCAAAACAAGGTGGGAGGTGGGGACACACACTCAAGGCTATCCCGTGACTGCCACATGCATGCCATGGCTTCCACATGACTACATTCACACACACAAACACACACGTACACACACTATCAAAATCAAAAAGCATGTGCCCCATGTCCTTGTTAGAAATGACTTCTATCAGGAAATTTGAACTATGTTGCCAGCTGGGCTTTATGAGATCGCTCAGTAAGAAAAATTTAAAAGGCTAAATTAAGCATTTTCAAAAGAGAACTTGATTTTTTTCAATGTACATAATGTCAGTAAATGCCATGAGGGTTTGAGTTTCCCACACACTAAAACATCTGTAATACTTTCTGTAGAAAGTAAAAAGGATTTTTTTTTATTCACGTGTATACCCTTTCTTTCCTTTTAGACTTTAAGCTTGTGTGTGTGTGAGCATTTGTGTACACACTCATGTGCTCATGTGCATGTGTGTGTTTGTATGCATATGTATGAACCCACACGCCCCCCCCCCCCATGCACTCCCCTGCACCAGGGTGGCAGGAGCAGAAGGTCAGTCCGTCCCTCTCCTTCACAGTCTTACTTATCCTTGAGCCTGCCCTCTTGTTTTTGTTTTTCCTTTGTTTAGAGAGCTCCAGTGATTCTGGGGTCTCTGCTTCCTTACAGGATTGGGGTTACAGATGTGTGACCAGGCCCAGATGCTTATGTAAGACGTGGAGATCAAACAGGAGCAGTCTCTCAGGCCTCCTCAGTCCCTCAGTCTTACACAGGAGGTGCTTTTAAATGCTGAGCCATCTCTCCAGCCCCAAGGCTTTAAACTTTTAAAGGTCAAGAGGTCAAAAGTGCTTCTTACCCATCTCATATCTGCCTCCCCTTCAATACAGCCCACTATAGAAAACATGATTTTTTAAATTTATTTTTATTTATTTATTTGAGAGAGAGAAATAGGCAGGTAGAGAGAGAGAGAGAATGGGCACATCAGGGCCTCCAGCCACCGCAATCGAATTCCAGGTGCATGCGCCCCCTTGTGCATCTGACTTATGTGGGTCCTGGAGAGTCGAACCGGATCCTTTGCCTTTGCAGGCAAACACCTTAACCGCTAACCATCTCTCCAGCCCCAGCAAACATGTTTTGAATGAAGTCTACAGAAGTGAATCCCATATGGAAACAGAAAGTACATGAGGATGAAAATAATACAATCAAAATTAGTATTATTATATCACAATATAATAGTACTCTGCAAATATTTCCTGGTTCCTCCTTCATACCAGCCACTGGTGTGGGGACTCAGGCCAGCCACTGAATACAGCCGGCAAAGTCCTGACATACTGCTGGTCCACAGAAAGGAAATCTTCCCACCTTGGCTGATGGGAATGTGAGGAATCCATGAACCCTATGGAATCAGGGAACAGCACATATCTGCTCCATTTTCCCGCACTCCTCACAGCTCCTTTCAAGCTTCCTTTTCCTCTGGAATTTGATAAGAGTGAGGCAAAATATGGAGACAAGAATCAACAAGGGCTGGAGAGATGGCTTAGGGGTTAAGGTGCTTGCCTGTGAAGCCTAAGGACGTATGTCCTCCTCTCCAGATCCCACGTAAGCCAGACGCACAAGGTGATGCAAGCACGCAGGGTCACACATGCACACAAGGTGGCACACATGTCTGGAGTTTGATTACAGTGTCTAGAGGCCCTGGCGCACCAATTCTCTCTCTCACTGTCACTCTTGCTCTCTCGCATTAAAAAAAAAAAAAAAAAAAAAAAAAGAGGCCAGTTTGTTGGGCTTGAGTCAAAAAAAAAAAAAAAAGAAAAGAAAAGAAAAGAGAATCAAGTCATGAATGCTGCATGATGTTCGCATCACGCTCCCTTATCGTTTCGACTTGTTTTCTGACTCTATAATAGAATAACTGATGCTGAGTAATTTGCAGTGAAAAAAATTGTATTTTTCATGGCTTTGGAGGCTGGACGTCCAAGATCAGACAGACACATCCACACAGGAAGCAGCTAGCTTTGTAGAAAGCTGCTCTGAGGACTAATCAAGTCCCATGTGAATGCCATTGATCCCTCTTGCTGACCCAGTCACAAGAGAGGTCCCACTGAGGCAGGATAGAAAGGAAAAACTAAGGGGACAAGGGAAGGAAGGAGCTGCTTACTCCTGTCACCAGCTGAGAGTCAAGAATTCCAGACAACTAACATTTGCTGTGAAGATTGCTGACACAGAGACAAGATTTGTCTCATACAGATTTACTTCACAATAAAAAGGTTAAAATATCAGTAAGTGGGTGAGAGATGACGTAGCAATTAAGGCGCTTGCCTACAAAGCCCAGGTTCAATTCCCCAGTATCTAGGTAAGCCAGATGCACAAAGTAGCACATGCATCTGGAGTTTGTTTGCAGAGGCTAGAGGCCCTGGTGCACCCATCCTCCCCCACCCGCACCCCCCGCACCTCTTTCTCTCAAATAAATTAAAAATAGTTCAAAAATACATCAGTAAGTGATGCTTAAGTCCTCAGAACCCCAGGTTTGATTCCCCAGTACCCATGTAAGCCAGATGCACGTGATGGCGCATGTGTCTGGAGTTCGTTTGCAGTGGCTGGAGGCCTTGGCATGCCCATGCTCTCTTTTTCTCTCTCTTTCTCTCTAATAAATAACTATTTTTAAAGTTAATAAGCAAAATAAAGTTAATAAATATCTGGTACAAATAATACTGATGGTATGGCGATGATGATCAAGTTATCTCCCAACCATAAAATAGCAGGAGATGGCTCGTAGTGAGGAGGACTCAGAGTTTCTTCAATGATGAAACCTCCCAGGAAGCTAAGGCGAAAGATTAGGGCCTCTCCAGCATGCAGGGGCCGATGGGACCCCGCCACCCTCCCAGCCCTGTCTTTCTGCCATCCTCCAGAAAGGATCTCACTTTGAGAAATCTTCTCCAAACGCCTGGTTTGCATAATCACCAAGAGTGCACCCGTGTTCTCCGTCCTCGCGATCTTCCTTCTCTTGTCCGTGAAGTGGGTCAAGGACTGCTCCGGGCCACTGTGGCAGCCTGAGCCAGCCGAGGCCCGCTCCCTGCCCCTCTCAGGGCTGCGTTTCATCCGCTGGGCACTGCAGTGAAGAGCCCCCCTTCAGGTCCTGCAGCGCTTCTCGGCCACGACTTGAGTCCTTAGGGACTAACAGCCAGGATCTCATTTTCTGTTCTTTTGTTTTGGTTTTGTTTTGTTTTTTTTTTTTGGTTGTTTGTTTGTTCTTGTTTTTGGAGGTGGGGTCTCACTGCAGTTCAGGCTGACCTGGAATTCACTCTGTAGTCTCAGGTGGCCTCGAACTCATGGCCATCCTCCTACCTCTGCCTCCCCAGTGCTTTCTCCTAAGCCTGGAACTTCCTCAAACTCTGCCCTTCCACAAAGCCCTCACCAGTCTTCGTGCCCATCTGCTGTCTCGGACCCACAGTGGGTCTCAGCTTGAGCCAAGCCCATGGGATGTTCCACTTTCTGCATCAAATAACAGGAGGCCCGGGAAAGTCTCTTGAGTAGAGAAGAAACCTGCTCTCTGGCAGGTTCTCAAATGAACCTGGCGGCTGCCAGAGCCGGGTTTGCCGTGGAGAACGGTACACTGCTGCCACCCAGAGGCACCCAGCCGCAAGTTCAGAAGCAGCGGACCCCTTGGGAACCTTCATCTGTCAAACAGAAAGGCACCCTGTGTGACGCAGTGCTACTGGGCATGGGGCTTGTGAGTTGGACTAGCCAGAAAAGAACCAAGCTTCAAGGATGTAGGCTCACTAAGACCCAGGACTTCCCTGGGTCTCCAGCACCCCCCCCTCAGGAGATGGTGATGTATAAAGGGGGGTTCTTGAATCCTGCAGCAATTAAACCTCCAGGTGGTGCGGGACAGACCTCCCTTCCTCTTTCCCTCCCTCCCGCCACAGCCACTGAAATTGCTCTACCACCGGCTTGTAAATCAGAGCTTGTCAGAACACAGGCTTGCCATCTCTTAGAAGGCTCTGCTTCAGGGGACACATTACCATGGAAAGTTAAGTGTCTTGGGCTGGAGAGATGGCTTAGCAGTTAAGGCGCTTGCCTGCAAAGCCAAAGGACCGAGATTCGATTCCCCAGAACCCACATAAGCCAGCTGCACATGGTTGCCCATGCGACTGGAGTTCATTTGCAGTGGCTGAACACCCTGGCGTGCCCATTCTCCTCTCTCTCTCTCTCTCTCTCTCTCTCTCTCTCTCTCTCAAATAAATAAATAAAAGAAAGTTAAGTGTCTTACACAAGGACAGTGGAGAGCAGTTGCCACAGTTGAGGTTGGCATTCAGATCAGAGTCCCGCCCCCACCCCCACCCCCACCCCCACCCCCGTTTGCCTGAACATATTTTCCCAGTAATTTATTGAGCCCAGTGACCCCGGGATTCACAACACACCAAGGAGTTAGCTAATTGGGAAGACCAGAAACTGCAATGAAATCATTTTGAGAATTAGAACCATTCCCAAATCTCTGAATCCCAGACTCTTTCTGCCAGTGTCCACTCAATGATATAAGTGCTTCATTCTTGTATGTTACACAATTTGTTTCTGACAAAAACGTAAAATTTTAAGTCAGAGGAAGTTGGAACTGACACAAGCTCTACCTCCTCCGAAGTGTCAATGTTAAGAAAGTTTTTCAGGGCATACAGAAGTAAATATTTGCACCATTGCTTTTGTTTCTGGAAGAATGGGAACTTACAGAGTAAGTGGGGAGACAGCTCAGTGGTGTTTGTTTTGTTTTCTGTTTTTGGAGTACACCCAGCTCTGAGGCTATTAACACAGGATGATGCCTGGGTTTTCTGACTAGTTGACCTCCAGTTTCAGGGAGAAGCAGCCCCCTCCCGGGCCCCCACATGCAGGGAGTGGGGGGTGCATGCTTTAATCCCAGCACTCTGGAGACAGGAAGATTGCTGGCTGACCTGGGACTACAGAGTTGCCAGGTCAGCCTGTAAAGTCTCAGAAGGAACAAAGGAAAACTCACAGCATTCAAAAACTGGATATCTGTGAGACAAATGTAAAATTGTATTTTGACACAAAGGTTTTTGGGGTTTTTGTGGGGTTTTTTTGGTGTTTGTTTTGTTTTCTGTTTTTGTTGTTGTTGTTTTGGTTTTTTTGAGGTAAGGGTCTCACTCTAGTCCTGGCTGACCTGGAATTCACTCTGTAGTCTCAGGGTAGCCTCGAACTCAGGGCAATCTTCCTACTTCTGCCTCCTGAGAGCAGGGATTAAAGGCAAGTGCCACCACGCCCAGCTTGCCTTTTGTTTTTCATAAATCAAACCCATGTTAAACTACTGTGGTGACAACTGACTTCCTGAAAGCCCCACCTTGCCATTCCAGACAGCTGCGCTTCTAAACCCACATGCCACACACCCCACCTCCACAGTTCTGCTCCCCCACTCAACACTGCAATAAAAATGTAAATATATAGAGGCGCGTCATTGAATGAAAATGTGACCATCAGGCCATGCCCTGCTCTATATTACTTAGTATTATATAGAACAGTGGCTTTCAGCCTGCCCCTTGCCCTGAGTGACTCCACTTGATAAAGCAACCGTTTGCCCTGCTCTGAGTGCAAATACTAAGACAGAATGACTCTACCTCATGTTTGGGCAAGTAAACCACCACCATCTGTCCAGCACAGGCCATGGAACACACTGATGGCTAACTCCTTCATGCAAATACAACACTACCACCTATGAACCTATGACATCAAATCATGAACTCGTGGACACGTGGCTTATGGAAATCATATCAGAAAAACCAGGTCTGTGAACTGAAAACAAAGGATGAAGCTCCCCTTACCTGGATTATATAAAAGGAGGGACACTTCATAGTGGGCCACAGCGGCACCCTCTCACCTGTCATCAGAACCAGTGCATGTGATCACAGGATCAGCAGGCCAGGAACTCCCAACTCTGCCCCCGCCCCAAGCTTCTGTTCCGAGTGACCCCCTGCTAGATGTGGCCACTGGAACTGCTGTTTCTCCAGATGGATTCTGAGCCTCCAACAGCTCTGTGACTGACTTCCTTTGCATCTTATCTAACCACCGCAGAGACACTGCTGTTGCCTCTGTAAGTCCTCTTTAAACCCCACAGTCATGAGCCTTTTGTTCCAGTTCTGTAACACACACACACACATTTTATTGTGTGAAGTACAATGTATGATCTGAGAGTTAATATTAGTAATTAAGATTAGAATTAAAAAGCCTCAGCCAGTGCCCATGTCTATCAAGTGAAATCAGTAGTACTTGAACTACAGACAACAACATTGACATTACCTGTGGATTTGTTGAGATTCAATACATCCTGATATTATGAAAAGACACAAACATATCTGTCTATGTTTTTGGTTTTTGTTGTGGTTGGTTTTTTTTATTTTTTTTTATTTTTGTTTTTTCCACAGTGCACACACAACAGAGAACTACTTTGACAAACTCATTTTAAAGCCAGCTTATTTGTTGAAAGTAAAAGAGGGGGACTGAAGTCAGGTGACCATGAAGACTCTAAAGCAGGAAACTCTAAAGCATTTGTTTCATTCTCTTCTTGCTAATTTCAGAACATAGGATAGTGCCCAATGGAACTAGTGTCGTCTGGAAATACCTCCAACATTCATTATAAAAGGAAAGCTATACAAATGTTTATGAAACGTTCATGATTAACATGGAAAACAGGTTACAAAATTAAATGAAAAGCCAGATACAAAACTGTGTATACTGTATGCCAAACAACCAAATATGCCCCATCAGAGGCTGGAAAAAAAATAGTTGCATTACTAGGCGGGGAGGCTGTGTAAGGAGATCACTGTGAGTTCAAGGCCACCCTGAGACTACATAGTGAATTCCAGGTCAGCCTGAGCTAGAATGAGACTCTACCTCAAAAAGGAGAAGAGGAAGAGGGAGAGAAGGAGGGGAGAAGAAGAAAAGAAAGAAAGAATTAGAAATATAGTTGCATCTAAGTTAAGTATCTAGAATGATCTTGCTTCTTCCTTTTAATATTCTGCCTTTCTACTATGTAGCCCACTACACTTGGTCATTTAGGTACAAAAAAGTAAGACTGGTAGAAGTACTGAATTTGAGTTAAAGAAAAGACACGAACATTCATAACTCTATGAAGCATTACTGGCTACACCATAAACCCACTGTTATAAGTCACTGTCTGAAGTAAATTATGAGCAGATCCTACTGATGACAAAATGCAGGACCCAACAGAAATGCCAAGGACTTACAGAAAGGAACAGAGATTCACCAGGCAACAACTTGTTTACAGTAAGGAGCTCTTTAACACTAGAATTAAACATGAAGATGGCTCCTTAGTGCTATTTCCTGTGTAGCTGTTAAATTACAAAAACTATTATGGGGCTGGAGAGATGGCTCAGTGGGTAAGGCACTTGCCTGCAAAGCCTAAGGACCCAGGTTCAATTTCCCAGTACCCATGTATGCACAAGGTGGTGATGTCTGGAGTTCATTTGCAGGGGCTAGAGGCCCTGGCGCCCATTCTCTCTCTCTCTCTCTCTCTTTCTCTCATAAATAAATAAATAAAATATTGTTTAAAATCCATTATGACAGTAACTATAGAAAGCCAATTCTGGTTTAAAAAACAGTCACAAGAGAGCGTTTTACATAAGTAGACAGAGTGCTTGCTTTTGCAACTCACCTACTGAAATGGGGACTATACAGAGATTAGCATGGCCCCATTGCAAGGACGACATGCAAATTCATGAAATGTGCCATATCTTTGCATATTTTCTCCCTATGCAGAATCTAACATGAAAGTAGAAAGGAGACTATTTGGAAAGAAAAAAGGGACCAGCAGGAGGGGGACAAAAAAGAGGCACTGGGGCCACAAATAGAAGGCTTGTCCCTACCTCAAAGACATTTACTCTCCCCTAAGTGGGAAGCGAACACATTGCCAATCAAAACACATCCATCACTGTCATCACTTTCTTGTGATTCAAGGAAACACTGCAGTTCTCATGAGGTTACTTGCTCAAGCAACTCATACTGAAACTTCCATGACTTTCCAGTGGCCAAAAAGACAACTTTTTTCTCTTATGAGTTGTTGCAATCAGGTTTTTTGTTGTTGTTGTTTTGTTTGTTTGTTTGTTTGTTTTGGGTTTTTTTTTGGTGTTTTTTTTTTTTGGCTTACAGATTTGAGGGGAAGCCCCACGGTGGCAGGGGAAAATGATGGCATGAACAGAGGGTGGACAACTCCCCCTGGCCAACATAAAGTGGACAACAGGAATAGGAGAGTGTGCCAAACACTGGCATGGGGAAACTGGCTATAACACCCATAAGTCCGCCCCCAACAATACACCGTCTCCAGAAGGATTTAATTCCCAAAAGCCATCAGCTAGGGAAATGGCCACACCATGGCTCACTAGGCCTGGTGGAAATCTGGCATAGTCCAAAATTCCATTCACTATCTGGATTCCAAATGTTTCTTTTGCAGTCAGCTTCACGTTGCTGGGATGAACTTCCAAACCAGGAACAAGTATGGGGGAAGGGAATTTGTATGAAGCTTACAGATCTAGGGGAAGTTCCATAATGGCCCAAAGTGACACCTTCTCCATCCAGGCAGCTGGAAATCTAATAAATTATACTAAACTCCTGAATCTACTGGGGGACATTCATTCAAACTAGCACACCAGGCATAGGCCAAAACTCCATTCACTATCTGGGTTCCAAATGCTTCTATTCTAACTGGGTTTCTTCATGACTCTGAGGATCAACAACTTCATCCAAGAAAATACCTACAGGCCTGATTGGAGGAAGACTAGAGCAAGCATTACTGTGCACAACTATGATGTCACAGGGTTGTGTGTATATATACGGACCCAGTGGATTCTGGGGCTGGAAAATGTCTAAGGTCCAAAACTTTGAGATCAGAGTGTGACTTTTTATTATAGCAGACGCCCTTGCAAACTTTTGAATTTTGGATTATATAAATTCAGCAATGCCTGTGTCTGGTACCTATCCACAGTGGTGTAGGAACACCATGCCCTACTGAACACCTCCAGAGTTCTGCATAGACTCAGTACTTCGGTTTACCCACTGATCTCGCTACCCGTTGCAATCAGTGCCACCTTACTTCTGACAATTAAGCATAAACAACCTGGGTTTTTTGTTTTGTTTTGATTTTTTTTTTTGGTCGTGGGGTGGGTTCTATCATCCTTGTCAATGAAGGATTTCAGTTCTATAATGGTATCAGTATTAGGTTCTGTAGAGGAACAGAACCAATGGGATGTGTAACTATAAGAAGGGGTTGTATTAGACTGGCTTAGCCCATCAGAGACTAGATGGTCCCACAATAGCTGTCTGCAAACTGGAAGCTTCACAACAAGACAGACAGACCAAGGGTGTAGTCCCAGGTTGAGGTCAAAAGCCTTGAGTCCCCTGGAGACCCCGTGTGTGAGGCCACACTCAGAGAGTCTGGTGTGTGATATCTGTGGGGATTGGCAGCAACAAGAACAGAACGCAGATCAAAGCAAAGACATGTCAAATGTACCTTCTCAAGATGGGTGAATCACCCAGCCACGAGGTGGGAGAGAGCATCCCAGCACTGGGGAGGCAGAGGGAGGAGGATTGCTGTGAGTTCAAGGCCATCATGAGACTACATAGTGAATTCCAGGTCAGCCTGTGCTACAGTGAGACCCTACCTCGAAAAACCAAAAATAAAAAAATAATAAAAGAACACCAACCCAGCCAGCCTACCTGAGTCCACAGCACAGCAAAGAGGGACCCAAGTGACCTGCAGTATAGCCAAGACCAAAGCCATCCCAAAAGAGAAGCTTCTCTTTTCAGATGGCGGTGACCTTGAGATGACTCAGAAGGCACCATGGTGCTAAGAAGAAGTGCCAAAGGAGTGCTCAGCACTGAAATATCTCTAACACCCCTTCCAAGACTCAGGGTCCATTGTGGAAGAGGTGAAGGAAAGTATGTAAGAGCCAAAGGAAGAGTAGGACTCCTTACAACGTGCTCCTCCAGACACGCAAATGGCCTGGATATCCATGACCTCACAGTCCCTGACACTACCTACACAAGACCATCCTAATAGGAGGAAAAGATGATGACATCAAAATAAAAGAGACTGATTGAGAGGAGGAAGGGATATGATGGAGAATGGAGTTTCAAAGGGGAAAGTGAGGGGAAGGGAGGGAATTACCATGGGATATTGTCTACAATTATGGAAGTTGACAATAAAAAAGTTTTAATAAATAAATAAATAAATAAATAAACAATAAAAGAAAGGTGCATCATGCCTTGGGGATATGCCCAGCTTCCTCTGCTCTGTGCTCCACTGGGGCCTCAACCCCCTGGATGTGGCTGGTGCTGTCCATGTTAAGACAGGCCTCCTCCCAAAACCCAGTTCACTGGCCTGAAAACCAATCTTCTCTGGAAATCCCTTCACAGATAAAACCAGTGCACTTTGCTAATTTCCTACGTACCTCTCCATATATTCAACGTGTGATGGTAAATTTCAATTGAGCTGGATTAAGAAGCGCCTAAGGCATCCATGAGGCATACCTTCATGTGTGTGGGAAAGGTTAGAGGGGTGCTTTCCCAGAGAGGATTCACTGAGGAGGAAAGACCTACCCTGAATGCACTGACATGGACAGTGCCACCCCCATGGGCTGAGTCCTGGATGGGATAAAAGGGGAGAAGAAGAAAGCCAGCTGAGTACTGCTCTTGCCCTTTCTCTGCTTCCTGCTCCCCCAAGATGTGAGTAAGCAGCCTCGTGTGCCTATTGCCACTGCCAGAAGTCACTTCCACCACCAGCCTTCCCCACCACGATGGATTATACCCTCAAACTCTTGGCCAAAATAAATCCTTTTTTCTTCAAGTTGTTTCTTGTCAGTTCATTTGGTGACGTGAACAAGAAAAGTAGTTGATACGTACAACCACCAATATTAGCCATTACAGCATCTCCTACAATCAGTGTTGGTCCACTGCACGTCCCCAGTTTGTTCCCCATCTCATTAATAAAGTCAGTGTCTTCCAGACTCTTGCAGAGTAGCTGTGAACTATCCAACCTCCTGTCTATACTCTCCACTGTGCCCACCTTCTCTGACCCCTTTGGGTGTTTTTTTTTTTCTTCCACTTCCTGTCACAATAGTTCTTGTGCATCTATTTGATTTAGCATGGACCATTGCTTTCCTCGACCTCCCAGGAGCTGTACTAGCAATATGTCTTCTCTTTCTCTTGAGATCCTTGCCAGGGCCTTCAAGCATAACCTAGAAGAGTGTTCGTGTATCTATCAAATTTCCTTTGCCCAAATTTACAACCCACCCCTGTTAAAAAATGTACTGGGGGGGCCAGGTGTGGTGGCGAACGCCTTTAATCCCAGCATTCAGGAGGCAGAGGTAGGAGGATTACCATGAGTTCTAAGCCACCCTGAGAGTACATAGTGAATTCCAAGTCAGCCTGGGCTAGAGTAAGACCCTACCTTGAAAAACAAAACAAACAAAAAAATGTACTTGGGAGCGGGGCTGGAGAGATGGCTAAGCGGTTAAAGGCACTTGCCTGCAAATTCTAAGGACCCAGGTTCAATTCCCCAATACCCACATAAGCCAGATGCACAAGGTGGTGTATGTGTCTGGAGTTCATTTGAAGTTCCTAGAGGCCCTGTGGTGCCCATTGTTTCTCTATCTCTCTTTCTCTACCCCCCATCTGCCTTTCCTCTCTTTATCTCTCTCTCCCCTCCCTCTCTCTCAAATAATAAAATATTTTTTTAATGTACCCAGGATTCTTTTAAATCAGCAGAATAAGGCAGTAGGCATGGACATGATTATCATGGAGGGAAAAAAATCTCAAAAGGCTGACCTGGCAAAAGAGAAGAGGCGCTTACCTCAGAGCCTTTTATCAGTGTTGTCCCAGGAGGACCAGGAAAGGGTAGGTACACCAAGCTGAGGACTGGATCATTGGGATAATGGCTGCAGACTCTGGGGTGTAAGGAATGATGAAGGAGGTGATTTGGGGAATGGGCTCTGGGCTGGTTGGTTTTGGTCTCACAGCTTTGCAGAGAAATTTGCTGTGTCTGAGAATTAACTCACTCTGCTGTCTCTCCAGGTGGAAGGTTTCAAAGGCCAGAGCTTCAAGAACATAGGCAATGAGAGTCAAAGGAGGGTTATGGGGAGATTATGAATGTGAGCAAAGTATACACGAAAATATCCCAATGAAACCCATTGTTTTGTACACTAACTAAAAATATTAAAAATTAAAAGAAGAGGCTGGAGAGATGGCTTAGCAGTTAAGGCATTTGCCTGTGAAGCCTGAGGACCCAGGTTCCATTCTCCAGTACCCACGTAAGCCAGATGCAAAAAAGGTGGCACATGTATCTGGAGTTCGTTTGCAGTGGCTAGAGGTCCAGGTGTACTCTCTCTCTCTCCATATATATATATATGCCTCATTCTCTCTCAAATAAGTAAATAAAATATTTTTTAAAAATAATTAAAAGAAGCCAGGCGTGGTGATGCATGCCTTTAATCCCAGCACTCGGGAGGCAGAGGTAGGAGGACTGCCATGAGTTCGAGGCCAGCCTGAGACTACATAGTGAATTCCAGGTTAGCAGGGACTAGAGCGAGACCCTACCTCGAAGAAAAAAAATAAATAAATAAAAGAAGAAAATGGGTTGGAGGCATAGCTCAGTGGTAGAAAATTTACCCTAAGGGTTTCATCTCTAGTGCCACAAAATTAATTAGTTAATATTTTTAAACCCTGGCAAATAAAAAATATAGTCAATATAATCCCCAACCTCCTGACCTACCCCTACTCCCTGACTCAGCACTCTGGGTCCCAGTCCTGTCCATAGTCGGCTGGCTCTTGCTGGTTGGCTCTGGCTCTTTGAAGGCACAGCCCCTTTTCTCCCTCCAAAGTTCCAGCATTCCACCCCATCAGGTTACAGGATATAACTATTGGCCCAATTGTCAAGAAGGCAGGTGAAGGCACCCCCAGATGAGGTTGCCTGTGTTTACAGACACGTAGCTATTGAGCGGTATTCTAGAACAGGAGGTGAATGCTAGCTGCCAACGGGAGGAAGAAGCCTGTTTTTCAGGCTCAGCGGGTTCCAGGCAAGCAGGACTTTCAAGTGTCTCAACCGAAGTGTCCCAAATTCGTATCTCCAGGTGCTATTCTTTGCTAATCAGAGCCCTGGACAGGAAAGAGCTGACCTACTTAAGTTGAGATTTCTGCTGCTTTTTCAGTGAAATCGTAAGTTTGATCCCAAACCTTGCTCTTGGGCTACTGATAATGGAGAGAGATTCCTCTATATGCTGTCAAGGTACCTCTGGCTTTTGTACCTGGCTTGTGATCTGTGCAATCATAGTCAGCCTTTCATTTCTCAAAATATCACTTTCCCCAAGCAACACACGAGCGATTCCATCGTCCTTCTAATTCCTTGACTCCCCATATTTCTCCAGTACCTGACAGATCTCACTTGCTACTGTATTTCCTTCAGCTGAAATGTCATCCAAGCTCACTACTGGCAAACGTTTGACAACGCACAGGGACCTTTTACCAGGGCTATGCTCAGTCCACCTGCAGCATGTGTGCGGTACTCCTCACCAAGCTAGTAGCAGGTGACAGTGCAGAGCGGCGTCTTAGCATGTTCATTCTTGGACCATGTATCTGATAGAATTTGGCACATGGCTAAGATGGAGATCAGCACGCAGCAAGCTGGTGAGAGGGCTCTTGAGGTTAATATCCCTGGAGATCAAATGGAGAAGCTGGATGTGCCATGAAGAGTCATTGGACAATAGCTACCCCAGGAAGAGGACAAACCCCTTGGATATAGGTCTCTCAGCAGCAAAGGTAATTTCTGGAAGGCCTAGTAGCTAAAGCGTGTTAGCAAGTAGCACTCCCAGAATCCTTTATATCTGCAGGGGAATCTAGAACAGGCACCACACCATCCCACATCTTACAGTCTGGATATGACCTTCCCTAACACATTCATCCCCCTCCCCTATCAAGGGGCAGGCTGGCTGCTTGAACATATGGACTTTCTTTTGGGATTGTCTTGGGCATCTTTCTTGGCATAATTATTTAGCTTTAGGACCTTAAATACCAAGGATTTGTGGTGAGGACAAAAGGCAAGGTGTGGAAGTGGGAGCGTCCTTTCCCCGGGGGTCATTTCTGCAGTCAGAGATTAACACAAGTGGAACACTCCTCGCTCATGTAAGAACAGAATCTGGCAGTTCAGGATGCAGAGTGCTTTAAAAATATATATTTTATGCAGCTGGGCATGGTGGCATACACCTTTAATCCCAGCACTTGGGAAGCAGAGTAGTAGGAGCGCCACCCTGAAACTACATAGTGAATTCCAGGTGTGGTAGTTTGAATATATTTCTCCAATACATTCAGTGTTTTATTAGTTTATAGTTTGCATCTGCAATCACCTTGCTAGAGGCAATGTCACCAGGGGCCCATCTTAAGGTGTGGTGATGGTTTGAGATTCCATTGTAAAGATATGCAGTGTGCCTAATAGGAGTTCCTGAAGTGTGCTGTGGTTTGACTGTAGTTTTGCTCTGTGTGCTGGGTGCCTGGTTGGATTTTTTTCTCTCTCTTGCCTGGTCCTGCAAGAGCAGGCTGCTTCTTCTGCCATTATGGAACTTCCCTTGGATCTATAAGCTTCAATAAACATCCCTTCCTCCATAACTGTGCCTGGTCTGGAAGTTCATCTCAGAGAACCTGAAGCTGTCTGCTACAGTAAAGTGGTACCAGGAGTGGGGTGAGAAGAACCAGATCGTGTGGATGTTCATCTTTTCGAACCTTTGTTTTGGAGGAATGGGCATGGACTTGGTGCTTGCAACTGAAGATGCCTTCTGGAGTGGTAAGCCAAGTTTTATGGACTATTCTGATGAGAGTTTGAGAATGCTAAGTGCAGACAGTATTGAACTTCGAGGCTTGGCTTATGAGCTTTCTAAGGGGAAGGAAAGAGGGCAGACAACTTTGTTGGAACTGGGCTACTGGCATAAGGGATGGCTATGTTCCACTATCCAGGCCCAGAAAGTTTGATCAAGGTTAAATTTGTAATGGACTGATGTGCTTGGCTAAAGGTAACGGACTGAGATTTTAAGATTTTAAGTTAGAAAACTTCAAGCAAGTTAAAAGTAGAGGCACTGAGACTGATTTTAGGTTAATGGAGTTGCTATTGTCAACACATTAGCAATCTTAAGGAAGATGGAAGGAAGGTGGCCTGACTGCTGTACATTAAAACAATGGAGAGGATGCCTGAGGAAAGATTATTAGAAATGCAAACTCTTGGAAAGAGTTGACTGGAGAAGGAACCTGCTTTTCAAGGCTATGATTTATTTTGTCCCTGGATTAAGAATATGGCTGTGTCCTGCACACCTGGTATTAGTTTTGGAAATATGAAAAATGCATGGAGTGGTCATGAATTGCACATGGTTCCAGGAGCCACTGATGAGATGCGGCATGAGGCAGGGCAGGAAAACCCTCAGGAATAGGCTGGAAGAGCCTCTGGAAGATGGACCATGGTTTGCATGGAGACCTGAAGATGTTTTGGATATACCAGGACTATGCAAGGACTCCTATGTAGTGCAGTGTTGGCCTGGGATAAAAGTTTTCCCTGGCAACTCTGCCCAGCTGGAGGGATGGAATTGGAAAACCTGGAGACTGTCAGTTTCTGGTTATATTGAACTTGAACTGCAGAAGTTTGATGATTGCTGATGATGGTTGAGTTTGCATTATTCTAGTTGCTCCTTGCTATGCTTTATACAGTTAAGAATGTTTACTCTGTGCCTTTACATGTTGAAAGTATTTAACTTGTTTCATTTTACAGGACTCACTATCTTAAGTTGATCAAGGCTGTGAGAACCTTTGAAACTGGACTGAGTACAATTCATAATGTGTGATAGTTATAAATCTATTGGGGGCCAGGGGCAGAATGTGGTAGTTTGAATATATTTCCCCAATACATTCAGTGTTTTGTTAGTTTATAGTTTGCATCTGCAATCACCTTGCTAGAGGCAATGTCACTGGGGGCCCATCTTAAGGTGTGGTGATGGTTTGAGATTCCATTGTAAAGATATGCAAAGTGTGCCTAATAGGAGTTCCTGAAGTGTGCTGTGGTTTGACTATAGTTTTGCTCTGTGTGCTGGGTGCCTGGTTGGATTTTTTTCTCTCTCTTGCCTGGTCCTGCGAGAGCAGGCTGCTTCTTCTGCCATTATGGAACTTCCCTTGGATCTATAAGCTTCAATAAATATCCCTTCCTCCATAACTGTGCCTGGTATGGAAGTTCATCTCAGAGAAACTGAAGCTGTCTGCTACACCAGGTCAGCCTGGGTTAGAGCAAGACCCAACTTTGAAAAACAACAACAAAAATATATGTGTGTGTGTGTGTGTGTGTGTGTGTGTGTGTGATGTTTGTAAGGAGAGAGGAAGAGAATGGGTGCACCAGGGCCTCTAGCCACTGCAAAAGAACTGCAGATGCATGCACCACTTTGTACATCTAACTTTGTGTGGGTACTAGGGAACCGAACTCAGGTTGTTAGGCATTACAGGCAAGCGCCTTAACCACGGAGCCATCTCTCCTGCCCCAGTGAACACTTTTATTATACATACTAGGGAGCATTGCTGGATAATGATTCTTTGTGGGTTCTGGAAAAATAATGAGACACTATATAAAGTTTAATGTTTCACCTTTATAGATAAGCTAATCACTTGATAAGTTAGTTGCTTTCCCTAGTTCTAAACAGAGATGAAATTCAATGAACCCACACTTAATTCTTTCTAGTTCATTTCTTAGAAGAGCTTTGTATGGAGGGGCTGGGGGTATAACAGTGGCAAACCATATGCTTAGCATACACAAAACCCTGGTTTCAATCCCAAAAATTTTTTTTGAAAAAAAGGGTTTGTGAAGAAGGGAAATACTGCATTTATGAGAAAGCAGCGTATAATACAGAAAGGATCACTGCCTTGGCCTTGAAAACATTCTTTACAACTCTTTACCTCAAAAGGATCCAGCTTGTTATTTCACAGCCACGGGTCAGAGAGCCAAGGTTGCTTGGCTTCCCTTGAGCTAGGACCTCTCTGATAAAAAGGATCTGTCTTAGTTCAGCCAAAACCCATGAGCTCTGAGGCCTATGAGTCATTTTTATTATAAATATTAACAGTGGAATAACATGTTTATCTTATTATTTCCCCCATCTTCATTCGTTTTTTTTTTTCTTTTTGCAATGCTGGCGATCAAAGACCATATACTTGATAAACAAGAGCCCTCCTACCAAGCTACACCTCCAACACTCCCCCCAGTGTTCTTAATTTAGTTTAAATGTTTCTGATACCAAGAATTCAACCCAGTGCCTCTCACATGCTACCATCCTTCCACAGAAAGACATCCTCAGCTCTTTGTGGTCAGTTTTGTTTGAGTTAGACAGGTTCTCATGAAGTTACCTAAGCAAGCCTTAAACTTGCCCATCCTCCTGCCTCAGACTCTGAGTAGCTAGGGTTACAGACCTGCGCCATAACACGTGACTTTTCCCAAAGTTTTCAACAGTAGCGAGGAGACCCAGGTTGGGAGTGGCAGATGAGCCCCCATGCAGCTTTGTTTTGGGTGGCATAACTTAGCAAATAAAAATGCTGACATTTAGCCGGGCGTAGTGGAGCACGCCTTTAATCCCAGCACTCAGGAGGCAAAGGTAGGAGGACAGCCATGAGTTCGAGGCCACCTGAGATGACATAGTGAATTCCAGGTCAGCCTGAGCTAGAGCAAGACCCTACCTTGAAAAAAACCAATAAATAAATAAATAAATAAATAAATGCTGATGTTTAATTCAAACTTGATTTGAATATCAGATAGATAAACTTTTTTTTTTTTTTTTTTTTTTTTTTTTTGTGTTGTGTGCTGGCCTGTGTTTTATCTAGCAATTCTATTATATTTTCTGGTGCTCCTGTTTGGCTGTGTAAAGCAGAGGAGGAAGACCAGCAGCATCACAGTCTGTGACAATATGAAAATGGCTCATTGAATCCAAAGACCCATGAAAGAAAAAATAACAAAGGAGCTAAAACCGAGTTAGATGGCCACACAGAATTGGACTGCCCAGTTAAATAAAAATAAAATGTAAATGGAGCTTGCACGCCAAAGTAGACCAATAGCACTGACTTGGCAGGTACTGTGCAATGAGCAAGTCCTCATCTGGATCCAAGAGAATTCGGGGTGAAGAATGGTGGTTGCCATGTCCGTATCCAGCGAGAAATGGATTGTTAATGTTGGCATGTAGTTTAAGAGTTTTAAAAGGCTGGGCAAGCCTCCATTGTGATTAACTTTCTATGGACAGACCTTTGTCACACCAGAGCAAATAAACATCCCAATGTCCCATTTGTAGGTCCTGGTGCAGCCCAAGGCACAAGTGCTAGAGGCCTCTTGGGGAACACATCATGTTTCAACATCCGGGATAAGTTTGTCTTATAAAAACCACAATAAAAAAAGCAAGAATCCACTGGAGATTAACTTCTGAGACAATGTGGACCCAAGCAAAGACAAGGAGAAGTTTTTATTGGGGAAACTCACATTCCTATTCAAGTCTTGCCATTACATGTAGAGAGACACACATTCCCAAGCATGCTGTTGGAGGTCATGTGCTGCATGTTCAGAAAACATGGCATACTCTGCCGGGCATGGTGATGCACGCCTTTAATCCCAGCACTTGGGAGGCAGAGGTGGGAGGACTGCAGTGAGTTCAAGGCCAGCCTGAGACTACATGGTGAATTCCAGGTCAGCCTGGGCTAGAATGAGACCCTACCTCAGAAAACAAAACACACACACACACACACACACACACACACACACACACACTAAGTACAACAGTATACAACAATTGCAGGATTAGAGGCTTTGGGGATATAGCTCAGTGGCAGAGTGCTCGCCTAGCATGCTCAAAAGCCCTGGACTCCATCCACACACCATTAAAAAAATTTTTTTAAAGAGCCAGGCGTGGTGGCGCATGCCTGTAATACCAGCACTTGGGAGGCAGAGGTAGGAGGATCACCATGAGTTCAAGGCCACCTGGAGACTACATAGTGAATTCCAGGTCAGCCTGGACTAGAGTGAGACCCTACCTCACAAACCAAAAAGAAAGAAAGAAAGAAAGAAAGAAAGAAAGAAAGAAAGAAAGAAAGAAAGAAAGAAAGAAAGAAAGAAAGAAAGAGAGAGAGAGAGAAAGGAAGGAAGGAAGGAAGGAAGGAAGGAAGGAAGGAAGGAAGGAAGAAAGAAAGAAAGAAAGAAAGAAAGAAAGAAAGAAAGAAAGAAAGAAAGAAAGAGAGGGAAAGAAAGATTTTAAAAATAAAAAAACTATTGCAAGATTAACAGTTCTAATAATACTAGAAGTACTTCTCATTTCCTATGAGATAATCAAAGCAAAGCACTGTTCAAAAAATATGGTGACAATTGGCTCACTGTTTAGAGAAAAATAAAGCCAACAGACCTTCTCTTGGAGGAGGATTAGCATGACTGCCTTATACTTTGTCAACAGACAAAGCCTCTGTTTGAGAAAAGCGTGATCCGGCACACGCCCTTAATCCCAGTACTTGGGAAGCAGAGGTAGGAGGATCTTTGTGAGGCCACCCTCAGACTACATAGTGAATTCCAGGTCAGCCTGAGCTAGACTGAGACCCTGTCCTCGAAAAACCAAAAATAAATAAAAAGAAAGAAAGAAAAGAAAAGCATGATGCAGACTGGCATGAGATCCCGGCAGTGCCTTCTAGGGGTTCTCCTGCCCCCCAACCTTCCTTTCTGGCTCAACATAAGACTGGCTCTAGGACAGATGGTTCATGAGCGCTGATTCAGTGAGCTGGGCAGAGGAAGAGAGGAATGTGGAAGAAAGTGGGCAAGAGCACTTGCTGTGTAAGCACGAGACCTGAGTTCAATCCTTGGTACCCATGTAAAAATAATAAAAATAATATAAATGTGATTTCAAAAAGGAAAAGAGATCTTTTATGTTCACAAATCCTATTCAATATGATATTTTTTGGGTTTTTTTGGGGGGGTAGTCACAGAGAGAGACAGATAGAGAGGGAGAGGAAGACAGAGATGGGCGCGCCAGCAGCCTCTCAGCTGCTACGAACGAAATCCAGATGTGTGTGCCCCCTTGTGGTCAAGTGTGGCATTGAGCCCCTTTACATCTGGCTAAACATGGGACCTGGAGATTGAAACCGCTAGAGATTGGAACCAGCATTCTTCGGCTTAGGAGGCAGGCGCCTTAACCGCTAAGCCATCTCTCCAGCCCTATTTTTTGTTTTTACATATTATTTCTGTTTTCAATATGATATTTAAATACAGGTGAGAGAATAGGATCTGATCAAAGGAATGAGCTATGGACTTTGGCAAGTCAATGCTGTTTTCTTGTCCTCCTGTCTCTAAGAACACATGAAGGACCAGTTTACCTCAAAGGTTGCTCTGTGAATCTGATCACTGTATCACCTGATGGACTGTTCTGTGACGGAAGACTGATCAAGGTCAAGGTCTGCTTAAACTGTCATGGTCTGGGGATGTGGCTCAGAAGTAAAATGCTTGCTTGCATGCATAAGACCCTGGATTTTATAATTTGGATGAATGGAGAGATGGCTCAGTCGGTAAAATGCTTGTCATACAAATATGAAAACCTGAGTCCAGATCCAGCATCCACTTTAAAGCCAGGTGTGGCAGCATGCACCAGTGATCCCAGTTCTGAGAAGGCAGAGACAGGGGGATCACTTTGGCTTGCTGGCTGGCTAGTCTAGCCAAGTTGGTGAGCTTGAACTTCAGTGAGAAACCCTACACAAAAAAATAAGGTGGAGGGCTGAAGGGACGGCTTAGCACTTAAGGTGCCTGCCTGTGAAACCTAAGAATGCTTGTTCAAATCTCCAAGTACCACGTTTAGCCAGATGCAAAAAGTGACACAAGCGCACAATGTCGCACATGCGCACAAGGGCACACACGCATCTGGAGTTCATTCACAGCGCCTGAAAAGGCCCTGGCATGCCCATTCTCTCTCTGCCTCTTCCTCTCTCTCTCTCTCTGTCTCTCTCTGTGTCTCTCTCAAATTAAAAATAAAAATAATAAGGTGGAGAGAGACTGAGGAAGAAATCCATATTGACCTCTGGCCTACACATGTACCCACACACATGTGTATATACACATGTACATATGTATACATACACACCTACATCCACATACAAGAATCACACCAAACTCATACACATGCAAAAATAGGGAGGCAGGGCTGGAGAGATGGCTTAGGGGTTAAGGTACTTGCCTGCAAAGCCAAAGGACCAGGTTCTATTCTCCAGGTCCCACGTAATCCAGATGCACAAGGGGTGCATGTGACTGGAATTCGTTTGCAGTGGTTAGAGGCCCTGGTGTGTGCATTCTCTCTCTCTCTCTCTCCTGTCTCTAATAAGTAAATAAAAATAAATATTTTTTAAAAGGTAGGCAGACAGGCACAGATAGATCAATAGATAAATATAGATAGATGATAGATAGATAGATGGATAGATAGATAGATAGATAGATAGATAGACAGATAGATAGATAGACAGATGATAAAGATGGAAAGGTAACTAATAGGTCATTATCAGAACATCTTCAAGTAATGTTTCTCCATGGTAAAAAAAAAAAAGGAAGGGAGAGAGGGAGGGAGGGAGGAGAAAAGGAAGGAATAAATGAAGAAAGGAAAGAAGGAAGGACTAAAAAATTTAATAGCGATAACTTGGAACCATCTTTCTTCCTCCTCTGCATTTTCTCTGTCTTCAAGCCTAGCCAGACTTACAAGTTTTAGGAGGAACTCAGAAAGATCTGTAAACTCAGAGTTCTATCAATAACCAGAGAAAAGTAGTTTCACACTTGACCTTTGACTCTCTTCCTTTTGCCTTACAGAAGCCTCGCTGAACTTGTTTCCCTGGCTCTGGAATTATAGTGATTTTTTTTTTTTCTCCACCACTACCACAAATTCTGCAGTCGAGTTTCCTGCATTTGGGGAGATCGCAGGGGTCAGCACATCCAGAGTGTAATGGATAAGCCTCGCCTTGGGAAAACCACCTTTCTGATCATAATATCTCCCCTGACAGATAAGTATAGTAGTAATTTTTTTTTAATATTTTATTATTTATTTGAGAGAGAGAGAGATACAGAAATAGGCAGGTAGTGAGAGAGCGAATGGGAGTGCCAGGGCCTTCAGCCACTGCAAACGAACTCCAGATGCATGCACGCCCTTATGCATCTGGCTTACGTGGGTCCTGGAGAATTGAGCCTCGAACTGGGGTCCTTAGGCTTCACAGGCAAGCGTTTAACTGCTAAACCATCTCTCCAGCCCTAGCAGTAATTTTTAACTAGTTTTTGAGAAGGCCTTTAAGGAGGGGTGCCTGGACAACTGGATAAGACCATCTTTTAAGTTTGGGGAACGCTCACTGAGAGAACTCTGTGAACACAGAACATTTACAAGTGAGTCCTTGAAGAAGTCGTGAATCAGAGATGACTGCAGGCATTTACTTTATTCAAACACTTTCTCTGTGGCTTAAGACGTGGAACGTGTTTTCTATTGCAAAACATACCACAGCCATGACTCAACCCTGACTCAAAGCTCAGGACAGAAAGAAAGAAAAACAATTCAGGCTGGCTATCAGGAGTCACATTGAGCCAGCTGCCCTGAGCCACAGAAAATGTGACTTTACCATTTCCTTTTCTCGCTCTTCCTGTGTTTTTTTTTTTTAAAGAAATCCACTTCGAAGAAATTTCAAGGAAGTTCCAAAGTTGAGCAGAGAAGGCTCCTTGTACCTCAAGTTTCCACATCTATAAGAATGCTGATGATTAGAACAGAGGGTATTAACTTAGTGGCACAAGGCCCGGGGTTCCACCCCCAGCATTAAAAAAAAAAAAAAAAAAGCAAGGATTAAATAATCTAATTCAGGCTATGTTAGTAATCCAGCACTATAGAGGCTGAGGCTGAAGGATCACAATTTCCAGGCCAGCCCGGGCTACCTAGTGAGACCCTGAATCAAACAAACAAAATCAACGTTTATTCTAATGCATGTGAGGTACTGAGAAAACTATCAGAAATAGAGCCGGGCGTGGTGGTGCACACCTTTAATCCCAGCACTCAAGAGGCAGAGGTAGGAGGATCGCCGTGAGTTCAAGGCCACCCTGAGACTACATAGTTAATTCCAGGTCAGCCTGGGCTAGAACGAAACCCTACCTCCAAAAACCAAAGAAAAAAAGAAAAGAAAAAGAAATAACAAAAACTCCCTACAATAAAACAACTGCAAAACCAAAGTTTGCCATTATTACTGTTGCTGTTGTTCTTAACTGAAAAGCTTGCCAAGGTCTCACTTTCTTCTCTAACTTCCTTCCACCCTCCATATTACAGACCCCACAGCATGTTAGCAATATCATATGCTCTACATCTAGTGTCAAGACCTAAATTATGTCCCTCTTTAAAAAAAAGTCAGATGTTGAAGTCTTAATTCCTAATATCTAAAAATAGGACCTTATTTAGAAATGGGTTGTTGCCAAATAAAAAATTGTTTTTAATTTTAAAAAGGGCTGGAGAAATGACTCAGTGGTTAATGCACTTCCCTGCAAAGTTTAACAGCCCTGGTTCAATTCCCTAGTATCCACGAAGAGCCAGATGTACCAAGTGCTGAATGCATCTGCAGTTCGTTTGCAGGGCTAGAGGCCCTGGCGTGATCATTATCTTTCTCTGTCTCTTTCTCACTCTCCTTACAAATAAATGAATGGATAAAAATATTTTTTTAAGCCAGGCATGATGGTGCTCGCCTTTAATCCCAGCACTTGGGAGGCCAAGGTAGGAGGATTCCTGTGAGTTCAAGGCCAGCCTGAGACTACATTGTGAATTTCAGGTCAGCCTGAGCTAGAGCGAGACCCTACCTTGAAAAACCAAAAAAAGGGCTGGAGAGATGGCTTAGCAGTTAAGGCACTTGCCAGCAAAGACAAAGGACCCAGGTTCAATTCCCCAGGACCCATATAAAGCCCAATGCACAAGTGGTGAATGCGTCTGGAGTTCATTTGCAGGGGCTGGAAGCCCTGGTGCACCCATTCTCTATCTGCCTCTTTCTCTCCCTCTCCCTCTCAAATTAATTAATTAATTTTTTAAAAAACAAAAAAATATTTTTTAATTTTTTTAATGGGTTGTTGCAGCTATAAAGGTCAGCAAGGTGAACATCCAAGATGCCTGTTGTCTTTAATTAAACAATAAGGAAATCTGGAGAAAGAGGGGGCGGGGACAGAGCTCAAGCTATCTTCTACAAATGTGTGGCTATTGCCTCTGGGTTGGACATAACCTTTGCCATCTTGAATCAGAGGAGCTGTGATAACCCACACAAGATGGCACCTACTAGCATTCCTTTGAAGAGAGAGGCAAGGGCTTGTCAAGTACCAGGATGACCGCGCCTCCCCGTGATTGATAAGGTGTCATCAATTGACTGGCTCTGGACTCTTGGGTGGTTAATTGCAGGTAAGTTGTCCAGGAGATTCCCTGGTGGGATAAGCAACTGCTTCTAAGTCGCCCTTGTCTCTGTAAATAACTCCAGCGAACTCACTGATTCCGTGAGCTAGATGTGGACAGAATCCTGCTGCTGCCCACTTGGACATTTCATTATCTGTCTCCATAGAACACACATAGACAAGCCAAGGAAGACCAAAGAGTGCCAAGCAAACCTCCAGCCTCTAGGGGCCAGAGACATGAAGCAGACTCATCCTGGTAGCCCTGCCCACACCGTGATCTCCAACTCCAGCCTCCAGAACTGTGAAACAACAAATGTCCCCTGCTTAAGTCCTCAGGCTGTGGTGCTTTGGTACCTGTGGTACACTGGTATATGGCTTGACTTTTTCCATCTCTGTGTTTATACCAGTAACAGAGCTTTAAATGGAAAAATCTCCCCCAGGGGAAACGTCAATCCTAGGGCGGGGAGTGGAGCTCAGGTGTAAAGCTTGGCAGGCCCAGGCTCTGGATTCCATGTCCAGCATCATTACCTAAATAGGAAAATATAAATGTGGTGTTTTGAAGGTGACGTGACCCCACTTCACCCATAGCCTCATGTGTTTGTGATTAAGCCTCGTACTCAGTCCCAGGTAGAGCCTTGCTGGAGGAGTTGTGTCACGGGGAGCAGATCTTGAGGTCGATTTGCCAGCCCTGCTGAGTGTTTAACCAGTTCAATCACTCTTGCTGCTACTCTCCAGCTGCTGTGCTAAGATGTGATGGCCAGCCTCTGCTCTGACATGCTTTCCCCACCATGATGAAACTTTTCCCTTGAACCTGAAAGCCTGAAATAAACCCTTTCCTCCCATACACTGCTTTTGTCTGGGTGTTTTGGTCCAGCAATGAGACAGCAACTGCTACAATAAATAAACTCAATGGTCCATTCCCTTAGTTCTCTATATATGCCACTCACAGATCTTACCACAATATTTGTGTGTTAGGAGCTAATTGGTAGTATGCCTATCTACCTGATAAAGTATACTGCATTTCTTTATCAATTTATATTGTATAGATTATATATCCAAAGACAATTTTTTTTTTTTTTTTTTTTTTGAGGTAGGGGTTTCACTCTAGTTCAGGCTGACCTGGAATTCACTACATAGTATCAGGATAGCCTTGAACTCACAGTAATCCTCCTACTTCTGCCTCCTGAATGTTGGGATTAAAGGTGTGTGCCACCATGCCCGGCTCCCAATTTTTTGTTTGTTTGTTTTCCAAGGTAGAGCCTCACTCAAGCGCAGGCTGACTTGGAATTCACTATGTAGTCTCAGGGTGGCCTCAAACTCAAGATGATCCTTCTACCTCTGCCTCCAGAGTGATGGGATTAAAGGTGTGTGTTACCATGCCCAGCTAGAACCCAATTTTAAGGACAAATATTTTAAAAGTTAATCTTAGGTAATTTATTAGTAAAGTCAACATATTGCATGGAGGATTTACATTTCACATTACTTACAAGGTAATCAGGAAAAGTAAATGTGTCAGTAAACTTAATGAAGTAAACAAAAATGTGATATATTGCATATAACATATATTTCTACATTCTCTATGATTATGCATTAAATATTTACGTGGTATGTGTGAGTCAATTCTCCCTTCACAGGAAGCCACAGTGCACTTGAATACAGTGAGTGTGCTGTGATGTTATGTGCAGCCATCTTTGACCACAAGGATGGAGCCTCCTCTCCATAGTTCTCTTTGAAGTAGGTCAAACATGTGGCTTTAATGTTTGTATTACAATAAGAGTCCTTTCTTTTTTCACAGGAGTGTTGTGCATGCTAAGTAGCTATCGGTGTCACAAAGGGAAATGCAGAGGAGATCCAGCATAATGACACATGTAGAAACCAATTCTGTCTTTTACATCATTATTTCTCATCTTCTTTCTTCCTTTTTAAAAAAATTTTGTTTATTTTTATTTATTTATTTGAGAGTGACAGACAGAGAGAGAAAGAGGCAGAGAGACAGAGAGAGAGAGAGAGAGAGAGAGAGAGAGAGAGAGAGAGAGAATAGGCGCTCCAGGGCCTCCATCTACTGCAAATGAACTCCAGATGCATGTGCCACCTTGTGCATCTGGCTTACGCGGGTACTAGGGAATGGAGCCTTGAACTAGGGTCCTTAAGCTTCACAAGCAAGCACTTAACCACTAAGCCATCTCTCCAGCCCCCATTTTTTCTTCTTCTTTGTGATGGTTTCTATTGACTGTCAACTTGACAGGACCTAGAATCACCAAGGAGAGATTATGTAGATTAGGCTAGCCTCTGTGAATGTCTATAATGGATCATTTTGACAATATTAATTAAGGTGGGTAGATCCACCTTAACTTCAGGCAGCATCATTCCATCGGCTGGAGGTCCTGGACTGTATAAAAAGGAGAGGGCTGGCTGAGCAGCAGCACTCATCACTGTCTGCTTCTTCATGGTGGGCTGAATGTGACCAGCTGCCTCAAGCTCCTGCTGCCATCCCTTCCCTGCCATGATGAACTGTAAACTAGAACTGTATGTTAAAATAAACTCTCCCTCTCTTAAACTGATGCTTTTTGAGGTAAGGTTTCACTCTAGCCCAGGGTTGACCTGGGACTCACTCTGTAGCCCTAAACTGGCCTTGAAACTCACTGTGATCCTCCTACCTCAGCCTCCCGAGTACTGAGATTAAAGATGTACATTTTTACCAGTATGGGTATTTTGTCTCAGCAATGAACAGGTAACTAATACATTCTCCTTCTCTTTCTCCTCTTCATCCTTCAGTCCCTTCTTTCTATTCCTTGATGCTACAGACGGAACCCAAGGCCTCATCCATGCCAAACAGATGCTCTACCACCAGCTACACTCCACCTCCATCATTTTATATCTTGAATGTGATCACTTTTCCTTTTTCTCAGTGTCCATGAAGAAACCACTGCTCTTTCCACACTTGCTGAACCCTTCTTACCTAATTACAAGCTGATGATTACAAGTATGCATTTGTTGGGGGCACACTGGGGTGTGGGGGCGGGGACGGAACATGCTTTACTGGTGAGAAAATATAATGACCTCCAAGCATCATGACCTTCTTCAGGAAGGAGTGCACATGGGAACTGGTTGCCTCATGGCTCCAAAATCTATATAAATGTCCCCAGTCCCAAGATCAAAACTTAAGTGAGCATCCTCGATCTCGCTCTCATCCCAATCTCAGAATGGTTTTGATTCTACCTCCTGGATATTTTTCTTTTCTGTCCTTACTTTACTGATTTTGTTGTTGTTGTGGTGGTGGTGGTGGTGCTGGGCCTCAGGCATGCTAGGCAAGCCCCCTACCACTGAGCTAGATCCTTAACACATTAACCCGTTTCTCTTCTTATCATCCCCTCAGCAAAGGTCACCTTTGATTCTCACGGGATGAAACTGTTTTCTCACACATCTCCCAGCCCTGGTTTTTGTTTCTTGTTTTGTTTTGTTTTTGAGGTAGGGTCTCACTCTAGCCCAGGGTGACCTTGAATTCACTGTGTAGTCTCAGGGTGGTCTGGAACTCACAGCAATCCCCCTATCTCTGCCTCCCGAGTGCTGGGATTAAAGGCATGCGCCACCATGCCTGGTGATGATTTCTTTTGACTCATTGTTTCAGGAATTCCAGTCCATAGTTCTTGACCGCTGGTTCTGGATTGTGGAGAGGCAGAATATCATGGTGGTGGGAGTGTGTGGCACAAGTTCATCACTTCATGGTGGACAAGAAGCAGAGAAAAGCAAGAACAGGAAGAGAATGGGCCAAGATACAGTCCCCAAGAGCATGGCCCAGTGCTCTACTTCCTCCAACTAGGCCTCCCCTTTTACCTCCCACCACTTCCTAGTAATGCCATCTTCTTGTGAATCCATCAAGGGATCACTCCATTAATCCAACCACTTCCCCAAAGCCAGCTCAGCTGCTGCCAACCAAGCCCCCAATACAGGAACCTATGGGAGACATTTCCTTATTCAAACCAGAACCAAAATGATTGGATCATGAGCACTCTAACTTCACTAACCGACTAATCCATTGATGGACGCAGCTAAGTGGAAAGCCTAGGAGGTGGACCTCATTGGAGGAAATGGATCCTTGGGCTCATACTACCAGGGCTCTATCTTGACCTTGGCATCTTCTCTCTTTCTTTCTCCTTCTACACGCCATGAGGTAGCAGCCTCCTCTACACACACTTCTGCTCCCATGATGCCTTGCCTAGGGCCCACAGCAATGAAGCTAGCAAACCCCAGACTGAAACTGAGCAAAAATAAATCTTTTCTTAAGATGTATATCTTGAGTATTTTGGCACAGGGATGGAAAGATGACTAACACACCTATAACATGGACTATCTTGTGAAACATACCATTTGCTTTGAAGTCATCCTCTGTTACGGTTAGGCTGTCTTCTGTCAATATCAGTTTAGGTTGCTCAGATCTCTATTGTTTGTTTGTGTGTTTGTTTGGCCTAGTTCTTCTATCAACTGCCAAGATAAGAAGGCATTAAAACTTCCAACAAGCCAGGTGTGATGGCACACGCCTTTACTCGGGAGGCTGAGGTAAGAGGATCACCATGAGTTCCATTTCCACCATGGGATTATAGAGTGACTTCCAGGTCATCCTGGGCTAGAGGGAAACTCTACCTCAGAAAACCAAAGAAAAAAAAAAACTTCCAACAATTTTTTAAAATATTTTTATTTATTTGTTTGCAAGAAGAGAAAAATAGAGAGAAGAGAGACAAAGAGAACGGGCACGCCAGGACCTCTAGCCACTGCAAACAAACTCCAGATGCATGCACCACTTGTGCATCTGGCTTTATGTGGGTACTGGGGAACCTAACCCAGGTCATTAGGCTTTGCAGGCAAGCACCTTAACTGCTGAGCCATGTCTCCAGCCCCCCAGCAATGATTTTTAAATTGTTTATTATCTCTTTCCTCTTTCATTCTGATGGTTTTGCTTCCCATCTTTGGAAGGAAGCTAAGCCCACTACATTGTCAATGCTGCTTTCATCTTTGAAAGTCTTTCTCTTAAATATTTTACTTATTTATTTATTTACATGTAGAGAGAGAGAAAAGAATGACAAACAGGATGGGCACAACAGGACCCCCAGCCACTGCAAATGGATTCCAGATGTATGTACCACATTATGCATCTAGTTTTACGTGGGTACTGAGGAATTGAACCCAGGCTGTTAGGCTTTGTAGGCAAGCACATTGTTGCAGTCAGGTTCGCATTGCTGGCAGAAATCACCCAACTAAAAGCAGCTTGTGGGAAAAAAGAGGTTTACTTTGGCTTACAGGCTCAAGGGGGAAGCTCCATGATGGCAGGAAAAACAATGGCATGAGCAGAGGGTGGACATCACCCTCTGGCCAACATAAGGTGGACAACAGCAGCAGGAGAGTGTGCCAAACACTGGCAAGGGGAAGCTGGCTATAATACTCATAAGCCCACCCCCAACAATACTCTGCTTCCAGGAGGTGTTAATTCCCAAATTGCCATCAGCTGGGAACCTAGCATTCAGAACACCCAAGTTTATGGGGGACACCTGAATCAAACCACCACACACATTTAACCACTGAGCCATTTCTCCAGCCCTGAAACTCACTTATTCAAAGCATACATAGCTATGTCTTTCCCAAATTACTACCCTCTTATCACTATTGTTACTAACATTTTGTTTTCTTAACCTATTTCATCTGATATTAACATAGCTATTTTAGCTTTCTTATGCTAGCTGCTGGTATGGTATATATATATATATATATTATATGCTTTTTCATTTATTTTAAATATTTTATTTATTTATTTGACAGAGAAAGAGAGAGAGAGCAAGACAGAGAGAGAATGGGCTTGCCAGGGCCTCCAGACACTGCAAATGAACTCCAGACGCATGCGCCGCCTTGTGCACCTGGCTAACATGGGTCCTGGGGAACTGAACCTGGGTCCTTTGGCTTTGCAGACAAACGCCTTAACCAGCCCTTCATTGCTATTTGTGTGTTAATATTTAAGGGAAATTTCCTATAAACAGCACATAGTGAAATTCTATTTTCTCTCTGTGATATCATGACATCGGTGCTTGGACTTTGTTTCTTGGCCCAGAGTCACCATGTGAACATACCTCTGGTAGTGCCTCTGAGTGTGTTTTCATGAATGTTTAATCAACGAGGGAAAACCCATCCTGAATGTAAGCAGCACCATTCTATGGGCTGGGCTCCGAGGCTGAATAAAAAGGGGAAGGAGGGCTGGAGAGATGGCTTAGAGGTCAAGGTGCTTGCTTGCAAAGTCAAAGGACCCCAGTTGGATTCCCCAAGACCCATGTAAGGCAGATGTGCAAGGTTACACATGTGTCTGGAGTTCCTTTGCAGTGGCTGAAGGCCCTGGTATGCCCATTCTCTCTCTCTCTAATAAATAAATTAAAATTTTAAAAGGCAGGCAGGGGGGAGGAAGCTGAATATAAACATTCCTCTCTCTGCCTCCTGACTGCAGCTGCAATGTGACCAGCTGTGTCATGCCACTATGCCTCCCGGTTAGGGTGGACTATACCCTCAAAGTGTGAGCACAAGAAACCCTTCCTTCTTTAATTTGTTTTCATCCGGTATTTTTGTCACAGCAACAAGAAAAGGAACTAATATAGCTCACAATGCCTAAAACCCTCTGAATCTATTATTAGTGTCTTAACGTATGCTAATGAGTTGGTATCTAAGGGGGCTTGGGTAGCTACAGGATAGAGACTGGTTGCCAGGAGAACCAGTCCTTTACGTTATACCCACATCCCCCACTCTAATCTCTCAGGCAGGGAGAAAGGCCATAGGCTGAGTTCATCACCCAAGGTCAATAGTGCAATGAATTGTGCCTGTGTAATAAAACTTCCATTGACACTCAAACCATGAGGTATGGACAGCTGAACTCAGAGGCGCCTGGAGGGCTGGCTTCTGGAGAGGACATGGAAGCTCTGTACGTCTCACGCATCCCTCCCATCTGATCTTTCTTTATCTGTGGGGTTTTGAGGTATCCTTGTGACAAACCAGAAAATGGACTTACATGCCCTCCCCAGTTCTGTGAGCTGTCCTAGCAAATCAGTGAAACCTGCCAAGAGGATGGTGGAAACCCCAATTTACAGCTGACTGATCTGTAGTGTAGGTAATGTCAATCGATCTGAACTGCAGACGTTCAAGGACTTCACTGGGGTTTGGGGAACTACAATTCAGGAAACAAAGGCTCAGGCAGTATTCTGAAGACAATAAAGTCTGTGAGGCTGTTGAATGTTGAGAAGGAACAGAGGCCATGGGGTCAATAGAAGATGAAGAAAATGATGCATGGAAACGTTCATTAAACAGGTGTGTGAGAACATCGTGCTAAGCATCCCAACTGTCTACACACATGTCATTCCTATGGAGTCGTTGCCTGAGGTCAAAAGCCAGAGGTGATACAAGTTCGCATTCCTTGGCAGTGACTGGAATCTTGTATACATGGGCCTCCTTCATGACCTCCTGAGTATTTGAACAGTCCCTTTAGGTGTCATTCCCATTGTCATGGACCCTTTATTTCCACACTGACTGTTGATTACTTGTAAATGGCATCTGATGTAGGAGACAGTTTTGTGGGTCTGAACCCTCAATCTTCAGGATAGGATACCATCTCCAGGTTGTGACAGCACTGACTGAACTGAATCACAGAACGCTGAGCAGGCATCCACTAAAGAATTTCCCACAAGTGCTTGCTGATAAAAATGTGCACGCATCTTGGAGACCAGTGGTCACAGAAATGATCTGTACCTTGAGAGGAGAGTGAGAAGAATAAGGATGCTTCCTGTCGCTTCCGTTCTGACAACCTCTTACTGCCCGCTTACTGAGTGTTTAGTCTAATTTTATATATATATATATATATATATATATATATATATATATATATATATATATATATATAGGTTTTTTTTCGAGGTAGGGTCTCGCTCTAGCCCAGGCTGACCTGGAATTCACTATGTAGTCTCAGGGTGGCCTCAGCTCACAGCGATCCTCCTACCTCTGCCTCTCAAGTGCTGGGATTAAAGGCGTGCGCCATCACACCCATAATAACTATTAATATGATTATGTTTAGGTGTACTCTGTGGGGATTTTTGTTTGTTTTATTTGTGTTTGTGGTATCTACTTGTCTCATCTGGTCCTTATTCCTCTGCTTTTGTATTTCTGCCCATTTCAATAGCGTACCTGTCTTTATCTGCAAGGAATATGTTCCAGACCCTCAGTGGAGGTCAAACACTTCAAATAGTCCTGAACTCGAAAACTTAGTGCCTTTCCATTTTAGCCAAGTAAGTAACACTGATCACTTTACCTTGTTCATTTCATGGGTAAATGACTCACTGTAATGTAAATCTTGGCAATCTTAACACAAATTTTTAAAATTTCCTTATTAGGTCAGAAACTTGCACCTTTCACTTAAAGGAAGCATCTTCTTGGCCTATCTGAGTTGCCAGTACTATTTTGTGCCTGAGGAGCCACTATTCAGTCAAAGGCTACTTGCTCACACAAGAAGCATTGTGATGTTAAGACAGCTGAGCAAATAATTATGTTGTCTAAGTAACTAACAGATCGGTTGAATACAGAGCGTGCAGGACAGAGCAGGACAGAGCAGGACCTGCGGGATTTCATCACACTACTCAGAACAGAAGAACAGCATGGTATTTCAAACTTACGAATTATTTCTGGAATTTTCCATCTAATATTTTTAGACCTTGG
Organism: Orientallactaga sibirica; assembly: GCA_036365145.1. Classification (NCBI taxonomy): domain Eukaryota; kingdom Metazoa; phylum Chordata; class Mammalia; order Rodentia; family Dipodidae; genus Orientallactaga; species Orientallactaga sibirica. The sequence goes on along the minus strand of JAEOAD010000035.1, from coordinate 13,215,412 downwards.
TTTACTGTAGGTAACTACAACTGCAGAAAGTGAAACTTTAGACAAAGGAAGGCTACTATACTCAAAATTTTTGCTTACATCTTACTTGTCTGCATGGGATTTGAGCTATACATCTTTGCTCTATTATTTTAGTGATGGCTATGGGGATTCATACATAATTCCATAACTTTTCATTTTTATTTTTTAAAGGTTATGTTCTTTAAATATTTATTTGAGAGAGAGAATGGAAATGCCAGGGCCTCCAGCCACTGCAAACAAACTCCAAACACATGTGCCCTTTTGCATCTGGCTTACATGGGTACTGGGGAATCAAACTTGGGTCCTTAGGCTTTGCAGGCAAGCACCCTAACCACTAAGCCATCTCTCCAGCTTCAAGGTTTTACCTTTATGTCCCCTCTCCCCCACCCTCATTCCACTGAGGGCCCTCAATGGGGTTATTGCAATTTACTGTGGGGTCATGAAGGCCTCAGTCAGTCTTTAACATTTTATGCTTCTCTTACAATTGATATGTATTATTTCCTATACAATATATAACTTGAGACTGTAGATCCGTATATTTCTCTATGCCTGTTATGTTGTAATTATCACATGCTTACATCTATATACATTTTATTCACTTATTTTTCTAATATGCAAGTTTTTAAATTATTTATTTAAAAAATAGGGGGAGAGAGAGAATAGGCATATCAGGGCCTTCTTTCTTTCTTTCTTTCTTTTTAATATTTTTTTAAAGTCGTACTTCTTACTTTTTTTTTGTTTTTTCATTTTTCGGTTTTTCAAGGTAGGGTCTTCACTCTAGCTCAGGCTGAGCTGGAATCTCAGGGTAGCCTTGAACTCATGGCGATCCTCCTACCTTTGCCTCCTGAATGCTGGGATTAAAGGTGTACACCACCACGCCCAGCTTCTTACTTTTTAATATTTATTTATTTATTTATTTGAGAGAAAGACAGAGAGAAAGAATGGGCACGCCAGGACTTCCAGCCACTGCAAATGAACTCCAGATGCATGTGCCCCCTTGTGCATCTGGTTTACATGGGTCCTGGAGAATTGAACCAGGATCCTTTGGTTTTGCAGGCAAATGCCTTAACCAATAAACCATCTCTCCAGCCTTCTTTTTTTTTTTAAGGTTTTTCAAGGTAGGGTCTCACTCTAGCCCAGGCTGACCTGGAATTCACTATGTAGTCTCAGGGTGGCCTTGAACTAACAGAGATCCTCCTACCTCTGCCTTCTGAGTTCTGGGATTAAAGGCGTGTGCCACCACACCTGGCTATATCAGGGCCACTTGCTGATGCAAAAGAAGTCCAGATGCATTTGCCACATTGTGTATCTGACTTTACATGGGTACTGGGTAATTTAAGCCCTGGCTGGCAAGCTTTGCCAAGCAACTGTTTTTAATTACTGAGCCATCTCCCTACCCCCTAAACTGCAAGTTTTATTTTCGGTTAAAATAAATTTAAAAAAAAACTTTCGGGCTGGAGAGATGGCTTAGGGGTTAAGGCGCCTGCCTCCTAACCCTAAGAACACTGGTTCCAATCTCCAGCGGTTCCAATCTCCAGGTCCCACGTTTAGCCAGATGCAAAGTGACGCAAGGGTGCAAGGGCGCAATGCCACACTTGACCACAAGGGGGCGCGCACATCTGGATTTCGTTGGCAGCAGCTGAGACACTGCTTGCGTGCCCATCTCTGTCTTCCTCTCTCTCTCTCTCCAAAAAAATAATAAAAAATAAAAAGTTTAAAAAAACTTTCATGAAGAACTATAAGAACTGTAACAAATTTAATTTTTCCTGAGATATATGAAGATCCTATTTATAAAAAGCACAGGTCATGGTTTTTTAAAAGTAAGAAATATAAAGCCTAGAAACAGAATTGTAGGTTCTGGACCTCAGGATTTCCCAGTTTCAACTACAAGATACATTTCTGACTAAAAGAAAAATTAACAATTTTACAATTACTTTTTAAATATTAAGACCTCTTTGCCTCTCCCCCACAAGCCCATTAAGCTATGAATCCTTGACAACTGCTTTCTGTAATCCAATTCACTTTGATACATACAAAAGGCCCTCTATGGTTAAAATTCAGATTGCAACCAGCAATGGATATAGCTCAGTGGAAAAGTGCTTGTCTAGTATATGCAAGACCCTGTGTCTGATCCCTCGTACCATAGGGTGGGTGGGGAGGAGAATTACCATTCAGTAGCCAGGTATGGTGGCACTTAGTTTATAATACCAATACTCGGGAGAGTAAAGCAGGAAGATTGTCACAGGTTCAAGGCCAGCATGGGCTACATAGTAGATTCAAAGCCAGTCTGGGATATATATAAAGAGGCCCTGTCTCAAAAATAAAAATTAATTAAAAATAATATTAACTACCCATATAAAGCCAGATATACAAAGTGGCACATGCATCTGGAGTTTGCAGTGGCAAGAGGCCCTAGCTCACCCATTCCATTCTCTCTCTCCCTCCCTCTCTCTCCCCACTTGCAAATAAATACATGAAAATATCTTAAGCATCTTAATAATATCTTTAAAGTATCTTAAAATATAATATCTTAAAATAATAATATCTTTAAGTATCTAAAAATATCTTAATAAATACATTACAGAGTTGAATGCTGGTGAGATTGTGATTTATTCAAAGAACATTATTGAATTATTTTACAAAAATGTCCTAGAGAGAGCTCTGATAGGTATCATGAGATATGAAAACTTAAAAGACCAAGGGTTTCAATTGTCACCCTCCATGACCCCTCCCAGCTTGAAGAAGCCAGTTCAGTCTCTGCCCCAATTCCCTAAAGGCAATTAAGGGTTACTTCTTCAGAGGGGAGATTGAGGCAGTATAGGGTGATTAGGTTCCCTGAAAGTAAAAAGTAAAAAAAAAAAAAAAAAAAAAAAGAAAAAAGGGAAAAAAAGGCCCTTGCAGTCTCCTCTTCGCTAGAGATCAGAGAAGGATCTTACTGCTAAAGAAGTCCCCTCGACCTGTTTTTCCATAACAACTGAGTTGCATTCCTGGAAGGTTTAAACCTGATCCTGACATTGTAGCTGGTGAGGCTCAGTCCCAAAACTTGGCATCATGGCTGGTTAGGTCAGCTCCCATTCAGAATTTATAAATGACCCAATCTGGGTTACAGGGTGGGTTTTACTCCCCTCACCTCCCTCATGGTGGGAGCTCTCTGTACTTCATCCTTTTTCCTTCTCTTAATCTAATAAAGTCTCTCTAAACCTTTAAAAAGGCGACGGCAGGGTGAGGGGGTGCAGGGGGCTGGAGAGATGGCTCAGCAGTTAAGGCACTTGTCTGCAAAGCCTAAGGATCAGGTTTGTCTCCTCAGTACCCATGTAAAGCTAGATGCACAAGGTGGCACATGCATCTGGAGTTTGTTTGCAGTGGCTAGAGGCTCTGGAGAGCCCATTCTCTCCTTTCCTTCCTCTTCCCTCCCCCTTCTCTTTCTCTCTCTCTCTTTCTCTCTCTCATAAATAAATAAATAAAACTTGGAAAAAAAAAAAAAAAAGAGCAAGGAGCCCGGCATGGTGGCACATGCATTTAATCCCAGCACTCAGTAGGCAAAGGAAGGGGGATCACCATGAGTTTGAGGTCACCCTGAGACTACAGACTGCAGAGTGAATTCCAGGTCAGCCTGAGCTAGAGTGAAACCCTACCTTTAAAAAGCAATTTTAAAAAGGGGGGGGTTAGCAGAAACCAGTTTGGCTCTAGAGGTGCCTGTGATGCAGGATTTGGGTGCACAGGAGGGGCTTCCCAGAATTTATGAACCCCCCACGTTTTGGGTTCTATCCTACCTTTAATAAAGAACTATTAAACTTGAGAAGGATAAATTATGAATTATTAAGCTTATTGAGGGGAAAATCACAAAATGTGGGGTTTAAGAGAAATTGAGGTTTTGGAGGAGGGAGAAACTGGAGTAGAGCTGCAAGCACGTGGACCTGACTTAAGAGAAACTGAGGCTTTTAAAGAGAAATTACAATAAAGCTGCTAACACGTGGACCTAAGAGAAACTGAGGCTTTTAAAGAGAAATTACGATAAAGCTGCAAGCACGTGGGCCTAAGAGAAACTGAGGCTTTTAAAGAGAAATTACGATAAAGCTGCAAGCACGTGGGCCTAAGAGAAACTGAGGCTTTTAAAGAGAAATTACAATAAAGCTGCTAACACATGGACCTAAGAGAAACTGAGGCTTTTAAAGAGAAATTACGATAAAGCTGCTAACACATGGACTTAAGAGAAACTGAGGCTTTTAAAGAGAAATTACAATAAAGCTGCTAACACATGGACTTAAGAGAAACTGAGGCTTTTAAAGAGAAATTACAATAAAGCTGCTAACATACGGACTTAAGAGAAACTGAGGCTTTTAAAGAGAAATTACGAAAAAGCTGCTAACACATGGACTTAAGAGAAACTGAGGCTTTTAAAGAGAAACATGGACCTAAGAGAAACTGAAAAAGCTGCAAGCACGTGGACCTAAGAGAAACTGAGGCTTTTAAAGAGAAATTATGATAAAGCTGCAAGCACGTGGACCTAAGAGAAACTGAGGCTTTTAAAGAGAAATTAAGATAAAGCTGCTAACACATGGACCTAAGAGAAACTGAGGCTTTTAAAGAGAAATTACGATAAAGCTGCAAGCACGTGGACCTAAGAGAAACTGAGGCTTTTAAAGAGAAATTAAGATAAAGCTGCTAACACATGGACCTAAGAGAAACTGAGGCTTTTAAAGAGAAATTATGATAAAGCTGCTAACACATGGACTTAAGAGAAACTGAGGCTTTTAAAGAGAAATTACAATAAAGCTGCTAACACATGGACCTAAGAGAAACTGAGGCTTTTAAAGAGAAATTAAGATAAAGCTGCAAGCACGTGGACCTAAGAGAAACTGAGGCTTTTAAAGAGAAATTATGATAAAGCTGCAAACACATGGACCTAAGAGAAACTGAGGCTTTTAAAGAGAAATTAAGATAAAGCTGCTAACACATGGACCTAAGAGAAACTGAGGCTTTTAAAGAGAAATTACGATAAAGCTGGACCTAAGAGAAACTGAGGCTTTTAAAGAGAAATTACGATAAAGTGGACCCTAAGAGAAACTGAGGCTTTTAAAGAGAAATTAAGATAAAGCTGCTAACACATGGACTTAAGAGAAACTGAGGCTTTTAAAGAGAAATTACGATAAAGCTGCTAACACATGGACTTAAGAGAAACTGAGGCTTTTAAAGAGAAATTACGATAAAGCTGCTAACACGTGGACCTAAGAGAAACTGAGGCTTTTAAAGAGAAATTAGGGTACAGCTGCAAGCATGTAGAAAGTAGAATGTGGGCGCTTGTGTCGGGACACCTAGGAGGAACCTGCAAGGCATCTGCCATGTGTTTTCAGAGAAGTGAAGAGGGCACATGGTGAGGCCCGCGGAAAAAATGAGAGGGCAGATACCAAAGCAAAGACCAAGAGATTCGGAGGAAAAATGAGTAATGAAGAGAAATACACTCTGGTTACTCTGAGTTTAAAGAAATCCCACAGGTAGCAGGCCTAGAGTTAGCGAGAGCATCCACCTGGTAGATCAGCGACCACAGGAAATCCACATATGTGATTAAAGTGAGAAGTTACCCCAAACTATAAGGCAGAGGCAAGCAGAAAAATTTCCCCAGACCAAGAAATGGTTTTATGCTCCACTTGCCCCCCACCCATCCAGGCTGCATGAGGAGGGAGCTAGACCCAGCAAAGAGAGGCAGAGCCTAGCAACAGAGACACGCGCACAAAGCAGAGAAAGGCGGATCTAGGGACAGGAAGAAAAGAGCCTATATAGGCAAAGGGAAGACCTGATTGGTTGGTAGGTTTGGAGGGAAGATCCCACAGGCAGCCCACCTGGGCAGTGTATCAAGGCGGCATGCTAGACTGTGGGCAGCAGGGGGCACTGTAGATCAGTGTCCATCAGACGCCAGTTCTATTTCTGCCAAGAGTTCTCTTCTTGTGTGGGGACAAGGTGATATGTGGGGTGTTATCTCCTGGTTCTCTCTGGGCCTCAATCTCTAACTGCAACTGCCTTTAAAAAAAGCTAGCTTTGGGCTTGAGAGATGGCTTAGCAGCTAAGGCACAAGGTGGCACATGCATCTGGAGTTTGTTTGCAGTGGCTGGAAGCTCTGGAGAGCCCATTCTCTCCCTTCCCTCCTCTTCACTCCCCCTTCTCTGTCTCTCTCTCAAGTAAATAAATAAAACTTTTAAAAACACAAAGAGCAAGGAGCCCAGCGTGGTGGCACATGCATTTAATCCCAGCACTCAGGAGGCAAAGGTAGGGGGATCACCATGAGTTTGAGGTCACCCTGAGACTACAGAGCACAGAGTGAATTCCAGGTCAGCCTGAGCGATGTGGGTACTAGAGACTCATACCTGAGCCATCAGGCTTTGCAAACAAGTGCCCTTAACCACTGAGCCATCTCCCCAGCCTGAGCTTGAATATCTGATTTTCCTGCCTACACTTCCTGAGTTCTGAGATTACAGGAGTTCCCACCATGCCTGTTTTTATGCAGTGCTGGGGGTAGAAGCCAGGAAGGCAGGCCAGCACTCAACCAATGAACCACATCCCTAGCATCCTCCTAGTCTCCCACTATTCAGGGACAGGGCGGTCATCTTACTGAATACAGTGTTACAGAAGCGTGAACGTTACTGAGATGCTGAAGGAGGAAGGGTTTGACACCTGATCAGTTCAGCTTGAGCTTTATGGTCATCACACCACCCCAGGCCCCCCCGGGACTAAAGCACTAATCCAAACCACACTGGAGTCTGGAACCTCTCTGCCAGTCGCCTTCCCTGCCACTCACCTCTCTGCCAGTCGCCTTCCCTGCCACTCAGTGACCAGTTCTTTTTTTTTTTTTTTTTGTAACTTTTTTATGAAAGAGAATTGATGTACCAGGGCCTCCAACCACTGCAATCGAATTCCAGATGCCACCATGTGTGCATGTGAGACCTTGCACACTTGTGTCACCTTACGTTAAACCTGGAGAGTTGAACCTGTGTCTTTTTTTTTTTTTTTTTTTTTTTGGTTTTCCGAGGTAGGGTCTCACTCTAGCCCAGGCTGACCTGGAATTCACTCTGTAGTCTCAGGGTGGCCTCGAACTCTTGGCAATCCTCCTACCTCTGCCTCCCAAGTGCTGGGATTAAAGGCATGTGCCACCACCATGCCCCATTTATGCCATACTTGGCATCCCAAATGAAGACCCAGTGCATGTTAGCCGTGTACTTTACTGACTGAGCTACATCCCCAGACCAACTTGTTCTTTGTTTGATGTGGAGATTGAACAGATGGCCTTGAACATTCACAAGCTCTGCCACAGAGTCCAGCCCCTACTCCAGGGCTGCTCATCTTAGTTTTGCCCTGACTCTGCCACCTCCCCTGTTTGGAGTGTTTCACTTAGATCCCACGTTGCCAACCATCTTCTGGGGGGGGGGGGGAGGGAAGCAAACTCTGGGGTTACACTTGGGTTTAAAATCAACTTGGCCAGGGAAGAGCTTGTTTGGTGACCTGGAACACATTTCCTTGTTCTCTCTTCACTCCTGTGCAAAGTGTGGTGACAAAACCCACCTCGCTGAGTGGCACTACAGAGGCAACTCTACCAGTCTAAAGCTTGTTTCAAAGCCTGGGAGTCTGGGCTCATTGTTCAAATCTCTTTGTTTTTAAAGCTGGATTTAAAAGCAACACAACGGAGATGACACTCACCGAGTTTCGCAGATGATGTTGCTATTGAAATCAGCAAATTTGCATTGTATACAAAATAGGATATAATAATGTCACTCTGGCCTTTATTACAAATGCAGCCGTCAGACAACAAAGGCATGGAAAATCATGGTGTTCCGTGAGCTCATCTCCCAACAATGCCTCCTCTCAGGAGGCTCCCCTGCCACCATCGGCTGACAATTTTCTTCAGGCCTCATCAATGTTTTTCGTTGTTTAAAGACACACATTAATTTAAAGTCTCCTCCCATTCTCTCTGTAAATTATAGCATTCCTGTAGAAGTGGCAGCTGCTGTAATTAAGACACAGCTAATTGCCTATCTCCTTAATTGCAATGATAAGATTTTGACAGTTTGGTAAATAAGAATTGTTTGGTTTCCTCTGGCAACTTCAGCCTTAGCTGCTCTTCTTTGCAAGTGCTGAGTCACCCAGCTCTGGGACAAAGGGCTTCGGGAGGGGAGGAATGCTTGTGTTTTCACCTTCAGTCTCCTCTGTCTGTGGGAACCTCCTCAGCATTGCCTCTTCCACTGCCTTGTAAAGGCCTGCGGGGAGATTTCTCCCACATTACTCATTCATCACATGAGCCTGCACCGCAGCACAGAAGTCCAGAAGTCGCATGCCTTGGCTGCAGAGCATCTATTGCTGCTGATGGACTGCCAGAGCCCATAGCCACGAACACAGGCAAAGTCAAGGGGCAAAACCCTAACCTCAGCCCAGGTCTTCTGGCCCATGAGCCTTGCTCCATAGAGGAAGAGACTTGGGGAGTCACACCAGGATGGGTTCAGGTCCATATTAGTCAGCTTTCAGTTGCTGCGACAAAATACCTGACATTATCAACTTAAAAGGAGGAAATGAGGGGCTGGAGAGATTGCTCAGTGGTTAAGGCGCATGCCTATGAAGCCCAACAACCCAGGTTCGATTCCATGGTACCCACATAAAGCCAGACACACAGTGACGCATGCATCTGGAGTTCATTTACAGTGGCTGGAGGTCCTGGCATGCCCAATCTCTCTTTTTCTCTTTCTCTCTGACCCTCCTCTCTCTATCTCTGCTTGCAAATAAATAAAAAATATTTAATAAAAAAAAGAGAGAGGAAATGTTTGGCCTGGCTTAGAGTTTTGGATGTTTTATTACCGGTTTTCTTGAGTTCTTGTCTTGCATTCCTTGAAGAATGGTGAGTGTAGACATGGCAGAAGGGCAAGTTAACAAGACTTTACTTTAGAGAAGAAAGTAAAACAGGAAGCTCCCAAGATGAGAGGGATCTCGAGTTGGGAGGGGTCCCGAGCTTGTGACCTGATGGTGACTTGAGTGGGGTTTCTTATACCCTTGGAGATGCAAATTAGGTAGCAAGTTGAGGTGGGATGGTTACCTTGAATTCATGTGGGGGCTCCTGCTAGGCTGATGAGCTAGGCAAAGGAATGGCAGGAAAATAAGCTGCTGGTGCTCCGAGGAGGAGGAAGAACCAGGAAGTTAAAAATAAAACAAAACACAAAATCTTGTGGTCGGCCAATATGTCGGTGAGTCGAGACTTTTCTGGATTTCAGTTCCCCAACTCTGTTCTCTGGATGTATCATTAGTGATTCATAACTCTTTCTACAGTCTCCACATTTATCAGCTCTGTCAGAACATGGAAATGTCTGTTTATTCTGCTTGGGTCTAGAATCCTGATTAGCTCCTTATAACATGAGGGCTCTCTTACTCCTAATTGTTGTCCTCATTTTCAGTCCATGGTCAGATGCTTTTGGGCATGTGCTGAGACAGCACCTCAAAGCCAAGATGTGAAAAAGAAAGGAAGCTATCAGAGTCCTACCATCCCCTTTGAGGGCACCAATAACCTATGACTTCCCAGGAGACTTCATTTCTTAAAGGTTCTACTGCCTTCCAATAGCATCAGGCTGGAAACAGAGCCCTTAGTATGGGGGCCTTTGTTTTGGTTTTGGTTTGGGTTTGGGTTTGTTTGAGGTAGGGTCTCACTCTAGCCCTGGCTAACCTGGAATTCACTATGCAGTCTCAGGCTGCCCTCAAACTCACGGCGATCCTCCTACCTCTGCCTCCCAGGTTCTAGGGTTAAAGGCGTGTGCTAGCACACCGGACTTTATGTGAGCCTTTGGGGGACCCTTACCCAATCCATAGCAAGGATCTAACTTTACCTTGACTGCTTGAATAAATGCAAGTCAGATAACTGGATGTGCCCAGGCCTCACTTGCTTCCATAGCAAGATAAAGTTTTAGGATGTGTAGTACTTTCTCGCTGCTGTGAACAAATTCCTGATCACAAGCACCTTAAGTAAGGAAAAGGTTTATTTTGGCTTACAGATCCAGGGAGATCATATTCCATCATGGCAGGTAAGCCAGCTTGTCACATTGCTACCAGAGACAGGAAGCAGAGGAGGAATAGGAGGTGAGACTGGGCTATAAAACTCAAGGCCCACCCCCCGGTAACCCACTTCCTTCAGCAAGGCTTTACCTCCTAAAGATTCCACAACCTTCCCAAGCAGTGCTACCAGCGGGCGGACCAGGGGTTCAAGCACACAAGCCTATGGTGAATATGTCACATTCAAACCACATTAGAAAAATTATAAGATAATTAAGCTATATGTCAGGCTTATAGTAAGTGCTTGATAAAAATGTACCTTGTTTGTGGCTCTCTATTTGTGTGTGTGTGTTTCTCTATTTCCCATATAAACTATGGTCTACATTCCAGGTTCCTATTTCATGCATTTCTAGAGTTTTGCCACTTTCTAGTGACAACATATCAAGGAGTCAGGGTCCAAGGGATCATAAGGGAAACAGGACCTAATTTTCAAACCTCCTAAGAGGCCAAAACAAATTCACATGTGACTGCTTCCCTGCAGGGTATTGGGGAGGGGGATTAAAAAATGGAGAAAGCTCTGGAGAGATGGTTTAGCAGTTAAGGTGCTTACCTGCAAAGTCTAAGGACCCATGTTCGATCTCTCTCCAGATCCCACATAAGCCAGATGCACAAAGGTGAGGCAAGCACAAGATCACACATGCGCACTAGGTGGCCCAAGCTTCTGGAGTTCAATTGCAGTGGCTGAGGCCCTTGTGCGCCAATACCCTCTTTCTCTGTATCTCTCTCTCTCTTATTCACTGTTGCTCTCACTCTAAATAAATAAATAGATGGGTAACTAAATAAATAAAATGAAGAAAAGCAAAACCTTCCCATGATAAGATAAAACGCACACTCCCACCCTCCTGTAGTTAACATTAAACCCAAGGCTGTACCTCATTGTGCTGGGAGGACAGCCATGCTATTAGTCTATCCTGCTTCCCACAGGGTCGGTGGAGCTAGGGAACCAAAAAAGAATGGTGACAATAACATCTCCCTTTTCCTTAATGCTACTGCTTTCACTAGAGCCCCTGCCTTTTCCTAGGTATAGAACTGAAGGAAGAATGTGTATAACATACCTAATATTTTTCAATGAAAAAATAAGTGGAGCCGGGCGTGATGGCGCCCGCCTTTAATCCCAGCACTCAGGAGGTGGAGGTAGGAGGATCACCATGAGTTCGAGGACCCCCTGAGACTACATAGTGAATTCTAAGTCAGCCTGAGCTAGAGTGAGACTTTACCTTGACTCCCCACGCACCCCCCCCCAAAAAAAAAGAATGAATGGACAGATGGAGTTGTCCATAAGGTCTAAGGCCCCGCTCAGCACCTATGTGAGTTTGGCTCTCCAAGACAGACTTGAGCAGGATGGATGCTCACTATCCTTTCTTCTACACAAAGTCCAGAGAAAAACAGTCAGAGCTTGATCTGGAGACTCCACTGTGGTCAGAGAAGCGACTTCCACCATACCCTCCCAGGACTGCTGGCACCCTGTGTCTTATCTCTGTGCCTTTCCAATGCAAAGACTAACACTGTGCCTCTTAGCATAAAACACCCTGATGTGAGTTCTTGCTCAGAATAAGATATATATACCACACTTTAATGTAACAGACATAGGAGCCTAGTGAAGACTCCAGACAACAGTGATCCTGACTGATTCCAGCAGAGACGGAAGGCTGCCACCCTCCCAAAGTTGCCTACATACTACACTGTGTCTGGCCAGCTGGGGCCTTGGTAGCCAAGGGCAACATACACACAGTGATATTCTAAGGAGAAGCAGTTCTTGGCTTCTAGAAACCTGCATGTTTTGCTGCCCTAAACTGAGTCCTCCAGAGCCTAGAATCTGCTCTAGACCCAGGGATCTTGCCCCAGGGGAAACCCCACTCAGTGCACAATCTGGGGTCTCTTGCTCTTCATAGGAGAGCTTCGCAGACAAATGAAAGGAGACTGAGAAATAATAGTGTAGACCTGGAGAGATGGCTCGGCAGTTAAAGGCCCTTACTTGCAGAGCCTGATGGCCTGGGTTTGATTCCCCAGTGCCCATGTAAAGCCAGATGCATAAAGTATGCTAAAGAAATAGTCTAGTTGAGTGACTTCTGGGCTCAGCTAAAACTCAAGCATCCTATGAAGACAGGATTAATATGAGAAGACAATAAGCAGACTCTATCATACCCATAAACTTTTTTTTTAAGTGGAGTTCAAAGTAAAAAATGAACCGAGCATGGTGGCACACACCTTTAATCCCAGCGTTTGGGAGACAGAGGTAGGAGAATCACCATGAATTCAAGGCCACCCTGAGAATACATAGTAAATTCCAGGTCAGCCTGAGCTACATGTCACCCCAGCTGCATGGGAAGCTGAGCACAAGAATTGCAAGTTCAAGGCCAGTCTAGGCAACTTAGTAGTAAAAATTGCTTCAAAACAAAAGTGAAAAGAGGGCCTGGAGAGATTGCTCAGTGGTTAAAGCCTTGCTTGCAAAGCTTGACAACCTGAGTTGTACTCAGGTAAAGCATTCATTTGCAGTGGCAGGAGGTCCCTGGTGTACCCATTCTCTCTCCCTCCTTCTCTCTCTCCCTCAAATAAATAAATAAATAAATAAATAAATAAATAAATAAATAAATAAATATTTTTTAAGTGAAAAGAGGTCTGGAAATGTAGTCTAGTGGTGGTTTTGCCTAGCGTGTACATTGGGTTTGATTAAAAGGTTACATAACATGGTATAAATTGATGAAAAAGAAAGTTACGTAATATGGCAAAAGACTGGTAAAAGTAGGTTAAAGGTACATGAGTGTTCACTGTACTATTCTTTCAACTTTTGGCAAAATATACTGTTTGGTGAGAGTGTGTCAGATGCAATTGTGTTGAAGGCTAGGTTTCTATACGTGAGTCAGAGTGAAAGCTCCCAGCCTGCATGGTTCTGGGGGTTATAATATTCCTCCATAATTATGAGGAACACTCACAAACTAACAAAATGCTGTCACAGGCAACATCTCTCATAATTCCCGTATGAATGAGTCTTTGGGGGCAGGTTGATTGCCTTGTTTTACAGGCAATGTACAAGGCTACAATTTTGACTTGTGGTTTCCTTGTTGTCGTTGTTATCGTGGGGCTCGAGCCCACACCTTCAGCATGAAGCATTTGTTCTGACACTGAGCTGGCCCCACAGCGTGGGTCTGTGTTTGACTCTATATCTCAGGATTTCCTCACATCCTGCTAGCCAGTACAGCTGTGAACACCTGGCAGGGTCTCCCTAGATGCTTCAGCACTGTGTGTCATTTTCCTGTTACAAAGAAATTTAAAAATTGCAGCAGCAAAGCCGGGCATGGCGGCACATGCTTTAATCCCAGCACTCGGGAGGCAGAGGTAGGAGGATCACTGTGAGTTCAAAGCCACCCTGAAACTACATAGTGAGTTCCAGGTCAGCTTGGGCTAGAGTGAGACCCTACCTCGAAAAACAAAACAAAATTGCAGCAGCGACAATTGTGGTAGGTAGTTCGGAAAAGTTTGGACTTAAACATACAAGACTACTAGAAACTTGAGTATGATGTTGAGTTCCCAGGAGGAATGGTTTTCTCTGTCCCCTCATCCTCCCAGCCAAAATCTTCTTACAGTACAGAACTTCTTCCTCACTACTTCCCTTGTCTCCTTGCCTTCCTCCTCCTCTTCCTCCCAATGCACAGGATGCAGCAAACTCAAATATAAACATAGTGATGTTTGGCAAGCAAAATGCCCTCTGGGTGCCTGGCCTAGGAGAGAGGAGGAAGTTGAAGTTTTTCTAGAACTCTCTGTCGGCCACGACCTAGTCCCTCCATGGACAAAGGAGGTGACAGCTACCTTTGTTGAGCCCAAGGATAGAATTTTTAAAATATGGGGCTGGGGCTGGGACTGGAGAGATGGCTTAGTGGTTAAGGCACATGCCTGTGAAGCCTAAGGACCTTGGTTCAATTCTCCAGGTCTCACATAAGCCAGATGCAAATGGTGGTGTATGCGTCTGGAGTTTGTATGCAGTGGCTAGAGGCCCTGACACACCCATTCTCACACATACTCTCTCTCTCCCTTTCTGTCTCTAATAAATAAATAAATAAATATGAAATCTTTAAATATATATATCTGGAGAGATGGCTCAGTGATTAAGGTGTTTGCCTGCAAAGCCAAAGGACCCAGGTTTGATTCCCCAGGACTCACGTAAGCCAGATGCACAAGGTGGCACATGCATCTGGAGTTCATTTGCAGTGGCTGGAGGCCCTGGCACACCCAATCTCTCTCTCTCTCTCTCTCTCTCTCTCTCTTTGGTTTTGCAAGGTAGGGTCTCACTGTGGTCCAGCCTGACCTGGAATTAACTATGTAGTCTCAGGGTAGCCTCGAACTCTCCGCGATCCTCCTACCTCTGCCTCCCGAGTGCTGGGATTAAAGGCGTGCACCACCATGCCAGGCTGTGCCTCTCTCTCAAATAAATTAAAAAATAAAATAAAAATATGGGGGAAGCTGGAGGGATGGCTGAGTGGTTATGGCACTTGCCTGCAATGGCAAAGGACTCAGGTTCGATTCCCCAGGATCCATGTATTTGCATGAAGGTGGACTTGGGATGTGCTCTCATAGCCACTCATGTGAGAGAGAGAAGGAAACAGGGAAGAAGTAAGAAGCCCAGCTGTGAGTCACCTGCATCAGAAGCTAATCCTATGCCGAGCTTCAGACCAGAATGGAGCAGCAGAGATGTCCCGAATATAAGCAAAAAGGTGCTTTATCGTTCTTGCTTCGCTGTCTCATAGAACATTGAAGCGTGTCTGCTCTTTCCTATGAATGGACTCGGGCTCTGCTCCTTCGAGTCATAATTGCCTTTCTGTCTTAGAAGGTGTTAATCTGAACTTTTCCTGGGGACATGTAAGCAGTCATCTGTTCCACCCAGATAAGAGGGCATCAGCAACAGGCCAAAGTAAGGGTTCCACCAAAATCTCACTTGGGGGAACCCTATTGAGCTTACTTACAGATCATGGGCAAGGGTTACTTATACAGGAGTGTGGCTGGCCCTAAAGAAGCCACTTTTCACTCAGTGAAAACTTCTCACCCCAGCATGGATGACAACTTCCCCACAGCTGTGTAGATGGAGGCCCACTCACTCCAGTTAGCCACCCACTCGCTACATACTCTAGCACCTCCAGAGAACATGTGACCATGGACAGCTGGGGCAGAATTACAGACAGCTAGCCTGGAGGTGGAGGAGGGAGTAGCTGAGATCTCAGGTGAGGGCCCGGTGCCCCTCCTCATCTCCTCCTCCTGTGGGAATGTCACCAGGCCCGCTCCGGAGGGTGTCTTGCTGATTGTCACAGCTGCTCTGATGAAGATGGCGATGGCTGGTACACTCAGAAGTCAAAGTTCCACAACAGAAGGCTTCCCACTTGCCCATGTAGTCCATATTGTTAGTGCTCGGTGGTCAGAAGGGGAGGTGGAGGTAACTTGTGAAGGGGGTCTGCTTTCTAGGGCCGCTTCCAGAACCACCTTTTTAAACCTAGTTTTATGGGAACTGACTTTGAAACAGGGGTTTACATAGAGGTGATTGACTGAGCACCCAGTCCCAGGCGCTATCTCTGTACTGGAAAGAAGAAACGGAAGGAAAGGAGGGAGAAGGGAGGGCAGGAGCAGATTGTCCTCATGTTGACAAGCCCTTGGCCATGGGCTGCCTGCAACTGGGCAGGGCATGAACTTTGGGCCACTTATCTTTGGCCAGGGGAAGATATGAGTTAGCAAGAGCAACATGCACTCTAAGCCCATGTAGAGATAACTCAGCCCTCAAGGGGAGGAACTTGGCAGGCACCAAGTGACTGCTTTGTTCAAAGGTGGCAACTAAAAGGGTTGTCTCAAGTTGGTGAGCAAAGAATTCTCAGCACAATTATTCCACTCTAGAATAAATTATGGCTAAGTGGACCTGCTAATAACAACGGTGACATATTCAGTGATCTTAATTATGCATAACAGTCTCTCTGGATTGAAGGATTGCACAATACTGAATGTTCCTATGCTTTTCTGCATTACCTGAATTGAGAGGTGAGAACATGTATAGTTTTGCTTTGCTTTGTTTGTTTTTCAAGGAAGGGTCTCACCCTAGCCCAGGCTGACCTGGAATTCACTATGTAGTCTAAGGATGGCCTCAAACTCACGGTGATCCTCCTTACCTCTGTCTCCCATGTGCTGGGATTAAAGGCGTGTACCGCCATGCCTGGCCATGTATTCTTTTTAAAAGAATAGTTAGAGGCTCCATGCAGATAAGAAAGGTCCCTGAGCTTTGTGATGTTACCACAGAAGAAATGTGACATTAACTGGACAGAAAATGATCTCTAGCTAGTGAGGTATTAGTAGAAATGGGAAAGAATTATTTGATGATTATGTTTCCAAACCTGAAATTCTGAAGAAGAAACAAGTGATGGCTGCTTAATTGCTGTGAGGTTAATCTTCAGTGACACCTTGACTGGCTTTGGAGTCACCTAGGAGATATGTTTCTTGGTGTAGCTGTGAGGTTGTTTTCAAACAGATGTAGCTGAGAAGGGAAAGACCACCATCCCAGGATGCTGGGTGGCACCATCCCAGGCACTGGAGTCCCAGAATGAATAGAAAGGAAAAGAGGGGCCAGAGAGATGGCTTAGCTGTTAAGACACTTGCCTGAGAAGCCTACTGCCCATGTTAGATTCTTCAGGTCCCATGTAAGCCAGACTCACAAGGTGATGCAAGTGTGCAAGGTCACACATGCACAAAAGGGAGTGCACACATCTAGAGTTCAATTGCACTGGCTGGAGGCCCTGGCATGCCAATAAAATAAAAATAAAAATAAAATAAAATAAATAAAAATAAAATAAAATTTTTCAAATGAGGAGAAAGCCAGCTGAGTACCAGAGTTCATCTCTCTCTGCTTCCTGACTTTGGAGAAAATATAATCAGCTGCTCACACTTCTGCTGCCATGCCTACCTGACCATGATGGACTGTATTCCCTCCAACTGTGAGTCAAAGCAACTCTTCTTTCTTTAGTTGCTTTTGTCAGGTAGTTTGTCACAGGAACAAGAAAAGTAACTGATACAATTGCTCTCCCATTGGTGATCACAGGAAACTGGCCATGTTTGTTTATTAGAGTGTCAAGTGACACTATGTCATAGTGGGAAGACAGACCAACACGCTTTATGATCACATTTTATAAGACAATGCCATCAGCACCATGCTAAGGAAGCATTAATTTTCCATTTACATAACCCAGAGGGAGAGATTTGTAGGAGATTTTAAATCTGAAGAAAGGGGTGGGGAGCTGGCTTAGTGGTTAAGGCACTTGCCTGCGAAGCCTACAGACCCAGATCCCAAGTTAGTCAGATGCACAAAGATGGAGAAAGCACACAAAGGTGAGGCACGCACAAGTTTGCACATGCCCACTAGGTGGTGCAAGCATCCGGAGTTCAATTACAGTGGCTGATGCCCTAGCATGTCAATTCTCTCTCTCTCAAGTAAAAGCAAATCTGAAGCGAATAGAGAGCCATGCATTAGAGGCCTCTAAGCTTCACACAAGCTTGACGAAATTTACATCAATGAACATTCATGCAAGAATAGCAGTTATTGTTTAAAGGAATTTCTGATGACCAAGACAGACAACATTGTCATGGTAATTTTTGGTTTGAGTCTTAAATGTTTTAATATTGTCTTATATCTTTATATTCTGTATATGTAGAAAATACAATATGAGGGCTGGAGAGATGGCTTAGGGGTTAAAGCACCTGCCTGCTAAGCCTAAGAACTCCGGTTCCAATCTCCACGTCCCATGTTCAGCTAGACACAAAGTGACACAAGGGCGCAATGTCGCATTTTCCCACAAGGGGGAGCATGCATCTGGAGTTCATTCACAGCGGCTCCCTCTCCCTCTCTGACTCTCTCCAAAAAAAAAAAAAAAAAAAAAAAAAAAAAGAAAATACAATATGAGCCCAGTTTTCTAGAAACGTCTCTGTCTCTAAAAGCTGTCTCACTCTTAACATCAATCCATTTTCATTTCCAGAAGGACATCTAAACTGCAGATCACCAATTGTGAACAAAGGCCACCTCTGACCAGTGAGCCTTGTGTTCACTTTGAATATATGTTTTACTATTACTAAAATGAAAAGGTAAGGGACTAGGGACATGGGTCAGTTGGTAAAGCGTTTGCTACACAAGCTTGAGGACTGGTGTTCAGATCCTCAGCACCTGTGTAAATGTGGGGCCTCTGTGGTGGCCACCTGTCATCCCGGCAATCCCAGCTTTCAGGAGGCAGATAACAGGGGATGCCCTGGGCAAGATGGTTTACTAGACTAGCTGAATCTGTGAGCTCTGGATTCAAGAGAGAGATTAAGGAAGATAGATACCTGACACCAACCTCTGGCCACCACATGTGTGTGCTCATATATGTACCTACACACATGCAAACATGCACCCACACCACATAGACGACGCATACATGCACACAAATGCAAAGATAACATATGTTAATTAAAATGCAATTACCTGGGCTTCAGAGTCAAACACTGGAATCCTAGATCGTTAACTCCTGGTTGAATAATTGCTAGCAAGTCCCTTAGCTTCTCTTTGCCTTCATTCGTGACACTTGCCCTCCTTGGACACAGTGGGGCCTGAGATTGTTAGGTGTCAAGTAGATAAAACAATGGCTGGCACGCCCGAGTGCCAGCCCCACAAGTGACAAACAATGTAGCACTTCAGTTCCCTCTGGGCCTAGCATGTTGCTTTGTCCTTATATTTAAATTTTCCTTGCCTTGTCTGCTTTCAAAAGAATGCTGTGTCTCCAAGACTCTGTTATTATTTTGTCGGCTCCTGAACCCAGCATCACCCCTGGCTTCTCCTAAATGCTATCTGGAATCTCATGGAAATATTTCACCTCCTACTCGTAAACTATTGACCTGAGAAGTGCCAGTCTATTGTACATAATGCCAGCTTCTGTTTTGGTTGCCTGTTTGATACAGCTCGGCCTGAAAGAAGGCTGTGGACATCCTGTGACTTGCTTTTCTGTGTAACAGTGCTACCATGCTGTCCACGGGCTGGTTTGAATTATATTTTTAAACAACTGAAAACCTTCCTTAGGGCTACAGAGGTGGCTCAGCAGTTAAGGCACTTGCCTGCAAAGCCTAACAGAGACCCTACTACCCACATAAAGCCAAATGCACAGTGGTGCGTACACCTAGTGTTTGTTTTACAATAGCCCTAGTGTGCCCATTCTCTCTCCCTCTCTCTCTTTTTCTCTTTCTTCTATCTTTTTCTCTATGCTTACAAATAAATAAATAAAATTTTTAAAACTCCTTTGATGTCTTCAGTAGCGGTGGGCTTCTAAAGTCTAATGTCATCTTAGACTAGGCAGTACTGGACTCCTTGCTTCTTGTGCAATCCACCTTGCAAAAGACAAGAACGGCAGCACCAGATCCTTGACCTCATGTGACCCTTGAAAGGAAAGAAAGTTCTACTGATTAGATACTCTTGGGGGACTAACCTGTATGGTTTCCCCTTTCTATCAATGTTTGACCTTTTGTCTTTTTCTTTTTTAAAAATTTTGTTTATTTGAGAAATAGAGAGAAAGAGGCAGATAGAGAGACAGAGAGAGGAAGGGAGAGAATGGACACTCCAGGGCCTAAAGCTACTGCAAATGAACTCCAGGTGCATGTGCCACCTTGTGCATCTGGCTTACGTGGGTCCTGGGGAATCAAACCTGGGTCCTTTGGCTTTGCAGGCAAGTGCCATAAGTGCTAAGCCGTCTCTCCAGCCCCTTGGCCTTTTTTCATTCAATGTGCTGCTATGCTTTAAATGGAAACCAAGAATCTCTACTTTTAATATATATATATTATTTTTATTTATTTATTTATTTGGCAGAGAAAGAGGGAGAAAGAGAGAGAGAGAGAATGGGCATGCCAGGGCCTCCAGCCACTGCAAATGATCTCCAGACACATGCGCCCCCTTGTGCATCTGGCTAACGTGGGTCCTGAGGATCGAACCTGGGTTCTTTGGCTTTGCAGGCAAATTCCTTTACCGCTAAGCCATTCCCCCTCCAACCCAAGAATCTCTACTTTTGATAAGTCCAAGCCCAGAGAGGCACAGCCTCACAAACCGTTCTAAGTCTAAGAGCATCATAATCACCTCTGAATGATGTAAAGGGCTCAAGTCCTATGACTCAGCTGTGTGTCTCTGCAGGTCCCTAGAGCCAGGAGGCTGCGGGAATAGCTGCTGCCCTTGGAAGACTGCTTTTAAGAATAGAGGTCCTAACCCGAGCAGCCCGAACAGCCCAAGCAGGTAACACCAGGAAGACTGTGACTGCCTGTGCCACTCTCCCCTCTCACCTACTGGCTATGTTACTAATCAGCTGACTGGGTTTGGAATGTTCTAGAGATAAGAATTCACAACCTATAACTTTATGGCATATGTTTCTTTTTTAAAAATATTTTTATTTATTTATTTTGAGAGAGAGAAAGAGGCAGATAGAGAATGGGTCTCCAGCCACTGCAAACAAACTCCAGATGCATGTGCCATCTTGTGCATCTGGTTTACATGAGTACTGGGAAATTGAACATTTTCACCCACAGAATCCTCAAGTGTCCCTTAATATTTTAGGGAGCTTGACTTGGGCAAATCCAGAATTCATGGCTTTCATGAAGAAAAGAGTTTCAGGACTAGATAATTTGAAGCAGAGTTAGGGTTTTAATAAAAACAGAGGACTAAGGGCTGGGGAGATGGCTCAGCAGTTAAGGCACTTACCTGAGAAGCCTAAGGACTCAGGTTTGACTCCTCAGGACCCACATAAGCCAGATGCACAAGGTGGTACATGTGTCTGGAGTTCATTTGCAGTGGCTGGAGGCCCTGGCATGCACATTCTCTCTATCTCTCTCTCTCTCTCTCTCTCAAATAAATAAATAATTAAAAAAAATAGAACAAGGGTAGGGTATGGTGACACATGCCTTGAATCCCAGCACTCGGAAGGCAAAGGTGGGAAGATCACCATGAGTTTCAGGCCAGGCCAAGACTACATAGTAAATTCCAGATCATCCTAGGCTAGAGTGAGACTCTACCTTGAAAAACAAACAAACAAACAAAAAATAATAATAATAAATAGATCAAGTGCTGGAGATATGGCACAGCAGTTAAAGGCACACTTGCCTGCAAAGTCTAACAGCCTGGGTTCAATTCCTCAGTACCCATGTAAAGCCAGATGTACAAAGTGTTGCGTGTACCTAGAGTTCACTTGCAAGAGGCCCAGGTGTGTCCTCTCCCTCTCTCTCTCTGCCTCTCTGTCTCTCGGTCTCTCTCTCTCTCTCTCTCTCTCTCTCTTTACAAATAAATAAACGAACAAAAATATTTGAAAAATAAAACAAAAGGCGCCAGGTGTGGTGGCACACACCTTTAATCCAAGCATTTAAGAGCTGAGGTAAGAGGATTGCTGTGAGTTCAAAACCAGCCTGGGACTACAGAATGAGTTGTACTATAGTGGAAAGAGCTTGGGTTTCAGAATTAAATAGACCTAGCCATGCGACATTAAACACATAACTTAGCATCTTCTACAAATGAAAGGTAACCACGAACAACTTGCAGGACTCATAGGATGGAATGGCATCACAAATGTGAAATGTCTAGTAGCCAGTCTGATAGATTGTCTGAGGACTGGCTCTTTCCTGCCCTCCTTCTGCCACAGGGGGTAGCTCTATTTTTCAAAGTTGCTTTACAAATGAGTTTTAGGATAAGCTTGTCTATACCTATACACATACAAAGAAGAGAGAGAGAGAGAGAAAGAAAATTTTACTGAGCTTTTTATTGACAAATTTCATGCATATAATAATGTGTTTTGTTTTGGTTTGGTGTGGTTTTCTGAGGTAGGGTCTCCCTCTAGCCCAAGCTGACCTGGAATTCACTATGTAGTCTCAGGGTGGCCTAGAACTCACTGTGATCCTCCTACCTCTGCTTCCCGAGTGCTGGGATTAAAGGCATGTGCCACCACACCTAGCTATTAATGTACTTTAATCACAATCCCCTCCTGTTGCTTTCTATTGTCCCCCCCAGATCTCCTCCACTGAACTCTTTCTGTCCATCCAGCCCCCTCTTCTACTTTGATGTCTTCTTTCTGCTTGCCCTCCCCCACCATCCATGAAGGAATGTTGATGGGCCTTGTGCAGGTAATGACAGTGACTGTGATGTCATGAATAAAATGGCCACGTCATGTCTGGAAGATGGCATTCCACAATACTCCACTCCGTCCTCTGGCTCTTACTTTTTCTCTGCCTCCTCTTCCACAATGTTCCCTGAGCCTTGGATGTTATAGATGTGTCATTTAGTGGTGAGCATCCCACAGTCTCATTTATTCTCAACATTTTGATGAGTTTTGCATCTCTCCAATGATCACCACCAGCTGCAAAAAGAAGCTTCTCTAACCAAAGATGAAAGAAATATAAATATTTAGAGAGCAAGTGATGAGTATAACATATTCATTTAGCCAAACATTAACAGGAGTTTCCATCCTAAAGCTATCACCGTCTGAGCCATAGACTTTTTTTTTTTTTTTGAGAGACAGAGAGAGAAAGAGGCAGAGAGAGAGAGAGAGAGAGATTGAGAGAGAGAGAGGGTGTGCCAGGGCCTTTCAGCCACTGTGAATGAACTCAAGACACATGCACTCCCTTGTGTCGTATGTGCGACGTTGTGAGCTTGCGTCACTGTGTGTCTGGCTATGTGGACCTGGAGATTGGAACATGCATGCTTAGGCTCTGCAGGCAAGCACTTTATCCTCTAAGCCATCTCTTCAGTCCCCCAGCCATAGACTTTTGATTAGGCTTTCAGTAACAGGCATGAATTATTTTCCATAGAGCAGTCCTCGAGTCTATGCTAGAGCAGTTGGGTACCCCCATAGCAGTCATGTCACTATTGCTCCAGTGGTGCATCTTGCCTGGTTGGTTGGTTGGTTGGTTGGTTGGTTGGTTGGTTGGTTGGTTGGTTGTGTAGCGCATGGATTTTATAGCTGCTGGGTAAGGTTGTTGATGACTCCCCCCTCCCCCGCAGCCTGCAAAGCACCTTCAAGCACTATGACACAGCTGTGCGCTGGGTTTTTGATAACATCAACCAGATTGCCTTTAAGAAAATTGTTCTTTTTACTAATGCATGCACATAGTATATCTCTTATGTCTTCTTTGATTTCATTCAACGGCTTTTTGTTTGGTTTCAGCATACAGATCATGTATGTTTTGTAGATTTTTACGTAGTTGTTCAAATTTTTATTGGTTATACATCATTGTATTTTAAAGTGATAAGAACAGATACTATACTTGATCTTAACTCAAAGGTAAAAAAGTGCTTAATTGTTGTACCTTAAATTTTGGTTCTAACCTTTTCTAGATGTATTTATTTATTTATTTACTTATTTATTTGCAAGCAGAAAGGGAGAAAGAGATTGAGAATGGGCACACCAAGGCCTCCAGCCACTACAAACAAATTCCAGATGCATGTCCCCCTGTGCATCTGGCTTTATGTAGGTACTGGGGAATCAAGGAGGGATTGTTAGGCTTTGTAGGCAAGTGTCTTAACCACTGAGCTATCTCTTCAGCTCTTGGTTCTAATTTTTAACTAAGAGCATAGAATAAAAAAATTTTTTTTAAAGCAAACCCAACAGACTGGCCTTTTTCTTTTATGTGAGAGAGCAAGAGCAAGAGAGAATTGGTGCACCAGGGCCTCCAGCCACTATAATAGAATTCCAGACACGTGAGCCACCTTAAGCACATGTGCAACCTTGCATGTTTGTGTCACCTTGTGCATCTGGCTTATGTGGAACCTAGAGAGCTGAACATGGTCCTTAGGCTTCACAGACAAGTGCCTTAACTGCTAAGCCATCTCTCCAGGCCCCTAAAATTTTTTAATTTATTTTTAAATTATTTATTTGAAAGAGAGAGGCAGAAAGAGAGAATGAGCATGCCAGGGTCTCTAGTCACTGCAAAGGAACTCCAGACACATGCACCACCTGTGCATCTGGCTTACGTGGGTCCTGGGGAATCAAACCTGGGTCCTTTGGCTTTGCAGGCAAGCTCCTTAACTGTTAAGCCATCTCTCCAGCCCCCAAATTTTTAACTTACCTATTGACCTTATATCTTGCTATCTTTCTAGACCCAGTTATCAGTTTTAGGAACTTATTGTGGGTTCCTTGATGTTTCTAAGCTATACAATGACATTATTTGCAAATATAAATAGTTTCCTTCCTTTCCGTCTTTTATTTTCTTCTCTTGCTTATTTCACTGCCTCCAACTTTCAGCACAACATTGAGGAGAAGTGCCGAGAGCAGACAGCCTTGCTCTGTTCCCAGCATCAGGAAGAAAGGTTTTGTTCTTCTCCATTAAGTATGGCATTAACTGTAAGTTTCTGTAGACAGCCACTATTAAGTTGGGAAAGTGCTCTCATAACTTGCTAATGAATGAGTAAAATTTTATTAGCTTTGTTACTATATGTTGAGGAAATCTGATTTAACCAATCAAATCAAATAATACCAAAAAGTTGCTGAGAAAGTACAGACAAGTTAAATCTTGCATATTAGTTCCTGAAGTCATCATGTTGAACATTTACTATGAGGAAGCTTTTCACCACCCACGTCCTTAATTGATTTACCTTAGTTCACCTTCTGAACACCAGAGTAATAAAAAGTTCTGTGATTAAATTTTAATCTCAGTGCACCAGAACTCTAACCTCTGTGGTTTAAGAGCTAACAATTGATGAAGTGGCTAAAATCCCCCCAAGGGCCATGAGGATACCCAAGGAACTCATTCTGAACAATGTGTCTAAGAAATGACTCCGACAGAAGTGGGGAGTTACTCAGCATGACCAAAATGTCCAACGTTAGAGAATTTAGTTTCATGAGGCTCGCGAAATCTCTCAATGGTTAAGGTGCTTGCCTGCAAAACCTAAGAACCCAAGTTTGATTCCCCAGTACCCATGTAAAGCCAGATGCACAAGGTGGTGAGTGCATCCGGAGTTCTTTTGCAGTGGCTAGAGGCCCTGGCACACCTGTTCTCTCTGTCTCTCTCTACTTGCCCCTTTGCTCCCCACAAATAAATAAATAAGTAAATAAATAAGTAAAATATTTTTTAAAAGAAATTAGTGGGCTGGAGAGATGGCTTAGTGGTTAAGGCGCCTGCCTCCTAAGCCTAAGAACGCTGGTTCCAATCTCCAGCGGTTCCAATCTCCAGGTCCCACGTTTAGCCAGATGCAGTGACACGAGGGCACAATGTCGCACTTGACCACAAGGGGGCGCACGCATCTGGATTTCGTTCGCAGCAGCTGAGAGGCTGCTGGCGTGCCCATCTCTATCTGTCTTCCTCTCCCTCTCTCTGTCTCTCTCCAAAAAAAAAAAAAAAAAAAAAAATTAGTTTCATGAATGGTACATTCAGCTGATGCAAACTCCAGACGCATATGGCACCTTGTGCATCTGATTTACATGGGTTCTGGAGAATTGATCCTAGGTCCTTTGGCTTTGCAGACAAGTGCCTTAAGTGCTAAGCCATCTCTCCAGCCCAAATAAATGTTTGTTTGTTTGTTTTAAAAAAAAAAAAAAAGACTACTCTGGTGCTAGGTGTGGTTGCGCACACATTTAATCTGCCACTCAGGAGGCAGAAATAGGAGGATAGCCATGAGTTTGAGACCAGCCTGAGACTACATAGTGAATTCCAGGTCAGCCTGATCTAGAGTGAGACTCTACCTCAAAAGCCAAAAATAAAATAAAATAAAATAAAATAAATACTGTGATAAAAAATAAAGACTAATGTGAGTTTCTTTTCATGACATTAGTAAATTTTAAAATATCTATTAAAAAATCTGAAGGTATGCACATATATGTGTTAATAGAATGTGAAAATAGTTTACAGGATGGATGACATTTTTTAAAACATGTTTTTAAAGATCTGAGTCAGCTGTACATTATTATAACCAAATGCCTGAGAAATCAACTTATAAACATAGAAGTTTTGTTTTTGTTTACGGCTGTGACGGTTTCAGTCGGTGGCAGACTGGCACCATTGCTTTGAGCCGAATCAAGGTGGAAGTGACAGAGCAAATGGTGACTGAGAACCAGAGATGAGAAAGTGTTCAGGGTCCCAGTAGCCCATTCCCAGGTTTGCCCCTCGTGATTGGAGACCTGTAGGTATCTTTTAAAGTCCTCACCACTTCCCCATAGTAGGTCACAGCCAAGTGGCAGGCCAAGCCTTTAACACATAAGCCTTTGGGTGAAAATTCCACCCAAATCATATCAGCTTCCTTGGCTACTGTGAACTTGCATGAAAGGTAGAGAGAGGGCACAGCTAGAACTCATGTCTGCTGTGGGAGTTTACTTGGGACACATCTATGTGAAAATATTCCATTATGTCAACTAAATTGTTTTATTATATGTTATTTATTGATTTGAGAGAGAAAGAAAAAGAGATAGACAGAAAGAGAGAGAATGGGCAGGCCAGGACCTCTGGCCACTGCAAACGAACTCCAGTTGCATGTGCAACCTTGTGCATCTGGCTTGTGGTTACTGGGGAATCGAACCTGGGTCCTTAGGCTTCGCAGGCAAGCACCTTAACCACTAAGCCATCTCTCCAGTCCTTAAATGTTTTATATGATTGAGAGGAGATCAAAGTTACACTGCTCCTGGTTCTGAGAACAACAGTTGTATAGGCTGTTACTATAGAAGTGACTGTGGGTACCACATGTTCATAATGTGTGCTATATTTGGCTAAAATGTGCTTACATATCTTACTGAAATCCATTTTCTTAGGTATCCGTGAGAGGATAATAATGACAGAAAATATGATTTGGTATTCCTCTACATAAGGTAAAGAACATTTTCTAAAGATGCTGAATGACTGGTCTGTCATCACAAGCAGACATGGACCTGTCAATCTAAGAGTTTGCTTAGGCATCAACTCAGTCACCTGTTAATGTGTTCCTCCAAAAAGGGTGTGCATGGCATGGCCAAAGCATGGTGACCTGTGAAGAATTTCTCTCCTATAATACTAGTTCAGAATTTCTAGACACTGAGCCATCAGTATCATCAAGAAAAAAGAGAGGGGCTGGAGAGATGGCTTAGCAGTTAAGGCGCATGCCTGTGAAGCCTAAGGACCCCGGTTCTATTCTCCAGGTCCCACATAAGCCAGATGCACATGGTGTGCATACATCTGGAGTTCGTTTTCAGTGGCTAGAGGCCCTGGCATACCCATTCTCACTCTTTCTCTGTGCGTCTCTAAAAAAATAAATAAATAAAAATAAAATCTTAGGCAGAGGTAGGAGGATTGCTGAGAGTTTGAGGCCACCCTGAGACTACATAGTTAATTCCAGGTCAGCCTGGACCAGAGTGAGACCCTACCTCGCAAAACCAAAAAATAAATAAATAAATAAATAAATAAATAAATAAATAAATAAATAAAATCTTTAAAAAAAGAGAGAGGCCTTTATTAGGAGCATAATGCCCTAGGTAGTGTGCTTCCTATCCACCATGTCACTTCTACTGGAGTTAAGTCTCTCAGTTCTCCGTTTTCTTTTCTTTTCTTTTTTCTTTTTGGTATTTATTTATTTATTTATTTATTTATTTATTTATTTAGAGAGAATTGGCACACGTGGCCTTGGCCACTGCAATTGAACTCCACATGTTTGTGCCACCTAGTGGGCGTGTGTAATCTTGTGCTTGCCTCACCTCTGTGCGTCTGACTTACATGGAATCTGGGGAGTCGAACTTGGGTCCTTAGGTTTCTCAGGCAAGAGCCTTAACCTTTAAGCCATTTCTCCAGCCTCTGTTTGTTTGTTTGTTTTTGTTTGTTTTGATTTTTTTAGGTCGGGTCTGACACTAGCCCAGGCTGACCTGGATGGAATTCACTATGTAGTCTCAGGGTGGCCCCAAACTCATGGCGATCCTCCTACCTCTGCCTACCAAGTGCTGGGATTAAAGGTATGCACCACTACTCCAGTCACAGTTTTCTTTTCTTTCTTTTCTTTTCTTTCTTTTTTTTTTTTCTGATGTAAGATCTCACTCCAGCCCAGGCTGACTTGGAATTCACTATGTATTCTCAGACTGGCCTCGACGTCCCCAGCTCTCAGTTTTCTAGTTTGACTTGTCAAGTTACTCAAGAGCTCAACTGTGTTTACCTAAATTTTCTTTTGTTTTATTCCTTAAAAAAAATCACAACAGTGCTAAAGGTAAAAATACACTATCTCAACATATGAAAGAGGCACCTGCATGCCCTTGTTTATTGAAGCAGTGTTCACAATAGCTAAGACAGTCAGCCTAGAGGCCCATTCACGGGTGAGAGGATAAAGAAAATGTGGTATCAGGCTGGAGAGATGGCTTAACAGCTAAGTCATCTGCCTGCAAAGCCAAAGGACCCATGTTCACTTCCCCAGGACCCACATAAGCCAGATGTGCAAGGTAGTACATGTGTCTGGAGTTTGTTTGCAGCAGCTGGAGGCCTGGTACACACAATTTTCTTTCTTACACACAAATAAAAAAACATAGAAAATAAAGAAAATATGGTATATGAACACAGTGGACAGTTATTCAGCCACAAAGAAGAATGGAGTCCTCTAATAACAGTAAAATGGATGAGATTAGAGCACATTATTAAGTGATTACTATAAGGGAAGGGTGAGCAAGTGTGGAAAATGGAGTTTGGATTTGCTTGGTGAACATGTATGTATGGAAATACCACACCGAACCTTGTTAATATGTACAATTAACACATGTTAATTAAAAAGGCTAAAGAGATGCTCAGCGGTTAAGCTACTTGCCTGCAAAGCCTAACAATCCAGGTTTGATTCCCCAGTACCCATGTAAAGCCAGATGCACAGGGTGGCAGTGCATACAGCTGGAGTTCGTTTGCAGCAGTTGGAGACCCTGGTACATGCATACTCTCTATATTTCTATATCTTTTAAATAAATAAATAAATAAATAAATAAATAAATAAATAAATAAATAAATAAATAAATTTAAATACACTATCTGGGGCTGGAGACAGTTAAGGCACTAGCCTGCAAAGCCAAAGGACCCAGGTTTGGATTTCCCAGGACCCATGTAAGCCAGATGCACAAAGTGGCACATGCATCTGGAGTTTGTCTGCAGTGGCTGAAGGCCCTGACATGCCCATTCTCTTTCTTTCTGTCTCCTTCTTTCTTTCTCTCAAATAAATAAAAATAAAATAAAGTTTTGTTTTGTTTCGTTTTAAAAAAAAAAAAAGTAGTGCAAAATACACTACCTGCCAGGCATGATACTAAAGGCATGCACACCTTTAGGCCCAGCTCTTAAGAGGCTGAGGTAGGAGGGATGCCATGAATTCAAGGCCATACTGGGGCTACAGAGTGAGTTTCAGGCCAGCTTGGACTAGGGTGAGATACTGCCTCAAAACAATAGCAGGAACAAGCAAGAATACACTAATGAGGGCTGGAGAGATAGCTTAGTGGTTAAGTCATTTGTCTGCAAAACCAAAGGATCTCAGTTCAATTCTTCAAGACCCACATAGGCTAGATGCACAAAGGGGTACATGCGTCTGGAGTCTCTCTCTCTCTCTCCCTCTTTCTCTCTCTCAAGTAAATAAATAAATAATATACATTTTTAAAAAAAAATACATTAATAAGTAGTCAAGGCACATGCCTGGGAAGCCTAAAGACCCAGGTTCAATTCTCCAGGTCCCATGTAAGACAGATGCACAAATGATGCATGCATCTGGAGTTCATTTGCAGTGGCTAGTGCACCCATTCTCTCCTTCTGCCTCTTTCTCTCTCTCAAATAAATAAATAAATAAAATATATTTAAAATATTTTAAAAGAAAGAAAGGAAGGAATGAAGGAAGGAGGGAAGGAAGAAAGGAAGAAAGAGAAGCTGGGCATGGTGGCACACTCAGGAGGCAGAGGTAGGAGGATCACTGTGAGTTCTGTGAGTTCAAGGCCACCCTGAAACTACATAGTGATTCCAGGTCAACCTGGGCTAGAGAGAGACCCTATCTGGAAAAAACAAAAATAATAATAATACATTAATGAATAGGCCCCTCTGATTAGCCAACTATCCTATTATAATTATTACGATGTAATGCTGTTGAAAATTTTAAAATTGCTTTGAAATAAAATAAAACCACTAGCAAGCCTGTGGGAAGAGCTAACGTTGACTATGAAAAGGAAGAGGGAGGCCTCACTTACATTCCTTTCCAACCCGATCTTCTTTCCTCCTGGCTTCTTGTGAATAGTCCTCGTTTTGTCTTGGCTGATCGTCTCTTGGGGCTCTGAGCTATTTTGATATAACACAGTCAAGATGAATGTTCCTGGGGCCAGAGGATTCCAACCCTGATTCCCTTGAAATATGTGCAAGTTATTCACACCTTCGTATCTATTTTCTTGTGAGAGAAGCAGTTGGTGACTGTTTGGCAGGGTGGCTGGGAGGCTTTCGTCAGTTAATGCATGCTACTCGACATGTTAGATGCTCATAAACAGAAGCTTGTATTTCTCCTTCCTCAAATGTGCTTTGAAAATTACAGAGCACACCCACACACATCATTGTGTCACCTCATTTAGCCCCCAGAGAGGTATTACAATCAATATACACAGCTGAGAAATGACCTGCTGCAGGCCATCCAGTGTTCTCCTGTTTATTATGCCTGTTAGAGACTCAGCTCTCTCTAGGCAGAGAGCTAGGCAACCTACACACGAGTGAAAAGGTTGTCAGGCTACGTAGTGAATTCCAGGTCAGCCTGAGCTATAGTGAGACCCTACCTTGAAATAACAAAAAGAAAAAAAAAGAAAACAAAAAAAGAAATGTTGTCAGGTATACTATAAACAGTACCACATTCTTCTGCCACTCTCACATCCACTCACTTTCCCTTCCCATCATGGACTCACTCGTGGGAATATTTAAAGGTATAGCTTGCTTATGAAAAACCAGTCTCCAGTGAAGAAACAAACAGATATAATGTAAAATTTTACACAAGAAACGACACAGTATATGGTTAGGTCTGGGGTAATATGGAAAGTAGAAAAGTGCTCAGTATTAAGAAGGAAGAACTTAAAAAAAAAATCACTGGATAGGCTGGGTGGGACCTCCAAGAAACTTCTAGAACAACTGCATAAAACCGAGGAAGCTGCCTCCAAAACAACCGTCTTGCACTGCCCTCTTCACACACCCAAGCTCGTTTTTGAACCCTGGGACACAGAGTTCGACTGCTGCCTTCAGGGTGGTTGTACTGGACACCTCCAGAGTTGGAGGTTGGACACTGTAGTTGTGTTATAGAAAACCACATCCTCACAACTTGGCTGACCAGCAGTAAAGACCAAAGCAGCAGGACATTGCCTGTGCCATTTTCCCCCTTCCAGACCCCATGCACATCTGATGAGGGATGAACTCACATCCAGAACTGTGGTTGGGGGGATTCTGGGAAATGTATACTTCATCTTACAAGCTTATGAGTAGCAAGCCTCACTAAGAAATCAAAAAGGAGGACTGGAGGGATGGCTTAGCAGTTAAGACACTTGCCTGCAAAGCCAAAGGACCCAGGTTCAATTCTCCAGGACCCACGTAAGTCAAATGCACAAAGTGGCACATGCGTCTGGAGTTCATTTGCAGTGGCTGGAGGCCCTGGCGTGCCCATTCTCTCTCTTTCTCTCTCAAATAAATAAATAAATAACTTAAAAGAAATCAGAAAGGCTCTTTCCCCACTACCATTCTAGCACAGTCTCTTGTTATTACAGAAAAGCCATTCTGTATTGCTTCTACTTTCCTTTCGTGTTTGCTGCTTCTTCCCTAAATGATGCCGCAGTTCTTCCTACAATGTCCATTTCTTACTGTGATTCTTTCAAGAGGGACTTGTAGTACTGAATAATTGTTCGTTAGTGAGCTTGCTGTCACCATGACAAAATACCCGTGATAATCCACTTCATAAGGGAAAATGTTCATTTCGATTCATGCTTTCATCGAGGAACTGCAGTCCAGCATGCCACCTGTTCTCTGAGGCAGAGTTTCCTTGTCCTCCAGGGATCTCTACTCAGGTAAAGCCAGACCTGTGACTAGCTTGCAGAAAAGAATTTCAGGATGAGTCAGAATGGTGCAAACTTGGTGAGTTTATTAAGTAAAGATAAGGGCAGCACACAGACAAGATGTAAGCATAGAAGAGAGAGATTGAAAAGGACAGTATACTTGGGGAAAGGTGTCTGATAAGAAGAGTCGCATTTAGGTGACCACTGGGCAGACTCAAAACTCTCTTTAGTGCTGAGAAGAAGTGATGGTGTTCAGCACTGAGACATCTCTATGACACCTTCCAAGGCTCAAGGTCCGTTGTGGAAGAGGTGGCGAAAAGAATGTAAGAGCCAAAGGAAGGAGAGGAGTGATTTGCAATACTGTCTTCCAGACATGTGGCATGGCATTTATGACCTCACAGTGGCTGATGTCACCTACACAAGACCTGAATAAATAAGGGGAAAAATGATGACATCAAAACAGAAGAGACACTAGTTGGAAAGAAGAAGGGATTTAGTGCAGGGAGGACAAAGGAGAGTGGTGGGAAGGAATTATGATCATGGCATATTTTCTGTATGTACAGAGGTCGCCAATAAAAGTTTAAAAAAATAAATAAATAAACAGGCTGGAGAGATGGCTCAGCAATTAAGGCACTTGCTGCAATGCCTAATGACCCAGGTTCAATTCTTCAGTACCCATGTAAAACCAGATGCACAAAGTAGTGCATGCATCAGGAGTTCATTTGTAGTGGCTAGAGACCCTGGTGCACACATTCTCTCTCTCCCTCCCTCCCCCTTTGCAAATAAATAAATAAAATATTTTTTTAAGTTAAAAAATGAAGAAGAGTTGCATTTAGGTATCTTCATATATATTCTGTGGCTTTCTAAGTTACATCACTCAAAGGATGTAATTTACAACACAGTTTAAAACTTAAGCAAGGTTTAAAAAATAATTTTAAAAAGTAAAAAGTAGGGCTGCCAAGCTGGTATAGTGGTTAAGGTGCTTACCTGCGAAGCCTAAAGACCCATGTTCCACTCTCCAGATCCCATATAAGCCAGATGCACAAAGGTGAGGCAAGGACAAGGTGCACATGCCCACTAGGTGGTGCAAGTGTCTGGAGTTTGACTGCTGTGGCTAAGACCCTGGTGCACCAATTCTCTCTCTCTCTCTCAAAAACACATTAATTTAAAATGTAAATGAAATTTGCATGAAATGTAATGTAAATGAAATTTGTAAATGGAATTGTATGGTGGCTTTATGAGGCATATTGTTTGGGTTTAGGGATGAGAGAGAAATCCTTAAATGGCCCTAAGAATAGTATGGTTTATTTATTTATTTTTTAACATCCTTGCATGAGATGCCTTTAGGGAAACAAGCACTATTTCTGGAGAAATTTTATCAGTTGTATTGAAATTTCGGATTTCTAAACAGATTCTACAGTAAGGGGCTTCTTTCTGTTGCCATGTCTCCTTAATTTCCTGTCATTCTGTCCTGCCTCAGTTTCAGATGTTTCTGTCCATAACCACTTGGTCCTATTTCTTTGCCTGTTATAGCAAGAAGGTACATTGTGGCAGGAACATGTAACAGAGGTGTGTTCGCTTCATAGCGACCAGGAAAAAAAAAGCAGAGAAACAGAGAGAGAGAGAGAAGTCAGTATATCAACATCCTCCTTAAGGGCATGCCCAGATGACCTAACATCCTTCCACTAGGTCTCTCTCTCTTTTTTTTTTTTTTTTTTTCCGAGGTAGGGTCTCACTCTGGCCCAGGCTGACGTGGAATTAACTATGTAGTCTCAGGGTGGCCTTGAACTCACGGCGATCCTCCTACCTCTGCCTCCCGAGTGCTGGGATTAAAGGTGTGCGCCACCATGCCCGGCTTAGGTCTCACTCTTAAGGATCCATCACTTCCCAATAAGACCAAGCCGTCAACATGTGGGCCTTTGGGGGATATTCCAAATTTAAACTGTTGCAATATCTTATCCGTGGAAATGTACATAAATGGCAAATACAAAATTTCACTCCATAACTTTTTTTCAGATTTCCACCTATCATGACCTCCGTAAGGCTCCGAGAATTTCTTGATCGTCACCCAGTGATCCCACCCAGGTAATGTCCTGGTTGCACCCTAGGAATTAGAAGTGACAGCTGTGGGGTTTGTGGGAGTGTCTAAAAGTTGCAAGAAAGGGAATTCCCTTCCTCATTGCAGAACTCAAGCTCCACATTCACAACATATTGGAAAGATGTTGATTTCCTCTCAGGCAGGGCTTTCACAGGAAGAGCAAAGGACTCAAGCCCAAATTTTGAATGAGAACCATTTACTCTCCTTGGGGTTAAAACAACCTCTGTGCTTCTGCAATGTGGGAGCAGACTGCGCAGAGAGAGAGTGAGGAGGACCTGTGTTCATCCTGCCAGGATACCTGTCAAATAAGCCTAAGCCGTGTGGTATTGTGCTGAATTCATCTTGCTCAGAGATCTCAGGCAGCACTTGTAAATCCTAACCCGGCTGTCCCTTCACCATCTGCTATGGGATCTACAGAGATTTAGAAGCTAGGACAGACATTGGGGCAGTAATACTCATATTGTGACTTTAGGAGCAGCCACTTCTTCTTCTGCTGCTCCTGCTCCTCCTCCTTTTTCCTTCTTCTTCCTCTTTTACAGTTAACGTTAATTAATACACAAAATAATGCATCTTATTATGACATTTCTGTCATTCATACCTTGGTCCTATCTGCCTCCCACCCCCCTTCCCCTGTGGCTTCTCCTGTTTTTCACCTTGCACATAGTCCCTGCTTCTGCTTTGCAGTCACACATCTTAGTGCCCCTTCTGCTTCTGTGTTGTGCACACAGACATGCACACTCAAACCTAGATGATGCATAGGAGATGAACTGGAAAACACCTTATCCTTCTCCCTGTATTACTCTCTCCTGCCCCCCCACACACACCTAGTTTAGGCCATCTCATTATTGGAGCAAGCCTCTTATAACCCCACTGGCTTGGAGGGTTTGAGCCAGTCGTACATTTACTTTAATAGTCCGTTACTTTAAACACAGTTCTTCTCCCAGAAATGGCTGGAGGGTGAGCAGAAGGGTGTGCCCTTCCTGGGTTCCTTCAGAACCCTCTTTCTAGGGAAAGCAGAGCCTGCCCTTCTGACCCTAAAATCACCTGACGAGGAAGCAGCATGGAGAAGGGATAGAGATGGTTTTCTGTCCTCCCACCAGTCTTTGGTCTTCCTGTGTTTGCGTGAGATTGCTCTGACTAGTGTGGGCTCATGTCCTGGGGGAGTGGCAACAAATCTTAACCAGCCGCTGTTGCCTGGACCTCTGGTTAGCCACATCAGCCCCTGGGTCTTGCCTGAGCCAACACCCCGGGGGAATTGAAAGCTCCAGTAGAATGGAGCCACACCTCTAGGGCCCCTTCCAGGCTTCAGGCTGGCCTGTATTCAGCTCACTCAAACTTAGCATCAAAACGACGTGAGGTGAGAGAGGGCATTTCACCACACCCATGTTAAACTTGGTACCCTACTCTCCACCTCCAGCTCTTCCTGTGGGGTGGCTCTCCGATGACCCCGTTCCTTGTCAACACTAGTCAGTCCAATCCTCCGACGAGTCCCAGCCACTCAGCCTCCAGAACAGCTCTCCCATCAAAATGTTCCTGTGCCATTCAGGTTGGCATGACTGTGACAAAAATACTTGAGGTAAGGCTGGAGAGATGGCTGAGTGGTTAAGACACTTGCCTGTGAAGCCTAAGGATACAGGTTTGATTCTCCAGGTCCCACATAAGCCAGATGCACAAGGTGGTGCACGCATCTGGAGTTCGTTTGCAGTGGCTGGAGGCCCTGGCCCGCCCATTCTCTCTCTGACTCTTTCTCTCTTGCTGTCATAAATAAATTAATTAATTTAATTTAAAAAATACTTGAGGTAAACAGTGTATTTTGGCTCACAGTTTCAGAATTTTCAGTCCCTTGGCCCTGTGGCAGCTCAGAACTTGACGAGAAGTGTGCATTAGTGACTTTTCAGTGCCATAACAAAATGCCCAACAAAAGCAACTTATGGAAGGTTTATTTTTGGCTCTTGGTTCAAGGTTCTAGTCCATCAGAGTGAGGAGACTGATCACATTCCGTACAGTCAGACAGCAGACAGAGATGAATGCTGGTGCTCAGCTCACTCACTTTTCCCTTTCTTTTTTTCTTCTTCTTCTTCTTTTTTTTTTTTTTTTTTTTTTTTTTTTTTTTTTGGTTTCTTGAGGTAGGGTCATGCTCTAGCTGACCCTTGAATTAGTCTCAGGCTGGCCTCCAATTTACAGTTCTCCTCCTACCTCAGCCTCCAGAGTGCTGGGATTACAGGTGAGCACCACTATGCCCTCCCAGCTCACATTTTCCTTCTGATTCAGTCCAGGAACTGGGTCCTTGGAATGGTGTCGCCATTAACACCCAGGGTGGGTCTTTCACCTCAGTTAAACCTCTCTGGAAACACCTCACATGCTCAGAGACATGCTCAGAGGGTGTCTCTTAGGTGATTTTAATTTTTTTTTCAAGGTAGGGTCTCATTATAGCCCAGACTGACTTGGAATTCACTATGTAGTCTTAGGGTGGCCTCAAATTCATGGCAATCCTCCTATCTCTGCCTCCCAAGTGCTGGAATCAAAGGCATGTGCCACCACATCCAGCTGATTGTACTTTTTAATTAAATTTTATTTATTTATTTTACAGAGACAGAGAGAGAGAGAGAAAGAGAGGGAGACAGGCAGAGAGAGAAAGAAGGAGAGAGAATGAGCATACTAGGACTTCCAGCCACTGCAAAAGAACTCTAGACGCATGCACCTCCTTGTGCATCTGGTTTACGTGGGTCCTGGAGAACCCAACCTGGGTCCTTAGGCAGATGCCTTAATGACTAAGCCATCTCTCCAGCCCTCTGATTTTAAATACTGGAAAGTTGGCAATCAAGATTAGCCATCATAGCCAGTAGCCTTTAATCCCAGCCTTCAGGAGGCAGAGGTAGGAGGATCGCCATGAGTTCCAGGCCACACTGAAACTACAGAGTGAATTCCAGGTCAGCCTGAGCTATTGTGAGACCCTACTTCAAAAAAAAAAAGATTGGCCATCATAATGAGCACGTGGAAGAGGAAGTTACATGCCTAATGTTACCCAGAAAACGTTGAAAACCTTGTCTAGATAATGTCACCATGTTTTCATTGCTTTTCCTGTTCCTTTCTTTTCTATTTGTTGTTTGTCCATAGATAGGAGAATCACAGAGATCAGGCATCAGGCTTTCTTTATTTTTATTTTTATTTACTTATGTGAGAGAGAGGAAGAGGGAGGGAGAGAGAGAGAGAGAGAGGAGAGAGAGAGATGCACACCAGGGCCTCTAGCCCCAGAAGCATGCACCACCTTGTGCATCTGGCTTGTATGGGTCCTACAGAATCGAACCTGGGCCCTTTGGCTTTACGGGAAAGTGCCTTAACCACTAAGCTATCTCTCCAGCCCACAGAGTTCAAACAGAAACAGCTGAACTCTTCTGGGACAAAAGTAGATGACACTAAACCTGGCGTTGTGGTGCACACCTTTAATCCCAGCACTCAGGAGGCAGAGGTAGGAGGCCATGCTGAGAATTCAAAGTGAATTCCAGGTCAGCTTGAGGTAGAGTGAGACCCTACCTCGAAAAACTGGAGAAAAAAAAAAAAAAGAAAGAAAAGAAAAGAAAAGAGAAGAAAGAAAATAGAAGACACTGGGTATCGTGTGGAATTAAGGGACTGGGTTTGATTCATGGCCGTGGTACTTACTAGCTGGGTGGTATTTAGAAAGCCCACTTAACCTCTCTGAGCTTTTTACTGTTACAAACAGTTTATAAAAAATAGGAGCTCGGGCTGGAGAGATGGCGTAGTGGTTAAGGCGCCTGCCTCCTAACCCTAAGAACGCTGGTTCCAATGTCCAGCGGTTCCAATCTCCAGGTCCCATGTTTACCCAGATGCAAAGTGAGGCAAGGGCACAATGCCGCACTTGCCCACAAGGGGGCGCACGCATCTGGATTTCGTTCACAGCAGCTGAGAGACTGCTGGCGCACCCGTCTGTCTCCCTCTCCCCTCTGTCTATCTCTCTCTGTCTCTCTCTCCAAAAATAAATAAATTTTTTTGTAAATTTTAAAAAAATAGGAGCTCATAACATTTGCTTTGCAAGGTGACTGAGAATTAAGTGTGACCATCTTTATAAAAGTGCTTTGTTGGGCTGGAGAGATGGCTTAGTGGTTAAGGTACCTTCCTGTGAAGCCTAACGATCCAGGTTCGATTCCCCAGTACCCACGTAAACCAGATACACAAGGTGGCTCATGTGTCTGGATTTCATTTGCACTGGCACACCCATTCTCTCTCTCTACCTACCTCTCTCTCTTTCAACAATAATAAATAAATGCTTTGTAAGGAGTCAGGCCTGGCACAGTCACAGTGACACATGTTACTCTGGTGTTGATACAGGCTCTGACAGAATGAACACTCTTTGCCCCCCCCCCCACTGTGCATATTGAATTTTGTCTGTGGCAAAGTCCAGTTTCTGCTCCAGTCTCCCTCCCAGGGGACAGGTCTGCTCTCCTGTGGACTAAACCCATCACCTCAGACAGCCAAGCTATCAGGGACTTGTAAATAATGCACAATGGAACCAGCCACAGCCACTCTCTCCAGCCTGACAAGGAAGGCACTTTCTATAGCTGACTCGGGAATCTTGAAAGCCAAGTCAGTCATTGTGTGTGCAGAACCCTGGGTCTGGCACCGTAGTTATCTCAGAACGGCTGCACGGGGCTGTCAGAGTCATTCAGCACTGCATCATGCCCAGTTCCAGATGAGAAGCTGGACCCCCTCCGTGCAGCATTTCTCCTCAGGTAGAAAAAAAGTCTCTTTACTTGCAAAACCAAAAAAAAAAAAAAAAAAAAAAAAAAAAAAAAAAAAAAAAAGTCTCTTTAAAAAAAAAAAAAATCTCTATTTTTTTTGTTCTTTTTAAAAAATATTTTATTTCTTTTATTTATCTGATAGAGAAAGAGAGAATAGGTGCACCCAGGGCCTCTAGCCACTACAAATGAACTCCAGATACATGTGTCTCCTTGTACATCTGGCTTACGTGGGTCCTGGGAAGTCAAACCGGGGTCCTTAGGCTTCGCAAGCAAATGCCTTAACCGCTAGCCATTTCCCCAGCCCTTTTGTTCTTTTTTTTTTTTTTTTTTTTTTTTCCCAAGGTAGGCTCTCAAGCTAGCTCAGGCTGACCTGAAATTCACTATGTAGTCTCAGGGTGGCCTGGAACTCACAGTGATCCTCTTACCTCTGCCTCCTACCTCTGCTGGGATTAAAGGCGTGCACCACCACACCCAGCTGAAACTCACTATTTTAATGTCTGCATTGGAAGCTTTGTTATGTTCAAAGTGAAGGTCACATGAAGATGCTTGGCAAACTCACCAAAGAATTGGACAGAGCAGGACAAAGGCCTGTAATCCTGGTGCTGGGGAAGCTAAAACAGGAGGATCATGAGTTTAAGGGCAGCTGGCGCAACTGTTTCAAAATAAAAATAAAGATATAAAGAGGCTCAGGGATGTAGCTCAGTGGTAAAATGCTTGCCTAGGTGTTCAACGCCCAGCACTGGATTTAAAAAAATGACAGAAGGGAAAAAAACAACAAATGAAGGAAAAACAAACAAAAAAAGAACCAAAGGGAAGGGGAATGAAAAAAGAGGAGAGGAGAAGGACTAGGAGGGAAAAGAGGTGGTGGCACATGCCTTTACTCTGTGTGAATGGCAGGCTGGCGCTAGGGGAATCCTTCCCTGGTAGCACCCAGAAAGTGGGTGTGGCTCCGGAGGCAAAGGTAGGAGGATTGCCACCTTGAGATTACATAGTGAATTCCAGGTCAGCCTGGGCTAGAGCGAGCCAATCCCTACCTCAAAAAGCAATGAAGCTGGCCATGGTGACGCACGCCTTTAATTCCAGCACTTGGGAGGCAGGAGGTAGGAGGATTGCCATGAGTTCAAGGCCACCCTGAGACTACATAGTTAATTCCAGGTCAGCCTGGACCAGAGTGAGACCCTACTTCGAAATAAAAAAAAAAAAAAAAAAAAAAAAAAGCAATGAAGAAAAGAAACTGGATACTTGCCTTTAAAAAGCAATGCCTCACCCTCCCAAGCACCCAGAAACGTCATTTGTTCCTAGTTTCTGCGCCAATTTCTCTCTCCTCTTATGACTTAACCCCCTGCTGTAATTCGGAGCTGACTCATGTTATCCCAGCCACTGGGCAGGCCCACACAGACTGTGGTTACTCTGAAAATTAGAGCTGCCTGAGGGTCTGTTTTCACCGTTTTCGACTGAAGGGTGGGACCTGCTGTGCTCAGCACCTGCCCTGAGTCACACTGGACAGCCAGCCTCACTCTAGCCCCAGCTAACATCCAGATCTTGAATGGCCCCCAAAGGCCCATGTGTTGAGGACCTGGTCCCCAACCAGTGACACGGTTGAGAAATGGTGGTGTGGTGTGTGTGTGTGTGCACGCATGCGTGTGTATCTACATGTTTGAGTGCATGTGGAGGTCAGTGGACAACGTCCAGTGTAGGCCCTCGTTGTCCATCTCCTTGGAGGCTGGGTCTCTCCTCCCCTCTGCTCCATCCTCTTCTCTTTTCCCTCCCTCCCCCACACCTCGTTGCTCTCCTTCTCACTCCTTCTCTCCTTCTCTTGTTGCTGACTGCTGCCCTTGCCCCCAGCTTCAGAGTTTCAGAGCAAGTCCCTCATCTCCACTGCAGATCTCGCCATCAGCGTGCTGGGGTTTTGCAGAAGTCCAGCACAAGCGGCTGGCTAAAATTTATGTGGGGTCTGTTTGAGAGGCAAATGCTTTATCCACTGAGCCATCTCCCCAACCTACAACTTTATTCTTTCCCTGCTTCCCTCTCTCCTTCCCTCCCTTCCTTCTTTTCTTCTCCTACTATTTTGAACCAAATATCATCTGACATGTTAAATATTTCCTTAAATAATACTGCCGGGAATAAATCAATCTTATCTAGATTGCTGGAGATTGTAGGGGAAGGGAGACCCACCAATACCATAGCCTGGTTAAAAAAAAAAAAAAAAAATGAGGCTTGTTATGAATAAGAAGGACACTGTCAGGAAAGCCCACTGGCTTTAGCTGCCAGACAGAGGAACAAAGTCCAGGTGTATGTCCTATCACCAACAGCTGATAGAAGTAACTGTAATGGTTGCCTCTTTCTCGTCTGCTTTCTCCACTAGTGCATTCATTTCCCACCAAGGGAAGGACCTCCGAGGCTACTACCCTGGGCAATTGGCACGGGTCCATTGGGATTACAGTGTGAAGAGGGATTCCAGGTGAGACACATTCCTAAGTCTTTTCAAATTTTTATTTATTCATTTATTTATGGAGGAGGGGTTCACCGGGGTCTCCAGCCACTCCATACAAACTCCAGACGCAAGCGCCACTTTGTGCATCTGTCTTACATGGGTACTAGGGAATCAAACCTGGGTCCTTAGGCTTTACAAACAAGCCCCTTAACTACTAAGCCATCTCTTCAGCCCACATTCCTAATTCTTAATTTCCAAGAATGTCACCAGAGCTAAAATGTTAACTGGGAAAAAGATGAGCTAGCTAAATAATAATAATAATAATAATAATAATAATAACAATAATAACAGCTATTAATGGCTAGAAAAAGTTTGGAAGGAAATACAAGAAACTACTTAAAATATTGGAGCTAAGCCGGGCGTGGTGGCGCACGCCTTTAATCCCAGCACTCGGGAGGCAGAGGTAGGAGGATCGCCGAGAGTTCGAGGCCACCCTGAGACTACATAGTTAATTCCAGGTCAGTCTGGACCAGAGTGAGACCCTACCTCGCAAAACCACAAAAAAAAAAAAAAATGGAGTTTTTTCAGTTTTTGTATGAGTTTTATTTGAGGATTTCTGGTTCTGGAGTTGAACCCAGAGCCAAGTACGATGCTAAGTACGAGCTCTACTGCTGATCCCAAAACAGCATCTGATTTTGCTGTTATTTTCCATGAATGATGAGATTGTGAGTATTTTCTGCTTTTTTTTTAAATTTTTACTTATTTATTATTTGTGTGTATGTGGTTGTTCATGTAGAAGTAAAAAGACAACATAGACATTGGGCTCACAAATGGATGTGCCACTTTGTATCCAGTTTTAGGTGGGTGTTAGGGGATTGAATGAGGCTGTTAGCTGCTGAGCCCCTTATATTTTATTTTCAATTTTTTTCTCTATTTTACACTCTTTTTCAAAAGACCATATATTACTTTTTAAATCAGCAACAAACATAGAATTTTATTAGAAGGAATTAAAGAAACATTGAGTTTCAAATTTCAAATTGGCCAAAAAACATAAGCTTGCTGAGTTTTATTCTCTGTAAACTTATGAATTAGGACTAAATGGTTTTTGCCCTTCTAGGTGTGGTTTTCACAAAAAGAAAAAAAGATAGACACTATGCCCTTATTTTCTAGCTCAGAGAGCTTAGAAGCTCTGGTAGGTAAAAGCAGCAGTTTGAGTCATTTATGAAATGTTTGATCCCAGGCAATTTTCATTCCTTCTCGGAGTATCACTTGCCTTATCTGCTAAATAAGAGAGTTGATATAAAATTCTAAGACAGAGCTGGAGATGTAGCTCAGTTGTAGAGTGCTTGCCGACCATGTATGAAGCCATGGATTCATCCCCAGCTCCTAATACTGGGTGTGATGGCTCATGCCTATAACCTCAGCATTCAGGAGGTAGAGGCAAAATGATCAAAAGCTTAAGGTAAAAACCAGGTATGGTGGCGCACGCCTTTAATCCCAGCACTTGGGAGGGAGACGTGAGAGGATCGCCGTGAGTTCAAGGCCACCCTGAGACTACATAGTTATTTCCAGGTCAGCCTGGGCCAGAGTGAGACCCTACCTCGAAAAAAAAAAAAAAAAACAAAGTTTAAGGTCATCCTTGGATATGTGGTAAGTTCCATAGCCAGCCTGGAATACATGAGATCCTGTCTCAAAAACAACAACAAAAAAATCTAAGAAACAATAAGCCCTCAATATGACTACTATCGTTTTGAGTTTATTATCTAGTACATATTAGAATTTCTCTTCTTTTAGTTGACTTCAATATAGCCAACCCCAATGATCTTCCATGTGAGGAAGGATATGGTGCAGCATCTGTATTTAGAGCAATATACAGTCTTTATTTAAATGACTGGAAGTAACTTTGAGGTTGTTTTGATCCAGTTAGACGAATAAAATACAGCATAAAGAAGTGGTATGTCTTGGCTAAGGTCATAGTTAAGGTCAATGTTGGGATTAAAATTCATCTATATTTTCTCAGTTCAAGGCTCTTAGTTCTTATTTTATTTATGTACAAGCAGAGATACAAAGACACATACATGAGAGAGAGAGAGAGAGAGAGAGAGAGAGAGAATGGGCATGCCAGGGCCTCTAGCCACTGCAAACAGACTCCAGATGTATGCATCACTTTGTGCATCTGACTTAAGTGGCAAAGCTCTTAGTTCTAACTCAAAAACATGCTTAAAATAAACTCTGTTGTTTAACTTTTTTATATATTATATTTTTATTTGTTTATTTATTAGAGACCGAGAGAGGAAAAGAGAGTGAGAATGGGTATGCCAGGGCTTCTAGCCACTGCAAACGAACTCCAGATGCATGCACCACCATGTGCATCTGGCTTATGTTGGACCTGGAGAATCGAACCTGAGTCCTTAGGCCTTGCAGGCATGTGCCTTAACCGCTAAGCCATCTCTCCAGCCCTGCTGTTTAAGATTTTGAGACAAGGTCTCACTGCATTGTCCAGGCTTGGAGAAAACAGCAGACCAGAAGCTGTTTATGGAACAAAAGTGTTTATTTCATGGCTGACAGTTTCAAGGGAAAGTTTTGTCATGGCCAGGAAAGCATGACGTAGCAGACAGACAAGCTGGTCATCACATCTTGTCACAGCAGCAGGAAGGAAGGAGTCTGAGTAAGCAAGCTCTGAACACCAAGTGGGCTGGACTAATAAACACCAAGGCCCA
The DNA here is from genome assembly GCA_036365145.1 of Orientallactaga sibirica. Lineage (NCBI taxonomy): Eukaryota > Metazoa > Chordata > Mammalia > Rodentia > Dipodidae > Orientallactaga > Orientallactaga sibirica. The sequence goes on along the minus strand of JAEOAD010000035.1, from coordinate 13,171,325 downwards.
CCCTGTGCCATACTCCCAAAGACTCAACAACCTTCTCCAGTTACCACCAACTGGGGACAAGTATTCAAAACACATGAGGCAATGGGGGACATTTCATTCAAACCACCACAGATGCCCAGACTCACAGGAGACTGACACCTTCAGCAGACAGCTGATGGTCTGATGGTCAGGAGACCCCTTTTGTAGGCATTCTCCCAGCCATCTCTTAAGACGTCCTCTGCTTTATAAGGCCAAGTACCTGTTGAGCATGGCATAAGAACAAGTGGAGGAGATAAGTGGGTTTCTGATGGTTCTCCAGGTCTATCCAGCACAGAGTACCCTAACCAGCACACATCCCTCATTCACTATCCCACAACTACAGTCAGTTTTTGTTTTGTTTGTTTTGTTTTTCGAGGTAGGGTCTCACTAGCCCAGGCCGACCTGGAATTCACTATGTATTCTCAGGGTGGCCTCGAACTCTTGGATCCCTCTGGCTCATGCTGAGATTACAGGCATGAACCATTATGTATGGCCACTTTTGCCTGTTCTGAACTTCAGACAGAGCCGTTCCACTTCTGCCTGCTAACATACCCTTTCTTTAAAAATAAAGTTACAATTTGGGTCTCACTCTAGCTCAGGCTGACCTGGAATTCACTCTGTAGTCTCAGGGCAGCGTTGAACTCACAGCGATCCTCCTACCTCCGCCTCCCAAGTGCTGGGATTAAAGACGTGTGTCACCACGCCTGGCTACAATTAAAGTTTTACCCAATTAGGCAAACATTACATTTTTCCGGTTGTGCTGATGAGTGTTTGCACATATTAGGCCAGTTGTGCTAGCACATGAAAACGTCCACGAGTGGGTGAAGATGCTTAGCCATTGCAGTCTGACTCTTATGTACTTTTGCCTTTGCAGGATATCTGAGTCAGGGGTACAGGATGGTTATCAGTGGTTTCAGGCTTCTAGAACACCAAGATGCCCCACAGGATTGGTCTAGCTAAGAGAATGCATTGGTTCCAGTAAGGACCTAAGTGGTTATAATAAAGTTACAACGGGCAAGAGCTCCAGTGAGACGTGGAATGCAGGCCACAGTCATTAGTATGGGCAGGGCCAGGATGACTTGATGGGGTCACCTTCTGCAACCTGTAGTGGAGATAAAAGAGGGATAACTAGCCAGGCGTGGTGGGCACACACCTTTAATCCCAGTGCTCGGGAGGCGGAGGTAGGAGGATCGCTGTGAGTTCGAGGCTGCCCTGAGACTACAGAGTGAATTCCAGATCAGCCTAAGCTAGAGTGAGACCCTACCTCGAAAAAGCCAAAAAAAAAAAAAAAAAAAAAAAAAGAGAGGGATAATTGAGAGAAACCCCCACAGACTAAAAATCCCTGAGTGAACCTGTCCTGTTGGTCTCTTGCCACTTCTGAGGAGCAGACTGCAGCTGATGTCGTTGTGCCCTTCCCCAATGGGTGCTCAGCAAATGATTTCCTTTTCCATTTTAGACCCCTCATAGATTTGTCAATTCCATCCCCGGGAAAATCTTCCTACCAGCCCCAGTTGGACCAACAGACGCTCATTCGCTACATTTACTTTCGAAGGGGGACGAAGCCCACAGTGTCATGGCATAAGGAATCCACATACCAAAGAGACTACTCCCTGCCTTTCTACAGGCCTGGTGAGTCAGCCAAGTGCCCTTGCCTCACCGAGAGTAACCTGGCCTTGGGCAACACTGGGATCTGCTGGGCTTGCCACCTCGGGGGGCATGACTGGGAGAACCAGTCAGGTTGTGGGCAGAGGTAGGTCTGTGGGCCTGGATGCCGCCCAGGTATTGTCCTTCCTCTGTTTCTAGATCCTTGCACCCGAGACCGCAGTAAGGAAAATGCCCAAGTGTCCTTCTAGGAAACAGCTCATGTCTGAACACCCGGCAGGCAGCACTATCCTGAGTGCTGAAGCACTCTTTCTTCATTCAGTTTTAAATCACTGTGACGCTTGCTCAACACGGGAACAGCACAGGGCAGGAATTCTAGACCTTTCCTTGCAGCATATCTCTGTGCTTGTGGCATGTGTGAGGGCCCTAAGGGGGACAGAGGCAACCCTGGGATGGTCACATGACACAATTTAAACATTACTTGTGTTGCTGTAGTCCTCAATGCTTTAGATTTTACTTCATTGGATGAGTTGCCAACACTTTCTAAATGAGTGATCCCCAGTGTTTTGGGGGTTACAACACTGTGTGTGGCAGGCACATATTTAGTCCCAGGAGAGCTCGCTGGAGTAAGTGCCGTTATTTTCCTTATTTTGCAGTAGGTGAAGCCAAGCTGCTGAGCCCACGTATGAGCTAGCCCCAAATCACACATCCAGGAGCCAAAACAAGCCAACTTCCCACCCAGACCATGGTGTTCCCAAGCGTGGCCAACGCTGAAGCTATATCGCTTCTGCCCCAGCCCAGTGTGTCCCCTGTATTACTAGTCATCTAACAGGGTTTTCTTTAAAGATAGTCTCTTTCAGGCTGGAGAGATGGCTTGGCCATTTTAAGTCTCGACTCTTCAGATTCTGTAAACCAGACACACAAAGTGATGCAAGGTTGTACATGCGCACAAGATGGCACACGTGTCTGGAGTTTGATTACAGCGGCTGGAGGCCCTAGCATGTCAATTCTCCCTCTTTATCTCTCTCTCGCACTCTTTCTCTCATTCTCTTGCACTAAAAAAAAAAAAAAAGAAAGAAAAAAAAAGGCCAGTATGTTGGGCTTGCCTCAAAAAAATGTCTTTTTTTTTCAATTTAAAAAGAAATAAATAAAGGGCTGGATGGATGGCTGAGTGGTTAAAGTGCTTGCCTGCAAAGCCGAAGGACCCAGGTTCAATTCCCCAGGACCCACATAAGCCAAATGCACAAGGTGATGCATGCGTCTAGAGTTAGTTTACAGTGGCTAAAGGTGCTGGTGTACCCATTATCTTCTCTCTATTTCTTTTTTTTTTTTTTAATATTTATTTATTTATTTGAGAGAGAGATACAGAAATAGGCAGGTAGAGAGAGAGAGAGAGAATAGGAATACCAGGGCCTTTAGCCACTGCAAACGAACTCTAGACACGTGTGCCCCCTTGTGCATCTGGCTAACCTGGGTCCTGGGGAATCAAACCTGGGTCCTTTGACTTTGCAGGCAAATGCCTTAACCACTAAGCTATTCCTCCAGCCCTCTTCTCTATTTCTCTCTCTCTTTGTCTTCTCTTGCTCTGCCTCTTTCTTTCTCTCTCTCTGCCTCTTTCTTTCTCTCTCTCTCTCAAATAAATAAAATAAAATAAAATAAAATAAAATAAAATAAAATAAAATAAAATAAAATAAAATAAAAAGAAAGGAGCCGGGTGTGGTGGCGCACTCCTTTAATCCCAGCACTTGGGAGGCAGAAAGGAGGATAAGTTCTGAGACTACATAGTGAATTCCAGGCCAGCCTGAACCAGAGTGAGACCCTACCTCGAAAAACCAAAAATAAATAAATAAATAAAAAATAGAAAGAAAGGTAAAGAATAAAAGTAAGCTGGGCCTAGTGGCACATGCCTTTAGTCCCAGTACTTGGGAGGGCTCCAGCCATGGCAAACAAACTCCAGATGCATGCACCACCTTGTGCATCTGGCTTATGTGGGTTCTGGAGAATCCAGCCTGGATCCTTAGGCCTTGCAGGCATGTGCCTTAATTGCTAAGCCATCTCTCTAGCCCCAATTTTTCATTGTATTTTCAATAACAACTTCCCAAGGAGGCACCACTACAAAACCACATGAATAATTCACTCTGTTCATGTTAAGAAAATGTAAAGAATTGTTTCATACGATATTCCCATATATTTCCAACATATAGAGCACATCTGTGGGTTGATCACAACCACTCGTGATATTTATCAGTGAGTGCTCCTGGCTGAGTGTGTGAATGACTCAGCCCCAGAGTGAATCCTACAGCCAGATTCATCAAGGGCTTTTGAACAAGATTTCTCATTAATACACTACTCGAATTCATTTCCTGGAATATAGTATAATTCTCAACAAGGCCATGATTGCTCGTTGACTCCATAATAAACCTGGTACTGACAGCAGGCAAATATCACACCTGACTAAAAACATAAACTATCTTGGAGCTAAAGAAATGGCTCAACAGGCAAGAGATCTGGCTATACAAGCATGAGGGCCTGGGCCTGCAAAATGTCCATTTCTAGTCCTACTCTCTGGATTAATGAGGTGTTTGTTTGTTTGTTTGTTTGTTTGTTTGTTTGTTTAGAGAGAGACAGGGACAGAGAGAAACAGAGAGAGAGGAAGAGGCAGAGAGAGGAAGAGGCAGAGAGAGAGAGAGTGGGCACACCAGGGCCATTTCAGCAGCTGTGAACAAACTCCAGACACATGCGCCCCCTTGTGGCCAAGCGCAGCATTACACCCTTGCATCACTTGCGTCTGGCTAAATGTGGGATCTGGAGAATCGAACGAGCATTCTTAGGCTTGGCAGGCAGGCTCCTTAACTGCTAAGCCATCTCTCCAGCCCACGAGGTTTTTTTTTTTTTTTAATTATTTTTTTGTCTTTGCCTGTGGGTGTGTTGTACACATGTGTTTGTATTTATTTGGGCACACATGTATGAGGGTATGTGTGCATGTGTGTTGTAAGGGTCCATGTATGCATGTGTATGTGGAGGTCAGAGGTTGAGGTCAGGTGTGAACACTCTCCATCTTATTTATTGAGAGACAGCCTTTCACTAAACCCAGAGCTCACTGATTCGGCTATACAACCTAGTCAGCTTACTCCCAGGGACTTCCTGTGTCCTTTGAAGCACTAGGATTACAGACAGGCACCACCACACCAAACATTTATGTGTGTTCTGGGGATTCAAACTCAAGTCCTCATACTCCCATAGCAAGCTTTCCCCACTAAGTCATCTCCACAGACTGTTTTGCATTCTTTTTTTAAAATACTTTTTTCTGAGTTTTTTTTTTTTTTTTAAAGTTTTTCAAGGTAGGGTCTTGCTCTATCCCAGGCTGACCTGGAATTCACTATGTAGTCTCACGCTGACCTCAAACTCATGGCAATCCTCCTACCTGTGCCTTCCCAGTGCTGGGATGAAAGGTGTACACCACAATGCCCAGCTTTGTAAAAATATTATTTATTTATTTATTTGCAATCAGAGAGAGATAGAGAAAAGAAAGACAGAGAAAATGGGTGTGCCAGAATCTCCAGCCACTGCAAATGAACTCCAGATGCATGCACCACCTTGTGCATCTGGCTTACATAGGTCCTGGGGAATCGAATCTGGGTCCTTAGGCTTTGCAGGCAAGTGCCTTATCTGCTAAGTCATCTCTCCAGCCCTATTTCTTTTTTAAAATGTGTTTTATTTATTTATATGAGAGCAAAAGAGGCAGATAGAGAGAGACAGAGAATGGACACACAAGGTCCTCTAGCTACCACAAATGAACTCCAGAAGCGTGTGCCACCTTGTGCATATGGCTTTATATGGGTACTGGGGAATCGAACCTGGGTCCTTAGGCTTTGCAGACAAGTGCCCTAACCACTGAGCCATCTCCCCAGCTCCAAATGTTTATTTCTTGAAATGATATTGAGGTACTAAAGATGGTGGGAGAGAAGCATGAAAAGATTTTGAGAATCCTGGATTAAATGTGGCTCCATCTCCTAAACTGTGTCAGCTTGGGCAAACGTGTGTCTGGGATGGTGTTGTCTGTCAGTGTATTTCTGATGGTCACTGATTATTAGAGCTATGGTAAATAAAACACCTAACAGTCGAATGCTTTGTTATGATGCTCATTGAGACATATTCGTCTCTTCTTCATGTCTTTTTCCTCAATGATTGCTGTACTCAGTCCACGCCTCCCGACACTCATACCCATTGGTGTGTCCTCCTGTCACACACAGCTTCCTCTATAATCACAGCTACGAAGGATTGTAAGGTAGGAGTTATGACCGGAGGACATGCCAATGGGTATGAATGTAGGGATAGCAACAAATGCAATTGGAGGGGCTGGAGAGATGACTCAGTGGTTAAGGTGCTTGCCTTCAAAGCCTAACAGCCCAGGTTCGATTCCCCAGTAAAAGTAAAGCCAGGTGCACAAAGTGGGGCACGTTTGCAGCAGCTGGAGTCTCTGGCATGCCCATTCTCTCTCTGTCTCTCTTCTCTCTGTACTTGCAAATAAATAAAATTTAAAAATGCAGCTTGATATAAAGGTGACACAAAGTGGCCCATTGATAATACAGAACTGAACAGGACTTCAAAAAGCAAATACATGCATTTCATTTACATTTGGGTACAATCCAATAATCTGCCTCTTAATTGGAGACCAAGCTAAAGAAACAGCCTTTCACTAAGTTCCCATTTCCTTGTTTTAAATACATCCCTTTAGTTTAACATTGTATTTTTCAATAACAACTTCCCAAGGAGGCACCACTACAAAACCACATGAATAATTCACTCTGTTCATGTTAAGAAAAAATGTAAAGAATTGTTTCATACGATATTCCCTTATATTTCCAACATATAGAGCACATCTGTGGGTTGATCACAACCACTCGTGATATTTATCAGTGAGTGCTCCTGGCTGAGTGTGTGAATGACTCAGCCCCAGAGTGAATCCTACAGCCAGATTCATCAAGGGCTTTTGAACAAGATTTCTCATTAATACACTACTCAATTCATTTCCTGGAATATAGTATAATTCTCAACAAGGCCATGATTGCTCGTTGACTCCATAATAAACCTGGTACTGACAGCAGGCAAATATCACACCTGACTAAAAACATAAAACTATCTTGGAGCTAAAGAAATGGCTCAACAGGCAAGAGATCTGGCTATACAAGCATGAGGGCCTGGGCCTGCAAAATGTCCATTTCTAGTCCTACTCTCTGGATTAATGAGGTGTTTGTTTGTTTGTTTGTTTGTTTGTTTGTTTGTTTAGAGAGAGACAGGGACAGAGAGAAACAGAGAGAGAGGAAGAGGCAGAGAGAGGAAGAGGCAGAGAGAGAGAGAGGCACACAGGGCCATTTCAGCAGCTGTGAACAAACTCCAGACACATGCGCTTCCTTGGGCCAAGCGCAGCATTACACCCTTGCATCACTTGCGCCTGGCTAAATGTGGGATCTGGAGAATCGAACGAGCGTTCTTAGGCTTGGCAGGCAGGCTCCTTAACTGCTAAGCCATCTCTCCAGCCCACGAGGTTTTTTTTTTTTTTTTTTTTTTAAAATTATTTTTTTGTCTTTGCCTGTGGGGTGTGTTGTACACATGTGTTTGTATTTATTTGGGCACACATGTATGAGGGTATGTGTGCATGTGTGTTGTAAGGGTCCATGTATGCATGTGTATGTGGAGGTCAGAGGTTGAGGTCAGGTGTGAACACTCTCCATCTTATTTATTGAGAGACAGCCTTTCACTAAAACCCAGAGCTCACTGATTCGGCTATACAACCTAGTCAGCTTACTCCCAGGGACTTCCTGTGTCCTTTGAAGCACTAGGATTACAGACAGGCACCACCACACCAAACATTTATGTGTGTTCTGGGAATTCAAACTCAAGTCCTCATACTCCCATAGCAAGCTTTCCCCACTAAGTCATCTCCACAGACTGTTTTGCATTCTTTTTTTAAAATACTTTTTTCTGAGTTTTTTTTTTTTTTTTAAAGTTTTTCAAGGTAGGGTCTTGCTCTATCCCAGGCTGACCTGGAATTCACTATGTAGTCTCACGCTGACCTCAAACTCATGGCAATCCTCCTACCTGTGCCTTCCCAGTGCTGGGATGAAAGGTGTACACCACAATGCCCAGCTTTGTAAAAATATTATTTATTTATTTATTTGCAATCAGAGAGAGATAGAGAAAAGAAAGACAGAGAAAATGGGTGTGCCAGGATCTCCAGCCACTGCAAATGAACTCCAGATGCATGCACCACCTTGTGCATCTGGCTTACATAGGTCCTGGGGGAATCGAATCTGGGTCCTTAGGCTTTGCAGGCAAGTGCCTTATCTGCTAAGTCATCTCTCCAGCCCTATTTCTTTTTAAAATATGTTTTATTTATTTATATGAGAGCAAAAGAGGCAGATAGAGAGAGACAAAGAATGGACACACAAGGTCCTCTAGCTACCAAAATGAACTCCAGAAGCGTGTGCCACCTTGTGCATATGGCTTTATATGGGTACTGGGGAATCAACCTGGTCCTTAGGCTTTGCAGACAAGTGCCCTAACCACTGAGCCATCTCCCCAGCTCCAAATGTTTATTTCTTGAAATGATATTGAGGTACTAAAGATGGTGGAGAGAAGCATGAAAAGATTTTGAGAATCCTGGATTAAATGTGGCTCCATCTCCTAAACTGTGTCAGCTTGGGCAAACGTGTGTCTGGGATGGTGTTGTCTGTCAGTGTATTTCTGATGGTCACTGATTATTAGAGCTATGGTAAATAAAACACCTATCAGTCGAATGCTTTGTTATGATGCTCATTGAGACATATTCGCCTCTTCTTCATGTCTTTTCCTCAATGATTGCTGTACTCAGTCCACGCCTCGACACTCCCACACCCATTGGTGTGTCCTCCTGTCACACACAGCTTCCTCTATAATCACAGCTACGAGGGATTGTAAGGTAGGAGTTATGACCGGAGGACATGCCAATGGGTATGAATGTAGGGGTAGCAACAAATGCAATTGGAGGGGCTGGAGAGATAACTCAGTGGTTAAGGTGCTTACCTTCAAAGCCTAACAGCCCAGGTTCGATTCCCCAGTAAAAGTAAAGCCAGGTGCACAAAGTGGGGCGCATGCATCTGAGGTGTTTGCAGCAGCTGGAGTCTCTGGCATGCCCATTCTCTCTCTGTCTTTCTTCTCTCTGTACTTGCAAATAAATAAAATTTAAAAATGCAGCTTGATACAAAGGTGACACAAAGTGGCCCATTGATAATACAGAACTGAACAGGACTTCAAAAAGCAAATACGTGCATTTTATTTACATTTTGGCACAATCCAATAATCTGCCTCTTAATTGGAGACCGAGCTAAAGAAACAGCCTTTCACTAAGTTCCCATTTCCTTGTTTTAAATACATCCCTTTAGTTTAAATCCAATAAAAATTATTTGGGGGATGGAGAGATGGCTTAGTGGCTAAGGCATTTTGCCTTGCAACCCAAGGACCCAGGTTCAATTCCCCAGGACCCACATAAGCCAGATATCTGCACAAGGTGGTGCATGCGTCTGGAGATTGTTTATAGTGGCTGAAGGCCCTGGCATGTCCATTTTCCCTCCCTCTCTCTCTTTCTCTCTCTCCCTTTTTCTATTTCTCTCCCAGATAAATAAAATAAAAATATAAATAAATTATTTTGTTATTATGCCCAATTGTTAAAAAGATGATGTGTTTAAATTTAGGAGTAAGTAGTCTTAAAATCATGAATTTGTTTTAAATTCCAGGTTGGGACCGGAAATTAGCCACTCTTTCATCAAATCCTGGGCCTCTTAAATTACTGTCCGAATCCTCCGGTTGTGAAGAGAGAAGCAACTTTACATAAAATGCTTTTAAACTAAAATAAGTATGGCATTCAAAGAAAATAACTTTTGCCATTTTTAGTGAACCCTAGACTAAGTTAATGGTAGCAGAATTGCTTTTCAGTGTGATAATGTGATTCAAATAGCTGCTCGAATCCTAAAAAATTTACATGTTGCAAATGATTTTCTGGGTAAGTTGATCAGGGTGGTAGGTGAGTATTTGCCTCGCATACGCCAGGCCCTGGATTTTATCCCCAGCATCACAAAAAAGAAAAATAAAAGGAGCCTTGTCATATGATCTTAGTCCCCTCTAGTCTTGTTGCTGATTCTGGCAAACTTCAAACCTTCCTGTTTTCTTGGTTTATTTATTTCTTTTCATTTTTCTTTTCTTTTTTTTATTTATTGAGAAAGAGAGAGAGGCAGATAGAGAGAGAATGGGCACACTAGGGTCTCTATACACTGCAAATGAACTCCAAGATGCATGTGCCACCTTGTGCATCTGGTTCATGTGGGTCTTGGATAATCAAACCTGGTTCCTTTTGCTTTGCAGGCAAGTGCATTAACCTCTAAGCCATCTCTCCAGCCTTTTTTTTTTTTTTTTTTTTTTTTTTTGAGGTAGGGTCTCCCTGTAGCCCTGGCGGAACAAGAACTCACCCTGTAGTCCCAGGCTGGCCTCGGATTTTGGTGATCTACCTACCTCTGCCTCCTGAGCATGGGATTAAAGGTATACACCACCATATCCAACTCCTTTTTACTTTATTTTTATTGTTTGTTTGTTGATTGGTTTTCTAGGTAGGGTCTTGCTCTAGCCCAGGCTGACCTGGAATTCACTATGTACTTTTAGGGTAACCTCGAACTCACAGTGATCCTCTTACCTCTGCCTCCCTTGAGTGCTGGGATTAAAAGCATGTGACACCACACCTGGCCTCCTTTTTACTTTCATGGCAGGGTTATACATGGAGTCAGATAAGACTATACTAGAGTTGAATCTGCTTAATAACTGCATTAATATTGGAGGAGGAGGAAGAAGAGAAGAAAGGAGATGAGGTTAGCAAGATAACTGAAGTGACTGAGTGAAGACACTCAGCTACAGCACAGGGCTTTGGTAAGAGACAGGACTAGTAAAGAAGAGAATTAACTGAAAGTCTGTTCATAGAAAAGTTAGCCTGGGGCTGGAGAGATGGCTTAGTGGTTAAGGTGTTTGCATGCAAAGCCAGAGGACCTTGGTTTGATTCCCCAGGACCCACGTAAGCCAGATGCATAAGGTGGCACATGCATCTGGAGTTCATTTGCAGTGGCTGGAAGCCCTGGCGTGCCCATTCTCTCTCTCTCTATTTCTCTCTCTCTCTGCCTCTTTCCCTCTCTCAAATAAATAAATAAAAACAAAATATTTTTTTAAAAAGAAGAAAAGAAAGGTTAGCCTCCCGTCTCAGCAAGAAGTAACTTTGGCAAATAGGCATCAACTCCTTGGGCAAAGAGCTAGAAAGTCAGCTCCCAGAGAACAGAAATAATCCCAAAGAAAGAAATCTTACATTCTGGTTGCTGGAGACTCCCCCAGCCCCAGCATCTAGTTCTATACCTAGTCAATTCCTCAAAGTAACGTTTACCAGTTAAAAAACTTCCCCAAGGGCTGGAGACATGGCTTAGTGGTTAAGGCACCTGCCTGTGAAGCCTAAGAATGCCCATTAGATCTCCAGGTCCCACGTTTAGCCAGATGCAAAAAGTGACACAAGGGCGCAATGCCGCACTTGCCCACAAGGGGGCGCAAGCATCTGGAGTTCATTCACAGCGGCTGAGAGGCTACTGGTGTGCCCATTCTCTCTCTCTGTCTCTATCGCTCTCTCTCTCTGTCTGTCTCTCTCAAATAATTTTAAAAAAATCTCTTCAAGCCAAGAGTGGTGATTTGCACTTAGAATCCCAGTGGTGGGGAGGCAGAAGCAGAGGGATCCCAGCAAACCTAGCCTACTAGGCCAGTTCCAGGCCAGAGAGTCCTTGTCTAAAAAAAAAAAAAAAAAGATGAATGGCACCTGAGAAATGACACCCGAGTTTGTCCTCTGACTTCCACATACACACATACACACAGGCATGCACACATGTGCGTGCACACACACCAAAAACGTTTAAGAACACTGAGTTCCACATAGTTTTTTTGTTTGTTTGTTAGAGGCAGGGTCTCAAAATAGCCCAGGCTGACCTGGAATTCATTCACAGTGATTCTCCTGCCTCTGCCTCCAAGTGCTGGGACTAAAGGTGTGTGCCACCATGCCAACCACAGCTGGAAAATATTACATGGAAAATGCTAGAATAACTTGCGAGTTGCTCTCAGCATCATCATAAACCCCATGGCCTCATACTCAGCCCTGCTTGGACTGTGAGTCATCCTTTGCCCAGCATAGTCAAGCTAGAGATACTATTTACCCTGATAAGCCTGTAATATAATTTTCATGTACAATTAATTCTCATATATGTGTATATACATATAAATGCATCTAATGCTATCTGATAAAGGAGTAAGGGGAAAGAAATACTTGCTTAATATGTATACATACAGACAGAAAAAAATAAGGACTGTTATAACCATTACAGTCCTCACATCTGTACTGGATAAAGGTTTTTTTTTTTTTTTTTTTTTGTTTATTTATTTATTTGAGAGCAACAGACATAGAGAGAAAGAGGCAGATAGAGAGAGAGGATGAGTGCACTAGGGCCTCCAGCCACTGCAAACAAACTCCAGATGCATGCACCACCATGTGCATCTGGCTTACGTGGGTCCTGGGAATTGAGCCTCGAACCAGGGTCCTTAGGCTTCACAGGCAAGTGCTTAACCGCTAAGCCATCTCTCCAGCCCCAGGATAAAGGTTTTTTGTTTGTTTGTTTGTTTGGTTTGGTTTGGTTTGGTTTGAGGTAGGGTCTTACTCTAGCCCAGGCTGACATGGAATTCACTATGGAGTCTCAGGGTGGTCTTGAACTCATGGCGATCCTCCTACCTCTGCCTCCCCAGTGCTGGGATTAAAGACACGTGCCACCACATCCAACTGGATAAAGTTTTTAATTGGTCATGGTTCTTGGCCAGGTGGGGTGGTCTGAACCATCATTGCTGAGGTGTCTGGGCCATGAGCAGTCTTGACGCTCTTGTCTGGATGGGAGGGGGGTTCTGGTTTTCCCACCTCCACTGCTAATAGTCCAGTTTCTCCTTGGTGATCTACAACAGTCAACCGCAAGCAATATCAGAAATTCCTTCTGAGCATGTTGAGTCAAGGGCATGAAGAGTCCAAAGTATCTGTGGGCCATTTTAACTTCCAGTTCAAGAGAATCATTGCGTCTTTTTCTGGAAGCACACCTCCCTGTGGACCTGAGAACTGGAAGCCAGCAGAGCATAAAGTCCTGAGAACAGGGAGCAAATACTTTGCTCTCAGGTCACTGGGAGTTAACAGTGAGCGATCTTACTCCTAATTCCAACCCTTGACTCCCGGATCTGTGCTTCCTGGCAGGACACTGCTCAAAACATAAGCAGCAGCGTTCTGGAGAAACTTGCCCAGCCCTGAAAAATACTGCCGAGGAAGGATAGAAAGAGGAGAAACTTGGGGGACATGAGAAGAGTCCCTCACCTTGAAGTGTGAAACCTCTCACCAACAGTGAAGCAAGAATTCCAACACACACACACGCACACACACACACACACACACACACACACACTTCCAAAACAGCAATGGCTCCACCCTTCCCCAGCTGTAAACCTGCCATTTTCTAAGACTCTCACTTGAAGTCTGTTTTACATGTTCTAAACTCGTTGTGCCCCATTTTATCCTATCATATTGTGATTCTACACAAGCACCTCTAGAGCCATCTATAATTTCAATGATCAAATTATCAAAGAGTGGGACAGAGATAGAGGATGGGAGGGTCCCCTAGAACTCCACTGAGCTTCCAAAATCTCATTTACAATCACCACTGGGACACTCGAAATGAGTCTCTTAGGGAAGCCCAAATCCATGCTCTCATTCTCTCTCTTTATATTGATTTGAGAGAGAGAGAGATAAAGAGGCAGGTAGAGAAAGACAGAGAGAGAGAAAGGGAAAGAAAGAGAGAGAGGGAGAGAATGGGTGTGCCAGGGCCTCCAGCCACTGCAAACGAACTCCAGATGTGTGCGCCCCCTTGCGCACCAGGCTTACATGGGTCCTGGAGAATCGAACTAGGGTCCTTTGGCTTTGCAGGCAAGTGCCTTAACCACTAAGCCATCTCTCCAGCCCTTCTCATTCTCTTCTTGAGCACCTTTCTTAATATCTTTAATAAAATCTCCAACTCTGCTTCATACTGGCTGATCCTAAAATTCTTTTCTGCATCAAAGCTACAAATCCTGGGTTTGCCTGAGTCCAAAAGTCCCTAAAAGTCTTTTAGGGACCTCCTCAGGCTTCAAGGGTGACATTGTGGAGCTGTGTCTCTCTGTCCCCAACAGCTGACACTGCAATCTGACCGGCACTGTAACTGATTCGTCCAAAGGCCATTTCATCATTCTATCATCCCCACTGCTTCAGAGTGGTGAAGAACACGGTGAGGCCAGTGGATTGTGTGAGTGTAGGCTCACTGCTGTACTCCTTTTACCACAATGATGACTTCCTTAATCAGAAATAATGCTGGGTGGAATTTCATGGTGGTGGATAAGGAATTCGGTAAGTCCACAGATAGTAATTTTTTTGTTGTTGTTGTTTTGTTTTTTGAGGTAGGGTCTCACTCTAGCCCAGGCTGCCCTGGATTCATTCTGTAGTCTCAAGATGGTCTCGAACTCATGGCAATCCTCCTACCTCTGCCTCCCGAGTGCTGGGATTAAAGGTATGCACCGGGCCACAGATAGTATTTTTGGCAGAAGCATCACATGTAGGAAAGATAAATTTGTAGCCAGTGTCTTGTCTATTAAGAAGAAAACACTGCTCCTTGCCAGGATGGAACCAAGTCAGTTGTAAACAACCTGTCATTAGATACCCAGTTGATCACTTCCAGAGAACAGAGCCCCACTGGGGGCTCAGAGCTTGCTGTCTGCTGTGGCCAGGTTCAGCACTCAGCAGTGGCAATCGTCAGGTTGACCTTGGCAAATGCTAGGCCATGTTGCTGAGCCCTGAGCATATCTGCTGTTCCTGCCAACCAAACAACTTGGCTCATGAGCCCATTGAGCAGTGGCATCAGGGAAAAGAAGCTGATTGGAATCCATGAAATGGTGGATCCTAAAACCTTCCTCTGTCAACGTCACCTTTTTTTGCCCTTGCAGAAAGATTCATTCATATAGTTCATGTCCCAAACTTGTTACCAATTTTCCAATCGTGATTATTCAAAGTCTCTCACTCTCAATAGTTTGGATAGCCAAACTATTAGCTACAGTTCATGAATGTATGTAAAAACATTGTCTGGGGGCTGGAGAGAGGGCTTAGCAGTTAAGGCATTTGCCTTTGAAGCCTAAGGACCAAGGTTCGACTACCCACAACCCATGTAAGCCAGATGCCCAAAGTGATGCATGTATCTGGAGTTCATTTCCAGTAGCTGGAGGCCCTGGCTCACCCATTCACTCTATCTGCCTCTCTCTTTCCAATAAATTAATATTATTTTTTAAACCGTATGTCTATCCATATCTCTTTTATGCCAAGAGCATAACCAGGTCCACTACCTAAAGGTCTGCCCATTGAGATGACTTCCCCTCACTCGCTGTCCTTCAAGGTGTCCCAGAATCACTCAGCGTGGGAGCCTGACGAATAGGGACAGAGGAACAGAGGCATTTTGCAGAAGGGCTGAAGTGATACGGATGGCCATGTTTTCACACAGCATATGTAAACCAGGCCCCGTGCTGCCTTTCATCCTAAGGGATTCCACGTGAGACCATAGGTGTCATCTGGGACAGATAAGGTACTATGGCAGGAGGTGGGGACCATGGATATTTGAGTCACTTCTTGTCATGTGACTTTTTTTTCTTGGAGAAATAGAAACATCTCTTCACCCCAGACACAGAGGCCAGCAACAGACCAAAGAAAGGCCTCCATCCACACCTCGCCTGATGAGCCAGTGAGTGCATCGGGTCACTCACATATGCATGTGTGACGCTCTTGGGTAGCTACACCCCTGAGAATTCCAGCCTCATTGTGCACCTCTTACATCGTGATGCCTGGACCCTTAAGGGGTCTTGTGGTCAGACAAATGTAACAGGCCTGGTCTCGTGAGGGTCTCTTGCAGGGTATCACAACTGTTCTGCTTCACCGTGGTGATGTCACGTCCAGTCTGTTGGAAATAACTATACACTTTATAACTTACTAGTGCTTTGGGGGACAGTTAAGGCCTGGTAATGTCTATAGCCCTTCCATTGGATGGGGAAGTGTCACGTTGCCGTACACACCTACCTTTGTGGCTCAGTGGGCTAGGGGACACTCAGCTATCACACATGGGAACTTATGGTCTAAGGTCAAACATTTAATGAGGTCCAGGAGCAGGCCAAGAGATGTTTCTCAAAGCAGTTACGTGAAGACAGTAAGGCCTGGTTCCATAATCTAAAGGCCTGTTTTGTCATAATAGCATCATCCTCTTCTGCCACAAACAGATCTGTTGGGTCCTATGGCCCAAGTAAGAGAGCAGCTTGCCTAGAAGCCTGGGTCCACTGCAGAGCCTTCTCTTGCCCTGGCCCCACTCAAAACAAGTAGTTTTTCAAGTTATTTGGTAAACGGCCTGGAATAACACACCCAAATGAGGACTATGTGGTGCCCAAATCCAAACGAACTCATAAGGCACCGTGACTCTTTTCTGCTTGTGGGAGGGGTCAAGTCCAACATCTTGACCTTCCTCTTAGGAAGGCTATCCTAACGTCCCCCACCACTGGACCTCTGGATAAGTTCACTGAGATAGACAGTTCCTCAAGGTTAGCGGAATTTACCTTTGATAGACAAATAAGTTGCCAATGCATCTTGAGTGGTTGCTACTTCTTGCCAACTCAGCAGCAAGAATCCAACGAGTCTACCAGCATAATGGATCAGATCCCTGTAAGTCAGACTGTTACATAGGACTGGAGCTGAAAGCAAACCCATTCCACGGCTATTAAGAGCAAGGATAGGGCTGGAGAGATGGCTTAACAATTAAGGCGCATGTCTGTGAAGCCTAAGGACCCAGGTTTGATTCTCCAGGTCCCATGTAAGCTAGATGCACATGGTGGCGCATGTGTTTGGTGTTCGTTTGCACTGGCTAGAGGCCCTGGCATGCCCATTCTCTTTCTTTCTCTCTCCCTCCCTCTCTGTCTCTAATAAATAAATGATAATTTTTTAAAAAGTAACGATGGAGGGCTGGAGAGATAGCTCAGTCCCCAGAGTGGTTGCCTCACAAGCATGAAGACCTGAGTTCAATTCTCAGGACCCACGTGAAATGTGACAGCGTGTGCTTATAATCCCAGCTCTGGGGAAGAGGAGACAAGTCCTGGTCCCCTGAGGCTCGCTGGCCAGTGAGACTCATCCAATTGGCATGCTCTAAGCCAATGAGACCCTGTCTCAAAAAAAAGAGGGGTAGCCAGGCATGGTGAGGCACTTGGGAGATAGAGGTAGGGGGATCACTGAGTTCAAGGCCAGCCTGAGACTACATAGTGAATTCCCAATCAGCCTGGGCGACAGTGACACCCAGCCTCAAAAAGCCATAAAAGGCTGAAGAGATGGCTTAGTGGCAAAGGCACTTGCCTGCAAAGCCTCTATTCCCCAGTATCCACATAAGCCAGTGCAGCATGCTTCTGGAGTTCGTTTGTAGGGGCTAGAGGCCCTGGTGTACCAATTCTCCCTCTATCTGCCTTTCTCTCTAATAAATAAGTAAATACAACATTTTTTTAAACCAGAAAAAAGAGGGGGATATGTTTCTTAGGAAAAGAGTGGTTTTCTAACCTCCACACATATGCACACACACACCCATAAAAAATAAAAATGATGATGGAAAATAAAAGGCATTTTTCAGATGACAAGCTGCAAGCTGTCCAGCAAGGGGTGTGTCGTTGAAGCAATGAATCACATCTGGTACAGAGATATAGTTGGGAGTCACTATGTGGTTAAGCTTATGACAATCCCAAGACCCATGCCTTCTACCCACACAGGAGAAGCTGCATGCATGGGAGTCATTACCCATACATCCTCGAAATCCTTGAAACACAGTATGCATTCATGTTATGATTCTCCTAGGCAGCAGCAGCTCTAATGGCTTCCAAGGGGTCTTTCCCAACACCTAGCCCCCACTCAACAGGTGAACTGAAAAAAATCTATCTATCTATCTATATAAATATAAATATGTATGTTGGTTTTTCAAGGTAGGGCCTCACTCTAGCTCAGGCTGACCTGGAATTCACTACTTAATCCCAGGGTGGCCTTGAACTCATGGCGATTCTCCTACCTCTGCCTCCCAAGTGCTGGGATTAAAGATGTGTGCCACCACACCCAGCTCAACAATTCTATATAAACCAAAAATATATTAGCGCGTAACTTTTCTTTCCCCTATGTTTTCATCCTTTCCTATGACAATGCCGCATACTTTGATTATAGTGGCTTTGTGTAAAAAAAAACTTTTTTTTAAGCAGGGCCACATGCCACGTGCTTGTTATCCCAGCACTTGGGAAGTGGAGGCAAGATAAGCAAGAGTTCAAGGTCATCATCAGCTTCATAGCAAGTTAGAGGCCAGTCTGTGATACATGAGACCCTGCCTCAAAACAAACAAAAAGCCTTGCATGCTACCCTTTCAAGCAGGTCTTTAAAATGTCTGTACACCTATTCAACTGTCAGGATCAATATCAAATATTTATACAAAGTAAGCCCTTTTCCTATGAAAGCAGTAGTTAGATCCAGTTCCCTTGCATTGAATTTTAAATGTTTATATTTATTTACTTGAGAGAGAGAGAGAGAGAAAGAGAGAAAACGAGGCAGATAGGTAGAAAAGCCAGGTATGGTGGTGTACGCCTTTAATCCCAGCACTAGGGAGACAGAGGTAAATTGATCTAAGACTACATAGTGAATTCCAGGTCAGCCTGGGCTACAGAGTGAGACCCTACCTTGAAAAACAAAAGAGAGAGAGAGGGAGAGAGAGAGAGAGAGAGAGGGAGGGACATGCCAGGGACTCTAGCCATTGCAAACAAACTCCAGTTGGATGCACCACATTGTGCATCTGGGGAATGGAACCTGGGTCCTTTGGCTTCGTAGGCAAACACCTTAACCACTAAGCCATCTCCCCAGCCCTCTACTGAATTTTAAAATTTAGAGTTCATGTTTTCGTATCACCAGGTTTTCTGTGTCCTCTCCAGTCCATACATTACATTTTGACCACTCGTACTCCTTTCACATGAAACATTTTGGTCGCTTGGCCTGCTATTCCTTAAAGTTGCTAAGCCCACCAGCTCCTTGTTCATTTGGTTCCATTTCTCCAACCTTCCCAGTTCTTTCTAGCCTCTGCACATTGTGCTCCTCTAACTATTCATCTCATTAGTCCATTCAAGCACCTAAAACCTCTCACCTTTGTCACATCATTCATGCTGTCCCCACTGCCATGAATTTCAGGAAGACTGTGTATGTGCCTATCACTACTGCAGATCCAACATCTCGCAGAACACCCACACATATATATACTTATTAGCAGTTATCAATGATTTAATAGCAATAATTTGAAAGACAACTTTATCTACGAAGCAGACCATCTACTTTAACCAATTAATAGCTCAATTTTTAATAGAATGACCTAAAGCGGTTTAGAAATCAGTCAATAACAGCAATGGAAGACAAGTCAATATGGACACTTACATGTTTTAATAAGGAGAAGCTTACAGCTAAGATAAGTCTGGATTTTTAAAGCTCATCCAGTTCCCAGGACGATAATGGAACTTATTATGCACTGTCCTTTTTACATGTGGGTCATGACTGATCTGTAGTGGGCGTGAAGGATCATTATATTGTTTGTTGTTTATAGCTTTTCCTTTATCCAGTGTTTCAACACCAAACAAAAACACAAACACAGAGCATACTGGAAATAGTCGGTTCTTTTTAATTAGCTATTGATGGTATAATAAAATAAATTTAAGTGGCACCTAATTTAAACATTTCATACTTCATGGAAGGATATCTACAACACATTAAGCCTAACTGTCAAAATGACACCTCTTTGTTTTCTTAAGGAAGGATAAATGAAGGCATGATCAAAATTATGGTTAACAATGTGGATTCATTTGGACACTTACATATGATTTTGAAGGTATACTGGCAGGCACAATGTTGAAAATCAATCTACCAGACTTAGAAAGAAAAATACCCACCAAAATCTCACAACAGATCTTTTAATGACTAATTTTTTGAACATTAAGATTGCCGTTTTAGGGAAATCTTTTTGCTTTGAACATTTAATTAAATGTTCATTGTATTAAATAATTTGTAGAGAGAGCTAAGTTCTGTGTTCTGTACATATTAAAAGACCCACAAATATACTCCCCTCCCCCCAGGCAAAGCTCAATTTTGCAATGGTCTCAGCAAAAAATAAAAAGTTCACAATTTAAACAGAATTCATAGCATTACAAAAAGTTTACAGAACCCCTATCACGTCATCATTTTCTAACACCAAAGATGGCCACGACAGACTCAAATGATCAGAATGTAAAAATATTTGTGCAAAACTGCATTAGTTGTTCTTACCGTCTAATAGGGGTAAAAACTAAGAGACACACAAGGACAAGCAATGAAGAAAAACTACACTGAAGGTAACTGCATTAGATTTCAACCAACAGGGATCAGACTACTACTAAACACGGAAAGAAAATGTGGCACCAGGAGCAGCAGGAGCAACAAATGACTCGGCGATTTGCCAGCTGAGGAACGCCAGTGCGGGAATACGTCATTCAGCTCCACGGTAGCCATCCAGAGACTGGGGGCAACTGCCGGCCTAAAATTCATTTCAATGTCTTTATTCGTGGAATTTGCAGGTCATACAGAAACATTCAAGGAAGTCTCTTCTTCCCTTTCAAGGAGTGTTTCCTGTGCCACTGTCAGTCCTTAGAAGAGCTGGATCATGGACTCTCTGGATTTTCCAACGCCAATCCACTTAACTAGAAAAGAAACCAGAGCCAAGAAGAAGAGCACCGATCCATTTGTAACATTCAACCAAACCAATGGGATTAAAGGAGAGGCAGCCCTGGTAAGCAAGTATAGTACCACTGAGCTAACCCTAGCTTGCTTTCAGTTTTAAATTAAATTGTATAAATGTGGTAAATTTACACAATGGAGTTCTATTCAGCAGTAAAGAAAAATGAAATTATGAAATTTGCAGGGAAATGGATGGACCTGGAAAGCATTATACTTAGTGAGGTAACCCAGGCCCAGAAAGCCAAGCGCCTCATGTTCTTTCTCATATGTGGATCCTAGCTACAAATGTTTGGACTTGTATGTGAGTTGGAATAAAACTCAGTAGCAGAGGCCAGTAAGCTAGAAAGGGGCTACAAGGGAGGAAGGAGAGGGGAGGACTTAAGGGGATGGTATTGTATATGTGTAAGTAGATGAACAGATTACTGGGGGTGCAATGGCCTAAGTGAGTTCAGGGGAAGAGATTAAGTAAAGGAAGAGTAGGGGGAGGGTTAACCAAAATCTAAGAGGGTATGAATAAGTCATATGGAAACCTACTTTTTTAGACAATGGCATACCCAGAAGCCATAGATTGTTCCTAGAAAATTTTCAGTCCCAGGGATGGGATACCTTCCAATGGATTGATGGTCAGGGAGGTCCCTGATGCCCCCAAAACATTACAGGCTATTGCCAAGGCTCATGGTTTCCCACCAGGTATAGATGGTAAGATCCTATTGCTGAAGACTCCACAGGCTTGGGCTGCAAGGTCACTGAGAAATCTTGCTAAGCTGATATGAAAACCTCATCTGTTTAGACCAGCTGGCAGAAAGCTGGAACAAGGTACGCTGCATACAGCTCCAAGGGAGATAGAGAAATCACCAGTGGAGATACTCAACAGTGGACACTACACGCCTTAATTTGGGCCAGCCAGGCCAAATGAACCAACAAGTACAACAGTGGCATGTCTATTATGGGGAACTCTAATTGGACTGGAGGCCCACTCCACAGTAGGGAATACATGCCGGATACTAAAAACCTACAACAGGGGTAGTCATGAGCCCTAGGGGTGTAATGTCTGCTAGTGTCTGGCTAAATGCGTATATTATTCTCACCAAACTGCCTGGTCAGCACCTCTCTTAATGTTCATACCTATATATGAATGCTACTCTCACTTTTGGTTAGAGAAGTTTCTCTTTTCAGATGCCAGTGACCTTTGGGATGACTCAAAAGGAAGCACAGTGCTGAAAAGAAGTGACAGAGGAGTATGCAGCTCTGAAAAATCTCTATCACATCTTCCAAGGCTCAGGGTCCATTGAGGAAGAGGTGGCAGAAAGAATGTAAGAGCCAAAGGAAGGGTAGGACTCCTTACAATGCACTCTTCCAGACACAAGATGGCCTGGAAATCCATGACCTCACAGTGCCTGACACTACCTACACAAGACCATCATAATAGGAGGAAAAGATGATGACATCAAAACAAAAGAGAGACTGATTGAGAGGGGGAGGGGATATGATGGAGAGTGGAGCTGTGAAGGGGAAAGTAGGGGGGAGGGAATTACCATGGTTATTGTCTATAATTATGAAAGTTTTCAATAATAAAAGAATTTTCAAAATAAATAAATAAATAATAAAAGTAGACTATGGCTGGAGAGATGGCTTAGCCATTAAGGCACTTGCCTGCAAAGCCAAAGGACCCAGGTTTGATTCCCTAGGAGCCAAGTAAGCCAGATTCACTAAGTGGCACATGTGTCTGGAGTTCATTTGCAGCAGCTGATGGCCCTGGTATGCCCATGCTCTCTTTCTCGCTCAAATAAATAATCTTTTTTAAAAGTAGTCAAAAAATAAAGTGTCAGTATTGTTGAAATGGCATTACAAAGTACTGTGATTCTTGTGACCTGTAACAGGTCAATGTAGTTCCAAAGGCTATTGAGTGTCTTTGTTCTCAAAAAACAAGTAGCACCATACATAGCTTTGTCAGATATTTGGTACTTACTAGAAAATGTATTTACATGAACTAGGAATATCCAATAATGTAGATTTGAGTATTGGAGAATGTTTGAGGTATTTTGTCAATATGAGATCTTTCAGTAATATAATTTTAATATGATATAAACAAGACTATAAAATATGCTTTGATCATTATTGTTTACTAAAGAAAGTTGCATAAAATGAAAGAATCTCAATTATTGTGCTTACAGCATATTTTATGTTTTATTGTAAAGCATGAAAGAAATGGAAAGAACATGGTAAAGCTCTTTACCTAGTCATTTGAAAAACTGACATGATTTTTTAAGACATTAGAAAACTAACTTGCAAGTATTATTTCTGCATCACTTTGTTTTTCCTAAGATTTCTTGCCATATATTGAAAAAAATTAATAAACTATACATCCATTTCAGTTTTTATTTTAAAAATATGCATTTTTAAGCCAGGCATGGTGGCACATGCCTTTAATCCCAGAACTCAGGAGGCAGAGGTACAAGGATCACCGTGAGTTCGAGGCCAGCCTGAGACTACACAGTGAATTCCAGGTCAGCATGGACTAGAGTGAGACTCTACATCCAAAAAACAAAATAAAGCATTTTTTAATGATTTACAAGTAGACCATGAGGTAAAAAACACAGTTTCCTAAACTCTAAACTAGATTGTGTATTTTCATTTCTAGATCACTCTAGAACTACTGTCATTCAATCTTAATTTCAATGTACAAAATAAGTGTCATAGTCATGTTATCAATAAAAGTGAACTGAAAAAAATATATATAGGGCTGGAGAGATGGCTTAGCGGTTAAGGTGCCTGCCTGCTAAGCCTAAGAATGCTCGTTTGATTCTCCAGGTCCCACTTTTAGCCAGACACAAAGTGATGCAAGGGCACAATGATGCCCTTGCCCACAAGGGGGCACACGTGTCTGGAGTTCGTCCACAGTGGCTGAGAGGCTGCTGGCGTACCCATTCACTATCTGTCTCTCTCTCAAAAAAAAAAAAAATTTTTTTTGGTTTTTCAAGGTAGGGTCTCACTCTAGTTCAGGCTGACCTGGAATTCACTATGCAGTCTCAGGGTGGCCTTGAACTAACAGCGATCCTCCTACCTCTGCCTCCCAAGTGCTGGGATTAAAGACATGCGCCACCATGCATGGCCAAAAAAAATATATATTTACATATATATTTTATATTTATTTATTTATTTATTTGACAGAGAAAGAGGAAGAGAGAGAGAATGGGCATTCCAGGGCCTCTAGCCACTACAAACAAACTCCAGATGTGTGTGCCCCCTTGTGCCCTTGTGCATCTGGCTAACATGGGTCCTGGAGAATTAAACCTGGGTCCTTTGGCTTTGCAGGCAAATGCCTTAACCGCTAAGCTATCCCTCCAGCCCCGAAAAATATATTTTTAAATTTTTATTTATTTGTGTATGTGGGGGGAGGACACACACAGTACACATGTTACACCTTGCATCCGGCTTTATGTGAGCACAGAGAATTGAACCCAAGCTGACAGGTAATTGCTGAGCCATCTCTCCAGCTCCCTGAAAGTATTTTTAACAATAAGAATTTGCATTCTAGGATAGGGACTTAGCTCAGTGGATGAGTGCTTGCCTAGCAAGTGCAAGGCCCTGGGTTTGGTCCTCAGCACCAGAAAAAAATAGTTAGTTAATCAATTAATTGCATTCTATAGAAAGAGAGAGGATGATCAGTGGCACTCTTGAACTTTTCCCCCATGAACTATTTTATTGTCTGTTCCTGTCAGTAGACAACACTCATTTCATTCTGAAAGGATGCACACTTGGGATCCACACAGGCCAGGGTGCAAAGCAGATAATGAGGTGCCACTGTAGAATCATACATCATACAATGCAGAAATAGCCTCACAATTTTAACTGGCATAGCATTAGGAGCTGCCTCCACCAGTCTAGGGGAAATCTCGAACTATCTGCACCACAGGGGTCTAGAAGATCTGCAGAAATACTGGTTCCATAGGTACTGTCAGAAGAAACCTTTAAGGTATTCAACAGGGGTCACTGTTAAGACTCCACTGCAACTTATATTTCAAAAAATGATGATTGACCAATAGCAGTAAGCAAATATGGTTCCTAAATTTGGCATCAAGCTGGCAGGGGTCACTAACAACCTGGAAAACAGGAATCATGCTTGAAATGAATCATAAATACAAATGAAACAATGCAGTATCAAGCATATGTATATGCAAAGTACACCCCATCTACTTTTTTTTTTTTTTTTTTTTTTTTTGGTTTTTCGAGGTAGGGTCTCACTCTGGCCTGGAATTAACTATGTAGTCTCAGGGTGGCCCTGAACTCTACTTTTCTCATCTCTAATTTCCATCAAAGCAAACAAAAAGGATAAAGGGCCAGTTGGGAGAGAGACTTCATTAAATTTCATTATGCCCTGGCCATCTTGTATTTATTTGATATAGAAATTCTTTATTCTTTTGTTTCTTTTTTTGTTGTTATTTTTTCTTTTGGAGGTAGGGTCTCTTGCTCTAAGCCAGGCTGACCTGGAATTCACTACATAGTCTCAGGCTGAACTCACAGTGATCCCCCTACCTCTGCCTGCCAAGTGCTGGGATTAAAGGCATGCACCCCCATGCCCAGTCCCTTTTTTGTCAAAGATTTCTTTTTAAATTTTTATTTATTTATTTATTAGAGACAGAGAGTGAGGGAGAGAGCGAGAATGGGTGCACCAGGGCCTCTATCCACTGCCAATGAATTCCAGAAGCATACACCACCATGTGCATCTGCCTTATGTAGGACCTGAAGACTCAAACCAGGGTCCTTAGGCTTCGCAGGCATGTGCCTTAACTGCTAAGCCATCTCTCCAGCCCTTATTTCTTATTTAAGACAAAGTCGTGCTATGTAGTCCTGGCTGGCCTTGTACTTAGAGCAATCCTCTGCTGGGTATACCAGCACACCTGACTCATTCTTTATTCTTGCTTTATGTTTTTTGCTAATGAGATTTCCTTTTATCTGTGTCCATTATTTCCTAATCTCCATTCAAGAAAAAAAATAACTTTCTGGTGAGGGTGAAGATATAAAAGACTTAAGGTGGAGGGAGGACTAATTAAAATCTAAGCAGATATAAGTACGTCATATGGAAACCTACTTTTCTGGACAATGGAACACTCAGAAGCAAACGATTGTTACTAGAAAATTTTCAGGGCTGGGTTGTTGGCCAGGGAGGTCACAGATACCCCCAAAACATTATAGACCATTGCCAAGGCCCTTGTTTTCCAACCAGGAATAGATGGTAAGACTCTATTACTGAAGACTCCACATACTTGGGCTGCAAGGTCCCTGAGAAATCCTGCTGGAGCTGAGCTGAAAGCCTCCTCCATGTCGACCAGCTGACAGAAAGCTGGAAAAAGCTACACTGCAAGCAGCTCAATGGGAGAGAGAAAACACCAGTGAAGATACTCAACAGTGAACCCTGCAAGTTTTAAATTTGGCCAGCCAGGTCAAATGAGCCAACAGGTGCAATAGTGGCATGTCTGTTATGGTGGAAACCAACCACTAAGTGGACTGGAGGCCCTCTCCATGGGAGGGAACACATCCCTGATACTGAAAACCTACAACAGTGGTAGTCATGAGCCCTAGGGGTGTAACATCTGCTGGCATCTGGTTAAATATATATGGTATGCACACCAAACTGCCCAGTAAGCACTTCTCTTAATGTCCATACCCATATATTAATGCTTTTGGTTAGAGAAGCTTGTCTTTTCAGATGTGGCAACCTTGGGATGACTGAGAAGGCACCATGGTGCTGAGAAGAAGGGACAGAAGAGTGCTTAGCACTGAAACATCTCTAACACACCTTCCAAGGCTCAGGGTCCATTACAGAAGAGGTGGTGGAAAGTATGTAAGAGCCAAAGGAAGAGAACTCCTTATAGTGTGCTCCTCCAGGCACAAAATGGCCTGGATATCCATGACCTCCCAGTGCCTGGCACTTTCTACACAAGACCATCCTAATAGGAGGAAGAGATGATGACATCAAAATAAAAGACAGACTGATTGAGAGGGGAAGGGATATGATGGAGAGTAGAGTTTCAAAGGGGAAAGTGGGGGGAGGGAGGGAATTACCATGGGATATTGTCTACAATTAAGGAAGTCAATTAAAAAAAAAGACGTAAAAGACTTATTATTAATAATCAGGACAGCTCACGCCTTTAATCCCAGCACTAAGAGGTAGGAGGATCACCATGAGTTTAAGGCCAGCCTGAGACTACATAATGAAACCATGTCAGCCTGGGCTAGAGCGAAACCCTACCTCGAAGAACCCCGCCCCCCCACCACACACAAAAAACCATTTCTTTTTTTCTTTTTTCTTTTGGTTTTTCGAGGTAGGGTCTCACTTTAGCTCAGGCTGACCTAGAATTCACTATGTAGTCTCAGGGTGGTCTCGAATTCACAGTGATCCTCCTACCTCTGCCTCCCAAGTGCTGGGATTAAAGGCGTGTGCCACCACGCCCGGCATTTTTTTTTTTTTTTTTGAAGCAGGGTCTCACTCTAGCTCAGGCTGACCTGATTTCACTATGTAGTCTCAGGCTGGCCTCGAACTCACGGAGATCCTCCTACATTTGCCTCCCGAGTGCTGAGATGAAAGGCATGTGCCACCACGCCCAGCACAAAAGTCATTTCTTAATAATCAGGAGAAATGACAAGAATGAGTTTCACTGGGTAAAAAACCCAGACTAAGAGAAAGTTAAAAAGAGTCACAAGGCGTGATAGGTAATTTATTATCTTTCACTGAAAAATGAGTATATTTACTCAAGAAATAAAATTACTGCTTTATATCTTCCTGTACCTTTAAAGAAATCATGAGTACTCTTTGAACTACTTCCATGACAGATAAATTAAGAGTAGAAAAAGAAAAGATAGGTCTGGAGAGATGGCTTAGCGGTTAAGGCACTTGCCTGCAAAGCCCAAGAACCAAGGTTCAGTTCCCCATGTAAAGCCAGATGCACAGGGTGGTGTATGCATCTGGAGTTAATTTCCAATGGCTAGGGTCCTGGCATGCCCATTCTCTATCTGTCTCTCCCTTTCAAATAAATAAAATATAAAAACTTTTTTAAAAAAAGCAAAAGAAAAGGTAGTGCTTACCTGGAATCTTCAGTTCGTCTTCAATGAACCGAACATAATTCTGTGCGTTTACAGGCAGTTCTGTAAAAGTCCTTGCATTTGATATGTCTGTGTTCCATCCTGGGAGAGTCTTGTACTGAACTTCCACTTTATTTAAGACTTCTTGGTTTGCTACAAGTTAAGGGGTATATTCATTTATGGTAGTCAGTGCCTGTTGCCCACTGTTTTTATTTTTATTTTGTTCATTTTGAGGCAGGTTCTTACTCTAGCCCAGGCTGGCCTGGGACTCACTCTGCAGTGAGTCTGGACAACCCTCTGACCTCAGCCTCCTGAGTGCTGGGCTTACAGTCATGAAACACCAGACCTGGCCCAGATGACTCTGACAAAGCACAGGTTCACACATGCTTATCAAAATCCTGGCACCTAGATGTGCTGCAGATTGGGTGTGAAACTTTAGAAAGGTAAAAGGCAGTGTAGAGCCCACCTAGGAGCTATTTGGCAAGCAAACAGTTGTACAGCAGCATGTGGTGACACTGACTGTGGAAAAGCGCCTGTAGAGCTAATGATCAGCCAGCCCGGTCGGCAGCTGGGTGAGTTGTAGTGCCACATTTGACCTTGCATTCTGAGAGCGTTTGAACTTCCAGACTATCAACTGTGGAACAGAATGCCTGCACACCTGCTGCCTTCTGAGAAATCTATTGCTGGATGTAAACTTTCTTCATGTCCACCTAATGGCTCTGTATTTCCTTCTGGAAAATGATCACACAGTATTAATAATGACGAGCGGAGAGACCATGTAGTTCCCTCTTCAAGATTAAGAGCTGTGGAAGAACCACCCACAGTCCAGTCTCCCTAGAGCAGCCCTGCTTGTGTGGGAACACAAAGAACCTGGTCACCTTAATTGAGACTGAGGAGCCTGTCTAACTTCAGGGCTCCCAAGGGAATGGCTTTGTATGCAGCTCACTGCAGTTCCATTTCTCCCTCTGCCTAATGTTGCATCCCCACAGATGTCACTGCTCAGAGCACGAGCCAGTGTGTCAATCTCTAGGGCAGTCTGTGTTCTAGGGAACTTGCCCCAAAATAGCTAAGGCCAACATTGCACATTCTGGGAAGAAAGCTCTAAACTGGGAACCAGCCAGGCACCTGGCCTGCTGGCTGGAGATGAGCACCATCGCCGGTGGTAGGAAGAGGACGGACAGCCTGACATGTTGCCACGGCAGCCTCCTACGCTGAAGCTTTTCATGAGGTGACCCGGGATACTATGCTAGTGGAGAACTGAGGCAGAGACATGAGCACAGAAGAAGAGTGGAACTGAATGGCTCTTGATGACTAAGGTCTTTCACCAGTGTAAAGGCAAAACGTCCCAGTCAAAGATGCCATCCTGGCATCACCTGGACAGAATCTCATCTCCTACAACAGAGAGAGAGACAACAAGGTTTGGGACTCAACCAGAGACAGCAGAGCTCCAGAGAGGGCTGGTCCTCCAATCTGCCACATGGCAAAGCAGGACCCCGGGACTCTGGATGGGACTTCTGGGTTGATACTGTAGAAACTGCCAGGCCCACAGAATGTCCTACATGGTATCTTCCCACTGGATCCAGAGGCTCTGCAGGAAAGTGTGGAGCTCTTCATCAGCACATGGGTCAAGTCCCAACATAACCTGGCCAAGGAAGCACTTGGAAGGGAAGGGACTATGTTCTCTAATGTCTTTCCCATAAGTCAGTATGAGGATAAGGTGCTGTTCGGGGGAGCAGCAGGCAGTGGAACACAACAGATAAAGTATCGCAGTTTGGGAGAACTTCCGTGAGGCAGGACGTAACCACCATTCACACCTACTACTAGGAGTGTTCTGGGATGCTTAGAAAGTGATGACTTTGACCAAGTAGGTATGGAAAAACCACTGTGGGTGGTAGTGGAAAGAGGAATCAAGAGACACGGGGGAATTTCCGTTTCCAAGCAGGATGACAGCTCTTTCCAGACAGTGGGACAACAGGCAGAACAAAACTGTTTCTTGAGAGTAAGCAAATTTACAAGCAAGTCCAGAAGCCACTCAATTCTTTGCCTTATGACTATTTCCTGACCATACATCAGGAGGCAGAAAATGGCCGCCCTATGAAACCCAAGGAGGCAGATACCAGATTTCCAAGATACACAATCAGCTAGAATCAGCAAGGTCAAGACCCAGAGAGGAGAAGGCTGTAGAGACAAGATGTCCCTGAGAGGATCCCATGGCTAAGGCCAAAGTCTACAAAAGCGCAGACAGTAGCTCCAATATGGCTGAAGAGAGAGAGAATCATAATTCTAGGAGCCATGCAGTGTCTGCTGGGACGGTGCCTTGAACTTCAATCGGACTCTTGCTTCTACTTTCCTACTAGAACAGCCTGCCAGGAGAGTCTCGTGTAAGTTCCCATAGGAAAGACACTCACCAGAAACCTGCAAGAGCTATTCCAAGACAAGGGTCAACCTCCAGTGTAATTCTAGCAGCGCAAGAACACTGTGGTGTGATGCTGTGAATACTGTCTGGAAGACCAGCACTGCCCTGCTGCCAAGGACCACATGCCAACGTCCCTCACCCAGGAACTGCCCTTAGACAGAAAGAACTATTTCACCAGGGAGCAGCCTTCTCACAGGCCAGTTGCTGGAAGAGAATGTTCTGCATACTGGCCGTAATTTGGAATAACTTGACAGGACCCCCCTAGCTCCATGGCTCCTCTTGGGATCAGCTGCACTGCTCTTAAATACTCAAGGCAGATAACACCTGGCTTGTATATGATTATTACTAAAACAGGAAAGATGAGACTCGGAGCAGCAGAGTTTCTTGAGTTCAAGGGTACACTTGTTGTGACCCCAAAGAGCAGTTATAAGCTAAATGCTAAGAATATGTGAACTATCTGGAACATTAGCCAAGTGAAAATCAAGCCTGTAGAAAACATATGATCTCATAAATAAATAACAATTATATTGTACATAATTACATAATAATATTATTATAAATATATAAATATTATATTTTCTAGATATATAAAATATACATCTAAAGAGTACCTGGGAAATGAGGTATGATTTCACCATCTAATTTGTACGCAACTCCAACTTTGATTTCCGTAAACATGTCTAAAATATCCAACTTGGTGAGGGCCAACCTAGTTTTGGGAGAAAAGGAAGGCAATGTTGAATCATCAGATTTAACATCTACTCTGACTGATGCAGAAACAAGGGAAAATTCATGCACAGCTCCAAGTTCCAAAGCAACTCTGAAAACTGGTTAGGGGTTATACTTCTAAGCGTGCCACACATAAAACACTGTGCTGATGTATATTTACAACAGACGCTCCCTGGGGGTTCCACACCTGCTCAGCTCTCTTATAAGGGACCAGCAATGCTGATCTGTGGAGTTAAGGATGGTGTGTGGCCACAGGACACAGCAGAACTCACTGTTCCACGTGATCACAGGTTAAGTACATTTACACACATGCCACTACCCCGCAGTTCTTCACTCTGGTTAACATCACCTCTACCCTTCTGGTCAGAAATTGATAGAAAGGGAACCACATCAAGGGCCTCTTCATGATACACCAAAATTTCTCGAAAAATTGATTTGAAAACGGGCTTTTAAGGGAAAATCTGTGGAAATTAGATAAAAGACTAGGATTGGGATTCTGGTCCACAAATACATTTTTTAAATCCTTTATTCTGTTATTTTCTACAAGGTTAGCCTAATTAATACAGATACGAGCACTTTAATTACATATTTACGTGTAAATTCCACTAACTTTTACTATTTTCAGTGAGCGATACTATGCTACGTGTTCTCACTACACCTACTTCATTCCATACACCCCTTTGATGTGGCTAACACCATTAGCTCCATTTTAATTTTTTTCAGCCCTTTTTGAACCCAGTCCACATCCTACATTTGATCTTAGCCAAAAGCCTGAGAAGTAATGCCCACGTGCTATATATACCAGACTGCATGGCTGTGGCCACCTTCAGTGTCTCTTCATCCTTCACAACCACCAAGACCAGTGCCAAGAATCCAATGGGAAGGGACAGAAGGGTCAGCTCCGTTTTAAAGAGGACAGAATAGACACAGAAAGATGAGCATGCCCAGTCACATGAGCACACTGCATGGACCTGAGACCTGAATCCCAGAAGCGAATTCAGCATATGCACTAAGTCACTCTGCTCTGCGGCCTCCCTTCTGGACTCGCACATTCTGCTTATTCTATCTAGCTGTCCTCCCTCCTCCCACGCTCTTGCCTGCCTACATATCTTGCACACAGATACACATGAGACTTATCATTGACTCTCTTTTACAACCTTGGAAATCCAGAATAATTTGGGGTCCTTCCTCCTCTGTACCCTTGTCCTATTTCTTGGTCTACTTCTAAATGGAACTATAATTTCAATTTGGAGGCAAAAGAGTGAAAGAAAAAATTTTTTTTTTTGGTTTTGCAAGGTAGGGTCTCACTCTGGTCCAGGCTGTAGTCTCAGGGTGGCCTCGAACTCTCGGCGATCCTCCTACCTCTGCCTCCCGAGTGCTGGGATTAAAGGCGTGCGCCACCATGCCCAGCTAAGAGTGAAATTTTTATACTAGTGTACTGCTCCCAAGCTTACACTCCACAAAATTAAACCTAAGGTCATTAACTATGCTAATATTTTTCTGAAATAAATGTTTATGAAGAATACTCACGCAGTAAATCCATTGATCATGTGAGCATATTTGAGTAAAACAAGGTCCAACCAACCACACCGTCTTTTTCTTCCAGTAGTCACACCAAATTCTCTACCCCTTGTCTGCAATAATTCTCCAACTTCCTAGATAGCAGAAAACAGAACTCATGTATCAGAACACCAAAGATATAAAGCTAGTGGAATTATACTCAAGATTACAAAGTCAGCCACAACATCTTCTGGTAAACATCTCCCATAAAATACTTAGGCTGAGGCTGGAGAGATGACTTAGCAGTTCAGGCATTTGCTTGTAAAGCCAAAGGATCCCAGTTCAGTTCTCCAGGACCCACATAAGCCAGATGAACAAGGGGGCACATGCACCTGGAGCTCGTTTGCCATGTCTGAGGGCCTTGCATGCCCATTCTCTCTCTCTCTCTGCCTCTTTCTCTCAAATATAAAAATAAATAAAATATATTTTTAAAAACACACAAAAAATAAAAATTATAAGAAATAAATTATAACATAAAAAACGATAATTAAGGGCTTAGAGAGATGGCTTAGTGGTTAAGGCACTTGCCTGCAAAGCCAAAGGACCCAAGTTCAATTCCCCAAGACCCACGTAAGCCAGATGCACAAAGTGGCACATGTGTCTAGATGTTTGTTTGCAGCTGCTCAAGACCCTGGCATGCCCATTCTCTTTCTCTCTCTCTCCCTCGTTCTCTCAAATAAATAAAATAAAATATTTAAAATAATAATAATAATTAAGCTGATATAGAATCCCACAGAGATGACAGATTGTATTGGAGAGAAGTACTGTTTGAATACACCCAGTTTGAGTTTGATTTTCTTGTTGTTTCTTGAGGTAGGGTCTCGCTCTAGCCCAAGCTGCCTGGAATTCACTATGTAGTCTCAAAGGCTGGCCTCAGACTCCCAGCGATCTTCCTCATACCTCTGCCTCTCCAGTACCGGGATTAAAGGTATATACCACCACATGTGGCAGTAATTTTTTTTTTTTTTTACCATTTTAAGCCATTTTTTACATTATATAAATCATGTGTAGCCAGGCGTGGTAGCAAATGCCTTTAATCCCAGCACTTGGGAGGCAGAGATAGGAGGACTGCCAGGAGTTGAAGGCCACCCTGAGACTACATAGTGAATTCCAGGTCAGCCTGGGATAGAGCGAAACCATACCCCCGCCCCAAAAAAAAGTAAAATAAATAAATCATGTGCAGACTGACAGATCTTTTTTAAATGCTGCCTATTAAGAATAAATTGTTTTCGTTTGGATAGGAAGTGTCCTCTCAAAAGGTTCATGTAGCTGGGCACAATCATGCACATCTTTAATCCCAGCCCTTGGGAGGCAGAGGTAGGAGGATCGCTATGAGTTCAAGGCCATCCTTTGAGACTACATAGTGAATTCCAGACCAGCTTGGACCCTACCTCGAAAAACAAAAATGAAAAAACAAAAGGCTCACTTGTCAAAGGCTTGGCCCCAGATGGCAGCACTATTCAGAAGGCTAACTTCCCCAGTGGATTAACCCATCCATGAGTCTATAGCTGAACACGTGATTAGGAGGAGGTAGGATTTTGGAGGAAGTAAGTTCCTGAGGGTGTGCCTTGGAAAGGCACAGCTGGTCCCTAAACCCTTCCTTTCACTCACTTGCTATTTCCTAGCGGCCATTAGGAGAACAGCTGCTTCCCTCCACCATGTCCCTTCCGTCATAAGTCCTGTCTTACCACAGACCCAGAAACATGGAGCCAAGCTGTCACGTACTCAAAGTAGGAGTCAAAAACTTATTCATGTAATTTTCACAGCAATGGAAAAGTAGACTAGCAAACAAGTCATTAGCAATTATTTACTAGAACAGATGAACCTAGCCAATTGTGCCAAAGATTGAGAGTCTTCCTAAAAATTTTAAGGCAAACACATCTCATGATCCTTACAAATGAAGTGAAAGGCACAGGTGACAGGAATTCATTAGGGGAAGAAAAAAGCACGAGTTTTTCTTTCCACCCTTTCAAAAGTGTATTTACTGAGAAATGGGCTTACATTGTCTTGCTCTGTAGGAAAGGCACCAATACCAACTCTTGTGGTATATGCTTTCACAACTCCATACACTTCTCCAACATTTTGAGGGGGCATACCCAAACCCGTACAAACACCTCCAACAGTACAGTTTGAAGATGTCACAAAAGGGTAAGTCCCTAAAAACAGAAACAAACACGAAGATAAGCACAGGTACATAATATAGAACAGAATTACCATTACGATTGTGCACTGGAGTACACCCTGCATATCTGACAGACCTGACCATAACTGTTACTGTCCTCTCAAAGCCTCAGTGTTCTAGTCATGATTCTCTTTGTAATGAGATAACCTAAGTGTTTAGTTAAAGCCTTAACTGGAGAGTTTCCCCTAGAGGATCCACAGTGTGTACACCTGCTGACTCAGCTCTGTAGTACGTATACTTAAGAGCCATGCAAGAATTTCATGCAGAAACCCATCCACATAGTTTAACTGATTCCTGCTAATTTCAAATGAGTGACTCCTTGAAACATATACTTAGGATTCAGCAACACCCTGGAGTGACAGAAATAATACACAAAGAATTTTGTGGCATTCAACAGTTCCTCAGCTTTAGATCTCTATCTAGGGAGTAACCCCCAAATTACAAGAGAGATGAAGAGTGGTATACTTTTTCCCCTTTACACGTCACTATTCACTGTGATATTCAGACACTCTGCTTTCTTTCCAGATTGCAAAGGCATATTATGGTATCGAGAATATGTATTTACTACAGAGAAATACACTCTCTATAGTTTATTTGGAGTCAAAAGCCAAAGAAATGTCAGCAGAGCTGTCAACACTTAGCATTATCCTAAGAGAGTATGTGTACATACAACCACCTACAAACTAATGGGGCAGTACTTTAGAGAAGTTAAGCATTAGCCTTGTGAGGATAGAAGACACTGTAAATCTACCACAAAGTCTGATGCCCGGAGAGAGTGGGTTGGGGTAAACAAGCTTCCCTAGACCTTAGGATATGCATGTTTAATCATAATGGGTGTCATTTTAAAGAAGGTCTAAATTAAAGATGAAGATGCTCCCACAGAATTCATCTTACACTTTACACTTCCAGGGAAATGAGGCATTGAATCAAATTATAAATCAACTAAATGAACCTCAAGCTGAATCTAAATGATTTCATTTTTCTAGTAAAGTACAAAATTTAACACACACACAATGTTGGCCACAATATTCCTTTAAAAATCCTTGGGATAAGATGATAAGCTTCTATTATTTCTAAATACATAAGCTTAAAAGCAATGCTGACAAGACCTTAGTGCTAACATTAACTATTCATATCTTAAGTAGTATAGGTTCAGTCATGCTCCCTATGAATCATATCTTACTTACCAAAATCAATATCTAATAATGCTGCATTTGCACCTTCTACCAAGATTTTCTTTGGTGGTCCATGTAGGGCCTCATATAAGAAATAAACTCCATCTCTCACCATTGGTTTAATCCTTTCCATATAACCCTATATGAAGACAAAAATCAGTTTCCATATATCTTAATGCACTTCCAATAACCAGTGTCAAGTATAAAGTGCCTAATTTACTACAGTGAAAACTGACAAAGGCAAAGTGGACAGGAGCTGGTGATGGTGCTCATCCTGCTATGACATATGGACTAGCTCTGGTCTCTCTTGTGCTGATTCTCCAGGACCAGAAAAGAGAACAATCAGAGATACCAAAGGCCGGGGATACAGCTCAAGGACAGAGTATTTACCTAGCATGTGTGAGACCCTGCATTTGATCGTCAGCCACAGCAACACACACACACACATAAAATTTAAAGGCTTTATATTAACTCCAATGCAAAACACCTTATAAACGAGCTCTTTGGAAAAGTGCATTTATACAATCCATGTAATCAACTATTTTTAAATTTGCATTGGAATGATTACCAAAATATGGTAAAGGCCACAAATTAGACTGACAAGCATGCAAATATTAGTGATTAACTGTTACTATCTTTTATACTGAAAAGTATTTCCATAGTATTTATTATTAGTTGATAATATCGACACTGTTTTCACAAGAGCATTTTTTTAAAAAAACATTCTCAAAACACGAAGTGCTAGTACTACCGTTTAGCTTTAGAATCTAAGTAAAACTGAACATACACAAGAGCTTTCCTCAGGAGTGGTCATACAGCTGCAATAAAACCTCCTTTCAACTATGAAACCAGGAATGGGCACCCAGAACGGACTCATGGACCCATCTGAGTGTGTTACTCACTAAGGAACTTCTGGCTCCTCCTTCATGCCAGTCTCAAAACTCTTGCCAATTATTTTAGTTCTTTCTGTACAGTTAAAATGACCATTGCATTCACTGCATCCTTCCTCTGTAAATCCTGGTTGAGAATTTACACAGTTCTATTACAAAGTACTTCACATTTAAAGGAGCATTTGTAAAATGGAACACAAATGTTTCCAAGTTACTAATAATATAACAGAAAGAAGGAGTAGTGGTCTAGACTAAGTAAAACTAAAGGTACTGAAGCACACACTTTTCAACTATTCCTTGGAGATCTTTTTTATTTGGCAAATCAGGGAGTATGTTCTACAACTATACCAGAATGAT
Organism: Orientallactaga sibirica; assembly: GCA_036365145.1. Lineage (NCBI taxonomy): Eukaryota > Metazoa > Chordata > Mammalia > Rodentia > Dipodidae > Orientallactaga > Orientallactaga sibirica. The sequence goes on along the minus strand of JAEOAD010000035.1, from coordinate 13,134,349 downwards.
GTATAGTATATAGGATTTCTATTCAATTCTGGAAGTGATATTGAAGCATCAGCAAAGTAATTATCAGACCTAGCCTGAACTTCACCAATGACTGTGAAGCCTATTCTGCTAACTTGGGTACCACTGGCACCCAACAGTTGCCAAGGGTGGGCATGTGGGCAATGAAGTCATTTGTCCCAGGAATGCTAAAGAAACAAGCCCTGTGGGCTTATGAATCTTAAGTGGGCTGGTTAAGCTTTAAGTTATCCTATACTTGTCCCTTTTCTAGACTTCAGCTGCATGAGCAGTTTCCATACAGTACAAATCTGGGCTTCTTCCTATTCAGAATTATCCAATAACTTTTCATCACCTCTGGAATAAAAGCTAAATTCTCTAAAGTGCATATTAATCCCAACATGCCACGCTGACATTTAGATCTCTCATTCATTCCAGCTTGTGTAAGAAGAGGTAAAAGAGGGCTGAAGTGGTTACGGCACTTGCCTGCAAAGCCTAAGGACTTATGTTCGACTCTGCAGGTCCCACATAAGCCAGATACACAGTAGTGCAAGTGTGCAAGGTTGCATATGTGCACAAGGGGGCGCACACATCTGGAGTTCAATGGCAGTAACTGGAGGCCCTGGCATGCCAATTCTCTCTCTCATTCTCTTTCACTCTTTCACTCTTGCATTAAAAAAAAAAAATGAAAGGCAGTCTGTTGGCCTTGCTTCAAAAAGGAAAAAGAAAAAGCTGGAGAGACGACTTAGCAGTTAAGGTGCCTGCCTGCGAAGCCTAAGAATGCCTGTTTGAATCTTCAGGTCCCACGGTTAGCCAGACAAAAAAGTGACATAAGCACGTAATGTCACACATGCACACAAGGGTGTGCACGCTTCTGGAGTTCGTTCACAGTGGCTGAGAGGCTGCTGGCGCACCCATTCCCTATCTGTCTCTCTCTGTCTTTCTCAAATTAAAGAAAAGAAAGAACAAAAGAAATACTAAAAGAAATATACTAGTTATTCCAGGATATGTTTGTGATTTCACACAGTATAGCCAACAAGTGTTAAAAAGCACATTAGGAAGCCAGGTATGGTGGCGCACGCCTTTAATCCCAGCACTCAGGAGGCAGAGGTAGGAGGATTGCTGTGAGTTCAAGGTCACCCTGAGACTACATAGTGAATTCCAGGTCAGCCTGGGCAAAAAACAAAACAAAATAAAACAAACCACATTAGGGGCTGGGAGATGGCTTAGCAGTTAAGGTGCCTCCCTCCAAAGAGTAAGGACCCCAGTTTGATTTTCCAGGTCCCATGTAAGCCAGATGGACATGGTGGCACATACGTCTGGAGTTCATTACTAGTGGCTAGAGGCCCTGGCACGCTCCTTCTCCACCCCTACCCCGTCTTTGATAAATAAATAAAAATAAATCTTAAAAAAAAGCATGTTAAAGCTGGGTGTGATAGTGCACAACTTTAATCCTAGCACGTGGGAGGCTGAGGTAGGAGAATCATGAGTTTGAGGCCAGCTTAGAGTTACAGAGTGAGTTCCAGGTCAGCCTGGGATACAGTGAGATCCTATCTTGAAGGAAAAAAAACAGCCAAAAAGCACATTGGGCTGAAAAGATGGCTTAGCAGTTAACACACTAGCCTGCAAAGCCCAAGGACCCAGGTTCGATTCGCCAGGTCTCGCATAAGCCAGACGCACAAGGTGGTGCATGTGTCTAGAGTTTGCAGTGGCTGGAGACACTGGCATGCCCATTCTCTCTTCTTCTCTCTCTCTCTCTTAGACTCTAATAAATAAATAAGTAATTTTTTTTTAAAGAAGCACTGTTGACCAAGGAGGTCCTGGTAGCCTACAAAACATTAAAGGCTATTGCCAAAGCCCTTGGTTGCCCTTGAAAAACAGATGATAAGACCCTATTGCTGAAGACATCTCTTGCCTGAGAGGCAAGGTCACTGAGAAAGCAAGCTGGTGCTGAGCAGAAAACCTTCTCCCTGTAGACCAGCCAACTGAAAGCTGGAAAAAAGCTGCAGTGCATGCAGCCCTATGGGACACAGAAGGCATCAGCAGTGAAAACAGTGGACACTGAATATTCAAGTTTGGCCATACAGGCCCAATGACTGAACGGATGCAATAGTGGCATGTCTACTCTTGGGGTAACCAACTGCTCCATAATTTGACTGAAGGCCCTCTCTATGGGAGGGAATACATACCTGGTACTGAAAAACCTAAACAAAAGTCTATGGCAGGGGAGGTCATGAGCCTTAGGGGTATAAAGCCTGTGCTTGTCTGACTAAATGTATATATTATTCCCACCAACCTACCCTGAAAGCACTATGCTTAATGTTCATATTCACATATTAACGCTACTCTCACTTCTGGTTAGAGAAGCTTCTCTTTTCAGATGACCCAAAAGGCAACATAGTGCTGAGAGAAGGGATGGAGGAGTGCCCAGCACTGAAACACCTGTCACACCCTCCAAGGCTCAGGGACTATTGCAGAAGAGGGGGCAGATAGAATGGAAGAGCCAAAGGAAGGGTATGACTTCTTACAATGCAATTGCCCAGACAGAAACTGGCCTCGATATACATGACCTTGCAATGCCTAGCAATACCTTTGCAAGACCCTCAGAATAGAAGAAAAAGATGATGACATCAAATTAAAAGAGACTAATGGAGAGAGGGAGGGGATATGATGGAGATTGGAGTTCTAAAGTGGAATGGGGAGAAGGGAGGGAAATATCATGTGTTTTTTGTATGTAAGTATAGAAGTTGTCAGTAAAAATAATAATAATAATAATAATAATAATAATAATAATAAAAAGAAGCACATTACAGAGCTCAGAAGGGCTGGGGAGATGGCTCAATGGTTAAAGGTGCTTGCTTGTGAAGCCTCAGTACCCACATAAAAAAAAGCCAGATACTAAAAGTGGTACAAGGATCTGACATTCGATTGTAGTGGCTGGAGACCCTGGCATGAACACACACACACACACACAGACACACACAATATATTTTTTTAAAAAGAGCTCAGAAAATATTACCTTGAGTTTTTGTAATTCACCTTCAATGTCTATTTCCAAAGTAGGGTATATAGATTTGTACTGGTTAGCTAGAACTTTGAACCTGAGAAATAGAGACAGATAATGGCATTAGCCCTCTTTAAAAATACTTTAATAACATCATTCCATTAAAATGACTTCTGTAGACTGTAAGTGGTCTTAATAGCAAAACGGCTGTGAAAGTGAAGTTACTTTTTGATAAATAAAATTTGATAAAGAAGATGAGCCATGTGAATTAATAATAAATTCAAGTGGTTTTTCAAAGTTTGAGGTTAAATATAATCAAGGAAATATGATGTATTGAAGAAAAAAGAATAGGATAACTAAGATTTATACACTCAAAAGACTGTATTATATTATTTAAAAAACTAAAGAGGTGCTGGAGAGATGGCTTAGCAGTTAAGGCATATGCCTGAGAAGCCTAAGAACCCAGGTTCAGTTCTCCAGGTCCACATAAGCCAGATACATATGGTGATGCATGCATCTGGAGTTCGTGTGCAGTGACCAGAGGCTCTGGAGCACCCATTCTCTTTCTCTCTTGCTCTCCCCTACCCCTCTGTCTCAAATAAATAAATACATAAAAATAAATCTTTACAAAAAAAAAAAAAAAAAAAGAAAGAAATCCAGGCATGGTGGCACATAGCTTTAAAAAAAAATGGGCTGGAGAGATGGCTTAGCAGTTAAGGCATTTGCCTACAAAGCCTAAGGACACAGGTTCAATTCTCCAGGTCCCACATAAGCCAGATGCACATGGTGGCGCATACATCTGGAGTTCATTTGCAGTGGCTAGAGGACCTGGTGCGCCCATTCTCACTCTCTCTCCCCACCCCACCCCTCTCTCTGTCTCTTATAAATAAATAAATAAATAAATAAATAAATAAATAAATAAATAAAAATCTTAAAAAAAAAAAAAAAAACACCAAGGATGGTCTACAACAAAGCTTGTGACAGACACAGAGGCCGACAGGAGCTGCTGTCTAGGATTTCTCAGCCGAGTGGCCTGTCAGTGCAGACACATGACCTTCAGGTTTCCCATGGGGGTTTCTCCACTGATTATGTGCTGATGTAGCATTTCTAATTGTCAAGGTGTATTTGAATAATTAATTCACCAGGACCCAAGAGGCTAATTATTCCTGGGTGGGAGGACATAATGAATCTCCAACCCTGAAAAACCAAAGCTCAGACCCTAGGACATGGTGAACACATTCAAGTACTGCTATAATAGAAACATTTGATTTCTCAGCAAACCACTCCATTCTCCAATCCTCCACAGTTCTGCCCTTGTCATCTTGTGATCTTCATGCTGTTTCATGAAATAAATCTGAATTAGAGTGCAAAAAAGTAACTTTAACACATCAAATAATAGTTTAAAAACAACCACCACTAACTATAATTTTACTATTTTACACTCTGCATTTAAAAATCCTAAAAAACCTATTTGTTCTTTCAATTTTAAAAGAAGGTTGTTACCTCTCAGAGAAGCCATCAAAGTCAGAAACAAGATCACACATCCGAAGTCCACTCCGAGCAGCTTTGGAGGAGTAAACCGGACCAATGCCTTTTTTTGTGGTACCCAAACTTAAAAAACAAACCAACACAAATTTTTGGTTACATAAGAAGGATGGAAGACTTGTGGTCAGATCATTACAAAGAAGGAAGTTACATGTAACTCTCTACTTATGCCATTTCCTGCAAGCTTACTGTCACAATCTCACTCATTTTCCCTAAACACTAAATAAGATATTCTAATATAGTTTTAAACTTCCAGCCTAAAATTTACACATAAGGATGCTGATGTACTTTAAACTGTACAAAAATTTAAAAAGTAAGTATCGTACTTTTTCCCTGCTTGTTCTTGTCTCTGCTGCTCCTGGATACCATCAGCTGCTTGATGAAAATCAAATACTGAGGGAAAGAAAATACAGTTGTTGAAACAAAGATAACACACAGAAAACACACTGCACTTCAACACTACAATTACAAATCCTTCAGCCTCATTTCATCGCAATAAATTATACAAAATTCTTAAAAGTGATCATGGTCAGAGTAAAGATTATAATGCCAACTGGTACATTAAGATGAAAATGGGCCTGAATGTTCCAATTTATTGCAGGCTACACTATTTCAAAAGAGAGTCATTAAGAGGCTAATTTTGGCGGGGTGTGTTTGCTCACACCTGTAACCCCAGCACTCACAAGACTGACTCAGGAGAAACCTCCAGTACTTTGAGACCAGCCTAGGCCAAAAAGTGAATTCTAAATCAGCACGGACTACAGAATGAGACCCGGTCTCTCAAGACACCAAAAAAAGAACAAAAAAGATAATTTTGGAATAGCTTACCATAAAATTTCATAAAGCTCAATTTACAAAGATTATCTTTTTTTTTTCCTTCAAATTCTGGACTCCCCAAGTTCAGAGATCTGACACTCTTACATCAAGCCAGACACAAAAAGTGGTACATGCATCTGGCATTTGTAGTGACCAGAGGCCCTTGTGTGTGTGTGTGCTGTTTTGCACAGTAAATCTGATTAAACTGACAGTGAAAGAATACTCCACAGCAGCAGAATACTTGTTCTAAATGTGTGGGGAAACATTAACCCAAACAAATCTGTAGCTACTTTGAGTTGAATGGAAACGAACATGTAAAACATCACTATTTGTGAAATTCAACGTAATGCTAGTGTTTTAGAAAAGCAACATCAAAGGTCAATGACTTAAGCTTGTGAAGAGGCTACAGGTGTGGCGATGCCTTTAATCCTAGCACTCAGGAGGCAGAGGTAGGAGGATCTCTGTGAGTTTGAGGCCAGCCTGAGACAACATAGTGAATTCCAGGTCAGCCTGAGCTAGAATGAGACCCTACCACAAAAAACAAAAAAAAAAAATAACAACAAAAAACATAAACGTGGGATGGAGAGATGGCTTAGCAGATAAGGCATTTGTTTGCAAGTCTGAAGGCCTAGGTTCAATTCCCCTGTCTCCTCCCTCTCCTTGCAAATTATAATAAATTAATTAAAATTATTTTAAAAAGAGAAAGACAGCAGGGTGTGGTGGCGCACACCTTTAACCCTAACACTCAGGAGGCAGAGGTAGGAGGATCGAGGCCACCCTGAGACTCCATAGAGAATTCCAGGTCAGCCTGAGCTAGAGTGAGACCCTACCTCGAAAAAAAAAAAAAAAAAAAAGAAAAGAAAAGAAAAGAAAGAGCAAAAAGACAAATTACTTATACCAGGAGTGAAAGATGAATATCACTGAAGATACCACAAAAGCTCAAGGATATAATATATCTTTAAAGAGAAAAACAGAAGGCACTAAACCCAAGAACTTCAGACTAGTATCTCTCAGGGTGAAAAAACTGCATCTTGAGTTGGACAGAGCTCAGCTGATTAAGTGCGTGCCCTGCACGTGCCCATTCTCTTTCTAATTGCCTCTCTCTCACACACATTAAGTAAATAAAGTATTTTTTAAAAATATAAATCATTTAAAAATTACACACTGTGGTAGTTTGAATGGACGCCCCCTCCCCAATATATTCAGGATTTTATTAAAGCTTGTAATTTGGATCTGCAGCCACCTGGCTGGAGGAGGTGTCACTGGGCAGACCTTAGGGTCCAGCCCTAAGGTGTGGGGGTGGATTTGGAAGTCCTGTAAAGACAGGCAAAGTGCCTGAGCTTCTCCTGGAGTTCCTAAAGTGTGCTTGACTGTGATACTGGTGGTGGCTTACTGCTTTTCTCTCTCTGCCTACACCTGTGAAAGCGGGCCAGCTTCTTCTGCCATTACAGAACTTCACCTGGATCTGCAAGCTTCAAACAAATCCCTTCTTCCTCCCATCAACTACGCCTGGTCTGGAAATTCCCAGCAACATGAGGCTGTCTGCTACACACATCTTGACCATGTTGGGTAGGGAAGGCACCTGAGTTTGTTGCTAGGTATAAAAATGCCATAAGACAAATACAACTGTTTGTCCCAGGATCCTAAGTTGGCGTCACATGTTATGATATCACTGTTCTGTACAGATGGTCCAAACACTTGTCAGAACACTCAATCAAGGAATAATAGTAGTGTAAAGTAGCTAAATAATGTCCTGTACTCAGCCATGCAAACTGTAGGTTTGGACAATAATGCTTTAATGCAAAAGTCCAGATGATGAGGTGAAAGCATTTGCATGAAGGAAGGTAGAGAGCTTTTGAAAACACAAGGTAGTCTGTCTGCATGTTGTAGCTAGTCACACTAACACATAACAAACAAACAAACAAAAAAACAGAATAAAGGCAAACAACCCACTTGTAGAAAACATTAAGATAATATTAATATAAAAATATCTCACAATGTTAACACAAAATTGTTCCTCAGATTATAGGGTAAGAAAGAAGAAGCCCATGACAAAAAAATGTAATAAAAAAGAAAACATTTTCACATAAAACTTAGATGTCATTTCAATACAGGTCACTTCAAACAAGTTGTCTTATTGGATTATAAAAATTATGCATAGGATTCAAATCTCAGGCTGTTATAAAAGTGTCACTGCTGGTTACTTCCATAGCTGGTTGAGAAACACCTTTGATAAGTCTGCCTTTTAAACAGAGGTCAACGCTAAAACTTTTGCGGCGACTGCCTTGGAATGCACACATATTTAATAGGCTCAGTTCCAAACCAAAGTTTCACCGTGGCTTACATGTCCTGTTTCTCTTTCCTAGTTAACTGTTTCTTAATCTTGTCATTACTAATTAGCAATTCTGCTGGGTCACAAACAACAGGGAGGAAAAACCCAAACTTACTGTGGCAGTTGAAATTTTAGAATCCTGTTTGCTCCAGTTAATGGAGGAGACTAGTCTGAATAAAAAGCAGTAATTATTACACTGTAAGCACAAAGATCATTCTGAAGATCTGCCAAAGGGCAGGCATACTCTTACAGGCATATTAATATGTACAAATAAATGTTCTTGGTATTTCACATGACTTAATCCATAGTGGAATTAAGACTATCGTGAAATAATGCTTGTCATTCACTTGCTGGGCTAACCCTGGCTTCAGAAATAGGTATATTTCAGCCTAGCACTTTTCAAAAGCAGAAAGAAAAAAAAAAATCAAGAAGACCTATAATTAAAACTCAACTACAGCCGGGTATGGTGGCACACGCCTTTAATCCCAGCACTTGGGAGGCAGAGGTAGGAGGATCGCCGTGAGTTCGAGGCCACCCTGAGACTACATAGTGAATTCCAGGTCAGCCTGGGCTAGAGTGAAACCCTACCTCAAAAAAAAAAAAAAAAAAAAAAAAACACCTCAACTACAATCTACCCTTGGGTTAATAAACATAAGAAATCAAGTTAGTTTCTACATGCTTTCACTTGACAATTATAAATAAATGTAGTATGTTTTCCATACCAATATGAGCTCTGTCAGATATAATAAGCCTTTTTTCCCAGCCTTCTAGACCTAGAGAAAATGAGAGAAAAGATACATTTTATCAAACATTTTATGTAAGAGTTTATAAATCATAATTTCTTTATAAACAGAATACCCAAAATGTTTTTTGGTTTTTCACGGTAGGGTCTTGCCCTAGCCCAGGCTAACCTAGAATTCACTATGTAGTCTCAGGGTGGCCTCAAACTCATGGCAATCCTCCTACCTCTGCCTCCTAAGTGCTGGGATTAAAGGTGTGTGCCACCACGTCTGGCTTCCAAAATGTTTTTGCCAAAGCAATCATCATTGTATTTTATTTTTTTGCACAGAGAGTATTATACCTAAGAGGTCTTCTCACCTGTCATTCACTTAGTACACAAACTCATTCACACTCTAATCTCCAAATGTTTTACTCTAAAATGCCCTCATATTAAGCCAGTTACATTCACATAAAATAATTCTAGGAATGAAAGTAATGGTAAGAAAATGTTTTCCTAAACACAGGGTAGGGGGCTAGGTACCTAGCTAGGGGAGAAATTCAAAAGAAGAAAGTTGACTTTAGGAATGACAGCCTTCCTCCAAAAATACAATTATAAAGAAATATGACTAAAAGTAATGAAATTTGAGACGGGCGTGGTGGCACACACCTTTAATCCCAGCACTTGGGAGGCAGAGGTAGGAGGATCACCGTGAGTCAGAAGCCACCCTGAGACCACAAAGTGAATTCCAGGTCAATCTGGTCTAAAGTGAGACCCTACCTCAAAAGAAAAAAAAATTTAAAAATCAATAAATAATGAAACTTTCCCGATAATTCCTCCAGACCTCCAAACACACTATGTTATCACACTGACTGATGATCAGATGTCCATCTCCCCACAGAACAGCAAGTGACTCTCAGCAGGGCCATCAGTTTTCACAGCATGAGGCACTTCACCTAAGAAACGTCAGGGAGGGGATTGCTGGATGGATAAAACTAAACCAAACAGATGTCCGGTTTTAAAAATAGAATGTTAGGGGCTGGAGAGATGGTTCATGGTTAAAAGTGCTTGCTAGCAAAGCCTGATGTCCTGGTCCGATTCCCCAGTACCGATGTAAAACCAGATGTACAAAGTGGTGCATGCATTTGGAGTTCCTATACAGTGGCAATAGGCCCTGGCATGCCCATTTCCTCTCTCTCTCCATACAAATAAATGGATAAAAATACTTTTTAAAAAACAGAATGTTAGGGCTGGAGCAAACCCTAAGGGACCCAGGTTTGACTCCCCAGAACCCATGAAAACTAGATGCACAAGGTGACACACACATCTGGAGTTTGTTTTCAGTGGCTAAGGCCCTGGTGTACCAATTTTCCCTCTCTCGTTCTCTCTCTCATAAGTAAAAATAAAGGACTAGAAAGCAGGGAGGAGGGTGTCAGTAATAAACACAGGACAACAGACAGTAGCAAAGGGAGGGTCTAATGGTAGGCACAGTGAAGAAGACTAAAGGTGGAGTGTCTTAAACTTACCAGCACACTTCAACAGCAGGAGGAAAGCACCTAAATTCTAAGACTTTTCCTCAGCTGAGTATTGTCTTGTCGAATACCCTCCCACCCCAGTGAGGGAGCTCAGTTAAGCAGTGAAGGCAGGAATCAAGGATGTTCTTTCAAGACCATGGGAAAGAATGCACGGGAGAAGCAGTTCCATCACAGGGAAGGAAACCACCCCTTTCTCCAGGTCACAACAGCCTAGTTAGAGGGCCTGGTCCAGAGAAAGAGGACTGGCAGTGTGTAAGGGCGAACTCCCTGGAACTGGTCCTAAGCACAGTCACCATAAACATCGTCACATCAAGCGGACATGCAGCCAATGCATGAAAAACCAGAACTAGCCGGACGGGCGTGGTGGTGCATACCCTTAGTCCCAGCACTCAGGAGGCAGAGGTAGGAGGATCACAGTGAGTTCTCAGCCAGCCTAGGCTACAGAGTGAATTCCAGGCCACCCTGGGCTAGAGAAAGACCCTGCCTCAAAAACAGAGTTCAAAACTACCCTGAGATTACATAGTGAATTCCAGGTCAGCTTGGACTAGAGCAAAACCCTACCTCGAAAAACCAAAAATAAATAAATAAATAAAAATTTTTAAAAATCAGTTTGGGGGCTGGAGAGATGGCTTTGCGGTTAAGGCATTTATTTGCCTGGAAAGCCAAAAGGCCCCAGTTCAATTCTCCAGGACCCACATAAGCCAAAGTACAAGGGGTGCACGCATCCGAAGTTCATTTGCAGTGGCTGGAGGCCCTGGCGTGCCCATTCTCTCCCTCTCTCTGTGCCTCTTTAACGCTCTCAAATAAATAAATAAAATATATTTTAAAAAATAAAATAAAAAAATAAAACAAAAACAGGGGCTGGGAGACATGGCTTAGTGGTTACGGCGCAAAGCCAAAGGACTCAGGTTTAAGTCCCCAGTACCCACATAAAGCCAGATGCACAGGGTGGAGTTCGTTTGCAGAGGATCAAAGCCCTGGAGTGCCCATTCTCTCTTCTAAATAAATAAATAGAAAAAATAAAGAATAAATTTTAAAAGAGGCCGGAAGTATGGTACATGCCTCTAATCCCAGTACTTGCAAGGCAGAGGTAGGAGGATTGCCATGAGTTTGAGGCCATCCTGAGACTACAGAGAGAATTCCAGGTCAGCCTGGGCTGGAGCAAGACCCTACCTTGAAAAACCTGTGATTCTTCTGTGCTATGACAATGGGAGGCAGAGCCAAGAGAAAGTGAACCTGACTGGCCATCATCTGCAGCCTGGAAGTTGGTTTACAGCAAGCATAAAGAGAATGTATCTCAAAGAAGGTGGGGCACAAACACCTGCAGGTTGTCCTCTTACTCCCACATATGTACTGCAGCATGCACATATACACATACACAAGCATGAGGACCTGTGTTTGATCTCAGCAGTAACCACATAAAATGCCAGGTAAAGTGACATGTGCTTGTAATCCTGGCACTGGGGCTCACTATCTAGACAGCCTAATGGTGAGTTCCAAGCCAATGAGACACAATCTCAAAGAAGGCAGACTGCATTTCTAAACTGATATCTGAGGTTGTCCTCCAGCCTCCACATACATGCATACACATACATGCATACACATATACATTGAAAAAACTGTTTGCTAAGGCCAAAAAAAAAAAAACCCTCAAGACCTAACACAAAAGCTTCATTATGGACATTTTTTCTTATTTAAAAACACTGAGACTACATAGTGAATTCCAGATTAGCCTGGGCTAGAGTGAGACCCTACCTTGAAAAAAAAAATGGGGGGAGGGAGGGAAATAACATGGGATATTGTCTACAATTAAAGAAGTTGTCAATAAAAATAAAAATAAATAAAAATAAATAAAAATTTTTAAAAACCTGATTGTAATGAATGAAATGTAGTAAGTAACATAAAAAGATATACAATAACCTGAAAGCTTTAAGTATAAGACAGAAATTAACTGGGCGTGTTGGTGCACGCCTTTAATCCCAGCACTCGGGAGGCAGAGGTAGGAGGATTGCCATGCGTTCAAGGCCACCTTGAGACTACAGAGTGAATTCCAGGTCAGCCTGAACTAGAGTGAGACCCTACCTTGAAAAACCATAAAAAAATAAAAAGACAGAAATATTAAGTTTATGAAATGAAATAAAACTATAAAAAATAACAGAATAACAGTTGGACTCATTCTTTCATACCTTTTCCCTTTTGAACATTTTTCTCTGCTTCTTCAAACAATCCAGGTAGATGAATTACCACTCCATTTCCTAAAAGAAACAATTAATCCCACTTTAAACTCCTATAATTATAATATACATATATGTAACATTAAAATATAGATCTATAATAACCTTTTATCTTGAACAAAAAACACACTGATGTGATTATAATACAGATATATATATAATTTTAAAATATAGGCTGGTGTGGTAGTACACACCTTGATTTATTTTTGTTTTTGTTTTTGTTTTTCAAGGTAGGGTCTCACTCTAGCTCAGGCTGACCTGGAATTCACTATGTAGTCTCAGGGTGGCCTCGAACTCATGGCGATATTCCTACCTTTGCCTCCCAAGTGCTGGGATTAAAGGCATGAGCCACCATGCCCAGCTTGTGCACACCTTTAATCTTGCACTTGGGAGGCTGAGGTAGGAGGATCACTGTGTGTTTGAGGCCAGCCTGAGAATACACAGTGAATTCCAGGTCAGCTTGGGCTAGAGCAAGACCCTACCTTGAACCCCTCCTCCCCCAAAAATATATATCTATAATAACCTTTTATCTTGAACAGAAGACACACTGATGAAAAGGACATTCTGATTTATTAAGAATTACTGCAGAAAGAGTCCAAGTCTTTTTTAATGTTTTGTTTTTATTTATGTATTTGAGAAAGAGAGGGGGAGAGAGAGAGAGAGAGAGACTGGGCATAACAGGGCCTCCAGCCGCTGCAAACAAACTCCAGACGCATGTGCCACCTTGTGCATCTGGTTTCTTGGGTCCTGGGGAATTGAACCTAGGTCCTTTGGCTTTGCAGGCAAGAACCTTAACAACTAAGCCATCTCTCCAGCCCAGATTCCAAGTTTTAAATACTTATATAATGTAACTAAAGTGAGTACAGGGTGAGTATTGGGCCAGGCATAGTGGCACACGCCTTTTATCCCAACACTTGGGGAGGCTGAGGTAGAAAGAGATCAACTTGAGTTCCAGGTCAGCCTGGGTGAAAGGCCCTACCTCAAAATAAATAAATAAATAAATAAATAAATATTTTTTAAAAAAACTAGAGTACAGGTAATAAACACTAAAATTTTATTCAACATAACTTGGGATTTCTTTGAAACAGTGAAACATGTTACTCTGGAAGAAACTATGTAGTTCTGGTCACATGTCTAGATCAATGTCAGATTTGGATATCACACTTTATTAGTGGTTACAAAATAAATTTAGTGGGTGATTAACATTTTTTGAAAAATTAGAAAGAGGTCTGGAGAGATGGCTTAGCGGTTGAGGTGCCTGCCTGCTAAGCCTAAGAACACCCGATAGATTCTCCAGGTCCCACATTTAGACAAGGATGCAATGCCACACTTGTCCACAAGGGGGTGCATGTGTCTGGAGTTCGCTCACAGTGGCTAAGAGGCTGCGGGTGCGCTAATTCTCTGTCTCTCTCTCCTTCTCCAAAAGAAAAAAAAATTAGAAAGAATATAGCCAGGCATGGTGGCTCACACCTATAATCGCAGCACTCAGGAGGCTGAGAAAGGAGAATCACCATTTAAGGCCAGCCAGTTACAGAGTGAATTCTAGGTCAACTTGGGCTACAGAATGAAACCTTGCCTCAAAAAAAAAAAAAAAAAAAAAAAAAAAAACCAATTATCAGACATATTACTTGCTGTAAGGGTTTAGCATCAAATATATCTCTCTCTTTTTTTTTAGTTTTCTTGTTTTTTTTTTTTGTTTGTTTGTTTGTTTTCAAGGTAAAGTCTCTGTCTAACCCATGTTAACCTGGAATTCACTCTGTAGTCTCAGGGTGGCCTCGAACTCACAGCAATCCTCCTATGTCTGTCTTCTGAGTGCTGGAATTAAAGGCATGCACCGAGGGAGTGGTGGTGAACACCTTTAATCCCAGCACTTGGGAGGCAGAGGTAGGAGGATCACAGTGAGTTTGAGGCCACCCTGAGACTACATAGTGAATTCCAGGTCATCCTGTACTAGAGTGAAACCCTACCTCGAAAAACAAAACAAAACAAAAGGCATGCACCACCACACCCAACTAGAATCTTGTAGTCAGTCACAGTTGAAAGTATTTGGAAAACTGATATGTTGACCTAAGGACCTAAGCTCAGACTTTTTATAAGAATGAAGAATGCCAATGATGCATGCAATTATCATCCCAGAAACTATTTCTGCAAAAGATCTGCAAGAGTCACTAATAGCCCAAGTTAGGTACATTCTGTAAGGTATCATGGTCAAAATTAGCAAAGGAACAACAAACCATATGGTTAGTGAAAAATTAAAATCAGTTTTAGAAAGGACTATGAATACCATGATTTAGTGTAAAGCAAGTGTTAGACACTCACCAATGAATGCAGTAACATTTGGATTAATTATTCCACTGGGTAAAAGGTGAAAATCATATTCCACAGAATCTACAACAACTGTATGGCCAGCATTATTTCCTCCCTGAAATATAAGAAAGGGGAAACAATAAATATGATAAATAATAAACCTCCTACAGTAAATTAGTAAGTTCCTACAATGTCAACATAATTCAAGGAAACGCACATATTTGCCATGTATACTCACTCATTAAAGAATATAATACTTTGATTTTTCTTTCACACTATAGTATACTTGAGCGAGTACCTTAAAAGAGAACCTAGAAATCGGTAAATTCAGGTGTCTAGAAGACAGGAAGTCATCTGCTTTTACTAGAGATGGGAAGACGTGAAAAGTACAAAGAATAATTTCTGTCTTTGGTACTATAGAGGATGGCCAGTAATCTAATTACCCATATTTTATACGCAGACATAATAGCTAGGAGGTAGAGAAGGGGAACCTATATGGCTACCCTAACTTGATATAAATACATGATGCCCACTGTCCTTTGAGCATGTCACACACCTTTGGATCTGAAATTTGTATACTCCGATGGAACTTAACAACTAGGACATCCTTCAAGTAGAGTACTAAGACTCGACTTTATAAACCAGTCTTAAGCACACTGTGACAGATCCCTAGAACCTGCTCATCAATGGATAAGATAATACACTGGATTTCAAGGAGTCACTAATGACTGGAATGATAGTACAAGACCATGGGGAAAACTTTGAGCCAACATAGATAATCAATAGCAAAATGTCAAATGTCTAACTCTTACATTAAAAAAAAATGGATAAAACACAAATTCAAGGGAGGCCCCTGATGTCCCCAAAATATTACAAGCTATTGCCAAGGTTCCTGGTTCCCCACCAGAACTAGATTTTAAGACCCTACTGCTGAAGACTCCACATGTTTGAGCTGCAGATCACTGAGAAATCAAGCTGGAGCTGAGCTGAAAACCTCCTCCATGTGTACTAGCTCACAGAAAGCTGGAAAAAGCTACCCTGCACACAGCCCTATGGGAGAGACAAGTCATCAATGGTGTTAAACAGCAGTGGACCCAGCAAGCCTTAAGACGGGCCAGCCAAGCCAAATCTGCCAACTGGTGCAAGAGTGGCATATCTGTTATATGGAAACCAGCCACTCTCTAATTGGACTGGAGGCCCGCTCCACGAGAGGGAATACATGCCTGGTACTGAAAACCTAGTCAAAAGTCTATGATGGGGGATGTCATGAGGCCTAGGGAAGTAATACCTGCTGTTGTCTGGCTAAATGCATATACTATGCTCACCAAACTGCCCTGTAAGTACTTTTCTTAATGTTCATAGCCATATATTAATGCTACTCTCACTTTTGGTCAGAGAAGCATCTCTTCTTAGATGGTGGTGACCTCTGGGATGACTCAAAAGCCACCATAGTGTGAGAAAAAGTAACAGTGGAGTGTTCAGCACTGAGACATCTCTATCACACACACCTTCCAAGGCTCAAGGTCCACTGAGGAAAAGGTGGCAAAAAGAATGTCAGAGCCAGGCTGGAGAGATGGCTTGGAGGTTAAGGCACCTGCCTCCTAAGCCTAAGAATGCCAGTTCCAATCTCCAGGTCCCACGTTTAGCCAGATGTAAAGTGACGCAAGGGCACAATGCCACACTTGACCACAAGGGGGCGCCCGCATCTGGATTTCATTCGCAGCAGCTGAGAGGCTGCTGGCGCACCCATCTCTGCCTTCCTCTCCCTCTCTCTCTCTGTCTCTCTCCAAAGGAAAAAAAAAATTGTCAGAGCCAAAGGAAGGGTAGGACTGCTTACAATTCACTCTTCCAGACACAAAATGGCCTGGATATCCATGACCTCGCAGTGCCTGGCACTACCTACAAAAGATGTTCATTGCCGGGCGTGGTGGCGCACGCCTTTAATCCCAGCACTCAGGAGGCAGAGGTAGGAGGATCGCCAAGAGTTCGAGGCCACCCTGAGACTACGTAGTGAATTCCAGGTCAGCCTGGACCAGAGTGAAACCCTACCTCGAAAAACCAAAAAAAAAAAAAAAAAATGTTCATAACATGAGGAAAAGAAGATGACATCAAAATAAAAGAGAGACTAATTGAGAGGGGGAGGGGATATGATGGAGAGTGGATTTGCAAGGGGGAATGCAGGGGAGGGGATTATCATGGTTTATTGTCTATAATTATGGAAGCTGCCAATAAAAAAGAAAAAGAAATTCACTCATTAACTTATGTAACAAACTTAAGTGTAACAACAAATTAGGAACATACAAAACGTAAGAACTTAAACAGCATTGTTCACAACACTTACAAATTACCAATGTGAACCATCTCCTGAGAACAACCGATCTAACTGATTACAAGGCCACTATGACAAAAACAATGTCACTTTTTATTGAATCAACACCCAAATGCTAGAAATCCCCAAAAAGCAAATGTTCATCTGCACCACATTTTTAAATAATTCTTTTACTTATTTATTTAAGAAAGAGGCAGAGAGAGAGAATGGGCACACCAGGACCTCCAGACACTGCAAACAAACTCCAGACACATGCACCCCCTTGTGCATCTGGCTTACATGGGTCCTGGTGAGTCGAACCAGGATCCTTTGGCTTTACAGGCAAATGCCTTAACTGCTAAGCCATCTCTCCAGCCCCACATTTTTACTGTATAAAGAACTCCTTGCTTTGAGACTCACACAACACCTAAAAAGAACCTCCAGGTGAATTTTTTTTTTAATTATGTAATAGAAAAGAACTCCATAATATGCACAGAAATGCACATATGAAATGAGTAAACTTTCTAATGTACTTGGTACAAGGCACCCAATTAAAAGTTTCTGGTGTCTTTCCTAAAGTACTTTATGCATAAACATATTTATATATTATTTTGTTATATTTTGTGGAGCTGGAGATTGAATCCAGGGCCTCCTGTATGCTGTTTATGGATCACCATAGTCAGGCTTTATTTAATTTTTTTTTAAGATTTTATTTTTATTTATTTACTTATTAGAGACAGAGAAAGGGGGGGAGAGGGGGAGAGAGAGAGAGAGAGAGAGAGGGAGAGAATGGGCACGCCAGGGCCTGCAGCCACTGCATATGAATGCCAGATGCATGTGCCCCCTTGTGCATCTGGCTTATGTGGGTACTGGAGAATCAAGCCTTGAACCGGGTCCTTAGGCTTCACAGGCAAGCTCTTAACCACTAAGCCATCTCTCCAGCCCTAATTTTTTAAATTACTATATATTCATCATACAAAGTAATACATTTCATAATAACTTTTTGTTTGTTTTTTCGAGGTAAGGTTTTGCTGCAATTCACAGGCTGGCCTTGAATTCATAGCGGTCCTCCTACCTTTGCCTCCCGAGTGCTGGAATTAAAGGCATATGCCACCACACCCGGCTCCATAACATTTTTGTTCAAGTATATCATGTATGTTGACATTCCCTCCCCATTACCCTGTCCAGTTCACCCCTCTCTTCCCAAATATTCCATTTGTGTGTGTGTGTTTTCAGACCTAGCTATAACTTACAATTTTAAATCTACATTTTAGTTTTTCTTTATACTTCAGGCCAATCTTAGCCCTCCTATTGTAATTTTTGTGCTTCAGGAACTTTCAAGAAAAATTTCTAATATTTCCGTATTAAGAGAGAAAGAACATAGGAGCACCAGGGTCTCTTGCCATTGGAAACGAACTCCAAATGCACGCACTAACTTTGTCCATCTGACTTTACATGGGAGCTGGACAACTGAACCTAGGCTGGCAGCCTTTCCAACCAAGTACCTTTATTGAGCCATCTTCCCAGGGTAAAATTTCTCAAAAGTACAAAGCTCATTAAAATCTCTTACTGGGCGTGGTAGCACACACCTTTAATCCCAGCACTGGGGAGGCAAAGGTAGGAAGATTGCCATGAGTTCAAGGCTACCCTGAGACTAGAAAGTTAATTCCAGGTCAGCCTGAACCAGAGTGAGACCCTACCTTGAAAATAATAAATAAATCCATCATTTGGCCAGGCACAGTGGTGCACACCTTTAATCCCAGCACTTGGGAGGCAGAGGTAGAAGAATCGCTGTAGTTCAAGGCCACCCTGAGAGTACATAGTAAATTCCAGGTCAGCCTGAGCTAGAGTGAAACCCTACCTGGAAACTGAAAAACAAAAACAAACAAACAAAAATCCATCATTTGTTGCTGTTGTTGGCACACTCCTGCGAGCTGAATACTTGGGAAGTAGAAGCAGAAGAAGCAGGAACTTAAGGTCATCCTCAGCTACATAACAAATGTGAGGCCAGCCCTCTTTCAAAAAACAAAAAACAAGGCCTGAGGAAATGGCTTAGTGGTTAAGGCATTTGTCTATGAAGCCTAAGGACAGCAGTGCAATTCCCCAGGACCCATGTAAGCCAGATGCACAAAGTGTCTACAGTTTGTTTGCAGTGGCTGGAGGCCCTGGCGTGCCCATTCCCCCTCTCTATCTGCCTCTTCCTCTCTCTCTCTATCAAATAATTTTTTAAAAAAAATAAAAATATATAAAGAAAAACAAAAAACAAAAAAGACTTGTTTAAACAACTATACTATAATTATTCATTCATTCAGGCTAATGTACTTGCTCTATAATAAAAGCTTCTTAGCTAATATTTTAACCAAGACCAGTAGTAATGATCATAACCATAGCCAAGACATGAAAGTGTATGTGTATCTATATATATGCATGTAGAAATATATCTATATATATATACAAATATAGATATATATACACACACCTATATATAGATATAATTTTAAGGTTCTAACAACTAGGGGAATAAATTAGATTACTCCATTAAGTTCACCTAGTTAATATGTAGCTTAGGCTGGAAAAGTTCAACTCTACAAGACTGTAACAGTACTCAGTTTTTCCACGCACATCCCTGTCTTCCTGATTTTATGGTAAGTTTAAGGAAGTCAGATGACAAATGTTTTTCCACAGGCCAAAGGCCATCAAGCCCTTGTACATGAAAAGTTCTGATCAAAAATCATGTTAGTATGTCTCATTTTCTAATTTTGAAGTTCCAAAAGTCCAAGAGAGAAGTCTTCTTAAATCTGGAAGGGAACAAAATTAGTCTGCAAAACTGACCCCAATCTTAACTTACTTACCCTTGCTCCAAATGACTACCCCCTTTCCATTCTGTTTAAAAAAAAAAAAAATTTATTTATTTATTTGCAAGAAGAGAAACAGAAACAGGGTATGCCAGAGCCTCTAGCCATTGCAAACAAACTCCAAATGCATGCGCCACTGTGCATCTGGCTTTACCTGGGTACTGGGGAATCAAAACTGTGTCCTTAGGCTTTGCAGGCAAATGCCTTAGCCACTGAGCCATCTTTCCAGCCCTTTAATAAGAGGCAGATAGAGAGAGGATGGGCACGCCAGGGCCTCTAGCCACTACAAACAAACTCCAGATGCATGCGATATCTTGTGCATCTGGCTTATGTGTGTTCTGGGAAATCAAACCTGGGTCCTTAGGCTTTGCAGGCAAGCACCTTAACCACTAAACCACTTCTCCAGTCCCCCTTTTTCCATTTTTTTAAATTTTTTATTTTTATTTATTTATTAGCAACAGAGAGAGAGAGAGAGAGAGAGAGAGAGAGAGAACGGGCGCACCAAGGCCTCCAGCCACTGCAAACAAATTCCAGATGTATGTGCCATCTTGTGCATCTGGTTTACGTGGGTCCTGGGTAATTGAGCCTCAAACCTGGATCCTTAGGCTTCACAGGCAAGCACTTAACCGCTAAACCATCTCTCCATCCCTCTTTCTATTCTTAAGTGAGACAGAGGCAATGTGTAACCTATTGCCAATGTCATGAACCCAAAACAATAGCATCTCTTCTACAACTGGAGAGGCACAAGTGTTAAGAGCTAACAATTCCATGTACAAGGCCCAAAGTATTTCTTCAAGCCTATAAGACATTTTCTTTTCATTGTTTTCTCCCAACACATGATCATTACTGTAATCCCAGGGCTGAAAGTGAATCAGGGAGTCAGGGTCACTATATGGATTAGGACAGAGTACAGCAATGTCTTAGATTCCATGCCCTTGAACTATTTCAGCAACCAAAAAGGATGCTATTTCTGGGTAGTATTCAAGCTTCTTAGGAACCTAACAAAGTTTGGAGTCCATACTTAGTATTGATGCCTTTCTTAATAACTAAATCCTTCCAGACAAAAGGTGTCACTCTTCACCAAAACTAATGCTCTTGACAACCAATAGCAATACAGCACTCTTTTCTGAAAGTATTCATAGCTGTAATCAGCTAGTGATTCCAAATAGACAAGGTTAGTAATTGAATCAAATTAAACTATTTAATAGTAACCAGACACACTAAACAAGAAATACATAAAGGCACCTTTTGTTTTTTGGTTTTTGAAGGTAGAGTCTTGCTCTAACCCAGGCTGACCTGGAATTTACTATGTATTCTCAGGGTAGCCTCGAACTTATGGCAATTCTCCTACCTTTGCCTCGCAAGTGCTGGGATTAAAGGCATGTGCCACCACGCCCGGCCTAAATTTTTTTTTTTTTTAGCAAAACTATCCAAGTGTTCAGTCATCTTTGGAAGGCTTAAGAACACCCACTCTATCTTACATCATTTTTGTCACCTTCCAGTTTCAGATGCATATAAATGTCACACAAGTGATGACAGTCTCAGATCCTTTGAAATTTCCAATACGAAATAACTCACAATGAAAGCAGAAAAGGACACTTCCTTGGAGGATCTTGGCTTCTTAGTTAAAAAGGTCTGACTCTTGGGCAGGAGAAATGGCTTAGCGGTTAAGACACCTGCCTCCTAAGCCTAAGAACACTGGTTCCAATCTCCAGGTCCCACATTTAGCCAGATGCAAAGTGACGCAAAGGTGCGATGCGCACGCATCTGGATTTCGTTCACAGCAGCTGAGTGGCGTGCCCATCTCTATCTGTCTCTCTGTGTCTCTCTCCAAAAAAAAAGGTCTGACTCTTGAAACTAAACTCAAACCTCTCACAGCTCACTAAACCAGGTCATGAATGGAAGAATGAAGTTATGAAAAAAAATGTACAAACAATGATGTCATGCAGTTCTTCATAAATGCTTGACAAAACATTTATCATGTACATGTTTTTCTTAAAAACATGCTGAAATTGAACTTGAGATCTCAAGTCAAAAGTGAAGGGATGGCTTAGCGGTTAAAGCACTTACCTGCAAAACCAAAGGACCCAGGTTTGATTCCCCAGGACCCATGTAAGCCAGATGCACAAGGTGATGCATGCATCTGTAGTTTGTCTGCAGTGGATGGAGGCCCTGGCATGCCAATTCTCTCTCATTCTCTCTCAAATAAGTTAAAAAAAAATTAATAGATTTCTCTTTTTAAAAAGTGATTCTAGGGCTGGAGAGATGGTTTAGCGCAAACACTTGCCTGTAATCCCGGTTCAAGGCCCAATTCTCCAGGACCCACGTAAAGCCAGATGACAGGAGGCATCTGGAGTTCGTTTGCAGTGGCTGAAGGCTCTGGCACGACCACTCTACCTGCCTATTTCTGTATCTCTCTCTCTCTCAAATAAATAATAAAATATTTAAAAAATATATATTTATAAAAAGTGATTCTAAGCCAGGCATGGTGGCACACACCTTTAATCCTAGCATTCAGGAAGCTGAGGTAACAGTATTGTCATGAGATTGAGACCACCCTGAGACTAGTGAATTCCAGGATGGCCTGGGATAAAGTGAGACCCTACCTTGAAAAACCAAACACACACACACACACACACACACACACACACAAAACTTGATTCTAGGATTGGAGAGATGCTCAGTGGCACAGTGTGGTGTATGCGTCTGCAGTTCATTTGCAGTGGCTGGAGATGCTGGCACACCCATTCTCTCTCTCTACTTGCCCCCTCCAAATAAATAAAAATAAAGTGACTCTAGGGCTGGAAAGATGGCTTAATCATTAAGGCACTTGCCTATAAAACCCAACAACCCAGGTTCAATTCCCCAGTACCCACTTAAAGCCAGATGCACAAAGAGGCACATGCATCTGGAGTTTGTTTGCAGAGGCTGGAGGCCCTGGTGTGCCCATTCTCTCTGTCTCTCTTCTATCTCTCTGTTTGCAAATAAGTAAATAGTGATTCTAGGGCTGGTGAGAGGCCTCAGTGGTTAAAGGTGCTTGTTTGCAAAGCCTGACACCCCAAATTTAATTCCCAGTACCCATGTAAAGCCAGTTGCACAGTGGCACATACATCTGGAATTCATTTTCAGTGGCAAGAGGCTCTAGAACATACATTTATATTCATTCTCTCTCACCTTGCAAATAAGTAATAAATATTTTTTTCAAAACAGTGAATCTATCAGGTGGGCAGATAGCTCAGTGGTATAAGGTGCTTGTTTGCAAAGCCTGTGGCCTGGGTTCAATTTCCCAGCAACCCACATAAAAACTGGACATTCATTTGCAGCATCAAAAGACCCTGGCATGTCCAAAAATACACATACACACACACACACAGGCATGCATGCGCAAATAAGGGGATTCTATCATTAACAAAATTCTTCTTTTAAGGCTGGAGAGATGGCTTAGCAGCTAAGGTGTTTGCCTACAAAGCCAAAAGACCCAGGTTCAATTCCCCAGGACTCACGTAAGCCAGATGCTCAAGAGGGTGCATGCATCTGGAGTTTATTTGCAGTGGCTGGATGTATGGCACAATACAGGCCTGGTCCTAGCCAGACCGCATGGCAAAAGACAACAGGAAGTGGCTTCTGTAAAAATGGCGTTTTGCGCAGGCTTGATGTGACAACAGTTACAGCCCCATGCTCGAGAAGCCTACTACAGAGACAAGCTGTCATTGGTCACCAAAAGGGGACCGCCCCAATTAACAGCCCCTAAAAATAAAACTTCCTGAATAAACGAAAATTCTCGCTCCACTTTCACCCAACTCCCGGAGTCTGTGTCGTGACTCCGCGCTGCTCACCCCAATTCGGCAGAGACCCTATCGTCCCTCCTGAGCTGGCCTTGGGGGGGACCCCAACATCTGGCTCCCGAACAGGGACCAGGCCATACCCCTCGGGTTTTCTCACCAGGATGGCAGCCAGCCCAGGACGGGTAAGATTCCATGAGATGGGGCAACCTAAGACAGGCACTGTCACATGTGATGATCCCTTGGGGCCTGGGTTCAACAATGGCTTTCCAAAAGCCATACCAGGCTATCCCCCTCGGGTTTCCTCACCTATGTGGCATTTGGCCCATGACGGGTAAGTCTCCATGAGATGAAACAACCTAAGACAGGCACTGTCACGTATGATGAACCCTTGGGGCCTGGGTTCAACAATGGCTTGGCAATAAACCATACCTCTCAGGGTTGCCAATAATAAAAACAAAAAGGAGGATATGTATGGCACAAATACAGGCCTGGTCCTAGCCAGACCGCATGGCAAAAGACAACAGGAAGTGGCTTCTGTAAAAATGGCGTTTTGTGCAGGCTGGATGTGACAACAGTCACAGCCCCATACTCGCGAGAAGCCTATTACGAGATGTCCTGTCCAGAGACAAGCTGTCATTGGTCACCAAAAGGGGACCGCCCCATACAAGGATTAACAGCCCCTTAAAACCCATGTGCACTTCCTGAATAAACGAGTTTGTGGATTCTCGCTCCACTTTCACCCAACTCCCAGAGTCTGTGTCGTGACTCCGCGCTGCTCACCCCAATTCGGCAGAGACCCTATCGTGCCTCCTGAGCTGGCCTTGGGGGGGACCCCAACAGCTGGAGGTTCTGGTGCACCCATATTCTCTCTCTCTCTCTCTCAAATAAATTTAATGAATAAAATAAATAAAAATAAAATAAATTAAAATTTTTCTTTTAAAAGGGATGTTAGGGCTGGAGAGATGACTCGGCGGTTAAGGCACTTGCTTTCAAAGGCTAAGGACCAGAGTTTGATTCCCCAGTAATCAGTAAAGCAGATATACAAGGTGGCGCATGCATCTGGAATTCGTTTGCAGTGGCTAATGGCCCTGGCACACCTACACACACTATCTATCTATCATCTATCTTTCATCTATCTATCTACCTATCTATCTATCTGCCTCTTTCTCCCTCCCTCTCAAATAAATAAATAAATAATAAAATATTTTAAAAGGGATTTTAGGCTGGGCATGGTAGTATGCGCCTTTAATGCCAGCATACAGGAAGTTGATGTGAGAACAACCCTGTGAGTTCAAAGCCAGCCTGGGCTAACAAAAAGAAGAAAAGGGGAGATGGGAAGGAAAAAAGGAGGGAGGGAGGGAAAAGAAAAATTAAAAAGCATTTTAAATGCTTAACATTGATAACCCCATGGGGGGGAGGAGATGGCTCAGTGATTAAAGGCACTTGCCTACAAAGTTTGAAGGCCTGGGTTTGATTCCTCAGTACCCACATAAAGCCATATGCAGCAGGACATGGTGACACATGCCTTTAACCTCAGCACTAAGGAAGCAAAGGTAGGAGGATCACCATGAGTTTGAGGCCAGCCTGAGACTACATAGTGAATTCCAGGACAGCCTGAGCTACAGCAAGACCCTACCTTAAAAACAAAAAAAAAAAAAAACATAAAGCCAAATACAGAGGTGGAAAGTGGCACATGTGCCTGGAGTTTGCAGCAGCAAGTGATCTTCCAGCATCCAATATACATTTATTCATTCATTCTCTTTCTCTCCCATACACACCCAAATAAATATTTTGATAAAAAGAAGAAAGAAAAAGAAATACCATGGACCATCTTATTATTTTATTTTTATTTATTTATTTATTTATTTGACAGAGAAAGAGGGAGACAGAGAGAATAGGTGTGCCAGGGCCTCCAGCCACTGCAAATGAGCTCCAGACATGTGCATCTCCTTGTGTGTCTGGCTCACGTGGGTCCTGGGGAATCAAACCTGGGTCCTTGGGCTTTGCAGGCAAATGCCTTAACCACTAAGCCACCCCTCCAGCCCCCATCTTACTTTTTTACCTTACTTTTTAAAATAATTTTAGGGCTGGAGAGATGGCTTAGCAGTTAGGTGCATGCCTGCAAAGCCCAAGGACCCAGGTTCAATTTTCCAGGTCCCATGTAAACCAGATATACATGGTGGCGTATGCGTCTGGAGTTTGTTTGCGGTGGCTAGAGGCCCTGGTGCGCCCATTCTCTCTATCTCTAATAAATAAATAAATCTGAAGATAATTTTAATTTATTGAATTAAGTATCATTAATCACTGCATCCTGGAATCAGAAGAGCAACGGCAATCTGCTTCACTTACTGTGCTACACTCACTGTCTTCCCTAGACAATGACACCCAACACTTCAATGTTCCATTTTTGTAGTTTGAGAAAGGTCTTACTGTATAACCCAGGCTGGCCCAGAATTCATAACTGCTGGGATTACAGGCATGCGATACCTTATGCCTTTTACTACTGACAAAGTATTTTAATAACCACCAATCTTCACTTATATACTTCATTTACACTAATCTTTAATATCAAAACCTGAGATGGTTCCCAAGAGGTAGTATGTATGCAGTTATGGTAAGCTATTAAGTACCTATTAATATACCAGTTCACTCTTTATTCACTGCAGGCAAGTTTTTCCTGGAGATACTTGAATCTATCAACCAACCGACTAATCCCCACCAAACTGAAAGAGCAGATACCTGCAAGAAGTCTCACTAACATCAAACTAAGTAGTGAATAGCTTGGGATTTTCTCAATGCATGACCAAACTCACAAAACTGCCTATACTTCAGTGTTCTAGGAAATGGTCTGGGAGGTCATGTCAGCCTAGCCAAGACCAAGACATTAACACTAAAGTCATTTCCTTTTAAATGATCTTTCACCTTTTCTGATCACTTCAAGGAGAAAAATCTCTTATCACTGGTATGTCCTTTATCCTTCATTACTAATGAACCAACAACTGTTTTCACAGCCTTCTGCAATTACCAACATTGAGCTACGAATTAGGATGATGTCTTTTCACTGATTATTTGTGTGGCAAGCTTTCAATTATAACAAGTGATAGAATATACTTTTCCTTATAATTAATTTTAGTTGCTAACTGTGTTACTTAAGTCTGCAGATGCATGCCCATCATGGTAACCCAGACCACAGCACCAGGTTTGCCTTCTCCAAGAACAACACTCGGGCCCTGGCTTGGGGCAGCATAAAGTGCTACAGCTTAATCATCTCTGTAGCTTCTACTTAACAAAATAAAGAAAACAAAGCACAGTATTTTACTTTGAAAGGTTCTGGGGGAAAACAGTAACAGGCTTTCCACCTATTTTGAGCTGTCAAGGAGCCTTCTGGTACACACTAGCGCCTTCTCAGCCCCACCCTGGTAACAAACGTGTTTACACAGCAGCTGTCCTGGAGACTGGGAGCTCCTAGTGGGCACAATCTGGCCTTTTCTAGCTGTATGGTGGCAGGGCAGTGCTCTCCTGTGGACACCCATCGGTGTTTCTTGGGTGAATCACCAGTCTGGAGCTGGTCCTGTACTACTTCGTCTCTTTTCCTTAAAAGACATAATGACCTAAAAGTAAGACAGTAATGATTGTCCTTTGATTCAAGTCCTATACACTTATTTATGAATCTAAAATACCTACAATGTTATAAATAACTGCCCATAAATCCTGAATCAGAAAGATAGACACAGGCCTTTAGTGCTATAATGATGAAAATGCCATAAGCTTTGCAGTCATTTGTTCCAAAAAGGGATCTTCCATGTTAAAATATATAGTAGAAGAAAATGTCAGTGCTCCCCTGCCTTTTTAAAACCTATGCAAGCTACATTTGATATTGGGAGGAATTCCTTATTTTATGATTCTACTCTTAAACTATGGATACAACACAAACATAAATATGCATATATACATATCACCTCTGGACAAACATGCTATATAAAATTTGATTTCAGGCTGAAGAGATGGCATAGCAGTTAACATGCTTGCTTATAAAGCCAAAGGATCCAGGTTCGAATCCCCAGGACCCATGTAAGCCAGATGCACAAGGTGGCACATGCTTCTGGACTTCATTTGCAGCAGCTGGAAGCCCTAGCATACCTATTCTCTCTCTCTCACCTCTCCCTACCCCTCTCTCTCTCTTTCTCAAATAAATAAATAAAAATAAAATATTTTAAAATTTTATTTCATGGCATAAATAAGGAAAAAGCCAGGCATGGTGGTACATGCCTTTAATCCCAGCACTTGGGAGGCTGAGTAGGATGATGGACATGAGGTCAAGGCCAGCCTGAAACTACATAGTTAATTCCAGGTCAGCCTGGGCTAGAGTGAGACCCTACCTCAAAAACAAAAAACAAATAAGGGGAAAAAACTTTTGAATTCTACAAAGAACATATTTTTATTAACAAGACCTTTTTTGAATGTACATTTTAAATTACTATATATTCATTATACAAAACAACAGACTTCATTATGATATCTTCATACATATATAACATATACTTTATTTTCAAGGCCCAAACTACCCTGTCCCTTCTCTTCCCAAATTGTTTTCCTTCTACTTCCATGTCTTCTTCCTTAATCTTCTTTCTATATATGAGAGAAAACATTCCATATTACTCTTCCTAAGTTTGATTCACTTAAGTTCCATCCATTTTCTGTAAATTTTGTTTCTGATATAGGGTCTACTCCAGCCCAGGCTGACCTGGAACTCTGTAGCTCCAGACTGGCCTTGAACTCACAGCAATTCTTCTACCTCTGCCTCCCAAGTGCTAGGATTAACGGCATGTACTACTATGCTGGGCCATTTTCTGTAAATAATTTTGTTCTTTGTGCTGATAAAACAACTTCACTGAACACTCAGAACTTGAAGCATCAAACAAATCAACTGATCCAAGCTCAAAATGCCTTTCCTACCATTGACATTTTCTAGCCCTCTATTCATCATAATTCCAACATCCCAAATCAGGCCTTTAATCCCAGCACTCAGAAGGCAGAGGTAGGAGGATGGATCATTGAGTTCAAGGGCAGCCTGAGACTATATAGCGAAATCCAGGTCACATTGGGCTAAAGCAAGATCCTACCTCAAAAAAAAAAAAAAAAAAAAAAAAAAGGAAAGAAAGAATTAATTCCAACATTCCAGGATGGGGAGATAGCTCAGTGGTTAAAAGCTCTTGCTATCTACCAAAGGCTGCCATCCCAGATTTGATTCCCCAATACCAACATAAAGCCAGATACACAAAGTAGCACATGCATCTGGGCTTCATTTACAGTGACAGGAGGCCCTGGCATGTCCATGTCATGTCCATATCTTCCCCCGGCCTACTTACAAATAAATTTTGTTTTGTTTTTCAAGGTAGGGTCTCACTCTGGTCCAGGCTGACCTGGATTTAGCTATGTATTCTCAGGGTGGCCTCGAACTCATGGCGATCCTCCTGCTTCTGCCTCCCAAGTGCTGGGATTAAAGGTGTGCACCACCACGCCTGGCTTCAAATAAATAATTTTTTTTTTTAAGTAGTTCTGCCAGTTGTGGTGGCGCACACCTTTAAACCCAGCACTTGGGAGACTGGATTGCTTTGAGATCGAGGCCAGCCTAAGACACGGTCAATTCCAGGTCAGCCTAGGCTATAGCAAGACACTACCTCAAAAAACCAACGATCCTCCTACCTCAGTCTCCCAAGTGCTGGGATTAAGGGTGTGTGCCACCACACCAGGTGATTTTTAACATTTCATATTCTTCAATTTCATATCATAGAAGAACTTCAGTAAATAGATGTCAGGTTACTGGTACTAGCCAAATAGTTACCAAGGTGAATCACAGAAGAAAAATGTTTAATTCTATTCTTTCCTTACATACTCTGGCTGATGAAACCAGTAAGAATCCTAATGATGTACTCTTGAAGGGTACAAGAAAAATGTAGGGACTATGTAAGGTAGGTAGTAAGTAAAATTTACAAGTGCAGGAGGTTATCTCTTCTCTCCATCCACTGTCCTCAGCTAACACTTGGAAGTCAACCATGGTTCCTTCCTAACCACTTCTTGAAACTTTCCAAGGATAGCAAATCAGATTGCTCCATGACTTCCCTTAAGACTACTTTCCTGAGCCTGGCGTGGTGGTGCACACCTTGAATCCCAGCACTTGGGAGGCAGAGGTAGGAGGATCGCCATGAGTTCAAGGCCACCTTGCCACTCAGTGAATTCCAGGTCAGCCTGAGCTAGACTAAGAACCTACTTCGAAAGAACAAAAAACAATACTTACGTTCCTCAAACCTTAGAACCTACAATGTAGCAGGACCTGGGTACTGTTTCTACATAAAAGGATGTTCAGAAGAACGACAGAAGACAAACAAGCCTTCCAGCCTCTTTCCATCCAGCACACGGGATCTGATTTAGACATAAGGCAGATGAGGGCTGGACTTCTGAGCACTCCTTGGGGGTGGGGCAATGGCAGAAATTCAATGGCAACACATTTAAAAACACTATTAAATAAGTATGTTGCCAGACAAGTGGAGGAATAGAAACAGGTTGAAGAACTGGTCATAAAATGTCACAGTTGACACAAGGATGATCCTACTTAAGAAATGGGCAGGGTAGATTTTTGCACACACAAAAAAAGGAAGAAAACTCACCCTCAGATAATGTTCGAATATAACATTTTACAGACCTATAACTTCCTTGTTTCTTCATGGGATTCAATGTTAGGTAGAAAGCTTCTAGTCAAGGGGGCTCACTACTAACTTGGGACCACCCACAGTAATACATCATCATCATACCGCGCCACACATCTTCAGAAACAAGAGATGTTCTTAGAACCTAAACAAGCTGCAGTTAACTTCAAACACTACATCTTGTTTTGAATGTTGGAATTGCTCATCTAATTCGAATTTTTAATCTGAGACATCTGAGAGCCTTCACGTAGGCCTACGCTCTAGGCTGCTTCAAAGCAAACAACACATAGGAAGAATGCTCACACTGAAAACCACGTGTCTCCCGGTAGGAAGTACATTACCACTCCATTTCCCGAAAGTGAACTTTCTGTGTAACCTTCAATATAAATCTTTCTGAATATCCGAATTGACATTCCATGTATTTTACCTGACTCACTCCTCCTTAAGGGTGGGGATTCCTTTTTTTTTTTTTTGAACCAATGAGTAAATAATTCCCCCTTAATATTAACTTGTGGGGTACAGAGTAAAACACACACACACACACACACGGTGCTATTAACAGTCCTAAAGCTTGGATGAGGGTTCTGATGTCAACAAAGTGGGCAGAAAGAAGCAAAGCTCTGCGTGCCCGAGGCCTGCAGGTGAGGCCGTGGTGAGTGTAGATTTCAGGGAATTTCAGGATCATCTCTCTCCCTGGACCGCCTTCCCCCTCCCCGCCACCGGTCCTCACCCGGTCACGCCCGCGGTCGCGAGCAGGCCCCGAGGCGGTAGCTTTCTCAACTCCGCCCGCATCCCGGCCTCACCCGGGTCGGTCCCAAGGCTGCGGCTGGGCATCGGTCCCCAGATTCCCAAATAGCAACCCACCTCCCACCCCGATCCCCACCCATCCCCACCCCAGCATCGCGCATCTCGGGAACTCCCTGAGCCCCCATTTCCTCCAGAAGTACCGCAATCGTCAGTGGCGCCGGGCTCCAGGTCAGGGCGGGGGGTATCCCGGCCCTCCCGCCATTTCTCCACCTCCCCGCAGCTCACGGCGAACCTCAAGGTGACACCTCGCCGGGGCCGACGAGCCCGGGGCGGTGGGCCCGAGCCTCCCGCGTCGCCT
Source organism: Orientallactaga sibirica (assembly GCA_036365145.1). NCBI lineage: Eukaryota > Metazoa > Chordata > Mammalia > Rodentia > Dipodidae > Orientallactaga > Orientallactaga sibirica. The sequence goes on along the minus strand of JAEOAD010000035.1, from coordinate 13,103,104 downwards.
CACCTGGCAGCGGCACACGATGTCGGCGTCCTGCGCCAGCAGATCCACCACCTTCCCTTTGCCTTCGTCGCCCCACTGAGCGCCCAGCACCACCGTGACCCGGTTCCCTCCCGGCCGCGCCCTGGGACGGCCGCAGTCACCGTTAGGCAGGGAAGACGTCGCTGGGTTGGGATCGGAGAACGACATGGCTCCGGTGAGCACAGAAGAGCCCGGAGGAGACGCGGCCGGCCAACAGTGCGCGAACGCAAGTGCTCTACGGCCGCCAGCCACATGCGGAGGAAGAAGGAGCCAGGCGCCGGCCCCGCCCCCGCCCCGCCCCGCGGGCCACCACCCTCCCTCCAGGCCCCGCCCCGCGCTCCGCCTGCCCTCTCGCTCGCTCGCTCGCTCGCTCGCGGCCTGGCGCGCCGCAGGCCACGGCGAACCGCGCGAGAGGAAAGGATGGGGGCGTGGCTCTCCGGATGCCACGCCCCCGCGCTCCCCGCCCACCAGCCCTCCTCCTCCGGCTTTCAAACTGGAGACGCGCGACGACGTGCGAGGAGCGTCGGACTACAACTCCCAGCATGCAACGCTCCGAGAGGCCGCGTCGGAGCGGTGGCCTTAGTGTCAGCCACTGCAGGGTTCTAAAAGGGTGGGGAGGGTTGTTTGTTTTGTTTTGTTTTGTTTTCTGTGTTTAATGATTTCTTTTTGTTAAGGAATAAAGTAGCATTACAGAACTAAAACGGGAATTTTTTTTTTAAGTACAGGGAGGTTGGAGTGGGGCCGTATGTTTAGAAGTGAACTCAAAGGCCCTGACTGAAAGGACAAACTCAAAAGCCATAAAAGTAGAGGACATTAAATCAGGTAATCTACAGATCAAATAAAAGTCCTAGCCCTTCTCATTTACACATGAAAACAGAGGCTCGAAGAGGAGTTAATTACCTCCATCATCTAGTATATGCAGATATGAATGTACTTGGGTTGATTTTTAAGATTTCTTTTTCTGTCTTTAATTTTATTTATTGATTTATTTACGAGGGAGAAACAGAATGGGCACGCCATAGCGTCTTACCGCTGCAAATGAATTCCAGATGCATGCGCCACCTTGTGCATCTAGCTTACATAGGTCCAAGGGAAATCAAACCTAGTTCCTTTGTCTTTATGGGCAAGTGCCTTAGCCACTAAGCCATCCCTCCAGCTGTGTACTTGGGTTTTTTGATCCCCACACTCATATTCGGAAGGTTATACTTACCCCTATTTCATAGGATTTGTTCTCACCCAGTCACACCCCTTTTTTTCTCTTGCTGTGCTAAGGATCAAACCCAGGACCTCATACTTGGGAGGCAAATACTCTACCACTAAGTTATTCCCCCCAGACCCTCAAACCCTTAGATAGGACTTAAAAGCAGGGAACCTTGCTCTAGTGGGGCCCAAAATGGTGTGCAGATAGTCTATCTCAGGATTCAGTGAACTCATGCATTTGCCTGTATGTACCACTCTCTCTTAGTACTTCAGTTGTAGCCAGAATATACCTACTGTTGATCTAATGTTCTTTTGACCACAACCCAAATTTACTATGACAATTAATTTTGATAAAAATTTCAGTGGAGAGGCCTGGAGAGATGGCTTAGCGGTTAAGCACTTGCCTGTGAAGCCTAAGGACCCCCAGTTCGAGGCTCGATTCCCCAGGACCCACATAAGCCAGATATACAAGGTGGCACATGCATCTGGAGTTCATTTGCAGTGGCTGGAGGACCTGGTGCACCCATTCTTTCCCTCTCTTTCTCTTTCTCATCGCTCTCAAATAAGTAAATAAATAAAAATATTTTAAAATTTTCTTTCAGTGGAGAGCTGGAAAGATGGAAAGCCTGCCAGCCTGAGTGTGATTCCCCACATAAAGCCAGATGCACAAAATGGCGCATGCATCTGGAGTTCATTTATAGTGACAAGAGACCATTGTGCACCCATTCTCTTTCTCCTCTCTCTGACAACAAATAAATAAAATAGATATTTTTTAAATATTTTCATTGGAAAAGCACTGGGCTAGGAATAAAGCATTGGGGATATATAGCTCAGTAGTGGGATGAGCACTTGCTTGGAACATGCAAGGCCTTGGATTTGATATCCAGCACCACAGATGAACAAAAAAATGTGGGTCAGACCACCATGCCTGGCCAAAAAAAAAAAAAAAAAAAAAAAAAAAAAAAAAAAAAAAGGTGGGATAGAATCAATTATATGTACTATCTCTCAAATTATGTATGCTGCCATATTCTCTAATGGTCCACAGAGCCCATTTTAGTATTTGCTATTTCCAAGTACTAACCAGACCTTAGATTCTGCTTAGATTCTGATATCAGGTGTCTTCGAGGTGCTATGACCATATGGCCATAGGACTATTTCTTTTCTTTTCTCTTCTTTTCTTTTCTTTGCTTGTTTTTCAAGGCAGGCTCTCACTCTAGCCCAGGCTGACCTGGATCTCACTCTGTAGTCCCAGGCTGGCCTCAAACTCACAGTGATCCTTCTGCCTCTGCCTCCCAAGTGCTGGAATTAAAGGCATGCACACACCACACCCAGCTTATGTACTGTTTCTATCCAGTGTGATATCAGTACACATTGAGAACCTGCTACAAACTAAGATTGTTGCGCCCTACTGACGTAGTAAGGCTAGTTAGGAAATAGAGGGGACATAAGAAAGTCCTTCCCCAACACCTTCCCTCTTCTGGTTCTGTTCTGTCTCTCATGACTGACACCCAGGAATTTTAACACTACACTTTCAAAAGAACTGTACCACCCTTTCTGAAAAACTCCAAACCATATTGTTAAAATGGCTAGTGAACCATCCCATAAATCCAACCCATTTGTGAACTGTGTATAGGTATGAATCTCATTAGCCAATTTTTTTTGTTGTTTTTTATTTTTTGAGGTAGGGTCTCATTCTAGCCCAGGCTGACCTCGAACTCACAACAGTCCTCCTACCTCTGCCTTCCAAGTGCTGGGACTCAAGGCATGCACCACCACGCCTGACTTGATCAATGTTTTTATCTCTACTAGCATTTCCTTCTCCACCTGTATACCTGTACAATATACCTTGTAAAAAAAATTGGGGGCTGGAGAGATGGATTAGTGGTTAAGGTGCTTGCCTGTGAAGCCTAAGGACCCAGTTTTGATTCCCCAGGACCCACATAAGCCAGATGCACAAGGTGGTGCATGCGTCTGGAGTTCGTTTTCAGTGGATGGAGGCCCTGGCACACCCATTCTCTCCCTCTCCCTCTCCTTCTCTCTCTCTTTTTCTCTTACTCTTTCTTTATCTCTAATAAATAAACAAATAAAATATTTTTTTAATTGGGTTAAGCCCCGGGCATGGTGACACATGCCTTTAATCCCAGCATGCGGGAGGCAGAGGTAGGAGGATCACTGACTTAAAGGCCAGCCTGAGAATACAGAGTGAATTCCAGGTCAGCCTGGCCTACAGTGAGACCCTACCACGAAAAATTAAAAAATAAAAATAAAATAAAATGGGCTGGAGAGATGGCTTAGCAGCTAAGGCGCCTGCCTGCTAAGCCTAAGAACGCTGGTTCCAATGTCCAGCAGTTCCAATCTCCAGGTCCCACGTTTAGCCAGATGCAGTGAGGCAAGGGTGCAATGCTGCACTTGCCCACAAGGGGGTGCACACATCTGGATTTCGTTCACAGCAGCTGAGAGACTGCTGGCGCGCCCATCTCTGTCTCCCTCTCCCTCTCTATCTGTCTATCTCTGTCTCTCCAAAAATAAATTTAAAAATAATAAAAAAATATTTAAAAAATAAAATAAAATAAGGTAAAGATAGCAGCGTAGTAGCCATGCCAAAGCAGTCTAGGTGGGGGAAATAAGCAGAAAAACAGTACAATACTCTTCTACCAAAAAGTAAAGATATATAGGGAATTATCAACCACAGCAGAAATGCAGGAGAGACCCAGAGCTTCTAGCAGCCAGAATCAGCTGGCTCTGGTGGTGGTCCACTGGGAAGAGCTAGGTGTGCATTTGAACCTGCCTGAGCCACAGGAGCAAATCCATGGTGAAGGATTTCTCCGTTCACATCAGCCTCGCAAAGCCAAGAAACATGAAGGAGAAGACAGCAGGGACCAGCGAAACAGTTCCTGAAGAAGACCACAGGGAGTAGCTGAGCAGCTCCAGAAGGAGAAGGAGACCACAGGGACTAGTTGAGCAGCTCCTGCAAAAGAAGACCACAGGGACTAGCTGAGCAGCTCCTGGAGGAGAAGAAGACCACAGGAACTAGCTGAGCAGCTCCTGCAGAAGAAGACCACGGGGACTAGCTGAGCAGATCTAGAACTCCAGGCACTCTCCACAGCCTCCTCTCCCTCAACTTCCAGAGATGTGAACCACCAGAGAACTCCAAGGGATCTCTGCCACCCCTCAGCCACACAGCATCCAGCACAGTAGCTCAGAACAGCAGATCCATGGACCCAACCAGCCTAGCCGAGTCCACAGTGCAGCAAAGAGGAACCCAGGAAGGCACTGCGCATAGGTGAGACTGGAAGCCATCCAAAAAGAGAAGCTTCTCTTTTCAGATGGCAGAGATCACTGGGATGACTCAGAAGGCACCATCATGCTGAGAAGAAGTGTCAGAGGACTGTTCAACACTGAGACATCTCTATCACACCTTCCAAGGCTCAGGCTCCATTGGGGAAGAGGGGACAGAAGAAATGTAAGAGCCAAAGGAGGGATAGGCCTACTTACAGTGCAACCTTCCAGACACAAAATGGCCTGGTTATCCATTACTTTGCAGTGTCTGGTACTACCTACACAAGACCCTCAGAATGGGAGGAAACAATGATGACATCAAAATAAAAGAGAGACTAATTGAGAGGGGGAGGAGATATGATGGAGGGTGGATTGTGATGGGAAAAGTGGGGAGGGAATTATAATGGTTTATTGTCCATATTTATGGAAGTTGTCAATTTAAAAAAAGTTTAAGAATATCTTCAAAGATAGAATTCAATGGGTAGGGCTGGAGAGATGGCTTAGCGGTTAAGGCACTTGACTACAAGGCCAAAGGATCCAGGTTTGATTCCCCAGGACCCACATAAGCCAAATACGAAAAAGTGGCACATGTGTCTGGAGTTCATTTGCAGCAATTGGAGGTCCTGACACACCCATTCTCCTTCCTTCTCTCTCTTCCTTTCTCTCTCTATCTGCCTCTCTCACAAATAAATATTTTTTAAAATTCAGTGGATAATAAAAGCAAGTAGGGCAGGGGAGATGGCTCTGAGTGGGAGTCAGGTAACTTTGTTAGGTAATTTAGGGTGACTGGGCCCCAAAAGTAAAAAGCAGAAATGTCCTTAAGTCTGCCCTTACAATCTCCACTTTAACAGAGATCAAGAGAAAGATCTCTCCTCTCCTTATCCCTTCACTAAAGGAGTTACCTAGATCTGTTTTTCCATCAGTAACCTGAACCCCTCCTGGAGGGAGTTTTCCTTTCCTAGAGGTTAAACCTGATCCTGACATTGTGATTGGTTAAGCTCAGCTCCAGAACTCAGTATCATGGCTGTCCTCTTCTTGAGCCAGACCAATCAACCCTGACTCTGGCTCACCTGAGCCTGAAAGTGAGGCCCACCACAATAAGATTATAAGTAATGTTACCAGGTGGGCAGGTCTCTCTGCCAGCTGTTCATTTCCCCTGAACTTCCAGATTCCTGTCCTGGTAAGATGGGCTGAGATGAGGGGAAACCCCTACTGGCTCTCTACCCACTCCTGCCTCCCACATGGCAGGAACTCTGCACTTTCTTCTCTTTTCTCTCTAAATCCCTTTTCATGTTCCAAGGCTCATGTTTGTTCTCCCACATGGGCTCAACAGAAAGTGGGTGTATCCATTTTCCCTTCCTCAGTTCATGGACCCTTTCTCTCCCTTGTATATTCCTGAATAAAATGCAATGTTTTATAAATTATCCTTCTCAGTTTGCTTTATCCAATTCTTTGGTTAGAAGCAGACATGAAGCCAGGCATGGTGGTGCATGCCTTTAATCCCAGCACTTGGGAGGCAGAGGTAGGAGGATTGCTTTGAGTTCAAGGCCACACTGAGACTACATAGTGATTTCCAGGTCAGCCTGGGCTAGAGCAAAACCCTGCCTTGAAAAACAAACAAACAAAAAAGCAGATATGAGGGTTGGAGAGATGGCTTCGCAGTTAAGGCACTTTCCTGAGAAGCCTAAGGACCCATGTTTGACTCTCCAGGTGCCAGATGCACAAGGTGACACAAGCACACAAGGTGGCACAAGCATCTGGAGTTCCATCGCAGTGGCTAGAGGCCATGGCATGCCAATTCTCTCTCTTTCTCTCTCTCATTAAAAAAAAAAAGACATGAACTTGGGATTTGAGGTTCAAGGATTACTCCTGAAATCTAGCACTCCATAACTGCTCAGTGGTTAAAGGTGCTTACTTACAATGCCTACACTGGCTTGCATTCCTCAGCATCCATGTAAAGCTATATGCAAAGAGATTAATGCTTCTGGATGGAGTTCATTTGCAGTGGCAAGAGACCCTGGCATACACACACACACACACACACACACACATACACTTAAATAATAATATATTTTAAAAAACATACTAGCAATGCTTACCTCAATACCTAAACTTAGTTGCAGATTAAATAGCTTCAAAGCCCCTACATCCTATAGGTAGCCCCTGCTCAGGAACTTAAGTGCCTTCCTACTTCTGCCCTTGACTCTCTTCAAGACCATCTTGTTTTCCTATTTAATTGATAAACTAACCACCTTTGCTTCACTCTGTTTCCTCCTGCAATTCTTTTCTGTGGCTGATGTCAAGGGAAGGGTGCACTTCAGCAAAACTCCATGTCTCTAAGGGAATCCTTAGGCTGCAGTGCCAGTAACATTGGGTGTATTTTCTATTGTCCCAGTGATAGCACAAAGAATAAAGATACAATTGCAGCCCTCAACAAGTAGACAGATTAATTATCATGCTGTATGATAACTGGAGTTAATCTCAGCCATATCAGAAGATTGCAAACACTTTTTAAGCAAAAATGCTTTTCAAGTGCCCGAGTTAATGTTGAGCATATAGTAGGTACTTAAAAATCACAGATTACTTTTGCTGAAGACTCTGCATACTTGGGCTGCAAGGTCACTGAGAAATCAAGCTGGAGCTCAGCAGAAAACCTCCTCTCTGTGGACTAGGTGACAGAAAGCTGGAAAATGCTACAGTGCATGCAGCCCTATGGGAGAGAGAAGTCATCAGCAGTGACAAACAGCAGTGGACACTGCAAGCCTTAAGTTTGGCCAGCCAGGCCAAATGAGCCAACAGGTGCAATAGTGGCATGTCGGTTATGGGGAAACTAATTGCTCTCTAATTGGACTGGAGGCCTGTGCCAAGGAGAGAATACATACCAGCCTAGTTAAAAGCCAATGGCAGGGGAGGTCATGAGCCTTAGGAGGGTAACGCCTGCTATTGTCTGGCCAAATGCCTATATTGTGCTCACCAAACTGCCCTGTAAGCACTTTTCTTAATGTTCATATCCTATGTTAATACTACTCTCACTTTTGGTTACAGAAATTTCTCTTTTTTTCTTTTTTTTAAATTATTTTTATTGACAACTTTTATACTTACATACAAAAAAACCCACCTGATATTTCCTCCCCTCCCCATTCTACTTTAGAACTCCAGTCTCCATCATATCCCTCCCCTTTCGCCATTAGTCTCTCTTTTAATTTGATGTCATCATCTTTTCTTCTATTTTGAGGGTCTTGCGGAGGTATTGCTAGGCACTGCAAGGTCATGGATATCGAGGCCAATTTCTGTCTGGGCAGTTGCATTGTAAGAGGTCATACCCTTCCTTTGGCTCTTCCATTCTATCCGCCCCCTCTTCCGCAATGGTCCCTGAGCCTTGGAGGTTGTGACAGAGGTGTTTCAGTGCTAGGCACTCCTCCATCCCTTCTTCTCAGCACTATGTTGCCTTTTGGGTCATCCCAGTGGTCATCACCATCTGAAAAGAGAAGCTTCTCTAACCAGAAGTGAGAGTAGCGTTAATATGTGAATATGAACATTTAGTGTAGTGCTTTCAGGGCAGCTTGGTGGGAATAATATATACATTTAGTCAGACAAGAGCAGGCTTATACCCCTAAGGCTCATGACCTCACCTACCATAGACTTTTACTTAGGTTTTTCAGTACCAGGTATGTATTCCCTCCCGTAGAGAGGGCCTTCAGTCCAATTATGGAGCAGTTGGTTACCCCAAGAGTAGACATGCCACTATCGCACCCTTTCAGTCATTGGGCCTGTCTGGTCAAGCTTGAATATTCAGCGTCCACTGTTTTCACTGCTGATGCCTTCTGTCTCCCATACTCTGCATGCAGTGAAGCTTTTTCCAGCTTTCAGTTGGCTGGTCTACAGGGAGAAGGTTTTCTGCTCCACACCAGCTTGCTTTCTCAGTGACCTTGCCTGTCAGGCAAGAAGAAACTTCTCTTTTCAGATAGCAGTAAACACTTGGATGACTCAAAAGGTACCATAGTGCTGAGAAGTGACAGAGGAGTGCTTAGCACTGAGACATGTCTATCACACCTTCCAAGGTTCAGGGTCCATTGTGGAAGAGGTGGCTGAAAGAATGTAAGAGCCAAAGGAAGGGGAGGACTGCTTACAATGTGCTCCTCCAGACAGAAAATAGCCTGGATAGCCATGACCTTGCAATGCCTGGTACTACCTTCACAAGACCCTCATAATAAGAAAAGATGATGAGAACTGCTCAGTGGTTAAAGGTGCTTACTTACAATGCCTACACTGGCTTGCATTCCTCAGCATCCATGTAAAGCTATATGCAAAGAGATTAATGCTTCTGGATGGAGTTCATTTGCAGTGGCAAGAGACCCTGGCATACACACACACACACACACACACACAAAAATATGCACACACACATACACTAAATAATAATATTTTTTAAAACATACTAGCAATGCTTACCTCAATACCTAAACTTAGTTGCAGATTAAATAGCTTCAAAGCCCCTACATCCTATAGGTAGCCCCTGCTCAGGAACTTAAGTGCCTTCCTACTTCTGCCCTTGACTCTCTTCAAGACCATCTTGTTTTCCTATTTAATTGATAAACTAACCACCTTTGCTTCACTCTGTTTCCTCCTGCAATTCTTTTCTGTGGCTGATGTCAAGGGAAGGGTGCACTTCAGCAAAACTCCATGTCTCTAAGGGAATCCTTAGGCTGCAGTGCCAGTAACATTGGGTGTATTTTCTATTGTCCCAGTGATAGCACAAAGAATAAAGATACAATTGCAGCCCTCAACAAGTAGACAGATTAATTATCATGCTGTATGATAACTGGAGTTCGTCTCAGCCATATCAGAAGATTGCAAACACTTTTTAAGCAAAAATGCTTTTCAAGTGCCCGAGTTAATGTTGAGCATATAGTAGGTACTTAAAAATCACAGATTACTTTTGCTGAAGACTCTGCATACTTGGGCTGCAAGGTCACTGAGAAATCAAGCTGGAGCTCAGCAGAAAACCTCCTCTCTGTGGACTAGGTGACAGAAAGCTGGAAAATGCTACAGTGCATGCAGCCCTATGGGAGAGAGAAGTCATCAGCAGTGACAAACAGCAGTGGACACTGCAAGCCTTAAGTTTGGCCAGCCAGGCCAAATGAGCCAACAGGTGCAATAGTGGCATGTCGGTTATGGGGGAAACTAATTGCTCTCTAATTGGACTGGAGGCCTGTGCCAAGGAGAGAATACATACCAGCCTAGTTAAAAGCCAATGGCAGGGGAGGTCATGAGCCTTAGGAGGGTAACGCCTGCTATTGTCTGGCCAAATGCCTATATTGTGCTCACCAAACTGCCCTGTAAGCACTTTTCTTAATGTTCATATCCTATGTTAATACTACTCTCACTTTTGGTTACAGAAATTTCTCTTTTTTTTTTCTTTTTTTAAATTATTTTTATTGACAACTTTTATACTTACATACAAAAAAACCCACCTGATATTTCCCTCCCCTCCCCCCATTCTACTTTAGAACTCCAGTCTCCATCATATCCCCTCCCTTTCGCCATTAGTCTCTCTTTTAATTTGATGTCATCATCTTTTTCTTCTATTTTGAGGGTCTTGCGGAGGTATTGCTAGGCACTGCAAGGTCATGGATATCGAGGCCAATTTCTGTCTGGGCAGTTGCATTGTAAGAGGTCATACCCTTCCTTTGGCTCTTCCATTCTATCCGCCCCCTCTTCCGCAATGGTCCCTGAGCCTTGGAGGTTGTGACAGAGGTGTTTCAGTGCTAGGCACTCCTCCATCCCTTCTTCTCAGCACTATGTTGCCTTTTGGGTCATCCCAGTGGTCATCACCATCTGAAAAGAGAAGCTTCTCTAACCAGAAGTGAGAGTAGCGTTAATATGTGAATATGAACATTTAGTGTAGTGCTTTCAGGGCAGCTTGGTGGGAATAATATATACATTTAGTCAGACAAGAGCAGGCTTATACCCCTAAGGCTCATGACCTCACCTACCATAGACTTTTACTTAGGTTTTTCAGTACCAGGTATGTATTCCCTCCCGTAGAGAGGGCCTTCAGTCCAATTATGGAGCAGTTGGTTACCCCAAGAGTAGACATGCCACTATCGCACCCTTTCAGTCATTGGGCCTGTCTGGTCAAGCTTGAATATTCAGCGTCCACTGTTTTCACTGCTGATGCCTTCTGTCTCCCATACTCTGCATGCAGTGAAGCTTTTTCCAGCTTTCAGTTGGCTGGTCTACAGGGAGAAGGTTTTCTGCTCCACACCAGCTTGCTTTCTCAGTGACCTTGCCTGTCAGGCAAGAAGAAACTTCTCTTTTCAGATAGCAGTAAACACTTGGATGACTCAAAAGGTACCATAGTGCTGAGAAGTGACAGAGGAGTGCTTAGCACTGAGACATGTCTATCACACCTTCCAAGGTTCAGGGTCCATTGTGGAAGAGGTGGCTGAAAGAATGTAAGAGCCAAAGGAAGGGTAGGACTGCTTACAATGTGCTCCTCCAGACAGAAAATAGCCTGGATAGCCATGACCTTGCAATGCCTGGTACTACCTTCACAAGACCCTCATAATAAGAAAAGATGATGAGATCAAAATAAGTGAGAGACTAATTGGGAAGGCGAGGGGATATGATGGAGAGTGGATTTGTGAAAGGGGGAGGGGAGCTAATCATCATGGTTTCTTGTCTATAACTATGGAAGTTGTCAATAAAAAAATGTTTAGGGGGCTGGAGAGATGGCTTAGTGGTTAAGGTACTTGCCTACAAAGCCAAAGGATCCCCGTTCGATTCTCCAGGACCCACGTAAAAAAGATGCATATCTCCAGGACCCACGTAAAAAAGATGCACAGGGCTGGAGAGATGGCTTAGGGGTTAAGGCGCCTGCCTCCTAAGCCTAAGAACACTGGTTCCAATCTCCAGCGGTTCCAATCTCCAGGTCCCACGTTTAGCCAGATGCAAAGTGACGCAAGGGCGCAGTGCCGCACTTGACCACAAGGGGGCGCACACATCTGAATTTCGTTCACAGCAGCTGAGACACTGCTGGCGTGCCTATCTCTGTCTTCCTCCCTCTCTCTCTCTCTCCCTCTCTCTCTCTCTCTCTCTCTCTCTCTCTCTGTGTGTGTGTGTGTGTCTCCAAAAAATTAATAAAAATTTTTTTTTTAAAGTTTAAAAAAAAAGATGCACAAGGGGGCACATGCATCTGGTTAGCAGTGGCTAACCCTGGTGTGCCCATTCTCTCTCTCTCTCTCTCTCTCTCTTTCTCTCTCTGCCTCTTTCCCTCTCAAATAAGTAGTTTTATTAAAAAAATTTTAGGGGTTTTATTTACTTATTTGGGGGGGTAGTTAGAGGTAGGGTCTCATTCTAGTCCAGGCTGACCTGGAATTCACCATGTAGTCTCAGGGTGGCCTCAACCTCACAGCGATCCTCCTACGTCTGCCTCCCGAGTGCTGGGATTAAAGGCATGCACCACCATGCCCCGCAAAAAAAAGAAGTTAAAAAAATTTAATCACAGATTACTATTCATTTCTGTTTTATTAAAACCTCTCCAGGATATCTAGGTCCCTGACAATATTATCAAGTATTTACTGTGCAAGTGACACCTACAGCCACACAAACATTTGAGCTAAAAGATACAGGCATGGTGGTTCACACCTGTAACCCCGGCGGGGGGGTGGGGGTGGGGGTGTAAAGGCAGGAGGATTGGAAGTTCAAGATCATCCTTGGCTTATATAGAGTTGAGACCAGCCTGTACTACATGAACACCCTGTCTCAAAAAATATAATAACCTTCTCAGGGCTGGACAAAAGGCTCAGCTGTTAAGGCATTTGCCTGCAAAGCGTAATGACCCAGGTTTGATCCCCCAGTACCCGTGTAAAGCTAGATGCACAAAGTGTTGCATGCGTCTGGAGTTCCTTTACAGTGGCTGATGGCCCTGGCACGCCCATTCTTTGTCTGTCTCTCTTTGCTTGCAAATAAATAAATACTGAATTATATTTTTAAAACCCTGCTCATAAACCGGGCGTGGTGACGCACGCCTTTAATCCCAGCACTCGGGAGGCAGAGGTAGGAGGATCGCCGAGAGTTCGAGACCACCCTGAGACTACATAGTGAATTCCAGGTCAGCCTGGAGGACCAGAGTGAGACCCTACCTCGAAAAGCCAAAAAAAAAAAAAAAAAAAAAAAAAAAACCGGTTCATTTAAAAGTTTCACCGTCGTTTGCCCAGTTCACATTTTTCACAATGCTTTTGCTATCCATCTCCTTGTTGGAAAACCGAGTTTCCACGTTGCTCACCCCCGCCCCCCGTCGCCGTTCACTTTCCCGGGGCCGCGCCGCGGGAACTTGCGCGTTGGGCGCCGGAGGGCGCGCGAGCCAGGGCACAGCCGAGGCGGTTGCTCCGAGGCCTGTTCGTCGCCATGTCGGCCCTGGGCGCGGCGGTGCTGCTCGTGTGGCTGAGCTGCTGCGTCTCGGGGCTGTGGAGGTAGAAAGAGGCCGGCTTCGGGCAGGAGGACTTGGGAGGGGGCACTGGTCTTGAGCCCTCCACCTCGTCCCCAACGCCCGGCCCTGCGCGCGTCCTGGGCAAGCGGGCGCTGGTTCCCGCTTCCGGAAGGTGGTGGTAACCTTCTGGATGCTGCCTCCAGACGGCAGAGCCCCTCTACAATCTCAGTGTCTTTATTTTTAAATGGATTTGCTGCGTTGGTGCTGAGGATTGAGCCCTAGCTCCCCTCTCCCATGAATTCTTAGATTCCTTTCCTGCACAGGTGTTCTGGGGAGGCGGAAAGGAGGGACCAGGGATGGCCAGAGCGACACATCTTACCAGGGTAGCTAGTGGGTGGCTGACATTGAGGACTCTAGGCGGATTTGTGAGAAAGTGTTCGCAAAGTAGAAATACTGGATAAATGTAAGGAAATGTAACTCCTATATGAAGTGTTGAAGAGAATGAAACATCATAAAGTCCCTTAATGCATGCCTGACATTTTTGTCCTTGTTCAGTCTTCAGTAATTGTTGAGTTGAAAGGTTATTAAATATTTTAGGAAGATTTTCAACATAGATTAAAGTGCGTGATTAAACAGAAAAGCCACATTCCTTATTCTTTTTGCTAGCAAAACAATTCTTTCCCAATATTAGCATTTAGACTACGGTCAACACATCAAACAATTGCAAAGATTTCTTTATAAGTAGGAAGGGCTCTTCTTCCTTCTAAGGGGTATGTTAATGGACAGATGGAGGAACCAAATTATTTATTTATTTGAGAGGGGTCGGAGGGAGAGAATGGCTACACAGGGCCTCCAGCCCCTGCAGAGGTGAACTCCGGATGTATGGGCCACCTTGTACATCTGTCCTGGAGAAAATTGAACCTGGGTCCTTTGGCGCCTTAACTACTAAGCAATCTTTCCAGGCTGGGACCAAATTTAAAAAAAAGTAGCCATAGCCTGGCATGGTGGCTCACTCATGAGGCACAGACAGGAGCATCCAAGGATCAAGGCCAGAGAACTGGGCTAAATAGTGAGACTTTGTCTCAAAAAAAAAAATATATATATATATATATATATATATATATATATATATATATATATATATATACACACACACACACACACATACATACATACATACATAGGTTTTTGAGGTAGGGTCTCACTCTGGTCCAGGTTGACCTGGAATCCACTATGTTGTCTCAGGGTGGCCTCGAACTCACCGCGGTCCTCCTACCTTTGCCTCTGGAGTGCTGGGATTAAAGGTGTGCGCCACCACGCCTGGCAAACAAAATTTTTTTTTGAAAAATAGCCAATGGGACAGGTTAGTGAAAAAAGCAAGAACATTTTATTCTGATAGCTTTGTAAGACTTCCTTTTCTTCTCTACAAAATGAAGATAATAAATGTAAGTTATTATGATATCAGCATGCAGTCATATCATTGCAAATTTTGAAAGCATCAGAGCCTCAGGACCCAGATTCAATTCTCCAGTCCCCACATAAGCCAGATGAACAAAGTGGTGCATGTGTTTGGAGTTCATTTGCAGTGGCTAGAAGCCCTGGCACACCCATTTTCTCTCTCTCTATCTGCCTCTTTCTCTCTTACTTAACTAAGTAACTAACTAAATAAATAAGAGATGACCACTATTCAGGATGGGCCAGCTCCTCTTCATTGGAACAATAGGAGGAGTGTTGATTCTCCTGAAAGGAGGGGCCCTTGAGGAAAAATGCTGAAGTTTTCTGTTCCTCAAAATCAGGCTTCAGCCAAGTGTGTACACCTTTAATCCCAGCACTCAGGAGGTAGGAGGATTGCTGTGAGTTTGAGGCCAGCCTGAGACTACATGGTGAATTTCAGGTCAGCCTGGACTAGAGCAAAACCCTACCTCAAAAAAAAAAAAAAAATCAGGCTTCATTCCTCCTAGATTAATAAATGTGGTGGCATTACTGGGTGCAGTGGTTTGATTCAGGTGTCCCCCATAAACTTAGGTGTTCTGGATGCTAGGTTCCCCAGCTGATGGAAATTGGAAATTAAAGCCTCCTGGAGGCAGTGTATCATTGGGGGCGGGCTTATGGGTGTTAGAGCCAGTTTCCCCATGCCAGTGTTTGGCACACTCTCCTGTTACTGTTGTCCACCTTATGTGGGGCAGGGGGTGAAGTCCACACTGTTCTACCCTTCCATCATGGAGCTTCTCCTCTAGTCTGCAAGCCAAAATAAACCCTTTTTTCTCAAAAGCTGATCTTGGTTGGGTGATATCTGCCAGCTATGTGACCCTGACTGCAACAATGAAGCGGTATCAGAAGTGGGGTTGCTGCTAGGCACCCGAATGTGTGGCTTTGGCCTTTTGGAGCTGATTTTCAGGAGGAATGTGGAAGGATTTGAAACCTTGGCCTAAGAGACACCTTGAAGTGCTGTAAGTACAGCTTGATGGACTATTCTGGTCAAACTCAGACCTGAATATAGTAAGAACTATGGACTGTGAGGTTTGGCTTATGAGGGTGAAAAAGAGCTTTGCTTGGACTAGGCTAGAGGTGATTTGTGTGAGAAGCTTGCTGTTATTCCTGTGTCCTGAGAAGTTGTGCAGGGTTGCTTTGCATAGAAGCAGACTGGTTTGAGCAGAGGGATATGGCACAGAAA
This sequence comes from Orientallactaga sibirica, assembly GCA_036365145.1. Classification (NCBI taxonomy): domain Eukaryota; kingdom Metazoa; phylum Chordata; class Mammalia; order Rodentia; family Dipodidae; genus Orientallactaga; species Orientallactaga sibirica. The sequence goes on along the minus strand of JAEOAD010000035.1, from coordinate 13,087,499 downwards.
AATTGAAATCTTTGGGTGAACTGCTACCTGTTCAGTAGCAATTGAGTGATTACACCCTTTGAGATTGGGCCAGCTGGCCTGCACTGGGGCAACAGGAAGAATGTAGACTCTTTTGAAGGGGTCTGAGTACTCAAGGAGTGTCCTATTCTTCAAAGTCTGCATTATTCCCCCCTGGATTAACAAATTGGTTCCTTACCTGGTATTGTGGAGTATAAGAAATGCAGGAAAAAGAGGGTCATTGAGTTTGCAACAGTCTTGTGTTTTGGAAATGGCCATGGGCAGTGCGAAGCAGGTTTGCTGGATACCTGAATGGAGACCCCATGGGGGCCATGAGGATAAACTATGGGTTGCAATGGAGACCCGGTGGAGATTCCAGGACCACGAGATGGCTGCCATGGAGAGCTGCTGGCCTGGATGAAGTTTTCCAGGACTGTGAGTAGCCTAGCTGGAGGGGCGGAATTGGAACTCCAGAGACTTGTTGCTGGTTAGGATTATCGGACTTGGAGACTTGTCACTGGCTAGAGTTGTTGGACTTGGAGTTAGAGAGTTTGATGTTTGTTTTGTTTAAATCTTGTATTTGTTGTATGTTTCTTTGCCATGCCAAATGCCATCTTTTACAGTGTGAATGTTTATTGCGTGCTATTATGGGTTTGGGGGGGATTTTTTGGTATTATGGCTCAGTTAAAAGACCTTGGACTATGGGAATGTATGAATATCATTGGAATTGATAAAAACTATGGAGACTTTTAAAGTTGGATGAATTGATTGCATTTTATATCATATATGGTTATCAGCTTATGGGGACCAGGGGTGGAATGTGGTGGTTTGATTCAGGTGTCCCCCATAAACTTAGGTGTTCTGGATGTTAGGTTCCCCAGCTGATGGAAATTGGAAATTAAAGCCTCCTGGAGGCAATGTATTGTTGGGGGCAGGCTTATGTGTGTTATAGCCAGTTTCTCCTTGCCAGTGTTTGGCACACTTTCCTGTTCCTGTTGTCCACCTTATGTGGAGCAGGAGGTAATGTTCACCCTCTGCTCATATCGTCATTTTCCCTGCCATCGTGGAGCTTCCCCTCAAGTCTGTAAGCCAAAATAAACCCTTTTTCCCAAAAGCTGCTCTTGGTTGGGTGATTTCTGCCAGCAATGCAAACCTGACTGCAACACTGTGGCAGTAGTACCGGTTTTGGCAATATGACCGATATAGGAAATAAAGGGTGATCAAGTGCACACAGTTCCAGAGGTGGCCACTAGTTGATGTCAGGCAGGGTTGAAGTCCCTGCATTGAGGCTATGGGGGGTGGGGCATGACATGGAGCTGTGAAGATAAACCATGGCCAGGATTCTGTATGTGCCAGGTCTGTGGCACGGCTACCCAGCGAAGGTACTGGCTCCTGGAAAAATTCTGCCCAGGAATCAATCAACACAACTAGAGGGGTAGAATTACCCAAGCTTTTTGGAGCCCAGAAGATTCCATCAGGAGTTACAGGTGCTAGACATATTGTTTCAGGATTTGATGTTTGCCATGCTGGTTTTCTATCTTGCACTGATCCAGTTTTTCCTTGCTCTGACCCCATGCTTCCTTTTTGGAGTGGGAATGTTTATGCCATTGTGTGCTGGGAGTATGTAACTTGTATTTCAATTTTACAGAGCTCACAGTTAAAGACACTGTCTTGAGTCTCAATGAGACTGAACTTTTAAACAGCCTACGGACTGGTCTAAAGACTATGTGGACTCTTTTTTTTTTTTTTTTTTTTTTTTTTTTTTTTTAAGGTAGGTTCTCGCTCTAGTCCAGGCTGACCTGGAATTCACTATGTAGTTTCAGGGTGGCCTCAAACTCACAGTGATCCTCCTACCTCTGCCTTCCAAGTGCTGGGACTAAAGGTGTGTGCCACCACACCCAGCTAAGACTATGTAGACTTTCAAAGTCAGACTGAATTTATTTTGCATCTTGAGATGGCCTTAATCTGTTGGGGCCAGTTACAGAATGTGGTGGTTTGAATGTGGAGTGTCCCTTATAGCCTTATGTGTTTATAACTAAGCCTCATACTTAATCCCACGCTGGTGAAACATTTGGGTGGTGGAGCGTTGCTGGAGGAGGTGTGGTTTTGAGGATGGTCCTTGAGGTTTATTAGTCCAGTCCCACTAGGTGTTCATGCTCATTTTCTCTGCTTCCTTCATCCTGCTGTGTGACTTCAGCTTCCTGCTCCCACTGTGCTTTCCCTATCACGATGAAACTTCCCCTTGAAACTGTAAGCCAAAAGAAACCCTTTCCTTCCATAAGCCTCTTCTGGCTAGGTATTTTGTCCCAGCAATGACAAGGAAACTGATAATTGCCAAAAATAATCTGGAACTCACTTCCTAGTCCTAGGCCAGCCTAGAACTCACAGCGAACCTCCTGCCTCTGCCTCCAACTTCTGGAATTAAAGGCATGCACCACCAAGCCCTGCTTACGAGTATGTTTTCTTATTTGATCTGTATGCATATATTTAAAATGTGTTTCATTATATTGGTGACTGATAGCTGTTGAAAATAAGAATTCAGAGCTTTTGAGCACTTGAAATATAGTTCAAACTGAGATGTGTTATAAACTTAACCAATACACAGACTTATCAAAAGAAAAACATCTCATAATTTTATATCGATTATAGGTCAGATAGACTACACTACTTTAACAATCAGTTTCACTGTAGCACTTTGTGGCTATTAGAAAACTGTGATCAGGTATACATTCTGGCTTGTATTATGTCTACTAGTATGTATTATGTATTCTAGCTTAGAGAAACAAACTAAATTACCCTGGGTAATAGTATCAAATGGTCAAGAAAGGGACTAATAAATTTACATTTTATTGTTCCAAAATGAAAAATAGTGTGTTTTGAAATTTCAATCATTACTATATTTATTTTTTTTTTTTTTTATGGTAGGGTCTTGCTCTAGCCCAGACTGACCTGGAATCCACTATGTAGCCTCAGGGTATCCTTGATTTCATGGCAGTCCTCCTACCTCTGCCTCCCAAGTGCTGGAACTAAAGGCATGCACCATCACGCCCAGCTACTATATTTATTTTCAAAGTTGTGTTTATTTACTCACTTATTTATTGATTTGTGTGTGTGCATGTGTGTGCACATTAAGGTTTCTTGGTGCAGTAAAGATGTGCCAGACGCATGCCCCACTTCGTATGGCTTTACGTGGGTACTGAAGAATTTTACCTAGGCCAGCAGGCTTTGCAAGCAAGTACCTTTATCGCTGAGCCATCTCCCTAGCCCTTATTTTTATTTTAATTCAGTTTATACATGAAGGAATTAAAGCTATTATCTGTAACAGTTTTTAGTCTATTAAAAAAGTGGGGAGAGTAGCATATTTACTTATAGGCAGACATAGTAGTAAATGCCTATAATCCCAACACTTGGGAGACTGAGACGCCACCATATAGTAGAGGCTGACATGAACTACCTGGGGAGAGCCAGGCCAGCCTGACTCGAAAAACAAAAAGAAAAAAGATTATCTATTTCCTGTGTCACTTTAGTGTCTTCATGTGCTGAGCAATCCCTAACATACCTAAAGTGATGGGTAGTGGCCACTGAGAACCTCAGTTTTAGCCCTGGATTCGCATTCCAAGAAAAGTTAAACTTTTGGGAGCCCAAGTATTGCCCCTCGCCATGTACAGAATCCCACAAGTTTGGAGGAGAAATGGCTGTTAATACTCACATTTTCCCTTTTCCTCTACAGGTATCGCGTTAAAAGCCGAAACTATCAAATTTTTAGTACCAGGAGTACTGTAAGTATTGAATATTTTTTAAAAGAATGACCATTTTGGAATCTTCAAGCAAAATCTACTAATCATACTCTGCTTTACAGCTCCATGCCACTGTTTTATTTTTATTTTTATTTTTAATTGTTATTTCACTTTCTTTTCTTCTTCTTCTTTCTTTTTTTTCAAGGTAGGGTCTCTCTGGCCTAGGCTGACTTAGAATTCACTATGTAGTCTCAGGCTGGCCTTGAACTCATGGCAGTCCTCCTACCTCTGCCTCCAGAGTGTTGGGATTAAAGGTGTGTGCCACCACGCCCAGCTCTATTTCACTTTCCTTATCCCATTTATCATGGTAATATAAGTACCCTCTCCAATACTTGTCCTCAAATACGTATATAGTAAAAATAGAGTTCTTTTATGTGTTTTGTGGTTTAATATTCACAAATTAAATTATATTAAGATACATATGCATATGCTAGTATTGTCTAACTATTCAGAGTGAAAGAGAGTAATAATTATTGTTCAACAGATGTAAATTCATACTGGGCATAAACCAGAGCTATCTATACAACAGCAAATGTAGGGTAAACCCAACTCTAGACCTCAGTCTCTGTATTACACACACACACACACACACACACACACACAATTTATTTTTTATTTTATTTTTTTAATTTTATTTTTATTTATTTTTGGAGAGAGACAAAGAGAGGACAGAGAGGGAGGAGACAGACAGAGAATGGGTGCGCCAGCACTCTTTCAGCTTCTGTGAACAAAATCCAGATGTGTGCGCCCCCTTGTAGGCAAGTGCGGCATTGTGCCCTTGCGTCACTTTGCATCTGGCTAAACTTGGGACCTAGAGATTGGAACCCGGTTCTTTAGGCTTAGCAGGCAGGCGCCTTAACCACTAAGCCATCTCTCCAGCCCACACACAATTTATTTATTTGAGAAAGAGAAAGAGGCAGAGAGAGAGAAAGAGAAAGGGAGAGAATGGGCATGCCAGAGCCTCCAGCCACTGCAAACAAACTCTAGATGCATTTACCACCTTGTGCATCTGGCTTACATGGGTTCTGGAGAATCAAACAGGGACCCTTTGGCTTTGTAGGCAAATGCCTTAACTGCTAAGCTACAGCCCTGTATTGCTATTTTTGTTTGGTTGGTTGGTTTTGTTTTTTCAAGATAGGGTCTCACTCTAGCCCACGCCGATCTGGAACTCACTCTAGCCCACGCTGATCTGGAACTCACTCTGTAGTCCCAGACTGGCATCGAACTCCAAGTGATCCTCCTACCTTGGCCCAAGTTCTAAAATTAAAGATGTGTACCACCACGCCTGGCTTACTTTTTAAATTTTATTTATTTATTTATTTATTTATTTATTTATTTATTTATTTATTTATTTTTGTTTTTCAAGGTAGGGTTTTGCTTGAGTTCAGACTGACCTGGATGGAACTCACTGTAGTCTCAGGGTGGCCTCAAACTCTTGGAGCTCCTCCTACCTCTTCCTCCAAGTACTAGGATTAAAGCCATGCATTGCTTCCATGCCCGGCAGCTTACTTTTTAAAATCAATACTATATCTAGTTCATTTCTACTTACTGCTGTCTAATTGCAATTATAAAAATATGAATGATACTATATTCATATATTCCAGGCTGGAGAAATGGCTTAGTGGTTAAGGCGCTTGCCTACAAAGCCTGGGGACTGAGGTTTGATTTCCCAGTACCCATATAAGCCAGATGCACAAGGTGGCACACGTGTCTGGTGTTCATCTGCAGTGGCTAGAGGCCCTGACATGCCCATTCTTTCTCTTTCTCTCTTCCCCCTCTTTCCCAAATAAGTAAATAAATAAATAAAATATTTAAAAAATATATTCCCCTAGTGATGGACACATCATTCCTTGCTCCACAAACAACAGCATAATGACTGCTCTTCTGTAAATTCTTTTATGGATGTAAGCAGTATTTTTTTGTTGTTGTTGTTATATGTAGCCAGAGTAAAGTTTCTAGGCTACAGGGAATACAAGATTTGTTTTCCAGAATAACAATTAAAACATATACTTGGGCTGGAGAGATGGCTTAGTGGTTGAGGCATTTGCCTACAAAACCTAAGGACCCGCGTTCAATTCCCCAGTACCCATGTAAGCCAGATGCACAAGGTGGTGCATGTGTCTGGAGTTCGTTTGCAGTGGCTGGAGGACCCGGTGTGCCTATTCTGTCTCTCTCCCTCTCCCTCTGTCTCCTTGCCTTTCTTTCTTTCTCTCTCATAAATAAATAAAAATTTAAAAATATACTTGTAATCAGTGTATATCTTTGCCAAAATTTGATATTATTACATTTGCTATTTTTTTTGTTTTTCAAAGTAGGGTCTCGCTCTAGCCTAGGCTGACCTGGAATTCACTATATAATCTCTATGCCCTCAAATTCACAGGAATCCTCCTACCTCTACCTCTCAAGTGTTGGGATTAAAGGTGTGTGCCATCACACCTGGCCTAAATTTGCTATTTTAAAAAATATTTTATTTTTATTTACTGATTTGAGAGAGAGAGAGAAAGAGAGACAGAATGGGCATGTCAGGGCCTCCAGCTGCTGCAAATGACCTCCAGACACATGTGCCACCTTGTGCATCTGGCCTACATACACACTGTGCTCTTTGGCTTTGCAGACAAGTACCTTAACCACTAAGCCATCTCTCTAGCCCTAAATTTACTATTTTTTTTTTTTTTTTACTAATCTTGTTAGTATATAAAATGGGATATTGCTATTATTTTCAGTTATCTGATGCCTGGCGATTTTTGAGTACTATTTCGTGTATTTATGCAGGATTCTTCTTCTATAAATACCTGTTTATAACCACCCATTTTCCATCTAATTTTCTGCCTTCTTGTTGTTTACAGAGTGATTTCTGTCTCCTACTGTGTGTGTGTGTGTATGTGTGTGTATGTGTGTGTGTGTGTGTGTGTATATATATATATTGTTGTTGTTGTTGTTGTTGTTGTTATTTGAGGTAGGGTCTCACTCTAGCCCAGACTGACCTAGAATTCACTATGTAGTCTCAGGGTGGCCTTGAACTCACGGCAATCCTCCTACCTCTGCCTCCTGAATGCTGGGATTAAAGGCATGTGCCACCACACCCAGATGATATTTATTTATTTATTTATTTATTTATTTATTTATTTATTTATTTGAGACTGAGAGAGGGAGAAAGAAAGAGAGAGAGAGAATGGGTGCTCCAGGGCCTCTAGCCACGATGCATGTGCCACCGTGTGCATCTTGCTTATGTGGGACCTGGAGAATAAAACCTGGGTCCTTAGGCTTTGCAGGTAAGTGCCTTAACCACTAAGCCATCTCTCCAGCCCTCCTACTGTATATTTTAATAAAATGTCGATTTCAAACACTTGAGTTAGCTTTTTCCACTTTCTTTTCTTCATATTTTTCTGAGGTATGGTCTCAGTATAGCCCAGGCTGACCTGGGACTCTTCTGTAGCTCTAGGCTGGCCTTAAACTCATGGCAATCTTCCTGCCTCTGCCTCATAAGTGCTAGCATTAAAGGCGTGCACCACCATGTCCAGCTTCCAGTTTCTTATATAATCATTAACCTTAACTATGGATATTTGATTATAGTGGGGAAACTGAGTCTTTCTTGGTTTTTTATTCTTTATGTTTTTGGTTTTTCAAGATAGAGTCTCACTCTAGCCCAGGCTGATCTGGAATTCACTATGTAGTCTCAGGATGGCCTTGAACTCATGGCAAACAACCTACCTGTGCCTCCAGTGCTAGAACTAAAGGCATGGAGATGTAGGTCAATGGTAGAAAACCTGCCTAGCATGTGTAAGGCTCAGGATTAGATTCTCAACACCATACACACAGAAACACATGCATACAAAGTTAAGAAAAAGTCTTTGATGACTGTAGCAGACAACTTCAGGTTTGCTGAGATGAACTTCCAGACCAGGCACAGTTATGGAGGAAGGGATTTCTTGAAGCTTACAGATCCAGGGAAGTTCCATAATGGCAGAAGAAGCTGGCCTGTCTTCACAGGACCAAGCAAAGAGAGAGAAGCCTCGAGCTACACAGCACAGCACACTTCAGGAACTCCCACTAGGCGCACTTTGCATATCTTTAGATTGAAATCTTAAACCCACCACCACACCTTAAAATCTGCCCAGTGACATTGCCTCCAGCCAGGTGGTTGCAGATGCAAACTACAAGCTAATAAAACACTGACTATATTGGGGGCCATCTATTCAAACGACCACAATGACCTTGAGTTACAAATATTTTTCTCATCTATATTCTTTTATGTGCCTTATAGTTTTACCCTTAAAATATATTTCATGGGCTGGAGAGATGGCTTAGCGGTTAAGGTGCCTGCCTCCTAAGCCTAAGAACGCTGGTTCCAATCTCCAGTGGTTCCAATCTCCAGGTCCCACGTTTAGCCAGATGCAAAGTGACGCAAGGGCGCAATGCTGCACTTGACCAAAAGGGGGCGCATGCAGCAGCTGGAGAGGCTGCTGGTGCACCCATCTCTATCTGTCTTCCTCTCCCTCTCTCTGTGTCTCTCTCTGTCTCTAGGTCATGGGCTGGAGAGATGGCTTAGCGGTTAAGGGGCCTGCCTCCTAAGCCTAAGAACTGGGTTACAATCTCCAGGTCCCACATTTAGCCAGATGCAAAGTGACACAAGGGCGCAATGCCGCACTTGACCACAAGGGGGCGCACACATCTGGATTTCGTTTGCAGCAGCTGAGAGACTGCTGGCATGCCCATCTCTATCTGTCTTCCTCTCCCTCTTTCTCTGTCTCTCTCCAAAAAAAAAAAAAAAAAGAGGTTATAAATACACCTGGATTTCACTGTGTAAATAGCATAACAGAAGTTTACATTGTTTCCTGTATGTATATTAAGCCAAAATCTATTATACAACTTACTGTTTCCCTGTTATTTTCTGGCACCCTCTTTGTTGAGCAGATAGAGGGTTTGACTTGTGAACTCTCCTACCTAGCTTGGTGCCAATTTTGCACTCTGTTAACCTTTTGCCTTCTGTAGCCATGTGTAAATCTTCACATGTGGTAACATATATCATCAGGTTTGTTCTTTCCCAAGACTGCATTTTCAAACTCTCACCAGGATACTCCATAAAATTTTACTTACCACACTGTGAGGCTTCTCTACTACCCAGTACCAAATCTTTCCACACTCCTCCAGCACACACATTCCAAAAGAAAAAAATCCACATGGCCCTGGGTGTGGTGTCACACGCCTTTAATCCTAGCACTTGTGAGGCCGAGGTAGGAGGATCGCTGTGAGTGTAAGGCCAGCCTGAGACTGACTACAGAGTGAACTCCAGGTCAGCCTGGGCTAGAGCAAGACCCTACCTCAAAAAAAAAAAAAAAAAAAAAAAAAAAAAAAAAGAAAAAAAAAACCAAGCTGGGCGTGGTGGTGCATACCTTTAATCCCAGCACTTGTGAGGCCGAGGTAGGAGGATTGCTGAGAGTTAGAGGCCATCCGGAGACTACGTAGTGAATTCCAGGTCAGCCTGGACTAGAGTGAGACCCTACCTCAAAAAAAAAAAAAATCCACTTGGTCAGATTTATTGTAACAACAACCCCACCTCTGGCACTGTATTTACTATTGTAGTCAGCTCCATGTTGCTGGGATGACCATCCAACCAGACACAGCTTACGACAGGGAGGAAGGGGTTTATTTCAGGCTTACAGAGTCCAGGTGGAAGAAGCTGGCTCCCTTCCATAGATCCAAGTAGAAAGAGAAACAACTACAGCCAGCAAACACCAACACCAGCAAGCACAAGCTTCCAGAGTGCAAGCTGCTCTACACACTCCTTTCAGCTGGAATTCAGATCAGCCCCCACACTTCAGGGCTAGACTCCAAGATCCATGTCCAGTGACACCTCTTCCCCAGTAGGGCTCCACCCACTGGAGACTTTAAATTCAAGCCTGAGTCTATGGACCCATATATTCAAACTCCCACAAATGGGAAATAAATAGTGTTTCAACAAATGCCAGAACAACTTATATCCACATGAAAAATAATACCTCATACAATCTCCAAAAATCAACTCAAAGGATCTAAACATAAAAACTATATAATACTCATCGTGGAAAGCATCAAGGACCAAATCTGTGGTCTTGGGCTGGACATTGTTTTCTTAGAATGATACCAGAGACAGAAGCAGCACAAGAAACAATTCAGGGGCTGGAGAGATGGCTTAGCAGTTAAGGCACCTGCCTGTGAAGCCTAAGAATGCCCATTCAAATCTCCAGGTCCCACATTTAGCCAGACACAAAAGTGACACAAGCACGCAATGTCACACATGTGCACAAGGGGGTGCACGCATCTGGAGTTCGTTCACAGTGGCTGAAAGGCTGCTGGCTTGCCCATTCTCTCTCTCTCTCTCTCTCTCTCTCTCAAATTAAAAAAAAAAGAAAGAAAGAATTCATAGCTTGGATAGCCATTGAAATTACGAACTTCTGTGAAAGAACACACCTTTTAAAAATATGTTTTTATCTTTATTTATTTGAGATAGAGAGAGAAAAGAGAATGTGCATGCCAGGGCCTTCAGCCACTGCAAACAAACTCCAGGCACATGTGCCACCTTGTACATCTGGCTTACGTGGGTCCTGAGAAATCAAACCTGGGTCCTTTGGCTTTGCAGGTGATCACCTTAACTGCTAAGCCATCTCTCTAACCTGAGAACACTTTTTTTTTTTAAATTTATTTTTATTTATTTATATTATTCTGATTTTACATTCATAGTATTGGTTCCATTGTCCTCCTCCCTGTCCTCCCACTTTCAAAGAGACCCTCATCAATGGAGAATGTGGGTCGTGCATTGTGAGGTTAGTCAAGAGTTCAGGGGTGTGGCCCCAGTCTTTGTCCATAATGCCCCAACTCGTGACTCCAACAATCTTTCCGCCCCCTCTTCCGTGAGTTTTCCTGAGCCACTTTGGGGTCATTTTAGTTCTGTTTCAGTGATGAGGTTTTGGGAGCCTCTGTGTCTCTGGATATCTGGCTTAGTTGGAGTTGGATGTTCTCTGTGTTTATCTCCTTCAGCCTTTTTCTGGTGTCATGATCGCCATGAACGCTGAACTCTTGCCCTTCCCCTGCGTTGTTCTATGGTTTCAGCTGGGGCCCTGGTGAGGTGTGGTTAGCTGATCGTCCCTTCAGGTTCGTTGTCCACCTGAAAAAAGATAAGCAAATTCTCCAACGGAGAGAAAAGTTAGTACTAGGTAGAAGGGATGACCGTGTATGTTTTGGAGGGAATTTTGTATGCATTGGCTCTCTTCTAGCCCACATTTGGTGATATCTTGCTCTTGGAGACTGAGCTTATTTTTGTACCTGGTTTTGACTTGTTTCCCAGTTCCAGCAATGAGTTGCATTCCACTGAGTGGATCTGTTAGCCAAATCAAGAGCAGTTGGTTACCCACCATGACTGTTTGACACTAATGCACTTGTATGAGCATTACATCAAGTTGTTTCCTGCTGGGTATCTTAGCCTGCAAGTTGTTTGGACCAATGTTGGACATTTTCCCCCAGTTGCTCGTGTAGCATCCTCTGGTACTAGACTAGCTAATTGTAGAACACTTTTAAGAAGGTGAAAAGAGCCAGGCGTGGTAGCTCACACCTTTAATCCCAGCACTCAGGAGGCAGAGGTAGGAGGATTGCCATGAGTTTGAGGCTACCCTGAGACTCCATAGTGAATTCCAGGTCAGCCTGGGCTATAGCGAGACCCTACCTCGAAAAACTAAAAAAAAGAGGGAAAAGAGTCAGGTGTGGTGGCACAAGTCTTTAATCCCAGCACTCAAGAGGCAGAGTAGGAGGATTGCCATGAGTTCAAGGCCACCTGAGACTACATAGTGAAGTCCAGGCCAGTCTGGACACAAAGAACTATTATAATTCAATGAAAGACAAAGAATCTGAAGCTGGAGAGATGGCTTAGTGGTTAAGGTGCTTGCCTGCAAAGCCAAAGGACCCAGGTTTACTTCCCCAGGGCCCACATAAGCCAGAGGCACAAGGTAATGCATATGGCTAGAGTTCATTTGCAGTGGGTGGAGGCACTGGTATGCCCATTATTTCTCTCTCTCTCTTTCTCTCTCTCTGTAACAAATAAATAAAAATAAAATAACAACCAACAAAAAAAAAGAATTCAATTTTTTTGTTTTGTTTTTTTGAGGTAGGGTCTTACTCTAGCCCAGGATGACCTGATTTTTTTTTTCAGGCAGAGTTTCACTCTAGTCCAGGCTGACATGGGACTCACTCTGTAGTCCCAGGCTGGCCTTGAACCCACAGCAATCCTCCTACTTCTGCCTCCTGAGGACTGGGATTAAAGACATGCACCACCGTGCCTGGCTCAATTGCTTTCTATTTTATTTTATTTTTTTTAAAGTTATTCTTCTATTTATTTATTTGAGTAGTTGAGATAGAGAAGCAGATAGAGAAAGAGGCAGACAGAGAGAGAGAGAGACCGAGAGAGAGAGAGAGAGTGGGTACACCAAGGCCTCCAGCTGCCGCAAATGAACTCCAGACATATGCACCACCTGAGCGTTTGGCTATATGTATGTATATCTGGTGGATACTTGGGAATTGAACCTGGGTCTTTAGGTTTCACAGGCTAATGCCTTAACCACTAAGCCATCTCTCCAACCCAATTGCTTTTTATTTTTTAATTTTTTTTAAAATTATTTTTGTTTATTTATTTGCAACCAGAGAGAGAAGAGAGACAGAGAGAATGGGCATGCCAGGGCCTCTAGCCACTGCAAACACACTCCAGATACATGTGCCATCTTGAGCATCTGGCTTTATGTGGGTACTGGGGAATCGAACCTGGGCTGTTAGGCTTTGCAGGCAAGCGTCTTAACTACTGAGCTTTTTAAATGAGCAAAAGATCTGAATATATATTTTGCCAAAAAGACATTCAAAAGGCAGGAAGCATATTTCCTATCAGGGAAATGCAAATAGTTCTGAAGCACTACTTCTCACCCAATCTAGTGACTATAATCAAAGAACATAAATATTGGAACCTCATACACATTAATGGTGCAGTCACTTTGAGACAGTATGGCAACTGTTCAAATAGCTAAGCATAACACTGTTGATGTGAGCCATCCATTTCATTCATAGGTATATGAAAAGAAAACATGTCCATATGAAAACGTAGGAGAGTATTCATAGGAGCGTTATTCATAATAGCCACAAAGGGAAAAAAAACTGAGTCCAGCAGCTGGTAAATAGGTAATAAAATATTGCATAGCCAGATAATGAAAGATTACTTGTAAATAACCTTTGTAAGTACTGACATGTTTTCTATTGTCTTTCTTTCCTACCCTCCCCTTCTTTCTCTCCCCTCCTTCCTCCCTCCCTCTTTCTTTTCTTTTCTTTTTTTCTTTCTTCTTTCTTCCTTTCTTCCCTCCTTCCCTCCTTCCCTCCTTCCTTCCTTCCTTCCTTTCTTTCTTTCTTTCTTTCTTTCTTTCTTTCTTTCTTTCTTTCTTTCTTTCTTTCTTTCTTTCTTTCTTTCAGATAGTATATTGCTCTAGGCCTGGCTGACCTGCAACTCACTCTGTAGTCCCAAACTGACATCAAACTCACAGTGATCCTGCCTCCCAAGTGCTGGGATTAAAGGTGTGTACTTTCATGCCCAGCCTTTTTTTTTTTTTTTTTTTTTTTAGCATGAAACCTTTTTTTCTTGATTGAATTTTTAAAAATTTTTATTTAGTAGAGAGAGAGAGAATGAGCATGTCACGACATTTAGCTACTGTAAATGAATTCCAGATGCATCCACCACCTTGTGCATCTGGTTTACATGGGTCCTGGGGAATCGAACCTGGGTCCTTTGGCTCCACAGGCAAATACCTTAACTGCTAAGCCATCTCTCCAGCCCTTTTTCTTGATTTTTAAGAGTGGAAGGGTAAGTGAAAAAATACCTCTTCTACCTGCACAGTGTCATATTCCCTCTGCTATTGCTTTGCAAAGACCCCAGAACAAAGCATAGCTTTCAAACTCAGCTTCTCCTCACTTACCAGGGCTCCCCTCCTGGCATGTCTGTCTTTCCTCCTCCTGCCCCCTGGCATTTCTTCTCCCTGCATTTCCTTTTACTCTGGCTTTTGGTCTTGGAAAGTGTCTTTGGGTGATTCATTTTGGAATCCATAGTTCCCTGCTCCTGTTCCTTCAGATATTCCTGTGGACTTCTCACACTACCTAGAAATTAGCACAAAGTCCCTTTAAGTGAGTTTCTATACGGGGATTAGCCAGTGAATACTCATCACTGGTGTAGGCAGTGGGCTTTAGAGGCTGTAACTCACTGGCTTTCTTTTGCTTCCCTAAGCAGCTATTATAGTAGTCTGGGCATTTTGGTGGCTAATCTCAACATACATAAAATCTTCAGGTTTTACAGGATACTGTGTCAATGGGTTTCATTTAAAAAAAATTTTTTTTTTTTTTTTTTTTTAGTTAAACGGTCTCACTGTAGCCCAGGTTGACCTGGAATTCACTCTGTAGTCCCAGTCTGGCCTTGAACTCACAATGATCCTCCTATCTCTGCCTCCTGAGTGTTGCGATCAAAGTGTGCACCACCACACTTAGCTAAATTTTTTTGTATTTATTTGCAAGCAGAGAGAGAGAGAGAGATGGAAGAGAGACAGATAAGAGACAAAGAAAGAGAGAAGAGAGAGAAAGAGAGAAAAAAAGAGAAAGAGACACAGAGAGAATAATGGTCACACCAGACTGCCAGCTGCTGCAAACAAATTCCAAATGCATGTGCCACTTTGTGCATTTGGCCTTATGTGAATACTGGGGAATTGAACCCAGGTCATTAGGTTTACATGAAAATGCCTTAACTGCTGAGTCTTCTCTCCAGCCCTGGGTTTCATTATTGATATTGTCCAGATGGAGGAGTTGCTTTTGCTATTGTGGTTGGTTGCTTGGTTGGTCAGTTTGGTTGAGTTTGTTTATTTGTGTCTGTATTGGCATCTCTTTCCTTGATTTGGGGAAATTTTCCTCTATGATTTTGCCCAGGCATGTGGAGTCTTTAGCATAGGGTCTTACCATCTATTCCTGGTAGGAAACCAAGAGCCCTGCCAATGGCCTGTGTTTTGGGACATCAAGGACCTCCCTGGCCAACAACCCACCGGAAGGTATCCCCAGATGATACATTTTTATCTAGTTGTGTTTGTATTTCAATTTGGTTGTTAGTATGCCTATTAACAGCATTCCCCCTGCAATATAGGTTTTAGTCCAGATGTACATATTTGGAGTAGTGCCATTGTGTTCCTTTGTCTGTCATGACATTGGTCATCATTGATCCAGAAAAGCTTCTCTTCATTTGTAGAAATGAAAGGCTTCCTCTTTTCTCTAATGTTCATAACTTTCCCTGGACAGTCAACTTTTATGGCAGAGAAATAATAAGCCATAAAAAACAGACTCCCTTAACTTCTTTTTTCCTGTTTTTAAATTTTTTTAAATTTTTTTATTGAGAACTTCCATAATTGTAGATAATATTCCATGGTAATTCCCTCCCTATCCCACTTTCCCCTTTGAAACTCCACTCTCCATCATATTCCCTCCTCCTCTCAGTCTTTCTTTTATTTTGATGTCATCATCTTTTCCTCCCATTATGATGGTCTTGTGTAGGTAGTGCCAGCCACTGTGAGGTCATGGATATCAAGGCCATTTTATGTCTGGAAGAGCATGTTGTAAGGAGTCCTACCATTCCTTTGGCTCTTACGTTCTTTCTGCCACCTCTCCCACAATGGACCCTGAGCCTTGGAAGGTGTGATAGAGATGTTTCAGTGCTGAGCACTTCTCTGTCACTTCTCAGCATTATGGTGCCTTCTGAGTCATCCCAAGGTCACATCTGAAAAGAGAAGCTTCTCTAACCAAAACTGAGAGTAGTATTAATATATGGGCATGAATATTAAGAGAAGTGCTTACCGGGCAGTTTGGTGAACAAAGTATATACATTTAGCCAGACACCAGCAGACATTACACCCCTATGGCTCATGACTACCCTGCTGTAGGTTTTCAATATTAAGGATGTGTTTCCTCCCATGGAGTGGGCCTCCAGTCCAATTAGAGAGCAGCTGTTTCCCCCATAACAGACATGCCACTATTGCACCTGTTGGTTCATTTGGCCTGCCTGGACAAATTTAAGGCTTGCAGTGTCCATTGTTGAGTATCTCCACTGGTGACTTCTCTCTCTCTCTCCCATTGAACTGCATGCAGCATAGCTTTTTCCAACTTTCTGTCAGCTGGTCCACATGGAGGCAGCTTTCAGCTCAGCTCCAGCAGGTTTTCTCACTGAACTTGCCACCCAAGTATGTGGAGTCTTCAGCAATAGGGTCTTACCATCTATTCCTGGTGGGAAATCAAGAGCCTCAGCAATGGCCTGTAATATCTTGCAGGTATCCATGACCTCCCTGGCCAACAACTCACTGGAAGGTATCCCATCTCTGGCACTGAAAATTTTCTAGTAACAATCTATGGCTTCTGAGTGTTCCATTGTCCAAAAAAGTAGGTTTCCATATGACTTACTTATATCCTCTTAGATTTTGATTAGCCCTCCCTCCACCTTTCCTTTACTCAATCTCTTCCCCCAACCACACTCTTCTACACACACACACACACACACACACACACACACACACACACAATATCATCCTATTAAGTCCCCCCTTTCTTTCTATTGCCTTTATATCCCCTTTGTAGCTTACTGGCCTCTGCTACTGAGTTTTATTCCTACTCACATAGAAGTCCAATAATTTGGACTTATGAGAGAGAACATGTGACATTTGACTTTCTGGGCCTGGGTTACCTCATTAAGTATAATCCTTTCCAGATCCATCCATTTTTCTACAAATTTCACAATTTCATTTTTCTTAACCGCTGAATAGAACTCCATTGTGTAAATTGCCACATCTTCGTTATCCACTCATCAGTTGAGGGACATCTAGGCTGGTTCCATTTCCTACCTATTGTGAATAGAGTGGCAATAAATATGGCTGAGCAAGTATCTCTAAGGTAGTGAGATGAGTCCTTAGGATATATGCCTAGGAGTGGTATAGCTGGATCATAGGTAAGTCTATTTTTAGCTGTCTCAGGAACCTCCACACTGATTTCCACAATGGCTGGCCCAGATTACATTTCCACCAGCAGTGTAGAAGGGATCCTCTTTTTCCACATCCTCACCGGCATTTATGATTTGTTTTCATGATGGTAGCCAATCTGACAGGAGTGAGATGGAATCTTAATGTCGTTTTAATCTGCATTTTCCTGCTGGCTAGGGATGTAGAACATTTTTTTTAGATGTTTAAATGCCATCTGTATTTCATCTTCTGAAAACTCTCTATTTAGTTCCTTAGCCCACTTTTTAAATTTGGTTGTTTGATTTCTTATTATTTATTTTTTTGAGTTCTTTGTATATTCTAGATAGTAATCCTCTGCCAGATGTCAAAGATGGCAAAGATTTTCTCCCATTCTGTAGGTTGTCTCTTTGCTCTATTCTGTGTCCTTTGCTATACAAAAGCTTTGAAATTTCATGAGATCCCAGTGATTGATCTGTGGTTTTATTTCCTGAGCAATTGAGGTTATATTCAAAAAGTCTTTGCCAAGACCAATATGTTGAAGGGTTTCCCCTACTTTTGCCACTAGCACTTTCAGAGTTTCAGGTCTGATATTAAGGCCTTTGATCCATTTGGACTTAATTCTTGTACATGGAGAGAAAAAAGGATCTATGTTCATCCTTCTACAGATACATATCCAGTTTTCCCAGCACCATTTGATGAAGAGGGTGCCTTTTCTCCAATGAGTATTCTGGGCATTTTGGTCAAAGTTCAGGTGGCTGTAGCTACCCAGACTTACATCTGTGTCCTCTATTCTGTTCCATTCATCTACATGTCTGTTTTGTGCCAGTACCTTGCTGTTTTTATTACTATGGCTCTGTAGAATAGGTTAAAATCAGATATGGTGATATCACCAGCCTTATTTTTGTTGCTCAAAATTGTTTTAGACATTCCAGGTTTTTTGTGCTTCCAAATGAATTTTTGGTAGGGTCTCACTGTAGCTTAGGCTGACCTGGAATTCACTATGTAATCTCAGGGAGGCCTCGAACTCATGGAGATCCTCCTACCTCTGCCTCCCAAGTGCTGGGATTAAAGGCGTGTGCCACCACACCCAGCTCTGTTTTTTCTATTTCTGTAAAGAATGCCATTGGAATTTTGATGGGGATTGCATTAGATGTGTAGATTCCTTTGGGTAAGATTGCCATTTTCACAATATTGATTCTTCCCATCTAAGAACAAGGAATGGCTTTCCATTTCCTAGTGTCTCCTGCAATTTCTTGCTTGAGTGTTTTAAAGTTTTCATTGTAGAGATCCATTACTTCCTTGGTTAGGTTTATTCCAAAGTACTTTATTATTATTATTATTATTTTGATGCAATTGTGAATGGGAGTGCTGCTTTGATTTCATCCTCTGTGTGTTTGTTATTAGCATATAGGAAGGCTACTAAGTTATGTGTGTTAATTTTGTATCTTGCTACGTGGCTATAGGTGTTTATCAGCTCTAACAGTTTGCTGGTAGAGTATTTAGGGTCCTTTATGTATAGAACCATATCATCTGCCACCTCTTCCACAATGGACCCTGTGCCTTGGAGGGTGTGACAGAGATGTTTCAGTGCTAGGCACTCCTCCATCCCTTCTTCTCAGCACTATGTTGAAAAGAGAAGCTTCTATAACCAAAAGTGAGAGCATTAATATGTGAATGTGAACATTAAGTGTAGTGCTTTCAGGGAAGTTTGGTGGGAATTATACATATATAATATATCCAGACAAGAGCAGGCTTCATACCCATAAGTCTCATGACCTCCCCTGCCATAGACTTTTTTTTTTTTTTTTTTTTTTTTTTTTGGTTTTGCGAGGTAGGGTCTCACTCTGGTCCAGGCTGACCTGGAATTAACTATGTAGTCTCAGTGTGGCCTCGAACTCTTGGCGATCCTCCTACCTCTGCCTCCCGAGTGCTGGGATTAAAGGCGTGGGCGTGGTGGTTTTTCACTACCAGGCATGTATTCCCTGCCACAGAGCAGGCTTTCAGTTCAATTAGAGAGCATTTGGTTTCTCCCAGAGTACACATGCCATGATTGCACCTGTTTGGTTGGTACAGCTCCTTACAATGCAACTATACAGACAGAAATTGGCCTCAATATCCATGACCACACAGTGCCTAGCAATACTTTCACAAGACTCTCATAAGAGGAGAAAAAGATGATGACATCAAATTAAAAGAGAGACTAATGGAGAAAGGGAGGGGATATGATGGAGAATGGAGTTCTGAAGGGGAATGGGGGAAGGGGAGAAAAATATCATGGTTTGTTGTCTGTAAGTATAGAAGTTGTCAATAAAAAAGAATCATATCATCTGCAAATAATGATAACTTGATCTCTTCCTTTCCAAATTGTATCCCTTTTATGTGTGTCTCTTGCCTTATTGCTATGGCTAAGGCTTCTAGTACTACATTAAATAAAAGTGGGGACAGTGGACACACTTGTCTTGTTCCTGATTTTAGTGGAAAAGCTTCAAGTTTTTCTCCATTTAGTATTATGTTGGCTGTGGGTTTGTCATAAATAGCCTTTATTATGTTGAGATATGTTCCTTCTATTCCCAGTCTCTGTAGGACTTTTATCATGAAGGGATGTTGGATTTTGTCAAATGTTTTTTCTGCATCTAATTAAATGATCATGTTATTTTCTCCTTCAGTTCATTTATATAATATATTACATTTATCAATTTGCATATTTTGAACCATATCTGTATCTCTGGGATAAAGCCTACTTGGTCAGGGTGAATGATCTTTCTGATATATTCTTGTATTCAGTTTGCCAATATTTTGTTGAGAATTTTTTTTTAATTTTTATTTATTTATTTGCAAGCAGAGAGATAGAGAGATAGAAGAGAGGCAGACAGAGAGAGAGAATGGGCACGCCAGGGCCTCTAGCCACTGCAAACGAACCCCAGATGCATGTGCCCCTCATGCATCTGGCTTACATGGGTCCTAGAGAATTGAACTGGGATCCTTTGGCTTTGCAGGCAAATGCCTTAACCGCTAAGCCATCTCTCCAGCCCTTGTTGAGAATTTTTGCATCTATGTTCATGAGGGAGATTGGTCTGTAATTTTGTTCCATCTTTGTCCAGTTTTGGTATCAGGGTGATGCTGGCTTCATAGAGGGAGTTTGGGAGGATTGCTTCCTTTTCAATTTTATGGAAAAGTTTGAGAAGCGTTGGTGTTAGTTCTTCCATGAAGGTCTGGGAAAAATCCCCAGTGAGGGACTGGAGAGATGGCTTAGCGGTTAAGGCATTTGCCTGCAAAGCCAAAGGATCCTGGTTCAACTCTCCAGGACCCACATAAGCCAGATGCACAAGGGGGCACATGCATCTGGAGTTTGTTTGCGTGGCTGGAGGCCCTGGCATGCCCATTCTCCCTCTCCCTCTCTCTCTCTCTCTTTCTCTGACTCTCTCTCAAATAAATAAATAAAATATATTTAAAAAAAATCCCAGTGAGTCCATCTGAGCCTGGACTTTATTTAGTTGGGAGATTTTTTAAAATACATAACTGCTTGGATCTCCATACTTGCTATAGGTCTATTTAAGTGGTTAATCTCATCTTGATTTAATTTAGGAAGGTCATATAAATCAAGGAAATCATCCATTTCCTTCAGATTTTCAAACTTAGTGGAGTATATGTTTTTATAGTATGACCCTATGACTTTTTGAATTTCTCTGGTATCTGTGGTGATGGTGCCTTTTTCATCTCTAGTTTTATTAATTTGTGTCTCTTCCCTCTTTCTTTTGGTCACATTTGCTTAGGGCTTATCTAACTTGTTTATCCTTTCAAAGAACCAACTCTTTGTTTCATTGATTCTTTGTATATTATGTATGTACATGTGCAGAATCTTTATGCTATAAGTATTAGAGGGTGAAGTTGAGTTCCAACTCTGGCTGAAGTTTCAGACAACTAGAAAATCATCTCATTTCTTGGGTAAGGAGCCCAAGATTATTGATGCCTCCCCTAGATCATCTTAGCAGGCAAAATACCAAATGGAGGGCTGGACAGATGGCTCAGTGGTTAAAGATGCTTGCTTGCAGAGCCTGCCAGCCTAGGTCAACACCCCAACATCCATGTGAAACCTGAGGCAAAAAGGGGAAAAGGGCTGGAGAGATGGCTTAGCAGTTAAGGCACTTGCCTGTGAAGCCTAAGGACCCTGGTTTGATTCCCCAGAACCTATGTAAGCCAGATGAACAAGGTGGCACTTGCACCTGGAGTTTGTTTGCAGTGGCTAGAGGCCATGCTGCACCCCAATCTCTCTCTCTCAAATAAAGAAATAAAATTTTTTTTAAAAGTGGCACATGCATCTGGTGTTTGTTTGCAGTGGTAAGAGACCCTGGCGTGTGTGCATGTACACATGCACATATAAATAGCAATTTAAAAGAGACAAAAGTAGCTGGGTGTGGTGGTGGTACACACCTTTAATCCCAGCACTCAGGATGCACAAGTAAGAGAGGATCATTGTGAGTTCGAGGCCACCCTGATACTACATAGTGCATTCCAGGTCAGCCTGGGTTAGAGTGAGACCCTTCCTTGAAAAACCAAAATAAATGGAAAAAAAAAAAAAAAAAAAAAAAAGAGAGACAAAAATAAATGGAGGCCAGAAGAACGATTAAGAACACTTTTTTTGGTATTCTTTTAATTTATTTTTGGTTTTTCGAGGTAGGGAGGGTCTTGCTCTAGCCTAGGCAGACCTGGAATTTACTATGTAGCTTCAGGGTGGCCTTGAACTCACAGTGATCCTTGTATACCTCTGCCTCCCAAGTGCTGGAATTAAAGGCGTGTGCCACTTCACCTGGCCTTAAAGAAACTTAAAAAATATGTTATTTATTTATTTATTTGAGAGAGAGAGAGATAATGTAGAGAGAGAAAGAAAATGGGCATGCCAGGACCTCTAGACATGGCAAACAAATTCCAGATGCATGTGCCACCTTGTGCATCTGGCTTTACATGGTTATTGGGGAATTGAACCTGGGTCCTCTGGCTTTGCTGGTAAGTACTTTAAACCACCAAGCCATCTCTCCAGCTCTTAAAGAAACTTTTTAAAAGTATTTTTTATTTATTTTTATGCATGCACATATGTATGTGTGTGTCTTGCACACAAACTTCAGACACATGTGACACTTTTTGCATCTGGCTTTACATGGGTGCTGGGGAATTGAACCTAGGCCAGCAGACTTTGTGAGCAAGCACCTTTAAGCTCTGAGCCATCTCCTTAGCCCCAAGATTAAGGAAATATTTGATGAAACCAGAGTTCAGGAAAAGAATAGTGCACCTTGCAAGAAGGCAAAGTGGGCTAACTGTGAAAATGATGAAGAACCAGTCACACCAAGTCCTTGTAGATTGAGACTTATTAAAAAAGTATTTGGGGGCTGGAGAGATGGCTTAGTGGTTAAGGCATTTGCCTGCAAAGCCAAAGGATACCAGTTTGATTTTCCAGGACCCACATAAGCCAGATGCACAAGGGGGCTCATGTATCTGGAGTTCGTTTGCAGTGGCTGGAGGCCCTGGCACACCCATTCTCTCTCTCTCTCTCTCTCTCTCTCTCAAAATAAATAAATAAATAAATTTTATATATATATATATATATATGTGTGTGTGTGTGTGTGTGTGTGTGTGTGTGTGTGTGTGTATTTTTACTTATTTATGAGAGAGAGGAAAGAGAAAGAAATGCATGCCAGAACCTCCTGTCACTGCATAGAACTCCAGGCACATGTGCCATTTTGTACATGTGGGTGTTGGGGAATTGAACCCAGGCCAGCAGGCTTTGCAAGGAAGTGCCTTTGACCACTGAGCCATTTCCCCAGACCACAATTAGCTTTAATTGGGATGAGCATGAAATGTGCATTCTGCCCAGAATCTTGAACGTGAAAACCAGACTCTACATCCTATACCAACCAAGGAAGAAGGCTGCTCCGTGTGACTGAAACTCAGAACAGGGGTTTGCAATAGGACATAGCTGAGCCAATTCATTGTCTTCAACTTATCTTTTGGCTTTTCCTAGCTTTTTTTTTAGGAAGGTGTATGAGCTTGTCTTTGAGCTTTGTGGACAGTTTAGCACCTACACTTAAATTAGAAATTTTTAAGCTGCTTCTTTGAGAATCTACCTCTTCCCCCCACCCCCCATTCCTAATTCCTCACCTGTACTAATAGAGGACCAGACCCGAGACAGACTGCCAGTTTTAGGAGATGACCAACAAACTTCAGGATGGGAAAAAGAGAGCTTGTACATGAAAGACCTGGGAAACAAGAAGGAACAGTAGATTTAGAATCAGGAAAAAGGGAGTGTATGAAGTCATAAGGGTTGATAGACACTAATGGGTAAATGATAGGATCTTGGAACTGAAAGTGACCAGATAGATAGATAGATAGATAGATAGATAGATAGATAGATAGATAGATAGATATAGATGATAGATGGATAGATAGATGATAGATGGATAGATAGATGATAGATGGATAGATAGATGATATATGGATAGATGATAGGTGATAGATGGATAGATGATAGAAAGATGATAGATAGATAGATAGATAGATAGATAGATAGATAGATAGATAGATAGATAACTGATAGACAGATGATAGATAGATAGATAGATGATAGGTAGATGATGATAGATAGATAATAGACGATAGATTTCATAGCTTGTAGTATATCCCCTCTCTTCCCTGTGGACCCTCCTCAGTAGGGTTTTTGGTGCTTACTGTGGAGTAATTAGGACCTCTCTGGGGAGAGCTATGCCTCAGGAGTGAATTTTGCTCTTTTTTTTTTTTTTTAATTTTGTTTCTTTGCAAGTGGAGAGAGAGAGAGAAAGAGAGAGAATAGGTACTCCAGGTCCTCCTGCCACTGCAAACAAACTCTAAATGCATGCACCACTTTGTGCATCTGGCTTTATGTGGGTACTAGGGAATTGAACCCAGGTTGTTAGGCATTTCAGGGAAGTGCCTTAACCACTGAGACCTCTGTCCAACCCTTGTTCCTCTTTCGAGATCTTCAGACAGTGTCAGAGTGCCATTCAACTTCTAGACAGTTAATAGATTATTTCTGAAGTAAAATAAAATTCAGAGTGTGTTGGGGCCAGGGATATCACCTACCCAGTGTGATTGGGTGTTGCATTCAAGTCCCACCACTTCAAAACAAATTTAAAAGAGATTACAGATTTGGGAAGAGTCTACCAACATGTTCCTTGTCACATTATTTTGTGCACTAGCAAAGTAATTGAGGACCAGGTGTGGTGGCTGTAGCAGGCAGCTTCAGTTCGTTGAGATGAACTTCCAGACCAGGCACAGTTATGGAGGAAGGGATATTATTTATTGAAGCTTACAGATCCAGGGGAAGTTCCATAATGGCAGAAGAAGCGACTTGCTCTCACAGGGCCAAGCAGAGAGAGCAAAGCCCCCAGCCACACAGCACACAGAGCAAAACTACAGCCAAAAAGTCACACAGCACACTTCAGGAACTCCTGCTAGGCACACTTTGCATATCTTTACAATGGAATCTCAAACCCACCATTAACACCTTAAGATAGGCCCCCAGTGACATTTCCTCTAGCAAGGTGATTGCAGATGCAAACTATAACTAATAAAACACTGAATATATTGGGGGACATATATTCAAACTACAGCAGTGGCATACGCCTTGAATCCCAGCACTTGGGAGGCAAAGATAAGAGGATCCCTGTGAGTATGAGAGACTACATAGTGAACTGCAGTTCAGCCTGGGTGAGACCCTACCTTGAAAAACCAAAAAAAAAAAAAAAAAAAAAAAAATCAAAGTAATTGAATTTTAGTTCTTTCTTTAAATAAAGATCAGAAACTAACCCACAACTTAATACTGAGGAGAATATTTTGAAACAGAAACTCAACCTGAACACTTACTTTCTTTTGTAGATTATTCTGGAGTATGAAGGAACATCATTTTCTAAGTGGCGTATACCAGATACTTGTACAACTGAAAATGAAAGGTGAAAATATTTTTAACATAAATAGCAAAGAAAAAAAAGACATTTGTGGGCTAGAGAGATAGTTCAGTTGATAAAGTGCTTATCACACAAGCATGAGGACCGAGTTTGGATCCCCAGAACCTACATAAAATGCCAAGGACGGCAGTGCACACCTGTAGTCCTAGAACTGGGGATGTGGAAATAGGAGGATCCCAGGAGCTCAATGGTCAACAAATCTAGCCTAATTGGTGAGCTCCAGGCCAATGGGAGACCCTGTGTCAAAGAAGGTACCCAATAATACCATCTAAGTTGTCCTCTGGACTCCACGCATATGCACACACATATACACACATACAAACATGCACAAACACACACAAATAAAACAAGTCATTCATTCATATAATGTGGACATTCAGATTCAAAACAGTGACTTAATGTAAATTTTCTTCCACTGAATAGATGTGAAAAGGAAAATAAAGTCACTAAAAAAAATTTTTTTTTTTGTTTTTCGAGGTATGACCAAGCCCGCTCAGTCAGTCAACGAGGTTCTTGAGAGGGAGAGTGAGGATGAAAAGAATGATCATTACTTTAGGGGAGGCTGAAGGCTGAAGGCAGAAGACTAAAAGCAGAAGGCTGAAAAAGCCGAAAAAGCTCTTTATTATTGAACACACAAGTTTATATAGGAAAAAACCACAAACTTGCAACAGATCATCGCCAGACATAAAGACATCAACCAACTTCTCTCTAGAATCCATGTACTGAGTTTTTTTTCCTCCAAGTACCAAGAATAGCTAGCTTCCAGACAGCTATATCCTGTTCAGAGATATGTGTCTCAATCACTGTTTATGCTCTTCTCAGCTCAACACCTGCAAAAACCACAATCAAGGTCCCATGATTCAGATCCTTCATAGTCAAAGTACATGTACTTTCCATTTTGCTCTCCACAGAGGTAGTGTCTCACTTTAGTCCAGGCTGACCTGGAATTCACTGTGTAATCTCAGGGTAGCCTCGAACTCACGGATCCTACCTCTGCCCCCCGAGTGCTGGGATTAAAGGCATGCACCACCAACCCTGGCTAAAAATATTTTGTTTGGGTTGTAGAGATGGCTTAGCTGTTACAGCCCTTGCCTGCGAAGCCCAAGGACCCAGGTTCAATTCCTCAGAACCCATGTAAGCCAAATGCATATGGCGGTACATGTATCTGAGTTTGTTTGTAGTGGCTAGAGCCCTGGTGCACCCATTCTCTCTCTCTCTCCCTTTCTCTCATAAATAAAGAAAAAATAAAATAATAAAAATTTCCAGATGCATGCGCCACTTTGTGCATCTGGGTTTATGTGGTTTCTGGGGGATTGAACCCTGGCTACCAGGCTTTGCAAGCAAGCTCCTTTTTAAAAAAAATATTTTGTTTATGAAAGAGAGAGAGAGAATGGGCATGCCATGACCACTAGCCACTGCAAATAAACTCCAGATTCATGCAACACCATGTTCATCCAGCTTACGTGGGTACTGGGGAATCGAGCCTGTGTTCTTAGGCTTCACAGATAATTGCCTTAACAGCTCTGGAGCCCAAAATCACTTTTTAAAAATGATTTATTGGGCTGGAAAGATGGCTTAGTGGTTAAGGCATTTGCCTACATAGCCAAATGACCCAGGTTCAATTCCCCAGGACCCACGTTAGCCAGATGCATAAGGGGACGCATGCATCTGGAGTTTGTTTGCAGTGGCTAGAGGCCCTGGCACACCCAACCTCTTTCCTTCTCCCTCTTTCTCCCTCTTTCTCTGTCAAATAAATGAATAAGTAAAAAATAAAATATTTTTAAAAGATTTATTTATTTATTTATTGAGACGGGGGGAGGGAGACAGAGATAGAGAGAGAGAGTGAATGGGTGAGCCAGGGCCTTTAGCCACCGCAAATGAACTCCAGATGCATGCACCATCATGTGCATATGGCTTACATGGGACCTGGAGAATCAAACCTGAGTCCTTAGGCTTCGCAGGCATGTGCCTTAAACATTAAGCCATCTCTCCAGCCCCCAAAATCATTTTTTTAAAAAAAGTTTTATTTTATTTAAGAGAGAGGCAGATAGAGAAAGAAAGAGAGAAAGAGAGAGAGAATGGGCACACCAGGGCCTCTAGCCACTGCAAACAAACTTCAGACTCATATGCCATCTTGTGCATCTGGCTTACTTGGGTACTGGGGAATCAAACCTGGGTCCTTAGGCTTTGCAGGCAAGTGCCTTACCCACTAAGCCATCTCCAGGCCACAAATCACTTTTAAAATAGATGTAAAATATTTCTCTATTTTTTCTCATAAAGCATATAGTTGAAGTGTTTAGACTTAAAAAATAATGGGGGTGGTTTTTTTTTTACTAACTTCAAATGCATTTGTAGTTATTTCTTCTTTCCTGTTCTTTTTAAACACTAGCTTACCCTATACAACATTGCACTGTACTTCTCCTGGAATTCAGGCTATAAAACCACTTGTTACAGGCCCAGTAAGTTGATTTTAATTATAGCTTATTGAATTTTAATCTCAATTAATTTTGAGATTTTCAACATAATTAATCTGTTTTAAATAGTATTAATTATAACTTTTAAGTACTAGCTACTTTTAAATTATTGCCAATCTGTCATTAATTTTACATTATAGCTCATGTCAAATTATAAATTATGCCAGGCATGGTGGTGCACACCTTTATTTTCAGCACTTGGGAGGCTGAGTTAGAAGGATTGCTGTGAGTTTGAGGCCAGCCTGTGACTACACAGTGAATTCCAGGTCAGCCTGGCCTAGAATGAGATCCTACTTCAAAAGACCAAAATAAATTATAAATTATGAAAAGGGCTAGGGACATAGCTCAATGGCAGAGCACTTGACTAGCAAGCACAGAGCCCCACATTCAATAACTAGCACCAAAATAAGAATAAAAATACATGTGAAATAATATATGATTTAACCTTAATTTGCTTTAAGTATGTATGTATTATGCTGCTGAGATTGAACCCACAGCCTTGCACATGTTTGGAAAGTACTGTACCACACCCACACCCCTACATTAGCCTTTTTATTAATAAGTATGTTAAAGTCTATTGTCACATCCTTTAAAAATTTATTTATTTATTTGAGAGAAAGAGGCAGACACAGAGAGAAAAGAGAGATTGAGAATGGGCACCAATACAGCAGGGCCTCTAGCCATTGCCAACAAACTCCAGACATTTGCACCACCTTGTTCATCTGGCTTACATGGGTTCTAGTGAATCAAACCTGGGTCCTTAGGCTTCACAGGCAAGCGCCTTAACCGCTACATCATCTCTCCGGCTCTATAGTCACATTTTAATGTTACTAGTATTCTCAGATAAATGGATCTCATGTTATACACCCTGATGGCAATACCCAAGCTTGAAAGCAAGTTTTAGCAGATTTGCTTGTATGGTGTTTTTTTTTTTTTTTTGGCGGGGGGGGGGTTTAAAATATTTTTATTAATTTATTTACAAGGAGAGAGAGGGAAAGAGAGAAAGAAAGAGGGAGAATGGATGTACCAGGGCCTCCATCCACTGTAAATGAACTTCAGATGCATACTCCACTGTGCATCTGGCTTTATGTGGGTACTGGTAAACCGATCCCTGGGTCGTTAGGCTTTGCAAGCAAGTGCCTTAACCACTGAGCCATCTCTCCATCCCAGATTTGTTTTTCTGTTTTAAACTCTACTCCCTTTTCTTCAATTCAAGAGAACATATATGTATGCAAATGAATGAGAGTGATGTTGAATCTTCTAATTTGTCAAACAAAACATTCAGTTGTAACAACCAAAGGCATTTTCACACATTACCAAATGTCCCCTAGCTTCTGGGCAATTAAGAATCATTGAACCAAGCCAGGTGTGGTAGCACACACCTTTAATCCCAGCACTTGGGAGGCAGAGGTAAGAGAATCGTGAATTCAAGGCCACCCTAAGACTACATAGTGAATTCTAGGTCACCCTGGCCTAGAGTGAAAACCTACCTCAAAAAACAAAACAACAACAACAAAAAAAAACAAGAACCGTTGAACCAGAAAATTAATCAGTGAGAAAGAAAAAATATACTAGAAATGGTAAGGATAGCAAACCATCAAACTGTCTTCCAAACTTCAGTACAAGTTCCTAATTACAGAGAGAAACTAAGAATTGAACTGGCACTATATGTATATTATTAATTCTAGTCTGAATGCTATTCATTCTTTTTTTTTTCTTTTTGGTTTTTCGAGGTAGGGTCTCACTCTGGCCCAGGCTGACCAGGAATTCACTACTTAGTCTCAGGGTGGCCTCGAACTCACAGCGCTCCACCTACCTCTGCCTCCTGAGTGCTGGAATTAAAGGCATGCACCACCATACCCGGCTTTCTATTCATTCTTTCTCCTTTGCTCTTAGATAAGTAATTTATCTCCTACATGACTTTTATGCCTGTATCCACATTTTTATTTATTTCAAACTTAATTAATATAGATATATATATCACCCCATACAGTATTGCAATGTGCTTCTCCTGGAATTCAGTTTCTTTTGCATTTTCTTTTAGGATGATGAAGAACAACGCTATTTGGCTATAGACAATTCTCACATTTGCTTTATGTGGTTTTATAAAGTTTTGTAAGTAATGAAGCATGAAATACACAGATAATTAAAGGTTTTGGAATATTTAGCCTCAACTTTCAGTCAGTCACCAATACATTATCCACATTATGATTTTTATAGAAATCTTTATTCACCAACCAAGACATTCTCAAATATATTGGAAGATTATTAATTACTGATGCAATTTATTTAATAGATATTGACCTCGTTTCAGTCACCTGTTCCGCCTCTTCTCCTTCTTTCTCTATTTCTTACCTTCTGATTATCTTAAATTTATCTTCCTCTTCTAAAGTTTCCTAAAGTGGATTACTACATTTAAGATTCTTTTTTGGGGGGCTTCTCTTACTAATTAATACCTATTCCACAATTAATATACATAATTCATTTCTCCTTGATATTATTCTATTCTTTCATTCATCTAATATCACTATTTTTTGTTCCTTTTTTGTGTTTGTGTGGTGCATGGGTGCATGTATGTATGCATGGACACATGTGTGGGAGGGCACATATGTGAGCAGTTGTGTGTGGTGACCAGAGGTGGACATCCAGTGTCTTTCTCTGTTGTGCTCCACCTTATGTATTGGGTCTTTCTCTTGAACCCAGAGTTTGGCAATTCAGCTAGTCTAGCTAGCCACCTTGCCTCCAAGATCCCCCATCTCAGGATTACAGTCAGGTCCCGTGTCCCCGCAGTGTACTCAAGTTCAGAACCCCTGCTCTCACATTTCCACTGAGCCACCTCTCTAGTCCTACTTTCTATTTCATAATTCTTTCCCAAATAAAAGTGATAGATACATTTGTGACTCAATAGACAAGTATAAGATGTTGTTTCATTTTTGTTTTAAATTTAGCATCTAGTGGTTTACGTCTGTGTAATGGAATGTGAAGAGAACATTTAAAAGATTAAAAATATGTGTTGAAAACAGAATCTTCTAATATTTAACTATAATGTATATTATATGTATATATGTATATATAATGTATGCAATGTATAATTTATAATGTTTACTAAATGTATTTAGTTTTTTTCCTCAACAGAAATTTTTATGATAATTTAACTCAGGTAATTTTATTTCAGTTTCATATTGCCCTAGTATGTTTCCCTTTTATCTCACACAATTATAAATGAGGAATTTCCCACAGTAATTTTGCAATAAAATTCCCTGTGGTGATTTGATTCAGGTGTCCCCCATAAACTTAAGTGTTCTGAATGCTAGGTCCCCAGCTGGTGGCCATTTGGGAACTGAAGCAGCCTGGAGGCCGTGTATTGTTGGGAGTGGGTTTATGTGTTTATAGCCAGCTTCCATTTGCCAGGGTTTGGCACATACTCCTGCTGCAGTTGTCCACCTAATGTTGGCCATCGTTTTCACCTGCCATCTTGGAGTTTCCCTTCAAGTCTGTAAGCCAAAATAAACTCTTTCCTCCCACAAGCTGCTCTTGGTCAGGTGTTTTCTGCCAGCAATGTGAAGCTGACTGCAACATTCCCATAGAGAAGCCTGGGAAAGTAGCTCAGTTAAAGTAAAGTGCTTGCAAGCAGGAGGACCTGAGATTGATCCCCAGTACCCATGTGACAATGCCAAGTGTGGTGGTGCATGCCTATAATCCCAGAGGGAGGGAAGTGGAGACAGGATCCTTGGAGCTTGATGACCAGCAGTCCTAGCCTAATCAGTGAGCTCCAAAACAATGAGAGACCTTGTCTTCAAGGAATTGGATGGCATTCCTGAGAAACAGACCTAAGGTTGTCATCTGGCCTGTACATACATATGTACACACGTGCATGTTCAGCCATAACACATATGAATATGCATGTACTTACCACATACACACATGCAAAAACAATTCATAGTGTACTGGTTCTTGAAAGATGTTTAGAAAACCCCTTGAGTCTCCATGAAACCTATTCTGTCGAGTTCATGAAGTCTACCCTTTTCAAACTATATACCTATGTGAGGATGGACTTTTCCCAGTATTCTTCCATCAAACAGGAATAGAGATGATAATCCAATAGTGTTCCTTTGCTATAGATAGTAAAGAGATCTTTTAAATACTAAGATTTATTTTTCATATTAATTTTTTGATTTGGAAATTATTTTGTTTCATAAAAGTGTATTGATTTAACATATATGTTTGGCTGGGTGTGGTGGCACACTCCTTTAATCCCAGCACTGCGGAGGAAGAGGTAGGAGGAGCTCTGTGAGTTCAAGGCCAGCTTGGAAGTACAGAGTGAATTCCAGGTCATCTTAGGCTAGAGAGAGACCATGCCTTAAAAAAAAAGTACATATATATATATATAACTTTGTGATAGCTTTATAAATAAATAACTTTAAATGTTCTCAGTTTTATTCAATGATATATAGCAAGTGGCATATGTAGGTATAGATCTAATACACATAACACAAAAGCCTTATTGGACAAGCCAGACATAGTTTGTAATTTGAGCAATTGGGAGGCTAAGGCAGGGGCTGAGGCAGGAGAATTATGAGTCTAAGGCCAGCTTGAGCAAAAAGAAAGTCCTGGGTCAAAATTATTTTATTTAAATTTGAAAGGAAAAAATTAAGCTGGGGGTATAGCGCAATTGGCAGAATGCTTGCCCAGCATGCATGAAACCCTGGGTTTGAGCCACAGTACCGCGTAAATTGGACATGGTGGTGCATGCCTGTGATCCAGCACTTGAGAGACAGAGGCAAGAGAATCAGAGGATCAGTGCTTGGGAGGTAGAAGCAAGAGGATCACGTATGTTGGTGCAAGTCTGTGACCCCAGTACTCCACAGGCAGAGGCAGAAGGAACAGTAGGATTAGGCCCAGCTATAGATCAAGTTAGAGACCAACCAAGGTTTCATGAGATCCTGTCTCAAAGAAAAAGACCATTTCATAGACTACTCAATTATTTTTGAAAGTGTGAAAGGTCCTGAGAGCCAAAGGTTTAAACTCCAGAAAGGAATCTGATTAGTAAAACAGTGGAGAAACATAGTCAACATTTGTTAAGCTTAAATGAGGTGAAAATATTTGGACATTAATTTTCTAAAAGCAATGACTTACTGGAAAGGTAGGTTGTAGAATGATAAGTATCTGTAGTGGACCAAAGTAACTAACCCCTCATGCCTAAAGTACCCCTACTCCAAGTCCTATTAACATGATTGTATTCATTTTTAAAGCTACAGTTATCACAACACTCCAAGTCCAGTTAATCTTATTCATTGAATAAGAAATTTTAAATTAGATAGAAAATAGAAACTTCTAGAAGTAAAATATATGGTACAGACTCCAATAATGCAAAATAATTTTCATCCCAATTGAAATATATAGAAGTACATGTAGAAAATATATTCATATAAGAATAGTACACATATACAGATCTTTATATTAATATAACTGGTATGTGTAGATAATTTTAAGGCAAGAAAGGGACTTTCCTTAATTGTCAGGAGTAATTAATTCAAAGCTGGAGTTACGAGATTGAATTCTCAGCTAAGGCTAAAAATACAAATTTTAGGGAATTTCCCAAAATGCTTGGTGAGAAGAGGCAGCTGCATACAACTATTCTCCCTGCCACTGCCCACTGTCAGCCCATCCACCAGCTGTCGCACATGGTAAAATAAACTACTTACTGTGATGGTGAGGAAGTCAGACTCAATGCCACCCAGAAACAACTTAAAAAAACTTGCAGGGCTGGAGAGATGGCTTAGCGGTTAAACGCTTGCCTATGAAGCCTAAGGACCCCGGTTCGAGGCTTGATTCTCCAGGACCCACGTAAGCCAGATGCACAAGGGGGTGCATGCATCTGGAGTTCGTTTGCAGTGGCTGGAGGCCCTGGCACACCCATTCTCTCCCTCCCTCCCTCTCTCTCTCTCTCTCTCTCTCTCTCCCTGCCTATTTCTGTATCTCTCTCTCTCTTTCAAATAAATAAAATAAAAATTGTTTAAAAAAAAAAAAAAACTTGCAGCAAGCTCGATGTATTCGTTACTTTGAATAGCCATGACCAAAATACCTGATAGGAACCAATTAAGGAAGAAAAGAATTTTTTTTGACTCTTGGTTTCCAAGGGCTTAGTCTGGGTTTGGCCCTGTACTTGTCAGTAGACTATTATGGCAGCAGGAAGATGTGGTGGTGAACAGCTTACTTCTGTCATAGTGGTGACAAGAAGTGTCCAGAGATAATATACCCCTAAGGACCTAGGGATCAAACATTCAAACTAAGAAGTTGTGGGAGACCAAAGTCTTAACGGCCACACCCCAGAGCAAAATGCATTAGTTTACTTGAACTTTGGAATGGAAAAATTAGGACACAAGAAAAATCAAACACCACTAGACTCCCTCAAAATTAAAATTTTTTTGCTTTTCCGAAGACACCATCAAGAAAAGTTGAGGACAGACATGGGAGAAAATAATCTATACATCTGATAAAGGGCTTTTATGCAAAATACACAATGAACTCAAATATGTTGATAATATGAAGACAACTCAAAAATAGACAATAGGGGCTGGACAGATGGCTTAGCGGTTAAGGTGCCTGCCTGCTAAGCCTAAGAACACTGGTTCCAATCTCCAGCGGTTCCAATCTCCAGCGGTTCCAATCTCCAGGTCCCACGTTTAGCCAGATGCAAAGTGACGCAAGGGCACAATGCCACACTTGCACACAAGGGGGCGCACACATCTGGATTTAGTTCACAGCAGCTGAGAGACTGCTGGCGCTCCCAGCTCTGTCTTCCTCTCCCTCTCTCTCTGTCTGTCTCTCTCTGTGTCTCTCTCAAAAAATAAATAAAATAATAAAAAAATTTAAAAAAAATAGACAATAGGCCAGGCATAGTGGCGCACGCCTTTAATCCCATCACTTGGGAGGCAGAGGTAGGAGGATCACCATGAGTTTGAGGCCACCCTGAGACTACATAGTGAATTCCAGGTCAGCCTGGGCTAGAGAGGGACTCTACCTGGAAAAAACAAAATAATAATAATAATAAAAACCGACAATACATTTGAAGGGATAGAAAGGCTTATGAGTGACCAATATGTACATAGAGAGGTGGTCAACATCACTGGCCATCACAAAAATGCACATTTAAATTCAGTAGTATATTAAGATGGGAAAAGGCTGATAACACTAAATATCATCAAGGATTTAGAACAATAAGTTTTTAAATAAATATTTTATGTCTATTTATTTATTTATTTATTTATTTGAGAGAGAGAATAGATGCACCAGGGCCTTTAGCCACTGCAAATGAACTCCAGATGCATGTGATTCCTTGTGCATCTGGCTTAGGCGGGTTCTGGAAAATTGAACTTGGGTCATTTGACTTTGCAGCCAGGGCCTTAATCTCTAAGCCATCTCTCCAGCTCCAATTAAGTTTTATAAATTGCTGATGAGTATATAAAAAGTTTCAGTTGCATTGGATACCTAACTGGCAGTTCCTTCTAAAGACAGTCCATATGACCTGCCAATTCCACTCCTAGGGCATTGACTCAAAAGAAATAAAAGTCTGTCCTTTGAAAAACTTGGAAATGAATAGTCATAGTAGCTTTTGTTGCAGTCATAACTTGGAATGACCTGACAGTCTATTATGAGTTGAAATGCACCACCAAGATGCATAACAAAATGCATGCGTCTCAAAACACTCAAGTGTGTTTTCTTGGCTTTCCATTACTGTCACAGATATATGAGATTATCTGCTGATAATGCGAAAATGTTTACTTGAGTTGACAGTTTTGGAAGTTTCCATCCAAGCTTGGTTGTCCCCTGTGGGAAGGGAGCACACCATGGGAGCAGGATATGGAAAACTATCATAGTCAGGACCCCAAAAAGAGGAACAGGAAGGGATGGAGTCCCACAATCCTTTTAAAAAATTACAAGCTGGAAGAGAGAGAGAGAGAATAAATGGGTGTGACAGGACCTCCTGCTGCTGCAAACAAACTCCAGATGCATGTGTCACTTCATGTATCTGGCTTTATGTGGTTACTGGGGAAATG
This sequence comes from Orientallactaga sibirica, assembly GCA_036365145.1. Taxonomy (NCBI): domain Eukaryota; kingdom Metazoa; phylum Chordata; class Mammalia; order Rodentia; family Dipodidae; genus Orientallactaga; species Orientallactaga sibirica. The sequence goes on along the minus strand of JAEOAD010000035.1, from coordinate 13,052,137 downwards.
AACCCAGGCTAGCAGGCTTTGTAGGCAAGTGCCCTTAACCACTGAATCATCTTCCCAGTTTACCACGATCCTCTTTGAGGGCACTTCCCAATGACCTAAAACCTCCCAGTGGACCCCATCTCTTTCCTTCCCTTCCCTTCTTTCCTTCCCTTCCATTCCCTTCCCTTCCCTTCCCTTCCCTTCCCTTCCCTTCCCTTCCTTCCTTTCACTTCCCTTCCCTTTCCTTTTTCTTCCTCCCTCACCCCTCTCTTTCTTTCTTCCTTTCACCTGTGTATGTAGTATCTGTGGCATGAGTGTAGTGTATTTGTGGTAGATAGGTGGAAAAATACAGTCTGAATCACTGTACAAATAAATTAATAGACGACTAACATCCTGCTGGGCGTGGTGGCACACACCTTTATTCTCAGCACTCGGGAGGCAGAGGTAGGCAGATCGCTGTGAGTTCAAGGCCAGCCTGAGACTACACAATGAATTCCAGGTCAGCCTGGGCTAGAGTGAGACCCTACCCCCACAAAAAAAAGGAAAAGAAAAAGAAGTAAGAATGGTTTGGGTTGTTTTGCCACAAATGAAAATGAAATTTGTATAAAACATAAAGAAATGCAAATACACTCTTTTACAGGCTATCGTTGTATGGGTGTACGACCCGGAAAATGCAGAAACTGATGAGCTGATGTGGGAGGCAGAAATGCCTTCATTAGTAAGTGAAAATACTGCCCTACGTCAGATATGTGCTGTCTTTCTTTTTAAGGATTGTGTGTAATTTATAATCAATTGATAGGATTGTAAACTGCCTGGAGTTAAGTTGAAACCATGCTTATCATCAATTTAAATTTAACGTAGTCGTTCCAGAGAACTTGAACATTCTTGTCCTATTTCTGCTTTAAGAGGAAATGCTTTCATTTTTTCTCCATTCAATATAATGTTAGCTATAAGTTTGCCATATAGCTTTTTAAAGTTTATTTTTTATTTTATTATTTTTTTTTTTCATTTTTCAGTTTTTCAAGGTAGGGTTTCACTCTAGCCCAGGCTGACCTAGAATTCACTATGCAATCTCAGGGTGGCCTCAAACTCATGGCGATCCTCCTACCTTTGCCTCCCGAATGCTGGGATTAAAGGCATGTGCCACCACGCCCGGCTTATCTTTTATTTTTTATTTTAGAGAGATGTAAGAGAGATTGAGAATTGGCACACCTAGCCTGAGCCACTGTAATTATAGTGCCACCTAGTGGGCATGGGCGACCTTATGCATGCCTCACCTTTGTGAGTCTGGCTTATGTGGGATCTGGAGAGAAATCAAACATGGGTCCTTAGGCTCCACATGCAAGCACCTTAACCACTAAGCCATCTCTCTAGCCCCATATAACTTTTTTTAAAATACTTGCTGATTCTTATAATTTTGTTGGACTTTTTCCTAGTTGGTTCAAATATCATTTATTATCTTCTTTTTCCTTTATTCATCTTAAGGGGTTGCTGGTTTATAGACATGTTTGCTCCTTTCTTAGTTCTCATATCTCCATCTATTCCTCTTATAAAATTTATTCTTTCCTGAGTCCTCATGTTTGTGACTGTCTTTCTTACTTCTCTGTGTATGGGATATTTAAAAATATCTCCTGTAGCCTGGAGTGGTGGCGCATGCCTCCCAGCACTTGTGAGGCAGAGGTAGGAGGATCACCAAGAGTTCAAGGCCACCCTGAGACTACATAGTAAATTCCAGTTTGGCCTGAACTAGAGTGAAACCCTACCTTGAAAAACTAAAAATAAATAAATAAATAAAATAAAATAAAACATAAAACATCTCCTACAATGCTTGCTTATTAGTAATGAATTGCTTTAGTTTATGCTTATTTTAGAAAACCTATTTCTCCATTGATTTAAATACATAACATTGCTGAATACAGTAACATTATTTGGTAGTTATTTACTTTCTGAGCTTAAAATATATCATTTCATGTTTTCATGAAATTTGGAGGTTCTTTTTGCTGAGAGGTCAATGTTATTTTACTAAGTTTGCCTGTGTAAGTGAATTGGTGTCTTTTTCTTCCAACTTCTTTTGTTTGTTTTTAGAGGGCTGGACTTGAACTCATAGTGATCCTCCTACCTCTGCCTCTCAAGCGCTGGGATTAAAGGTGTACACCACTATGTCTGGCTCTCTTGCAACTTTAAAAAATATGTATTTTTGTTTATTTATTTGTGAGCACAGAGAGGCAGAAAGAGATAGAAGTGATGCGCTAGGGTCTCCTGCCACTGCAAACAAATTCCAGATACATGCACCACTCTATGCATCTGGCTTTATGTGGGTACTGGGGAATTGAACTGGGATCTTTAGGCTTTGCAAGCAAGCACCTAAACTACTAAACCATCTGTGGTAGTTTGAATATATGGCCCCCAATATATTCAATGTTTTATTACTTTATAGTTTGCATCTGCAATCACCTTCCTAGAGGCAATGTCACTGGGGGCTGGTCTTAAGGTGTGCTGATGGTTTGAGATTCCATTGTAAAGATATGCAAAGTGTGCCCAGTAGGAGTTCCTGAAGTGTGCTGTGTGACTTTTTGGCTGTAGTTTTGCTCAGTGTGCTGTGTGGCTGGTTGGTTTCTCTCTCTCTGCTTGGCCCTGTGAGAGCAGGTCGCTTTTTCTGCCATTATGGAACTTCCCCTGGATCTGTAAGCTTCAATAAATAATATCCCTTCCTCCATAACTGTACCTGGTCTGGAAGTTCATCTCAGCCAACCTGAAGCTGTCTGCTACACCATCTCTCCAGCCCTTTCTTACAACTTTTTAAAAAATTATTATATTTATTGAGGGAAGTACAGAGCCAAGGAAAGGCACCTACATGGCTAGAGATCCCACATAGAGGGCGTGGAAAAACTGTGGAAAGAAAAGAAAGTTCAAAGAGCTCCTGTCATGTGGAGCGCTTGAGGGGTAAAGGAGCCCATGTGGAAAGTGAGGGCTGGTGGGCTCTCGCAGCTGGCCGAGCCAGTCCAGGCCCAGCAGAAGGAAAAACCCACAGCTAGAAGTTTCCAAGTGGTCAGAGCACAACTTTTAACATTGCCTCTTTGTTCTATGCTTTTGGCATTTTAAGTGTAACATGACTTTGAGAGGTTCTTTCCTGTTCTTGTCTATTTGGGGTTCTAAATACCTCTTGTACTTTGATGTCCATATCTTTCTCTAGATTGGGATTTTCTTTTTTCTGCTACAATTTCATTGAATATGTTTTCTACACTTTTTTTTGGTTGTGGTTTGGTTTTTTGGTCAGGCCCTTCTTATATCCCTGGGATTCTTAGGTTTGAACTCATGGTCATGTCTCAGAGTTCTTCAAAATTATGGTCATACCTGCTGCCTAGTGGTAATACTTCCTTGACTTTGTCTTCTGTTCTTTATATTATTTCTTTTGTTTGATCTCACCTATTTTGATGCTGTGGTTTTTTAAAAAAATTATTAGGGTTTTTTTTTTTTGGTTTTTTTTTTTAGTTTTTTAAGAAGACTTTTTACTGAAAACTTCCCTAAATATAAGCAATATACCATGATTATATTTTCCTCCCACCATCTTCCCTTTTCTCTCTCCTAAATCTCCCCTCCACTGAATCCCTTCTTTCCAAGTAATCTCTCTTCTATTTGATGTCATTGGGTATTTTTTTCCCTCTTATTATGCAGGTCTTGTGTACATAGTGACAGACATTATGGCGTCATGAATATCAAGCCCACTTTGTGTCTGGAAGACAGCATTATGCGCAGTCTTCCCCTTCCTTTGGCTCTTACATTCTTTCTACCACCTCTTCTCCAGTGTCCCCTGAGCCTTGGAGGGTGTGACAGAGATATCTCACCTAGTGCTGAATACTCCACTGTCCCTTCTCCTAAGCACTTTGGCGAATTTTGTCTGGATTTTGAGATGATTTATTTTTTGTTTTGTTTTTCAAGGCAGGTTTCACTCTAGCCCAGGCTGACCTGGAATTCACTATGTAGTCTCAGGCTGGCCTCGAACTTATGGCCATCTCCTACCCCTGCCTCCCAAATGCTGGGATTAAAGGCATGTACTATCACACCTGGCAATTTCTTTTGTTTGTTTGCTTGCTTTGTTTTGTTTTGATTTTTTTTTATTTTTTTCAAGGTAGGGTCTCACTCTAGCCCAGGCTGACCTGAAATTCACTATGTAGTCTCAGGGTGGCCTCAAATTCATGGTAATCCTCTTACCTCTACCTCCTGAGTGCTGGGATTAAAGGCATATGATCTCTGAAAGCCTAAGGACCCATGTTCAACCCTCTAGATCCCATGGAAGCTGGACGCATAAGGTGACACAAATGCGTAAAGTTGCACATGCATACAAGGTGGTAAATGTGTCTGGAGTTTGATTTCAGTGTCTGGAGGCCCTGGTGTGCCAATTATCTCTCTCTCTCTCTTTTTGACTCTCACTCTCATAAAAATAAAAGAGAAAAATGATCAAGGAAGACACCCAACATCAACGTCTGGCCTCCACAGGAACATGCATGCACACACACTTGTGCCCACATGCATGTGTATATGCACTTCATATACACACACCAACAAAACAAACCTTTAGGTTTATATATTTAAGGATCCCCATAATTTTAGTTCACACGGGATTCTGGTATGTTGAATACTCTATTATGGCTTTTCACTTACTTTTCTTGGCTATGGCAAATGCTTTACCACTGAGCTACAACCCATGCTGTGACATTTATAATTCATAAAGTTCTCACTGAAGGAAATTAGGCTGTTTAAAGAAATGAAGTGAAATCTTGAAAGTATGTTAAATTTATAAACATAAACAATGTCTTCAGTTAAACAACAACAAAATATTAATTTTTTGAATTAATTTGTGGAATCAAGTCCACAAATGTAAATAGAAATTCAACAGCTAGAATGACAAATTCAAAAATAATCAGGGGGCTGGAAAGGTTGCTCAACTGTTAAGGCACTTCCCTGCAAAGCCTAATAACCCAGGTTTGATTCCCCAGTACCCATGTAAAACCAGATATACAAAGAGAGGCATGCATCTGGAATTTATTTGCACTAGCTGGAGGCCCTGGTATGCCCATTCTTTCTGTCTGTCTCTCTTCTATCTCTCTCTGCTTGCAAATAAATAAAATATTTTTTAAATCATCAAATACTTCAAAGTATTTCAGAATACTTTTAGCTATAAAAAATAAAAAGATAATTTTTTTTCAGAATTCACGAATATTAAGTGAGCAATTGGATGCTTTGGGACAAAGTCCTTCAGTGTTTACATTAGTGAAGTACAGAAGGTACCAACCAAGTTCACCAATGATCAATGGGTAATTACTTTTTTTCATTTCAAATGTAACATTCTTGTTTGAAAAATTTAAAGATGGAGACTGGGCATGGTAGCACATGCCTTTGATCCCAGCACTCGGGAAGCAGAGGTAGGAGGATCACTGTGAATTGGAGACCACCCTGAGACTACATAATGAATTCCAGGTCAACCTGAGCTAGAGTGAGACCCTACCATGAAAAAAAAAAAATTTAAAGATGGGCTGGAGAGATGGCTTAGTGGTTAAGGCACTGACCTGCGAAGCCTGAGGACCCATGTTTGACTCTCCAGATCCCATGTTAGCCAGAGGCACAAAGGTAAGGCAAGTGCAAGGTCATGCATGCCAAGTAGGTAGCACAAGTATCTGGTGTTGTATTTCAGTGTCTGATGCCCTGGCACACTAAATCTCTCTGTGTCTCTCTCTGTCTCTCTGTCTCTGTCTCTCTCTCTCTCTCTCTCTCTCTCTTTGTGTCTCTAAAAAAATTTTTTTTAAAAAAATCAGAAACTTAAAACTCTAGTGAAATTTTATGCAATGCATCTGATAGGGGTTTTCCAAAGATGACTTTTATGTCTGCTGGGTCAGATGGTATCTTGGTTTTATTGGTTTTTAAAAAATTAATTAATTAATTTGACACAGAGAGAGAATGGGTGCACCAGGGCCTCCAACTACTGCAAACAAACTCCAGATGCATGTGCCCCCTTGCACATCTGGCTAACGTAGGTCCTGGGGAATCAAACCGGGATCCTTTGGCTTTGCAGGCAAATGCCTTAACCACTAAGCCATACCTCCAGCCCATCATTGTTTTAATTAAATCCTTTTAATATTTTATTTTTATTTATTAGACAGAGAGAGAATGGGCACAACAGGGCCTCTAGCCTCTGCAAATAAACTCTAGACAAATGTGCTACCTTGTGCATCTGGCTTATGTGGCTTCTAGGGAGTTGAAACTGGGTCCTTAGGCTTCACAGGCAAGTGCCTTAACTCAAAGCCACCTCTCCAGCCCTCTGTTTCATTTTTGAGGGACATCTAGACTGCTCTTTAAAGTAGCTATACCATTGGACACTTCCATCAGCAGGATAGGAAGGGTCTAAATTCTCCATATCCTTACCAATAATTATTATCTAGTTTACCTGTTAATAACCATATAATAATTTGTTGATTTTAACTAATCAATATGCTATAATTAGTTTTAGTGTTGAGGATGAGAAGATGTATGGTGTGTATAGTATACAAGTGATGCATGGTATATAAGAGATATGTCTTCATTTGCCATATAGGAAGGCAAGAGATAGCATAAAAATAGTATGTTAATGAAGGGGGGTATAAGCATAAAAATAATATGTTAATGAAGGGGAGTATAAGAATGCTTATTTTGGAATTGGGAGATACAGTGCAGGAGAAAGAACATTAAGAGTTAAGATTCTTTTTCTTTTGGAACCAGAGTGATGAACAAAGGGAAATGGAGAAATTGATAGCATTTTAGGGTTATTTTGTTTGACCCAGTGTTTATGTTGATAAAAATTTTAATTTTAAAAACTGTTAAGTTGTGCAAGATGGACCCGAAAAGAGAGAGAGCACTGTATTCTTGATTTCCCTTCTTAGGACCTGGACTATTCATATGCCGATGTCCTCAGAAGATGTCATCAAGCAGATCAGAGGCAACCAAGTGGCTTTTCAAGATTGCTTTGTAGCAGATTTCAATTTCCTGCTAACATTTCCCATATTGGACATGCCTGAGCACTCTCACCATCTGCCGATCACTTTGCCAGCGGGAACGCCACCAATGTGTGTCTGGATGGCTTGTATTTTAACACATGCTGTTTTGATAACTGACATGGAGACCATCCAAACAAATAGTTCTTTCATCTTTTGGACCAAAATCAGAGTGCCTCCCAATGTTCTGAGCGATGCTGAGAGGCACAGCGTGACTGATGTGGACTTAACGAAGGATGGGATACTTTTTGTAACTAATGGTGCTCTTTACCTCAGAAATTCTCGCTCATTTGAAAAAATAGGAAGACTCAAGGGTCTTCCTGAAAGGGGAATTATTGGCATTACAACAAGAAGATGGTGTTGGATCAAGTATTTATTTAAGGTTGGTGAAAGAGTATCTATGTATATTATAAATATACTTTTAAGTACCTGTACTATACTATTTAGTCAGTGATATATCTGACACTCTACTATGCCTTCCTTTGTAGTTATTTTATCTTTCATTTTTATATCTTACCTAAAGCTGTAAGTAGCTCTGTTTCTCTGACTAAATTTCTCAGAGACTTCTGCAATAAAGATCTACCCCCAACAACAAAGAATAAAATGGACCTTGTTTGCTGTTATGCAAACTAGTTCAATCCTATTATGGGGGTTATTTTACTTTGATATGTGTAATCCCCCACACAGTATTTCCCCAAAGACCCTGTGTGCTGTCAAAAGTGAATCAAGTCTTGCATTCATGCTTAGTATATTATGTTGAATACCAAATATCACTGAGGGGCTGGAGAGATGGCGTGGTGGTTAAGGCACTTGCCTGCAAAGCCAAAGGACCCAAGTTTGATTCCCCAGAACCCACATAAGCCAGATGCACAAGGTGGTGCATGAGTCTGGAGTTTGTTTGCAGTGGCTAGAAGCCCTGGCACACCCATTCTCTCTCTCTCTATCTCTGTCTTTGTTTCTTTCTCACTATCTGTCTCTCAAATAAATAAATAAAGTTATTTTGAAAAAAAATATATCACTGAGTTCATAAGGAAGTAACAAAACTCTTGGGAGGAACAAGGCTGTCCAGAAACTAACTTAGAAGAATACACAAATTCCACAGTCTTCTCAGTCCTCGTGATTGGACATAGATAATCAGACCTTTGATGCCAGGAGGCAGAGCCTTGGGCTTGAGTCAAGAAGGGAATCTTTTATCTTTTTTTTTTTTTTTAGAGAAAGAATTGGCACACCAGGGCCTCAGCCACTGCAATTGAACTCCAGACACTTGTGCCACCTAGTGGGCATGTGTGACCTTGTGCTTGAATCACCTTTATGTGTCTGGCTTACATGGGATCTGGAGAGTGGAACATGGGTCCTTAGGCTTCACAGGCAAGCACCTTAACCGCTAATTCATCTCTCTAGCCCAAGAAGGGAATTTCTTTGCATAAAACAGTGGCCTTCAAAGTGTCCTTAGTGCTTTAAATCTAGTTCAGCTTTCACGTTAGAAGGGGAGAAAAGGTCTTCCATTGGAGTTCATGAACAGAAGCCAATTCACATTCACTTTGGCAGTCAAATGTACAATCACTGGGTGATTCAAAAAAGCACGTAAACCAAACCCCAAGCAAATAGAAATCTTTTTTTTGAAGAATAAACTTTCAAATTAAACTTTGGAGAATGCCTGCAAATAATCTTCTGACAAAATTAAACTCTCATTCAAAACTTGCAAAAAAGGGCACTTGTCTGCAAAGCCTAGTGGCCTGAGTTCAGATCCTCAGTACCCATATAAAGCTAGAAGCACAAAGTGGCACCTGTGTCTGGAGTTCATCTGCAGTGGTAGAAGGCCCTAATATGTCCATACTCATTCTCTTGTGTGTGTGTGTGTGTGTGTGTGTGTGTGTGTTTTGAGGTAGGGTCTTGCTCTAGTCCAGGCCAACCTGGAATTCACTATGTACTCTCAGGGTGGCCTCAAACTCATGGGGATGCTCCTACCTCTGCCTCCCAAGTGCTGGGATTAAAGGTATGTGCCACCATACCCAGCCAGACTCACTCTCTCTGTGTCTTCCTCTTCTTCTTTCTCTGTGTGTGTCTCTTTCTCAAACAAATAAATAAAATATTATTTTTAAAAAATTACAAAACACTGGAAGGTAAAAAAGGTCATGGAATCATGGGACTCACAGAAGCAATAAAGAGTAAAATCATTTCTGCAAAAAATTTCTCCAGAAGTAGAGAAAAGTTCTAGAATTCATGTAGAACCACAGGACCCCAAGTAGCCAAAGCAATCTTGAGGAAGAACAGAACTGACAGCATCGTATTCAAAGTACATTTCAAAGCTATTGTCCTCCAGGACCTGGGAAGGTGGCTTAGTCTGTAAAGCACAAGGACCTGAGTGCAATCCCCAGCACAGAAAAAGCTGGGCAATGTTGCTACAGTGCTGAGGGGGAGAGGCAAGAGGATCACTAAGACTGTCTAGTCAGCCAGTCAGCAAGAGAGTCTTTCAGGGAAATAAGAAGGAGAACACCCACTTCCTCCTTTTGCCTCTGCATGGGGCATGCACATCTGCACACACACTCATGTACAGCACACACACTCACACACACACACACATGATCACGCGCGTGTGCACACACTATCATACTGACAACAACACAGTACAAGTGGACATAGCTAATGGATCACAAGAGAGAACTCAGAAATAAACTCACACAAACAGTTCACTACTTTTTATCAGTGAGGCCAGGAATACATGCAAGGAAAGCATGGGCTCTTGAATAAATGGTGAGAAAACTGCATTCCCACAAGCAAAATAATAATAATAATAAAATGAAATTAGGTCTCTTGTCTCAAAATGGGTTGCTTAAATGTAAGACCTGAAACTAATCTTGGTTATTTTTTTATATGACAATAAAAGCGCATACTACAAACACAAAAATAAGCCCATGGGACTGCCTCAGGAAAAAGAACACAAAATATCAACCATCAGATTGGAGGAAATATTTGTCTATATGACAAGGAATTGATATCTGAAATTTACTAAGAATTCATATGACCCCAGTAACAAAAACAATCTGACTTAAAAATGGGCAAAGGACTTGAAATTTTTTCTAGGATGACATACGAATGGCCAAGAAGACTACAATAAAATAGATCATTAATCATCAGAAAAACTCAATGGGATAGCACCTTACCCTGTCCAGATGGCTGTGACATTTCAAAAAATATTTTTAAATATTTATTTTTGTTTATGAGAGAAAGAGAGGGGGGAGATAATGGGCATATCAGGGTCTCTAGCCACTACAAATGAACTCCAGATGCATGTGCCACTATGTGCATCTGGCTTACATGAGTTCTGGGGAGTTGAGCTTGGGTCCTTAGACTTTGCAGGCAAGTGCCTTAACTGCTAAGCCATCTCTCTAGCCCCACATTTTTGCAAGTTCTCTTAGTGGTTGTAGTTTTTATTATTGTAATTAATATTGGCAGGCAAATATTGCTGAATCTGATCTCAAACTTATGGGCTCAAGCAATCCTCTTGCCTGAGCCCTCTAACTTTAAGAACTGTAGGCACACATCATTGTACCAGGCTTACATTTGCCTGCATAAAAGTGTTTTTCTCCCTCTTTAAAATATATGCATAGCCAGGTGTGGTGGCACACGCCTTTAATCCCAGAATTCGGGAGGCAAAGGTAGGAGAATAGCCATGAGTTCAAGGCCACCCTGAGATTACATGGTGAATTCCAGGTCAGCCTGGGCTGCACTGAGACCCTATCTTGAAAAACCGAAAAATGAAAAAAAAAAAAATATATATATATATGCATAGAGCTGGAGAGATGGCTTAGCAGTTAAAGCATTTGCCTGCAAAGCCAAAGGACCCTGGTTCAATTTGTGTACTCTGTAGTTTTTCTTGTTGCTGATGTGTAGTTTAATCCCATTGTGGTCAGATAGAGAACAAGGGATTATTTCAATTTTCCTCTATTTGTTAAGATTTGCTTTGTGTCCTAATATTATTTTAGAGAATGTTCCATGTGCTGCTGAGAAAAAAAAGTATATTCTGTAGCATTTGGATGTAATGTTCTGTAGATATCTGTTAGATCCATTTGTTCCATGACATCATTTAATCCAGATGTCTCTCTGTTTATTTTTTGATGGGATGACCTGTCCATTGATAAGAGTGGATCACATTGATGAAATTACCCGCTACAATTGTGTTTGGTGTTATCTGTGACCTTAAGTCTAATAGTATTTGTTTGATGAAATTGGGAGCCCCCATGTTAGGTGCATATATGTTTAGGATTGTAATGTCCTCCTGTTGGAATGTTCTTTTAATCAATATAAAGTGACCTTCTTTATCTTTCCTCACTGATGTTGGTTTGATGTCTATCTTGTCAGATATTAGGATAGCAACCCCTACTTGTTTCCTAGGCCCGTTTGCTTGAGATATAGTTTTCTATCCTTTCACTCTAAGACAGTGTATAGCTTTTATTGAGAGATGAGTTTCCTAGAGGCAGCAAACAGCAGGACCCTGCCTTTTAATCCAGTCTGCAAGCCTGCGTCTTTTGATTGGGGCATTGAGGCCATTGATATTGAGAGTTATTAGTGAGGGCTGGAGAGATGGCTTAGCGGTTAAGGTGCCTGCCTCCTAAACCTAAGAACCCGGTTCCAATCTCCAGGTCCCATGTTTAGCCAGATGCAAAGTGATGCAAGGGCACAATGCTGCACTTGCCCACAAGGGGGCGCACACATCTGGAGTTCATTCACAGCAGCTGAGAGGCTGCTGGCACACTCATTCTTCTGTCTTCCTCTTCCTCTCTGTCTGTCTTTCTCTGTGTCTCTCTCCAAAAAATAAAATAAAAAAAGAGTTCTTAGTGAAAGATATGTATTTATTCTTGCCATTCTTCTTGTTTTGGACTGATTTATGTTTGCCCTTTACTCACTTGTTTTAACTGTTATGTGGGTGTGGTTTTTTTTTTTTTCCTGTTTCCTCCTGTGTGTGTTTTGCTTTCTCTTCAATGTGAAAGATTCCTTCAAGTATTTTTTGTAGAGCTGGCTTAGTTGTCATAAATTCCTGTAGCCTGTTTTTGTTATGGAATGTCCTTATTTCTCCATCAATTTGGATAGATAGTTTTGCAGGATAAAGTAATCTTGGTTGACAGTTGTTATCTTTCAGAACTTGGAATACATCATTCCAAGCCCTTTTGGATTTTAAAGTTTGTGTTGAATAATCTACTGTTATCCAGATGGGCTTGCCTTTGTATGTGACTTGATTTTTCTCTCTAACTGTTTTCGATATATTTTCTTTTGTTTGTATGTTTAGTAGTTTAATTATAACATGGCAAGGAGAGGTTCTTTCCAGGTTTTGTCTGGTGTTCTAAAAGCTTCCTGCATTGGCATCTCTTTCCCAATTTGGGGGAAGTTTTCTTGTATGATTTTGTTGAAAACACCTACTATGCCTTTGGAGTGAAATTTTTCTCCTCCTGCTATACCGTGAATTCTTATGTTTGATCTTTCATAATGTCCCAAATATCTTGAAATTCCCACTCATACCTTCCTATTAGCTTGTTTTTCTCTTTTTTGGACTGTATTAGATCTGCCACTTGGTCTTCTAGTTTAGATATTCTGTTCTCTCCTTCATCCATTCTACTGGTGAGACTTTCCACAGAGTTTTTAATTTGACTTACTGTGTTTTTCAGTGCTAGCATTTCTGCCTGGTTTTTCTTGAGTATTTCTAATTCCTTACTCATGTCTTATAATTACCCCCTTAGTTCATTAAGCTGGTTTCCTGTATTCTCTTTCAGGAGCTTGATTTCTTCTTTATTTCCTTTGTTTTCTTCTTTGATTCCTTTGATGTCTTCTTTGATTTATTTGAGTATAGATAAAATCATTTTTTAAAAAAAATCTTTGCCAGGCATTTCATCTAAAACAGTCTTACTGGGGGTCATTTCTGATGGACTTATAATTTTGGTGGGATTGTATTGTCTTTATCTTTGTGTTTCTTGCATTATAATGTAGCAATTTTTGCATCCTGAGTTGATTTGCTGCTTGGGTTTTCTAATTATCTGCAGTATTTTTAGATGTGGAAATCCAACTTTATATATCTTCAGGATAGGAGCTTAAGGTGCCAAATGTAGCTCTTGTACTCCAATCCAACAGCAGAAGTAATCCTAGGTGTTGAGTTTGCCTGCTATTCAAGTATTCTAGTGGGCTGGGTAGAACAATTGACTGGCAAATTCTAAAATCCAACTGATCAGTATACACATTCAACAAAAACTAGCACAGAGTATGACTGTGTGGGGATTAAAACAAACAGATAACGTTTGTAGCAGACAGTTTCAGGTTTGCTGAGATGAACTTCCAGACCAGGCACAGTTATGGAAGAAGGGATTTCTTGAAGCTTATAGATCCAGGGGAAGTTCCATAATGGCAGAAGAAGCTGGCCTGCTTTCACAGGACCAAAAACAGAGAGAGAAGCCAAAAGCCACACAGCACAACACACCTCAGGAACTCCAACTAGACACACTTTGCATATGTTTAGATTGAAATCCTAAACCCACCACCACACTTAAGATCCGCCCAGTGACACTGCCTCCAGCCAGGTGGATGCAGATGCAAACTGTAAACTAATAAAACACTGAATATATTGGTGGGGGCCATCTATTCAAACTACCACGTTCCACCCAATAGATTTGTAACTATCACACATTGTAAATTGTATTCAGTCTAGTTTCAAAGGTCCCCACAGTCTTGACCAACTAAAGATGGTGAGTCCTGTAAAATCAAACAAGTTAAATACTTTCAACATATAATAATAAACACAGAATAAACATTTTCAACTGGTATAAGGCATAGCAAGGAGAGACTAGAACAATGCAAACTTAACCACCATCAGCAGTCATCAAACTTCTGCAGTTCAAGTTCAATATAACCCAAGACTGACATTCTCCAGGTTTTCCAATTCTGCCCCTCCTGCTGGGCAGAGTAGCCAGGGAACACTTCCATTCAAGGCCAACAGTACACTCCATGGTAGCCCTTTTGCACAATCCTGGTTTATCCAAAACGTCTTCAGGTCTCCACACAAACCACAGTCCATCTTCCAAAGGCTCTTCTAGCTTATCAGTGCATCACAACCTGCCTCATGCTGCATCTCAGCAGCAACTCCTGGAACCGTGTGCAAATCATGACCACTCCATGCATTTTTCATGCTTCCAAAACTAATACCAGGTGTGCAGGACACAGCCATATTCTTAATTCAAGGACGAAATAAGTCATAGCCTTGAAAAGCAGGTTCCTTCTCCAGTCAACTCTTTCCAAAAGGGTTTGCATTTCTAACAGTCTTTCCTCAGGCATCCTCTCCATTGTTTTAATGTAAAGCAGTTGGACCATCTTCCTTAAGATTGCTAATGGGTTTGATAATAGCAGCTTCAATAACCTAAAACCAGTCTCAGTACCTGTGATTGTAACTTCCTTGAGGTTTTCCAACTTAAAATCTTAAATCTAAGTCCAATATCTTTAGCCAATCACATCAGTCAGTCCATTGCAAAGTTAACCTTGATCAAACTCTCTGGGCCTGGGCAGCAGGACACAGCCATCCCTTACACCAGTAGCCCAGTTCCAACAAGGTCCTCTGCAGTCTTTCCTTCCCCTTAGAAAGCTCATAAGCAAAGCCTTGAAGTTCAATACTGTCTGCATTTAGCATTTTCAAATTCTCATCAGAATAGTCCATAAAACTTGGCTTACCACTCCAGAAAGTATCTTCACCTGCAAGCACCAAGTCCATGCCAATTACTCCAAAACAAAGGTTCCAAAAGATGAAAATCCACATAGTTAGGTTCATTTCACCACACAGTCTGGTACCAACTTCTGTAGCAGGCAGCTTCAGGTTCGCTGAGATGAACTTCCAGACCAGGCACAGTTATGGAAGAAGAGATTTCTTTTTTTTTTTTTTTTTTTGGTTTTGTGAGGTAGGGTCTCACTCTGGTCCAGGCTGACCTGGAATTAACTATGTAGTCTCAGGGTGGCCTCGAACTCTCGGCGATCCTCCTACCTCTGCCTCCCGAGTGCTGGGATTAAAGGCGCCACCACGCCCGGCTCTGAAGGGATTTCTTGAAGCTTACAGATCCAGGGGAAAGTTCCATAATGGCAGAAGAAGCTTGCCTGCTTTCACAAGACCAAACACAGAGAAGCCAAAAGCCACACAACACAGCACACTTCAGGAACTGCAACTAGACAGTTTACATGCCCGCCAGCAGTGTATAACAATTTTCACTTACCCCACGTCATAAGCCAGCATTTGTTATTTTATGTTATTTTTTTAATTATAGCCATTCTGTCTGAAGTGAGATGGAATCTCAGGATACTTTTGATTTGCATTTCTCTGATGGCTAAGGATAATACATGACTTTTAAAATCCCATATTGTCTCTTCCTTTGGGTCCTAGTTGGTATCTACCTATATCTTGTTTGGGCATAGATCAATTTTATGGACATTAAGTAAAATTAGGAAGTCAAGATGTACTCAACAGAGTCTTCTTGATTGTCATGAACATAGAAGCTATATTTTAAGTTAAAGTCCCTCAAAATTATAATATGGTGATTGAGGAGATAAGTAATTAGAGGGGCTTTGGTTCTGTAGATGAAAGTAGGCCCATCAATTTTAAATACAGCTTTCTTGAATGCCCTTCCCTTCTTACAGCCTGTGTCCATAAGAGGATAGTATTGAATTTTCATTGATTTTAAGTTCTCTTTTCTCTTTACTTGATAGCCAAGTAGTCCAGAATTCCAACAATTATTTCATGTTTTAGGTGTCCTTGTGTCCTGATCTTAGTAAGCATCAAGGCCAAAGGGTCACCTTGATAAATTTGTAACCAAAATGAATTAAGATTCATTATTACTCCTGATAGAAATAATGTATGAGGGATGGAGAGATGGCTTAGCAATTAAGGTACCTGTGAAGCCTAAGGATTCGAGTTCAACTCCCCAGAACACACACAACCAGATGCACAAGGTGGCACATGCATCTGGAGTTTGTTTGCAGTGGTTAGAGGCCCTGGCATGCCCACTCTGTTGCTCTCTCTCTCTCTCTCTCTCTCTCTCTTAAATAAGTAAGTAAATAAATAAATAAATAAATAAATAAATAAATAAATAGCACTTTAAAAAGAGAAATGTATGGCCAGGGGTGGTGGCGCACACCTTTAATCCCAGTACCCAGGAGGCAGAGGTAGCAGGATCGGCACAAGTTCAAGGACACCCTGAAACTACACAGTGAATTCCAGATCAGCCTGAGATAGAGCGAGACCCTAATTTGAAAAAAAAGTATAAAAAATAGTTTATTTCATGATTATATATAAAATGGTATATTTTTATTTAATGTACATTTGGCTTGAAGTATTATTCTGAAATATACTAGAAGAGAATTGGGGCTGGCGAGCTGGCAAGCTGGCGAGCTGGCGAGCTGACTCAGTGGGTAAAATGCTTTCCAAGCAAGCCTGAGGACCTGAGTTCAGATCCCCAGCACCCATGTAAAATCCAGGTGTGGCAGTGCAGGCCTACAATCCCCACATGGAGGAGGCAGCGACAGGAAACTTCTTGAGGCCTGCTCACTCATCTGCTGCATCAGTGAGCTCTAGGTTCAATGAGAGATCTAGCCTCAGAAAAATAAAGTGGAGAGTAATTGAGGAAGATACCTGATGTCAATCTCTGGGTTCCACAAGCACATGCACACACGTGCACCTACACGCACGCATGTGCCTGGGTATACACACACACACACACACACACACACACACATACACATGTGCACACGCACAAAAAGAAAAGAAAATTCAACCTTAAGAGTTATTTCTTTTTCTTTTTTTTTTTTTTTTTGGTGTTTCAAGGTAGGGTTTCACTCTAGCTCTGGCTGACAAGAGTTGCTTCTTCTAATTCTGTTATTATTTGGTGTTGGGGATTGAACCCAGGGAGTCAGCATCTCTAGCATTCACTCTACCATTGAGCCATACTCCCAGATTCCATTTTATTTATTTATTTATTTATTTATTTATTTACTTACTTATGAGAGAGAAAGAGGGCACATGCCAGGGCCTCTAGCCCCTGCAAACAAACTCCAGATGCATGCACTACTTTGTGCATCGGCTTTATATAGGTACTAGGTAATTGAACCTGGATCCTTTGGCTTTGCTGGCAAATGCCTTAACTGCTAAGCCTTCTCTACAGCCCTATTTATTTATTTTTATGTGCATGTGTTTTTGTGCATGTGAGAATGCAGGCACACACCTGCCCCACACATGTGTGGCGGTCAGAGGACAGCTTTCAGATTGGTCTTCACCTTGCCATCTCATGTGAAACAAGGCTTCTCTCTTTGGATCTCGCACTGCTATTGTTCTTTGCTGCATACACAGTGTCCTGGAAATTCTGTCTGTACCTCCCACCTCATGTCAGCATGCTGAGTGTACAGAGCCATGAAACCTGACTGTACATAGGATCTGGGAAGTACTAAACTCAAGTACTCAGACTTGAGCAGTGAGTGCTTTATCTACTGAGTCATCTCCCCAGCTCTCTATATTTATTTATTTATTTATTTTTATTTATCTTTTGTTTTTTTGAGGTATGGTCTGTTTTTAACCCAGGCTGACCTGGAATTCACTATGTAGTCTCAGGGTGACCTCAAACTCACAGCCATCCTCCTATCTCCGCCTCCCAAGTGCTAGGATTAAAAGCGTGAACCACCATGCCCAGCTATTTTATTTTTTTAATGTAGTAAGTTGGAAATCAGGAATGGTTAGCCTGCTTCCTAAAACTAAAGATTTTTCTAATTCTTTTCTTTTTATAGAATGAAAGAAAAAAAAGCACTATAGCGGCTTGGACAGAAGATGAAGTTTACCTTGGGTATGCTTCATATAACTTTCTCAAAATAGTAACTATCACAAAACTGAAAATGCTTCTAAATATTTCACCAACAGATACTCTGAAAATACACAATGTTGATTACACAGGGCACCCTCTGAAATTGGCTTGCTGCTGACCCATTGTGTCACCTGTACTACCAACAAAAGCGCTTACATAGTGTTATTTAATGAAGATTCAAAACAGTGGACATTCCAAGACTTCAAATTAGATGTCCCCATTGACACTGTTTTACATCACCGTTTTCTGTATTCAGCACTGCCAGATTTAATACTATGGGACAAGAATCGGCTATACTACAGCTATGAAAACTTCACTGTTACTGGAATTGTGAAAACATCGACAGGACAGGGTGATCTGTCACTGTTATCAGATGGCAGCAGTATTCATGACATCTTTTTAGGTGAGGCATTTTTAGTTCTGCTAAAAGTAGTCTAGATTTCTCTGTAGACATGTTCCTTATGAGGATGGAGCAACTTCAAATGCATGAGGATGTGGGGCTAATGAAGCATCTTTCACCATCTTAAAAAAAAAAAAAAAATGAAGACAGGCACACCTTTAATCCCAGCACTCAGGAGGTGGAGGTAGGAGGATCGCCATGAGTTCAAGGCTACCCTGAGACTACATAGTGAATTCTAGGTCAGCCTGGGCTAGAGTGAAACCCTACCTCAGGAAAAAAAAAAAAAAAAAAAAAAAAAAAAAAAAAAAAAAGGACAGATTTTAAATTTGACCAGTGTTAAAATCTGATCTATTGGAATGGCAAACTCAAATATATACAAAGTGTTGTGGTTTTGATTGTGAAACATTCCTCACAGGCTCATGTGTTTGAACACTTGGTTCCTGGTGGGGGGTGCTGTTTGGGAAGGTTTTAGAACCTTCATGGAGGAAGTGGGTCCCTGGGGGGAGGACCTTGAGATTTGATAGCCCAGCCTCATTTCTGTTCTCTATCTGCTTCCTGACTGTGGACGTGCCCAACTGCCTTCCTGTGCAGGCTGCTTTGCCTTCCCCACCATGATGAAATGTTTACCTTGGAACTGTAAGCCACAATAAACCCTTTCCTTCTTCTTATTTATTTTATTTATTTATTTTTTTATTTTAGAGAGGGAGACAGAGAGGGAGACAGAGGCGCCAGGGGCTCAGCCATTATGATTGACCTCTAGACACTTATGCCACCTAGTGGGCATGTGCGACCTTGTGCTTGCCTCAACTTTGTACATCTGGCTTACGTGGGACCTGGAGAGTCAAACATGGGTTCTTGGGCGTCACAGGCAAGTGCCTTAAGTGCTAAGCCATCTCTCCAGCCCTCCTTCTTATTTAAAAAAAAAACATTTTATTTTTATTTATTTATTTGAGAGAGAGAAAGAGGCAGGAAGAGAGAGAGGAGAGAGAGAATGGGTATATCACGGCCTCTAGCCACTGCAACTGAACTCCAGACACATGCACCACCTTATGCATCTGGCTTCCATGGGTTCAGAGGAATTGAATCTGGGTCCTTTGGATTTCCAGGCCAGCACTTTAACCACTAAGCCTTCTCTCTAGCCCAGTCCTTTCCTTCTTTAACTTCTTCTGGTCAGATCTCTGGTCAGAGCAAACAGAAAGTAACTAGTACACTATCTAGGCTATTTATATCTGCACCTTTGGGTTGAGAGGCCATGTGTAGTGTTTGTGGTATCAGTTTCCTAGAACTCCCACAAGAAAGTATCATAAAGTGAATATTTTTAAGGCACAGAAATGTGTTGTTTCATGACCCTCCACATTAGAAGTCAGAAATCAAGGTCTTGACATAGCCATGTTCCCCTACACCCTGAAGGAGAGTCTCCCCTTGCTTTTTCCTAGTTGCTGGTGGGCTCCTGGCAATGCTTCTCTTTTCCTGTCTTGTAGCTGTATCATTCTAGTTTCTGCCTTGTCATCATCTGGCCATCTCCATATGTGCCTCTGGTTTCACATGGCCATGTTTGATTAAGGGCCTGGCCCTACTCCAGGCTAACTTTGTCTTAATCAACAACATCTGAATGACCCTAAAATGTCACTGGTAGGCTTGGGCTGGAAGATGGTTTAGCAATCAAAGGTGCTTATTTTTGCCAGGTGATACCTTTAATCCCAGCACTTGGCAGGCAGGCAGGCAGAAGTAGGAGAACCACCATGAGTTCAAAGCCAGACTGGGACTACAGAGTGAGTTCCAAGTCAGCCTGAGCTAGAGTAATACCCTGCCAAAAAAAATGTATTTAGGCTGGAGAGATGGATCAGTGGTGAAAGCCCTTGCCTACAAAGCCTAACAATCTGGGTTTGATTCTCCAGTACCCATATAAAGCCAGATGCACAAGGTGACGCATGCATCTGGAGTTCATTTTCAGTGGCTAGAGGTCCTGGTGTGCCCATTCTCTCTGTGTGTCTTTTTTCTCTCTCTCTCTGCTTGCAAATAAATAAATAAATAGGGCTGGACGGGTGGCTTAGCAGTTAAGGCACTTGTCTGCAAAGCCTAAGGATCCATGTTCAACTCTCCAGATCCCACATAAACCAGATGCACAAAGGTTAGGCAAGTGCAAGATCATACATGCCCACTAGGTGGAGTTTGATTGCAGTGGCTGAGGCCTTGGTGCACCCATTCTCTGTCTGTCTGTCTCTCTCTCTCAAATAAATAAATAAATAAATATATTTTTTAAAGGTGCTTATTTGTAAAGCCTAGTATGCCCATAAAGCCAGATCTGAGTGGCACATGTGTCAGTTCCCTAAATATAAGAGCCCATAAAGCCAGATTTGCAAAGTGGCACATGTGTCAGATAAAGCCAGATGCACAAAGTGGCAAGAGGCCCTTTGCAGTTTACCTCTATCTATTTATCTATCTATCTATCTATCTATCTATCTATCTATCTATCTATTATCTATCTATCTATCATCTCTCTCTTTCTCCCTACTTAATAAATAAAAATATTCTTTTGAAAACAATAAAAAGAGTAGGCTAATTTATCTTGTAAAGGAAATGGCAAGGCTGCCAATAGCATGAATTTTGCAGGCAGCTTATAATCAAGTTTTCAGTGAGAATCAAGAAAAGGTAAGCAAAGAGAATGTAAACACTTTCAGTTTGGAAAGAAAAGCCTGTGTAAAGTTGAACCCAAGAAAGGCATGGTTCCTGAAGAGATGACCACCATTAGAAAGCAGCCAAGTTCTTTGCCTTGGGCAAAGAAAAAGGATGCCAGGAACTGGCCAGGCTTCGCCCATTACAGACACCAAGGTTTGAAGGATAAACTCATTTAAAAGAGTACCTCCAGGGTTGGAGACATGGCTCAACAGTTAAGGCACTTGCCTGCAAAGCCTAAGGACCCAGGTTTAATTCCCCCAGTACCCACATAAAGGCAGATGTACATAGTGACGCAAGCATCTAGAGTTCATTTGCAGTGGCTAGAGGTCCCAGTGCACCCATTCTCTCTCTCTCTATCTATCTATCTATCTATCTATCTATCTATCTATCTATATATATATATATATCTCCCTCTCTATCTCTCAAATAAATAAGTAAAATATTAAAAAAATAAAAAAGCCAGATGTGGTGGCACACACCTTTAATCCTAGCACTGAGGAGGGAGAGGTAAGAGGATCACTATGAGTTTGAGGCCACCTTCAGACTACATAGTGAATTCCAGGTCAGTGAGATCCTACCTCAAAACAACAACAAAAATGCTTCAATAAAATAGAATCATTTATGGCTACTTAAAATAGCACAAACTTTTCTCTCTTTTTTTTTTCAGATTACAGGGGGAATATTCTGATAAAGATGGAAAATAATGTACTGTTTTATTTCAAGACTTTTGCCAAAGACGTAATCAAGCTACATTCATGGTTGAACAAAAAAACAAAATCAGTGCTTCTTTATACCATATCTTCTAAACTGTGCCTGCTACATGTGTTTGATAATGCCACAGTAAAACCAGAGGCTTATCCTTTACATCTGGAAGTCCGAAGTGCAGCTTTCAAAAAAAGAGAAAGATGTCCTTTCATGGCATTTAAGGATAATGTACGTGGTGTTCTTAGCTTTTTAGACAAAGGAGAAAACATGACATTTGAGTCACAAATAGTCTATCCAGAACGTGTTGGGATCGATATTATTGTGGATATCTATGGCCCAAAAATATTAAAACAGAAACAAGAGACTAAGTATGAAGTTGCCTTGGGATACTGCAGTAAAACTCTGGTAAGTTAATATTTTTAATATCTTCACTTGGTTTGAATAAATTTTAAAAATTAACATTTTCATACATAGATTTTCCTTCTAAGTTTAGCTGTGAGCATTTTAATAAATTGTTTTAATAAGTTGTAACATGAGCCACAAGTTTCACTGTCACTATCTGAGGACTCATTCTCCCTAAAACACTTCTGTCCAAGCTCCTTGTCTGCCCACTGCTGTGTTCACTCCTGTCGGAGCCTGGTAGTAATTGTGTACCTGACACTGAGTGACTTGTAAGGAAAAGAAAGATTCTTTTCAGCTCATAGTTCTGGAAAGCTGGAAAGTCCCAGCACATATCCACATCCATCTGGTGAGGGCTTCCTAACCTGAGGAAGCTATCACACAGTGAGACAGAGCAGCCATGCAAGCTTATGTGTCCTTTCTTATTCTAAAGCCACTGATGTCATCACGAAACCTCACCATCTCATCTGACCCTAATGGCTTCTCAAAGGTTCCTGCCCCACCTCCAAACAACATTAGTGTATGAATTGTGTCATAAGTTTCCAACCTGTGAACTTTTTTTTGAGAGAGAAAGAGAAAAGGAGGCAGAGTGAGATTGAGAATGGGTGTGCCAGGGCCTTTCAGCCACTGTGAACAAACTCCAGACATGTGCTCCCCCTTGCGCAACATTGCATGCTTTTGTCACTGTTGTATCTGGCTACGTGGGATCTGAAGGATTCGAACAGGAGTCCTTAGGCTTCACAGGCAAACGCCTTAACAGCTAAGCCATCTCTCCAGCCCAGAACTTGTGTTTTGTTTTGTTTTTTTTGACAACTTCTTTAATTGTAGACAATATCCCATGGTACTTCCCTCCCTCCCCCCACTTTCCCCTTTGAAACTTCACTCTCCATCATATACCCTCCCCCTGTCAATCAGTTTCTCTTTTCAGTTTGATGTCATCATCTTTTCGTCCTATTATGATGGTCTTGTGTAGGTAGTGTCAGGCACTGTGAGGTCATGGATATCCAGGCCATTTTGTGTCTGGAGGAGCACGTTGTAAGGAGTCCTACTCTTCCTTTGGTTCTTACATTCTTTCCGCCCCCTCTTCCACAATGGACCCTGAGCCTTGGAAGGTGTGTTGGAGATGTTTCAGTGCTGAGCACTCCTCTGTCCCTTCTTCTCAGCACCATGGTGCCCTCTCAGTCATCCCAAGGTTGCCACCATCTGAAAAGAGAAGCTTCTCTAACCAAAAGTGAGAGTAGCATTAATATATGGGTGTGGACATTAAGAGAAGTGCTTACTGGGCAGTTTGGTGAGCATAGTATATACATTTAGTGAAACACCAGCAGACATTACACCCTTAGGGCTCATGACTACCCCTTTCGTAGGTTTTCAGTATCAGGGATGTATTCCCTCCCATGCAGCGGGCCTCCAGTCCAATTAGAGAGCAGTTGGTTTCCCCCATAACAGACATGCCATTATTGCACCCATTGGCTCATTTGGCCTGGCTGGCCAAATTTAAAGCTTGCAGTGTTCACTGTTCAGTACCTTCACTGGTGTTTTTTCTCTCCCATTGAACTGCATCAATATTTTATTTTTATTTATTTATGAGAGAGAACAAGAAAGAGGCAAATAGAGAGAGTCCTTTGGCTTTGCAGGCAAGTGCCTTAAGTGCTAACCATCTCTCCAGCCCTGTGAACCTGGTTTTTTTTTTTTTTTTTTTTTGGGGTTTTTGAGGTATGGTCTCACTTCAGCTCAGGCTGACTTGGAACCCACTATGTAGTCTCAGGGTGGCCTCAAACTCACAGGGATCCTCCTATCTCTGCCATCTGAGTGCTGGGATTAAAGGCGTGAGCAACCACGCCCAGCCTATGAACCTGTTTTAAGGAACATTTTCAAACAAAACCAAGACATCATTCTTATTCAGAGAAAAAGACAGAGAGCAATAAAGACAGAATGAGTGCACCAGGGCCTTTTTACTGCTGCAAAATGAGTGCACCAGGGCCTTTTTACTGCTGCAAAAGAACACCAGATACATGCTCCACTTTTTGTATCTGGCTTACATGGGTGACTAGGGACTCGAACCTGGGATGGCAGGCTTTGCAAGTGATCACCTTTAACCACTAGGCAATCTTCCCAACCCCCTCCCTGTCTCTCTCTCTATCCCTCCCTCTCTCTCTCTCCTCTTTTGTAGAGTTCTGTTAACTGGTGTAGTGTAACAAATGACCTCAAACTGAATGGCTTCCACCACAACCCATACTATAGGTCAACAGTCTGAGTAGCTGAGCAGTTCTGATAGTTTCATTTAGACACACTTATGTCACTATGGTCTTCTAGTAGTTCATCTGGGACTGGATAATGATCCAACATGGCCTTCAGTGACATGTCAGTTGGTACTGCCACTTGTTAGTCTCAGAGACACCTACTCTTGTTCCAGCCACCGGCATTCTCATCCTCCAGGCTAGACCTGGGCTTCTTCATGTAGCAGGCTCAGGGCAGTGTTCCAAGATGGTGAGAGAAAGATCTGCCAAGGCCTCTGGAAACCTAGGTTGGGCTTCATTCTGTAAGTCAAAGTAAGTCAAAGTAAGATCAGCCCTATAACACACTCCACCTATTATGCAGAAATAGTTAAGCCATATGGCAAAGAGACATGCACATAGAAATGGGAGGAATTGTAGCAGCTACCCTTATAAGCAATCTACCACAATAGCTAAAATATAAGGTATATATTATTCTGTATATTGTTTTTTCCAATCTATCTCGTAATATGGGCATTTTCTATCTGCAGTTTCTTCTCTAACCTTGAAAAACTCAAATGGTAACTTCTGTCCCCCAGTTGTTCTTCTTAGACTCAAAATCCTCAAGTACACTTAAGTATGGGCCTCTTATCTGGTGCTATAGAATGTAAGTGCTCAGCTAATATCAAAGTCAGTTAACACAAGGAATTATAAAACTTAAAATGGGAGCTGGAGAGATAGATGGTAAAGTGCTTGCCTTGTAAGCATAAGGACCTGATTTCAATCCCCAGACCCATATTTTAAAAGCCAGACATGGGGCTGGAGAGATGGCTGGGCTGGAGAGGTGGCTTAGCGGTTAAGGCACTTGCCTATGAAGCCTAAGGACCCAGGTTCGATTCCCCAGTACCCACGTAAGCCAGCTGCACACAGTGGTACATGCATCTGGAGTTCATTTGCAATGGCTAGAAGCCCTGGAATGCCCATTCTCTCTCTTTCTCTCTATCTATGTGCCTCTCTCTCTCTGTCCCAAATAAATAATAAAATATTTAAAAGCCAGACATGGTCATATACTTGTAATCCTATTGCTGAGGAGATAAAGACAGGAGGATACCTGGGGTTCACTGGCAAGTTCCAGGTCTGTGAGAAACCCTACCCTGTCTCAAAAACAAAGGTGGATAGTGCCTAATAACTATTCTCTCTCTGTCTCTCGCACACAATCTAAAATTACATGGAAACCATTTTAGTTTAACTTAAATCAAAAGATTTATATTTATTAATCAAGCTTTCATACATAATCAACATTTTTTCTTTGCAATAAGTCCTCTTTCATAGTTTCTCCTCTCCTATCTTGTATAGCTTATTTATAATGTGACACCTCTGAGTTCTTGGCTCAATTTCTTTAAAAAATATTTTTTTTAAGTTTGTATTTTTATTGTTTTATTTATTAGAGACAGAGAAAGGGAGAGGGAGAGAGAGAGAGAGAGAGAGAATGGGCGCACCAGGGTCTCCAGCCACTGCAAATGAACTCCAGACGCATGTGCCACCATGTGCATCTGGTTTATATAGGTACTAGGGAATTGAGCCTCAAACTGGGGTCCTTAGGCTTCACAGGCAAGCGCTTAGCTGCTAAGCCATCTCTCTAGCCCAAAATATTTTATTTTTATTTATTTGAGAGAGAGAGACAGAGAGAGAGACAGAGAGAGGGAGAATGGGCACGCTAGGGCCTACAACCACTGCAAATGAACTCCAGATGCATGTGCTACCTTGTGCATCTGGCTTATGTGGGTCTTGGGGGAATCAAACTGAGGTCCTTCGGCTTTGCAGGCAAGCACCTTAACTGCTAAGCCATCTCTCCAGCCCCTCCTGGTTCAATTTCTTTAATATAAAAAGGTGTAAAATCCAACAAAGAAACTGAAGTTCTAGATTAATATTTTCCAGTCTTTTGCCATTATCTTATTCATACCAAATCCAGCAATTCCTTCAATAACTTGATTTATACAAATTTTTCAAAAATACTAATTTGGTTATCAGGGAAACTAACTGTACATTCATTTTTCCCTCATTACATCAATCTATAGTGTTCAATTTTATGAATTCATGCTAATAATAACAGTATTCTGACACAAGCACAAACAAAGCTCATTTGTATGCATATGCAGTCTTATGGCTAGATCCTAATACATACTGTGAAATAAAAATATATAATTATATTAGTCCACTTGGGTTGTTAAAATAAAAATACTTAAACTGAAAACCAAAAAAAAAAAAAAAAAAATGGAGCCGGGTGTGGTGGCACACGCCTTTAATCCCAGCACTTGGGAGGCAGAGGTAGGAGGATCGCCATGAGTTCAAGGCCACCCTGAGACTACATAGTGATTTCCAGGTCAGCCTGAACTAGATTGAGACCCTACCTCGAAAAACCAAAAAAAAAAAAAAAAAAAAAACACTTAAACTGAAGCTGGGCGTGGTGGCACACACCTTTAATCCCAGTACTTGGGAGGCAGAGGTAGGAGGATTGCCGTGAGTTCGAGGCCACTCTGAGACTACATAGTTCATTCCAGGTCAGCCTGGGCCAGAGTGAGAACCTACCTTGAAAACCAAAAAAAAAAAAAAAAAAAAAAACTTAAACTGTGGCTAGAGAGATGGATTAGTGGTTAAGGCACTTGTCTGTGAAGCCTTAGGACCCAGGTTTGATTCCCTAGTTCCCATGTAAGCCAGATGCACAAGGAGTTCATTTGCAGTGGTTAGGGGCTGCAGTGGTTAGGGGCCCATTCTCTCTCTCTCTTTCTCTGTGTCTCTCTCTTTCAACTAACTAAATAAATAAAAATTTTAAAAAATACGTAAACTGAGTTTCTTTTGACATCAGTGTTGTGGTTACCTTCTCATTGCTGAGATAAAGCACCTGACCAAAAGAAGATGATGGGAGGAAAGGTATTTATTTTTACTTAAAGTGTCAAGGGGAAGCTTCATGATGGCCGGGGAAAGCATGGCATGAACAGGTGCTTGGCATCACCTGTCACAGCAGGTGGAAAACAGCAGCAGGAGAATGAGCCAATCTCTGGCAAGGGGGAGCTGGGCTATAACACCCCTAAGCCCAGCCCCCAAAACACACCTCCTCCAGCAAGGCTCCACCTCCAAAATTGCCATCAGCTGGGAACCAAGTGTTCAAAATACACGAGTCTATCAGGGATGTCTGACTTAAACCACCACGATCAAAACTTTATTTCTTACAGTTCTGGAGGCTAGGAAGTTCAAGTTTAAGGTGGCAGCAGCACCCTGTCTGAAAAGAGCCTGGCCTTCACAGACATCTTACCACTGAGCCCTCACAAGGCAAAACAACTCCCTGGGGCCTCTTCTCCCAAAAGTTCTATTTCCTAATCCCATCATATTGGTGATTTGAGTTTATTTTTGTTTTTGTTCTTGATGTAGGGTCTCACACTAGCTGAGGCTGACCTGGAACTTCCTGTTTAGTCATGACTGTTCCTAAACTCACCATGATCCTCATACTTGAGTGCTGGGATTAAAGATATGAGTCACCAAGCCCAGCTGTTGGTTAGGTTTTAACATGTGAATTTGAGAAATCACAAAAATTCATTTATTATGAATATTACAAATACAGTACACACAAATCAAAGCCACCTGTTAAGAGGGCAGCATAGGAACCATGGCAAAACAGCCTAGGGGAGAAAAAGAAAAAAAGAAAAGCAAAATAACCTCTTCTACTAAAAAGTGAAGGTGGGGCAGGAGTGATGGTTTAGTGGTTAAGCCGCATGCCTGCGAAGCCTAAGGACCCTGGTTCGATTCTCCAGGTCCCACATAAGCCAGATGCACATGGGGCGCATGCATCTGTTGTTCGTTTGCAGTGGCTAGAGGCCCTTGGCATGCCCATTCTCATGCTCTCTCTCTCTCTCTCTCTCTCTCTCCCCCTCCCTCTTTCTGTCTCTAATAAATATATAAATAAAAATAAAATCTTTTTAAAAAGTGAAGGTGTACAAGAAATTATCGCTGAGCATTGTGGCACACACCTTTAATCCCAGCACTCAGAGGCAGAAGTAGGAGGAGGCCATGCTGAGGCTACATAGTAAATAACAGATCAACCTGGACTAGAGTGAAACCCTACCACACAAAAAAAGAAAGAAAGAAATTATCAACAACAGCAGAGAAGTAGGAAAGATCCAGAGTGTCTAAGCACCTCAGAAGCAGGTAGAAGCGGTTCCAGCAGTGGTGGCACCAGGTCTGCACAGCTGCTGCTGCCAGGCTCTGCCTGAGCCATAGGAAAAGCTGGGTGAGGCTATTTTCCATTCATACAGGCCTCCTCACAAATTCAAGAAATTTGAATGGGAGGACAGCAGGGACCAATGGAGCAGCTCATGAGGAACAGGATCATGGGAATCAGCTAGACAACTTCAGCCACCATTGAATGTGTATATTGTTCAGTTAAATTTTAGAATTTGCCTGTACTTTGTTCCACCCAGCCTACTAAAATACTTGTATAACAGGCAAATCCAATACTTAGGATCTTACTCTGAGAGTCATTTAAGAGCCACCCCTAGCACCTTAAACTCCTACCCTGAAGATATATAACATCAGATTGATTGATACATCTAAGAATACTGCAGATAATTAGAAAACCCAAGAATTAAATTAATCCAGGATGCAAAAATCTCTACATTATAATATAAGAAACACAAAAAAAATCAAGACAGTATAATTCCACCCAAAATT
Organism: Orientallactaga sibirica; assembly: GCA_036365145.1. Classification (NCBI taxonomy): domain Eukaryota; kingdom Metazoa; phylum Chordata; class Mammalia; order Rodentia; family Dipodidae; genus Orientallactaga; species Orientallactaga sibirica. The sequence continues at coordinate 13,023,138 of JAEOAD010000035.1, read as the reverse complement.
ATAAATCCATCAGAAATGACCTCTAGTGAGACTGATTTAGAGGAAATGTCTGAGAAAGATTTCAAAAGAATGATTATAACTATGCTCAAAGAAATCAAAGAGGAAATCAAAGGAATCAAGAAGACACAGGAAACCAATTTAATGAAATAAGGAGGTCAATACAAGACATGAATAAGGAAATAGAAATAATAAAGAAAAAAGTCAGAAATACTAGCAATGAAAAACACAGTAAATCAAATTAAAAACTCTGTAGAAGTCTCACCAGTAAAATGTATGAAGGAGAGAACAGAATATCTAAAGTAGAAGACCAGGTGGCAGATCTAATGCAGTCCAACAAAGAAAAAGACAAGCTAATAGGAAGGTATGAATGTAAATTTCAAGATATTCGGGACACTATGAAAAAATCAAACATAAGAGTTCAGAGTATAGTAGATGGAGAAGAATTTCACTCCAAAGGCATAGTAAGTGTTTTCACCAAAATTATAGAAGAAAATTTCCCCCAAATTGGGAAAGAGATGCCAATGCAGATACAAAAAGCCTTTAGAACACCAGACAGACAAAAACCTGGAAAGAACCTTTCCTTGCCATATTATAATTAAAGTACCAAACACACAAACCAAAGACACAATGAAGGCAGTCCTAAGAGGAAGATTTATAGCTTTAAGTGCCTACATTAAGAAATTTAGAAAGGTTACAACTAAAAACCTTAATGTTTCACCTTAAGGCTTTGGAAAAAGAAGAACAAGGTAACCCAAAAATCAGTAGATGGGAAAAAATAATAAAGGTTAGGGCAGAAATTAATGAAATAGAAACCAAAAAAAAAAAAAAAGAATCAATAAAACCAAAAGGCTGATCCTTTAAAGGGTAAACAATATAGATAAACTCTTAGCAAATATGACCAAAAGGAGAGAAAAGACACAGATTGATAAAATTAGAGATAAAAAAGGCACCATTACAACAGATACCAAAGAAATGCAGAGGATAATAAAGACATACTTTAAGAACATATGTTCTACTAAGCTTGAAAATCTGGAAGAAATGTATGATTTCCTAGATTTCTATGACCTACCAAAATTAAATCAAGATAAGATGAACCATTTAAATAAACCTTATGATAAGTACAGAGATCCAGGCAGTTATAAAAAATCTCTACAGGGATGGAGAGATAGCTTATAGCTTAGCGGTTAAGGCGCATGCCTGTAAAGCCTAAGGACCCCAATTCGATTCTCCAGTTCCCATGGAAGCCAGATGCACATGGTGGCACATGCGTCTGGAGTTCTTTTGCAGTGGCTAGAGGCCTTAGCATGCCCATTATCACTCTTTCTCCCTCTCTCTGTCTCAAATAAATAAAAATTTTTTAAAAATCTCCCAACTAAAAAGTGTCCAGGCCCACATGGATTCACTGCTGAATTTTACCAGACCTTCATGGAAGAACTAACACCAATCCTTCTCAAACTGTTCCAGAAAATAGAAAAGGAAGAAATACTACCAAACTCCTTCTATGAAGCCAGCATCACCCTGATACCAAAACCAGACAAAGATAGGACAAAAAAAAAAAAAAAAAAAAAAAAAAAAAGAAAGAAAGAAAGAAAAGAAAAGAAAAGAAAAGAAAAGAAAAGAAAATTACAGACCAATCTCCCTCATGAACATAGATGTAAAAATTCTCAATGAAATATTGGCAAACAGAATACAAAAATATATCTGAAAGATCATTAACCCCAACCAAGTAGGCTTTATCCAAGAGATGCAGGGATGGTTCAACATATGCAAATTGATTAATGTAATACACTATATAAATGGACTGATGGACAAAAATTGTATGATCATCTCAATAGATGCAGAAAAGGCATTTGACAAAATCCAACATCCCTTCATGATAAGAGTCCTACAAAGAATGGGCATAGAAGGAACATCTCTCAACATAATAAAGGCTATTTATGACAAACCTACAGCCAACATAATATTAAATGGGGAAAAACCCAGGAACAAGACACGGGTGTCCACTGTCCCCACTTTTATTAAATGTACTACTGGAAGCCTTAGCTATAGCAATAAGGCAAGAGACACTTTAATACAAAAAAATTCCAATAGCATACAAATTAGAAAGGAAAACCGTGGTCAAATTATCAACAAAAATTATTTGCAAATGATATGATTCTATACATAAAGAACCCTAAAGACTCTGCCAGCAAACTGTTAGAGCTGATAAACACTTATAGCAATGTAGCAGGATACAAAATAAACGCACTGAAATCAGTAGCTTTCCTATATACTAACAAAAGATGCAAACTATAACTGGTAAAACACTGAATATATTGGGGACATATATTCAAACTACCACATTCCTTCCTGGCCCCAATATATTTAGCTCTTGGCCCCAATAGATTTATAACATTGCATAGAATGAAAAATCATGGAATCTCCATGTAAAGGCATTCACAATTGTCTCAAAAAATAAATAAATAAAGTACCTTTTTCCAATTCCGCCCCTCCAATAAACCCATCCCAACCAAGGACTCCAGTGAAGGATCTCTTCAATGAAAAGCTTTAAAACACTCAACCGCAACTCATGAAATTTTTCATGCAGAAGACACTAGGAAAAATAAACGGAAAGACATCCCTTGTTCTTGGCATTAGAAGAATCAATATTGTGAAAATTGTCAATCTTAAACCAAAATGCAAACTCTTCAAGTCTTCCACATTTAATACAATATCCTCATTAAAAATTCAAACAATAGCATTTCTTCTGCCTTCTTTCCTTCCCCTTAAAAAGCCAAGCCTAGAAACAAAAATCATAAAATTCATTTGAAAGCATCAAAACCAAGTCCATGCCCATTCCTCCAAAACAAAGGTTCCAAAAATAGTCAAAACAAATTTGAGCAACAAAAATAAGACTAGATGGTTCCATAACGGCATCACCATCAACCAGCCACCACAGCACACAGAGCATTTTAATCTATATTACAAAACCATAGTAACAAAAACAGCATGTACAAAACCATAGTATCAATAAAAAAATCATGTTACAAAATAAAACAGACATGTAGATCAATGGAACAGAATAGAGGACCCAGATATTAATCCAGGTAGCTATGACCATATGATTTTCTACAAAAATACCCTCCCCCCAAAATTCACTGGAGAAAAGACAGCCTCTTCAACAAGTGGTGCTGGGAAAACTGGATATCTATATGGAGAAGGATGAAAATAGATCCTTGCCACTCTCCATGCACAAGAATCAAGTTCAAATGGATCAGGGACCTTGGTATCAGACCTGAAACTCTGAAACTGGTAGAGGAAAAAGTAGGGGAAACCCTTCAACATATTGGCATAGGCAATGACTTTCTGTATATAACCCCAGTTGCTCAGGAAATAAAACCACTAACCAACCACTGGGATCTCATGATATTACATGATATTGTACAGCAAAGGACACTGTGAATAGAGCAAAGAGACAACCTACAGAATGGAAGAAAATCTTTGCCAGCTATACATCTGACAGAGGATTAATATCCAGAATATACAAAGAACTAAAAAAACTAAACAATAAGAAATAAAACAACCCCAGTTTAAAAAATGTGCTATGGAACTAAAAGAAGAAATACAGATGGCATATAAACATCTAAAAAAAGTCTTCTGCATTATTAGCCATCAGGGAAATGCAAATTAAAACTGCTTTGAGATTCCATCTCACTCCTTTCAGAATGGCTACCATCAAGAAATCAAATGACAATAAATGTTGGTGAGAATGTGGAAAGGGGGAACCATTCTACACTGTTGGTGGGAATGTAATCTGGTACAGCCATTGTGGAAATCAGTGTGGAGGTTCCTGAGACAGCTAAAAATAGATTTACCATATGACCCAGCAATAGCACTCCTAGGCATATATCCGAAAGACTCTTCTCACTACCTTAGAGATACTTACACAACCATGTTTATTGCTGCTCTACTCACAATAGCTAGGAAATGGAATTAGCCTAGATGTCCCTCAACAGATGAATGGATAATAAAGATGTGGCACATTTACACAATGGAGTTCTATTCAGTGGTAAAGAAAAATGAGGGCTGGAGAGATGGCTTAGCAGTAAAGGATCATGCTTGCGAAACCTAAAGATCCAAGTTCAATTCTCCAAGTCCCACATAAGCCAGATGCACATGGAGGCACATGTGTCTGAAGGTCGTTTGCAGTGACTAAAGTCCCTGGAACACCCATTCTCACTCTCTGTCTATTTCTCTCTCCCTCCCTTTGTCATAAATAAATAAATAAATAAATAAATAAATAAATAAATAAATAAAAATATATCTTTGCTGGGCGTGGTGGCACACACAAATCCCAGCACTCAGGAGGCAGAGGTAGGAGGATCGCTGTGAGTTCAAGGCCACCCTGAGACTACAGAGTGAATGTGAATTCCAGGTCAGCATGAGCTAGAGGGAAACCCTACCTCAAAAAATCAAATATATCTTTTAAAAAGAGAAAAATGAAATTATGAAATTTTCAGGGAAATGGATGGATCTGAAAAGGATTATACCAAGTGAGGTAACCCAGGCCCAGAAAGCCAAATGTCCCATGTTCTCTCTCATATGTGTATCCTAGTTACAAATGTTTAGACTTGTGTGTAAGCTGGAACCAAAATTGGTAGCAGAGGCCAGTAAGTGAGCAAAAGGCTATAAGGGAGGGAAGAGAGGGAAGGACTTAAGGGGATGATATTGTATATATGTAAGTAGATGAACAGATTACAGGGAGTGGAATGGCCTAAGCGAGGCCAGGGGAAGAGATTGAATAAAAGAAGGGTGGAAGGAGGATCGACCAAAATTCAAGATATTATGAACAAGATATATGAAAGCCTACTTTTTTGGATAATGGCACATCCAAAAGCCATAGATTGTTACTAGAAAATTTTCAGTGCTAAGGATGGGATACCTTCCAGTGAGTTGTTGGCCAGGGAGGTCCCTGTTGCCTCCAAAACATTACAGGCTATTGCCAAGGCCCTTGGTTTCCCATCAGAAACAGATGGTAAGATCTTATTGTTGAAGATTCCACATGCCTGGGTGGCAAGGCCACTGAGAAATCAAGCTGGAGCTGAGCTGAAAACCTTCTCCCTATAGACTAGCCAACTGAAAGCTGGAAAAAGCTGTACTGCATGCAGCCCTATGGAAGACAGAAGTCATCAGCAGTGAAAACAGTGGATACTGGATGCCTCAAGTTTGGCCAGACAGGCCCAATGACTGAATGGGTGCATTAGTGGCATATCTGCTCTGAGGGAAACCAACTGGTCTCTAATTGAACAGGAGGCCTGCTCTATGGGAGGGAATACATGCCTGGTACTGCAAACCTAATCAAAAGCCTATGGCAGGGGAGGTCATCAGACTTAGTGGTATAAGGCCTGCTCTTATCTGGCTAAATGCATATATTTTCCTCACCAAACTGCCCTGTAAGCAGTACATTTAATGTTCATATTCATATATTGATGCCACTCTCATTTTTGTTAGAGAAGCTTCTCTTTTCAGATGGTGGTGAGTACTGGGATGACCCAAAAGGCAACATAGTGCTGAGAAGCAGTGACAAAGGAGTGTCCAGCACTGAAACAACTCTATCACACCCTTCAAGGTTCAGGGTCTATTTCAGACAAGGTGACGGAAAGAAGGAAGGGTAGAACTGCTTACAATGCAACTGTCCAGAGAGAAATTGGCCTCAATATCCACGACCTCGCAGTGCCTAGCAATACCTTCACAAGACCCTCATAATAAGAGAAAAAGATGATGACATCAAAATAAAAGAGAGACTACAAGCCAGGTGTGGTGGTACATGCCTTTAATCCCAGCACTCGAGAGGCAAAAGTAGGGGAATCACTGTGAGTTCAAGGCCACCCTGAGACTATATGGTGAATTCCAGGTCAGCCTGAGCTAGAGTGAGACCCTACCATGAAAAGCCAAAAAAAAAAAAAAAAAAAAAAAAAGAAAGAAAGAAAGAAAGAAAAGAAAAGAAAAGAAAAGAAAAGAAAAAGAAAGAAAGAATATAAAAGAGAGACTAATGGAGAGAGGGAGGGCATATAATGGAGAGTGGCATTGTGAAGGGCAAACTGGGGGAGGAAAGGGAATTATCATGGTTTATTAACTGTAAGTATAGAAGTTGTCCATAAATAAATATATATATAAAAACAGACACATGGGATTTCTCCGTGACTTTGCAGTCCAAGTATGTGGAGTCTTCAGCAATAGGGTCTTACCATCTATTCCTGATGGGAAACCAAGGACCTTGGCAATGGCCTATAATGTTTTGGGGGTATCTGTGACCTCCTGGCCAACAACTCACTGAACTCTGAAAATTTTCTAGTAACAATCTATGGCTTCTGAGTGTTCCATTGTTCAGAAAAGTAGGTTTCCATATGACTTATTTATGTCCTGTTAGATTTTGATTAGCCCTCCCTCCACCTTTCCTTTACTCAATCTCTTCCCCTGACCTCACTTAGGCCTTTTCACCCCCATTAATCTGTTCTTCTACTTACATATATACAATACTATCCTATTAAGCCCCCCCTCCATCCCTCTCTATTCCCTTTATATCCCCTTTCTAGCATACTGTCTTCTGCTACTGAGTTTTATTCCTACTCACATAGAAGTCCAATCATTTGCCTCCTCCATGTAGACCAGCTGACAGAAAGCTGGAAAAAGCTACACTGCATGCAGTTCAATAGGAAAGAGAAAATACCAGTGAAGAAACCCAACAGTAAACACTGCAAGCCTTAAATTTGGCCAATCAGGCCAAATGAGCCAATGGGTGCAATAGTGGCATGTCTGTTATGGGGGAAACCAACCACTCTCTAATTGCATTGGAGGCCCACTCCGTGGGAGGGAATACATCCCTGATACTGAAAACCTACAACAGCAGTATTCATGTAACATCTGCTGGTGTCTTGCTAAATGTATATACCATGCTCACCAAACTGCCCAGTAAGCACTTCTCTTAAGGTTCACACCCATATATTAATGCAACGCTCACTTTTGATTAGAGAAGCTTCTCTTTTCAGATGGCGGTGACCTTGGGATGACTCAGAAGGCACCATGGTGTTGAGAAGAAGGGACAGAGGAGTGCTCAGCACTGAAACATCTCCAACACACTTTCCAAGGCTCAAGGTCCAATGCGGAAGAGGGGGCGGAAAGAATGTAAGAGCCAAAGGAAGAGTAGGACTCCTTACAACTTGCTCCTCCAGAAATAAAATAAAATAAAATCCATGACCTCACAGTGCCTGACACTACCTGCACAAGACCATCCTAATAGGAGGAAAAGATGATGACATCAAAATGAAAGAGACACTGATTGAGAGGGGGAGGGGATATGATGGAGAGTGGAGTTTCAAAGGGGAAAGTGGGGAGAGGGAGGGGAGTACCATGGGATATTGTCTACAATTTAGGAAGTTGTCAATAAAAAAGTAACTAAAAATAAATAAATAAATAAATAAATAAATAAACAAACAAAAAGATAAAAAGACACATGGGCTGGGGGAAATGGCTTAGCAGTTATGGCTAAGTTATTGCCTGTGAAGCCTAAGGACCACTGTTCGATTCCCCAGGACCCACGTAAGCCAGACGCACAAGGGCACATGCATCTGGAGTTTGTTTGTAGTGGCTGGAGGCCTAGGCATGCCCATTCTCTCTCTATCTGCCTCTTCCTCTCTGTCTCTCAAGTAAATAAATAAAATATTTTTTAAGTTAAAAAAAAAGACACACACACAAATCACAAGCCCAATCTACATATAGAGTATAGAGTGCCAGCTGCTGAGGAGTCTGAGGCAAGATGATCACTTTGAGCTCAGGAGTTTGAAGCTAGTGCATGCCACATAGCAAGACCCATCTAAAAAGGAAAACAAAAAATCTGCGTCCTGCCAGAAAGCACTGGACATCTTAAAAGGACACAAAGATGCCTGAAGACATATGCCATCCTTGTTTGATATTTGACATGGACTATTTCCTGTATGGGAACAGTAAAGTAATAATAAAGTAATACATGAGATGATGCTGGACTGATTGTGTGCCAAGAAGCAAGGGAAATGGTTCACTCATGAATGGTTTTCTTTCCAAGAACTGGATATGTAATACAGTTATGCATTTGCAATGTGGCATTTCAAAATAGCACTTACTCACTGTAGTTTTGCTTTTGGTGTCCCCCATAAACTTATGTGTTCTGAATTCTAGGTCCCCAGCTATTAGCCATCTGGAGTCTCCTGGAGGCAGTATACTGTTGGGGATGAGTTTATGGGTGTTATAACCAGCCTCCCCTTGCCAGTGTTTGGTACTCTGTCCTGGCCAGGAGGTGATGTCTACCCATTGCTTATGTCATTGTTTTCCCCTGCCATCATGGAGCTTCCCCTTGAGTCTGTAAGCCAAAATAAACCCTTTTCTCCCACAAGTTGCTCTTGGTCAGGCGTTTTGTGAGCCACCCAAAGCTGACTGCCATACGCTCCAAAATAGATGAATGACAAATGACCAAAATTTGTATTTGAAACAAACTACTGGTTGTCATTTACTACTTAGTGACATTGGGCAGTTAATTTCTTGGTGCCTTAATTGTCTCATCTGTTAATTGGGCAAATAATAATACCTACCATCTAAGATTCTTACAGGGATCAAATAAATTAACATATAAAAACATAGAAAGGGGGGGCTGGAGGGATAGTTTAGCCATTTAGGTGCTTGCCTGCAAAGCCTAAGGTTTCAATTCTCCAGTACCCACATAAGCCAGATGCACAAGGTGACACATGCATCCAGAGTTTATTTGCAGTGGCTATAGGCCCTGGCATGCCCATTCTCTCTCCCTGTATCTGCCTCTTCCTGTCGTCTCTCAAATGAATAAATAAAATATTAAAAAAAACCAAACAGAACAGTATCTGGCACATGGAAAGCACCTCTCCTGTCATTACCACCACCACCTTTCTTAAACTCTGGGACATATTTCTTTCTTTTTTTTCTTCTTACATCTAACAATTCTGAATGAAGTATGTCTTATATTCCATGACATCTTAGATTTGATGAACTATTGTAATATTTCTAAAGCACCTTATTAATATCTTACCCTCTGAACCATATCCCCAGCTCCTTTCATTTTTATTTCATTTTAAACACTTTTATTTATTTACTTGCAAGCAGAAAGAGAGAAAATATGAATATGAGTGCACCAAGGGCCTTTTGCCACTATAAATGAATGATGCATGCACCATTTTGTGCATTTTGCTTTTATGTGGGTACTGGGGAATTGAACCTGGGCCATCAGGCTTTGCAAACAAGCATCTTTAACCACTGAAATATCTTCCCAGCCCAGCTCCTCTCTTTAAAAAAAAAAAAAAACTTTATTGAAATATACATACAAGCATATGTAGCTACAGTCAGCTTTTACATAAGGGCTGGGGATTTGAACTCAGGTCCTTGTGCAATTTACTGACAAAGCTATTTCCCAATGCCCAACTTCTGTGTTTTGTTTTTTCACCCTACATTAGTTTTGTGTGTCTTAGAATTCCATGGAAATTGAAGTGTACATTAAAATCCATTTTCACTCAGCGTACCTTTGAGAGTTCCCATGTCAGTATACCATAGTCTGCTTGTCCATTATTCCCTGGCTAAATGCCTAGTTTTCTACCATTCAGGGTTAGTTTGAAAAGAAATTCATTGAGAGTTTTGGCACAAGTTTTTCTTTTTCTTTTTCTTTCTTTCTTTCTTTCTTTCTTTCTCTTTCTTTCTTTCTTTCTTTGACAAAGACAAGAGAAAGAGGCAGACAGAGAGGTGGGGGGTGAGGAGAGAGAAGGAGAATGAGCATGGGCATGCCAGGGCCTCCTGCCACTATAAATGAACTCCAGATGCATGTGCCACTTTGTGCATCTGGCTTTACGTGGGTAATGGGGAGTCAATCCTGGACTGTCAGGGTTTGCAAGCAAGTTGCACAGGTCTTTTCATAGGCTTATGTTTCCGTTTTCCTTGAATAAAAGCTCAGTAGTGCCATTGCTGGGTCTTAGAGTATGGAAGGCGATAAGAACCGGCAGATATCATTTCAGTCTGCATTACCAGTGGCTGGGGGTGAGGCCTTATACTTGCATCACCACATTTTGTGTTGCTGGTCTTCTTCACTTGAACCGTGTGCTGGGGTGTAGTTGTGTTTCAGCCTGGTTTTAATACTCATTTTCCTGACAATTAATGATGTTGAGCATTCCTTACTTCTTGTTATGTCTACTCTGCTACCAAAATTATGCTTCACTTTAGTGAAATATTTATATTTTTAAAACTATATTTGTATATTCAGTTTAATTGTTGTGTATTTTCACTTTATAGAATTTTTAAAGATTTATTTTTATTTATTTATTTACTAGAGACAGAGAGGGGGAAAGAGAGGGAGTGTGTGAGAGTGGGCATGCCAAGGCTAGCCACTGCAAACGAACTCCAGACACATGTGCCCCCATGTGCATTTGGCTTATGTGGGACCTGGAGAATCGAACCTGGATCCTTAGGCTCTGCAGGCATTCACCTTACCTGCTAAGCCATCTCTCCAGCCCTCTAGAATTTTTTTATGTTTTCCTACTTAAAATAAATTGGCAGGGCTAGAGAGGCTGCTAAGTGGTTAAAGGCACTTGCTTGCCAAGTCTGATGGTCTGGGTTCAATTTTCCAGTCCCCATGTAAAGCCAGATGCACAAATTGGTATAAATGTCTGAAGTTTATTTGCAGTGGCAGGAGGCCCTGGTGTGCCTCTATTCTCTCTCTCTTTCTCTCTCTCTTTCTCTCTCTCTCTCTCTCCTTGCAAATAAAATAATAAAAACATTTTAAAAAACAAAAAAAATAAAATGCATTGACACATTTTGTAGTTTCTTCTACACTACAGATATTCTTAAGCTTGCCATTTTTTCCTGCAAACAATTCCTTCATTATTTATACTGTGGATTTTATTTATTTCAAAAAAATTTTATTTTTATTTATTTATTAGAGACAGAGAGAAGGAAAGAGAGAGAGGGAGAGTGAGAATGGGCATATCAGGGCCTCCAGCCACTGCAAACAAACTCCAGATGCATGCACCCCCTTGTGCATCTGGCTTACATGGGACCTGGAGAATCAAACCAGGGTCCTTAGTCTTCACAGGCATGTGCCTTAACCGCTAAGCCATCTCTCCAGCCCCACACATATATTTTAAATAGTTCCATAATGGAGACATTTTCAGTGTTTGTAATCTAAAATAATAATAATCTACATATATAGAGGTTGAGTTGCAAACCCAAGTTTGAGCATCACTTAAATGACAGTAATAATCAAAGCTTAAAGACTATGGCCACATTTCATGGGGGAAGCATAAAACTTTTGGTACCTAGTGAAAAGCAAGAACGTTGGAAATTCATTTTGATTGTGATACTTGAAGAAAAAGATAGAATGTAATAAAATGCAGGTGTAAATCTGACCAGAGTTTTCTTTTCCTGATTATAGCACTAAATTTATTTTTAACTTCATGAACTCTGCAGGCTTCAACCTTATCAAAACAGATTTTGAGGGCTGGAGAGATGGCTCAGAGGTTAAGCTGCTTGCCTGCAAAACCTAATGACCTGAGTTAGATTCCCTGGTACCCACATAAAGCCAGATGCACAAAGTGGCACATGCATCTGGAGTTTGTTTGTGGTGGCTAGAGGCCCTGGTGCACACATTCTCTCTCTCTCCTCTATCTCTCTCTTTCTTTTTCTCTCTTTGTCACTCATTCTCTCTTTCTTTTTTCTGCCTCTCTCTCCTTGCAAATAAATAAAAACAGATTTTATGTTTTTTTTTAATGTTATTTATTTGTGAGAGTAAAAGATAGTATGGGTACACTAGGACTTGCTGCCAGTGCAGACAAACTCCAGACACATGCACCACATTGTTCATCTGGCTTTATGTGGATACTGTGGAATCAAACCCAGGCCATCAGGCTTTACAAGCGTCTTTAACCACTGAGCCATTTCTCCAGCCCTTAGGTTGCTTATCTTGGGTTGTACCACTTTGTATCCAGCATCTTATCTCACTTTTTAAAAAACTTTTTATTTTTGAATATTTTTTTGGAGAGAGACACAGACGGGGGGGGGGGTGGGGGAGAGGAAGACAGAGATGGGCGCGCCAGCAGTGTCTCAGCTGCTGCGAACAAAATTCAGATGTGTGTGCCCCCTTGTGGTCAAGTGCGGCATTGCGCCCTTGCGTCACTTTGCATCTGGCTAAACGTGGGACCTCGAGATTGGAACTGCCGGCGTTCTTAGGCTTAGGAGGCAGGCGCTTTAACCCCTAAGCCATCTCTCCAGCCCTTTTTTTTTTTTTTTTTTTTTTTTTGAGGTAAGGTCTTACTCTAGCCTAGGCTGACCTGGAATTCACAAGCTGGCCTGAAACTCATGGTGATCCTACTATCTCTGCTTCCTGAGCACTGGGATTAAAGGCATGCACCACCACAACTTCCCCAGCATCCTATCTCAGAAATAAGTTTTGTCACCAAGAAATTTTAGAGTAACCAGGCGTGGTGGCCCATGCCTTTAATCTCAGCACTTGGGAGGCAGAGGTAGGAGGATCGCTGTGAGTTCAAGGCCACCCTGAGACTACATAGTGAATTCCAGGTCAGCCTGAGCTAGAGTGAAACCCTACCTCGAAAAACAAACAAAATAATAAGAAAGAAAGAAAGAAAGAAAGAAAGAAAGAAAGAAAGAAAGAAAGAAAGAAAGAAAGAAAGAAAGAAGAAAGAAAGAAAGAAAAAGAAAGAGGGAAAGGGGGAAGGAAGGAAGGAAGGAAGGAAGGAAGGAAGGAAGGAAGGAAGGAAGGAAGGAAGGAAGGAAGGAAGGAAGGAAGGAAGGAAGAAAAGAAAAATAAAAATAAATTTTAGAGTAACATAGTATATTCTCATCAATATTGATAAAGTAGGGCTAGAGAGATGGCTTAGTGGTTAAGGTGTTTGCCTGCAATGCCTAAGGGCCCAGGTTTGATTCCCCAGTACTCACATAAGCCAGATGCACAAGGTGGCACATGTGTCTGGAGTTTGTTTACAGTGGCTAGAAGCCCTGGTGAGCCCATTTTCTCTTTCTCTCTAAATAAATAAATAAATTTTAAATTGATGAACTAGAGCCAAATTTAAATGATCTCTCTTATTTCTTTAAAGAGATCCTTGAGATGGTAATGCTAAAATCAAAGGACTGCTTGCTTTATTTATTTATTTATTTATTTATTTATTTATTTATTTATTTATGAGAGACAATGGGCACACCAGGTCCTCCAGCCACTGCAAACTAACTCCAGAAGCACACTCCACTTTGTACTGGCTTGATCTCTCTTTTTTAAAACTTTTCTTTTTAAATTTTTATTTATTTGCAAGCAGAGAGAGAGAGAGATAGAAGAGAGGCAGACGGAGAGAGAATGGGCACGCCAGGGCCTCCAGCCACTGCAACACGAACTCCAGATGCATGCGCCCCTTGTGCATCTGGTTTACATGGGTCCTGGAGAATGGAACCGGAATCCTTTGGCTTCGCAGGCAAATGCCTTAACCGCTAAGCCATTTCTCCAGCCCCCGATCTCTCTTTTAAAGAATATAAACACACACATGTGTGCGTGTACCAAAAATAACAGAGATGTAAGTACTGTACTTAGCATGCATTAGTCTTTTTTTTAATGAAAGACTTAAAATATCCTGCCTCTAGTATCATTTATATTCTGTAGATACTTTTCACCCTGTGTCAACAGTGGCCTCACGAAATGCTAGAGAATGAGGCTAAACATGCTTCTGAAGGAAGAAAATAGCAAGAACATGGACAAGATGGGAGGGGCTCATAGGCCTCATCCTGAGGAGCGATGGGCAGTTAATGGTTGCTGAAGCAAGGGAACATTTTCTTCAAAGGTGCAGCCATGTAAAAAACCTCTCATCCATGCTCCCATAGGCAACCCAAATTAAACTCAGTGGGTTACCAAAAAAAAAAAAAAAAAAAAGGTAAAAATACAAAACTAAAATAAGGGCTGGTGAGATGGCTTAGCAGTTAAGGCACTTACTTGCCTGCAAAGCCTAAGGACTCAAGTTCGATTCTCCAGTACCCACATAAGCCTAATGTACAAGGTGGCACATGCATCTGGAGTTCATTTGCAGTGGCTAGAGGTCCTGGTGTGCCCATTCTCTCTCTCTCTAATAAATAAATAAAAATAATATTTTTTTTTTGGTTTTTTTGAGGTAGGGTCTCACTCTAGCTCAGGCTGACCTGGAATTCACTCTGTATCTCAGGGTTGCCCCAAACTCATGGTGATCCTCCCACCTCTGCCTCCCGAGTGCTGGGATTAAAGGCGTGCGCCACCACACCCGGCTCAAATAAAATATTTTTAAAAATAAAAATGAAATAAGGTGCTAGAGAGATTGCTCAGTGGATAAAGCACTTGCTTTGTAAGCACGAGCACCTGTGCTTGGATCCCCAGAACCCACTTGGCACTATGGCAGCTGTCTATAGTCTCAGTGTGCCTATGACAAGACAAGAGGTGGAGTCTAAGGCCATGGGCCAGCTAGCTGGCAAACACAGCAGAGAAACCCTGCCAGCAAGGTGGAAGGCAATGTACGTCACCAGTTGTGCACTGACTTCCACATGTGGTCTGTGGTGCACACGCCTGCACTCATATACATGATCACGGACATACACACATACACAAACCAATGACATAAAACAAAAAAGACATGAGAGTAGATGGGGGATTGGTTGGGAACAAGATGAAACCCATTATTATGTATAATTAATATATGCTAATAAATATTTTTTAAATATAAAAATATTTGTTAAAGGAACATATACAAGCCGGGCGTGGTGGTGCACGCCTTTAATCCCAGCACTCAGAAAGCAAAGGTAGGAGGATCACTGTGAGTTCAAGGCCATCCTGAGACTACATAGTGAATTCCAGGTCAGCCTGGGCTAGAGCGAGACCCTACCTCAAAAAAAACTTAAAAAACCAACACAAAAAAGTCAAATGAGGGAGATAAACGATAAAGAAAAGTACTTAGATGATATAAGATTATAGGGAAACATATAACAAAATGAACTAATATATTTATAATTAGAATTTGTGAATTTCAACAGGAAAGAATTTTTTAATGTTAGGTATCATAATTTTCCTTGCCTAAAGATTTAAGTATGCCTTGAAGGCATGTGTTGTGTCTTAGGAAAGTTTGGTTTACAATGGTCAACCTTTGAACCTTGGTACATTTTTTTCTCTCTCTCTATGTATGTATGTATGTATATATATATATATATATTTTTTTTTTTTTTTTTGTTTTTCGAGGTAGAGTCTCACTCTAGTTCAGGCTGACCTGGAATTCACTATGTTGTCTCAAGATGGCCTTGAACTCATGGCAATCCTCCTACCTCTGCCTCCCGAGTGCTACACCACCACACCCAGCTCTTTTTATATATTTATTTTATTTTATTTATTTATTTGGCAGAGAAAGAAGGAGGGAGAGAGAGAGAGAGAGAGAGAATGGGCGTGCCAGGGCCTCCAGCCACTGCATGCACCCCCTTGTACATCTGGCTAACATGGGTCCTGGGGAATTGAACCTGGTCCTTTGGCTTTGCAGGCAAACGTCTTAACTGCTAAGCCATCCCTCCAGCCCTTGTTACATACTCTTAATGTATCAGATGTAGAAAGTGGCTCCTCATTCCCAATTTTCCTCTTTATACAAACTTCTTAACATTCTTTTACAGGTAATGGTATTTTATCAGGACATGGATTATGAAGGAATACCACATTATTTCCAAAAACAGTAAGTATGACTCATAAAAGAAAATTTAAATATGCTATCTATACTGATTTGTGGGTGTTATTTTACTTAAATGGACTCATATCCTTTTAAAAGTCCTGATTTCAAATAACTTTAAATGTTTTGATATGTGCAATGAATATTTAACCATATAAAAGTACAAAATTCTCCTTGGAATTCAATATAAAAGAGCCTCTCTGATGATTCTCTCCATAGTGAACATTCAGTCCCTGGAAGGTTTTCACACTGGGCTCATATTCACTGGCTTTCCATCGATCACAAAATACATGTGGCAGGGCAACTAACTGATGAAGATGAAAGTGTTATTTCAACTCACTGTCTTTGCGTATCAAGTCCATGAGTGGCTCTGTTGGATAAGGGACCCTGGCAAAGCCAGTACCACCATATCAGGATCACATGATGACACACACCTCTCACCCCTTGAGCCAGGGACCAAACCTTGAGTACACAGGCCTACAGGACACTCTTTTCCAAACCAAAGCAGGGTTTCTTCTTCTTTTTTTTTCTTCTTTTGTTTTCTTCTTCTTCTTCTCCTCCTCCTCCTCCTTCTTCTTTTTTGCATGTGTATGTGTGCAGAAGCCAGAGGTTGACCATCAGCTGTCTTCCTATAGGACTCTGCACCTTATTTATTGAGGCAAGATCTCTCATTTGAACCCAGACTTCCCTGATTTAGCTAGCCAGCTTGTCCAGGGGACTCAATCTCCTGTTATTTTGGTGCTGGGATCCTAACTCAGGTCCTCACTCTTGCATAAAAAGCACTTTACCCACTGAACCACTTCCCTAGCCCCAAAGTGACTTCTTAACTCAATACCTTGCCTGCATATTTTAACATTGATTTCTATCTCAGAGTTTCTCAATCAAAAACAAGAATTCTAGGGCTGGAGAGATGGCTTAGGGGTTAAGGCACTTGTCTACAAAGCCTGAGGACCCAGGTTCAATTCCCCAGGACCCATGTAAGCCAGGTGCACAAAGTGGCACACACATATGGAGTTGGTTTGCAGTGGCTGGAGGCCATGGTGTACCCATTTTCTGTCTCTCTCTCTCTCTCTCTCTTTTAAACCTACAAATAAAGTATATATAATACATGGCACACTCTAAGTGTCTTGCAGCTGACATAATCAGAAGTGAACCCAAAACTAAAAAAAAAAGAATTCCCAGCCCTCGTGAGACTGAAGTAAGAGGGTCAATCATGAGCTAAAGGCCAGCCTGAGCTAAAGAGTGGACTCCAGGCCACCCTGGTCTAGAGCGAGACTCTGCCTCAGAAACCAAAAACAAAAAATAAAAAAAGAACTTTAATATCAGAGAAAGAATTTACCTATGCATAAAGCTTTGTGAAACACCATCTTTGACTCTTGGATTAGGTAGTATCGAAACACTTAATCTGAAGGGAGATAAGCCACCTGGATTTCTGTGTGCATTAGCTCGCTTTCTGTCAATATAGCAAAAATTCTTGACCTGGAGTAAAATGTTTATTAGCTCACACAGCATGTGCAGGCTTGGTGAGGGACACCCCAGACTGCATCACCCGCAGGTGGATCACAATGGTGGGACGTGCAGGAGCAAGCAGATTCCATCTCGAATACGAAGCTGAGACATGTGAGTGACAGCAGGCTCACTCCTTCTATAACAGCCCTTTCCATGGGAGAACTGCCTCGTAGCCCCTATGGCCTTAGAGCTTTCCACTGCACCTTCCCAATATGTCACCCAGTCAAGCAATCTGTTAGTCACATGAAACTTTGGGAAGAGACAAAATTAAACCATATGTAATTCCTGAGAGAATCATATTGAAAATGATCAAGCTCTTTAAAAGCTAGTTAATGATAATAAATTATTACCATTAATACTCATTTATAATTGTTTTGTGTGATTGTACTAAACTAATTTAATTATAAATCCAACAAAAACCACACCCAAGGCACTTTTTGTGATTATCATTATGACTGGACTCTTTTTCATATCAATATTTTCTAGAAAAATAGCTTCTTTCCTTGGTAAAAAGTCTTTTTCCTTAGTGTACAAGTGAGTCTGAGTCACCACTGTGCCAGACCCTGCTTGGTATTTCAAATACACAGCCAGGACGGCCAAAGGGCAGATGTTTTGGAGCACACCTCCACTGGGAAAAGATGAACGCCATGCAATCAAATATATCAGATAATTCCAAGTGCTAAAGCATGCTATTAAGAAAAAAAATGCCAGGTGTGATGACGCACACCTTTAATCCCAGCACTTGGGAGGCAGAGGTAGGAGGATTGCCCTGAGTTTGAGGCCACCGTGAGACTACATAGTGAATTTTAGGTCAGCCTGGGCTAGAGTGAGACCCTACCTCGAAACCCCCCCCCAAAAAAAGGAAAAGAACAGGGTTGGGGAGATGACTCCATGGACAAAGTATTTGCCATGCAAGCATGAAGACCTGAGTTTGAATCCCCAGCCCCCTCATGAAAGCTGGACATGCTTGAAATGCTTGAAATGCTGGGGGCCAGGGTACTCACCTGTGTTTCTCCCTGTCCAAACCATCTGATGGTGAACGTGAGGTCCTATGCAGTGGGATGGCTGCAGAAGCCAAGGCCTTTGGAACTCCTCAGGAGGTCCAAGCCATCATGTAATGGGACATTGCCTTTGCTTTACAGAAAGACAGAGTCCTGTCTCCTGTGGTAAGGATTCTATAATAACTGGTGTGACTTGTTTTTCCTAGAAATGATAACATGGGGCTCGTGCTTGTTCAAATCCGACCCAGTGAGAATTCAAAAGTATGTCCAATATCCCAAAAGGTAAGCACATGGATTAATGGTCAAAAACTTTTCTTTAAAAAATGTAGAGTTAATAAACTAAATGATGTACATCTTTTCTATGTGATGCCTCTCCCCTTTACTCGGCAACATTCTGTGATGCTAGCATTACTTTATTTTGGAAGCAAAAGGTATAGAGAGTCTCTGCCTTCTGTGAGTTTATCATCTCACATGGGATATACAAATGTATTAAAAAGTGTGAAATTATTATGTTTTTAAGTTCTGAAGATAAATTGTGTGAAGGAAACTGAATGGGAACAACTAAAATTTGGTATGGCTTGTCAGAGAAGTCTGATAGTCCACATTGATCCCACATTTATTCATTCAAAGAGAATCATTATTCATTCATTCATTCATTCAGAAAAGCTTACATATTATAGGTGTGGTGGTGCACGCCTTTAATTCCAGCACTCAGGAGGCAGAGATAGGAGGACTGCTGTAAGTCTGAGGCCAACCTGAGGCTACATAGTGAACTCCAGGTCAGCCTGGGCTGCAGTGAAACCCTACTTCAGAAAAAATGAAAGCTTACATATGCCTGTTCTGTTTCTGTTTGTCAGCTGGTGTAGTTGGTTATGGGAGTAATAAAGCTGAAAAGACCTGGAGTGCCCTCCTAGATGGGTTAAGGCAATGCCCATGATGAACATACATAGGTACTAAACAGCTCAGAGGACAGAGTGGGCATCCTTGATTGGAAAGGAAAAGTGAAAAAGGAGATACATTCAGCTTATGATTGGAGAATAAATAGATGAATAGTAGGCAGAGGCAACAAATTCCAAGAGACAGCCATAGGGTCAGAGAGCTGCAAGCATTATGAAGTTAAATACAAAGTCTGCAATCCAAGCCAGGAGTGCCTCGTCTTGTTCCTTCTCAAACTAACTGTATATGTTGATCACCTACTGTACCAGGCATTATGTTATCCAGACCCTAGCACAGGACCTGGGACAGATGTGACCCAATGTCCCTGTCCACGGACCACACCACCTACCCAGCTGCATCTGCACTAGAAACAAGAAACCATGGCTGACGGGCTCCAGTCTCAGCTGGAGCCTGTATTTCCTACCTTTTGCTGCTTGGCCTTGTCCTATATGAATGCCTTCCTGAAGCACTGTGGTTTCCCCATTCTGCTCTATCCATATGTGTGTCAGGGACCCCTCTTCACCTCTCTTGCCCGGCTTATGCTTTACGTGAGTTCAGATCCCAGCTGTACCAGTCACTGACTGGGACAAACTACTTAAAGCCTGTAGGGTTCCGTAGGGACTCAGAACTCTGGCCCACACACTTTTTCCAGGGGATAAAGTCAAACCCTTGTTAAACCTACCTCATCTGTAAAGGGGAAAACTCTGTCTCATGGGATTATTGAGAATGATAAATGAGATCATTTATGAAAAGTATTCAAAACAGAATCTGCCACGGAGTCTTTATCTAGCAATACTGGCATTTCCCTTCTCTTTGCACCAAGACCAAGCACCATTCAAACAGGACCACCTTCTTGGCCCACAGCAGTGTACACTGGCCTACCCTCTATTAGAGTAATCTGTAAAAACCCTATTAAGCAACAGGAAAAGGTAGTGTTATAGACATAGGTTGGCTAGTTAGCTAGGAAAATTAAGCTCTATACATATTTCTACAGATTATAGATTATAGTCTCAAACACAGGGTCCCTTCTTTGAGCCTCTATCCTCATGAGTAAGCACATAAATAATACAGAGACACAGGGCTGAGCTCTGCTGGCACTGAAAACCATGGCCCAGCCAGGCATGGCAGCTCACGCCTTTAACCCCCCCGCCCCCACAGGAAGCAGAGGTAGGAGGATCGCAATGAGTTCAAGGCCAGTCTGAGACTACATAGTGAATGCCAGGTCAGCCTGGGCTACCTCAAAAAGAGCAAAAACAAACAAACAACAACAACAACCAAAAAGAAACCCTTACCTCTAAAAAAAACAAACAAAAAAAAACATAAAAAGAAGAAGAAAGAAAAATGGCCCACAGACTTCTCCATTTGGGTAAAATCAGACCTTTTAAACCCTGCTAGACCAAGTGGGTATGGCCGATCACTGTGCTAGGAGCTTGCAGTCTTTGTTACCTGCACTCAGAGCTGGCAGCACATCAGCCAATAGAACGGCTGAATCACAGGGATCTCTTGAATATGGGCGCTCAGGGCTAGACTAGGCATCTTAGCAAGATTATGTTTCAAAAAAAGAAGACAGAGGGCAGGCAGGAAGAAAGAGGTGGGGGAGGGAGGAAACAAGACAGAGCAAAAGAAAAGGAAGGAGGAGGGTTATAGATCTACCACATCAGACTGCTGTGTGGCTTTCTTTGGTTCTTGAAATGTTGCCTTTTTCCACATAAAATGCCATTCTTGGGCATTACCAGCCTAGGAAGGTATCATGGCCCAGCATGCCTGTGTGATGGCACCATTATTGGATTTGAAACTTGCCTTTCTCCACTGAGTCCTAAAAGAAAGCATTTATTTTCAGGAAGCGCAGACTGTGTTAACAATGCATGTCACTGTGGGCTAATTTCTAACTTTACGTGTGCTACACTATAGTATCTACATGTAGTTTCTTTTCCTAAAAAAAAAAAAAAAGTGCTGGACATGGTGATGCTTGTCACCAGTATGTTTATAATAAATATTCATAGAATTAGGATGAGATTTCTTACTAGCAGGCCTGTTGCTCGTTTGAATACAGAAGGGTGCGGGCCTGACCACATGTATGAGATGGCTGTAACATGATGCTACTCAATACCCCTGACAATCGACTGGTCCATTTAGTAGCTGGGTACATTACAGAGGCCTGCCAGCGGAGTCTTGGAGCAGGCTGGGGGTATGACCAATCGTCATGGTTTCGGTGGTGAAGGTGGCAGAGGAGGGCGGATCTACTCCCTGGCTTACTGACAGAAAAAAACAAAGCACAAAAGGCAAAAAGAAGCAAACCATGTGATCAGAAAAGGAGGGAGGCAGCACAGAACAGCCCCACAGCCCTACATCCCAAAGGTTAGCTCTAATCCCAAAATTTGAAATCCAAAATGCTCCAAAATTTGAAACTGTTTCAACACCAACTTGGCAGTGTAAGTGAAAAAATTCCACACTTGACCTCCTGTGACGGGTCACAGTTAAACTGCAGATATACTAAAAGTATTGCATAGAATTGCCTTCAGGCTACATGTATGTGATAAATATGAAACAAAAGAATTTAATGGTTAGATTTGGGTTCCATCCCAAGATATCTCATGAATATGCAAATATTCTGAAATCTGGGGAAAAAAGGAATCTGAAACACTTCTATTGGCAAGCATTTCAGATAAAGGATATTGAGTCTGTATTTCAAATCTAAAATGTAGCTACTTTTAGCTCTAGCAAATTCTTAGATCATGTGAATCAGACCACTGAACTCACTACCTAAAATTACTTTGCTTTTAGGTGTTCGAATTAGCTGTTGGCTGTGACGTGAATAAATACATTTTAGTTAAAGGGCAAGTATACTTCTGTTTGATCTGTATGACTCTA
Source organism: Orientallactaga sibirica (assembly GCA_036365145.1). NCBI lineage: Eukaryota > Metazoa > Chordata > Mammalia > Rodentia > Dipodidae > Orientallactaga > Orientallactaga sibirica. Next base: position 13,001,069 of record JAEOAD010000035.1, on the reverse strand, counting down.
AGTTTTAAAAAATGGTGCTCTAAGTGGTACTTACTACATAGCTATTAACATATGACTGGCATGCTCACAGTGAACCAAAATTAAATTGACATTAGTGTCCAGTTTCAACAGGTTTGAGCTGATTGCTAAGTCAAATATTACATTTGAATCACACTCGAAGGGAAAATAATTTCTCTAATGCTAGCATTTCTTTCTTTTCATCTTTGTTTTGAATAAACCAGTTTCTTTTTTTTTTTCTTTTTTTTTTTTTTTTTTTTGTTTGTTTGTTTGTTTGTTTTGGTTTTTCAAGGTAGGGTCTCACTCTGTCCCAGGCTGACCTGGAATTAACTATGTAGTCTCAGGGTGGCCTTGAACTCAAGACTATCCTCCTACCTCTGCCTCCCGAGTGCTGGGATTAAAGGCGTGCGCCACCATGCCCAGCTGTTTTGTTTTGTTTTTGAGGCAGTGTCTTGCTGTAGTCCAGGCTGACCTGGAATTCACTATGTAGTCTCAGGGCGGCCTCAAAGTCATGGCACTCCTCCTACCTCTGCCTCCCAAGTGCTGGGATTAAAGGCGTGTGCCACCACGCCTGGCCTGAATAAACCAGTTTATAATCCTTGGCACTACTTCTCCCAGCTCTTCATCGGCAGCAAAATTCCAGAGAAACAGGGAGACACCGCAACCTCTCTTTCCCACTCTACGTAAGTCACTTCTGCTAAAGACTTGCCTCCACCCGGACCAGAAAGGCCTCTACTTTCCCACACCATTCAGTTTTTTATTACTAACCCCAGAGATTGTAATTCAGTGAATGATGATTCTTCATTACTCACTATTAGGAATGATCATTCTAACCTCAATATGTCTCATTTTTGCAGGTTTCGTAACCTAGTATGTAACCACCGTGCTTTTTCTTACAAAATTGACAAGTAAGAAATATGTTTAACATATTTAAATCATTTATATATATTTAAATATTTAATATTTAATCAAGTCTTACATGAATGTAGAACTAGTAATTTACAATCAACCAGTTGAATTCCTATCAGCAACTGTGTGTTTGGCTTGAAGTGTAATCAATTTTAGCATTAAACAAAATATGGAGACAGCATACTTAACCTTCTCTGAAACATGCACAAAACACACTTAATCATGGTCTCTTCTAATCCAATTAGCTATACAAAGCAAGCCTCATCTAGCCTCAATCCCACATTGTCCTTTAAGGAAGACATACAACAAGAGTATTTGTTTCCTGTCTCACTTCTATCTAATCTTACATGACTCTAGTTAAGTTTGCTAGAATTTATAGATTTCCCTTAGCTTCATGAAGTGGGAAAGATTCCATTAGAGTAAGAAGTCTAGGGATGGAGAGATGGCTTAGGGGTTAAAGCGCCTGCCTCCTAAGCCTAAGAACGCTGGTTCCAATCTCCAGGTCCCACGTTTAGCCAGATGCAAAGTGATGCAAGGGAGCAATGCCGCACTTGACCACAAGGGGGAGCACACATCTGGATTTCGTTCGCAGCAGCTGAGACACTGCTGGCGCGCCCATCTCTGTCTTCCTCTCTCTCTCTCTCTCTCTCTCTCTGTCTCTCTCTGTCTCTCTCCAAAAAAAAATAAAAAATAAATAAATAAAAAATAAAGAACTCTAAATTGATTAGGCAGTGGCTGAGGTTTTAAAATACACACCTAGGACTGGGGCTATAGTTCAGTGGGTAGATCATTTGCCTAGCATGTACGAGGCCATAGGTTCAAATCCCCAGTGCTGCCAAATGTAACTGGGCATAGTGACATGTGCAGATAATCCAAGCACTTGGCAGGTGAAAGCAGGAAGATCATGAGTTCAAGGTCTTCCTCTGCTACATAGTGATTTTTTTTTAATTTTTAAAAATATTTTCTTTATTTACTTGAGAGAGAGAGAGAGAGAGAGAGAATGGGTGTGCCAGGCCTTCTAGCCACTGCAAATGAACTCCAGACGCTTGCATCCTCTTGTGCATCTGGCTTTACGTGGGTACTGTGGAATCAAACCTGGGTCCTTTGGCTTTTCATGTAAGTGGCTTAACCACTAAGCCATCTCTCCAGTCTATACATAGTGAATTTTGAGGCCATCCTGGTCTTACATAGACCCTGGCTCAAATAATAATAATAATAATGATACATCTATTGCTCCTGATTCATCTGTTGACATTATGGGAAGCACTGCACTGGAAACGAACATGGACTTTATGTGTCCTTCTTAGTAGAAAACCAAGGTTTATAGCCTTAATATGTTTTGTGTAATTTCTGAGAATGATGTCTTATCTCCAAGTGACAAACGATAATTTGCATCTTGCTGGTTGTTGTGGGACTATGTTAATGAATATGGAAATAGATGTGGAAAGTCCACTCACTAGTTTATATTCACATGTATCCATTTGATTTTTGTGATACCTCCTTATGTAAATAAAGCATGATTTTGGTTTTTAAGTGTAAAAGGAGGCAAGGTAAATAAATAATGAAGAATTTCTTTTTTTTTAAGGTCATATCTGAGACACCAGCCATCTAAAAGTATGGTAAGAAAGCTATAATATTTTTTTTTGAGGCAAGCCCAATAGACTGCCTTTTTTTAGAGAGTAAGAGAGAAAGGATTAGTGCACCAGGGCCTCCAGCCAGAGCAATTGAACACCAGATGTGTGTGCCCCCTTGTGCACATGTGTGACCTTGTGCCTTTGCATCACTACAACTGGCTTACATGGGATCTAGAGGGTTGAACATGAATCCTCAGCCTTTGCAGGCAACTGCTTTAACTGCTAAGCCATCTCTCCAGCCCAGAAAACTATAGTTTTTTAAAAAAATATTTTATTTTTCAAAAGATGAGAACGGGGCTGGAGAGATGGCTTACCGGTTAAGGCCCTTGCCTGCAAAGTCCAAGGACCCAGGTTCAATTCCCCAGTACCCACGTAAGTTAGATGCTCATAGTGGTACATGCAATCTGGAGTTCATCTGCAGTGACTAGAGGCCCTGTTGCACTAATTTCTGTCTCTCTCTCTCTCTAATAAATAAATAAACTTTTAAAAAATATTCTTTATTTATTTTAAGCAGAGAGAGAGAAATGGGCATGCCAGCACCTCTTGCTGCTACAGATGAACTCCAGACACATTCGCCACTTTATGCATCTGGCTTTGTGTGGATACTAAGGAATCAAACCCAGGCCTGCAAGCTTTGCAAGCAAGTGCCTTTAACTGCTGAGCCATCATCCCAGCTCAAGAAAACTATAATTTTGCCACTCTTCTTTTTCTAGAAAGTACACTATGACTGGGGAAAATATGGCTGCCCAATGAAACTTAATTTCAAACAAAATTTTCAACCTGTGCTAGAACTGTAAGTTTAATTTATCTTAAAAATTTCAAAATACTACGCATGCATTTCATAATAAACATTTCTGAGTATTCAATATTGTAAGAGTTTGTTTTCAGAACTAGTTACACCAGGTTTCAGCAAACTCAGTCTCTGGACGTTGAGGGAGGTTAGTGGTTTAGTATCTGAGGCTTAGGTGGGTGAAAGAGCTTACAAACTGCTCAGATATGCAGACAGCCCTCTCTTTGTCCTCCTCTCTCTCCTCCTCTTTCCCCAGGCTCCTCCTGGTTGTAACTACCCAGAACTTGTTAATACATGAACGTTTGTAAGGGAAGAAATGAGACTGCTAAGTGCACCAACATCTCAAAGAGTCATTCCTGGGCTGGAGAGATGGCTCAATGGTTAAGGAGCTTGCCTGCAAACCCTAACTACCCAAGTTCGATTCCCCAGTACTAATGTAAAGCCAGGTGCACAAGGGGGCACATGTATCTGGAGTTTGTTTGCAATGGCTGAAAGCTCTGGTGTGCCCTTTCTCTATGTGTCTTTCTCCCTCTCTCTCCCTCTCCCTCCCTGTTTCTCTGCTTTCAAATAAATAAAAATGCTTTTTAAAAAGTAATTCCTAATTCAAATCTTATAAGTAATATTTCACAACAAAATCAAAATCAAATGTAATGAAGAATTTGTTGCTTTTCTCTGTGACTTTTTTCTTTTGTCTTTTTTGTTTGTTTGTTTGTTTGTTTGTTTGTTTGTTTTGTTGTTTTGGGGGGTGGGTTTTAAAAACATTTTAAACTTTTTATTTATTTTTTATTAATTTATTTGAGAGCTACAGACAGAGAAAGATGCAGTGCGAGAGAGAATGGGTATACCAGGGCCTCCAGCCACTGCAAACGAATTCCAGATGCATGTGCCACCTTGTGCATCTGGCTTACATGGGTACTGGGGAATTGAGCCTTGAACCAGGGTCCTTAGTCTTCACAGGCAAGCACTTAACCACTAAGCCATTTCTCCAGCCCTTTTTTTTTGTTGTTGTTTTGTTTTTTTTTTTTTTTTTTGAGGTAAGGTCTCACTTTAGCCCAGGCTGATCTGAAATTTACTTTGTAGTCTCGGGGTGGCCTCAGACTCACAGTGATCCTCCCACCTTGGCCTCTCGAGTGCTAGGATTAAAGGTATGTGCCATCACACCCATTTTGTCTTTTTTAAAAAATATATTTTATTGGGGCTGGAGAAATGACTTAGTGGTTAAGGTGCTTGCCTTCAAAGCCTAAGAGGACCCAGGTTTGACTCCCCAGAACCCACATAAGCCAGCTGCACAAGGTTACATGCACACAAGGTCACGCATGTGCACAAGGTGACACACACGTCTGGAATCCAATTGCAGTGGCTAGAGACCCTGGAGCACCAACTCTCTCTCTTTCTCTTTCTCTCTCATAAACATATATATGTATATAATTTATTCGCGAGAGGAGAGAGAGAAAAACAGAGTGAGTAATGGTGTGCAAAGGCCTCTTGCCACTGGCGATGAACTCTGGATGCATGTGCTACTTTGTGTAGATGGCATTACTTAGGTACTGGGAAATTGAAGCCAGGTCGGTGGGCTTTGCAAGTAAGTGCCTTTAACCACTGAGTGATCTCTCTTGCCTTTCTTATTTTTTAAACATATTTTTAATATTTTATTTATTTGAGAGTGAGAAAGAGGCAGAGAGAGAATGGGCGTGCCAGGGCCTCCAGCCACTGCAAACAAATTCCAGATGCATGCGCTCCCTTGTGCATCTGGCTTAGAAGGGTCCTTGAAGTGTCAAACCAGGATCCTTTGGCTTTGCAGGCAAATGCCTTAACCGCTAAGCCATCTCTCCAGCCCCCTCTCTTGCCTTTCTTTATCTCATTGTTGTTACTGGGGATGTTACAGGCTGAGCATCCCCAGCTATTAACTTTGTTCTTTCATCATGGGTTTATTATTATAAAATTTGAACAGCTTATTAGAAAAAAATTTAAATATAGGAAACATATAATAAATAAATGAGGGGCTGAGGAAATGGCTCAGTGGTTAAAAGTTGCTTGCTTACAAAGCCCACCAGCCAGGGTTCAATCCTCCAGTGCCCACATAAAACCAGAGGCACAAAGTGGTACTCACATCTGGAATTTCATTTGCCATGGCAAGAGACCCTGGCTCATGCTCGCTCTCTTTCTCCATCTCTCTCTCTCTCAAATAAATCAAATATTATTTTTGTTTTTGGTTTTTCAGTCTCATTCCAGCCCAGGCTGGTCTGGAATTCACTATGGAGTCTCAGGGTAGTCTTTTGAACTCACAGGGATCATCCTACCTCTGCCTCCCAAGTGCTGGGATTAAAAGCATGCACCACCATGCCCAGCAAGATTTTTTTTTTCAAGAAAGAAATGACACATCTCAGCTGGGAGAAGTGACGCACACCTTTAATCCCAGCACTCGGGAGGCAGAGGTAGGAGGATTGCCATGAGTTCGAGGCTAGTTAATTCCAGGTCAGCCTGGGCTGGAGTGAAACCCTACCTCGAAAAAAAAAAAGAAATGACACATCTCTAAGTTTTGTTGCTATTATACATGACATTGCCCCCCCCTTTTTTATTTTTCCTTTTTTTAAATTTATATTATTCTGATTTTACATTCATAGTATTGGTTCCATTGTCCTCCTCCCTGTCCTCCCACTTTCAAAGGGACCCTCATCAATGGGTAATGTGGGGGTAGTCAAGAGTTCTGGGAGGTAGGCCCCAGTCTCTGTGCATAATGCCCCAACTTGTGACTCTAACATTCTTTCCGCCCCCTCTTCCGCAAGTTTCCCTGAGCCACATTGGGGTCATTTTAGTTCTGTTTCAGTGATGAGGTTTTGGGAGCCTCTGTGTCTCTGGATAGCTGGCTTAGTTGGAGTTGGATGTTCTCTGTGTTTATCTCCTTCAGCCATTTTCTGGTGTCATGATCGCCACGAACGCTGAACTCTTGCCCTTCCCCTGCGTTGTTCTATGGTTTCAGCTGGGGCCCTGGTGAGGTGTGGTTAGCTGATCCTCCCTTCAGGTTCGTTGTCCACCTGAAAAAAGATAAGCAAATTCTCCAACGGAGAGAGAAGTTAGTACTAGATAGAAGGGATGACCATCTATGTTTTGGAGGGAATTTTATATGTGTTGGCTCTCTTCTAGCCCACATTTGGTGATATCTTGCTCTTGGAGACTGAGCTTGTTTTTTGTAACTGGTTTTGACTTATTTCCCAGTTCCAGCAATGAGTTCCATTCCACTGAGTGGATCTATCAGCCAAATCAAGAGCAGTTGGTTACCCACCATGGCTATTTGCCACTACTGCACTTGTATGAGCATTACATCAAGTTGTTTCCTGCTGGGTATCTTAGACTGCAAGTTGTTTGGACCAATGTCGGACATCTTCCCCCAGTTGCTCGTGTAGCACCCTCTGGTACTAGACTAGCTAACTGTCTGGGGACTGACCTTCTTCCAGATTCTGGCCAGGTCTCTCTGATACATGACATTGTTGTGAGTACTGTTGGTGTACAAGTTTAAACAGCGAAATCCCTGTGTCTAAGACATTTGCATTGCATTGCAGTCAGGGCTCTGGGCTTTGGGGGCCACTTGAAGAGTAGATGTGGTGGGTTGGAGAATCCAGTGTAGTTTTGCACCAGAGCTTCCCTGCTGGGTCTAGAAGGACTCTGCCAGCATGCTTGGTCCCCTCCTTTTCCTTCTCCACCTACTTCTAAGGTTCCAGCCCATGCCCTCCCCCTCCTACATCTCAGTGTTGTAATCCTTCTGTCAGGATTCTCTGTCAACACACTCATCTTTTTTTTAAATGTATTTTATTTTTATTTATTTGCAAGGAGAGAGAGAGAGAAGAAAATATGGATGTGCCAGGGCCTCTAGCCACTGCAAACAAACTCCAAATGCATGCACCATTTGGTGCATCTACCTTCACAAGGATACTGGGGTTATGAACCCAGGTCGTTAGGCTCTGCAGGCAAATGCCTTAAACCACTGAGTCATCTCTCCAGCCCACCCTCATCCTTTTTAATGTTGAATTCCATACCCAATCATGCCACTGGTTTTCCTGGGCACCAAGCCTTCCCTTCCCCTTTTGAGACCTGGTTTTGTGGTTGTTTCTTTGTTTCATAATGCTTAATCCTCCAGAGTAAAACATAAATCAATAAAAATACTTTAAATCATATGTTCTCTCCCAACAAAACACAATCTTCGATTCAGCACATCATCATCAAACATTTACTTCCACAAGTGCTGTGCTGTGCTGAGCACTGAGAGTTCAAAGATTAAAGACAGGATTTCAACCCTCAGGAGCTCCATCCAGTCTGACAAACTAGATAAACACAAGAGCTGATATGAGTTGAATTTGAGAAAAGAATGGCGTGGGTGGTTGGTATTAAAAATCCAACCCAGCATGAAAGGAAGGCTCTGGAAGATGTTCCAGGAAGCTTGAATTTGAGCTGAGTCACTGAGTCTTAAAGGATAATGGCTCGTTAGCCAAGATGGGAAGGGAAGGAGAAAAGTGGAAATGGTAACATTGAATTCCACTGGGTAAGGCTTTCAAACACAAGTGGTACTTTGAGGAAGAAAATTTATAGTTAAACAGTACGAGGTTGGGCTTAAAGGAAGTCTGGAACTGCCAGGAGAAAGGCTGAGGAGCTACCTGCTAAGTTCAGATCATGAAAGACTTTCTGTGCATTCTCACAGTACAGTGAGACAGACACATTTGTTATAGCTAGTTCCCTATTAAGAGTACTGTAGAAGGACTAGAGAGGTGGCTTAGTGGTTAAAGCACTTTCCTACAAAGCCAAAGGACCCAGGTTCGATTCTGCAGGACCCACAGAAGCCAGATGCACAAGGTGGCACGTACATCTGCAGTTTGTTTGCAGCAGGTGGAGACCCTGGCATGTTCTTTCTCTTTTTCTCTCTCCCTCTCAAATAAATAAATTAAATTAAAATAGTTTCTTAAAAAAAAAGAGTAGTGTAGAGGATGGATTTTAGAGAAAGATACCTAAGTCAGGAGACCTGTTAGTAACACTGTGTGTGAGGTGGGGAGAAGTAAATAATTGCAGATGAAACAAAGACAAGAGAAGATCCATTTCTGACACAGATTAATGATTATAACCATAAAGACTTGCTGCTCAAGCATGAAAAATGCCAGATTTGGTGGCACGCCCCTGTAATCCCTGTGCTGAACGAGGCTGAGACAGGAGGATCTCAGGGAGGGCGGGCGGGTGGGGGGAAGCTTGCTGGCTAGCCCGTCTAGCCAAATTGGTAAGTTCCAGGTTCAGTCAGAGGGCCTGTCTCAAATTAAGGTGGAGCAAAATTGACAGACACCTGACATCATCGTCTAGCCTCATGTGAGCAAGCATTCAGACACATGGACGTCCACACACATAAAAGCATGCATATACATGCACATGCACACACACCACACACAGAGACACATGCAAAAAAACCATAGTTGCCAGGCATGCTGGCACACGCCTTTAATCCCAGCACTCGGGAGGCAGAGGTAGGAGGGTCACCATGAGTTCGAGACCACCCTGAGACTACATAGTGAATTCCAGGTCAGCCTGGGCCAGAGTGAGACCCTACCTTGAAAAAACAAAAAACAAAACAAAAAAACAAAAAAGCCATAGTCAATACAATGAACGATCCACAGTTCTTCTGTGATGGATACGTACATCAACAGCAAAGACTCTTAATTCCAAAAGCGAAACTGACACAAGTTACCATTTGTTGGGAAGTTAGCTGCCAACTGGAGACATTTCTAAATTTCTCAGATGTACTTAGTATTCTACTCTATACTGATGATCATTAATCAAAATAAGCAATGCTTACATGGGCAAGCATTTTTTGGCACATACTCTGGTCATGCAATGCATCCTGAATGCCACTAGATGGCACTGTAGCTCTTTACGCTTTGTAGGAGCTAAGTTCTTGTCATTGTTCAATTAAGATCTTTTTGTTTAAGTAAAACGGAATGAGTTTGCAACTAATTCTTTTTTTAATATTTTATTTTTATTTATTCATTTGAGAGAGGGAAAGCGGCAGTGAGAGAGAGAGAGGGCACGCCAGGGCTTCTAACCACTGCAAACAAACTCCAGATGCATGCACCACCTTGTTTATCTGGCTTATGTAGGTCCTGGGGAATCAAACCGAGGTCCTTTGGCTTTGTAGGCAAGTGCCTTAACTGCTAAGCCATCTCTCCAGCCCCAACTAATTTTTTTTTAAACTTTTTATTTTTTATTATTTTTTTGGAGAGAGACACAGAGACAGACAGACAGACAGACAGACAGACAGACAGACAGAGATGGGCGCACCAGCAGTGTCTCAGCTGCTGCGAACAAAATCCAGATGTGTGCGCCCCCTTGTGGTCAAGTGCAGCATTGCGCCCTTGCGTCACTTTGCATCTGGCTAAACGTGGGACCTGGAGATTGGAACCGCTGGAGATTGGAAGCAGTGTTCTTAGACTTAGGAGGCAGGTGCCTTAACCCCTAAGCCATCTCTCCAGCCCCCCCCCCAACTAATTTTTTTAATTACTTTTATTTAGCTGGGCGTGGTGGTGCACACCTTTAATCCCAGCACTCAGGAGGCAGAGGTAGGATCGCTGCTAGTTTGAGGCCAGTCTGGAACTACAGAGTGAGTTCCAGGTCAGCTGGGACCAAAGTGAGACCCTACTTTGAAAAATCAAAAAGAAAAATTTTTTAATTAACTTACAAGAGAGAGAGTGAGAGAATGGGTGTGCCAGGGCCTCCTGCCACTGCAGATGAATGCCAGACACATGCACCACTTTGTGCATCTGGCTTTAAATGGGTACTGGGAACCCAACTGGGACCATTAGGCTTTGCAAGCAAGCACCTTTAACCACTGAGCCATCTTCCTAGCTTCTGCTTTGCAAATAATACTTTTATTTATTTATTTATTTATTTATTTATTTATTTATTTATTTATTTATTTATTTGCAAGAGTGTGCCAGGGCCTCTAGCCACTGCAAAGGAACTCCAGATTCATGTGCCACCTTGTACATCTGGCTTTATGTCGGTACTAGGCAACTGAACCCTGTTCATTAGGCCCTGTAGGCAAGTGCCTTAACTGCTAAGCCATCTCTCCAGCCCACAAACACCTTGTTTTGTTTTTTGGTTTTTCAAGGTAAGGTCTCACTTTAGCCCAGGCTGACCTGGAATTCACTGTATAGTCTAAGGGTGGCCTTGAACTCACGGCAATCCCCCCCCCCTTTTATTTGAGGTAGGATCTCTCTCTAGCTTAGGCTAACCTAAATTCACTATGTACTCAGGCGGGCCTCAAACTCAGTGATCCTCCTACTTCAGCCTCCCACGTGCTGGGATTAAAGGCATGCACCACCACACCTGGCAAACAATTCTTAATAATTCAGGAACTTCATGACTTTCACAAGAAGCAAAGTCCAGCTCTCACAAAGGCTGCTGAAATTTGAGATTAGCTACTGCTGAAATACAAAATTGTGTGTCCACTCATTTTCCCCTGCAGCATGCAGAGCTCTCAAAAGACTTTTAGAATTTTCTCCAGCCATTCCGTTCCAATAAGTCAAGCAACAGTACTCTAGCCTCTAGCTGGTCATGCCTGTTTGAGTACTGACCTTCATCTCTTCATGATTTCTCAAAACGAATTAAGGGCTGGAGAGATGACTCAGCAGTTAAGGCTCTTGCCTGCGAAGCCGAATGACCCAGGTTCAACTTCCCAGAACCCACTTAAGCCAAGTGCACAAGTGGCACATGTGTCTGAAGTTTGTTTGCAGTGGCTAGAGGCCCTGGTATACCCATTTACCCTCCCTTCCTCCCTTTCTCTTTCTTTCTCTCTCTCTCTCTCTCAATAAATAAATGATTTTTTTAAAAAAATTAGTTACCATGGAAACAAAAATAGCTTCTCAGATACCCCTTTTGACACTTAAGCTTTTTCTACTTGATTTGTGAGAATGAGACAAAGAACTGCTTCTTCTAACCCGTGTTGGATGAAAGCAAGTTACAATAGACCCACAAAGCCACAAACAAGAGCTGCAAGGTGAAGGAGATCTGCGCAGGGAACAAGGAGACAACTGTATTTTTTGTGAATGAACACAGAGCTGCCAAGTGAGAAACAGTATCAAAAAAGTAGGGCAACAACCTCACGGTGTCTGATGCTAGATTCAGTGAAGGGGGGGAATTGGGTGGGGGAAAAGGGAGGGTGGTAGGAGGGGATTATGATTATGTCAAGGTGTTTATATTTATGCAAGTTGTCAAAAGAAAGCTTTAGGGGCTTGAGAGATGGTTTAGCAGTTAAAGATGCTTGCTTGCAATACCTGACAGCCTGGGTTCAATTACTCATCACCCATGTAAAGCCAGATGCACAAAGTGGCCCATGAGTCTGGAGTTCGTTTGCAGCAGCAAGGTGCCCTGGCGTATGCATTCTCTCTCTCTAATAAAGAAATAAATAGGGCTAGAGAAATGGCTTAGTGGTTAAGGCGTTTGCCTGCAAAGCCTAAGGACCCTAGTTTAATTTCCCAGGGCCCTCATAAGCCAGATGCTCAAGGAGGTACATGCGTCTGGATTTTGTTTGCAATGGCTGGAGGCCCTAGCATGCCCATATCCTCTCTCTCTCTTTCTCTCTCTCTCTCTCATTAAATAAATAAAATATTTTAAAAAGAAATAAATAAAATTTTTATGTTTTTTAGAAAATATATTTATTTGAGAGAGAGAGAGAGTGGGTACGCCAGAGCCTCCAGCTACTGTAAACCAACTCCAGATGCATGTGCCCCCTTGTGCATCTGGCTTACATGGGTCCTGGAGAATCGAACCGGGATCCTTTGGGTTTGCAGGCATACGCCTTAACCACTAAGCCATCTCTTCAGCCTCCCCCCCCCCTTTTAAGTAGGGCAATAGCCTAGCATCCAGTAGCTAAGACCAAAGCTCAACATAAAATTTCCACTCAGAGAGTTGGACAATTTTATTTAGAAATATGAGCAATGAGGAGTTGGGCATAATGATGCATGCCTGTAATCCCAGTACTGGGAAGGTAGAGGCAGGAAGATAAGGAGTTCAAGGCCAGCCTGGGCTATGAGATCCTGTCTCAAAATGCACACACACACACAGAGAGAGAGAGAGAGCGAGAGAGAGAGAGAGAGAGGGAGGGAGAAGCTGGGGAGATGGCTCAGTTGGTAAAGTTCTTGCCATGTAACCATAAAGATTTGAGTTCAAATCTCTAGAACCTAAATAACTGCAGGTCATGATGGTACACACACCTATAATCCAGTGCTTGTGAGGCAGAAACAAGCACATCCTGAGGCTAGTTGGCTAGCTAAACCAGCCAAATTGTGGGCCTTAAGCCCACAACAAATAAGATCAGAGCAATTAAGGAAGGCATGTCAACCTGGTCTTCATATACACGTGCTGCTCACACATGCACACACATGCACACACATCCGCTTGTACCCAAATGCATATATATACAAGAAAAAATTTTAAAACCAAGCATGGTATGTGCTGAGGAAGCAGAGACAGGCAGTCTGGCCTGCTTGGCAAGTCCAGGCCAATGAGAGACCCTGTCTCAAGAACCAAAAGTGGAGCTGGAGAGATGGCTCAGCAGCTAAGGCACTTGCCTGCAAAGCCTAGGTTTGATTCCCCAGTACCCACATAAAGTCAGATTTCCAGTGGCATCTTGAGTTCATTTGCAGTGGCTGGAGGCCCTGGTGTGCCCATTCTCTGTCACTCTTCTATCTTTCTCTGTTTGCAAATAAATTTAAAAAAATTAAAATAAAGTAAATAATATATTTTTAATAAAAGTGGATGATCAAGGTTGGGGAGATGGTTCAGTGGTTAAAAGTGCTTGCTTGCAAGGTCTGCAAGCCCAGGTTCAATTTCCCAGCACCCACGTAATGAAAACAGTGATACATACATCTGGCTTTCATTTGCAGCAGCAAGAGACTACACACACACACACACACACACACACACACACACAATTTTTCCCAAAAATTGTGGGTGGTGTTCTGGAGGAATAATACCCAAGGTTGTTGTGGTAGTTTGAATATATGTCCCCCAATATATTCAATGTTTTATTATTTTATAGTTTGCATCTGCAATCACCTTGCTAGAGGCAAGGTCACTGGGGGCCCGGTCTTAAGGTGTGGTGATGGTCTGAGATTCCATTGTAAAGATATGCAAATGTGTCTAGCAGGAGTTCCTGAAGTCTGCTGTGTGACCTTTTGGCAGTAGTTTTTGCTCTGTGTGCTGTGGTGGCTGGTTGGTTTCTCTCTCTCTGCTTGGCCCTGTGGAGAGCAGGCTGCTTCTCTTGCCATTATGGAACTTCCCATGGATCTGTAAGCTTCAATAAATAATATCCCTTCCTCCATAACTGTGCCTGGTCTGGAAGTTCATCTCAGCGAACCTGAAGCTGTCTGCAACAGTTGTCCTTTGACCGTCACATACACACCCACATATGTGTGCAACTGCACACACATGTGTGCACATAACACACACATCCATAAAAGAAAGAACACAAGCAACAATTGGTAGAAAAGGAAACCACATACCCATTTTTTAAATGTTTATTTATTTGCAAGCAGAGAGAAAGAAAGAGAGAGAGAGTGGGCATGCCAGGGCCTCTTGCTGCTGCAAAGGAACACCAGATGGATGTGCCACTTTGTGCACCTGGCTTCACGTGTGTACTGAGAAGTTGAATCTGGGTCATCAGGCTTTGCAAGCAAGCACCTTAACCACTGAGACATCTCTCCAACCCCGCATGCACCCATTTTTATGGTTACAAGTTCTAGAACGTAAAGTTAATAACTAAGTGATAGCTTTGCTCTCATACCCTATTTTTATGTGGTAGGAAAGAGAATCAGGTTTTCTGGTTTTTTTGAGGTAGGGTCTCACTCTAGCTCAGGTTGACCTGGAATTCACTATGTAGTCTCAGGGTGGCCTCAAACTCATGCCGATCCTCCTACCTCTGCCTCCAGAGTGCTGGGATTAAAAGCGTGCACCACCACACCCCGTTTAAGAGAATCTTATTATAAAGAACCACATCTCAACTGGGCATGGTGGTGCACACCATTAGTCCCAGCCCTCGGGAGGCAGAGGTAGGAGGATCGCCATGAGTTCAAGGCCAGCCTGGGACTACAGAGTGCATTCCAAGTCAGCCTGGGCTAGAGTGAGACCCTGCCTCAAAAAACAAACAAACAAATAAAAAAGATCCACATCTCTCTGAAAACTCTGAGTCTGAGGGAAATAAACTAAGCTCAGTGGGGCTCAGGGGAGGAATGTCCTGTCCACGTAGGTCCTGTGTGTGTGTGTGTGTGTGTCTTTGCCTCCCACCTTGCTTGACACAGGGTCTTTTGTGCACTGCTGTGTTCACCAGGCTATATGACCCAGAGGCTTCCAAGCAATTCTCGCATCTCTGCTTTCCTTCTGGCCCTAGGCATGCTGGGTGCTAGTTCTATAGCACTTAGCTTTATATGAGATACAAACTCAGGCACCACTTAATGCATTGAGCCATCTCTCCAGGCTCACAGGGGACTCCTCAGGGCCACAAAACTAGTAAGTGATAAAGATGGGATTTATCCACAGCGACGGCACATGCCCGCCTACAATCCTAGCACTGGGGAGGTGAGGAGGAGGGTCAGGAGTTCAAGGTCATCCTTGCCTACGTACTAAGTTTGAGGGCGGGCCACTTGAGACCTTGTCCAAAAAAAAAAAAAAGGCAGGATTTAAGCGTGAGTGTATCTGGCTTACAAACTGAAGCTCAGCCCCTCTGTTTTACAGTAAATTATTATTTTTGCGGTTGTTGTTTTCTTTTAGATATAATGCGAATGGCTATGTTGCAGATATCAAAGCAAATTTCATCATCTGGGAAATACATGGCAGGAACGACTACAGCTACAACACCACTATGAAGCAGGTATGACTCCCTTGAGTCTAAGCAGAATTCAGTATGCAATTAGAAGTGTCTTTTTATTTTCAACCTATACGTAATGTGTCTAAGTGAAATGAGAACAGGAAGGGATAGAAAAACACCTTATCAACTTCATATTAAATCGATGACTACTGAAATCCATCTATGACAAAGGCAACTATTGTCTTTTTTTTTTTTTTTTTTTTTTTTTTTTTTTTTTTTGGTAGGTCTCACTCTGGTCCAGGCTGACCTGGAATTACTATGTAGTCTCAGGGTGGCCTCGAACTCTCAGCGATCCTCCTACCTCTGCCTCCCGAGTGCTGGGATTAAAGGCGTGCGCCACCACGCCCGGCGGCAACTATTGTCTTGCTGTATAAAACAGAATAAAGGGGCTGGAGAGATGACTTAGCAGTTAAGGTGTCTGCCTGCAAAGCCTGTGGACCCAAGTTCAAGTCCCTAGTACACACATAATCCAGATGCACAAGGTGGCACATGTATCTGGAGTTCATTTGGCATGCCCATTTTCTCTCTCTATATATATCTCTCTATCTCTGCCTCTTTCTCAAATATAAATAAATAAATAATATTTTTAGAAACCTTAAAAAGAAAAGGGAGTCATAAAATAATAAAATTATGCTTATGGAAGGATAGTGTAATTATATACGAGTATTTTCTTTTCTGTCTGAACTATATTTAATGCTTAATTATTTATGGGCCTGCCTTGGGCTCTGAGACACTGATCACACTCTTTAGACTTAACGTCACTCTTTTGGTCACCTGACCCTGTCAACTTTGGTTTCAAGGTCTCTTGCACTCTCCTGGTCCTCTTCCATTCTCCAGGATCAGTAGACCTTGACCTCTGGGGTGAATCCCTTTATTCTCCCCTTTCACAGCTGCCTTGTGGCTTTTCCCTCAGGAAAGAACCTTCTAGAAGTTGCCAGTACCAATTCCTAAGATTCCTCAGAGATCTCCGTCTCAAACAAAACCAGGATGATCTCCTTGAAAATAACATTTTTCTCACCAGAGATTAATTATCCACAAAATGTAATTCCCCTAAATGACAGGCAAGGAAATTGAATTCTACCGTCACACTGTAAGAACTCATTCTTTCAATTATAGAACCCAGCCTATCCATCCTGCCACACATACATCCTAGGACACCCCATATGAAAGTCTTTCTCATCGACTTCCTCCCCAGAATCTCACACTACGCTGCTACAGCTTTGGTCCCCACTCCTACCGACCAATTTCTCCTCAAGCCTTCCCATTACACTGGAAGGTCTGCTGCCCCCAGGCTCAGTCGTCCAGTACAGTTTCCTCAGAGAACATACCTTTCCCAACGGTTCTGTCAAGCCCAGGGTATGCGTTCTCCCACCCCAGATATTTAAGGATGAGATGTGGAGTTAGTGTTTCTCCTGACCCACACTATCACCTACAGATCATCGCCTCTTTGCTCTAAGTAAATGTGCATCGGTTCAAGGCTCCTATCATCCTATCCCTTCTTGCTGATGTCACAGATACAGAACTTGGTTCTTTTTTCTTTCTTTCTTTTTTTTTTTTTGTTTTTTCTTTTTTTATTTTTATTTTTTGATTCTGAAAGTAATTAAACTTGCTCTGGGGGCTGGATAGATGTCTTAGTGGTTAAAGCCCTTGCCTGTGAAGCCTAAGGACCCAAGTTTGATTCCCCAGGACCCACGTAAGCCAGATGCACAATGTGGCACACGCATCTGGAGTTTGTTTGCAGTGGCTGGAGGCCCTGGCCCACCCATTCTCTCCCTCTCTCTCCCTCTCTCTCTCTCTCTCTCTCTCTCTCACCTACTCTCTCTATGTCAAAATACATAAATAAATAAAAATTTTTTTAAAAAAAAACTGAATTCCCCCAGAGATCACATAGAGTTATTTCTGGTAGGAAAGGTTCCAAACATGGACTACATTTCCCAGACCCACTGGCATCTACATGAATACATAGGACTAGTTCTCATGGCTGGAATAGGAGCAGAAGTTATAGGTATCATTTTCCCAAGAAGCATCCCACGCACCTCTACACCTTCTATCTTGGGCCGCATCAGTCTATTGCAGCAGAAACTAAGGACAGGGTAGATGATAGCTTCGTGAAAGTGACCCAGGGGCGAATTTTAAGGAACCGCGTCCTGTGAAAACCCGCCTACTGATTCATTGCTTCAAGAAGAGTCACCTGGGAGAAATGTCTAACCAGGAACATCTGCACTGAACCATACACTCAACCATTCAACTTTTGGGGCTGGGAAGATGACTCGGTGGATAAAATCACTTGCCGCATAGCCTGACAACCAGGCTTCCCTAGCACGCAAGGAAAGCAAAATGCAAGGGATGAATGTGTCTGTATATCAACGGAAGGGAGCAGAGTTGGGAAGATCCTGAGGCCCTTGGGTCAGTTAGCCTGGCCTTTACAGTAGCAAGAAACAAGAGAGATCCTGTCTCAAGCAATGTGGAAGGAGAAGACCAACACCCCAAAGCTGTCCTCTGATCTCCACTCGTGCATGCCTCTGTACACATATACATACATATACACACACTAAAACAACAAAAAAAGACGGGCTGGAGAGATGTCTTAGCAGTTAAGACACCTGCCTGCCAAGCCTAAGAATGCCCGTTTGGATCTCCAGGTCCCACGTTTAGCCAGACGCAAAAAATGATGCAAGGGCGCAATGCTGCACTTGCCCACAAGGGGGTGCATGCATCTGGAGTTTGTTCACAGTGGCCTCTCAGCCACTGGCATGCCCATTCTCTCTCTCTCTCTCTCTCTCTCTCTCTCTCAAATTAAAAAAAAAAAAGACAATGCACAGAGTGGACAAAAATAATTGCAAAACATATATTTGATATGAGAATATAACAAAAAGTAGAGTTCAGTAACAAAACAACCCAATTCAAAATAGGCAGAGGACTTGAATAGACATTTCTCCAAATAAGACACACAAATGCTTGAAAACATCACTGATCAGTATCATTAATTCACCCTCACTAACGATTAAGGAATTGCAATCAAAACTGCAATAAGGGGGCTGGAGAGATGGCTAAGCAGTTAAGGCGCCTGCCTGCCAAGCCTAAGAACGCTGGTTCCAATCTCCAGGTCCCACATTTAGCCAGATGCAAAAAGTGACTTGCCTACAAGGGGGCGCACACGTCTGGAGTTCATTCACAGTGGCTGAGAGGCCACTGATGCGCCTATTCTCTCTTACTCTCTGTCTCTCTCAAATTAAAAAAAAAAAAACTGTAATAAGGGCTGAAAAGAGACTCAGTGGTTAAGGTGCTTGCCTGCAAAGCCTAAGGATCCAGGTTCAATTCTCCAGTACTCATCTAAAGCCAGATGCAGGAAGTGGCACATGCATCTGGAGTTCATTTGCAGTGGTTAGAAGCCCTGGTACACCCATTCTCTCTGTCTATCTCTCTACTCTCTCTCTCTCTGCTTGCAAATAAATACATAAAATATTTTATTTAAGAAAAAACTACAGTGAGAGTCAGGCATGGTGGTACATGCTTTTAATCCCAGCACTTGGGAGGCAGAGATGGGAGGATTGCCATGAGTTTGAGGCAAACCTGAGACTACACGGTAAATTCCAGGGCAGCCTAGGCTAGAGCCAGACCTTACCTTGGGAAAAAACAACAACGACCAAAAAAAAAAAAAAAAAAAACCCTACAACAAGGGTCTGGGGAGATGGATTAGTGGTTAAAGTTATTGCTTTCATAGCTTGTGTGCTCAGGTTTGATTTGATTCCCCAGTACCCATGTAAAGCCAGATGCACAATGTGGTGCATGCATCTGGAGTTTGTTGCAGTAGCACAAGGCCCTGGCACACCCATTCTCTCTCTCTCTCTGTCTCTCTCTCTCTCTGTCTCTCTCTTCTCTTCTCTTCTCTTCTCTTTCCTTTCTTGAAAATAAATTTTTAAGAAAATTTTTTTAAAAAAACTACAATGAGACAGACATGGTGGCACATGCCTTTAATCCCAGTACTTGGGAGGCAGAAGTGGGAAGATCGCTGTGTGTTGAAGGCCACCCTGAGACTACATAGTGAATTCCAGGTCAGCCTTAGAAAATCAAAGGGGGGGGGGGAAACTACATTGAGGGCTAGAGAGATGGCTTAGTGGTTAAGGCACTTGCCTGCAAAACCTAAGGACCCATGTAAAACCAGAGGCACAAGGTGACACAAACACACAAGGTCACACATGCTCCAAGGTTGGCGCATGTGTCTTGGAGTTCAATTGCAATGGCTGAAGGCCCTGGGGCATCAATTCTCTCTTGCTTGCACTCTTTCTCTCTCTCTCAAAAAAAAAAAAAAAAAAAAACTACAATAAGGCTGAAGAAACAGCTCAGTTGACAAAGCACTTGCCCATGCCAGAGTGAGAATGAGGGTTCTGAGCTCCAGCACCCACATAAACGCCGGCTGGGTGTGGCAGCCCCCTGTAACCTCAGCACTCAGTAGGCAGAAACAGAGGATCCCCAGGGCAAGTTGGCTAGCTAGCTGCAGAGAGCCCCGTGTGGTGGTTTAATATTGACCGTCAACTTGACAAGACCCAGAGCCACCTTAAATTAGGTTAGCCTCTGAGCATGCTTTGATTAGGTGAATTAAAGTGGGAAGGCCACCTTAACTGTGGGGGCCACCATTCCCTAGGCTGGACTATATTAAAAGGACAAAGCTGGCTGAGCAGTAGTGTTCATTGCTCTCTGCTTCCTCACTGTGGACCGAATGTGACCAGCTGCCTGAGCTCCTGGAGTCCTGCCTTCCACACCTGAAATCAATCCTTCCTCCCTTAAGGTGATATTTGTCAGGTATTGTGTCCAGCAATGAGAAGTTGGCTAATATACCTGGGTTCCGGTGTAAGACCCTGTCACAATAAATAAGGTGGAAAGTGATTGAGGAAGACATCCAACATCAATGTCTCACCTCCACATGCAATGCCATGAGGTGTGCCTGCAAACATGTACACACATGCACACCATACACACATACACATTGAAAAGAAAGAAATGTACAGGATAGTATACCTCATACCCATTAGTATGGCAACTATAACAGACAGCTTTAGGTTCACTGGAGGAAGGGATATTATTTATTGAAGCTTAGAGATCCTGGGGAAGTTCCATAATGGCAGAAGAAGCTGGCCTGCTTTCACAGGACCAAATACAGAGAGCAAAAGCCACAAACAAAAGCCACACAGCACAGCACACCTCAGGGACTCCAGCTAAGCACACTTTGCATATCTTTAGATTGAAATCTTAAACCCACCACCATACCTTAAGATCCGCCCAGTAACTCTGCCTCCAGCCAGGTGGCTCCTGATGCAAACTATCAACTAATAAAACACTGAATACATTGGGGGGCATCTATTCAAACTATCAGAAAAAAAAAAAGAAAGAAAACAAGAAAATAGGAAATTACAAGTATTAGCAAGAATATGGAGAAATGAAGACATGTGCATTGTTGGTGGGGTGCACATGACACCCCTACTGTGGAAAACAGTATGACAGTTCCTCAGAAAGTAAAATTACCATTTCCAGTGCCAGCCCAGTGATGCCACTTCTGGTTATTTGCTCCAGATGATGAAAAGCAAGCTCACACAGATACATTTGTATACCCATGTTCATGTAATGCTGAATGCTAAAATGCTGAAACAACTCGTGTCCAGTAAGAGAAAAATAGATGAGCACAACATGCGTGCACATACGTGATAGAATACTATCAACCTTAAAACAGAAAGAGAGGGCTGGAGAGATCACTTAGTGGTTAAGGTGCTTGCCTGCAAAGCCTAACGACCAGAGTTCAATTCCCCAGTACCTATGTAAGCCAGACACACAAAGCAGCGTATGCATCTGAAGTTTGTTTGCAGTGGCTAGAGGCCCTAGTGTGCCCATGCTCATGCCACACTCACTCTCTCTGTGTCTCCCCCCCCTCTCTGTATCTCTCTGCTTGCAAATAAATAAAATATTTTTTTAAAAAACAGATTTTCCCAAATTCCTTAAGATGAGTGAACCATGAAGTCATGCGAAATGAGATAAATCAAGTCTTAAAAGACATGCAAATACTGTCACCCAATTGTGTATGATATTGAGAGCAGTCAAAAATCAGAGAGAGGGCTGGAGAGATGGCTTAGCGGTTAAGGCGCATGCCTGTGAAGCCTAAGGATCCAAGTTCTATTCTCCAGGTCCCATATAAGCCAGATGCACATGGTGGCACATGCAACTGGAGTTCGTCTGCAGTGGCTAGGGGCCCCGGAACGTCCATTCTCTCTCTTTCTTCCTCTCTCTGCCTCTCATAAATAAATAAAAATTAAAATTAAAAAAAAAATCAGAGAGAGCCAGGCATGGTGGCACACGCCTTTAATCCTAGGACTCAGGAGGTAGAAGTAGGAAGATTGCTGTGAGTTCCAGGCCACCCTGAGACTACAGAGTGAATTCCAGGTCAGCCTGGGATAAAGGGAGACCCTACCTCGAAAAAAAAAAATCACAGATAGAGAGTAAAATGGAGAGATGGCTTAGTGGTTAAGGCATTTACCTGTGAAGCCTAAGGACCCAGGTCCAATTCCCCAGTACCCACATAAGCCATATGCACAAGATGGCACAATGCATCTGGTGCATTTGGTGTTCATTTGCCGTGGCTACAGGCCCTGGTGCACCCATTCTCACTCTCTCTCATTCTCTCTCTCCATCTGCCTCTTTCTCTCTCTCTCTCTCAAATAAATAAATAAATAAATAAATAAATAAATAAATAAATAAATAAATAAAAATTTTAAAAATCACAGATAGAGGCCAGGCATGGTAATGCACGCCTTTAATCCCAGCACTTGGGAGGCAGAGGTAGAAGAATTGCTGTGAGTTCAAGGCCAGCCTGAGACTACATAGAGAATTCCAGGTCAGCCTGGGCTAGAGTGAGATCCTACCTGGAAAAACCAAAAAAGAAAAAAAAAAAAATCACAGATACAGAGTAAAATGGTGATCGCCAGGGACTACACAGAGGTCAGAATAAGGACTTTCTGTTGTAGTCGTATAGAGTTTTGCCATGTGTATACCACATACAAAGATTTTGGAAAAATATATTATTAAATTTTTAGCAATACTCTGTCAGAAGATGTCTGAGATTACAGGCATATACCACCAAGCCTGGTAAATCTTTTTTTTAACTTATTTACTTGAGAGAGAAAGAGAGAGGCAGAGAGAGAGAATGGGTGCACCAGGGCCTCTATCCACTGCAAACAAACTCTTGATACATCCACCAGCTAGTGTACCTGGCTTATGTGAGCACTGGGGAATTGAACCTTGGTCCTTAGTCTCCGCAGGCAAGCACCTTAACTGGTAAGCCATCTCTCCAACTCAAGCCTGATAAATCTTAACACATATAGGACACTATGATGTGAGCTAAAGATTTTACATCAAGCAAAACTAATCTACAGTACAAAAGACAGACAAAATATAATCAACATGTAAGAAACTCAGCAAACAGTGTTCTTTCCCAAGGACTTTGCAAAATGATAAGCTTAAGACAACCCAAATTACTGTTGGTATAAAGACACCTGCCTAAGAACTAGAGAAAAAAGTAGTTATTAATTAAACTAAAGCAAGCCGAACATGGTGGCACACACCTTTAATCCCAGCTCTCAGGAGGCAGAGATAGGAGGCTTGCTATGACTTAAAGGCCAGCCTGGAATTACAGAGTGAGTTCCAGATCAGTCTGGGATAGAGAGAGACCCTACCTCAAAAAAATAAATAACCAAAAAAAAAAAAAAATTCCCAAAAAGCCGGGCATGGTGGTGCATCCCTTTAATCCTAGCACTCGGGAGGCAGAGGTAGGAGGATCACCGTGAGTTCAAGGCCACCCTGAGACTACATAGTTAATTCCAGGTCAGCCTGGGCCAGAGTGAGACCCTACCTTGAAAAACCAAAATAAATAAATAAATAAATAAATAAATAAATAAATAAATAAATAAGGCTGGAGAGATGGCTTCGCAGTTAAGGCGCCTGCCTGCAAAGCCTAGAAATACCTGTTCGATTCTCCAGGTCCCACATTTAGCCAGACACAAAAGTGATGCAAGGGTGCAATGGCACACTTGCCCACAAGGGGGTGCATGCATCTGAAGTTCATTCACAGTGGCTGAGGGGCCACTGGCATGCCCATTCTCTGTCTTCCTTTCCCTCTCTCTCTGTCTCTCTCTGTGTCTCTCTCCAAAAAAAATAAAAATTAAAAATTAAAAAAATAAATAAACGAACACAAAAATTAAAGCAAAAGGAAGGAGAGGAACCGAGGCAAGCCTGGGAAGGGAACAAGGACAGTATGTAATGGATCAATTCTATGACAATGTGGACGTGGTACCACAGCAAACATGCACAGGAGAAGGGGAGGAGCATGTGTGAGAGCGCCACCAGCATCAGTCAGCAGGGTGGCAGTGGCCTTGCTGTGCTGTTATTCCATGTGTGAAGTGAGATCAAGCAAGTGCTTAATGCTAGAATATTCTACAGTGTTCCTCTGTCCTCACCAAGTGTTTTGGTACAAAAATAAAAGAGATACATGGGTATGATAGAAGTTAAACAAAAATTCTGAATTTGGATTGGTCTCAATGTAACCTCAGGAAGTATAGGATATTACTGGGTCTATAGATAATAGGTATATTATGATATAGATATACGTAGTGTTCCTAGTGTGCTCATTCAAATCATTATAAACAAAAACCAATCAGGCTGGGTGGTGCATAGCTGTAATCCCATCATTTGGGGAAGCTGAGGCAACAGGATTGCTAGTTTGAGGCAAGCCTGGGCTGAAAGACCGTCTTTACAAAAAAAAAAAAAAAAAAAAAAAACAGTAGGGCTGGAGAGATGGCTTAGTGGTTAAGGTGCTTCCCTGCGAAGACTAAGGACCCATGTTTGACTCTCACGGTCCTAAATACGCCAGACGCACAAGGTGATGCAAACATGCAAGGTCACACATGTGCATGAGGTGGCACATGCATTTGGAGTTTGATGGCAGTGGCTGGAGAGCCTGGAATGCTAATTCTCTCTCTCTTACTCTCTCTCTCTCAAAATAAGGGCTGGAGAGATGGCTTAGGGGTTAAGACACTTCCCTGCAAAGCCAAAGAACCCAGGTTCAATTCTCCAGACCCAAGTAAGCCAGATGCACAAGGTGGCACATGCATCTGGAGTTCATTTTCAGTGGCTGGAGGCCCTG
The DNA here is from genome assembly GCA_036365145.1 of Orientallactaga sibirica. Classification (NCBI taxonomy): domain Eukaryota; kingdom Metazoa; phylum Chordata; class Mammalia; order Rodentia; family Dipodidae; genus Orientallactaga; species Orientallactaga sibirica. The sequence goes on along the minus strand of JAEOAD010000035.1, from coordinate 12,976,656 downwards.
ATATGCCCATTCTCTTTCTGTCTCTCTCTCTGTATGTCTATTTATTTCTTACTCTCAAATAAATAAATAAAAATTAAAAATATTAAAAATAAAATAAAAATAAATAAACAGTAACTCTAAGTACCCTTAATCTTGAAATACCATTTCCATCAAAAATAGGTGTGTATTTTGGACAAATGTCTGATTCCAAGTTTGTAGGAGAAAATGAACATGATAGATCTGTAATATTGTGACCAACCCAAAAGCAAGGAAGTATCAAAGGCTGTGAGAGTCATGTGAGAAGGATTGAGAGACAGCATGCGGTTCCTACAAGCCAAAGAGACAAGTCAAGTTTAATTAAAGCTAGTCAGCACCACGGCCAAAGTCCATCACATATGCTGCATCGATCAGCTCATAATGATTTCTTTTTTAAAAATCCCATCATTCTTGGAAGTGTGGCAGTGTGGATGATTTACGTGCTTCTAACAAATGCATATGCCATAGTATTGATGGCATCGCTAGAATGAAAACATCATCCACGTCACCATCTGACTTCTATGGTATTCCTGTTGCCAGCACGCTGACTGCCTTAGGAACATGATGACAGCCAACCATGATGCCATGGGAGAGACTGGCAGTCCAAGACTCATGAGCACCAACCTTGAAAACCCCTCCTGTGACTCAAGCTCAGCCCCAGAGCCCTCAGACAGTGGCGTCAGATCAGATGTCTTCCTCTAGCATGTCAGCAGGCGCTCGTTCCAGTGCTGTTTGTGTCTCACAGTCAGATGGACGTAAGCGATCCAACTTCAGCTGTGCAGACAACAACCTGATAAATGAGCCGGGATCATCAAATGATACTAATAGAAATAATCATAATTTTATTCAAAGTAGTCAGTATTCAAGTATTGGTATTATGCAAAGTGAGCAGTTGAGTGACTCCTTTGCATGTGATTTTTTAAAGAATAACTTGCAAGATTATAGACGTTTTGTACTTGTATAGATACAGAATTTTGTGTTTAGCTAACTAAGAATATAATATCACTAGCCCATTTCTTCTTTAGCATTACCTTTGAGGATGACAGGAAATCAATTCCTTATCTTGAAAACTGGTAAAAAAAAAAAATGAAAATCAACATATATTCACCCTACCATTTCCATATTAACTGTTCCAGGGGCAAACATCTGTTTATAAAATTCTACCCTAGGCTAGAGAGATGGCTTAGTGGTTAAGGTATGAAGCCTAAGAACTCATGTTCAAATCTCCAGGTCCCACATAGCCAGACGCACAGTGATGCAGGCACACAATATCGCACATGTGCACAAGGGGGCACACAAATCTGGAGTTCATTCTCAGTGGCTGAAGGTCCTGGTGTGCCTATTCTCTCTTTCTCTCTTTCTCTTCCCCCTCTCAAAATAAATATTTTTTTTAAAAAATCATGCCCTTTGGTAAACGAAAAGGAAATGATAGAATTGGGCAATCACTGTTTTTGCAACCCCAACCTTTAATCCCAGCACTCGGGAGGCAGAGGTAGGAGGATCACTGTGAGTTTGAGGCACCCTGAGACTACCTAGTGAATTCCAGGTCAGCCTGGGCTAGGGTGAGACCCTACTTCAAAAGACCAGAACAAAAACAAAAACAAAAAACACCTAAAAAGAAGTTTGGGGGGAGTTGGAGAGATGACCCAGCAGTTAAAGGTGCTTGTTTGCAAAGCCTGATGGTGTGGGTTTGATTTTTCAGTACCCATGTAAAGTCAGATGCACAAGGTAGCACATACATCTGGAGTTCATTTGCAATGACAAGAGACCCTGGCATGCCCATATTCATTTTCTTTATGTCAGCCTCTTTCTCCCTCTCTCTCTCTCTCTCTCTCTCTCAAACAAATAAATATTTTTAAAAAAAGAAAGAAAGAAAGAAAGAAAGAAGGAAAGAAAGAAAAGAAAGAAATATTGGGCTAGAGAGATGGCTTAGCAGTTGAGGCACTTGCCTGCAAAACCTAAGGACCCATGTTCTATTCTCCGGGTCCCATGTTAGCCAGACATACAAAGGTGAGGTGAGCACAAGGTCACACATGCCCACTAGGTGTCACGAGCATCTGGAGTTCGATTGCAGTGGCTAGGGCCCTGGCGTGCTAATTCTCTATCTCTCCTCTCTCTGTCTCTCCCTCTCCCTCTCACTCTCTCTTAAAAAAAGAAAGAAATATTTTTAAAATATAAGGGGTTAGGAGGATTGCTTAGTGGTTAAAGACACTTGCTTGCAAGGCCTACTGGCCTACCACATAAGCCAGATACAAAAAGTGGTGCAAGTGACTGGCATTCATTTTCAGTGGCACGAGGCCCTGGAATGCCCATACATGCATGCACTGGATAAGTAAATAAGTTTTTTAAAGTGTGCGTGTACATGTGTGTGTACATGTGCATGTGCGTGTGTTGGTTTGATTTAGGTGTCCCCCATAAACTTATGTGTTCTGAATGCTAGGTCCCCAGCTCCTGGCAATTTGGAAATTGGAACCTCCTAGAGACAGTGTATTGTTAGGGATGGGCTTATAGGTGTTATAGCTGGCTTCCCCCTGCCAGTGTTTGGCACACTCTCCTGGTGCTATTGTCTACCTGATGTTGGCCTGGAGGTGACGTCCACCCTCTGCTCATGCCATCATTTCCCTGCCATCATGGAGCTTCCCCTCAAGTCTGTAAAGCCAAAATAAACCCTTTCCTCCCACAAGCTGCTCTTGGTTGGGTGTTTTCTGCCAGCATTGTGAAGCTAACTGCAACAGTGTGTGTGTGTGTGTGTGTGTGTGTGTGTGTGTGTGTGTGTGTGTGTGTGTGTAATGTGTACCATAGCATGCACATGTAAGTCACAGGACAATTTTTGAATAGATTCCTAGTCTTCCAGCTCAGTTGAGGCAGGGTCTCCCATTGTTCACCACTCCATCCGTAGGCTTACAAAGATTACAGAAATCCTCCACAGCTTCTAACTTTTTACATGGAGTCTGGGGATCCAAACTCAGGTTGCACAGCAAGTGCTTTATCCACCTAACCATCTCCTCAGCCCCCTAAATAAGTTTTTTCAATTCCATACCAATTTACAAGTCAATTATTTTTGGAATACCAGCAAACATTTAGTGAAAACTTTAAAATATAAAATTATATAAATATATATGTACATATAAAAATAATTAGGGACTAGAGAGATAGGTCAGTGGTGCTAAAGGCACTTGCTTGCAAAGCCTGACAGCCCAGGTTCAGTTCCCCAGCACACATGTAAAGCCAGATGCACAAGGTGGTACATGCATTTGGAGTTTGTCTACAGTGGCAAGAGGCCCTGGCACAGCCATATTCACTCTCTCTCTCTCTCTCTCTCTTTCTCTCTCTCTCTGTGTCTCTTTCTCTCTCAAATAAATAAATAAAATGTTAAAATATATATGTAATTATCAATGATGGGACTGGAGAGATGATTCAGTGGTTAAGTTGCTTACCTACGAAGCCTAATGACTCAGGTTCAATTCCTCAATACCCACATAAAGCCAGATGTACAAAGTGGTGCATGCATCTGGAGTTTGTTCTTGGGAATAAATAAAGTATAAAAACATTATCAATAGCATCAAGGTGTATGAAATAAGTCAGAATAAGCTGATGTGGAGCCTTCTATATAACCATGCATTGCAATCTTTTGGCAGAATGGTTGCATAAGTGAAGCACAAACGTGGAAGACAATGACAGAGCTCTACCCGAACGTTTCACTAGATGATGTGTGGGGGCCTCAGGTGAGAAAAACAGTACCGTGCAGCGAGCTGTCTATTTGGAACCATAAGCTTGGCATTTGATATTGACAAAAGGTTAATGGAAACACTTTAGATTTAATGTTTCCTTTTCGGGAAATTGAATCTTATTTCTCTATTATTTAAAAAGTGTTTGTCTTAATTTGTTTGTTTTTCTGTGCATTTCAATTTAATGTTCACTACTGAAAGTCCACATTTGAAAATTACCAAATGCCAGTAAACATGCAAAAGTATGAAGATTGAGGTTTTCTTAAACACTAGTGTCTTCCTTCATTTCTTCACTTAAATATTCAGTAGTTAGTGAGGCCTTCCCTAGCTACCCTGTCCAAAAAATTCAGACCATTAGTCACCTGAGAGTCACGTCTGTCTTTTCTCCTCTCTCCAGTATCAGAAGCATTGATAACTCTCTGACACATTATGTAGCCTAAAATTTTTAATTTTTATTTATTCCCTGGCTCCCTAGTTCAAGTCCAAGCTCCAAAAGGTGGCTTGTTGTGTTCGTTGCATCCTCAGCATCTAACCTATTACAGATATTCAATATGCATCTCTAGAACTAAATAATTACCTATATAACATGGAATATGACTATACTGCTTAAAGTTCATAGTAATGTATTCAGTTCAAACCAAACTTAACTTCCTGATTTTTTTTATTTTTAAAATTTATTTATTAGCAGAGGAAGAGGGAAAACAGAGAGAGAATGGGCACATCAGAGCCTCCAGCTGCTACAAATGATCTCCAGATGCATGCACTACTTTGTGCATCTGGCTTTATGTGGGTACTGGGGAATTGAACCCGGGTAGTTAGGCATTGTAGGCAAGCACCTTAACCACTGAGCCATCTCTCCAGCCCCTGATTTTTTTTATTCAAAGGCATACAAGGGTCTAGAAATGGAAAAAGTATAAATTATATTCTCTATATCCCAAAATCTTACAAAGGGTTTATCATGGTTCTGATATTTGACCAAAATAGCATACTCTAAGAAATCCATGAGCCAGCTAGGTAACCAAGAATCAGGGCATTGCCTGAATGAGTGTGAAATAATGTGGTGGCTCTCAAATTTCAGCAAACCTTAGGAAGAATGCTCTGGAGGGTTTGTTAAAAATAGAAGTTGGGAGCTGGAGAGATGGCTTAGAGGTTAAGGCACATGCCTGCAAAGACTAAGGATCCTGGTTCGATTCTCCAGGTCCCACGTAAGCCAGGTGCACAAGGGGGCGCATGCATCTGAAGTTCTTTTGCACGGCTGGAGGCCCTGGCGTGCCCATTCTCACTCTCCCTCTCTCTCTTTCCCTCTCTCTGTCTCAAATAAATAAATAAATAAATAAATAAATAAATAAATAAATAAATAAATAAATAAATAAATAAATAAATATAGAAGTTGGGTCCCACCTGAACGTCTGATTCAGTAGATCTGAGATGAAGTCTAAAAACGTTTGTGTTTGTTCTCTCTTTTTACTTCTTCATCTTTCTTTTTTCTCTTCCTCCTCCTTCATGTATTCCAGACTGGCCTGGAAATCACTATGTAGCTGAGGATGAGCTTGAAATTCTGATCTTCTGACCGTTATGCCTCCACCTCCCTAGTGCTGGGATGAAAGGTTATCATACCTGGTTTCATTCGGTGCCTGCCGAGGACTGAACCCCAAGGCTTTGTGCTTACATGGGCAAGCACCTTACTAACTGAGCTACATGCCCAGAGTGTGCTTCATATTCTCCTCTCCTCTCCTCTCTCTTCCCTATTCCTGTTTTTCATCTTCTTTCTCTCAGTTCCTTCTCTCTCACCCCTTCTGTGTATGTGTGTGTGTGTGTGTCCCCTTCCTGAAAATCACTACACCTCAGCCCAAATCTGCATTTTTTTTAACAACTTCCCAGATAAAGCTGACATTGCCAATCTGGGAACTACAACTGGGAAACCATGAATGGATTACAGTTTAGAAAGATTCTGTAGGGCACATGCCAGACCCTAAATCTTTCATCTGGCTGCATGAGAAACAATTCTCATCATGGGAAGGGTGACTTCAGCCGCAATCTGGATATTACAGGAAGCTGGTACCTGTGATGTCTTGCTATGACCTGGAAGAGAAAGAAAGTTGCTTTTACTGAAGGGGTCACTATGCATTAACAACATGGCAATCGGGGGAACTTTCTTCCTGAAACATACACCTGCAGTGAAACACAGAGCTTTCTGCTTCACAGAGCTGCTCTGGTTGCACAAGGGCTTCTGATTCTACAGAGATGAATGGCACCTGCATATAATACCTGAGAAGTAGTTGAGGAACTGTAAGTTCTCATGGAAACAAATCTGAAAGACACATAAGAAAAAGTGGCATTTTCAGGCTGGAAAGATAGCTCAGCAGTTAGGGCGCGTGCCTGTGAAACCCACATTCAATTCTAGGACCCATGTAAAGCCAGATGCGGAGGATGGCACATGTGTCTGGAGTCTATAGGCCCTGGTGCACCCATTTCTCTCTGTGTGTACCTCTCTCAAATAAATATTTATTTATTTTATTATTATTTTTTTATTTCCTTGTTTGTTTGTTTGTTTATTTATTTATTTATTGGCTTTTCGAGGTAGGGTGTCACTCTAGCCCAGGCTGACCTGGAATTCACTATGCAGTCTCAGGGTGGCCTTGAACTCAAGGCGATCTTCCTGCTGGGATTAAAGGCGTGCGCCACCACGCCCAGCTTAAATAATTTTTTTAAAGAATGGAATTTTCACGAGTTCTTGGAGTTCAAGTTGGAGACTGAGAAGGAATGGGTGAGCATGGGCTCTAAGTGGCTTCCTTCTTGATGGGGCTTGAGTTTCTGGATGTGGCTAAAAGTAGTAGATGGAGAAATTCTTGACTAGAAATGGAATGTAATAATAAAGAGCTTTGTTTTCTCGAAGACTGGGTGACTTGACCAAGGGATAGTCTTCAAAAGAAAAAGAAGGGGGAGGCCAGGCGAGATGGCGCACGCCTTTAGTCCCAGCACTCTGAAGACAGAGGTAGGAGGGTTGCTGTGAGTTTGAGCCCAGCCTGAGACTACACAGTGAATTCCAGATCAGCCTGGGCTAGACCGAGATCCTACCTCAAAAAAAGGAAAAATAATCACTGGATGGCTGGAGATTTAGCTCAGTGGCAAAGCACTTGCCTAGAATGGCAAGGCCCTGGGTTTGATCCCTAGCCTTTACCCATCTCCTCACAAAAACTAACCTTGGTACTTGTCCGCCCTGTTGAGTGAGGCTCCTATCCCTAGGCTGCTACTCCCCACCCTGGTGGTGGTTGTTGTGGTTTGGTTTTTAGAGATAGGGTTTTGTTCTAGCCCTGGAATTCACCATGTAGTCTCAGGCTGGCCTCGAACTCACAGTGATCCTCCTACCTCTGCCTTTCCAGTGCTGGGATTAAAGGCGTGCACCACAACCCCTGGCTATGGCCCTGGTTTTTTTGTTGTTGTTGTTGTTGTTGTTTGTTTTGGGTTTTTTGTTTGTTGTTTTGTTTTGTTTTGTTTTGTTTTGTTTTGTTTTTCCGAGGTAGGGTCTCACTGTATCGCAGGCTGACCTGGAATTCACCATGCAGTCTCAGGGTGGCCTCGAACTCATGGTGAGCTCCCTACCTCTGCCTCCCAAGTGCTGGGATTAAAGGCGTGCGCCACCACGCCCAGCTCGGCCCTGGTTTTTTTTTTTTTTTTTTTTTTTTTTTTTTTTTTCCAATCAAATGAGTGATTTTCTGGGTGGGATGAGGCATGCCCTGAGTCAGAGATGGTAGGAGGTGTGCCAGGCACTGTGTAGAGCAGCAACAGCAGAACAAAAAGGTATAGCTATTGCATGTCTACATAATTTTCTAAGATAAATACACAAGAATCTAATTTTGTTTGTTAAAGTCAGGAAAGACCTGAAGGGTTTTTGTCTTGTTTCTCATCAGAACTATAAGTCCTGCTTTTCTTATACTGTTGGGAAACCAGGAGACTTAAACCAGCCATATGAGATCATGAACCTTACAAATAACAACTATATAAATTGGCCCATGGACCACATTGGAATGTATGTGTTTCGTGTGAAGATCCTGGATCCAAACTATAGGTGAGTAGAACCGCTTTATGGATTGCTGCTCCAAATTAATTATTTTTGTTTTCTAGATTTAACATGATGCCAACTAAACATCTAACTGTTGTTATTCTCATTGTTTATATATTTGACTTTGCATTTTGTAATAATCACAGTAAACATTCTATGGGAGTAAGAAGAGTTTACGTTAAATGTTAACTAAGTCACTCAGTGGGGGCTGGGGAGGTGGTGCTTGCTTGAAATCCCATTTTGCTGTATGCCACTGCCATATGTATTAGTTACTTTCTCCTTGCTGTAGCCAACAAATACCAAACAAGAAATGAGTTAAGGGAGGAAAGATTGATTCTGGCTGACAGTTTGAGGGTACAGCCCATCATGGGGAGCAAGGCATGTGAGGCAGCTGGTCATGTGGCTGCAATCAGGAAGCAGAGATAAATGCTGGTGCCCAATTGGCTTTTCTCCTATTTAATTTTTTTAAATTTCTTTCTTTGCAAGTGGGGGTGGGGAGAATGAGAGAAGGAATGGGCACACCAGGGCCTTCTGTCACTGCAAATGAACTCTAGACCCATGTACCACTTTGTGCATCTGGCTTTATGTGGACACTGGGGATTTGAACCTGGGTGCCAGGCTTTGCAAACAAATGCAGTGCCTTTAACCACTGAGCAATCTCTCCAGCCTGGTTTTCTTGTTTACCTTTCATTCAGTCTGGGACTGCAGTTCATGGGATGGTGCTACCCAAATTCTTTGTGAGTCTTCCTTCCTCCATTAAGCCTCTCTGGAAACACCTTCACAGATACTCCCAGAGGCAGTTCTACATCCAGTCAAGATGACAATCTCAATGAATGACCACACTGAGCATGTGCAAGGCCCAAGGTTTCATCCCCACACTATAAGAAAGTAAGGAAGGGCAGGAGAGATGGCTTAGCAGTTAAGACCTTTGCCTGTGAAGCCTAAAGACCCAGGTTTGACTCCCCAGAACCCACATAAGCCAGATGCATAAGGTGATGCAAGTACACAGGGACACACATGCCCACAAAGTGGCACACACGTCTGGAGTTCGAGTGCAGTGCCTAGTGTCCCTGGAGCACCAATTCTCTCTCTCTCTCTCTCTCTGAAAGAAAGAAAGAAAGAAAGAAAGAAAGAAAGAAAGAAAGAAAGAAAGAAAGAAAGAAAGGAGGGAGGGAGGGAGGGGGAGGGGGGGAGGGGAGGGGGGGGGAGGGAGGAGGGGAGGGAGGGGGAGGGGGGGAGGGAGGGGAGGGGGGAGGGAGGGAGAAGGGAAAACTTATAAGCCTGGCTGGCTTTTCCCTGGGAGACAAAAATCACACAATATGATGTGGCTGAACTAACTAGTGGTTGATTGAAAGAGATTCCAGTAATGTGGCATTATCTTTTAAAAATATTTTGATTGAGCCAGCCGTGGTGGCGCACGCCTTTAATCCCAGCACTCTGGAGGCAGAGGTAGGAGGATTGCTGTGAGTTTGAGGCCATCCTGAGACTACATAGTGAATTCCAGGCCAGTCTGAGCTAGAGTGAGACCCTACCTTGAAAAACAAAAAACAAAACAAAACAAAAAAAAACAGTTTTTATTCATTTATTTGAGAAAAAGAGAGAGAGAAAGAGAGAGAGAGAGTATGAACACGCCACTGCAAAGGAATTCTACATGCATGCACCACACATGTGCATGTGTGTAAAGAACCTATTCTCTGTGTTTATGTCCTGAAATGCTAGCTTTCTCTGAAAAGAAAAGGCTAATATTGGGGCAGTCAGTATGCAAGCAGTCCTAGCCACGGAAATAGCCACAAAATATTCTGGTTTTCTGCTCCCATATGTGCCCAACCCTCAAGATGTTGGAAATAGCAAGTAGCCAGCCATAGCTTTGTTTTGGTTTGGTTTGATTTGGTTTCTAGGTAGGGTCTCACTGTAGTCCAAGTTGACCTGGAACTCATTTTGTAGCTCCAGGTTGGCATCAAACTCTTGGTGATCCTCCTACCTCAGGCTCCCAAGTGCTGGGATTAAATGGGTGTGCCACCTGGTTTAGGCTGGAAATAACAAGTGGAAGAGGAAGCTTAGTGATGGAAGAGAGAGAGAGAGGAAGAAAAATGGAAGTGGAACTACTTGAGAGAACCACTGTGGGGGAATGGAGGGATGGTGTGAGGAAAACAGACAAGAGTGGGTAATGGGGAAATGATTTATGAGCAAAGCACATGATATTCATGTATGAAAATGTCATACTGAAATTATTATGTTGTTTTTATCTGATATTTTTATTTATTTATTTGTATTTGGAGAGAGACAGAGAGAGAGGGAGAGGAAGACAGATAGAGATGGGCGCGCCAGCAGCCTCTCAGCTGCTGAGAATGAAATCCAGATGTGTGCGCCCCCTTGTGGTCAAGTGTGGCATTGCACCCTTGTGTCACTGCATCTGCTAAACGTGAGACCTGGAGATTGGAACCACTGGAGATTGGAACCAGCGTTCTTAGGCTTAGGAGGCAGGTGCCTTAACTGCTAAGCCATCTCTCCAGCCCTTATTTATTTATTTTTGAGGAGAGAGAGAGAGAGCACACACGCATGAGTATGCCAGGGCCTCTTGGCATTGTAAACAACTCCAGATGCGTGTGCCACTTTGTTTATCTGGCTTTATGAGGGTCCTGGGGAATCAAATCCTGGACCAGCAGACTTTGCAAGCAAGCACCTTTAATCACTAAGCCATCTCCCCAGCCCTTTTTTTTTGTTGTTGTTATTCAGTTTATTTATTTTTTTTGTTTGGAACCCTCACTCTGTAACCCAGCTTTTTTAAAAAAAATTATTAATTTTTTTTATTGACACCTTCTATACTTACATACAAAAAACATATGATGGGCTGGAGAGATGGCTTAGCGGTTATGGTGCCTGCTTTGCTAAGCCTAAGAACCTGGTTCCAATCTCCAGGTCCCATGTTTAGCCAGATGCAAAGTGACGCAAGGGCACGATGCCGTACTTGCCCACAAGGGGGCACATGCATCTGGACTTCGTTCGCAGCAGCTGAGACGCTGCTGGCGCACCCATTCTCTGTCTCCCTCTCCCTCTCTGTCTGTCTCTCTCTGTGTCTCTCTTCAAAAATAAATAAAAATAATTTAAAAAAATTTTTAAAACATATGATATTTCCCTCCCCTCCCTCCCCCCATTCCACTTTAGAACACCAATCTCCATCATATCCCCTCCCTCTCTCCATTAGTCTTTCTTTTAATTTGATGTCATCATCTTTTTCTTCTATTTTGAGGGTCTTGTGATGGTATTGCTAGGCACTGCAAGGTCATGGATATCGAGGCCAATTTCTGTCTGGGCAGTTGCATTGTAAGAGGTCATACCCTTCCTTTGGCTCTTCCATTCTATCCGCCCCCTCTTCCACAATGGTCCCTGAGCCTTGGAGGGTGTGACAGAGGTGTTTCAGTGCTGGGCACACCTCTATCCCTTCTTCTCAGCACTATGTTGCCTTTTGGTGATCCCAGTGGTCATCGCCATCTGAAAAGAGAAGCTTCTCTAACCAGAAGTGAGAGTAGCATTAATATGTGAACATGAACATTAAGTGTAGTGCCCCCAGGGCAGCTTGGTGGGAATAATATATACATTTAATCAGACAAGAGCAGGCTTTATATCCTTAAGGCTCATGACCTCACCTGCCATAGACTTTTGCTTAGGTTTTTCAGTACCAGGCATGTATTCCCTCCCGTAGAGAGGGCCTTCAGTCCAATTATGGAGCAGTTGGTTACCCCAAGAGTAGACATGCCACCCAGCCCATATTTTGCATAGTGAATATATTCTAATGAAAATTTCAAAATATTTCACTATTTGAGAGAGAGAGAGGTTAAGAACATGGGTATGACAGGGCCTCCTGCTAATGTAAATGAATTCTAGAAACATGTGCCCCTTTGTGTCTCTGCCTTTATGTGGGTACTGGGGAATCAAACCCTGGGCTGTCAGACTTTACAAGCAACTGCCTTCAACCACTGATCCCTCTCCCCACTCCTTATTTTGTATAATGAATATATATACATTCTAATGAAATTTTTTTAATATTATTTATTTATTTATTTATTTATTTATTTATTTATTTATTTGAGAGAGACAGAGAGATACAGAAATAGGCAGGTAGAGAGAGAGAGAGAGAATGGGTGCGCCAGGGCCTCTAGCCACTGCAAACGAACTCCAGATGCATGCGCCCCCTTATGCATCTGGCTTATGTGGGTCCTGGAGAATCAAGCCTCGAACTGGGATCCTTAGGCTTCACAGACAAGCATTTAACCACTAAGCCATCTCTCCAGCCCTGTAATGAAATTTTTAAATGAGAAAAAATTAAAGGGACTAAATGCACCTAAAGAGAAAATTAGTGAATTGAAAGAACTAAACAAATGTCTGCTGTAGTCCACACTATCATTCACTTGTCCAAAAGACTTCAACTTCCACCAGAAGGCTGAGGTAGGAGGATCACTGTGAGTTCGAGGCCACCCTGAGACTACATAGTAAATTCCAGGTCAGCCTGGGCTACAGCGAGACCCTACCTCAAAAAAAAAAAAATCACCATCCATAGAAGAACAAAAATAACCTCACCAACCATAATGTAATTATACTTAAATAACCCAAAGACACTTATCTCCAAAGGAGAACAAACCAAAGTCTCGCCGCTCCCGGCATGCAGTGCCAAGTCCAAGTTCTCTCAGGGACCATGCTCCTCCTTTCATCTTGACATGGTCCTTACTTCAGATTTCCTACCACATGCTGCCAACACCCCTGACGCTCATTAAGTATGAGAAATGGGAGAAGGGAAAGTCAAAATCAATTCAAATACAAATTAGTAAGATAAGAATAGCTGGAGAGGGCTGGAGAGATGGCTTAGCGGTTAAGATGCTTGCCTGCGAAGCCTAAGAACCCTGGTTCGATTAACCAGTACCCAGTAAGCCAGACACACAAGGTGGCACATGTGTCTGGAGTTCATTTGCAGTGGCTAGAGGCCCTGGCATACCCATTCTCTCTCTCTCTCTCGCCCTCTCTCTGTCTCTAATAAATAAATAGATAAAAAGTAAAAAATATTTAAAAACTAGCTGGAGGTACTATAGTCCTGAGGGCTGGAGCATGGCTAAGCAGTAGAGCGTTTCTCTGGCATGCACAAGGTTTGATCCCAGCCTGGAAAAAAAAAAAAAATGCTCAGATACTGCAATCCTAAAATGGGTATGTGGTCAGGAGGTGGTAGTTAATATTGTTTTTCTTTCTCCCTTCCCCGACCTGTGCACCCTCTGTCATCAGTTGGCATTGTGTTTTATTACTTCTTAGCAGAATGATCTCGGTTCATTCCTACTGAAGCTGAGCTCTTAGTACTCCCAGTCCAGATATGCCCGGGTTTGTGAGTGAGAAAGTGAGTGACTCCATTCCCAATTCTATTGCTCTGGTTCCCAAACATATGTATCCTAGCTGTAGGAAAGAACTCTCCACATTGTGGTCTCTGGCTCAAAGTATTAACTTATTGTAGAAACTCCCCAGGCCTTCCTGGGAAGCTTCTATTCTGGCTTTAGAACGTCCATTCCTGTAGAATTTATCACCCAGTCCCAAGCACTTCTGGGAGCAAAATGAAACGTCATTCGTGTTTATATCTGAACAATAGGCAAATGCCAAAGAATGCCCAAGGTGAACAGCAAAGTATGATTACCCTGCTAATAAAAAGAAGCCTCAGGCTGAGGAGATGGCCCAACAGTTCAAGGCACATGATTGCAAAGCCTACCAGACTGGGTTTGATTTCCCATTACCCACATAACACCAAATACACAAAGTGGCACATGCATTTGAAGTTCCTCCACAGCAGCAAGAGGCCCAGTGCATCCATTCTCTCCCTCGCTCTCTCTTTCCCCCTCTTTCTGTCTAGCTCTCCTTCCTTCCTCTCTCTCTCTCTCTCTCTCTCTCTCTCTCTCTCTCTGTGCTTGCAAATATTCTTTTTTAAAATATTTGATTTATTTATTTATCTGCAAGCAGAGAGATACAGACACAGAGAGAATAGGGGTACGCCAGGCCCTCTAGCTACTGCAAATGAATTCCAGACACATGTACCTGGCTTCACATGAGTACTGGGGATTCAAACCTGTAGCACTAGTCTTTTTAGGCAAGCACCTTAACCACTGAGCAATCTCTCCAGCCCCAAATAAATATTCTGAAGAAGAAGGAGGAGGAGCCGCCGCCTTGAAAGGGCATGCCATTGTTCTGGAAAGCCACTAAGCCCCATGCATCTCAGCCCTCTGCTTTCTGAGCTCCTTGGTCAGAAGCAGTTTTATGTGGGATAACATGGCAAAATGTAGGGTACCCAGGGTGTCCCTGTCTGGTGCTGCAGGCCAAAGCTATAGAGAAAAGTTGAATTCAAAGTCTAAACATGTCACAGGAAGGATGAATCACCTACAACTCCATGATAGATCAACAGCTCCAGAGGGCTGTCTCATGCCTCTGGATCAATACACCAGTGGGAGGATTAAAGTTGGCAAGCTGGATACTTGGCAGTGCGGCACCCAGATCAACCAGGGCATGTGGAAATGCAGGCTTACATAGCACCCTGAGCAGCACAGCCACACTGTTCAGGCATGCACTGAGCAAACACTAGAGTAGCTGGGGAAAAGGGGAACCATATGACAGTCAGATGACATTAGAGCCCCTGCTCTGGTCATTGACATTTATGTGAGACCCAACAATTCTAACACCATAATCTTTTCCTAACAGTCTATCAATATACCTTTCATCGAAATTTTTTTTCTCATCAGTTCTGGCTCTTGGGTATGCCAAGTTGTGGTCATGTACCCAACATTTAACCCTTCCTTGTCTACAACTATGCCACAGGTCATCTATGCTCCTAGAAGTGGAGAAACATATCCTACTTAAAGCTCTTTAACCTGGGCTTGGAGTAATCTGTAAATCTTTGTCATTTTTTTTCTTCTTTATTCATTTATTTGTAAGCAGAGAGATATAGAGAGAAGAGACACAGAGAGAATGGGCACACCAGGGCCACCAGCCACTGCAACCAAACTCCAGATTCACACGCCACTTTGTGCATCTGGGTCCTGGGGAATGAACTCCAGGGCATTGGGCTTTGCAAGCAACCACTGAACTATCTCTCAAGCCCCTTCTTTTTCTTTATAATTAGTGAAATCATAAAAACTGCCCATGTCTAGGCAAACAGGAGCAATGAATCAACTGTCCTGCATGTCCTTCCTAGACCATGCTTGCCCAGACCAAGCGTGTGTGCTCAAGAGCAGAGTGCACCTGGTCACTCTGACTGTGAGGTGTTAGAGATGGCGCTCGGCTTACCACAGGCTTCATGAGGTCAGGTCGGAAGTGTCAAATCTCAGCCTTATCCAAATGACCCAGACCATTTCTAAGGCTCTGGTTGCCTTGGACTCGGCTCTCGTGGACTTTCAGTTTCTTCTGCATATATGGAAAAGCACATCCAAATATGGTATCAGTTCTTTCCAATCCAAAATGGACAAAACCAAAACAACACCAAAGCAAGACACTCCTTTTACCAGGCAGGGAGCATGAGAAACAGCAACTTGTCTTTCTCGTGCCGAAGTATATCCTGTGGGCCAGCCCTGTAGAACTCATCTCCCTTACCTGACCTATGTATGCGCAGTGTGTGCTACCCGCTGCCCACCCCATCTTACATCATCCATACAGTTGGCGCTACATGATTACCCTTTGAGATGATAAAACAAACTCCCGGGCAATAAGTACCTGTGCACATATGAAGCAAGGAGGAAGATGTGTTAGGATATTCCATAGGGGAAAGCAAACTGCCTCTGGGTTGTTTTTGTTTGTTTGTTTGTTTTTGGTTTTTTTGGAGAAAGACACAGAGAGAAACAGAGAGAGAGACACACAGATAGAGATGGGCGTGCCAGCAGCCTCTCAGCCGCTGTGAACGAACTCTAGATGCATGCGCCCCCTTGTGGGCAAGTGTGGCATTGTGCTCTTGCGTCTCTTCATATGGCTAAACGTGGGACCTGGAGATTGAAACTGACGTTCTTAGGCTTAGCAGGCAGGCGCCTTAACCGCTAAGCCATCTCTCCAGCTCTGGTTTGTTTTGTTTTTTTTTCTACCTATTGGGTTACTGGAGCAGTGAAGGAGGCTGAGTTATCTTATCAAATGAATGGCTGCTTATTCAACGCTGAAAGTTGTACTGATACATGCCAGGGATGAGACTCCACTGAGCAGCCACTACTGAGTTCATAACACTTTCTATCCATTCCTCAGATCCACCAATCTTGAAGTCCACCAGATGACTTGAAAAGAGACAGTCCAGGTTTCCTTTGGGGAAATGAAGGGAGTAAAATAAAGAGAGGAGGAAAAGGGCGAAGCCGCAATCTCAACAAAGCCCTCAGCTGATTTCTCAGGGAGCACAGGGGCTGGGATGCCTTGAAGAGCTGTTCTGAACTATGCGAAAGGGACAAGGTATCTCGGAATCAACACAGTCATTGAAATGGACTTACCCCCACAAACAGGGTATGACCTTGGTAGAGGGCAAGTCCTGACACAGTGCTCAACTAGCAGGCCTCAGCCCCATGTCAGGAAGAGGATGGCTCAGTTCTGAACGTGGAATCTCCATGACACACGCATAGTATCGCATCTGCTACCCTGGGAGTTGACACCCCCTGTCCCTCATGATCAATTCTCTACAATTTCCTGCTCGGAAATAGAATATTGATTTTATGTGCTTACTTGTTTGCAATCCTGGGAATTGAACTGAAGCCTCGCACGTGCTAGACAAGTGCCCTAGCACTTACGCTACACCCCCAGCCCTCGGACTGTTGTTGGAGATGTTTGCTTTTCATAATCTTAACCCTCCCTGTCCTCATAGCTCTTTCCACAGTTTCAGAATTTAACGTATGGGATTCTTCCTGAAGCTTATGCAGGGCAACCATGAGATGAACTTAGTCAAAAACTACATCCAACACCAGTCCACCTAAGAACACATGCTGACTTACAGACCACACAGACTAAAGGAACATCCCAGAACTGGTGTCAGCTTAGAGCTAGGGTCAAAATAAAACTTGGGGGCCAGAGAGATGGTTTAGCGGTTAAGGTGTTTGCCAGCAAAACCAAAGGATCCAAGTTCAATTCCCCAGAACCCATGTAAAGCCGGATGCACAAAGTGGCGCATGTGTCTAGAGTTTATTTGCAGTGGCTAGAGGCCCTGGCATGACCATTCACACACAAACACAGTCTCTCTCTCTCTCTCTCTCTCTCTCTCTCTCTCTCTCTCTCTCTCTCAATCTACCTGCCCCCCTCTTTCTCTCTCAAATAAATAAATAAAATATTTTTAAAAAATAAAACTTGGGGGCTTGAAGGATGGCTTAGTGGTTAAGGCATTTGCCTGCAAAGCCAATGGATCCAGGTTCAATTCCCTGGGATCCACAAAAGCCAGATGCACAATGTGTCTGGAGTTCGTTTGTAGTGGCTAGAAGCTTTGGCATGCCCATTCACTTGTATATGCCTCTCTCTGTGTCTCTCTCGCTCACTTAGTCTCTTAGGCTAGACATGGTGGTGCCCACCTTTAATCCCAGCACTTGGGAGGCAAAGGTTGGAGAATTGCAGTGAGTTCGAGGCCACCCTGAGACTATATAGTGCATTCCAGGTCAGCCTGGGATAGAGTGAGACCTTACCTCGAAAAACAAAACAAACAAATAAACAAACAAACAAAAAACATTTGAGCTGAGGAGCTGGCTCAGTAGTTGAAAGTGCTTGATTTCAAAGCCTGCTGCCTTGGATTTGATTCCCTAGTGTCTACATAAAGCCAGACACATCAAATGGCTCATGTGTCGTGAATTAGGCTTTGCATAATTTCAAAGGGTATCAGATATGCCTCAGACTCAGGTGTAGAAAGTAGGAAAAGTATGTGACCCTCTGTTATAATGGTTCATGCCAGGCATCTGGGCATCAGATTTGCTTTGGTTATAAAAATCAAATAAACATTAGAGAGCTGCCCCTTCATTAACTATTCATGCTCAAAAATTCATTCAAGCCCACTCATTTTTTTTGACAGAGAGTCAGAGAGAGAGAGAGACAGATAGAGAATGGGCCCACCAGCAGCCTCTCAGCTGCTGTGAATGAACTCCAGATACATGCGCCCCCTTGTGGGCAAGTGCAGCATTGAGCCCTTGCCTCACTTTGCCTCTGGCTAAATGTGGGACCTGGAGAATCGAATGGACGTTCTTAGGCTTAGCAGGCAGGCGCCTTAACTGCTAAGCCATCTCTCCAGCCCAAGCCCACTCATTTTTAAAATTTATTTATTTATTTATTTATTTATTTATTTATTTATTTATTTGCAGAGAGAGAGAATAAGAACGGATGGGCATTCCAGGATCTCTTGCCATTGCAAATGAACTCCAGATGCACGCACCACTTTTTGTAACTGGTTTTATGTGGGAACTGGGAAATCAAACCTGGACCGACCCAGGACAGTAGGGTTTTGAAGCAAATGCCTTTAACCACTGAGCAATCTCCTCAGCCCAAGTCCACTCATTTTGAATGGTACCAGTGCCCTGTTTCAGGTCCCCTTCATCTCTAAGTCCATCTGAATCCTGTTACATGATCCCTTCATCTTAACTGAAATTAAAGAGCTTATGCAAATGGCATTGCCTCCTTCCTAGTACCTCAACCTAGAATCATAAAGCACTTCTTTCAAATCTGCATTCTGACCCTAATGTAGTTCCCAGTGACAAAAGAACAGTTTATTTTGAGCCCTGCCTAGGAGTAAATGAATCCCTCACATCTGATAAATTCCCTTCCACAACCCTCCTGTCCTAAGTCTTTAGAGTGATTCCCGCACAATATAATAAGGAATTTTTGCCATCTTCATTTTCATTTAATTTAGTAGACAAACTTTCTGTCTAGCTACCCTGTCAATCTTTGAAAAAGGAATGTTGAAGTATCCAACTATAATTAGGGATGTGTCTACTTATCTACTTCTCACTTTAGCTCTTTTTTAAAAAATATTTTACTTTTATTTGTTTATTAGAGAGAGAGAATGGACATGCCAGGGTCTCTAGCCACTGCACAGGAACTCCAGATGCATGCACCACCATGTGCATCTGGCTTACATGAGTGCTGGGGAATCTAACTTGTGTCCTTAGGTTCTCAGGCAAGTGCCATAATTGCTAAGCCATCTCTCCAGCCCCTCTTTTTTTTTTTTTTTTTTTTTTTTTTTTTGATACAGGGTCTCAAGTAACCCAGGCTGTCCTATAACAGATGAGTGCCACCACACCCAGCTTTATGCAGTGCCCATGATCAAACCCAGGTCTTCGTGCATGCTAGGCAAACCTTCTACTCGCTGTGCTACCTCCCTAGCCCCTCCCTTTTAGTTCTACCAACTCTTGCTGCATGTATTTTAATGCTTTGTTTAGGACAAATACACATTTAGGATTATTATGTCTTTTCTTGTTTATTTACTTATCTACTTATTATTTATTTATTTATTTGAGAGAGAACAAAAGAGGTAGATAAAGAGAAAGAGAGAGAGATTGAAGGAGAGAATGGGTATGCCAGGGCCTCCAGCCACAGCAAACAAACCCCAGATGCATGCATTCCCTTGTACATCTGACTAATGTGGGTCCTGGGTCTTTTTGCTTTGCAGGCAAGCACCTTAACCACTAAGCCATCTCTTCAGCCATGATTTATGTTTTTTAGACAAAGTATCACTGTATAATCCAGGCTGACCCACACTTCACTATCCCCTTGCCTCAGCCTTCCAAATGCTAGAATTAGAGGCACATCCCACCATACTCAAGTTATTATATCTTCTTTGTTGTTTGTTTGATTTTTTTTTTCTTTTTGTTTTTTTAAGATAGGGTTTCACTCTAGCCTAGGCTGAATCTGGCTTACATGGTACTGGGGCATCAAGCCTCGAATGGGGGTCCTTAGGCTTCACAAGCAAGTGCTTTATTGCTAAGCCATCTCTCCAGCCCTGAAATTCCCTTTTTAATGTCTTTCTGATTCTGATTAAACAAAATAGAATTTTTTTGTTTTTGTTTTTCAAGGTAGGATCTCACTCTAGTCCAGGCTGACTTGGAATTCACTATGTAGTCTCAGGGTGGCCTCGAACTCACGGCGATCCTTCTACTTCTGCCTCCCAAGTACTGGGATTAAATGTGTGTGCCACCATGCTGGGCCAAAATAGAATTTAGAACTAAGCAAGCTGCCTAATTTCTAATTTGTAAGTATTTTAGTAATTCCTATCTTTAGACTGTTCTAATGTCCTGGGAAAAATCCCTAACACATAGCAAATACAGAAGTAAATGCCTTTCTTCTGTCGTCTCTCACGTGAAGGTAAGTAAAATTGTGCTGTGTTAATTTGGTCATATCTTGGCTCATTCAAAACAATATGCTAAGTCATAGGAGAAATTTGGGAGCTTCAGAAGTGATGTCACCATCCCATTTATCAAGTTCCTAATGCTTTCCGTGTTCCTACAGGAACCAGCCTGCATCAGGTGGGGTTCAGAAAAACAAGAAGTCAATCTCATTTCTGTTAATCAGACAACTGTACAGGGTTTTTTTTGAAAAATATTTTTATTGAGAAATGGCTTAGCAGTTAAGGCACTTGCCTACAAAGCCAAAGGACCCATGTTCAACTCTCCAGGTCCCACATAAGCCAGAAGCACAAGGTGACATGAGTGTGCAAGGTCACACATGTGCACAAGGTGGTGCACACACCTGGAGTTTAACTGCAGTGGCTGGAGGCCCTGACGCACCCATTCTCTCTCTGTCTCTCTCTGTCATGGGAGTGTGTGTGCTCTCTTTCATAAAATTTTTTTTTATTTATTTGGGAGAAGGAGAATGGGCACACCAGGGCCTTTAGCTACTGCAAATGAATTCCAGATGCACGCACCACCTTGTACATCTGGCTTACGTGGGTCCTGGGGAATTGAACCTGGGTCCTTAGGCTTTGTGTGCCAACATCTTAACTGCTGAGCTATTTCTCCAGCCCAACTGTGCACACTTTTGCAAGTTGCCTAGCCCACCTGAGCTAATATCATCACATGAGCATTTGGCACAACTGGCACCCATCAAATGCTCAGTGAATATCAGACTCAGTACATAGCTAGTAACTGTGCAGTCCTTCTGTCAATTCTTGTTGATTATTATTAAAATCATTAGGACCACTGCCATAGCAACCCACATCAAAATGATGTCATGCTGTGAGGACAGTGTGGTTACACTCACAGTAGCCTAATGGTGCACCAATGGAAAAATCATCACAGCTGTGACGCATAATGTTCTGTCCCTTATCAAGAAAACGATGCCTTAACTAAAGTTCCATATGATCTGATTGTTACCATAGAGATGTAGAGGACAATTTAAATTATTTAATTTAATCTTTAATATCACCTTTCTAATTTGCAGTTTCTGTAACCTAACAGCTATTTTTGCAGTTGAGACCCATGGAGTAATTCCCAGGTAATAAGCAATATTTAATGATGCTAGATATTTGGTTTTTTTGTTTGAAAATTTTGTTGGTTTTTTGGTTTTGTCTTGTTTGGCTTTTTTTTTTTTTTTTTTTTTTTTTTTTTTTTTTGAGACAGGGTCTAGAGCTCACAACCCTTCAGTCTCAGTCTCCCATGCCCTGGGATTACAGGAGGGTGTTAACACACAAGGTCCTGATGGCGCTTTAATGAAAGTGTTTCTGAAAGTCAAGAGCACAGGCTAAAACGGAAAAGCACCCCAAGTTCTCCACAAACAAAGCCTAGGTAATTACACTCTTCAGGCCCCAGTTTATTATTAAACAAAATATTATCATAAGGAATGTAATTGAAATGAATCCTAAAATTAAAAGAACAAAAGAAAATATGCATGAACTATTCATTGCAAAGTCAGTGACTTTTATAAGTCTAAAATCTGTGAAATGTCTTCATGAATGACAGAAATTTGTTACTGTCCGGAAGCCCTAATATTCCTGCCTAGATATGATAGGCTAAAGACAGCATGTATACATGTATACATTGAGAATCCTTTCACTTCACCCAACATCCCACTCAGCAGCCTTCCATTCAAATGAGCCTCTTGACTCCAACTACCTGCACCTGATGGGACGCAGGGCAGTGGGGTGGTGACAGCAGCTCTGCTCCCCACACTAAGCCTTTGCCAGCCAGTCCTCAGTCACCAACCATCCTTCTGATGGCCCATGAAACAAGCAAGAAGGACACTTGCCCTGCACTCTGTTCCAGTTCCCTTGGAAGTCAGAGCAGAAGTCCTCATTCTAAAGTGAGGACTTCGAGTGACTTTGCTTCTCAGGCCTGGTATTGCAGAGGACTTTCTTGTTTTGTTGTTGTTGTTGTTGTTGTTGTTTTTTTTTGTTGTTGTTGTTTTGTTTTTTTGTTTGGGTTTTTCGAGGTAGGGTCTCACTCTAGCCCAGGCTGACCTGGAACTCACTGTGTAGTCTCAGGCTGGCCTCAAACTCACAGCCATCCTCCTACCTCTGCCTCCCAAGTGCTGGGATTAAAGGCGTGTCCTACCACATCTGGCTTGTTTCAGAGGTTTTATTTGACTGTGTTAAATAAAAGCAGAAGGTAGGGAGCTGGGCCATATAGAGTGTGTGCTTATTATGCACATGACTCTAGATTCCATCCCTAGCACCAAAAAGGAAAAGTTACTCATGGTCCTACTTGAAATATTACGGACTCCCTGATCTCTTGTGCTAATGGGAGATCAATGGTACAAGCAATGTGCAAATGAGATAAACCAGGGTGATTTGGGAAAATATACATAACTGAATTCTGGTGGCCTCTCTTCCTCGTGAGGCTGGCCTGTTTGATTAGGTAAGTAAGAATAGTGTGTCTGACTGTCCGTGTGCCTACCAACAGGAAGGAGGAGAAAGGGTGCGTTAGGAGGCTCTCACATATTTGGACGGCCTCTCACCGCCCACAGCTAGATTCTAGCAGCCAGGGCTCTGTGGTACAGCACAGGGGAGGACCCATTAGGTCAGGGACTGGAGCTCTGGCTCTGTTAAGGCCTGGTGGTAAATGGCTTCCAGGAAAAGAGCCCCTTTTTAAGATCAATCAGTACCTGGGAGGCAGCAAGCATGACACTTCCTAGCGTCAGGGCTCAACAGCACGGAGCCCTTCCACCCCTCACCAGGTTTTCCATTCTGCCCTGTGGAGTTGCTGCCACCACCCCAGCAGACGCACCTATCAGCTCCTGGGTCCTCTGAGGCCTCCGTCTGTGTCATTAGGAAAGACCAGGCTCTCCCCAAGGACAAGGACACTGCTTCCCTTGAAGCCCTCTTCTAACGTGATGCCCTTTCTTACATTTTCCATATACCTCATGCCCCATTAGCACTTCCGAATCATTATTTACCCTAGTTCTTGGGAAAACAGAACAATTGAAGTAAGCATGCCCTACCCCTCGTGGCACCTGTGCAGCCCCAGTTCTCCCTGTCATCACTGTTGTGTCCTTTGTAAACTCCCCTCATTTTACTGATGACTGTGCTTGTGTCACGGTTGCCCTGTTCACATCAATCCCTACCACCCATGTCCCCAAGGCCAACCCTGCCCAACAGCATGACCCTTCCTTATCCTTGGTGACCTCCTCCTTCCCACGTCAGCTACCTTCCCCCACAGTCACACCATGGTCATTGCCGTCACTTACAACACCTGCTTCCCGAGCATCAGTGCGGAACTACCTTCTGACCTTCATCTGCTGTCCTTCCAGCTCCTGAATCCCTCCACACCCTCTACGGTTAGATTTCAGGAGTCACAATGGGAACCAAGACAAATGGCTTCTTGGATCTAAGACTTTATTGTAACAGGACAGAGAGAAAGAAGAAGAAGAAGGGGTTACATGCACCAGAGAAAGGGAGGGGAAGGAGGAAAGTGGGGATACACACACCTGTATCACAAGAGCCAAAAAGAGAGAGGGGATGGGCCAGGGAGTGGGTTTTATGGGTGGAGACTGAGAAACTGCTCTGTGACGGAGGGGCACTGAGTGTTGTACAGAGATGTGGGTTGGGGTAAGAGACCTTCCCTCTTCTTCGCCTAGAGGTCTATTATGAGGCAGTCCCAGAGTCTCAGGGTAAACAGGGCCAGGTGGCAGAGGAAAGTGAAAGAGGAATGGCAGAAAGTTCTTAGACTCTCAACAAGTCATCAGGACCTTCAGCTCTAAGTTCAGTCTATCAGTACTTCCAATTTTCTTACATTTCAAAGTCCTGTCTTCTGGTAACACTGTGTCTCTCATCCCTTCAGACAAATCCACAAATCCACAACTTCCTATACTTCCTATCCTTTGTGACTATATCTGAACAGCCCAGTTCTGGCAAAGAAAGGTTCACAACCAAGTAGATGGACCGCCACTCTGCCTAGGTGTCTTGCTATCTTTTCTCTGGTCAACCAAAGCTTACCTCACTGTAGCAACTCCTAGACCTTCCTATTTAACTTCCTCCTCAGACCTGCTTTTCTTAACAATCATCATATGAGCTTATATCCACCTTTATAGAGAAACTTGGGCTGGAGAGATGGCTTAGCGGTTAAGGTGCTTGCTTGCCTGTGAAGCCTAAGAACTCGTATTCAAATCTCCAGGTCCCACATAGCAAATGCACAGTGACACAAGCACACAATGTCACACATGTGCTACAAGGGGGTGCATGCGTATGGATTTCGTTTGCAGCAGGCTGAAGGTCCTGGCGTGCCCATTCTCTCTCTCTCTCATTCTCTCTCTGCATCTTTCTCTCTCTACCTCATTCTCTCTCGCTCGCTCTCAAAAATAAACTCAGGTGGTATGCAAAGCACCATTATATATTAAAAATGGACAATCATCATATTTTCACTTCTTACAGTGGTCAAAAACAAAATCATAGCATTCATATTCATTCTCTCCCTCATCTCATCATTTTCTTAACTCCAGACCCACCAGCCTTTCAGTCCCCAGCCTCTTCTATACTCTGTCCCACAGCAGAACCTGTGTACATGCCATTTATTCTTTAGGGGAATGGTTATCTTTTTACCATGAAGGCATTTCTTGACCTCATTTCCCAGGTTAAATCCTACTCTCTCATCAAATAGCAACTTCGGAAGTATTGTCTTCTCATTATTTGAGTAATGATTATGTTCTCACTAAAGTGTAAAAACCCAGTCACCATTTTGTACGAGTGGTTGACCCCAACATGCTGGCTAATTCTGCAGAATAAACGCTCTATGCTTTTACATACTATTTGACTCTGGGGTCTTTCTTCAGCAATTTTCAGACCCTTACATTTGGGAGCTTGTCTGCGATCTCTGGGGAACCCTCCCCCCACTCAATAGTGGAGCGTTTTCTAGGGGAACTATTGGTTCTCCGCAGATTAGTGAGTTGGGGTGCTCCTCTGTGTTGTGTGTCTTCTGTTTTACTCTGTTCCTTGTTTCTCTGTTAAATCTGGTGTCTGGACACAACCTGGAGCCCCACAGAGGTAAGGCTGATGAGCCACGAATTACCTTGGGGACAGGGAGGTTCCGAGGACGCTCTGGACCCCCGTCTAACTCTGGCTTTGGTAAATACTGACGGGTCGCGCCCGTCTGGCGGAGCCCATTTATGGGATAGGCCGCCATCTGCATTGTTTTGGTTTCTTTTTTCACTCCCTGGGGAATTTGTTTCTGTGTCTTGTGTTTGTGTCTTGTTCGTCCTTTTTACTTTCTTGTAAGACACCATGGGACAGGCGGCAAGCACCCCACTGGACCTAGTCCAGTAACACTTCAAGGATTTCAGACGCCTGGCAGACAATCTGGGTTTAACAGTACCACCGTGAAAATTAACCATCTTTTGCAGGAATGAATGACTGACCTTCAATGTGAGATGGCCAGAAAGAGGCACCTTCCACCTTCCCACCATTTGTCAAGTGAAGGGTACTGTGAATGGAAGTCCCGGGCATCCTGACCAGGCCCCACACATTACTGTTTGGCAATATCTGGTGGAAAGCCCCCCTTCTTGGGTATTTCCAAGTGTGTTAGAGATATTGATAAAGATTATCCCCCCCAAAAAAATACTAAAAAAAAAAAGTGTAAAAACCCCTAGTGATGGGGCTCATGACAATTTTTACTCATCATTGAATAAGTGTTGTGCAGCACCTGGCAGATATCACATGGTTATGTTGATTAAAGTCCAAGAAGGAAACTGTTCGTTGGAGCAGATGACATTTATAGCCACAGAGAAGGGAAAAAGTCACACTAAGACAGTGGGGAACTAGGAAAATTGTAACATGGACAACAAATTATTCTGGTCAGGTACCAGGACGCCAAGTAGGACGCACTTGTGTCTGAATCAATAAATAAATAAATCCCCTCTTGTGGGAGGAGCCCACACAGAATCCCAGATAAAGAAACAGGTATGTGGCACTCAGCCAAGGGTGTCTTCCAATGATGTGTGTGTGTGTGTGTGTGTGTGTGTGTGTGTGTGAGTGCTCATACACATATACTGTCACACAAATGTGCTTACAGATACTTACATATACACATGCTCACACATATGTACATATTTACACATGCTATCATACACATGGTCACAAACATACTGCCATTCACACTCATGCTTACACATACACATACTCATCTATCCACATGTGCTCATACACATATGCTTGTACATGTAATCATCTGACATACATCCTCAATTACCTTAAAGTCAATATGCCCTGTAGTAACTCAGCCAAAGCTACATCAGAAAGTGCTCTAATCCTCACATGGTGGCATACCTGTAATCCAGCTACTCTGGAGGCTGACGTGAGAGGACCACTTGAGCCAAGAAATCTCCATCCATCCTGGAGACATATTGAGGCCCTGTCTCCCCATCCCTTAAGTTAAAAATAAAAAAAGAAGTCCTCTCCTTTCTGAATTTCCTGTCAGTGAGTAGTGACACCATCTTCACTTGGTGATCCCACCTACTCAATTCCTTATTCCTCAAGCACCACATTTTAATAATCACCAAAACTGAGCCAGTCTAATATCTAAATACATATTAAACCTAGCCACTTCTCTCCATTTCTTTTCTTTCTTTTATTTTTTAAATATTTGGTAAGGTTTTATCTATCTATTTGTGGAAAGAGAGGGAGAGAAGGAGAGAGAGAGAATGGGCATGCCAGGGCATCTTGCCACTGCAAATGAACTCCAAATACATACGCCACTTTGTGCATCTGGCTTTAGGTGAGTACTGGGGAATTGAACCTGGGCCATCAGGCTTTGCAGACAAGTGCCTTTAACCACTGAACAATCTCCCCAGACATTTCTTTCCTTTTGGTTTTGTTTTGAGGCAGGTGTCACTCTAGCCCAGGCTGACCTGGGACTCACTTTGTAGCCTAGAATGATTCTCCTACTTGATCTCCCAAGTGCTGGGATTACAAGTATGAGCAATCATGCCCATCTTCCCTCCTTTCCTTTACTCCATCACTTACCTGATTTATTACCATTACCTCAACACTGGTTTTTCTACCTTCGCGCTCCTTCTCTTTGTATCCATTCTTCACCCTGCAATCAGAAGCAACCTTCTAAAATGTCTTTTGGCCAAAATCTGCGTTCTCTGGCATTCTGTCAGCTTTTTCTCATCTGGCCCCTGCCCACCTATCTTTTTTTCTTTTCCTTTTCCCCACCAGTGCAGGAAATCAAACCTGAGCCCTCACACGAGTAGGGAAGGGCTCTCTGATTGGCCCACTTTCCCATACCCTATGTCTGTTATTCCTTATCTCTAACCATGTTGCTTGGCTCCTCAGCTCTAGGCACACTGAACTAAGTTCAGTTCCAGAATGTCCAAGAAAGACCTTACGATTTTCTCATGCTTCCATGGCCTTGTGTATGAATCTCCCTTTACCTAAAACACTGCTCCACCTTAATTACTCTTCACTCCCAAGTATTGCTAGCTGACTTCTACTGACACTCTGTTTCCATGATGCATGGCTTGGTGGAACTCATGCCTCTTCCTTTCTTGCGACTATGCCATTCTCCTCCCCGTCAGCCCCAAACACTTAACTGCCCTGAGGGTGGATGACACGTATCATAACTTGTTCTTTATCAATCATTCAGTAGCTGGCCACGCAAAAACAGTATGGGCCAGGTGTAGTAGCACATGCCTTTAAATCTCAGCAAAAGTAGGAAAATCGCCTTGAGTTCAAGGTCACTACACAGTGAGTTTCAGGTCAGCCTGGGCTAGAGTGAGACCCTATCTCAACAGCAACAACAAAAGTATGTCTAAGTAGGGCTGGAGAGATGGCTTAGCGGTTAAGGCTCCTGCCGGCTAAGACTAAGAACGTCAGTTCCAATCTCCAGGTCCCACGTTTAGCCAGATGCAGTGACACAAGGGCTCAATGCCCCACTTGCCCACAAGGGGGCGCACACATCTGGATTTCGTTCACAGCAGCTGAGAGGCTGCACCCATCTTTATCTGTCTTCCTCTCCCTCTCTCTCTGTCTCTCTCTGTGTCTCTCTCCAAAAAATTAAAAAAAAAAGTATGGCTAAGTAAAGTAACAGTCAAAAGTGACTTCTTGGGCTGGAGAGATAGCTTAGTGGTTAAGACGCATGCCTGTGAAGCCTAAGGACCCCAGTTCGATTCTCCAGGTCCCATGTAAGCCAGATGCATATCATGGCACATGCATCTGGAGTTCGTTTACAGTGGCTAGAGGCCCTGGTGCGCCCATTCTCACACTTTCTTTCTCTCTCTCTCTGTTTGTCTCTAATAAATAAATAAAATTTTTTAAAAAGTGACTTCACTGTTTTTCTTTCAGACCAAGTGCCTACATGGTTGCTGCTTTTCTTTTTGTCCTGATGACACTGGTCTTTAGCCTTCTAATTCTGAGCTACCTCTGGTACATGAAGATTTATAGACAATTTATTTTTGAACCTCTTCACAAACCTCCGACTAAAGAAAAGATAAGCTAGGAACATCAAAAATTTCCCCTGTATATATATATATATGTAAAGAGAATGCATATGTAGAGCATTGTGTGGAGAATGTGTTTGATAAAGAATTGCTAAATGTAAGCTCATAGTATTTTCAAATTCAAGGTTTGAAAATGTTCTTAAATGATTCCCCAACAAATGCTTTCTTATTTCTTGTGTGACCATGGTTGTTATTATGTTTTTGTTCATTTTGAAGGTAGTATATTTACTGTTATATAGTATTAAAAAACTAACTTTGGATTTTCTAATCTTTCCTAATAATGGAAGTAAAGTTTTGAAAATGTAAGAATGTGTCCAATATTATTATTTTGCCTGAGATTTCCATACAGACCTTTATATGTGGATATAGATAATTTATGTATAAGGGACTTAATAAAAGTATATATTTAAGTCATCTGTCCTTATTGATACAAACACTGTTTAGAAAAGTTACACTGATATTTGGACAAATTAAGCAGCTTATTCTAGCATCAAAATCAAATGTTAAAACTTTTACATTTTATTTGTAAATCTGCCACTAGAAAAGCTTCTGAAATCTGTTCAATGGGCAGATGACTTAAATATACATACTTTTATTAAATCCCTTAATAAGCTTCCAAATGCCAGTGTAACTTTCTAAACTATGCTTGTGTCGGTCAGGGTTCAACTAAAGAACCAGAACCAGTGGGAAGTCTGTGTGTCCCCACATGTGTATGCAGAGATATATGGGGGAAAGAACTGGTCTTTGTGATTTGGAAGTTGGCTAAGCAAATCTGCACTCTATACAGTTGTAGGCAGTCAGCAATAGAAGGTCACAAGCAAAATGAAACCCCAGCATGGACAAAATGATTGTCCACAAAGAATTTTTTTATTTTGCTAAAATCAGGAATTTATTTTTATTTTTACTTTTTTTTTTTTTTATTTGAGAGAGACAGAGACAGAGAGGAAGAGGCAGAGAGAATGGGCGCACCAGTGGCCTCTCAGATGCTGTGAATGAATTCCAGACATGTGCGCCCCCTTGTAGGCAAGTACGGAATTGCACCCTTGCATCACTTTTTGTGTCTCGCGAAACGTGGGGCCTGGAGAATCTGATGGGTGTTCTTAGGCTGGCAGGCTGGCGCCTTAACCACTAAGCAATCTCTCCAGCCCTTTCTTTTGGTTTTTTGAGGTGAGGTCTCATTATAGCCCAGGCTGACCTGAAATTCACTATGTAATCTCAGGCTGGCCTCAAACTCACAGGGATCCCCTTACCTTTGCCCCCCAAGTGCTGGGATTATAGGTGTGTGTCACCATTCCTGGAAAAATCAGGAATATTTGTTAATCCTCACTGTACTAACATTTTGATATTATAAGAGAAAAATATAATAGCCAGTATAAGCATTGGGGAAGAAATAAACTTCTCCCTTTAGATAATATGACTACATGCTTATGATTATTTTATCATAGTTGGAATCAAAGGCCTGACAGAAGCAATTTAAGAGAGGTAAGATTTATTTTGCTCATAGTTCCAGAGGTTTCTGAAACCATCACGACACAGAGGGCATGTCAGAGCAGCTCATACATCTTAACCGACAGGAAGCACAGCAAGTCATCCACAGTAAGGTTCAAAGCAGATAGAGCAAGGACACACTCCCAATGACCAGCTTCCAAACAGGCCCCACTTCCTACAGTGCTACCACCTCCCATAGTCTACTCAGATTTTATTGATTATTATTATTTTTTTTTATTTTGGAGAGAAACAGGGAGAGAGAGAGAGAATTTGCATGCCAGGGCCTCAGCACCTGCAGTTGAACTCCAGACACTTGCACCACCTAATAGGCATGTGTGACCTTGCGCTTGCCTCGTCTTTGTGTGTCTGGCTTATGTGGAGTCTGGAGAGTCAAACATGGGTCTTTAGGCTTTGTAGGCAAGTGCCTTAACTGCTAAGGCGTCTCTCCAGCCCTGAAATTTTAAATCCATCAGTGTATTCAACCACTCATTAGATCAGAGCCCACATGATTGACTCATCTCCGGAAACACTCTCACAGACATACCCAGAGGTGTGAATTGGTAATCTACTTGGCATTTCTCAGTCCAATCAAGATGACAATACCATTGTATTAGTTACTTCTCTTGTGGCTGATGACAAAATATCTGACACAAGTAACTCAAGGAAGGAAGGGGTTTGCTTTGCTCGCAGCCTGAGGTTATAGTCCATCAGGCCAGAGAAGGCATGGCAGCAGGAACATCAAGTCACATTGTGTCCACAGTCAGGAAGCAGAGAGAAACAAATGCTGCACTCAGCTCGCACTCTCCTTTTAATACAGTCCTGCACCTCGGCCCATGGATTAGTGGTGCCCAGTTAGGGTGGTCCTTCCCACTGAAATTAATCTAATCTAGAAACTCACATACTGGTATGCTCAGAGATTTGTTTCCATGGTGATTCTAAATCACATCAAGTTGGCATTCAACATTAACTATCACACCTACCTATAAAACCCAAATTTCATATCATGTTTTATGAAAGCTGAAGGATATAGGACTTGCTACCCCTCCAGAAGGCAGAAGCCTGCATTACTGTAATAGCACACCAGGAGAAGCCAGGACTGTAAGCCTGCAGGGAATTGTGGAGACAGTTTACAGAACATGACAAAATTGTTAGCCTATAAGGCTACTGGTTAACTTATTTTTTTAATTATGGAACAGGAGCCCCAGAGAAGCTGTCCCAATAAAAAGTCATGATCTTAGGAGCTGGAGAAATGACTGAGCTGTTAAGACCCTTGTCTGTAAAGCTTAAGGACCCAGGGTTCGATTCCCCAGGACCCATGTAAGCCAGATGCACAAGGTTGCACATGCATCTGGGGTTTATTTGCAGGGCTAGAGGCCCCATTCTCTCTCCCTCTCTAATAAATAAATAAATAAATAAATAAATAAATAAATAAATAAAATTTAATAATAAAAAAACAGTCATGATCTCTTGCAAAGTCCCCAGACCTGTGTAAATGTTCTGGTTCAGAGCCCACTGACTGAAGAAATGGCAGAGTTCACAGGAAAAAGAACTTATAATACTATGGCAACCATATACTGTGACAATTCTCCTTAAGACCTATTTCCACTTAATTCAGACGACTGTGCTTAGAGACAGAAGAATAACCACACATTCTTTGAGGACTGTGGACACTCAGAGACATTAACACCCAGAGGCTCAAAGTGTCATCAAGTCCCACCCCCACCCACGTAGAATAAGAACTTATGCGGCCACAGTGGCCCTCTCACCCAAGGCCCTCGGTGCATAATCGGAATGGACAGTCAGTCAGAGCAAAGTCCTCATGGGGCCCTGGTCTATTCAGTGGGAGCAGTCATGGCAGGGAAGACCAAATGACCCTGTCTTACACATGCCCTGACAAAGTGAGAAAATGATCATCATTTTCCAGACATTGGGGAGAGGATAGCAGAAATTAGTGGGATCACAAAAGACCTAAACGATATAGGATTGACAGTCCTTGGTGAATCTTGGTGTTCACTATCCTGACCTGTTCAGAAAATGGGTGGACCCTAGAGAAGAACTGTCACTCCTTCAAGTTTAACCAAATAGCACAAGTTGTAGCTGGTGTTCCAGCTGTGATAGCACAGGCCTCGGATGTATGGTAGGCATCTACTGACTTGGGATAAGAAAAGAGGTTCACAAGGAGTTCACATTCACAAGGACAGTATCTAAATATCTACTTGGCCCCTGGAATTCTTGAGAGGGTGTGGTTCATCATTTCAGGGAAGGCATGGCTGAGTTGATGGCAGTGCCAGCGTGTGGCTGGCACTCCTCACATCTCAGCAGACCAGGTGGCAGAGACAAGATGGAAGTCTGCTCAGACTATATCCCCTAAGACTTGTCCTCTAGCAGCCCACTTCCTCCAGCAAGGGCCTACCTCTTAAAGGTTCCACAGCATCCCTAAAACAGCACCACCAGATGGGGACCAAGTGTTCAAACTTAATGAGCCTGTTGTTGCAAAAGACACAGCTCTCACCTCCAATGGGGATAAGAGATAGTTTATTCCAAAGCCAAATATGAATGACTATGGCCCTAGAAAATAGACTTAGGCTACCCCAATTCCATGTTTAAACGTGTTAACAATTTCATAAAGGTTTTAAGTTACGGAACAAAAGAAAGTCACAAATCAAGGCACTTTTCAAATACATTGGCTGACCATCAGGTAGGCGGGTTATAGCCAAGGGGAGCAGTCCCCACCATAGGCCTCAGGTGCTATCTGATGACATTCTTAACCCCTGGGTTGGTGGAAGCTGGTGGTCTGCTGGCATGTTCCAAAAAGATCACACCCGATCAACTGATAGCCATGTGGATGTTAGTTCAGACACAGAGATGGGGCAATAAATGGCTATTGAGGGGCTAAAGGTAGACCAGTGTAATTTGACTCCGACCTTGCACCATTCCATCTCTCTGTGATCACAGGAGCTTTATCAGTCCTTTCAGCCTTGTTGGAGGTAGGTGCAGCAGACACAGCGCTGTTCTGGGAACTCTAGTTCATAAGCTTATGAGGGACATTTCACATGGGAACTGTGTTACCATCTGTGGTAGCCAGCTTCTGAGATAGGCTGCCAGGACCCCTGCATTCTGGTGTTCACACTCTTGAGTAGGTCTCCCATCACATGCCTCAGAGTTGGCTAGCATCAGCCACAGAATTAAGCAGAAGTGATGACAGGCCACTTTTTAAAATTTCAACTACTTTTAAAATGTTTGTTTATTTATTTATTTATTTATTTATTTATTTATTTATTTATTTATTTATTTATGAAAGGGAAAAAGAGAAAGGGAGAATGGGCATGCCAGGGCCTCTAGCCCCTGCAAACGAACTCCAGATGCGTGCGCCCCCTTGTGCATCTGGCTTACATGGGACCTGGGAATCAAACTGGGGTCCTTAGGTTTTGCAGGAATGTGCCTTATCCGCTAAGCCATCTCTCCAGCCCCAACAGGCCACTTTTGAGGGGAGGTTGCTGGACATTCCAGCTTCCTGTTTGGTTATTCCTCTATTCTATTTTGTATGCACTATCCTAGGAAAAGCAGTTACTTGGTCAGGAGCAGCCCTTCCGAGAAGCCATATGGTGACAAGCTTAAAGCCTCCTGACCATGGCAACACAGGTGAGCTTGGAGGCAA
The DNA here is from genome assembly GCA_036365145.1 of Orientallactaga sibirica. Taxonomy (NCBI): domain Eukaryota; kingdom Metazoa; phylum Chordata; class Mammalia; order Rodentia; family Dipodidae; genus Orientallactaga; species Orientallactaga sibirica. The sequence continues at coordinate 12,942,827 of JAEOAD010000035.1, read as the reverse complement.
AACCCCAGGTCCCAGTCAAGCCGTCAGATACACGCAGCAGTGCTTACGTTGTGGATGGCAACACCACGGAGAGACTTTGGTGAGAAATGCTCACTTAAACTGTCCTTGCACTCCCGGGCCTGGGAAAAGGAAATAGTTTGCTTCAAACTGCTATGCTTGGTGGTAATTTGCTACCCAACAATAAGAACATAGGCAGCAATTGCTTTAAATTTTATTTCCTCCAGGTTTTTAGCTAAGAAATAGTTTATGACCGTGGGAGGTTTAATCAAAGCTTCCGTCTCTCAGTTCCAAATGCCTTTCTACGCTTTGCTTTGTGTTACTGAGGTGAAAGCTTTGTAACCCATATTCCTGCATTCCCTGTGGCTCCCTGGGTGGTTCCTCTAGAAAGGGGTTCTATAAGGAGACTATGGGGCAAGAGGAAGGACTTTCTGTTTCCTGTTTGCAAGCAGTTGATTTCTGGATCAGTAGTTGACTTCTAGGTGGAAGTTTTCAAATAATGGCAGGACCAGCATCATTGTGCCCCTTCGGAAAGACCAGAAATTTCCCTCATCAGAATTTTCAATTCCGTTCTCAAAAAGATTCTTTTCTTTGAATGTCTAGTTTAAGAGTGATGGGTATTTCTGGATTTCCCATCTGTCCTTTTAGACTTTAGATCTATGTCCAGGTCAAAATTCAAAACCCTTTTTATTTTCTTTCCCCCTTTTTCTTCTCTTTTTCTCCTCCTTCTCTTCTTCCTCTTCTTTTTCTAAAATTTCAATTATTTATTTATTTGAGAGAGCAGGAGAGGGAAAGAGGCAGACAGAGAAAGAGAGAGAGAAAGAATGGGCACACCAGGGCCTCCAGTCACTACAAATGAACTCCAGATGCATGTGCCACCTTGTGCATCTGGCTTACATGGGTCCTGGGGAATCAGACTGAGGTCCATTGGCTTTGCAGGCAAACATCTTAACCACTAAGCTATCTCTTCAACCCTCTTCTTTCTTTTTCTCCTCTTCTTCCTTCTTTTCTTCTTATCCTCCTTTTTCAACTTCTCCTTCTCTATTTTTTTGAGAAAAATTCTTATACTATCCTATACTTATACTATAGTATACTTATACTATAGTTTAGGTCAGCCTATTTAGGCCAGTAAATTATTTATTTATTTATTTATTTATTATTTATCTGTCTCTGACAACCACCTCAAACAAGTCTTCATGTTATGTTCTACTGCTTGTCTATATCAATTTAATTATAAAGTCATGAGTGCATATGCATACTTGGATTTTTTTCCCACTGAAGTTAAGCTTCCTGAGGGTATGAATAATGTCTTAGTTATCATGGATGAATTACTAACACACAGTGGCTAACACATAAAGGGTACTTAATACTTGTTCAATAATGATTTCCATTTTTTCTTTTTTTTTTTTTTTTTGTAGGGTCTCACTCTAGCCCAGGCTGATCTGGAATTCATTCCGTATTCTCAGGGTGGCTTCGAACAGCAGTCCTCCTACCTCTACCTCCCGAGTGCTGGGATCAAAGGTGTGTGTCACCACGCCTGGCAATGATTTCCATTATTAATCAGTGCATCTTCAAATTCTTTAACCCTTTCATCACTTCTCACTCTCCCATTCTTATGAAAGTCTTGCCGTACAACTGATTGTGAAAAGGGAAATCAGAAAAAGACATTCCTATAAGTAGCTTAGTGTGGTGGCACACACCTGCAACCCCAGCACTTTTAGGAGGCAAAGGCAAGAGGAGATTTCTGTGAGTCTAAGGCCAGACTGTTCTATAAGTAAGACCTTGTCTCAAAAATAAGCATTAAAGATGAGGGGTGGTAGCCAGGCATGGTGATGCCTCTCTCTCTCTTTCTGCCCCACCTTGTGCAGCTGGCTTTATGTGGGCACTGGGGAAGCAAACCTGGGTTGACAGGCTTTGCAAACACGCACCTTTAACTGCTGAACCATCTCCCCAGCCCTAAATATATTTTCCCTATGGAAACCCAACTAATTTTTTTTGTTTGTTGGATGTTTTGGGAGATTGGGCAGGGTCTCACTTTAGTCCAGGCTGACCTGGAGCGCATTCTGTAGACCCAGGCTGCCTTGAACTCACAGCAATCCTACTACCTCTGCCTTCCCAGTGCTCAGATTATAGGTATGAGCCACCAAACCTAAATATATATGGTTTTTGCTTTTTTTTAGTATTTATTTATGTACAGAAGGTCTCTCTATATATTTATATTTTAATTTTTTATTTTACATCAGTTATGGTCCTGTATCCCCTTATCCCTGGTCCCCATTTCCCTGAGGGCTCTTCTCAGTAGGATCTCTGGTGTTCACTTTAGGGTAATTAGGGCTTCAGTCAGTTTCTGGAGGAGGCTGTACCCACCCTGTGGCTTTTGCAATCTTCCTGCCCCCTCTTCTGCAACAATCCCTGAGCCTTGGGTGTGTTAGCAGTTTCTTTTTAGTGCTGCGTTCTCTGTGGCCTCTGGATTTCTGTTAGGACGTGTTTCAGCTCCCCACCATATTTGATGCTATTTCCGTGCTTCCTATGCAGTTTTATCTGTACTCACGTAAATGTGGCAGAGGTGGCCCACCTCATTGGAGTGCAGTTGGCTATCTTTTCTTGCTGAATTGATGGCTCTTGGATCTCCCCAGTATTCTCTGCCATCTATAAGATAAAACAGATTCTCCTGCCAATGGTGAGAGCAGCTTTAAGGGAGATATGCATATTCTTTTGAGAGACATTTTGATGAGGATATCCATTCAACTTGTCCAGAGAACAACAGGGGCTTCTCTTGGCCTTTACTTCTTTGAATACAGAAAACTCCATTATGACTGATGTGTTTGGGTAATTTTGTCCCCCTCTGACTGGAATACTTGTACTTCTGACATCTGCAAGGCTGTCACTGAGAGTTCAGCTTAGAATTCATTATGTAGTCATTCCCTGAACAGTCAGCCTAAGATTACGCGCAATCACTTCGCCTCATTTAAATTTTCAACAAAGCACACACCGCTGATACTTTCTTTGGCCTCTACCCTCATTTAATCAGCGCATTCCGAGTCTACCATATCGCAGGGCATATGGTAGCCGTACAAATGCTTTTTGAGTGGATATGCAAATGCCTTCTGTGTTTTAGGGTTGTACTAATCTAAGTGTGATACTCTTCTCACATAATGTAAATCACGTATTAAGGGTTAACTAGATAGAAGAATGTTACATCCCACTCTACACCAGCAACTTGCCTTCCTTTATTTGAACCTCAATTCTACACTTGGGGAAAAAAAAATAGAAGCGGGATTTGGAAAAGTTGGTTATCACTTCTGCACGTTTCGTTGGCTTCACGAGGCTCGACGTGACACGAACAGAAGAAGCGCTGAGAGCTTGAAGGGAGACGACTTCTCTGCCCGCCAAGGACAAACAGCAAAGGATCCAGGGGCAGGTCCACGGCATTGCATGCTGGGAGTTGTAGTCTCCCCGGGAGACGTGACGCGGCTTGGAACGTCCCCCAAGCATGCTGGGAGCTGTAGCCAGACTCTGCGCGTCCAATAGCGAACGGAGAATCCCGCTCTGCATGCTGGGAGTAGTAGTGTTTCGGGCACCTCCCGCCTCCAGGGTGAAAAGGTAACCGAGGCCGCCGCCATCTTAGGTCCCGAGGTGCGGCGGCCTGGAGTCAACGCGCAGGCGGGCTCAGCCTCGGCACCCGGGCGGGGCCCCGCCTCCGGGGTGTCAGACGCCCGCCCCTCGCCTAGGCTCCGCCTTCCCCCACGTGTCTCGGGCCGAGAGGAGGCGCCTGAAAGCCCGAAGCGGGCTTGCTACCGGTCCGCCCCGGCTCCTCGCACACACATACATCCCCGTCGGTGGCGCCCGGGAGCGGCCTGCCTGCCCGATGCTTCCGGCCGGGTTGCGGCGGGCCGGGCTGGACGCTTAGTGCCCGGCCTCAGGCTCCGGTGAAGTACCCGCGGGGGTGGCAGCGGCCTCCGCCCCGCGGAGACCCAGCGGCTTGAGGACGAGGCGGCGGCCGCGGGGAGGAGGATGGGCGCTAACCAGTTAGTGGTGCTCAACGTGTACGACATGGTGAGTGCGGCCCCGAGCCGGGTCCCGGCGTCCTCCCGCGGGGTCGGGGGTCGGGGTCGGCCGCCGCTCCCCGGGATCCCCGGCGCTTCCTGCCTCGCGTCCCCGCCTCCAGCTGAGTTCTCGGGGGTGGGGGGAGGGGAAGGGGTAATACCTCGTAATCTCCACCCGAGTGGACGCTCCTGTGCGTGCCGTCCAGTCCGCTCGGACCCTGCCCACGTCCTCAGCGCCCCTGGCTTGAGAGCCCCGACCCTCCCCCCGCGCGGATGAGCTGTGTCCTTCTGCACCAGGCTTCCGCCGCGGTGCCCACCTCCCTTGCCACCGCCTGACCCCCGGAGCGGCCGGGCTCCCCAAGCTGCTCAGGCTTCCGCTGTCCTTCACGTTCAAGCGTGGACAAAGTCCCGAGACCCTCCGAAAGTCTCGAAAGTCACGGCTTGCCGAGCCCTTGCCAGGAGCCAGCACACCCTCCTCGCCTCCAAAAGGCAACCTCATTAAAATTGAATGAGGCTAAAATTTAATCCGGAAAAAAGCCCCGCTGAATTATTTAGAGATCACAGTGGTCCCCCCACACACACACCCTTTCCTAGATTTCTGAAGACCACTTTCCAGGTGATGCAACAGGTGGATGACGACGTGACCACGGGAGGGGGAAGGAAGGGGAAGCCCTGTTTATTCCGTCGTGTAACTTGGAAGTGCTGCAAGCGCACCGGCTCGGGTTCAAAGACTGGTTGTCCTGATGCTTGCAATTGAAACACAACCCCCCCTCCCCACCCCCGAAAACGAGAATGATCGTGACAGATGCTTGCTTGTGTCTGTTCGCTTGCCTTTCCTTACCTAATTTTTATTTTGTAAAGGATTACTTCTGTTCTACATGCTTAAAATCTCTTGTAAGTGGGTTGACAGAGGAAAAATTCTCCATTATTTTTTTTGTTGGCTTGAAGATACTGAAGAGCAGAAATTCAACAGTAGAGTCTTGGTTCTTTAACAGATCTAAACTTTTTATTCCCACTTACTGCTTCTGAGGTTCTGAATGTAGAGTGTACTATATGGTTACAAACGCGCTCCCGCATGCGTTGTTTGGGAGTTGTGTCGGCAGGGCATAGGGGCTGTCTACAGCTTGAGGAGACTGCTTTGGAGACTAAAGGAGGAGGTTAACAGGCTAAGAAAAGTGAAGGATGATCGAACAAGTTAGAAAGAATGATATAAACAAGAGATCCTACAAAAATGTGGCATTTTGTACGACCAGCGTCTTGTGTTAATGGTCAAGAAATAATTCTAGCATGGTGGCTCATGTCTATAATCCCAGCACTTGGGAGGCTCACCATGAGTTCAAGGCCAGCCTGTACTAGACTGAGACCCAGCCTCTTAAAAAAAACAAAATTGTGTGTGTTGCACTGGACTTGTTTTTGTTTTTAAATTTACTTATTTAAGGAAGACAATGGGCATGCCAGGGTTTCTTGCTGCTGCAGATGAACTCCAGATGCATGTGTCAGTTTGTGCTTCTGGGGAATTGAACCCAGGCTGTCAGGCTTTGCAAGCAAGCACCTTTAACCATTGAGCCATCTCCCCAGCCCCTGGACTCCTTCCTGAAGACTTAATATTATCCCTTTTATTGGTTTAGTACTCCTTCCCATTACGATGCAGAATATATATTGAGATTGCTTGTGTTTTTATTGACAATTTTCATTCTTAAACATAATGTAATTTGTTTCCCTCTCAGCATCTTCTTTTGTCCCCTCTCCCTCCTCCCTTCCAGTGAACTTTTTTTGTTTGTTTTTGTTTTCGAGGTAGGATCACTCTAGCCCAAGCTGACCTGGAAGTCACTGTGTAATCTCAAGGTGGCCTTGAAGTCATGGTGATCCTCCTGCCTCTGCCTCCTGAGTACTGGGATTAAAGGTGTGCGCCACCACACCCAACCTTCAGTGAACTAATACAACTAGTCTTCCATTTTGTTGTTTCTCTCTCTCTTTCGAGGTAGGGTCTCTAGCACAGGCTGACCTGGAATTCACCTTGTAGTCGGGGTGGCCTCAAACTCACGGTGATCCTCCTACGTCTGCCTCCCAAGTGCTGGGATTAAAGGCATGTGCTACCATGCCTGGGAGTTTTTCTCCTTTTAAAAAAAATATAAAGTTGGGCTGGAGAGATGGCTTAGCGGTTAAGGCACCTGCCTGCTAAGCCTAAGAACCCGGTTCCAATCTCCAGGTCCCACATTTAGCCAGATGTAGTGACGCAAGGGCACAATGCTGCACTTGCCCACAAGGGGGCGCACACCTCTGGATTTTGTTCACAGCAGCTGAGAGACTGCTGGCGCGCCCACTTCTGTCTCCCTCTCTGTCTCTCTGTCTCTCTCTCTCCAAAAAAAATTAAAAAATGAAAAAAAATTGTAAATTAACCTAAAAATGCATTACTTAGCATATAGTGAGCCTCCCATATAATGGTGTCATTGCTAATTGTGGTAGAGGTTAGAAATGATATTCAAACCAATATTTGCTGGGCATGGTGGCATCCACCTTTAATCCAAGCACTTAGGAGGGAGAGGTAGGAGGATTGCTGTGAGTTTGAGACCCGTCTGACACTACATAGCAAAGTCCAGGTCAGCTTGGGCTAGAGAGACTCTCTACCTCAGGAAAAACAAAACATTATTTGTTAAGGGAACAGTGTTTCAATGTTGTTAAACTGTTAACTAGTGGGCTGGAGAAATGGCTTAGCAATTAAGGCATTTGCCTGTGAAGCCAAAGGATCCTGGTTCCATTCTCCAGGACCCATGTAAGTCAGATGCACAAAGGGCAAAAGCATCTGGAGTTCGTTTGCAGTGGCTAGAGGCCCTGGCGTGCCATTCTCTCTCTGTCTGCCTCTCTTCTAGCTCTCTCTCTCTGCTTGCAAATAAATAAATAAAAATTAAGAAAAAATAATTTAAAAAAATGTTAACTAGTTAACAAAGACCTTACTTATCACATCACTTTAGTAAAGTAGATGGTTAAAAACAGAGTAAGGGCTGGAGAGATGGCTTAGCGGTTAAGGCGTTTGTCTGCGAAGCCTAAGGACCCTGGTTTGATTCTCCAGGTCCCATGTAAGCCAGAGATGCACAAGGGGACGCACGCATCTGGAGTTCATTTGCAGTGGCTAGAGGCCCTGGCGCACCCATTCTCTCTCTCTCTCTGTCTTTCCCTCTCTCTGTCCCTAATAAATAAATAAATAAAAATAAAATAATCTTAAAAAAAAAACAAGAGTAAAAAAGGTGGGTGTGGTGGCTTACACCTTTAATCCTAGCACTTGGGAGGCAGAGGTAGGAGGATCACCTTTAGTTCAAGGCCACCCTGAGACTAAATAGTTCCAGGTCAGCCTGGGCTAGAGTGAGACCCTACCTCAAAAACCAAAAAAAAAAAAAAAGAAAAACAGAGTACGCAAGAGGAGAAAAATCCCAGGTAACTAACAATGGGATCTAGAATTCCTAGACCACAATCTTGAGTCATTATCATCTCTCAAATAATTTCCATGATTTATTTATTTTTGTTTATTTTGAGAGAAAAAGAGAGTATGGGCTCACCAGGGCCTTTAGCCACTACAAACAAACTCCAGACATGTGCCCCCCTTGTGTGCATGTATGACATTGTGCACTTATGTCACTGTGCACTTGACTACATGGGACTTGCAGATTTGAACATGAGTTCTTAGGTTTCATAGGCAAGTGCCTTAACTGCTAAGCCATCTCTTTATCTTTAGCCCGATTTCTTTTTTCTTTTTTTAAAATTATTGAAGCAAGAGAGAGTCAGATAGAGAATGGGCACCCTAGGGTCTAAACTCCAGACACAGGCACCACCTTGTGCATATGGCTTTACTTGGGTACTAAAGAATCAAATTCAGGTCCTTAGGCTTTGCAGGCAAGCACCTTAACCGCTGAGCCATCTCTCCAGTGCTTCATGATTATTTCTTACACATTGGTTTATTCTTTTGACAGAAGCATATGAGTAAGAATGTTAGATAGTATTTATTTAAGAAACTGGGCCTATGTACTTTTAAAGACTTTTGTTCTATGAGGGTTTTATATCACTAATTCGGCAACTTACCATTACTTACTTAATTTTGACCCTGTAGAAGCCACAGGGTGAATTATCCTTTTTGCTTTAAGGATTAATTTAGATTATCATAAGACAAATGAAAGAAAACTTATAATGTAAGCCAATAGCATGGTTTTGATAAGAGCAGAAAAGAGTCCAAAAGAGACTAGATGTGGCTGTGGGATGAGGAAGAGCTGAGATACAGGAGTGAAACCTGGAGCATCAGTATGATCTCTAAGGTCAGAGAACAATCAGCATGAACTAAACAGCAAGAGTGGGAAAGTGTAAGCCACAGTGGGAGCTATCCACTGCTCCAGTAGAGCTAGAGGGTAGACTGCACAAAAGCAAACAGAACTAGAACTTCAGTAGTGGGGTTAATAGTAGACTTGAGTAAAGGACTGAGGTTGCTCTGTGAGCCAGGGAAAACCATTCATTTTCCCCAGAGGGGACAGGTGTGATCACAATAACATTTTTAGAACAAAAACCAAGAGGGTTGTGGTACATATTTTTCTGTTACATCTTTTTTTCTCAAATCAATTTTAGTTTTTGATGTGTTTTGCTTGATGCCAAAGGGTAAATTCCTTTTATCTTTGGTTATAATTTCTGTTCTTTGTAGATACCTTTGATGAGGATTGCTGTTGTATACCAGTCTTAAACATCAACTATTCCAAACTTAATGTGAAAAATCAACCTTAGGTTTGCTGTTAGAATCAGTTGATAGCGACCTGTTGCCATGTATTCTTACATCTTTGTCACATGGTCACCTGCTTTAGCTCCAACTAGATTCTTCCTGTTCATTCCGTTGGATGGCTGTGGATTAGTCCTGTTCTTCCACAACTGCCACGTCTTTGTCAATAATTGTAGTAGAGTTGTCTTTGTTAACTTTTTCTTATGGAGGAGTAGCATAATCTTCAAAAGGTTATTTAGTCGTGTAGTGCTCATAAGTTCTTACTTGTCCTCCTCTCAGTGATGATATTCCTCTCTGTACCTGGAGGCAATCTACCGCCATGAAACAGGGCCAGGAGTTACAGCCTGAGTCTTAGAAATGGATTATTCACATATTCCTAATTTACTTGTCTTCATAGCAGCCACTTCATTAGTTTCAGTTACTGGAACAAATTTGTGGTATAACTGCTTTAGCACAGACACTATTTTTCATAGATTAGGATTTGTATTTCAGGTTGTCTCTGCCATTAATGAATTTCTTAAAGATGAAAAAATACAAATGTTGGGTGCTGCAGAGATGGCTTAGTGATTAAGCACTTGCCTGTGTAGCCTAAGGGACCAGGTTCGAGGCTTGATTCCCCAGGACCCATGTAAGCCAGATGCACAAGGGGGCGCATGCATCTGGAGTTCGTTTGCAGTGGCTGAAGGCCCTGGTGTGCCCATTCATTTTCTCTCTCTCTCTCTCTCTCTCTGTTGCTCTCAAATAAATAAATACAAATAAACAAAAAAAATAATTAAAAAAAAAGAAAAAATACAAATGTTTATGTTCACCAATGCATTCTAGAGATGTGGCTTTTTTTTTTCTTTTCCAAGGTAGGGTCTCACTGTAGCCCAGGCTGACCGGGGTGCCACCACACCCAGCCCATTAGTAGTTTTATCTTGATAGCTAACACTTCATAATCATGTCCCAAACCAAAAACTTGGGAGTAACTTAGTCTTTATTATAGTCATTCATAGTCAGTCATTTGGCTTATACTCTTAATTTTGGTTGATCTGTCTAAAACAGAATTTGACAATCATTTGGCTTAAACTTAAAGGCTATTGTTTTAAACCCACCTATTAAAAAGCCCCTGAGAAAAACGGGTTGTGGTGGTGCACCCCTTTAATCCCAGCACTTGGGATGCGGAGGTAGGAGGATTGCTGTGAGTTTGAGGCCATCCTGAGACTACATAGTGAATTCCAGGTCAGCCTGAGCTAGAGCGGGAGACCCTGCCTTGAAAAAAAAAAGTGCCTGAGATAGTTCAGCGGCTCCTACATGTCCTTAAGATTGCCCATCCTTTCTCTCAGCTCAGCTTGCTGCTTTGTACTTGATTTGTCTCCTCAAGACTCAAGAGTTACAAAATTACTACCATAGCACTAAACTTGTATCCTCATGTATAGGAGGTTGGGGGCGGGGGCTTTCTCTACTGGCACTTCTTTGCTTTAACAGAAAAGAAAAGCTTTGCCAGAGCCACTGTCCTTTCCTAGAGATTTTCAAAATCTGGGCTCCCACAGCGTTGAATAGCCCCTCCCCTCCAGCTCTACTGCCTGTAGCAGATGTGACCATTTTTTAAGGCTAACTCCACTCAGTACTTACAGCTTTCTTTCTTTTTGAAACATATTTATTTATTAGAGAACGAGAGGGAGAGAATCAGAGAGAAAGAGAGAAAATGGGCATGCAAGGGCCTCTAGCCACTGCAAACTCCAGATGAATGTACCACCTTGTGCATCTGGCTTTCTGTGGGTACTGGGGAATCAAACCTGAGACCTTAGGGTTTGCAGGCAAGTGCCTTAACCACTAAGCCATCCCTCCGGCCCTTCTTACAACTTGCTTTGATGGACATACCATGGTTCTGGCAACTCCAGTATCTTGGAGTCTCCATTGTCACTTAAGCTCCACCTTTATAATATGACGCTGTGATCCCTTAGGGCCTCCTTGTGGGATTACAACCCTACTCTCACCACTTGACCTCAGTTGCTTTCTGAAACCATGGTTCAAGCCTCCATGATACTGTAATTTGCATTTTACATGCCTAGAAAACTGTATGAATGATGCCAAGTCCTGCTGCCAGCTTGAGATATAGTATGGCTCCCTGCTACCACAGCTTTAGCTACTTCTGTGCAGCTGGGCAGTTGAACCTGAGGAAACTTCCCTAGGTGGTGGCTTTCTTGTTTTCCGTCAGGTAACCACTTCAGCATTCTGAGTTCAAGCTTTCTACTTTGAACTGAATTTGCATTTTCACAAGTAGGAGCCTTCAGTATATGGATCTTGCCTTCAGTGCACCTGTAATACACAGCTTCACATTGCATCCAACCAAACAGTTTTATGGGTAGAAGGGATTTATTTCAAGTTTACAGAATCCAGGGGAAGTCCATCAATGGCAGAAGAAGCTGGTTCCCATTCATAAATCCAAGCAGAGAGAGAGACCAACACAAGCCAGCAAACACCAAAAAGCAGCAAGCAGGCCCCCCAGAGCTCAAACCTCTCTGCACACCTTTGGGCTGGAATTCAGATCTATCCCCAAACACGCCTTTGGGCTGGACCCCAGGATCTGCCCACTTCCTCCAGCCAGGCGGCTGGAAACACCCAAAATACAAGCTTTAATAAAACACCTGAGTCTAAGGGGGACATATTTTCAAACTACGGTAGTACCTTTCTAGTTGTCTCAATGCACTGTGTGGGTTCCTCTCTTATGCACTAGTCTCTAATAGTACAGCTGCTTTCTCTACACTCACTTTGTCTGCATCTTTAACTCTCATTCCTTTCTTTGCCAAACTGCACATTTTTCTGTCCTCTCCTCCCTCTTACTAAGAACAGTGAGCAGTAATTAGCCTACAATCTGAATGTTTTGCTGTCTTCAAATTTCCTCTGCCAGAGAACTTCCTCCATCACTTTTGAATTCAGTCTCACTCAAAATTTCATGGCGTCAGCAGAATGCAGCTGTATTCTTTGCCAGGATATAACATGAATGGCTTCTCACCTAGTTCTCCATAGAGTCCTTGTTTCCCTCTGAAATATCATGATCTGGGCCTCCACTGAACACATTTCACTTGATATGCTTTTCTTCTAAACGCCTACCAGAATGGCCCATTGATCTCTGCTTAAAGCATTCTAGGGTTTCTCTACTATACAACTCCAGACTCTTCCACATTCTTCCCACAAACCAATTCCAAAGGTTTATAAATTACGTACATTTATCACAGCAGTAGCTGTACTGTTGGTACTAATTTTCTGGATTACTTTTCTCATTGCTATGACAAAAGCAACTTACTGAACAAGGTGTTTGCCTCACACCTGGAAGCTACAGTCTATTCATGGCAGCAGCAACATGAAATGACTGGTCATATTGCTTCTCCTTTTGACTCTAGAACCCTGGCCCATGTGATGGTGGTGAGGGTACAGTTAAATGTCTTTAGAAAAACTCTCATAGTCATCCCCAGAGGTGTGTCTTCTAGGTGATTTAAGTCATGTCAAGTTGAAAAGATCAGCCAGTACAGGTATAGTGTATGTCAGTGTAGAACTGCGGTGGCCACATTTATGATGATGAATAAACTTAGCAAAATAGAACTTTTGGAACTTTTAAACATCTCTAACATATCAAAGAGAGCCTACCAGTGAAATTATTTTCTTTAATGATGTGGTTTGAATCAGATGTCTCATGTTGCAATGCCTAGTCCCCAACCTAGTGGCAGTTTGGAAGATGGAGCCTTCCTGGAGGAGTGTTACTATTGGGGTGTTACAACCCAGCTTCCCCCTTGTCAGAAAAGTCAGTTCACTTTCTTGCTGCTATTTTTTACCTGCTGTGGCAGGAAGTGATGTCCAGTTTCTACTCTACACTTTTCCTGCCATCAGAAAAGTTCCCCTCAAGACTGTAAGCAAAATAAACCCTTACAATCAGCAGTGATAAGATAGCTACAACAAATAGATTCTTCTGGAAGATAAATATACTTTCCATTGGCTGTCAGATTCTCTGCGTGAATTCCAAAGCACCATTTTTTTTTCAGGTATCAGACAGTTAGTAGAATGTAAAGGGAAGACCGAATAGTGATCAAGGGAAGTGAGGAAATAGAATACATGGAGATGATTTCATTTCACACAGTTTTGGTGTATGGTATGTGGCTCTCCAAAGTAATAACTTAAAAATTAACTAATTTGAGTCTAGAGAGATGGCTCAGCAGTTAAAGATGCTTGCTTGCAAAGCCTGACAGCCTGTGTTTGGTTCCCCAGTAATAACATAAAGCCAGATGCACAAAGTGGCACATGTGTCTGGAGTTTGTTTGCAGTGGCAAGAGGCCCTGGTGTGCCCAGAATCTCCTTGCAAATAAATAAAAAAAAATTTTTTTTAAGGTGGTTTTTTGGTTGGTTGGTTGGTTTGGTTGGTTGGTTGGTTGGTTGGTTGGTTGGTTGGTTGGTTGGTTGGTTGGTTTTTCAAGGTAGGGTCTCACTCTAGCTCAGGCTGACCTGGAATTCACTCTGTAGTGTCAGGGTGGCCTCAAACTCATGGCAATCCTCCTGCCTCTGCCTCCCAAGAGCTGGGATTAAAGGCCTGCACCACCACACCCAACTAAAAAAGTTTTTTGTTGTTGTTGTTTGATTTTTCGAGGTAGGGGCTTGTGTTAGCTCAGGCTGACCTGGAATTCACTATGTAGTCTTAGGTTGGCCTTGAACTCATGGTGATTCGATTCGCTTACCTCTGTCTCCTGAGTGCTGGGATTAAAGGCACCACCACACCCGTCTAAAAATATTTTAAGAAAAATTAACTAATTGGCCCCACATTGTTCAAAATAAAAAGCCTTTTCACTAAATTGTAGAGTCATCATTATAATACTGAAATCTTGCCAATTCCACAGTATCAATTCTAGCCTCATCACCACACTCTTAAAATTGTTAATTTCACATTATATTTAGTATTTGGCTGGACCAGTTTCCCTTCATTACTATGCCAAAGTTTTCCTGGCTTTAATTTCTTTACTGGGAATATTTTTTATGCCTCAAAAAAAATCTACAGTGTTTTCTGGTTCTGTTTTCTGTTAAAATAACACGTGCATAAAATTCACCATTGTAACCTTTTTTAATATATTTATTTATTTATTTGAGAGGAAGGGAGGAAATTGGTGTCCTCTTGTCACTACAATTGAACTCCAGACACACACACCACTGTATGTTTCTGCTTATATATGAATACTGGGGTATCAAACCTGAGCTGTCCAGCTTTGCAGACAAGCACCTTTAACTACTGAGCCATTTCTCCAAGCCCTCCCTACATTTTAGCCATTTAAAAAAATTTTTTTTAATTATTATTTTATTTATTTTTGGAGAGAGAGACACAGAGAGAGATAGAGATGGAAAGGGAGACAGATGGGCGCGCCAGCAGTCTCTCAGCTGCTGTGAACGAAATCCAGTTGTGTGTGTCCCCTTGTGGTCAAGTGCGGCATTGCGCCCTTGTGTCACTTTGCATCTGGCTAGGAGGCAGGCACCTTAACCACTAAGCCATCTCTCCAGCCCCATTTTAGCCATTTTTAACCAAACAGTTACTAGTATTAAGAATTTACATTGTTTTGCAATCAACCTCCAAAATCTTTTCATCTTGGAAAACAAACTATTCCTACCCATTAAATAGCTCCAATTTCTTTCCCCTTTCTCTAAATTTGTCTAGGTAGTTCATGTGACTTTCTGCCCCTTTGTCAGTAGCTTATATTAGTTAGCATACTTCCCTTCCCTCAAGGTCCATCCATGCTAGAGGACGTATGAAATTATTATTCTTTGGTTTTATTTATTTATTTATTTATTTATTTATTTATTTATTTATTTATTTTTTGAGGTAGGGTCTCACCCTAGCCCAGGCTGACCTGGAACTCACTCTGTAGTTCCAGGCTGGCCCTGAACTCACAGTAATTCTAGCTCTGCCTCTCAAGTACTGGGATTAAAGGTGTGTGCCACCACTCCCAGCATGGGTGTACAGATGTGAGTCCTGGCTTTCAGTTCTTTCAGATATAGAAAGTGTATAGGGTACTTTAAAAAATTATTTATTTATTTGCAAGGAGAGAGGAGAGAGAGAATGGGTGCTCCAGGGCATGTAGCCACTGCAAACAAACTCCATATGCATGCACCACTTTGTGTATCTGGCTTTATGTGGGTACTGGGGAATCAACCCAGGTTATTAGGCTTTGCAGGCAAGCTCTTTAACTGCTGGGCCCTATGGGGGTATCTTTTTAATTGGATATGTGCTAATCCAATATGTTACCTTGAGAAGAATTGGCATGTTTTCCTTCGTTCTCTTTCTTCCTATTGGTGAAAATACTTTTTATGCTTATGAAATTTTTACCCAGAAAATACTTGCAAATAGTTAAATAATTTAATGCCAAGCTCCCTATTTAAGTTAATAGAATAACAAAATGATGATGTATTGAATAGTAAATAGATGCTAAAGAGGAAAACAAAACAGAACAAAGAGAGTATAGGTCAGGCTGGTGTAGTGGTGTATTATAATTTTTACCAAAGTTTCAAATAGAGTGCCCTCACCAAGAAGTATTTCTGTTTTCTCTCACTGTTATCTACCGAAGACTGGAGGAGTAGACTATTTGGCTATCTAGAGAATGTTCCAGACAGAGAGTAAGCAAGTACAAAGTCCCTGAGCCAACTCACATGCTGCTTTTATGTAAATGTACAGCAAATAATAACCTTTTAGGAGGATTTCTGATTTATGTTTTGATCATTGAAAATAGAACAAGCAGTACCAAAGAGAGAAGCAGTCAGAGATTGATTATTCGGGTAGACTTCACAGAAATGAAAAGGCACCATCGCCTAACTTAGAATGACAATGGTAGCTGATGAAAAGCTGTTGCAAAGTCAGAACTCTGAGTAGAGGTTTGTAAAAGGATCAAGTGCTGGTCAGGACTAAAGTTAGGAAAACTCAATCAAAGCCTGCCCTAACTTAAATTTTAAGCATAAAATTAAAGTTTAGCAATACACAAAGGCCAAAAAAGGGGGGGAGAACAAAAATAAAGCTAATTTCTTTACTCCCACCACTTGGGAGGCAGAGGTAGGAAGATCTGTTAGTTCAAGGCCAATTTGGGATTATAGAGTAGTAAGTTCCAGGTCTGCGTGGGCTAGAGTGAGACCTTACCTCAAAAAAAAATAAATAAATAAATAAATAAATAAAAAATAAAGCTGATTTATGCTTTTATGACACCAAAATCTATATAAAAATTCTCAGGTTATATTAACCAAACCATGGGTGAGAGAGAAGATAAAAGAACTAAGCAGAGCCGGGCGTGGTGGCGCACGCCTTTAATCCCAGCACTCCGGAGGCAGAGGTAGGAGGATCGCCGAGAGTTCGAGGCCACCCTGAGACTACATAGTTAAATTCCAGGTCAGCCTGGACCAGAGTGAGACCCTACCTTGCAAAACCAAAAAAAAAAAAAAAAAGAACTAAGCAGCCCTGAAGCGGTTAGTCAGTGAAACAAGTACATCATGTTGATATTTAAAAATTATACTTGAGTATATGTGTGAATTGTTTTTCTTTAAAATGTAAATATTAGCTGGCTATGGTGGCACACCCCTTTTATTCCAGCACTCATGAGGTAAAGGTATGAAGATTGCCTTGAGTTCAAGGCCTGGCTGAGACTACATAGTGAATTCTAGGTTAGCCTGGGCTATAGTGAGACCTTACCTTGAAAAAAAAAAAAGAAAGAAAGAAAGGAGGAAGGAAGGAAGGAAATAATGTTGCTGAAAATCAGACCTAGAAGGAACAAAACAAACAAGACATAGCCATGTAGCATAAGAAAGGAAAAAATTAAATACAAATGAAGACAAGACTAAACGGGTTATGAAATGGCAGTAGTAAAATCCTCTTAAGTATCCTCTGGCTCACTGGAAATTTAAAATACATGTGACAACTACATGTTTGTTCCCAAGTAGAACACCACTTGTCCCAAACTATTTTTAAATAATCTATACTTCTCATACCTATTTGGGGCACATTATACAGTTATTATAGTAAGTTATCATAGATGTGTCTTATTTCAAGACTTTTTTTATTACTGCCTTTTTTGTTGTTGTTGTTGTTTTTATTTTTTTGAGCTAGGGTTTCACTCTAGCTCAGGCTGACCTGGAATTCACTATGTAGTCTCAGGGTGGCCTCGAACTCACGGCGGTCCTCCTACCTCTGCCTCCCGAGTGCTGGGATTAAAGGCGTGCGCCACCACACCCGGCTTCTGCCATTTTTTTTTTAAACTGGTGATGCTGTTTGAAAAAGTGGTAGAATCTGTAGGAGGTAGAGCCTTGCTGAAGGAAGTGGTTCATTCCATTGGGGGCCTCTTCTGCATCATTATTCAATTTTTTGGTTATTATTATTTTGGTTTTTCAAAGCAGGGTCTCACTCTAGCCCAGGCTGGCCTCAAACTCACAGCAATCCTCCTACCTCTGCCTACAGTCTGAAATCTTATCCAAAGTGGTATATAATATAATCCACTGTTTTTGTGATAGAGCCTAGAATCAGCATGCATATTTTATTACTTTTTAGCTGTGTGACCTTGAGAGTTTACTCCTCTGTGCCCACTTCATACAGTTATTGTAAGGATCATATGAGTCAAATATGTAACATGCACAGAATGCTCACTGGCATATGATAAGCACCAGAAATTGCTAGCTGTTGTCATTCCTGGTATTATTGTTTGCAGGGTTGTGTAAGCTCTGTGAGCTTATATAACTTGCTGTTTTAAATTTCCTCACTTAAAGGCATGTTATATACTAGAGAAAGAACAGTGCTGTATCCAAATTGAAGAAGTAAAAGTGTGATTGTTGATGTTTGACATTAGCTCCAGGTCACCATCATTTTATATATATATATATATATATATATATATATATATATATATATATATAATCAATTGGGTTTTAATGTTCCTTTTTGCTTGTTTGATTGTTTTTTCAAGGCAGGATCTCACCCTAGTCAGGCTGACTTGGAACTCACTCTGTGACCCCACCTTGCTTCAAACTCACTGTGATCCTCCTACCTTAACCTGCCAAGTGCTAGGACAAAATATGTGCACTACCATACCTTAGTTGTTTTTTAAAAAAGGAAAGAAAGGGCAAAACCCCTGAAATTAGCTTGTACAGACCATTATGCAGTTAGAAATCCTAGCTTGTGTCCAACAATAAGTCAGAAGAACAATCAGATGCATCACATTGCATGTTGTTTTAGCAATAGTAGGTGATAAGTTTCTTATTTGTGAGGGTGCTTGAGAAGGTACCATAATTCCACTTCTAGGGAAATGAATTAACCTCCATCTTATTCTGAATAGTCCAACATATAAAGTTGATCAATTGTTGATCATATAAAGAAAATTGAGGCCACATGAGGATACCTATTAGGGAGTAGAGTTGCGTGATAGGAAAAGCAGTGAGTGCAGACAAACAACTAAGGGCTCTATTGCTAGCCACTTGTTATGTGTCTTTGGTAGCTTACTTGCCTGATCATCCCCTACATAATTTACATATTTCACATGGATTGTTATTGTGAAAGTCAGAATAAGTGAAAATACATTTTAGAACAACATCCCAAAAATTGGTTCTTAATTTCTTGTATTTACCAGTTTCTACTTTAACTCTTACAAATTGTGATTGATTTACATTCTTTTTAAAAATATTTTTTAATCAAGTCCAATGGAATGGCCTTTTTAAAATTATTATTTTGTAGGTAAGAGAGCAAGAGATAGATAGAGAGTGAGAGAATTGGCATACTAGGGCTTCTAGCATTGAACTCCAGATGTGTGTGCCATCTTTTGCGACCTTGTGTGCTGTGTCACCTTGTGCGTCTGGCTTATGTGGGGCCTGGAGAGTTGGATGAGTTCTTAGGCTTCACAGACAAGTGCCATAACCACTAATCTGTCTCTCTAGCTCTAAAATATTTTATTTATTTATTTATTTATTTATTTATTTATTTATTTATTTGAGAAAGAGAGGGGATGAGCATGGCAGGGCCTCTAACCACTGCAAACAAACTCCAGGCTTGCCATCTGGGCAAGGTCTCTTGGCTGTTCATTTCTCCTCATCTGAACCTTGGGGTCCCTGTTCCAATAAGCCCTTCACCCCATCCAAGCCTGGCTACTAGGATGCGGAAAAGGAATTTTTTCCCTTGTTCTGTTGCTCTCTTCTAAGCTGTAGGACCTCTACTAACTGATTTCTTAGCTTTTTTTAAAATTTACTTTTTTATTGACAACTTCCATAATTATAGACAATAACCCATGGTAATTCCCTCTCTTCCTCCACTTTCCCCTTTGAAACTCCACTCTCTATCATACCCCTTCCCCCTCTCAATCAGTGTCTCTTTTATTTTGATGTCTTTATCTTTTCCTCCTATTATGATGGTCTTGTGTAGGTAGTGTCAGGTATTGCAAGGTCATGGATATCCAGGTCATTTTGTGTCTGGAGGAGCACTCTGTAAGGAGTCTTACCCTTCCTTTGGCTCTTACAGTCTTTTTGCCACCTCTTTCGCAATGGACCCTGAGCCTTGGAAGGTGTGATAGAGATATTTCAGTGCTGAGCACTCCTCTGTCACTTCTTCTCAGGTCCAAGGTGCCTTCTGAGTCATCCCAAGGTCACCACCTTCTGAAAAGAGAAGCTTCTCTAGCCAAGAGTGAGAGTAGCACTAATATATGAGTGTGAACATTAAGAGAACTGCTTACTGGGCAGTTTGGTGAACATAGTATATACAGTTAGCCAGAGAGCAACAGATGTTACACCCTTAGGGCTCATGACTACCTTGTCATAGGTTTTCAGCATTAGGCATGTATTCCCTCCCATGGAGCGAGCTCCCAGTCCAATTAGAGAGTGGTTGGTTTCCCCCATAACAGACATGCCACTATTGCACCTGTTGGCTCATTTGGCCTGGGTGGCCAAATTTAAGGCTTGCAATGTCCACTGTTCAGTATCTCCACTGGTGATTTCTCTCTCCCCCCTTGATCTGCATGCAACAGGGCTTTTTCCAGCTTTCTGTCAACTGGTCTACATGGAGGAGGTTTTCAGCTCAGCTCCAGCAGGATTTCTCAGTGACCTTGCAGCTCAAGTATATGGAGTCTTCAGCAATAGGGTCTTACCATCTATTCTGGGTGGGAAACCAAGAGCCTTGTCAATAGCCTGTAATGTTTTGGGGGCATCAAGGGACCTCCCTGGCCAACAACTCACCTAGGATGTATCCCATTCCCAGCAATGAAAAATTTCTAGTAACAATCTATGGCTTCTGGGTGTGCCATTGTCCAAAAAAATAGGCTTACATATGACTTATTCACACCCTCTTAGATTTTGATTTGTCCTCCTCCCACCTTTCCTTTACTCAAGCTCTTCCCCTGACCTCACTTAGGCCTTTCCACCCCCATAAATCTGTTCTTCTACTTCCATATGTACAATATCATCCTATTAAGTCCCCCTCCCTCCTTTTCTATTCCCTTTATATCTAGCTTTACTGGCCTCTGCTACTGAATTTTATTCCTATGCACATAGAAGTCCAATCATTTGTAGCTAGGATCCACATATGAGAGAGAACATGTGACATTTGGCTTTCTGGGCCTGGGTTACCTCACTAAGTATAATCCTTTCCAGATCCATCTATTTTCCTTCAAATTTCATAATTTCATTTTTCTTTACTGCTGAACATTGTGTAAATGTGCTACATCTTCATTACCCACTCATCAGTTGAGGGACATCTAAGCTGGTTCCATTTCCTGGCTATTGTGAATAGAGTGGCAATAAATATGGTTGAGCAAGTATCTCTAAGGTAGTGCGATGAGTCCTTAGGATATATGCCTAGGAGTGAGATAGCTCGGTCATATTTTAAATCTATTTTTAGCTGTCTCAGAAACCTCCACACTGATTTCTACAAAGACTGTTTCTTAGCTTTTTCTAATCTGAAAGAGAAAGCTTCTACACCCTTCTGCTGCACTTCCCACATGGGTGTGCATGTGTTCCTTTACACTCCCACAGGGGTGTGCGTGTGTTCCTTTATGTCCATGTGTGTGTATACCTGTTCCTGCCTTTCCCCAGCTACTAATTTTCTTCAAATGAAACTTAGAATTTAGCCTTTTTGGAATGTTTCCTCAGTTCTTTATTGGAAATGACAAGGATCAGACTGACCTACCACCCTTGGAAGGCTGGCATCCTCTGATATGTTTGTTTTGCTACATTCTCAAAAGGAGAAAAAGTATTTAGTTAGAACTTAAAGTTACGGAACTTAAAGTTACGGCAGATCTTTATTTGCAAATAGACACACATACACATGCACACAAACGGCCTCTTGACCCTTCAAACAAACTCCAAATGCATGCACCACTTTGTGCACCTGGCTTTACAAGGGTACTGAGGAATAGAACCAGGCCTGGCAGGCTTTGCAACCAGGTGCCTTTAACTGCTTGAGCCATCACCCAGCCTGTGTCGTATCTTTTATAATCAGGAGTATAGTACTAACCATTAGAATATGCAAATGTTAGGATGAAAGTAATTTTTGTTATATAATTTTCCCGAAGACCTAATGAGTGATAAACTTACTGTCAATAATAATTCTCTGGAAATGAAAAGTTGGGACATTGTCTTAGAATGTGTAACAGTGAGCCGGGCGTGGTAGCACAGGCCTTTAATCTTAGCACTTGGGAGGCAGAGGAAGGAGGATTACTGTGAGTTCGAGGCCAGCCTGGGACTACATAGTGAATGCTAGGTCAACCTGGGCTAGAGTGAGACCCTGCCTCAAAAAAAGAAAAAAAGGGGCTGGAGGGATGGCTTAGAAGCTATTTAATAGTAACATTTAAATGCTATATATAGGGCTGGAGAGTTGGGTTGGAGGTTAAGGTATTTGCCTGCAAAGCCAAAGGACCCAGGTTTGATTCCCCAGAACCCACGTTAGTCACATGCACAAGGGGGCGCATGCATCTGGAGTTCATTTGCACTGGCTGGAGGCCCTGGAATGCCCACTCTCCCCCTCCTTCTCCCTCTGTCTCTCCCTCTTTCTCTGTCAAATGAATTTTAAAAAAGGAAAAAAAGTTATAACACTGAAATAAGATCTCTGTGTGGTGCCATCTTCTTTCCTATAGTATAAAACAGCATACAAACACTGTTATTTAAATTTTTTTTTTTAAAAAGATACTGAAATTTTTAGTCAGTTCATTCAGTGAGTTCTTGTTGATTCTGCTTCATGGTAAAGCACTGTATATAGCATTTAAAATATGTTTTATTTATTTATTTACTTATTTATTTGAGAGAGAGAGAGAGAGAGAATGGGCGCGCCCCCTTGTGCATCTGGCTTACGTGGGTCCTAGAGAATCAAACCGGGATCCTTTGGCTTTGCAGGCAAACACCTTAACCACTAAGGCAACTCTCCAGCCCTGTATATAGCATTTTAATGTTACTATTAAATAGCTTCTGTAAGATTATTTTGGATACATTCCAGTGTCACCAAAAAATATTTCATGATATAGTTTAATAGTATTGAACATCAAGGATAGTTAACAGGTGACTGTATGGTAATTAATTAGCCTATAATCTCCATTATTCACAGTTTGAGGCTTTTTCCTCATTAACTGAAATAGCCGGGCTGGAGAGATGGCTTAGCAGTTAGGCATTTGCCTACAAAGCCAAAGGATCCCGGTTCAATTCTCCAGGACCCATGTAAGCCAGATGCACAAGGGGGTGCATGCATCTTGAATTCGTTTGCAGTGGCTGAAGGCCCTGGCACACCCTCTCTTTCTCTCTCTGTCTCTTTCTCTCTCTCAAATAAATAAATAAAATATATTTTTAAAAATTGAGATAGGTGTGGTGGCACACATCTTTAATCCCAGCACTTGAGAGACAGAGGTAGGAGGATCACTGTGAGTTTGAGGCCACCCTGAGACTACATAGGGAATCCCAGGTCAGCCTGGATTAGAGTGAAACCCTACCTCGAAAAGCCAAAAAAAGAAAGAAAAGAAGTAGCCTATTCCCTAAGCACCCTTTTTTTGGAAAGGAAGTCAAACACTCTAATGAGCCACTCAACATTTAACAGAAACACTACCTCTGGTTTTGGAGGGAAATAGTCATACTTTATTCAGGTTATTGAGTATTTAATACAGAAATTGATTGGTTCCAAGTCCTAAGAAAGCTATATTAAGAGTTTCAAATTCCAGCCTGGGGAGATAACATTTGTCATTGCCGCGTTCAAACTGTAAGCATACAATTGTAGGATAAAGCAAATCATTAACTGAAATGAAGTTTAACAAAAAGTCTGTCAGTAGAACGTGGCAGTACTACAGCATGGTGAAGTCACTGTGTGCACAGTGCTTTAAAATAATGAATAGAAATATTTAGGCCAACTTTTTGCATTGAAGCAAAACTGAGCTCCAAAGTATGTGTTCTTATTTGTGTATTTGTTGCCTTCCCACATCTTTTCCCCCACTATTTCCTCTTCTCTTCTATTAATATTTTAGAATGCTTGTTAAAAGCTTTCTAGACTTGAGTGACACTGCTTGATATCAGAGGAGGTAAAGTGTCCATCTTCTCTGTCTTTAGGAAGTAGACCCTGGTACCGAAGTGAGACATGGCTATCTAGGCCTGTCCTCATGACCATCACAAATACAGACTGCCTAGAAAATACAGCTGTTCTTTGCGCTCAAACCTGTACTGCTTGTAGGAGTCTTAGAGTCCAGTTAAGTCTGCCATTGTTTGCTATTCAGTTTAGTAAGTCATCACCTTTGATATTTGCCATTAGCTCTCAAAGATTGGTTTAAATAATAAGAATTCAAAGAACTGATGTACCTATTTATACATGCATACAACCTTTCACAATGTGTTGAACACAATAATTAAGAAAGATCATTTTGTCAATGAATATATACATTTGCTCCTGCCCTTCCCCCCATGGGGTGATAAGACCCAGGGCCTTGTGCATGCTGGGCAAGCAGTCTACCCTGAGCTACATCCCTAGCCCTATTTGTGTTATTGTTGCTGTTCTTTGTTTATGACTGGCTATGTAGTCAGGACTTGAACTTTCTCCTCCTGAGTGTTTCGACCATAGGTGTATGCTAGGATTTAACACCGTTTACTATGGGTCAGACACTCTTCACAGTACACATGTTGATTCAGTTAAGCCTCACTGCAGTCCTCTGAGGTGGATTCTGTTTATTACCTATCAAGGGCTAGAAAGGTTGGATGTTTTCTCCCAGATTAAGTTAATAAATAGTTAAACCAGAATTTGGACCAAAAGCATTCAAGCTCCAGGATTCTCTATTAGAATCAAATACTTCTATTTGAGGCAGATTAAGTACCTTAAAAAGTTATCAAGGGGCTGGAGTGATGGCTCAGTGGTTAAAGGCACTTGCTTGCAACGTCTAATGGGCTAGGTTCAATTCCCCAGTAGCCATGTAAAGCCAGATGTACAAAGTGGCACATGAAACACATGAGTTGATTTCCAGTGGCAGGAGGCCCTGGTGCACTCATCCATATCTCTATCTCTCTCTCTCTCTCTCTCTCTCTCTCTCTCTCTCTCTCTCACACACACACACACACACACATAAATAAATAAATAAATAAATAAATAAATAAATAAATAAATAAATAAATAAATAAAATATTTTTTTTAAGTTATCAAACATATATGAAGAAACCAAGGCCAAACAGCCTGGTCATCATTGAATCCAGTGTCTTTTCTGCTATGATTCAAATGCTTGCATTTGTGTTAGTTGCATTATTTGGATAGAGGGTTTTTTGTTTTGTTTTTTTTCTTATTTATTTGCAAGGAGAGAAGGGGGCACACCAGTGTCTCTTGCTGTTGCAAACAACTGTAGATGCATGCACCACTTTGTTCATCTGACTCGACTGGTACTGGGGAATAGAACCAGGCTGTCAGGCTTTGCAAGCAAACTCCTTAACCACTGAGTCATCTCTCCAGCCCTTGGATAGAGTTTTTAATCTGTGATTAATTTAAATATAGAGGAAATGCTCCTGGAATCTAAACCAAGAGAGAACAATGTGGGCCTTCCAGTATGACCCTGAGGGAAACAGAGCCCTCAAAGTAAACTGGCCAAATGATACCCTGGGTACAGATGGTTGACAAAGGGGTGTTGTGGTGACTCCTTTTGTTGTGTGGTTTCAGAGAAATAATTTGTGGTGGCCTCTGGCTGGTTCACTGTTGTCCTTTGGTATGTTAAGGAGGGTTTGAGACTAACCAAACTAAACCAAAGTTCAAGCAAAATGTCTGATTTTTTTCATGTAACTTCTAAGGGATTATGCAATTGCCAGCACTGGGAAAACTGGAATAATAGAGCCTGCTTCAGTGGATCTGCCACCAGTGTTCTGCATCATTACCCCCTTGTGTGGCATCACCTTTGTTTGGTGAATTTTCTCTGTTGGACTGGCCCCTAGTGTCTTTTTAAAAAAAATTATTTATTAGAGGGCTGGAGAGATGGCTTAGTGGTTAAGGCATTTGCCTGCGAAACCAAAGGATCCCAGTTCGATTCTCCAGGACCCACGTAAGCCAGAAGGGGCATGTGCATCTGGACTTCGTTTGCAGTGACTGGAGGCCCTGGCTTGCCCATTCTCTCTCTGTCTGCCTCTCTTCTATCTCTCTCTCTCTCTCTCTGCTTGCAAATAAATAAATAAATAAAATTTAAAAAATATATATTTATTAGAAAGAGAATAGTCGTGCCAGAGCCTCCAGCCACTATAAACGCACTCCAGATGCTTGCACCCCTTTGTGCATCTGGCTTATGTGGGTTCTGGGGAATCGAACCTGGGTCCTTTAGCTTTGCAGGCAAGCACTTTAACTGCTGAGCCATCTCTCCAGCCCCCTAGTGTCATTTTATAAAACTTTTCATTTCACTTTGAGCAGTTGTCTCAGAACAAGCTTCTTAGTTTATCAAACACTAATTGTACTCTTCCACTTGGACCATGCTCTGGGAATAAATGTGGACTTTGCCTGGTTCAAATCATAATTCAGTTTTCTCCAACTAGGTATATTTAAACAGTTGGCATCTGTTACTATTTAGACAACAAAACCAATAAAGACATATCAAACACAAATTAACAGAAATCCTGCTAACATCCAGTCATAATCTAATTCAGCAGCTTGTTTTGTTTGTTTTTCATGGATACATATTCTTGGCTGTGATTTCATTTTGCATATTTATAAATTTTCTGTTAGAAAAAATTGTTTCTAGTTTATAAAATAGAATGAAACAGATCAGTCTTCTTGGTATTATGTAAAAGTATCAGTTTCCACATAGCAAGTTGAGAAACTAATCTTTTTTAAAGCCACCCTGAGACTAATCCCAGCACTAGTTAAGTTCCAGGTCACCCTGAGACCCAGGTCAGCCTAGACCAGAGTGAGACCCTACCTCAACCCCAAAAAAAAAAAAAGTAATGGCTAGAGCTAGGCAGGATGGTGCACACCTGTAATCCCAGCCCTCAGGAGGCTGAGGCAGAAGGATCAAGAATTAGAAGCCAGTGGGGCGTGGTGGCACACACCTTTAATCCCAGCACTCAGGAGGCAGAGGTAGGTAGGAGGAGTGCCCTGAGTTTGAGACCAGCCTGAGACTACATAGTGAGTTCAGGTCAGCCTGGACTAGAGCAAGATCCTACCTTGAAAAACAAAAAAATAAAAACAAAGGAAAAAAAAAGAAATAGGAGCCAACCTGGACTACATAGTGTGGTCAGGGAGTTCAAGGCTAACCAGGCTATCTATAGCAAGACCTTGACTCAGAAAAAGGTATTAGTGGGGCTGGAAAGATGGCTTAGAGGTTAGGGCGTTTGCCTGCAAAGCCAGAAGATTCCAGTTCAATTCCCCAGGACCCACATAAGCCAGATGCACAAGAGGTCACACGTGTCAGGAGTTTGTTTGCAGTGGCTGGAGGCCCTGGTATGCCCATTCTCTCTCTTTTTGAAATAAATACATAAATAAAATATTTTTAAAAGGTATTAATAAACTAAAGAAACCAAGCTAGAGACCCATCAGGAAACACTACTACTAGTAGTAGTACAATTATTATTATTATTATTATTATTTTGGTTTTTCGAGGTAGGGTCTCGCTCCAGCCCAGGCTGACCTGGAATTCACTATGTAGTCTCAGGATGGCCTCAAACTCACAGTGATCTTCCTACCTCTGCCTCCCGAGTGCTGGGATTAAAGACGTGTGCCACCATGCCTGGCTTCTGCTATAAATTTTATTTTACAGCAGGCTGGGCTTGGTAGCACATGCATTTAATCCCAGCACTTGGGAGGCTAAGGTAGGAGGATCGCTGTGAGCAAGACCCTACCTTGAAAAACCAAAAAATAAAAATAAATAAATAAAATTTATTTTACAAAGCTTATTATGAAAGGGCAGCAATACTTCAACATGAATAATTAGCAACAAATCATTACCATAGGGGGATTTCACAACTGAAACCATTTAGTAAAAGGCTCAGTCCTCTTGTGCTTTTTTTTGTTGTTGTTTACAGTTATCTCACTAGATCTCCTTAATATAGGCCTCCTCCATATTGTTGGTGTTGTCTTGGTAGGACTTTGAGACAGAGGGCTTGATAAGGCATGCTGACCTTGAATTAAACTCAAGTCTACTCCTGGAAGCCTTCCCATTATAAAACAATTGAGCCTTCCAGGCGTGTTCTCTAATAATAGAACTAGGAAGCCCAAAAAGGAGCAGAAGCATTGGGAGAGCATCTTTTTCTGACCAACTCCTCATGGAAGGGCTTACCTTCTTCTGAACTGATTCAGAGAAAAACATACCAAGAAAAAGGGATGGAACCCAGGGCCTTGCATATAGGATGCATTTGACCTCAAGGTACAAAGTCAAGGAAAACATGAGACATGTTAAGACTCCTGCCTGTATGACACAGCATCTAGTTTGTAAGCTTCTTTCCCCTTTAATAAGTAGAAGTAAGTACACTGTAAAATAACAGGGAAGATAGTAGTAAATACATAAACAAGTAACATAGTTATTGTCAAGTACTATGTATTGTACGTAATTGTATGTGCTATACTAACATGAAACCAATAACTCAATAAGTTTGTTTGCTCCAGCACTACCACAAACATGAAAAATATGTTGTTCTATGACCTTGATATAGCTACAGTGTCACTTGGTGTCATAGTTCCACGATGCCGAGACAAATGTCCAAACAAACACTTTTTTTGGGAAGAAGGGATTTATTTCAGCTTAGAGATCCAGGGAAGTTCTATCAGTTGGTGGAAGAAGCTGGCTCCCTTAGATAAATCCAAGCAGAGAGAGAAACCACCACAAGCCGGCAAACACCAAAAAGCTCAAGCAGGGCCTCCAGAGCTCAGACCTCTGTGCATACCTTTGAGCTGGAATTCAGGACCACCCTAGTGACACCCCCCCCCCAGCAGGAGTCTGCCTGCTAAGGACTAAAGCTGCAAACACAATATTAATAAAACACTTGAGTCTGTGGGGGACATCTATTCAAACTACCACACAAGGCAATAGGAATTTCTCAACTCTGTTGTAATCTTCAGTGGGATCATCATCATGGAATTTTTTTTGTTTTTGGTTTTTCGAGGTAGGGTCTCACTCTGGCCCAGGCTGACCTGGAATTAACTGTGTAGTCTCAGGGTGGCCTTGAACTCAAGGCGATCCTCCTACCTCTGCCTCCCGAGTGCTGGGATTAAAGGCGTGCGCCACCACACCTGGCTTATGAAATTTTTTTTTGAGTAAGAGAGAGTATTGGCACGCCCTGAGACAACATGGTGAATTCCAGGTCAGCCTAGACTGGAGTGAGACCCTACCTTGAAGAACCAAACAAAACAAACAAATAGAAAAAAGGAAATGGAAACTTGTTCCCTTATGAATTTCTTGTTTCTCATTTTGCTAGCAAAGGAAAAATTATAATGTCAAATTTTTGCATGTGTGTATGATAGGTGTGTGTGTGTTGTGTATGCAGATACATCATTCCACACTTTGCCACCTATAAGCCATATGCTCATCCATATGTGTGTGGTGGCACACATCTGTAATCCTAGTACTTAGGAAGCCAGTCATAGGCAACCTCTAATCTATTTTCTGTTGGTATGGATTATTATTATTATTATTTTGGTTTTTCGAGGTAGGGTCTCGCTCCAGCCCAGGCTGACCTGGAATTCACTATGTAGTCTCAGGATGGCCTCAAACTCACAGTGATCTTCCTACCTCTGCCTCCCGAGTGCTGGGATTAAAGACGTGTGCCACCATGCCTGGCTTCTGCTATAAATTTTATTTTACAGCAGGCTGGGCTTGGTAGCACATGCATTTAATCCCAGCACTTGGGAGGCTAAGGTAGGAGGATCGCTGTGAGCAAGACCCTACCTTGAAAAACCAAAAAATAAAAATAAATAAATAAAATTTATTTTACAAAGCTTATTATGAAAGGGCAGCAATACTTCAACATGAATAATTAGCAACAAATCATTACCATAGGGGATTTCACAACTGAAACCATTTAGTAAAAGGCTCAGTCCTCTTGTGCTTTTTTTTTGTTGTTTACAGTTATCTCACTAGATCTCCTTAATATAGGCCTCCTCCATATTGTTGGTGTTGTCTTGGTAGGACTTTGAGACAGAGGGCTTGATAAGGCATGCTGACCTTGAATTAAACTCAAGTCTACTCCTGGAAGCCTTCCCATTATAAAACAATTGAGCCTTCCAGGCGTGTTCTCTAATAATAGAACTAGGAAGCCCAAAAAGGAGCAGAAGCATTGGGAGAGCATCTTTTTCTGACCAACTCCTCATGGAAGGGCTTACCTTCTTCTGAACTGATTCAGAGAAAAACATACCAAGAAAAAGGGATGGAACCCAGGGCCTTGCATATAGGATGCATTTGACCTCAAGGTACAAAGTCAAGGAAAACATGAGACATGTTAAGACTCCTGCCTGTATGACACAGCATCTAGTTTGTAAGCTTCTTTCCCCTTTAATAAGTAGAAGTAAGTACACTGTAAAATAACAGGGAAGATAGTAGTAAATACATAAACAAGTAACATAGTTATTGTCAAGTACTATGTATTGTACGTAATTGTATGTGCTATACTAACATGAAACCAATAACTCAATAAGTTTGTTTGCTCCAGCACTACCACAAACATGAAAAATATGTTGTTCTATGACCTTGATATAGCTACAGTGTCACTTGGTGTCATAGTTCCACGATGCCGAGACAAATGTCCAAACAAACACTTTTTTGGGAAGAAGGGATTTATTTCAGCTTAGAGATCCAGGGGAAGTTCTATCAGTTGGTGGAAGAAGCTGGCTCCCTTAGATAAATCCAAGCAGAGAGAGAAACCACCACAAGCCGGCAAACACCAAAAAGCTCAAGCAGGGCCTCCAGAGCTCAGACCTCTGTGCATACCTTTGAGCTGGAATTCAGGACCACCCTAGTGACACCCCCCCCCCAGCAGGAGTCTGCCTGCTAAGGACTAAAGCTGCAAACACAATATTAATAAAACACTTGAGTCTGTGGGGGACATCTATTCAAACTACCACACAAGGCAATAGGAATTTCTCAACTCTGTTGTAATCTTCAGTGGGATCATCATCATGGAATTTTTTTTGTTTTTGGTTTTTCGAGGTAGGGTCTCACTCTGGCCCAGGCTGACCTGGAATTAACTGTGTAGTCTCAGGGTGGCCTTGAACTCAAGGCGATCCTCCTACCTCTGCCTCCCGAGTGCTGGGATTAAAGGCGTGCGCCACCACACCTGGCTTATGAAATTTTTTTTTGAGTAAGAGAGAGTATTGGCACGCCCTGAGACAACATGGTGAATTCCAGGTCAGCCTAGACTGGAGTGAGACCCTACCTTGAAGAACCAAACAAAACAAACAAATAGAAAAAAGGAAATGGAAACTTGTTCCCTTATGAATTTCTTGTTTCTCATTTTGCTAGCAAAGGGAAAAATTATAATGTCAAATTTTTTGCATGTGTGTATGATAGGTGTGTGTGTGTTGTGTATGCAGATACATCATTCCACACTTTGCCACCTATAAGCCATATGCTCATCCATATGTGTGTGGTGGCACACATCTGTAATCCTAGTACTTAGGAAGCCAGTCATAGGCAACCTCTAATCTATTTTCTGTTGGTATGGAATTACCTATTCTGTAGAATCCGTAATACATGGTTCCCTTTTGTTTTAACAATTAAAAAATATTTTATTTATTAGCCGGGCGTGGTGACGCATCCCTTTAATCCCAGCACTCGGGAGGCAGAGGTAGGATTATTGCCATGGGTTTGATGCCACCCTGAGACTACATAGTGAATGCCAGGTCAGCCTGTACTAGAGTGGAACCCTACCTCCAAAAACCAAAAATAAATAAAATAAAATAAATTACTTATTTGCCAGCAGAGGAGGGAGGGAGGGGGAGGGAGGGAGGGAGGGAGGGAGGGAGGGAGGGAGGGAGGGAGAATATGGTCATACCAGGGCCCCTAACCACTGCAAACAAACTCCAAATGCATGCACCACTTTGTGCATCTGGCTTACCTCAGTACTAGGGAATTGAGCTCAGGTTGTTAGGCTTTGCAGGCGAGCACCTTAACTGCTGATCCATTTCTCTAGCCTACTTTATTCCTTTATATTGAGAAAATAATACTGCATTATATAGATGTACCATATTTACCCATTCATTAGTTGCTGGACAAATAGATTGTTTCTATTTTGAGGCTGTTTTTGCTGTGAACTTTGATGGCAAGTTTGGTGTGGATTTTTATCTTCATTTTAAGCCTAGAAGTAAAAATGCTAGGTTAGGTTGGTAATTCTAGGTATAACATCTTCAGGAACTGGTAAACTTTTCTAAAGCAGTTGTATCCTGTTACATGTCTACCAGTAATACATGAGATTTGCAGTCTTCTTCATGGTCTTGTTTGTGTGGCTTTGCAGAGAAATTCTTAGTTAGATCATTTACCTTTTGTTTTCAAATTTTATTTATTTATGTATTTATTTGAGATAGAAGGAGGGGGAGAGAGAGACAATGGGCACCACAGGGCCTCCTCCCACTGCAGATGAACTCCAGATGCATGAGCCACTTAGTGCATCTGGCTTTACGTGAGTGCTGGGGAATTGAACCCTGGCTGTCAGGCTTTGCAAGCAAGTGCCTTTAATTGCTGAGCCCCCTTTCCAGCTCTGGGTTGCCTTGCAATTCTCCATATGCTCACCTGTGGTGGGGGCTGCTTGCCTGTGGAGGCCAGGCGAATGAACAACTTTATCATGCTTCCACCTGGTCTTATTGTAAGCCAGAGTCTCCTTTCCTAATTCAGAGCTTGCAGGCTTGAAGATTCTCTGGTGTCCAGTCCTGTACTAGACTGGGTACAGGCATGCATAGCCGTGTCCAGCTATTTCACACGGGATGTGGCGATTAGAACTCCAGCAGTTTCAGGCCACCCCCTCAGGTCCTTCATACTTTGACACTTAAGCAGATGAGCCATGTCTCACATCCTTACCCTTACCTTTTTTTTTTTTTTTTTTTTTTTTTTTTTTTTTAATCTTTCGAAGTAGGGTCTCTAGCTCAGGCTGACCTGAAATTCATTATGTAGTCTCAGGGTGGCCTCAAACTCCTCCTGAGTGCTGGGATTAAAGCCATGCACCACCACACCTGGCTAGAAATAAATATATATATATATATATATATTTATTTATTTATTTATTTATTTATTTATTTATTTATTTGCAATTAGAGAGGAATAGGCACGCCAGGGCCTCCAGCCACTGCAAATGAACTTCAGATGTATTTGCAACCCTATACATCTGGCTGGCTTTACCTTGGTACTGGAGAATTAAACTTGGGTTATTAGGTTTTTCAGGCAAGTGCCTTAACTGCTAAATGTCTCCAGCCCTTTTTTTTTTTGGTTTTGCAAGGTAGTAGGGTCTCACTCTGGTCCAAGCTGACCTGGAATTAACTATGTAATCTCAGGGTGGTCTCGAACTCTCGGCGATCCTCCTACCTCTGCCTCCCAAGTGCTGGGATTAAAGGCGTGTGCCACCACGCCCAGCTCCTTTTTTTTTTTTTTTTTTTTAGGTAGGATCTTGCTCTAGTCCAGGCTGACTTGGAATTCACTATGGACTCTCAAATTCTCAGCAATCCTCCTACCAATGCCTCCAGAGTGCTGGGATTAAAGGCGTGTGCCACCATGCCCAGTTTCTGTTGCCTAGTTGTTTTTTAATTTATTTAAAATATCTTATTTTTAAAAATTTGTTTGACAGAGAAAGAGCTCAGAGAGAGAGAATGAGTGTGCCAAGGCCTCTAGCCACTGCAAACGAACTCTAGATTGCATGCGCCCTTGTGCATCTGGCTAACGTGGGTCCTGGAGAATAAAACCTGAGTCCTTTGGCTTTGCAGGCAAATGCCTTAACTGCTAAGCCATCCCTCCAATGCTGTTGCCAAGTTTTTAAACTATCTTATTTGTTTTGTTTTTGAGTTCTAAGAGTTCATTTTTTTAAGTAATTAATTTTTTATTTTTTTCAAGGTAGAGTTTCACTCTAGTCCAGGCTGACCTGAAACTCACTCTGTAGTCCTGGCTGGCCTTGAACTCACAGTGATCCTCCTACCTCTGCCTCCTGAATGTTGGGATTAAAGGCATGCACCACTACACCTGGATTAAATTTAATTTTATTAGCATATATTAATTATAATAATGAGTTTCTTTATAACATTTATCCCATTATTATACTCTCTTGTCTCCTGCTGATATTCTTTTCTCATTTCTATCAGTTCTTTATATATTCTAGGTATAAATCCCTAATTACATACATGATTGGCCAGTTTTTTTGTTTGTTTGTTTTTTGGTTTTTTGAGGTAGGGTCTCATTCCAGCTCAGGCTGACCTGGAATCCATTAAAGCTTTTTAAAATTTTTTTTTTTTTTTTTTTTTTTTTTTACTTATTTTCAGGGAGGGAGAGAGAGAGAATGGGCATGCCAGGGCCTGCAGCCACTACAAAGGAACTCCAGGTGCATGCGCCAGCCCACCCTGTGCATCTGGCTTTACATGGGTTCTGGGGAATTGAACCTGGGTCCTTAGGCTTCGCAGGCAAATGTCTTGACCACTAAGCCATCTCTCTCCAGCCCCTGTGGATTTTTTTAATGTAGTAATTCATTTTCCCATTACAGGTTTATTCAGATTTTTCTATTTCTTCTAGAGTTACTAGAATTTGTGCTTATCAGAATACTAAAGATGTTAGGGAGCTGAGGAAATGAATGGTTCAGTGGATTAAGTACTTACAACTCAAGTAGGAGGACCTGAGTTCAGATTCCCCAAATAACCATGGATATGATTGTGCATGTCTGTAATCTCAGTGGTCCTACACGGAGATGGTAGGTGGAGACAGAAAGCCGTGATCAAGGGGTGGAGAGATAATTTAGTGGTTAAGGCATTTGCCTGCGAAGACAAAAACCTGTTTGATTCCCCAGGACCCACATAAACCAGAAGCACAAAGTGGTGCGTGTCTGGAGTTCATTTGCTGTGACTAAAGGCCCTGGCGTGCCCATTCTCTCCCCGTGTGTCTGTCTGTCTGCCCCCTCTCTCTCTTTTATCTTTATCTCTCTATATATCTTTATAAAATAAATATTTTAAACATCATGACCAACAAGGAGAACCTGCCTTAAATAAAGTGGAAGGCAAGCACCAACAGACCAAATTATTGGTTTGAAACTATATACACAATGGAATCATTCTCTTTAGTTAATATTACTCCCTTTTTTCTGCCTTTTTTTTTTTTTTTTTTTTTTTTTTTAATGATGCATCTGGTGTTACAAGGGTACTGGAGAGTAAACCAGAACCTGCAGGCTATGTAAGCAAGCTTCTTTAACCACTGGAGCCATCTCCCCAACCCAAGTTTTGCTTTAAAAAAAAAAAAGTTTTGTTGCTTTGCAAGCAGAGAGAGAATAAGAGGAGAGGGAGTGTGAGCACACCAAGGCCTCTTGCCACTTCAAACAAACTCCAGATTCATGTGCCACTTTGTGCATCTTGGCATTACATGGGTACTGGAGAGTTGAAATCATAGCAGCAGACTTTGTAAGCAAGTGCCTTTAACTGCAGAGCCATCTTCCTTTATTTTGCTTTTTTGAGGCAGGGTCTGAAATTCCTATACCTTCTGCCTGGTTCCCCTTAGTGCTGGGATTACAGCACACCTGGCCTTTTACTTAGTTTGTTTTTGTGAAATTTTAAGACCTCAAAGAAAAGTTGAAAGAAGAGTACAGTCCATATACCTTTTGCCTAGATTGGTCAACTTTTAACATCTTGCCACATTTGCTTTCTCAAAACACTTCTCTCTGTCATAGAAAGTAAATCACAAACATGACAGTTCATCGCTGAATAGTTTACTTTGTATATTTCAAGAAGACATCCTTGCCAGGCATGGTGGCACATGCCTTTAATTCTAGCACTCGGAAGGCAAAGGTAGGAGGATTGCCATGAGTTCAAGGCCACCCTGATACTACAAAGTGAATTCCAGGTTAGCCCTAGAGTGAGACCCTACCTCAAAAAAAAAAAAAAAAAAAAAAAAAAAAAAAAAAAAAAAAGACATCCTTTACCAAAATACAATACCTTTATCATACCTTGGAAATTTTTCTTTCTTCAGTATCATTTAATGTCATTTATATTAGTATTTCCCCATTTGTCCCAATAATGTCCTTTTTAGCTTTTTTCCTCTAGGTTCCACTCAAGGTTTACTTACTGCATGTAATTATCCTAAGAGTCTTCACCTTTCTGTCATCTTTTTACTCTCCTGTTACTGCCATTTTTTAAAAACACTAAACCACATTTCTTATAGAATGTCCTACTGTGCTCAGACCTAGATTTTTATTCCTTTTGATTATATTCTCACAAGAAATTTTCAAAGGAAATTTTGTAGTCCTTGTATTTTGTCAAGTCCAGAGGCCCATGATAGCAGCTTGTCCAACTATCAATAATTCAATCATTTGAATAAGGTAATGTTTTTCCATTGCAAAGGTATCTTTTCTTTTTGTAATTTAGGAAAAAGGGGAAAAAAGAGATACCTGGAGGCCATATAAATAACAACCCATTCATCTTTCTTCTAAGTGTTTTTTTTATCATCCATGTTTATTGCCTTACTCAACTGGGGGTTGCAAAGTGGTGATTATCCAATTCTTCTCTTCAGTTAACATTTACAGGCTGATTTACTTCTGAAAAAATTTTCCTCTCTTCCCTTTTTTTATTACTATGGATTCAGAAATTATCTTCTTTTTCAATATACTATTGTCCATTACTTGTTTTTGTTGTTGTTTTTGGCTTTTCAAGGTACATTATTTTGATCCCCCATTCAGGATGCTTAATCCTAATGGTTGTTATTGGGGGGGGGGTTCACAATGGTGTAAAAGCAATATGCATTTAGTAGGAGCTATACTTGAAATTTTAAATTTTGTTCTCAAGGGTTTAGTCAAAAGCAGCATTCTGTAACTTACAGTCAGTCATACAAGAAGCAATCCTCTGCTATGCTGCTAAGCTACGATTATTAGGAAGTAGGCTATTCTGCACAAATTCAGTAAGAGTAAATTAGAAGTTGAGCATCCATAATATTTTACTTTAAAATATTAAGTAAACCATTTTTATAATTGTAAAAGTGATACATAATGCTTAGAAAAAGTTCTAAAAATACAATTATCCCTTTAAACTTGACTCCCATCCTAGCCTTACTTGATTCCCCTCTCAGAATTGTTAACAATTTGATATGGGTGCGTCTGACCTTTTTTAATACTGGAATTGGATCTTGCTGCAGATGATGTATTATAATGGTCTTTTCACTTCCTGTATGTTTTTTAATGTCTGTGTGTATTGTTACCTCATTCTTCAGTCTAACGCTCTCCCAACTGAGCTATTTTGGCTGCTAACTTCATTCTTTCTTAGTAATTGTATGATAGTTCATAGTATAGATTTATCATAATCTAACCATTCTGATATTTGAATTCTTTCTAGTTTTTCAGTATTGTATACAATTTCAATTAAAATTCTAGAACATATTTTGCATATGTACAATTGGAATCTCTAGAATTGATTCCAAGAGGTTGAATGGTTAAGTAGCTGGTGTTGACACCTTAATATAGTCTTCCTTGCCCCTTTCTAACACAAAGTACTGACAGTCCGATAATAAAAAGGGGCAGATCAAGCAGAGCTTGGTGGTGCACACCTCTAATCCCAGTACTTGGGAGACAGTAGGAGGATCACCTGAGTTCAAGGCCACCCTGAGATTACATAGTGAATTCCAGGTCAGCCTGGGCTACAGCAAGACTCTACCTCTAAAAACCAAAAAAAAAAAAAAAAAAGACTGATCATTTTTTTCATAATATTTTTCTAATTGCTAGTGAGATTATTAGTTCATGTTGATCACTAACTTCTATGATTGCACACATGTCTTTGGGAAATTTTTAAAATTTGTTTTATGGGGGCTGGAGAGATGGCTTAGCAGCTAAGGCGCCTGCCTGCTAAGCCTAAGAATGCTGGTTCCAATGTCCAGCGGTTCCAATCTCCAGGTCCCACGTTTAGCCAGATGCAAAGTGACGCAAGGGCACAATGCCGCACTTGCCCACAAGGGGGCGCATGCATCTGGATTTTGTTCACAGCAGCTGAGAGACTGCTGGCGCGCCCATCTTTGTCTCCCTCTCCCTGTCTATCTCTCTCTGTCTCTCTCTCCAAAAATAAATAAAAAATAATTTTAAAAAATTTAAAAAATTGTTTTATGGGGCTGGAGAAATGGCTTAGCAGTTAAGGTGCTTGCCTTTGCAAAGCCTAAGGACTCATGTTTGACTCTCCAGGTCCAATGTAACCCAGATGCACAGTGACACAAGTGTGCAAGGGGGCACACATATCTGGAATTCGATTGCAGTGGTTGGAGGTCCTGGCATGCCAATTCTTTTTCTAACTCTCCTCTCTCTGTCTCTCTCTCTCTGTCTCTCTCTCTCTCTCACACACACACACACACACACACACACACACACACACAACACAGTTTTTAAAAGGCAGTCTGTTGGGCTTACCTTAAAAAAATTTTTTTTTGTATTTATTTGAGAGAGAGAGGAAGAGAGAGAGAATGGGCACACCAAGGCCTCTAGCCACTGCAGATGAACTCCAGACACATGTGCCACCTTGTGCATCTAGTTTATATGGGTACTGGGGAATTGAACCTGGGTCCTTAGGCTTTGCAGGCAAGTGCCTTAACTGCTAAATCCATCTCTCTAGCCTGGGAAATTCTTTTTTGGTTTTTTTCGAGGTAGGGTTTTGCTCTACCCCAGGCTGACCTGGAATTCACTGTGTAATCCAGGGTGTCCTCGAACTCATGGCAGTCCTCCTACCTCTGCCTCCCAAGTGCTAGGATTAAAGGTGTGCACCACAATGCCTAGCCAGCCTGGGGAATTTCTTTGAACAGAGCTTTTATTTAAAAGAGGTATATCTGGCTGTCTGACCTTTTTTCTGTTTAAAAGGTGAGATAGTTGTATTTGGGTAAGAGTTTTGTGGAGTCGCTTGCTGTGCTACCTTCCATCCAAAATTACGTTGATTCACATAAAATTTATCCCTTCTCTTCTAAACTTGTCTTTAACTCTGGTTGTCCAAAATGATAGATTTGGATAGAGAATATTTGAAGTTTCATACTAAGCTTTGTTATATGGGTTACAATATTTTCTGTCTGTATGTTTATCTTTTGATATGATTTATGTAACAGGAAAAAGTTGAACATTTTGCTATATGTCAGTTGTCTTTCTCTGTAAGCTCAAGATGTTTTGTACATTCACTTTTTTCATCTAAGAATTTTTTTCCCTAACAACAGGGTCAGTACTTACAATGAACTCAATATATAGCCCAGCCTGTAAATATAAATTTCACAATTCTCCTGCCTCAGCCTCCTGAGTGCTGGGATTTGAAGTATGTATCATTTGTGCCTGTTTTTTTCTGCTCTTTCTCCCAGAAACTGGAGAGGGATATAAAGCCAAGGCTGACTTGAAAAGACCACAGGCCTATAATCTCAGTATTCAGGAGGCTAAAGCAGGAAGGATTTTGCATTCAAGGCCAGCCTGAATTACATAGCAAGGCCTTATCTCAAAAAATAATAAGTAGGGCTAGAGTGATGGCTCAGCAGTTTAAAGGTGCTTGCTTGCAAAGCCTAATGACCTGGGTTCAAGTCCCCAGTACCCATGTAAAGCCAGATGCACAAAGAGGCGCGTACATCTAGAGTTTGTCTGCAGTGGCTAGAGGCCCTGGTATGCCCATTCTCTCTTTCTTCTCCTCCTCCTCCCCCTCCTTCTTCCTCTCTCTCTCTCTCTCTCTCTTTCTCTCTTTCTCTCTCTCTCCTTGCAAATAAATAAAAATATTTTTAAAAAATTTATAACCATGCATGGAGGTACACATCTTTAATTCCAGCACTCAGGAGGCAGAGGTAGGAGGATCATCATAAGTGAAGCCAGCTTGGCACTACAGAGTGAGACCCTACCTCAAAAAACCAAAAGAGATGCTGGGCATGGTGGCGCACGTCTTTAATCCCAGCACTCAGGAGGCTGAGGTAGGAGGATCGCCGTGAATTCAAGGCCACCCTGAGACTACAGAGTGAATTCCAGGTCAGCCTGGGCTAGAGCGAGACCCTACATTGGGAAAAAAAAAAAAAAGAGAGGGCTGGAGAGATTGCTTAGTGGTTAAGGTGTATGCCTGTGAAGCCTCAGGACCCAGATCCCACATAAGCCAGATGCATCTGGAGTTCATTTGCAGTGGCTAGAGGCCCTGCTGTGCCCATTCTCCCTCTCTATGTCTCTAATAAATAAATAAATGAAAATAAAATCTTTTTTAAACCCAAAAGAAAAAGCTGGGCTTGGGTGGCGCATGCCTTTAATCCCAGCACTTGGGAGGCAGAGGAAGGAGGATCGCTTTCAGTTCAAGACCACCCTGAGACTACAGAGTGAATTCCAGATCAGCCTGGGCGAGACCCTAATCTTGAAAAAAACAAAAAAACGCTCTTCCATGGCTGGAAAGATGGCTCAGTGGGTTAGAGTGCTTTTTCACACAAGCATGAGGACCTAAGAACTCTTCACCTTTATTCTCCAGAACCCACATAAATAGCTGGTCATGACCATGTAGGCTTGAAATCCCAGTCCTGTAAGAAGCAGACATTGCACAATCACTGGGGCCCACAAAAGCTGGCAAGCTCTGGAATCAGTGAGAAACTCAAGTCTCAAGGAAATAATGTGGCTGAACAATAGGGGAGGAATATCCAGTATCTGGCCTCTGCCTTCACACAGGAAGCATGCATCTGTATACACATGTACGTATCACACATACTACATACACAAAAGTAACAAGAAGAAGCTGTCCTGTTAGTGATTAAAACACACACACAGTCTGGCTTCTTATCTGTTTTTTTCTTCCAAGCATTTTCCTTTTTATACTGTGAAGGCAGGGATATTTTATTATTTTCAACATTTATGGCTTGTGTTATAGATCTTAAGTCAGTTTAAAGTTTGGAGATAGAAATAAATAATATGAGGCACAGAGGAAGGCAAGAATAACCTTCCTACCATTAGCATGAAAACGTACTTCCCAAGCCAGGCGTGGTGGTGCACGCCTTTAATCCCAGCACTCAGGAGGCAGAGGTAGGAGGATCGCTGTGAGTTCAAGGCTACCCTGAGACTACATAGTGAATTCCAGGTCAGCCTGGGCCAGAGTGAGACCCTACCTCGAAAAACAAAACAACAACAACAAAAAAAAAAAAACCCACAAAACAACATACTTCCCAGAAGAGGTAATACCTGAAATGGGTCTTTAAGAACAGATGAGATTTACCCGCTGGGCCATCGCTCTAACCATGGCTATAATTTTTTTGGTGGGTGGACCCAGCCTGATCACTTTTAGATTTTATTGCTTATGCTCTAAGCCTTAAATAATGTGCTGGACTCAGATTGAGATGTCTACACATAGGAAGGCATTACAGAAGAAACAAGGGACAGCAAAAACATGGATAGCACCGGATAGGTCATTGTCGTCATAGTTTCAGAGTTGTAAGAACTGGGCTTGAACATTTGCTCTTGTGTGGAGTTGAGTTGTAAATGAATCTTTTTTTCCCCCTTAGTACTGGATGAATGAATACACCTCATCCATTGGAATTGGAGTTTTTCATTCAGGAATTGAAGTATATGGCAGAGGTATGTCTAAATATGCTTGCTTAAGATTTTGTCATGTTGAAGGAAATACAAAATCATAAGTATGGGTCTTTTTTCTTTGTTCTTTTATTGTTTTTAAGCCACTTACTGCAGAAAGTAGGGGGAAATCTCATATTTGTAATTATTTTACCCTGAGGTTACTCTACAGCATGAT
Source organism: Orientallactaga sibirica (assembly GCA_036365145.1). Taxonomy (NCBI): domain Eukaryota; kingdom Metazoa; phylum Chordata; class Mammalia; order Rodentia; family Dipodidae; genus Orientallactaga; species Orientallactaga sibirica. The sequence continues at coordinate 12,901,714 of JAEOAD010000035.1, read as the reverse complement.
TGTTTTGCTTTACATATAGACATTCCTAAGAAACTTGCACGTAGCAAAATAGCATGACAAAAACAATCATTTTGGTGGAAAAGAGTTGGTATTAGAGAATGCCAAATTTGAAAATTAGCAATTTCCTGAGGGAATTTCAGTAATCAATTTGGCTTTGTAGGCCTGTAAGTATGTACCAGTGAAATCTAAATAAAAATATCACTAAGAAAATCCTTTGATAACATCTAGCATTTTGATCCAGAATGATGGCCTTTTGTCATTAAGACAGCCCTTTCTTCCTGTTACCTTGATTCAAGTGGACATGAGGGAGCCACTTAATCCAAGGCAGACTTTGTAACCTCTTAGAATATATACCATAGTTTACTCAGGGTTACCCTGAAGACTGCCTACCAACAGCTGCTAATTTAAAGCAAAGACCCTCTCTACTTAAATGTGTCATTGTGGTACTTAAGTTGTCTTCTTGTTGCTGGAGGGTGGGTACTATCAATTAATCCCAGGGCCTCACACATGCTAAACATGTGCTCTAGCACTAGACTTTCTACCCTTGTCCCTTGTGTTTTGTTTTCTAGGTAGGATCTTACTCTAGCCCAGACTGACCTGGATCACACTCTGAAGTTCCAGGCCAGCCTTGAACTCACCGTGATCCTCCTCCTCTGCCTCCCTTAAGTGCTAGGAATAAAAGCATGTGCCACCACACCCAGCTCCTTTTCCCTTTTTGGTTGTTGTTGTTGTTGTTGTTGTTGTTTTGGTTTTGTTTTTGTTTTTGTTTTTTGGGAGGTAGAGTCTCACTCTAGCCCAGGCTGACTCAGAACTCACTATGTAGTCTCAGGGTGGCTCTGAACTCACAGCGATCCTCCTACCTCTGCCTCCCCGAGTGCTGGGATTAAAGGCATGTGCCACCGTGCCTGGCTTTGTCCCTTTTTTTTTTTATTTGTTTGTTTTGTTTTTTCGAGGTAGGGTCTCACTCTAGCCCAGGCTGACCTGGAATTCACTATGTAGTCTCAGGGTGGCCTCAAACTCACAGCAATCCTCCTACCTCTGCCTCCCAAGTGTTGGGATTAAAGGCATGCCCAGCTGTCACTTTTTAAAAAGAAAACATTTTGTATTAGCTATATGTCTATAAAGATTTACTATTTAAGCTCCATTTTACTTGAAAAGGGTGTACCCACCAAAAAATAATGAGGGGCTGCAGGTGAAAGTTTCCATGATCAGAATGTTGTTTTGGGTGGGATTGTACGCTATGGGTCTGCTTTCTGGCCATTACTTTAGCTGTGTGTTATTCCTTTTTAACTTAAACTTGAATGGTTTGTTATGGTTTCAAAGTGCCATGAACTTGGAGCCACATAATCACATAGAAAGGTAGATGAGGGAATGTGGCATTTTTTTTATATGAAGAAACTGAGGCTCAAACCTGCTAACTGTCCTACTAATAACAGAACTAGGATTTGAACCCAACTATTGTTATATAACTATTATTATTGTTATATAGCTATTGTTATATAACCCAGAGCTTGGTTATGCTTCCCTTCATAAGGTGATTTAGAAATAAATGAAACACATTCAAAACGTGTTCTTGAAAACTACAAAATTAAAATCAAATACAGTCTTGAAAGTGAAGGATTACTGCTACTTGTATAGAAGATTGAGTCTGTGCCTTTTCATTACTATAAGTTTAATCTGATCATATGCAATATTTTTATAAAAAAGACTTAAGGTGGCTGTTTAGTAAATCTTAAGGAGCTGGGCAAGGTGATACATACTAATCCCAGCACTTAGGAGCTAAAGCAGGAGGATTGTGAGTTCAAGGTCAACCTAGGCTTTAGGGTAAGACTCTATTATCAAACACACAAACAAATTTAGGACAGGCATAGTGGTGGGTACCTATAACCTACCACTCAGAAGGCAGAGGCAGGATTATGAGTTAAGGCCAGCCTAGGCTGTAAAATTTAGCCACTTAATATCTATTTTTAGCCAGAAATTTTGATTTCTTCCTGGTTTGAAACCATGCCATTTTTATTCCAAATAAGAGTACGTTTCTGAGCTGAAAATATGTGCACTAGAAGAGCATATGCATAGCATTCTCCCAGCTAAAAGACTGCTGTGCAGAGTGTGGGAGTGGCTGTAAAGATTAATTCTGGCAGCTTATTGTTTCTTAAATGAATAGAATGTAATTGTTTCAGGTTTGATCTTCCTTTTTTGTTTCAGACAGTGTGGTCTTAATTTGTAGTTCAGGCCTTCTTGGAACTCTTTGCCTTGATCTTATGATCCTACTGCCTGCTGAGTATTAGGATTACATGCATATACCACCATACTTGGTGCAATAATGTTTCACTCTTACACCAACATAAATCAAGAGTATTTTAGGCCAGGAATGTATATAGCCTAATAGGAGAGCATGGTGCAAAATGCATACTTTTAAATTTTTTTTCATCTCTGGAGCCATGAAAACTAAATTTCACTAGACAGTTTCTCTAATCAAGTTCAAATGAACAAAGTGTCAAAGTCCAGGACTGCTTACCTCTTGGTATGATGGCTCTGCAGAGAGATATGTCTCTCCTCTTTCCAGTATAAACAAAGTAAATAGGGGCCGAGAAATGGCTCAGTAGTTAAAGGCACTTGCTTGCAAAGCATACTAGTCCAGGTTCAATTCTTCAGCCATTCACATAAAGACAAATGGACAATAGTTTATGGTGGTAAGAGACCCTGACATACACACACACACACACACACACAAAATAAGAGACCCTGACATACACACACACACACACACACAAAATAAGAGACCCTGACATACACACAAGCGCGCGCGCGTGCGCGCATGTAATATAAATTTTTAAAAAATAAAACGGCTGAGGAGATGACTCAGTGGTTAAGGTGTTTGCCTGCAAAGCCTAATGACACTTGTTCGGATCCCCAGTACTTACATAAAGCCAGATGCACAAAGTGGTGCATGCATCTGGAGTTTGTTTACAGCAGCTAAAGGCCTCTGCTTGCAAATAAATAAATAAAATAGAATATAAAAAAATAAGTAAGCCGTGCATGGTGGCACATGCCCTTACTCCCAGCACTCAGGAGGCAGAGGTAGGAGGATTGCCATAAATTCGAGGCCACCCTGAGACTACATAGTTAATTCCAGGTCAGCCTGGGCCAGAGTGAAACCCTACCTCAAAAAACAAACCAAAAAAAGTAAATAAAACAAACAAACAGTTGGGCATAGTGGCACATGCCTTTAATCCCAGCACTTGGGAGACAAAGGTTGGAAGAGCGCCATGAGTTCAAGGTCACCCTTAGACTACACAGTGAGTTCCAGGTCAGCCACAGCTAGAACGAGACCCAACCTCAAAAAAACTTAAAAAAATAAAAATAAACATATCAGTCAAGCTTACTTTGGAGTGCTTGTAATTGTTAAAGTGCCTTTGGGGACAATTACTCTGTATTGGTAATAACTAAACAAGACCTTGCAAAAGCATTTTATGAACTGAAAAATATTTAGATGGTATTTCCTCATTATTTATTAAAAACTGATTCAGCAGTTTGGTTAATTTTCATGTAATAATAAAAATTATGAGTTTTCTCTTTTCAGAATTTGCTTATGGTGGCCATCCTTATCCTTTTTCTGGAATATTTGAAATTTCCCCAGGAAATGCTTCTGAACTAGGAGAAACATTTAAATTTAAGTAAGTAGGGAGGATAATTCTTATTACACTGTCTTAGATGCCAAAGCTTGTTTTCAGGCATATAGAATTCATTCTATAGATTCAAGTCTGACAAGTTAAAATGTTTCTTTAACCTTGGTTTAGTTGCTTGCATTTTATTTTTAATGTAAATTTACTGAAGTTGTTATGTAAAGGTGGGAACCATTCAAATAATGTCTTAAATTACTATTGCAATCAGGTTCTCATTGCTGGTAGAAATCACCCAATCAAGAGCAGCTTGTGGGAAAAACAGGTTTATTTTGGCTACAGGCTCAAGGGGAGAAGCTCCTTGATGATAGGGAAAACGGTGGCATGAGCAGAGGGTGGACATCACCCCCTGGCCAACATAAGGTGGACCATAGCAACAGGAGAGTGTGCCAAACACTGGCAAGGGGGAGCTGGCTATAACACCCATAAGCCCCCCAACAACACACTGCCTCCAGGAGGTGTTAATTCCTAAATCTCCATCAGCTGGGAACCTAGCATTCAGAACACCAAAGTTTATGGGGGACTCCTTAATCAAACCACCACATTCTGCCCCTGGCCCCCATAAACTGATAACCATTCAGAATGCATTCATCCAACTTTAAAAGTCCCCATAGTTTTTATGAATTCCAATGTTGTTCAAACATCCCCATAATCCAAGGTCTTTTAATTGAGCCATAATACCAAAAAATCCCCCCCCCCAAAACTCATAATGGCACAACAGAATAAACATTCACACTGCAAAAGATGGCATGGGACATAACAAAGAAACATTCAACAAATACAAGATTTAAACAGGGCAAACATCAAATTCTGTAGATCCAAGTCCAACAACTCTAGCCAGTGACAAGTCTCCAAGTCCAATAATTCTGACCAGCAACAAATCTCTGGAGTTCCAATTCCGCCCCTGCAGCTAAGCTACTCACAGTCCTGGAAAACTTAATCTGGGGCCAGCAGCTCTTCTTGGCAGCCATCTTATGGTCCCATCATCTCCACTGGGTCTCCACTGCAACCCATGGTCCATCCTCATGGCCCCATGGGATCTCCATGCAGGCATGCAGCAAACCTGCTTCACATTGCCCATGGCCATTTCCAAAACACAAGACTGTGTTTCAAACTCAATGACCCTCTCTTTCCTGCATTTCTTATACTCCACAATACCAGGAAGGGTGCCAATTTGTTAATCCAGGTGGGGAATAAAGCAGACTGTGAAGAACAGGACACTCCTTGAGCACTCAGGCCCCTTTGAAAGAGTCTACATTTTTCTGTTGCCCAGCTTGCCCAATCTCAAAAGTTATACCCTCTCAATTGCAGCTGAATGGGCTGCACCCAAAGATTTCATTTTTTTTTTTCTGTGCCATATCCCTCTGCTCACATTCTATGCAAAGCAACCCTGCACAACTTCTCAGGACACAGGCATAACAGCAAGCCTGTCACACAAACTGCTTCAAGTTCAGTACAGGCAAAGCTCTTTCTCACCCTCATAAGCCAAACCTCACAGTCCATAGTTCTTAACTGCATTCAGGTCTTTCAACTCTGACCAGAATAGTCCATCAGGCTGTCCGTATAGCACTGCAAGTCATCTCTTAGGCCAAGGTTTCATCCTTCCACATTCGTCTTGAAAATCAGCTCCAAAAGGCCAAAGCCACACAGTTAAGTGTCTAGCAGCAACCCTACTCTCGGTGGCACTTACTGTTGCAGTCAGGTTCGCGTTGCAGGTAGAAATCGCCCGACCAAGAGCAGCTTGTGGGAAAAAAGAGGTTTATTTTGGCTTACAAGGCTCAAGGGGGAAGCTCCATGATGACAGGGAAAATGGTGGCATGAGCAGAGGGTGGACATCACCCCCTGGCAAACATAAGGTGGACAACAGCAACAGGAGAGTGTGCCAAACACTGGCAAGGGGAGCTGGCTATAATACCCATAAGCCTGCCCCCAACAATACACTTCTCCAGGAGGTGTTAATTCCTAAATCTCCATCAGAACTCTAGCCAGTGACAAGTCTCCGTCTGATAATTCTAACCAGCAACATCTCTGGAGTTCCAATTCCGCCCCGCCAGCTAGGCTATTCACAGTCCTGGAAAACTTCATCCGGGGCCAGCAGCTCTCCTTAGCAGCCATCTCGTGGTCCCAGTCTCCACTGTGTCTCCACTGCAACCCATGTTTGGTCCATTCTCACAGTTCCATCAGGTCTGTATGCAGGCATGCAGCAAACCTGCTTCATACTGCCCATGGCCATCTCCAAAACACAAGACCATATTGCAAATTCAATTACCCTCTTTTTCTTGCATTTACTCCCTTATACCAGGTATGGTACCAATTTGTTAATCCAGGGTGGGGGATAAAGCAGACTTTGAAGAACAGGACACTCCTTCAGCATTCAGGCTCCTTCTTTCATCCAACTTTAAAAGTCCCCATAGTTTTTATGAATTCCAATGTTGTTCAAACATCCCCATAATCCAAGGTCTTTTAATTGAGCCATAATACCAAAAAATCCCCCCCCCCAAAACTCATAATGGCACAACAGAATAAACATTCACACTGCAAAAGATGGCATGGGACATAACAAAGAAACATTCAACAAATACAAGATTTAAACAGGGCAAACATCAAATTCTGTAGATCCAAGTCCAACAACTCTAGCCAGTGACAAGTCTCCAAGTCCAATAATTCTGACCAGCAACAAATCTCTGGAGTTCCAATTCCGCCCCTGCAGCTAAGCTACTCACAGTCCTGGAAAACTTAATCTGGGGCCAGCAGCTCTTCTTGGCAGCCATCTTATGGTCCCATCATCTCCACTGGGTCTCCACTGCAACCCATGGTCCATCCTCATGGCCCCATGGGATCTCCATGCAGGCATGCAGCAAACCTGCTTCACATTGCCCATGGCCATTTCCAAAACACAAGACTGTGTTTCAAACTCAATGACCCTCTCTTTCCTGCATTTCTTATACTCCACAATACCAGGAAGGGTGCCAATTTGTTAATCCAGGTGGGGAATAAAGCAGACTGTGAAGAACAGGACACTCCTTGAGCACTCAGGCCCCTTTGAAAGAGTCTACATTTTTCTGTTGCCCAGCTTGCCCAATCTCAAAAGTTATACCCTCTCAATTGCAGCTGAATGGGCTGCACCCAAAGATTTCATTTTTTTTTTTCTGTGCCATATCCCTCTGCTCACATTCTATGCAAAGCAACCCTGCACAACTTCTCAGGACACAGGCATAACAGCAAGCCTGTCACACAAACTGCTTCAAGTTCAGTACAGGCAAAGCTCTTTCTCACCCTCATAAGCCAAACCTCACAGTCCATAGTTCTTAACTGCATTCAGGTCTTTCAACTCTGACCAGAATAGTCCATCAGGCTGTCCGTATAGCACTGCAAGTCATCTCTTAGGCCAAGGTTTCAAATCCTTCCACATTCGTCTTGAAAATCAGCTCCAAAAGGCCAAAGCCACACAGTTAAGTGTCTAGCAGCAACCCTACTCTCGGTGGCACTTACTGTTGCAGTCAGGTTCGCGTTGCAGGTAGAAATCGCCCGACCAAGAGCAGCTTGTGGGAAAAAAGAGGTTTATTTTGGCTTACAAGGCTCAAGGGGGAAGCTCCATGATGACAGGGAAAATGGTGGCATGAGCAGAGGGTGGACATCACCCCCTGGCAAACATAAGGTGGACAACAGCAACAGGAGAGTGTGCCAAACACTGGCAAGGGGGAGCTGGCTATAATACCCATAAGCCCGCCCCCAACAATACACTTCCTCCAGGAGGTGTTAATTCCTAAATCTCCATCAGCTGGGAACCTAGCATTCAGAACAACTAAGTTTATGGGGGACACCTGAATCAAACCACCACAATTACCTATTGCTTTTATTCAGGACCTCTGTAAATTATTTACTTCTCAATCTTTTCCACTCTTATATTTGAGGAGGAGAGTTTTCTGTGACATACTATTAAAATCTCTTTATTTTCTGTATGAAAGTAATACCTGAACAATTGATTAGCCTAGAAACTATTATTAAGATGCAGATACTAGTGTGAAGGTAAACCTGAAGTCTGTGGATATGAGTTTTCTCTGAAGCCTTCCAGATGTCATAAGCAGCAGCGAAAGATCTAAGTCTTAATAATAACCAAATTTCCTTTCCTTAATTGTTAAATTTAAAATAATACCTACAATCTTAGTTTCCATGTTAAAGTGACATCCATATTCTGAGTGTTCATTTAAAGTGACATCTACAATCTTAAGTTTTGATGTTCTTTTAAAGTGATACCTACAATCTTAGTTTTAGTGTTAAAGTGACATCTTCAGTTTTGGTTTCAAGAGGCATTAAAGAAACTTCCGAACCTATAGTAACTTGCCAAGTGACAGAGAGAGAATGAAATGAAACTATAATATAGAAATTCAGTATAGGGCTACACACTACTAAGTGAAACATGCATACTTAGCAATGTTATAATGTGTCCAGGATCCTTAGGTCTCCATTGTATAATACTACTTTATAAAATTATTTTCTAGTTGTTTTTGATGCCTTACTTATATCTAAAATTCTGGTTTTCATTGAATAAGAGTATCTTACTTTCTTTTATTCTTAATAACTTAGCCTAATTTATATCACAATATTTCTAGAAATAAGCAAGTATTTAAGTATGCTAATTATAAAGAACCTGAAACTCACACAGTTGTTTTGTTGTTGTTTGTTTTTCTTTTCTGTTTTTCTTTAAGAGAAGCTGTTGTTTTAGGGAGCACTGACTTTCTAGAAGATGATATAGAAAAAATTGTAGAAGAATTGGGGAAAGAATATAAAGGCAATGCTTATCATTTGATGCATAAAAACTGCAATCACTTTTCTTCAGCATTATCAGAGGTAAATTCAATTTTTTTTTTTTTTTGTAAATTCAATTTTAAAGTAAGAGTTTTTCAGATAATATTTACGTAGTGGTCTTACTGTCTAACTGTATTCAGTCTTGTTTCTTTCTTCCTGATTATTCATGTTATATAAAATACAACATTACATTTCTTTATTTTATATGACTGAGTTTGCAGTTTTAGAGTGCGCAGAACTTGAACTTGAATTCTCCTTTGCGGTGGGTAGAGAGTTGAGAACAGGTAATTGTCTCTTATTCATTTTATTGAGTCCTTGTGTTAGCGTTCTACAGCTCTGACAGAAACATGACAAAACAAGCATGGTATCAGTCCATGAGGGATTGTCATTAGTTTTGGAACTGTACCATAGTACATCTCGGCTAGGATGTGCAGTGGAGCAAAGCAGCTTACCCATGGGACCAAGATACGAGAGGAAGATGCTGAGGTCCCAGCATTCCCTACCGCCATGACCTAACTTCCTTCCTCTAAGCCCTGCCTCTTAATTTCATTATTCCCAGTTGTACCGTAAGCTACCATAGCACATGAGCACTTGGGGAACATTTAAGATCCAAACCATAGCTGACCTAAAATCTTTAACTTCAACAAATAAATAGGTGCTGGAGAGATGGTTCAGTGGATAAAGCACTTGCTACACAAGCAGGCACTTGACTTCATATTCCTAGACCCATTTAACAGCTGAAAGTGGGCTGGAGAGATGGCTTAGCAGTAAAGGCACTTGCCTGCAAAGCCAAAGGACCCAGGTTCGATTCCCCAGAACCCACATAAGCCAGATACACATGGTGACACATACATCTGGAGTTCATTTGCAGTGGCTAGAGGCCCTAGCATGCCCATATTCTCATTCTCTGTCTCTAAATAAATAAATATAAATAAATAAATGAATAAATAAATAAATAGGGGGCTGGAGAGATGGCTTAGTGGTTAAGGCACTTGCTTGCAAACCTAACGGCCCAGGTGCAAGTCACAGAACCTACATAAAGCCAGATGCAGAAAGTGACACATGCATCTGGAATTTGTTTGCAGTGGCAAGAAGCCCTGGTATACCCATTCCCTCCCTCCCTCCTTGCTTCCCTGTTTGTAAATAATAATAAATAAAAATAAATAATAAAAAAACAAAAAAGTTTTATTCTGCTAATCATGTAAGCATTATTTGCTTACCAAAACTAGATCAAAATTAAAGAACAGCAGACTGGAGAGATGGCTTAGCAGTTAAGGCATTTGCCTGAGAAGCCTAAGGATTCATGTTCAACTTTCCAGGTCCCACCTAAGCCAGATGCATAGTGATGCAAGCACGCAAGGTCAAACATGTGCACAAGGTGATGCACCCATCTGGAGTTCAGTTGCAGTGGCTGGGGGTTCTGGCGTGCCAATCCTCACTCTCTTGTTCTCTCTCTCTCTCTCTCTCTCTCTCTCTCTGTCTCGTATAAAAAGTGTGTGTGTGGGGGGGGTCAGTCTGTTGGGCTTGCCTCAAAAAAAATAAATAAGTAAAGAACAATGAAAAGCAGATAGAGAGAGTGGAGAATGGTCAGCAGTTAAGGCATTTGCTTACATAGCCTGACAGCTTGGGTTCAGTTCCCCAATACCCACATAAAGCCAGATGCACAAAGTGGTGTATATGTCTGGAATGTGTTTGCAACAGCAAGGGGCCCTGGCATTCCCATACACAAACACACTCCCCCCCCCATCAAATAAATAAATAGATTTTTTTTAAAAACTGAAAAGAGAAATTAACAGGGTTATTAAATAAAGCCTAAATAATTAACTATTACTCTAAATGCTTCCCCAGCTGTGACTCTTAGCAGATAATTGCTGTCACAGCATCGAAGTGTACCATAGACACTGACAGTGATAGGGAGGGAAAGCGAGTTACAATTTCATTGTCTTCCTCTGCATAAATGTTTAACTTACCTTTTACACCTCCCTTGTGGCTCCTATTTGTCATGCAGTACAATAGCCATATACTAAGTATGCTTCACAAACCAAAAACATTACTTAGGAGGATGTGAACCACATATCTTCTCTACCCTCACCACATATGGTGCTCCGTGAGAATCTTTGTTTTCTTTGTTTTGTTTTGGTTTAGTTTGGTTTGGTTTTTCGAGGTAGGGTCTCACTCTAGCCCAGGCTGACCTGGAATTCACTGTATTCTCAGGGTGACCTAGAACTCATGGCGATCTTCATACCACTACTTCCCAAGTGCTGGGATTAAAGGTGTGTATTAAAGGAGAATCTTTGTTTTTAATAAGATCCTAAATGACTCATAGGAAGATAAAAGCTTGACACCTATTACCAGTCTAGTGGATGGGGTTCTCAAGGATTGGGGGAAAGCCCTTGGTGGTTTTTGTTGTTTGTTTGTTTTCTCAGTGTATTGGGAGTTGACCCTGAGCCAGAACATTGCACATGCTAGGCAAGTGCTCTTCAGCCAGGCCCTTTTTCTGTTTTGAAAAAGGGTCTCACTAAGTTATCCAGGCAGGCTTTGAACTCATGATCTTCTCGTCTTAGTCTCCAAGTAGCTGCAATTATATGCCCTGCCATCAAGTGTTGTTATATTTGTACTGAATGCATTCAAAGATCCATAGAATATTAAAATTAGCAGAGGGCTGGAGAAATAGCTTATCAGTTTCTTGCCTGTGAAGCCTAAGAACTCATACTCAGATCTACAGGTCCACTTAAGCCAGGCTAACAGTGATGCAAGCACATACGCACAAGGGGGCACACGCATCTGGAATTCATTTGCAGCAGCTGAAGGCCCTGGTGTGCCCATTCTCTCTCTCTGTCTCTGTCTCTGTCTCTTTATCTCTTTTTCTCTCAAATAATTTTTAAAAAAAACTAAAATTAGCAGAAATAATACAATATCAAACCATGGGCCCCTATTTTACAGTAAAGGAAACCAGCCCTGATTAGAAAAAAGCTTATTAAAGATTGTCATAGAGAACTCCAGTTAGATTCTGACTTCTTAGTCAAGTGCGTTGTTCATACTTCCTGTGATTCTGATTTATTTTCTAATCCTAATAAATGAATAATTTTATAGAGTACTAATAACCACTATTGCTATCAACTCTAGTTAACCCTGAAACCATATTACAATCAGGACCTGAGGAACAATTCTAAATGTCCTTAAACCATCTTTGGAGGTCACAGTTTTCATGCTTTCTTCCTTATATATGCTGAGTTGCTAAAGAAGCTGAGACCCAGGAGCTAAGTAATTTAGATCAGCTCACCCAGCTTGTCAATGGCAGTGATAAGACCAGACCTCTGGATGGTGAGGAACATAAGGAGCTGTTTTAGGGAACCCCTTGTAATAGACACAAAGCAACTTAATGAGGTACTCTTAAAGACACAGTGAAACTACTGTGCTTTTATATCACTAGCAACATAGTTGAGGTAACTTTTTGCAAATAGACAAAATGATAACCAATTATAATTGGTTTCTCTCTCTCTCTGTCTCTCTCTCTTAGGTTAACATTGTTCCAAAAACCCCAAGCTTTATCACCATTTAAGTCACAGTGTAAGCAGTTCATATATTTTCTGCATAACAGAGAAAAGTCCAGAGAGGACTATGACAGCACATGAACTATGGCAAGTTCTGGTTTTGGTCTGTAAAGTTGATTAGAACACTGCCATCTTCATTCAGTCAGGCTCCTATCACCTGTACAGCTTCTCTCCGTTATAACAAAGACCCAGTACCTGCAAAACCTAAAATATTTACTCTTCAGCCCTTTTTATAGGGAAAAAAATGTGCCGATCTCTGTTCTGTATGTTATATCCCATTAGCTCCCAAAACAAGAAGTCCAGAATAGGGCAGGCTTTGTACCAGCGTGCTCAGCATCTCAGCAGTGTGTGTCAGAAGGTAACTAAGGACTTTATTTCTAAGCTTCCTTCCTTAAATGACTCTATCCCTGGGCTCACTCCCTTTATGATTTTCAGGTAACTGCAACAGTTTGAGGCCAGACACCTAGAGAAAGAAAGGAGTTGTCTTCCATTGGTTCCTCCTTAGAAATGGTGAAATTTTTTCTAGTAATTCCTTTCTTTTTCACCCCCCTCCCAAAACTAGATCATGTTGAATAGAGTTTGGTACAGATGCCCTATTTTAAAACTCACTAGTAGTACTCTTAGTAAATGTCACTGATCTAATCTAAATTTCTTTTTAGGTTAATATTTTCAGCAAGAAATTTAAAACATAAAAATAGAGTAGGCTGGGGGTGTATCTCAGTTGGTAGCATGCACCCTGGGTTCAATTCCTAGCAAGCATAAACCCAGGCATGGTGACACAAGCCTGTAATCCCAGCACTCAGGAGGTAGAAATACACTGTAGGACCAGGAGTTCAAGGTCATCCTCAGCGACATAACAGGTTTGAAGCCAGTCTGAGACCTAGTCTCAACAAAAACATAGTTTAGTATATTGAGCTTTATAAAACAGTTTTTTTGATTCAAAACTAATCAGTCCATGGATGATAGTTTCTCATCTGTAAACACCCATCCCAAAATACCAAAAGTGTTCCCCAGATTATTGTGAGACAAACTAAGGAATCAGGTCTGTTGAGATAGCTCAGTGGGTAAATGGTATGCCACTCAAGCAAGGGGACCTGAGTTTGGATTCCCAATACCTGCATGAAATGCCAGTTGTGGTAATCCCAGCACTACGAGGCAGACAGGAGGATTCCCAGGGCAGGCTGACTAGCTTGTCTGGCCATATTCAATAAGAATGTTCAATAAGAGACCCAATCTCAAAATCAAGTGGCGAGTAATAGAAGACACCTGAGATCAACCTCTGGCCCCATACTCATGTATACACATATGAACATGCACACACACACACACATACCCCATACAAGTACATGCAAAATAATCTTCAGTCGTTGGGCCCCAAGAGGTGGCTCAGCACTTAAGGCACTTGCCTGCAAAGTCAAAAGACTCAATTTTGATTCTCCAGGACCCACGTAAGCCAGATTCACAAGGTGGTGCATGCATATGGAGTTTCTTTGCAGCGTCTGGATGCCTGTCCATTTTTTCTCTTATCTGTCTGCCTCTTTTCTCTGTCTGTCTGTCGCTTTCAAATAAATAAATAATTTTTTTTAAGTTTTAAAATCCTCAGCTATCATTTAATTTCAGTTGAAATATTTCATTCTTGGATTACTTTTCTCATTACTATTACCAGATATCTGATAGGAACAAAAGAGGAAAGGTTTGTTTTGACTCCTGTTTCAGTGGATTGTAGTCCATCATGGTGGGGGAAATTATGGTGAGTGGAATGGCTCTGTCCATAGCAATTAGGTGTATGTGATAGCAACAACTTATCACATGGAGTCAAGGCCAGCATAGAGCTCAGGCAAGAGCCTGAAGGAGAGCTAGAGAGATTGCTCAGTGGTTAAAGGCACTTGCTTGCAAAATCTGACAGCCTGGTTTCAATTTCCCAGTACCCACATAAAGCCAGCCAGATGTGCAAAGTGTCACATGTATCTGAAGTTCATTTGCAGTGGCAAGAGGCCCTGACACGCCCATTCATATTCATCCATTCTCTTCCTCTCCTTGCAAATAAATAAAAATGTTTTTAAAAGTAGGAACCTAAGCCGGGTGTGGTGGCACACGCCTTTAATCCTAGCACTTGGGAGGCAGAGGTAGGAGGATTGCCATGAGTTCGAGGCCACCCTGAGAATACATAGTGAATTCCAGGTCAGCCTGAGCTAGAGTGAGACCCTACCTCGAAAAACCGAAAGAAAAAAAAAAAAAAAAAAAAGTAGGAACCTGAAGAGTGTAGTCTTTAAGGCCCACTCCCAGTAGCACATTGCTTCCAACTGGAAACCATATAATCTCCCAAAAGAGTATCACAAGCTATGGGTGGGACCATGTTCAGTCAAATAGGGAGCAGTTCATACCCAAACCATAACAACACTCCGGCCTTCTAAAAAGATTATAATAGCCACAATATTTTAGTTATATCTAAAATATGAACGTAAGATTAGCCAAATGTAGAGGTACTTGCAGCCTAGGCTTACAATCAAACTCTGGAAAACTGAGGCAGGAAGATCTAAAGTTCAAGATCAGCCATGGCTACAGAATGAGTTCAGGGTCAACCTTGGCAACTTTGTCCCAAAAGGAAAAGTAAAAAGAGGACTTGAGGATAAAGTTCAGTGGTAGAGTATTTGCTTAGTGTGCCTGAGGCCCTAGGTTCAATACCTGGCTCCTCAAAAAAAAAAATCTTTTTTTAAATCATATGTTAAATTTTTCCCTGTTATCATAATTTTTAAAAATATTTTTATTTACTAGAGAGAGTGAGTGTGTGTGTATGCATGTGCATGCGTATATACCAGGGCCTCTTGCCACTGCACACAAACTCCAGACAAATACACCAGTTTGTGCATCTGGCTTTATGTGGGTACTGGGAAATTGAACCCAAGACACAGGCTTTGCAAGCAAGTACCTTTAACCACTGAGCATCTCCCCATCCCAGTTGTCATAATTTTATAATGGTCAAGTTTGAATTAGAGTCTTAAACTCTATGCAACCGGTTATGTTTCCTGAGATACAATCCACAGAGAGGTGACAGGTACCTCGATTCTTTCTCCTTATTTTACTTCTTTGCAAAAACTGAATTGGGCTAGTTGTGATGAATCAACACTTGTGAGATTGAGGCAGGAGGATCAGAAGTGCATCCCAGGTCTGGGACTGCTGACTAGAAAATTGGTTGCTGCCAAGCTGGCTTCTGGGAGCTTGGATTTCTAGTGTTCTCGCAGTTCCTAGAACTGACTAAAGTGATTCTCTGGCCTACTGTGTTAGATTTACACTAAACACCTGCCTTTCCTTTAGGACTCTGGGGTTTAGGAATCAGGTACTTGCTAAGCAGAAGGTGCCTTCATGATCAAGTCTGACAAATATTTTGGGCACTGATCTAGCAGAGAGAAAACACCTAAAAATATCACCTGAGCTCCATTTGAATCAGTTCCTAAAAAAAAAATTTTTTGAGACAAGCCCAACAGACTGGCTTTTTTTTTTTTTATAAACACAAGAGATGGGGGATAGGGAGAGAATTGACATGTCAGGGCCTCCAGCCACTGAAATTGAACTCCAGACATGTGCACCGCCTTGTGTACATATGTGACATTACATGCTTGCATCACTGTGTGTCTGGCTTGTGTGGGACCTGGAGAGTAAAACATTAGTCCTGAGGTTTTGCAGTCAGGTGCTTTAACCGCTAAGCCATCTCTCCAACCCTCCAAAATTATTACTTATTTATTTTGAGAAAGGCAGAGAGAGAATGGGTATGCCAGGGCCTTCAGGCACTGAGAATGAACTGCAGATGCATGTGCCCTCTTGTCTGAATGTGTGACATTGCACGCTTGCATCACTGTGCATTTGGCTGCATGGGACCTGAAGAAATCGAACATGAGTTCTTCGGCTTCTCAAGCAAATGCTTGAACCACTAAGCCGTCTCTCCAGCACCCCTAAAATTATTTCTTTTTTTTTTAATATTTTTTAAATTTTTACTTATTTGTGTGTGAGAGAGAGAAATAGGCAGGTAGAGAGAGACTGAGAGGGAGAGAATAGATGCACCAGGGCCTCCAGCCACTGCAAAAGAACTCCAGATGTGTGCACCTCCTTGTGCATCTGGCTTATGTGGGTCCTGGGGAGTCAAACCTGGGTCCTTTGGCTTTGTAGGCAAACGCCTTAACCACTAAGCCATCTCTCCAGCCCCCCTAAAACTATTTCTTTTCTTTTTTTTTTTTCTTTTTTCTTTTTTTTTCCTTTTCGAGGTAGGGTCTCACTGTAGGTCCAGGCTGACCTGGAATTTACTATGTAGTCTCAGGGTGGCCTCAAACTCATGGTGATCCTCCTACCTCTGCCTCCCGAGTGCTGGGATTAAAGGCATGTGCCACCACGCCTAGCTTAAAATTATTTCTTTAGCAAGCTCCAGATTTCTTTTGATTTTTTTCAGACAGGGTCTTGATATGTGACCCTGGCTTGTGTTGAACCTATGATCCTCCACCTCAGCTGGTAGCGCACAGCTTCCTCCAATTTGTCTTTAGCCTAGCTGTTTTTGAGGCACAAGTGCTCACTTGCACCCATACACACACCCATCCCTGCTGTGGTCTCTAAAGGCAGCTATAATGTTAAATCTGTAAGAACTTAAGTATATTTGTAGAGATTTGAATACAAGCAATGAGGGAAACATGTTGAGGGGAGGATTAGTGGCTTTGTGTTTTGCTGTTATCATCTCTAGATGATAAAAATTGAGGCAATATGTTTTATGCATATAATTTTGCAAATGCTAGAGAGATTATCTCAATTAAGGAATGCAGCAAAGAAAAGGTCTTAGTACCAGCACTCGGGAGGCAGAGGTAGGAGGATCACCATGAGTTCAAGGCCGCCGAGACTACAGAGTGAATTCCAGGTCAGCCTGGGCTAGAGTGAGACCCTACCTCAAAGAAGGAAAAAAAAAAAAAAAAAGGAAAGGTCTTGCTAGCATACACCTACCTTGGTATGTTTGCTGCTGTGCTGCTATAAGATGGATGGAAGTTTGAATCCTCTACATACTTTAAAAAAAATCACCATTACTGATGATTTTGTGTGTATTGGAGGCTCTGGAAAAAGAAGACAGAATACAAAGAGAGGCAATCCCTAAATGGAAATACATGGTTAAAGTTTTAAAGAAGTTCTTAGTTGCTAATGATATCTTTTTAAGAAAAGGAAATGTCTGATCCGCAGAGGCTGGGACTAACCAGCTTGATGTGCATGCTTTTGAGTAATTGTGTTTAGAAAAGCCTTGCTTGACACTTGGGCTTGGAAACAAGACTGCCTGGCCTTTGGCATTTCGTCTTTTACTGCTGCCAGAGAAAAGCCTGTGCCTTTTGGAATTCTGAATTCACAGACTTAATTGCCTAGACTTGACTGGTAAGCTAAAACCTGACATTGTCTTCTCTCTACTGTTTTGGCCTCAGTGCAAGCTGGGTTAAACTAAAAAATTTCAGGCTCTGTTTTCCAGTACAGATACTAACTGTAGTCCTGACTTCTGATGATTACACAAGTTACAAGTGGTGAGGAAAGCACTTCACCAAGAGCGTGGCCCTGAGCCCACTCCTGACTGGGATGCTTCACGGCAACTAGACTTGACACTTGGAGTTTGCTCCAGTGAATGAAGAGCCCAGCTCTCCTCTAGTTTTCCTGGTACACACGCCGTCGAAGGGCATTTTAGTTTGATTTCAGTTCAGTTTGATTTCTACTCCCAGAAACTGAATGATCTCTTACAGACTCCTAACTAGATAGAAGATCAGGATGAAAGGGGCCTCATGATTTTATAAACCCATTGTGTAATTTACTAGGAATCCATGGTGGAATTCTAACCAACTCCTAGCATGATACTTCTTTTTTGGCTATACAATATTAAAATATTCCTATGAAAACTACTTTGTTCCTAATATATCCCTTCCAGACAAAAGGTCTTGATGAGAATTTTTAATTTTAAGAGAGATGGGAGAGAGAATTGGCACACCAGGGCCTCAGCCACTGCAACTAACTCCAGACACTCATACCACCTTGTGGGCATGTGCGACCTTGCACCTGCCTCACCTTTGTGCATCTAGTTTGTGTGAGATCTGGAGAGTCAAACATAGGTCCTTAAGCTTCGCAGGCAAGTGCCTTAACCGCTACACCATCTTTCCAGCCTGGTAACCAATTTTTTGGTCTGTTTGGATCCCCCATGCTCCCCTTCTGAAAACTGGTATCATGAATTTGTCTTCCTCCCCAAATTTTAAAATATTTTTGTTTAGTTTGATACAGTCACTGTGCTTGTCCTGTCTTTGATCATTGAGAGCCTCTTTATTTTATTTTTGGTTTTTTGAGGAAGGGTATCACTCTAGCTCAGGCTGACCTGGAATTCACTCTGTATTCTCAGGGTGGCCTCAAACTCATGGCGATCCTCCTACCTCTGCCTCTCGAGTGCTGGTGCGCCACTATGCCCAGCTGAGAGCCTCTTTAAGTTGGTTGCTATTTGGATTGTTTAAAAAATATTTACATTTATTTATTTATTTATTTGAGGGGGGCAGATAGAAAGTATGGGTGCACCTGGGCCTCTAGCCACTGCAACTGAACTCCACATGCATGTGACATCTGTACATCTGGTTTACATGGGTTCTGGGGAATTGAACCTAGGTCCTTAGGCTTCACAGGCAAATGCCTTAGCTGCTAAGCCATCTTTCTGTCCTGCTACTTGGATTTTGATCTTTGATAACCCCATTTGTTTTTTAGTTTAAGTTATTCTAGATTTTTCTATGCCTTTCCTACTCCAGAACTATTTGCTTCTTATAGGAAACACTTAGAAACATTAATCTGGATTACTCCTTTCCACTAAATTGGTAATATATCTAGATTTATTTTTCCTCAGGAGACAGAGCTAATAATTTTGATGGGCTCATGGTATTGCTTCTGTTACAAGTACACAGATTTTACTTAGCTTCACCAAGTCTATATATATTCACTATCTCAAACCAAAAAGCTCAGCAACATGTAATTACTTGTTTCATCCCTCTGTACCTAAAACAACTTTAAAATACTGTCATTAGTGCCAACAGTACAAGTAAAAGTTAAAGGGATGTTTTTTGTAGTTCTGTCTTTAGAGTGTTACTTAATAAAGATATATAGTCAAATTCATGTGTTTTAGAGTTAATAGGAGTCATCTCTCAGGATATAGTTATGTTCCTTTATTCTGTTTACCTTTTTTAAGAGATTGCTTTTTAAATTTTGGTTTATACAATCTTTCTGAATTGCTTTCTCACTTCTGTACCCATATGCTTAACAGGAAGACACTTAAGGAAGGAAGGGTTTACTTTAGCATACAGCTCAAGGTGATGGAGTCCATCGTGGCAGGGAAGGAGGGGGATGGCAGCTGAAGCAGGAAGCAGCTGGGTACATGGACTCCACAGTGGGCAAGCAGAGAATGATACATGCTAGTGCTCAGCTAGCTCTTCCCTTTGTGTACAGTCTTAGAGCCCACCCATTGAATGAAGCTGCTGCCCACAGTTAATATGGGCCTTCCCATTTCAGTTAGTCAAATCCAGATCATCCCTTACAGGCATGCCCACATTTCCTATGTCTGACAAGTTGGCAATCAATGGAAACTATCATACATTGTTCCAAAGTCAGGTTCGGTTCTCCAGTACCCACATAAGCCAGATGCACACGGTGGTGCGTGCATCTGGAGTTTATTCGCAGTGGCTAGAGGTCCTGGCACACCCATCTTGCTCTCTACCTTCTCTTTCTCTTTTTCTCTCAAAATAAATAAATAAATTTTTTAAAGATAATTATGTTGTAATAAAAGCTATGTCAGTGTGTTCTATAAAGAGTTAAGACTATTTTTGGACAGCAGTTGACCATCAACTAAAACCACAGCAGTGAACCATGAGTAAAGGGGACCGATCACTCTGTAGAGATGCTTCTCATTTCTCTCCTCAGCTGGAAAGTCCTCCTTATATGGCATGTCATAATTTATTCAGCTTTCTTATCACTGGTATTTGGGTTATTTTTAACTTTTGCTATTACAAAAAGTGCTGTGGGGCTGGAGAAATGGTTTAGCAGTGAAGGCTCTTGCCTGCAAAGCCAAAGGACCCAGGTTTGATTCCCCAGGATCCACGTTAAGCCAGATGCACAAGGTAGCACATGCGTCTGGAGTTCATTTGCAGTGGCTGGATGCTCTGGCAGGTCTACTCTTTTCCTCTTTCTACCTCTTTCACAAACAAATAAATAAAAAGTGCTGTAGTGAATAGCCCTTTAATACCCCTTCATATTTTTGCAGTATATTTCGAAGATAAATTTTAGAATAAAGGTTGCTGGATTAAAACTTAAAAGCAAAGATGATTTTGCTATTTAAATCAAGTGACCCATTTTCTATAACACAGAGGCATAGTACTAAGACAGGCGTCACAGCAATCTCACCGTCAGCATCTTTTTCACTGTAAAAATTCAGGCTGCAGTGCTAAACGACCTGCTGTTGGGCCTTGACTCAGAGTTTTCAAAACATTGACCCAAGCAATGACTGGCAAACTTTTTTATGAAATAGCCAGCTAGTGAATATTTTAGGCCTGTGAACCATTCATTATCAGCCCTGTCTCTGTTGTAACCCAAGAGCTATAGGCAGTACCTAAATAAATAGGCATGGCTGTATTCCAGAAATTCTATCAATACCAGCAGGTGACTAGAGATTATAGACTATTTTAGGGTATTCAGTCCCTACCCACAAGGACTGGGATGAAGGACAGTTGCTGAATTAAATTGGAATTGAGAAGAATGAGGGATATAGCAACAGGTGGGCAGTTACTGCTGTTTCATCAACAAGGTTCTTAGCAACCTCTTACATGATTAATCTCTAAATGTGCAGATATTCTTAAATATACCTCAGGTATAAAGAAACTGCCAGGTGTGGTAGTACAAGTCTTTAATCCAAGTACTTGGGAGGTAGAGGTGAGGGGATTGCTGTGAGTTTGAGGCCAGTCTTGGAACTACAGAGTGAGTTCAGGTCAGCCTGGGCTACAGTAAGACCCTACCTCAAAAAAAACAAAAAAGGGAAGAAAAAAAAGAAGAAGAAGAAACTATGTTTGCCAGGGCTTTTATGAGTAGACAGATGAGAATGATATTATGTAAGGTTATTGCTTAGCTTTCTCCAAAATCTAGTCCATATTCATTCTTCAAACATTTAAAGTGTCCGTCTACCTGTCTCTACTTTCAGGCACCATGATAGGTACTGACTGGATGGTCAAAACTCACTACTTGCCCTTCAAAGGCGCCACTTCACCTTTCTCTTTAGCTAAGAAGACACATAGTGTTTAAAATAAAATTAGTGACCAACAAGAGGAACTGTTTAAATCTTTGTGGAGGGGGGAGTTGTGTTCATAATTACAGGTGCCAGCTTATTTAAATTTTACCTACCTTTTTGACCTCCTTCCACAGTCATTATGATATGCAGATATCTACAAGAACACTTTGAGACCATATGATCATAGTCTTTGGCATGACTAGAGGCAAGACCATCAAAGTAGCAGTGGAGCAGTCTTGTCTGAGCCCAGTATTATGCGTGAAAGGGAGAGAATAATACAGATTAAAGTGAGCCTCATAGAAGAGCCACTTAGTATCTGAAATAACAGAGAAAAGGACTCAAGAGTCTTACGGGCGCTATGAAAATGAGAAGAGGGCAAAGAGATGGAGCAGGTCATCAGCTGGGAAGGGTTCCAGCTAACACCCTCAAACTGCAGTAGAGCCACACTTACTCTGCCTTGTTCTGACTATCCTCCTGCTTCTGCAGGGACATCACAGAGCCAGGTCTTCATTTAGAGGTGCTTCTTTCTAGATCACATGTGCTTCCTTGAAACAAGTGGGCCAAGGACAAAAGCAAAAGAATAGAAGACAGACCAGAAGAAAGCAGAGGGCTAGAAACAAGGAGAACAGAAAAGAATCTGGCTTCTTTTCTTCTGCACTGTTCAGAGTGCTTTTACATGTCTCAGAGCAGCTCAAGGATTCAAGAGAGAAAAGCCAAGGGAGGAACTAGTCTGACTTTACAGATGTGAAAAGTATGCTACTTGACAAGGTTCTTGAGAAAGGACAGAGTAGAGCTAATGAAGGGGCCCCAGGCTCCTAAGTGAAGGAGCTGCTTGTCATCAGCCTAGAGTGGCAGCACTCAAGGCTGAACATCAGTGTCATTTTCTGCACAACTGCTTTCTCACTTAGTGGTGAACAGTGAACTTTAACCTCTTCGACCTAACAGAACTTTATCCTCCATAGATTCTTTGTGGGAAAGAGATTCCTCGCTGGATTAATCGACTGGCCTACTTCAGCTCCTGTATACCCTTTCTACAGAGTTGCCTCCCAAAGGAGTGGCTTACCCCTGCTGCCCTGCAGTCTAGTGTCAGCCAAGAGCTCCAGGATGGACTGGAAGAAGCAGAGGATGCCGCTGCTTCTGCAGTCATGGCAAGTGCTGCAGCAGGCTCCAGACCTGGGCGCCACACTAAACTCTAAACATCTCCAAAGTCACACCTTCAGAACTGTCTTTGCCAGTTGAGTATCACTAGAGAAAAGCAAACAGTAAGCATCCTTTGGAGATTTTGTATGCAAAGATGGCTCTCCCCCAAATCCCAGTTTTTCAGCTCAGGATTATATTTGTAATCAAAAAAAGAATAAGAAAATCACTTGGCGCAGGAGGGAGAACTTTGTATGAAGCTGCCCTCTGTTTTGTTTTATTTTTACCCACTTGTAAATTTAGATTTACTTCTGTTTTATACACACTCTGTTAAGTTATGTTTACAGTATCTTGTATTGCTGTTTACAAATCTTGCATGGACTTCTGCCACCATGAAAGAAATCTTCATCTTCAGAAATTAGGCAGGTAATCTTTGTACACGTCCTGATGGTGCCAGAGCTGTGGCAAATCACAGGCGCATAAAAAGGTACTCACACAGTTCCAGTTACCATCACCTGCTTAGCCGTCTTTTAGATTTGTATTTGTTTTTGCTGATATTTTGACACCAGATACAGGGAACCAAACTGGCCTGGCGTGAAGAAGCACACACAGCGCAGAATGTTTGGGACCCCAGCTAGTTCCTCTTCATACCCCTCCCTTTCTGAGTAGCACAGCTCCCAGCGCACCCATGGAACAGTTGGTTTCATCCCAATTATCCGTCCACCTCAGCAAGGTGGGATTCTTCTATCTGTCTGGCTTTGATGCCTCTGATTGTATAAAAGATTTTTGTTGTTGTTGCTGAGGATATTCTTGTAACTGACAAGTGGTTTTGCACATTTGTTGGGGAGGGGCTTCATCTTTATTTTCATACATAATTCCTCCTGCACAGGATTTTTTGGTGAGGTGGGAATATCTTAAGTGGTAGCCTTCTGACTTAATAGCACGAATTGATATTGAACTACTTTTTAACTATTTGGGCTACCTTTTATACTGGACCTTGAGTCTAAAGAAACACATCCCAAACAAGTAATTCTTTGATATTTCATATTTTTTATGTACCATACCAGAAAATTTGTTGGAATTTATTACTTTATAATGAGAATAGTTTCACCTCATAATAGAAAATCTATTCTCATTGACCTTTTTTGGAAAATCATATTTTTGTGTCTTAAAATCCATCTCTTTATGTTCTTTCAAACGTATGTCTCTTACTAACCTATTCTAAGAATGAACATTACCACAGGTAAATCCTCATTAGCAAGGAAGCTGTCTGCTAAGTCTACCCCCAGCTTGACCATTGGATGTAAGAACCACGTCATTACATGTCACAATCAATGTTCTGCCTTAAGAATGAATGTCCTATGTCATATTAAATGCAGTATATAAATGATCCAAGGCAGTGACTTCAGATATATATATATATATACATATATACATATATATATATATATATATATATATATATATATAATTTTAAAGTCATTTACATTTATTTAAACGTTTAGATTGGGTTATTTACTATTTCTCTATGTAAAGATACATATCTTTCAGTAAACTACATTTTTAACTTTTCCATAAGCTGATTTTGATTGATCTTTATCAACATAAGCACACCCTGTTCATAGGGAAAATAAACCTTGGGCTATAAGCATTGGCCTAAGGCAAATGAAGCCACTTTATGCTGTTTTGACTGTTCTGTTTCCAGAGAGGAAAGCCGTTACAAATTTCTCTGCTCTGTCGGGTTTTGTTTTAAGAGAGTTGATAGGAGTATGTGAATGTTTATGGAGAGTTGACTTAGTTCAGGTCTAAAAGTGAGACTTAGGACAAAACATTAAGGCCCCAGCAGTAAGTTGTTCACAGAAGATAACCTAGCCCCCAAACCTGCCTTAGTGGAAAGTGCTTGTGATAATATGGAGTAGTGTTTTCTCTCCCTGAAATACATGTTGTAAGCCGGCTGGTCCCTTGAAACCCAAGGGAATGGCCCTTAGACATTTTGGGTAAATAGCTAGGAACATTCTATCTGTGCTTATCCAAACTTCAGTAATTCAACACATGAAAGTTTGATTGTATTTATTTCTTTCTGGAACATTTGGAGTTTTAAGATAGTGTAAAGGGTCTTAAAAAAATAAATAGTGGTCTAAGGCTAGTTATCTAATAGTCAGCAGATAAAATTCTGGGCATGAGATTCCTTATAATCTAATTGTAGTTGAGGTTGAGGAAAACAGTCTTTCGAAAATCTCATTCAACTGAGGTCCTTTTCTACAGTTTCAGATTAAGAATGGCTTTAACTAACTAGCATTTGACCTGTTTTTCTTGCCCTTGGGGGAAAAGAATCTTGTTCTCAACTTGAACTCTTTTAAGAAAAATCCAGCTCAAAACTCTAATCATTAATGTGATTGATGGAATCAGATACTTTTCTTTTTCTTTTTTTTTTTTTTTTTTAGTAACCCAAGTGGACCTCATTCTTCCTAGTGATAGTAGAGTTAGAAGGTGAGAGATGTTGGTTTCCACTGTTTGTTTTGATATCCTTGGGGTTTCTTAATCCTCAGCTGGGGGCATCAGCTTTGGAAAGTATCTTGTGGCCTTGTAGAAGGCAGTGGTCTTAGAGCGCCTCCACTTGATGCCTGAACTCCAGCCAACTATTGCTCTGGCCCACAGCAATAGCATATGTTACCCATCACCAGCATTTGTACAGAGCAGGGAATTCCGGGTTTAGTCCATTGATAGCACCGTGTGTATGAGGAGATTCGACACCACAGACAGCTGCAGAACTCTTATTTCCATGGCTTCTCCCATCTCATAACGGGTCGAAACATGTTGCTGCTTCAGGGCTGTAACATACGTCTTATGGCTCCATTCTGTGTAAGATTCCCTATGGTTTTGATACATGCTGTTTTCTTTAAATGACTAAGTTTAAAGCATTTGAGTTGTTTTCAGCAATTGACCATCTCGTCATCCTTCATCGGTGTGGTTTAAGAGTACAGCTCGATTGCTCCACTTTCCGTTGTCCACTCAGTCCATACACACACTTCTCCACTGTCGAAGGTGGTACAGCTGTCAACGAGTCTTCATGGACCTGAAGATAATTTCTTGTGAAGTTGAATGCAAGTGTACTGTCATTCATAGTGTTTATATAAAATACCAGGAATCTTCACTTTTGCTACCTTGATATAGCATTCGGCTATCATGTTACAACATTGAAATACATTGATTTATTAAAAAAAATACTTTTATAAGAAATGGTTTGTAGTGCTTTCTGGCCTCCAGGAGACTATACCTTTGTGCTGGGGGCAGGGGTATTTTTAAAAGTTAAGAAAACATCTGCTCTGCAGGAACATGGTCAGCCCCTCTGCATCACATCTTTCTCTTGTATTCACAGGTAAGTTTACTCACATGTATTATGCTTGCCTAAGGTCTGTAGGCCAACACATTTGCTGTCAAAGAACATATAGGCAGCAGCCCGGTCTTGTGGGGAATGTGTATAAGGTGGACGGGCTGGAAGGCACTCCTGTGAGTGCAAGAGAAAGACCTGCAAAGGAGTAGATGCCCTCCCACCCTTTTCATAAAGCACTAATTGAGTAGGAGCCTGGATACCTAGGTTCATTTCCCATGAACTTACTCTGCTTGGTATTCTCAACCTGACTTCCTCTTTATACTCCACTGGCCTTTCTGTACCTAGCTAAATATTGTTCTCCAGTTCTTTAAAATCTTCCCTAAGGTCGGGCATGGTGGCGCACGCCTTTCATTCCAGCACTTGGGAGGCAGAAGTACAAGGATTGCTATGAGTGTGCGGCCAACCTGAGACTACATAGTGAATTCCAGGTCACCCTGGGCTAGAGCAAGACCATTATCTCAGAAAACCCAAAACATAATTCCAATACTTAAAAGGCAGAGGTAGGAGGATCACTATGAGTTTGAGGCCACACTGAGACTACATAGTAATTTCCTAATCAGCCTGGACCAGAACCTACCTTGGAAACAAAAAAAAAAAAAAGCAGGAGCTAGAGAGAGGTTGCTTAGCAGTTAAATCACTTGCCTGTAAAGCCAAAGGACCCAAGTTTGATTCCCTAGTATCCATGTAAAGCCAGATGCACAAGGTGGCACATGCAGATCTGGAGTTCAATTGCAGTGGCTAGGGGCCCTGACATGCCCATTCTCCCCCCCCCCCCATAAAGAAATAAAACATCTTTTAAGGATAGGAAGAAAAGTAATTTAGCAGCTAGGTGTAGTGGCACATGTCTTTAATCCCAGTAATCGGGAGGCAGAGGTAGGAGGTTGTGCTGGTTTGATTCAGGTGTCTCCCATGAACTTAGGAGTTCTGAATGCTAGGTTCTCAAGTGATGGAGATTTGGGAGTTAATGCCTCCTGGAGGCAGTGTATTGTTGAGGGTGCCAGTTTCCCCTTGCTGATGTTTGGCACACTCTACTGTTGCTGAGTCCATATATTGTTGGCCAGGAGGTTGATGTCCAGCCTCTGCTCATGCCATCATTTTCCCCTGCCATCATGGAGCTTTGCCTTGAGTCTGTAAGCCAAAATAAACCTTTTTTCCCCACAAGCTGCACTTTGTTGGGTGATTTCTGCCACTAATGTGAACCTGACTGCAATAGTAAAGTTGGTATCAGAGGAGTGGGGTTGCTGCTAGACACCTGACTGTGTGGCTTTGGCCTTTTGGAGCTGATTTTCAAGAGGAACGTGGAAGGATTTGAAACCTTGGCCTAAGAGACGCCTTGCAGTGCTGTAAGTACAGCTTGATAGACTATTCTGGTCAGATTTGAAAGACGTGAATGCAGTAAGAACTATGTATTGAGGTTTGGCTTCTGAAGATGAGAAAGGTTTGCCTGGATTGGGCTAGAAGCAGTTTGTGTGAGAGGCTTGCAGTTATGTCTATGTCCTGAGGATTTAGGCAGGGTTGCTTTGCATAGAAACAGACTGATGTGAGCAGAGGGATATGGCACAGAAAAAGTGAAATCTTTGGGCTGAAACTGCTGCCTGTTTAGCTACAATTATATGAAAGATTGCAACCATTGATATTGGGACAACAGAAAGAATACAGTCTTTTGAAGGGTCCTGAATGCTGAAAGAGTGTCTGTTCTTCAAAATCTGCTTTATTCCCCCCTGGATTAACAAGTTGGCACCCCACCTAGTATTGTGGAGTATGAGAAATACAGGAAAGAGAGGGTCATTGAATTTGCAACACCGTGTTGTGTTTTGGAAATGGCCATGGGCAGTGTGAAGCAGGTTTGGTGGATGCCTGCATGGAGACCCAGTGGAGCCCTGAGGATGGACCATGGGTTGCAGTGGAGACCCAGTGGAGATACCAGGACCACGAGATGGCTGCTAAGGACAGCTGCCAGCCCCAGATGAAGTTTTCCAGGAGTAGCCTAGCTGGAGGGGCAAAATTGTAACTTCAGAAACTTGTTGTTGGTTAGGATTATTGGACTTAGAGACTTGTCACTGACTAAAGTTGTTGGACTTGGAGCTACAGTTTGATGTTTGCCCTGATGGTTTTAAATCTTGTATTGGTTGAATATTTCTTTGCTATGCCCAATGCTATCTTTTGCAGTATGAATGTTTATTCTGTGCTGTTTTGGGTTTTGGGGGGATGTTTTTGGCTCAGTTAAAAGATCTCAGACTATGGAAATGTTTGAACATCATGAGGATTGATAAAAACTATGGGGACTTTTAAAGTTGGACTGAATGCATTACACTTTACATCATGTATGGTTACCAGTTTATGGGGGCCAGGGGCGGAATGTTGTGGTTTGATTCAGGTGTCCTCATAAACTTAGGTGTTCCCAGCTAATGGAGATTTGGGAATTAACATCTCGTGGAGGCAGTGTATTGTTGGGGATGGCTTATGGGTATTATATAGCCAGTGTCCCCTTGCCAGTGTTTGGCACACTCTCCTGTTCCTATTGTCCATCATATGTTGGCCAGGGGGTGATATCCACCCTCTGCTCATGCCATCATTTTCCCTGCCATCGTGGAGCTTCCCCTCTTCCCACAAGCTGCTCTTGGTCAGGCGTTTCTACCAGCAATGCGAACCTGACTGCAACAGAGGATCACTGAGTTCAAGGCCACCCTGAAATTACAGTGGATTCCAGGTCAGCCTGGGATACAGTGAGACCTTACCTTCAAAACAAAACAAAAAACAAGGCACTGTGAAGAGAAGAAATTAGGGTGAGTTTATTTCAGCCAGAGATGAGACAGTTTGCTAAGTGCTATAAAGTTTTTTAGCCAGGCATGGTAGCTCATGCCTTTAATCCCCACATTTGGGAGGCAGAAGTAGGAGGATCACCATGAGTTCAAGACGCCCTTGAGACTCCATATTTAATTCCAAGAGACCCTACTTTGAAAAAACAAAGAAAGACATTGGTTGTCACTCTTTTGTTTCACACCCCTAACTCCCTAGTGTTCGGTGAGATTTATTCTTTGGACAGCCCTTCCAGTGCTCCTGAAGCCCCAGCCATAATTCAGGCTGTCCTTAGTGCCTTACGACCAGATGGAGTCAGGATGAGGTAAAGCAGCATGATGGAGACCTGCTTCACACTGCAGTGGCAGTGCACATTTGCCATAGCATGAACACATCAGAGAGACAGGGTGGTCCTCGTGGGGCACTCGGTCTAGTGGCCAATGAGTTTCCACTCAAACAGGGTCTGGAGCTTTTAGATTTTTTTTTTTGAAGTTTTTCAAAATATAATTTAAAACTATTTTGTACCAGTACAATATATTAATTTTACAAATGTAAAATCTTATCAGCTGTTAAAGCATTTGCAAAAAAAACCACACATTCTATTTCAGCTTTTATTGCACGGTATCTATAAGAAAATATTAAATTTTAAATTAGAAAACATAAAAATGCTTTCAGTATGGAAGAGACCATCTAATTTTTTCAGACAATATTCTATAAGAATGTCTACCCCGAAAATAACAAACTTTCACAGGATACCAAGCCGGAGAGACACTTTGGCAAATCCAGGACATGGCTGTTTAAAGCCAGTCCAAGGAACTTAATACAAACTGTATCACTCTTCCTGTGTTTCTGACATGCAAGAGCTGTTCGTGCTGACAAGACACCAGCTTCTCTAAGTGGAAGAGCACTTGGCATGGTGTCTACACTTCAGGAGCTTTTAGATTTTAAGGCTAGAGTAAAGGCTGAGTGGATGGCAGCTTCCAGACTTGGTCTGTAAACAGGCACCACAGAAATTATCTAGCATTGCCCCACAAATTAATGTCTTCATCACCTTAGACCATGAAGACAAGACCAAAGAGGGGGTGGGGAAGCAAGTAAACTTCCCTTAATTCTGCCCTGGCCATGTGCTTGGGCTGCCTTACACACCATATTTTGTGTATCACAACAGCCTCTAACACTGTTGCTTTACACAGGCAGTAGAGGTGATTGACCCAAGACCACACACTGTAGCAAACATGACACATAGCCAATGAGAAGCCCTTCCATTCAGGCATAGTGCCTTCTTGAAATGGAGGCCCCGGAGCCTGCTGCAGACTCAAGGCCTCAGTCAGTCTTGCTGCACGCCCCCAAGTGATGTGATGTGTATGGATGTTCACAAAGTGCTGCTCTCTTCTGGAACCCCACTTGGCTCCTGGAATGGAGGATTCCTCCATGACGTGACTGTCAGTATAGGTGGAGCAGGATTGTCTAAATTGTCACTGGGGTCCTGGAGAGACAGCTTAGCGGTTAAGCACTTGCCTGTGAAGCCTAAGGACCCTAGTTCGAGGCTCCATTCCCCAGGACCCACGTAAGCCATATGCACAAGGTGGTGCATGCATCTGTGGTTCATTTGCAGTGGCTGGAGGCCCTGGTGCACCCATTCTCTATCTGCCCCTTTCTGTCTGTCTCAAATAAAAAATAAGTTTGCCGGGCGTGGTGGCGCACGCCTTTAATCCCAGCACTCAGGAGGTAGAGGTAGGATCGCCCTGAGTTCAAGGCCACCCTGAGACTACATAGTTAATTCCAGGTCAGCCTGGGCCAGAGTGAGACCCTACCTCGAAAAACCCAAAAAAAGGGCTGGAGAGATGGCTTAGCAGTTAAACGCTTGCCTATGAAGCCTAAGGACCCCGGTTCGAGGTTCGATTCTCCAGGACCCACGTAAGCCAGATGCACAAGAGGGTGCATGCATCTAGAGTTCATTTGCAGTGGCTGGAGGCCCTGGCGCACCCATTCTCTCTCTCTCTCTCTCTCTCTCTCTCTCTCTCTCTCTCTCTACCTGCCTATTTCTGTATCTTTCTCTCTCTCAAATAAATAAATAAATAATAAAATATTTTTTAAAAAAAACCCAAAAAAATAAAAATAAAAAAATAAGTTGTCACTGGATCTGACTCCGAAATTATGGAGGTGACCACCCAATAAATTAGGAGCCCTATAGCACCTTGGTGTTAGTATAAGGAGTATTTCCCTAGAGGTCCCTGGTCCATCCACGCTTCTAGCACTGTTTCTGAAGGCCAGGACCATGCCTATTGTGCACCCATCCTTGCTCTGTCATCGCAGAAGGCCCAGGCTTCCTCAATGACCCGGCTACTCTGCGTATAGACATACCTACCAGCACTATTCATCCTGTCACCTCTCCAGTGTCACCTCTGAGTCAGGCAAAAGCCCCAGTAGACAACACTTCTGAAAGTTGGAAAAGCATTTGCTTTATTGGCCACCTGCTGTCCCTTGAGAAAGAAGTTCCCTCAGCCTTTGCATCCTCCACTTCCTTTGCTGCTCCCACATCATTTCTCCTCTAAGGAACCTCCAGCACCACTGAAGCCTGAGCTGTCCAGTTCTGCCAGATGTCACTGCTACTTCACACTCCTGTCTCCTCTCCAGCCTGTCCCTCAGACTTGCCTTTGGCCATGGGGCAGTTCTTTGCACTAAACAATGCTGCACATGACCAGCCACTGTCATCTCTCCAGCCTGCCCCTTAGTTAGCATTGTAGTCCTTCCTCAGTCGTGACAGAGTCCCTTTGTCTCCACTTATTTCACCCCAGGGAAGATGTTCACATTTGAGAACCACTGTCAGTGTCCTGTCTCCCATCTTCTCACTTAAGTCCTGAACTGAAACCTTTCTATTGTTCTAAACCACTTCTGAAATCATAGGTTCAAGCATTCTGACCACTGTAGCTCACCCTAGTTTCCTACACTGACAAGTCTTTGACCTTAGCAAGATCACAGAGCCATTAAACCTAGTACACCTTTTGCTAACGTCATCTGTCTAACCCCATCTTCATTTTTTTCACTTTCCCAAATTAATTCCATTGTCAACAACTAAGTCATTTCCTCCCCAGGACCCTCTAGCACTCCCCTTGTTAAGGCCTGGCAGACTAGCCCTGTGGAGCCTGAATGTTGCTGGGGAAAAATCGGTCAGGTGGACTGGGTCGAGTTTACCTCCTGTCCACACACCAGGGGGCTCACGATTGCACCATGGTTTATTCCTGCTGCCTTGGAAGTTGGCCGTCCCCCACCCCTGGAGGCTCCTCCGTCCCTCCCCCTCCTTCAAAGGTCCTATGTGTTCACATGCAACAGCTGAGACCCTCACTTGATCTCTCAATAAAAATAGGTGACAATTTTGGCAGTTGGCTGCTTGTCTCCCAGTCTACCAACACACTGACTTTGTACCCAGAGACACTGCTTGTTGCCATGGGGAGACAAGCCTCCTTGCCACTTAGTGTCCCCCCACACACACACACACATCTCCAGACCTTAGCTTGGACAGTTACGCCCTCTGCCCCCTAAACATCAGATTGCCTCTCTCCACTCGGTCATTCCTCTCAGGAGGAAACGTGGTACCTGTGACATCTCATCCCAAATAAACTTTTCCTTGACTTCCTGCACTATGACCAGGCACATTTCTCTGTGTCCATAGTGAGTCCTAGTCACCCCCACGTCCCACTCACTATTTTTTTTTGGTTTTTCAAGGTAGGGTCTCACTCTGGTCCAGGCTGACCTGGAATTAACTATGTAGTCTCAGGGTGGCCTCGAACTCTCGGCGATCCTCCTACCTCTGCCTCCCGAGTGCTGGGATTAAAGGCGTGCGCCACCACGCCTGGCTCCCACTCACTATTTTGAAAAACACCTTGAGGGGCTGGGGAGATGGCTCAGCAGATAAGCACCCTTGCTGCTCAGGCATGGGGACCTGCGTTTGATCTTCAGCCCCCATGTAAGAAGCCGGTCATAGCTTTTTGCCTATAACCCCAGCGCTGAGGGCAACTGGGACAGGAGGCTCACGGGCTCCCTGGTCAGCCAGGCTAACCAAAACCCAGGTGCTCCAGATTCAGTGAGGGACTGTCAGGAACATAAGGATAAAGGACAACCGACATCTTCTTCTGGCCTCCACACATGCATATGGGATGGGTGCACATCTGCACACACATGCATATAGCACACCTACATGCACAAAAAAATCCCTTAATTGTGAATTATATATACAATAGAATTGAAGCTGGGGCATGTAGTTCAGTGGTAGAGCATTTGCCTAGCATGTGCAAAGCCCTGGCTTCCAGTCCCAGAACTGTTAAAAAAAAAAAAAAAAAGGGGGCTGGAGAGATGGCTTAGTGGTTAAACGCTTGCCTATGAAGCCTAAGGACCCCGGTTCAAGGCTTGATTCTCCAGGACCCATGTAAGCCAGATGCACAAGGGGGTGCATGCATCTGGAGTTCGTTTGCAGTGGCTGGAGGCCCTGGCACACCCATTCTCTCTCTCTCTCTCTCTCCCCTGCCTATTTCTGTATCTCTCTCAAATGAATAAATAAATAATAAAATATTTTTTAAAAAACATTAAAAAAAAAAAGAGGGTCAGGTGTAGAGGTGCATGCCTTTAATCCCAGCTCTCAGGAGGCAGAGATAGGAGGATCGCCGTGAAGTTCAAGGCCATCCTGAGACTACATAGTGAAGTCCAGGTCAGTCTAGGCTAGAGTGAGACCCTGCCTCAAAAAGCAAAAACAAACAAACAAACAAAAAAAGACAAAATGGGCTGGAGGGATTGCTCAGTTGTTAAAGATGCAAAGCCTGACATCCTTGATTCGATTCCCCAGTATCCACATATGCACAAAGTGGCACATGTGTCTGGAGTCTGTTTGCAGTGGCAGGAGGCTTTGGCATGCCCATACTCACTCTGTGTTTCTCTGTTTCTCTCTCACATAAATATATTTTTAAAAATAATATGGCTGGAGAGATGGCTTAGCAGTTAAGGCACTTGCCTGTGAAGCCTAAGGATCCAGGTTCGATTCCAGGTCCCACATAAACCAGATGCACAAGGTGGTGCATGCATCTGCAGTTTGCAGTGGCTAGACACCCTGGTGTGCCCATTCTCTCTAACAAGTAAATAAAATTAAAATTAAAAATAATAATAGCCAGGCGTGGTGGCGCATGCCTTTAATCCCAGCACTTGGGAGGCAGAGGTAGGAGGATTGCCGAGAGTTTGAGGCCACCCTGAGACTACATAGTTAATTCCAGGTCAGCCTGGACCAGAGTGAGACCTTACCTCGTAAAACCAAAAATAATAATAATAATAATAATAAATAATAAATAGGGGCTGGAGAGATGGCTTAGTGGTTAAAGTGCTTGCCTGCAAAGCCAAAGGACCCAGGTTTGATTCCCCAGGACCCACGTGAGCCAGATATACAATGTGGCGCACTGCATCTAGAGTTCATTTACAGCAGCCAGATGCTCTGGCATGCCCATTCTCTCTCTCTCTCAATCTCTCAATCTAAATAAAAAAGTAAAGTATTTTTAAAATATATTTAAAATAAATAAATAAGGCTAAAGAGATGGCTTAGCTATTATTAAGGCACATGCCTGTAAAGGCTAAGGACCCAGGTTCAATTCCCCAGTACCCATGTAAGCCAGATGCACAAGGTGGCACATACATCTAGAGTTCATTTAGAGGCCCCACATACCCATTCTGTCTGTCTGTCTGTCTGTCTGTCTCTCTCTCGCTCTCTCTCTCTCTCTATCTCAAGTAAATAAATAGGTAAAAATAAAATAATAGAAAAAACATATACAATGTATATGCACAGTTTAAAGGATGGCAAAAAGAGTACCATCATGTGCTCACCTGTCAACTTAAAAACAGATGTTAGGGGCTAGAGAGATGGCTTAGCGGTTAAGGAGCCTGCCTGCAAAGCCTAAGAATGCTTGTTCAAATCTCTGGGTCCCACGTATAGCCAGATGCAAAAGTGACACAAGCACGCAATGTCGCACATGCACACAAGGGGGCACACGCATCTGGAATTCATTCACAGTGGCTGAAAGGCCCTGGTGCACCTATTCTCTCTGCCTCTTCCTCTCTCTCTCTCTCTCTCTCTCTGTCTCTTTCTCTCAAATTAAAAAAAAAAATACAGATGTTAGCTGGCCTGCTGGGCTGATAGGACCCTTCACCTCTTGAAGTTTGTACAAGTCATTCTTTTGCTTTGCTTTATGGTTTTATCACCTACAGTGCCCATTTTTGAACTTCATATAAATTGAGTCATATTGTATACTGATGTTTAAATTCATTTTTATGATTTGTGCATATTCATGTGTACATATGTGATTCATTTTCACTGCTTTATTATATTCTGCCGTGTAAATACACCATGGGTTTATGCATCCCCCCCCCTTGGTGGACATTTGAACCATTGCTAGTTTTATTCCTGATGAGCAGTGCTTTGTGAGCAGTAGAAGGATGTCAGCTGCTGCAGCTCTGAGGATTTCTGTAAAATGAATCTACTAGGTTGTAAGGAATGTGGGTAGAAAAACAATATACTCTTCTTAGTGTACTTTTATTAAATGAAATCCTGTTCAGTCTTGTCTTCATCCTCATCAAACAGAACTCCACAATCTTATTCTCTACTAATATCACATATTGAAATTTCTCAGAGCCTTGTCTTCAACATATTTTTCATAACTAAAAGAATCAAATGGATTAAATCATACCAACCTCCCATAAAGCCAACAGGCAAAGTAACACTAGACATCATAAAATTAGTTTTAAAAAAATGTAATTGAGTACCAGGCATGGTGGCATGGGAGGCAGAGGTACAAGGATCACTGTGAGTTCAAGGCCACCCTGAGACTACATAATGAATTCTAGGTCAGCCTGGGCTAGAGTGAAACCCTACCTTGAAAAACCAACAACAACAAAAAAAAAAAAAATCTAATCAAGCTGGGCACAGTGACACATGCCTGGAATCCCAGGACTTGGAAGGCTGAGACAGGAGGATCATGAGTTTGAGACCAACTAAGCTACCTAGTGAGAAACTGCCTCAAAGTAAAAATAAACTTCTTGAATGTCTTGGTCTATGTACAGTAGACACCCGTGTGAATATGCATCATCTTCACAACAGGGTCTGGTTAGAGTTTTAAAACTTTAGGGAAGAAATTAAAAATAAAACTATGGAAAGAACTACAACATAAAGATAACCTTCTACAAGAAACCTGTGCCCTACTGCTTGTCTTCTTTGATAATTTCCTCCTTGGCTGCAACGCTGTAAATGACATCCCAGTATTCCTAACTAAGACCCACATCCCGGGAGATTTCTCTGACAGGTCCAGAAAGGACTGGGCACTTTTCTTCCATAAGTATAATGAAAACATCAAAGCACTTCAAACCCTGCAAGACATGTATTTATCAAAACACCTGGAAGTCCGCGTTTCATCTAATCTGCCTGAAATAATAAATATTCTCCAAAGTGGCTGTGACATTCCCACCAGGAGGCAGAAGTAAGAGGATTGCTGTTGAGTTCGAGGCCAGCCTGGGACTATAGAGTGAGTACTAGATCAGCCTGGGCTAGAGGAAGACCCTACTAAAAAAAAAAAAAAGGAAAAAGAAAGCTGGGATGCATTGAAAGAGACAAAGGAGTCTATGACAAGATAGTGTCCAAGGAGATCCCTCCAATGGTCTCTTTCCTCCAGCAAGGCTCCACCTTCTTAGTTTCTAGAACTTTCCAAAATAGTACCACCAGCTAGTGACTAATCAGGCAGTTGTTTTGAGGGTATGCTTCATATCTGTGATAGTCGGTCATGTCAACTTGACAGGACTTAGGATGGCCTAGGGGACACCTTCTTCACCTGTCTGTGACGGTGTGTTCCAAGAGGATGAACTGAGGGAGAAAGATCCGTCTGCCAAGTGGACAGTGTGCCCACCTCCACAGCTTTCTGAGCAAGTGCATCCATTGCTGCTGCTGACCTAAACTCTATGTGACCTCAGTATCAGCTACTCTGAACCAGGAGGCCGGCCCCAAGCCTTCAGCATCAGACTGGGGCTACTGGGGCATCCAGCTGCATGGACTGAGTAGTTACCAGGATGTCTGCCTATCTCTCCGGTGTATCGACAGGTGCCGATTGTTGGACTACACGGCCCCTACAGTGAACGCTAATCCTGCACATCTCCTTTCATAATATATTTACATTCTGCTCCTCTCGAGAGCCTGCCCAATCCACATACTGGTACCGGGAGTGGTTCCAGGGGAAGGGACCAGTAAGGAGAAGTTTCACTAGCGGGCTCGCTGATGTCTGAAGCTGGCTCTCTAATTGACTACACCTAAAGTTGCTAGCGACGCTCCTGTCATGATGCTATGGCAAGCATTGATAGTCCACGGGCTGAATCTGAGGGTCATGCGAGAGAAAGGCATTTGATACTCCTCAGTCACCACTTGTGAGAGGCAAGGCATGACTCTGTAATAGTGCTGAACAATTCTGGAAAACTAAGGGATATAATGGTGTTGCTTTTAGAATCTCTGGGCAAAGTCACAAAGAAAAGGAATGAGGGCTGGAGAGGTGGCTTAGTAGTTAAGGCACTTGCCTACAAAGCCAAAGGACCCAGGTTTCATTCCCCAGGACCCACGTAAGCCAGATGCATGGGGTGGCGCATGTGTCTCGAGTTTGTTTACAACAGCTGAATGCCCTGGCACACCCATTTTCTCTCTGCCTCCCCCCTCAAATAAATAAAAATAGGGACACAACCTCTCAGGTTCTGATGGGTTTATTTCCTCTGAGGAAGTAACTTACCTTGCCACCTCTCGTGTTTGAATGCATCCCCTCCATCACGACACCCTAATCATCAGCCCCTCCACCCTTGCCTGCAGGAATTAATCCTGCCTGGTGTATGGAACCAGCAATGACCTTCCCTAAAGGGGACAGATGCCAAGCAAGATAATGCTGGTACCCCTCAGGGCCCTCCACACCTATACCCAGACTCAGATCTCAGGAGACCCCAGGAGGTGAGATATACAGGGTAACCCATAAGGTATATGACACTGCTAAAGAACTTCTGGAATTTTCTAATTCATACAAACAGAAAGTCTGGGGGATATATATGGGAATGAATGGATTTTTAGGGTGTGGAATAATGGCAGAAGAAACAAAATTAGGTTAGGCTGAATTTATCAATGCAGGGCCTTTAAGCAGAGGCTCTATATTTAATGTTACAGTTCACATAGGGAAGAAAAAAAGGGGGGGTGCAAACAGTGTATTTGGTTGATTGGCTGAGGTGTGGGTCCAAGGCTTACTGGGAATGAGCTGCAGCAGCCTGGCATCCCTTGGCTTAGTGGTGCTGAAAGGATCAAAGGTGCGGGGAAATTGGAATGCTGGAGGATTTGCAGTGTAAAGCCTGCTCCTCCATGATGCGAGGGTCCACACGTGTGCCCTTCGCTAAGTACAAAAGAAAAGATTTATGAGAGACGCACCAGCATACGAAGAGCTGCTTGACTGAGTAACAAGGGTCAAGTGACATCACCTAGTCATCAAAGGCAAGGTTGGTGTACTTACCGGAAAGACCACATGGGCAAAGCTGTTTTAATGATCTGACTCATATAGACCCATGTCACTGGGTAACTAGCCACAGTGTTCCCAGAAGTGGAGTAAATTCTAAATC
Source organism: Orientallactaga sibirica (assembly GCA_036365145.1). Classification (NCBI taxonomy): domain Eukaryota; kingdom Metazoa; phylum Chordata; class Mammalia; order Rodentia; family Dipodidae; genus Orientallactaga; species Orientallactaga sibirica. Next base: position 12,863,368 of record JAEOAD010000035.1, on the reverse strand, counting down.
CTTGCCCATTCTCTGTAAACAGATCAATGAAAGGCTACTCTGACTCATAGCAACAGCGCTAATTTCTAGATTTGAGCCAGTTTGAGACCCAGAACCCCTTGAATGAGAGGAGACCAGGGCCCCTCGAGGAAGGATCTTAATACAATATTGGTAAGTTTTACTGCCAGTCTTTCTCCTTTCCTTCCGCAGTGGGACCTACTGCCTTGCCCAAGGCAGCTGTGCTCTGGGAAAAAGGAATAATCAGACATTTAGGGGCCTGTTAGACACTGACTCTGAATTGATAGTGGTTCCAGGAGCCCCCAAACAGCATTGTGGCCCTCCAAAGTAGGGACCTGGGAAAGTCACGCGAGCAACTGAGTTTCAGCCAAAGTCCACCTCGCAGCAGTTCCCCACGCTCACCCCATGGTTACTTCACCAGTCCCAAAATGCATCATTGGGACAGTGAAGCGTAGAAGCTGGCAGAATGCCCATGCTGACTCCCTGACCTTGGTGTAAATGAGGACCGCTATGGTTAGAAAAGTCAAATAGAAGATAGATGTTAGCTGTCCATCTTGTGATGGCAAGTCCCCAGAACTAGAATATCTAGTGTTTCCTCTCTAAACTGAAACTTCCCATGTCCTCATCCAATGGGATTGGCTAGCTGCAAATCTCTTCATCCTCATCATCTCATTTACTCCCTCCTATAAGTTCCCCGGTCTGTACGTGGAAGTAGGCTATGGATCCTTTTCCAGAGTACCCCCCCTCCACAAGTGTTGGCCCTGAATAAACCCTGTGCTGTGGTTGAGCAGCCTCCCTTGTCCTTCTTCTCTGCACCAACTTGTACCTCATAGGCGTCATCAAGCTGCCTCCGCTAGGGAACACAGTGACCCAAAACAATGCTGAAGATTAGTGTCAACATCAAGGAGTTGAACGTTGTCACGTGTTGGTCTCCCCCCCCACCACCACACACACAACCATTTAACTCTCCTTTTTGGCTTGTGCAGAAGATAGACGGATCGTGACGAATGACAATTGATTATCATAAATTCAGTCGAGTGATGACTCCAGTTGTAGATGCTGTACCAGATGTGGTTTCCCTGCTTGAGCAGATTAACACATCTCCTGGTACTTGGTATACAGTTACTGATCTAGAAAATGGTTTTGTTTTTCTCCATAACCATCCATGAGGTACCGGAAGAAATTTCCTTCGAGCTGGCAAGGCAGTAGGACACCTTCACTGTCCTATCTTAAGGGAATAGTTTTAATTATCATTATTATTGAGACAGAAAGAAAGAGGCAGAGAGGAAGAGGCAGAGAGAGAGAGAGAATGGGCGTGTGAAAGAACTCCAGACACGTGCGCCCCCTTGTGGCAAGCGCAGCATTGCGTGCTTGCATCACTAAACGTGGGACCTGGAGATCGAAAAGGCATTCTTAGGCTTGGCCGGCAGGTGCCTTAACCGCTAAGCCATCTCTCCAACGCTCAAGGGAATATTTATTCTCCATAACTTAGTTTGTAGGGATCTTGACAGCCTGTCTCTCTCAGTGTCTCATGCTGGTCGAGTACATCCGTCAGCATTCCGCTGCCTGGACTGAGTGAGTGGGTGGTAGCAACCTGTGGACTTGTTAGAAAAGACTTGGCATGTCAGAGGATGGGAAATGAATCCAAGCAAAATTCTACAACAGTAAAAATTTCCAGGATTCCAATAGTGTGGGGACATGCAGAGATATCTTTTTGAGATGACGGATAAGCTCTGTACCTAACCACTCCTACCACAAAAAGTGAAATGCTTAGTGGGTTTTGTTGTTTAAATGTAAAATGCAGGCTGGAGAAATGGCTCAGAGGTTAAGGCACTTGCCTGCAAAGCCTAAGGACCCAGGTTTGATTCCCCAGCACCCATGTAAAACCAGATGTACAAGCTGGAGCCTGTGTCTGGAGTTCATTTACAGTGGCTGGAGGTCCTGGCATGCCTATTCTCTGTCTCGATCTCTCAAAATAAATAAATAAATAAATAAATAAATAAATAAATAAATAAATAAATAAATAAAATTTTTAAAACTATAAAATGCCACCTCCACAAGACTCACATGTTTGAAGACTTGGTCTCCAGCTGGATGTACTGTTTGGGAAGGCTGTAGAACATTTAGAAGATAGAGCCTTGCTAGAGGAAGTGGATGAAGGAGACAGGCTTGAGGGATTTTATAGCTGGCCCTACTTTATGTTCACTCTCTGCTTCCCGGCTGTAGCTGCAATGTAACTAACCAGCTTCCCTTTCAGGTCACCATGCCCTTCCCGTCATAATGAAACATCCCCCCCTGGAACTTTAAGCCCCTTCCTCCCTTAAGTTGCTTCTGGTCAGGTATTTGTTCACAACAATGAGAAAGAAACTGATACAGTGGGCCTGTTCTATTCCTCGCTTGGGTATGTTACTCCCACCCATGAGCCAAGAGACTTGAAAGGCTGCTAGTTGTGAGAGGAGCCCCAGAATACAAGAAGGTTCTAGGACAGGTCCAGACTGCTCTGCCATATGGTCCGGGAGACACAGTAATATTCAAAGTGGCAGTGGCAGAGGGAGATGCTATGTGGAGCCTTTGACAGTTGCCATAGACTAATCACAGCAACGGCCCTTGGAATCTTAGAGCAAGACTATCACCATCTACAGGCAACTACTCTCCATTTGTGAGACAAGTCTCAGTCTGCTACTGGGCCCTGAATGTTTGACAATGAGACATCAAGTTACCACGTGGCCTTAACTGCCAATAGTGGGCTGGGTATTATCTGACCTGACAAGCCATAGAGTTGGGCCTGCACAGCATCATCAAATGGGGGAGGCATATATGATTGGGCCTAAACAGGTCCTGAAGTCACCAGTTACAGGAAGAAGTGGCCCAATGTGCCTGTGGTTTCAACTCCTGCTACAATGCCTTCCATCCCTAAGCATGCACCTAGGTGTGGTGGGACGCGTCCTGTGATCAGTTGACTAAAGAAGGAGAGACTAGGGCTTGCCTTACAGATGCTTCTGCATGCAAGCAGGCACCACCCTGCAGTATGAGGTTGTACAGTTTCCTCCCAAATGAAACATTCCTTTCTGGGAAGTTCCTTAAGACTCAGGAAGTTTCTGAACATAAGACTGACAAGGTTCCCTCCCTGAAGAGACACTCCAACCAGCTGAGCTGCCAACTCCAATAAACTCACTGGTTCATAAAGCCAGACTTGGGGAAATGGTTACTGTGGCCGTAATTGGTGCCCTACGTGAGGTGAATAGACATGTGTTCATGTTTCCTAAGAAAAGTTCACATGTCACAGCAACTTTCTGGAATGGCCCCGAAGGACAGTGATGAAGGGGAATTTTCACAGGGGACAGAACTTCAGGCAATGCACATGTTAGTGCGTTTTGCTTGGAAGGAGAAGTTGGCCAGGTGTGCGGTTACACACTGATTCGTGGGCTGTACTCAGTGTTGGCTGGATGGTCAGGGTCTTGGAGGAGTCATGATTAAGAATTGGTGAGAAAGACATCTGAGGAAGGGGTGTGTGGACAGACCTCTCCGAGCAGTCAAAATATGGGAAGGTATTTGTGTACCATGTGAACACTCATCTTTCGTAGAGGGTGACTTCAATAATCAAATATATATGGCTAGTAGTCAACCCTTCCCCAGCCATCCCTACCATTGCCCAATGGGCCTACGAACAAAGTGGCCCTGGTAGTAGGGATGCAGGTTAGCGTGGACTCAGCAAACGTGGACTTGCACTCACCAAGGCTGACTTGACAGTGCTGCTGAGAGCCACATGCAGCCATTCTCAAAAGTGACATCCAGAGACAGGTGGTGGCAGGTTGACTACCTGGAACCACTTCTGATGTGGACACTGCTCTCAGGTGGTCTAGTGGTCTGGGTTTGTTTCCTTAAGGCAAAGATTTGGATGCCCCAGGACAAACTCAGACACGGAGAAAACAAAATTAACCAGTTTGTTGTGAGCAAAAGCTCCCCCTGGGGTATATTGTCTATATTTATGGAAGTTGTCGATGAAGTTTTTAAAAAAGCAACACAATTAAAACCTTTGGGAGGGGGTGGAGAGATAGTGGTTAAGGCGCCTGCCTGCTAAGCCTAAGAACATCTGTTCAATTCTCCAGGTCCCACATTTAGCCAGACGCAAAGTGACACAAGAGTGCAATGCCACACTTGCCCACAGGGGGCACGTGCGCCTGGAGTTCATTAACAGCGGCTGAGAGGCCACTGGTGCACCCATTCTCTCTCTCTCTCTCTGACTCTCTCAAAAAAAAAAAAAAAAAACTTGCCGGGCATGGTGGCTCACGCCTTTAATCCCAGCACTCGGGAGGCCGAGGTAGGAGGATCACCAACAGTTCGAGGCCACCCTGAGACTACATAGTTAATTCCAGGTCAGCCTGGACCAGAGTGAAACCCTACCTTGCAAAACCAAAAAAAAAAAAAAAAACCCTTTGGGGGGAGAACACAGTTTTTGATATCAAAACAGCCTTATTTGTCCACAATCAGTTATTCAGAGTTGACACAGTGCTGTGACCAGCTGAAGGAGAATACATGACCCAGGCAGCGACAGTACTGAGCGGAAGGTTGGCAAACTGAGCAGGAGTCTGGAGACCCCAGGGACACTCATCACAATGCAGAGTTTTGTGGTACCCATTTGTTCCTGACATTATTTTCCAAGTTAGGAGTGAAAAACAAAACAGGAAAGGTTGGGCCCTCTCCACAGGGGCTCATACTTGAACTCCCATCATAAGTTAGAACTTTGCTTTATTAAAGTCAGCATCAACTCCGGACTGGGGAGATGGCTCAGTGGATAAAGCACTTGTCGTGCAAGCTGGAGGACCAGAGTTCACACCCCTGGCATACACATTGTGGTGTTTGATTCAGGTGTCCCCCATAAACTTAGGTGTTCTGACTGCTAGGTCCTCAGCTGATGGCAATTTGGGAATTAAAGCCTCCTGGAGGCAGTGTGTTGTTGAGGACAGACTTACAAGTGTTATAGCCAGTTTCCTCTTGGCAGTGTTTGGCACACTCTCCTGTTGCTGTTGTCCACCTGATGTTGGCCAGGAGGTGATGTCCACCCTCTGCTCATGCCATCATTTTCCCCTGCCATTATGGAGCTTCCCCTCGAGTCTGTAAGCCAAAAATAAACCTCCTTTTCCCATAAGCTTCTCTTGGTTGGGTGTTTTCTGCCATGTGGTAGTTTGAATAGATGGCCCCCAATATATTCAGTGTTTTATTAGTTTATAGTTTGCATCTGTAGCCACCTGGCTGGAGGCAATGTCACTGGGCAGATCTTAAGGTGTGATGGTGGGTTTGAGATTCCATTGTAAAGATATGCAAAGTGTGTCTAGTTGGAATTCCTAAAGTGTGCTGTGCTGTGTGGCTGGTGGCTTTGCTCTCTCTTGCCTGGTCCTATAAAAGCAGGCCACTTCTCCTTCTATTATGGAACTTCCCCTGGATCTGTAAGCTTCAATAAATAATATCCCTTCCTCCATAACTGTGCCTGGTCTGGAAGTTCATCTCATGCCAGCAATGCAACCTAACTCTCTCCAGCCCTATTTTTTTGATTTTTTGAGACAGGGTCCACAAATAACCTAGGCTGCTCTCAGACTCACTGTGTAGAGGTGGAGAGATTGCTTAGTGGTTAAGGCACTTGCCTGCAAAGCCAAAGGACCCAGATTCAATTCCCTAGGACCCACATAAGCCAGATGTTCAAGGTGGCACATGCTTTTGGAGTTCGTTTGCAGTGGCTGGAAGCCCTGACATGCTCATCTCTCCCTCTCTGTCTCTCTCTGGTTCCCTCTCTCTCTCTCTCTCTCTCTCTCTCTTTCTCTGCCAGTCTCACACAAATAAATAAATAAAAATAAAATACAAAAAAAAAAAAAAAAAAAAAAACCCCTTACTGCGTAGCCAAGATGACCTTGTATAGTCTCCCTGCCTCTGTCTCCAAAGTGCTAGGATTACAGGGTATGCTACAATGCCCAGCTTTAATTATCTTTTCATTCAGGGGTTTTTATTTGGAGCCTATCTAAATGTGCTTAGTCCACCTCCATTATCTTTACCCTAGCTTAATTCAACCTTTTAAATATTTTCTTTAAATATATCAAACAGTTTTATTCCTTATCTAATCATTCCAAATGCTTGTTGCAGCTGCCTCTTTTTTTTTTTTTTTTTCTTTTGTCATAGTAACTTGCTGGTTTTTGTATAGAATATTTTTTCCTTTGGTGCTGGGGGTCAAAATCAGGGCCTCATGCATGCTAAGCACATGCTTTCAATGAGCTCAAAGGCCCCCCCACACAGTCCTGTGTTTTATAGTTTTTAGTGTTTTATTTGCGAGAAAGAGGGAGAGATAAAGGGCATGCCAGTGCCATGTGTATCTGGCTTTACATAGACACTGAGGAATTGAATCTGGGTCCTTTAGCTTTGGAGGCAAGAACCTTAACCATTCAGCTCTCTTTCCATCTCTGTTTTATAGTTTTTAAAAATATTTTATTTATGCATTTATTTATTTGAGAGAGAGAAAAAAACACAGGGAGAGAGTGAGAGAGAGAGAATGGGCACACCAGGGCCTCCAGCCACTGCAAATGAATTCCAGACCCATGTGCCACCTTGAGCATCTGACTTACATGGGTCCTGGGGAATCAAACCGAGGTCCTTTGGCTTTGCAGGCAAGCACCTTAACAGCTAAGCCATCTCTCCAGCCCTATAGTGTGTGTGTGTGTTTTTTTTTTAGGGTAAGTTCATATTCTTTCTATCTGCAAGAGTCTTTCATGCTCAGAATGAAACTGTTGCTCTCTAGAGGACTGGCCTGTGCTGCTGCCAGTCTCCTGTGGGAACAACCCCATCAGAATCATGGTAATTAAATTAAGCACCATACATGTTTTTTGGTATCACACTGTTTGCTGCATTCGATATCTGGGGCTGAGGAGATGCACAAAATGGCACATACATCTGGAGTTCATAGACAGTGGCAAATGCCCTGCACACCCATTCTCTCTCTCTCTCTTTTTTTGTTTTCAATCTCTCTCAAGTAAAACAAAATATTTATGAAAAGAAAATAAATGAGAGCTGGAGAGATGGCTTAGTGGTTAAGACATTTTGCTTGCAAAGCCAAAGTACCTAGGTTCAGTTCCCCAGGACCCACGTAAGCCAGATGCACAAGGGGCACATGCGGCTGGAGTTCATTTGCAGTGGCTAGAGACCCTGGCTTGCCCATTCTCTCTCTCTCTCTCTCTCTCTCTCTCTGCTTGCAAATAAATAAATAAACTAAAATAAAAAGTTGGGCTGGAGGGATGGTTTAGCGGTTAAGGCGTTTGCCTGCAAAGCCAAAGGACCCTGGTTTGATTCCCCAGGACCCACGTAAGCCAGATGCACAAGGTGGAACATGTGTCTGGCAGTGGCTGGAGATCCTGGCACGCCCATTCTCTCTCTCTCTCTCCCGCTTTCTCTGTCAAATAAATAAATATAAAAAAGTAAGATCTGAGCCGGGCACAGTGGCGCACGCCTTTAATCCCAGCACTTGGGAGGCAGAGGTAGGAGGATCGCCAAGAGTTCGAGGCCACCCTGAGAATACATAGTGAATTCCAGGTCAGCCTGGACCAGAGTGAGACCCTACCTCGGAAAACCAAAAAAAAAAAAGTAAGATCTGTGTCCCTCCTGATGATAGGCAAAGACAGGAAGCAGAAAGCTTTCAGCCTGTGGTGTCTAAACCATAGCCGTTACCATTCTGATCCCAGTTTTTCATCTGTAGCCCAGGCACTTGAATATGAAATCCATTCTGGGGGCAGTAGCGAGCACCCAGTGACGCAAGTCACAAAGTACTAGGAGAAAGCCTGAGGCTCAGTAAATGTTGGGCCATCGCCAGCCAGGACTGTTTTATGTTTTTAAAAATATTTTATTTATGCAGCTATTTATGAACTGGAATTCCCACGTGTTTGACAGGAGTACCGATGCTCACATTGCATTGTGTGATATTCTGACGCACCAACTAAGAGATATACTTCTGCTCCCCCATTCCTGGCACAGAGCTCCTAAAACCCTCCCAAGAAAATCATTTCTCATATTGGGCCTTTGACTCGAGCCCCGGACACAGTTCTCTGAGACTTTCATAATTCCTTCAGAGGAATCCGACCTAGAGCCCCAGGACCCTGGGCATTTCCTGGGTAAGAGAAACATCTCTTGTTCTAAAGAGGCAAACCTTGGTGAGCCGGACAGCCTCAGCATGAGCCTGGTTGTGAACTTGACTGAGGAGATGCACAAAGACTGGTGAGTCACACCTGTGTTCATAGGTGTGGCAAGAGCAGATTAGCATGTGAGACAGTTACTGGCAGGAAAGGAGAGACCTGCCCTGAACAGGGGTATCACCCTCAAGTGGGCAAACTGCCTGGATGAAGGAGCCATGTGGGAGGAAGACAGCATGTGAGTGCCAGCAAGTGTTTCTTCTTTGGGGGGAGGGTGCGGGGGAGGAAAGGGTTTACTTGAGGCTTACAGTTTCAAGGGGCAACGTCAGTATGGTGGAAAAGCATGGCAGAGCAGGCAGCTGGGGAATCACCTCTCCACAGGAAGCAGGGGAAGTCCTCTTCTTCACATGGCTCATGTCTTCATGCATCAGCAAACTAAAATAAAAGTTGGAGTGGTCAGGCTCTTTAGCGGTTGCAGGGGCAAGGCCCACCCTCAGAGACACATCCCCAGCAAGGCCCCTCCAGCTGGTTAAGTCCCAGAGGGTAGAGTGCATCCTGGCAGGGGAGGCATGGCAGAAGCAGTAGCAGACCTGGTCACATTATCGGGCAGGAAGCAACAGGTCTCTCTGGACTCTCTTCTTTCTTTCTTAACTAAAACAAATATTTGTTTGTTTGTTTGATTGATTTATTTATTTGAAAGAGAGAGGAGAGAGAGCACTTGGGAGAGAGGTAGAGAATGATCACCAAGGCCTCTAGCCACCCTGAACAAACTCCAAATTCCAGGTCAGCCTGTGCCAGAGTGCACCTACATGGGTAACCAAAAAAAAAAAGTAAGAAACTGTGTCCCTCCTGATGATAGGCAAAAGACAGGAAGCAGAAAGCTTTCAGCCTGTCCATCTCTAAACCATCATCCATCCATCCATCCTCTTTTCAGTTTTTCATAAATTGTTTTGTTGTTTAAATTTAAATTATTTCTGAGGGACAGACAGAGAGAGAAGAGACGCAAGTCACAAAGTACTAGGGGCCTCCAGCCTGAGGCTCAGTAAATGTTGGGCCATCGCCAGCCAGGACTTGTGTTGTGGCTGCAATGTGAGTCCTGAACTGGAATTCCCGAACGTGTTTGACAGGGCTTACAGGCAAACACCTTGCACCACTAAGATATCTCTGGCCAGCACCTTTCTTTTTCTGAAGAGATATACTTCTGCTTTTTCATTCAGGCACAGAGCTCCTAAAACCCCAGGCTGAAATCATTTCTCATGGGCTTCCTTTGACCTTGAGCTCCCGGACACAGTTCTCTAAGACTTTCAGCACCTTCAGAGGAATGCTGACCTGAGGTGAGGGACCCTCCCAGTTTTTGGATCAAGAGAAACATCTCTTGTTCTAAAGAGGCAAACCTTGGTGAGCCAGACAGCCTCAGCATGAGCCTGGTTGTGAACTTGACCGGACTGAGATTCGGAGACTGGTGAGTCACACCTGTGCGTCTGTAGGGGTGTTTCCAGAGCAGATTAGCATGTGAGACAGTTACTGGCAGGAAAGGAGAGACCTGCCCTGAACAGGGGTATCACCCTCAAGTGGGCAAACTGCCTGGATGAAGGAAGCGATGTGGGAGGAAGACACATGTGTGCCAAAAAGTGTTTCTGTTCTTTGGGGAGGTGCTGGAGGAAACAAAATTAATAATAAAATTAAATAGTTTCAAAAGGCAACGTCAGTATGGTGGAAAAGCATGGCAGAGCAGGCAGCTGGGGAATCACCTCTCCACAGGAAGCAGGGGAAGTCCTCTTCGTCACATGGCTCATGTCTTCATGCATCAGCAGTAGGGCAAGAGCAGTCAGAGTGGTCAGGCTCTGAACATGCAGGGGCAAGGCCCACCCTCAGAGACACATCCCCAGCAAGGCCCCTCCAGCTGGTTAAGTCCCAGAGGGTAGAGTGCATCCTGGCAGGGGAGGCATGGCAGAAGCAGTAGCAGACCTGGTCACATTATCGGGCAGGAAGCAACAGGTGAACAGAAGCTCTTCTTTCTTTCTTAACTATCTTTGATTTATTTGTTTGTTTATTTATTTATTTATTTGAAAGAGAGAGGAGAGAGAAAGAGGCAGACACAGAGAGAGAATGAGCATGCAAGGGCCTCTAGCCACTGCAAACAAACTCCAAATTCCAGACGCATGTGCCCCTTGTGCATCTGGCTTTCATGGGTCCTTAGGCTCTGCAGGCAAGTCCTTAGGCTTCTAAGCCATACCTCAACCAATAAAACTCTATTTACTGAACATTTATTTTATTTATTTTTTTATAAAATTTTGTTGTTTATTTATTTATTTGGAGTGACAGACAGAGAGAAAAGGGCATGCAGGGCCTCCAGAGAATGGGTGCACTCAGGGCCTGTGCCACTTATGCAAATGTGTGACCAGGTGTATGTGCCACCTTGTGCATCTGGCTTACGTGGCATCTGGGAAGTAGAACATCAGTCCTTAGGCTTGACAGGCACCTTAACTGCTAAGCCATTTCTCCAGCCCTTTCTTTAATATTGATGTCATCATCTTTTCCTCTTATTATGAGGTTCTTGTGTAGGTAGTACTAGGCATTGTGAGGTCATGGATATTGAGGTCAAATTGTGTCTGAAGAGTGCATTGTAAGAAGTCCTACATTTCCTTTGGCTCTTACATTCTTTCCACCACCCCTTCCACAATGGACCCTGAGCCTTGGAGGGTGTGATAGAGATGTTTCAGTGCTGAGCACTCCTCTGTCACTTCTTCTCAGTACTATGTTGCCTTTTGAGTCAGCCAGTGGTCACCACCTCTGAAAAGAGAAGCTTCTCTAACCAAAAGTGAGAGTAGCATTAATACATGAATATGAACATTAAGTGTAGTGCTTACAGGCATTACACCTCTAGGGCTCATGACCTCCCCTGACATAGGCTTTTGACTAGGTTTTCAGTACCAGGCATGTATTCCCTCCAGTGGAGTGGGCCTCCAGTCCACTTAGACAGTGGTTGGTTTCTCCCATAACAGACATGCTACTATTGTACCCACTGGCTCATTTGGCCTGGCTGGCCAATCTTAAGGCTTGCAGTGTCCACTGTTGTTTATCTCCACTGATGACTTCTCTCTCCCATAGAGCTGCATGAAGTGTAACTTTTTCTGGCTTTCTGACAGCTGGTCCACAGGGAGGAGGTTTTCAGCTCAGCTCCAGCTTGATTTCTCAGTGACCTTGCAGCCCAGGCATGTGGAGTCTTCAGCAATAACAGTCTTGGTTTTTGCGAGATCTGAACTCAAAATGGGCTTGGTGGTGAATAGGCCTTAGATTGCTGGAGCCATGTTAAAGTTTACTCAAAGCATTGTGTACAGGAGTTTAAGTCAAGTGTTCATGAAAAAAAAAGTACAGGGGCTGAAGAGATGGCGGTTAAGGCATTTGCCTGCAAAGCCAAAGGATCCCGATTCTACTCTCCAGGACCCATGTAAGCCAGCTGCAAAGGGGGGAGCACGCATCTGGAGTTCATTTGCAGTGGCTGGAGGCCTTGGCGTGCCCATTCTCTCTATCTCTCTCTCTCTCAAACAAATAAGTAAAACATTTTTTTAAAAAGTATACAAAAATTAACTGGAAATGGACTAAGAATCTAAACACTAAAAGAAACTGATATATTTGAGGAAACACAGGGGGAAGCTTCACTAGATTAGGTTAGGGAATGACTTCATGAATAGGACACTAAAGACACATACAACAAAAGCAATGGATTAATTCATATCTGATCAGGGAATTACATCTAAGGTATGTAAAGAACTCTTTCTCTCTCAAATAAATAAATAAAATAATTTTAAAAGAAACTAGCTGAATAATAAAGCACCACTTTAGAAAAACGCTACTTTCTTCCTGTCAGAAAGAAGATGGGTAGAGGAGAACAACTCCCACACCAGTACTACTTCATGTATAGAATGTCAGGTAAAACATGTCATCATGGCCTGGAGAGATGGCTCAGTGGTTAAAGTGCTTGCCTGCAAAGCCTAAGAACCCAGCTTCCATTCCTCAGTACCCATGTTAAGCCAGATGCACAACGTAGCGCATGTGTCTGGAGTTCGTTTGCAGTGGCTAGAGGCCCTGGTGTACCCATTCTCTCTGTCTACCTGCTTCTTTCTTTCTCTCTCTCTCTCAAAGAAATTTTTGTTGTTGTTGTTTTGGTTTTTCGAGGTAGGGTCTCACTCTAGCATAGGCTGACCTGGAATTCACTTTGTATTCTCAAGGCGGCCTCGAACTCACAGTGATCCTCCTACCTCTGCCTCCCAAGTGCTGGGATTAAAGGCGTGCACCACCACGCCTGGGTCTCAAAGAAATAATTTTTTTAAATAGATGTTGTGGGCTGGAGAGATGGCTTAGTGGTTAAGGCATATGCCTGCAAAGCCCAAGGACCCAGGTTTGATTCTCCAGGTCCCATGTAAACCATATGCACATGGTGGCACATGCATCTGGAGTTTGTTTGCAATGGCTTAGAGGCCCTGATGTGCCCATTCTTACTTTCTCTCTATCGCTCTCTCCCTCTCTCTGTTTCTAATAAATAAATAAAAATTTTAAAAACTTTTTAAAATATAGTTAAATTTATTTAAAAAAAAAGATGTCGTGTCAGGCGTGATGGCACACACCTTTAATCCTAGTACTTGGGAGGCAGAGGTAGTCGCCATGAGTTCAAGGCTACCCTGAGACATAGTGAATTCTAGGTCGGCCTAAGCTAGAGCGAAACTCTACCTTGAAAAACAAACAAACAAAAAATTATCGTGAAAAAGGGAAACTTCCCAGCCTTAAGCCTGTGGGGAGCCACCATCAGGTCCACAGTCCCACCTCCCACTAACCTGCACCCTGGGCCATGTTGCTGGGTGAGGGCTTTGGTGGGAGACGTCTGCCATTAACAAACCAGCATATTTAGCAGATGCTGCCACTCTGAGAGGAACCCATCATCAGGAATCGGAAGGAGCCAGCTGAAGGCTGGTAGCAATGCCAAACCTGTAAGGCTTGGTGACATGCCTAAGAGCGAAACCAGAAGACAGGGACCATGCGTTAAATCACCACATTAAGCGTTCTAAGTAAGTTAAACATGGCATCAAGCCATGTGCTGCTACAAGGAGCTGACAGGAGGGAGGGAGAAGGACAAGGAAGGAAGGAAGGAAGGAAGGAAGGAAGGAAGGAAGGAGGGAGGGAGGGAGGGAGGGAGGGAGGGAGGGAGGGAGGGAGGGAAAGGGAAAGCCATACAGGTTAACTGGGGTCTTGGCGGATATCCTTAGTCTAATGAGAAGTACTGTGTGGAGTCTATAGAATAGTCAAAACAAAGAGGCAGAGCTATATTCAAATTAAAGGCCAGAAAATTAACTGTGAATTTTTGTTTGGCTCTCTGCTTTCTAGAAACATTAATAGTTGGTATTTCTTAGGTTTAATCAAGGCACATCCATTCTGGTATTTGAGGATTGAGCCATTTGGTATTATTCTAGTGGTCTCTCCTTTTGGGGACTCTTAGCTTCATTCAACCTCTCCATGTAGAGAGGATTTTTCTGGGCTACTGCCACACTGAGCAGGCTGCTTTTTTTTTTTTTTTTTTTTTTTTTTTTTTTTTTTGAGAGAGAGAGAGAGACAGAGAGAGGAAGAGGCAGAGAGAGAGAGAAAATAGGCACACCAGGGCCATTTCAGTCACTGTGAATGAACTCCAGATGTGTGCGCCCCCTTGAGGGCAAGTGAGGCATTGCGTGCTTGCATCACTTTACAGCTGGCTAAACATGGGACCTGGAGAATGGAATGGATGTTCTTGGGCTTGGCAGGCAGGCACCTTAACTGCTAAGCCATTTCTCCAGTCCTAAACAGCCTTTTAAATTCAGACATCACGGGGTTCCTGATTACGAGCAAAGTTACAACAGAATTGGTTTCTGTCTCAGAATGAAGTTTCGTGGCTTTGTGGTTAAAATGCCTCCCCTGTCACAGTCTTAGAGAATAACGTAAGCTGACTGGATGAGGGCAGGAGCAAAGCAGCTCACAAACGTACGAAAAACAGTGTTCTGATATTTCAGGTGACAGACATCAGGCTTGAAAGTCATTGAAGGACAGACTCCACCTCCTGCTTCCAGGGTAACATTAGAAGGGGAACCTGTCCATCATACCTCAGTGGAGCCTGTCAATTGCTCACCTGGTCAGGAAACCACTCCTCAGCCAGGTGTGGTGGCGCACGCCTTTAATCCCAGCATTGGGGAGGCAGAGGTAGGAGGATCATTGAGAGTTCGAGGCCCCCTGAGAATACATAGTGAATTCCAGGTCAGGCTGGGCTAGAGTGAGACCCTACCTTGAAAAACCGAAAAAAAGAAAAAGAAAACAGAAACCACTCCTCACCTACAGACATGCTAAGGAGGTGGGAGGAATATTTATTCCCCCTTTCAAAAAAATATTTTATTTATTTGAGAGAAAGAGACCGACAGATAGAGAGAGAGAGAGAATAGGCCCACCAAGGCCTCTAGCCACTGCAAACAAACTCCAGACACATGTGCCACCTTGTGCATCTGGCCTACATGGGTCCTGGGGAACTGAACTGAGGTCCTTTGGCTTTGCAGGCAGATGCCTTAACCACTAAGTCATCTCTCCAGCCCTATTTATCCCCTTAATAGGCTAATATACTATACCTCCAGAAGTCTCTCCCTCATTGCAATTCTCACACACCCTCTCTGAACCTGCCTTCCTTTTCTGAGTTCCAACTCAAAGAGCATAACTTTCTTTTTTTTTTTTCCTTTCTTTCTCTTCTTTGAATGCTGGCTGAAAAGTCCTAACCCCTGATACTGTGGCTTCTTCATCTTTTCCTCAATAAATCTCTTTTGCTTTATGCCTTTTCCCATGTGCCTAATTTCTTGTGGTCCCAAGACAAAGAACTCAACAATATAAAAATCTGCAACACTGCTCAGCCCCAAATCCTAGAATTGCAGAGACTCTGCCATAGAGAGCTTTAGTTCCTGGATCTAGCTTTCTGCTTTTCTTGGTCTCCTTGGTTCTTGTCCGGGATTCAGTCATCACTCCTGTTAAACAAATATCACAGGAGGCTATTATTTGAGATAAGCTCCTGCACAAGGCCACAATGGACCAAAAATCAAAATGGAGTCATTTATACTAAGTTCACTATCATCAGTTTCCTGGCCGGAGAGAAGTAATATCCAAGTGTTCCAAACGGCCAATTTGCCTTAGCATGACAGTAAAGTCTCCCCCTCGCACACATTAATCCTAATAACCTGATGTTATCACTTCTTTGACTTTTGGCTAATATCAATAGAGTGTTCTTATCAGTTTAATACCTGATACGTCCTCTATCCAAGTGAATCAAGATTTGGGATTCCTTGCCAATGTGCCAGTAATTCTGAGGTGTCCCCAGATTCTTGTCTTATGAATTCAACAAATGAAATCCACATACCAGAGGATAAGGCTCAGAAAGATTTTATTAAAGGTCAATGAAGTCTGAGCGAGCAGGCTCGCCTTCTTTTCGGGAAGACGGTGGAGTACGACCTGACTACGCACACCACGCACTTTCTGGATCTGCACCTGGTCTTCCCGCTCCTTGAGTTCCTGTCCATGAAGGAGATATATAACGAAAAAGAATTATTACAAGGGAAATTGGATCTTCTTAGTGATACCAACGTGGTGGACTCTGCTGTGGATGTATACAAGAACCTTTACTCTGATGGTATTCCTCAGGCTTTGAGAGAAAAAAGAACCACAGTGTGGCACAGCTGAAACAGCTTCAGGCAGAAACAGAACCCACTGTGAAGATGTTTGAAGATGCAGAAACAACAAGGCAGATGCAGTCAACCAGGGATGCTTGGATGCTATTTGACTACCTGGCAGCCAAGCATGAGTTTAGACAGGAATACTTAGATACACTCTAGGAGCAGGTATCTTTACTTTTTTAGTGTTGGTTCCGCAACAGATAAAAATGCAAAATTGAATGGAAGAGCCAAAGGAAGGATATGACCAGTGCCCATTGAATGATCTTGCAGTGCCTAAATTAAGACCCTCAAAATAGAAGAGAAAGATGATGTCATCAAATTAGGAGCAGGAGAAAGGGATCTTTGGACTTTTTCAGAGTGTTGGTTTTTTTGGCAACAGATAAAAATGCTTTAAGTTCACTCTGGAGAAAGCTGGCCTCTGAGATCGTGATACAGAACTGGGATGCAGCCATGGAAGACCTTATGTGCTTAAAAGAGACCATGGATAATAATTCTGTGAGTTCTCTGCTCCAGTCTTCAACCATCCTAAGGTCATGATAATATCATTGATCTCTTCCTTTACCAACCACAGTACCTTAATGCAATTCAGACCATGTGCCCACATATTCTCCACAATTTGACCACTGCAGTCATAACAAAGATGTTTGGAAATGCCGGCAAGTGCTGAAAGGTCTAATGAAAGTTGTTCAACAGGAGTCTTATACATACTACATATTACAGAATTTGTTGAATGCCTGTATGTGAACTTTGATTTTGATGGGGCTCAGAAAAAGCTGAGAGTGTGAGTCAGTGCTTGTGAATGACTTCTTCCTGGTGGATTGTCTGGAGGATTTCATTGAAAATACCCGTCTCTTCATCTTTGAGACCTTTTTTCATATCCAGCAGTGTATTCGTATAAATATGTTGGCAGATAAACTGAACGTGACTCCAGAAGAAGTGGAAAGGTGGGTTGTGAACTTGATTAGAAATGCAAGGCTGGATACCAAGATTGATTCAAAGTCACCAGTGGAGATACTCAACCGTGGACACTGCAAGCCTTAAATTTGGCCAGCCAAGCCACATGAGCCAACAGGTGCAATAGTGGCATGTCTGTTATGGGGGAAACCAACTGCTCTCTAATTGGACTGGAGGCCCACTCCATGGGAGGGAATACATCCCTGATACTGAAAACCTACAACAGGGGTAGTCATGAGCCCTAGGGATGTAATGTCTGCTGGTGTCTCGCTAAATGTATATACTGTGTTCACCAAACAGCCCAGTAAGCACTTCTTTTAATGTTCATACCCCTATATTAACGTTACTCTCACTTTTGGTTAGTGAAGCTTCTCTTTTCAGAGGGCAGTGGCCTTGGGATGACTCAGAAGGCACCAAGGTGCTGAGAAGAAGTGACAGAGGAGTGCTCAGCAATGAAATAGCTCTATCACATCTTCCAAGGCTCAGGGCCCATTGAGGAAGAGGTGGTGGAAAGAATGTAAGAGCCAAAGGAAGGGTAGGACTCCTTACTACATGCTCCTCCAGACACAAAATGGCCTGGATATCCATGACCTCATAGTGCCTGGCACTACCTACATAAGACCATCATAATAGGAGGAAAAGATGATGACATCAAAATAAAAGAGAGACTGATTGAGAGATGGAGGGGATATGATGGAGAGTGGTGTTTCAAAGGGGAAAGTGGGGGGAGGGAGGGAATTACCATGGGTCACTGTCTACAATTATGGAAGTTGACAATAAAAAAATAAAAAAAAAACCAACCTCCTTGCTCAGTCCATGGGAACACATCCCTATTTCACAGAATGAAGTGTTGCCTAACTCTAGAACCTCACATAAAGACAGCTATATTCTTTTTCTTTAAAAAAAAAAAAAAATGAACTTCTTATTTTATTTATTTGAGAGAGAGCGAATGGGTGCACCAGGGCCTCCAGTTGCTGCAAATGAACCCAACGCATGCGCCACCTTGTGCATCTGGCTTACGTGGGTTCTGGAAATCGAACCTGGGTCCTTTGACTTTGTAGGCAAGTGCCTTAACCTCTAAGCCATCTCTCCAGTTCCGACTATATTCTTTTTATTTTTTGGCACTCCCCTACTACTACATCTGCCCTGGACTGTGTACAATCTCCTTTTCTCTTCTTCCTAGTCTGATTCCCTAGGCCCAGGGCAGGGGAAATCCCAAAAGTCAGCTCCCCAGGGCGACATGGAGCAGATAATGTCTAAGGCTCACCAATG
Source organism: Orientallactaga sibirica (assembly GCA_036365145.1). NCBI lineage: Eukaryota > Metazoa > Chordata > Mammalia > Rodentia > Dipodidae > Orientallactaga > Orientallactaga sibirica. The sequence goes on along the minus strand of JAEOAD010000035.1, from coordinate 12,845,250 downwards.
GTGTCTTTCGTTTGCTAGAAGAAAGGTCGGGCCCAGCCTGTGTAGAGAGGACTGTGTAGGGTAAGGTTTGGAGCAGCCTGAGGAAGAACAATTATAACAACTTAATAACCCATCAAGGCGAGCGGCCCTTGAGAGCACTTGCGGGGCTTTCACTCGAAACATTTCACTTTCATCCTGACAGGTGTATCATTAGCAGGTTTTTATTGATGAGGCAGAGAAGAAGTTATAGGGACCTACCCAGGAGTTTTCTGAAGGCCTCGCCCTAACACTAGTTCTCACACTCAAAGCATCCCACCCGCCCCCTCCCCAGCCTTCTTTCTAATGTTGGTTTAGTGGCTTGTAAAGACCCACTAATAAAAGATAAAAGCAGAGCTCTCGCAATGTCTGGATTTGAAGAGAGAGGGAGAGAAGGAAGGGAGGGAGGGAGGGAGGAAGGAAAAAGAAAGAAGGGGAGCTGGAGAGATGGCTTAGCAGTCGCATGCCTGCAAAACCTAAGGACACAGGTTCAATTCTCCAGGACCCAGGTAAGCCAGATGCACATGTGGCACATGCGTTTGGAGTTCGTTTGCAGTGGCTAGAGGCCGTGGCGCACCCATTCTCATTCTCTCTCTCTGTCTGTCTCAAATAAAAATAAACTTAAAGGGAAAGTTCTAAAGAGAGAGAGAGAGCACGAAGGAAAAGAGGGAAGAAAAAAAAGAAAGAAACCCCAAGAGCACTGTACTGAATGCAAACTCCCCTCCCTAGGTTTCGGGCGAGGACGTCCCTTGGTTCGGAACCTACGCCCCCAAATCCCCTGCTCCTTTCTTTCCTAATGCGTGGGGTTAACTTCCACTTCCCGCTGGCGATTACAGAACAAAGCAGGGGCTCGGCGGGGTGGGCGGCGGCTCTCCTCCCGGCCCTCGGGCCCGCGCCCCTGCAGGCCGCCAGCCTGTGGAGCCTGGGTACCACCTCCTCCAGGTTAGGTTACCAAGGAAACAGGAACCGAGACCCCAGGATGCCAGACAACTGCCCCCCCCGCCCCAGGCCAGGCCCCACCCTCGGCGGTGGACCCGGAATGCAGAGATTGAATAATCCCTATCCTCTACCCCACCCTCATCTCAAGATGTCCATAGTCACATTGAGTGGTCAGCGGTTAATGTTTGTGTATAAATACTCATTCTTAGCCTGGGCTGGCCTTGGAACTTGACGGCAGTCCTCCTGCCTCAGCCTCCTGAGTGCAGACATTACAGGTACGAGCCACCAAGTCCAGCAGCTCTCTACCCTTTATGGTTCTTAGGTGGGTTGGATCCCTGTAACAAAAGACGGATTGACTAGAGAAAAGCAAACGAGGTAGTTACCATAACTTCAAGTGGAGTGGGAGATGCCTTAAAAAAAAATCAGTCAATCTCCAAGAAGTAGCTTAGAGTTCAGGCTTCAAATATCATCTTCCCTGAAACAAAGAAGGGACTGGCAGAGTCCAGTGATGGGGGTGACCAAGACAGCCCAGAAAACAGAGGTCAGCTTTTATGTTCACAGCTATACCACCAACACCACACAATGGGCCAGGTTTGATTTTGCAGGTTTAAGCCAGTGCTCCCTGCAGTAAGAATCTTTATTAGCAACACTCATTCTTTTCTTCGTGGTACTGAAAAGGGGGACACCTTTAAAAATAGAGGGCTGGAGAGATGGCTTAGTGGTTAAGCACTTGCCTGTGAAGCCTAAGGACCCCGGTTTGAGGCTCAATTCCCCAGTACCCACATAAGCCAGATGCACAAGGTGGCACATGCATCTGGAGTTCATTTGCAGTGGCTGGAGGACCCGGTGTGCCCATTCTCTCTCTCTCTCTCTCTCCCTCTCTCTCTCTCTTTCTCTGTCGCTCTCAAATAAATGAATAAATTTAAAAACTAAAATAGAGTGAGGCATAAGGCACATGCACAATGTGGCACACACATCTGGAGTTTGTTTGCTGGAGGCCCTGGCATGTCCATTCTCTCTCTGGCTCTCTCTCTCTCTTTCAAATAAATAAAAATATTATTTTAAAAGTTAAAAAATAAATAAATAAAAATAAAACCTACTTTCTTGAATAATGGCACATCTAGAAGCTGTAGACTGTTACTAGAAAATTTTCAGTACCTGGGATGGGATACCTTCCAGTGAGTTGTTGGCCAAGGAGATCCTGGAAGCCTTCAAAACATTAAAGGCTATTGCCAAAGCCCTTGGTTTCCCTTGAGAAACAGATAGTAAGACCCTATTGCTAAAGACATCTCTTGCCTGAAAGGCAAGGTCACTGAGAAAGCAAGCTGGTGATGAGCAAAAAACCTTCTCCCTGTAGACCAGCCAACAGAAAGCTGGAAAAAGCTGCACTGCATGCAGCCATATGGGAGACAGAAGTCATCAGGAGTGAAAACAGTGGACATTGAATATTCAAGTTTGGCCATACAGGCCCAATGACTGAACGGGTGCAATAGTGGCATGTCTGCTCTTGGGGTAACCAACTGCTCCATAATTGGCCTGAAGGCCCTCTCTATGGGAGGGAATACATACCTGGTACTGAAAAACCTAAGCAAAAGTCTATGGCAGGGGAGGTCATGAGCCTTAGGGGTATAAAGCCTGCTCTTGTCTGGCTAAATGTATATATTATTCCCACCAAGCTGCCCTGAAAGCACTACACTTAATGTTCATATTCACATATTAACGCTACTCTCATTTCTGGTTAGAGAAGCTTCTCTTTTCAGATGGTGATGACCACTGGGATGACCCAAAAGGCAACATAGTGCTGAGAAGAAGGGATGGAGGAGTGCCCAGCACTGAAACATCTCTGTCACACCCTCCAAGGCTCAGGGACCATTGCAGAAGAGGGGCTGATAGAATGGAAGAGCCAAAGGAAGGGTATGACTCCTTACAATGCAACTGCCCAGACAGAAATTGGCCTCGATATCCATGACCTTGCAGTGCCTAGCAATACCTTCACAAGACCCTCATAATAGAAGAAAAAGATGATGACATCAAATGAAAAGAGAGACTAATGGAGAGAAGGAAGGGATATGATGGAGATTGGAGTTCTAAAGGGGTCTGGGGGCAGGGGAGGGAAATATGCATTTTTGTATGTAAGTATAGAAGTTATCAATAAAAAAGGAAATAAAAAAAGTTTAAAAATAAATAAAAATGGAGTGAGGGGCTGGAAAGATGACTTAGCAGTTACAGTGCTTGCCTGTGAAGCCCAAGGACCCAGGTTTAATCCCCAGAACCCACATAAGCCAGATGCACATGATGGCGCATGGATCTGGAATTCATTTGCAGTGGCTAGAGGCCCTGGTGCACCCATTGTCTTTCTCTCTCTCTCTCTTTCTCATAAATAAAAATAAAATACATTTAAAAATGGAGTGAGTGATCAGAATTAAAGGAGACTTCTCTATCATGCCCTCCAAGGCTCAAGGAATAGTGAAAAGAGGGGATAGGAAGAAAGTAAGAACCAAAGGATATGGAGGAGTGCTTTGAAATGCTGTCTTCTGGACACAAAGTGGCTGTTGCATTTGTGACCTCACAGCAACTCATTAACTTGCACAAAACCTGGCATAATATTGGGCCCATCAACACTCCATCATGGTGGGTGGAGGAGGAGAAAAAAGAATAGAAAAGGGACTAGCAGGCTGGAGAGGTGGCTTAGCGGTTAAGGCACTTGCTTGCAAAGCCTAAGGACTCATGTTTGACTCTCCAGGTCCCACATAAACCAGACTGCACAGTGTTGCAAACGAGCAATGTTGCACATGTGCACAAGGGGGCACACACATCTGGATTTTAATTACAGTGGCTGTAGGCCCTGGCATGCTAACTCTCTCCCTCCCCCCCCGCATTAAGTACACTATGTACATACATAAAAATTGTCATGCCTTTAGTCCCAGCACCTGGGAGACTGTAGTACAAGGACTGCTGAGAGTTCAAGGTCAGCCGTGAGTAAAAGAGTGAATTCCAGGTCAGCTTGGGCTATAGTGAGACCCTGCCTTGAAAATAAATAAACATATAAAAATAAAAAATGGAGATTTCGGGCTGGAGAGATGGCTTATCAGTTAAGGCGCACACCTGCAAAGCCAAAGGACCCCGGTTCAATCTCCAGGACCCACATAAGCCAGATGCATATGGTGGTGCATACATCTGGAGGTCCTCCCCCCTCTCGCTCTCTGCCTCTTTCTCGCTCTCTAATAAATAAATAAATAAAATATTTTTTAAACATGGAGATTTCAAGTGTATCAGCCTTACCTTGGTGCAATAAATATTATCATAATCAACTTATAAAGAAAAAAAGATATATTTTGATTCACAGTGTTGAAGATTTCAGCCCATAGTTCATTGGCCCTATTGTTTCAGGCCTGGGGCAACATTTCATGGCAGATATGGGTGTGTGTGTGTGTATGTGTGTGTACACCAAGGCCTCTTGACCCTGCAGACGCCAGACACATGCACCACTTTTTGTGTCTGGCTTTATGAGTGCTAAGGAATTGAACTCAAGCCAACTGGATTTGCAAGCAAGCACCTTTAACAGCTGAGCCAGCTCCCTAGCCTCCAAAATCTTGATCTCAGGGCTCTAGTCTTCAGGATTGTAAAGAGATAATGCATCAATTGGATCTTGTCCTAATCCAAAGACCCAGAATAACGCCAGTGTCCTAGAATCTCCAAAGCTATGAAGCGTTCACCCTATAAAATGATCTCAGCATGGGCATAGTGACGCATGCCGTTAATCCCAGCTCTCTGGAGGCTGAGGTAGGAGGACCACCATGAGTTTGAGGCCACCCTGAGAATACATAGTGAATTCCGGGTCAGCCTGGCCTAAAGCGAAACCCTCCCTCAGAAAAAACAGAATGGTGGTGGCAAGGACCTCATTCATCCTCCGTAAGATTTCAAAGAAGTGACAGGAGACTTGACAACATCTATAGTATGCCACAGTTAGAGGAAGAAGAGGAGGAAGAGGAAGTTAATTAACAGCATAATCTTGGGGATCACAAGACCAGATTCCAAATTAGCAGTATTACCTTGAGTAAGTCATGGGACCTTTCTGGGCTTCAATTGTCCTATCATTCTCTGGACTGCTTTTAAAACTAATTTGCAAGCCAGGCATGGTGGCGCACGCCTTTAATCCAAGCACTTGGGAGGCAGAGGTAGGGGATCACCATGAGTTCGAGGCCACCCTGAGACTACATAGTGAATTCCAAGTCAGCCTGAGCAAGACCCTACCTCGATTTTTCAACAACAACAAAAAAAAATTTGCACATGTGTGGGTGGGGGGCAGGGCCAGGGCCTCTGCCACTGGGAACAAACACCAGACACTTGTGCCACTTTTTGCACCCACAAGGGTGGTTTGGGAATTGAACTAAGGCTGATAGACTTTTCAAGCAAACTCCTTTAACCACTGAGCAATTGTTTTTTTAAAAAAATATTTTTATTTATTTGCAAGCAGAAAGAGAGGAGAGACAGACAGAATGGATACACCATTAGCTCCTGCCACTGAAAACCAACTCCAGATGCATGTGCCACTTTGTGCATTACAAGGCTTTATGTGGGTACTGGGGAATCAAACCAGGGCATTCAGGCTTTGTAGGCAAGCCCCTTAACCACTGAGCCATCTCTCCAGTCCTCCACTGAGGACTTGCAGTGCTGTTGACGAGCACATGGGACAAGGCACATAAGAATGTAAGCCAAGACCTGACATAAGATATGCTGGGCTGATGGGGGCCGGTGTGACTACCAAATCCTCTCCATTTTTGCCTACTTCCTGCTCCTGCCTCACCCCATGCCCCAGAGCTGATGCCATGCTGTGTTCTCAAACCCCTGGAAACTCTTCCAGGGAGACATGGGATGTTTGAGAGAAGACCCAAATGGCTTCTAGCTTTCCTGGTCTGGACAGCAAAATGAGTGTACTCCATGGGAGACAGCACAGTGCCAAGGGGACCTGAATCATGACACAAACTTATTTATCTCCATGGCCTTGCCATGACTTTGTCTCAGAACCCACTGACCCTGTTGACCAGATACAAGCAGAGCAAGGAAGACTAAGCCAACTTGGTCCTAGCCAGACAGAGTCAATGCCATCATCCTTGTGTGGGTGGAGACACATTTGTAAGCAGAAAGGAGATGTTAAGTACTCAACAGCCATGCATGACATTTCTGAAATAATGACCAGAAGTGGGGTGTGGAAATGAATTCTAGCATGGAGACTTTGTAGAGAGCATTTGAAAATTGTTCTCTAGTATAAGGATCAAATCCTCTCATTGTGCTGTACCATGAAAATAATTTTTTTTTAATGTAGGGTCTTTCTGTAGCCCAGACTGACCTGGAATTTGCTATGCAAGTCTCAGGCTAGCCTCAAACTCACAACAATCCTCCTACCTCAGCCTCCCAAGTGCTGGGATTAAAGGCGTGTGCCACCACCAGCTGAGATTTAAAAAAAATGGGGACTGGAAAGATGGCTTAGCAGTTAAGTGCTTGCCTGTGAAGCCTAACAACCATGGTTTGAGGCTCGATTCCCCAGAACCCACGTAAACCAGATGCACAAGGTGGCACATGCATCTGGAGGTTGTTTGCAGTGGCTGGAGGCCCTGGTGCAGCCATTCTCTCTCTTTGTGTGTGTCTCTCTCTTTCTCTCTTTGTCTGTTGCTCTCAAATAATAAATAAATAAATAACAAAATTTTTTATTTCAGTGTTTTGGTTTTTTTTGAGGTAGGGTCTCACTCTAGTTATCTGGAATTCACTATGTAGTCTCAGGGTGGCCTCGAACTCATGGTGATTCTCTTATCTCTGCCTCCCTTTAGTTGGGACTAAAGGCGTGCACCACCACACCTGGCTGAGATAAAATTTTGATGAAATGTACCATAGGATTGGGAAGTAAATTCTGTATCCAAGATAGGGGTAACTGCACCCTTAAATGTGTATTTCTATTATAGTGACCTTGAGGGAACCAGGTCTTCTCCCTTTACTGTTAAGACAATCTTTTCATCAATATGCAGAGGTTACTGAAGTGTTGGTTTAACCTTGATGTCTGCTGGGCCTCCCCCCAGGATTCCACCAAATCCCTAGGTTGTGGAAATTGAGAGCATTTCACTCAATATTTCTGCAACTCCTTTGTCTCCTAATTCCTCTTTCTGCATGTTCTTCTCTCCCCCTCTCTCACCCACAATCATCACTACCATCCATCGACTCCTGCCATTATCTGTAGGATGAGTTATGTGCATGATCTCACTGCAGCCTCACAGCAAGCTATGAGGCTGAGAAAACCTGACCCCTCACATGTGCCAGCCGTAAAATACCTGCTGCTCTGTAGCTGAGCAGGCAGGAAAGCTAAGGAGAGTCTAGTGGATACAAGCCCTGCCTGCCCTGGGAGTTCTGATGCTTAATTTGCTTAATTTTTTCTTTTCTTTTCTTTTCTTTTCTTTTCTTTTCTTTTCTTTTCTTTTCTTTTCTTTTTTTTTTTTCTTTTTCTTTTTCTTTTTCTTTTTTTTTTTTTTTTTTGGACAGGGTCTTACCAAGTAGCCCAAGCTAACCAGAAACCCTCTGTGTAGTTCAGGCAGACAGCAAACTATATTCTACCTCAGCATCCCAATCCTCTTTCCTCCACTTCTCAAGAGCTGGGATTACAAGAGTGTGCCATCATATCTGACTCTTGGAGGTTTCTTTCTTTCTTTCTTTATTGGTTGTTCCAGATAGGGTTTCACTCTAACCCAGGCTGACCTGGAAGTCACTATGCAGTCTCAGGGTGACCTCAAACTCATGGCGATCCTCCTACCTCTGCCTCCCAAGTGCTGGGATTAAAGGCGTGTGCCACCAAACCTGGCTCTTTAAGGTTTCTTTTTTTTTTTTTTAAGATACAAACATCAACCTCCATGTGCATGCAAATATGAACATGACATTTGTTTATTTTTTCTTCTTTATTTATTAGAGACAGACAGAGGGGGAGAGAGAGAAAGAGAGAGACCACCTGGTACTGTGGGAGACCTGGGAGAACTGTGGGGGACCAGAGGTTTGTGGCTTTGGATAGCCCAGTAACTCACTAAGGTCTTGTATACTGACTCCTGCTCTATTCTTGTGCAAAATAATTTCTTGAGGGATCAGAGAGATGGCTCAGTGGTTAAGGTGCTTGCCTGTAAAGCCTAACGACCAGAGTTCAATTCCCCGGTACCCACGTAAAGCCAGATGCACAAAGTGGCACATGCACCTGGAATTTGTTTGCAGTAGTTAGAAGCCCTGGTCTGCCCAAATTCTCTCTCTCTCTGTCTCTTCTGCTTAAATAAATAAATAATAATAATATAATGGAGCTGGAGAGATGGCTTAGTGGTTAAGGCTTTTGCCTGTGAAGTCTAAGAACTCATGTGAGAATCTCCAGGTACCACGTAACCAGACACACAGTGATGCAAGTACACAATGTCACACATGCGTCACAAGGGGGCACATGTGTCTACAGTTCATTCATAGTGGCCAAAGGCCCTGGCACACCCATTCTCTCTCCCAATCTCTCAAAATAAATAATAGTAATAAGGGTTGATGGGCCAGGCGTGGTGGCGCACGCCTTTAATCCCAGCACTCGGGAGGCAGAGGTAGGAGGATCATCGTGAGTTCGAGGCCACCCTGAGAATACATAGTGAATTCCAGGTCAGCCTGGGGTAGAGTGAGACCCTACCTCGAAAAATCGAAAAACCAAAATAAATAAATAAATAAATAAAATAAAAAACCAAAATGGTAATAATAATAATTTCTTCAGTGGCACACCCAGAAGCCATAGATTTCAGTGCCAGAGATGGGATACCTTCCAGTGAGTTGTTGGCCAGGGAGGTCTCTGATACAACCAAAACGTTACAGGCCATTGCCAAGGCTCTTGGTTTCCCACCAGGAATTGATGGTGAGACCCTGTTGCTGAAGACTCCACATGCTTGGGCTGCAAGGTCACTGAGAAATCATGCTGAAGCTGAGCTAAAAACCTCCTCCCTGTAGACCAGCTGACAGAAAGCTGGAAAAAGCTACGCTGCATGTAGCTCTATGGGAGAGAGATGCCATCAGTAGAGATAAACAAGAGTGGACACTGCAAGCCTTGAGTTGGGCCAGCCAGGCCAAATGACCCATCAGGGGCAATAGTGCATATCTGTTATGGGGGAAACCAACTGCTCTCTACTTGGACTGGAGGCCCGCTCCACAGGAGGGAATACATGCCTGGTACTGAAAACTTAGTCAAAAGCCTATGGCTGGGGAGGTCATGAGCCTTAGGAGTGTAATGCCTGCTGGTGTCTGGCTAAATGCATATTATCATGGTTTATTGTCTATAATTATGTAAATTGTCAATAAAAAAAGTTTTAAACAAACAAAGGTAGAGAGCCATAGAGCTCCCAATGTTGACCTCTGGCCTACATATGCATGCTCACATGCTCATGTACACACACACACACAGGCATGCAAACCAGTGCACAAAAATTGGATCTCATAGGAGTTCCTGAGCAAAGTCAGAAGGTAGGTCCCTCCCAGCTCTCAGACCTGCACCAGAACCCGGAATGCTTTGAGGGAGGCTCTCTGAGCTTGTTTTCTAACGCACAGAGCTAGTGGTCAGAAGGGGTGGAGCTCAGTGGTAGAGTGCCTGCCTAGCACGCCGCAGTCGCGAGTCTGCGGAGTCGGTTTCCGTGGTTCCCCACGAGCAGACGTTCCAGTTGCCCTGAGGAAGAATTATAAACTTCAAGGAGAAAACCTCAAACCAAGGTTTCCATTACATGGCCTATCATTTAAAGGTTTTTGAGAATCACAAAGATGTTAGTTGAAAGAGGATAGGAGAAGGCTAGCTTTTTTTTTTTTTTTTTTTTGGTTTTGCAAGGTAGGGTCTCACTCTAGCTCAGGCTGACCTGGAATTCACTATGTAGTCTCAGGGTAGCCTCGAACTCTCGGCGATCCTCCTACCTCTGCCTCCCGAGTGCTGGGATTAAAGGCGTGCACCACCACGCCCAGCAAGGCTAGCTTTTTTTAGGCAGAGACATGAAATGCCACAACAATGGAACTCGTCTGATTGAGCCCTGGCTGCAGCGCCCCCTGCTGTCCACAGAACAGCGCACGGCTTGGGTAGATGGCCCAAAAGTGCAGGCTCTAGGACTCGCCCCTTCTCTACAGACCAGTTGGGTCTTCCCCTTGCCTATAAAGGCTGCTGTCTTCTTCCTTGTCCCCAACTCTATCCAACTCTGCTCAGCTCAGCTCTGTTTCTCTGCTTAGCCTCCCTCTGTTTGCTAGGGACATGTGAGCCGGGCTGGGTTTTCCTCTGGTTTCTGAACCTACCATGTGCAGGATCCTCCTAAGTCTCCCTACACAAGCTCCTAGATTCTACCTTCCACGTGCCAGCAGCTTTATTCTAATTTCTCTTTTAAAAACCTCAGTTTCTCTTAAGTTCACATGCTTCATGCTTATGGCTGTACTGCAGTTTTTCCTCAACATTCCTCAATTTGTCTCAAACGAAGTGTTTCCACATGAGAGCATGTTTCCTAAACCCCTCAATTTGTGATTTCTCCCTCAAATAAATCCAACAATTTGTGATTTTCCCCTCAATAAACTTAATAATTCATAATTTAAAACTAATTCCTTGATATAAGGTACAACTCAAAGAGGCCGGGACATAGCTGTAGTCACACTCCTGTTCCTCTGCTTCAAGTTCTCCACTCAAAACTTTGAGGCTGGAGACATGGCTTAGCATTTAAGGCACTTGCTAGCAAAGCCAAAGGACACAGGCTCAAGTCCCCAGTACCCTCATAAGCCAGATGCACAAGGTGGCTCATGCATTTGGAGTTCTTTTGTGGTGGCACTATACCCTGGCACACTCATTCATTCTCTCTCTCTCTCTCATATAAATAAATAAAACATTTTTTGTTTTGTTTTGTTTTTCAAGGTAGGGTCTCACTCTAGCCCTGGCCGACCAGGAATTCACTATGTAGTCTCAGGGTGGCCTCGAACTCAAGGTGATCCTCCTACCTCTCCCTCCCAAGTGCTGGGATTAAAGGCGTGCGCCACCACGCCCAGCTTAAAATATTTTTTTAAAAGATTGAGGCCAGCCTGGAGGTGGCACACGCCTTTAATCCCAGCACTCAGGAGGCAGAGGTAGGAGGATCGCCGAGAGTTCGAGGCCAGCCTGAGACTACATAGTGAATTCCAGGTCAGCCTGAGCTACAGTGAGACCCTACCTCAAAAAAAAAAAAAAAATTGAGGCCATCACAACCCAATGAGTGAGCCATGTGCAGTCTCTGATTTAAATAAACTGACTGTAAAAGGAAAATTAGACTGTGGAATTGGTGTTAAGTGGCACTCAGGAATGTTTGATGGGTGGGGGGTCAGTGCTGAGGTATACTTTTCAGAGATCAGCATACTGAAGTAGGTCTTCTGAGACTTGTGAATTTAGGGCTCCGGCTTGGACCAGGGATTCTTACACTTTTTCCACTTGTGACCCCTTTGCACCCAAGAAATTGTTTTATGACTCCAGGTATATAGGAATATAAAATAGGCACATAAATAAAACATTTACAAATAATAAATCATAAATATACATATATATTTTTTGGATAGAGAGACAGAGAGAGAGAGAGAGGGAGAGGAAGACAGATAGAGATGGGCGCGCCAGCAGCCTCTCAGCTGCTGCAAACAAAATCCAGATGTGTGCGCCCCCTTGTGGTCAAGTGCGGCATTGTGCCCTTACGTCACTTTGCATCTGGCTAAACATGGGACCTAGAGATTGGAACCAGCGTTCTTAGGCTTAGGAGGCAGGCGCCTTAACCGCTAAGCCATCTCTCCAGCCCAAAAATATATTATTTTTAAGCAAAGCAAGAGAGATTCATAGAGAAACCAGTGAGAAAGCACAGAGTGTCCCAGGATGTGGAGCTTGGCTGGTATCCCAAGAAGAGACAGAGGAAAGGAAAGCTCATGTATTTTCAGTTAGAACTAAGAAAAGCAGACAGGATTAGCAGTGAAGATCTGCAAGCAGCTGCCCTGAAGTTTATTTTTTAAAGAAAATTATTTTAAAACAATTGTTTGGGGGCTGGAGAGATGGCTTAGTGGTTAAGGCGCTTGCCAGCAAAGCCAAAGGACCAAAGTTCAAATCCCCAGGACCCATGTAAGTTGGATGCACAAGGTGGCGCATATGTCTGGAATTCGTTTGCAGCAACTAGAGACCCTGGAGTGCCCATTCTCTCTCTCTCTCTCTCTCTCTCTCTCTCTCAAATAAATAAGTAAAAATAAATAAATAAATAAATAAATAAATAAATAAATAAATAAATAAATAAATAGAATTGCTTAGTACACATACAATTTTATCATTTATTAAAAATTAAAGCAAATTTGCATACTAATAGATAGATATGCTTTACTTAACACAATCCAATCTATGATACACTAATTTGATACTTACATGCTGAGGAATGATGATAGGATAATATTTAAAGACCTTGTTTTCCAAAAATTAAACCATTATGGGGCTGGAGAGATGGCTTAGCAGTTAAGGTGCTTGCCTGCAAAGCCAAAGGACCCAGGTTCCATTTCCCAGTATCCACATAAAACCAGATGCACAAGGTGGCCCATGCATCTGGAGCTCATTTGCAGTGGCTAGAAGTCCTGGTGCACCCATTCTCTATCTGCCTTTCTCCCTCCCTCTCTCTCAAATAAATAAATAAAATGTTTTTTAAAACTTTTTTGTTTGTTTGTTTTTCAAGGTAGGGTCTCACTCTGGTCCAGGCTGACCTGGAATTAGCTATGTAGTCTCAGGGTGGCCTCGAACTCACGGCAATCCTCCTTCTGCCTTCTGAGTGCTGAGATTGAAGGTGTGCACCACCACGCCCGGCTAAAAACATTTTTTTTTAAAAAAAGGTGGCACACACCTTCAATCCCAGCACTCAAGAGGCAGATGTAGGAGGATTGCCATGAGTTTGAGGCCACCCTGAAACTACATAGTAAATTCTAGGTCAGTCAGCCTGGGCTAGAGCAAGACCCTACCTGGAAAAACCAAAAAAAAAAAAAAAAAAAAAAAAAATTAAACCATTATGTTTCTGTAGTAAGCTGGATGTTTGGTAAAAAGTACTGTAATTCATAACATACAGTAGTCTCAAATCTGAGCCAAGGTGCTTTGGGCAGTGCTGTCTGGCACCAAATGGAAGGGCAGCATTCACAGTGCAGTGTGTGCTATGTGTTCAAAAGTAAGGCCATGGTGAGGCTGAGTAAAACAACCACAGACAGTGGATTCTTTATGCGCTGACTCTGAATTCACTTGTAGTCGTTGCTTGTTCAGAAGCCTTTTACTGTTGACAAATGTTTCAGGACCCCCACATTCAGTCATAAGAGCCCATATGGGGATGCAACCCCATATGGGTTTAAGAACAACAGTTGTGCTCTAGGATCCATGTTCTGGATGGTTCTGGAAGCTGCAGTCTGAGATGAGAGTGCCAGTATGCTCAGATTCCCATGTTCCCCCTCCTGGTCCACAGATGGTCCCCTCTTGTCTCCACCAGGCAGAGCAGAGTGGGGAAGCAAGCTTTCTTGTGTTTCTTAGGGATTTGGCAGCTGAGAAATCTCATAACAGGAGAAAGTGTAATCTTTTCTTCCCCCTTTCTATCTCTTCTTGGGATACCAGCCAAAATCCTAAGCAAAGCTGCCCTGACACTCTGGGCTTCCTCACTGTTTCCTCAATAAAATCTCCTTTGCTTAACTAAAAACAGGTCATCTGTGGGCTGGGATGCTATGGCGTGGCTACAATTGTTAACTTTGCAATAACTTCATTATCATTTCCAATAAAGATGTCTGAGTTGCATACTGAAGAATTTAAACATAAAACATTTGCCGGGCGTGGTGGCGCACGCCTTTAATCTCAGCACTCGGGAGGCAGACTTAGGAGGAGCACCGGGAGTTCGAGGCCACCCTGAGACTACATAGTGAATTCCAGGTCAGCCTGGGCTGGAGTGAAACTCTACCTTGAAAAACCAAAACAAACCAACAAGTAAACATAAAACATTTAATATCTGGAATATCCTTTAAAGTATGGGGGTAGGGAGGAGGGATGGTTGCTAAAGGTGAGGAGGTTCTACATGGACATCCACATGGACAGCCACATTCCCTATTGTTATGCATACTTTTCAGAGAAAAACATTTGGAGAGACTTCTGAAAAGAGCTGGGAGGCTGGAGAAATGGCTCAGTGGTTTAGGTGCTTACTTGCAAAGCCTGATGGACAGGGTTTAATTCCTAGTACCCATGTAAAGCCTAATGTACGAAGTGGCACATATATCTGGAGTTCATTTGCAGCAGAAAGAGGCCTGGTATGCTCATTCATTCTTTCTCTCTGTCTCTCTGCAAATCAATCAATTAAAAAAAAATATTTTTTTTTGGTTTTTCAAGGTAAGGGTTTCACTCTAGGTCAGGCTGACCTGGAATTCACTATGTAGTCTCAGGGTGGTCTCGAACTCCCGGTGATCCTCCTACCTCTGCCTCCCGAGTGTTGGGATTAAAGGCGTACGCCACCATGCCCGGCTAAAAAAAAAAAAAAATTTTTTTTTTAAAGAGAGAGCTGGAAATGTAGCTCATTTGGTAGCATGCTTGTCTACCATGAATGAAGCCCTGGGTTTGATCCCTAGCACCACATTTTTTTTAAAAAATGGGCAGGCTGGAGAGATTGTTTAGTGGTTAAGGCACCTGCCTACTAAGCCTAAGAACATCAGTTCCAATCTCCAGATCCCATGTTTAGCCAGATGCAAAGTGACGCAAGGACGCAATGCTGCACTTGCCCACAAGGGGGCGCACACATCTGGATTTCATTCACAGCAGCTGAGAGGCTGCTGGCGCTCCCATTCTCTGTCTTCCTCTCCCTCTCTCTCTCTCTCTCTCTGTCTCTCTCTGTGTCTCTCTTCAAAAAATAAAAGAAATAATTGGCCTCAATGTCCATGACCTTGCAGTGCCTAGCAATACCTTCGCAAGACCCTCAAAAATAGAAGAAAAAGATGATGACATCAAATTAAAAGAAAGACTAATGGAGAGAGGGAGGGGATATGATGGAGATTGGTGTTCTAAAGTGGAATAGGGGGAGGGGAGGAAAATATCATATGTTTTTTGTATGTAAGTATAGAAGGTGTCAATAAAAAATTAATATTTAAAAAATAAAATAAATAAAATAATTTTTTTAAAAATGGGCATGGTGGTGATCAGAAGTTCAAGATCATACTTTTTTTTTTTCCAGGCTGACCTGGAATTCACTCTGGATTCTCAGGGTGGCCTCAAACTCACAGAGAGCCTCCTACCTCTGTCTCCTGAGTGCTGGGATTAAAGGTGTGCGCCACCACACTGGGCTCAAGGTTATTCTTGTCTACATAGTGTGTTTAAGTTCAGCCTTGGCTATATAAGACTCTTAAAAGAAGAAGGAGGAGGAGGAGAAGCAGCAGCAGCAGCAGCTGGGTGTGGTAGCACACACCTTTAATCTCAGCACTCAGGAGGCAGAGGTAGGAGGATCACCGTGAGTTTGAGACCAGCCCGGACTAGAGTGAGACCCAACCTGGTTGGGGGCGGGGGAAGAAGACAACAAAAAAAGAAGAAATAACAGGAACAATAACAAAAAAAAAAACAAACAAAAAGAGCTTGCCCTTATGTCTTCTGCTCCCTACGGATGAAGCTTTTTGTCTTCTGATTTGACAGAAGTGTGAACCAACCTACTTCCACTTGTGGCCATATCAGGGCAAAGGGCTTTGCCCAGCTCCTAGGTTTCCACAACGTCTTTAGCACACAGGAGCTCCCCCTGTGACACACAGCTGACAACTCCTTGATTTAAAAAAAAAAAAAAATTTACTTGAGAGAGCAAGAAAGAGGCAGATAAAAAGAGAGAATGGGCTCACCAGGGCCTCTAGCTTCTGTAAATGGACTCCAGATGCATGTGCCACATTGTGCATCTGGATTACCTGGGTCCTTTGGCTTTGCAGGCAACTGCCTTAACCTCTAAGCCATTTCTCCAGCCCAACTGTGTGCCTTTTACAGACAGCTAGACCAAACCCTTGCTTCTGGAAAATGGCATGTAAAGGGACATCCTCCTGGGCAGCCCTTGCCTTTAGCACACATAATGGCAGTCACCACCCAAAGGTGATCTTCCTGACAGATAAAGGAGAAGTCCCAGGAATCGTTACCACAGGTCTTATTGCAAAATGCAGGCGTTTTCTGTTATCTAAGGAATGGGATGACCCCTGTGTATAATGTACCATGACCTTCCTGTATCTCTTTGTTTCTAAATATCTTTGTGATTACAAAGATAGAATGTTTCTTACCTCAGTTCTGCCTAGGTGACCTATGTAGCAATGAATACCTTATGACTTTTTTTGTAATGACCGACCCCCCCCCCCGTTCAACGGTAACTTAATATAACTTTGTGGTTTAACTTCCATCCTGTTTTTGCAATGAACAACTTGCAGTTTTCTCCAATAAAAGCTGCCACTTCCAGCAGTTCAAAGCTGCATTTTGAGATCCCAACCTCTGGGGTGCAGTCCTGGTGCATCGGTTTCTTTCTTTTTTTTTAACCTAATAAAACTTTGCCTCACATTCCATGAGTCGATGGTCTTACTTGTGCGACACTGGACCCCATAACACTTCCAGGGTTACAGCAGTCTTAGGGCCATTGGTTGTGGAGTCTGTGAGCAGCCCCTGAGGGAGCTGGGCAGAATGTCCAGAGCATTCCAATGAGCAAGGACTGAGCCCCAGATGGTTAGGACCAGTGGCTCCATCCCAACTGCTTTGTTTAAAGAGTCTGCCTGCATTCGTTTTGGCAAACGTTCTACTTAAGATACTGAAAGCATTTGTTTCAGTCAACACATTCCACATTGGACACTCGACAGTCAACACAGCCTCAAAAGAAAATATTTGGGTGGGTAATTCATGTGGTTTCTGAAAAGAAACAAAGGCTTCAATTCAATCTCCATGACTTGGGCAATGCACTTAAAATGTTCTGGCCAGAGCTTTTTCAGGACTCCACCACCTGTGAAGGTGTGTAAAAATGGTTGGAGGGACCATGAAGCCTGCATTCCCTTTACAGATTTTTTTTTCTTGCCTACGGGAACCCAGTTCTGTCTGTAGTTAGAAATTCCTGCAGGCCAGGCCTGACCAGAGTTCACAGGGGAGGGAGAGATGGGGGAGATGGAGGCTGGCCCTTGACCCTCTCTCCTCAAGGACTCCCCATGCGAACACATTAAGTCACCTCCTCCTTCCAGGCCACAGGAATGAGTCAGAAAAATCCTTTCTCTCAGAAAGTGAGAGTTGGGACAGAGATTCTGGCTATGTAGGTGTGAGTCTAGAGCCTGCAAGGTCAAGTTGATTCAGAGGTGAGGGTACCATTGTACCCAAACTGTATAGATGTGTAGGTATCTAGAATAGAAAAGAGTAGAAATATATACATGTTTACATAAAGGTATAAGCACAAGATATTATATATGAGACTATATCAATATATGGGCATATATCTCAGACATCATATATATATAGATAGATAGATAGATAGATAGATAGATAGATAGATATAGATAGATAGATATATATATATATATGGTGCAATGTTATCTCCCCCTTCAATGCATTCAAATCCTTCAAGCAAGAGGCATACTATTGGTTTAGAGAGATGGCTTAGTGGTTAAGGCTCTTGCCTGCAAAGCCGAAGGACACAGGTTCTATTCCCCAAGACCCATATAAGCCAGATGCACAAGGGGGTACATGCGTCTGGAGTTTGTTTGTAGTGGCTGGAGGCCCTGGTACACCCATTATCTCACTTTCTCTTTCTCTCTCTCTGAAATAAATAATTTGGGGGGGTGTTCAAGACAGGGTCTCGCTCTATCCCAGGCTGATCTGGAATTCATTATGGACTCTCAGGGTAGCCTCAAACTCACAGCAATCCTCCTACCTCTGCCTCCCGAGTGCTGGGATTAAAGACACTACGCCCGGCTTAAATATTAATTTTTTTTTTTGGTTTTTCGAGGTAGGTTCTAACTCTAACTCAGTCTGACCTGGAACTCATTCTGTAGTCTCAGGGTGGTCTCAAACTCATGGCAATCCTCCTACCTCTGCCTCCTGACTGCTGAGATTAAAGGTGTGCGCCACCATGCCTGGCCCCAAATAAATAAATTTTTTAAATATTTGATTTATTTATTTGAGAGACAGAAAGAGAGAGAATGGGTATACCATGGCCTCCAGCCATTGCAAACAAACTCCAGATGTATGAACCACATTGTGCATCTGGATTTCATGGGTATTGGGGAATCAAACCTGGGTCCTGAGGCTTCACAGGCAAGCACCTTAATGGCTAAGCCATCTGTCCAGCCCCAAATAAATAATTTTTAAAAAAAAAAAGAGATAAGGCTGGGCGTGGTGGCGCACGCCTTTCATCCCAGCACTCAGGAGGCAGAGGTAGGAGGATCCCCAGGAATTCAAGGCCACCCTGAGAATACAGAGTGAGTTCCAGGTCGGCCTGGGCTAGAGCAAGACCTTACCTTGAAAAACCAATAAATAAATAAATAAATAAAATGTAAAAAAAAAGAGATATACTATTGTATAGAACAGATGAAATTTTTTTAAGTTTTAATATTTTATTTATTTGCAAGCAGAGAGAGAGAGAATGGGTAGGGCAGGGCCTCTAGCCACTGCAAACAAACTCCAGATACATGTGCCATGTTGTGCATCTGGTATTAGGTGGGTACTGGGAATCAAACCCAGGCTGTTAGGCTTTGCAAGCAAGCGCCTTAACCACTGAGCAATCTCTCCAGCCACCCCAGCTATACAACGCCTGGCTCAGATGATTTTTATTTATTATTCATTCATTCATTCATTTGAGAGAGAAAGAGATACAGATAGAGAGAGAATGGGCGCGCCAGGGCCTCCAGCTGCAACAAACGAACTCCAGACGTGTGTGCCACCTTGTGCAGCTGGCTTACATGGGTCCTAGGGAATCGAACATGGGTCCTTTGGCTTTGCAGGCAAGCACCTTAACTGTTAAGCCATCTCTCCAGCCCAGATGAGGTTTTTTTTTTAAGATTTTATTTTTATTTATCCACTAGAGATGGGGGAGAGAGAGAATGGGTGCACCAGGGCCTCTAGCCACTGCAAACAAACTCCAGATACATGTGCCACCTTGTGCATCTGGCTTATGCGGGACCTGGAGAATCGAACTAGTGTCCTTAGGCTTCAAAGCAAACGCCTTAACCGCTAAGCCATCTCTCCAGCCCAGATGAAGATTTTTTAACAGACATGAAAAAGAATTTGTCAAGGTCATATGGCAATGCACTAGGAAATTCAACTGGAATTTAGATTTCTCAAATCCAAAGTTAGCTTACACCCTGTGGATGAGAGAGAACTGTTTTCTTCCCTTGGAATGCTGCATATACAGTCGGCTTCTTCACCATGGGGTCAACTAACTGGCTCAAAAAAATTTTTAGCCAGGCGTGGTGGCACACACCTTTGATCTTAGCACTCGGGAGGTAGAGGTAGGAGCATTTTCATGAGGTTGAAGCCACCCAGAGAGTGAATTCCAGGTAAGCCTGGGCTAGGGCAAGACTCTACCTCAAAAAACTTAAAAAAAAAAAATGCCATTTTATAGAAGTGATTTCAACCATTCCTTTTTTGTTGTTTGGGTTATTTATTTATTTAGTTAGTTAGTTATTTTTGGGTTTTCGAGGTAGGGGTTCACCCTAGCTCAGGCTGACCTGGAATTCACTATGTAGTCTCAGGGTGGCCTCAAACTCACAGCAATCCTCCTACCTCTGCCTCCCAAGTGCTGGGATTAAAGGTGTGCGCCATCACGCCCGGCTGGATTTTTTGTTTTTTGAGGTAGGGTCTCACTCACAGTGACCCTCCTATCTTTGCCTCCCAAGTGCTGGGCTAAAGATGTGCACCGCCATACCCAGCTAAAGCATTCTTAGATATTGGTTGGTATCCACAGAAGTCCAGGGACAAATCCCGATGGATACAGAGGGATGACTGTGCCTAGTGGGGATTACTTAAGACAATGTGAGTTAAGATGTCTGATGGTGCTGAGTGGTCCTGGAACCAAAAGGATGGGGCGGGGCGGGGGGGGGGGTCATCGGAACAGCTAGCACTCACCGGAAACCACCATTCACTAGTAGCGCTACCTTCTGATAGGCAAACCTTCTGAATCAGATGTACTTTAAGTGATGAATGTTACCTTCACCTCTATTTTTAGCTTTCCATTACTGCAAAAGTGTTTGCAGAACCAGAGAAATGCTTCACAATAGAATCTATCAAGTGTGAACTGCTCGTCCTGCATCTTAGACACCAAAACAGCACAGTTTCTCAGATCGTACCTGTTTTTGTTTTGGTTTTAATTTCTGGAAGGAAATGCAAGTGGGTTTTTATTTATTTATCTATTTTTGGCTTTTTGAGGTAGGGTCTCTCTTTAGCCCAGGCTGACCTGGAATTCCCTATGTAGTCTCAGGGTGGCCTTGAACTCAAGGTAATCCTCCTACCTCTGCCTCCCAAGTGCTGGGAGTAAAGGTGTGCGCCCACCATGCCCAGCACTATACTAAAAATTTTAACACTTTTTGTAATGGGAACATTCCTCAAGTTCTCCAAGTTAAGTCATTAACACTTGGTCTTTTTTCAGGCGTGAAGTTGTTGAGAAGCCTGAAAAACATAGGATTAGATTTTCTTGGACAACCAAACTTAAAACCAACACCACCAGGATCAAACTTGCAGCTTGGATTATTTATTTACTTACTTATTTATTTATTTATGTGTGTGTGTCTTTCTGCTATAAACAAACACCTGTCCAGCTTTACATGGGTTCTGGGGAATTGAACCTGGGATGGCAGGCTTTGCAAGCAAGTCTCTTTAACTGCTGGGCCCATCTTCCCAAGCCTCAATATAGCTAGGATTTCTATATAGAGATTGCACTACATTTGTATTCCTATTTCCACATAATATTATGTGGACCCATTATGATGTGGACCATGCTCAGAAGAACATGGGAGAACACACTTCCTAAGTGTCTAAACTCCCAGATGGTGATTGTCACTGTGACATCCCACCTCTGGGCCACTCAGATGCACTGATTAGGGAAGCTGGAGCTGAGAGGGCACAAGCCATCCCCATCCACCAAGCACTGCATCAGGGTCTGCCGCTGGTCACAGTGGGAGCTGGGCCTGGAGGACATGAGGGTCAGAAAAATGGTCCCCACAGCACCTGTTCCAAGGCAGGGCACAGGTCCCCAGACCACAGCTGAGTGCTTGTTTTCAAACCCAGGAGCCACTGAGGAGTCCCAGACAAGATTCTTCCCTTTCTGAGCCTCAGCCTCTGTAGTTAGAAACAAGGATTATTTATTATACTATCATCTTCAAAGGTGTGGGGATCAGCCCAGAAGTATGAAGGGACAGTGGTAAATGCAATGAGAAGTGAGTTGCTACTATGAATTCTTTAAAAATATTTCTTTCCTTCCTTCCTCCCTCCCTCCCTCCCTCCCTCCCTCCCTTCCTCCGTCCCTCCCTTTCTTCCTTCCTTCTTTCTTTCAGAGTGAGAGAGACAAAGAGAGAGAGAAGGGGCATGCCAGGGCCTCTAGCCACTTCAAACGAACTCCAGAGGCATGCACCACCTTGTGCATCAGGCTTTACATGAGTACTGGGGAATCAAAATCAGGTCCTTAGGCTTTGTAGGCAAGAGTCTTAACCACTGAGCCATCTTTCCAGCCCTGCTACTAGGAATTCTTGAAGAGACCGAGGCCCATTGTAATGTTTTAACAACCAGCACAACATCATTCTGTAGGAAGTCCTTAGTAAGCATTTGAGGACCAGGAGGGTGATTATGATCATTCCAGAGTGTGCCAACCCACTCTCTCCCCATCATGACTTGTGGCAGGAAAGAGACTCTGTGGCTTCTGTGGGGACCAAAGATAGAAGGAAGGGTCCATTTCCAGGTATGGGAGATCAAGGAGGGCCGGGGATGTAGCTCAGTGACAGAACATTTGCCTAGCGTGCCCAAGGCCCAAGGCCCTTAGGTTTGATTCCCAGTACTGAAAAAAAAAAAGTTTTAGCCAGGCATGGTGGCACACCCTTTAATCCCAGCACTCAGAAGGCAGAGGTAGGTGAATCGCTATGAATTCAGGGCCAACCTGAGACTACATAGTGAATTCCAGGTCAGCCGGAGCTAGAGTGAAACCCTACCACAAAAAAATAATAATAATAATAATAATAATAATATATAGACTTCAGCCTTCGATGGGCATCACATGTTTTTGTTCCTTTAAAAAAATAATAAAAGGAACAATTTCATTGGACTTTAGTTTCCAGGCAACCTTGTTCCATTGAGCACCATGTTTTGATAGTTCCTTGATATGTGACTCATATTTAGGGTGTATTGCAAAAACTCCACACAAAAGAACTCAGCTTAGAACAAATGAAGAGATAAGTGCATTTCTTATCCTACTTTGGTAGTCAGCGATGTCTATGTTCTTTTCTCTTTTCTTTCTGTTTTTTTTTTTCTTTTAAACAGGGTCTCCCTGTGTTGTCTAGGCTTGTCTCAATCTCCTGGGCTCAAGCAATCCTTCAGCCTCAGCCCCCCCAGGCAGCTGGGACTACAAGTACATACCTCCACATCCAGCAAGGAACTCTTCTAAGAATAATGCCTTCAAGTTCATTCAAAGGAAAATGCTGGCTGGGCGTGGTGGTGCACACCTTTAATCCCAGTAGACAGGAGGCAGAGGTACGAGGATTGTAGTGAGTTTGAGGCCACCCTGAGAATACATAGTGAATTCCAGGTCAGCAGCCTCGATTAGAGCAAAACCCTACCTCAAAAAGCCAAAAATAAATAAATAAACAAATAAAGTCTGGAGAGATAGCTTAACTGTTAAGGCTCTTGTCTACGAAGCCTAAAGACTCAGGTTTCATTCCCCAGTACCCACATAAGCCAGATGCATAGGGTGGTGTATGTATTGAATTTGTTTGCAGTGGCTGGAGAACCTGGCATGCCCATTCTTTCTATTTATATCTGCTTCTCTCTGTCTCTCGCTGGTTCTCTCAAATACATAAATAAAATATTTTTTTCCAAGGTAGGGTCTCACTCTAGCCCAGGCTGACCTGGAATTCACTATGTACTCTCAGGATGGTCTTGAACTCATGGCAATCCTTCTACCTCTGCCTCCCTAGTGCTGGGATTAAAGGCATGCACCACCATGCCTGGCAAAATATATATATATATTTTTAAGTAAAAGGCAGGGCCACGGATGTAGTTCAGAGATTCAGCATATGCCTAACATGCATGAAGCCCTGGGTTTAATCCCCAGCCCTGAAAAAAAAAAATAGAATAGTGTTATAAAAGAAAATTCAGGGCTGGAGGAATGGCTTAGCAGTTAAGGCATTTGCCTGCAAATCCAAAGGACCCAGGTTCGATTCCCCAGGACCCATGTTAGCCAGATGCACAAGGGGGTGCACGTGTCTGGAGTTCATTTGCAGTGGTTAGAGGCCCTGGCGTGCCCATTCTCACTTTCTCTCCCTCTCTCTCCCCCTCTTTCTCTGTCAAATAAATAAATAAAAATTAAAAATGGCTTTTAAACCTTTAAAAAAAGAAAATTCATATCTAATATTTATAAGTTTGTGATTGTCATGTTCAAACTTAAGAGTCAGCAGCAGGTCTCATATATCTATCAATATTGGAAGAAGTGATGAGTACAAGGCAGCTTGTGATATCTGAAACAACTGTACAGTGAGATAAAATCCAGGCTGGAGAGATGGCTTAGTGGTTAAGGTGCTTGCCTATGAAGCCAAAGGACCCAAGTCCAATTCCCTGAGACCCATGTAAGCCAGATGCACAAAGGCACATGCATCTGGTGTTCACTCTCCTCTCTCTCTCTCTCTCTCCTTACAAATAAATAAAATATATTGTTTTTAAAAACACAGTGGTGCCTATTGGTGACAAAGTCCCAGGGAGTGATTCTGGTACTGTGGTTTGTTACATGCACTTGTAATAGAAGAAGATGCTCTGGTGTTAGATGTTGGTAAATTCCCTGCCTAAATCCATAAATCTCTGGAACCGATCTGTCTCGTTAGGAACCCTTTCCTTGGGTTGGAAATATGGCTTGGAGCACTTGCCGCTTAACAAAAAGGGCCTCTCGGGCCAGAGACCACCAAGTTCAACTCCTGAGAACCACATTTTTAAAGCTGGGCTTGGCCACACATGTCTGTAATCCCAGTCCATGGTGGGGTAGGTAATGTGGGAGGGAGATGGGAGAATTACTGGGTCTTGTTGACAGAAATCTATGGGTGAGCCAGGTGTGGTGGCACACGCCTTTAATCCCAGCACTCAGGAGGCAGAGGTAGGAGAATCACATGAGTTCAAGAATACCCTGAAACTACATAGTGAATTTTCCAGGTCAGTCTGGACTAGAGTGAGAGTCTACCTCGAAAAACCAAAAAGAAAAGAAAAGAAAAGAAAAGAAAAGAAAAGAAAAGAAAAGAAAAGAAAAGAAAAGAAAGAAAAGAAAAGGGAGGAGGGAGGGAGGGGAGGGAGGGGGGGAGGGGAGGGGGGAGGGAGGGAGGGGAGGGGAGGGGGGAGGGGAGGGGGGGGAAAGGAAAGGAAAGGAAAGGAAAAGAAAAGAAAAGAAAAGAAAAGAAAAGAAAAGAAAAGAAAAAAAAGAAAAGAAAAGACACCCGATGTTCTCCTCTGCTCTTACACAATGTATGCCTATCTGCGTGCACACATACACACATGCATACACCACACACACCACACCTTCCTTAGCCCAGTGTGGCACTGGTAGGCCTATAATCCAGCTACTCAAGATACTTAAATCCATAAGGTCAAGGCTGCCTTGAGCAACATAGCAAGAATCTACCCCCACTCTCTAAAAGAGAAAAGAAAGGAGAAAAAAGGAAAAGATAAAAGTCCCTTTCTGAGAGCAAACCATTCACGATTCTCTATAGCTTAAGGTGATTTCCCTCCCCTGGGGGCACAAGAGCTGTTCACCGGCATTTTGTAGCTGCTCATCAGCCTTCAGCTGTGGAAAGCTCTAAAGCTCTGGTGGCGCATGTGGGAGTGCCAAGCCCACTGCAAGTGAGAGACTGGTAGTACCAGGGAAGAGGGGCAGGGAGGGAGTGATGAATATCAAAACTATAAAGCACGATGAGGTTAGGGGTGTAGCTCAGCTGGTAGAGCACTTGCCTAGTCTGCATGAAGCTCTGGGTTCAGTTCCCAGCACTACATAAAGCGGGCATGGTGACATACACCTGTAATCCGAGCACTCAGGAAGTGGAATCAAGAGACTCAGAAATTGAAGGTCATCCTCACTAACAAGGTAAGTTTTTTTTTTTTCAGTTCTTCAAGGTAGAGTCTCACTCTAGCTCAGGCTGACCTGGAATTAACTATGTAGTCTCAGGGTGGCCTCGAACTCATGGCGATCCTCCTACCTCTGCCTCCCGAGTGCTGGGATTAAAGCGTGCGCCACCATGCCCGGCTTCAATATTTTAAAAATACTTTTTTTTTTTTTTTTTTTTGAGAGGTAGGGTCTCACTCTGGCCCAGGCTGACCTGGAATTCACTATGTAGTCTCAGGGTGGCCTCGAACTCACGGCAATCCTCCTACCTCTGCCTCCCGAGTGCCACCACTCCTGGCTTACAATTTTATTTTATTTTATTTTATTTATTTATTTATTTATTTATTTATTTATTTGCTATCAGAAAGAGATAGGAAAGAGAGAGAGAGAGAGAATGGGTATTCCAGAGCCCCCAGCTGCTGCAGATGAACTCCAGGTGCATATGCCACTGTGCAATCTGGCTTTACATGGGTACTGGGGAGTTGAACCTGGGTCCTTAGGCTTTTCAAGCAAGTGTCTTAACTGCTGAGCCATCTCTGCAGCTCACGATGTAATTTTAAGACTAGTTTCCGCCTCAAAAAAAAAAAAGAAAAAAACACCTTTAACCAGACCAACACCCAAGATGCAGTTTCCTGCTATGGCGGATGTTGCTTTGTTTTCAGTCAGAGTTGCCCTATCATGTTCCTACTTGTCACCCTTCCCAATCCCCCACCTGGGTGACAGCGGGTCTCTGGGGCCCTCCCTGTCACGCTCACAAGCAGTCATCCAGGGCTTCTCCGTCTGGTCTTCTGCATGCCCTTTCCTGCTCCGGAACTTGCTGGGAAATCTCCACAAGCCAGTCTCAAATCCCACATCTCCATCTGGGTATTGGGGTCCTTCATCACTTAACCACATCACAACATCACGGCCAACTTTTCCTCACTGCTCAGCAAGTGCTGATCTCTTGGACAGCACACACATGCTCACACATCCACCACGTGGATGCTGCCCCTCCACTGAATGTTCTCCTCCTGCCTCAGAGCCCACTGAACTCAACCCTGCTAACAGACCCACCTGCATGTCCTCCCCACTCCCCACCCACACTGCTCAATGGAGCTGATTCCACCCATCTCTCAACTCCCACAATTTGCACATCACCACCCAGTGTGACCCAGAAGCATTTGCCGACTATGAAATGTACTCATTGACTCTGAGCTGAACTCTAAATG
Organism: Orientallactaga sibirica; assembly: GCA_036365145.1. Classification (NCBI taxonomy): domain Eukaryota; kingdom Metazoa; phylum Chordata; class Mammalia; order Rodentia; family Dipodidae; genus Orientallactaga; species Orientallactaga sibirica. The sequence goes on along the minus strand of JAEOAD010000035.1, from coordinate 12,818,750 downwards.
CCTGGAGAATAGAAATCACACATGCTAAATTAAGCTTGCACTCTACCACTGGATGACACACCCAGCCCGAAAATTTGTATTTCTCTCTCTAACCTCCTGAAGGGAAAATTTTACTTCCTTCCATGCTTTGGAGAATGCAGTGTGTGTTTGGAAGAAACCCCCACATGCTTGTTAAGGGAAATAGAAAGGCCTTCTAGGGCATAGTCTTCAAGCAGGTTACAGGTCTGCACCACCATGGCCAGCCCCTTCCAGGGCATTCTCAAGCAACAAGAGATATTTGCTAAATTACCATCCATACGGTCACGAGAGTCATTTCTAGAGCATCTGAGAAAGCTAAAGAGCACGGGATGAAAAGGGTCACCACACGCTGCATTACAGCGACTCAGCCCTGCCCCAGATCGTCCAGTGAATTATGCCAAAACTCCGAACAGCTGGAATGGGAACTGTGACAGGCCCAGGTTTTACATGGAGGCTCCTGGGAGTCTGGCTCATATTCCAGTAAGTCATGACCAGTTGACCTGGGTGGAGAATGACCACACAGATGCATGTGATAACCTCAGATGCATTTCCTTCCCACCCTTGCATCCCGCTCCTGTTTTTGGGTATTTTTTTAAATGTTTTTTTTATGAGAAAGAGAGAGAAATTTGGTGCACCAAAGCCTCCAGCCACTGCAATTGAACTCCCGACGCACATGCCACCTTGTACACATGTGCGACCTTGCGCACTTGCGTCACCTTATGCATCTGGCTTACATGGGACCTGGAGAGTCGAACATGGGTCCTCAGGCTTTGCAGGCAAGCACCTTAACTGCTAAGCCATCTCTCCAGCCAGAGCTCTCCTGCCGATTTGAAGACGTGGGACTGTGTAGGATGCCAGGTAGTCACAAAGCTTTAATCTGATAACACTCACTCGCAGTTCATCCATGTGGTTGGGCTTGGTACTCAGCCAGAACGCACCTCTGGCTGTTAGCTCTGAATCCGGGGGTTGCTGCAGGAATGCTCGGGGTGCTGGCAGAATCTGACATTCACTGGTTCAATCATTTCTAACCGCCCTCAGTTACATCATCTTGGTCAGATTGAGAGTGGAGTGCACGTCCTTGGCAGGCTTTGTTTTTTACCAATATTGTCATCTTGGTGTAGTAGTTTGCTTATATTTTTTTACCACTTTATAGTTTGCATCATCCTACCTTCCTAGAAAAAATGTCACATGTTGTTTTATAAAAGATATGCAAATGTGCCTAGCAGGAGTTCCAGATGTGCTGTGTGACCTTCCTGTAGTTAGTTTTTGCTCTGTGTGCTGTGGTGGCTGGTTGGTTTCTCTCTCTGTTTGGCCCTGTGAAGAGCAGGGTGCTTCTCCTGCCATTATGGAACTTCCCTCCGTTCTAAATCCCTTCCTCCATAACTGTGCCCGGTCTGGAAGTTCATCTCAAAGCTGTCTGCTACACTAGGAAAAGAAACATTTGTTTTATAATAAGTTAAAGGCTCCATTTAACACAGACTTTATAAGTAAAAATAAAAATACAGTCATCACCGCAACATACATTTCCGTCCACAGCGGTCCACACACAAGACAGTGGTTCCGTAAGATTACAGTGGGACTGAAAAACATGAATCTCCTAATGACGTTGGGACATGACAGGGACATGATAGCCATGACTTGTGTGTTTGTGGAAATGTCGACATGCACAGCCTGTGAAAAGTCCGCCAGTGTCATACAGGCAAAAGCCAGAAATTGAATCACGAAGCTGTGCTTTATGCAGAGAGCCAGCAGTCGGAGAAGACGGTAGATTCATACCTATCTTGTGTCTCATCTTTTTTTTTGGTTTTTCGAGGTAGAGTCTCACTCTGGCTCAGGCTGACCTGGAATTCACTATGTAGTCTCAGGGTGGCCTCGAACTCTCCGCGATCCTCCTACCTCTGCCTCCTGAGTGCTGGGATTAAAGGCGTGCGCCACCACGTCTCATCTTTTGTCAACAGATTACATCTTGCGCCCTGGTCAGGTGGTCAGTGTTGCCTCTGGGACTGATCATCCGCTTTCCCTCATTAGCATCTCTTTGTCTGGCAGGGCAGCATTAGCGGACTGAGTCTTGCCCTCCCTCCTCTTCAGTTGTTGGGACGACACCTAGACAGAAGGTTCACAAGGAACAAGCCATCAGTAGTGCACATGTGCAGATTCCTTCCTCCAGAACGAAGCCCTACTGTGCTCTTGCATTACAGATTCTGCGGTGCCCCTGGCAAGCCGGCTGTGCTGCCAGCTGTGTAGAGGCATAGTGGGCACATCATTGTAGACAGCTGGCAACCCTAACCCTAACCCTAACCCTGGGATAGAGTGAGATCCTACCTCAAAAAGAAAGAAAGAGAAAGAAAGAAAGAAAGAAAGAAAGAAAGAAAGAAAGAAAGAAAGAAAGAAAGAAAAGTTTATTGTAAAAGGTCAGGTCTTTATTCCCAGAACTTAGGGAAGCAGAGAAGGGTGATTGCTGAGAGTTCAAGGCCAGCCTGGAACTACAGTGAATTTCGAGATCAACCTGGACTAGAGTGAGATCCTACCTTGAAAAACAAAACAAAACAAAGAAAAAGCTTACTATAAAATAGAATGCTGTTAGGTGTCAGTTGGGCTCTCTCTCTTTCTCTCTGCTTTGTCCACCATGAGGTGAACAGCCCCTTCCTTCACCAACGCAGGCCACAGTGAAGTTCAGCCTTGCCTGGGGTTCACAGCAATTGGATCCATCAACCATGGACTGAAACATTGGAAACCATGAGACAAAAAATAATTTTTTCCCCTTTAAACTGTTTCTCACAACCATGTGTCATAGGGATGAAAAGTCTGACCAACACAGTCAGTAAGCTCAAGACCTGGAGAGAACCAATGTTTTGGTTCAAACTTAAAGGCAGGGAAAAAAAAAAAATCAGTGGCCCAGCTCTACAGTTTGGAGGAATTCTCTTTGACCCAGGAAGCCCAGCTTTCTGTTCTATTCAGGCCTCAATTGGCTGAATGAGGCCACCCATGTTGGGAAGGTCCATGTGCTTCACTCTGTCTGTGGCCTCTATGTTAACTTCATCCAGAAACACCCTCACAGAAACGCTCAGAATAATGTTTGATCAACTGCACGGGCAGCCTGTGACACAACCAAGCAGACACATAAAATTAGCCAAGGTGATAAGTCTAACCCTGTATTCTACTTATACAAAGTGTGAAAACAGATTAAATGAATCTATTTTCTAGGGCTGGAGAGGTGGCTTAGTGGTAAAGGTGCTTGCCTATGAAGCCTAAAGTCCAGATTTGATTGCCCAGGACCCACATAAGCCAGATGCACAAGGTGGTGCATGAGTCTGGAAGATTCAGCATATGCCTAACATGCATGAAGCCCTGGGTTTAATCCCCAGCCCTGAAAAAAAAAAATAGAATAGTGTTATAAAAGAAAATTCAGGGCTGGAGGAATGGCTTAGCAGTTAAGGCATTTGCCTGCAAATCCAAAGGACCCAGGTTCGATTCCCCAGGACCCATGTTAGCCAGATGCACAAGGGGGTGCACGTGTCTGGAGTTCATTTGCAGTGGTTAGAGGCCCTGGCGTGCCCATTCTCACTTTCTCTCCCTCTCTCTCCCCCTCTTTCTCTGTCAAATAAATAAATAAAAATTAAAAATGGCTTTTAAACCTTTAAAAAAAGAAAATTCATATCTAATATTTATAAGTTTGTGATTGTCATGTTCAAACTTAAGAGTCAGCAGCAGGTCTCATATATCTATCAATATTGGAAGAAGTGATGAGTACAAGGCAGCTTGTGATATCTGAAACAACTGTACAGTGAGATAAAATCCAGGCTGGAGAGATGGCTTAGTGGTTAAGGTGCTTGCCTATGAAGCCAAAGGACCCAAGTCCAATTCCCTGAGACCCATGTAAGCCAGATGCACAAAGGCACATGCATCTGGTGTTCACTCTCCTCTCTCTCTCTCTCTCTCTCCTACAAATAAATAAAATATATTGTTTTTAAAAACACAGTGGTGCCTATTGGTGACAAAGTCCCAGGGAGTGATTCTGGTACTGTGGTTTGTTACATGCACTTGTAATAGAAGAAGATGCTCTGGTGTTAGATGTTGGTAAATTCCCTGCCTAAATCCATAAATCTCTGGAACCGATCTGTCTCGTTAGGAACCCTTTCCTTGGGTTGGAAATATGGCTTGGAGCACTTGCCGCTTAACAAAAAGGGCCTCTCGGGCCAGAGACCACCAAGTTCAACTCCTGAGAACCACATTTTTAAAGCTGGGCTTGGCCACACATGTCTGTAATCCCAGTCCATGGTGGGGTAGGTAATGTGGGAGAGGGAGATGGGAGAATTACTGGGTCTTGTTGACAGAAATCTATGGGTGAGCCAGGTGTGGTGGCACACGCCTTTAATCCCAGCACTCAGGAGGCAGAGGTAGGAGAATCACATGAGTTCAAGAATACCCTGAAACTACATAGTGAATTTTCCAGGTCAGTCTGGACTAGAGTGAGAGTCTACCTCGAAAAACCAAAAAAAAGAAAAGAAAAGAAAAGAAAAGAAAAGAAAAGAAAAGAAAAGAAAAGAAAAGAAAAGAAAAGAAAAGGGGGAGGGGAGGGGAGGAGGGGAGGGAGGGGGGGAGGGGGAGGGGAGGGGAGGGGGGAGGGGAGGGAGGGGAGGAGGGGAGGGAAAGGGGAAAGGAAAGGAAAGGAAAGGAAAAGAAAAGAAAAGAAAAGAAAAGAAAAGAAAAGAAAAGAAAAGAAAAGAAAAAAGAAAAGACACCCGATGTTCTCCTCTGCTCTTACACAATGTATGCCTATCTGCGTGCACACATACACACATGCATACACCACACACACCACACCTTCCTTAGCCCAGTGTGGCACTGGTAGGCCTATAATCCAGCTACTCAAGATACTTAAATCCATAAGGTCAAGGCTGCCTTGAGCAACATAGCAAGAATCTACCCCACTCTCTAAAAGAGAAAAAAAAGGAGAAAAAGGAAAAGATAAAAGTCCCTTTCTGAGAGCAAACCATTCACGATTCTCTATAGCTTAAGGTGATTTCCCTCCCCTGGGGGCACAAGAGCTGTTCACCGGCATTTTGTAGCTGCTCATCAGCCTTCAGCTGTGGAAAGCTCTAAAGCTCTGGTGGCGCATGTGGGAGTGCCAAGCCCACTGCAAGTGAGAGACTGGTAGTACCAGGGAAGAGGGGCAGGGAGGGAGTGATGAATATCAAAACTATAAAGCACGATGAGGTTAGGGGTGTAGCTCAGCTGGTAGAGCACTTGCCTAGTCTGCATGAAGCTCTGGGTTCAGTTCCCAGCACTACATAAAGCGGGCATGGTGACATACACCTGTAATCCGAGCACTCAGGAAGTGGAATCAAGAGACTCAGAAATTGAAGGTCATCCTCACTAACAAGGTAAGTTTTTTGTTTTTTTCAGTTCTTCAAGGTAGAGTCTCACTCTAGCTCAGGCTGACCTGGAATTAACTATGTAGTCTCAGGGTGGCCTCGAACTCATGGCGATCCTCCTACCTCTGCCTCCCGAGTGCTGGGATTAAAGGCGTGCGCCACCATGCCCGGCTTCAATATTTTAAAAATACTTTTTTTTTTTTTTTTTGAGAGGTAGGGTCTCACTCTGGCCCAGGCTGACCTGGAATTCACTATGTAGTCTCAGGGTGGCCTCGAACTCACGGCAATCCTCCTACCTCTGCCTCCCGAGTGCCACCACTCCTGGCTTACAATTTTATTTTATTTTATTTTATTTATTTATTTATTTATTTATTTATTTATTTATTTGCTATCAGAAAGAGATAGGAAAGAGAGAGAGAGAGAGAATGGGTATTCCAGAGCCCCCAGCTGCTGCAGATGAACTCCAGGTGCATATGCCACTGTGCAATCTGGCTTTACATGGGTACTGGGGAGTTGAACCTGGGTCCTTAGGCTTTTCAAGCAAGTGTCTTAACTGCTGAGCCATCTCTGCAGCTCACGATGTAATTTTAAGACTAGTTTCCGCCTCAAAAAGAAAAAAGAAAAAAAAAACACCTTTAACCAGACCAACACCCAAGATGCAGTTTCCTGCTATGGCGGATGTTGCTTTGTTTTCAGTCAGAGTTGCCCTATCATGTTCCTACTTGTCACCCTTCCCAATCCCCCACCTGGGTGACAGCGGGTCTCTGGGGCCCTCCCTGTCACGCTCACAAGCAGTCATCCAGGGCTTCTCCGTCTGGTCTTCTGCATGCCCTTTCCTGCTCCGGAACTTGCTGGGAAATCTCCACAAGCCAGTCTCAAATCCCACATCTCCATCTGGGTATTGGGGTCCTTCATCACTTAACCACATCACAACATCACGGCCAACTTTTCCTCACTGCTCAGCAAGTGCTGATCTCTTGGACAGCACACACATGCTCACACATCCACCACGTGGACGTTGCTGCTCCACTGAATGTTCTCCTCCTGCCTCAGAGCCCACTGAACTCAACCCTGCTAACAGACCCACCTGCATGTCCTCCCCACTCCCCACCCACACTGCTCAATGGAGCTGATTCCACCCATCTCTCAACTCCCACAATTTGCACATCACCACCCAGTGTGACCCAGAAGCATTTGCCGACTATGAAATGTACTCATTGACTCTGAGCTGAACTCTAAATGCCTGGAGAATAGAAATCACACATGCTAAATTAAGCTTGCACTCTACCACTGGATGACACACCCAGCCCGAAAATTTGTATTTCTCTCTATAACCTCCTGAAGGGAAAATTTTACTTCCTTCCATGCTTTGGAGAATGCAGTGTGTGTTTGGAAGAAACCCCACATGCTTGTTAAGGGAAATAGAAAGGCCTTCTAGGGCATAGTCTTCAAGCAGGTTACAGGTCTGCACCACCATGGCCAGCCCCTTCCAGGGCATTCTCAAGCAACAAGAGATATTTGCTAAATTACCATCCATACGGTCACGAGAGTCATTTCTAGAGCATCTGAGAAAGCTAAAGAGCACGGGATGAAAAGGGTCACCACACGCTGCATTACAGCGACTCAGCCCTGCCCCAGATCGTCCAGTGAATTATGCCAAAACTCCGAACAGCTGGAATGGGAACTGTGACAGGCCCAGGTTTTACATGGAGGCTCCTGGGAGTCTGGCTCATATTCCAGTAAGTCATGACCAGTTGACCCGGGTGGAGAATGACCACACAGATGCATGTGATAACCTCAGATGCATTTCCTTCCCACCCCTGCATCCCGCTCCTGTTTTTTTTTGGGGGGGGGTTAATTTTTTTTATGAGAAAGAGAGAGAAAATTGGTGGACCAGAGCCTCCAGCCACTGCAATTGAACTCCCGACGCACATGCCACCTTGTACACATGTGCGACCTTGCGCACTTGCGTCACCTTATGCATCTGGCTTACATGGGACCTGGAGAGTCGAACATGGGTCCTCAGGCTTTGCAGGCAAGCACCTTAACTGCTAAGCCATCTCTCCAGCCAGAGATCTCCTGCCGATTTGAAGACGTGGGACTGTGTAGGATGCCAGGTAGTCACAAAGCTTTAATCTGATAACACTCACTCGCAGTTCATCCATGTGGTTGGGCTTGGTACTCAGCCAGAACGCACCTCTGGCTGTTAGCTCTGAATCCGGGGGTTGCTGCAGGAATGCTCGGGGTGCTGGCAGAATCTGACATTCACTGGTTCAATCATTTCTAATCGCCCTCAGTTGCATCATCTTGGTCAGATTGAGAGTGGAGTGCACGTCCTTGGCAGGCTTTGTTTTTTACCAATATTGTCATCCCAGGTGTGGTAGTTTGAATATATGTCCCCCAATATATTCAATGTTTTATTACTTTATAGTTTGCATCTACAATCACCTTCCTAGAGGCAATGTCACTGGGGGCTGGTCTTAAGGTGTTAATGGTGGGTTTGAGATTCCATTGTAAAGATATGCAAATGTGCCTAGCAGGAGTTCCTGAAGTGTGCTGTGTGACCTTTTGGCTGTAGTTAGTTTTTGCTCTGTGTGCTGTGGTGGCTGGTTGGTTTTCTCTCTCTCTGTTTGGCCCTGTGAAGAGCAGGGTGCTTCTCCTGCCTTTATGGAACTTCCCCTCGATCTGTAAGCTTCAATAAATAATATCCCTTCCTCCATAACTGTGCCCGGTCTGGAAGTTCATCTCAGCGAACCTGAAGCTGTCTGCTACACTAGGAAAAAGAAACATTTGTTTTATAATACATGCCAGATGCTAAAGGCTCCACATGCCATAGGCACTCCGTTCTAGTCTAATTAACACAGACTTTATAAGTTACATTAAGTAAAAATACAGTCATCACCGCAACATACATTTCCGTCCACAGCGGTCCACACACAAGACAGTGGTTCCGTAAGATTACAGTGGGACTGAAAAACATGAATCTCCTAATGACGTTGGGACATGACAGGGACATGATAGCCATGACTTGTGTGTTTGTGGAAATGTCGACATGCACAGCCTGTGAAAAGTCCGCCAGTGTCATAAAGGCAAAAGCCAGAAATTGAATCACGAAGCTGTGCTTTATGCAGAGAGCCAGCAGTCGGAGAAGACAGTAGATTCACATCCATCTTGTGTCTCATCTTTTTTTTTTTTTTTTTTTTGGTTTTTCGAGGTAGAGTCTCACTCTGGCTCAGGCTGACCTGGAATTCACTATGTAGTCTCAGGGTGGCCTCGAACTCTCGGCGATCCTCCTACCTCTGCCTCCTGAGTGCTGGGATTAAAGGCGTGCGCCACCACGTCTCATCTTTTGTCAACAGATTACATCTTGCGCCCTGGTCAGGTGGTCAGTGTTGCCTCTGGGATTGATCATCCGCTTTCCCTCATTAGCATCTCTTTGTCTGGCAGGGCAGCATTAGCGGACTGAGTCTTGCCCTCCCTCCTCTTCAGTTGTTGGGACGACACCTAGACAGAAGGTTCACAAGGAACAAGCCATCAGTAGTGCACATGTGCAGATTCCTTCCTCCAGAACGAAGCCCTACTGTGCTCTTGCATTACAGATTCTGCGGTGCCCCTGGCAAGCCGGCTGTGCTGCCAGCTGTGTAGAGGCATAGTGGGCACATCATTGTAGACAGCTGGCAACCCTAACCCTAACCCTAACCCTGGGATAGAGTGAGATCCTACCAAAAAGAAAGAAAGAGAAAGAAAGAAAGAAAGAAAGAAAAAGAAAGAAAGAAAGAAAGAAAGAAAGAAAAGTTTATTGTAAAAGGTCAGGTCTTTATTCCCAGAACTTAGGGAAGCAGAGAAGGGTGATTGCTGAGAGTTCAAGGCCAGCCTGGAACTACAGTGAATTTCGAGATCAACCTGGACTAGAGTGAGATCCTACCTTGAAAAACAAAACAAAACAAAGAAAAAGCTTACTATAAAATAGAATGCTGTTAGGTGTCAGTTGGGCTCTCTCTCTTTCTCTCTGCTTTGTCCACCATGAGGTGAACAGCCCCTTCCTTCACCAACGCAGGCCACAGTGAAGTTCAGCCTTGCCTGGGGTTCACAGCAATTGGATCCATCAACCATGGACTGAAACATTGGAAACCATGAGACAAAAAATAATTTTTTCCCCTTTAAACTGTTTCTCACAACCATGTGTCATAGGGATGAAAAGCCTGACCAAAACAGTCAGTAAGCTCAAGACCTGGAGAGAACCAATGTTTTGGTTCAAACTTAAAGGCAAGGAAAAAAAAAATCAGTGGCCCAGCTCTACAGTTTGGAGGAATTCTCTTTGACCCAGGAAGCCCAGCTTTCTGTTCTATTCAGGCCTCAACTGGCTGAATGAGGCCACCCATGTTGGGAAGGTCCATGTGCTTCACTCTGTCTGTGGCCTCTATGTTAACTTCATCCAGAAACACCCTCACAGAAATGCTCAGAATAATGTTTGATCAACTGCACGGGCAGCCTGTGACACAACCAAGCAGACACATAAAATTAGCCAAGGTGATAAGTCTAACCCTGTATTCTACTTATACAAAGTGTGAAAACAGATTAAATGAATCTATTTTCTAGGGCTGGAGATTCTGGCCAGATAGTGGTAAAGGTGCTTGCCTATGAAGCCTAAAGTCCAGATTTGATTGCCCAGGACCCACATAAGCCAGATGCACAAGGTGGTGCATGAGTCTGGAATTATTTGCAGTAGCTTAGAGGCCCTGGTGTGCCGTTCATATTCTCTCTCTCTCTCCCCCCCCTCCCTCTCTCAAATCAATAAATATTAAAGAAAATGAATATGTTTACTATAAGTTTGGGGTATAGCTCAGTGGTAGAACTGAGCCTGGTCTGACCCTAGGTTCAATGACTAGCACCACAAAAAGCATATAATAGTCACAATAAAGCATAGATGACATTTACCAGGCATAGTGGAAAATGCCCGTCAGCCCAGCACTCGGGAGCCAAAGGCAGGGGTATAGCAAGTTCAAGGCCAGAAGAGCTATACAGCAAGATCCAGCCAACCTTGGTTTAACATCCAGATCCTGTCTGGAAAACACCCACACATCAGTTAGTCAGAAAACATTTATCCTAGAGAACAAGCTGGGGTTCTAGAGACTTCTGGCTAGTGGATTGTCTTAGTCCCTGCTTTAGTGTAGCTGGACAGGTGTTTTCACATCACGTTGTGGAAGTTGATTCAGCGATATGCTTGGGACGCATGCCCTTTTTTTCTTTTTTCTTTTCTTTTCTTTCTTTCTTTTTTTGTTTTTGTTTTTATATTTTTCAAGGTAGGGACTCGCTGTAGCCCAGGCTGACCTGGAATTCACTATGTAGTCTCAAGCTGGCCTCAAACTCACGGCAATCCTTCTACCTCTGCCTTCTGAGTGCTGGGTTTCAAGGCGTGTGCCACCACGCCTGGCTCCCTTTTCTGACTATGTCAGAGTTTGCCATATTTTACATGGAAAATCCAGAGTTTAACAAGGGGTAGTGTGAGCGAGTGTGCATTGGTTTCTCATCTGTGAAAAAAACTACCTGGCAGAAGCAATTTAAGGTAGTTTAAGACTTACTGTGGCTCACTGTTTCAGTCCATGTCCATCATAGTGAGAAGGCATGGCAGGATCCTCTTGACAGATCAAGAACAGAGAATGTACAGGAAGCAGGGCCGGGCTATAACCCGTAAGGCCCTGCTTCCAACGTCCCACGTCTACAAGTCGTGCCCTGCGTCCTACACCAACGCTGCCAGCTGGTGACCATGCGACCAAACTCATGAGCATGTGAGGGAACATCTCACATTTAAACTGTAGCACAGTGCTTGCCCTATCAGAAGCATCTGTTGAAATGTCTCAGATAACACTACTGTGAATTCCTTCCAAGAAATCTATGTTTTCTTGGCTTGTAGCCTTCAGCTTCTCAGAATTCCTGGAAAGGGATCAAATCATATGCTTCCGTGTTGGTTCAATTATATTAAAACCCAGGAAGATTAAAGGGTACCCCCTTTTGTGTCCCACAGAGCCCCTTACAGGAAGGACAGATGAAAGCTCTGGCTATGGTGCTCATATTACGGCCAACGTCACAGGAGTCCCATCTAGTCACAGTGGGAGAGTTGAGGTCACATCCACGAGAACCTTGCAGTCAAGTTCTTGCCGTGCTTCTAAACACGTTTCTTGAAGTTTCTGGGTAGACGGACATTGACTTGCGGTCTGGTTCATGTCCAACACTGGGTGAGAACCACAACCTAAAGTGTTCTTTGGATAATTGCTTTTAGAAATAGTACAGAAATCCAGGTATGGTACCAGCATGCCTTTAGTCCCAGCATTCAGGGGGATGAAGTAGGAGAATTGCTATGAGTTCGAGGCTAGCCTGGGACTACATAGTAAACTCCAGGTTGGCCTGGGCTAGAATGAGACCCTGCCTTGAAAAAGAAAATAGTACAAAAAAAAAAAAAAAAAGATTTTTCTCTTAATTCTTCTGAGGGTGTGTGTGTGTGTGTGTGTGTGTGTCCCAAGACCTCAGGCATAGTAAGCAAGTGCTCTAACACTGAGCTGTACCCCAAGTCCCAGAGTGCATATTCTCTTTTTAAATTTTGTATTTATTATTATTTATTTGAAAGAGAGAATAAGAGAAAGTATGGGTATGCCAGGCCTCTTTCTGCTATGAATGAACCTCAGACACATGTGCTACTTTATGCATTTGGCTCTATGTGGGTACTGGTAAATAAAACCCAGGCCAATAGTCCTGCATGCAAGTGCCTTTAACCACTGAGCCATCTCCCCAGCCCTTGAAGTGTATATTCTTTGAGACTCGAATCCACAGGAACCCAGTGAACTACAATGGACTGGTTAGGTTATCCTAGGCAAAAAGCCAATCTAAGGGATTTGGGCTCCAAATTAAAGTTTTGACCTGAACTGACTACATTATTAAAACTCTTCAAAGTGAGCCTATCTTTCTATTTATTGAAGTAATTATTTAGGGGCTACATCACATGCCAAACATAAATTGACCTGGTTGGGGCTCCAGCCTCACCACCACCCTGCTGTGTGACCTTTGGCATGGCCTTTAACCTTTCTGAAGTGGTTTCCTCAACCTTGCAGGACTGTGGAATGAATTTAAAGCCAGCCAGGTGTGGTGGGCATGCCTTTAATCCCAGCACCTGAGAGGCTGATGTAAGAGGATTGTCAAGAGTTAAAGGCCAATTTGAGGCTACAGAGTGGGTTCTAGGTCATCCTGGGTGAGAGTGAGACCCTACCTCAAAAAAACAAACAAACAAAAAAGCCAGGCATGGTAGGGCACACCTTTAATCCCAGTACTCGGGAGGCAGAGGTAGGAGGATCACCATGAGTTCCTGAGACTACATAGTGAATTCCAGGTCAGCCTGGGCTAGAGTGAGACCCTACCTCAAAAAAACAAAAAAAAAGTACATAAGCTCCTGCAGTGTCTCAGACAAGTACACACTGATCACCATCCTCTTAACACTGTGTAGAGTCTGTGTAGGTCTGGCAGTGGCTAGAGGCCCTGGCATGCCCATATTCATTCTCTCTCTCTCTCTGTTCTTTGTCTTTCTGCTTGAAAGTAAAATAAAATAAATTTGCTATGGTTGGCTTGATATTTACTTTGGATCTGTCCTTTGGGTGACAATAAAAAGGGTGGTAGAGCTGGAGAGATGGCTTAGAGATGAAGGTGCTTGCCTGCAAAACCTAAGGACCCAGGTTTGATTCTCCAGAACTCACATAAGCCAGATGCACATGGTGCATGTGTCAGAGTTCACTTGCAGTGGCTAGAGGCCCTGGCGTATCCATTCTCTCTCTTTCTCACTCTCTCTCTCTCTCTCCCTCTCTCAAAGTAAATAAATAAAATAAAATAATTTTTTTAAAAAAAGGATATGGCTGGAGAGATGGCTTAGCGGTTAAGACACCTGCCTGCTAAGCCTAAGAACCCGGTTCCAATCTCCAGGTCCCACATTTAGCCAGATGCAAAGTGATGCAAGGGCGCAATGCTGCACTTGACCACAAGGAGGCGCACGCATCTGGATTTCGTTCACAGCAGCTGAGAGACTGCTGGCGCGCCCATCTCTATCTGTCTCCCTCTCCCTCTCTGTCTGTCTCTCTGTGTCTCTCTCCAAAAATAAAATAATAAAATAAAATAAAATGTTTAAAAAAAAAAAGGATAGTAGAGCCAGGCATGGTGGTACACGCCTTTAATCCCAGCACTTGGGAGGCAGAAGTAGGAGGATCACTGTGAGTTTGAGGCCACCCTGAGACTACATAGTGAATTCCATGTCATCCCTGGCTAGAGCAAGACCCTACATCAAATCCCCCCCCCCAAAAAAATGTGGTAGAGGCTGGGTGTGATGTTGCATGCCTTTAATCCCAGCACTCGGGAGGCAGAGGTAGGGGGAGGATTGTTGTGAGTTTGAGGCCACCCTGAGACTACATAGTGAATTCCAGGTCAGCCTGGGATAGAGAGAGACCCTACCTTGAAAAAAATGAAAATGAAAAAAAAAAAGTACAAATGGAGAAGAGAAAGCTGTTTGTTCAGGGGCGTTTGTGCCTATGGCTGCACTAACCAGATAACATACAAGCAGGGTGCAGCTGCACAGCTAGGGAGGAGACTCAGGGTCATGACTCCTGGTAAAGCTTGTACAATAGAAACTGTGCTTTAGAGTATCATCTGGGCATGATTTCTTTGTTAAATTTCTTCTAGCACATTCCCCTCTTTTGATGTCTTTTGTAAATATTACCAAACGGCATTACCTAACCTGGTATCACCATAGATACTAACCCTTGGATACTCCTGGAGTATTTGCAATTTTATGTGGCTATCATATTGAGACTATAAGGGCCAAACAGAAGGACATGATGACTATCAGGAGGGGGCCATCAAGTGGGAGAAGCCAGGATCCCTTCCAAGTGCCTGACTCCCTCTGACTTACAGAGTTGACCTGGGCACAGCTGTTATAAGAAGCAGATAATTTTTCTAACCAGGCACAGCAAACTCCAATAGAACTGGTGGACATCCTGTCCATTTTCCCTGGTGTCTCAGGTCAAATTCCTCAGACTTCCATCGTGCGTGGTCCAGTCAGCTTCCAGGATTGCGACTAGAACAAGGCTGTAGTTTCCTTGTCGGGGGCAGGTGTTCGCTGGCGCTTGACCCTGAAGGGACTTTCTGGGGCTTTGGTAACTTGCCAGCTGTCACAATCAGCTGAGGGCACCGTCCTCTTGACTCTGGAGTGGTGAATCTAAACTCTGTCTCTTGGCTGATGGCTATGAGCCCAGTTCCCTAGGGGTATTTGAGTCTCCTTGTGTTACAAATTTTTAACAATATTTTTTTATTTATTTATTTGCGAGGGCAGAGAGAATGGGTGCACCAAGGCCTCTAACCACTGCAAACGAACTCCATATGCATGAGCCACTTTGTGCATCTTTATGTGGATACTGGGGAATTGAACCTGAGTTGTTAGGCTATGCAGACAAGTGTCTTAACCACTGAACCATCTCTCCAGCCTGTGTTACAATTTTTTAAAGATTTTAATGTAATTTATTTATTTATTAGAGGTAGACAGAGGGAGAGAGAAGAGAGAGAATGGGTGTGCCAGGGCCTCTAGCCACTACAAATGAACTCCAGACGCATGTGCCACCATGTGCATCTGGCTTACATAGGACCTGGAGAATCGAACCAGAGTCCTTAGGCTTGCAGGCATACAACTTAACACTAAGCCATCTCTCCAACCATATTTATTTAATTATTTATTTGAGAGGAGAGAGGGGCAGGGAGAGAGAGGGAGAATGGGCATTTCAGGGCCTCTAGCCACTGCAAATGCACTCCAGGTGCATGCACCACTTTGTACGTCTGGCTTTACGTGGGTGCTGGGGAATCAAGCCTAGGTCCTTTCGCTTTGCAGGTGAGTGCCTTAACTGCTAAGCCATCCCTCCAGCCCAGCAGAATCTTTTATAAATCTAAACAAAACATCTCCATCAAACAACCAGTTCCACCAACATCAGTAAGCACGAGCTGCCAGAACTCCAAATTGTTTTTATACCTTAGGACTGGGCCAGCAGAATCTTTTATAAATCTAAACAAAACATCTCCATCAAACAACCAGTTCCACCAACATCAGTAAGCACAAGCAGCCAGAACTCCAAATTGTTTTTATACCTTAGGACTGTGGTCCAGATTATCCCAAGCACACCTTAGGGCCCAACTCTGAGGTCTGTCCCTAGTGACATACCTCTTCCTTGGTAGGGCTTTATCCACTACAGACTTAAGGCTTCAGCCTGATTTTATGGATCCAAACATTTAAATCATTATATTTCATCTTTGGCCCCCATAGACTCAGGACCATCTCATAATATAAATTGTATTTGGTCTAACTTTAAAGGTCCCTATAACCTTTACCAACTTTAAAGATTGTTATAAAAGTCTCAAATCTTATATGAGATTCAGGACTGCCTGATAATTGTAAGTCCTGTAAAATTAAGCAAATTACACATTTATTTGTTTGTTTATTTGCAAGCAGAGAGAGATAAAGAGAAGAGAGACAGACAGAGAGATGGATGCCACTTTGTGCACCTGGCTTTACGTGGGTACTGAGCAATCAAACCCAGGTTGTTAGGCTTTGCAAGCAAGTGCCTTAACCACTGAGCCATCTCTCCAGCCCAAGTTACACATTTTTAACATAAAGGCATAGAGTAAACATTTCCATTGTAGTAAGACATAACAGGGAGAGACTGGACCAATACAAATCCATGACCATCAGGTAAACATAGCCAGGAAGGACAATTTCTGAATTCTTATTTAAAAGCAAATAGTGGCTAGCTAACCAAAGGCCAGGTGGAGGTAGAAGGCATGAGTTAATGTAAGAGCTTAGTATTGTAAGCCAGCATCAGACAGAACAGTCTATTAGTGTGATCTTTGTTTATATTGTAATGTTTTATATCCAAATAGAATCTATCAAAGTTCCCTGGGATCTTATCAAAAATATCTCATCAGTGATTGGGCATGGTGGCTCAGGAGGCAGAGGTAAGAGAATCATTGTGTGTTTGAGGCCATCCTGAGACCACATATCGAATTCCAGGCTAACCTGAACTAAAGTGAGATACTACCCCAAGAAAGAAAGAAAGAAAGAAAGAAAGAAAGAAAGAAAGAAAGAAAGAAAGAAAGAAAGAAAGAAAGAAAGAAAGAAAGAAAGAAAGAAAGAAAGAGAGAAAAGAAAGAAAGAGAGAGAGGAAGGAAGAAAGGAAATTAAAGCCCAGCATGGTGGCACACACCTTTAATCCCAGCACTTGGGAGGCAGAGGTAGGAGGATGGCCATGAGTTCAAGGCCACCCTGAGACTACCAAGTGAATTCCAGGTCAGCCTGGGCTACAGCAAGACCCTACCTCGAAAAACTACAAAGAAAAAAAAACAATGGGGCTGGAGAGATGGCTTAGCGGTTAAGGTGCCTGCCTGCAAAGCCTAAGAACACCCATTTGATCTCCAGGTCCCACGTTTAGCCAGACACAAAAAGTGACGCAAGTGCACAATGCCACGCTTGCCCACAAGGGAGCACACGTGTCTGGAGTTCATTCACAGTGGCTGAAAGGCTGCTGGCATGCCCTTCTCTATCTCTCTCTCTCTCTTTTGCCTCTTCCTCTGTGTCTCTCTCTCAAAAAAACAGGGATGGTAGAAAAGTAGTATATTGCAGTTTGATAAATATAATTCAAAATATTTTGAAATGTATTTTAGAATGATTATTGATGGTAATGAAATCTTGGGCATGGCAGTTTATATCTATTTACCTTTCTTTTTTTGTTTGTTTGTTTATTTATTTATTTATTTTTGGATTTTCCAGGTAGGGTCTCGCTCTAGCTCAGGCTGACCTGGAATTCACTATGTAGTCTCAGGGTGGCCTTGAACTCACGGTGATCCTCCTACCTCTGCCTCCTAAGTGCTGGGATTAAAGGTGTGCGCCACCATGCCCGGCTTATTTATTTTATTTTGTGGTTTATTTTTTTTGTATGTTTTTATTGACAACTTCCTTAATTGTAGACAATATCCCATGATACTTCCCTCCCTCCCCCCACTTTCCCCTTTGAAACTCCACTCTGCATCCTATCCCCTCCCCCTCTCAATCAGTCTCTCTTTTAATTATGATGGTCTTATGTAGGTAGTTTCAGGCACTGCGAGGTCATGGATATTCAGGCCTAGCTTTCTTTTTACTAACCTTAGACAAATTAACAAAAAATGAAAATTAATAAAAATTTTATTTAATTTTTAATTGTGTAGGTGTGCGTGTGCATATGTGTGCACATGTGTGTGGAGGTCAGATTGACACCAGGTGTCTACTCCACCTAATTTTGAAGACAGGATTGCCCATTGAACCTTGAACTCATCAGTTCAGCTAGTGTAGTTCGACAGCAAGCCACCTTCCCAGCACTAAGGTTATAGGTGTGTGCTACCACACCCAGCTTTTCAACACTTTTGCTGGGAATCCAAACGCAGATCTTTATGTCTGGGCAGCAAGCACTTTGCCAACTGAGCCATTTCTCCCCTCCCAGAAAAATTAATTTCTTACATAGTAGTTTATAAAATGTGACCATAAAAGTATTGAGGTAAGCCAGGCGTGGTGGCGCACGCCTTTAAATCCAGCACTCGGGGAGGCAGAGGTAGGAGGATCACTCTGAGTTCGAGGCCACCCTGAGACTACATAGTGAATTCCAGGTTAGCCTGGACTAGAGTGAGACCCTACCTCAAAAAACAAAAAAAAAAAAAAAAAGTATTGAAGTTAGAGTTGGGTATGGAGGGTAAAGTAGAACATTTGCCTAGTATGAGAAAGGCCCTAGGTTTTTTTGTTCTTTCTTTTTTTTTTTTTTTGCCTTTCTTTAAAAGTTATTTATTTACTTGCAAACAGAGAGAGGTAGAAGAGAGACAGAGAGCATGGGCATTCCAGGGCCTCCAGCTGCTTCAAATGGACTCCATATGCATGTGCCACTCTGCATCTGGTTTTACGCAGGTACTGGGGATTCAAACTCCAGCTGTTAACCCTTGTAAAGTGCTTTAACAGCTCCAGCTCCTGTTGTTGTTTTGTTTGTTTGTTTGGTTGGTTGGTTGGTTAGTTTTTGTTTGTTTGTTTGTTTGTTTGTTTTGCTGTTGCTATTGTTTGTTTTTGAAGCAGAGTCTCACTCTAGTCCAGGCTGATCTGGAACACTCTGTAACCCAGGCTGGCCTTGAACTCACAAGTGATTCTCCTACCTTAGCCTCCTGAGTGCTGGGATTAAAGAGAGAAAGAGGCAGATGCACAAAGTGGCAAGGGCATCTAGAGTTTGTTTGCAGTGGCAAAAGGCCCTGGCACATCCATTCATTCTCTCTCTCTCTCTCTCTCTCCCCTTGTAAATAAATTTTAAAAAATTAAAAATAAATGAGTACATTTTAAAAAGACATGGCAAAGAAAGCCATGCTCCTGCCTTCCTGGAGTATTTATGTAGACCACAAAGTGTGGGAGAATTCCTCCTTGCTATGGCTCCTCTTTCACAGATTTTCTCATACTACCACCCTTTTTTTTTTTTTTTTTTTTTTTTTTTGGTTTTTCGAGGTAGGGTCTCACTCTGGCTCAGGCTGACCTAGAATTCACTATGGAGTCTCAGGATGGCCTCAAACTCTCGGTGATCCTCCTACCTCTGCCTCCCGAGTGCTGGGATTAAAGGCGTGCGCCACCACACCCGGCTGCCTTTTTACCTTTTTAATCAATATATTTATTTACCTTTCTATCTACCTATTTTTTAAAGATTTTATTTATTATTTATTTATTTATTTGAGAGAGTGAGAGAGAGATACAGAAATAGGTAGGTAGAGAGAGAAAGAGAATGGGTGCGCCAGGGCCTCCAGCCACCGCAAACGAACTCCAGATGCACGTACCCCCTTGTGCATCTGGCTTACGTGGGTCCTGGAGAATCAAGCCTTGAACCGGGGTCCTTAGGCTCCACAGGCAAGCGTTTAACCGCTAAGCCATCTCTCCAGCCCCTCTATCTACCTATTTTCATTCTTAATCTTTATTATGCTCTTTGGGACATTTTGAGCAGCATAATGTATTTTTTTTTTCAAAGTAGGGTCTCACTCTAGCCCAGGCTGAGCTGGAACTCACTCTGTAGTCCCAGGCTGGCCTTGAACTCACAGCAATCCTCCTACTTTTGCTTCCCGAGTGCTGGGATTAAAGGTGTGCACCACCACATCCAGTCTTTGCTTGCTTGTTTGTTGCTTGTTTGTCTGTTTGTCTGTCTGTCTGTCTGTCTGTCTGTCTGTCTGTCTGTCTGTCTGTCTGTTTTGTTTGTTTGAGGTAGGGTCTCACTCTAGGTTAGGCTGACCTGGAATTCACGATGTATTCTCAGGCTGGCCTCAAACTCACAACAATCCTCCTACCTCTGCCTCCTGAGTGCTGGGTCTAAAGGTATGCACGACCATGCCTGGCTATGATTCACTTTTTGCTTGTTTATTTTAAATTAAACTATCTTCCTTGTAGTATTTATTATATCAGCAATTCATCAACGAAATAAACACAGGTAAGTGTGCTGTGTCGACACCTGGTGGTGGAACATGCAAGTACACCTATGAGCTTCCTATAATGGTGGATTTCTGGCCTTCCCTGGAATAAAATAAAACAACATGGAAAATTGAAAATTCCAAGCCCCACTCCAAAGTAGTTGCAACAACTGGAGGATATACGTGTGACCATATGTGCGCACGTATGCGTTTCCCCTTATGCGTAAAGAGCAGAGATGGTGCCAGATACAAATGAGGAAAATGAGTGGAGCTCGGCCATGTATTGTCTGACCTTGAACAAGGTAGTTAACCACTTTGACCTCGGTTCTCTCATCTATAACAGGATTTAGTTCACTAAATTGTGCAACTGAAAAGTGGCTTTTTTGGAGGAGAGAGGGTTGGATGGTTTGGGAGGGTACTTCTTTTTTTTTTTTTTTTTAAATATTTTATTTTACTTTATTTATGAGGTGGGGGAGAGAATGGGTATGCCAGGGCCTTTAGCCACTGCAAACAAACTCCAGACATATGCACCACTATGTGCGTCTGGCCAAAGTGGGTTCTGGGGAGTTGAACCTAGGTCCTTAGGCTTCACAGGAAAGTATCTTTTTTTTTTTTTTTTTTTTTGGGTTTTCGAGGTAGGGTCTCACTCTGGTCCAGGCTGACCTGGAATTAACTATGTAGTCTCAGGGTGGCCTTGAACTCTCAGCGATCCTCCTACCTCTGCCTCCCAAGTGCTGGGATTAAAGGCGTGCGCCACCACGCCCGGCTGGGAGGGTACTTCTTATTTTTATTTATTATTTTTTTCTCATTCTAGCCCAGGCTGACCTGGAACTCACTCCGTAGCCTCAGGCTGGCCTTGAGCTCACAGTGATCCTCCTATCTTTGGCTCTAGAGCGCTGGGATTAAAGGCAAGCGCCACCATGCCTCTGCTGGGAGGGTACTTTGTAATTTTGTTTGCTTTTGTTTTTGTTTTGTTTTCAGACTGGGTCTCTCTATAGCCAAGGCTGACCTGAAACTATGTAGCACAAGCTATCCTCAGGGCCTCAGCCTCCTGAGTGCTGGGATTACAGGCATGAGTCACCATCAACCCCTGCCCCCCGGCCCCGCTGTGAAAAATGTTGAGTGATGGGGATAAATATGTATGTTAAACAAAAAGTAGCTGTTACTATGGTGTAGGTAATTGTTACAAAGTTAGCTCTCAGTCAGAAATTTCTTTTGTTTTTGTATTTTTATTTTTAAAATTTAGCCATGCGTGGTGGCGCACACCTTTAATCCCAGCACTCGGGAGGCAGAGGTAGGAGGATCGCCATGAGTTCGAGGCCACCCTGAGACTACATAGTGAATTCCAAGTCAGCCTGGGCCAGAGTGAGACCCTACCTAGAAAAAAAAAGTTTTTATTTATTTGCAAGGAGAAAGAAAGAAGAGGGAGAGAGAATGGGTGTGCTAGGACCTCTAGTCACTGCAAACAAAATCCAGATGAATGTGCCAGTTCATGCATCTGCCCTTACATGGCTATTGGGGAATTGAACCTAGATTGTTAGGCTTTGAAGGCAAGTGCCTTAACCACTGAGCAATCTTTCCAGTCTTGTTCTTTTTTCTTTTTATTTATTTATTTAGTAGGTAGGGTCTTGCTGTAGCCCAGACTGACCTGGAATTCACTATGGAGTCTCAGAGTGGCCTCCAACTCACGGTGATCCTCCTACCTCCGCCTCCTGAGTGCTGGGATTAAAGGCGCATGCCACCATGCCCGACCAGGCTGGCTACAAACTCACTATCTTTCTGCCTCAGCATCCCCAGTGCTGGATTACAGGTTCGTTCTACCGTGCTGGGCTTCACAAATTTCTTTTTTGAGAATTTTAATACTAATTTTAATTTTTTTAAATATTTTATTTTTATTTATTTATTTGAGAGAGAGAGATACAGAAAGAGGCAGGGAGAGAGAAAGAATGGGCATGCCAGGGCCTCCTGCCACTGCAAACGAACTACAGATACGTGCACTCCCTTGTGCATGGTCCTGAGGAGTCAAACCTGGGTCCTTTGGCTTTCAGGCAAGCGCCTTAACTGTTAAGCTATCCCTCCAGCCCACTAATTTCAATTTTAATACATCTCTATTACCCCCTCCAAGGCTCAGGAACCATTGCAGAAGAGGGGATGATTGCTTACAGTAATGTCTTCCAGACACAGAGTGCCCATGGTATTTATGGCCTCCCAGCAGCTGACACTACCTACACAAGACCTGACTAATAGAAGGGAAAAAATGATTGGTGACATCAAGGTAGAAAAGAGACAAGTTGGAGATTCAGTGTAGGGGGATTCAGGAGGGAGAATGGGGAAGGTCATGGGAAGGGCTTATGATTATCAATAAAAAGTTAAAATTAAAGTAAATTTAAACAAAGAATTTTGGGCTGGAAAGATGGCTCCGCAGTTAAAGTACTTGCCTGCAAAGCCTAATGACCCTGGTTTAATTCTCCAGTACCCAGCCTGAGAGTACAATGTGATTCATGCATCTGGAGTTTATTTGTAGTAGCCCAGGACCTCTCTTCTCTCGTCTCCTTCTATTTGCAAACAAATCAATTTTTTTTCATATTTTATTTATTTAGTTATTTGAGGGGGGGCAGATGGGTGTGCCAGGGCCTCTAGCCACTGCAAATGAATGCGAGACACATGTGCCACCTTGTGCATCTGGCTTTATGTGGGTACTGGGGAATCAAATGTGGGTCCTTAGGCTTCACAGGCAAGCACCTTAATGGCTAGGCCATTTATCCACTCAATATAATTTTTTTTAAGAAAAAGAATTTTAAAAAAGCCAAGCGTGGTGGCGCAACCTTTAATCCTAGCGCTCTGGAGGCAGAGGTAGGAGGATTGCTGTGATTTTGAGGCCAGCCTGAAACTACATAGTAAATTCCAGGTCAGCCTGGGCTAGAGCAAGACCCTACCTCGAAAATTGAAAAGAAAAAGAAAAAGAAACAGAAGGAAGGAAGGGAGGGAGGGAAGAAAGGAAGGAAGAAGGAAGGAAGAAAGAAGGGAGGGAAGGAAGGAAGGAAGGAGAAAGAAAAGAGATCTTAAGTAACTCCCCAGAACGACAGATAGGCCACCAAGCCAAGGACGAAACGGAGAATCACTATCTTGTCCCTACAGTCCCTTTTGGGAGATTCACAGGCCATGTTGTGCGATCCACTGGTCTGGGGTGGGGGGCATCTAGGAGGAATGCGAGTGTGCGAGAGCATGAAGATCCTAGCATAGACCTCTCTTGCTCCTGGAGGACATGAAAGGGTGCTGTGTGTCCCCTAGATTGGGGGAGGGAGACAGGAAATTTAATTCATGGCTCCTATAAGTAGGAGATGCAAAACTCTAATTTCCTCCCACAAAGGCGGTTCTGGAGAGATGCCCATCTCCACTGGAAGATGCAGGACCAGACAGGACATAGCCTGACACTAGACTTTTCTATCCTTCCTCCATTGTCTTTCAGACGGGATAATTTGCCTCCAAAGTCATCACCATCCTTGTTAAAAACCTCATAAACTGGTCTGAAGAGATAGCTTAGTGATTAAGGTGTTTTGCCTGCGAAGCCCAAGGACCCAGGTTCAATTCCCCTAGACCCGCATAAGCATAAGTGGTGCATGTATCTAGAGTTTGTTTGCAGCGGCTAGAGGCCCTGGTGCACCCATTCTCTCCCTCTTTCTTTCTCAAATAAAAAAAATAAAATAAATATTTCTAAGATATTTTATTTACTTGAGAGAGAGAAACAATGGGTGCACCAGGGCCTCTAGCCGCTGCAAACAAACTCCAGACACGTATGCTACCTGGTGCATGTGGCTTTACGTGGGCACTGGGTAATTGAACCTGGATCCCTTGGCTTTGCAGGCAAGCACCTTAACTGCTAAACCATCTCTCTAACTCTAAAAAAAAATTGTTTAAAAAGGAATAGAGCCGGGCGTGGTGGCGCATGCCTTTAATCCCAGCACTCGGGAGGCAGAGGTAGGAGGATCGCCGAGAATTCGAGGCCACCCTGAGACTACATAGTTAATTCCAGGTCAGCCTGGACCAGAGTGAGACCCTACCTTGCAAAACCAAAAAAAAAAAAAAAAAAAAAAAAAAAGGAATAGAGACAGGCTGGAGAGATGGCTTAGCAGTTAAGGCACATGCTTGCAAAGCCTAAGGACCCCAGTTCAATTTTCCAGGTTCCACGTAAGCCAGATGCACAAGGGGGCGCATGCATCTGGAGTTCGTTTGCAGTGGCTAGAGGCCCTGGTACACCATTCTCACTCTCCCTCTCTCTCTTTCCCTTTCTCTGTTTCTAGTTAATTAATTGATTTTAACAAAGGAATAGAGGGGCCCAGGAGAGATGACTTAGTGGTTAAGCACTTGCCTGGGAAGCCTAAGGATCCTGGTTCAAGGCTCGATTCCCCAGGACCCATGTAAACCAAATGCACAAGGTGGTGCAAGCATCTGGAGCTCATTTGCAGTGGCTGGAG
Source organism: Orientallactaga sibirica (assembly GCA_036365145.1). Lineage (NCBI taxonomy): Eukaryota > Metazoa > Chordata > Mammalia > Rodentia > Dipodidae > Orientallactaga > Orientallactaga sibirica. The sequence continues at coordinate 12,794,356 of JAEOAD010000035.1, read as the reverse complement.
GCCCTGGCGCACCCATTCTCTGTCTCTCTGCCTCTTTCTCTCTCTGTCTGTTGCTCTCAAATAAATAATAAAAATAAAATAAAATAAAGGAATAGATTTTTTTAAAAAAATCATAAACTAAAATGGTTCTTTAGACCAAAATTTAGCTCTAACAAGGACTTTAAAAATTGCCAAGAAAGAGGGCTGGAGAGATGACTCAGCAGTTAAAGGTGCTTGCTTGCAGAGCTTGATGGCCTGGATTTGATTCCCCAGTACCCACATAAAGCCAGATGCACAAAGTGGTGCATGTGTCTGGAGTTTGTTTGCAGTGGCAAGAGGCCTTGGCTCACCCATGCTCACTTGCTCTCTCTTTCTGCCTCTTTATCTCTGTCTTTCTCTCTCTCTCAAATAAATACATGCCAACAAAAATTGAGTAACACCTGGAGAGATGGTTTAGCAGTTAAGGCGCTTGCCTGTGAAGTCTAAGGACTCAGGCTCAATTCCTCAGTTCCCACATAAGCCAGATGCACATGGTGGCGCATGCATCTGGAGTTCATTTGCAGTGGCTAGAGTCCCTGGCATGCCCATTCTCTCCCTTTCTCTCTCTCTCTTAAATAAATAAAAATAAATATTCTTTTTAAATTGGGTAAAATAAGTAAAACATTTAGATAGACTAAAATATGCCTACTTGATGTCAAGTTTAAAAATCTCAGCTCACAGGGCTAGAAGGGTGGCTTAGTGGTTAAGGCACTTGCCTGCAAAGCCAAAGGACCCAGGTTCAGTTCCCCAGGACCCATGTAAGCCAGCTGAACATGATGGCACATGTGTCTGGTGTTTATTTGCAGCAGCTGGAGATCTTGGCGTGCCCATATTCTCTCTCTTCCCCCTCCAAATAAATAAATAAAAATAAAATATTTAAAAATTTTTCAGCTCATTGATGTTAATTTGTTCATAGTTTAATAGTTGGGGTTGGGGATTTAGCTCAGTGGGTGAGCGCTTGCCTAGCAAGCACAAGGCCCTGGGTTCAGTCCTCAGCACAGAAAAAAAAAAAAAAAGACAAAATGATAGTTTAATGGTTATAAAAACTGGCTTTAGGGCTGAGAGATGGGTTAGCGGTTAAGATGCCTGCCTCCTAAGCCTAAGAATGCTGGTTCCAATCTCCAGCGGTTCCAATCTCCAGGTCCCACATTTAGCCAGATGCAAAGTGACGCAAGGGTGCAATGACGCACTTGACCACAAGGGGGCACATGCATCTGGATTTCGTTCACAGCAGCTGAGAGACTGCTGGCGTGCCCATCTCTATCTGTCTTCTCCGTATCTCTCTCTCTCTGTGTCTCTCTCCAAAAAAAAAAAAAAAAAAAACTGGCTTTAAAAGCCGGGTGTGGTGGCACATGCCTTTAATCTCAGCACTTGGGAGGCAGAGGTAGGAAGATCACCACGAGTTCAAGGCCACCCTGAGACTACACAGTGAATTCCAAGTCAGCCTGAACTAGAGTGAGACCCTACCTAGAAAAATAAAAAAAAAAATTTTAGTTAAAAAATAAAAATAACTGGCTTTGAGAGCTGGAGAGATGGCTTAGTGGTTAAGGCACTTGCAGGCAAAGCCTAAAGGCCCATATTCAACTTTTCAGGTCCCATGTAAGCCAAATGCACAAGGTGATGCAAGCGTGCAAAGTCACACCTACACACAAGGTGATGTACACGTCTGGGATTCGATTGCAGTGGCTGGAGGCCCTGGTGTGCCAATGCCAATTCTCTTTCTCCCTCTCTCTCTCTCTCTCTCTCTCTCTCTCTCTCTCGCTCCATTACCAAAAAAAAAAAAATTAAAAAGTCTAGCGTGGTGGCGCACCTTTAATCCCAGCATTTGGGAGGCAGAGGTAGGAAGATTGCCATGAGTTCAAGGCCACCCTGAGAATACATAATGAAATAGTGAATTCCAAGTCAGCCTGGCTAGAGTGAGACCTAACTTAGACCTAACTCAAAAAAAAAAAAAAATCCAGGCTGTTACCGTGTGCTCTTCTGTCACTCACAAGGGTAAGCCATGCCTGCTTTCCACGCTTCAGACATGTCTACACTGTCTCAGGACAGCTAAACTCAGACGTCAGTCAGAATGATGACTTTAAATTTTTGTGCCATTTTTAAACCAGATCTGATTCCCTAAGCTATATATCCACACTCCTCAAGGTAGTGGAACTTCCTTTCTAAGTGTTTTAATAACCAGATGAAGAAATCAAAGCCAATTGGAGTCCCCAGAGCTAAAAAGGCCAATATTTTGGCCTTTGCTCCCAGGTCAAAAGGCCATAAGAAATGATGGATGGGACTTCTAGCCTGTTCTCCATGGGCCCTCTGGTAAGTCTCCTGTCTTCTTTTCTTTTTAATTTTTTTTGGAGGGGGTGGTTTTTCCAAGGTAGAGTCTTGCTCTATCCCAGGCTGGCCTTGAATTCACATTGATCCTCCTACCTCTGCCTCTTGAGTGCTGAGATTAAAAGCATGTGCCACCATATACAGTCCTTACCTGTCTTCTTCATTAAGGAGGACATAGAGACCCAGAAACTGGACCCAAAAATCAGTGTGGTAGTTTGAATAGATGGCCCCCAGTATATTCAGTGTTTTATTAGTTTGTAGTTTGCATCTGCAGCCACCTTGCTGGAGGCAGTGTCTCTGGGCAGATCTTAAGGTGTGATGGTGGGTTTAGGATTTCAATCTAAAGATATGCAAAGTGTGCCTAGCTGGAGTTCCTGAGGTGTGCTGTGCTGTGTGGCTTTTGGCTTGTGACTTTGCTCTCTGTGTTTGGTCCTGTAAGAGCAGGCCAGCTCTAACTGGATTATTCTGGTCAGAACTGAAAGACCTAAAGACAGTAAGAACTGTGGACGATGAGGTTTGGCTTATGAGGGTGAGAAAGAACTTTGTAGGGACTGGTTAGAAGCAGTTTGTGTGAGAGGCTTGTTGTGTGCTGCCTGCTTGGGTCCTGAGAACTTGTGCAGGGTTGCACTGTGTAGAAATAGACTAGTGTGAGCAGATGGATATGGCACAGAAAGAAATGAAATCTTTGAGCTAAAACTGCTGCCCATTCAGTTACAATTGTGCGAGAGATTACAACCATTGAGATTGGGCCAGCTGACCTGCTTTGGGACAACAGGAAGAATGCAGACTCCTTTGAAGGGGTCTGAATGCTGAAGGAGTGTCTTGTTCTTCAAAGTCTGCTTTATTACCCGCTGGATTAAGTTGGCAGCCCACCTGGTACTATGGAGTATAACCAATGCAGGAAAGAGAGGGTCCTTAAATTTTTGTTTGTTTGTTTTTTTCAAGGTAGGGTCTTGCTCTACCCCAGGCTGACCTATGCACTATGTAGTCTCAGGGTAGCCTTGAACTCACAGTGATCCACCTACTTCCGGCTCCCAAGTGTTGGGATTAAAGGTCTGTGCCACTACACCCAGCTAAAGGTCACTGAATTTGTAACACAGTTTCGTTTTTTGGACATGGCCATGGGCAGTGTGAAGCAGGCGTGTTAGACTATTGGCTTGGAACCCAATGGAGCAATGAGGATGAGCCATGGGTTGCAATGGAGACCCAATGGAGATGCCAGGACTATGGGATGGCTGCCAAGGAGAGCTGCTGGCACCCAATGAAGTTTTCTGGGACTGTAAGTAGCCTAAATGGAGGAGCAGAATTGGAACTCCAGAGACTTGTCACTAGTTAGAATCATCACTTGGGGACTTGTCACTGGTTAGAGTTGTCAGACTTGGAGCTACAGAGTTTGATGACTGCCCTGTTTGCTTTAAATCTTGTATTGGTTGAATATTTCTTTGTGATGCCCCGTACCATCTTTTGCCATGTGAATGTTTATTCTGTGCCATTGTGGGTTTGTGGGGTTTTTTTGTTGTTGTTGTTTTGGTATTGTGGCTCAGTTAAAAGAACTTGGACTATGGGGATGTTGGAAAAGCATTGGGATTGATTTAAACTATGGGGACTTTTAAAGTTGGACTGAATGCATTGCATTTTACATCATGGATGGTTATCAGTTTCTGGGGGCCAGGGGTGGAATGTGGTGGTTTGATTCAGGTGTCCCCCATAAACTTACATTTTTCTGAATGCTAGGTTCCCAGCTGGTGGCAATTTGGGAACTGGAGCCTCCTAGAAGAGTATTGTTGGGGTGGGCTTATGGGTGTTATAACCAGCTTCCCTTGGCCAGTGTTTGGCACACTCTCCTGCTGTTGTTGTCTACCTGATGTTGGCCAGGAGGTGATGTCCACCCTCTGCTCATGCCATTTTCCCCTGCTGTCATGGAGTTTCCCCTCGAGTCTGTAAGCCAAAATAACCCCTTTCCTCCCACAAGCTGCTCTTGGTCTGGTGTTTTCTGCCAGCAACATGAAGCTGACTGCAACAACCTCCAAAAGTATATATTTAATAACCCAGCACTTGGGAGCCACAGGTAAACGAATCACTGAGTTCAAGGCCAGCCTGCGACTACAGAGGGAGGTCTAGGTCAGCCTGGGTTAGAATGATACCCTGCCTCAAAAAGTTAAAAAAAAAATGTGGCATCTTCTAGCAACACAAATATAGAGTTAATTTTTGTAGCTGGTTTTGCTCCTACCTTTTGAACTCATAGTGTGAGGAGAAAGTTGACCACTAGGGGGTGCAATTTGTTGCCTGGTGCATCTGTGCTCACGCTGATCAAAGGGGATTTTTCAGTGTTTACCTTGCTTATTCATTGGCCTCCCATCATAATCTACGTAAGTGAGTGCCAGCGCTGGCAATTCTTATTTGGAAAGTGAGATCCGATGTATAAATATGTTTGTGTACCGGAAATACTGTTCTTTTCTCCTCCTTTAAGTTCTGGAGCTGGGGCTATAGCTCTGGTACATGTATTTAGCATGTGAGAGGTGGAAGTTCAATCTTCAGCACCAAAAAGTAAAGTATGGGGCTGGGAAGACGGCTCAGTGGTTAAAGTCACTTGCTTTCAAAGCCTGCTGGCCGAGTTTAATTCCCTAGCACCTACATAAAGCTCAGATGGAAGAAATAAAAAGGGCACATGCACCAGGCATGATGGTGCATGCCTTTAATTCAAAGAGGCTAAGGTAGGAGAATCACTGAGTTTAAGGCCAGCCTGAGACTACATAGTAATTCCAGGTCACTCTGGGCATGAGAGCCCATGTGCATACACACACGCACAAATAAACAAATAAAATTTTTAAACATAGGGCTGGAGAGATGGCTTAGCAGTTAAGCACTTGCCTGTGAAGCCTAAGGACCCGGTTTTAAGGCTCGATTCCCCAGGACCCACGTAAGCCAGATGCACATGGTGGCACACACATCTGGAGTTCATTTGCACCCATTCTCTCTCTATCTATCTGCCTCTTTCTCTCTGTGTCTGTCACTCATAAATAAATAAATAAATAAATAAATAAATAAATAAATAAATAAACAAATTTTAAAAAATTTTAAAACATAAAGCAAATATGTCTTAATTTATTTATGAGCTTTTGTAACAAAACTTTGTAATCCAATGTAACAAAAACTGAGGATTAGGGCTGAGTTAAGGCACATGCCTATGAAGCCTAAGGACCCTGGTTCAATTCTCTAGGTCTCACATAAGCCAGATGCACATGGTGGCACATGTGTCTGGAGTTCGTTTGCAGTGGCGAGAGGCACTGGCGTATCCATTCTCACGCTTTCTCTCTCTCTGCCACTTTCTCTCTCTCAAATAAATAAATAAATCATTTGAATAAAGTCTTTAAAAAAATTTAAAAACTGAGGATTACCAAGTGGAGACTGGAAGGAGAGATGTTTAGGGAGTGGTCTTCAAATAACATGGCTGTCTCTGGCAGAGGGGGAAGCACTGGAGAACTTCAGATTCTCCCCTCAGTCAGCCACTGGGGGCCAGTAAGAGTGACGAATGCTCTTTGAAGAGCCCAGGTTTGGAGCATGAGTGAGACTAGCTGTAAGTGCTCATCGAAGAACCATCTTTCCTTACAGATGGTGTGGAATGAGCAACTGGTCACAGAATTGCATTGCTGTGTGCTTGGGTTAAGCTTCACAGGCCTACGTCATTGTATATAAGAAAGAGGCGCTTCTCTTGGTTACCTTTGCTCAAAGAGGAAGAACAGGTGACACACGTTCTTTCTGTTAATAAATTATGGGCCTTGGCGTGATACCAAAAACCTAGTCAAAAGCCTGCAGCTGGGAAGATCATGAACCCTGGAAAAGAGGGACTGCTACTGTTGTTTGGCTAGATGGGTATGTATGTCCATTGTCCTCTAAATATTTATGTTTATGCTCATATATTAATGCTGCTCTTATGTGTGGGCAGATGGTGGTGACCACTAGGGTGACTCAAAACTTGTTGAAGTGCTAGGAAAAAGTGACAGTGGAGGGCTGGAGAGATGGCTTAGTGGTTAAGGCGTTTGCCTGCGAAGCCAAAGGATTCCAGTTCAGTTCTCCAGGACTCAACGTAAGCCAGATGCACAAGGGGCACGTGCATCTGGAGTTCGTTTGCAGTGGCTAGAGGCCCGGGCATGCCCATTCTCTCTCTGCCTCTGTTCTATCTCTCTCTGATTGCAAATAAATAAAGTAACAGTGGGGCTGGAGAGATGGCTTAGCAGTTAAGGTGCTTGCCTGCAAAGCCTAAGGACCCAGGTTCAATTCCCCAGGACCCACATAAGCTGGATGCACAAGGGAGTGCTGCATCTGGAGTTTGTTTGCAGTGGCTGGAGGCCCTGACATGCCCATTCTCCCTTTCTCTCTCTCTGCCACTTTCTCTCTCTCAAATAAATAAATAAATCATGTGAAAAAATTATTTATTTGAGAGAGAGAGAGGGAGAATGGGCATGTAAATAAATAAATAAATAAAATATATTTAAAAAAAAAAAAGAAGAGGGGACCTGGAGAGATGGCTTAGCAGTTAAGGCGTTGGCCTGCAAAGCCAAAGGACCCAGGTTTGACTCCCCAGGACCCACATAAGCCAGATTCACAAGGTGGTGCATGCATCTGGAGTTTGTTAAAAAAGAAAGAAAATAGAAGAGGGACTAGTTGGAAAGAAGAGGGAGCTCAGTGGAGGGGATGAGGGAGGATTATGATCAGGGTACATTGTGTATGTATGGAAGTTGTCAATTAAAAAATATATTTGGGGGCTGAAGGGATGGCTTAACAGTTAAGGAGCTCACCTGCAAAGCCAAAGGACCCAGGTTTGACTCCCCAGGACCCACGTAAGCCAGATGCGCAAGTGGACGCATGCATCTGGAGTTCATTTGCAGTGGCTGGAGGCCTGGTGCACCCATTCTCTCTCTCTCTCTCTCTCTCTCTCTCTCTCTCTCTCCTACCTGCCTATCTCTGCATCTCTCTCTCTCAAATAAATAAATATAAAAAATATAATGAAGAGCCGGGCGTGGTGGTACACGCCTTTAATCCCAGCACTTGGGAGGCAGAGGTAGGAGGATTGCCATGAGTTCGAGGCCACCCTGAGACTACATAGTGAATTCCAGGTCAGCCTGGGCTAGTGTGAAACCCTACCTCGAAAAACCAGAAAAAAAGAAAAGAAAATATATATATTATTATTATTGCTGAGCTTAGTAACTTTGTAATTACTTCTCAAAGATCTGTTATCCATGGAAAATTCATTCTTTTTCTTGATTTTTCAAGGTAGGGTCTCACTCTAACCCAGGCTGACCTGGAGGTGGCGTTGAACTCACGGTGATCCTCCTACCTCTGCCTCCCGAATGCAGGATTAAAGTGTGTGCCACCACACCTGGACTTCTAAATTTTTTTTTTAATAAAAAACTAAAAAATAAATTGTGGGCTTCCAATGTTTTGGGAAGGGTTAGATTTATTATTTTTATTTTATTAAAGACAGAGAGGGAAAGAGAGTGAGAATTGGCACCCAGGGCTTCTATCCACTGCAAATGAACTCAATACTCATTCACCATCATGTGTAGCTTGCTTACCTGGGCCCTGGAGAATCGAACCTAAATCCTTGGGCTTCACAGGTATGCGCCTTACCCACTAAGCAAGCTCTTCAGCCCCTGTGTTTATTTTTTTTTATTGCAAAGTAAATAAAAACAGAGACTTGTTCAAAGCCTGAGAAAAAAGGATGCTATAACTGTGACAAAATACCCTGAGATCATCAACTTAAAAGAGGAAAGGCTGGGCGTGTTGGCACAGGAGAAGAGCCGTGAGTTCAAGGCTACCCTGAGACTACATAGTGAATTCCAGGTCAGCCTGGAATAGAGCAAGACCCTACCTTGAAGAAAAGAAAGAAAAAGAAAAGAAAGGTTTTGTGGTGGTTTGATTCAGGTGTCCCCCATAAACTTAGGTGTTCTGAATGCTAGGTTCTCAGCTGATGGAGATTTGGGAACTGACGCCTCCTGTAGGCAGTGTATTGTTGGGGGCAGGCTTATGGGTGTTATAGCCAGTGTCTGGCACACTCTCCCGTTGCTGTTGTCCACCTTATGTTGTCCAGGAGGTGATGTCCACCCTCAGCTCATGCCATCATTTTCCCTGCCATCATGGAGCTTCCCCTCGAGTCTATGAGCCAAAATAAACCCTTTTTTCCCACAAGCTACTCTTGGTCAGGTGATTTCTACCAGCAAGGCAAACCTGACTGCAACAGGTTTGTCTTGTTTACAGTTAGGGAGGTGTTAGTCTATGATCCAGTGGTCCTATCACTTTTGGGCCTGTGGTAAGGCAACACATTGTGACGGGAGCACAGCGTAGACGGGGACAAAGCCATTTACTCATGGCAGTAAGGAAGCAAAGAGAGAGGGGAAGAAATGGATGGCCACAATTCCTTCAAAAGCACATTCCCAAGGACCTAAAGACCTGCCATTAGGCCTCACCTTAGCTTAACGGTTCTTCTAAGAGTCCCATGGGCTAAGGACCAAGCCTTGAATATGCAGGCCTTTGGAGGATATTCCAGGCACAACGACAGCACTTAAACTGAGGAATTTTTCCACACGCCCACATCACGAATCTTGACCTTCAGCCTTTATCATTAGTTCATTTTGTTACCCCAAAGTGTGATTCAGTGCCCGTGTGTCTACACTGGCATTACTCCCTGCTGGCTGGTTTTTGGAATATCATGCATTAGCCACTAACGGCCACTGGCATCCCGTGTCCTTCTTGCTGCCATGATGGTCTCCGAAGTGAGATGCTGTCTGTGAAGGAAAGAAAGAGAAGAGGAGGACCTGGCAGAGCCATATTTGGAGGGTTTCAGCTAAAGCATCCCCACCTGGGTGGACACCATGGCTGCCCGCTAAGCCCCAGTGATCTCTAGGGACCCTGTACGTTGCCTTCAGAGCCAAAATCCAGGCTAACTCAAGGAGGGCCCTTCAGAACCCTCAGACCTTCAGAAACACAAGATGCTCTGGGCCTGACTCTTTCGGTAACGTCAGGCATGAAGTTATTCCCCACCTTCCCCAGGTCTTCCCTCCCCTGGCAGCCTCACACCCAAGGCAGCCCACTCCTGTGCCCAGGAGGCCTCCTGCACAAGGCCTGCACAGTGAGCTTGCAAAAGCGCTCTGAGCACCACGGAACCGAGTTAGGAGTCAGCCATACTCATTGACCTTGGCCAAATGGACACCAAGGACAACAATGCTGGCCTCCTGAGACTGTTGTGAGAGTGCAGGAGGAAAGGTGTGGCCCGCTTACTTCTAGGCCCCTACGTGCTTCATTGCCTGTAGTTTTCAAAGGCGCTCCACATTTGGTTTGTGCCTTTCAATCATACGCCTGTCATCTACCACTCAAGGAACATCTTTTGTGTCAGAGGAGGATCTATCAAAGATCTCTGGATCTTATCAAAAATATCTTAAGCTGGACTGAAGAGATGGCTTGGCAGTTAAGGCACTTGCCTGGGAAGCCCAAGGACCCAGGTTCGATTCCCCAGTACCCACGTAAGCCAGCTGCACAAGGTGACACATGCATCAGAATTCGTTTGCAGTAGCTAGAAGCCCTGGTACACCTATTCTTTCTATCTGCCTCTTTCTCTCTCTTGTGGGGAACCAGTGTGGCGGCCATTCCAAGATGGCGCCTTGGCTGACTGCCAAGTCTTATGACTAGGCGCCATTTCCTGCTTCTGCCCTTGTGTAGTCACGTTCACACTGCAGATGTGCGCATGTACCTTGTTACGTAAGATCAGTCCACCAGCAGGTGGTTGTTTGTGCCCTATAGCTAATGCCTACGTGGCTACTGCTGATTGGATCAGGCGAGGCTATATCTAGGGTGGAGGGCTGGGAGTCGGGGGCTTCCTGTTGTAAAAGGTTCCTGAATAAACTGCTTCAAGAAGAGTTCCTGTGGTCGTTGCCTTATTCTGCTGGTCGGACTGGGCGACGACAAGTGGTGGCCCGTACGGGGACTCAGAACTTGAAGCGGTCAGGGCAGCTAGCTGGTAAGTTCCAGGTAAGTGGACAAAAAGGGTAAAGGCAAGTTCTCCGGTAGAGAGACGATAAGGTCCCATAGCAAAATGGGCAATACATCTTCCAGTAAGACTGTGGCGTCTGCATTAAAAGATCTTTTGAAAGCGGAAGGATTAGGGTTAAAAGGCGCCACAATAAGGTTTCCTTAGAGGAAACGCAGTGAGAAGATTTCTTAAGACGGAATGATAGCCGGCCAATTAATGTATATTTGTTCGTGTGTTTTATTAGTGTATAAAAGTTGGTTAACTTCATGCGGTGTATTTGTGTTGTAGTGTGTCTAGTCATATTACATAGGGCAAACGAGAATGAGCCTCTCCCCTTGGGGACCCTACCCATATGGGCCCTAATTCGTTCTTGTTTAAAGTCTCCAAAACCTAGGATTCAGAAGCAGTTAAAAGAAGGGGAAAAAATTTTAGAGGAAGTAAGAGAAGAGCGCTTGAGTAAAACATCTAAAAGAAAAAGTAAAAATTCAGACTCAAAACAATGAGGAGGAGCCGGAGCTTTCAGGGAGGAAAAAGAAAAAAAAAAAAAAAAGGTTTAGCCAATTGCATTTAACCCCTAATGCCCCACGCCCTCCGGCGTATAATCCTACTGAAGGTGTTCTTTGGAGCTGTCAGGCTGTTTGTGCTTGCGGTTCACGCCCACAATTTGAATGACTACCCAGAATCTTACCCTCGATGATTGGACTAATCTAGCAAGGGCATGCTTGTCTGGGGGACAATATCTGATGTGGAAAGTCGCCAACCAAGAGTTAAGCGCTGACACTGCCTGGCGCAACGCAGCTGCCGATAATCCTCAATCTAGATATGTTAACAGGTGACTCCAGTATGGACTGGATGTCAAGCCACAACACAATCAGTGTTTCTTGACAAAGGGCATTCCCTCACCTTTTCTCCAAACTTTCTTACTTATAAGAATGAGTCCTTTGGTAGATATAATTTCACTAAACAAAATCCCATCCAAGTGATCACTCCAGATCCTTTTGATATTTGGTTGGTATGCAACCCTATGGGCACATGCACAGATATATCTTCAATGTCTATGTTATCTGGAGGGTCGTGGAAAAACTGCTCTTACCAACAGAACTTTTCTGCCATGTTTGAAGAGAATGTGAAGGTAAATTGTAGTAAGACCATCCAGCAGTGTATCAACAGATTAGTGTAGCAGCCACTAAAGCATGGAGAACTCTTTTTCGGTACTGGGGATTTACAAGGACAACTGTCTAAGGTTATTCAGGGCAATAATGAACCCTATGCAGATTTTGTTGATAGACTTATTCAAACTGCAGGGCGTATTTTTGGAGATGACCTCTCTACAGAGGGCTGAGGGCTTAAGCTCAGTTTTGGAGCATTGTAAAAACGTGGCCTTTTCCTCTACCGCTTTCAAATTCTAGTCTCCTCCCTGCTCTTTTTACTACTAACTCCACACTAGGGTTACCCATGGTGCCTTTTTCCACTGAATTAGCCTTTTTTGATAATGGCTTCTATTTCCTAGCAGGTTCCTTTTGACCATCGACTTTAGATCCACACCTATATGTGTAAGACCTCCTTTTATGTTTCTAGTGAGCAATCAAACTGTTATTAATAACACTCTTGCTTGTCAAGCGAGTTCTTGTTTTCTTTCAGAATGCTGGAATGCCACTCAATTTCCATTGGGCATGCTGACCTGCCTGTTCCTGTGGTCATTCAAGAGTAAGAACTGTCGGTGTTGCTACAGCCTAAGAGAGACTTTAGAATTACTGCAGCTATCGTGGCTGCTCTTGCAGCTTCTGCTGCCACTGCTGCAGTAGCTGCTGTAGCTCTAGCTAAGGCCATCCCAGCGGCCCAAGCAATAAACAGCTTATCCGAGAGGACTGCTTTGGCCCTGATACCCAGACAGAAATCAACCAACAGTTTCATGCAGACATTCTGCTAGTAAACCAACGAGTTGATCTCTTACAAGAACAGATGGACATTGTTGTATCTCAATGGGACTTGGGACCACAAATTTGATAATCTTACTAGGACGTTAAGGGGTCAAATAATTGCTATTAATAGTACCCGTGTAGAGGTTGCTTCTGTAATGTAAATTGCCTCTTTCTTTCAATCTGTGATTAATTGGGGAAAAATTGGTTTGGTTTTCTTGCTTTAGGCGACTTGCTATGTGTTGTATCAGCCTGTTGTATCTAGTGCCTATGCAAGACACGCCAACGCCAAATTCAAGAACGCTTATTGCCATCAACATGGGTTCTTCTCAAGTGTGGATTCATTTGCTGGACCCTTAATGGATCCGTGCAGCTCCTCTCCTTTGGGAACCGCACGAGGTGTCAGACCTGTGCGTCTCAGTTGCCACTGAGAATGGGTACCAAGCTGGGTGCAAGGCAAGCACTGCAAAGGAAAGTCATTTCAGACTGCTTCTGACTTCCTTGAGGAACATGTCTGATTAGCATGGAGGTTGGCATCCTTAATTTTGCCTCCCCTCTACAAAAGATGTCAAAACTTTAGAGGAATCAGACCACTGTTCCCCCCCAGTTGGTTAATGCCCTCTGTCTATTTAGACACTGCATTTGGGAGCTAATTGCTGTTTATAAACAAAAAGGGGGAACTGTGGGGAACCAGTGTGGCGGCCATTCCAAGATGGCGCCTTGGCTGACTGCCAAGTCTTATGACTAGGCGCCATTTCCTGCTTCTGCCCTTGTATAGTCACATTCACACTGCAGATGTGCGCATGTACCTTGTTACGTAAGATCAGTCCACCAGCAGGTGGTTGTTTGTGCCCTATAGCTAACGCCTGCGTGGCTACTGCTGATTGGATCAGGCAAGGCTATATCTAGGTGGAGGGCTGGGAGTCGGGGGCTTCCTGTTGTAAAGGTTCCTGAATAAACTGCTTCAAGAAGAGTTCCTGTGGTCGTTGCCTTATTCTGCTGGTCGGACTGGTTAAAAAAAAAAAAAGAAAAGAAAAGAAAAGAAAAAAATAAACCTTTACACCTATTATAAGCAAGTTCTGACACTGAAAAAATTCCAGGAAAATGACTGCCGGACTGAGGAGTGTAGTCCTTACAGAGTGTGCTTAAGCACTCAGAGCGTTATAATCTCCCAGAACAAACTCAGTGCTTGTCTTTGGAGGTTGCTAAGGTAACAACACATTTGGCTGAAAGATCAGGGGAAAGAGTCAAGCATTTTTTCTGTCTTTGGTACTGGGCATGGTGGCACATGCCTTTAATCTCAGCACTCAGGAGGCAGAGGTAGGAGGATCGCCAAAGGTTCAAGGCCAGCCTGAGAATACAGAGTGAATTCAGGTCAGCCTGAGCTAGAGTGAGACCCTACCTCAAAAAAAAAAAAAAAAAAAAAAAGTTCTCCATTACAGGCGTCCAGTTAGTAAAGCTGGAGGGAATGGAAGTAGCAAGGAATGAAATAATAGTTTTAGTCATGATCATTAGCAGCTGGGGAACTCTGTAAGGAGGGAATGGGGCTGACCCACAAAGATGCCAGCTTTGAAATGGAGCAACAGGAAGTACAAGGCACCTCTGAAGTGGTCTCACAGAGCAGTTAAGCCTGAATTGAATCAGGCTTCCAGAACTATGTAGGGTTCACCAGAAGGAAGGTGGAGGAACAAGTTAAATGACACACAGAAATCAACAGGCCAGATCTTTGAACAAAACAACTGAGAGTAATGGAGCACGCCTTCAATCCCAGCATTTGGGAGGCAGAGGTAGGAGGATCTCTGTGAACTCCAGGCCAACCTGAGACTACAGAGTGAGTGCCAGGTCTGCCTGGGCTAGCGTAAGACCCTACCTCAGGGGGAAAAAAATGAAAAAAGATGTTTAAAGAAACGTGAACACAGACTAAATATAGCTGATATTATTATTTTTTTTTTTTGAGGTAGGGTCTTTCCCTAGCCCAGGCTGACCTGGAATTCACTATGTAGTCTCATGGTGGCCTAGAACTCACAGCGACCCTCCTACCTCTACCTCCTGAATGCTGGGATTAAAGGCATGCAACGCCACACTCAGCTAGTGGTAATTTTATTAGGTGTGATAAATCAAGTTATTTATTTATTTTAATTTTTAATCTGTTTATTTGCAAGCAAAGAGAGAGAGATAGAAGAGAAGCAGACAGAGAGAGAATGGGCACACCAGGGCCTCCAGCCACTGCAAACAAACTCCAGATGCATGTGCCCCTTGTGCATCTGGCTTATGTGGGTCCTGGAGAATCAAACCGGGATCCTTTGGCTTCGCAGGCAAACACCTTAACCTCTAAGCCTTATCTCCAGCCCCCCCCCCCATTTTATTTTTTGAGACAGTCTCTCACTGAATTTGGAGTTCATGGATTTGGCTAGCCAGCAAGTCTGAAAATACTCCTGTCTTTGCTTCCCACAGCACTGATGATACAGGCACACCTGCTGTGGTTTAGCACCCTGCACTCACTTTCTGGTGTGTGCATGTATGCCTGCATGCCACAGCACACATGTGAAGCTTAGAGGGAAAGTTTGTGTTTTTAACTGTTTTATTTATTTACTTGTAAGCAGAGAGAGAGAGAGAGAGAATGGGCACGCCAGGCCTCTAGCTGCTACAAAGGAACTCTAGATGCATGAGCCACTTTGTGTATCTGGCTTTACGTGGGTCCTGGGGTACTGAACTCCAGCTCTGAGATGACAACTTTTGAGATCAGTCCTCACCTTCTCCCTCACGTGAGATAGGGTCTCTCATTGTTCACCACTCCATTTACCAGGTTTGCTGTTCTTCAAGCTTCTAGAAAATTCTCTACCTCTCATCTCACCACAGGCATGCTTCCAGATTTTATGTGGGTCTAGGGATCCAAACTCAGGTACTCATCCTTGCCTGGCGAGTGCTCTCTCCATTGAGCTAGTCCTCATTCCTTTTCTTTAAGGTTTAGAGAGACTTTAATAGATTAAGAGAAGGAAATGCAGAGAGCTCCTGCCATGTGGAAGGCAGGAGGGGTAGAGCCCATGTGGGGGGTAAGGGTTTCCTCCTGCCATCATCCCAGACCAGCTGAACCTGGAGATTCAGGCATCAGGAAAGATAAACAGCCAAAAACAGCAGTCCTATTTATTTATTTATTTATTTATTTATTTTTGGCTTTTTGAGATAGGGTCTCGCTCTAGTCCAGGCTGACCTGGAATTCACTATGTAGTTTCAGGGTGGCCTCGAACTCACAGCAATCCTCCTACCTCTGCCTTCCAAGTGCTGGGATTAAAGACATGTGCCACAACACCCATCATTCGTGAGTGTGTGTGTGTATGTTTGCATAGCAACCACTTTACCTACCAACTGAGCCATCTCCTCAGCCCTTATATCCAGAATTTAAATGTATACCACTGATGTAAACCACATTAAATTCTTACTAATTTTAACTAATAAAGATGAAGGGGGGACTGAAGAGATGGCTTAGCAGTTAAGCGCTTGCCTGTGAAGCCTAAGGACTCCAGTTCAAGGCTTGATTTCCCCAGTACCCATGTAAACCAGGTGCACAAGGTGGTACAGTTCTACAGTTCGTTTGCAGTGGCTTTAGGCCCTGGAGGTGTGTCCATTCTCTCTGTGTGTCCGTCGCTCTCAAATAAATAAATTAAAATAAACAAAAAAAAATTTTAAATGAAGGGAGGGCTGGAGGGATTGCTTAGTGGTTAAGGCGTTTGCCTGCAAAGCCAAAGGACCCAGGTTCAATTCTCCAGGACCCACGTTAGCCAGATGCACAAGGGGGTGCACATGTCTGAAGTTCGTTTGCCCTGGCTGAAGGCCCTGGCATGCCCATTCTCTCTCTCTCCCTCTTTCTCTGTCAAATTAATTAATTAATTAATTAATTTTAAAAATGAAGGGTAGGGCTAGAGAGATGGCTTAGCGGTTAAGGCGCCTGCCTCCCAAGCCTAAGAATGCTGACTCCAATCTCCAGCGGTTCCAATCTCCAGGTCCCACGTTTAGCCAGATGCAAAGTGACGCAAAGGCGCAATGCCGCACTTGACCACAAGGGGGCGCACACCTCTGGATTTCGTTCACAGCAGCTGAGAGGCTGCTGGTGCGCCCATCTCTATCTGTCTCCCTCTCTCTCTCTTTCTCTCTGTCTCTCTCTGTGTCTTTTTCTAAAAAATAAATAAAAATAAATAAAATAAAATAAAATAAAATAAAATAAAATAAAATAAAAACTTTTTAAAAAATGAAGGGTAGGGAGAGGCAGGAGTTGGGAAACTATTGTAATCCATCTGGGCTAATTCTGAAAGTATTAGTGAAAATGGAGAAGGGGAGCTGGTGTTAGACTAACTCTGCTGATGTAGGTGATGAAATCTTAGACTTTTTTGAGGATTCGCTTTGGGAATAGAGGTGGGGAGTGAGAAGGAGGAAAAGAGAAATAATTCCTAGGTTTCTTGGCCTGAATGCCTGGGGGTGAAGTGCCCTTTATGTATTTTATTGCTATTGCTTTGAGACAGGGTCTCATATAGCCTAGGCTAGCCTCAACCTCATTATGTAGCTGAGGGTGTTCCTGAACTTTGGATCCGCCTCACGAGTGCTGAGATTGCAGGCAGTTGACACCATGCTAGTTTATAGGGTGCAAAGGATCAAAGCCAGGGCCTCGTGCATGCTAGGCAAGCCGTCTACCAACAAAGTGAAGTGTTCTTTAATAAGAAAAAACACAGAACCTGGAGACGTAGCCCAGTGGTTAAAGGCACTTGCTTATAAAGCCTGATGGTCTGGGTTCAATTCCTCAGTACTCATGTAAAGCCAGGTACACAAAGTGGTGCATACATCTGGAGTTCCTTTGCAATGGCACAAGGCCTTGGTACACCCATTCTCTCTCTCTCCCTCTCAAATAAAAAAAGGTGTTTTTTTTTTAAATAAAAATAGGAAAGAATACAAGAGGAAAGGAGTTTTGTTGTTGCTGCTGTTAATTTGTTTTTGTTTGATTTGATTTTCTGAGACAGGATCTCAGTAGCCCAGGCTAGCCTTGAACTTGCAGCAGTCCTCTTGTCTCAGCCTCCGTTTCATAGAGGAAAGGGTTAGTGGGAAAGATGATAGATTTGTTTTAACTATGTCAACTGAAGTGTCTGTGAGAGTGTCAGGGTGAATTGTCAGGAATGGAGCCTGATCTCAGAATCAGAGAAAAGGATGGAGCCACGAACTTCTTCAGGAAGCCCTGGCCTGTGGAGGGCGACTGCACCAGTGGCAAGGGCTGGCTTCAGTCTGTGTTGGTTTCAATCATGTTCCCCATAAACTCGTGGTTGTTTTTTTTTTTTTTTTTTCCTTTTGGTTTTTTGAGGTAGGGTCTCACTCTAGCCCAGGCTGACTTGGAATTCACTATGTAGCCCCAGGGTGGCCTTGAACTCACAGCGATCCTCCTACCTCTGCCTCCCAAGTGCTGGGATTAAATGTGTACTGATGGCAAGTTGGGAGGCAGCGCCTTTGCTGGAGAAGGTGTGTTGTTGGGGGTGGGTTTAGGGGTGTTACAGCCAGCTCCCCTTTGCCAGATCTGGGCTCACTCTCCTGCTGCTGTTTTCCACCTGCTGTGGCAGAGGTGATGTCCAGCCTCTGGTCATGCCATGCTTTTCCCTGCCATCATGAAGCTTCCCCCAAAGACTGGAAGCCAAAATAAATACTCTCCTCCCATCAGCTGCTTTTGATCGGGTGCTTTGTCCCAGCAACGTGAAGGGAAGTACAACAGGGCCTCAGGCAAAGCCGCAAAGAACAGGGAGGGTAAGTTTGGAGAGGTGGCTTAGTGGTTAAGGCGCCTGCCTGCCAAGCCTAAGAACGCCCGTTCAATCTCCAGGTCCCATGTTTAGCCAGATGCAAAAGTGACGCAAGCGCACGATGTCACTCTTGCCCACAAGGGGGCGCGTGCATCTGGAGTTCGTTCACAGTGACTGAAATTGCCCTGGCACACCCATTCTCTCTCTCTCTGCCTCTTCCTCTCTCTGTCTGTCTCTGTTTCTCTCTCAAAAAATAAAAAATAATAGCCGGGCATGGTAGCGCACGCCTTTAATCCCAGCACTCGGGAGGCTGAGGCAGGAGGATCTCCGAGAGTTCGAGGCCACCCTGAGAATACAGAGTGAATTCCAGGTCAGCCTGGGCTAGAGTGAGACTCTACCTCGCAAAACCAAAATAATAATAATAAATAAATAAATAAAATAAATAAATAAATAATAAAAAGAACAGGGAGGGTACCTGAAGAGAAAAAGCCAACAAAGAACCTTTCAGATTTGGAGTGGAGCAAAGATGAACCAGTAACCACGGCTCAAGGAGGTGGGAGCTGGGCCTCCCACTCCTGAGTGGTTTTTTTTTTTTTTGGTTTTTCGAGGTAGGGTCTCACTCTGGTCCAGGCTGACCTGGAATTAACTATGTAGTCTCAGGGTGGCCTCGAACTCTTGGCGATCCTCCTACCTCTGCCTCCTGAGTGCTGGGATTAAAGGCATGCGCCACCATGCCCAGCTGTGCTGTTCTTTTTATGTTTGTTTGTTTTCTTGGGGGGGTGCTTGTTTGTTAGTTTCCAGGTAGGGTCTCACTCTAGTCCAGGCTGTCCTGGAACACACTCTGGAGTTCCAGGATGGTCTCGAGCTCACAGTGATCCTCGTACTTCTGCCTCCAGAGTGCTGGGATTCAAGGCGTGCGTTGCCACACCTGGCTAGTGCTGCTCTTCTGAAATGTTCTGTACTGAAAAGTCCTTGTCACTTTCCCATCACTTCAATCACTCCAAACACCAGCGGTAACCGCTGTGTAAGCAGAGTCTGGTTATGGCATAACAGCCTGAGCCAACACACAAGAAGAGATGTTGAATAAAAAATAAAATAAAATAAAAATAAAAATAAAGAGATGTTGAATAAGCAAAGAGCCCCAAGAGCAGGCAGGAGAGGGATGAAGAGTCCCGCTGAAGAAACCAGCCTTACAGTTAAAGAGAGTGGACTTTCTCTGGCACAGAAGAGAAGTGGTCAAAGGAGTGGGTGTCAAGAGCTGAGAGATGGGAGGTAATGCTGAAAGATGACTTCTATTGTCCCTCCCCCTAGAAGTGAAGGACATCTGCTAAGAGTGAGTAGGTGAAGGGGCTGAGGTTGGCAAACAGTGGAGGATGTTGGGCCATGAACCAGTTCACTAGGAAAATGAGCTAGGGCAGTGCTGAGGGTCCAGATGACGCCACTGAATATGAAAACCATATGCTCTGTTTTGTTTTCAGCCACACTCAGTAGCCTGGCTCTGAGCTCCCACTGGGGATGTTAAGTCTGTCCATTTGTTGGTCTGCCAAGACAATGGAACGTGGGAATTGTTCTCTGTTGCTGCAGAACAAATCACCCCACAACCTGCTAATGAAGATCATGGATATTTATGAGGACTTCTAGTTTCTGAGAGCCAGAATCCTGGAGCCGCAAAGCCGATGGTTCCCACTCAAGTTTCAGACAGCTGCGGTCATTCTCAGGGTGGACAGGCTGGTTTATTGCTGACCACTGGTGGGAGGTGACAGCTCCTTACCACTGGGCTCCTATGGCCTCTTATGCTATGGTACCCTACT
The DNA here is from genome assembly GCA_036365145.1 of Orientallactaga sibirica. NCBI lineage: Eukaryota > Metazoa > Chordata > Mammalia > Rodentia > Dipodidae > Orientallactaga > Orientallactaga sibirica. Next base: position 12,774,486 of record JAEOAD010000035.1, on the reverse strand, counting down.
TCCTCCAAAGCAAAACTGACCTGTGGATTTACCATCCCAAACATCACAAGTGACTGCTGCCTAAGTGGTTTGGGTAGACTGTGAAGACAGAGCTTCTAAGGAACAAAAAGAGTGCCAGCCGGGCTGGAGAGATGGCTTAGCGGTTAAGGTGCCTGCCTGCTAAGCCTAAGAACCTGGTTCCAATCTCCAGGTCCCACGTTTAGCCAGATGCAAAGTGACGCAAGGGCACAATGCCGCACTTGCCCACAAGGGGGCGCACGCATCTGGATTTCATTCACAGCAGCTGAGAGACTGCTGGTGTGCCCATTCTCTGTCTTCCTCTCCCTCTCTCTCTGTCTCTCTCTGTGTCTCTCTCCAAAAATTAAAAAAAAAATTAAAAATAAAAAAAAAGAGTGCCAGCCCAAGACAGTGGCATCTCATTCACCACCATCTTAATTATTTTTTCTTCCAAGGTAGATTCTCACTCTAGCTCAGGCTGACCTGGAATTCACTATGTAGTCTCAGGGTGGCCTCGAACTCACTGTGACCCTCCTACCTCTGCCTTCCAAGTGCTGGGATTAACCGGGCGTGGTGGCGCACGCCTTTAATCCCAGCACTCGGGAGGCAGAGGTAGAAGGATCGCCGTGAGTTCGAGGCCACCCTGAGACTACATAGTTAATTCCAGGTCAGCCTGGACCAGAGTGAAACCCTACCTCACAAAACCAAAAAAAAAAAAAAAAAAAAAAAAAAAAAAAATCCAAGTGCTGGGATTAAAGGCGTGCACCACTCCTGGATCATCTTAATTATTTTACTTGCCTCTGCCTGTTGTCCCTCACCAAAAAGCAAGTTCTCTGAGCAGAGGGATGGTGTGTGTCTGTCTTCTCTGTTGTTGATCCTCTGGGCAGCCAGGTGTGGTGACTCAGATCTCTAGTCCCAGCTGCTTGGAAGGCTGAGGCAGAGGACTGAAAGTTAATCTAGTCCATTTAGGGAGACCCCATCTTAAAAAATATATAAAAAGAAAAGGCTGAGCCGGGCGTGGTAGCACACGCCTTTAATTCCAGCACTCGGGAGTTCGAGGCCACCCTGAGACTACACAGTGAATTCCAGGTCAGCCTGAGCTAGAGTGTGACCCTACCTCGAAAAAAAAAAAAAAAAAAAAAGAGAGAGACAGAGAGGGCTGGAGAGGTGGCTCAGCAGTTAAAGACTCTTGCTTACAAAGTCTGATTGACCCAGATTCAATTCACCAGTATCCACGTAAAGCCAGATACACAAAGTGATGCAGGTATATGGAGTTTGTTTATAGTGTCTAGAGGCCCTGGCATGCCCATACTCATATTCATTCATATTCTCTCTCTCTCTCTCTGCCTCTCTCTCCCCTTGCAAATAAATAAAAAAATATCTTTTTAAGGCCAGGTGTGCTGGGTGTGGTGGCACATGCCTTTAATCCCAGCACTTGGGAGGCAGAGGAAGGAGGATCACTGTGAGTTAAGGCCACTCTGAGACTAAATAGTAAATTCCAGGTCAGCCTGGGCTAGAGTGAGACCCTACCTCGAGCCCTCCTCCCTCTCCCCCAAAATAAGAAGTAGACAGCTGTATCTGAGGATACAAGGCAGCCTCTGGCCTCTACATACATGCATACACACACACACACATGCATACACACAAAAGAAAAGAAAAAAACACTTAGGGTAAATGGATGAATGAGCCAGTGAGTGAACATTTTAATTTCCACTTAGCCAAGCTTTCTTCTTGTTGGAGGGGTAAGATTCAGAGGGCTATTTTATTACTTTTTCAGAAGTTCAGTGACTCCCTAAATGTGCAGATATTTCTGATTGTCTTTTCTCTTTTCAAATTTAATTAGCTTACACTATTGCCAGTGAACAGTTCTTAAGAGTCTTGACTTAACATCTTGCACATCAGAAAAAAATCACTTTCTGGATGCAAATATTCTGCTCTAATACAAAAGAGAGGCTCCAGAGAGGACTGTGTTGAAGAAAACATCCACTAAAGCTGGCATTGTGCTGCATGCCTCTGACCCCAGCATTTTGGAGGCAGAGGTAAGAGGATTGCCATAAGTTTGAAGGCCATCTTAAGCTACATAGTAGACCCTGTGTCAAGAAGGAAAGGAAAGTTCACCAAGATGCTCAGAAGTGAGGGCTGAGTGTTCACCACTGAGACATCTCCATCACACCCTCCAAGGCTCAAGAACCATTGCAGAAGAGGTGGCAGAAAAGAATGTAAGAGCCAAAGGAATGGGAGGAGTGCTTACAGTACTGCCTTCCTGACACAGAGTGGCCGTGGTATTCATGATCTCACAGTGGCTGATGCTACCTACGTAAGAACTACATAACAGGAGGAAAAAAATGATGACATCAAAATAGGAGAGCTGGCCAGGCATGGTGGTGCATGCCTTTAATCCCAGCACTTGGGAGGCAGAGGTAGGAGGATCGCCAAGAGTTCGAGGCCACCCTGAGACTACATAGTTAATTCCAGGTCAGCCTGGACCAGAGTGAGACCCTACCTCGCAAAACCAAAAAAAAAAAAAAAAAAAAAGAGAGAGAGAGAGAGCTGGAGAGATGACTTAGTGGTTAAGGCACTTGCCTGTGAAGCCTAAGGACCCATATTCCACTCTCCAGGTTCCACAAAAGCCAGATGCACAAGGTGCACATACATCTGGAATTTGATTGCAGAGGCTAGAGGCCCTAAAGCACCAATTTTCCCTCTCTCTCTGTCTCTCTCTCTCTCCTTCTCTTTGTCATAAAGGATTGTGCCACCATTCCAAGGGGGGAAAAACAGAAGAGAGACTAGTTGGAACAAAGGAGGGATTCAGTGGAGGGGAATTCAGGTGGGAGAATAGGGAGGGTTGTGGGAAGGGGGAATGATCATGGTATATTGTCTATATGCCCAGAGGTTGCAAAAAAAAAAAAAGAGAGATTTTTAAAAAAAGAAAGAAAGAAAGCAGCATGGGAGAGATGGCTTAGCAGTTAAGGAGCCTGCCTGCTAAGCCTAGGAATACCCATTCAATTCTCCAGGTGTCACGTTTAACCAGACACAAAAAGTGATGCAAGGGCACAAGGCCACACTTGCCCACAAGGGGGAGCACATGTATAGAGTTCATTCACAGTGGCTGGCACACCCATTCTCTCTCGAAAGAAAGAAAGAAAGAAAGAAAGAAAGAAAGAAAGAAAGAAAGAAAGAAAGAAAGACAGACGGAAGGAAGCACGGTGTGGTGGCGCACATCTTTAATCCCAGCACTTGGGAGGCAGAGGTAGAAGGATTGCCGTGAGTTCGAGGCTACCCTGAGACTACATAGTGAATTCCAGGTCAGCCTGGGCTAGAATGAGACCCTACCTCAAAAAACCAATAAATAAATAAGAAACAAAAAAAAAAAGAAGAAGAAAGAAAGAAGAAAGAGAGAGAGAATGAGAGAGAGAGAGAGAGAAAGGAAGCCAGGCATGGTGGCACACACTTTTAGTCCCAGCACTTAGGAGGCAGAGGTGGGAGGAGGCTACCCTGAGACTACATAGTCAATTATAGGTCAGCCTGAGCTGAGTGAAACCCTACCTCAGAAAATCAAAAAGAAAGAAAAAGAAAGAAAGAAAGAAAGAAAGAAAGAAAGAAAGAAAGAAAGAAAGGAAGGAAAGAAATAGAAAGAAAGAAAAAGAGAAAGAAAGAAATTTAAAATGGAGGGAGGGGGATAGGGAAGATAAATGCCTTTTAAAGTACACAGAGTAAATTATTTTCTTTTTTTCTCTCCTTTTCTTTCATTCTTTGAGACAGGCTCTCATACAGCCAAGGCCGACCTTGATCTTTCAGTCCTCCTGCCTCTATCCAAGTGCTGAAATTACTACATACAGGCATGCTCTACCATGCTCAGTTTAAAATTAGATGAGGGAGGCTGGAGAGGTGGCTTTGCTTTTACATTTCTCTCTCTCTCTCTCTCTCTCTCTTATTATTATTATTATTATTATTATTATTATTATTATTATTATTATTATTATTTTGGCTTTTTGAGATAGGGTCTCACTCTGGCCCAAGCTGACCTGGAATTCACTATGTAGTCTCAGGGTGGCCTTGAACTCAGGGCAATCTTCCTACCTCTGCCTCCCGAGTGCTGGGATTAAAGGCATACACCACCATGTCCAGCTTGGTTCAGCTTTTAAAAGTGCTTCTTTGCAAAGCCCAACAATCCAGGTTTGGCCCAGGTAAAGGCAGATGCACAAAATAGCATGTGTCTGCAGTTTATTTTCAGTGGCAAGAGGTCCTGATGTACCCATTCTCTTTCTTTCTTGCTCTCAAATAGATAAAAAATTTTTAAAGGAGCTGGAAGGATGGCTCAGTGGCTAATACACTTGCCTGCAAAGCTTAAGGTCCTGAGATTGATTCCCCAATGTACACGTAAAGCTAGATGCACAGGGTAGCACGTGCGTCTGGAGTTCATTTGCAGTGAATGAAGGCCATTCTCTCTTTCCTATCTGTCTTTTCCTCTTTCTCACTCTGTCAATAAATAAAGAAATAAAATATTTAAAAAAATAAAAATAAGAAGTAGACAGGGTCTGGCTCAGTGGATAAAAGTGCATGCTTGCAATGGAAATTATTATTATTATTTGTTTTTCAAGGTAGGGTCTCACTCTAGCCCAGGCTGGCCTAGAATTCACTATGTAGTCTCAGGATGGCCTCAAACTCACATTGATCCTCCTACCTCCATCTCCAGAGTACTAGGATTAAAGGTGTGCACCACCACGCCTGGCAGAACTTATTTAAAAACACCAATCAGAAATACTAGAAATGAAAAATAAAGTAAGTCAAATAGAAAACTCTGTAGAAAGTCTCACCAATAGAATGGACAAAGGAGAGAACAGAATATCTAAACTAGAAGACCAGGTGGCAGATCTAATACGGGTCAAAAAAGAGAAAGACAAACTAACAGGAAGGCAATAATGGGAATTTAAAGACATTTGGGACACTATGAAGAGATAAGACATAAGAATTCAGGATAGGACTGGAGAGATGGCTTAGCGGTTAAGGCACCTGCCTGCCAAGCCTAAGAATGTTTGATTCTCCAGGTCCCATGTTTAGCCAGACACAAGTGACACAAGTACACCCACTTTATCCTCCTACCTCCTACCTTTACGTATGCATTGGGGAATCAAATTTAGGACTTTAGCCTTTGCAGGCAAGGGGCACACATGGTCTGTAGTTCATTCACAGCAGCTGAAATGGCCCTGGCATGCCCATTCTCTCTCTGTGTCTGTCTCTTCCTCCCTCTCTCTCTCTCTCTCTCTCTCTCTCTCTGTTTCTCTCTGTCTCTCTCTCTCTCAAAAAAAAAAAAATTCAGGGCATAGAAGAAGGAGAAGAAATCCATTCCAAAGGCATAACAGGTATTTTCAACAAGATCATTAGAAGAAAACAACCCCCAAGTAGGGAAAGTGATACCAGTACAGACAAAGGAAGCCTATAGAATGTCAAACAGACAAAATCAGGAAAGAACCTCTCACTGTCACATTATAATTAAACTACAAAACACACAAACCAAAGAAAATATACTGAAAGCAGTTAGAAAGAAAAATCAAGTCACATACAAAGGCAAGCTCATCGGGATCACAGCAGATTACTCAACACAAACTTTAAAAGCCAGAAGGGCTTGTAATCATGTATTCCAAGTTCTGAAAGATAACAACTGTCAATCCTGCAAAGCTATCCATTCAAATAGATGGAGAAATAAGGACATTCCACAACAAAAGCAGGCTAAAGGAATATTTGAAGGCAAAACCAGCTCTACAGAAAATACTTGAAAGGATCCTCCATGCTGAAAAGATAGAAAAGCACACATATAAGGAACCTGGGAAAAACAAACCATACTTCAATACTAGTTAATACAAGAGAGCAAAGGTAAAACAGGAAGAACAATAAAACAAGAAAAATGGCAAAAATAAATACACAACTTTCAATAATAACTCTTAATATCCATGGCCTCAATGACCCAAACAAAAGATACAGGTTTGAAGGGTTAAAAAGCAGGATCCTTCAATTTGTTGCCTCTAATAAACTCACCTTTCCATAAAAGATGGACACTATCTTAAGGTGAAAGGTTGGAAAATGGTGTTTCAAGCAATGGGCCTAGAAAACAAACAAGGGTCGCTATCCAAATACCCAACAGAGTAGACTTCAGGCCAATGTTAGTTAGGAAAGATAAGGAAGATCACTTTATATTTATTAAAGAAACACTCCAACATGAGGACTTTACAATCCTAAACATATATGTACCTAACATAGAGGCTCCTAATTTCATCAAACAAACACTATTAGAACTAAGGTCACAGATAACACCAAACACAGTTTTAGTGGGTGACTTCAACACCCCACTCTCATTAATTGACAGGTCATCTTGGCAAAAAATAAAAAGAGATGCATCTGGATTAAATGAGGTCATAGAACAAATGAACCTAATAGATATATACAGGACATTTCATCCAAATGCTACAGAATACACATTTTTTTTCAGCAGCACATGGAACATGCTCTAAAATAGGTCATATATTAGGACACAAAGCAAATATTAATAAATACAGGAAAATTGAAATAATTCCTTGCACTCTATCTGATCATAATGGGATTGAACTACAAATCAATAGCAAGAAAAACTATAGAGCATTCACAAAATCATCAAAACTAAACAATACACTACTAAATGATAAATGGGTCAATGAGGAAATCAAAAAATTCATAGACTCAAATGATAATAAGAACAGAACATACCAAAACCTTTGGGATACAATGAAGGCCTTGGAAAAAAGAAGAACAAGGCAAACCAAAAATCAGTAGATAGGAAAAAATAATAAGGATTAGGGCAGAAATTAATGAAATAGAAACCAAAAAAAAAAAAATCCAAAGATTCAATGAAACAAAGAGTTAGTTCTTTGAAAGGATAAACAAGATTGATAAACCGTTACCAAATATGACCAAAAGAGAGAAAAGATGCAAATTAATAAAATTAGAAATGAAAAAGGTAACATCACAATAGACACTACAGAAACTAAAAAAAAAAAAAAAAAAAAAAAAAATCAGGGACACACTATAAGAACACATACTCCACTATGTTTGAAAATCTCGCTGGGCTTGGTGGCACACACCTTTAATCCCAGCACTTGGGAGGCAGAGGTAGGAGGATCGCCATCCCTGAGACTACAGAATTAATTCCAGGTCAGCCTGGTAGAGTGAAACTCTATCTCAAAAAACCAAAAAGAAGAAAGAAAGAAAGAAAGAAAGAAAGAAAGAAAGAAAGAAAGAAAGAAAGAAAGAAAGAAAGAAAGGAAGGAAGGGAGAGGGAGGGAGAGAGGGAGGGAGGGAGGGAGGGAGGGAGGGAGGGAAGGAGGAAGGAAGAAAGAAAGAAAGAAAGAAAGAAAGAAAGAAAGAAAGAAAGAGAAAAGAAAGGAAAATCTGAAAGAAATGGATGATTTCCTTGATTTATATGACCTACCTAAATTAAATCAAGATGAGATTAACCACTTAAATAGACCTGTAACAAGCATGGAGATCCAAGCAGTTATAAAAAAAAAAAAAAATCTCCCAACTAAAAAAAGTCCAGGCCCAGATGGATTCACTGGTGAATTTTAACAGACCTTCATAGAAGAAGTAACACTTAATGCTTCTTAAACTTTTCCATAAAACAGAAAAGGAAGGAATCCTACCAAACTCCTTCTATGAATCCAGCATCACCCTGATACCAAAACTAGACAAAGATGGAACAAAAAAGGAAAATTACAGACCAATCTCCCTCATGAACATAGATGCAAAAGTTCTCAACAAAATATTAGCAAGCAGAATACAAGAATATATCAGAAAGATCATTTATCCCGACCAAGTAGGCTTCATCTCAGAGATGCAGGGATTGTTTAACATACGCAAACCAATAAATGTAATACATTATATAAATGGACTGAAGGATAAAAACCACACAATTGGCTGTGTATGGTGGTGCACACCTTTAATCCCAGCACTCAGGAGGCAGAGGTAGGAGGATCCCCATGAGTTCAAGGCCACCCTGAGACTAAATAGTGAATTCCAAGTCAGCCTGGGCAGAGTGAGACACTACCTCGAAAAAAAATCATCTCATTAAATGCAGAAAAAGCATTTGACAAAATCCAACATGCCTTCATGATAAAAGTCCTACAGAAACTGGGAATAGAAGGAATATATCTCAACATAATAAAAGCTATTTATGACAAACCTACAGCCAACATAACATTAAATGGAGAAAAACTTGAAGCTTTTCCACTAAATTCAGGAACAAGACAAGGGTGTCCACTGTCTCCACTTTTATTTAATACAATATTGGAAGTCTTAGCAATAGCAATAAGGCAAGAGACACACATAAAAGGGATACAAATTGGAAAGGAAGAGATCAAGTTATCATTATTTGCAGATGATATAATTCTATACATAAAGGACCCTAAAGACTGTACCAGCAGGCTGTTAGAGCTGATAAACACCTATAGCCATGTAGCAGGATACAAAATAAACACAAAGAAATCAGTAGCCTTCCTATATGCTAACAACAAACACACAGAGGATGAAATCAGAGAATCACCCCCATTCACAACTGCATCAGAAAAAAAATAATAAAGTACTTTGGAATAAACCTAAAAAAGAAAGTGAAGGATCTCTACAAGGATAACTTTAAAACACTCAAGCAAGAAATTGCAGAAGACACTAGGAAATGGAAAAACATCCCTTGTTCTTGGATTGGAAGAACCAATATTATGAAAATCCTACCAAAAGCAATCTACACATTTAATGCAATCCCCATCAAAATTCCAATGGTATTCTTTATGGAAATAGAAAAAATAATCCAAAAATTCATTTGGAAGCACACAAAAAAAAACCCTCAAATATCTAAAACAATTTTGAGCAACAAAAATAAGGCTGGTGTTATCACCATACCTGATTTTAACCTGTATTACAGGGTCATAGTAACAAAAACAGCAAGGTACTGGCACAAAAAACAGACACGTAGATCAATGGAACAGAATAGAGGACTCAGATGTAAGCCCGGGTAGCTACAGCCACCTGATCTTTGACCAAAATGCCAAAAAATACTTATTGGAAAAAAGACAGCCTCTTCAGCAAATGATGCTGAGAAAACTGGATATGAATCTGTAGAAGGATGAAAATAGATCCTCATCATTCTCCATGCTTGCACTAAAGGTGTGCGCCACCACAGCAGGCTAAATAAATACTTTTTTATAATGTTTAAAAAAACTTTTAAAAAAAAAAAGGAGTGGTGAGCTGGGCATGGTGGCACATGTCTTTTTTTTTTTGTTTTTTTTAAAATAATTTTTTAATATTTATTTTTTTATTATTTTTTATTGAGAACTTCTATACTTACATACAAAAAATGCCTGATATTTCCCTCCCCTCCCCCATTCCACTTTAGAACTCCAATCTCCATCATATCCCCTCCCTCTCTCCCTTAGTCTCTCTTTTAATTTGATGTCATCATCTTTTTCTGCTATTTTGAGGGTCTTGAGAAGGTATTTCTAGGCACTGCAAGGTCATGGATACCGAGGCCAATTTCTGTCTGGACAGTTGCATTGTAAGAAGTCATACCCTTCCTTTGGCTCTTCCATTCTATCCGCCCCATCTTCCGCAATGGGCCCTGAGCCTTGGAGGGTGTGACAGAGGTGTTTCAGTGCTGGGCACTCCTCCATCCCTTCTTCTCAGCACTATGTTGCCTTTTGGGTCATCCCAGTGGTCATCGCCATCTGAAAAGAGAAGCTTCTCTAACCAGAAGTGAGAGTAGCGTTAATATGTGAATATGAACATTAAGTGTAGTGCTTTCAGGGTAGCTTGGTGGGAATAATATATACATTTAACCAGACAAGCACAGGCTTTATACCCCTAAGGCTCATGACCTCCCCTGCCACAGACTTTTGTTTAGGTTTTTCAGTACCAGGTATGTATTCCCTCCCGTAGAGAGGGCCTTCAGTCCAATTATGGAGCAGTTGGTGGCACATGTCTTTAATCCCAGCAGTTGAGAGGCAGAGGTAGGAAAGATTGTCATGAGTTTGAGGCCACCCTGAGACTACATAGTGAATCCAGGTCAGCCTGGGCTAGAGTGAAACACTCTACCTCAGAAAACCAAAAAAAAAAAAAAAAAGGAGTGGTACACACCTTTAATCCAGCACTTGTTGGGCGACAGAGGTAGGAAGACCACTGTGAGTTCAAGGCCACCCTGAGACTACATAGTGAATTCCAGGTTAGCCTCAGTTTGAGTGAGACCCTACCTCGAAAAAAAAACAATAACAAAAAAGGAGGGCTGGGCTGGAGAGATGGCTCGGCGGTTAAGGTGCATGCCTGTGAATCCTAAGGACGCAGGTTTGATGCTCCAGGTCCCATGTAAACCAGATGCACAAGGTGGCACGTGCATCTGGAGTTTTTTCTGAAGTGGCTATAGCCCTGGAATGCCCATTCTCACTCTGTCTCTAATAAGTAAATAAAAATGAAAATAAAATCTTTTTAAAAAAGAAAAAAAAAAAAAAGAGGCTTGCTGGGCATGGTGGTACACTTCTGTAATCCCAGCATTCAGGAGGCACAGGTGGAAGGATCACTGTGAGTTTGAGGCCAGCCTAAGATAACATAGTGAATTCCAGGTCAGCCTGGGCTAGAGCAAGACCCTACCTTGAAAAGAAAAAAAAAAAAAAAAGGAGTGTGAAAGAAAACATTATGAAAGAAAAAAAGCCAAAATGTATGTATGTATGTGTGTGTGTGTGTGTGTGTGATAAAAGGAAAAAAAGGATTTCCCAGAGTGTGGAAAGATGGCTTAGTGGTTAAAAACATGTGCTTGCAAAGCTTGCTAGCCTGGGTTCAACTTCCAGAGCACCCATGTAAGTCAAATTGAAAAGTGGCACAAGCGTCTGGTGTTTGTTTGCATTGGCAGGAGGCCCTGGCATCCCCCCTACCCCCTCCCACATACAGCAAATAAATAATTCTTTTAAATATTTTATTTTTATTTATTTATTTGAGAGAGAGAGAAAGAGTCAGAGGGGGGAGAGAGAGAGAATGGGCACACTAGGGCATCCAGCCATTGCAAACAAACTCCAGATGCATGTGCCATCTTGTGCATCTGGCTTACGTAGGTCTGGGGGAATTGAACCTGGGCTCTTAGGCTTCATAGGCAAGCACCTTAACCACTAAATCATCTCTCCAGCCCAATGAATAATGTTTTAATTGAAAAGATATCCCAACGGACTGGAGAGATGGCTCAGTGGTTAAAATGCTTGCCTGTGAAGTCTAAGGACACAGGTTCGATTCCCCTGGACCTAAGTAAGCCAGATGCACAAGGAAGCACATGTGTCTGGAGTTCATTTGCAGTGGCTAGAGGCCCTGGTATGCCCACTCTCTCTCGCTCTTTCTATCTCTCTCAAATAAACAAATACATAAAATATTTTTTTAAACAGATGTCGCTGGGTGTGGTGGTACATGCCTTTAATCCCAGCACTTAGGAGGCAGAGGTAGGTGGATCACTGTAAATTCAAGGCCACCCTGAGAGTACGTAGTGAATTCCAAGCTAGGCTAGAGAGAAACCCTATCTTGAAAAAAGATGTCCCAAAAGTAATAAAGTTGGGCTGGAGAGCTGACTTAGCAGTTAAGGCGGTTGCCTGTGAAGTCTTAGGACCCAGATTTGATTTCCCAAGAGCCACATAAGCCAGATGCACATGGTAATGCATACATCTGGAGTTTGTTTGCAGTGGCTGGAGGCCCTGGTACAGCCATTTTCTCTTTCTCTCTTCTGCCTCTCTCCCTCTCTCTCAAATAAATAAATTAAATATTTTAAAAAGTAATAAAGTTTGGGCTGGAGAGATGTCTTAGTGGTTAAGGCGCCTGCCTCCTAAGCCTAAGAATGCTGGTTCCAATCTCCAGCAGTTCCAATCTCCAGGTCCCACATTGAGCCAGATGCAGAGACGCAAGGGCACAATGCTGCACTTGACCACAAGGGGAGGCACACATCTGGATTTCATTCGCAGCAGCTCAGAGACGGCTGGCACGCCCATCTCTATCTGTCTCCCTCTGTCTGTCTCTCTCTGTGTCTCTCTCCAAAAATAAATAAAAATTTTAAAAAGTAATAAAATTTAAAAATTTGGGAAATGTAAGAAGGGGAATAAAAATAAACTCATGATTATAATTTTTTAAGTAAACCAATAAAAAAATAAAAGCCAAAAAACAAAAAAACAAAATCAAAATACTACTAGGAAAAAGGGAGGCAATATGGGCTTAAAAATGAAACTAAGCTAGGCGTGGTGGCGCACGCCTTTAATCCCAGCACTTGGGAGGCAGAGGTAGGAGGATCGCCGTGAGTTCGAGGCCACCCTGAGACTACATAGTTAATTCCAGGTCAGCCTGGACCAGAGTGAAACCTACCTCAAAAAAACAAAAACAAAAAAAAAAAAGAAGAAGAAGAAGAAGAAGAAAAAAAGAAAAGAAAAGAAAAGAAAAGAAAAGAAAAGAAAAGAAAAGAAAAGAAAAAGAAAAGAAAAGAAACTAAGAGTTGAGTGTGGTGGCTCCCAGCAATTGGGAGGCAGTGATAGGAGGATCACTGTGAGTTTGAGGCCAGCTTTGAACTACAGAGTGAATGCTAAGTCAGCCTGGGCTAGAGTGAGACCTTTCCTCAACAAAAAAAAAAAAAGCACAATGAAGCCAGGTTTGGTGGTTGGTGGCACATGCCTTTAATCCCAGCTCTCAGGAAACTGAGAGAGGAGGATCTCCATGAGTTCAAGGCCAGCCTGAGACTACAGAATGAGTTCTAGGTCAGCCTGGGCTAGAGTGACACACCCTGCCTCAGGAAAAAAAAAAAGTTACAATGAAAATTCTGCTAAATGTGTGTAGGGAAAGAAATCATAGAATAGAAAGAAGCCAGGCATGGTGGCACATCCCAGCGCTTGGGAGGCAGAGAGAGGAGGATTTCAGTGAGTTCAAAGCCACCCTGAGACTACATAGTGAGGTCCAGGTCAGCCTGGACTACCTTGAAAACCAAAAAAAAAAAAAAAAAAAAAAAGAAAAAGAATAGAAAGATAAAAAAGAAAAAAAAAAAGAATAGAAAGAAAAATGGTGAGGCTTGAGAGATGACTCAGTGGTTAAAGGCACTTGCTTGCAAAGCCTGATGGCCCGGGTTTGATTCCCCAGCACCCATGTAAACCAGATGCACATGCAGATGTACATTTGTTGTGGCAGGAGGCCCAGGCACACCCATTCTTTCTCTCTCTCTCAAATAAATAAATAAAAATTAAAAAAAAATTTTTTAACGCCAGCTGTGGTGGCACACACCTTTAATCTCAGACCTCAGGAGGCAGAGGTAGGAGGATCACCGTGAGTTCAAGGCCACCCTGAGGCTACATAGTGAATTTCAGGTCAACCTGGACTAGAGCAAGACCCTACCTCAAAAAACCAAGAAACTGAAAAAAATAATAATAAGGAAAAAGGTGAGATGCAGGAGGTGAAAACTGGACCGTGCTGGTTGTATGCATGCCGGGCCTGTCCTCTGATCCATGCTGTTGCGGTCTATTTTGGACATTGTCTGATGTCTGCCAGGCTTGTCTTCATAGCACCATTGCCCTTTGCTTATTAGGGGCGTCTGCTGGTCTCACTTAGCTTTGCATTTTATGGGTCTCTCCAGACTCCTTTTGTCTTCCCCACCCCATGGCTGTTTTAGCTGAGGGATGTCTCTTGGGTGTACTTACGAAGCAACTTCAGCCCTGACACTGGTACAGGCCAGCTTTCATCCTTTCAAAACCTCCTGGGTATTAACCACCCGCTGGAAGGATGCTGGGTTATGTACATGTCTGGAACTTTATAGTTCTCGGGCTCTACAGCAGGGAATGACAGGTGACTCTAGAATTTGATCTATCCATTGGCCTCAAATTCAGAGCCAACTCCAGAAGAGCTTAGTGGGAGATAACTGTTCCTGGCTACCAAAGGTGAGGCTGTCTGTCCTTATGCATGTCCCAGCCTGCACCAGCTTCCCGCCACCTGCATCCTGGGTCTGGCTGGCCTCTCCCCAGCTGCCTTTCTGGGCCCTCCTTCTTGCAGAGGCTGTGGTCAAATCGAGGCTCCCTGGCTCTGGTTATTCCCTGATCTTCGGAGTAGTTCAACTTTTAATAAAATGGGATGGCTCTCTGCTACTGACCCACCCACAGAGAAAGCACAGACTCACCAAAGCCCACAGCTGGGTTTGAGGCTCGTGAGGCCGTGGGTTAGGGTTAGGGTTTGTCTGGCTAACCTTGGGGTAGTGGCTGCTGAGTCCTCTTCCCCTCTTCACTATGTAATCTTAGGGTGGCCAGTGACTGCATGACTGAGGGTTTGGCTTGTTTCCTCTGTAACATGGTTTTTTAGTCTTCTTGTTTTTTGTTTGTTTTTGAGGCAAGGTCTCATTTTATATCCCCTGGGTGGCTTGGAACTCACTCTGTAGCCCAGGCTGGTCTTGAACTCACAATGTTCCTCCTACCTCAGCTCCTGAGTGCTGGGATAAAAGACATGTACTACTAACCCTGTCTTGTTTTTTTTTTATTCTTTCACTTCTTCTGTGGATGTCCAAAGCTTTCCCCCTATTTCTCTTTTTTTAGATAAAAAAAAATTTTTTTTCGACTTCCCCATTTAGCGAGGTGCAACACGTTGCCTTCATGATACACTGGCTGACTTAATCCATTAGCTTCAGTTGAAAGCAGTTTCTTCCACAGCCATCCCAAGTATCCTAATTGTGCCTGCTCTGTGAGCACTGGAGTGTTCATGCTAATTTTCTTGAAGCTTCCACATGTTAATCAGACACTGCTTGTTGAGGCAGGAACTGTTAGACCCTTTCTTCCTCTTTGCTAACTCACACCTCCAGCAATCATAACTGTTAGTTACTATATAAAACTTTGTTTCCAAGAATTGACTGGAACTGTTGGGCCCAGATCCCCTTTTAGAGCACTGGCTCCCTGAGAGGAAACAGAGGTCCTCATGGACTGTTTTCATGAACAATGGCCCGGTACAGTACACACACTCTCATGTCCTTTGCAGCAAAAACATGTCGGGCCACCCTGATCATCTTGGCTAGTTTGTGATCATTCACATACAAGGGTATTTAAAGCTGATTTCAGACCTGCATTGCAGCCAAATTGCCAAGAAATTGTTCAGTTTTAGCACACTGAGTTCCTGCCAGATGTCAGAGCAAGTGAGAGGTCAAGGCCAGAGTGGCGACTCACCATCTTTTAGAAGTGAGAGGAAAGAGAGGACCAGAACTTTTCTCCTGAACTCATCAGATCCTATGGCTATCTTCACACCCTGAGCTGACAAAAATGCAGAGCCTTCTCAAGGCCCTAAGGTGGGGAATCCATTTTCTTTTTCTTTTCCTTTCCTTTTTTTATTAGATTATTTATTTGTTTATTTATTTGAGACTGAGAGAGGAAGAGAGAGAAACAGAGTGAGAATGGGCATGCCAGGGCCTCCAGCCACTGCAAATGAACTCCAAAAGCATGCGCCACCATGTGCATCGGGCTTACGTGGGACCTGGAGAATTGAACCGGGGTCCTTAGGCTTCACAGGCAAACGCCTTAACTGCTAAGTCATCTCTCCAGCTCCACTTGGTTTTTTTGTTTTATTTTTTTGTTTGTTTGTTTTTGTTGCTATTGTTGTTGTTTTTTGGTTTTCCAAGATAGGGTCTCACTCTAGCTCAGGCCTTAAACTCATGGCGATCCTCCTACCTCTGCTTCCTGAGCACTGGGGTTAAAGGTGTGCACCACCACGCCCAGCTTTTTTTTTTATGGGGGGGGTGGAATTGACACACCAGGGCCTCCAGCCTCTGCAATAAAACTCCAGACACACACAATACCCTGTGCACATGTGTGACCTTGCGCTGGCCTCACCTTTGTGCATCTGGCTTATATGGGACTTCTTTGCAGGCAAGCGCCTTAACCACTGAGCCATCTCTCCAGCCCAAGGAGTCCATTTTGAAGGAGGTTTATTTCACCTAGTTCAAGATCTCTCCACATATTCCACTGACTTTACACAAACAAAGGAAGGGTACGAATAGTTTGCAAGGCTAAGTTTCTTATTGTTTTAAAATTGTATTTATCTATTTATTTGAGAGAGGGAGAAAAAGAGGCAGATAGAGAGAAAATGGGCATGCCAGGGCCTCTAGCCACTGCAAACTAACTCCAGATGCATATGCCACCACGTGCATCTGTCTTTACATGGGTGCTAGGGAATCGAACCTGGCAAATGCCTTAACTGCTAAGCCATCTCTCTAGCACTAAATTTCTTATTTTAAAGTACAAATACACTCTCAATGTCATTGGATAGCCATACATTGTTGTACCTCCCTTCCTTCCCTTTCTTTTTATCTGCTTTAAAAATCAGTTTTTGTTGCAAGCAGAGAGAGAGGAATAGAGAGAAAATGGCCACACCAGGACCTCTAACCCTATAAATGAACTCCATACACATTTGCTGCTTTGTGCATCTTGCTTAACATGGGTACTGGGGAATCCAAAGCAGGTCTTTAGGCTTCGCAGGCAAGTGCTTTAACTGCTGAGCCATCACTCCATTCCCTCTTTTCTCTCTCTCTTTTTTTTTTTTTTTTTTTTTTTTGTTTTTTGAGGTAGGGTCTCACTCTAGTTCAGGCTAACCTCGAATACACTATGTATTCTCAGGGTAGCCTCGAACTCATGGCACTCCTCCTACCTCTGCCTCCCAAGTGCTGGGATTGAAGGCGTGCACCACCACGCCCGGCTACCCTCTTTCTTTCTTTTTTTTTTTTTTTTTTTTTTTGGAGAGAGACACAGAGAGAGAGGGAGAGGAAGACAGATAGAGATGGGCGTGCCAGCAGCCTCTCAGCTGCTGCGAACAAAATCCAGATGTGTGTGCCCCCCCGTGGTCAAGTGTGGTATTGCACCCTTGCATCACTTTGCATCTGGCTAAACATGGGACCTGGAGATTGGAACCACTGGACATTGGAACCAGCGTTCATAGCCTAGGCATCTCTCCAGCCCTTTCTGTCTTTTTTAAAAAAATATTTCTTAAGCTGGGCGTGGTGGCGCACACCTTTAATCCCAGCACTCAGGAGGCAGAGGTAGGAGGATTGCCGAGAGTTCGAGGCCACCCTGAGACTACATAGTGAATTCCAGGTCAGCCTGAGCTAGAGTGAGACCCTACCTCGGAAAAGCAAAAAAAAAAAAAAAAAAAAAGAAAAGAAAAGAAAAAGAAAAAAGGAAAGGAAAGAAAAGAAAAGAAAAGAAAAGAAAAAAAGAAAAGAAAAAATTCTTTTAGTTGAGACAGAAAGAGGAAGATAGAGAAAGAGTGAGAATGGGTGCACCAGAGCCTCTGGCCACTGCAAATGAACTCCAGATGCATGCACCACCATGGGACCTGGAGAATTGAACCGGGGTCCTTAGGCTTCTCAGGCATGAGCCTTAACTGCTAAGTCATCTCTCCAGCCCCCTCTTTTTGTCTTTTAAAGGCAGGATTTTAGCCGGGTGTAGTGGCGCATGCCTTTAATCTCAGCACTCAGGAGGCAGAGGTAGGAGGATCACCGTGAGTTCAGGGCCACCCTGAGACTACATAATTAATTTCAGGTCAGCCTGGACCAGAGTGAGACCCTACCTCGAAAAAGCCAAAACAAACAAACAAACAAACAAACAAACAAATAAATAAAGGCAGGATTTTATGTAGCCTAAACTGACCTCAAGCTCACTATGTAGCTGAGAATGACCTTGAACTGCTGATTATCCTACCTCCAGGTGCTGAATTTACAGGTGTGTACTACCACTCCCACCTTTTCTTTTCTTTTCCTTCCTTCCTCCCTTCTCTTTTTTCTTTCTTCCTTCCTTTTTCACTTTTTTCTTCTTGTCCACACATCATATCTGCCTCACTGGTGACTTCAGAGCAAACATGTGCCTTGCAGAGGTGCTAAAGCCTCCAGGAAAGCCTTAGTAAACAAATGCATATGGACCAAGGCCCAAGAAACTACCTTCTCTGTCTGCATAAACTCGCATCACATGTGAAAATATCCTGGATGCTGTTTTTCTTATACAGGCCGAGAAATGTTAATCTTCTGTAAACTGCATCAAGTGCCCATTTGTTAATAGGAATAACAGTAGTCACCACTGAATAGAGGGCTGGAAGTGCAGCTAGGTAGCACTTGCCTATCTAGACCATGGGTTTGATCCCCAGCACCATAAAAATAAAACAAAAAATGAATACTCTTTCATGGAAAGACACTTTTTGGGGTTTTTAAATTTTCTTTTTTAAAAATTCTTGGGCTGGATAAGATAGCTTAGCAGTTAAGGTGCTTGCCTGCAAAGCCTAAGGACCCCAGTTCCATTCCTGCAACCCACATAAGCCTATGGACCCAGTGGCTTCCCATTCCCCTCTCTCTCTCTCTGTCTCTCTCTCTCAAATAAATAAAATACCCAGGCATGGTGGCTCACACCTTTAATCCCAGCACTCTGGAGGCAGTTGTAGGAGGATTGCCATGAGTTTGAGGCCACCCTGAGATTACATAGTGGTCAGCCTGAGCTGGGTGAGACCCTACCTCAAAAACAAAACAAAACAAAAAAATTTTAGGCAGTGGCTGGCTTAGCTGTTTGGGCATTTGCCTGCAAAGTTCCCAGTTCAATTCTCTCTCTCTCTGGAGTTCATTTGCTCTCTCTCTCTCTCTGGCATGCTCATTCTCTCTCTCTCTCTCTCTCAAATAAATAAAAAATATATATTTTTAAAATTTATTTAGCCAGGCATGGTGGCTCAGCCACTGCAAATGAACTCCCAGCACTCTAGAGGCAGAGGTTCTGGGAGTGGAACCTGTGTCCTTAGTTTGAGGCAAGTTTTGAACCACTACTCCAGCCCTTAATGGATTCCAGGTCAGCCTGGGCCCAGGCTGACCTGACCCATTACCTCAAGACTGGCCTCAAACTCACAGGGGCTGGAGACCTCTGCCTTAAAGTTCTGGGATTAAAAAGGCCTAATGACCCAGCTCATGCAGACATTTAATTTATTGTTACTGTATTTTTTTTATGACTGTTCATGAATATTTATTACCTTTAATTTTATTTTTCTTATTCTATGTTTTCCTTTTTTAAATTTTATTTATTGTGGAGGGGGGCATCAGGGCCTCTTATCATTGAAAACAAACATTGCACTACTTTTTGTGGTCTAGCTATTATGGGTGGTTTATGCATTGAACCTGGGCATGCACGTTTTGCAAGTGGCTTTGACCACTGAACAGTCTTCCCAACTCTTATGTGCTTTGCAAGAATTTTACTGAGAAACTTTAATATTTATTTTATTTGAGAGAGAGAAAAGTGCAGAGAGAGAGGAGAGAGAGATTGGGTGTGCCAGGGCCTCCAGCCACTGCAAATAAACTCCAGATGCATGCACCATCTTGTGCATCTGGTTTACGTGGATACTGGGGAATCGAACCTGGGTCCTTAGGCTTTGCAGGCAAGCACCTTAATTGTTAAGCCATCTCTCCCCTTACTGAGAAATTTTGAGTCTCAGTTCATTAGAGAAGTTGCTCCATATTTCCCTTGTTCTTATCAGGAAAATGCTGGCTTTAAAGAATGAGTTTTTAAATGTTTCTTCCCTTTCTACTTCATGAAACAGTTGAAGGAGCACTGATGTTAGCTCTTCTTTAAAGGGTTGAGAGGGTTGTGAATTTAGATCAATGGAAGTCTGGCCTAGCAAGTGCAAGGCCCTTGGTTCAGTCAGTCCTTATCACTGGGGAGGAGGGGGTTGGTAAAATTCATCAGTGAATCCATTTGGTCCCGAGCTTTTTTTGTTTGTTTGTTTTTGTTTTCTTTTAAATATTTATTTACTTATTTGCAAGCAGAGAGAGATAGAAGAGACACAGAGAGAGAATGGGCACACAGGGCCTCCAGTCACTGTAAATGGACTCTAGATGTGTGCACCACTTTGTGCATCTGGTTGTACGTGGATACTGGGGAACTGAACCCCAGTCATTAGGCTCTGCAAGCAAGCTCTTTAACTGCTGAGCCATCTCTCCAGCCTGTGGGAAGTTTTTATTTTTTTTTTTATGCAAGAGAGAGAATTGGTGCACCATGACCTCCAACCAACTACCAAAACATATGCCATCTTGTGCACATGTGTGACCTTGTGCACTTGCATCACCTCATACACCTGGCTCACATGGGACCTGGAGAGTCAAACATGGATCCTTAGGTTTCACAGGCAAGTGCCTTAACTGCTAAGCCATCTGTACAGCCCGGAAGTTTTTTTATATTATTATTACTGATTTAATCTCATTATTGTGGATCAATTTAAGTTTTTCTTATCTTCTTGATTTAGTTAGGGTAGGTCATATGTGTCTAGGGATTTATCCAGTTAGTCTAAATTTTCCTTTCCTTTTTTTTTGGGGGGGGAGGGGTTCGAGGTAGGGTCTCCCTCTAGCCCAGGCTGACTTGGAATTCACTCTGTAGTCTCAGGGTGGCCTCAAACTCACGGCAGTCCTCCTACCTCTGCCTCCTGAGTGCTGGGATTAAAGGTGTGTTGCCACCACGCCTGGCTCCAGATTTTTTTAATATAAATATTCCCTAATTTTCTTTGTATTACACTGAAATTTGTGGTAACATCTTTTTCATATCCAGTTCTATTTATTTGATTCCCTCTCTCTCTCTCTCTCTCTCTCTCTCTCTCTCTCTTTGGCTAGGGGCTTGTCAACCTCATTATTTTTTCAAAGAACCAACTCTAATTCTGTCTTGTTCCTTTGGTCTTCCTTTCATTAGTTTTTGTTCTAATCTGTATTATTTCTTGCTATCTACTGCTTTGGGGTTTGGATTATTGTTTTCCTACAATGCCGAGGTGTGTCATTATTTACTGAGATCTTTCAGACTTTTTCATGCAGCTCTCATAAACTTTCCTCTTAGAACTGCCCTGGCTATCTCGCAAAGGTTGTGCTTTCTTCATTTTTCTAGAATTTCCTAATTTCTTCATTGACTCATTGATTATTCTTCAAGAGTTTTCAATCTCCACGTATGTATGTAGTTTCGATAGCATTTTTCTTTTCTTTTGGTGCATGTGTGCACACGTGTGGTGTATGATGTGATGTGTATGGTGTGCAGATGTGTGCACCTGATGCATGTGCCTGCAGAAACCAGAGAATGCTGGGTGGATCCAGACTCTGCTTCAACCCAGAGTTGCCGTTTTTTTTTTTTTTTTTTTTTAGGTCAAGGAGCCTCAGAGTTTCTCAAGTCTCTCCCACTAAGTTATACCTTCAACCCCTCCAGTGGGCTTTGTAGCCCAGGCTAGCTTCAAACTCACAGTAATCCTCCTGTCTCGGCTTCCCAAGTGTTGGGATTATAGCTCCAGTGTTGTTTTATGAGACCACCAAATTTAAGTCTGCTATTTATGTAATATATATATATTTATTTATTTTTGGTTTTTCGAAGCAGTCTCACTCTAGCCCAGGCTGACCTGGAATTCACTATGTAGTCTCAGGCTGGCCTTAAACTCACAGCAATCCTCCTACCTTTCCCGCCCAAGTGTTGGGATTAAAGGTGTATGCTACCACACCCAGCTTCATGTAATAATTTTAAATTAAGAGTTTAATGAGCTGGAGAGATGGCTTAGTGGTTCAGGCACTTGCCTGCAAAGCCAAAGGATCCAGGTTCTAGTCCCCGGGGCCCACATAAGCCAGATGCACAAGGTGGTGCACGGGTCTTGAGCTCTTTGCGGCTGCTGGAGGCCCTGGCAAGCCCATTATTTTCTCTTTCTTTCTACCTCTCTCTCTAATATAAATTTAAATAATATTTAATAAATAATAATAATATTAATATATAATAATATACTATATTATTATATTAATAATAATATTAATATAATATAATATTAATATAATAATAATATTTAAATAAAACAAAATAAAGTTTGAAAAAAACACGGCACACTTGTTTACTTTCAAGAATGAAAAAGAGTGAGCTTTACAAGTAAAGCATACAAGCATTCAGAACTTGTGAAATTATGAAACTTCAGTAATAAGAATCCATTTAAAAAATGTTTTTCAAGCCAGGCGTGGTTGCACAGGCCTTTAATCCCAGAACTCAGGAAACAGAGGTAGGAGGATCGCCCTGAGTTCAAGGCCACCCTGAGACTACATAGTGAATTCCAGGTCAGCCTGGGCCAGAGTGAGACCCTACTTCGAAAAACAAAACAAAAAAATGTTTTTCAAATAAAATGGACCCCAACTAAATATACTCTTTTCTAATTCTCTTTCCTTTATAATTAGGACTTATTTCCAAAAAAAAAAATCCTTTGTTCCTTTGTAGAATACTAAACCCTTCCATTTTACCTTCCAAACCTAAAGCTTTCCTGGCCTAAGAATTTCAGCAGAAGTCCGAGCTAGCGGGACAGCACTTATCCTCCCCCCCCCATCCTTACTAAGCATCAGGGCATTGTGCACTTTATAACTGAAGTTTCCCAAAAATAAACTACTTTAAAAAAAAAAAAAGTCTGCCACACATTAACACAAGCCACAGGGTCTTTTGTTTTTTTTGTATTTTCTGCTGGGGTTGGTTTTGCATTTTCCTGGCTTTGGAGAAAGGTCATTCGAGGGGTGCGCCGCGAGACGGTAAGAAAGGCTACGGAGGCCGACGTGGGACGCCGCGGGAGGCTGCGGCCTCATCAGGAGCTGCATGACTTTGCACAATGACGAGCGGGAGCGCGTCCCCGGAGTGCGGCCTCGGGAAAGCCAGGGGCCCGCACGAGGAACTGGGGCTGGGGGCAGCCCGCCGCGCGGTCGCCCCGGCCCGAGATTGGCATGTGTGTCGCCCGTGTCGCAGTGGCCCGGGAATGGCGCACGACTTCGGGTCCGCCCTGCAGGACGGCGCCGCCGCCTCCTCTTGCGCATCCGGGCCTCTCGGCGCGCTCGCAGCGCAGCGGTCCCTCCATTTTGTCCCCGCTCTCCTTTAGGAGCGTCGAGCCGTGCTATTTTAATCACGAAGTACCGAGGGGGAAGGAGGGGCGGCACGGGCACGCCTATTGCGGGAGGCCCGTGCCCCGGGAGCTGCCAAGGTCACCCGGGCCCATCCCCGGGCCGGGAGCACAAAGGACACGTAGGGGACAGGGCACTTCTGGCAAGGCTGCGGCGCGAGGGCCGCCGACCCCAACCTCCCGCCCGGAGGACAAAGCGGCGCCGGGCGCGCGCTCCCGGCCGTGGCCCCGCCCTGGCGCGCGCACGGTGCCGCTCCCGGGAGCGCGCGCGACGGTTAGAAATGGCGGTTAGGCCCGGGGAGGAGGGGGGGGGATGGAATTTCGCCTCGGCGGGAAAAGGCTGGGCTGGCCTCGCCCTGCTCGCGAGCCCGGGGCTGGTGGCGTTTCTGGGGGGCCGCCTCCCCTCGAGCCCCGTCCCTGAAGGTCACTTGAGGGCGCGAGGGACACTGACACGTTGCATTGAACAAAGGAGACGGCGCCGAGGCGGCCTTCCGCGGAGGCTCCAGAACGTTCCTAAGATGGCGGCCGGCCGCCGCGCGGAGGGGGCGGGAGGGCGGGGCTGCAGCCGCGACGCTGGGCGTGCGGGAGGCGGCGCTGCCCGCGCACACTCGTCCGCATGGCCGCTCCGGAGCCCCAGGAAGCCGGGAAGGGGAAGGTAACGCCGGCGGGCCGCGCGGGGAGGGAGGGGAGGGCGCGGTTCCCTGGCAGCCCCCAGCGGGCCTGCACTGTTAGCCCCGGACCCTCCGCCGTTTGCATCCACATTGGCAGGAGCCCCCCCCCCCCCGCCGCATCCTGAACCGGGCTAGCCTGGGCTACTAGTGAACAGAGAGGGCTCGAACTGGCGCTGCAGCAGACGCCGCCACAATGCTGCTGGATGAAAACGTTCTGTTCTGCCAAGTTTACACCCTAGCAAGCTTAACCTCAGCTCGGCCACCTGTCCAGCCCCAAGTTTCTATCAGAAGGGCAGGTGACCTAGCTTTTGCCCTCCGCTCATCTCAGCCCGCCATTAGCACTTGTCAGCATGCCCTTCCCTATGCGTGGGCGTTTCGCCCTTCTCAAATCCTAAAAATTTAGTGATAGCTTTTCTTGGTGCATGTAAAACCAAACCACACATTTTAAAGTGTTATCTTGGTACATGGATTTCATACGACTCCCCAAAATAGAACTAAGGCCTTTCCCCACCCCTGGTATTTTGTATACATCCCTATAGTTACTATAACATTCATTTCCATATAGAATTCCTTTGCTTCGGCTCCTTTCTAGGAACCCAACATATAATCTTGCTTTACAGCAAACCAAGTGTTCAGAAAGATAGTGAAGAAATTCACTTCTCCTAGAAAATAAACTATTATATACGGGCGTCCTTTGATCCCAACACTCCGGAGGCAGAGGAATCACGGTGAGTTGGAAGTCAGCCTAGGCTAATGCGAGACCCTACCTGGAAAACTATCATTAACGTTTGGCCTGTCAGGGGCAGGTACTTTGTAGCTGCCCTACTGGGGACCAGACCCCTCCTCCCGTTCATGTGCTTTACCACTGAGCTGTATCTCCAGCAAACCCCCTGCCTTTTAAAAATGGGCAGACCCATTACTATAAATATTGGGTAATTTACATATGCCAAGGCAGGTTTTGTTAATTCATACATCAATGTCTCGTGTATACCAGTTGGAAAATGCTTAGTTTTAACCGCCTCCCCCCGCCCCCCGTCCCGGGTAGTGTCTTAACTGTAGCCCAAGCTGGCTGACCTGAAACTCACTCTGTAGTCCTAAACTGGCCCCAAACTCAGCGAACCTCCAACCTCTTACCTCTACTGCTGGGGGATTAAAGGACATGTGCCACCATACCTACTAAACTTAACTACAAACACTAAATCTTAGGTTTGGCTTTGTGATTTTTTGAACTGCTCATTTGTGAAAGTGTACTTTTGTCTTACAAGTGTTATACAGATGTTTAGTCCACTTGAAACTTAAGTGATCAAGGGACTAACAGATTCGGATGTAATGAAACGCAGCTTTGCAGTGTTTTGAAGATGTATTCCAGCACAACTCGGGGAAAACAATGGTGTAACTATTAAAATTAGCAAACCCAAGAGACTGGGACAGTTGTCAACCTAGCATACCTGACCCAATCCACATGTAGAAAGCCTGGAAGTCAGGCATAGTGCTGCATGCCTTTACTCCCAGCACCTGGGAGGCTGGCAGAGGCCAGCCTGAGACTGCCAACCTAGCCCTAATAGTAAGACTTATTTGAGAATAATTCAAAACAGAATCCTCTACCTACTGTATTTGGTATGAAGGCCCATCTTGCTCCAAACACAAAAACCCTGGCTGCCATGAAGCTCATTCTTATCAAGCCAAAGATCTAGGAGAAAAGTGGCCACCACTAGGTGGTAAACAGGCTGGGTAGTGTGATTATAGGTCAGTATGTCTGGAGCAAAAGGGACACAAAAGCTCATGCCATACCATATTGGGCCTTTATAACAGCAGCAAAATGTTCTGTACAAAGGCTATGATGAGTTTATAGATGTCACCAACTTTTTGGGAGTTGAGTATGATACTGGGTTGGTGAAATGACTCAGCAGCAGTTAAAAGGTGCTTGCTTGCAAAATCTAATGGCCTGAGACTACATAGTGAATTCCAGGTCAGCATGGGCTACATTGAGACCCTATCTCAAAAAAAAAAAAAAAAAAAAAAAAAAAAAAAAAAAAGAGGGCTGGAGAGATGGCTTAGTGGTTACAGCATTTGCCTCCAAAGCCAAAGGATCTGTTCGATTCTCCACATAAGCCAGATGCACCAGAGGGCACAGGCATCTGGAGTTCGTTTGCAGTGGCTGGAGGCCTCAGTGTGCCCATTCTTTCTCTCAAATATATTAAAAAAAAAAAAAAATCGAGATGGATCAGCAGCTAAGGCACTTGGGAAAAGCTAGATGCATAGTGGTATGTGCATCTAGAGTTAATTCTCTGCTTAAAAATATATTTAAGCCAGGCTTGGTGGCGCACACCTTTAATCTGAGCACTTGGGAGGCAGAGGTAGGAGGATCACCATGAGTTCGAGGCCACCCTGAAACTACATAGTGAATTCCAGGTCAGCCTGAGACAGAGTGACACCCTACCTCGAAAAACCAAAATATATATATATATATTTAAAAATCACAATTTTAAAGTTGTTAATAGAAAAATCCACAAGGGCTGGAGATAGTTAGCTTTGAAGGCATTTGGCTGCAAAGCCAAAGGACCCAGGTTAGGTTCCCCAATACCCACATAATGCCAGATACAAAGTGGCACACTGTGGGAGTTCATTTGCAGTGACTAGAGGACTACTACTACCCACTCTATCTGCCTTTGAAAAATAAATCCATACAAATGAAAAGTGTAGATTTTTTCTGTCTGGCTGAGTGATTTGCCCTGAAACAAAAACTCAAAAGACTGGAGCATTATGGCTCACCGGTGGGGCAAGTGGGGCATTTGCATAGGAAGTAATCAATCCTGCCTCAACTTGGATATTAAACGTGTGAGCAACCGTGCTCTATTTTGCTGGTGGCAAAAGCAAAATCTTAAGTTTGTGGAATAAGGAGCTAGTAACTACAGTATTGCAGTATATATAAATAGACTTGAAAAGGACTTTTGTGTAACAACTAGAATTCTTAAGCAGGGGTGCTGAACTACTATTAGTACACTGTGGCCAGTCCCATAGTTCGTTTTTATTGCCCTATCCTGTAGAAGCTGCTGTTGTAGTCCTTGAACCAAAGACTTATACAACGATAAGCATCATCACCCCATACACTTCTAGCTCCAGTACCCATTTGGCTGGTTTGAAGGTGAGTCATACATTTGTCTGGAGTATAACAGCTACCTCATGACCTTTAAATCTGAGTTTCTGAGATGGTGAAGACTCACTGCAACAAGTACCTGCTGAATTTATGAAAATGTTAGGCGTGTTGGGAGAGAAACTAGAGAGGCATAAAGAAAAACAATCATCTGGGAGAGTGCATCCATTTTACTTTAATATGAACCAAGTCACATTGTCGTCCAACAGGTCCTATGAGCCAAAGACAGGTGAAATACAATTCATAGCTCAGTCTGATTGGCTTTTTTCTTCCTTTCCCCACCTCATCTGTGCTTTTATTTGTAGTTTATTACCATCATCCTCTATCTGCTCCACAGACATACTAATTTTAAAAAAGTGAACTTCTAGGTGGACAGGTGACTTCATCTTAAGAGCCGTAAAACTTGTACACTGAATTTCCAATGCTGGGGATAGAAACAGGTCTTGCACATGGCTAGGCTGATACTCTACTATTAAAACTCAGTTTTGAGACAGTCCCATTCTGTAGACTGGGCTGGCCTCAAATTCACAGCAATCTTCCTGCCTTGGTATATTGACTGCTAGCAATCATGAGCCATCACTTCCCCAAGACTTTCTATGTTTGTCTCATCATCTCCAGAACCAGTGCTGAATAAATATCCCATAAATATATTGGAGAATCCATAATCGCAATGAAGATAATTATATTCCTTAAACAAATAATTGAGTCCCCAAAGATATAAGTATCCAGGACTACAGGTTAGTTACTAGCAGTGTTGGACCCAAACACCAGCTTTCTAGATTAGCCTTTGGTCACCCTACTACAAGTCTTAAGTACAAGCTAATTGTAGGCAAGGACCAGACCAGAAGAAACACATTGTAATAACATCAAGTGTTTATTCTTACAATTGATGTTGACCTAGTTAACACTAATAAATTTTTTTGAAAACAAGCCATTGATATAGAATTATAGTTCATAAAGTAAAATATACACATTTCTAGCCAGGTGTGGTGGCACAAGCCTTTAATCCCAGCATTCAGAAAGCAGAGGTAGGATGGCCGTGAGCTTGAGGCCACCCAGAGACTACATAGTGAATTCCTGGTCAGCCTGGGCTAAAAACAAGACCTGTAAAGAGCCTGCAAAGCCAAAGGAACCAGGTTCAATTCCCCAGGACCCATATAAGCCAGATGCACAAGGTGGCACATGCATCTGAAGTTCAGGCCCTGGTGCACCCATTCTCTATCTGCCTATCAAAAATTATTTTTAAAAAATCAAGAATGGTATTTACAGTGTTACCTTCAACTAATTTATCTTATTCACCTAGGTTCTTCTTTATTTTATCCTAGTCTTTTAAACTTCTAGGAATTTTAGATGTTGGAAACATTCCCTGTGCACGAGACTCAATATTATATGGTTCACTGGGATCTGTTGTGGCTGGACTTGGACATTTTTTGCTAACCAGTGAGTATTTATTTCTATGTATCAAACATTTGTTATAAACAATGCTACAGTCTGAACATTAATTATAATAACTATGTTCACTTTTGACAGGTAGAATTAGAAGATCATGTGACATTGGAGTAGGAGGATTTATTGTGGTGACTTTAGGATGTTGGTATGTTTGCCAAGTATTTCACAAAATGTAGAACCCTTCCATTAGCATTCAAAAGCATATATTCTTTCAAAAGAATTTCATGCCGGGGCGTGGTGGCGCACGCATACGCTCTGGAGGCAGAGGTAGGAGGATCGCCGAGAGTTTGAGGCCACCCTGAGACTACATAGTTAATTCCAGGTCAGCCTGGACCAGGGTGAGACCTTGCAAAACCAAAAAATAAAAAAATAAAAGAATTTCATTCAGAAATTTCTACCAATAATGAAATTTTATTTTGTTGGGCGTGGTTGATGGTGGTACATGCCTTTAATCCCAACACTGGGGAGGCAGAGGTAGGAGGGCCGCTGTGAGTTCGAGGTCAGCCTGAGCTAGAGAGAGACCCTACATAAAATATATATATATTTTACACAAAGTTTTGGTACTTTTAATATGTTCAAGTAACCATGGGTGAATCGTAAATAGCTTTTTTTCTTCAGCAAAGTAAGCCAAACCCATGGTTCCTACTTTGTACTTCTATTCATTTTACAACAGGTATAATCAAGTTGACAGAACCTGCACTTCAGCTTGTGTTGAAAAAGCATTTAAATAGGAAATCTATGGGTGATCCTCTATGCACTGTGAGATTCTGTGTAAGGGAGGAACTTTATGTAATTCATCTTTTTTTTCAAAGGTTTCACTGTAGGTATAATTATGCAAAGCAAAGAATCCAGGAAAGAATTGCCAGAGAAGGAATTAAAAATAAGATTTTGTATGAAAGCACCCACCTTGATCCTGAAAGAAAATAAATCAAGAACGGCAGCAGCAAGTGAGCAATCTTGAGCATGGAAAACCAAACCTCCTTCCAGTCAGTCACTAACCATGGGATCAAACACTAAACTACTTAATTGTATTATTAATAAAAGCTTAAAGTATGTATAAACTGTAGTCTGCATCACTTATATGAACTTGCCTTAATAAAAATCACACCTTGGGAGCCGGGCGTGGTGGCGCACGCCTTTAATCCCAGCACTCGGGAGGCAGAAGTAGGAGGATTGCCATGAGTTCGAATGAGAATACAGAGTGAATTCCAGGTCAGCCTGGGCTAGAGTGAGACCCTACCTCAAAAAACCAACAACAACAAAAAAAATCACACCTTGGGGCTGGGGAAGATGGCTGAGCAAAGCCTACTGGCCCAGGTTTGATTCCCCAGTACTCAGGTAAAACCAGATGTGTAAAGTGGCACATGCACCTAGAACTCATTTGCTATGGCAGGAGACCCCTAGTGCACCCTTTCCCACTCCCAATAAATAAAAATCACCACCTTGTATTTTAATATGCCTTTAGTATTTTAAGTGAAATCTGTTTTGTCCTACCTCTGCCTCCAGTGTGCTGGGATTAAAAGCATGCACTGCCACACCCATCAAAGTTTGTTTTCAACTAAATATGCACATGGTGTGCATACATATTTCATAATGAAAATGTTATAAAACTGGTACAATGGAACTGCGGAATTGTATTTTAGTACATTAATGTAATCAAAATACTTCGGTCAGCCAAGTGCCTTTAAGAGTAAGAATGATGGACGATGATTCCCAGCACCCGCGTTTACAAAAAAAGAGGTTAGATGCAGACACACAAGGCTCTTCAGAGCTTGCTGAAAAGCCACAGGGCTCAGGTCTAGTGATACCCTGGCCTGTGCATGGGGTGCACATATGCTTGCATGTACATTCATACACCAGTTACATCACAAACCATATACAGAAAAGAACAGCTGGAGATTATTAGCTCAGTTGCCAGAGTGCTTCACACTGTAGGTTCAATCCCTTACACTATGTAAACCTTCAAGCATGGTACACATGACTAATGATCTCAGCATTCAGATGTACCAGCAAGAGAGCCAGTTAAATGTCATGCATAGCCTGGACAACAAGACCCTGTTGCACTGTCAGGCAAGATGCACCCACTAGTACGATGGTGACATTACTGTTGAAGGAGAAACCAACAACTTTCTTGAATGAGGTCCACTCCATATTACAATAAAATTAAAATTCTGTTAAAACAGTTTGTGGTTGATCCCAAGGTTTTTCACTGTGTGTCTGTATTGTGGTATTCTATGTACCACAAGGAAAGAAATTCATGCCTAGTGCTGTAAACCTGGTGAAAAGCCCTTAATTGGGGCTTTTACTAGAGAAGCTACTACTATGCTTTTCCTAAATGGACATATGCTTTTGGCCACCCAAACCCCTCTAGGCAGGGTCTCACTCTAGCCCAGGCTGACTTGAAATTCACTATGTAGTGTCAGGGAAACCTTGAACTCTTGGTGATCTGCCTTCCAAGTGTTGGCATTAAGGCGTGCACCACCAAGCCCAGCACATGTAGTCTTTATGTTTATACCCATAGGCTATTTAGTGCTACTGTCAAAGCTTGTGTTTGCAGTGAGCAGCTACTACTGTAGAGATTAGTAAGTGGTCAAGTCAGTTGACCTGAATGCTCAGAGTTCTAATGGGACATCCACATCACCCCTTTGAAGCTCATGGAACATTGCACAAGAGGGTTGGAAAGAATGTTAAGAGCCAAAGAGTTGTGGAACACTGACTTAGGGACATAGCCACTGCACTCATACACTCACAGTGGCTATGATTATCTACACAAGACTCAGCCTGTCAACATTCTGTCATGGATGGGGTGAGGGGCTCATGAGGCCCCTACATCACCTAAGAAGTAATTAATTCAGTTAATGATCGCTGGCGAAGAGGTGTGTGTGTGTATGACATTTTCTTCAGGAAGAGCCCCTAGTTGAGTTATCCAAGCTCTGGTAAATAACTCTTCACCTATGTTCATCACTGGATCACCAAGAAGACAAAGGAGAACAAGAGAGGGATTGGGACAAAGGGGGTAATGGGAGGTAAATGTGATCAAAACAAAATTGTCAAAACCCAATAAAGGTGGGCATGGTGGCTAACACCTACAATCCCAGCACTTGAATTCACAGCCAGCTTGGGCTATAAAGAGACTTCAGACTGTGATACAGATTCAAAACAGAAATTAAAGGACCCAATACTGAACCAAATCCTCAGTATTTGCTCAACCAGAAAATTTTTTTTAAATCCCCTTTTGTTTCTTTTTTCAAGGGGGGGTTTCAATTTTAGCCTAGGTTGACCTGAAACTTTGTAATACCAGACTGGCCTCAAACTCAGCAATCCTCCTACCTCTGCCTCCCACTTGGGATTAAAGGCATGCACCTGCACACCCGGCTTTTTTGGTTAAAAATGTCCCTTTCTAATAAAGTTTATTTTTGGCTTTATTATAAACATCGCTTACTAAAATCTGAATACAAGAAAACAAACTAGACTGAAGACACTAGAACAAGATTATGTCCATTACTGTATTAAGGTAAGACAAAGAAAGTACATCTTGAAATTTCGTCCTATTATCCTTCGTTTTAAAGGAAACCCAGGCTTATCCCAACTCAATTCAGAGAATTTTCCTTTACTTGCCCACTTTGTGGCTGTCACCAAGAGGACCAGTCATAGTGCAGACATTTCTGCATTACCAAATGCAGCAACTATCTGCATCTGACAGTTCAAGTATGTTCTTCAAGAAAAATTTTCACCTGGCAATCAACCACATAAGAGTTGGCCACTGATGAAGGATAAGTTTGAAATACCAGAAGAAGCCAACCTCAAGTACACTCTACATTATACAAACTGGTCACGACCAAATGATGAAAAATTCCATGTGAGTGGCTCCAATTTTTAGGAGGTAGCAGGGCTGATGGGGAAAATACTAATCATCTGTGGGCATGAGAAAAATGGGGTAAATTCTTTCTAGCTAGATCACACTGCAATTACATCTTACCGTGAATAAGAAACCTCTTGACTGGCAAAATTTCCAATGTCTTCACTATTAAGATTAGTTCATTTTCATAGCAGCATGACTGCAAAAACTAGAGGGCTGGTAAAAACAAAAGTTATTAATCACTTAATTTCATTTAATTACTTCAAAAATGTTATCACATACACTTGCACGATCACATTTTTCTTTTTGAATCTTTATTTTGGTGTATGTATGTGGAACATGTGTTCATATGCACAGAGGCCAAAGTTTGACAGTGTCCTCCTCAACTGTTGAGACAGGGTCTCTGTCTGAACCACAGCACCAATTCAAACAAGTCAAGCTAGCCAGCCAGCTTACCTGAAGAATCTCCCTCCAGCTTTCCAAACACTGGGATTACAGGTACACACCACCATGGCCTGGTATTTCCATAGATGCCAGGCATCTGAATTTAGATGGCAAGTCGCCAGCATTTGTCCCGTGTTGGCTTTGAACTAATGCTCATTCTCCTACCACAGCATCACAGTCAACATGCCTAGTTCAAGTCATTTTATTTCTACAACTCAATCTACTCATTCCCTGCTAACCTTCCTGTACATCATCTTTACCTTGAATCCATGCCAGAGCTATGGTTCCCTTTTCTACCTCTGTAACTCTCTACTTTTGCTCGCCACTGGCATCTGGCTATTTAGTCACCTTTGCTTTTTGTTTAACAGCATTTTGTGCTTGTCTCCCCTATAAGTAGCTGGCACTTTTACTGGTCACAGCCATGTGCTACACACACTATGTTTCTTACTGGTAAGTCTTCTAGCCCCAATGTGTCTAAATAGTCAAATGTTACATGACTGTTACATTTTCTTACCAAGTTCAATGCTCCCCCCCCACACCCCAAACTTGCACATTTTAAACTTAACCTACCTTAACACGCTCTCTTGGGTGCCTCCAAGTATACTGTTTCCTTCATTGTCCACTAATTCCGAAATTTCATACTAGGTGATATAGCAGTAGATACCAGCTAAATAGCTGATTAAAATAGAATTGTAGTGTTAGTAGTTTGAAAACTTTTTGCAGCTTATCTACCATTCCTACTTTGAAAAATCTTCATAGTGGCTATATGCCATTTCCCCCTTCCCTTAACCCCTCCCTTTGTTTTTCACTACTTGCTTTTCCATCTCAGTAAAAAGGACCTCAGGGAACTTTTTTCTCTGAACTTGTGATTTATTTTGACTGAGTCTGGCCACAATAAATCTTGACTATGCTAAAACCATTATTTGATTTGCAAGCATCTCTTTAGTCTACGTACCTCTAACTCCATCGGTGGTTTCCCTTTGCTTCGATTATATAATGCGAGGAGGTCTATATAATAAATTCAGGACTCCTGTTTATGCACTTTTCAGCAAAGAGCTAGGGATCAAATGGGGTTTGAATCCTTCTATTCCTAGATAAAAATCTGTGACAGGTGTCAAGGCACCCCTTTAAAAGTCATGTTAAGTATACACTATTCTTTGGGTAAACAGACCTTTATTAGTAGAAGAATTAGAACGATTCCTGTTAAGTCTGACTTGTAAATGGTCCTCTAAATGATGTATTTTTTGGAACAGCTTAAGTCTAATAATTATCAAATCAGATTAATAATAATGCCAGTATCCACTACCACCCAAATACTGGTATGTTTACACATCTTACACATTATGTTCAACTTTTAAAGTTTTTTTAAAAACTATTTTCTTAAACGAAGCTGTTGAGATAAGAAAAAATTTATTACAAAGTAATTTTCCAAAGTATTGCAATTTAAAGCTTATAATGTGAACACATAGTGAGTTGTAAACTTTTAACAGCATCCATGTAACCCAGGCTGGCCTCAAACTTCTGTTCTCCTGCCTCAGCCTCTTCAAGCGCTGGGATCTCATGAAAGGGCTGCCACACCAGGGTTTAAATGTTGACTCTTCAACCACCGTTATTCCCTCTACTCTTTTTGTAGTACAACATTGGCTCTTATTGAGTAGTAGACAAATGGTTCTGTTCACTTAAAGTATAGGGCAATGTAAGGGCAGTGTATCAATGCTATTTGGTCTACTTTTTTTGTTCTTCAGCAACAAAACTTTCCCAGCCCAGGCTAATCTTGAATTCAATATTCAGTCACAGGCTGGTCTTGAACTCACAGCAATCCTACCTCTGCCTCCTGCAGAACTGGGATTAAAGGCGTGTGCCACCATGCTGGGCCCCTCTTCCTGTTTTATGGTACAGCCTTAAGAGAAATAATCTTTGCTGTTTTTTTCCCCAAGAAAATGCTTCTACTGTACCATGAAGTCATCACATGAAACACAACATGCCTTTACAGTGAAACACAGAGCTCATGTCTTTAATCTTTTTCTAAGGCAATTATGAAATCTTGAATTGTCTACTCTCCAGTAGCCATTAAGGTTGCTTTTTGAGTACAACTGCACTTCATTATGCAAAGCTGGATAGCTGCTACTTTGTCACCAAAACTACAACCAAGTTTTCATTTCACCTAGACATTGTATATGTAATGTGAAAAAGGAAATTCTAAGCTTATAGTCTTCAACACATTTTCAGTCTCTCAATGGTAAATGTTCTAGACTGACACAATCTCTGGCTCATGCTGTATCTCCCATTCTGTCATTCTTTTATGACTTTGGTAACAATTACACCGTGGCTGATAATGCCCTGCAAAGTAGGCATATTACCTATCACTATTATTCAAGAAGATTTCAACCTCTTTTGCAGGTTCTTAATCTTTTATTGTTTTGAGATTTTGGGAAGCGAAGGGCATAAAAGTACCCCACACTCCAAATATTTTGTAATTAAAAAGTCTAGGTAACAGCTCAAAACTTTCCAAAAGTATTTCACATCTTAGGTCTTTGCAAAAGCACTGCTAATTGCAAAGAGAACACTAAACATTTCACCTCAAGAATAAAGGAATCTGTCCATTTGCTTGCCAATTTTCACTGAGTTTTATTTAATGTGATCCTGGAAGCCTAACATAACAACTGAAATATACAAGCAGCAATTAATTTGGAATACCTATTGGAATCACTGGAACACATTTAGTTGGGCCCTTTTACTCTTCCACACAGCACATTCACATGGACAGACTAAGGAAAAGGAGATGAAATTTCAATCAGCACATTTTATTACTTTTACCAAAATGAAAAAAAAAATTACGTTGGAACCTTTAATTCTTACTTGTCCAGGACTCTCCCATCTCCCTTACAAGATACCTCAAAAAAAAAAAAAAAAAAAATTGCCAAATAAGCTTAAATCATTACCTCATCCTCTTAATGTATACTTAATGTATACTTTAATACTTTTGAGGAATTTCTAAGCTGAATGTCTTCTTTCTAGCCATCTATTTCTTTGTGGTTTAAAATTTTTGATCAGTATCTTTCAGTGTTCAAAAGCACAAGATTTTTTATTTGGCAAAACTGATTTTATTTCATGCACTATCAAACAATGGGACTGTCAAAGGAAAACCATAAACCTACTAAACACTAGGTTCACTTAGATGCTTGCCATTAGTGCTCCAGACTACAATCCTTTGAGAACTTCCACAGATCAAGGCAAACACTTATGCCACTGCCAAGAAACAGACACTTAACAAGGGAGCTGACAACTACATTTTTTCCAGGTTAGATAGATACTTGCCTAGATTGTCAATCTATCATTTTCAAATACTGAAGTTTTCTCCTATGCATTCAGCTGTCTCATCATGCTCTAATATGTACTAAATTCTGGGGATAGAAAACTGACTTCCTAAGCTTGTTCTCGGAGCAGCAAAAATGTCTCTTGTTCTAAAAACTCATCTAACCAAATTACTGGCCTATGTTATTTTCAATACTTGCTATCCTAACACTGGGTTCATAATCAAATGACTGAGAGGTGTTGCATCTTCTAAGTAATTATAGCTTAGCCTTATGACTATGATCCAGACTTGCAACTGTATTTCAAACTTAAGTGACTTTCTAGGGCATCTGTATCTGCTCAATTTAAGATTTAAAACTGAAAAGTGCACCATCTTTTTCAGCTAATTCCCACCTAAATTCTTATTTTCAACAAGATTTACTTAAAAGTGTTTACAAGTCATTCTCAAGAAGTTAAAAATAAATGTTAGTAGCAAAGATTAATGAGACAAAGGTCACTCCAGTATGAGTTAGCTGGACAAAGTACTTTTAATGAGTATTTGTCTTACAAACATTCCTGCAGTACTGGGACTATGCAAAAAAGAAAAAAAAAAAAAACCACCCTAAGGACCAAAAACCCAAGCACCTAACTACCTTCTACCATCTTTGTATTTAATATTAGTTGAGGAATGTCATACCCATCTCTACAAACTCAAAATCATAACACTTTCTACATGAAAGGTATTTCACTGATTTTACACAAGCTCAATTATTTTTTTAAAAATCTGTGGCTTATAATGCTAGGTTCAGGTTACTGCTCAGTCCATTTATAATTGATACTTAAATATGAATTCTAATGAATAGGTATTAAGCTATTCTTTTAAAACTTATTTTTGCAGCTATAACTAATAACTTAAACCCTGTTGCCTGCCAAACTGCCTCAGTACCCAGCACCAGAATCATGAACAATGAGATCAAAATAAACAAATCCTGGGCATTTTTTAATGAGTATTGTGTTATCTTCCCAGTGGAAACATCTGAAGATTATCGATGGGAATGGAGATTAGGTGATTACCTGCTTCAAAACTTGCTTTCATATATTTTAGTTGTGCAAAATTATATAAATTTTTATTCTGCTTTTTTTAAAATCAAGTGACTCTCAGACCTGCAATTAAGTTTTTCATGTAAGTAATTTTATCACTACCTAAACCTAAAAAGCTATTAAAAATGCTTTTTGGTCATCAGAACAATTAGGATAACAGCCATAGCAAAATGTCATCCGGGCTGGAGAGATGTTTTAGCGGTTGAGGCACATGCCTGCAAAGCCAAAGGACCTCAGTTCGATTCCCCAGGACCAACGTATGCCAAATGAACAAAGAGGCGCCATGTGTCTGGAGTTCGTTTGTGCAATGGCTA
Organism: Orientallactaga sibirica; assembly: GCA_036365145.1. Lineage (NCBI taxonomy): Eukaryota > Metazoa > Chordata > Mammalia > Rodentia > Dipodidae > Orientallactaga > Orientallactaga sibirica. The sequence continues at coordinate 12,737,250 of JAEOAD010000035.1, read as the reverse complement.
GAGGCCCTGATGTGCCCATTCTCTCTCACTCTCAAATAAATAAAAAAGTCATCCAATTCCCACAAGTGATTTTAAATACAGAACACAAATTTGCTCACAAATAAAATCCCCAGGTGAAAAATGTTGGTTTTCTCTAGAGTAACTCCCAGAAACCGCTTCCTTTTTCAATGCCAAATTTGGTTCATTTATGATTCAATCTTTGGGATTTCAACTTGCTGTTTGGATATTAAATCATAAGCTGTTCACTGCCATCCTAAATAACAGCCCAAATCCTGTTGAAATCTCAACACTAGTTACCTAAACATTTCTACCTCATATCCTCAAGTTTCCCTCTCCCCGCTTTCCACCAGAACAACCTCAACTTTTGCAATGCTGGGGACTTAACACAGGGCCTTTTCATATGCTAGGCATTCTACCACTCAACTACATCCAGAGCCGTTCACTTCAGCTTTTACTCAGCAGATACTGTGTTGTATTGGTTGCAGAACTATCCAAGTACTGTTTTGGGGGCACTTGTCTTGAGACAAAGTCTCAACTCAGTAGCCTAAACTGATCCTTCTGACCCTCTAAACTCCCAAGCACTGAGCCTGGGCCACCACACCTACCATGAATCCATTTCTTGAACAAAAACAACTTTTAAGTTTTCAAGATGAATTTGTTTGGAAACCAATGTGTTCAGGATTGCTTGCCATGGGGCAAAAAACAAACTATCAAGTTTTATTTGCCAGTATCTGGCCTTTGAAACTCACCCATCCCCCCCCCGTTATCTGATTACCATCCAAATTTGAATTTTCCCCCTTGGTAAATATATGCAATCTTAATGTATATTGTTATGACTTATTCATGCCAGTGGTAAGGTAAAAACTTATGAAGATACTACTTTGTACTGTTATTTCTATAGCAATTAACCTTTGCTTGCAAATATTTCAAACTAAACCAGTTATCTCAAACTCAACTCCAGCTTGTAGTAGTAAAAATTCTACTCACATTAATAACCTGATTTAAAGAAATAAAATCCTAAAGGAATCAGAAATGCAGGAAACCTGAACTTACCAGAAGCAAGGTAAAAACACCAACTGAAGTCTTATTTTAGTTCTACAGTTTGAGTCCTGATTCCTCACAGTGAGGAGCCTTTATAAGATTAAGTGTTATGTGCAAACCCAATAAAATTACATTAGGGGATCTAATGTTATCACATAGCTACAGATAAGTTAGCAGTGTTGTGTAGTAGTGAAATCACTGGCTTGCATGATGGCTTCTAAAAGCATCTGTTCCCAAAGTTTCATGTATCATATATATATATGTATATATAAAATTAACAGTTGAGGACAGCCATTAGCATTTTGTAAACATGATAAACTGAGCATTAACTTCTCCCAGCCAGTACCATTTCCCCTCATTAAATGTTAAGAGCCGTTTGGGGGGAGGGGAAGGGAAGAATTCAACTTTACTTCATATTATAAAGTCAGTATACATTTAAGTTTTTAAAACCTAAATGTTCCAGGCAGAGTAAAAGAATAAGCTGTCCAGAAAGCACACACTTAAAATTGCTCCTCCTCTTAGGAGTTGTATAAAGGGATTTTGAACCTTGATGGCGAGAATCCCAAAACAAGCATAAAATGAATTCTTTTTATTGCAAACAAACGTCTAAATTAATTTCTCCACCCACTTTCTTTAGAAAGAAAAAGAAATCAGCAGGCTAAGGAGATACCCATTCAAGAACTGACATGATTAAAAATTAAGATATAAATGGGTGACTCACAATTTCATTAGCTTACAAAGATGGTGGAGTTAACTACTACAAGCACACTAGTTATACAGTATTTTGTGGGAGAAGGGCATACAGACATAGCTAACTTCATATAGATCCCATTAGACAACTGGATTTACAACAAGTTTTTTTTAATAAGAAATGGGCAAAGCCAGCTTTCTTTTCAGAATCAAAATGCAGAACAAATGGAAAAGTTATGGTATTTAACCTTCACAAGTTTGAGCCTCCACAAATAATGCAACCAAGTTTTACATTTTTAACAGCCCTTCTACATACACTCCATCTTCTCAATCTTAGTTCCAAATTTCATCTTCATTTCAATTATGCCAATTCCATTGTTATTGAAACAGAAAAGCCTTCTCCCAGTTTTGTTTTGATTTTTCCAAAAATTACTACTTAGCTTATCCCCTTTTCCACTACTATCCAGGCCAACTTGAGAGGATGGAGTGTATTATGAGCAGTACAGAATCTTATGCAATTCATGAGGACCACTTAGTCCATACATGAATCTGGTTGCTAACATTTCTATTATATTGTGACAATGACTCCCGACTGTTAATTAATTCTCTGTGAGAAAAGGGGGGAGTAAATTCTTAATAAAAGACACCAGATACAAAGCAACATTTTACTTTTGTTGTGATAAAAAAAAAAGTCACATTTTACAGATAAAATGTAGAACCCTGAAATACTGACACATTCTCTTATCGTGCACAATGCTGAGGTTCTCTTACGATTCACTTTAAAACTGCAATTAAAAATGTACAAAAAAGAAAAGAAAAGAAAAATCAACCCACAAAGCTTCTAAAAAAGGAACCCGCAGGCACTTCCTCTTGTGGAATGTTTAAAAAGTTAGCCTACTAAAGAAAACAGTCGACTTCTTGTGAAGGTTTTGGAGAAATATGTATCAGTTCGTTTTATTTGGGTATTCAATAATATCCTTGGTGATAATGCTGACTCCATGGCTTCTGACCCCAGAATTGCTGTAAGAGAAAATTTTTTTTTTAAAGAAAAAAACATCAATAAGCCACTCAAATTGCTTTTAGGAAATGACAATGATCTATTTCAGAGTAAATGCTGGAAACAAATTTATACTTGTCACACTTCGTTTCTATACCAAACCAGATTTTAGTTAGTTTTAATATCCCATTATTTATCAATACACATTACAAAAAGAAACATAGTATGATTTGGGTTAGTTTACAGTATTAAAGCTACTAGTAAAAAGAACCATATTTAAATTACTTTATCAAAAAATGTTACAAACTCCAACCTATTTATATAGCTATAACTACAACACAGTACACTTGGCTCTATTAATAAGTATATACACTTCAAATCCCTGGATTATGATCTTTTTCCAATATATGCAAACATCACATACAATCATATAAGAAGTTACTTACACCCTGCTGCCACTGGTTGTAGCCCTGAGATTGATTTTTGTAGCCACGATTGTTTCCTCGTCCTCTGAAGTTCTATGAAAGAGAACAAACAGATCTATTACAAGTTCTGAATCCTGGAGTTTGCCAGGTTTGAAGGGGATTGGTGATGAGAATACAAGAATCTAAAGGTGCTATACACTCATCTCAGGGAATGCAAACTCTGTAATCTGCTCAACCCGTTTCTTTAAAATCCCAGCACTTGGGAGGCAGAGGTAGGAGGATCGCGGAGAGTTCGAGGCCACCCTGAGACTACATAGTTAATTCCAGGTCAGCCTGGACCAGAGTGAGACCCTACCTTGCAAAAAAAAAAAAAAAAAAAAAAAAAAAAAAAAAAAAAACCTGACAGTCTGGGATATGGTGTAGCAAAAGATAACTTGCCTAATGTTCTTAAAGCCCTAGCACCAGTAAACCAATCAACATTGATCTTGCAGTAAAAAACAGATGTATAATGTAATTCCTTACTGAGGTTCTCCAACCCAAGCATACAACTTTCTAGGTTGTAGTTAATCAGTGCCTCCAAGAACTGTAAATCATTACCTGGTTGTAGTTCCCTCTGTTGGGCATTCCACCTCTGTTGTAATTCCCTCTATTTGAATAACCACCTCGGCCAGGAAAGACAGGACCACGAGGGTATGGATAGCCAATTCCACCACTTCCACCACCGCCACCACCTCTCTGTGGCATATTGCCCCTCCTATTATATCCACCACGATTCCCAGGGGCTAGAAAAAAGAAAAAAAGAGGCATTTTTAACTTGTGTTGTACTGAATCCATGTGCACTTCTATATTTTTATTAAAAGCTGTGTTAAGGACAGCCTGAGCTACAGCAAGACCCTACCTTGAAAAACCAAGGAAAAAAAAGTTATATAAGGAAAAAAGCAATGTCTTAATTATAATCACTCAAAAATAACTTGCCCCAAACGGGCGCAGTGGCGCACATCATTAATCCCAGCACTTGAAAGGCAGAGGTAGAAGATCACAGTGAGCTCAAGGCCACCCTGAGACTACATAGTGAATTCCAGGTCAGCCTGGATTAAACTCTACCTCGGGGAAAAAAAAAAAAAAGGAAAAGAAAAATTAACTTGCCTCCTCCTCTGAAATTGCCACCACGCATATTGAATCCTCCTCGTCCTCTATGGCCACCTCGGTTGAACTGGTTCTTGCCACTCTTATTTTTATTGCTCTTCTTTGAACCAGTGTTCTGCTTCTTTTCTGGAGGAAGTGCTTTTTTGCTTTCTTCTTTATATTGCTCCAAAAGCTTTTGGGCTTCCTCCTTCTGAAGTTCAACATAGGTTATTTCATCAAAACATTCAGCCACCTCTGGCAAGGTGAAGTTTCCTACAGGGAATAAAATTGAATTAAACTATGACACCTAGTTCAAGTTATCTATATATAATCCTGTATCTTTCAATCCCTGTATTTCTTTCTACATATCTAATCGCTTAGACATTTATATAAAGCCAAATACATATTTGCCAAGTCAACAGAATTCCTAAAACTATTTGTTCTAAGACATTCTATAAAATATTGAAACGGGCTGAAGAAATGGCTTAGCAGTTAAGGCGCTTGCCTGCAAAGCCTAAGGACCAAGGATCAATTCTCTAGGTCCCACATAAGCCAGATGCACATGGTGCCACATGCATCTGGAGTTCATTTGCAGGGGCTGGAGGCTGTGGCATGCCCATTCTCACTCTCTTTCTAATAAGTGAAAATAAAATGTTTCAAAAAAAAAAACTTTTAAAATATAGAAACAGACAAGACAGTAACAATAAATTCCATGCCTTTCATTTTAAGGACTGCATGTTCTGGTAGGTCCTTCCCCTCTACTTCTGCTTTCTTCTGTGTTCTCTGCTTATAGTCTTCATCTTTTGGGCAAACTACAACAGCTTTTCGTTGGAAGCCTGCAAATAGGCACATCTTTCTCCTCTGGGCAGCAGCAGACACATTTGTCTTGGGGGGAAAAAGGTTATAATCTTAGACATTATTATTCTCTACACTCCATCAAATTCAGTTAATAAGTTTTAACTTCAAAGCTATTGCTTACCTGATCCAAAATGAAATTCCGCTTCTTACGGGCAGCAATCTCAATAAACTTTCCAAGACACTGTGGGGCTCTCTGCAACAGGGTGTTGAGTTTTCCAGTATCTGCCATTTGCTTCTTAAAACCTGCCACCTAGGTTTAATTAAAAACTTTGTTTGAGAAATCAAGTTATGCTTTTATCTTTTTCCCTTTATTTTATTTGGGGGGAGATATAAACATAAACAGAGAACTGGTGTGCCAGGGCCTCTAGCCACTGCAAACGAACTCCAGATGCATGCACTCTCTTGTCTATCTGGCTTACTTGAGTACCTGAACTTGCTTTGCAGACAAATGCCTTAACCAGCTCTCTCCAGCCCCATGTTATGCTTTTATAAAAACAGCTTACATCACTGGAGAGAGCAAATCTTTTATAATTTAAACATTTCACTATCATCTTTCCTTACTACAAAATATTGACTTTTATGATTTAGTAAAATTATGCTTTTTAATTTTTTAGTTGCCTAGTGTTTTCACCTATCAAAATTTATGCCTGACCATTTAAAGGCAGTTATCCTACAGGTAAGTTTTGACCCAACACCTCTCAGTTATCAACAAAATGGACAAAAACAAGCACCAGGGTCACACCTCAAGTATCTTCTGACCTATTTTTTCAGGTTCTGGAAATGGAACCCAGGGCTCTGTACATACTAGGCAATGGCTCCTATATCCCCAAGGCCCTTTTAGACCACCTAAAATCAAGCTCAACATTTTGCTTACCATCATCTTATCCATAATGGTATTTGTTCCAAGAATGTTGTATTTACCAGGATTTTCAGCTGCATGCTTAGTAACCCAGGTAGTTTTTCCAGCTCCTGGCAAGCCAATCATCATCACAACCTACAAAAAGCAAATACACATTAGAGGCCACTCCAATTCTTTCAACCTTTTTAAAAGCCTAACGATAAAAAGACCATCATATACTAAGGTAATTTTTATTTGTGGAAAATACAAAATATAAGGAAAATGTAGCTAGAGAAACCATTGTCTTACAGCACTAAGTATTTACAACACAAAAGCTATCAGCAAATGCTGTATTCTTTAAAAAAAAAAAAAAAAAAAAAAAAAACCACTCACTTCACAATCTTTTTTCTCTTCAGGTCCCTTTGGTCCTCTAACTCTATCCTCTAAGGGAACATTTTGGATAAAAGTGTAGTCTTCCGGTATTGGAAAATATGGCTTTTCCTTCTGACCAAAATTAAATTCAACTGCACAGTTATGGCAAAGCACATGTGGGAAAAGTGGCCGTTCAGCAAGAACTTCCTTACTGATTTTGAAGGCAACACCAAGATCTTGTCCGTTCTTAGCATAGGAGAGTTCTACTTCATCACCTTCAAAGTTCTATTAAACAAGAAAAAAGAAAACCCCAGTTTTAATCTATTTCCTAAAAGCTTTCAACAACCACTCTAGATCCAAATAACTTATTCTGTGAACATGTTTATGTGTTAAAACAAGATAGCATACATGATCCAAAAATACCACTTTAGATGGACTCAATTTTTCAGCCAATCTAGTGTATTTTCTGTCAAAATGCCTCCCTGATTCCTGTACCAAAAATGGCCTGTATTTTCCCAATTCACCTGTTTTTAGCCCAGAAGTAGTACATGTATTTAATGACATTGGTAGCAGACAATAAATTTTAAAATTCATAGTTGTATGCAGCAAGTAACTTTCTGTTTACAGATTTAGCTTTAACTTACAGCAAAACATGTAATCACATCATTTTCATCAAACTTCTCTCCATAATCTTCTGTCTCACAGTTGCATGTTTTTATTCCTTTCAGTGAATAACCATAAGAAAATTCTTCTTCACCTAAGAAAGCAAGCTTTTTATATTAAATAGTCCAATACTTTTGTTATATAGGGTTACAAGAAAAACATAAAACTCAGTAATCAAGCCAGACATGGTGGCGCAGGCCTTTAATCCCAGCACTTGGGAGGCAGAGGTAGTAGGATCGCCACCGTGAGAATACATAGTGAATTCCAGGTCAGCCTGGCCTAGAGACCCTACACCTCGAAAAACCAAAAAACAAAAACATAAAAACGCCCAGTAATCTTTAACTTATCTACCACAATAACAGATAGTTTAAGAGGAAAATAGGCTAGACACTCTTAACTACTTTACATGTTAACTGTCAGGGTAGGAAATCTATTTTAACTGTCATAACTTAGGAAACTTGAGAGACAAAAAAACTAAAAATTCCTGAGCCTGCTACAATATCACTTATCTGTAAAATGCAAACACAGAATGGATAATAAACAAGATTTAGAATGTGTTTCAAGACTAGTTAAATTACTTCTATTAAATCCTAACTATTTATGCTTCCAAAGTACTCAAATGGAAACTTTACCAAGCAACATTCCACTTGTTGTTAGTGACCAGCCAATCCGAACTTCATGTATATCAATATCTTTTGTATATAAATGCCTTACTGGAATCTTCTCTGTTACCTGAAAGTTAAAATCACTACATGATCAAACATGCAATGTTAGTATTTTGAACCATGGCCATAAGCCTTTAAGACATCCACCAACTCTATCCCATTTTTCCCTAACCCATTATCATTTACACCCAACAACTCCAAGTGAAAAAGTGTGTTCTACCTTGAAAAACAAAAAGAAAACCTTCAAAAGTTATTCTAATGTAAAATGGGTCCACTGTGTATAATACATTTAACACAAAACTGAGACTGCAAACCTCTCTTGTAGTCTATAGGAAATTTCAGAGAAAGTTCCTTTGGTACAAACGAACTCAAAAGTTGAGCCTTTGGTGGCAAACGAACTCAAAAGAGGTTGGAGGAAGCTAATCAAGGTGACTTACACCTAGGTCAGCCTAATCCCAGCACTGGAAAAAAAAAAAAAAAAGTTGGACAACACAATGAGCAAGTTCCTGAAGTCATGAAAACCATTTACCTTCATCTCAAAACAGACTTTGCCTTTTGACACTCCATAAGATGCCCTTCCTCCAGCCCAAAGAAAAGCAAAACTCTCCATAGTCAGGGAAGAAGCACTGAGACGATCTCTTGATATTTTAAAATGTAGATCACAGTTATCTGTAATTATATCAAATGCCCCATTATCCTTTTACATTCAATGTAAATGTTTCAGCTATGTAGACAAAGTTTTTGTATACATCATGCTGCTGACTTATCCTCAGTTGAAGCCCCTCTCCCACACCAAGTTACTCTTGTCAATTATGTAGTTAAAAAAAAAAAATCAACTGCCTATTAAATAAATGCTAGTGTTTAACTTGTGTTTTAAATTTACAAAATAGCCAAGACAATGTGACATTAATACATACCTGCTCTGCTCTTTACCTTGATTTAGAGGCAAGCAGTAGAGGATAGCAGAAAATCAAAGTGAAGCATGCCAGAACCAGGTAGAATTTACCAAGGAGGTCACGACCCAATATTTTAAGAGCATGAACTGTTGACTCTGTACTTTGTAGTTTAACAAGGTTCTAGAGCAATTCTTCTCTAACAACTTGACTGAGGCAGCTTCTACCCAAACCTGTTTATCTTAAGGTATTAATACTAGATCATTTTAGGCCTGTTTTCACAACCTGGGATTAACCACTTCCTAGATTATACAATCCAAGTCTCAAACCTAGCTACCTTTTGGTCATTAACATGTATCTTGTCAGAATTCTCTCTTGACTACCCTTAAATTTAAAAAGCTGTTTGTTTTTATTGGTAAAAATTAATCTACAATATGAATTTTCCCTGAAGTCCTGATCACTGATAGAACCTTTCCTGGTGCTGAGGATTGAACGCAGGTCCTTGCACATGTTAGGCAAGCACTTTCTAACCACATCTCCAAACCTGACAGAACAATTTTGTTGAAACCCATTATCGAAATAAATGTGAACATTTCTAGCTGACTAAAAACCTATCTCCTAGGATGGGTGTGATAGTGCACGCCTTTAATCCCACACTTGGGAGGCAGAAGTAGGAGGATCGCTGTGAGTTCAAGGCTGCCCTGAGACTACATAGTGAATTCCAGGTTAGCCTGAGCTTGAAAACCCTGCCTGGGGGGGGGGCCACCTCTTTACAGTGGTGATATTGACCCTTCTGTTACAATCACTGCTTTATTGCACCTTGCTAAATCAAATTAAATTAAAGCAACTGATACAAAACTTTCAAATCAACTGCTTCTTCCATTGCCTCTTAAGACTATCAACTACTATAGAAGGTAGTCAGTTAACAAAGCTGTCTTACATTTACTTTTAATACTCTTAAGTCATTTGTTACAAAAAAAAAACTTGAGAATCTAAACTACTTCACCCACACACCTGTTGGACATCTTTCCTATTTCAAAAGCACATATTTCTTTTCTACCTCTTATTTTACTGATTAAAAAAAAAAACCTCAAGTCTGACAGCTAAGGCCCATTTCATGGTTTGCAATACGTCCTTCATATTCAATTGCAACCCAACTGGGTAAAGGAGAATATTTACAGCGCTGCCACTGATACCATTCGCTGCTGAAGAAAGCTAGTGGCCCAGTGATGGCCCACTGCTGCTGCCCCAGGTCTTTGGAAGAAATCAACTTATTTGTTAAAGCAGCAGCTACTGAACTGGAATTGAGAACAGAAGAGCAGTTATTGAAAAAGTATTATTACAATCTTTTAGACTAGGGAATATACTTGTGTGCTAATTGGAAAAGTCATTAGTAAATTATTTAACCAGCCCAGATAGCTCACTTAATACAGCTTCCACAAAACTAAAATTGTAATTACCTTAACTAGCCTTCTCAGAACAAGTTACAGGTAGTTAAGTTTCTGATAGTAAAAACTGACATTTTATATCCCTAAACATGAACTTCAGAAACAAAGCATCAAATAGGTAGAACCTACAAGATAAACAATATACAACTAAAGCCATACTTAATATTAAACTACAGAAATTTGAATATAAACCATTATCTTCGTCCCTTAAAAAAGTAACTTGAGTTTTCTTCACTGAACTACAATCTATATGTTTTTCTCAAAATAACACTTCATATGAAAACTGAGAACGAGCGGGAAGTCTACTGCACTTACAAGTATCAAGACAAACCACCGTGTCATCAAAGTGCTCATCTTCTTCCTCCACAGGTGGCTGAGGAGATTTGGCTCTGAAAGACAGAATGGTCTCCTGATACAGCTTTCCTCATCAACGCAAAAAAAAAAAAAAAAAAAAAAAAAAACAAGCACAACTAGGTTAGTATCCTCTACCTGCTGTACTTGTTTTCTTCAATGTACTCAAAATATCCTCGGCCATGATCTTCTCGCGGTCTTTTAACGCCTCTCTTTTTATCTCCGCCTTTCTGCTCTGTTTTGCCGTCTCCTATAACACACAAGAGCGCTTTAAGACGCCAAGGCTCCCATCACAGAGGAAGGTTTCTGCATGGAGGCTGCTTGTGTTCAATGCACGGAACAAACGCCGATTCTAACAGAACCCAGCTCAGAACTGGACTGGAAGGAGTGACGCAGTGTGAAGACAACCTCGCTAATTTTCTGCCAATCTCCGGTACCTTTCCGGAAAGCTCTCCACAGCCCCCCCCCAACCTCCCCCGCCCAACTCAGCGCGGCGCTGCCCCAGGCCCACGTGCACGCCGAGCTCGGGAGGGGGAGGGGCGGAGCGGATCCGGGCGCCCGGCCTCCCCTCCCCCACCCGGGGCCCGCGCGCGCCCCGCCGCCGCCGCATTGTACTGAGCTTCCGCCCCACTCCCCGCGCCCGGCTCCTCCCGCCGGAAGTGACGTCACGCCGAGCCCCTGCGCTCCTTGCACAATACCGCGCGGCGAGGAGCCGCCAAAGCGCGCCCGCCCCGGGACCTCGGGCCTCTCCCCTCCCCCCCCCGCCCCGAGACATGTGCCCGCACCGCGCGCACGCAGCGCCGAGGCGCCAACAGCGGCCGCGGGCTTCCTTACCCCTCCCTCCAGCGGCAGCTGCAGCTCCCCCCGGCGTCCAAACCACATAATGGAGGCGCCGCCGCCGCCGCCACGGCGAACCCCCCCACACACACCAAGGCCGCTCGCCTAATCCGGGATTCCCCGCGCCCCTCCCCCGCCCCGGGGCTCCCTCCCTCCCCCCGGGGCTCCGGCAGGTCTAGGGGCACGGTCCCCGACCCCTTAGCGGGGGGGGGCTCCCGCCGCGCGCAACGTACCACGCAGCACTCACCCGCCGCCGCCTCCTCCTTACCTCCCGCCTGCTGCTGGCCCTGTCTCGCCCCGGGCGGCGCCACCGTCACCGCGAACAGCGAGGTGGGGCCGCTGCTCTTCCCCGCGGCCTCCTTGCCGGCCCCGCGCTGCTGGGGGGTGGTCGGCGGCTGCGTCTGCTGCTGCTGCGGCGTCGCCGGCGGTTGCGACGGCTGCTCGCCGTGCCCGTTCTCGTCGCCCGCGCCCTCCTCGTCGTCGCCGAGCTCGTCCTCGCCCTCCTGGAAGCCCTGGTCGTCGCCGTTCTCGTCCTCCGAAGCCGCCTCCTCCTCCTCCATCGGGCCCGAGTCGGCCGCCCCCGCGGCCCCGTTCTCCTCTCCTAGCTCCATCTGGTCGCCGTCCAGCGCGGCGATCCCTTCCTCCTCCTCCTCCTCGTCGCCGCCGGCCGCGGCCTCCTGCTCGAGGCCTGCTCCCGAGCCTCCGGCAGAATCCCCGCCCAGGTCGAGGCTCCCGTTGCCGGGCTCCATGGCGGGGCGGCCGCCGGCCTCGTTATCCAACGCGGCCTGGAGGCGATCCATGAGGTCAGCCTTGAGGCCCTTGTCAGAAAGGCGCCGCTTCTTGAGCTCCTCCTTCAGCTCCGACACCTTCAGCTTTTTTACATTAACGGGCGAGGAACTCATGGTGAGGATCCCCGGTTCACCGCTGGATGCTGGCTCAGGCTCGGCTCCGCTTCCCTCGGCCCCGGGCGGCGGCTGCGGCTGCGGCTTGCGGCTGGAAAGATGGCTTTAGTGCTGCAGAGCGGACCCGCCTGATGTCGAACGGCGCCAATTCCTTTCACCGAGTTCGCGAGGCAGACGCGGAGACTCGCCTGGCGCGAGCGAGCACGCAACGTCCTCTCGCCGTGCCGGCGCCGCGCACGTAATATAGCCGCTCCGCCCCTTTACGTGACGAACGCCGCGCGGGAGGGACGCGAGCGCGCCGGACCCGCCCCTTCCCGGAGCCCGCTCCCCGCCCCCACGGCGCCGGCCTGCGCGCCTGTTCGCCGCGCAGCGCGCTCGTGATTGGGGCTGGCAAATGGAGGAGGAGGAAGAGGAGGAGGGAGCGAAGCGGCCTTTCGGTTGAACCGATCCGCTGCAAAGGCGATTGGTCTTTTCCGGTTCTTTGCTGGCTGTGCCTCCTTGGAGCTTTACTTTACTAGCCTGGAGGCGGCTTTTCTCTGACCCTTTCGGTTCCTCCTCCTGGCGTTTTCCATTCACATACTCCACGTCTTCTTCCATCTTAGATGTACTTTTTCGTATATTCCTCCAGCTCTTCGTTTAAAGATCCTTAGAATCCCCTGTGCTGGCCTGAGTAACACAAGTTAAAACGCAGGGTTCCTCCTATGCCGCTCAATATTCGGCTTAATTTTTGCAAGGCCTGCCTGGCAAATTGAACTTGAAGTTTGGGAAGGGCAAGAGGAAGAGCCTTTGTTTTGTCTGTTCCCAAGAAACCCTGGTGCCAGGGCTGGGAAGCAAGCTCGCTGTACTGCCCATACTACACAAGTAGTATTCCTTGGAATTGCATCTGAGTTTACTCCATACACAACCTTTTACCCGACTTCTGAATTTAGCTTCAGACTTGATCTTCCAATTAGGAGGTCCCAATAGCTAAAGATGAGAGTAAGACCAGCTAGGTTATATGCTTCGATTCTCTTCCTGTTACAGAAACACTCTTCATTTAATCATGCTGAAAGTCTACAAGCCATGAACAATAGCCACAATTTAGTTAAAAAAATTTATTAACTCAGGGGCTCAGTGTCACAGGCCCTGTCTAAGGAAAAAATAAAAATAAAAACCCATTATTCACAAAAAGAAATCCGTTATGATCATGTATTTTCAACGTTGAGCTCTCCCTCCCTCTCAACTTTCTCTTTCTCTAGAGGTAGAGTGTAACTCTATCCCAGGATGGCCAGGAACTCTGTAGCCCCAGGCTGGCCTCAAATTCACAGCTATCCTATCTCAGCCTCCCAAGTATTGGGATTGAAGGCATGCACTGCCACATCTGACATTAAACATTTATTTCTCTATAATAAAAGATGTGTTATGTTCTTAAAATTGTTTAGCCAAGGGTATCAGTTTAAATCTGTGATACAGAAGCCAGGCATGGTGGCTCAGGCCTTTAATCTCAGCATTTGGGAGGCCGAGGTAGGAAGACCCCTGTGAATTGAGGCCACCCTGAGACTACATAGTGAATTTCAGGTCGGCCTGGGCTATAGCAAGATCCTACCTAAAAAAAAAAAAAAAAAAAAAAAAAAAAATCTGTGATACAAGTTAACTCCGTTACTCAGAGAATCTATCTGCACAGTGACTATCCTGTGTCCCACTATCAGACTAAAATTTAGTAATACGTACTGTTTGATGCTCTGACTATACTACCTCTCTGCTAATTTAAAACTTGGAAGTACAGAAATATAAAAATCTCCCTTGGCTAATATAATTTAACCGATTAATAAATGTAAAGTTCCTTTTTTATCTTTTTTGTTGTTTTTGTTGTTGTTGTCTTCTGAGGTAGGGTCTCACTCTACCTCAGGCTGACCCGGAATTCACTATGTAGTCTCAGGGTGGCCTCAGTTCACAGGGCTCCTCCTATCTCAGCCTCCCAAATGATGGGATTAAAGGAAAGCAGTAAAGTTTTTTTAACAGTTTTTAGAAAGGAAAAAATTTTTTTTTTTTTTTTTTTTTTTTGAGGTAGGGTCTCGCTGTAGTTCAGGCTGACTTGGAATTTACTATGTAGTCTCAGGGTGGCCTCAAACTCTTGGTGATCCTCCTATCTCTGCCTCCAGAGTGCTGGGATTAAAGGCGTGGGCCATTATGCCCAGCTAGAAAATCTTTTTATCTTACTGTGTAGTCATGTATAAACATGAAATGCTAACATCTGTGAAATAGTTTGAGTTGAAATTAATGAAATAGTACAGAAGTGGTAATCCTCAATTCAAGTTAATGGAGGTGGGAGACAGTCCCCAAATAGTCCCCAGAACTCATTTTAGCCTTAGGTTATAATGATTCCAAAGCTTATAGACAAGCCAAAAGGTGGAATTTGAACTCTTTTTTTTTTTTATTTTTTTTATTGACAACTTCTATACTTACATACAAAAAATGCATATTTCCCTCCCCTCCCCCATTCCCCCAAATCGAAGATAACTCTAGATGCTCATAAACTGGTTCCTTAATGATTCAGAATAAAATATTATTATTATGGTTCCTTTTGTTTTGTTTTTTCAAGGTCAGGTCTCACTCTAGCCCAAGCTGACTTGGAACTCACTCTATAATCCAGGCTGTCCTTGAACTTAAAGTGATCCTTCTACCTCTGCCTCAGGAATGCTGGGACTAAAGGTGTGTGCCACCACGCCTGGCTATTAAGGTTCTATATAGTGCTCTCAGGTATTATGGTCATTTTTATTTATTTATTTATTTATTCATTTTAAGGTTTAGAGAGACTTTATTAGATTAAAAGAAGGAAAGAGGAGAAAGTAAAAGAGCTCCTGCCATGTGGAAGGCAGGAGTGTAGAGTAGGGAGCCCACATGGGAGTGTGCCCCCACCCCATTATTTACTTTTTAAATTGACTTAAGAACAGTTTTTGTTTAACTTGGTAAAACATAAACTGAAAAAAAGTTTATAAGTAAACCTAATGAAGTCTTAACACTAATTTCAGAGCATTGCTAGTTGTAGTAATAAACACAAAATATAACTTTTTTTTTTTTTTTTTGGTAGGGTCTCACTCTAGGCCAGGCTGGAACTCAATCTGTATCCCAGGCTGACCTTTAACTCATGGCAATCTTCCTACTTCAGCCTCCTGAGTGCTGGGATTATAGGCCTGAGCCACCACAACCACCTTAAAATAACTTTTGATGCACATGAGAAGATGCCTTGGTTTTATCTACAAGAGCTTTGCAGACCTTTTGAGCTTGGCAAGGCCAGATCCTCTCCAACCTGCCCACTACATGGCTCACTCCCTTGCCAGTGCTCCTGTGCCCATTGCACTGCCCTAGACAGCACTGGAAAGAAAAACGGTTTTTCTCAGGGCTCAGAGAGCACTCTTTAAAAACTAGGTGGCACACACCTTTAATCCCAACACTCAGGGAGGCAGAGGAAGGAGGATCACCGTCAGTTCGAGGCTGAGACTACATAGTGAATTCCAGGTCAGCCTGGGCTACAGTGAGCCCTACCTTGAAAAACCAAACAAAAGGAAAGAAAGAAAAGAAAAGAGAGAAGAGAAGAGGAAAAGGAAAGGAAAGGAAAGAAAAATTGGGTGTGGATGGAGAGATGGTTCAGCACTTAAGTGCTTCCAAGCACCAGGGACTGAGGAGAGCTGAACCTGAGTTGGAATTTCCACTGCAAACAGCTGGTCATGGCCATGCGAGCCTGTAACACCAGTCCTGTGGGGAGACCAGAGAATCACCTGGGCTCCCAAAAAGCAAGTTTCGGTTCAGTAAGACTCCAGCTGGAAGAACAGGCAGAACAACAAAGCAGGATGGTTTGCTCTGGGCACCACAGGGGAGCTTGTAGGAGCTCACACCACACACACAAGACATTACCTACACACAGGTTAAAAAAAAACAAAACTGGTTGCCATCCCATATTTTATTTTACCACTTTAAAGTTCAAACTGTGACTTTTACTAATTATTTTGCTTCACATATATGTGTGTGTGTTTTAGATTGATTTTTGTGTGGTGATCAAGCCCAAAGCCTCATGGTCTCCCACTGAGCTACATTCCATCCCCACTTCATGTATGTATGTATGTAATGTATTTTAGAAACAGGACTTCACTCTATTCACTCTAGCCTACACTGTCCTGAAACTTCCCTTATAGCCCAGGCTGGCCTCAAACTGACAGCAATCCTTCTACCTTAGCCTTGGGATTAAGGGTGTGAGCCACCACATCACAACCAGAAACAAACAAAACATTATATATATATATATATATATAATGTTTTGTTTTCAAGCTAGGGTCTTACTCTGCCCCAGGTTGACTAGAAAATCACCCTGTAGTCTCAAACTGGCCTCAAATTCACAATAATCCTTCTACTTCTGCCTCCTAAATGCTGGGATTAAAGGCATACGCCACCACACCTGGCTTGGAAAATTCATTTCTTTATTTTCGTTTTTCGAGGTAGGGTCTCACTCTGGCTCAGGCTGACTTGGAATTCATTGTGTAGTCTCAGGGTGGCCTCGAACTCATGGCAATCCTCCTACCTCTGCCTCCCAAATGCTGGGATTAAAGGTGTGCTCCACCATGCCCGGCTAGCTTCTTATATTTTTAATGTTACCCTGATAGCCTTGCTCCACAGAGACCAGCAAAATGCAGTCACCTTTCCCTTCTCCTTTATTTGAAATCCTAGAGTCTACCAAGAACAGGGAAAGAGGAAACTAATTCTCAATAGCAAGAAAGGAATTTTTCCAGCCAGATGTGGTGGTGCACACCTTTAATACCAGCACTTGGGAGGCAGAGGTAGGAGGATTGCCGTGAGTTCAAGGCCACCCTGAGCCTGAGTAAGTTTCAGGTCTGCCTGGGCCAGAGTGAGACCCTGCCTCAAAAAAAAAAAAAAAAAAAAAAAAGAAAGAAAGAAAGAAAGAAAGAAAGAAAGAAAGAAAGAAAGAAAGAAAGAAAGAGAAAGAAGAAATGAATTTTCCAGCCAGGTGTGGTGGTGCATGCCTTTAATCCCAGCACTTGGGAGGCAGAGGTAGGAGGATTGCTGTGAGTTCAAGGCCACCCTGAGACTGCACAGTGAATTTCAGGTCAGCCTGGGCTAGAGCAAGACCCTACCTCAAAAAAAACAAAAAGAGGGCTGGAGAGATGGCTTGGCGGCTAAGGCGCCTGCCTGCTAAGCCTAAGAACGCTGGTTCCAATGTCCAGCAGTTCCAATCTCCAGGTCCCACGTTTAGCCAGATGCAAAGTGACGGAAGGGCGCAATGCCGCACTTGACCACAAGGGGGTGCACGCATCTGGATTTCGTTCACAGCAGCTGAGAGACTGCTGGCACACCCATCTCTGTCTCCCTCTCCCTGTCTATCTCTCTCTCTCTCTCTCTCTCTCCAAAAATAAATAAAAAATAATTCAAAATTTTTTTTAAAAGAAAAAACAACAACAAAAAAGAATTTTCCATAGAGAATAGATATCTGAGAAATAATTACAAAGTTACTAAACTCAGCAAAAAAAAAAAAAAAAAAAAAGTCTACAATTTAAGGTTAACATGGGAACATACTATGTCACACAATTGCCTCATCCACATCTGGCTGTGTCCATGAGGGAAATTCTTGTTGATAACTAAGGAGGGAAGACCTGTTCTGAATTTGGGTGGGTGGCACCATCCAATAGGTTTGGGGCACAGATGGAATCAAAATGAAAGAAGACAGAGCTACCTAGCACAGGTATTCCCTTTGCTTCCTGGTCACCATGATATACTATCTCACTCTAGGCCCAGAAACGCAAAGCCAAATGACAATTGACAGAAACCTCTGCAACCATCCTCCCTTGAATAGTTTCTGCTAGTGGTAGAATTATCTTTGTGTCCTGGGACAAAGCACCCACCCAAAAGCAGCTGAGGGGAGGAACGTTTTTATTTTGGCTTACAGTTTCGAGGGGAAGCTTCATGATGGCAGGGAAAGCATGGCATGAGCAGAAGCTGGACGTCACCTCTGCCACCATAGGGAGAAAAGAGCAGCAGGAGAGTGAGCCCAGTTTTGGCTGGCTCTACACCCCTAAGCCTGACCCCAGAAACACACCTCCTCCAGCAAGGCTCCACCTCCCAAATGACCCTCAGCTGGGGACCAAGCATTCAGAACACATGAGTGTAAGGGGGGAACATCGGATTCAAGTCACCACAGCGAGGCATTTGATGACAGCACAAAAAATTGGCATTGAGAAGTACGGATGTTGCTGTAACTCCCTAACCATGTGGTTTGGGAGCCTTTGAAAGTGTTTTGTGGGAGGAATTTCTAAGTTTGGAGTTGTAGGATAGAGAAGCTAAAATGCTCCAGGCAGAACTTAAAGGGTGATTCCGGCAGCAGCTCAGAAATCCAGGACATGGATAGGAGAGTGGACAGAAAGGACCATGCTTACACAGTTTCAAACAGGAGCAAGGACTCTATTGGAAACTTGACTAGGGACCATTCATCCACTCATGTTATATTCTGGCAAAGAACTTGTTTACACTTTGGAAGGCTGAGTTTAAAGGTGGCAAACAGTCAAGCATGGTGCATATGCCTTTAATCCCAGCTCTTGGGAGACAGAGGTAGGAGGATCATAGTGAGTTTGAGGGCATTGAGACTACATGGTGAATTCCAGGCCAGCTTGGGCTAGAGCAAGAACCTACCTTGAAAAACCAAAATTAAAGCCAGGTGTGGTGGCACATGCCTTTAATCCCAGCACTCGAGAGGCAGTGGTAAGAGGATTACCGTGAGTTCCAGGCCAACCTGAGACTACATAGTGAATTACAGGTCAGCCTGGGCTAGGGTGAAACCCTACCTGGAAAATTAAAATAAGAAAGAAAGAAAGAAAGAAAGAAAGAAAGAAAGAAAGAAAGAAAGAAAGAAAGGAAGGAAGGAAGGAAGGAAGGAAGGAAGAAAGGAGAGAGAGAGAGAGAGAGAGAGGGAGGGAGGAAGGAAGGAAGGAAGGAAGGAAGGAAGGAAGGAAGGAAGGAAAAAAAAAGACCAAAATTTAAAATCACTGGGCATGGTGGTGCATGGTTTTAATCTCAGTGCTCGGGAGGCAGAGGGAGGAGGATTGTGGTGAGTTGGAGACCACTCTGAAACTACATAGTGAATCCCAGGTCATTCTAGGCTAGAGTGAGACCCTACATCAAAAAACCAAAATAAGGGCTGAGGAAATGGCTTAGCAGTTAAGGCATTGGCCTGCGAAGCCTAAGGACCCCAGTTTGATTCTCCAGGACCCACGTAAGCCAGATGCATAAGGGGATGCATGCATCTGGGGTTCGTTTGCAGTGGCTGGAGGCCCTGGTGCGCCCATTCTCTCTATCTCGCCATTTGCTTCTCTCTCTCTCTCAAATAAATAAATAATAAAATATTTATTTAAAAAAATAGAGCTGGGCGTGGTGGCACATGCCTTTAATCCCAGCACTTGGGAGGCAGAGGTAGGAGGATCGCCGAGAGTTGAAGGCCACCCTGAGACTACATAGTGAATTTCAGGTCAGCTTGAGCCAGAGTGAGACCATACCTCGAATAAATAAATAAATAAATAAATAAATAAATAAATAAATAAATTAAAAAAAAAAAATGTGGCATACTGGCCTGGAGAAATTGCTCAGGTTAAGGTACTTGCCTGCAAAGCTTAATAACCCAGGTTTGATTCCCCAGTACCCACATAAAGCCAGATGTACAAAATGGTGCATGCGTTTGGAGTTTGCTTGCAGTGACTGGAAGCCCTGGTGTGTCTATTCTCTCTGTCTCTCTTCTATTTATCTCTGCAAATAATAAATAAATATTTTATTTATTTATTTATTTATTTTGGTTTTTTTGAGGTAGGGTCTCACTCTGGCCAGGCTGTTCTGGAATTAACTATGTAGTCTCAGGGTGGCCTCGAACTCATGGCAATCCTCCTACCTCTGCCTCCCGAGTGCTGGTATTTAAGGTGTGCGCCATCACGCCCGGCTTAAATAAATATTTTAAAGGTGGCATCCAAATAACCTGACAGGAAATTTCAAGGCAATGTCAATGAAGTACAGCCCCATTGTGCTCTGATTACTGCTTTTAGCCTAGTTTATAGTGAAATTGGGAATAAAAAAGTAAAACATAGGCTGGAGAGATTGCTTAGTGGTTAAGGTGCTTGCCTACAAAGCCAAAGATCCTAGATTTGATTCCCCAGAACCTGCATAAGCCAGATGCACAAGGTGGTGCATACACAGAGTTCGTTTGCAGCAGCTGCGCACCCATTCTCTATCTGCCTCTCTCTCAAATAAAAAAATAAAATAATTAATTTAGAGCTGGAGAGATGGCTTAGCGATTAAGGCATTTACCTGCAAAGCCCAAGGACCTAGGTTTGATTCCACAGGACCCACGTAAGCCAGATACACAAGGTGATGCATCCATCTAGAATTCATTTGCAGTGGCTGGAGGCCCTGGTGTGCCCATTTCTCTCCTTTCTTCCTTTCTTCTTCTTCTTTTTTTTCCTTTTGGTTTTTCAAGGTAGGGTCTCACTCTAGCCCAGGCTGACCTGGAATTCACTCTGTAGTCTCAGGGTGGCCTCGAACTCATGGTGATCCTCCTACCTCTGCTCCCGAGTGCTGGGATTAAAGGTGTGTGCCACCATGCCCAGCTTTCTCTTTCTTGGTTTTTTTTTTTTTTTAGTTTTATTTATTTATTTATTTGAGAGAGTCAGAGAGAGAGAGACAGACAGACAGACAGACAGACAGAGAGAATGGGCACATCAGGGCCTCCAGCCACTGCAAATGAACTTCAGACACATGTGCCACCTTGTGCAGCTGGCTTACATGGGTCCTGGGGAATCGAACCTGGGTCCTTTGGCTTTTCAGGCAAACGCCTTAACCACTAAGCCATCCCTCTCTCCCTCTTTCATAAATAAATAAATAAATAAATAACTTAAAAGTGAAACATTGGGGCTGGAGAATGGCTTAGCGGTTAAGCGCTTGCCTGTGAAGCCTAAGGACCCTGGTTTGAGGCTCAGTTCCCCAGGACCCACATAAGCCAGATGTACAAGATGGCGCATGCATCTAGAGTTGGTTTGCACTTGACTGGAGGCCCTGGTGTACCCATTCTCCGCCCCGCCCCCCGCCTCTTTCTCTCTGTCTGTCTCTTTCAAATAAATAAAATTAAACATTTTTTTAAAAAAGTGAAACATAAAGACTTGAAAAACTTGCAATTTGGTTAGAAAAGTCCATGTCAAGTTCAGCCGAGGAAGACATGGTTTCTTTCTGCTTTCTTTGAAAAGAAGCCAAATACGGGCTAAAGAGATGGCTCAGTAGTTAAAGATACTTGCTCAAAAGCCTGATGGGCAGGGCATGGTGGCACACGCCTTTAATCCCAGCACTTGGAAGGCAGAAGAAGGAGGATCTCTGTAAATTCAAGGCCACCCTGAGACTACATAGTGAACTCCAGGTCAGCATGGGCTAGAGTGAAACCCTACCTAAAAGAAAGAAAGAAAGGAAGAAAGAAAGAAAAGAAGGAAGGAAGGAAGGAAGGAAGGAAGGAAGGAAGGGAGGGAAGAAAGAGAGAGAGAGAGAAAGGAAGGAGAGAGAGGGAAAGAGCCTGATGGCCTGGGCTCAATTCCCCAGTACCTATGTAAAAGCCAGACTCACAAAATGGTGAATACATCTGGAGTGCGTTTGCAGTGGCAGACGGCCCTGATGTGCCCATTTTCAATCTCTCCCAAAATAAATAATTTTTTTTCGAGGTAGGGTCTCACTCTAGCCCAGGATGACATGGAATTCACTATGTAGTCTCAGGCTGGCCTCAAACTCACAGGGATCCTCCTACCTCTGCCTCCCAATTGCTGGGATTAAAGGCATGCGCCACCACGCCCAGCAATAAATAAATATTTTTTATAAAAAGCCAAGTAGTTTGAGGGTACACAGCTGTAATCCTAACACTTGGAAGGCTGAGGCAGAGGGTCACTGTGTGTTCACAGCCAGCCTGGGCCACAGAGTGAGTTCCAGGGCAGCCTGAGCTACAGGGTAAAATGCTGCCTCTAATAAAAACAAAAGAAGATGAAGACGAGGAGCCATCTCCAACATACTTTGCATTCAGGAGCACAGGAGAGATGTCTGTAGGGTATCTGAGGAATTGGCCAGTTCCCACCCATTTGCAGGCTCAAGGGTAGGAAAGAGTAAATGTACAAGGTAGACTTCCCCAGGAGAAGAGAGTACTTCTGGGCCATCTGCTAGCTACACGGGGCTAGGAAAGTGTTTCTCCAGGATTAACTTGGCCATACTAAGGCACTCAGGAGCCAAGGCAGCCATGGCCCAAAGGGGGTCCAGTGAATGCTCAGGCTGGCAGGATGCCAGTCTTTCAGCCATGCAAAATGCAAGAGTTACAGGATCGGGCTAGAGGGATGGCTTAGTGGGTTAAGGCATTTGCCTGCAAAGCCAAAGGATCCAGGTTCCATTCCCCAGGACCCACTTAGCCAGATGCACAAGGGGGCCCACGTGTCTGGAGTTCATTTGCAGTGGCTGGAGGCCCTGGCGTGCCTGTTCTCTCTCTCTCTTTCTCTCTCCCTCTGTCAAATAAATAAATAAAATATTTTTAAAAAAGAGTTACAGGATCATGGAAGCTTCTCTTCAGCTTTCAAAGTAAAATCTGGGAGGCCAGGCAATTTGTGACAGGGTTGGAGTCCCTACAAGCGGCCCCTGTGAGGGTGATTCTTGCAGCTGTGAGCATGAAGCCTGGGCTACAATGGAGACCTCCGAGCAGTGAGACCTGCCGTGAACATGAACTGTCGACTGAGGAAAGCCACTGGCCAGAGTGGAGCCAGCCCAAGAGAAAGAGGCCACCTGGGCTGCAGATGGCAAGACCACAGGGCAGGGAGAGTGCAAGCCCTTTGGAGCTCACACTGTGATACTGCAAGTTCTAGATGACCACGTGGATCTACAGGATTTAGAGCTTGCCCTGCTAGGTTTGGTCTTGTTTGGTCCAGTCCTGCCTTGCTACACTCCTAACCCTCTCTTCTGGGGGGCAGCTATTGTTCATCACTATACCACCTACACCCACCCCCCAGGAGCTCCCTCCTTTGGCATGGCAATGTTTACTCTGTGCCATTAGATGTTGAAACTGTGTAACTTATTTTTTCAATTTATTTTTGTCTTTTTGTTTTTCAAGGTAGGGTCTCACTCTAGCTCAGGCTGA
Source organism: Orientallactaga sibirica (assembly GCA_036365145.1). Taxonomy (NCBI): domain Eukaryota; kingdom Metazoa; phylum Chordata; class Mammalia; order Rodentia; family Dipodidae; genus Orientallactaga; species Orientallactaga sibirica. Next base: position 12,713,969 of record JAEOAD010000035.1, on the reverse strand, counting down.
TCTGAAATTCACAGTGTAGTCTCAGAGTGACCTCAAACTCATGATCCTCCTACCTCTGCCTCCAGAGTACTGGGATTAAAAGCGTGTACCGCCCTGCCCGGCTAACACCAGATTTTTTTTTTTTTTTTTTTTTTGTTTTTGCAAGGTAGGGTCTCACTCTGTTCCAGGCTATTAACTATGTAGTCTTAGGGTGGCCTTGAACTCTCGGCGATCCTCCTACCTCTGCCTCCCGAGTGCTGGGATTAAAGGCGTGCGCCACCATGCCCAGCTAACACCTGATTTTTAAATTTTTCTTCTTTCTTTTTTGACAACGTCTATACTTACATACAAAAAATGCATGATATTTCCCTCCCCTCACCCCATTCCCCTTTAGAACTCCAAATTTTTTAATTTTTAATTTTTAATTTTTAATTTAAAAAAAATTTTTTTACAAGGGCTAAGGGTTTGCTTTGAATTTCAGGACCAATTATGGACCTTTGAGCAATGTTGGGGTTGTCAAGACTTGGGGGGGGCAGATTCCTGGAGATGGACTCAATGCATTTGCATAAGGATACGGACATGAGTCTTTGGGGCAGGGTGAAATATTATGGTTTGGATGTGAAGTGCCCAACCTGCCAAAGGTTTATATACTGAAGGCTTTGTCCTCAGATGACATTATTTTGAGAGCTGCTGGAAATTTTGGGAGGTGGAACCAAGCTGGAGGAAGCTAGTTACTGGGGACAGGTATCTTGTTCATGCCCCCTTCACTTCTTTCTCCCTCCTTCCTTCTCTCCATCCTCCCCCCCCCAACTCTTTCTGCCTCTGCTTCTTGGCTGCCATACATGAACTGCTGTGTTCTGTCATGCTCTCTTCGCCATGATGTACTAACCTGTGAAACGGTGTTAAGAATAAATCTTGGTCAGAAAGCCAAACGTCACATGTTCTCTCTCATATGTGGATCCTAGCTACAAATGATTGAACTTTTTTTTTTTTTTTTTTTTTTTGGTTTTGCGAGGTAGGGTCTCACTGTGGTCCAGGCTGACCTGGAATTAACTATGTAGTCTCAGGGTGGCCTCGAACTCTTGGCGATCCTCCTGCCTCTGCCTCCCGAGTGCTGGGATTAAAGGCGTGCGCCACCATGCCCGGCCAAATGATTGGACTTCTATGTGAGTAGGAATAAAACTCAGTAGCAGAGGCCAGTAAGCTAGAAAGGAGATATAAGCCGGGCGTGGTGGCGCACGCCTTTAATCCCAGCACTCGGGAGGCAGAGGTAGGAGGATCGCCGTGAGTTCAAGGCCACCCTGAGACTACATAGTGAATTCCAGGTCAGCCTGGGCCAGAGTGAGACCCTACCTCGAAAAAAAAAAAAAAAAAAAAAAAAAAAAAAAAAAAGAAAGGAGATATAAAGGGAATAGAAAGAGGGAGTGGGGGGGGACTTAATAGGACGGTATTGTGTATATGTAAGTAGAAGAACAGATTAATGGGGTGAAAAGGCCTATGTGAGGTCAGGGGAAGAGATTGAGTAAAGGAAAAGTGGAGGCAGGGCTAATCAAAATCTAAGAGGATATAAGTAAGTCATATGGAAACCTACTCTTTTGGATAATGGAACATTCAGGAGCCATAGATTGTTACTAGAAAAGTAAACTCATGCCAGGCGTGGTGGTGCACGCCTTTAATCCCAGAACTCAGGAAATAGAGGTAGGAGGATCGCCCTGAGTTCAAGGCCACCCTGAGGCTACATAGTGAATTACAGGTCAGCCTGGGCTAGAGTGAGATCCTACCTCGAAAAAAACAAAACAAAACAAAACAAAACAAAACAAAACAAAACAAAAAAGAAAAGTAACCTTCCAGTGAGTTGTTGCCCAGGGAGGTCACTGATTCCCACCCCACCCCCCAAAACATTACAGGCCATTGCTGAGGCTCTTGGTTTCCCACCAGGAATAGATGGTAAGTCCCTATTGCTGAAGACTCCATATACTTGGGCTGCAAGGTCACTGAGAAATCCTGCTGGAACTGAGCTGAAAGCCTCCTCCATGTGGACTAGGTGACAGAAAACTGGAAAAAACTACGCTGCATGCAGTTCGATGGGAGACAGAGAAATCACCAGTGAAGATACTCAACAGTGGACAATGCAAGCCTTAAATTTGGGCAGCCAGGCCAAATGAGCCAACAGGTGCAATAGTGGCATGTCTGTTATAGGGGAAACCAACCGCTCTCTAATTGGACTGGAGGCCTGCTCCATGGGAGGGAATACATCCCTGATACTGAAAACCTACAACAAGGGTAGTCATAGGGATGTATTGTCTGCTGGTGTCTGGCTAAATTTATATACTGTGTTCACCAAACAGCCCAGTAAGCACTTCTTTTATGGTTCATACCTAATATTAATGCTACTCTCACTTTTGGCCCCAGGAATGGTAATAAAAATGTGTCAGATATACAAATATATGTATACCTGGAGGACAACATATATATCTACGTAATCAACTTCCAATCCATTTGTTTATCTATATAAAAATATTCATTGAAGGGGTTGGAAATTTAGCTCAGGGGAAGAGTGCTTGCCTAATAAACACAAGGCCCTGGATTTGGTTCTTAGCACTGACAAAAAAATTATTGACTACCTGCTAACTGCCAAGTACTATATTATTGTGCAAGGGAAACAGATGTGAGCAACACAGTCCTGGCCTCCAGGTTTGGAGAGAAAGACATGCTGTAATTAGGGTGCTGTGAGACCCAAGCACAACCACATGGGAAGTCAGGCATCTTAATCAACTGCTCAGTTCCCATGGTATAGGTTTGTGCACATGCTCTCCCCACATAAACCTTCACACGTGCAAAAACAAAACCAAAACTCATACATACCCCCGTGAAACCAACTATATGACATTCACTGGTAAGCAGCAATTAGCTAAGATTATCTTATATCAAATTTATTATTCTCTATGAAGACTTCTAACTGATAATTTAATCAAACCATTCCATCAAAAGCTGGGCAAGGGAGCTGAAGAGATGGCTCAGCAGTTAAGGCACTTGCCTGCAAAGTCTAAAAACTCGGGTTTGATTCCCAGTACCCATGTAAAGCCAGATGCATAAAGTGTCACATGCATCTGGAGTTCATTTGCAGTGGATGGAGGCCCTGGTGTGCCCATTTTCTCTATATTTTTCTCTTCTATCTACCTCTCTCTCTCTCTATATATATATATGATGTAGGGTCTCACTCTAGCCCAGACTGACCTGGAATTCACTATGTAGTCTCAGGCTGGCCTCAAACTCCTGGCGATGCTTCTACCTCTGCCTTCAGAGTGCTGGAATTAGAGTCATGCACCACCATGCCCATCTCACTATCTATCCCTGTCTGTCTGTCTGTCTATCTATCTATCTATTTATATATCTATCATCTATCTATCTATTTATATATCTATCATCTATCTATCTATTTATATATCTATCTATCTATCTATTTATATATCTATCATCTATCTATCTATCTATTTATATATCTATCATCTATCTATCTATCTATCTATCTATCATCTGTCTGTCTGTCTATCTCTCTATCTAAAGCTGGGGGAGGGTGATGGTGATGTTGCTCAGTGATAAAACACCCTGGTTTCAACCTGGGTCCTTTGGCTTTGCAGATAAGCACCTTAACAGCTAAGCCATCTCTCCAGCCCATTATGCTAGGCATTTTATACAAAATAAATACCTCTACTTCTCATAACAAGCTTGCAAGGTAGGACATATTAGTCTCAATTTATAGAAATGGAAAATGAGAATCAGAGGATTTAAGGCACTTAATAAGAATCCAAGGTTAGTAAGCGGTCTCCTGAACACTAATGCTCACACTTTTTTTTCTTCCTGCATAAAATGTCAACTTGGCTGGGTGTGGTGGCACATGCCTTTAATACCAACATTCAGGAAGCAGAGGTAGGAGGATCACTGTGAGTTCATGGCTACCCTGAGATGACATAGTGAATCCCAGGTCATCCTACCTTGAAAAACCAAAAATAAAATTATCTTATCAAATTGAGGGCTGGAAAGATGGCTCAGTGGTTGAGGCATTTGCCTCTAGAGCCTAATGACCTGGGCTCAATTCCCCAGGACCCATGTAAGCCAGATACGCAGGGTGGTCCATGTGTCTGGAGTTCATTTGCAGTGGCTGGAGGCCCTGGTGCACCAGTTCTCTCTCTGTCTCTCTCAGTCTGGATCTCGCTGCTTGCAAATAAATAAATAAAATATAAATAAATAATAAATAAATAAATAAAATATATTAAAAAATATATCAAAGCCAGGCTTGGTGGTGCACACCTTTAGTCCCAGCACTTGAGAGGCTGAGGTAGGAGGATCACTGTGAGTTCAAGACCATCCTGAGACTACATAGTGAATTACAGGTCAGCTTGGGCTAGAGTCAGACCCTACCACAAGAAACCAAAAAATAAATAAATAAAAATAAAAATGGTATATACAGCTGGGCAAGGTGGCGCATGCCTTTAATCCCAGCACGCGGGAGGCAGAGGTAGGAGGATCGCCAAGAGTTCGAGGCCACCCTGAGGATACATAGTTAATTCCAGGTCAGCCTGGACCAGAATGAAACCCTACCTCGCAAAAAAAAAAAAAAAAAAAAAATGGTATATACTATTCCAGCAAGATCTTATGATATACACTGTGGGATAAAGAAATATATAAACTGGGGCTGGAGAGATGGCTTAGTGGTTAAGGCACTTGCCTGCAAAGCCAAAGGACTCGATTCCCCAGGACCCACGTAAGCCAGATACACAAGGTGGTGCATGCATCTGGAGTTTGTTTGCAGTGGCTGGAGGCCCTGGCACACCCATTCTTTCTCTCTCTCTCTTCTTTTCCTCTACCTCATTCTCTCTTAAATAAATAAATAAATAAAATTAGAGCCAAGCATGGTGGCGCATGCCTTTAATTCCAGCACTTGGGAGGCAGAGGTAGGAGGATTGTCATGAGTTCAAGGCCACCCTGAGACTACATAGTGAATTTCAGGTCTGCCTGAGCTAAAGTGAGACCCTACCTCGAAAAAACAAAACAAACAAACAAACAAACAAAAAACCCAAAATAAAATTTTATTTTATTATTTTAAAAGATATATATAAGCCAACAATTATAGGAATAATAAATAATATGAGAGGTGTGTGATCAGTAAAAGAAACAAGCAAGGGACTTCTTGGGGTCAAATGTACTTGGAAGGGTGGGGAGTAGGGAAGGGCATTTCAGTCTCTGCAAATGTCCAAAGAGGAGCATCACTTCCGGGGCTGGGATTCAGGGTGAATGGAGTATAGGGATGTAGGGACAGGGTAGGAAATGATTGTTGTGGAACAAAGAGGCAGATTAAGCCCAGCCTGGCCAAGCCACGCATGGTGACACATGCCTTTAATCCCAGCACTTGGGAGGCAGAGATAGGAAGATCCCAGTGAGTTCAAGGCCAGCTTGGCACTACAGAGTGAGTTCCACACCAGCCTGGGCTCCCAGCACTCAGGAGGCAGAGGTAGGAGGATCACCATGAGTTCGAGACCACCATGAGACTACATAGTGAATTTCAGGTCAGCATGAGCTAGAGAGAGAGACCCTACCTCAAAAAAAAAAAATTTAAAAAAGGAAGAAGAAGAAGAGGGCTGGAGAGAGATGGCTTAGCAGTTAAGGTGCTTGTCTGCAAAGCCTAAGGACCCAGGCTTGATGCCCCAGGACCCATGTAAGCCAGATGTGCAAGGTAGTGCATGCATCTAGAGTTTGTTTGTAGTGGCTAGAGGCCCTGGCATGCCCATTCTCTCTTCTTCTCCATTTCTCTCTCTCTCTCAAATAAATAAATAAATAAATAATTTTTAAAACCTGACATTCTTTTAATTCTTTTAACACTTTTAATCCAAGCACTTGGGAGGCAGAGGTAGGAGGATAATCAAGAGTTCGAGGCGACCCTGAGACTACATAGTGAATTCTAGGTCAGCCTGAGCTAGAGTGAGACCCTACCTCAAAAAACAAACAACAACAACAAAAAAAAATCAAGAAGAAAAATAAAACTGATGTTTCTTTTTTAAAAAAATATTTTATTTATTTATTTATGAGAGAGAAAGAGGCAGAGAGAGAGAATTGGTGCACCAGGGCCTTTAGCCACTGCAGACGAATTCCAGATGCATGCGCCACCTTGTGCATTTGGCTTACGGGGGTACTGGGGAATCAATCCCGAGACCTTAGGCTTCGCAGGCAGGCATCTTAACTGCTAAGCCATCTCTCCAACTCAAAACTGATTATGTTTCTGAAAAGAGTGAAGTGCTTTAAAATACTAAGTTAACAGCACTGGCAGTGCATCATGCGGACAATTTCTTTCTAATAAAAGGGATGGATTCGCATGGCTGTTCACTGTTACTTGGACTGCAGAGTGACCAGGCATGTTGACAGGAAAGCACAGTGGGCTGTAGATTGTGGGTGTAAGGGTATAGAATGCAGTTTCAAGCCAGCCATCATGGCACACATGTTTAATCCCAGCACTCAGGAGGCAGAGGTAGGAGGATTGCTGTGAGTTCAAGGACAGCCTGAGACTACATAGTGAATTCCAAGTCAGCCTGGGCTAGGGTAAAATCCTACCTGGAAAAACAAACAAACAAACAAAGAATGCAGTTTCACTTTGGAAGTTCTTAGCAGATCCATTCTTGCCCACTGAAAACTCAACTCCAACGTTAGCCTGTGCCACATAACTACATCCCAGTAGTCAGTCCCACGACATGTGTTTGAAACAAATTCTCTCTGAAATTTGGATGGATAATAAATATCACCAGTTAATTAAGTACTTTGTAAACAGAATCTTCATTTATGCCTGCTCTGGAGAAGCTAAGGGAATTTACTGCCCTGTCCCCAGGGAAGATGGGACAAAACAAGCTAAGGGAGGGCCAGTTAAGCTTTAAGGTTCCACTTTGATCTATCAGAGATTTCTTCCCATTATAACAGAGATGTGATAGGCTGCAAAATGGGACACATTAACTTTCTGTCATGTCTTCAGAGTCTGGTTATACTATTTTCTTTCTTTTTTAAAAAATATTTTATTTTTATTTATTTCTTTGAGAGATACAGAAATAGGAAGGTAGAGAGAGAATGGGCCTCCAGCCACTGCAAACGAACTCCAGATGTGTGCTCCCCCTTGTGCATCTGGCTTATGTGGGTCCTGTGGAGTTGAACCTGGGTCCTTTGGCTTTGCAGGCAAGTGCCTTACCATTAAGCCATTTCTCCAGCTCTTTTTTTTCCAGTTTTTTTCCCCCTTAGAAACCCTCAATTTCTTTTCTGCTTTGATATATTTTTTTAAATTTTATTTTATGTGCAAGCAGAGCGAGATAGAGAGAAGAGAGACAGAGAGAGAATGGGCACACCAGGGCCTCCAGCCACTGTAAATGAACTCCAGATGTATGTACCCCTATGCATCTGGCTTATGTGGGTCCTGGGAAATTGAACCTGGGTCCTTTGGCTTCCCAGGCAAATGCCTTAACTACTAAGCCATTTCTCCAGCACCCCCCCCCTTTTCTGTATATTTTTTTGGTTTGTTTAAGGAAGGGTCTTCTCTAACCCAGGCTGACCTGTAATTCACTATGTAGTCTTAGGGTGGCCTTTAACTGACAGTGATCCTCCTACCTCTGCCTCACCAGGGCTGGAATTAAAGGCATGCACCACCACACCTAGCTGGTTATACTATTTTTTATAGAAATATGGAAGCCTGGGGAGATTGCTCAGTAGACTCAGCACTTGCCTGAAACTCTGAGTAACTGAGTTCAGAGCCCAAGATCCCGTGTGGTAGTTTGCATGTATGTCCCACATAGACTCAGGTGGTTTTTTAAAAAAAATATTTGATTTACTTATTTGCACGTCAGGTCATCTAACCAGTGCAAATGAACTCCAGATGTATGTGCTACCTTATACATCTGGATTATCTGGGTACTGGGGAATAGAACCTGGGTCCTTAGGCTTCGCAGGCAAATACCTTAACTGCTAAGCCATCTCTCCAGCCCTTTGGTGTTGTATTAAAGTTTGTAATTTGGGTCTCCAGCCACCTGGCGGGAGGAGGTGTCACTGGGGGTCCAGTGCTTAGGTGTGTTTGGGGGGTGAATCTGATTTCTAGCACAAAGGTATGCAGAGCTGTCTGAGCTCTGGTGAGGTCCTCGCTGCTTTCTTATTTTGCTGTTGGTTTCTATGGGCTGTTCGGTTGTTTCTCACAGCTTGTATGTATGGAAACAGCTTCTTCTGCCACTGATAGAACTTTACCTGGACCTGGGTTTGATTCCCCAGTACCCACATAAAACCAAATGTACAAGGTGGTTTGCCCATTCTCTGCCTCTGTCTCCAATAAATAAATAAATAAAATACTTTTTTGTTTAAAAAAAAAAAAGGAGAGAGAGATGGGCTGGAAGGTGGACTGACTGTTCTCTGACTTGCACATGTGCTGTGGCATGTATATACATGGGGGTGCTCATGTGCCAAGTGAATAAATAAAGAAATAAAGACTTTTTTTTTTGTTTCGTTTTCGTTTTCTTTTTTTTTTCAAGGTAGGGTCTTACTCTAGCCCAGACTTACCTAGAATTCACTATGTAGTCTCAGGGTGGCCTAAAACTCATGGCGATCCTCCTACCTCTGCCTCTCAAGTGCTGGGATTAAAGGTGTGTGCCACCACCCCCGGCTGTTTGTTTGTTTTTCAAGATGGATTCTTGCTCTAGCCCTGGCTGACCTGAAATTTACTATGTAGTCTCAGGGTGGCCTCAAACTCATACCTCCTACCTCTGCCTCCTGGAGAGCTGGGACTAAAGGCACGCAACACCACACCCAGCTTTGATCTTTTTTTTGTTTGTTTGTTTTTCAAAGTAGGATATCACTCTAGCCCAGGTTTACCTGAAATTCAATTTGTATTCTCAGGGTGGCCTTGAACTCGAACTCTCGTGATCCTCCTACCTCTGCCTCCCAAGTGCTGGGATTAAAGGAGTATGACACCATGCCCGGCTGATCTTTTTTTTCTTTTTTTAAATAATTTTAATTTTAATTTAAAAAGAGAAAGAGGCTGGTGATGGTGGCACATGCCTTTAATCCCAGCACTCGGGAGGCAGAAGTAGGAGGATCACTTGAGTTTGAGGCCACCCTGAGACTACATAGTGAATTCTAGGTCAGCCTTGGCTAGAGTGAGACCTTACCTTGGAAAAACCAAAATAAATAAATAAACAAACAAACAAACATAAAAAATACAGGGGCGGAGGAATGGTTTACCGGTTAAGGAGTTTGCCTGTGAAGCCCAAGGACCCAGGTTTGAGTCTCCAGGTCCCACGTAAGCCAGATGCACATGGTGGCACATGCATCTGGAATTCATTTGCAGTGGCCAGAGGTCCTGGCATTCCCATTCTCATTCTCTCTGTGTGTCTCCTTCTCTCTGTCTCTAATAAATAAATAAAATACAAAGAGAAAAAAGGGCTGGAGAGATAGCTCAGTGGTTAAGGCACTTGCCTGCAAAGTCTAAGGACCTGAGTTCAATTCCCCAGTCCCCATGTAAGGCCAGATACCCAAGGTGGCACATGCATCTGGAGTTCATTTGCAATGGCTAGAGGCCCTGGTGTGCCCATCCTCTCTCACTCTAAGCCTCTCTCAAATAATTAAATTAAAAATTAAAAAGAGCCAGGCGCAGTGGCACACACCAGAGGTAGGAGGATCGCCATGAGTCTGAGGCCACCTTGAGACTACAGAGTGAATTTGAGGTCAGTTTGAGCTAGAGCAAGACCCTACCTTGAAAAGGAAAAAAACAAAAACAAAAAAAAATTAAAAGAGGGAGAGAGAGAGAAAGAAATATGGGATGTGGAAGCAAAGGCCTGTAATCCCAGTACTTGGCAGATAGAGGCTCAGAGAGGTTTTAAAAAAATTATTGTTAAAATTAAAAATTAAAGGTGAGGTTGCCCAGGAGGTCACTGATTCCCACCCCAATTTCCCAACATTACAGGCCATTGCTGAGGCTCTGGTTTCACCAGGAATAGATGGTGGGAACCTTGGCTGCTGAAGACTCCATACTTCTGGGCTGCAAGGTCAATGGAGAAATCCTGCTGGGAACTGGAGCTTGAAAAAGCCCCTCCATGGGACTAGGTGACAAAAACTGGAAAAAGCTACGCTGCATTTAGTTCAATGGGGAGACAGAGAAATCACCAGTGAAGATACTCAACAGTGGAATTTGCAGGTCTTATAATTTGGCCAGCCAGGCCAAATGAGCAACAGTGCAATAGTGGCATGTCTGTTGTAGGGGAAACCAACTGCCTCTAATTGGACTGGGAGGCCTGCTCCATGGGGAGGGAATACATCCCTGATACTGAAAACCTACAAATAAGGGTAGTCATGTGATGTATTGTCTGCTGCGTTCACTAAATTTATATACTGTGTCTACTCAAAACAGCCCAGTAAGCACTTCTTTATGGTTCATACCTATATTAATGCTACTCTCACTTTTGGTTAGGAATGGTAATAAAATGTGTCAGATATACAAATATATGATGACCTGGAGGGCAACATATATGAGAAGAAGAGACAGAAGTGCCTGTCCATTTGTTTATCTAAACACAATTCCATTGAAGGGTCCATTGCAGAATTTGGAATGGAAAGAGTGCTGAGCCAATGGAAGGATAAGACCCTGATATGGTGCACCTCCAGACAAAAATGGCCTGACTACCCATGCCTGCCACTACCAAGTACAAGATTATCACAACAGGAAGAAAAGATGATGACATCAAAGTCCTGGCCTCCAGGTTTTGAGAAAGACATGGATATTAGGGAGAGTGAGACCCAAAGGGGAAAGTACATGGGGGAGTCAGGACCTTAATCAACTGCTCAGTTACGATGGTATAGTTTTAAAAATAAATTCCCCACATAAACCTAGTGGAAGGGTGTGCCTCTTCAAAATAAAACTCATACATACCCCGTGAAACCAACTATATTAAAAAACTTAAAAATATTTTAGCTTAGATTATCTTAGATCAAAGAGATTATGGGTCTGCCAAGACTTCTAACTGATAATTTAATCAAACCATTCCATGTGACACCTTGGCATCTGGCTGAAGGGTCCTGGGAATCAAACCAGTTAAGGCACTTGCCTGCAAAACTAAAAACTCGGGTTTGATCTCTCCAGCCCCCATTTTAAATTTTTGTGCATTTACTGTGACATGCATCTGGAGTCTAAAAAAGAGGATGGAGAGAGAGAAAGGGCATGCCAGGACTTCCTGCCACTTTGAATCTTCTATCCACATGTCACTTTGTACATTTATATATTGATACTAGGGTCTCATCAATCCTAGGCCATCAGGCTTTTCAAGCAAGTGCTCAGGCTGGCCTCAAACTCCAGCCTGAAATGATTTTTTTTGCCTTCAGAGTGCTGGAATTAGCTCAGGCTGACCACCAATTCACTATCTCACTATCTATCCCTGTCTGTCTGTCTGTCAATCTCCCTATCTATTTATATAGTGCTGGGATTAAAGGTCTATTTATGCCCAGCTGAAAATGTACTTAAATATTTAGGAAATTTAAATTTAGCTAGAAATATATCTATCATCTAAAATCATCTATTTTTAGATATCTATCATCTATCTAGAGATCTATCTAGAGAGAGATCTATCTATGGGCATCTGTCTGCCTTTAGCCACTATCTAATGAACTGGGGACACAGGTGATGGTGATCTGTCTAATGGATAAAACCTGGGGAATCAAACATGAGTCCTTTGATTTGCAGATAAGCACTCAATAGCTAAGCCATCCCTCCAGCCCCATTGTACTTTTTTATGACATGAATTATTTATTTTTCTAAAATATTTATTATTTATTTGAGAGACATAGAAAGTCTCCTTATACATAGAAAATGGAAAATGAGACAGACAATTTAAGTTTTACTTAATAAGAATCCAAGGTTAGTACATTAAAACTAATGCATACTTTGAAATGTCTAATAAAAATTTGAACTTAATTATGTAGGTGGCACATGACTTTAATATAGAAATTCCCAATCACTAAATTTGGAGGAACTTAGTGAGTTCATGGCTACCCTGAATGATGATGAATCCCAGGTCATCCCTACCTTGAAAACCAAAATGTAATTATCTTACATGTAGGGCTGGAAAGATGGCTCAGTAAATGAAGCATTTTAAAAAGAATAGAGTGAAATGACCTGGGCCCAATTTATGAAATATGTAAGCCAATATGTATTATGGTAATACATAAGTGGTTAAGTGGCTTAAGCCCTGGTGCACCAGTTCCTCCTCTGTCTCTATAGAAGATCTCGCTGCTTGCAATGCAAATAAATAAAATATAAATAAATAATAAACAAAAGTGTAAAAATGTCATTAAAAACCAATAAAAGCCAGGCTTGGTGGCACACACCTTTAATCCTAGTACTTGGAGGCAGGGGTAGGGAGGATCACCGAGTTCAAGACCATCCTGAGACTACATAGTGAATTCCAGGTCAGCCTGGGCTAGAGTCAGAATCTACCACAAGAAACCAAAAATAAAACCATTAATAAAAATAAAAATGGTTTTATTGTTGGGTACGTGGTGTATGCCTTTAATCCCAGCACGCCAGGCAGAGGTAGGAGGATCACAAGAGTCTTGCGCCACCCTGAGGATACATAGTTAATTCCAGGTCAGCTGACCAGAATGAAACCCTACCTCAAGAAAAAAAAAGAAAAAAATGGTATATACTATTCAGCAAGATTCCTTATGATATACACACTGTGTGGGATAAAGAAATATATAACTGGGGCTGGTGAGGCTTATTTATGGTTAAGGCACTTGCCTGCAAAGCCAAAGGACTCTCGATTCCCAGGACCCAATGTGAAGCCAGATACACAAGGTGGTGCATGCATCTGGAGTTTGCTTGCAGTATGGAGGCCCTGCACACACCCATTCTTTCTCTCTCTCTCTCTTTCTTTTCTCTACCTCATTCTCTTAAATAAATAAATAAATAAATGAGCAATATGGTACATGCTTTAATTCCAGCACTTGGGAGGCAGAGGCAGAGGATTGTCATGAGTTCCAAGGCCACCCTGAGACTACATAGTGAATTTCAGGTCTCCGCTGAGCCAAAGTGAGACCCAATTTAAAAACAAAACAAACAAACAAACAAACAAAAACCCAAAATAAAATTTTATTTTATTATTTTAAAAGATATATATAAGCCAACAATTATAGGAATAATAAATAATATGAGAGGTGTGTGATCAGTAAAAGAAACAAGTAAGGGACTTCTTGGGGTCAAAATGTACTTGGAAGGTGGGGAGTAGGGAAGGGCATTTGTCTGCAAATGTCCAAAGAGGAGCATCACCGGGGCTGGGATCTGTGGGTGAATGAGTATAGGGATGTAGGGACAGGGTAGAAATGATTGTTGTGAACAAAGAGGCAGATTAAGCCCAGCCTGGCCAAGCCACGCATGGTGACACATGCCTTTAATCCCAGCACTTGGGAGGCAGAGATAGAAGATCCCCAGTGAGTTCAAGGCCAGCTTGGCAATTACAGAGTGAGTTCCACACCAGCCTGGGCCCCAGCACTCAGGAGGCAGAGGTAGGAGGATCACCATGAGTTCGAGACCACCATGAGACTACATAGTGAATTTCAGGTCAGCATGAGCTGAGAGAGAGACCCTACCTCAAAAAAAAAAATTTAAAAAAAGGAAGAAGAAGAAGAGTGGCTGGAGAGAGATGGCTTAGCAGTTAAGGTGCTTTGTCTGCAAAGCCTAAGGACCCAGGCTTGATGCCCCAGGACCCATGTGTTTCAGATGTGCAAGGTAGTGCATGCATCTAGAGTTTGTTTATAGGCTAGAGGCTCACAAGCTCCATTCTCTCTTCTTCTCCATTTCTCTTCAAATAACAATAAACAAAATAATTTTTAAACCTGACATTCTTTAATTCTTTTAACACTCTTTTTAATCCAAGCACTTGGGAGGCAGAGGTAGAGAATATAATCAAGAGTTCGAGAAGTAATCTCTGAGACTACATAGTGAATTTAGGTCAGCCTGAGCTAGAGCAGACCTACCTCTCAAAAACAAACAACAACAACAAAAAAATCAAGAAGAAAAATAAAACTGATGTTTCTTTTTAAAAATATTTTATTTATTTATTTATGAGAGAGAGAAGAGGCAGAGAGAGAGAATTGGTGCACCAGGGCCTTTAGCCACCGCAGACGACTCCAGATGCATGCACACTGTACTGGCTTACGGGGTACTGGGGAATCAATCCAGACCTTAGGCTTAGGGGCATCTTAACTGCTAGTTTCATCTCTCCAACTCAAAACTGATTATGCTCTGAAAAGAGTGAAGTGCTTTAAAATACTAAGTTAACAGCACTGGCAGTGCATCATGCGGATAATTTCTTTCTAATAAAAGGGATGGATTCGCATGGCTGTTCACTGTTACTTGACTGCAGAGTGACCAGGCATGTTGACAGGAAAGCACAGTGGGCTGTGGGGATTGTGGGTGTAAGGGCATAGGAATGCAGTTTGCCAGCCATCATGGCACACATGTTTAATCCCAGCACCCCAGGAGTGCAGAGGTAGGAGGATTGGCTGTGAGTTCAAGGACAGCCTGAGACTACATAGTGAATTCCAAGTCAAATGGGCTAGGGGTAAAACTTACCTTGAAACAAACAAACAAAACAAAAGAATGCAGTTTCACTTTGGAAGCTTAGCAGATCCATTCTGCCCACTGAAAACTCAACTCAACGCAGTCTGTGCCACATAACTACATCCCAGTAGTCAGTCCCACGACATGTGTTTGAAAACAAATTTTCTGAAATTTGATGGATAATAAATATCACCAGTTAATTAAGTACTTTGTAAACAGAATTTCATTTATGCCTGCTCTGGAGAAGCTAAGGGAATTTACTGCCCTGTCCCCAGGGAAGATGGGACAAAACAAGCTAAGGGGAGGGCCAGTTGTTTTTAAGGTTCCACTTTGATCTATCGTGAGATTTCTTTCCCATTATAACAGAGATGATAGGCTGCAAAATGGGACACATTAACTTTCTGTCATGTCTTCAGAGTCTGGTTATACTATTTTCTTTCTTTTTAAAAAATATTTTATTTTTATTTATTTTTGAGAGATACAGAAATAGAAGGGGTAGAGAGAGAATGGGCCTCCACTGCCACTGCAAACAACCCAGATGTGTGCCCCCTTGTGCATCTGGCTTATGTGGGTCCCGCCCGTGGAGCTGAACCTGTCCTTTGGCTTGCAGGCAAGTGCCTGACCATTGCCATTTCTCTCCAGCTCTCTTTTTTCCAGTTTTTTTCCCTTAGAAACCCTCAATTTCTTTTTCTGCTTGATATATTTTTAAATTTTATTTTATGTGCAAGCAGAGCGAGATAGAGAGAAGAGAGACAGAGAGAGAATGCGGGCAACACCAGGCCTCCAGCCACTGTAAATGAACTCAGATGTATGTACCCCTATTGCATCTGGCTTATGGGTCCTGGGAAATTGAACCTGGGTCCTTTGGCTTCCCAGGCAAAATGCCTTAACTGGTAAGCCATTTCTCCAGCACCCTTTGTATATATTTTTGGTTTGTGCAAGGAAGGGTCTTAAAACCCAGGTTGACCAGAGCTAGGCTTGTAGTCTTAGGGTGGCCTTTAACTGACAGTGACCTGGGAGGCAGACCAGGGCTGGAATTAAAGGAGTGCACCACCACACTAGCTGGTTATACTATTTTTTATAGAAATATGGAAGCCTGGGGAGAAAACTCAGTAGACCGTGACAAAAACAACAAACAAATTTTCCTTTCAGTTAAGAGCCCAAGATTAGGCATTGGTAGTTTGAAGTGTTTGTCCCACATAGACTCAGGTGGTTTTTTTTAAAAAAATATTTGATTTGAGTAAGATGCACGTCAGGTCATCTAACCAGTGCAAACAAACTCCAGATGTATGTGCTATGTATTGTATCTGGGATTATCTGGTACTGTGGGAATAGAACTCAGTCCTTAGGGCTTTAGACAAATACCTAACTGCTGAGCCATTTCTCCAGCCCTTGGTACATGTATTAAAATGTTTGTTAGTATTTATTTTTATTTATTTATTTGAGATAGAGAGGGGTCACTGAGAAAGAGTGCTTAGGTGAATGGGCTTGAAATCTCGTTTCTACCACAAACGGTATGCAGACACGCTGCCCTGAGCCTGTGAGGACCTGAGAATTGAATTGCTGTTGGTCCTTAGGGGCTGTTCTGGCATGCGCCTCAACCACAGGCCATGGAAACAGCTTCTTCTTATTACTGTTTTGGTTTTTCCAGACCTGAGGTTTGATTCCCTGGCTCCACATAAAAACTGGAATTCACTATGCAGTCTGCAGGCTCTGCCTTGAACTCCAATAAATAATTCTTCCTACTCTGCCTTTAAAAAAAAAAAGGAGAGAGAGATGGGCTGGAAGGGCTGGATTGAACTGTTACTCATACCTACAAGACAAGCACTTTACTGACTATGTGTATACCCAGTTCCATCTGTTACAATTTTAATATTTATTTAAATAAAGATTTATTTTTTATTTATTTATTTCTTTTTGGTTCAAGGTAGGGTCTCACTTCCCAGCCCAGACTGACCTGAATTTACTATGTAGTCTCAGGGGTGGCCTTGAACTCATGGAGATCCTCCTACCTCTGCCTCCTGAGTGCTGGGATTAAAGGCATGTGCCATCACTCCCTTCGCTTTGTTTGTTAAATGTATTTCTTTAGCCCTTTGGCTGACCTGATAATTTACTTATGTAGTAATGGGAACGCTCTCAACCATAGTTATCTATATCTTTAATGGAGAGAAAACTAAAATTTGCAAAATTAAACCCAGCTTTGATTCTAGAATATTTGTTTGTTTGTATCCATCTATACCTTAAGTATATAACAGCTTATATTTGAAATTAATTTGAATTTCAAGATATTGAAGAAAACTCTCTCATTCACATGGAAATTATAGAATCCCAAGTGCTGCGCTAAAGGAGTAAGACACCATGCCAGGTAAATCTTTTTTTTCTTTATAAATAATTTTAATTTTTTATTTTTTTTTTTAAGAGGCTGTCTGAACTGGTGGCACATGCCTATAATCCCAGCACTTCAAAATGAATAAATGTTCACTTAGTTTTTGATTATATGTTCACTAAGCATGATAATTTAAATTAGCCTTAAGTAGAGTGAGACTGCTTTATAAAACCAAAATAAATAGCTGCAACAAACAACAAGTATAAAATACTGTTATGGTTAATTAACTATATCTTTTATTCTGTTTGCCAGAAGCCTAATGATCCCAGGTTCGAGTCTCCAGGTCCCAGCACTTTTACCACTAAGCTACAACCCCAGCCTTAAATAACTGTGCAGTCTAGAGGTTAACTGCATAGTTCTTTCTCATTAAAATTGTGTCTCCTGGAGAGAGTGCTCTAATAAATAAATAAAATACAAAGAGAGGCTGAGAGATAGCTTAGCAGTTAAGGAGCTTGCCTGTAGTTTAGCCAAGGGCCAAAGTAAGTCTAATTACTGCACATAAGCCAGATGCACAAGGTGGTGCATGCATCTGGAGATCCTTAACAGTGGCTAGAGGCCCTAGCACATCCATTCTCTCTCTCAAATAAATAAATTAATAATAAATATTAGTGGGTCATAGTAGTACACACCTTTAATCCCAGCACTGGGAGGCAAAGGTAGGGAGGTCAAGGTGAGTTTGAGGCCAGCATCAGACTACATACAGAATTGCAGGTCAGCCTGGGCTATAGAAAGACCCTATCTGGGGGTGGGGGAGAGCTGACCTGGTAAAGGCCTATAACCCCAGCTACATGACAGACTATGCAGGAGAATTCCAAGTTCAAGCTGAACTGGGAATAACTTGCTGAAGTATCTCCAAGTAAAAAAAAAATAGAGGGGTGAAGGATGTAACTTAGTGATGGAGTAGTTGCCTGTCACGTCCAAACAAAACCCTGGATCCATTCTCCAGTACCATGAGGAGAAAAGAAATGTAAAAAGAATGCTGGAGAGGAGGCATAGTGGTTAAAGCATTTGTGTGCAAAGCCAAAGATCCTAAGTTCGATTCCCCAGGACCAATGAGAGCCAGATGCACAAGGTGGTACATGTGGGCCCATTCTCTCTCTTTCTCCCTCTCTCAAATATGAATAAAAAAAATTAATACTTTTTACAAGCAACATAAAAAGATAAGGGAAGCCGGGCATGGTGGCAAACGCCTTTAATCCCAGCACTCGGGAGGCAGAGGTAGGAGGATTGCCGTGAGTTCAAGGCCACCCTGAGACTACATAGTTAATTCCAGGTCAGCCTGGGCCAGAGTGAGACCCTACCTCGAAAAACCAAAAAAAAAAAAAAAAAAAAAAAAAAAAAAAAAAAGAAATGAGGAAGACCGTTTGCGCATTTTGTTGTTTTGTTTTGTTTGTGGTAGGTACTGTCTCACTTTATTCCACACTCATCTGGAATTCACTATGTATTCTCTGTCTGGGCTCAAACCCATGGTAATCCACCTACCTCTGCCTCCCGAGTGCTGGCATGAAAGGCATGCGAGACCATGCCTGCCTATTTACTTATTAATTATTTGGGAGAGAAGCAAAACAAGGAGAGAGGATGGAAGGGATAGAGAGGGTGGAAAGCATAGATGCCTGTGTGCATGCATGTGTATGTGTGCACACGCATGCACAAACCAGGGCTTCTTGCCACTACAGATGAAGTTCAGATGCATGTGCATCTGGCTTCATGTGGGTACAGGGATTGGTACCCCTGTCAGACAACTAATGTCAGGAAAATTAGTTTGTCAAAGAAAAAGATTAAAATAAGCTGGGCATGGTAGCACATCCTTTTAATCCCAGCACCTGGGAGGTAGAGGCAAGAGGATCGCTGTGAGTTCAAGGCCAGCTGGGAACTACACAATGAGATCCAGGTCAACTTGGGTTCAAAACCTCCCTCCCAAAAGACGAAAATATGTAATCAAAAATTTAAACGAGTAAATAAATTACGTTATTACAAAGTTGGGTATATGTCTGGAGTTTGTAATGCAGGTTGTTAAATTCATATCTAAGATGAACTGCCAAGTCTATGTACTCCTTCAAAATGGTATGATCAAGGAATAACAATATTTGACCATTACCTGTTTATGATGAACAAGCTGCTTTCGGATTTTTCTGGAATATAATCTATCAAGGCTACTGCTGCCCTTGGAAGATCTATTTAAACTCTGAGTATGCAAATTATTGTTGATAAAACTCCATTGGTTACCTAGAAAGAAAAGTTAATGATTCTGTCAAGTATGATTTTGCAGTAAAACCACAGACAGAAAACTTAAAACACAATTATTATTATGTCAATTATGACAAAGCATTTTGAGAAATACCACAATAAAAATACTATTAAAAAGATCTTACCCAAGAATGGTTAAATCGCTGTTACTGCTCTAACCTAGACCCTGAGTGACTTTAAGGTCAGAATTTTGTCTCTTCTCTTTAAGATAATGGCCACTTTCTTCCATGTTTGAGATTAATCTTTGCACAACAAATTTTGATGTCACTCAGTTCTAACAATGAATACTCAAACACATATGGTTTTGTTCAAGCATCAAAAATAGTATTCAATAATTTGATTAATCACAGCAAAAATAAGGCTCAACAGTTCAAAATACCAGGCGATGTAGCTCCATTTACCCTTGATTTTGGAATCTTTCCCACAGCAGTGTCTCATTTCTTTTGCTTAATTCTGGCCCATTTTAGACTTCACTCCTCTCTAATTTGCTCATAATTTAAACCATGTTTCTTCTTTTGCACTATTCATTCATCAAGACTTAGTTTATTTTTTTTTTAATTTGAGACTGACAGAGAAAGAGGCAGATAGATAGATAGATAGATAGATAGATAGATAGATAGATAGATAGATAGAGAATAGGTGTGCCAGGGCCTCCAGTCACTGTAAACAAACTCCAGATGCATGCTCCACTTTGTGCATGTGGCTTACGTGGGTCTTGGGAAATTGAGCCTTGAACCAGGGTCCTTAGGCTTCACAGGTAAGCGCTTAACTGCTAAGCCATCTCTCCAGGCCCCTAGTTCATATTCATTAAGCTCTCCAAAAGAAAAGTCTGACCACCAATGCTCATTTACTTAACAATATAATAAAAAATGAGACTTTCATTACAAATTGTTATACCCAACGTTATATTATAGTTATACTTATGTTAAATAGTATTGCTTTACTCCACATGTTACCATAGAGTAAATGACCTCATAAATTATATATATTTTACACAAATTTAAAACAAATTCTGGTATAAGAATTCTCTTTCAACTTGATAAACTTCTTATTTGATGACAACATGTAGAGTTCCAAGTCTCATAGATTGTAGCGGTTGTATTTACATGTTAGGTTTAGAAACCTCAAATCTTTCATGAAAACCCTTACACGTTACAAAGGCAAGAAAACACTTGATCTTACAAGAGTGGTTTCATTCAATTTTAAGTCTTCTGACTCAAGCAAGTTAACAAAGACTATGACACAAAAAAATCTGGGAATTTGTATAACTAAGCATAAAGGTCCTTGTTGCTAAATTAGTATAATTAAATAATGATTACTAGAATAACATCTTATTAAAAATTTTGTGAAATCTTACAGGTTTCACTTTTTATTTTGTTTTGTTTTCCTTTTTTTTAAACATTTTTTATTTATTTATTTATTTATTTATTTATTTATTTATTTATTTATTTGACAAAGAGAGAAGAAGCAGAGAGAGACAGAGAGAGAATGAGCATGCCAGGGCCTCCAGCCACTGCAATCGAACTCCAGACACATCCGCCACCTTGTGCATCTGGCTTATGTGGGTCCTGGGAATCGAACCTAGGTCCTTTGGTTTTGCAGGCAAAGCGCCTTAACCACTAAGCCATCTCCCCAGCCCTTGTTTTGTTTTTCAAGGTAGGCTTTTTCTCTCTAGCCCAGTCAGGCCTGGAAGTTAATATGTAGTCTCAGGGTGGCCTTGAACTCAGAGCTAGTCACCTACCTCTGCCTCCCATGTGCTGGGATTAAAGGTATGCACCACCATACCTGGCAGATTTCATTTTTCTTACTCACCTAAGTAGGTTATTAAAAAGCATTTGGGGGAAAGGTTGTGAAACACATGATATATTCAGAAATGAAAAGTCATATATGGATAAAATAATGTGTCCCTAAAAAATAAATTTTATCTTTAAAGAGACTCAATTAAATTAACTCATATTTTACATAAATTACATACATCTGGTATCTCCAGGTCAATAGCCAGTTCTGGAACAAATGTGGAGTCACTGAAAATCCCCACCAACATATGATTATAAACTTCTGATACCTGTCAGAAACCTCTCCCTGTCTTTACCATTCAAAGGTTTCTTTGCAGCTGCAGCTTCATCTTCAATTTAGTTGCCACATAATCCAGCAACCTGGACACCAGCATAACCACCCAGCTGATCATGGGAATATCTAGAACACCTGCAGAGATGAGGAGAAATCCAAGAAAATATAAGAAGAACTTTGTTGTTTTTTTTTTTTTCCCCCCTGGTTTTTAGAGGTAGGGTCTCACTCTGGCCCAGGCTGATCTGGAATTAACTATGTAGTCTCAGGGTGGCCTTGAACTCACGGCGATCCTCCTACCTCTGCCTCCCCAGTGCTGGGATTAAAGGCGTGCGCCACCACGTCCAGCTGAGATGAAATATTTTACAAATACAGAACACATTATACTCTATAACTAAAACCAAAATAAATGAAATATGCCTCAATTCTAGTTCTAATTTAATTTGTGGTAATAAACTGTAAACTTCAAATCTAATAAAGGACAAGTTAAAACTAGAAAACAAGATATGAGACTTAAAGGTGACAAAAATAAAACATGTGACTCCATTCACTATTCATATACTATCAAATCTAAAACCAGAGCTGGGTGTGGTGGCACACGCCTTTAATTCCAGCACTGAGGAGGCAGAGGTAGGAAGACTGCTGAGTTCGAGGCCAACCCTGGAGACGATATTAACTTCCAGGTCTGACTGGGCCAGAGGGACCCTACCTGGAAAACAAAACAAAAACAAAAACAATAAAGAATGTAAGAGCCAAAGGAAAATATAGGACTCCTTACAACATGCCCTCCAGACACAAATGGACTGATACCCATGACGTTGCAGTGCCTGACACTACCTACAAAGACCATCGCAATGGGAAGAAATGATTATGACATCAAAATTAAAAAGACTGATTGAGAGGAAGGGATATGATGGAAAGCAGTTTCAAAAGGGGAATGTGGGAGGAGGGAGGAATTGCCATGGATATTGTCTATAATTATGGAAGTTGTCAATAAAAAAAATTAAAATTAATAAAAAGGAAAGATGCCAGGTGTGGTGGCACACGCCATTAATAAGAAACCTCATTCTCTTAAATAAATAAATAAATAAAATTAGAGCCTAAAACATGGTGGCGCATGCCTTTAATTCCAGCACTTTGGGAGGCAGAGGTAGGAGGGATTGTCCATGAGTTTCAAGGCCACCCTGAGACTACATAGTGAATTTCAGGGTCTGCCTGAGCTAAAGTGAGACCCTACCGAAAACAAAACAAACAAAACAAACAAACAAAACCCAAAATAAAATTTTATTTTATTATTTTAAAAGATATATATAAGCCAACAATTATAGGAATAATAAATAATATGAGAGGTGTGTGATCAGTAAAAGAAACAAGCAAGGGACTTCTTGGGGTCAAATGTACTTGGAAGGGTGGGGGTAGGGAAGGGCATTTCAGTCTCTGCAAATGTCCAAAGAGGAGCATCACTTCGGGGCTGGGATTCAGGGTGAATGGAGTATAGGGATGTAGGGACAGGGTAGGAAATGATTGTTGTGGAACAAAGAGGCAGATTAAGCCCAGCCTGGCCAAGCCGCGCATGGTGACACATGCCTTTAATCCCAGCACTTGGGAGGCAGAGATAGGGAAGATCCCAGTGAGTTCAAGGCCAGCTTGGCACTACAGAGTGAGTTCCACACCAGCCTGGGCCCCAGCACTCAGGAGGCAGAGGTAGGAGGATCACCATGAGTTCGAGACCACCATGAGACTACATAGTGAATTTCAGGTCAGCATGAGCTGAGAGAGAGACCCTACCTCAAAAAAAAAAAAATTTAAAAAAAGGAAGAAGAAGAAGAGGGCTGGAGAGAGATGGCTTAGCAGTTAAGGTGCTTGTCTGCAAAGCCTAAGGACCCAGGCTTGATGCCCCAGGACCCATGTAAGCCAGATGTGCAAGGTAGTGCATGCATCTAGAGTTTGTTTGTAGTGGCTAGAGGCCCTGGCATGCCCATTCTCTTCTTCTCCATTTCTCTCTCTCTCTCAAATAAATAAATAAATAAATAATTTTTAAAACCTGACATTCTTTTAATTCTTTTAACACTTTTAATCCAAGCACTTGGGAGGCAGAGGTAGGAGGATAATCAAGAGTTGAGCGACCCTGAGACTACATAGTGAATTCTAGGTCAGCCTGAGCTAGAGTGAGACCCTACCTCAAAAAAAAAACAACAACAACAAAAAAATCAAGAAGAAAAATAAAACTGATGTTTCTTTTTTAAAAAATATTTTATTTATTTATTTATGAGAGAAAAGAGGCAGAGAGAGAGAATTGGTGCACCAGGGCCTTTAGCCACTGCAGGCAATTCAGATGCATGCCACCTTGTGCATTTGGCTTACGGGGTACTGGGAATCAATCCGAGACCTTAGAAAGCGCAGGCAGGCATCTTAACTGCTAAGCCATCTCTCCAACTCAAAACTGATTATGTTTCTGAAAAGAGTGAAGTGCTTTAAAATACTAAGTTAACAGCACTGGCAGTGCATCATGCGGACAATTTCTTTCTAATAAAGGGATGGATTCGCATGGCTGTTCACTGTTACTTGGACTGCAGAGTGACCAGGCATGTTGACAGGAAAGCACAGTGGGCTGTAGATTGTGGGTGTAAGGGCATAGAATGCAGTTTCAAGCCAGCCATCATGGCACACATGTTTAATCCCAGCACTCAGGAGGCAGAGGTAGGAGGATTGCTGTGAGTTCAAGGACAGCCTGAGACTACATAGTGAATTCCAAGTCAGCCTGGGCTAGGGTAAAATCCTACCTGGAAAAACAAACAAACAAACAAAGAATGCAGTTTCACTTTGGAAGTTCTTAGCAGATCCATTCTTGCCCACTGAAAACTCAACTCAACGTTAGCCTGTGCCACATAACTACATCCCAGTAGTCAGTCCCACGACATGTGTTTGAAACAAATTCTCTGAAATTTGGATGGATAATAAATATCACCAGTTAATTAAGTACTTTGTAAACAGAATCTTCATTTATGCCTGCTCTGGAGAAGCTATGGAATTTACTGCCCTGTCCCCAGGGAAGATGGGACAAAAACAAGCTAAGGGAGGCCAGTTAAGCTTTTAAGGTTCCACTTTGATCTATCAGAGATTTCTTCCCATTATAACAGAGATGTGATAGGCTGCAAAATGGGACACATTAACTTTCTGTCATGTCTTCAGAGTCTGGTTATACTATTTTCTTTCTTTTTTAAAAAATATTTTATTTTTATTTATTTCTTTGAGAGATACAGAAATAGGAAGGTAGAGAGAGAATGGGCCTCCAGCCACTGCAAACGAACTCCAGATGTGTGCTCCCCCTTGTGCATCTGGCTTATGTGGGTCCTGTGGAGTTGAACCTGGGTCCTTTGGCTTTGCAGGCAAGTGCCTTACCATTAAGCCATTTCTCCAGCTCTTTTTTTCCAGTTTTTTTCCCCCTTAGAAACCCTCAATTTCTTTTCTGCTTTGATATATTTTTTTAAATTTTATTTTATGTGCAATCAGAGCGAGATAGAGAGAAGAGAGACAGAGAGAGAATGGGCACACCAGGGCCTCCAGCCACTGCAAATGAACTCCAGATGTATGTACCCCTATGCATCTGGCTTATGTGGGTCCTGGGAAATTGAACCTGGGTCCTTTGGCTTCCCAGGCAAATGCCTTAACTACTAAGCCATTTCTCCACCCCCCCCCTCCCTTTTTCTGTATATATTTTTGGTTTGTTTAAGGAAGGGTCTTCTCTAACCCAGGTTGACCTGTAATTCACTATGTAGTCTTAGGGTGGCCTTTAACTGACAGTGATCCTCCTACCTCTGCCTCACCAGGGCTGGAATTAAAGGCATGCACCACCACACCTAGCTGGTTATACTATTTTTTATAGAAATATGGCAGCCTGGGGAGATTGCTCAGTAGACTCAGTACTTGCCTGAAACTCTGAGTAACTGAGTTCAGAGCCCAAGATTCCGTGTGGTAGTTTGAATGTATGTCCCACATAGACTCAGGTGGTTTTTTAAAAAAATATATTTGATTTACTTATTTGCACGTCAGGTCATCTAACCAGTGCAAATGAACTCCAGATGTATGTGCTACCTTATACATCTGGATTATCTGGGTACTGGGGAATAGAACCTGGGTCCTTAGGGCTTGAGCAAATACCTTAACTGCTAAGCCATCTCTCCAGCCCTTTGGTGTTGTATTAAAGTTTGTAATTTGGGTCTCCAGCCACCTGGCGGGAGGAGGTGTCACTGGGGGTCCAGTGCTTAGGTGTGTTTGGGGGGTGAATCTGATTTCTAGCACAAAGGTATGCAGAGCTGTCTGAGCTCTGGTGAGGTCCTCGCTGCTTTCTTGTTTTGCTGTTGGTTTCTATGGGCTGTTCGGTTGTTTCTCTCAGCTTGTATGTATGGAAACAGCTTCTTCTGCCACTGATAGAACTTTACCTGGACCTGGGTTCGATTCCCCAGTACCCACATAAAACCAAATGTACAAGGTGGTTTGCCCATTCTCTGCCTCTGTCTCCAATAAATAAATAAATAAAATACTTTTTTGTTTAAAAAAAAAAGGAGAGAGAGATGGGCTGGAAGGTGGACTGACTGTTCTCTGACTTGCACATGTGCTGTGGCATGTATATACATGGGGGTGCTCATGTGCCAAATGAATAAATAAAGAAATAAAAGACTTTTATTTTTGTTTCGTTTTCTTTTTCTTTTTTTTTTTTTCAAGGTAGGGTCTTACTCTAGCCCAGACTTACCTAGAATTCACTATGTAGTCTCAGGGTGGCCTAAAACTCATGGCGATCCTCCTACCTCTGCCTCTCAAGTGCTGGGATTAAAGGTGTGCCACCACCCCGGCTGTTTGTTTGTTTTTCAAGATGGATTCTTGCTCTAGCCCTGGCTGACCTGAAATTTACTATGTAGTCTCAGGGTGGCCTCAAACTCATACCTCCTACCTCTGCCTCCTGGAGCTGGGACTAAGGCATGCAACACCACACCCAGCTTTGATCTTTTTTTTTGTTTGTTTGTTTTCAAAGTAGGATATCACTCTAGCCCAGGTTTACCTGAAATTCAATTTGTATTCTCAGGGTGGCCTTGAACTCGAACTCTCGTGATCCTCCTACCTCTGCCTCCCAAGTGCTGGGATTAAAGGAGTATGACACCATGCCCGGCTGATCTTTTTTTTTTTTTAAATAATTTTAATTTTAATTTAAAAAGAGAAAGAGGCTGGTGATGGTGGCACATGCCTTTAATCCCAGCACTCAGGCAGAAGTAGGAGGATCACTTGAGTTTGAGGCCACCCTGAGACTACATAGTGATTCTAGGTCAGCCTTGGCTAGAGTGAGACCTTTACCTTGGAAAAACCAAAATAAATAAATAAACAAACAAACAAACATAAAAAATACAGGGGTGGAGGAATGGTTTACCGGTTAAGGAGTTTGCCTGTGAAGCCCAAGGACCCAGGTTTGAGTCTCCAGGTCCCACGTAAGCCAGATGCACATGGTGGCACATGCATCTGGAATTCATTTGCAGTGGCCAGAGGTCCTGGCATGCCCATTCTCATTCTCTCTCTGTGTCTCCTTCTCTCTGTCTCTAATAAATAAATAAAATACAAAGAGAAAAAAGGGCTGGAGAGATAGCTCAGTGGTTAAGGCACTTGCCTGCAAAGTCTAAGGACCTGAGTTCAATTCCCCAGTCCCCATGTAAGGCCAGATACCCAAGGTGGCACATGCATCTGGAGTTCATTTGCAATGGCTAGAGGACCTGGTGTGCCCATCCTCTCTCACTCTATGCCTCTCTCAAATAATTAAATTAAAAATTAAAAAGAGCCAGGCGCAGTGGCACACACCAGAGGTAGGAGGATCGCCATGAGTCTGAGGCCACCTTGAGACTACAGAGTGAATTTGAGGTCAGTTTGAGCTAGAGCAAGACCCTACCTTGAAAAGGAAAAAAAAAAAAAAAAAAAAAAATTAAAAGAGAGAGAGAGAGAGAAAGAAATATGGGATGTGGAAGCAAAGGCCTGTAATCCCAGTACTTGGCAGATAGAGGCTCAGAGAGGTTTTAAAAAAATTATTGTTAAAATTAAAAATTAAAGCCAGCCGGGCGTGGTGGCTCACGCCTTTAATCCCAGCACTCGGGAGGCAGAGGTAGGAGGATTGCCGTGAGTTCGAGGCCACCCTGAGACTACATAGCTAATTCCAGGTCAGCCTGGACCAGAGTGAGACCCTACCTTGAAAAACAAACAAACAAACAAACAAAAAAAAAAAAACAAAAAAAATTAAAGCCAGGCATGATGGCACACACCTTTAATCCCAGCATTTGGGAGGCAGAGGTAGGAAGATCACTGTGAATTCAAGGGCACCCTGAGACGACATAGTGAATTCCAGGTCAGTCTGGACTAGAGTGAGACCCTACCTGGAAAAACAAAAAAACAAAAACAAAAACAAAAATTAAATAAAATAAGAAGGTAGAAAGAAAGTTTCTTAAATGTTTTGCTAAGTTAGTGGTTTGGGGGAAAAGGTTGATCAGAAAGAAAAATGAGCATTTCTGTTGATGTTTAAGGGTTAACACAGCATGGTGGCTGGGAATTGTTATTTGATAACTACATTTAAAAAAATTATTTATTTATTTTTATTTATTTAAGAGAGAGAGAGGAAGAGGCAGAAAGAGAGCGAGCGAATGGGTGTGCAAGATCACACATGCTTCTCAGTGGTGCAAGCATCTGGAATTCGATTGTAGTGGCTGAGGCCCCGGCATGCCAATTCTCTCTGTATCTCTCTCTCTCTAAAGTAAAAAGTAAACATTAAAAATGAAAGAAAGAAGCTGGGTGTGGTGGTGCACACCTTCATTCCCAGCACTCAGGAGGCAGAGGTAGGAGGATTGCCATGAGTTTGAGGCCACCCTGAGATTACAGAGTGAATTCCAGGTCAGTCTGGGCTAGAGTGAAACCCTACCTCGGAAAAAAAAAAAAAAAAAAGAAAAGAAACAGAAAGAGTCCAGGGTGTGGTCACGCATGCCTTTAATCCCAGAACTTGGAAGGTTGAAGTAGGTGGATTGCTGTGAGTTTAAGGCCAGCCTGGGACTACATAGTGAATTCCAGGTCAGCCTGGGCTAGAGCAAGACCCTGCCTCAAAAATTAAATTAAATTAAGTAAAATTAAAATTAAAAAGTAAGCTAGATCTTTTGCTTTCATAAACTGCTTCTGGTTGGGTGTTTTGTCTTAACAAAAACAAACAAACAACAGCAAAAACCAAACAGTAACTGCTACATCCTCCATCAAAGTGTGTGTGTTTGTGACATGTAGCAATGTACATGGCTCTCTTCTAAGGCTGTTTATTCATTTTAGCAATTGCATTTTCAAACCTATTAGCCTTAATGGTGATTATTAAACTATGACTTCTAGGCCAAGGCTTGAAGTTCGAGCTGCAGAGGGAAGCTCAGGCTTAGACTCGATTGAGTCTTCCCCATCTTCCTCAGACACACCCACACCTGGTATTCCATAAGAAGTTTATGTACTGTTTTGCAGTGATTGCTATTTCTTAGTTCAATTTTGTTAAATTTATTTTCATATGAGACAGAGAAAGAGGGACAGAGAATGAATAAGAGAATGGGTGTGCCAGGGCCTCTAGCTACTGCAAACAAATGCCAGAAGCATGTGCCACCTTGTGCATCTGGCTTATGTGGGACCTGAAGAATGCAACCTGGGGACTGGAGAGATGGCTTAGCGGGAAAGGCGCATGCCTGAAAAGCCTAAGGATCCAGGTTCAATTCTCCAGGTCCCACGTAAGCTAGATGCACATAGTGGCACACACCTGGAGGTCGCTTGCAGTGGCTAGAGGCCCTGGCATGCCCATTCTCACTCTCTCTTGTCTCTAATAAATAAATAAAAATAAACCTCGGGCTGGAGAAGATGGCTTAGCAGTTAAGGCGTTTGCCTGCAAAGCCAAAGGACCCAGGTTCGATTCCCCAGGATCCATGTTAGCCAGATACACAAGGAGGCGCATGTGTCTGGAGTTTGTTTGCCATGGCTGGAGGCCCTGGCACACCCATTCTCTCTCTCACTCTCTCAAATAAATAAATAAATAAGTAAATTTTAAAAAATGTTCTCTCTCTCTTTAAAAAAAATAAATAAAAATAAATCTTAAAAAAAAAAAAAAAAAAAAAAAAATGCAACCTGAGTCCATAGGCTTTGTAGGCAAGCACCTTAACTACTAAGCCATCTCTCCTACTTTAAATAGGATTCTACATAAGAGCCATGGTTCTCAGGGAAGCTGAGTAAGCCAGAGAAACAGGATGCCTTCTTCTTTGGGGTCTGGGTGCTTCTGGCTGGATAATGCTGAAGTGTCTTTACAGGCTTGGGAGCAAGCCCTTCCTAGCACTGGCACTGGTGTGGCCTTGAGTTTAATCTCCAGCACTACAAAAGGCAATGATAAAAAAAAAATTACACACACAGCCGTGGTAGCACATGCCTTTAGTCCCAGCACTCAGGAGGCAGAGGTAGGAGGATTGCCGTGAGATCAAGGCCATCCTGAGACCCATCCTGAGACTACATAGTGAATTCCAGGTCAGTCTGGGCCAGAGCGAGACCCTACCTTGAAAAACTTTAAAAAGGGGAGGGAGGGCTGGAGGGAATGGCTTAGCAGTTAAGGCGTTTGCCTACAAAGCCAAAGGACCCTGGTTTGATTCCCCAGGACCCACGTATGCCAGATGCACAAGATGGCTCATGCATCTGGAATTTGTTTGCAGTGGCTGGAGACCCTGGTGCATCCATCCTCTCTGTCTTCCTCTCTCTGTCTTTCTCTCTCTGACTCTCTTAAATAAAAATCTTAAAAAAAAAAAATTACACACATACATTCATGCAAGCTTGCAAATACCTTGCTTGGATTTGGCCCTGTGAGAGGACGTTAGACTTCTGTGGGATTGGATTCTACCTATGCCATTTTCTAGCTGTGCAACTTTAGGCAAGACAATTAGCCTCTCTCTGTTTTCTCATTTACAGCATGGAGTTAATGACCTTATTGGTTTATTGGGAGGACTACATGGGTTAATGCATGGGAAAGTATTACAATAGACATGCTCATGGCAAGCATTCAGTAAGTATTAGCATAGTGTTCCATTTTGCATAGGTCAATAAGTCTGGGAAGTCAATAGCTTTCAAACATTTTGACTATAATCTCCAGTAAGAAATACATGCTAAACCGGGTGTGATGGCACACGCCTTTAATCCCAGCACTCGGGAGGCAGAGGTAGGAGGATTGCCATGAGTTCAAGGCTACCCTGAGACTACATAGTGAATTCCAGGTCAGCCTGAGCTAGAGTGAGACCCTACCTCAACCCCCCCCCAAAAAAAAGAAATACATGCTATATATCAGTCCAGAAATTGAAGTTTCACCCATTAAACTGATTTTTGCAGTTCACTAAATAGATCCATTGAAGACAAATCTCAGTTCTCTGATACTTTAAAAAAATATATTTTATTTATTCATTCATTTATTTAAGAGAGAGGAAGAGGTAGATAGAGAGAATGGGCACACAGGGCCTCAAGCCACTGCAAACAATCTCCAGATGCACACACCACCTTTTACATCTGGCTTACATGGTATTGGGGAATCAAACCTGGGTCCTTAGGCTCCGCAGTCAAGCATCTTAACTGCTAAGCTCTTCAGAACCCCCCCCTTTTTTTTTGGCAAGATCTTGCTCTGGCCTAGTCTCAGGGTGGCCTTGAACTCACAGTGATCCTCCTACTTCTGCCTCCTGAGTGCTGGGATTAAAGGCGTGCGCTACCACACCCGGCTCTCTCAGATACTTTTGATAGAATAATGTCACTTCCAGGAGTGCGTGCTCTGTCCCCTTAGATCTCACAGTACTTAGATGGCAGGTGAGGTAAAGGTTATTGAGACTGACATGAGAAGATTTTCCTGGGATATCTAGGTGGGCCTCATCTAATCACATGAGTCTTTACAAATTGAGAACCAGGGCAGGAGAGATGGCTTAGCGGCTAAGGCGCTTGCCTGCAAATCCCAAGGACCCATGTTCGACTTTCCCATGTAAGATCCCATGTAATCCAGACATATAAAGATGAGGCAAGCACGAGTCACACAAGCCACTAGGTGGCGCAAGCATCTGGAGTTCGATATCAGTGGCTGAGGCCCTGGTAGACCAATTCCCCCTCTCTCTCTCTCTCTCTATCTATCTATCTATCTATCTATGCATATATATATATATATATAAATTAAAAAGAAAAAAATGAAGAACCAGGGCTGGAGAGATGGCTTAGCAGTTAAGGTTAAGGCAGTTAAGGCAGTTGCCGGCAAAGCCAAAAGACCCAGGTTCAATTCCCCAGGACCACATAAGCCAGATGCACAAGGTGGCCCATGCATCTGGAGTTCATTTGCAGTGGCTGGAAGCCCTCGCGTGCCCATTCTCTCTCTCTACCTCTCTGTGTATCTATCTCTCAAATAAATAAATAATATATTTTTAAAAGACATTTTAAAAAATGGAGAACCAAGCCAGGCATGGTGGTACATACCTTTAATCCCAGCACTCAGGAGGCAGAGGTAGGAGGATCACCATGAGTTTGAGAGTGCCCTGAGACTACATAGTGAAATCCAGGTCAGCCTGAGCTAGAGTGAGACCTTACTTTGAAAAACATAAAAACAAACAAACAATGGAGAACAAGGGCCTGGGAAGATTGCTCAGTGGTTAAAGGCACTTGTTTGCCAAAGAAACTGCCAGCCTGGGTTTAGCCACCCAGGTAAATCAGACACAAAAAGGAGTATAAATGTCTGATGTTTGTTTGCAGTGGCAAGAAGCCCTGACACCCCTACACACACACACACACACACACACACACACACACACACACACACAAATAAATTTTAACAAATGGAGAAGCATAAAGATGTCCGAGAAATCAAACCCAGAGCAACAGAGAACCTTTCCTGGCTATGATCAAAGGAAGAGATGGGACCATGGAAGAAAGGTCAAGGTGCAAAATGAGAAACGCTCAGTGCATCATTGCTGGTTTTGAACACGGAGGAAGGAGACTATGAGCCAAGCAGCTTTTAGAAGCTGGAAACCACAAGACAGCAGATTCTTCCTTACAGTCTCCAAAAGAAGACAGCGCCTGGGGCTGGAGATGGAGCACAGGGACGAAGCTTGCCTAGCATGAGTGTGACCTTGAAATTAAGTTTCACCTGCAGCACTACAAAAGACAAAAGCAACACAAAATTAAATACACATGAGCTGGTGCCGCACGCCTTTAGTCCCAGCTCTTGGAAGGCAGAGGTAGGAGGATTTCGGTGAAGTTTGACGCCACCCTGAGACTACATAGTGACTTCCAGGCCAGCCTATAGTGAATCCCTACCTTGAAAACCAAAAAAAAAAAAAAAAAAAAAAAAAAAATTAAAAACACACACACAGGTGCTAGTGTTACAATACCGTGGATTTAGCCTAGGGAAAGGACTTCTGACCTCCAGAGCTGTCAGATAACAAATTTGGGTTAAGATGCTAGATTGCAGGTCTTATGAAAGTAGTATCAGACATTGTGAAGCCCTGAATACTATGTCCAGTTTTTTTCCATGGTAGGGTCTCACTCTAGGCCAGGCTGTCCTGGAATTCACTATGTTGTCTCAGGCTGGCCTCAAACTCACAGCCATCCTCCTACCTCTGCCTCCCTAGTGCTGGGATTAAAGGCGTGTACTACTCAGGAAGGGAGGGGATCGCCATGAGTTCAGGGCCACCCTGAGACTACATAGTGAATTCCAGGTCAGCCTGGGCTAGAGTGAAACCCTACCTAAAAAAAAAAAAAAAGCAAGCCCCATATTAAAGAAGACTCCACATGTTCGGGCTGCAAGGTCCCTGGGAAATCAAGCTGAAGCTGAGCTGAAAACCCCCTTCCTGTAGACCAGCTGACAGAAAGCTGGAAAAAGCTGTGCTGCATGCAGCCCTATGGGAAACAGAAGTCATCAGTGATGAAAATGGTGGACACTGCAATAAGTTGGACCAGCCAAATGATCCAATGGGTGCAATAGGGACATGTCTGTTATGCGGAAAACCAATGGCTCTCTAATTGGACTGGAGGCCTGCTCCACGGGAGGGAATACATGCCTGGTACTGCAAACCTAGTCATAAGCCTATGGCAAAAGAAGAAAATGTCTGAAAGATGAAGGTGGTATTAAGGCACCGTGTAGTCACTTAATCTGAAATTTTTTTTAATTTTAGTTTTTCGAGGTAGGGTCTTGCTCTAGTCCAGGCTGACCTGGAATTCACTATGTATTCTCAGGCTGGCCTTGAACTCACAGCTATCTTCCTACCTCTGCCTCCTGAGTGCTGGGATTAAGGGGGTGTGTCACCACACCCAGCCTCTCTTTCTTTCTTTCTTCCTTCCTTTCTTTCTTTTCTTTTTTTTTATTGTTTTTAGTTTTTCGAGGTAGGGTCTCACTCTAGTCCAGACTGACCTGGAATTCACTCTGTATTCTCAGGATGGCCTCAAACTCATGGTATCCTCTTACCTCTGCCTCCCAAGTGCTGGGATTAAAGGCATGCACCCCCACGCCTGGCCTCTCTTTCTTTTTTGAGGCAGAGTCTCCCTCTAGCTCAGGCTGGCGTCAAACTCATGGAGGCCTTCCTACCTCAGAGTGTTGGGTTTACAGGTGTGAGCCTCCCACTCTGGCCTTTAGTGAGACAATTCTTCGAGGAGGGCTCATTGTCCTTCCTGAGAGCAATGGGGCTATGAACACCTGGATGTCTGCCCTCTGGAAGCAGTGGGGATAGTTTCGGATACACTTTCACATAACTCCTTGCTGCTATCAGCTTCCAGAATGTTATCCACCACTGAGTGCTGACCTGTCTAGTCAACTGCTCCAGAAACTTCTGGACTCCTGGAGTGAGGGACGTGGTAGGAGTTTTCACCTCCTAGGTAGAGAAGAGGAAAGGATACTATGGGAAAACTCATGCAGGCTTCAAACTAGTTCCCCCTTTCCTGTCCCACTCAGCAGAAGCTGGTCCTTCCCAGTCCCTTTCCAGGGTCCCCAGAATACATCAGTACCCTCATCTGATCTGGTACTGCAAACTCTCCTTCTTCAAAAACCATACCCTTCATCTGATTTCCATAGCCACAAAATGTACGGCCACCTGCCATTCACCATTACATCTTTTTCTGTTCTCTTTGACTCTCTAGGTCCAGACCAGTTTCCCTTTTCTGTCTCTATCACAGAGAACTTTAAGAGGCTATTGGAACAAACCTGTGTTTTGACTTTTGCCATATCCTTTTTGTTTTGTGTTGTTTGGAGGCTGGCCTTGAACTTGCTATGTAACTGAGAAAACTCCTGATCCTCCTGCCTCTATTTCCTGAGCCCTGGGATTGGGTTTTTGTCTTGTTTTCTCTCTTTTGGGGTTCTGGAAACGTGCAAGCACTCTACCCCTGAGCAATACCCCTAATCCTATTTTGCCCTCTTAAGTCACGATCTCCCTGTGTACTTCATGAGATTATCATCAGGGCCAAATAAGATACTAAGCTAAAGTGCTTTGCAAACTCTAAAAGGTCATTGGAATGCCAGTTATAATGATATGACCCCTAAGACACCTGTGTAGCGTCTCACTTTAGCCCAGGTTGACCTGGAATTCACTAATGTAGTCTCAGGCTGTCCCTGAACTCACATCAATCCTCCTACCTCTACCTCCTGAATGCTGGGATTAAAGGTGTGTGCCACCAGGCCCGGCTTCTTTTGTTCTTGTTTGTTTTGTTTTCATAGTACTGAGAATTGAACTCAGGGCCTCTGTTTGTTAGGCAAGCACTCTACCACTGAGCCAAGCTCCTAGCCACCCTCTCCCCCTTTTTAAGACAGGTCTCATGTGGTGCCCAGACCAGTCTCAAACTCCTGAGCTCAAGTGATCCTCCTGCCTCAACATCACCAAACATCTAGTATCTAGGGCATGTACCACTGGCCTGGCTCTTCACTTTAAATGTGAAGAAAGCAAAGATGACAGATTTTCTCTCCTCTAGAAAGACAAAGAAAACTGTGGACATGTCTTACAGATTGCATCTTCTCATGCAATGGGAGACGAAGGCTAGAAAACTGAAGCTCCTTTTCCGGTTCTGGCAGCACCAGACATCCTAGACCAAGTGTTCAGCACAAAGGGGGAGGCAGCGTGGATCCTGGCAGCTCTAGCGTGCATGAAAAACACCTGCTCTGTTGGCAGCTAGGAGAGAGACCCAGAATAGCACAAGCTCACCCACTCACAGCAACACAGGAACTCCCTGGTACTGTAGGCAAGGGCGGGAGTGTCAGGAGGCAGGCCTAGCAAAGCTTGCTTGGAAAATTTGCCCAACACCATTTGAAAGGACTTGCGTTTCCTCTAATGAGAAGAGAACAGAAGCCACCTTCTCTCTTTCTTAGAGATAGCAAGGTTTGCTCAGGACTCAGGTGGTGGGTGTGCAAAACTTGCAGCATGCAGCTGTGCACTCAAGTGATTCAATGGGACATGTCACACAGCAAGGGCAGAAGGAGGCCCCCTTAGCTTCCCAGTGGTGGAATCACTGGGAAACACGCCATTGCTCATGGGATACCCTACAGTGAGTGAGGCACTCAGAGCCCCAGGTGAATGGGGCAAGCTTAGGAGATAACAGAACTGAGAGCAACCATGGCAGCCACCTAAACAAGCAATCAGGGAGTCCTACACATATGGAAACAAGGACAGAGGTGAAGCGTGAGTGCAGACTATGCTACTAACCACCCAGAATGACTCATGTATCCTCAACAGAAGTGTGTCCAACACGATCCCTGGAGGTGCTTCTTAAGAAAAGGCCTTGGGCTAGAGAGATGGCTTAGCAGTTAAGGCACATGCCTAAGAAGCCTAAGGACCCCAGTTCGATTCTCCAGGTCCCACATGAGACAGATGCACAAGGGGGCGCATGCGTCTGGAGTTCATTTGCAGCGGCTAGACGCCCTGGCACATCCATTCTCTCTTTCTTCCTCTCTCTGTCTCTAATAAATAAATAAATAAAAACAAAAATACCTTAAAAGAAAGAAAAAGGAAAGAAAGAAAAAAGAAAGAAAGAAAAAAGAAAGAAGAAAGAAAGAAAGAAAGAAAGAAAGAGAAAAGGTCTAAAGGTTGGGCATGGTAGCACATGCCTTTAATGCCAGCACTCAGGAGGCAGAGGTAGGAGGATCACCATGAGTTCAAGGCCACCCTGAGACTACATAGTGAATTCCAGGTCACCCTGGGCCAGAGCAAGACCCTACCTCAAAAAACTAACTAACTAACTAACTAACTAAATAAATAAATAAATAAATAAATAAATAAAAGTTCTATGGAGAGCTTGGGAGTGGGGAGATGGCTTAGCAATTAAGGCACTTGCCTGCAAAGCCAAAGAACTCAAGTTTGATTCTCCAGGATCCACCTAAGCCAAATGCACAATGTGGTACATGTGTCTGGATTTCATTTGCAGCAGCTGGAGGCCCTGTCATGCCCCTTCTCTCTCTCTCTCCATACATACATACATACACATATATTCCTTTCTCTCCAACAAATAAATAAATACTTTTTTTTGTTGTTTTTTTTTTTTTTTCAAGGTAGGGTTTTGTTCTAGCCTAGGCTGACCTAGAATTCACTATGTAGTCTCAGGGTGGCCTCGAACTCATGGTGATCCTCCTACCTCTGCCTCCCAAAGACTGGGATTAAAGGCGTGTGCTACCATGTCTGGCTAAATAAACTAATTTTTTAAAAAAAGAAAAGGAAAGGTCTATGGTTATAGAAGCTGGCAAACGCTGCCTACAGTAAACCCTGTTAGTGATTCAATAAACACAGCCCCTGGGAGGTCCTAAGGCACTGCTTTCCAAATCCTGTCCTTCAAGTGAGGCCTGCTAACATCTGTAGAACCAGCATTGCATAGGGCAGAAAGTGTGGCCACAATTCTCCTCAGGCCTTGATCTTGTGCTTCAGTGATGACATGGCCTCCAGATATGGTTACTTGGGCTGGGAATGTAACTCAGTTGCTTAACATGCACAAAGTCCTTGGTTCAATCTCCAGCACTGCACAAACAGGTGGTGGTGGCATATGCCTATAATCACAGCTTTTACGAGATGGAGGATCAAAAGTTCAAGATCATTCTTGGCTACATATCAAGTTTGAGGCCAATCTGGGATACATGAGACCCTATCACAAAAAAGGAGGAAGAAAATATTTGGTTATAGTTATAAAGGTAAATTTTTTTTAAATGGTGTTGGAGATGGAATGCAAAGCTTTGAGTATGATAGGCAAGCATTGTACTACCACTGAGCTATACCCACAAGCTCTGGCTGTGAATTTTTTTTTTTTTTTTGAGGTAGGGTCTCTCTCTAGCCCAGGCTGACCTGGAATTCACTCTGTAGTCTCAGGGTGGCCTTGAACTCATGACGATCCTCCTACCTCTGCCTTCCAAATGCTGGGATTAAAGGCATGCACCACCAGGCCTGGCTCTGGTTGTGAATTTTAAAAAATATTTTTATTTATTTATTTGAGAGAGAGAGAAAGAGGCAGGGAGAGGAAGAGAGACATAGAGAGAGAGAATGGGCATGCCAGGGCATCCAGCCACTGCAATCCAACTCCAGACACATGCACCACCTTGTCCATCTGGCTTACATCTGCCTCCCGAGTGCTGGGATTAAAGGCGTGTGCCACCATACTTGGCTGGTTTTTGTTGTACTTTTTCCAGGTAGGGTCTCACTCTAGCTCAGGCTGACCTTGGAATTCACTCCGTAGTCTCAGGGTGGACTTGAACTCACAGCGATCCTCCTACCTCTGCCTCCTGAGTTCTGGGATCAAAGGCGTGCGCCACCATACCTGGCTTCTGGAGGTCTTTTGCAGTGGCAGGAGACCCTGGTGTGCCCATTCTCTGTCTCTATCATAAATAAATAAAATTATTGGTGGGGAGCTTTGAGGTAAGGTCTCACTCTAGCTCAGGCTGACCTGAAATTCACTATGGAGTCTCAGGGTAGCCTTGAACTCATGGTGATCCTTCTACCTCTGCCTCCCAAGTGCTAGGATCAAAGGTGTGCGCCACCACACTTGCTTATTTTTTAAAAATTAAGGAAGGCATCAACTGACCAATAAGTGCATGACAGACGCTCAGTCAGGTATGGTAACCCTTGCTTGTAATTCCAAGGTTTCGGTGGTGCAGGCAGGAGGATGAGGAGTTCAGGGCCAGCCCAGCCTTGGCTTCATAACAAATTCATGGCTAGCCTGGATTACATGAGACCCTGTTTCAAAACAACAAGCTGGGCATGCTCGTACATGCTTGTAATCTCAATACTCAGGAGGCAGAGACAAGAGGATTGCCACAAGTGCAAGGCCAGCCTGGTCTACATAATAAATTGCTCCTAGGACAGCCAGGGTCACATATCTATTAAGATCTTGTTAAATCCGGGCGTGGTGGCACATGTCTTTAATCCCAGCATTTGAGAGGTAGGAGGATCACTGTGAGTTTGAGGCCAGCCTGAGACTACATAGTGAATTCCAGGTCAGCCTGGGCTAGAGCAAGAGCCTACCTTAAAAATAAATAAATAACTAAAATAAATAAATAAATAAATAAATAAATAAGTAAATAAATAAATAAAAGTGGTTTATACCTTTCATCACAGCACTCAGGAGGCAGAGGTAGGAGGATCGCTGTGAGTTTGAGGCCAGCCTGAGACTACATAGTGAATTCCAGGTCAGCCTGGTGTAGAGTGAGACCCTTCCTCAAACTCAAAAAAAGTTCAACATCCTTAGTCATTAGAGAAATGCAAATGAAAACAGGGATGAGAAATCCACTGCATACCCACCGATGGCTAGAATTAACATAAGAGGAGTGGGGAGGAACAGCAAGCGTTGGCAAGGATGGGGAGTAATCAGGACCCTTGTGCTGTGGGAATGCAAAGTATGCAGCTGCTGTGGAAACAGCTTTGCTTGGCAGATCTTCAAAGAACTAAACCTAGAGTTACATATGATGTAGCTAGTCCACTCGGAGGGACGTGTTGAGAACTGAAAATGTATACAAAAACTTGTCACAGGGCTGGAGAGATGGCTTAGCAGTTAAGGCGCTTGCCTGCAAAGTCAAAGGACCCTGGTTCGATTCTCCAGGACCCATGTAAGCCAGATGCACAAGGTGGGGCATATGTCTGGAGTTCGTTTGCAGTGGCTGGAGGCCTTGGTGCTCCTGTTCTCTCCTCTCTCTCTTTTTTTTTTTTGAGGTAGGGTCTCACTCTGGTCCAGGCTGACCTGGAATTAACTATGTAGTCTCAGGGTAGCCTCAAACTCATGGCGATCCTCCTACCTCTGCCTCCTGAATGCTGGGCCCAGCATGTTCTCTCTTTCTTGTCTGTCTACCTCTTTCTCCCTTTTTTTCTCTCTCAAATAAGCAAGTAAATAAATAAAATATTTTTAAAACGTGTGCACAAATGCTCACAGCTGCCTATTCATAAAAGCCTGTATTGGTTGCTTTTCTCATCGTTGTAACAAAGTACTGGAGAGAAGCAATCGTTCCTGTCCGCGTTTTCAGTCTGTCGGAGCAGGGAAGGCACGGCTGAGTTCATGGCCACGTGAGCCGTGGCAGTAGCTCCTTACTTCTCTCTCCCGGTGGAGCAAGCATAACCTTCGAGGCCCACCCCCAGAGATCCACTTCCACTAACCAGGTCACATGTCTTGAAGGTTCTGTCTTCTCCTAAAGCAGCACCCCCAGCTAAGGACTGTTTTCAAACAAACCCATGGAAGATATTTCACACTCAAACTACCACCGAGCCAAAAAGTCAAAACAGCTCTAATGTCCATCAACTGATGAGTAGATAGAAAGTGTGGTATATCCATGTAATGGAATATTATTCAGCCATGGAAAAGGATAGAATCCTGATGCATGCTACAACATGGATAGGCCTTGATACATTATGCTAACTGAGGAAAGCCCAGTGTACAAAGCCATATGTTGTGATTTCCTTTAAGTAAAATGTCCTAAAGAGGGAAATTTGGTAAAGTCAGAAATAGATTAGCTGCCATAAACTGGGAGGATGATGGCTTTTACTGGATATAAAGTTTTGGAGACAGGTAATAAAAATATTCTAGAATGAAACCACAGTGATGTGAATATGCACTTAAAAAAAAACCACAAAGCTGGGCGTGGTGGCGCACCCCAGTTCAATTCTCCAGGTCCCACATTAGCCAGGTGCACATGGTGGGTCATGCATCTGGAGCTCGTTTGCAGTGGCTAGAGGCCCTGGTACACCCATTCTCACTCTTTCTCTCTGTCTCTGATAAATAAATAAAAATAAAGTCTTAAAAAAAAAAAAAAGTAAAAAGAAAAGAAAAACTAGCTGGGCATGGTAACACATGCCTTTAATCCCAGCATTTGAGAGGCAGAGGTAGGAGGATTGCCATAAATTCAAGGTCACTCTGAGACTACATAGTGAATTCCAGGTCAGTGTGCGCTAGAGAAAGACTGTATCTAAAACAAAAAAAAACAAAAACAAAACAAAACAAAACAAAAACAACAAAAAGCCCAACGATATGTGTGTGTGGATGTTAAAATAATGAATTTCATTATGAGAATTATATTCTTTTGAGACAACATTCACGTATAGTGAAACCAAACTGTTTGGAGAGTACATTCAGTGAGTGGCATTTATTAAATTCATAATAAATGTAAAGAAGACAGTATTATTATTTTTTTTAATATTTTACTTTATTTATTTATTTGAGAAAGAGAGAGATACAGAAACAGGCAGGTAGAGAGAGAGAGAGAGAGGCAGAGGGAGAGAATGGGTGAGCCAGGGCCTCCAGCCACTGCAAACGAACTCCAGATGCATGCACCCCCTCGTCCATCTGGCTTACGTGGGTCCTGGAGA
This sequence comes from Orientallactaga sibirica, assembly GCA_036365145.1. Taxonomy (NCBI): domain Eukaryota; kingdom Metazoa; phylum Chordata; class Mammalia; order Rodentia; family Dipodidae; genus Orientallactaga; species Orientallactaga sibirica. Next base: position 12,672,811 of record JAEOAD010000035.1, on the reverse strand, counting down.
ATCGAGCCTCGAACCAGGGTCCATAGGCTTCATAGGCAAGCGTTTAACCGCTAAGCCATCTCTCCAGCCCCAAGAAGACAGTATTCTTATGTAACGTGGAAAGGAAGTCAGTCTTCCACTTGCTATTTTACCTTTTCAGATAGCACACAGACATCCATAAAAACAATTAGCCCCAGGCTGGGGTGATGGCTCACTGGGTAAGGACACTTGCTCAAAAAGCCTGATGTGGGGCTGGAGAGATGGCTTAGCGGTTAAGGCGCCTGCCTCCTAAGCCTAAGAACGCTGGTTCCAATCTCCAGCGGGTCCCACGTTTAGCCAGATGCAAAGTGACGCAAGGGCGCAATGCCGCACTGGACCACAAGAGGGCGCACGCATCTGGATTTCGTTCTCAGCAGCTGAGACTGCTGGCGTGTCCATCTCCGTCTCACTCTCCCTCTCTGTCTCTCTCTGTGTCTCTCTCCAAAAAAAAAAAAAAAAAAGCCTGATGTCCCGGTAGTCCCCAGTACGCACATAAAGCCAAATGCACAAGGTGGCATATGTATCTGAATTTGTTTACAGCAGCAAGAGGCTCTCACTCTCTTTCCCTGAAAATTAATAAATTAAAAAAATTTAAAACAAGCCAGGTGTGGTGCTGCACACCTTTAATCCCAGCACTTGGGAGGCAGAGTAGGAGGATCGCTATGAGTTTGAGGCCACCCAAGAATACAGAGTGATTCCAGGTCAGCCTGGGTTAGAGTGAGACCCTATCTTGACAAACCAAAAATAAGTAACTAACTAAATAAATAAATAAAACCACTTGCATGAGGTGGGAACAGAGGTCTCACTTTGAATTATTTGGCTAAGTCGTTCTCTCAGAGAGAAAAGAGGCTTGACAAGTTTTTAAAATGTTTGTATTTGCCAGGTGTGGTAGCACACACCTTTAATCCCAGCACTTGGGAGGCAGAGGTAGGAGGATCACTGTGAGTTTGAGGCCACCCTGAGACTACATAGTGAATTCCTGGTCGGCCTGGACCAGAGTGAAATCCTACATAAAAAAAAAAAAAAAAATCTTATTTATTATTTATTATTATTATTTATTTATTTGCAAGTAGACAGGGAGAGAAGAGATAGAGAGAGAACACATGCCTCCTAAGCCTAAAAACGCTGGTTCCAATCTCCAGCGGTTCCAATCTCCAGGTCCCACGTTTAGCCAGATGCAGTGACACTAGGGCACAATGCTTCACTTGCCCACAAGAGGGGGCACACATCTGGATTTCGTTCACAGCAGCTGAGAGACTGCTGGCGCGCCCATCTGTCTCCTTCTCCCTCTATCTCTCTCTGTGTCTCTCTCCAAAAATAAATAAAATAATAAAAAAAATTAAAAAAAAAAATCTGTTTCCAAGGTGAAAGCGTTTATTTTTATTTTATTTATTTATTAGAGAGAGAGATACAGAAATAGGCAGGTAGAGAGAATGGGCATGCCAGGGCCTCCAGCCACTGCAAACGAACTCCAGATGCATGTGCCCCCTTATGCATCTGGCTTATGTGGGCCCTGGAGAATCGAGACTCAAACCAGGGTCCTTAGGCTTCACAGGCAAGCGTTTAACCACTACGCCACCTCTTCAGCCCAAGTTTTTTTATAGTGATAGCAAACTTTTCTCATATAAATTTAGAGGATTTGGCAAATTGGGAGAATTTATTTTAAATATTATTTACTTATTTGAGAGAGATACAAAGAGAGAAAGAGGCAAAGTGATTATAGGCAATCCAGGGTCTCTCACCACTGAAACTAACTCCAGACACATGTGCCATATTGTGCATCTGGCTTTATGTGGGTACTGGGGATTCAAACCTAGGAAATTAGGCTTTGAGAGAAAGTGCTTTTAAATGGTCAGCCATCTCTCCAGCCCAACAGTTTATTTTCTTTCTCTTTCTCTCTTTCTTTTTCTTCCTTCCTTCCTTCCTTTCTTTCTTTCTTTCTTTCTTTCTTTCTTTCTTTCTTTCTTTCTTTCTCTCTCTCCCTTCCTTTCTTTCTTCCTTCCTCCCTCCCTCTCTCCCTCCTTCCCTCCCTCCCTCTTTCTTTCTTTCTTTCTTTCTTTCTTTCTTTCTTTCTTTCTTTCTTTCTTTCTTTCTTTCTTTCTTTCTTTTTCAAGGTAGGGTCTCACTCTAGCTGACCTGAAAGACCCAAAAACCAAAGTATAGGCTTCAGCTGCCTTGCAGGCCTCAGGCTAAACTCAGGTCAGGTTCCCAGAATGTAAATAAGAACAAACAGTTGCTGGAAAGACCATACTGACCCAAAGTAATGAGCCAATTTGACAAAATAAGCTAAACGTTCCTCAGCTGCTGCATAATCAATCAAAAATAATGGAACTCCAGATGCGTGCACCCCTTGTGGGCAAGCTCAGCATTGTGTGCTCACATCACTTTGAGTCTGGCTAAACGTGAGACCTGGAGAATTGAATGGGTGTTCTTAGGCTTGGCAGGCAGGTACCTTAACCACTAAGCCATCTCTCCAGCCCCTACCCTAGGCCTTTTTTTTTTTTTTTTTTTTTTTTGAGGTAGGGTCTCACTCTAGCTCAAGCTGACCTGGAATTCACTATGTATTCCAGGGTGGCCTCGAACTCACCGTGATCCTCTTACCTCTGCCTCCTGAGTGCTGGGATTAAAGGTGTGTGCCACCACGCCTGGCTCTACCATAGGATTTTGATTAGGTTTTCAGTACCAATGTCTCCTTCAATTTATTTTTTCAATATTTTCAAGGTTTTTTGTTTGTTTGTTAGTTTTTGTTTTTGTTTTTCAAGATAGGGTCTCACTCTAACTCAGCTGACTCATGGTGATCCTCCTACCTCTGCCTCCCGAGTAATGGCATTAAAGGCATGTGCCATCATGCCTGGATTAAGTTATATATATATATGTATATATGAGAGAAAGAGAGAGAGAGAATGAAAGAATGGGTGTGCCAGAGCCTCTAGGCACTGCAAACAAACTCCAGATGCATGCACCACCTTGTGCATTTGGCTTATGTGGGTCCTGGGAAATTGAATCTGAGTCCTTTGGCTTTGTAGGCAGGCACTTTAACCACTAAGCCATCTCTCTAGCCAAATATTTTCAGGTTTTTATTGTAGAGGTCTGCCGTTTCCTTGGTTAGATTTATTTCTAGGTACATCATCATCATCATCGTCATCATTGTTATTATTACTATTGTGAATGAGATTTTTCCCTCAGTTTCCTTCCATATTATACATACCCATACATACATACATACATACATACATACATATGTGTGTGTGTGTTTAAGTCAAGGTCTCACTATGTAGCACTGGCTGGCCTAGAACCTCTACTGTAGAACAGGCTATTCTTTTTTTTTTTTTTTTTTTTTTTGGTTTTTCGAGGTAGGGTCTCACTTTAGCTCAGGCTGACCTGGAATTCACTATGTCGTCTCAGGGTGGCCTCGAACTCACAGCGATCCTCCTACCTCTGCCTCCTGAGTGCTGGGATTAAAGGCGTGCGCCACCACGCCCAGCTAGAACAGGCTATTCTTAAAGCTGTGGTGATCCTTTTACCTGCCTCCCCAATTCTGACATTTCAGGTGTGCACTACAATGCCTGCTCCAAAGTGGGAAAACTTACCTATTCCTGAGCAGATTCCTCTGCCTCACAGATGCATTTTTCAAGTTGAAAAGGGTCTTAATTTGTAATTCCAAAAATATGTGCTTTTTTTTTTTTTTCAAGGTGGGGTTTCGCTATAGTCTCAGGGTGGCCTCAAACTCTTGGTGATCCTCCACCTCTGCCTCCCAAGTGCTGGGATTAAAGGCATGCGCCACCACACTCAGCCATAAAAATATGGGTTTTTAAGCCGGGTGTGCCAACACACCTGGCTTCCAGGCCATTTTGTGTCTGGAAGGCTGCATTGTAAGCAGTCCTATCCTTCCTTTAGCTTGTATTTTTAAAAAATGTTTTATTTTATTTGTTTATTTGAGAGAGAATGAGAGAGAGGGAGGGAGAAAGAAAGGAAGAGAGAGAGTGAGCGAACGAGAGAGAGAATGGGCATGCAAAGGCCTCTAGCCACTATAAAAGAACTCCAGATGCATGTGCCAACTAGTGCCTTTATGTGGGTACTGGCAAATCGAACCTAGGTCCTTTGGCTTTGCAGGCAAGTGCCTTAACCACTAAGCCATCTCTCCTAAATGTTGTATTTTATTACTGTTATTAACACATACAAACTGACAAGTCTTTGGAGGCTATTAGGTGCTTTCAGTTCAATAATACAATATTTCTTTCTTTTTTCATAAATTTTAGTTTATGTGTGCATATGTTTGTGTATATGATGTTGTGTATGCATAGGTATCCATGTATGTCATGGAGGCCATGTGGAGATCAAAAGACAAACTTGGGCTGGAGAGATGGCTTAGCAGTTAAGGTGCTTGCCTGCGAAGCCAAGGACTAGGCTCGATTCTCCAGAACCCATGTAAGCCAGATGCATATGGTGGCGCATGCATCTGGAGTCCATTTGCAGTGGCTGGAGGCCCTGATGTGCCCATTTTCTCTCTTGCATAAGTATATAAAAAAGACAAACTTGGGCTGGAGAGATGGCTTAGCAGATAAGGCACCTGCCTCCTAAGCCTAAAAACGCCGGTTCCAATCTCCACGTCCCATGTTTAGCCAGATGCAAAGTGACACAAGGGCGCAATGCCGCACTTGACCACAAGGGGACACACACATCTGGATTTCATTCGCAGCAGCTGAGAGGCTGCTGGCACGCCCATTCTCTATCTTCTATCTGTCTTCCTCCCCCTCTTTCTCTCTGTCTCTCTCTGTGTCTCTCTCCACCCTCCCCCCCAAAAAAAGACAAACTTGTTGGTCCTCTCCTTCTCTTTTGCCACTGGGAAGGCCAGACTATCTGCCTTGTGATCCTCAAGAGTCTTTTGTCTCTCTCATTGCTTGTATGTGCATGGGGATTACATATGCAAAACTTTTAACATTATACACATACACACTTATATTTGCTGGGTGTGGTGGCGCACGCCTTTAATCCCAGCACTTGGGAGGCAGAGGTAGGAGGATTGCTGCGAGTTTGAGGCTACCTTGAGGCTCCATAGTGAATTCCAGGTCAGCCTGGACTAGAGTGAAACCCTACCTCAAAAAACCAAAGAAAAAAAAAAAGAAAAAGAAAAGAAAAACAAAACTACACACACACACACAAATTTATTTTAAAATATTTAATTTTAATTTACTTATTTGACAGAGAAAGAGGAAGAGAGAGAGAATGGGCATGCAGGGCCTTCAGCCACTGCAAATGAACTCCAGACACAGGTGCGCCTCTTGTGCATCTGGCTAACGGGTCCTGGAGAACCAAACCTGGGTCCTTTGGCTTTGTAGGCAAATGCCTTAACTGCTAAGCCATCCTCCAGCCTTATACTTATTTATTTGCAAGGAGAAAGAGAGAGAAAGAGACGGGGAATGGGTATGTAATGACCTCTTAACACTGCAAACTAACTCAAGATGCATGTGTCACTTTGTGCCTCTGGTTTTATGTGGGTACTAGGGAGTCAATCCCAGGCCATCAAGCTTTGCAAGCAAGTGCCTTTAACCACCGAACCATCTCCCCAGCCCCAAATACACAATTTTTGCTTCTGACTTTATGTGAGTGCTGGGGAGTATGATGAACTCCAGTTTGCTGGTTTGTGGAGCAAGTGCCCTTAACTACTGAACCATCTCCCCAGCACCTCTCCTCCTTCCTTCCTTCCCTTCCTCCTCCTTCCTACCTTCCTTCCTCTTTCTTTCTTTCTCTCTCTCTATCTCTCTCTTTTTCCTTCTTTTAAATTTTTTTATTGACAACTTCTATACTTACAGACAATAAACCATGATATTTCCCTCCCCTCCCCCATTCCCCTTCAGAACTCTGCTGTCCAGCCCTCCCATTAGTCTCCATGATGATGATGTCATCATCTTTTTCTCCTATTATGAGGGTCTTGTGAAGGTATTGCTAGACACTGCAAGGTCATGGATATCGAGGCCAATTTGTCTGGACAGTTGCATTGTAAGGAGTGGTACCTTCCTTTGGCTCTTACATTCTTTCTGACCCCTCTTCCGCAATGGGCCCTGAGCCTTAGAGGGTGTGATAGAGATGTTTCAGTGCTAGGCACTCCTCCATCCCTTCTTCTCAGCACTATGTTGCCTTTTGGGGCATCCCAGTGGTCATCGCCATCTGAAAAGAGAAGCTTCTCTAACCAGAAGTGAGAGTAGCATTAATATGTGAATATGAACATTAAAAGCGTAGTGCTTTCAGGGCAGCTTGGTGGGAATAATATATACATTTAGCTCTTTCTTATACTGAGAATTGAACCCAAGGCCTCATGGTATGTGCATGCTAGGAAATTACTCTTCCACTGAGCTATATCTCCAACTTCAGTAATAGAACATTATTTCCTTCCTTCCTTCCTTCCTTCCTTCCTTCCTTCCTTCCTTCCTTCTTTCCTTCCTTCCTTTTTCCCCTCCCTCCCTCCTTTTTTCTTCCCTCCCTCCCTCCTTCCCTTTTCTCCCTCCCTCCCTTCTTTCTTTTTCTTTTTCTTTCTGGAGAGGATATGGTGCACCAGGGCCTCCAGCCACTGCAAACGAACTCCAGATGCATCTTCCACCATGTGTATCTGGCTTATATGGGTCCTGGGGAATGGAACCTGGGTCCTTAGGCTTTGCAGGCAAATGCCTTAACCACTAAGCCGCCTCTCCAGCCCCAACATTATTTTCAAATTTATATATAATATATATAGTATATTGTTTTTTCTTTTTCCTTTGTTTTTTCTGGTTTTTCAAGGTAGGGTTTCACTCTAGTTCAGGCTGACCTGGGATTCACTGTGTAGTCTCAGGCTGGCCTCAAATTCAGTGATCCTCTTACCTCTGCTTCCCAAGTGCTGGGATTAAAGTCATGCGCCACCATGCCTGGTGTATTATTTTTCTTGATTACCAAAATCTTTAGAGGGAAACAGAAGTTTGGATTTTTCATTGATTTAGAGTTTTGTACCCAGTGGCTTAGGCAGGAAGGTTGCTGTGAGTTTGAGGCCAGCCAGGAATACATAGTAAAATCCTATCACAAAACAACAACAAAAGAAAACCCACAGGGCTGTGGAGATGGCTCAGTGTGTAAGAGCACTTGCTGCACAAGTATGAGGACTTGAGTTAAGTCCCTAGCACCCAGATGAAAAGCTGGGTGTGACCATGCATGGGACTCAAGGATCAGCCAGTGTGACCAGAAAAAATGATCTTCTATCTGTCTTCCTCTCCCTCTTTCTCTCTGTCTCTCTCCACCCTCCCCCCCAAAAAAAGACAAACTTGTTGGTCCTCTCCTTCTCTTTTGCCACTGGGAAGGCCAGACTATCTGCCTTGTGATCCTCAAGAGTCTTTTGTCTCTCTCATTGCTTGTATGTGCATGGGGATTACATATGCACAACTTTTAACATTATACACACACACACACACACACACACACACACTTATATTTGCTGGGTGTGGTGGCGCACGCCTTTAATCCCAGCACTTGGGAGGCAGAGGTAGGAGGATCGCTGCGAGTTTGAGGCTACCTTGAGGCTCCATAGTGAATTCCAGGTCAGCCTGGACTAGAGTGAAACCCTACCTCAAAAAAACAAAGAAAAAAAAAAGAAAAAGAAAAGAAAAACAAAACTACACACACACACAAATTTATTTTAAAATATTTAATTTTAATTTACTTATTTGACAGAGAAAGAGGAAGAGAGAGAGAATGGGCATGCAGGGCCTTCAGCCACTGCAAACGAACTCCAGACACAGGTGCGCCCTTGTGCATCTGGCTAACGTGGGTCCTGGAGAACCAAACCTGGGTCCTTTGGCTTTGTAGGCAAATGCCTTAACTGCTAAGCCATCCCTCCAGCCTTATACTTATTTATTTGCAAGGAGAAAGAGAGAGAAAGAGACAGGGGCGGGGAATGGGTATGTAATGACCTCTTAACACTGCAAACTAACTCAAGATGCATGTGTCACTTTGTGCGTCTGGTTTTATGTGGGTACTAGGGAGTCAATCCCAGGCCATCAAGCTTTGCAAGCAAGTGCCTTTAACCACCGAACCATCTCCCCAGCCCCAAATACACAATTTTTGCTTCTGACTTTATGTGAGTGCTGGGGAGTATGATGAACTCCAGTTTGCTGGTTTGTGGAGCAAGTGCCCTTAACTACTGAACCATCTCCCCAGCACCTCTCCTCCTTCCTTCCTTCCCTTCCTCCCTCCTTCCTACCTTCCTTCCTCTTTCTTTTCTTTCTCTCTCTCTATCTCTCTCTCTTTCCTTCTTTAAATTTTTTATTGACAACTTCTATACTTACAGACAATAAACCATGATATTTCCCTCTCCTCCCCCCCATTCCCCTTCAGAACTCTGCTGTCCAGCCCTCCCTCTCTCCATGATGATGATGTCATCATCTTTTTCTCCTATTATGAGGGTCTTGTGAAGGTATTGCTAGACACTGCAAGGTCATGGATATCGAGGCCAATTTGTCTGGACAGTTGCATTGTAAGGAGTGGTTCCCTTCCTTTGGCTCTTACATTCTTTCTGACCCCTCTTCCGCAATGGGCCCTGAGCCTTAGAGGGTGTGATAGAGATGTTTCAGTGCTAGGCACTCCTCCATCCCTTCTTCTCAGCACTATGTTGCCTTTTGGGGCATCCCAGTGGTCATCGCCATCTGAAAAGAGAAGCTTCTCTAACCAGAAGTGAGAGTAGCGTTAATATGTGAATATGAACATTAAGCGTAGTGCTTTCAGGGCAGCTTGGTGGGAATAATATATACATTTAGCTCTTTCTTATACTGAGAATTGAACCCAAGGCCTCATGGTATGTGCATGCTAGGAAATTACTCTTCCACTGAGCTATATCTCCAACTTCAGTAATAGAACATTATTTCCTTCCTTCCTTCCTTCCTTCCTTCCTTCCTTCCTTCCTTCCTTCCTTCCTTCTTTCCTCCTTCCCTCCCTCCCTTTTTCCTTCCCTCCCTCCCTCCCTCCCTCCCTTCTTTCTTTCTTTTTCTTTCTGGAGAGGATATGGGTGCACCAGGGCCTCCAGCCACTGCAAACGAACTCCAGATGCATCTTCCACCATGTGTATCTGGCTTATATGGGTCCTGGGGAATGGAACCTGGGTCCTTAGGCTTTGCAGGCAAATGCCTTAACCACTAAGCCGCCTCTCCAGCCCCAACATTATTTTCAAATTTATATATAATATATATAGTATATTGTTTTTCTTTTTTCCTTTGTTTTTTCTGGTTTTTCAAGGTAGGGTTTCACTCTAGTTCAGGCTGACCTGGGATTCACTGTGTAGTCTCAGGCTGGCCTCAAATTCAGTGATCCTCTTACCTCTGCTTCCCAAGTGCTGGGATTAAAGTCATGCGCCACCATGCCTGGTGTATTATTTTTCTTGATTACCAAAATCTTTAGAGGGAAACAGAAGTTTGGATTTTTCATTGATTTAGAGTTTTGTACCCAGTGGCTTAGGCAGGAAGGTTGCTGTGAGTTTGAGGCCAGCCAGGAATACATAGTAAAATCCTATCACAAAACAACAACAAAAGAAAACCCACAGGGCTGTGGAGATGGCTCAGTGTGTAAGAGCACTTGCTGCACAAGTATGAGGACTTGAGTTAAGTCCCTAGCACCCAGATGAAAAGCTGGGTGTGACCATGCATGGGACTCAAGGATCAGCCAGTGTGACCAGAAAAATGGGGAGCTCCAGGTTCAATGAGAGACTCTGTCTCAAGGAAATAAGGCAGCAGACTGACAGAGGAGAACACCAGATGTTTTCCTGTGGCCTCCATGTGCATGCACCTGGGACCCACCCATCTGCACACACTCATGCATACACCACACACAAAAGAAAAAAAAAGAAGTAGGTTTTCATAGTAAAAATTCAAATTGATGGGCTGGAGAGATGGCTTAGGGGTTAAGGCGACTGCCTCCTAAGCCTAAGAACACTGGTTCCAATCTCCAGTGGTTCCAATCTCCAGGTCCCACATTTAGCCAGATGCAAAAGTGACTCAAGGGCAATGCTGCACTTGACCACAAGGGGGCGCATGCATCTGGATTTCATTCGCAGCAGCTGAGACGCTGCTGGCGCGCCCATCTCTATCTGTCTTCCTCTCCCTTTCTCTCTGTCTCTTTCTGTGCCTCTTTCTCTCTCTCTCAAAAAAAAAAATCAAATTGATGAGAGGATTGTGGCAACTAAAGATAAATTCTCACAAAAACAATTTTTCTGGGGCTGGAGAGATGGCTTAGCTGTTAAGGCACTTGCCTTTGAAGCCTAAGGACCCAGGTTCAATTCTCCAGATCCCATGTAAGCCAGATGCACATGGTGGCGCATGCATCTGGAGTTCATTTGTAGTGGCTAGAGGCCCTGGTGTGCCCATTCTCTCTCTCTCTCTCTCCCTCCCTCTTTTTCTGTAATAAATAAAGAAAAATAAAGAAAACTTCTCTGTTGTTTCATGGCCTTTTAAAATTTTTTTATATTATTTTTAAATTTATTTTTGGAGAGAGAGACAGAGAGAGAGACAGACAGAGGGAGAGAAAGACACAGATGGGTGTGCCAGCAGTCTGTCAACTGCTGTGAACGAAATCCAGATGCGTGCGCCCCCTTGTGGTCAAGTGCGGCATTGCACCCTTGTGTCACTTTGCATCTGGCTAAACGTGGGACCTGGAGATTGGAACCGCTGGAGATTGGAACCAGTGTTCTTAGGCTTAGCAGGCAGGCGCCTTAGCTGCTAAGCCATCTCTCCAGCCCTCATGGCCTTTTGAGACAGGGTCTTATGTTCCTCCTGCCTCTGCCTCTCAAGTGCTGGGATTACAGGTGTGTACTAAATCAGGCTTCAATAATAATCTCTGAAGGCGGGAGTGAAAAAATGGACGCAACCATGAGGGTGGGGGAATGGGAAAGAAGGAGGTGAGGGAAGGCTTAACCAAAACTAGTGATGTATGAAAAAGCCATATGCAAACTGCTTTGTTAGCTAATTGAAACATACAACTAAACAGAAAAGAGAGTGAAGCAAATTACCCTGCACGCACGGAGTAATCTGCTCCTAGAAAGCATATAAGTTATTAGAGGAAAATCCCAGTGCCACGAGTCTGGATATCTCCAAGTGAGTTGCCATCGCAACTGCTCGTGGTTGCTCACTAGAACTAGATGGTAAGACCGTATTGCTGGAGACACCACCACATGCATCAGTTGCCGGACACAGAGAAATCAAGCTGGAAGCTTCCTCCCTGCTGGGTAGCTTTCATAGTGCTGGAAGGTACTATGCAGGCTGCTGGGGATAAAAGTCATTAACAGTCTTGCCCAGTGGTGGACCCAGCAAGCCCCACACCCGGCCAGCCAGGCAAGATGTGCTCTCGGTTGCAATAGTGACACTGCTTTGTGGATCAGATTTGAGGCTCACTCCACGGGAGGGAATTCGTGCCTGAAAACTAGTCAAAGGCCTGTTGCTGGGGAGGTCATGGGGCCTAGGAGGGAAGTTGTTTGGGTATGCTATGCCCATAAATAAAAAATATTTAGTTTATGTTTATGCCTATAGGTGAGTGGTGTTCTCAGCTTTGGTCAGAGAAGCCTCTATTTGCAACAGACAGCAACTACTGGGAAAACTCAAAACGTGTCAAAATGCTGAAAATAAGTGATCTTGAGTGCTCAGATGCGCATGGGACATCTCTATCACACTCTCTAAGGTTCCGGAAACATTGTGGAAGAGGAGGTAGAATGTACCAGCCAGTGAAAAGAAAAGAAAGCTGACAGACAGACTGCCTAGCAGGAGATGAGTCATTTCTACCACACCTGTCAGGGCTCAGGAAACATTACAGAGGAAGTGGTGATTAAATAGGAGTGCTGCTCTCACTGCCAGCCTGAGAACCTCCTCCAGGGAGATAGCGGCAGACACTGAGGAGACTCAAAACTCATCAAAGCAAAAAAAAAAAAAAAGAAAATCAGAGCCGGGCATGGTGGCGCATGCCTTTAATCCCAGCACTCAGGAGGCAGAGGTAGGAGGATCGCCGAGAGTTCGAGGCCACCCTGAGAATACATAGTGAATTCCAGGTCAGCCTGAGCCAGAGTGAGACCTTACCCCGAAAAACAAAAACAAAACAAACAAACAAACAAAAAAATCAGAGCATGCAGAGAGGAGCTCAATACCAAAGGAGACTTAGTAATAGGCCTGCCAAGCTCAGGGAACACTGCAGAAGAGGGAGTGTAATGAATGTAAGAGCCACAGGTTGGGAAGGACTATTCTGAGGCATTGCCCTTCCCACAAAAGATGGACTGGTGCTTTTGTGATCCCACGGTGAATACTGAGGAAGGCCCTCCATGGAATGGGGGGGGGGGACAGGGGAAGGGAACCTAAGAGTATAACCTGATGAGAGTATGACCAATATGCAATATTGTCCATACAGTAAACTTTACAATCAATTTAGAAAAAAAAAGAAGAAGCCAGACATTGTGGCCTATGGACCACTACAAAAATAAATGAAACAAGCCTGGCATGGTGGCGCATGCCAGGAGAATTCCAGGTCAGCCTGGGCTAGAGTGAGACCCTACCTCAAAAAACAAAACAAAACAACAACAACAAAAAAGAAGCTGGGCCATGCCTTTAATCTCAGCACACAGAAATATTATAAGAAAAATTATGATCCTTGCTGTAGAGGATTTTTTTTTTCAAGGCAGGGGCTTGCTCTAGCTGAGGCTGACCTAGAATTCACTATGTAGTCTCAGGGTGGCCTCAAACTCATGGTGATCCTCCTATCTCTGCCTCCAGAGTGCTGGGATTAAAGGCGTGCGCCACCACACCCGGCTTGTTTTATTTATTTTTATAGTGGTCCATGGCTAGGCAAATGCTCTTCCTCAGCTATATTCCCAGCCCTGTTTTTCCTCCTTAATTATTTTTAAATATTTTATTTATATTTATTTATTTATTTGACAGAGAGAAAGAGGAAGAGAGAGGGAGAGAAAGAGAGGATAGGCATGCCAGGGCCTCCAGCCACTGCAAACAAACTCTAGATGTGTGCGCCCCCTTGTGCATCTGGCTTACGTGGGTCCTGGGGAATTGAACCTGGGTCCTTTGGTTTCACAGAAACACCTTACCTGCTAAGCCATCTTTCCATCCCCCCAGTGTTTTTTTTTTTTTCTCTTCCAGGTATGACTGCCCTCCAGCTTTCATAGCAAAGTTGAAAATTTAAATGTTTTCCTTTTGGTAATGCTCTGTAAATTCTCACCTTGTGGTTGTTTTTAACAGAAAAGAAGAAGAGGAAGAAAAAGGGGAAGAAGAAGAGGAGGAGGAGGAAGGGGAAGAAGGGGAAGAAGAAGAAGGCCAGGTATGGTGGCACGCCTTTAATTCCAGCACTTGGGAGAACAAGTTAGGCAGATAGCTGTGAGTTTGAGGCTAGCCTGAGACTACATAGTGAATTAAAGATCAGCCTGGGTTGGAGCGAAACCCTGACTCAATAAAACAAAATAAAACAAAAATTAAAAAATAAAAATTAAAAAAAAGAAGCAAAGTGGGTGTGGTGTGCACGCCTTTAATCCCAGCATTTAGGAGGCAGAGGTAGGAGGATCACCATGAGTTCGAGGCCACCCTGAGACTATACAGTGAACTGCAGGTCAGCCTGGGCTAGAATAAAACTCTACTTTGAAAAAAAAAAAAAAAAAAAAAAAAAAAAAAAAAAAAGGAGGGAGTGGGGACTTAATAGGATGGTATTGTATATATGTAAAGTAGAAGAACAGATTAAAGGGGGTGAAAAGGCCTAAGTGAGGTCAGGGGAAAAGATTGAGTAAAGGAAAGGTGGAGGCAGGGCTAATCATATCAAAACTTATTTTTCTGGACAATGGAACACTCAGAAGCCATAGATTGTTAGTAGAAAATTTTCAGTGCCAGGGATGGGATACCTTCCAGTGGATTGTTGGCCAAGGAGGTCACTGATGCCCCCCAAAACATTACAAAGGCCATTGCTGAGGCTCTTGGTTTCCCACCAGGAATAGATAGATGGTAAGACTCTACTGCTGAAGACTCCACATACTTGGGCTGCAAGGCCACTGAGAAATCCTGCTGGAGCTGAGCTGAAAACCTCCTCTATGTAGACCAGCTGATAGAAAGCTGTAAAAAGCTACACTGCATGCAGCTCAATGGGAGAGAAAGAAATCACCAGTGGTGATACTCAGCAGTGGACACTGCAAGCCTTAAATTTGGCCAGCCAGGCCAAATGAGCCAACAGGTGCAATAGTGGCATGTCTGTTATGGGGGAAACCCACCGCTCTCTAATTGGATTGGAGGCCTGCTCCATGGGAGGGAATACATCCCTGATACTGAAAACCTATGATGGGGCAAGGTGTCATGAGGTCTAGGGGTGTAACATCTGCTGGTGTCTGGCTAAATGTATATACTATGTTCACCAAACTGCCCAGTAAGCACTTCTCTTATATTAATGCTACTCTCACTTTTGGTTAGAGAAGCTTCTCTTTTCAGATGGTGGTGACCTTGGGATGACTCAGAAGGCACCATGGTGCTGAGAAGAAGTGACAGAGGAGTGCTCAGCACTGAAACATCTCTATCACACCTTCCAAGGCTCAGGGCCCATTGCAGAAGAGGTGGAGGAAAGAATGTAAGAGCCAAAGGAAGGGTAGGACTCCTTACAATGTGCTCCTCCAGACATAAAATGGCGTGGATATCCATGACCTCACAGTGCCTGAAACTACCTACACAAGACCATCATAACAGGAGAAAAAGATGATGACATCAAAATAAAAGAGAGACTGATTGAAAGGGGAGGGGATATGATGGAGAGTGGAGTTTCAAAAGGGAAAGTGGGGGGAGGGAGGGAAGTACCATGGGTTATTGTCTATAATTATGGAAGTTGTCAATAAAAAATAAATTAAAATTAAAAAAAATAAAATAAATGAAGGAAGACTCATGAGGCTTCCATCTATATGACAACCTCTTAGCACTTCCTATTATTCTAGCAGTGTACCAGGACATTGGAAGCCAATAAAGGGAAGAGCTAGCCATGACCCTGACAGCTTCTCATTGTAGTGGAGAAAGTGGGACCCACAGCCAGCACATGAATGTCATGAAAAGGATATTTACTGAAATAAATATATATATATATATATATATATATATATATATATATATATTTATATATTTTGGTTTTGCGAGGTAGGGTTTCACTCTGGTCCAGGCTGACCTGGAATTAACTATGTAGTCTCAGGGTGGCCTCAAACTCTCAGCAATCCTCGTACCTCTGCCTCCCGAGTGCTGGGATTAAAGGTGCGCGCCACCACGCCCGGCTTGAATGATATTTTTTGAGACAAGGATACGAGTAACCCAGCTGGCCTTTACTGTGATATAGCTGAGAATGACTTTGAACTTCTGATTCTCCTGCCTCCACTTCCCAAGTGCTGGGACTATACAGTATGCCACCATGCCACATCTATGTGATACTGGGGAGCCTATGTGATACTGGGGATCAAACCCAGGGATTCCTGCATGGCAGGCAGGCATTCCACCAGCACAGCTACAACCTGAACTCCCAATAAGTTTAAAAAAAAAGTTTTTTTTTTTTTGAGGTAGGGTCTCACTTTAGCTCAGGCTGACCTGGAATTCACTATGTAGTCTCAGGGTGGCCTTGAACTCATGGTGATCCTCCTACCTCTGCCTCCCAAGTGCTGGGATTAAAGGCGTGCACCACTAGGCCTGGCTTTAATTTAAAAATTTTAAACAAACAAATTCTTAGCAATAGTTGATTGTTTAATAATCCATTTGGTCCGGCATAGTCTTTAAATCCCAGCCCTTGGAAGGCTGAGGTAGGAGGATATTGAATGTATTGAAGCAATTCATAATATTTTGGTTATCAGCACCACAAACAACGCAGTAAAGACAAGGGCATGGAAAGGCAGTCCATTTAGATGAATCATGTTTCCTCTCCGTGTTCCCAAATCCTATTAGACTGGTTTACAAAAGAGAACTGTTGGGCTAGCATTTATAGAGGGAGAAAAACATAACCAAACAAAAGGAATTCTATCTTACTTTTTGCTTCATTCCAGTCTATTCCTTTTTTTTTTTTTTTTTTTTTTTTAAGCAGGGTCTCACTCTAACCCCGGCTGGCTTCAAACTGACAATAACTCCTCTCTACCTCCCCCACCAACCTCAGTCTCCCAAGTGCTGGGATTAAAGGCATGAGCCCAAGTCTATTCTTTGTTTAGGGACAGTAGCATAGAAATACTTCCCATGAGATTCAACCCCACAGGGCTGGATAAAGTTACATATCTTAGAACAGTTGTTTGCAGCCAGACTCTTCCATGGCTTTTTGAATGGTCCACGCACCCTATGAGCTCACACTTTCTATGTACTCACTCTTGTCTTAGCTTTGCTGTTTTTTTTTTTCTTTTGTTTTTCTTCCCTATGTTCAAGAGCTACCTGATCACTTACCCACACCCCACAGCTCTGTCATTCACTCTGGGAATGAAAGTTAGACACTCTGTAAGGCTTTTTGGTTCAGGTTTTGTTGGGAAAGCTTTCCGTGGCAATATCTGTGATCACTGGAGTATTGAATGTCAGGTCTGGAATAATTACTCTGCTCTGAGCTGATGGTAAACTAGGAGACTCATGTATTACCTTTCATCCAGCACAAGAAACGCCCTTCGAATTCAACACATTCACAAGCTCTGAAACTCAGCTTCCATGTGCACCCCACTGTACCTCCCTGAAAAAAAAAAAAAAATATATATATATATATTTCAAGTCTACCGAACTTCAGCTAGATTCTGAGAAGGGCTAAGATATAGAATAGGACATATTTCAGATTTTTCTTTTTTTTTTTTTTTGAGACAGGGTCTTATTCTAGCCTAGGCTGTCCCCACAGTAATCCTCCCACTATAGGGGATTATAGGCCTGAGCTGGATCTATTTTTTCATAACAATGTGTCAGGTTGTAGAACTTAGAAGAGCATGAAAGATGTGAGTTCTATTTTGGTAGATTAGATGAGATTTTTTTTCAAAATTATTTTAAAAGCAGTATTTGGTGACTTTTATGTTTTGAACAAAATTAAAAAAAAAAAAAAAAAGGAAATGGAAGAACACACGGGGCTATGAAATCTTCCTGTATGTTAAAAGTAAGAGCTTGCCTGCAAAGTCAAAAGACTCAAGTTTGATTCCCCAAGACCGACATAAGCCAGATGCACAAGGTCGCGCACGCACCTAGAGTTCCTTTGCAGTGGCTTGAGCCCCTGGTGCACCCATTTTTTTTCTCTCTCCTCTCAAATAAATTAATAAAAATGAAATATATATTTAAAGTGGTTAGGCTGCCACGGTAAAGATCTAGGACTCATTTATGTATTGCAAATTCGTTCCCTGTAATGTTTTCACGTGATTCTTGAAATAAAAAATAAATAAATAAATAAAAGCATTAGTGCCCTCAAGTAGAAAGTGCAATAAGGAAGGATTCCAAAATCTGTCGGCCAGCGAAATTTTGGGTTGTGATTTGGGAAATGCATGTAATTATCGTGAGAGAGCGAGCGTGCGATCCCCTTGCTTGGGAGCAGCGAGCCAGCAGAGACAGGACTATAAATACACACGCCCGAGGGGATGACGCGGCAAGCGGTGGGCGCGTGCGCCGCGGGCCCGGGCGACGGGCGGGGACAGGCACCGCCCCCCTCCCTGGACGACCTGGCGGCGCCCCGCGGCGCCTCCTCCGCTCGCCCAGCGTCCCGGGAGGGACTCGACGCACGCTTCTGCGTCGCATGCCAGCTCGCCTCGGAGACACCGCACGATGACAGCAGGTTCGCCTTCTCCACGGGGGTGCAGAGATGGCTCTGCGCTGGGTGCGGTTCCCGGGAGCCTTGTAGTCCCAGAAACACCATACAGGAATAAAGAAACAAACGAGGACTGGAGAGATGGCTCCACAGTTAAGGGAGCTTGCCTACAAAACCTAAGGAGCCCAGTTCGATGCCCCAGTACCCGTGTGATGCCAGTTGCACAAAGTGGCACGTGCATCTGGAGTTCCTTTTCAGTGGTTGGAGGCCCTGGAGCGCCCATTCTCTTCCTGTGTCTCTCCTTGGTGTTTCTCTCTGCTTGCAAATAAGTAAATAAATACTTAAAAAAAGAAAAAGAAAAACAAATGAAAATGTCAGGGACTGTGGCTGCAGCGAAAAAACAATAAATACAGGGCTGGGGGTGTAGCTCGGTGGTGGACAGCTAGCCTGGCATGTGTGATGGGCAATGCTCTGGGTTCCTGTACCAGGAAGGGAGGGGTGGAGAGGCGAGATAGGGTGCGCCTCTTTGGTGTCCACAGACCACTTGCTCCTCCCAATTCGGTGTAGGATGCTAATACCGGTGGAGGTGAGGGGCCATGTTCTCATTCTGGGACTGTTTTTGAGGCACCCAGTGTGACACACATGACCACTGATTTTTGGTAACTTTTTTTTTTGTTTGTTTTTTTGAGGTAGGGTCTCGCTGACCTGTAATTTAGTATGTAGTCTCAGAGTGGCCTTGAACTCACAGTGATCCTCCTACCTTGGCCTCCCAAGTGCTGGCATTAAAGGTATGGGTCACCATGCCTGGCTATGTTTTTTTTTTTGTTTGTTTGTTTTTGTTTTTGTTTTTTCGAGGTAGGGTCTCACTCTAGCTCATGTTGACCTGGAATTCACTATGTAGTCCCAGAGTGGCCTCGAACTCATGGTGATCCTGGTACTTCTGCCTCCCGAGTGCTGGGATTAAAGGTTTGCGCCACCACGCCTGGCTACTGGTAATGTTTTTTATTTAGTCATTTTGGAGCGATTACCTTAAAGCTGGTATTTGCACATAGAGGCTTAGTGACATTCTGATTTTATTTTTTATTTTTACGGGAAGGAAAGGGTTTATTTCAGCTTACGGTTTTGAAGGGAAGCTTTATTATGGTCGAGAAAAAATGGCTAGCTCATACTGGGTAGAAATAGTCTAAGTACCAGGATTGGAACTGAGCTATTAAACCTCAAGGTTCACCCCCTGGAGACACACTTCCTTGAGCAAGGTTCCACCTCCCAAATTGCCACCAACTGGGGATTGAGTTTGAGGCTTAATCACAAACACACGGCACTATGTGGGACATTTCACATTCAGACCACCACATCGGTGTTCCAGGGAAGAGAGGTCATGATTACCCATGGTTCAGAACCACTGAACTAGACTAGCTAGCAGATATATCACTGGCATTTCATGTCCCCTGGCTCACACACAAGGTAGGTTTTCATACTCCTTTCACACAGCCCAAGCCATGCCTCTCAACACAGCCTCTATCAATCAACTGGAATAGGTATCTAAGGCATAACCTATTTATCATTCCTGGATTAGAAGGCAGGGTTTAGGAGGGCAAGCTCCCAGTAGTGATCTACATGTTTTAGATTAAGCATTCAGATAAAAATAAAATAATAGTAATAATAAAGTAAAATTTTAACAGCATCTGGCTCGCATGGGTACTAGACAATTGAACCTGGGTACTTAGGCTTTGTAAGGCCTTAACCGCTAAGCCATCTCTCCAGCCTTTTTTTTTTTTTTTTTTTTTTTTTTTTTTGAGACAGGGCTTCATTGTAGCCCAAGCTGTTCTAAACTCATTATGTAATTATGTAGCCTGCCTCAGCCTCCAGAATGCTGTGATTAGAATTATAAGCCACCATGCCTGGCTGATAAAGATTTGGTATTTCATTTATTTATTTATTTATATTTGAGAGACATAGAGAGAGCGTGAGAGAGAATGGGCACGACAGGACCTCCAGCCACTGCAAATGAACTCCAGATGCATGCACCACCTTGAGCATCTGGCTTACATGGGTCCTGGAGAATTGAACCTAGGTCTTTTGGCTTTGTAGGCAAGTGCCTTAATCTGTAAGCCATCTCTCCAGCTCAAGATTTACTATTTCAGCAGACCTACTAGAGAGTTAGATCAAGTGCATGCAGTAACTGGTGGCCTTTCCTTCCATGATATTAAGACTGATCAGTGAGTTCAGATTCTGTTAACCTTGCTTGTCCTTTATAAAGTTCCCCAGCAGCTTTCCACCTATGGGGTCTAGTAGTAGCTGATAATTTTAGGAACTTGATTTCACTACGGATTGCAAATAGAGATAGTGTAATTTTATCATTTCATCATTTATGGGGATAAATTTTTCTCATCAATTATTTGGTTACCCTGAGATACAGTATGTACAGGAAAGGCTGAAGAGATGCCTGATTCTTTATTTTTGGAATAAAGAGTTGTATACTTAGCATCCTCCAGAGATGACCAGGGCTTCTATTTTTGGAGCCTGATGGAGACTGCCACAATGATTGTGTCTCAACCTGCTGCCCTTGTTCTTTTCTTTTTCTTTCTTATATATATATTTATTTGAGAGAGAGAAAGAGGTAGAGAGAGGGAGAGAATGGGTGTGCCAGGGGCCTCCAGCCACTGCAAACAAACTCCAGATGCATGCGCCCCCTTGTGCATCTGGCTTACGTGGGCCCTGGAGAGTTGAACCAGGATCCTTTGGCTTTGCAGGCAAACTCCTTAACCTCTAAGCTATCCCTCCAGCCCTGTTCTTTTCTTTATCTGAGATGCTCAAGGAACCCCTGTCAGCTGGGTTCCTGTGTCCTGATGCAATGCTTGAGGTCTTTTAAATTTTATTTTAAAGAGAGAGAGAAACAGGCAAATAGAGAGAATGGGCATGCCAGGGCCTCTAGTCACTGCAAATGAACTCCACACCTATGTGCCACCTTGTGCATCTGAATTATGTGGGTCCTGGGGAATTGAACCTGGGTCCTTAGGTTTCACAGGCAAGCATCTTAACTGCTAAGCCATCTTTCCAGCCCTTTATCTTTATTTATTTATTATAGAGAGAATGAGAATGAGTGCCAGGGTCTCTTGCCACTGCACATAAACTCCAGATACATGCACCACTTTGTGTGAGTACTAGAGAAATGAACCCCAGGCTGGCAGGCTCTGCAAGCAAGCATCTCTAATGGCTGAGCCATCTATCTCCTCAGTCCCCAATGCCAGAAGACTTGAACAGCTTTTTTGCTTCTGATAAAATACAGTATTCCTGGGGCCAGAGGATTGTTTCATCTGGAAGCCTTCAGGAAAATTTCAAATGTGGGAAACTCTATAGAACAAAACTTTCCATTTCTTTTTTCTTTAGTTTTCTGAGGTAGGGTCTCGCTAAAATTCACTACGTAGTCTCAGGATGGTCTTGAACTCACGGGGATCTTCCTACCTCTGCCTCCTGAGTGCTGGGATTAAAGGCGTGTGCCACCACGCCTTGCTAAAACTTTTCATTTCTTGAACAACAAAGTTCAAGGAGGAAAAACAGCAAGGAGGAAAAGAAAGTATGAAACCTAGGGAGTAGAAAAAACCAGAGACCTCACACAACACAACTGCAATGTCTAAATCTTGTTTGCATGCTGGTTTTATGTATTTATATTTTAATTTTCTTTCTTGGGACTAGGGGTAGAATCCAGGGCTTCAAACATGCTGGGTAAGTGCTTTACCACTGAACTGCATTCCAACCTACTGGATTGTGATCTTTTTTGTTTGTTTTTGTTTTTCAAGGTAGGGTCTCACTCTAGCCCAGGCTGACCTGGAATTCACTTCGAGCCAGGGTCTCTCTCTCTCTCTAGCCCAGGCTCACCTGGGACTCTGTAGGCCTGTCTGGCCTGGAGTTCATGGGTGATTCTCCTACCTGATGTGTTTGGATTATATATATGTGAGCCATCATTCCTATCTATGATTGTGGTAATGTAAAAAAATAAATAAATAAAAATTAAAACAGGTTGTGGTAGCTCATGCCTTTGATCCCAGCACTTGGAAGGCAGAGGTAGAAGCATTACTGTGAATTCCAGGTCAGCCAGGGCTAGAGTGAGACCCTCCCTCAGAAAACAACAAAAACAAAAATAGCTAAAGAGGAACTGATTGTGGTAGGACTACACTCAGTCCATAAATAAAGTCTTGCCTAATTCAGAAATGTGTAGCCACCTGCCAGCTGCGGGATAGTTAGAGTAGGCCCATGACTAAGCAAGGCGCATAATCTGATCTCATGCTGTCCAGGCACACAGTTAACACTTCCCTTACCATAACCTCATGGGATTGTGCTTTCATTATGGTGTCCGTTTCACAAATGGACAAACTGAGGTTCAGAGACACTCCTTACTTGGCAAAGAGCAAAGCTAGGCCTCAAACCATTTGGGTTGGCTATGAAGTCCATTTCTTTCTTTTTTCCTTTTTTTTTTTTTTTGGTTTATTTTTTTATTTAAGAACGACAGAGAGAGAAAGAAGCAGATAGATAGAGAATGGGTGCACCAGGGCCTCAAGCCATGAGCTACCTTATGCATCTGGTTTATGTGGGTCCTGGGGAATGGAGCCAGGAACTGGGATCCTTAGGCTTCATAGGCAAGTGCTTAACCACTAAGCCATCTCTCCAGGCCCCTTCCCTTTTATTAAAAAAAATTCAGCCGGGCGTGGTGGCGTACGCCTTTAATCCCAGCACCCGGGAGGCAGAGGTAGGAGGATCGCCGAGAGTTCGAGGCCACCCTGAGACTACATACTTAATTCCAGGTCAGCCTGAACCAGAGTGAGACCCTACCTCACAAAACCAAAAATAAATAAATAAATAAATAAAATAAAATAATTATTTATTTATCTGAGAGAGAGAATGGGCGCACCAGGGCTTCTAGCTGCTGCAAATGAACTCCAGATGCACGTGCCACCTAGTGCATCTGGCTTTCGTGGGTCCTGGGAAATAGAACCTGGGTCCTTTGGCTTTGCAGGCAAATGCCTTAACTGCTAAGCCATCTCCTTAGCCCTTTTTTTCTTTTTTCTTTAATTTGCTTGGTTAAGTGTGTGCGTGCATGTGTGTGTGTGTGTGTGTGTGAACTCAGAACCAGGCAAGTGCTCTATGAATCACTGAACTATAACCCAATGTACAGAATTCCTACTATCAGTAATAGCAACATAAATAACCATTTTATGGTGTTTTTGTTTGTTTTGTTATTTTGAGGCAGGGTCTCATGCTAGCTCAGGCTGTGGGTCCTGGGGAATGGAGCCAGGAACTGGGATCCTTAGGCTTCATAGGCAAGTGCCAACCACTAAGCCATCTCTCCAGGCCCCTTCCCTTTTATTAAAAAATTCAGCCGGGCGTGGTGGCGTGCGCCTTTAATCCCAGCACCCGGGAGGCAGAGGTAGGAGGATCGCCGAGAGTTCGAGGCCACCCTGAGACTACATACTTAATTCCAGGTCAGCCTGAACCTTGAAATTGGAACCCTACCTCACAAAACCAAAAATAAATAAATAAATAAATAAATAAAATAATTATTTATTTATCTGAGAGAGAATGGGTAGCACCAGGGCTTCTAGCTGCTGCAAATGAACTCCAGATGCACGTGCCACCTAGTGCATCTGGCTTCGTGAGTCCTGGGAAATAGAACCTGGGTCCTTTGGCTTTGCAGGCAAATGCCTTAACTGCTAAGCCATCTCCTTAGCCCTTTTTTTCTTTTTTCTTTAATTTGCTTGGTTAAGTGTGTGCGTGCATGTGTGTGTGTGTGTGTGTGTGAACTCAGAACCAGGCAAGTGCTCTATGAATCACTGAACTATAACCCAATGTACAGAATTCCTACTATCAGTAATAGCAACATAAATAACCATTTTATGGTGTTTTTGTTTGTTTTGTTATTTTGAGGCAGGGTCTCATGCTAGCTCAGGCTGACCTGGAACTCACTCTGTAGCCCAGGCTGGCCTTTAACTCTCAGCAGTCCTTCTACCTTAGCTTCTCAACTATTAGGACTAAAGGCACTACTATACCCAGTAATAACTCTTTTTTTCTTTTTCTTTTTCTTTCTCTCTTTCTCCCTCCCTTCCTCCCTTCCTTCCTTCCTACCTTTCTTTCTTCCTTCCTTCCTTCCTTTCTTTCTTTCTTTCTTTCTTTCTTTCTTTCTTTCTTTCTTTCTTCTTTCTTTTTTTCAAGGTAGGATCTCACTGTAGCCCAGGCTGACCTGGAATGTAATTTCAGGGTGGCCTCGAACTGACAGAAATCATCCTACTTCTGCCTCCCGAGTGCTGGGATTAAAGGCGTGCACCACTACCCCCGGCTGGATTTGCTTATTTATTCATTTATTTGTGCATGAGTGGGTATAGGTATGCCAGGGCCTCTTATCACGGCAAGGAGCACCAGATGTTTGCACCACTTTTTTGAAAAATTTACTTATTTATTTGAGAGAAAGAGGCAGAGAGGGAGGAGAGAGAATGAACACACAGGGCCTGCAGCCGCTGCAAACGAACCCAGACACATGGGCCACCTTGTTGCACCACTTTTTGCATCTGATTTACATAGGTGGTTTGGGAATTGAACCTGGGCCAGCAGGCTTTACAGGCAAGTGCCTTGAACCACTGAGCCAACTTCCCAGTCCAGTAACTGGATTGAGATTGCGTAAAATTTATAACTAAAAAAATATTTTTAAATAATTTTTTTAAACTTTTTATTTATTTATTTGCAAGCAGAGAGAGAGAGAGAGAGAGAGAAGAGAGGCAGACAGAGAGAGAATGGGCATGCCAGGGCCTCTAGCCACTGCAAACGAACTCCAGATGCATGTGCCCCTCACACATCTGGCTTATGTGAGTCCTGTAGAATCGAACCGGGATCCTTTGGCTTTGCAGGCAAACGCCTTAACCACTAAGCCATTTCTCCAGCCCCTAAAAAAATATTTTGAGCTGGGTGTGGTGGTGGATACCTTTAATTTCAGCACTTTGGAAGCTGAGGTAGAAGGATCACCATGAGTTTGAGGCCAGCCTGGAACTACAAAGTGAGTTCCAGGTCAGCTTGGCCAGAGTGAAAACCTACCTTGAAAAAAAACCAAAAGGACTCAGGAGGCAGAGGTAGGAGGATCACTGTAAGTTCGAGGCCATCCTGGAACTGCAGAGTGAGTTCCAGGTCAGTTTGGGCTAGACTGAGAGCTTAACTCAAAACACACACAAAAAAAAAATTATATACATATATATAGAACAGTCTCACATAACCAAGGTTTATATTTGTAGTAAGTTTTCCAACAACGAAATCACATATTTATTCTCAAGTTAAAGTGAAATTTAAAATTGAGGGCCGAGAGATGGTTTACAGTTAAGGCGTTTGCCTGCAAAATCAAAGGATCCTGGTTTGATTCTTCAGGACCCACATAAGCCAGATGCATAAGGGGCACATTCTCTGGAATTTCTTTGTATGCACCACCATGCCAGGAAACTTTTTTTGGCCAGAGAGCAAGAATGTGAGAGAGGGAGAGAGCTGGCTGCCAACATGTGCACTCCCTTGTGCACATGTGCAACCTTAAACACTTGCATCACTTTGTGCGTCTGGCTTATGTGGGACCTGGAGAGTTGAACATCAGTCCTTAGGCTTTGCAGGCAATTGCCTTGACCGCTAAGCCATCTTTCCAGCCCCTAGCAAATATTTTTAAAATGAGTTCTTTCCACAGATTTTCTTTTAACCGTAGCCACATGAAATAGCAGCTAGAGTACAATTTTAGGAGCAGATGCTTTTGGCTTTCTTATAGAGCTCACTCCTTTTCCTCCATACATTATTTTCTTTATTTATTTGCAAGCAGAGAGAGAGAGAAGAGAGGCAGACAGAGAGAGAATGGGCATGCCAGGGCCTCTAGCCACTGCAAGCGAACTCCAGATGCATGTGCCCCTCACACATCTGGCTTATGTGAGTCCTGTAGAATCGAACCGGGATCCTTTGGCTTTGCAGGCAAACGCCTTAACCACTAAGCCATCTCTCCAGACCCTAAATGAGTTCTTTAGTCAGACACATTTCAATAGTTCCAAAGCCACATTTGGCCAGTGGTCAGTTTGTCCATGTTGGACAACACAGTCTAGACAAGAGTGAAATTTGGGATAGGTGGCTCATAACAGATGCTGGTCAGATGAAACACTTTGGACAAGGCTAATACTATGTCTAAGTATAGACTTTGTCCCATTTCCTGCATTCCCAGGTCCTTTTACAGCTCCTTCCTTTCCCTGGAATGCTTTCTTCCTTCTTCTTGCCCCTAGCAAATAACAACTGATCTTTTGAGTATCCAGATACCATCTCCGAGAAGTCCACCCCAGAGCCCTCAGGCCTGCTAGTGTCTTCTACCCTTCACTCTGATGTCATGTTTTCACAGATGTATAATTTCCTTGAGGTTGAAGACTGTGTCTTAACTATTTCTGGGTCTCATTCAATAAAAGGTTATTGAATGAAGAAGACCTTTAGTATAGCTGGGAATATTTTATTATTTGTTTATTTTCAAAGTCTCATAGCTCAGGTTGGCCTTGAACATGCTGTGTAGCTGAGGATGACCTTGAACTCCTGATCCTTCACAGTGCTTGACATTCCTGAAATGGACCACCATGCCTGGCCTGCCGCATTTGAAACTGTTCTGCTCAACCTTCTTTTTGTTTGTTTGTTTTTGATTTTTTTCAAGGTAGAGTCTTACTCTAATCCAGGCTGACCTGGAACTCTCTTTGTAGTCTCAGGATAGCCTTGAACTTACAGTGTTCCTCCCACAAAAATATTTTGAGCTGGGTGTGGTGGTGGATACCTTTAATTTCAGCACTTTGGAAGCTGAGGTAGAAGGATCACCATGAGTTTGAGGCCAGCCTGGAACTACAAAGTGAGTTCCAGGTCAGCCTTGGGCTAGAGTGAAAACCTACCTTGAAAAAAAACCAAAAGGACTCAGGAGGCAGAGGTAGGAGGATCACTGTAAGTTCGAGGCCATCCTGGAACTGCAGAGTGAGTTCCAGGTCAGTTTGGGCTAGACTGAGAGCTTAACTCAAAAACACACACAAAAAAATTATATACACATATATATAGAACAGTCTCACATAACCAAGGTTTATATTTGTAGTAAGTTTTCCAACAACGAAATCACATATTTATTCTCAAGTTAAAGTGAAATTTAAAATTGAGGGCTGGAGAGATGGCTTAGCAGTTAAGGCGTTTGCCTGCAAAATCAAAGGATCCTGGTTTGATTCTTCAGGACCCACATAAGCCAGATGCATAAAGGGGCACATTCTCTGGAATTTCTTTGTATGCACCACCATGCCAGGAAACTTTTTTTTTTGGCCAGAGAGCAAGAATGTGAGAGAGGGAGAGAGCTGCATGCCAGACACGTGCACCCCCTTGTGCACATGTGCAACCTTAAACACTTGCATCACTTTGTGCGTCTGGCTTATGTGGGACCTGGAGAGTTGAACATCAGTCCTTAGGCTTTGCAGGCAATTGCCTTGACCGCTAAGCCATCTTTCCAGCCCCTAGCAAATATTTTTTTAAAATGAGTTCTTTCCACAGATTTTCTTTTAACCCGTAGCCACATGAAATAGCAGCTAGAGTACAATTTTAGGAGCAGATGCTTTTGGCTTTCTTATAGAGCTCACTCACTTTTTCCTCCATACATTATTTTTCTTTATTTATTTGCGAGCGACAGAGACAGAAAGAGGCAAATAGACAATGGGTGCACCAGGGCCTCCAGCCACTGCAAACGAACTCCAAATGCATGCACCCCCTTGTGCATCTGGCTTACATGGGTCCTGGGGGAATTGAACCTCCAACCGGGGTCCTTAGGCTTCACAGGCACACGCTTAATCGCTAAGCCATCTCTCCAGACCCTAAATGAGTTCTTTAGTCAGACACATTTCAATAGTTCCAAAGCCACATTTGGCCAGTGGTCAGTTTGTCCATGTTGGACAACACAGTCTAGACAAGGAGTGAAATTTGGGATAGGTGGCTCATAACAGATGCTGGTCAGATGAAACACTTTGGACAAGGCTAATACTATGTCTAAGTATAGACTTTGTCCCATTTCCTGCATTCCCAGGTCCTTTTACAGCTCCTTCCCTTTCCCTGGAATGCTTTCTTCCTTCTTCTTGCCCCTAGCAAATAACAACTGATCTTTTGAGTATCCAGATACCATCTCCGAGAAGTCCACCCCAGAGCCCTCAGGCCTGCTAGTGTCTTCTACCCTTCACTCTGATGTCATGTTTTCACAGATGTATAATTTCCTTGAGGTTGAAGACTGTGTCTTAACTATTTCTGGGTCTCATTCAATAAAGGTTATTGAATGAAGAAGACCTTTAGTATAGCTGGGAATATTTTATTATTTGTTTATTTTCAAAGTCTCATAGCTCAGGTTGGCCTTGAACATGCTGTGTAGCTGAGGATGACCTTGAACTCCTGATCCTTCACAGTGCTTGACATTCCTGAAATGGACCACCATGCCTGGCCTGCCGCATTTGAAACTGTTCTGCTCAACCTTCTTTTTGTTTGTTTGTTTTTTGATTTTTTTTTTCAAGGTAGAGTCTTACTCTAATCCAGGCTGACCTGGAACTCTCTTTGTAGTCTCAGGATAGCCTTGAACTTACAGTGTTCCTCCTACGTCTGCCTCCTGAGTGCGGAGATTAGAGTGTACCACCACACCCAACTCTCAGCCTTCTTAACTAAAAAAAAATTATTATTTTATTATTTTTTATTTTATTTTATTTTTTGGTTTTTCGAGGTAGGGTCTCACTCTAGTTCAGGCTGACCTGGAGTTCACTCTGTATTCTCAGGGTGGTCTCGAACTCACGGCGATCCTCCTATCTCTGCCTCCCGAGTGCTGGGATTAAAGGTGTGCACCACCACGCCCGGCTATTTTATTTTATTTTATTATTTTATTTTGTTTTGTTTTTCAAGGTAGGGTCTCACTGTATCCCAGGCTGACCTGGAATTCACTATGCAGTCTCAGCCTGGCCTTGAACTCCTACCTTGGCCTCCTTAGTGCTGGCATTAAAGCATGCGCCACCATGCCTGGCAGAGAAAGAGAGAGAACTCCAGATGCATGGGCCATTTTGTGTATTTGGCTCTACCTGGGTACTGGGGAGTTGAACTCAGGTCGTTAGGCTTTGCAGATAAACTCCTTAACTGCTAAGCCATCTCTCCAGCTCCCTTAGTTCAATTTTTGCTTTGTGTATTTGAATAGTCAAATCCTGTTGGATAGAACTCCTCCCAATAGCCAAGTTTAAGGACAACTTCTAAACTGAAGGCACCATACACAAATTTTGCCCTGATGTGGGTTTGTATAGAATATTCGTGTTCTTTAGGTTAGACACCAATGCACAGGGCTGCACTGAGTAAGGCATTCAGAATTAATGCATGTGTCTTTTAGACTGTGACCTTTTAGGAAGACAGACACCAACAGCAGTGCTTCAGTGATAACCACTGGGATGTACCAAAAAAGGAGGTTCCGTGCGGGGCGTGGTGGCACACGCCTTTAATCCCAAAACTGGGGAGGCAAAAGTAGGAGGATCACTGTGAGTCTGAGGTCACCTTGAGACTACATAGTGAATTCCAAAAAAAAAAGCCCCAGTATTTGTAGGGATAGAAATACAGTTAATGGGGCTGGAGAGATGGCTTAGTGGTTAACTGCTTGCCTATAAAGCCTAAGGACCCCAGGTCAAGGCTTGATTCCTCAGGACCCACGTAAGCCAGATGCACAAAGTGGTGCATGCATCTGGAGTTCGTTTGCGGTGACTGGAGGCCCTGGTGCACCCATCCTCTCTCTATCTGTTTCTTTCTCTCTGTCTGTTGCTCTCAAATAAATAAATAAATAAATAAACAAAAAAATGAAAGAAATACAGTTAACATTTTCACATAATCTGGGATTTTAAAAATTATTTATTTATTTGAAAGAGAGAGAGAAGAGAAGAAAGGCAGATAGAGAGAATGGGCACATCAGGGCCTCCAGCCAACTGCAACAAACTCCAGATGCATGCACCCCCTTGTTGCATCTGGCTTATGTGGGTCCTGGGGAATCGAACCTGGGTCCTTAGGCTTTGCAGTCAAGTGCCTTAACCATTAAGCCATCTCTCCACCCCTGGGAATTTTTCAGTTTTTTGAGGAAGGGTCCTGCTTTAGCCCAGGCTGAGCTGGCATTCACTATGTAGTCTCAGCCTGGCCTCAAACTCACAGCAATCCCTTTACCTCTGCCTTCCACGTGCTGGGATTAAATGTGTGTGCCACTATGCTTGGTTTCCTTTTTATTTTTATTTTTAATTATTTGTTTACTTATTAGCAAATGGGTTAAGAGAGAGAGAAGAGAGAATGGGCACACCTGGACCTCTGGCCACTGCATACAAACTCCAGACACATGTGCTACTTTGTGCATCTGGCTTTTCATGAGTATTAGGGAATCAAACTCAGGTTGTCAGGTTTTACAAGCAAATGTGTTTAACTGCTGAGCCATCTCCTGAGTCCCCTGTCTATTCTTGCTGACAAAAGAACCATGTGATTTTGAAAGTCTCCACAAGAAGCACATATATTCACAACACTTCCAAGCAAGATAAGCTTCTTATTTCCTGTGAACCAGAGAACAGAGATGGACAGCAACCTAAGAAATCATTCATTTTGCCATGCCTCAGAGAAGGAATGCTGATTTACCAAGGCATGTCTGATTGGGCTATTGTGTCTCTGAAGTTATTTAATTTTTTTTTTTTTTTTTTTTTTTTGGAGAGAGACACACAGAGAGACAGAGGAAGACAGATAGAGATGGGCACAGCTGCTGCGAACGAAATCCAGATGTGTGCACCTCCTTGTGGTCAGGTGCAGCATTGCGCCCTTGTGTCACTTTGCATTTGGCTAAACGTGGGACCTGGAGGTTGGAAGCTGAGTTCTTAGGCTTGGCAAGCAGGTGCCTTAACCGCCAAACCATCTCTCCAGCCCATAAAATATATTTTTTAAAAAATTAAATAGGGCTGGAGAGATGGCTTGGCGGTTAAGGCCCCTGCCTCCTAAGCTTAAGAACGCTGGTTCCAATCTCCAGGTCCCACGTTTAGCCAGATGCAAAAAGTGATGCAAGGGCGCAATCCCTCACTTGCCCACGAGGGGGGCACACATGTCTGGAGTTCATTCACAGTGGCTGAGAGGCCACTGGCACACCCATTCTCTCTCTTTCTCTCTCTCTCTCAAATAAATAAAATATATTTTTTTTTTGAGAGAGAGAGAATGGGTGCACCAGGGCTTCTGGCCACTGCAAATGAACTCCAGATGCGTGTGCCCCCTTGTGCATTTGGTTTGCATGAGTCCTGGAGAATTGAACCAGGATCCTTTGGCTTTGCAGGCAAACGCCTTAACCACTAAGCCATCTCTCCAGCCCTGAAGTTATTGAATTATTTAGTTAGTTAGTTTGGTTTTTCAAGGTAGGGTCTCGCTGTAGCCCAGACTGACCTGTAATTCACTTTGGGATAGCCCTCTTACCTCGTCCTCCCAAGTGCTGGGGTTAAAGGTATGTGCTACCATGCCTGGCCTTTGTTTGGTTTTTTGATTTTTTTTTTTTTTTTTTTTTAGCCCAGGATGACCTGGAACTCACTCTGTAGTCCTAGGTTGGCCTGGAACTCATAGTGATCCTCCTATCTCTGCCTCTTGAGTGCTAGGGAATTGAACCAAGGCTATCAGGCTTTGCAAGCAAGCACCTTAAACTGCTGCACCATCTCCATCTGCCAGCCGTCTTTTTACTTTTATTTATTATTATTTTGGGGTGTTTTCAAGGTAGGGTCTCACTCTAGCCCAGTTTGACCTGGCTCTCACTCTCCCAGGTTGGCCTCAAACTCACGGTGATCCTCTTGCCTCTGCCTTTGCCTCTCAAGTGCTAGGATTACTTTTATTTTGACACAAGATATTAAGTCACCCAAAGTGGCCTTGAACTTACCCTGTAGCCTTCTATCTTTCTATCTCAGTCTTCCAAGTAGCTGGAATTATAAGCCAGATTATTAGTCTCTGAAGAATGAGTAGGATTTTTTTGTTTGTTTTTGAGGTATGGTCTCACTTTACCCCAGGCTGACCTGGAACTCACCACTCTGTAGTCCCAGGCTGACCTTGAACTCCCAACGATCCTCTTACCTCTTCCTCCCAAGTGCTGGGATTATTTTTTATTATTATTTATTTATTTATTTTGGTTTTATGATGTAGGGTTTTACTCTAGCCCAGGCTGACCTGGAGTTCACTTTGTAATCTCAGGGTGGCCTCCAGCTTATGGTGATCCTCTTACCTTTGCCTCCTTAGTGCTGGTATTTAAAGGCATGGGCCACCACGCCTGGCTTGAGTAGGATTAATATATATATATATTCATTAATTTGAGAGACAGTGAGAGAAAGAGGCAGAGAGAGAGAGAATGAGAATGGGTGTGCTTGGACCTACAACCACTGCAATTGAACTCCAGACGCACATGCCACCTTGTGAATCTGACTTTATGTGGGTACCGGGGAATCAAACCTGGGTCTTAGGCTTTGCAGGTAAGTGCTTTAACTGCTGAGCCATCTCTCCATCCCATGAGTAGGATTTAAAAAAAAAATTATTATTATTTATTTATTTATTTGACAGAGGGATAGAGAGAGAGAGAGAGAGAGAGAGAGAGAGAGGAGAGGAGTAGGATTTTTGATAGGTGGAAGGACAATGTCTTATGGTGGAATCCTTTACCTAGAAACCTTAAGAGTCCAAAGAGCTAAATCCTTATTTCAGACCCTTTGGGCTACTTGAAGCTTAACAGTAAAAGTGTCCTGAGAACATAGAGCAGGTGACATAAATAAACATCATGTGAAACAACATGTAAATCTCAAAAGAACCCTGTAAGATAAGATGCTATTGTTACCCTCATTTTAATAATAAGGAACCCCTAAAGGTTAAATGAATTGCCTACAGTTCCCAGCAAGTAAGTGGTGAGTTAGAACCCAGGAGTCTAGCTACAAGTCTTAGCCACTGACATGAAGGCTCTCAAATGATTGTTTGTGTGAAAAGCTCTCTCTGGGAATTGTATCGACACGCACAAATGTTATTGTTTTATGCAAAGAGGGCTATTCAGGTTGAGGGGACAGTATGAGCAAAGCCACATAGTCTGAAAGCATTTGGGAATCCCTTTACACTAAGTTTTGGGACAGGCAAGGTTAAGGTAAGGCAGGAGTGTCACTGAAGAGGAAGCTGGAATGTTGTCTTCATGTCAGGTTATAAAATACTAAATGGAAGCTGGGTGTGGTGGCGCATGCCTTCAATCCCAGCATTCGGGAGCCAGAGGTAGGAGGATCATCATGAGTTCGAGGCCACCCTGAGAATATAGAGTGAGTTCCAGGTCAGCCTGAGCTAGAATGAGACCCAACCTTGAGAAACTAAAAGAAAAAAAAAACAAAACAACTAAATGGATCATTTGAGAGAAAGAGAAAGCGCTTATATATGTGAGCGGACATCACACTCCTATTTGTGTATGTGGATGTCAGAGGACAACCCCCGGTGCTGGTCCTCACCTGTCACCTTGTGAGAGGAAGGGTTTTTTGTTTGCCACTGGGTTCACCAGACTAGTTGGCCTATAAGCTTCCAGGGTTTCTCCTATCTGCCTGCCATCTCGCTGTATGCTAGGGTTATAGATGTTCACACTACCACATCTGGGTTTCAGTGGGTTCTGGGGTTCCAGCCTCAAGTCCGCATGGTTGCACAGCAGTTGCTTTATCCACTGAGCCATTTCCCTAGCTCTCCCCCACTTAAAATTTTTAATAAGTTAAAAAAAAATTATTTATTTATCTGAGAGAGAGAGAAAGAGGCAGATAGAGAATGGGTGCACCCATTTTCAGTGCCTCCAGCCACTGAAAACAAGCTCCAGACACATGTGTCACCTTGTGCATCTGGCTTACGTGGGTACTGTGGAATCGAACCTGGGTGCTTGGGCTTCACAGGCAAGATCCTTAATAGCTAAACCATCTCTCCAGCCCTGTACTTTTTTATTTATTTATTTGAGAGAGAAAGACAGCAGAGAGAGAGAATGGATAAGCCAGGGCCTCCAGCCACTGCAAACAAACTCCAGACGTATGCATCACCTTGTGTATCTAGTTTACATGGGTACCGGGGAATTGAACCTGGGTCCTTAGCCTTTGCAGGCAAGTGCCTTGTGGCAGTTTGATTCAGGTGTCCCCCATAAACTTAGGTGTTCTGAATGCTAGGTTCTGAGCTGATGGAGATTTGGTGATTAACGCCTCCTGGAGGCAGTATATTGTAGGGGTCAGGCTTATGGATGTTATAGCCAGAGTCCTCTTGCCAGTGTTTGGCACACTCTCCTGTTGCTGTTGTCCACCTGATGTTGGCCAGGAGGTGATGTCCACCCTCTGCTCATGCCATCGTTTTCCCCTGCCATCATAGAGCTTCCCCTCGAGTCTGTAAGCCAAAATAAACGTTTTTTTTCCCACAAGCTGCTCTTGGTTGGTGTTTTCTGCCAGCAATGTGAACCTGACTGCAGCACACCGCTGAGTGATCTTTCCAGCCCCCTGGACTATTTGAAAGTAAGAGGTCAACAGTACACCTGCTTACCACATTCTTCATCCCAGTTTTTGTTTTCCAATTTTATTTTTATTTTTATTTATTTGCAAGCAGAGAGAGATAGAGAGGAGAGAAAGGGAGAGACACAGAGAGAGAGAGAATAAGAATGAGCATGCCAGGGCCTCTAGCCACTGCACATGAATTCCAGATGTATGCACAACTTTATGCATCTGGCTTTGCATGGGCACTGAGGAACTGAACCCAGATCATTAGGCTTTGCTGGTAACTGCCTTAACCACTGAGCCATCTCTCTAGTCCATTCATCCTAGTTTTGATGACATACATTATTATTCTCATTGTTTATTATTTTGTGTATGTGTGTGTGTGAGAGAGAGAGAGGGAGAGAGACAGGGAGAGAGAGATGGTGTATGTGCCCTTGTGGTGCCCCATGCTCTTACCTGCAGTGGCCAGATTATTCAGAACACTGGGTGTCCACCTCCATGGCTGTTCCACCTGTTCTTACTTGACCTGGAGTCTTACTGATCCTGGATCTTACCTTCCCTAAGAGCCCCCCACACAAGCTCAGGGGATCCTTGGGTCTCTGCTCCCCTGTGGGACAGGGGTTACAGGCATGCATGGCCATGCCTTAGCTGTTTACACGAGTTCTAGAGATTCAAACTCAGGTAGTCTCAGAGACCCCCTCAAACCCACATGCTTGTGAAGGAAGTGCACCTAACTGCTGACTCATTTCTCCGGCCCACTTTATTCTTTTCTAAAACCAGAATAGGCCAGGCATCGTGGTGGCACACTCTTTGTATCTTAGCACTAGGGAGGCAGAGGTAAGAGGATTGCCATGAGTTTGAGGCTAGCCACCCTAAGATTAAATAGTTGTGGTGGTTTGAATAGATGTCCCCAATATATTCAGTGTTTTATTAGCTTGTAGTTTGGATCTGCAGCCACCTGGCTGGAGGAACTGTCTCTGGGCGGATCTTAAGGTGTGGTGGTGGGTTTAGGATTTAAATCTAAAGATATGCAAAGTGTGCCTAGCTGGAGTTCCTGAGGTGTGCTGTGCTGTGTGGCTTTTGGCTTTTCTCTCTCTCTCTTGCCTGGTCATGTAAGAGCAGGCCAGCTTCTTCTGTCATTATGGAACATCCCCTGGATCTGTAAGCTTCAATAAATAACAGTGCCTGGTCTGGAAGTTCATCTGAGTGAACCTAAAGCTGTCTGCTACAATAGTGACTTCCAGGACAGCCTGGGCTAGAGTGAAACCCTACTTCAAAAAACCACACACAGGGTTGGAGAGGTGGCTTAGCAGTTAAGGCGTTTGCCTGCAAAGCCAAAGGATCCCGGTTCGATTCTCCAGGACCCACATAAGCAAGATGTACAAGGGGGCACATATGCATCTGGGGTTCGTTTGCAGTGACTGGAGGCCCTGGCATGCCCTTTCTTTCTCTCGCTCAAATAAATAAATAAAATTATTAAACACACACACACAGCTGGGAGTGGTGACGCATGCCTTTTTAATCCTAGCACTTGGGAGGCAGAGGTGGGAGGATCACTGGGAGCTCGAGGCCATCCTGAGACTACATAGTGAGTTCCAGGTCAGCTTAGGTTGGAGTGGGACCCTACCTCGAAAAACCAAACCAAAAAAAAAAAAAAAAAGAATAAGCCAGGGGTGGTGTATGCTTTTAATCCCAGCACTCAGGAGGCAGAGGTAGGAGGACTGCCATGAGTTCCAGGTTGCCCTGAGACTACATAGTGAATTCCAGGTCAGAAAAACAAAACAAAACAAAACAACCCAGAATAGTTTTTATTAGGGTATGCATTTCCATAATCGTAAAGATCTCTTCAGAGAAAAATTTCTCAGGATCTTTGTGAGTGATCCAAGGTGAAGTAAAAATTAGTAAAATTAGCCGGGCATGGTGGTGCACCAAAAAAAAAAAAAAAAACTAGTAAAATTAGAGCTGGGGAGATGGTTCAATGGTTAGAAGCACTTGCTTGCAAAGCCTGCCAGCCTGGGTTTGATTCCCCAGTACTCGCCCAAAGCCAAATGCACAAACTGGTGCATGTATCTGGAGTTTATCTGCCACAGC
Organism: Orientallactaga sibirica; assembly: GCA_036365145.1. Taxonomy (NCBI): domain Eukaryota; kingdom Metazoa; phylum Chordata; class Mammalia; order Rodentia; family Dipodidae; genus Orientallactaga; species Orientallactaga sibirica. The sequence goes on along the minus strand of JAEOAD010000035.1, from coordinate 12,636,410 downwards.
AAGAGAATCTAGCATGCCCATTCTCTTTTTCCCTCTCTCCTTCTTCCTCCCTCTCTCTTGTCCTCACATAAATTAAAAAAAATATTTTTTTAGGGGCTGGAGAGACGGTTTAGTGGTTAAGGTGCATGCCTGTGAAGCCTAAGGACCCAGGTTCGATTCTCCAGGTCCCATGTAAGCCAGATTATGTAAGCCAGATGCACATGGTGTCACGTGTGTCTGGAGTTCATTTGCAGTGGCTAGAAGCCCTGGCACTCCCATTCTCACTCTCCCTTTCCTTCTCTCCTGACTGTAATAAATAAATAAAAATAAAATCTTGGGCTGGAGAGATGGCTTAGCGGTTAAGGTATTTGCCTACAAAGCCAAAGGACCCAGGTTCGATTCCCCAGGACCCATGTTAGCCAGATGCACAAGGGGGCACATGCATCTGGAGTTCGTTTGCAGTGGCTGGAAGCCCTGGTGCGCCCATTCTCTCTCTCTCTCTCTCTCTCTTTCTCCCTCTTTCTCTGTCAAATAAATAAATAAAAATAAAATATTTAAAAAAATGAAATCTTAAATTTTGTTTTATTTTATTTTATTTTATTTTTTGGTTTTTCAAGGTAGGGTCTCATTCTAGCCCAAGCTGACCTGGAATTCACTATTTAGTATTAAGTTGGCTTCAAACTCACAACAATCCTTCTACCTTGGCCTCCCAAGTGCTGGGGTTAAAGGCATGTGCTACTACACCTAGCATAAATCTCTCTCTCTCTCTCTCTTTTTTTTTTTTTTTTTTTGAGGTAGGGTCTCACTCTAGCTCAGGCTTACCTGGAATTCACTATGGAGTCTCAGGGTGGCTTCAAACTCACGGTGATTCTTCTGAGTGCTGGGATTAAAGGCGTGTGCCACCACACCCTGCTAAATCTCTATATTTTTAATACTATTTTAAAATGCTATTTTCAAAATATCTCAAAGCCAGGAGCTGAGAAGCTGGCTCAGTGGTTAAGGGTGCTTGCTTGCAAAGCCTGACAGCCTGGGTTCTATTCCCCAGTACCTATGTAAAGGCAATGCACAAAATGGCAAATGCTTCTGGAATTTGTTTTCAGCAGCAAAAGGCCATGGCATGCCCATGCTGGCTCACATGTGCTCTCTCATAAATAAATGAATAAATAAATAAATGCATGAATCATAATTTTGTTTGTTTGTTTGTTTTTTTGTTTTTCGAGGTAGGGTCTCACTCTGGTCCAGGCGGACCTGGAATTAACTATGTAGTCTCAGGGTAGCCTTGAACTCACGGCGATTGCATGAATCATAATTAAAACAAGATGTGCATGTCACATTTGTCTGTCATATGTAATTTTCTTTATTTTTGCCGTGCTGCACATGGAGCTCAGGACCTTGCACATACTGGGCAAGTGCTTTACAACTGAGCTACATCCCCAGACCTTTGTTGCTATGTCTCTGAAGTCTTTTCGGGTCTACAGCCCTTCTCTCCCCCACCACACCTATTTTTTTTTTTTTTGAGGTAGGGTCTCACTCTAGCCCAAGCTGACCTGGAATTCACTATGAAATCTCAGGGTGGCCTTGAACTCATGGTGATCCTCCTACCACTGCCTCCTGAATGCTGGTATTAAAGGCGTGCACCACCACAGCCAGACTTCCCATCTACTTTTTATATTTATTTATTTGACAGAGAAAGAGGGAGAGAGAATGGCGTGCCAGTGCCTCCAGCCACTGCAAACGAACTCTAGATGCATGTGCCCACTTGTGCGTCTGGCTAACGTGGACCTGGAGAATCGAACCTGGGTCCTTTGGCATCGCAGGCAAATGCCTTAACTGCTAAGCCATCCCTCCAGCTCCCACCTATTTTTTTTAATGCCATTGTGGAAGGTACTGGTTTAGATTTCTATACAATACCTCATGTTCTGATGTCGCGTCCGCCTCGACCAGCAAGGAAGACGCAACGCTCGGACTCTTCTTTCAGCAGTTTATTCAGGAACCTTGAACAATCTTCTGACAACAATCTTCTGACTGACTGACTGACTGCCCGACTCACTCACTGACTCACTGACTCACTGACTCACTGAAACTCACTGACCCACAGACTCACTGCTCACTCACTGACTGACTCACTGACTGCCTCACTCACTGACTCACTGACTCACTGACTCACTGACTCACTCACTCACTCACTGACTGCCCGACTCACTCCCCCACTCACTCACTCATTCCCAGACTCACTGCCTGACTCACTGACTCACTGCCTGAAACTCACTGACCCACAGACTCACTGCTCACTCACTGACTGCCTGACTCACTCCCACAGACTCACTACTTGACTGCTCCTGGGACAAGCCCGCCCAAAGCTTAAGAAGCCTTTGAACAGCCAACCCTGGTGTGCCACGTGGTGAATGCAGATAGGTCCACATATGCGGAAGCAAGCCTAGATCACGGCCCAAGCCAAATAAGGACTTGTTTATCCAGGAGAGCACTCGCCATCGGGAAGGCAGAAGGCGGAAGCCAGCGCCATCGCCATCTTTAAGGCGCGGCACCTCGCAGCTCTCTACATTCTGAGGCAAGAATAATAGGGTGAAAGGCAGGAAGACATCCACATCCTGGCATTACATTTATTTATTTATTTGCTTTTTTTTTTTTTTTTTTGAGGTAGGGTCTCACTCTAGTCCAGGTTGACCTGGAATTCACTCTGTATTCTCAGGGTGGCCTCGAAGCCACAGCAATCCTCCTATCTCTGCCTCCCAAGTGTTGGGAATAAAGGTGTGTACCACCATGCCTGGCTATTTATTTGGTTTTTTGAGGTAGGGTTTCACTCTAGCCCAAATTGACCTGGAATTCACTATGTATTCTCAGGCTACTCTTGAACTCACAGCAATCCTTCTACCTCTGCCTCCTGAAAGGTGAGAATAAAGGCATGCACTATCATGCCCGGCTACTCAGATTTTTTTTGTGTGTGTATGTTTGAGTGATATCCACTACGCCCAAACAAAACTGATTTTTTTGTTTATTTGTTTTTTATGAGAGAGAGAATTGGCACTTCCAGGGCCTCCAGCTGCTGCGATCGAACTCTAGACACATGCACCATCTTGTGTGCATGTGTGACCTTGAGCACTTGCATCACCTTCTACATCTGGTTTATGTGGGATCTGGAGAGTTGAACATGGGTCCTTAGGCTTCGCAGGCAAGTGCCTTAACATCTAAACCATCTCTCTAGCCCAAAATTGTTCTTTTAAACTTGCATAGGAAAAAATAGAAAGAACAGGATTTCCGAGTAAGGAAAGTTAGGTGTTTTTCCCCAAGTCTTACCTAAATTCATGACAAGTGTTAATTTAGGGATTTGTGAATCAGAGAACTAGTATATACAAAAAAAAGAATATCCTTATCTGGGCGTGGTGACGCATACCTTTAATCCCAGAATTTGGGAGGCATAGGTAGGAGGATCGCCATGAGTTCGAGGCCACCCTGAGACTACATAGTAAATTCCAGGTCAGCTGAGTGAGACCCTACCTCAAAAAAAACAAACAAACAAACAAACAAATAAACAAACAAACAAACAAACAAAAGAATATCCACCTTTAATCCCAGCACTCAGGAGGCAGAGGTAGGAGGATTGCCGTGAGTTCGAGGCCACCCTGACTACATAGTGAATTCCAGGCAGCCTGGGCTACAGTGAAACCCTACCTCAAAAAAACAAAAAATACAAAGCCGGGCGTGGTGGCGCGCGCCTTTAATCCCAGCACCTGGGAGGCAGAGGTAGGAGGATAACCATGAGTTCGAGGCTACCCTGAGACTACATAGTTAATTTCAGGTCAGCCTGGACCAAAGTGAAACCCTACCTCGAAAAACCAAAAAAAAAAAAAAAAAAAAAAAAAAAAAAATATATATATATATATATATATATATATATATATGTGTGTGTGTGTGTGTGTGTGTGTGTGTATTTCATGATCTTTAATTTTAATAAAACTAGAGCATATAGCCATTGTAGCTATTTCCCTCATAATCAATAGCAGAATTTCATATCATTGCTGTAACAGAAGACTTTCCCAGGGCTCAGAGGAAATATGCAAATTTTATTTTATTTTTCTGCGTTTCATATATAAAATGAGAACTTTGTATCAGATTCCAGAAGGATCATCTACTATGCTATTTTCTTGTCATTCTAAAAGAAAAGCAACAAGATATTAACCAACCATACATATATGCATTTTTTTTGACAGCAGGGGACAAAAAAGTGCTATGTAGAGAGTGACAAAGGTGGCTGGAGGCAGAGAGAGGGAGTCTGTGTTTCCACTGTGCAGCCCATGCGCCTTTTGAGTGCTGCACCATGTGCATATTTTATGGATTCAAAACAGTTAATCATTCCTAAGAAGCAAGTGGAGAAAGAATTTTAAATAACAGTTTCCTTTTTACTGAGAGCTCCTTTTTTAAATAAAAGCTCAAAGCCTTGACTATAAAGAAACCAAACTAAAGCCCCTGAAAAGTCCCATTTAAGTCTAATACTATACGTGCATTAATTAAGCCAGTTAAGTGAACCACTTTAGAATAAATTCACTTTATCACAACTCCTGGACTCTCCCTGCTGGTCATTTCCATGAAAACAAAACTGTGTCCAGAACACTGCCTGATCCGTTGCAGAACTTTGCTGAGAGCATAGGCTTTTCTTCCTTCTTTCCTTCTTCCCTACCTCACTCGCTTCCTTCCTTGCTTTTTTAAAAAAATATTTTATTTAGCCGGGCGTGGTGGCGCACGCCTTTAATTCCAGCACTCGGGAGGCAGAGGTAAGAGGATCACCGTGAGTTCGAGATACCCTGAGACTACATAGTGAATTCCGGGTCAGCCTGGACTAGAGTAAAAACCTTACCCCCCAAAACTAAAAATAAATAAATAAATAAAAATTATTTATTTGAGAGAGAGAGAGAGAAAGAGGCAGAGAAAGAGTGAGAGAATCTGGGTGCTCCATGGCCTCCAGCCACTGCAAAAAACTCCAGACACATGTGCCACCCTGTGCATCTAGCTTACGTGGGTCCTGGGGAATCAAATCTCAGTCCTTTAACTTTGCAGGCAAGTATCTTAACTGCTAAGCCATCTCTCCAGCCCTTTTTTTTTTTAATTTTTATTTTTTGAGGTAGGGTCTCAATCTAGTCCAAGTTGATCTGGAATTCACTATGTAGTCTCAGGCTGGCCTCCAACTCACAGTGATCCTCCTATCTCTGCCTCCAGGGTGCTGGGATGAAAGACGTGTGCTACCATGCCTGGTTTATGTGATGCCTGGTATCAAACCCAAGGCTTTGTGTATACGCTAGGCAAGCACTCATACCAACTGAGCGACATTTCCAGTCCAGACACCAGAATTTTAAACAGGCACAATGAATAGGATGGCAAGCTCAATTTAGCTGTTAAAATATCAAATATGGCCAAGTGTGGTGGCACATGCCTTTAATCCCCGCACTCAGGAGGCAGAGGTAGAAGAATTGTTGTGAGATGGAGGCCACCCTGAGACTACATAGTGAATTCCAGGTCAGCCTGAGCTAGAGTGAGACCCTACCTCAAAAAACCAACAAAAACCGAACAAACAAAAAAGAAAACCAGTGTCTCTGTGTGTGTGTGTTCTCTAAAATATTTTGGGCAACTTTACAACTTCTATTTTTTTCATTTCTCTCTCTTTATTTATTTATTTTTTTATTTTCTGAAGTAGGGTCTCACTCTAGCTCAGGCTGACCAGGAATTCACTGTGTAGTCTCAGGGTGGCCTCGAACTCATGGTGATCCTCCTACCTCTGCTTCCTGAGTGCTAGGATTAAAGATGTGCACCACCACATCCAGCAATTTCTTTCTCTCTCTTTTATTTTAGTTTTTTTTTTTTTTTTTTTTTTTTTTTTTTTTTTTTTTTTGGTTTTTCGAGGTAGGGTCTCACTCTGGCTCAGGCTGACCTGGAATTCACTATGTAGTCTCAGGGTGGCCTTGAACTCTCAGCGATCCTCCTACCTCTGCCTCCCAAGTGCTGGGATTAAAGGCGTGCGCCACCACGCCCGGCCCTAGTTTGGTTTTTTGAGGCAAGATCTCACTCTAGCCCAGGTTGACCTGGATTCATTATGTAGTCTCAGGCTGGCTTTGAACTCACAGTAATCCTCCTACCTCTGCCTCTAGAGTGCTGGAATTAAAGATGTGTGTCACCATGCCCAGCAAATTTTCTCTTTTTATTTATTATTGATTTTCAAGCAGAGAGAAAGAGAATGGGTGTGCTAGGGCTTCTTGCCACTGAAAGCAACTCCAGGTACACGAGTCACTTTGTGCATCTGGCTTCATGTGGGTACTGGGGAATTGAACTGGGGCTATCAGGCTTTGCAAGCAAGCACCTTTAATGCTGAGCCATCTCACCAGCCCTATAATTTCTAGTTTTGCTAACAAAGTTGCATCATATGAACAATGGGTAATTTACATATGTCCTGACTGCCTATTTATAGCACATAAAACAGGAGTGTTGTTTGAGACAGTATCTTACTGTGTAACCCAGGCTGACCTTGCACTAGTGATCTTTCTGCTTCAGCCTTCAGAGTACCGGTATTACAGGCACTAGCCTCACATCCAGCTCAAAAGAAGAGATTGTTTTATCCCAGCTCCTCAAAATAAGAGTTTTTCTAAATAAAACTGTACACAAGGAAAGTGATAAAAATAACCATCTTTGAACAGTTCTTAGCTTTATGATAAAAAATGAAAGGCCTCTATTTTATAAAATAATATTTAAGTCTTTCTATGTTAGACAACATTATTGCAATTTTCCCCACCCAAAGATAGTATTAAGTGATTGGAAAAATGTTAGAAAAGTGAAACCCAGAGCTGGACATGGTGGCACATGCCTTTAATCTCAGCACTTGGGAAGCAGAGGTAGGAAGATTGCTGTGAGTTTGAGGCAGTCTGAGACTCCACAGGGAATTCCAGGTCAGCTTGGGCTAGAAGGAGACCTTACCTCAAAAAAAAAAAAAAAAAAAAAATAATAATAATAAATAAATAAATAAAAATATATAGAAAGAAACGTGAAGCAGGCACATGACTTTAATCCCAGCATTCGGGAGGCAGAGGTAGAAGGATTGTTGTGAGTTCAGGGCCACTCTCAGACTACATAGTGAATTCCAGGTCGGCCTGGGTTAGAGTGAAACCTTACCTCGAAAAACCAAAAAAAGAAAAAAAGAAAAAAAAAAGTGAAACCCAAAAGGCTGTGGCTATCACAGTGGTGGAACACCTGCCTAGCATATACAAGGGTCTGGGTTTGATCTCTAGAGCTGAAAAACAAATAAAAATAAACCAGAAAGAGCTGGGCATGGTAGTGCATGCCTTTAAACCTAGCACTTGGGAGGCAGAGGTAGGAGGATCGCTGTGAGTTTGAGGCCACCCTGAGAGTACAGAGTGAATTCCAGGTCAACCTGGGCTAGAGTGAGACCCTACCTGGAAAAAATCAAAAGAAGCCAGGTGTGGTGGTGCACACGTTTAATCCCAGCACTTGGGAGGCAGAGGTAGGAGGATCACTATGAATATGAGGCCAGCCTGAGACTACATAGTGAATTCCAGGTCAGCCTGGGCTAGAGTGAGACCCTACTTCGAAAAAAAAAAAACAAAACAGCCTGGTGTGGTGGCGCACGCCTTTAATCCCAGCACTTGGGAGGCAGAGGTAGGAGGATCGCCATGAGTTCTAGGTCACCCTGAGACTACATAGTTAATTCCAGGTCAGCCTGGGCCAGAGTGAGACCCTACCCCGAAAAACAAACAAATCAGAAAGCTTAAATCTTTGCTTTGAGGAGTGAATGAACATTCAAGTCTACCTTAAATACTTGAGAAAGTCCATTAGCACTTTCAAAGCACCAGAGCCAGAAATTTGATTTATATTCTTTAAATATTTCTTTGAAAAATTTTTTTGAGTCACTGTCTCACTTTTAGCCCAGCCCAGGATGACCTTGAACCCAAACCCACAGTGATCTTCTATCTCAGCGTCTTGAGTGATAGGGTTAAAGGCATATATCACCACAGCCAGTGTCTTCAAATATTCCTTATTAAGCATATTGTGTGGTAAGATATGGATTATGTCAACACCCAATGGAAGTTGCCTCATAATAATTTTTGGTTTGGATAATCAGAAGAAAATGATTCTTTTTTTTGGTTTTGTGAGGTAGGGTTTCACTCTAGTCCAGGCTGATCCTCAAATTCATTATGTAGTCTTAGGGTGGCCTCGAATTCATGGTGATCCTCCTACCTCTGCTTCCCAAGTGCTGGGATTAAAGGCATGCGCCAACACACCTGGCTCTTTTAAAAAATATATTATATTAATTTATTTATTTGATAAAGAAAGGGAGAGCAAGGCAGATAGAATGGGTGCACCAGGGCCTCCAGCCACTGCAAACAAACTCCAAACGCATGTGCCACCTTGTGCATCTGGCTTACATGGGTAGTAGGGAATCGAACCTGAGTTCTTAGGTTTTGCAGGCAAGTGCCTTAACCAATAAGCCATCTCTCCAGCCCAATGACTTGTTTTTACAAAACAGTCATAGAAAACAATTTCTTGCTGGGCGTGGTGGCGCATGCCTTTAATCCCAGCACTAGGGAGGCAGAGGTAGGTGGATTGCCATGAGTTTGAGCCCACCCTGAGACTACATAGTAAATTCCAGGTCTGCCTGGGCTAGAGCAAGACCCTACCTTGAAAAACAAAAAACAAAACAAAAAAAATTAATTAATTAAAACTGAGTTCTCTCTCTTTCTTTCTTTCTTTCTTTTTCTTTTTTGGTTTCTTGGAGGTAGGGGTCTCCCTCTAGCTCAGGCTGACCTGGAATTCACTATGTAGTCTCAGGGTGGCCTCAAACTCACAGCAATCCTCCTAGCTCTGCCTCCCAAGTGCTGGGATTTTAAAGGTGTGCGCCACCATGCCTGGCTTTTTTTTCTTTTTAAGTTATGTGTGTGTGCTTCAAACCAGTTATGGTGATGCACCTTTAGCCCCAGTGAAGGAGAATAGGAGAAAGATAGCTTCTTTTAGGCAGTTTCAGTTAGAGATTGAAGCCCAAAGAGAACCAGGAGATGTCATCCCACATTCCACCGTACCCTGGTACAAGAATGGAACTCTTGGGGCTGGGGAAATGGCTTAGTGGTTAAGGCGTTTGTCTGCAAAGCCTAAGGACTCCAGTTCGATTCCCCAGGTCCCACGTAAGCCAGAAGCACAAGGGGGCACATGCATCTGGAGTTCGTTTGCAGTGGCTGGAGGCCCTGGCATGCCCAGTCTGTCTTTCTCTCTATCTGCCTCTTCCTCTTTCTCTCTCAAATAAATAAATAAAATATTTTTAAAAAAGAATGGAACTCTTGGCAGTTATGGAACTTGTGTCTGATTAAGACTGATCTACAGCTGCCCATAAGTCTCCATCTAAATGAAACAGCCCATGTGGGTTGGCCCTGGGGTCTGCCCACCAAATCCACAAACCAGTTTTCTCCCGCTCTCTTTTGGAGCAACCCTGTGTGTGTGTGTGTGTGTGTGTGTGGGTGTGTCTTTCCCGCTTTTACCCTGTGCTGCTGAGACACACATAAGTCTGGCCTCAACCCCAGCGGGCTGGGTGGGGGAAGAGAGCATAGCATTATTTTCTTTTTTTGAGGTAGGGTCTCACTCTAGCCCAGGCTGACCTGGAATTCACTATGGAGTCTCAGAGTGGCCTCAAACTCACGGTGATCCTCCTACCTCTGCCTCCTGAGTGCTGGGATTAAAGGCATACACTACCACGCCCAATTTTTTCTTGATCTGAACTTTTCTTCTTGCCTCTGTTTTATAGTTTGGAATAATTTCTCACTTTGATCACTTGCATGATTTTTTTGGTCTTCGAATCCACCACATGTGACTTCCCTTACACTCCAGATCTACCACGTCGGTGGTCTCATGAACTCTAGTCCTGCTACCTGTGTAATTTCTTTAACTCAGGGTAACCATGAGTGTGACTTACTTCATTATTCATTTCTCCTCTGAATCTCCTGGTCTCTGCTTTGATATCCACCCTCTCATTTTTTCCTTGAGCCTCACCATGTGCCCTCTTAACTCCCCTACACAAGAGAAGACAAGCACATGGCAGATGCCATGGGGGTTCCTCCCAATTCTCAGTACACAAACTCCTAGACTCTACTTTCCACGCATTTGCAGCTCTACTCTAATCCCTCTTCAAAAGCCCCAGTTTCGGCCGGGCGTGGTGGCTCACGCCTTTAATCCCAGCACGGGAGGCAGAGGTAGGAGGATTGCCATGAGTTCGAGGCCACCCTGAGACTACATAGTGAATTCCAGGTCAGCCTGGGCCAGAGTGAGACTCTACCTCAAAACAAAAACAAAAAAGCCCCAGTTTCTCTCTCTCTCTTTTTTAAAGATTTATTTTTATTTATTCATTTTTTAGAGAGAGAGAGAATGGGCATGCCAGGGCCTTCAGCCACTGCAAACAAACTACAGATGCATGCGCCACCTTGTGCATCTGGCGTAGGTGGACCCTGGAGAATCAAATCTGGGTCCTTAGGCTTCACAGGCATGCACCTTAACCACTAAGCATCCCTCCAGCCCTCTCTTTAAAAAAAAAAAAAAAAAAACATTATTTGAGAGAGAGAGAGAGAGAGAGAAAGCAAGCGAATGGGTGTGTCAGGACCTCCAGCCACTGAAAAGAAACTCCAGATGCATGTACCACCTTATGCATCTGGCTTAAGTGGGTACTAGGGAATCGACCATGGGTCTGTAGACTTTGCAAGCAAGTGCCTTAACCACTAAGCCATCTCCCTAGCACTCAATTTCTCTTAAGTGGGCTTTATGAATCCCCCTCCATATGCTTGCAGCTCTAGTCCAGTCTTTCTCTAAAAACCTCAATTTCTCTTAAAAGGAATCTTATAAACTATGTAATGTTTTCCACATGAGAATGTGTTTTCTCCTTCATATGTGTTTACGATTCTGCTCTAGCCTCCCTTCCTAGACCCCAATCTTCCTTAATTAAACCCCACAATTTGTGAGTTCCCCTAAATAAACTTAATAATTCATAATTTATCCTTCTTGGGTCCATCTTTATTCATTCTTCATTAAATTAGAACAGAACCCAAAACTTGGGGTTCATAAATTCTGGGGGACCCTTCCTGAGCCCCCAAATCCTGCATCACCAGCACTCAGGAAGCCAAAGTAGAACTGCCATGAGTTCAAGGCCAGTCTGGGTCTACAGAGTGAGTTGCAGTTCGGATTAGGCTAGAATGAGACCCCGCCTTGAAAAACAAAAAAAAAACTTCCCTCTAATTTACCTGTGCAACAGATTCTCTCCCTTGTGACATTTCTGGCAATATAGAAGTTCTGAGTAAATTCAATACCTCTTGCTTCCTTCCTTACCAGCCTCACCAGCCAAGATTTCTCAACTTCTACCTGACACTGAAGACATGACGCCAGTATTTAATGTGGCAGTCCAGTATGTGGCAGAAGGAAGGCTATAGGTGAGTGGGAGGTAGGTATGTAAGGAATATGGGAACGTGAGATGTGCTGTCTTTTCTGTCAAAAGTTGAAAAAGGTAGAGACACTCAGTTCTGGAAGGACCCATTCAGTGGAAACCCTTCCCGCTCAGTACTGAGTCAGACATCCTTGAGACCAGAAGAGTCAAAATCCTTCAAACTAGGGCTGGAGAGATGGCTTAGCTGTTAAGGTGCTTGCCTGTGAAACCTAAGGGCCCATTTTCAATTCCCCAGTATCCATATAAGCCAGATACACAAGACTAGAGGCTCTGGCTCACCCATTCTCTCTCTCTCCCTCTCTCAAATAAGTAAATAAATGAATTTTTAAAAAAGTTTTTGGCTGAGCGTGGTGGCACATGCCTTTAATCCAAGTACTTGGGAGGCAGAGGTAGGAACAGCGTCATGAGTTTGAGGCCACCCTGAGAATACAGAGTGAATTCCAGGTCAGCCTGAGCTAGAGTGAGACCCTACCTCAAAAAAAAAAAAAAAAAAAAAATTAGGGCTGGAGAGATGGCTTAGTAGTTAAGCACTTGCCTGTGAAGCGTAAGTACCCCAGTTCGAGGCTCAATTCCCCAGGACCCACGTAAGCCAGATGGACAAGGTGGTGCATGCTTCTGGAGTTTGTTTGCAGTGGCTAGAGGCCCTGGTGTGCCCATTCCCTCTCTCTCTGCATCTTTCTCAGGAGGCAGGGTTTCACTCTAGCTCAGGCTGATCTGGAATTCACTATGTAGTCTCTGGGTGGCCTCGAACTCACAGTGATCCTCCTACCTCTGCCTCCTGAGTGCTGGGATTAAAGCCGTGCGCTACCAAGCGCGGCTCATTCCACATAGTTTTAACCAGACCCTGGTGGAAGATGTGAGACCCCCAAAGGTGAACACCAACGACTTTTTCACAAGCTGTGTCCCGGACAATCAGCAGAAGACACACCTGTTCGAAGATAATCTGATAAACAGCCACCAGGAGTCACTCAAGGTTCTAGCAGCTGTCTGAAGGCTCTGGGGGTGGGGGTGGGGGGGTAGGGTGGGGTGGGGGGATGGCCCCACTGGAAGACCTGGCAGCTGTTCAAATGCCACATTGGGTTGCTGCAGAAACTTCCAGCTACTCAAGTTGAAGCTGCCTAGCTCAGAGTTCAAAGAGCCATGAGGCGTTATCTTTTAACTCAGAGGTTTTTTGTTTTGTTTTTTGAGGTAGGGTCTCACTCTAGTCCAGGCTGACCTGGAATTCACTATGTAGTCTCAGGGTGGCCTTGAACTCTTAGCGATCCTCCTATCTCTGCCTCCCAAGTGCTGGGATTAAAGGCGTGGACTACCACGTCCCATTTTGAGGTTTTTAAAAAATTATTTTTCTTTTTCTGATATGAAAAAAAAGAAACTCTCCAGAGTAATAAAAAATAATAGTAACCACTTTTATTGTGGTGCTGCTTGTGTCAGACACACTCCAAACTCAATTATTTCTTTTATTTAAAAAAAATTTTTTTAAACCCAATCCTTGGGGAGGATCACTGTGTATCTGAGGCCAGCCTTGAACGACAGAGTTCCAGGTCATCCTGGGTGAAAGTGAGACCCTACCTTAAACCTCTTCCCACCCAAAAAAACCCCAAATTATTAGTTTAAAGTGGGTGTGGTGGCGCATGCCTTTAATCCCAGCAGTTGGGAGGTAGAAGTGGAGGATCGCCGAGAGTTCGAGGCCACCCTGAGACTCCATAGTGAATTCCAGGTCAGCCTGGGCCAGAGTGAGACTCTACCTTGAAAAACAAAAAACAAAACAAATAAAAAAAAATTATTAGCTTATAAAACCAGGTGTGATAGTATACACCTGCAATCCTAGCATTTCAGATGCAGGAGGATCAGGAGTTCAAGGTAATCCTAGGTTACATAAGGAGTTCAAGGCCAGCCTGGAATACATGAAACCACAAAACAAACAGACAGACCGACAAAAATCCCGGCATGGTGGCACACACCTTTAATCCCAGCATTTGGGAGGGAGAGATAGGAGGATTGTTGTGAGTGTGAGGCCAGCCTGAGACTACATAGTGAATTCCAGGTCAGCATGGGTTAGAGTGAGACCCTATTTGAAAAAAAAAGGAAGAAAGGAAGAAAGAAAAGAAAAGAAAGAAAGAAGGAATGAAAGACAGAAAGATGGTTCAACGGTTAAAGGAGCTTGCTTGCAAAGGCGGGTTTGATTCCCCAGTACTCAGCCAGATGCACAAAGTGGTGCATGGGTCTGAAGTTCATTAGCGGTAGCAAAAGGCCCTGGTGTGCCCATACTCTTCTCTCTCATAAATAAATAAAATTTTCTTAAAAAGAAGGAAAAAAGATCATAAGCTTAAACCTGAAACATGTGTAATTGAGTGGTCAATGGTTTTCTGTAGGGTTTAGTGGATTCCAGGGACAACTATTATTTTTTTAAAAATAGCAACACTCACATGGTTCCCTAGTAAGTCAGTTGGCCAAGTTAAAAATAGATTCTAAACATAGCAAGAGCAGAAATTTAATCTAAGATATCAAGTCATGGAAAGCAGTGACAGTGGTTGTAACAGGAAAAGAAGGGCATGCGGGAATGATTTCGTACCTGGGTACAATGACCCTCCTCCTTTTCAGTCTTGCGCTTCTTCTTCACAGCAGAAAGCAGCTGCCTGCATGCATACTGCATGTGCATACCTAAGCAACTAAATGAAGATAACATTATTATTTATGTGCAATAAGAACATTTGCTAACCTAGCAATGCTGAACTTGATATAGTGATACCCAATAGCAATGTGGGTTCATTGAAAATCTTTGAGAAAAGGAGGATTTGTTTTTATTTGCAAGGACAGAGAAAGAGAGAGGGCCTCTCATGGATACTGGGGAATTGAACCCATGACTGCAGGCTGTGGTAGCAAGCACCATTAACCACTGAACCAGCTCCCTAGCCCAGGATTTTTTTTCAGGCACAGAGAAGAGAGACAGACAGAGATAGAGTGGGCACACCAGGGCCTCTTGTTGCTGCAAAGAAACTCCAGATGCATGTGCCACTTTGTGCATCTGGCTTTATGTGGGTATTGGGGAATCGAACCTGGATTATCAGGCTTTGCAGGCAAGTGCCTTAACCACTAATTCATCTCTCCAGTTCAGGAATTTTTTAAATGAGATAATGTTATGTAGCCTATGCTAGTTGCAAACTCATAGCAGTGCTTCTGCTTCAGTTTCCCAAGTGCTGGGATTATACAGATGTATGCCACCATGCACAGCAGAAGGGATTACTAATATTTAAAATGTCCACATAGTAGGTTGATAAGGAACTAAAGGGGGGGAGGTAACAATTACCTGTGTACTCAGGAAACTGACAGCGTAGACTAAGAGAGTTGGGTTAATATTCTGTCATCCTGTCATTTGAAACCCCAGGAGTTGGTTTGCAAGATAAGAACTCTCTCACTTAATGGAGAGAGGGAGGGGATATGATGAGACTGAAGTTCTAAAGTGGAATGGGGGGAGGGGAGGGAAATATCATATGTTTTATGTATGTAAGTATAGAAGGTGTCAATAAAAAAATAATTAAAAAAAAAATAAAGGGTGAGAAGGTATAAACGAGTATTTAAATAGTTTATAATTTGGGGGGAAAAGGATAATTTGCTCAAATGTTTATCATCTTAAAATCTTATAAATGTGTCAAGAGCACAGGAGAAATATCTAATTTTTAATATCTTCTTAGTGACTACAGTAGTTAAAAGAAAGACAGTTAAAACCAAAAAAAAAAAAAGAACTCCCTCACTGTGCCAAGGACTCTTTCCCCCAAACCACAACAAGCTCTCAGGAAAATGATGGTGTTCCATTTGTAGTTCAGTTTCTTCCTTTTAAAATGTTATTTGGAAAACAAAACTCTATTTTCTTTCTGCCAGTGGCTAGGATACTTGAGCTGGGGACATGGTTATTTAGTGAGAAAGCCACGATGCATGCATCCTTAGATCATCTAATTTTATTCTGTGACAAAGCCAGGCATGGTAGCTGGCATATGCTTGTGGTCCTAGCTCCTGGGAGGCTGAGGCAGGAGGATTTCTGTCAGTTCAAGGCCAGCCTGGGCTACATAGTGAGACCCTGTCTCAAAACATGAGAGGAGAGAGGGAGGGAGGAAGGGAGAGAGAGAGAGAGAGAGAGAGATGCAGAGAAAGGGAAGGAGAGGAGAGAGACAGATGGTTATGGATATAACTTGAAGTAATGGCATATCACATAAAAAAAAGCTTTCTATAAAATACACACACACATATGCAGATACATTTGAGGAATGAATTTGTTGGGTACCATAAAAAGAATCTCTTTAAAAAGTACAGAATTGTCTCTAATAGCACATATACTAAAATTAAATGCAGAAAAGATTAGCTTGACCCTGAGTAAGGCTGACAAACAAATTCATGAAGCATTCCATATTAAAAAAACAAACAAACACCTTACAGAAGGACTTGTGGCAAAATTGATTTAAAATTTTTGGGTAATAATTTTTTCCTTTATCCAGGTGAGGTGGCGCATGCCTTTAATCCTAGCACTTGGGAGGCAGAGGTAGGGGAATCACCATGAGTTTGAGGCCACTCTGAGACTACATAGTGAATTCCAGGTCAGCCTGAACTAGAGCGAGACCCTACCTTGAAAAAAAAACAAAAACAAAAACAAAACTTTAGGGTCAGGTGTGGTAGTGCATGCCTTTTAATCCCAGCACTCAGGAGGCAGAGATGGTTGTGAGTTTGAGGCCAGCCTGGTACTACAGAGTGAGGGCTAGTCTAGCCTGGGCTAGAGTGAAACCCTACCTCGAAGGAAAAAAAAAAGAAAGAAAGAAAAAAGTGGGGGAGGAGGGCTAACCATTCAGGCTCTTGCTGGGTTCTATTCCCCAGAACCCAAGTAAAGCCAGATGCACAAAGTGGCACATGCATATGGAGTTTGTTTGCAGTGGCTGGAGGTCATGGTGCACCCATTCTCTCTGTCTGTTTCTCTTCTCTCTCTCTGCTTGAAAATAAATTAATAAAAATATTTTAAAAGGACAAAGAAAAAGGGCTGGACTGATGGTCAGCAGTTAAATGTGCTTGCTTGCAAAGCCTGATGGTCCAGGTTAGATTTCCCAGTATCCATGTAAAGCCAGATGCACAAAGTGGCACATGCATATGGAGTTCATTTGCAGTGGCCAGAGGCCCTGGTGTGCCCATACTCATTCTCTCTTTCTTTCTGTCTGCCTCTTTCTCTCAAATAAATTTAAAAAAATATTTTCAGGGCTGGAGAGATGGTGCTTGCCTGCCAAGCCTAGGAATGCATATTCTAATCTCCAGGTCCCATGCAGCCAGAAGCAAAGTGAAGCAAGTGTACAATGTTGCAAATGTGCACAAGGGGGCGCACGCATCTGGAGTTTGTTCACAATGGCTGAGAAGGTCCTGGTGTACCCATTCTTTTTCTCTTTCTCTGCTTTTTTCTATCTTTCTCTCTCTCAAAAATCAAATAATAATAAAAAAGAAAAAGAAAGAAAATCCATGAGGAAAGAATAACTTGTTTTGTTTTGTTTTTTTGAGGTAGGGTTTCACTCTAGCTCAGGCTGACCTGGAATTCACTATGCAGTCTCAGGGTGGCCTTGAATTTGTGGTGATCCTCCTACCTCTGCCTCCCAAGTGCTGGGATTAAAGGCATGATCCACCACGCCTGGCTCAATTTTTTGAGGGGAGGTTCTAGGTAGAGTCTCACTCTCCCAGGCTGACCTGGAACTCATTCTGTAGACCCAGGCTGGCCTGGAACTCATGGCGATCCTCCTATCTTTGCCTCCTGAGTGCAAGGATTAAAGGCATGCACTACCACTGCCCACAGTTTTCCTTTCCTTTCCTTTCCTTTCCTTTTTTGTTTCCTTTCCTTAATAATTTTATTTTCTTTTTTTTGTTGAATAATTTTATTTAATTTTTTATTGACAACAATATCCCATGGTATTTCCATCCCTCCCCCCACTTTCCCCTTTGAAACTTCACTCTCCATCATATCCCCTCCCCCTCTCAGTCAGCCTCTCTTTTCAGTTTGATTTCTTTTTTAAAAAATATTTTATTTTTATTTATTTGACAGAGAAAGAGGTGCGCCAGGGCCTCTAGCCACTGCAAATAAACTCCAGATGCGTGCACCCCCTTGTGCATCTGGCTAACATGGGTCCTGGGGAATCAAACCAGGGTCCTTTGGCTTTGCAGGCAAACACCTTAACTGCTAAGCCATCCCTCCAGCCCAACAAATTTTTTCTTTTTGAGTGGTATGGATGTGCCAAGGCCTTTTGCTGGTGCAAATGAACTCTGGACTCATGTGTCATGTTGTGCATTTGCTTTGTGTGGGCATTGAAGAATCAAACCTGGTCTAACAGGCTTTGTAAGCAAATACCTTTAACCACTGAGCATCTCTCCTGTCCCGAATCCAGTTTTTCTTTGTGAGTTACAGTAGTTTCCATTTACCTGCAGTTTTGCTTTCCAGTTTCAGTTTTCAGTCAACCACTGCCAGATAATATTAAGTGGATATTCTAGAAATAAACATAGATAGGTTTTAAATTATGTGCTATTCCTGATTATTATGATGAAATTTCATGTACCCTTGTGCAGGAAGACATGTAAGTCATAGCTTTCCAGCTTATGTATGCTGCATATGCTGCCCACCCATTCATTACTCAATATCCATCTTGATTATCAGATTGCCTCTTCTGGCCTTGCAGTATTGTTCCAGTAACGCTTATTTGATTTCACAATACTCCAAAATATAGGAGCAATGATACTAGTGATTCAGGTATGCCAAAGAGAAGCTGTGAGGTACTTCTGTATAGATGAAAGTTCTCAGCCATGTGTGGTACTTCACACCTATAATCCCAGGACTGGGGAGGCTGAGGTAGGAGGATTGCTGTGAATTCGAGGCCATCCTAAGAATGCATAGTGAATTCCAGATCAGCCAAAAAACCAAAAATAGCCGGGCATGATGGAACATGCCTTTAATTCCAGCACTCAGGGGAGGCAGAGGCAGGAGGATTGCCGTGAGTTCAAGGCCACCCTAAGAGTACGGATGAATTCCAGGTCAGCCTGGGCTAGAGTGGGACCCTACCTTGAAAAACAAAACCAAAACCAAAACCCAAAAATAAATAAATAAATTAATAAATAAATAAATAAATAAATTAAAAATAATGATAAAAAGTTCTTATGGACATGACTGTAAAAAAAAAAAAAAGTTCCCACAGCTGGAGAGATGGCTTAGCAATTAAGATGCTTGCCTGTGAGCCTAAGCACTCATGTTTGACTCTTCAGGTTCCACATAAGCCAGACGCACAGTAGCGCAAGTATGCAATGGCACACGTGCACAAGGGGGCACACACATCTGGATTTTGATTGCAGTGATTGAAGGTCCTGGCGTGCCAATTCTTTCTGTCTCTCTCACATAAAAAATAATAATAAATAGGGGCTGGAGAGATGGCTTAGCGGTTAAGGTGCCTGCCTGCTAAGCCTAAGAACCCGGTTCCAATCTCCAGGTCCTACGTTTAGCCAGATGCAAAGTGATGCAAGGGCGCAATGCCGCACTTGACCACAAGGGGGCGCACACATCTGGATTTAGTTCGCAGCAGCTGAGAGACTGCTGGCGCCTGCTGTCTCCCTCTCCTTCTCTGTCTCTCTCTGTGTTTCTATCCAAAAATAAATAATTAAATGATTAAAAAAATAATAATAAATAAGCAGGGTGTGGTGGCACATACCTTTAATCCCAGCACTCAGGAGGCAGAGGTGGGAGGATCACCATGAGTTCAAGGCCACCCTGAGACTACATAGCGAATTCCAGGTCAGCCTGAGCTAGAGTGAAACCCTACCTCAAAAAACCAAAAACAAACAAACAAAAAAAACCAACCCCCCCCAAAATAATAATAAATAAATAATAATAAATAAAATTAAAAAGTCCCCACTAGGTTTTCTATATGCTATTTAACTAGCAGTCAACCTATTGGGAACATTTCAAATTATCATCACAGAGCATGCTTCCAAATATGCTTTCCCTAGCCAATCCACTATGACTATTAGTTGATGTCTGAGCTTTTGTTTTTTTGTTTGTTTGTTTTCATGGTAAGGTCTCTCTCTAGCCCAGGCTGACCTGGAATTCACTATGTAATCTCAGGGTGGCCTAGAACTCACAGCCATCATCCTACCTCTGCCTCCCAAGTGCTGGGATTAAAGGCGTGCGCCACCATGCTTGGCCTGCCTTTATATTTATATTTATATATTTTTAAAAATCACCTTTAGGTGTAGGTCCAATTGCACAACTGGATTAAGCATCAGTTCTTTCAAGGACTATCTTCAGCAGAACTAAGGTGACCTTGATGGACAACGAGGGAGTCACATGGGAGATTCCTTAAATAAAAATTTATTGCCTTAAAAAAAATTCTCAAACCAAAACACTCATGTTGTACTTGCTAAAATCTAGTGTATGTTACTGTTACTCTCTTACTGTGCCTAATTTGTAGTTTATCAAAGGGAGGTATGCATAAGGGAAAAAAGAACCCACAGTATATAAATATAGGGTTCAGTACTACAGTTTCAGGTGTACACTAAGGGTGCTAGAACATACCTTTCTCATCAACGGGAGAGGCTACTAAATTCCAAATCAAGGAGGTTTCCATTCCCACCATACTAAGAGAATATTTTCTGTGTATTTCTTGAGGGCATGGTAACGATACCTGTCTGAACAGATTCTAACTCAGTATAAATTCAAGCTTGCAGGCTATAACCTGTACATATCCACCTAGCGCCACATAACCTATGTCCTGCTTTTCTGATTTAGCCCTAATAATGTTCAGTAATATCCATGGATGGAATACAACTTTAGCGTGTGTTCCTGAATTTCTGAAAATCACTGACATGACTATTTGTTGTTGTTTGTTTTCTAAGGTAGAGTCTCACTTTAGCCCAGGCTGACCTGGAAATTCACTCTGTATTCTCAGGGTGGCCTCGAACTCTCGGCGATCCTCCTACCTCTGCCTCCCAGGTGCTGGGATTAAAGGCGTGCGCCACCACGCCCAGCAAATCACTGACATTTTAAAGTGAAGGAATGTATTAGTATTGTATAATATCAGTTACCCAAGTTGTGTTTCAGAAACAAATACTAAAGAAGAACAGCACAAAACTGTTTGTTTGCCATCACCCCAAGCAGGCTAACATTATTTAAGAGTTGAAAGTGTAATGTAATCAGTGCTCAGGTTTCACAGAGTAAAAAGTTGAGTCAAATATTAGCATAAAAGCTGGGGTGGTGGCGCACACCTTCAATCCCAGTATTCAGGAGGCAGAGGTAAGATCACCGTGAGTTCAAGGCCACCCTGAGACTACATTGTGAATTCCAGTTTAGCCTGAGCTACAGTGAGATCCTGCCTTGAAATGCCTCCCACCCCTGCCCCTCAAAAAAAAGATGACACTCATTGCCTTATAAGCCTATATTTATCTTGCTGTAACCCAGGTTGGCCCAGAACTCACTCTGTAGCTTTAGGCTGACCTCAAACTCACAGAAATCCTTCTATCTTAACCTCCCCAGTACTGGGAAAGGCATGCCTGACCTATATTTTATTTGGATAATAATTTTTACTTATGGTACATTTTCCAGAAAAATTATATATTTTTATGTCTAGTTGTAATTTAGGCAATTGAAAAATATATTTAAGTATGTAATATATGCCCCAAGTAGTCTAGGGACTGTGGCTATGTGTAAGATGAAGCACCTGTCATCAAATCTGAAGGGGAAGGGTGAGGTAACACATTTAATGTGTTTTTCACCTGTCAAAACCTCAAGAGACATTATGGTTTTAAAAGTGCTGTAGAAATTCACAGAAGTAAAAAATAGCATGATTTTGGGCTGGAGAGATGGTTTAGTGGTTAAGGCACCTGCCTGCGAAGCCTAAGAATGCTTGTTCAAATCTCCAGGTCCTACGTTTAGCCATACACAAACGTGATGCAAGTGTGCAATGTCGCACATGCACACAAGGGGGCAGCATGCGTCTGGAATTTGTTCACAGTGGCTGAGAGGCCACTGGCGCGCCCATTCTCTCTCTCTGAAATAAAAAAAAAAAGAATAATATGGTTTGGAATAACAAACAAAAGCTTTACTGGCTGGGCGTGGTGGCACACACCTTTAATCCTAGCATTCAGGAGGCAGAGGTAGGAGAATCACCTTGAGTTTGAGACCAGCCTGGGACTACTGAGTGAGGGCTAGGTCAGCCTAGGCTAGAGTGAGAACCGACCTTGAAGAAAAACAAAACTTTACTGAATAGTCAAATTTAGTGAAATATGTAAAAATGATTGGGAGTTGCAGAGAGATATGTTCAGCTCTTAATAATACTAATTTTACATACAAATGCAGGCATATGAATTGCAGTTATTAACATATACTGCAAAAATAGTTTTACTGTTATAAAAATATAATGTAGCCAGGCATGGTGGCTCATGCCTTTAATCCCAGCACTTGGCCTCAACTCACTCATGGCAATCCTCCTACCTCTGCTTCCCGAGTGAATTTCAGGTCAGCCTGGGTTAGAGCCAGACCTTACCTTAAAAAAAAAAAAAAAAAAAAAAAAAAAAACAATCTAACCTACAATAAATTTGTTGGATCTGGTCCATCAAAAAAAGTCATTCAGGCTGGGCGTGGTGGTGCATGCCTTTAAACCCAGCACTCAGGAGGCAGAGATAGGAGGATTGCTGTGAGTTTGGGGCCACCCTGAGACTACATAGTTAATTCCCAAAAATTAAAAAATAAATAACAAAGTAATTCAGAAAACTCTTAATTTATTAGAGAGGAAGTATGTGTGTATGTGAATGAGCATGGGCACATAGGGCCTCTTGCTACTGCAAACAAACTCCAGATGCATGCACTACTTTGTGCATCTGGCTTTATATGGCAGGCTTTGTAAGCAAGGGCCTTTAACCACTGAGCCATCTTCTCATCCCATATAACTCTCAATTTTCAATACATATCATTTCAAACTCAGTGTGGTGATTGCACCAGGAGTTCCAGCCACTCTTAGTAACTGAGAAAGGGTTGGGCCCAACCTGGGCAACCTAGAGAGACCCCTTTCTCTTACAAACAAAAGATATATGACTTCAGACAGATTGATTGTGTTAGGCAATGGAAAATATATAGAAAAATAAAGCAATTTGTATCTTCAAGAGGATACAAGAGGTTTGGTAGAAAAAAGCAAATAAAGTAAACCACTCACTCACTCACTATGCACCACTGTGAGAAGCTGAGAGAAGAGGCTGGGAGGGGAAAACCTCAAGAGTAGGTGACCTTCAGATTATTCCAATTACACATGTGTGTGTTTGGTGGGTGGGACAGGGAGAGAGGAGAGAAATGTATTCCAGAAACAGAACATGGAAAGGATAGTGGGTGAAGAGTAAGCCTGAGACCGGAGTTGTGACTTTCTACACTCACTTTAAAGCCCTTGATTATCTCCACGGAGATAGAATCTGTAAAAACAAGTAACTAACTTGGGTATGGGGACTCATGCCTGTAAGCCAGCACTTGGGAGGCTGAGGCAAGAGGACTGCAGTGAGTTTGAAGCCAACCTGAATTAGAGATATCTCAAAAAACCTAAAACAGAGCCTGCCATGGTGGTGCACACCTTTAATCCTGGCACTTGGAAGGCAGAGGTAGAAAGATCACTGTGAGTTCAAGGCTACCTTGACACTACATAGTGAATTTTAGGTCAGTCTGGCTAGCTGAGATCCTACCTTGAAAAACCAAAAATAAATAAATGAATATTAACACTTTTACACATTTTTTGTTGTTAAGAATTTACACAAGCATCTTATTTATTTGAGATACAGAGAGAAAGAGGCAGATAAAAAGAGAGAGAGAATGGGCGGGCCAGAGTTTCTAGCCACTGCAAATGAACTCCAGATACATGTACGACCTTGTGCATCTGGCTTATGTGGGTGCTGGGGAATTGAACGTGGTTCTTAGGCTTTGCAGGCAAGTACCTTAAAGAATAACTCATCTCTACAGCCCATAAGTATCTTCTGAGTCACTCTGTGATCATTCAGTTGTTTATATTCCTTTTCAGTAAAAGGCTGTTCATATCAAATGGATATATTCTATATATTTTTAAAAAAACTGAGAGTTGGAGAGAGTTTAGTGATTAAGGCACTTGCCAGCAAAGCCAAAAGGACCCAGATTTCAATTCCCTAGTACTCATGTAATGCCAGATGCACAAGGTGGTACATGGATCTGGAGTTCATTTACAGTGGCTACAGGCCCTGGATTGCCCATTCTCTAAGTAAAAAACAAAAACAAACAAACAAAAAAAACAGTAGCCAGCCATGTTGCCGACGCCTTTTAATCACAGAACCCAGGAGGCAGAGGTAGGAGGAACACTGTGAGTTCGAGGCCACCTTGAGACACATAGTGAATTCCAGGTCAGCCTGAGCTAGAGCGAGACCCTATCTCAAAAAACCAAAAATAAAATAAAATAAAATAAAATAAAATAAAATAAAATAAAATAAATTTTTTTCCGAGGTAGTGTCTAGCTCAGGCTGACCTGTAATTCATTATGTAGTTTCAAGCTGGCCTTGAAATCACCGCAATTCTCTTACCTCTGCCTTCTGGGTGCTGGGATTAAAGGCATGAGCCACCATGCCTGGTTCCAAGCTGTCTTTTTTTTTTTTTCTTTTTATATTTTTTTAGTTTTTCGAGGTAGAGTCTCACTGTAGCCCAGGCTGATCTGGAATACACTATGTAGTCTCAGGGTGGCCTTGAACACACAGCAATCCTCCTATGTCTGCTTCCCCAGTGCTGGGATTCATGGCGTGTGCCACCACACCCGGCTTTTTTAATTAAAAATATTTTTATTTTCAAGGGGGGGGGGAGAGAGAGAGAGAGAAATGAATGAATATGGAAAGGTAGGGCATCTAGCCACTGGGGAAAAAAAAAAAAACTCCAGATGTATGCTTTCTGCATCTGGCTTTATGTAGATACTGGGGACTTGAACTGGGTGGTTAAGTATTGCAGAAAAGTGCCTTAACCGCTGAACCATTTCTTCAGTCCTTTAAGCTAGTTCTTAAAAATCTTTTTTTAAAAAAGATATTTTATTATTTATTTGAGAGGGAGGAAGGGAAAGATAGAATGAGAATGAATGAGCACGCCAGGGTCTTCAGCGGCTGCAAAGGAACTCTAGATGCATGAACCACCCTATGTATCTGTCTTACTTGGGTCCTGGGGAATCAAACCTGGGTCCTTTGGCTTTGCAGGCAAGTGCCTTAACTGCTAAGCCATCTATCTCTGCAGCCCTCATGCTGTTTTTTTTTTTTTTTTTTTTTTTTTCTTATTTGAGGGAGTTGGGAGAGGACAAGAGAATGGGCGCTCAAAGCCTCTAGCCTTTGCAAATGAACTCCAGACACAAGCGCCACCTTGAGCATCTGGCTCACATGGGTCCCATAAATCCAACCAAGTTCCTTCAGCCCCAAGCTGTTGTTTTTAAAGAAGAAAATATTCTAGTATATTGAACTTATCCATTAAAAAATAACATCATGCTACAGCTGAAAATTTCCAGGACAACAGGAAACAAAACTTCCATTGTAACAGCCCTAGGTCATGTCAAATTCACAAGAAAGACTTCAACGTGTGTAATCCTGAGCACAGTCAGGCCCATTTGTGTTGCTATGAGAACCTTCTATTTTGTATCAGAAATTGCAGCCTTGACGACGCAGTGTTTGCGTCTATTTTGCACATGTTTTCCAGCCGCTATTCATCCCTGTGCCGCCGTGATACTGGGGAGGTCTGGCTTCCTCTTGCGTCCCGCCCAGGCCGCGGCCCTCAGGGAATGGGAAGGGGCCGACTGTGGCCCTCTGCGGTGGAGCCCGGCTCTTCACCCGGCTTAAAATCTGCAGTTAAAACAAAACAAAACAAAACAATCCGGGCGAGCTGGCTCCCAGCACTCGGGAGGCAGAGGCAGGAGGATCGCCGTGAGTTCGAGGCCACCCTGAGAATACAGAGTGAATTCCAGGTCAGCCTGGGCTACAGCGAGACCCTTACCTCGAAAATGAACAAAAAAATCAATAAACAATTAGAAAACAAAACCTAGAGCACGCCCGGCCCCCAGACAGGACGGAGGGACGAGCGAGGTGTGCGTGAGCCCCAAGTCAAGTCCCAAGCAGGGAAAGGACGGACGAGGCCCGGAGGGCGCGGGCCTGGCTGCCGTGGGGAAGCCTGGGTCTTTCCGGGCCGAGCCCCGCGGCCCCGCCTCCGCCGCCGCGGGCAGGCTCGCGCGCCGCGCCGGGCGTGATGGACATCGTCGTCTCCCAGGCGACGGGCTCCGCATCAAGATGGCGGACGAGAGGGAACGAGAAGGTAGGAGCGCCCGGAGCTCGGCCGCGATGCTGGCGACCGCCCCTCGGAGAGCGCCGCTCGGGCGGGCGTTCGGGCGGGCGGGCCGTCCTCCATCTTGAGAGCCGCGGCGGGCCCCAGGGTGGCCTGAGGTGGCGACTTCCGCAGGGCCCCGCCCCGCCGCTCCCTCCTCCTCCGCCCCCGCCCGCCCCGGGCTCCCTTCCCCCGGCGCGAGGCCGCTCGGGCGCCGGCCAGGCCCGTGATCATGGCGGCCTTGTGGACGTTCGTGACGCCGCTGGGCCTCGGCCTCCGCGGCCAGGCTCCGTGTCGGTCGGCGGACGCAGCACCGCGCCGCAGCCGTCCCCGCCGTGGGCACCCGGGCGGCGGCTAGGATTCGGCGGGATCCTCCGGGCCGCGCCGGAGCCCCGCCCGGAACCCCCCTCCTCCCTCCCCGGCCTCCATCTTGCCGCCTCGTCTCGGACGCGGGAGCACGGCCTGGAGGTCGTCGCCGGTCCCTCGGGCCGGGCCCGGGCAGTAAATGAAGATACCAATGTTAATAAAGACGAGAAGAAAACCCCGTGGGGACGCGGCGACGGCCTTCGAGTCGCCAGGTCTTTAGGATGGTGGGGTGCGGATGGGGGCGTCGTGGGCGCAGAGATACGAAAATCGTACCTTCCACGCTTACCTACCACACTTGACGTCTCCAACTCAGCCCATCGATTAAAAAAACACGATCCGTGGGCTGGAGAGATGGCTTAGCGGTTAAAGCGCTTGCCTGCAAAGCCCAAGGACCCAGGTTCGAGGCTCAATTCCCCAGGACCCACGTAAGCCAGATGCACAAGGGGGCGCATGCATCCGAAGGTCGTTTGCAGCGGATGGAGGCTCTGGCGCGCCCATTCTCTCTGCCTATTTCTCTCTCTCAAATAAAAATAAAATATTTTTAAAAAATTAAAAATAAATCTATCCGTGCTTAGCGTCTTATAATTGCTCAAAAGTGATGACTGGCAAAGTCCCCGCCCCCCCAAAAAAAAAGAGCCTTGGAATAATAGTACACAAACGTCTAAAAAAAAAAGTGAAAGTGTTATTTCACTTCTGTTTCTTTTCCAAGGATCAATTCCTCCCCACCTCCCAATCTCCCGGTATGGAACAAAGTGTGTCGGGTTAAAGACTAATATTTACATGAGATGTTTAGTCCTCGTCATGGTGATAACAAAATTATCAGGGAAACACGTGAAAACATGCCTAAGATTGATTACAGGAAATCTGTGATTTTTTTTTTTAACTTGGCTTAGGTAGGGCATCTAGCCACTGGGGAAAAAAAAAAACTCCAGATGTATGCTTTCTGCATCTGGCTTTATGTAGATACTGGGGACTTGAACTGGGTGGTTAAGTATTGCAGAAAAGTGCCTTAACCGCTGAACCATTTCTTCAGTCCTTTAAGCTAGTTCTTAAAAATCTTTTTTTAAAAAAGATATTTTATTATTTATTTGAGAGGGAGGAAGGGAAAGATAGAATGAGAATGAATGAGCACGCCAGGGTCTTCAGCGGCTGCAAAGGAACTCTAGATGCATGAACCACCCTATGTATCTGTCTTACTTGGGTCCTGGGGAATCAAACCTGGGTCCTTTGGCTTTGCAGGCAAGTGCCTTAACTGCTAAGCCATCTATCTCTGCAGCCCTCATGCTGTTTTTTTTTTTTTTTTTTTTTTTTTTTTTTCTTATTTGAGGGAGTTGGGAGAGAGGACAAGAGAATGGGCGCTCAAAGCCTCTAGCCTTTGCAAATGAACTCCAGACACAAGCGCCACCTTGAGCATCTGGCTCACATGGGTCCCGTAAATCCAACCAAGTTCCTTCAGCCCCAAGCTGTTGTTTTTAAAGAAGAAAATATTCTAGTATATTGAACTTATCCATTAAAAAAATAACATCATGCTACAGCTGAAAATTTCCAGGACAACAGGAAACAAAACTTCCATTGTAACAGCCCTAGGTCATGTCAAATTCACAAGAAAGACTTCAACGTGTGTAATCCTGAGCACAGTCAGGCCCATTTGTGTTGCTATGAGAACCTTCTATTTTGTATCAGAAATTGCAGCCTTGACGACGCAGTGTTTGCGTCTATTTTGCACATGTTTTCCAGCCGCTATTCATCCCTGTGCCGCCGTGATACTGGGGAGGTCTGGCTTCCTCTTGCGTCCCGCCCAGGCCGCGGCCACGCAGGGAATGGGAAGGGCCGACTGTGGCCCTCTGCGGTGGAGCCCGGCTCTTCACCCGGCTTAAAATCTGCAGTTAAAACAAAACAAAACAAAACAATCCGGGCGAGCTGGCTCCCAGCACTCGGGAGGCAGAGGCAGAGGCAGGAGGATCGCCGTGAGTTCGAGGCCACCCTGAGAATACAGAGTGAATTCCAGGTCAACCTGGGCTACAGCGAGACTCTTACCTCGAAAATGAACAAAAAAAATCAATAAACGATTAGAAAACAAAACCTAGAGCACGCCCGGCCCCCAAACAGGACGGAGGGACGAGCGAGGTGTGCGTGAGCCCCAAGTCAAGTCCCAAGCAGGGAAAGGACGGACGAGGCCCGGAGGGCGCGGGCCTGGCTGCCGTGGGGAAGCCTGGGTCTTTCCGGGCCGAGCCCCGCGGCCCCGCCTCCGCCGCCGCGGGCAGGCTCGCGCGCCGCGCCGGGCGTGATGGACATCGTCGTCTCCCAGGCGACGGGCTCCGCATCAAGATGGCGGACGAGAGGGAACGAGAAGGTAGGAGCGCCCGGAGCTCGGCCGCGATGCTGCCGACCGCCCCTCGGAGAGCGCCGCTCGGGCGGGCGTTCGGGCGGGCGGGCCGTCCTCCATCTTGAGAGCCGCGGCGGGCCCCAGGGTGGCCTGAGGTGGCGACTTCCGCAGGGCCCCGCCCCACCGCTCCCTCCGCCTCCGCCCGCCCCGCGCTCCCTTCCCCCGGCGCGAGGCCGCTCGGGCGCCGGCCAGGCCCGTGATCATGGCGGCCTTGTGGACGTTCGTGACGCCGCTGGGCCTCGGCCTCCGCGGCCAGGCTCCGTGTCGGTCGGCGGGCGCAGCACCGCGCCGCAGCCGTCCCCGCCGTGGGCACCCGGGCGGCGGCCTTGGGCGGTGGCCGCGGGTGGCCGCCTTGGGCGGTGGCCGCGGGTGGCCGCTAGGATTCGGCGGGATCCTCCGGGCCGCGCCGGAGCCCCGCCCGGAACCCCCCTCCTCCCTCCCCGGCCTCCATCTTGCCGCCTCGTCTCGGACGCGGGAGCACGGCCTGGAGGTCGTCGCCGGTCCCTCGGGCCGGGCCCGGGCAGTAAATGAAGATACCAATGTTAATAAAGACGAGAAGAAAACCCCGTGGGGACGCGGCGACGGCCTTCGAGTCGCCAGGTCTTTAGGATGGTGGGGTGCGGATGGGGGCGTCGTGGGCGCAGAGATACGAAAATCGTACCTTCCACGCTTACCTACCACACTTGACGTCTCCAACTCAGCCGATCGATTAAAAAAACACGATCCGTGGGCTGGAGAGATGGCTTAGCGGTTAAAGCGCTTGCCTGCAAAGCCCAAGGACCCAGGTTCGAGGCTCAATTCCCCAGGACCCACGTAAGCCAGATGCACAAGGGGGCGCATGCATCCGAAGGTCGTTTGCAGCGGATGGAGGCCCTGGCGCGCCCATTCTCTCTGCCTATTTCTCTCTCTCAAATAAAAATAAAATATTTTTAAAAAATTAAAAATAAATCTATCCGTGCTTAGCGTCTTATAATTGCTCAAAAGTGATGACTGGCAAAGTCACCGCCCCAAAAAAAAAAAAAGAGCCTTGGAATAATAGTACACAAACGTCTAAAAAAAAAAGTGAAAGTGTTATTTCACTTCTGTTTCTTTTCCAAGGATCAATTCCTCCCCACCTCCCAATCTCCCGGTATGGAACAAAGTGTGTCGGGTTAAAGACTAATATTTACATGAGATGTTTAGTCCTCGTCATGGTGATAACAAAATTATCAGGGAAACACGTGAAAACATGCCTAAGATTGATTACAGGAAATCTGTGATTTTTTTTTTTTAAACTTGGCTTAATTAACCTGAAAAGCCAGGATTCTTTTTTATAGATTTTGTTTTTAGTAAGGTCGTGTCACTGTTATAGCACAGGAAGGACCATTCTATAAAAGGCTTACATTTAGATGAATTTAAAAAACGTCCTAGGAAGCTGAATGACTTATTTAAATCCTTTTTTTTTTCCTGCCAAAGGAAATCAATCTCACCCTGTCTGCTTCTCTCTGCCTCAAATAAAGAAATAAAAATAAAAGATACAAAATATTTATTTATGGATTTATTTGAGAGGGGGAGAGAAAGAAAGAATGCACATGTCAGGGCTTCTTGCTACTTCAGACAAACTCCAGATATATGCACCTCTTTGTGCATCTGGCTTTATGTATGTGGGTATTGAGGAATCAAACCCAGGCCATCAAGCCTTTACTCACTGAGCTGTCACTGCAGACCGTTACTTATTTATTTGTTTGTTCCAGTTTTTTCTTTTTGCTATTTTTTTTCTTTTTGGGGGGGGGTTCTTTTGAGGTACGGTTTCAGTCTAGCCCAGGCTGACCTGAAATTCACTATGTAGTCTCAGAGTGGCCTCAAACTCATGAACTCACAGTGATCTTCCTACTTCTGCCTCCCAAGTGCTGGGAATAAAGGCGTGCACCACCATGCATGACTCTTTTTGCTATTTTAAAAAAATTGTTTAGGTTAACACTGGAGTATGCTGCATATTTTAAAAAAATTACTCCTACTTAAAAAAAAAAAGGTTTTCTTCATATTTTAGTTTCCAGAAATTGTCAATTTAATCGGGAGGAAGAGGTAGGAGGATCACTGAGATTGAGGCCACTGTAAGACTACATCGTGAATTTTAGGTCAGCCTGGGCTAGAGTGAAACCCTACCACCGCCGCCCCCCCCAAAAAAAAACCCCAAAAATTGTCGGTTGAGGAGATGGCTTAGTAGTTAAGACTCAGTACGGTGCTTACCTGCAAAGGCTAATGACCCAGTTTCCCAGTACCCACGTAAAGCAAAGTGGTGTATGCATCCAGTGGCTGGAGGTCCTGACATACCCATTCTGTCTATCTTTTGTTTCTCTCTCTCTGATTCTAAATAAATAAATAAAAATAAAAAATTGTCAATTTAGCCGGGCGTGGTGGCACATGCCTTTAATCCCAGAACTCAGGAGGCAGAGGTAGGAGGATCACCATGAGTTCAAGGCCACCCTGAGAATACATAGTGAGTTCTAGATCAGCCTAGGCTAGAGTGAGACCTTACCTCAAAAAAACAAAAAGAAAAGAAAAAATTGTCAATATAAATTCATAGGAAGAAACAATTGAGATAACTAGAAGTAATGACTGTTGAAAGCTAGATGCCATATATTCAGTTGGCATATTTAATGCCTGTCATATGGAACTGTGTCTGTAACCTTGATAAATACCTTGTTTTTGCTTCCCAGAAGGCTGACATCAGTAAGGGAGATAGAACATCCACTAACAGGAGGGAGCAGTTAACTGGGCTGAGCTGCCTTTGTGCCACACATTGTGCTAGTCAGGCGTACACCTTGCCTATAACAGGATCGATATCCCTAGGAACTTAACCAAAATGGATCTCAGGCCTGCCCTAACCTAATGAATCAGTAGTCTTTATTTTAACATATTTGGGAGAGAAGAAGAGAGAAGGAAGAGAGGGAGAGAGAGAGAAAAATATGAGAGTATAAGAATAGGTATGCCAGGGCCTCTTACTACTATGAATGAACTCCAGATATGCACCACCTTTGTGTCACATGGGTACTGGGGAATTGAACCTGGACTGGCAGGCTTTGCAAGCAAGCATTTTTAAATGCTGAGCCATCTCTCTAGTCCCAGTATCCCATTCTTATATTTGATTCTTGTTTTTGAAGCTTCAGAAATCACAGCTAGACAATTAATCAGAATTAATCATATTTAGGAAATTCACTCAAAGCAGGTCAACTCACAAAAGACTTGTGTGTAAACCTGAATGATTTATTGGTTTAAATAGGGGTATGTTGATAGATTGTCCAGGAAGCTGATTTTGGCAATGACTATGGCTATATTGTTGTATGAGAACTAAACTTTGGGGATAGTTTTGAAGAAATTTCTGTTATCCTTCATGTTCCAAAAGGTATAATTTCTGATTTTCTCTTAGAGTACTTAGTATATTGTAGATACTTAATAAATAGTTGTTGTTGAGGGCTGGGCATAGTGGTGCACGCCTTTAATCCCAACACTCGGGAGGCAGAGGTAAGAGGATCACCATGAGTTCAAGGCCACCCTGAAACTACATAGTGAATTCCAGGTCAGCCTGGACTACAGTGAAACCCTAACTTTGGGGGCTGGGGAGAGTTGTTGAATTCATGTAACTTGAATTTAAAGAAAAATAGTTTATGACTTATCAAGCTATTTCCTCCAAATTACTCTATACCTAAAAGTATAGAAAACTACTTTCAGCCCCTACTTGCCTCCCTTCCTTACAGGTAAACCATATAGTTCTGTTTCATCTTGCTTAGCAGATGTGTTGTCATAGTGCCAAGGCATTTGCTGACATGCCTTTAATTTTTTTTTTTTTTTCGAGGTAGGGTCTCACTCTGGTCCAGACTGACCTGGAATTAACTATGTAGTCTCAGGGTAGCCTCGAACTCATGGTGATCCTCCTACCTCTGCCTCCCAAGTGCTGGGATTAAAGGCGTGTGCTACCATGCCCGGCTCTTTAATTTTTTTTTTTTATGAGAGAAAGAAAGAGTGAGTGAGAGAGAGAGAGAGAGTTGGCATACCAGGGCTTCCAGCCAATGCAGTGTAATTCCAGATGTGTGCACCATCTTGTGTGCATGTGTGACCTTGCATGCTTGTGTCACCTTGTGCATGGGATCTGGAGAGTCAAACATGAATGGGTCTTGAGGCTTCGCAGGCAAGTGACTTAACGGCTAAGCCATCTCTCCAGTCCTGCCATGCCTTTAAAAAGATTACAGGGGCTGGAGAGATGGCTTAGCCGTTAAGGCACTTGCCTGGGAAGACTCAAGACCCAGGTCCAATTCCCCAGTACCCATGGAAGCCAGATGTACAAGGTGGCCCATGTGACTGGAGTTTGTTTGCAGTGGGTAGAGGTGTCACACTTATTCTCTATCTGCCTTTCTCTCTCTCTCTCAAAAAAAAAAAAAAATATATATATATATATAATATAACTACAGAGGATAGGCACGATGGTGCACTCCTGTAATCCCAGCACGCAGGAGGCAAAGGTAGGGGAACACTGTGAGTCTGAGGCCACCATGAGATTACGTAGTGAATTCCCTGTCTGCCTGAACTATAGCAAGACTCTGCCTTGAAAAAACAAACAAACCAACAACAACAACAATGAAAAACAACAAGGAAAAACAACAACAAAAGTTTCCCTTTAATCATCTTTAATCTTAAGCTCTTTTTTTTTTTAATTGTAAAGGAAAGGAGAAAGAAGTTTCTGGATAGGCATCATATGTAACTCTTTTTCTGCATGTAGGGATGGGCTTTGATACAAGTGCTAAGAATGTTCTAAGAAACATTGAACCTGTTAGAGACTTGGGGTAGTCTTTTCATCACTGGTACAAATACCTGAGAGAAGCACATCAAAGGAGGAAAGGTTAGTTCTGACTCACCCTTTTAGAGGTTTCAGTGCCACATCCCAGGCTCACTGTTTCTAGGCCATGGTGAGGTAGAGCATGGTGGCAGCCGTGGAGGACCAGAGCTGTGCTGCTCCTTGCGGCCAGGAAGTAGAAGGAGTTGGGTCAAGATGCATCTTTCATAGATACCTCTTCAACCCCCCACTTCTCCAGCTAGGCCTCACCTTCCACAGTTGATTAACAGTTGAATCCATCAGTGGATTAAACCGTGGATTAGGTCAACACCCTCAGGATCCAGTAGAAAGAACACCCTTACCAGGGCTGGAGAGATGGATTAGTGGTTAAGGCACTTGCCTGCAAAGCCAAAGGACCTCAGTTCGATTCCCCAGGACCCACGTAAGCCAGATGTACAACGGGGTGCATGCATGTGGAGTTCATTTGCAGTGGTGACAGGCCCTGGCATGCCCATCCCCTCTGTCTCTCTCACTCTGCCTCTTTCCCTCTCTCAAAATAAATAAATAAAAATAAAAAATATATATAGAGAAAAGAAAGCCCTTACCCACACACCCAGAAGTAGGCATCTATCAGCCCAATCAAGTTGATAATGAAGATGAACCTCATGAGGCCTCATCCTGTGTTAGAAAACTTTTCTGTAAGAGTCTATACTGTAGCTGAAGCAGAGGTAGGAGGATCGCTGTGAGTTCAAGGCCACCCTGAGGCTACATAGTGAATTCCAGGCAGCCTGAGCGAGGGGGAGACCTTACCTTGAAAAACCAAAATAAGTAAATAAATAAAAATAAAATTAATGAAAATGTAAAAAAGTATCTATATACTGAGGTTTGTTATGCTTAGATGGATCCTTTTTGTGCTTAACAGAATTTAACTTACTTTTGTGTACATTAAAACTCTTACCTAGTTAGTTAAAAAGGAAAATAATTTAAAATTTAAAATCAAGTTAATTTTAAATCACACACAGTCTCTCTCTGTCAAATGAAACAGGATACAAAGAAGTCTCTTGGGAGTGTCACGATGGTTCTGAAGTCTCCTCAGCCAGAACAGCTTTGCACGCCTTCCTCTGGCTTGTTTGGTCTGTGTACATGGTACTGCTTCAGCTGTTGATGTTCTGGAGTTTACCGCCCGTCGGTCATGTTTCCTAGAGAACTGTACGAAGGACTGGAAAGATGTTCTCTTAGGTTTAGCATTCAAAATTCATCTTATGATGTCCTGTTTTTGTTTGTATTAAACTATTCCTTGTTACTTTGGTAACCTAACTGGCAAAATGCCACTAATTCAATTATGGAGGAGGTTTTATGTGATTTTGTTTGATTTTTGTTTTGCTTTTTAATTCTTTGTATTGTGCTACTCTGAAAACATACTTGTCGAAGTGTAGCTATTTCCAAAAATAATATTTATAAAAATTTAAAGGCATGGTGGCACATACCTTT
Source organism: Orientallactaga sibirica (assembly GCA_036365145.1). Lineage (NCBI taxonomy): Eukaryota > Metazoa > Chordata > Mammalia > Rodentia > Dipodidae > Orientallactaga > Orientallactaga sibirica. The sequence continues at coordinate 12,601,540 of JAEOAD010000035.1, read as the reverse complement.
AATTCCAGCACTCGGTGGGCTGAGGTAGGAGGATTGCTGTGAGTTTGAGACCAGCCTGAGACTAATTCCAAGTCAGCCTGGGCTAGAGCAAGACCCTACCTCAAAAAAAAAAAAAAAAAAAAAAAAAAAATATATATATATGTGTATGTGTGTGTGTTTTATGTATGTAAATAGGTAGACTTATACCAGGAATATGTGAGTTATTGCTTTCAGGATGGATAAATGTTTTGATTTTTAAAAAATTATTTTATTTATTTTTGGAGAGAGACACAGAGACAGACAGACAGAGAGGAAGAGGGAGACTGTGAATGAACTCCAGATGTGTGCGCCTCCTTGTGGGCAAGTGCGGCATTGTGCCCTTGCGTCACTGCATCTGGCTAAACGTGGGACCTGGAGATTAGAACTGCTGGAGATTGGAACCAGCGTTCTTAGGCTTAGGAGGCAGGCGCCTTAACCACTAAGCCATTTCTCCAGCCCAAATGTTTTGATTTTTTAAATATCTAATACCATTTATTTACAACTATGTTTGTTTGTTTGTTTGTTTGTTTATTTTTCTGAAGACAGGGTCTCATTCTGCAGTCCAGGTTGGCTTGGAACTCACTGTGTAGCTCAGTGTGACTGACCTAAACTCATGTATCCTGGGAGTCACATATACCTCTTTTAAATTATAGTCCTCTTTTATTCCCTCTTACTTTTATTTGTTCTCTTCTCCCGTATATTATAATTTATAATTACCAATGTGTGTGCTGACATCTGTTTTTCCTAGAAAGATAATGAGCTTATGCTTTTGTTTGCTATTATTTACCCAGAGCCTGGGACATAGATGCTCAGTAAATACTTAATGAATGTTGAATATAAGTTAGTTGCTTTCTGATGGAGGTGGCTCTTTAGTTTATTTTAAAGGGCTTTTTTTTTTTTTTTTTTTTTTTTTTTTTCAAGGTAGGGTCTCACTCTCATCCAAGCTGACCTGTAGTCTCAGGGTGGCCTTGAACTCACTGCAATCCTACCCCTGCCTCCCGAGTGCTGGGATAAAAGGTGTGTACCACCATGCCTGGCATTTTATTTTATTTTATTTTATTTTATTTTATTTTATTTTATTTTATTTTAGAGAGAGAGAGAGCGAGAGTGAGAAAGAGAGTGAGAATGGGCACACCAGGGCTTCTAGCCACTGCAAATGAACTCCAGATGCATGCGCCCCCTTGTGCATCTGGTTTATGTGGGTCCTGGGGAATCGAACTGAGTGAGGTCCTTTGGCTTTGCAAGCAAGTGCCTTAACTGCTAAGCCATCTCTCCAGCCCTATCTTAAAGGTTTTAATAGTTCATAGAACAAGTGGAGAAGAATACTTCAGGGAAAGAAATATAATATCCTAAGCCGGGAATGGTGGCGCATGCCTTTAATTCCAGCACTTGGGAGGCAGAGGTAGGAGGATTGCTATGAGTTTGAGGTCACCCTGAGACTACATAGTGAATTCCAAGTCAGCCTGGGCTACAGCAAGACTGTACCTTGAAAAACCAATTATATATATTCCTTAAAATTATGAAGTCTAGTTTTAGTAATTGCAAAGACATTTCATATGGCTGGAATTTTGGCTATATTAGGTGATGTGGTAGGATTGCCAAAACTTTTCTAAAATAACAGACATCACACCACAGATCCAGAATCTTGGAGGAAACCAAACAAATTAAATGTCAAGAAATTACCTATACACTTATCATATCCAAGCTGCAGAAAAAGAGTGTAAAAAACTATAGAGTGAAGATAGTAGTTACACTTGCCTTCTTGTTAGATACCATGCCTATCAGGAGAAAAAGGAATGACGTATTAAAAGTATTAAAAGATGGGCTGGAGAAATGGCATAGTGGTTAAAGTGCTTGTCTACAAAACCTAAGGACCCAGGTTTGATTTCCCAGTACCCATGTAAGCCAGATGCACAAAGTGGTACATCCATCTGGAATTTATTTTCAGTGGCTAGAGGTCCTAGAGCACCCATTTTCTCTCTATCTGTAACCCCCCTCAACTAAATTATATATATATATATATATATATAATTTTATTTATTTTTGGAGAGAGACACAAAGAGCGACAGAGAGAGGGGGAGAGGGAGACAGATAGAAATGGGCGCACCAGCAGTCTCTCAGCTGCTGTGAATGAAATCCAGATGTGTGCACCCCCTTGTGGTCAAATGTGGCATTGCGCCCTTGTGTCACTTTGCATCTGGCTAAACATGGGACCTGGAGATTGGAACTGGGTTCTTAGGCTTACCAGGCAGGCGTCTTAACCGCTAAGCCATCTCTCCAGCCCAATATATATATTTTAAAGTATTAAAAGATAAGTAAAACAGTTAGACCAAGGTCACACAGCTACCAAGTATTTGAGAAGTCTGGATACACTTCCAAACCAGTGCCTACTCTTCATCTGCAGGCCTTACACAAAGAAGTCAAATGGAAATTTATACCAGAAAGAAAAGACAATTCACTCATGATTGCACTATCTGGAGTAGTAGTTTTCTAAGCTTACTTAGTGTGTCTAAGAATCACCTCAGGGTGTATGTGAGGACTTGTTATAATAATTGCTAAGCCCACCCCAGAAGTTCTCAGTCAGTGGATCTGGAGTGGGAATCTGAGCAGCTGCAGTTCTACTAAGTTACCATAATATGGTAGTTTGAACATGGTAGTTTTGCTTTCCCAGGCTGACCTGGAGTTCACAGGGTGGTCTGGAACTCATGGTGATCCTCCTACCTCTGCCTCCCGAGTGCGAGGATTAAATGTGTGCACCGCCATGGCTGGATATGGTGCCACTTTTTTTTTTTTTTTTTGTTTTTTCGAGGTAGGGTTTCACTCTAGCTGACCTGGAATTCACTATGTAGTCTCAGAGTGGCCTTGAATTTAAGGACCATCCTCCTACTTGGAGTGCTGGGATTAAAGGTGTGCACTAGGGAGGCAGAGGTGGGAGGATCACTGTGAGTTTGAGGTGAGCCTGGGACTACAAAGTGAATTCCAGGTCAGTCTGGGCTAGAATGAGACCCTACTTTGAAAATAAATAAATAAATAAAATTTGCTTGAAATTCAGTATTATTACCTAGACTAATTACTCCCAGTAGAATTCAAGGTAATAAATCTGAAAATTAGTAGTATGTCCAACAGATAGAGATGAGGGTTTTAAAATCTCTTATGATCTTCATTAGCAGCTATAGAGAAGAGGTATGTTTCTCTTAATTAGTTAATTTGCATTATTAACTAAATTATGAAATGAGCGCATAAAGCCTCAAAAAGTGAAAAGGAATTTGGAGAGTGAAAAGCTTCAAGTGAAATTAGTTATTGAAATTTCTTGTGAAACTATGCTGTATGAGTAGACACGTCCTCTCAATTCAGTGTCTTCTGTCTCTGTTAGACTCCAGCCAGTCACTTCCATAGCTGTCATCTGGAACAGCCCCACCTCTGAAATCTGAACTTCAGACATTCTATTCTCAGACTGTAATTTTGCTCAATAATGGTTCTGTGAGGACTCGGGAGATGTCTTAGCAGTTAAGGCATTTGCCTGCAAAGCCTAGGGACTCAGGTTTGATTCCCCAGTACCCATGTAAGCCAGATACATAAGGGGTGCAAGCACCCGGAGCTCATTCACAGTGGCTAGAGGCCCTGGTGTGCACATTCTTTCTATCTGCCTTTTTCTCTCTCTATCAAATAAATAAAATAATTCTGTGAAGTGTTTGAACCCTGGGGAAATAATTTCAGGGTTGCATAAAAATTGCAAAAATTATTCAGATAATTCCTATGCTTCCTTTACCCAAATTAATTAATAATTACTGTTTTGGTTACCCTGGTTGGCCTCCACCATCTGGATTCAAGCTATCCTACCTTCATCTCTTCAGCAGCTGGGACTACAGACTCATACCACTATATTCAGGTTTAAATTAGTTGATTTAAAATTTTTTTAATCTATGAGAGAGAGACTGAGAATGAGATTGGGTGTGCCAGGGCCTGTAGCCACTGTGAATGAACTCTAGACACATGAACCACTTTGTGCACTTGGCTTTACATGGGTACTGGGGAACTGAACTACTTGGGCCATCAGGATTTGCAAGTAACTAAGTGCCTTTAACTGTTGAATCATCTCCTCAGCCCTGGATTCATTAATTTTCAAGATTTTGTCTTTTTTTTTTTTTTTTTTGGTTTTTTGAGGTAGAGTCTCACTCTGGTGCAGGCTGACCTGGAATTAACTATGTAGTCTCAGGATGGCCTTGAACTCATGGCGATCCTCTTACCTCTGCCTCCCAAGTGCCTGGCCCCTGATTTTGTCATTTTTTTATTGTCCTTTCTACCTACCTACAAAAATATTTCTTAAAAAAAACATTTTAAAATATTTATTTGCAAGCAGAGAGCAATAGAAGAGACAGAGAGAATAGGCAATACTAGGACCTCCAGCTGCTACAAATGCACCCCAGATGCATGTACCATTTTGTACATCTGGCTTTATGGGTACTGGGTCATTAGGTTTTGCAGGCAAGCACCTTAACCACTGAGCCATCTCTTCAGCACCCAACAAAAATATTTCCCTTGAACTACTTGAAGGCATGTTAGATATAGTCATGTCGCTTTATCCCTTCAGAGTTGGGGGTGTATTTCCTAAGAACAAAGATCATGTCCTGTGTAAAGCTTATGAACTTTAAGACAGATGATACAATTTGTTTTTTTCTTGACAACTTCCATAATTATAGACAATAAACCATGATAATTCCCTCTCTCCCCTACTTTCCCCTTCACAAATCCACTCTCCATTATATCTCCTCCCCCACTTTCTCCTTTACAAATCCACTCTCCATCATGCCCCCTCCCCTTTCAATTGGTCTCTTATTTTGATGTCATCATCTTTTTATCCTATTATGGGTGTCTTGTGAAGGTAGTGCTAGGCACTGCGAAGTCATAGATATTCAGGCCCTTTCGTGTCTGGAGGAATGCATTGTAAGCAGTCCTACCCTTCCTTTGGCTCTTACGTTCTTTCCGCCACCTCTTCCACAATAGGCCTTGAACCTTGGAAGGTGTGATAGAGATGTTTCAGTGCTGAACACTCCTCCATCACTTCTCAACACTATAGTGCCTTTTGAGTCATCCCAGAGGTCACAGCCATCTGAAAAGAGAAGCTTCTCTAACCAAGTGAGAGTAGCATTAATATATGGGTATGAACATTAAGAGAAGTGTTTATAGGGCAGTTTGGTGAGCACAATATATGCATTTAATCAGACACCTAGGGCTCATGATCTCCCCCGCCATAGGCTTTTGACTAGGTTTTCACTACCACGCATGTATTCCCTCCTGTGGAGTGGGCCTTCAGTCCAATTAGAGAGCAGTTGGTTTCCCCTGTAACAGACATGCCACTATTGCTCCCATTGGCTCATTTGACCTGGCTGGCTGTTGCACTCAGATTTACATTGCTGTAAGAAAACACCCAACCAAGAGCAGCTTGTAGGAAAAAAGGGTTTATTTTGGCTTACAGACCTGAGGGGAAGCTCCATGATGGTAGGGGAAAAGGAAACATTTTTATCTAGTTGTGTTTGTATTTCAATTTGGTTGTTAGTATGCCTATTAACAGCATTCCCGCTGCAGTATAGGTTTTAGTCCAGATGCACATATCTGGAGTAGTGCCATCGTGTTCCTTTGTCTGTCATGACATTGATCAACATTGATCCAGAAAAGCTTCTCTTCATTTGTAGAAATAAAAGGCTTCCTCTTTTCTCTAATGTTCACAACTTTCCCTGGACAGTCAACTTTACTTTTATAGGAGAGAAATAATAAGCCATAAAATACAGACTCCCTTAACTTCTTGACACATATTTGTCTGCATCTATTGGGTTATTGCAAAAGTCTCTTAGCTAGGGCTGGAGAGATGGCTTAGCAGATAAAGTGCTTGCCTGCAAAGCCAGAGGACTCAGGTTCAATTCCTCAGGAGCTATGTAAGCTAGATGCACAAAATGGCTCATGCATCTGGAGTTCGTTTGCAGTAGCTGAAGGCCCTGGTGTGCCCATTCTCTGTCTCTCTCTTGCAAATAAAATAAAATAAAATAAAATAAAATAAAATAAAATAAAATAAGTTTAAAAAAATGGTATGGTGGTACATACCTTTAATCCCAGCACTCGGGAGGTAGAGGCAGGAGGATTGCTGTGAGTTCAAGGCCACCCTGAGACTACGTAGTGAATTCCAGGTCAGCCTGAGCTAGAGTGAGACCCTACCTGGAAAAAACAAAACAAAACAAAAAACCCAAAAAACCAGCCAAACAAACAAAAAGTTAAAAAAAAATAGTTTCTTACCAGTTTACTTGTTTTTATTTTTCATGCTATGCTGAAAATCTGGTTGTCTGAATATGAATTCTTTACCTAAAATCCTTATTTGCTTGAGAAGTTTATTTATTATTTTTTATTTGTTTAGCCTGTGTGTGTTGTATGTTTGATGTGGGTATGTATGTATAGTGTGTGCATGAGTGCACGTAGTATATGGGTTTGTTTGTTGTGTATGTAGAAGAACAACCCAGGCTGATGGCAGGCTTTGCAAGTAAGTGCCTTTAACTGCTGAGCTATCTCTCCAGCACGGTCAATAAAAGTTATAAAGAAAGCATTACATTATTATTTAATTACATCGGGAGGCAGAGGTAGGAGGATCATCATGAGTTCGAGGCCACCCTGAGACTACATAGCAAATTCCAGGTCAGCCTGAGCTAGAGTGAGCCCCTACCTCAAAAAAAAAAAAAATAAATAAATAAATAAATAAATAATTTATTTAATTACAAATAGGATAAATAGTTTAATTTTTTTTTCAGGCTTTTGGAAGAGGGACATTGATTGAACATTTTCTTACTTCAGGGCCTTTGGGTCTGAAATTCCCTCTGCTGAAAAGCAGTGGGTTCAAATTCACAAGCCTGAAGCAATACAAAAGCAAGGAAGAAGAATAGCTTATTAGAGGGATTGAACAGTTGGTGTAGCAAGAGTGACAGGTATTGCAGGCAGCTTTGTGTTGCTGGCAGAAAACACTTGACCAAGAGCAGCTTATGGGAGGAAAGGGTTTATTTTGGCTTACAGACTCAAGGGAAGCTGCATGATGGCAGGGAAGACTCGATGGCATGAGCAGATCACCTCTTGGCCATCATCAGATGGACAACAGCAGCAGGACAGTGTGCCAAACACTGGCAAAGGGAAGCTGGCTATTACACCCATAAGCCCACTCCCAACAATACACTGCCTCCAGGAGGCTCTCATTCCCAAATTTCCACCAGCTGGGAACCTAGCATTCAGAACACATAAGTTTATGGGGGACACCTGAATCAAAGCACCACATTCTGCCACTGGCCCCTATAAACTGATAACCATTTATAACATAAAATACAATCCATTCAGTCCAACTTTAAAAGTCCCCATAATTTTTATCATCCCAATGATGTTCAAACATCCCCATAGTTGAAGGTCTTTTAACTGAGCTGTAATACTAAAAAAAGAAAACCCATAATGGTACAGAATAAACATTTACATTGCATAATATGACACTGGGCATAGCAAAGAAATATTCAATACAAGATTTAAAACAGCTTGGGGTGCAAGGTTACTGAGAAATATTGCTGGAGCTGAGCTAAACACCTCCTCCCTGTAGACCAGCTGACAGAAAGCTGGAAAATGCTACACTGTATGCAGCCCTATGGGAGAGAGAGAAGCCATCAGTGGAGATAAACAACAGTGGACACTGCAAGCCTTAAGCTAGGCCAGCTAGGCCGAATGAGCTAGTGGGTACAATGGTGGCATGTCTGTTATGGGGGAAACCAAACACTCTTTAATTGGACTGGAGACCTGCACCATGGGAGGGAATACACACCTGAAACTGAAACCTATGATGGGGGAGGTCATGAGCCCTATGGGTGTAACACCTGCTGATGTCTGACTAAATGCATATACTATGCTCACCAAACTGCCTGGTAAACACTTCTCTTAATGATTATACCCATATATTAATGCTACTCTCATTTTTGTTTAGAGAAGCTTCTATTTTTCAGATGACAGTGACCTCTGGGATGACTCAAAAGGCACCATAGTGCTGAGAAGTGACAGAGGAGTGCTTAGCACTGAAACATCTCTATCACACCTTCCAAGGCTCAGGGTCCATTGCAGAAGAGGTAGCAGAAAGAATGTAATAGCCAAAGGAAGGGTAGGTCTGCTTGTGAAGGGGAAAGTGAGGGGGGAGGTAATTATCATGGTCTATTGTCTATAATTGTAGAAGTTGTTAATGAAAAAAAAGATTTAGGCCGGGCATGGTGGCACATGCTGTTAATCCCAGCATTCAGGAGGCAAAGGTGGGAGGATCGCCATGAGTTCGAGGCCACCCTGAGATTATATAGTGAATTCCAGGTCAGCGTGGGCTAGAGTGAGACCCTACCTTGAAAAACTGAAAAATGAAAAAAAAACAAACAACAACAACAAAAAAAAACCCCAAAAGAAAAAATATTTAAAACAAATAGGGCAAACATCAAATTCTGTAGCTCCAAGTCTGACAACTAACCAGTGACATGTCTCTGGAGTTCCATATCCACCCCTCCAGCTAGGCTACTCACAGTCCCAGAAAACTTCACCTGGTGCAGGCAGCTATCCCATAGTCCTGGCATCTCCATCGGGTCTCCACTGCAACCCACGGTTCATCCTCATGGCTCCATCCGACCTCCACATAGGTAATCCAACAAGCCTGCTTCATACTGTCCATGGCCATTTCCAAAATACAAAACCATGCTACAAATTCAATGACCCTCTCTTTCCTGCATTTGTTATACTCCATAGTGCTAGGTGGGCTACTAACTTGTTAATCCAGGGGGAAATAAGCAGACTTGGAAGAACAGGCCTGGAGCATTCAGACCCCTTCAGAAGAGTCCATGTTCTTCCTGTTGCCCCGGTGCAGATCAGCTGGCCCTATCTCAATGGTTGTAATCCCTCAAACAATTGCAGCTGAATGGACCACAATTTTGGCCCAAAGATTTCTTTCTTTCTTTTTTTTTTCTGTTCCATATCCCTCTGCTCACAGTAATCCATTTCTACATAGTGCAACTCTGCACAAGTTCCCAGGACAGAGGCAGGCAGAACGAAGTTCTTAGGACACAGGCAGACAGAAAGCAAGCCTCTCACACAAACTACTAGAGCCCAGTCCAGACAAAGTTCTTTCTCACCCTTATAAACTAAACCTCACAGTCCACAGTTCTACTGCATTCAGGTCTTTCAACTCTGACCAGAATAGTCCATCAAGCTGTACTTACAGCACTGCAAAGCATCTCTTTAGGTTTCAAATCCTTCCACATTCCTCAAATCAGTTCCAATTCACCAAAGCCACAGTCAGGTGTCTAGCAGCATTGGCCCCACTCCTCTGGTACCAAATTTACTGTAGACATCCTCTTCATGTGTTGGCACAAAGAACCTGACCAAGAACAGCTTGTGGAGGGAAAAAAAAGGTTTATTTTGGCTTACAGACTTGAGGGGGAACTCCATGGTGGCAGGGAAACAAGGCATAAGCAAAGGGTAGACTTCACCTCCTGGCCAACATCAGATAGACAATAGCAGTAGGAGAGTATGCCAAACACTGGCAAGGGGAAACTAGCAATAATACCCATAAACCCGCCCCCAACAACACGCTGCCTCCAGGAGGTGTTAATTCCCAAATTGCCATCAGCTGGGAACTTAGCATTCAGAACACCTAAGTTTATGGGGGACACCTGAATCAAAGGATCACAATCTGCTCCTGGCCCTCATAAACTGATAACCATCCATGATGTAAAATGTAATGCATTTAGTCCAACTTTAAAAGTCTCCATAGTTTTTATTTTATTTTTTTAAAGTGTTTACAAAGTTTTTATTGGTTACAATGATATAAAATGAATCATCCAATTCTTCCCTACTTATTAGGTGTTTGCAGTTTCTACAACATAATAATAATTTTTTTTTTTTTTTTTTTTTTTGAGGTAGGGTCTCACTCTAGCTCAGGCTGACCTGGAATTCACTATGTATTCTCAGCTTAGCCTCGAACTCTTGGTGATCCTCCTATCTCTGCCTCCCAGGTGCTGGGATTAAAGGTGTGCGCCACCATGCCCCGCATCTCCATAGTTTTTATTAATTCCAATGAGGTTCAAACAACCCTATAGTCCAGGGTCTTTTAATTGAGTTGTAATACCAAAACAAAACAAATTAAAAAGACCTTAATGGCACAGAATAAACATTCATACTACGAAAGATGGTATTGGGCATAGCAAAGAAATACAAGTGGTGAGGGTGGGAAGAGGGGTATGAGATAAGGTTTATTATAAACAGACAGGTCTTTTTTTTTTGTTGTTGTTTTGGTTTTTCGAGGTAGGGTCTCACTCTAGCTCAGGCTGACCTGGAATTCACTATTTAGTCTCAGGGTGGCATGAGAGACAGTGTGCGTGAGCAAGCACCAGGACCTCTTGCCGCTGGAAATGAATGCCACTTTTTGTGTCTAGTTTATGTGGGTGGATTGGGAATTGAGCCTGGGCTGGTAGACTTTACAAGCAACTGTATTTAACCACTAAGCAATCTTCCCAGACCACAGATTCCTGGCTTTTTTTTTTTCCTGAGGCAGAGTCTCATTATAGCCCAGGGTGACTTAAAAAAATTATTTATTTATTTATTTGAGAAAAAGAGAGGGAGAGAAACAAGCAGATAGAGAGAAAGAGTGGGTACAGTAGGGCTTTTAGCCACTGCAAACGAACTCCAGATGTTTGTGCCACCTTGTGCATATGGCTTATATGGGTACTGGGGAATCAAACCTGGGTCCTTAGGCTTTGCAGGCAAGGACCTTAAATGCTAAGCCATCTCTCCAGCCCCCAGGCTGGCCTTGAACTCACGGCATTTCTCCAGCCTCAGCCTCTAGAGTGCTTTACTGTCCAATTCTTTACTGTCCTCTACTGTGCAGTGGCACACAAGAGCTTGTGCCTATCTAATAGCAGTTTGATGTCCATTGATCAACCCTTTCTTGTCTCTTCTAAAAAAAAAAAACCTCACTTATTTCACACTGTACTTAAATGTGGGGTTTAGTAAGAGACACAAAGTATGTGAAATGATTTTTCTTTCATGTGTTAGGGATTCATTTGTCATTAGTGAATGTACTGTGTAAATGCTGCATGCAAGTTACTCTTACTTTTTTGGGGGTTTGGTTTCAAGGTAGGGTTTCACTCTAGTCCAGGCTGACCTGGAATTCACTATGTATTCTAGTTGTGGCCTCGAACTCATAGCGATCCTCCTCCCTCTACCTCCTGAGTGCTGGAATTAAAGGCGTGCGCCACCACGCCTGGCAAGTTACCTTGACTCTTGAACTTATTATTATGGAGATTTAAAAAGGTCCCTTAAAAATATAGCAAGCTGGGCACGGTGGCGCACGCCTTTAATCCCAGCATTCAGGAGGCAAAGGTAGGAGGATTGCCATGAGTTCAAGGCCACCCTGAGACTACATAGTGAATTCCAGGTCAGCCTGGGCTAGAGTGAGACCCTACCTTGAAAAACCAAAAATGAAAAAGCCCATATATATATATATATATATATTTTAAAATTGATTTTTTTGATTGTTCTGGAATAGGTGTTGGCAATACTTGAGTCAAGCAGGACAATAGCATAAACTCATACTTTCCAGTTAATTAGCCTTCAGGGCATTTCTTCTCCTTCTCTGTTGTATACTTTAAATAGTTCTCATGTAAGTACTTCTCTTGAGGCTTATTATTTTCTTAGGTAGGATTTTGATCACCTAGTTAACTCTTTAAATATGCATGCAGATATCTCAGCTTTTGAAAAAACTCAGCTGCACTATTTATTTAAAAAATATATATCCTTGGGCTGGAGGGATGGTTTAGCAGTTAAGGCACTTGCCTGTGAAACCTAAGGAACCAGGTTCCATTCTTCAGATCCCCTGGAAGCCAGATGCAAATTATAGTGCATGCTCAAGGCCCTGGTGCCTCCATTCTCTCTCTTTCCTTTTCTCTCTCCCTCTCTCTGTCTCTAATAAATAAATAAAATATAAAATATAAAAAATCCTTAGATGATTTGACTTGCTTTTGGTTATGACTGCTCCCCCCTCTGTTCTATCATAATTTTCTTCTTTTGAAAGAGAGCTTAACTTTTTTTGTTTTTCTATCATTTGGTTTTAAGTTAGTATCATAGCATTCCCATTGCCAAAGTCACTATATTATGAAATTTTTTGCATTAGTAATATTGAATAGAAGTAGAGAAAAGGAAATTATTATATAATGATAATACATGCCTCTAATGGAGATTTTTTCAACTAAAGCTTTTTATTGTTATACTGACATATTAATTTAATTATATTTAATTTATAAAAAGCAGGTCTGCTATAGGCTATGGAGTTGTACAATAAGAACAACTAAACATAAATTAGCCAAGGATGTGGGGAAAGAGGAACCCTTTCACTGCTGGTGGGAGTATAAAGTAGTATAGCCCATTATGGAAATTAGAATGGATTTTTCTCAAAAATTTGAAAATAGGGCTGGGGAAATAGCTCAGTGGTTAAAGCGCTTGCCTCTGTAAAGCCTAAGGACCCAGCTTTGATTCCCCAGAACCCACATAAAGCCAGATGCACAGTGGTGTATGCATCTGGAGTCTGTTTGCAGAAGCTGGAGGCCCTGGCATACTCATTCTCTCTCTCTCTGTCTTCTTTCTATATGCCTCTGCTTGGAAATAAATAAATTAAAATATTAAAATTTGAAAATAGCTGGGCATAATGGCACATACCTTTAATCCCAGCACTTGGGAGGTAGAGGTAGGAAGATTGCTGTGAGTTTGAGGCCACCCTGAAACTACATAATGAATTCCAAGTCAGCCTGAGCTAGAGCGTGACATTACCTTGGAAAACCAAATGAAATGAAATGAAATAAAAAAATTAAAAAAATTAAAATAAATAAAAAATACAAAAAAATAAGTAAATAAGCTCTACATTCTTCTACAGACATACTAGCACATCCATGTGATTGCTGCACTATCCACATATGCAGAATCAAATTTTATTCAGCTGGAAAGAAAAGTGAAAATTACAGGAAAATGGATATATTTGGAAAGTATTTTATTAAGTGGAGATGACCCAGACTCAGACAAAAATCCACATGTTGCCTCTCATATGCAGATCCTATCCCTTAATATGTATATATATATGGGTAGAAGTGTTGGTGTAGGGTATACAACTAGAAGGACCACTAGAGCGAAAAGAGGTGTTGAAGGAGGAGGGGGAAGGCTGTAGGATACATGTAACATGAAAGTGGAAGGAAAGCTGTGGAGCGTGAGAGAGCCAACCAAGAGATTGTGGAGGGGAGGAGAATCACCAACAAATTTCGTTTGAGCTGGGTGTGGTGGTACACTCCTCTAATTCTAGCACTCAGCGGGCAGAGGTAGAAGGATCGCTGTGAGTTCCAGGCCAGCCTGAGACTACATAGTGAATTCCAGGTCAGCCTGGCCTAGAGTGAGACCCTACCTCAAAAAAAATTTTTTTTTTTGTTTGAGGGCTGAGGAAATAGCTCAGTAGTTAAAGGCACTTGCTTACAAGACCTTCTAGCCTGGATTCAATTCTCCAGTACCCACTTAAAGCCAGATGCACAAAGTAGCACACGTATCGAGTTCATTTGCAGTGGCAAGAGGCCCTGGCGTTCCCATTCTTTCTGTCTCTCTGTCTGTCTCTCTCTCTCAGTCTCTCATTCCTCACAGATAAATACATAAAAAATTAAAAAATATGTGGCTGGGTGTGGTGGCACATGCCTTGAATTCTAGCATTTGGGAGGTTGAGGTAGGAAGATCACTTTGAGTTTGAGACCAGCCTGGAGCTACAGAGTGAGTTTCAGGTCAGCCTGGGATAGAGTGAGACCTACCTTGGAAAAACAAAACAAAAAAAAATGTAAATGTATATGTATATGTATATGTATATGTATATGTATATATATATATATATGTATGTATGTGTGTGTATATATGTATGTATGCATGTATGTTCATAATTTGCTTTTTGAAAAGGCTGTTGTTGCAATCAAGTTCACATTACTGGCAGAAATCACCAGACCAAAGTACAGCTTGTGGGAAAAAAGTTTTATTTTGGTTTATAGACTTGAGGGGAAGCTCCATGATTGGGAAAATGATGGCATGAGCAGAGAGTGGACATCACCTCCTTGCCAACATCAGGTGGACAACAATAGGAGAGTGTGCCAAACACTGGCAAGGGGAAACTGGCTATAATATCCATAAGCCCGCCCCCAACAATACACTGCCTTTAGGAGGCATTAATTCCTAAATCTCTATCAGCTGGGAACCTAGCATTCAGACACCTAAGTATATGGGGGGCACCTGAATCAAACCATCATGTTCTGCCCCTGGCCCCCATAAACTGATAACCATACATTATGTAAAATGCAATGTATTCATCCAACTTTAAAAGTCCCCATAGTATTTATCACTCCCAATGATGTTCAAACATCCCCATAGTCTAAAGTCTCTTAACTGGGCTATAATTCCAAAAAATCCCCCCCAATCTCAAAGGTTGTAATCTGTCTTATAATTGCAGCTGAATGGGCAGAAGTTTCAGCCCAAATATTTCATTTCTGTGCAATATCCCTCTGCTTACAGCAGTTTGTTTCAACTCAAAGCAACCCTGCCCAAGTTCTCAGGATGTGGGCATAACAGCAAGCCTCTCACACAAACTGCTTCTAGCCAGTCCAGGTAAAGCTCTTTCTCACCCTCACAAGCCAAACTTCAGGGTGGACATCACCTCCTCACCAACATCAGGTGGACAAAAGCAACAAGAAAGTGTGCCAAACACTGGCAAGGGGAAACTGGCTATAATCCCGCCCCCAACAATACACTTCCTCCAGGAGGCATTAATTCCCAAATCTCTACCAGCTGATAACCTAGCATTCAGAACACCTAAGTTTATGGGGGAACACCTGAATCAAAAGACCACAGCTATATAGAAAACTAATACTTTACATATTAATAAAAAATAAAAGCCAGGCATGGTGGTGCATGCCTTTAATCCCAGCACTTGGGAGGCAGAGGTAGAAGGATCACCATGAGTTCAAGGCCACCCTGAGACTACATAGTGAATTCCAGGTCAGCCTGAGCTAGAGTGAAACCTTACCTTAACCCCCTCCCAAAAATAAAATAAAAATAAGCTATGGGCCAGCGTGGTCTGAGGTAGGAGGATTGTTGTGAGTTTGAGGCCAGCCTGAGACTACATAGTGAATTCCAGGTCAGCTTGGGCTAGAGCGACCCTACCTTGGGGAAAAAAAAAATCTATGGGGGCCTGGAGAGATGGTTCAGTGGCCAAGGTGCTTGCTTGCAAAGCCTAATGACTCAGGTTCAATTCCCCAGTACCCATGTAAAGCCAGATGCACAAAATGGCACATGTATCTGGAGTCCATTTGTATCTCTCTCTCTGCTAAATAAATAAATAAATAATATTAAAAAATAAAAACAAGCTTTGCCAGGCGTGGTGGTGCAAGCCTTTAATCTCAGCACTGGGGAGGCAGAGGTAGGAGAATCACTGTGATTTCAAGGTCAGCCTGGGACTATGGAGTGAATTTCAGGTCAGCCTAGCCTAGAGTGAGACCCTACCTTGGAAAAACAAAAAAAGAACATAAGCCCCTGCAGTGTCTCAGACACGTACACACTGATCACTGTCCTTTTTTTTTTTTTTTTTGGTAGAGAGACACAGAGAGAGGGAGAGACAGAGAGAGAGAGAGAGAGAGAGAGAGAGAATGGGGTGCACCAGCAGCCTCTCAGCCACTGTGAACGAACTCCAGATGTGTGCGCCCCCTTGTGGGAAAGTGCGCCATTGTGCCTTTGCGTCACTTTGCATCTGGCTGAACGTGGGACCTGGAGATTGGAACCAGCGTTCTTAGGCTTAGCAGGCAGGGCCTTAACCGCTAAGCCATCTTTCCAGCCTGACAAAACATATTTTGAAAGGAGTATGAAATAAAATTTTTTTTTCAAGACTATATAGTGAGATTCAGGTCAGCCTGGGCTAGAGTGAAACCCTACCTTGAACCCTCTCTCCCCCACAAAATTAGTGAAACACAAGATTACAACTTCATCAAAATGGATGCTAATGATAACTAATCCTAAGTGTGAAATTTAGACATTCCTGTTTTCTTCTGTTTCTGTGCATATTTCCTGTGAATGAGTGAAAGAAAACTTTTCTGGTGTTGCTGGGTCTCGAACACAGGGCCTTGGGCATAGTAAGCAAATGCTGAACCACTGTATTACATCCACAGCCCCAAAACTTAATTTTTCTTCATAAAATTGATGTAACTTTCTTGCAACACTAAACAATTTCTCCAATTTAGACAAAATAGTAATAATAATGGGTAACTTTTAGTGAATGTTACTACCTTTTAGTTTAATTTTTTTAATTTTTTTTTTTTGAGGTAGGGTCTCACTCCAGCCCAGGCTGACCTGAAATTCACTCTGTATTTTCAGGGTGGCCTTGAACTCTTGGCACTCCTCCTGTCTCTGCCTCCTGAGTGCTGGGATTAAAGGCGTGTGCCACTATACCTGGCTTAAAAAGAATTTTTTTTTTTTTTTGAGGTAGGGTTTTACCATAGCCCAGGCTGACCTGGCACTCACTGTGTAGGCTGGCCTTGACTCACAGCAATCCTCCTACCCTTGCCTCCTGAGTACTGGGATTAAAGGAGTGTGCCACCACACCTTGCTTCTTTTATTTATTTATTTATTTATTTATTTATTTATTTATTTATTTATTTTGGAGAGAGAGGGAGAGGAAGACAGAGATGGAGATGCATGCTCCAGCAGCCACTTTCAGCTGGCTAAACATGGGACCTGGAATCCAGATGCATGCGCCATCTCTCCAGCCCTATGTTGGTCAAGACAGACAGAGAGAGAGGGAGAGGGAGACAGACAGAGATGGGCATTGCGCCTGTGAACTTGCATCACTTTCACTTTGCATCTGGCTAAACATGGGACCTGGAGATTGGAAACAGCGTTCTTAGGCTTAGGAGGCAGGCACCTTAACTGCTAAGCCATCTCTCCAGCCCTATATTTTTGGTTTTTCGAGGTAGGGTATCACTATGGCCCAGGTTGACCTGGAATTCACTATGTAGTCTCAGGGTGGCCTCAAACTCACGACAATCCTCCTACCTCTGCCTCCCCAGTGCTGGGATTGAAGGCATGTGCCACCACACCTGGCAAGGGCTGAATTTTTAAATTTCTTCTTTCTAATTAAAATATATTTTATTGATTTATTTGAGGGAGAGACAGAGATAAACAGGCCTCAAATTCATAATGATCCTCCTATATCTGCCACCCAACTGCTGGGATTAAAGGCATGCGCCACCATGCCCAGCCTATTATCTTTCTAATTAGTTAATTATTATTATTATTATTGGAACAGGGTCTTACTATGTAGCTTGGGCTGGAGTGGAACTTGCTATGTAGCCTTGCATTATTCCATGATCCTCCTGCCTCAGCTTCCCAAATGCTGGGATTATAGGTATGCAGCAGTATGCTTGGTTTTACTCTCCCCCACCCTGATAGGGTCTCATTCTATCCCACACTGACCAGAAACTCACTCTGTAGCCCTAGGCTGGCCTCACAGTGATCCTCTTACCTTAGTCTCCCACATGCTGGGATTAAAAGCATTTGTCACTACACCTGGCAAATTAAAAACTTTTATATTAATGACAGAATTTCTGGGCAATTATGTAAAGATCCTGATGTTTATTAAGTCAGTGAGCAAATACCCATCATTATGTACAACCTGTGCATAGTAACTTCCTGCCAAAGTTTTGATCCCAAAGTTTTGATGCTTGCTCTTCATATCTGGTAAATTTAAGCTATTGTCATATAATTGAAGCCTTTCAAAAGGGTTTCTCGCTGGGCGTGGTGGCGCACGCCTTTAATCTCAGCACTCGGGAGGCAGAGGTAGGAGGATCGCTGAGAGTTCGAGGCCACCCTGAGAAAACATAGTTAATTCCAGGTCAGCCTGGACCAGAGTGAGACCCTACCTCGCAAACCACAAAAAAAAAAAAAAAAAAAGTTTTTCTAGGGCTGGAGAAATGGTTAAGGCGCCTGCCTCCTAAGCCTAAGAACGCTGGTTCCAATCTCCAGTGGTTCCAGTCTCCAGTGGTTCCAATCTCCAGTGGTTCCAATCTCCAGGTCCCATGTTTAGCCAGATGCAAAGTGATGCAAGGGCGCAGTGCTGAACTTGACCACAAGGGGGCGCACGCATCTGGATTTCGTTCACAGCAGCTGAGAGGCAGCTGGCGCGCCCATCTCTGTCTGTCTCCCTCTCCCTCTCTCTCTGTCTGTCTGTCTCTCTCAAAAAAAAAAAGTTTCTCTAGCTGGGCGTGGTGGCGCACGCCTTTAATCCCAGTACTCGGGAGGCAGAGGTAGGAGTATCACCTGAGTTCGAGGACACCCTGAGAATACATACTGAATTCCAGGTCAGCCTGGATTAGAGTGAGACTTTACCTCGAAAAACCAAAAAAAAAAAAAAAAAAAAAAAAAGTTTCTCTGTTTTTCACAGTTCAGATTATTAAGAAAACATTAAAATTGCCTATTTGAAGGCTGGAGAGATGGCTCAGAGGTTAAGGTACTTGTCTGCAATGACTAACAACCCGAGTTCAATTCCCCAATACCCACGTAAAAACAAAACAAAACAAAACAAAACAAAGGGCTAGAGAGATGGCTTAGTGGTTAAGGCACTTACCTATGAAGCCTGAGGACCCAGATCAGATTCCCAGTATCCACATAAGCCAGCTGCCCAAGGTGGTGTATGCATTTGGAGTTTGTTTGCAGTGGCTGGAGGCCCTGGAGCTCCCATTCTCTCACTCTGCTTCTTTCTCTGTATCTTTCTTTCAAATAAATGAAATATTAAAAAACAACAACAGCCGGGTGTGGTGGCACATGCCTTTAATCCCAGCACATGGGAGGCAGAGGTAGGAGGATTGTTGTGAGTTCGAGGCCACCCTGAGACTACAAAGTTAATTCCAGGTCAGCCTGAGCCAGAGTGGTGATACCCTACCTTGAAAAACCAAAATAAATAAATAAATATAAAAAACAACAATAACACAAAACAAGCTGGGCATGGTGGTGCATGCCTTTAATCCCAGCACTCAGGAGGTAGAGATAGGAAGATCACCATGAGTTTGAGGCCAGCCTGAGGGTACATAGTGAATTCCAAGCCAGCCTGGGCTAGAGCCAGACCCTATCTTAAAAAAACAAAATAGGGCTGGAGAGATGGCTTAGCAGTTAAATGCTTGCCTATGAAGCCTAAGGACCCCGGTTCAAGGCTCTATTCTCCAGGACCCACATAAGCCAGATGCACAAGGGAGCACATGCATCTGGAGTTTGTTTGCAGTGGCTGGAAGCCCTGGCCCTGCCATTCTCTCTCTCTCCCTGCCTATTTCTGTATCTCTCTATCTTAAATAAATAAATAAATAAAAATATTAAAAGAAACAAAATAAATAAATAAAATAATAATAAAACAAATAAAAATAAAAGTAAAACAAAAGCAAAAATAATTGACTATTTGAAGAGATTCAAGAAATCAGGGCTGAAGAGATGGCTTAGCAGTTAAGATGCTTGCCTTTGAAGTCTAAGGATCCAGGTTCGACTCCCCAGAACCCACATAAATCAGCTATACAAGGTGACACATGTGAACAAGGTGGCACATGTATCTGGAGTTCAATTGCAGTGGCTAAAGGCCCTGGCATGCCAATTCTCTCTCTCTCTCTCTCAAAAAAAATGGAAAAAGAAAAGAAAAGAAATCAGTTGGTTTATAGAAGGCCTTTAACAAACCACACTTAAAAAAACACCCTAGGAATAGCTGACAGGGAACTGAAAACTGCAACATTCTACAGATAAAAATGTAGTTGACAGACATCTTTTTATAAACATATCAGTGATTACACACTGTTTTTGGGCTTGATAATTTTTTCAGAAAGTCTTCAAATTTATAGATGCTGTTTACAGTAAGATGGCAACTTACGATGAGACAGAACCAACCCTGAACATCTTAAAGTCTGGCCAGACCACATCACCCTTTAAATGGGGACAGCAGCAGCTGTAAAATATATGTTTATTTTTAGAGATTTAAAAATT
Organism: Orientallactaga sibirica; assembly: GCA_036365145.1. NCBI lineage: Eukaryota > Metazoa > Chordata > Mammalia > Rodentia > Dipodidae > Orientallactaga > Orientallactaga sibirica. The sequence goes on along the minus strand of JAEOAD010000035.1, from coordinate 12,581,404 downwards.
AAAAAAAAATTTCATTTATTTATTTGCAAGCAGAGATAGAAGAGAGACAGACCAAGAGAACGGGTGTGCCAGGGCCTCCAGCCCCTATAAACATACTCCGGAAACATGCAGTGCTTTGTGCATGTGGCTTTGTGTTGGTACTGGATAATCAAATCTGGGTCATTAAGTTTTGCAGGCAAGCACCTTAACCACTGAGCCATCTCTCCAGCCCTCTAATGCTTCTTAATTCTTCCCTCCTCCCTCCTTTCCTGTCCCCCCTCTTTTTTCCTCATGACAGCAGTGGGGATCAAACCCAGGGCCTTGGACATGCTAGGCAAGCATTCCACAACCATTGAGCTTTATCCCCAGCCCATTATTCTTTATTTGAATATTTTTAATTATTTTAGGAGAGAAAAAAATGCTCAAGATAATCTTAAGGATGATCATTCTTTTTTTTTTTTTTTTCAAGGTAGGTTCTCACTCTAGCTCAGGTTGACCTGGAATTCACTATGTAGTCTCAGGGTAGCCTCAAACTCACGGTGATCCTCCTACTTCTGCCTCCCAAGTGCTGGGATTAAAGGCAGGCGCCACCATGCCTGGCTTGTTTTTTTGGTTTTTCTAGGTAAGGTCTCACTCTAGCTTAGGGTGACCTTCTACTTCTGCCTCCTGAGTGCTGGGGTTAAAGCTGTGTGCCACCATGCCCGGCTAATTATTACATTTTAAAAATATTTTTAAATTTATTTGCAAGTAGAAAGAGATAGAGAGAAGAGAGACAGAGAGAATAGGCACACCAGGCCCCTCAGCCACTGCAAAAAAACCTCCAAACACGTGTGCCACTTTGTGCATCTGGCTTTTTGTGGGTAATGAGGAATTGAACTCAGGTCCTTAGGCTTTGCAGGAAAGTGGCTTAATTGCTATGCCATCTCTCCAGCCCAAATTATTACATTTTTTTTTTATCCAGAAGTCAGGAGGGGTGAGGGAGAGTCTGTGGACCAAAGAAAGGGTAATGGATGCACCCATGTGGTCAGAAGGCCCACGTCCATGGGCCTAGGGGAAAACAAAATATCCTTTTTGTTTAGGCAGCATAGATGCCAGCGTGGGAAGGATAAAAACCTTACCAGTGGTGAAAACCTCAGGTGCTGGGAGATGAGCAGCCCAGTAGTTGGAAAGAAGACAGAAGCCCTTCGTAGGCTCTAACAAGACTTTAAAATTTTTATTTATTTATTCATTTGCAAGCAGAGAGAGCTAGAAGAGAGACAGAGAATGGGCATGCTAGGGCCTCCAGCTGCTGCAATGAATTCCAAATACATGTGCTGCTTCATACATCTGGCTTTATGTGGATACTAGGGAGCCAAACCTGGGTTGTTAGGCTTTGCAGGCAAGTTTCTTAACTGCTAAGCTTTCTTATTATGGGTCTGGGGCTGAATAAGAAGCCAACACATTCCCCAGGACCCACATGAGCCAGATGCATAAGGTGACACATACATCTGGAGTTTGTTTGCAGTGGCTAGAGGTCCTGACATGCCCATTCTGTCTCTTTATCTCTCTCTCTCATAAATAAATGAATGAATAAAATAAATAAATAAAATATTTAAAAAATAAAGTAGAAGACCTAAGATTTGAATAAACTATTTTTACAAAAAGATTAATATTTCTCTTATGGGCCTTCCTATCTAACTGCCTCTGCCTAATGCTACCTGTCTTCCTCTCAGGAATATAAGAATTTTATAATGTATCTTACACTCTTTGTTGTTGTTGTTGTTCTTTTTGTTTTGTGTTTTTTTATTTTTCAAGGTAGAGTCTCACTTAAGCCTAGGCTAACTTGGAACTCACTCTGTAGTCCCAGGCTGGCCCCAAACTCACAACAATATCCTCATACCTCTTGCCTTCCAAATGTTGGGATTGAAGGCATGTGTTACCATATCCAGCAGTTTTTGTTTTTGTTTTTGATAGGATTTCCTGTGGCTCAGGTTGGCCTCAAGCTTACTATACTCAGGATGACCCTGAACTTCTGATCATCCTGCCTCCATCTTCTGAGTACTGGGATTACAGGTTTGTGTCACCATGTGTGTTCTATATGGTGCCAGGGATCGTACCCAGGGCCCTGTGCATGCTGAGCAAGCACTTCACCAACTAAACCACATCTCTAGCCCTAAACTCTCATTATTTAATTGACAAATACAACTTAGAAGATTTTGCAATAATATAAATGGTTCATTAATCCAGTTGAGCTTTCTCATATTATTTTTAAAAATTATTTATTTACTTATTTGATTGAGAGAAAGAATGGGTGCAGCAGGGCCTTCAGCCACTGCAAATGAACTCCAGATGCATGCACCCCCTTGTGTATCCAGTTTATGTGGGTTCTGGGCAACTGAACCTGGGTCCTTTTGGCTTTGCTGACAAGCACCTTAACCACTAAGCCATCTCTCCAGCCCTCATATTATTTCAAAATAATGATAAAGAAGTTGTTTATAGCTGGGTGTGGTGGCGTATCTTGAGACTACATAGTGAATTCCATGTCTGCCTGGGCTAGAGCGAGACCCTACCTTAAAAAACCAAAATAAGGGCTGGAGAAATGGCTTAGTGGTTAAGGTGATTGCCTACAAAGCCAAAGGATCCCAGTTTGACTCTCCAGGACTCACGTAAGCCAGATGCATAAGGGGGGGGGCGCGCATGCATCTGGAGTTAGATTGCAGCAGCCGGAGGCCCTGGCACACACACCCATTCTCTCTCTCTCTCTCTCTTTCTCCCTGCTTATTTCTCTCTCTCAAATAAATAAAGAAAAAAAAAAAACCAAAATAATAGGACTGGAGGGATGGTTCAGTGGTTAAGGCTCTTGCCTATGAAGACTAAGGACCCATGTTCAACTCTCCAGATCCCATGTTAGCCAGATGCACAAAGGTGAGGCAAGCACAAGGTCACACATGCCCACTAGATGGTGCAAGCGTCTGGAGTTCGATTTCAGTAGCTGAGGCCCTGGTGTGCCAATTCTCTCTCTCTCTCTTTTTTCAAGGTAGGGTCTCACTGTAGCTCAGGCTGACCTGGAATTCGCTATGTAGTCTCAGGGTAGCCTTGAACTCATGGCATCCTCCTACCTCTGCCTCCCGAGTTCTGGGATTAAAAGCGTATGCCACCATGCCCTGCTCTCTCTCTCTTTCTAAAAAAACCAAACAAACACAAAGCATAAAATAATAATAATAAAAATAAAAATAAGAAGCTCAGTATAGTGTCTCCATACAATTCCACCTCCATGGTTAAGGCAGGAGGCTCTCCAGTTTGAGCCACTTCTGGGCTACCTTAGGAAATCTTTTTTCAAAACAAAGTCAAAATAATGATAGAGATTTAGTTCATACACATGGGCATGTTGTTAGAGCTACGCTGCAAGCCTGGCTGCTACTAAAAGGGCACAGCATATAGGGACAGAAGTAGCCAATCTGTGTAAGGACAAGCGTTTGAGACTTTTCCTACAGCCACCAGCCCCCCTCAGTCCTAACTGCTAGCACTTTGGAGTGAATGGCAGTTCCCTCAGTGCCTGGAATACCAATCAACTTCTCTAGTAGCTCCCTGAGCTTTTCCCCAGCAGGCAACAGTGGACTGTGTGTCTGACTTCTGAAGGACACTGTGTGGTAGATTGTATTCTTGGCCATGAGGAGCAGGTGGTGCTTTTCCCTTCACAGACTGCCGGGCATGTCCTTGGATCCTGTGCGGCCTTGTCCTCCCTCCAGGAAGCCTTGGTTCCAGACTGCTTTCACTAGCTCACACTGAGAGGTGTGAGCCCCCACCCCCGTGCTCCATTCACATTATACCAGGGCCCAGTGACAATGATCCCAAGTTCAGCAAAGCCTAGATTCTAATTAGGCATCAGTTATTATTATTATTTTCAAAGTAGGGTCTAGCTCTAGGCCAGGCTGACCTGGAACTCATTCTATAGTCCCAGGCTGGCCTTGAACTCACAATGATCCTCCTATATCAGCCTCCTGAGTGCTGGGATTAAAGGCATGCACTACCATGCCTTGCCAATAAATGTCTTTTATTTATTTAGTTTTGTATTTCAAGGTAGGGTCTTGATCTAGCCCAGACTGACCTGGACTTCACTATGTAGTCTCAGGCTGGCCTTGAACTCATAGCAATCCACTGACCTCTGTCTCCCAAGTGCTGGGATTAAAGGTGTGTACCACCATGCCTGGCCAATTAGTATCTTTTGAGAATGAAGGATGTTTACAGTTTATTTTTGAGTGAAATGTTAGATTATAGAATAATATGAAGAGTTTTCTGGGTGATAGGAGAGGAATTTTAGTTAATTTAAACTCTTCCATAACTTTTCACCTGTGTCTACTAATCTATGCTTATAATGACCAGAAAGAACAGCATTTTTTTTTTTTTTGGAGAGAGACATAGAGAGAGACAGAGAGAGAGAGACAGAGGGATAGGGAGACAGATAGAGAATGGGCGCGCCAGCAGTCTCTCAGCTGCTGTGAATGAAATCCAGATGTGTGCGCCCCCTTGTGGTCAAGTGCGGCATTGCGCCCTTGCATCACTTTACATCTGGCTAAACATGGGACCTGGAGATTGGAACTGGGTTCTTAGGCTTAGGAGACAGGCACCTTAACCGCTAAGCCATCTCTCCAGCCCAAGAACAGCTATTTTCATTTTAGAAAAACAAATATAAACAGCTGACCTTGAAAACTGTTTGTAGTAGTGTTGGCATGGGGGTAAGCCTTTGTTTTTCCAGACACTCACACAAAATAACACAAATTAATTGTTAACAAACAGTAGAAGAGTCTGATAGGAAGTAGAAGAGAACATGAACAGATGATTAATTACTAAGAGAAAACAGGTGGTAAACAAGCATATGGATCATTATTCAGACTCACATGGCATCAGAGAAGTATATATTTAAGTCACACTTTTTTTTTTTGTTTTGTTTTTCAAGGTAAGGTCTCACCCTAACCCAAGCTGCCCTGGAACTCAGTCTGTAGTCTCAGGCTGGCCTCAAACTCATGACAGTCTTCTTAACTCTGTCTCCCAAGTACTGGCATTAAATGCCTGGCTTAAAATTATGTTTCTCATTGCCATATTATGAAATTTAATTATATCAATAAATTGTGACATATTCCTATGAAAAATTGGAAGGCTATACAAGTTTTGGGGCAACCTGGAAAAACAACAAGGATGTCATAGAACTATGGGTTATAGTTCGTGCATTATGAATACTAACGGGTGGAGTGTGACTGGGGGAGGAGTAGTCTTCACAAAGCTTCCATCTAGTTTTGCCACTTGATAAACTCTGCTCTTGGACAGCTTGCTCAACCTCAGTGAGCTTTGGTTTCTTTTTCCTAACAATGACACATCTATTTCTGTTGTTCTAAGTGTGTATGAAAGCAGCTGACATAGAACCTGGTATGCAGTGTGCATTCAGTTGTTAGATACTATATAAAAAGTGATGATGAAGCCGGGCGTGGTGGCGCACGCCTTTAACCCCAGCATTTGGGAGGCAGAGGTAGGAGGATCACCGTGAGTTCGAGGCCACCCTGAGACTACATAGTGAATTCCGGGTCAGCCTGGACTAGAGTGAGACCCTACCTCGAAAAACCAAAAAAAGATGATGGCTGGTCCCAAGGTGGTGAGTTATCGCGATTGTTCAGTCAGTTACAGATTGAACTCCTTGTTCTATACTTTCTCCCCTTCTCACTATGGCACTTGACTAATTTGTAAAAATTTAAATAGAAAATGAGATGAGGGCTGGAGAGATTGCTTAGCAGTTAAGGTGTTTGCCTGGAAAGCCAAAGGACCCTGGTTCAACTCCCCAGGACCCACATAAGCCAGATGCACAAGGGGCACATGCATCTCTTTGCAGTGCCCATTCTCTATCTGCCTCTTGCTCTTTCTCTCTCTCTCAAATAAATAAATGAAAAAAAAAAATATGTATTTATAAAAAAGAATTTGTTATGAAAAAAAAAAAAAAGATGAGCTGGGCATGGTGGTATACACGTTTACTCCCAGCACTCAGGGAGGCAGAGGTAGGAGGATCACCATGAATTGCGACTACATAGTGAATTCCAGGTCAGCCTTGGCTAGAGTGAAACCCTACCTCAAAAAACAAAAATAAAATAAAATAAAGTTGAGAACAAAAGTGTAAAAAGCTGAGCATGGTGGTGCACGCCTTTAATCCCAGCAATCAGGAGGCAGAGGTAGGAGGATCACTGTGAGTTTGAAGCCATCCTGAGACTACATAGTGACTTCCAGGTCAGCCTGGGTTAGAGTGAGACCCTACCTTGAAAAGAAAAACAAGACAACAAAAAGATGAGTTGTAGGACTTGGTGGCAGAGAACTCACCTTGACTTTGAGGCCAACCTGGACTTCAGAGCAAGTTATAGTTCAGCCTGGGCTACAGTGAGACCCTAACTGGAAAAAATAAAAATAGGGGCTGGAGAGATGAGTTAGTGGTTAAGGCACTGGCCTACAAAACCTAAGGACCCACCTTTTATTCCCTAGTACCCATGTAAGCCAGATGCACATGGTGGCACATGTGTCTGGAGTTCTTTTGCAGTGGCTAGAAGCTCTGCCACACCCTTTCTCTCTCTCTCTCTCTCTCTCCATTTGCCTGTTTCTCTCTCAAATAATTTTTTTTTAATCTGAGAGAGACAAAGAGAGAGCAAGGCAGAGAGAGAGAGAGAGAGGAAGAGGCAGAGAGAGAATGGGCATGCCAGTGGCCTCTCAGCCACTGTGAACGAACTCCAGACACATGCTCCCCCTTGCGCACTTGCATCACTTTTGTGTTTGGCTAAATGTGGGACCTGGAGATTCGAATGTGCGTTCTTAGGCTTCGCAGGCAGGCGCCTTAACCGCTAAGCCATCTCTCTCCAGCCTTCTCAAATAATTTCTTTAAAAATTAAAAACAAAACAAAACAAACAAAAAAGATGAGTAAAAAAATAGGAGGAAAATACAACAAAATGACTAGTGATTAAGTTAGAATAAAGAAAATGTAAGTGATAGAAAATTTCCCATTTTATTTTCTTTTTTTGGTGTGTGTGGCATTTGAAGTAGAGTTTCATTGTAGCCCAGACTAATCTGAAACTCACATGATAGCCCCAGGTTAGCCTTGAGCTCACAGGTTCCTTCTACCTCAGCCTCCTGAGGGCTGGGATTAAAGGTGTATGCCATCTAAAATTTCCCATTTTGTTCTTTTGTTTTGTTTTGTTTTGTTTTGTTTGAGGTAGGGTCTGGCTCTAGCCCAGACTGACCTGGAATTCACTATGTGGTCTCAGGGTAGCCTCGAACTCACAGCCATCCTCCTACTTCTGCCTCCCAAGTGCTGAGATTAAAGGTATGTACCACCACACCCAGCTCCATTTTGTTCTTTTGACTCTTAAATTCTTATATCTTCCTATGACCTATACCTGAAGTGAGGTGGGGTCAAGAGTAGGGGAATCATTTCTGTTTGGTGGTATTATGTTTATAATTAAAATAATTAGTCTCTGCTCATATTTTATTGCTCTTTCCCTTCCTGGGTGTCCTGTTATATTTACCGCTTAATAAACTTTGAGACTTGATTATGTTTTACAGTATAATAGAGGTCATCTAACTCAGAATATATTCTGTCCAGAAGACCATATGAAGAATAATCTTATTTGACGTGTGTAACTATGACATTGATGTAAAAATCTGAGAGTTGATTGCATTGTCACCCCCCACATTTTTTTCTGGTACTGGGGATCCACCCTAGGGCCCTTTGCTTTATGTCTAGTCTCAGCTCCCCTTTTGCTGAGCCAAACACCTTGAAGTCAGCATTGACCCCTAACGCTGCTCATAGCATCAAATCTGTCAGCACATTTTGGTGGTTCTGCCTTTAGGCTGCATCCAGAACCTTGTCATTTCATTCTACGTCTGCTGCTCGCTCCCTCTTGGTGGCAGCCACCTTCCATCTCTATAGCAGCCTCCACACTGCTGTTGGCAACCATCTTTCTCTTTCCAGTTTCCTGCCAACACAGTGACCAGGGTGACTACAAGTAGGCCAGGTCACTTTGCTGCTCAGAACCCTTAGTTGGCTTCTCTTTGTGTTCAGAGCAAAAGCCAAAATCTTAAAGGAGCTCAGGCCCTTGGGCCTTCTACTCCCTACCCTTCAGTGCACACCTCTCTGATCTACACTTCTGCAATTCTGTATTTTCCGTTCTCTCTTCCTGAAACTGACTGGAGATATTACAGATTGTCTCTTTCCGAGCTCTATCAGGTGTATCCCATGTCACTGAGGAAGCCTTCCCACCCTCATTACCCCTCTCACTCTTCCTTTCCACCCCTCTCATCCTTTCCCTGGTTTATTCTCACCTCTGGGGTTTAGCATCATTTGACCTGCTGTCCATGTTTGCAAATAGTGTAAGCTTGTAGGTCCTCCCCAATAAAAATAACTATGAAGCATGGACTTTTTGTCTGTTTGCTCCTTACTATAACCTTGGCTGCTAGAATCATGTCTAGAACTTATATAGTAATGTTAAGGTTAGGCTAGGCCCTGCTCTACAGTTGCTCCATATTGTGTAGAATAATGATCTTTCAGCCTGTGCTCTGCCTTGAGAGACCCTATTTTGCAAGCAGCTTTTGACTCCATTTTGAGGGTAGAGAATGACTGCATCCAGATTGACAGGTAAATGGCACCATCTGTCCAGTATCACATATGTGGCACAGACTGATAAATGACTTATTCCTGGGAGTCGAAAGGATGCCATTTCATAAATTTAGTGAAGTGGATTGGGACTGGAGGAGCACATGAGCATATTAAAATCATATAAGGAAGCTGGGTGTGGTGGCACGTGCCTTTAAGTGCAGGGAGGCAGAATAAGGAGGATCGTTGTTAGTTCAAAGGCAGCCTGGGACTGCAGAGTGAGTTCCAGATCAGCCTGGCCTAGAATAAGACCCTACCTCGAAAAACAAACAAACAAACAACAAACAAACAAACAAACAAACAAACAAACAAACTCATCTCAGGAAAACCAGACCCAAGAACTTACTGGAAACATCAGACCAGGTAAACATCAGACCACTTCTCTCATAAAGAAGTGGATGCCTAGCACTGTGGTGACAAGGGCCCCCACTGACCTGTCACCTGACTACCCAGCGTGTACGTCAAGGAGCTTGTGGTACATACCTTCAACTGACCAAAAGCAGCTGATGGGAGAAAAGTTTCCCACCCCACCCCCTGAGGTAGTCTCACTAATGTTAATACTCAACACACCCATTATATATCACACAGTGAATATATCTATGAACATATATGTAGGTTACTATAAAACATTAAAAAGGTTTTGTAATTAAAAAATTAAAAGCTTGCTGGGCGTGGTGGTGCATGCCTTTAGTCCCAGCACTCTGGGAGGCAGAGGTAGGAGGATTGCTGTGAGTTTGAGACCAGGCTGGGACTACAGAGTGAATGCCACCCTACCTTGAAAAACCAAAAATAAAATTAAAAAATTAAAAATTGGAGACAGGTGTGGTGGCACACGCCTTTAATCCCAGCACTCGGGAGGCAGAGGTAGGAGGATCGCTATGAGTTCAAGGCCAGGCTGACACTGCATATTGAATTCCAGGTCAGCCTGGGCCAAAGCAAGACCATACCTCAAAAAACCAAAAAATAAAAATAAATTAATTAATTAAAAATTGGGCTGGAGAAATGGCTTAGCTATTTAGGCACTTGCCTACAAAGCCTAATGACCTTGGTTTGATTCCCCAGTACCCACATAAAGCCAGATGCACAAAGTAGTGCATGCACTGGAGTTCATTTGTGGTGGCTGGAGACCCAGGCATGTCTCTCTTCTACTTCTCTCTGCTTGCAAATAAATAAAAAAAATATTTTAAAAAATTAAAATTAAAAATTACAAAATTAAGATTGGTGTGAAATAGCCAAAAAAAATCTTCAAAATATTTCTAGTCTAGTTATTGGGATTTTGTTTTGAATTTATAATTAAAGTAAAACAATCTTATTTACTTTATTTTTTGCAGAGGCAATTGTAGCAGATTTTCACAAAAAAATCAAAGATGCCTTTGAAGTATTTGACCATGAATCAAATAATACAGTGGATGTGAGGTTTGTAGATTTTTGTTATTGTTGTTGCTATAATTCTAAATTACTGGTATAATTCACAGAAGAAGGATCTTTTACACTGTATATTGGGTTTATTATGATATTTAAAATAGTTTTTTTCCTGTACTGTATAAATGTTTTTTTAAATAGTTTTATTTTTATTTATTTATTTGAGAGAAAGAGGCAGAGAGAGAGAATGGGCATGACAGGGCCTCCAGCCACTGCAAATGAACTCCAGATGCATGTGCCCCCTTGTGCATCTGGCTTACGTGGGTTCTGGGGAATCGAACTGAGGTCCTTTGGCTTTGAAGGCAAGTGCCTTAACTGCTAAGCCAACTCTCCAGTCCTGATAAATATTTTTAAAAATATTTTTTATTTGTTTATTTGAGTAAATGGGAGAGAGAGAGAGAGAGAGAAGAGAATGAATGGGCATGCTTGGGCCTCCAGCCACTGCAAACAAACTCCAGATGCATGTGCCATGTTGTGCATCTGGCAAACGTGGGTCCTGGGGAATTGAACCTGGGTCCGTTGGCTTTGCAAGTTAGTGCCTTAACTGCTAAGCTGTCTCTCCAGCCCTATAATTTTTTAAATATTATTTATTTATTTGAGAGAGAAAGAGGCAGTCAGAGAGTGGATATGGGTGCTCCTGGGTTTCCTGCCATGGCAAATGAACTCCAGATGCATGAGCCACTTCGTGCATCTGGCTTTACATGTGTACTGGGGAATTGAACCTGGGCTGTCAGGCCTTCCAAGCAAGTGCTTTAACTGCCGAGCCATCTCTCCAGCCCCTATAATTATTTTTGTTAGCTATGGATTCAAGGGAAACCCCATTTCTTATTCTTTATCATCCTAGTACATAGACTATGTTTGCATTGCTCATTCCAACTTAGACATTGTGAGACCTCAGTAAATGAGATGAATTCTACTATAGCTTTAGTGATTGGCACATGTTTAGTTTTTGGTAAGTATCTGTTGAATGAATGAATATAATTTACCTTTAAAAATACACAGACACAGGACCAGGTGTGGGGACTCACACCTATAATCCTAGCACTTGGGAGGCTGAGGTAGGAGAATCACCCTGAGTTCTAGGCTAGTCTGGGCTAGAGTGAGACCCTACTTCAAAACAACATCAGAATATAGTGGTGCATACTTTCAATCTCAGCTCTCAGGAGGCAGAGGTACAAGGATTGCCATGAGTTCGAGGCCACTCTGAGATTACATAGTGAATTCCAGGTCAGCCTGGGCTATAGTGAGACCTCGAAAAACCAAACCATGGGCTGGATGGATGGCTTAGCGGTTAAGGCGTTTGCCTGCAAAGCCAAAGGACCCTGGTTCAATTCCCTAGGAGCTACGTAAGCCAGATGCACATGGTGACACATGCGTCTGGAATTCGTTTGCAGTGGTTGGAGGCCCTGGTGTGCCCATTCTCTCATTCTCTCTCTCTCTAACTCTCTCAAATAAATAAAAACTTAAAAAATAAAAAAGTACAACCAAAACAAAACAAAAAACTCTACCAACAACATACATAGATACAGATGCCAACACCCACACAAACACACATATATGCACATGCAAAAACAATATATAGATACGTATTACCAAACCACTATTGAGCTAATATAATGAAGGAATAATAATGCTTAAAGAATGGTATACTCTCTGTGGTGGTTTGATTCAGGTATCTCCCATAAACATAGGTGTTCTGAATGCTAAGGTTCCCAGCTGATGGAGATTTGAGAATTAACACCTCCTGGGGGCAAAGTATTGCTGGGGGTTGGCTTATGGGTGTTACAGCCAGTTTCCCCATGCCAGTGTTTGGCACACTCTCCTGTTGCTATTGTCCACTCTATGTTGGCCAGGGGGTGATGTTCACCCTCTGCTCATGCCATTGTTTTCCCCTGCCATCATAGAGCTTCCCCCTCCAGCTTGTAAGTCAAAATAAGCCTTCTTTTCCCCACAAGCTGCTCTTAGTTGGGTGATTTATACCAGCAATGCGAACCTGACTGCAACACTCTCCAATAATAAAATAGAAAAAAGAACCAAAACAGAACATAAACAATTGGAAGACATAGTCAGGCATGGTGGTGCATGCCTTTAGTCCAAGCACTCGGGAGGCAGAGGTAGGAGGATCGCCGTGAGCTCAAGGCCAGCCTGGAACTACAGAGTAGAGTTCCAGGTCAGCCTGGGCTAGAGTGAGACCCTACCTCAAAAATAAACAAGTCAGGTGTGGGAGTGCACGTCTTTAATGCCAGCACTTGGGAGGCAGAGGTAGGAGAATCACCACGAGTTTGAGGCCACCCTGAGACTACATAGTGAATTCCAGGTCAGCCTGAGCTAGAGCGAGACCCTACCTCAAAAACCAACCAACCAACCAACCAACCAACCAACCAACCAACCAACCAAAACCCGGAGGACTAGACAGATGGCTGAACAGTTAAGACACCTGCCTGCAAAGCTTAAAAGAATCCAGATTTGATTCTCTAGTACTCATGTAAAGTTAGATGCACAAAGTGGCACATGCATCTGGAGTTGATTTGAAGTGGCTAGAGGCCCCGGGGTACCCATCCTTTCTCTCTGTCTCCCGCAAATAAATAAATTATATATATTTTAAAAGGAAGACATGAATATTGATGGATCTGGAGTGGAAACACAAGAGGAAAATAAAAAAGTAAAATGTAGGTCAGGTATGGTGGCCTATACTTGCCATGCTAGCACCTAGGTGAATTCAGGAGGATTGAGAAGTGGAAGACAGCTTTGACTGCATAGAGAGGCTCTGTCAAAGAGAGAGAGGTGGAGAGAGAAACTACATAGCAATCTGATAGAAATTTTAGGCTCTGTGCCACACAAGGCAGTGAGCCATTTTTCCAGAGGCCAGGCATATTGAAGATTATTTTTTTGAAATTTTTTCATTTATTTATTAAAAATAGAGATGCAGATATATATGTTATGTGTGATTTTTCTTGTGTTTAGGTGTATATGTGTATGAACGTGCATGCACATATGTGCGCCTGCATGTGGAGGCCAGAGGACAAGCTTGGGTGTTGTTTCTCAGGCACCATCCACCTTTATTGAGATAGGACCTCTGACTTTCTGACTTTCTTACCCTGTCCTTCAAAGACTTCCTGGGCTTGACTTTTGCCTTTGGGATTTTCAACAACAGTGAGAGGAAAATCTCCTAATTGCCATGGAGCAGCAACATCAGGCAGGCCTTTAAGACCTTTTTTGGTAAAGGACCAAATCAGGAAAAAAAAAAAAAAAAGCTCCATTATTTTCCTGTTTCTAAATAAAGTAATTTTGCTAAGGCCTTCTGGATTAGTGTATGCTCTTGCAATTTAGTCTGCTTTATTACATAAAGAAGATTAAGAAGCTGGGCTGGTGCATGCCTTTAATCCCAGCACTTGGGAGGCAGAGGTAGGAGAATCACCATGAGTTCGAGGCCACCCTGAGACTACATAGTGAATTTCAGGTCAGCCTAGGCTAGAGTGAGACCCTACCTCAGAAAACCAAAAAAAATAAAAAAAATAAAAAAATAAAAGGAAATGGGCCTTGTTTTAGCAAGTGCTGGGTGTAGCAACATAGATGAATGCAGCTTTCTAATCTTGATTCCTTATGCTAATACTTTTGTTTTATTTTATTTATTTAATGATTTATGTTTGAGTTAGGGTCTCACTCCAGCCTAGGCTGACCTGGAACTCACTCTGTAGTCCCAGGCTGGTCTCAAACTCACTCTGTAGTTTCAGGCTGGTCTCCAACTCATAGTGATCCTCTTACCTCTGCCTTCCAGTGCTGGGATTAAAGGTGGGTGCCACCTTGCATGCCTTTCTTTCTTCCTCCCTTCCTCCTTCCTTCTTTCTTTCTTTCAGATTTATTTTTATTTATTTATTAGAGACGAGAGAGAGAGAGAGAGAGAGAGAGAATTGAGAGGGCCTCTAGTCACTGCAAACAAACTCCAGATGCATGTGCACACCAGGGCCTCTAGTCACTGCAAACAAACTCCAGATGCATGTGCTCACCATGTGCATATCTGGCTTGAACTGTGGGACTGGGATTAAAGGATGAATCAAACCTGTTTATTTGGTCCTCTAGACACTGCAAATGACCTCCAGATGCATGTGCCACCTTGTGCATCTGGCTTATGTGGGACTTGGAGAATCAAACCTGGGTCCTTAGGCTTTGTAGGCAAGCACCTTAACCGCTAAGCCATCTGTCTTCTTCTCTTCTCTTCTCTTCTCTTCTCTTCTCTTCTCTTCTCTTCTCTCTTCTCTTCTCTTCTCTTCTCTTCTCTTCTCTTCTCTTCTCTTCTCTCCTCTCCTCTCCCTCTCCTCTCCTCTCCTCTCCTCTCCCTCTCCCTCCCCTCCCTCCTCCCCCCTCCCCCCCCCCCCTCCCCCCCTCCCCCCTCCCTCCTCCTCCTCCCTCCCCTCCTCTTCCCTCTCTCTCTTATTCTTATTCTTTTTTTTTTTTTTGGTAGAGTCTCACTGTAGCCCAGGCTGACCTGGAATTCACTATGTAGTCTCAGGCTGGCCTTGAACTTTCAGCAATCCTCCTTCCTCAGCCTCCAGAGAGCTGGGATTAAAGGATGTGCCACCATACCTGGCATTATTATTTATTTATTTTATAATGTTTATTTGCAAGCAGGGAGAGAGAGAGAGAGATAGGAATAGGGTATGCCAGGGCCTCCAGCCACTGCAAATGACCTCCAGATGCATGTGCCACCTTGTGCATCTGGCTTATGTGGGTACTGGGGAATCAAGCCTTGAACTGGGATCCTTGGGCTTCACATGCAAGCACTTAACTGCTAAGCCATTTCTCCAGCCCTAAATTTATTTTTGTTTTAAAAAATATACTTTTAGGCTAGGCTTGTTGGTGCGTGCCTTTAATCTTAGCACTTGGGAGGCAGAGGTAGGAGGATGGCCATGAGTTCAAGGCCAGCCTGAGACTACATAGTGAATCCCAGGTCAGCCTGGGCTACAGCAAGACCCTACTTCTAAAAACCAAAACAAGAAATAAGTAAATAAAAATAAATAAATACTTAAAAAATTTTGTTATTTATACATATTATGGATATTATATATTATTATGCATATATGTTATTTAACATAATAATAATGTATTTATTTCTAAATGAATTAGTGAATACATTTTTTTGTTTTTGTTTTTTGAGGTAGGGTCTCACTCTAGTCCAGGATGACCTGGAATTCATTCTGTATTCTCAGGCTGGTTTTGAACTCATGGCCATTCTCCTACCTCTGCCTCCTGAGTGCTGGAATTAAAGGCATACGCCACTACGCCCAGCTAATATTTTTAAGATTTAAAGTGGAAGTTATAATATGGTAAATATAGACCTATATAACTCAGAAATGACTAAAAGTGTAAAAGGAACTGTGAGACCAAAAAGTTTGAACCACAGCTGTCAGTGGACATTTTTAAAGCTCTTAGAACAGTATTATAACAGAGCAATGACCTGGGGATTTAATGCTCAGAGAATTAGCTTTATTATTATTCTACTTTATATTCATGAAGTAAATAATTCATATTCATTTTTCTGTTTTATCTGAATAAAGTGTTGTGTTGTATGTAATAAAACCCTCAAAGAAATTTTTGCTTATTTCTGTGTTTTGAGTTAATGTTTTATTAATTTGTTTTTTGGAATTTTCATACATATATAGCATTTTAATATGTTTTAATGTATTTTTATTTATTTATTTGAGAGAGAAAGAGGGAGGGAGAGAGAGAGAGAGAGAGAGGGAGAGAGAGAATGGGCACGCCAGGGCCTCCAGCCACTGCAAATGAACTCCAGATGCATGTGCCTCCTTGTGTGTCTGGCTTATGTGGGTCCTGGAGAGTCAAACCAGGATACTTTGGCTTTGTAGGCAAATGCCTTAACCACTAAGCCATCTCTCCAGCCCCCATATATTGCATTTTAAAAAACATTCATATAGATATGAGAGAGAGTTAGAGAGTAAGTATGGGCACATCAGAACCTCTTTCCACTACAAATATACTGCAGACACATGCTTTACTTTATGTGGGTACTGGGGAATCCAATTCAGGCTTTATAAACAAGTGCCTTTAAATGTGAGCCATCTCTACAGCCCCACATATTACTGCATTTTGATCATATGTACTCCACATCACCCTCCACTATCCTCCTTAGTCTATCTATATTCATTCTTCTTGTCTCTTACTAGTAGTGGCTATGCCTCAGAAGATAAGGACTTCCACTACTGGCTACCTTTAACTGCCATTAACTCATCAGAGAGGGCCATGGCCTCTTAAACCCCTCTCCTTTCTATAAGAGGCTGTTGAATGTCCCCTCCATGTATAGGTAGCTACATCTAGCGTGCAGGAAATTATGAGTGCCGTCACTGTCTGTCCAGACCCAGAGTCCACAGTGTTCCTTCCTATCTTCTGCAATGTTCTCTAGCCCTGGAGGTTACTATAGGGTAGTCACTTATTTTCAGTACTTGACTAGAGTTATGATTCTCTTTATTGACTGCTTCCCACTGTGGCCCTCCCCCCCCCAAAAAAAAAGAAAGAAAGGAACGAAGGAAGAAAGAACAAGCCAAGCATGGTAGCACATTCCTTTTCTGGAGACAGAAATAGGAGGATAGTGAATTCTAGGTCAGCCTGGCCTAGAGTAAGAACCTACCTCAAAAAACCAAACCCCCTAAAACAAAGCAAAGCAAAGCAAAACAAAACAAAACCCCACAACAAGCTGGACCTGGTGGCATACACCTTGAACCCTAGCACCCAGGAAGCAGAGGTAGGAGAATTGCTGTGAGTTCAAGGCCAACCCAGGGCTACAGAGTGAGTGCCAGGTCAGCCTGGGCTAGCGTGAGAGCCTACCTCAAAAACAAACAAAACAAAACAAAAACAAAACAAAACAACCCCACCAAACTTAACAAGCAAAAACAAAATCCATTCTGACTGACTTTGGAAATAGAGTTCATTAAAAATGGTGAAAGTAAAATTTTTTTTTTAATGTATTAAAGAGCTGGAGGGACAAAACCTAAGAATCCAGGTTCAATACCCCAGTACCCATGTAAACCAGATGCACAAAATATGGTGAATTCTTCAGGAGTTCGTTTGAGTGGCTAGAGTCCCTGGCACACCCATTCTCTCTGTCTCTCTTCTATCTCTCTCTCTGCTTGAAAATAAGTAAATATAAAAAGATGGTGAAAGTAAGGTTTGAGAGAGCAGTAGAAGCAATCACAGGATTTGAAGGGAGTAATTAGGAAAAGGGTTTACATAAAATTATTATTATTATTATTATCATTTTTGATTTTGCGAGGTAGGGTCTCACTCTGGTCCAGGCTGACCTGGAATTCACTATGTAGTCTCAGGGTGGCCTCGAACTCTCAGCAATCCTCCTACCTCTGCCTCCCAAGTGCTGGGATTAAAGGTGTGCGCTACCACACCCGGCCCAAAAATTTTTTGAATAGGTAACATACCTATTAAAAATAAAAACATTAGGGCTGGAGAGATGGCTTAGCAGTTAAGGCGCTTGCCTACAAATCTAAAGGATCCAGGTTTGATTCCTCAGGACTCATATAAGCCAGATGTACAAGGTGGCAGCATTTGTCTGGAGTTTGTTTGCAGCAGCTGGAGGCCCTGATGTGCTCATTCTCTCTCTATTTTTCTAAAATAAATAAAACTAAAAAAAAAAAAAATCAATCTGGGCGTGGTGGCTCACACCTTTAATCCCAGGACTCGGGAGGTAGAGGTAGGTGGATTGCTGTGAGTTCAAGGCCACTCTGAGACTACATAGTGAATTTCAGGTTAGCCTGGGCTAGAGTGAGACCCTACCTTGAAAACCAGCCCCCCCAAAAAAAGAAAAAAATCAAAGCATTAGGGCCAAAGAGATGGTGGCTTAGTGGTTAAAGTACATGCCTACAAATCCTAAGGACCCTGGTTCGATTCTCCAGGTCCCACGTAAGCCAGATGCACATTGTGGCACATGCATTTGGAGTTTGTTTGCAGTGGCTAGAGGCCCTGGTGCACCCATTCTCACTCTCTCTCTCTCACCCCCCTCTGTCTCTAATAACTAACTAAATAAAAAAATAAAATAAAATCTTAAAAAAGGCAGAACATGAAAAAAAAAAGTATTAGATTGGGCTGGAGAGATGGCTTAGCGGTTAAGGCGCTTGCCTTCAAAACCTAAGGACCCAGGTTCCATTCCCCAGTACCTGTAAAACCAGATGTATATGTGCCTGGAGTTTGTTTGCAGTGGTTGCAGTCCCTGACACACCCATTTTCTCTCTCTCAAATAAATAAATAAATAAATAAATAAATAAATAAATAAATAAATAAATAAATAAAGTTTTAAAAAATCAAAACATGGGCTGGAGAGATGGCTTAGTGGTTAGACCCATGCCTACAAAGCCTAAGGACCCTGGTTTAATTCTCCAGGTCCCACGTAAGCCAGATGCACAAGGGTGCACACATGTCTGGAGTTCATTTGCAGTGGCTAGAGGCCCTGGCGGGCCCATTCTCACTCTCCCTCCCTCTCTTTCCCTCTCTCTGTCTCTAATAAATAAATAAAAATAAAATCTAAAAAAAAAAATCAAAACATTAAGCCTGGCATGGTGCACTTGCCTTTAATCCCAACACTCAGGAGGAGGCTGAGGTAGAAGGAGAGGATCACTATGAGTTTGAGGCCAGTCTAAAACTACGTAGTGAATTCCAGGTCATCATGGGTTAGAGCAAGGCCCTACCTCAAAAAAAAAAAAAAAAATCAAAACATTAAGTCTCTGTGATCACAAGACCTGCTTACAGTACTTAATTTACTATTTTGATAAGCAAACCTTTTGGTATCACTGGAGGCCATCGTTGGTTGACTGGATTATAGATAGCTGACAGTTGTATTGTCTAGAACAGGGACACATTTTAATGTACTGCCACAAATATGGAAGCCAGAGGCTCTTTGAGAATTGGTGGTCTCAGGGTGTGTACTTCTGGGTAGTTAAGTCCTGTGGCTTGGGTGTGTGCCCTCTGGCTTCCACCTTCCTACTTTGCTGCAGTGTCAAGCTGTTCTTCACAGGAAGTAGTACACAGGATTCACTTGACAACTGTGAGCCCTAATAAGTGAGGAAGGGTTCATGTTTAGGGTCGTATTCTCGTTAGCTTTGGCAGCTAGAAGGGACGTCTGAGAATGTTCCTGTGGATCCAGGTGTCTGCAGGCACTTTGGAAAACCTGACTCATTTCCACGGTCTGTTGGTCATTGCTTTTCATCCTGCATAGGACCAAATCATCTTTTAGTTTTCTTAGTTAGTGCAAGTTGATGTAAGGATGTACATAAGGAGAAATAAAATGAAGAGTAGCTTCCGTACATGGATTTGAATAGTGAAGAACTCAGCACAAGGCTGGGCACAGTGACCCATACCTGTGATGTCAACACTTGGGTGATGGAGGTAGGCGATCAGGAGCACTAAGTCCTTTGAGGAATTTGAGGCCCATCTGAGATACATAAGACCCTGTTTCATACAACAACAACACTCTTCATGGTAGCACCCAAGATTTTTTTTCAAGTTTTTTTTATTTTCCATAGATAAGAAATAGAACCCTATCAAAAAAGAAACATGAACCAAATGCTGCCAAGGAAAAGCATGCAAGATCTGTTTCGAGTTTGCTCCTAAGCACTAGCTCTACAGGACTTGAGCACTCAGGAGTGGAACCACTTGAGGGGGTGGATATGACCTTGGACAGCACATGGAAACTAGAATACCACGTGCTGCTATTGGCAGGATTCAGGGGCTTTAGTGTTTCAAGTCACTGGTGGCTGCATGTTAGCTCTGGTCAGCTAACATGCTGGTGACACTGCCCCCTGCTTCTGACTAATATCGATGGCACTGCCTCCCCTCCCCATGTGTACTGCCTCCTGGCCTCCGATGCCTTAGGATTCTGCTTACTGCCTTCCCTATGTGTGCTCTCCGTCATCCATCAGCATCTCTCTGTATGTCTGGTTTCAAAACACCTAAGGAAGAAAGAGGAAAAGTCTGCTTTGGTCACTCGTAAATATTTAGCAGAGTGCCTCTGTTGAGCAGAGCTTGTGCCAGACAAGTTTGGAGGGTCTCCTGAAAGCCTATAGGGGACCCTGCTGTGAGGTTACATAGCTCCCTCTGCTTCCAGCAGCTGTATGCCAGGAAGCAGGTCACATAGTAGAAAGCGCAGGAACCCTCAGAAAAGTGACTGTACATTTTTCAGGGACCTTCTTACCTAACGTGGGCAGTATTGATACCCCTCAAATCCTGATGATGTAGTTTAAGCTAAATATGGCATTCCAACCCCATTTCTATACTAGCATTTGGAATGTGGTGGTGAACCACCCCCATCTCCAACAGTGCTAGTAATTCATGTTGTTGTATGCCCTGGTAGAGTCGGTGTTCTCATTCTCTTCTCTTCCTCTGAGCACATAGCCACACACTAACTCCCACACTCCCTTGCACATAAAAAAGGGCTGGGGATTGTGGTGTAGCCAGACCAGGTAACTGAACTTTTGGCCAGTGGAATGTGTGTGTGTGTAATCTAGTCCTGCTCCATGGGAAACCTGCTCTATTTTATTTTTAAAAAATATTATTTATTTTTTGTAAGCAGAGTGTGAGGGGGTTGAAAATATGGGCACACCAAGGCCTCTTGCCACTGTAAATGAACTTTAGACACATGTACCCCTTTGTATATCTGGTTTTACATGGGTACTGGGGAATTGAACCCAGGCCATAAAGGCTTGCAAGCAAGTTCCTTTAACTGCAGAACCATCTCCCCAACCGACTTTCTGTTTTAAAGGATGCTATTAAGAACACAAGAAGGGAGCTGGAGAAATGACTTAGTGGTTAAGACACTTGCCTGTGAAGCCTAAGGACCCAGGTTCAATTCTCCAGTACCCACGTAAGCCAAATGCACAAGGTGGCACATGCGTCTAGAATTTGTTTGCAATGGCTTGGAGGCCCTGGTATGCCCATTCTCTCCCCCACAGAAGCCAGATGCACATTGTGGCACATCCCCTCCACCTCTCCCGCTCAAATTAAATATCTGTCTATAATAAATAAATGCCTTAACTTTTCTATTATTGCTTAGTGTGTATATATGTATATTTTGCACATTTTTATTGGTGTCTAAGCCATCTCTCCAGCCCTCCCTGGTTTAACTATGAATGAAACTAATTTCTTCTGCAGGGGGTGTGGTGGTACATGACTTTAATCCCAGTACTCGGGAGGCAGAGGTAGGAGGATTGCCATGAGTTTGAAGCCAGCCTGAGACTACAGACTGAGTTCCATGTCAGTGTGGGCTAGAGTGAGACCCTACCTCAAAAAACAAATAAAAAAGTCCTAATTTCTTTTGCAATTAATTTATTTTATGTTTAATGAAAAATGCTTCTCACATCTATATGGTTAATCAGTATGGAATTTGATTGTGTACATATTATTTAATCGGCTGCTAAATTTATTTTACTACCATAGATATAGCTAATTATTTCAATAAGATTTATTAAGTTGTCATTCCTCCCTCCTCCCCAGTGATTTGTATATATCAGTGACATATTTATGCATGATTACTCCGGTTCTTGGTTCTCTTCTGTTTATCTATTTGTTTAATCGCACATAAAATCACCTTATTTTAAAGCCGGGTGTGGTGGTGCACACCTTTAATCCCAGCACTCGGGAGGCAGAGGTAGGAGGATTACCGTGAGTTCAAGACCACCCTGAGACTACATAGTGAATTCCAGGTCAGCCTGGGCTAGAGTGAGACCCTACCTCAAAACAAAACAAAACAAAACAAAACAAAACAAAACAAAACAAAACAAAACAAAACAACAACAAAAAAAAAACCCCACCTTATTTTAAAATCATAGAAGTATTATATATCTTGATACCTAGCAGAGAAAGCCTTAATGTTCTTCTTCTTCAAAATCTTTTTGATCATTTTTGGCTGTGTTACACTTCTGCATACACATGAATATTAGCTTTTCTAGTTACATTAAGGCAAATACATGTGCAGGCTTTACTTCTATTTAAATACAAAGTTATAATAAATTATTTGAAAAGAAATTCATTGATTATAATAAGTTATCACAAAAATAAGCATAACATTGTGTTGTATAGAAGAGACTCTTCCACCAACCTACCCCCAGTGTGGGAGGGGTCCTGAGTGGTTATGCTTGAGGATGTAAGCTATCAAGTCAAGGTGGATTGGATTGGTCACTTGGAATATATATGGGGGGCTTCTGCTAGGCTGATGAGTCAGACAGAGGCACAAGTCAGGATTCTGGATCTTTTGGAAGTCAGGGCTTTTTTGGATTTTAGTTCCCAGACTCTGCTTTCTGGACCCATTATGTAATCTCTGTATTAAGTGGCTCTGTCAGTCCATGCAGATAGAGTTCTGTTTATTCATTTTGGACCTGGAGCCTTGTCTTGCTGCTATCAAAGGGAGCTACTTTTCTCCTAATTCCTATAACCAGCACAGGAGGTGACTCACAGAAACCGCATCCCTGCATCTCACTGAACAACTTGCAGGAACTGGATCCTCTGCCTTACTTTCATTTTATGTTTTATGTTCTAATAAACACTAGTTTAACCTTAAAAAAAGAAGGTAAGCCACTTTATGGGAGAACATATTTGTAAGTCATGTATCTGATAAGGACCTAGTAGCCAGAACATATATGGAAATATATAATATATAGCAATAAAAACATAATCCAAGCCCGGTGTGGTGGTGCACACCTTTAATCCTAGCACTCAGGAGGCAGAGGTACGAGGATCACTGTGAGTTTAAGGCCAGCCTGGTACTACATAGTGAGTTCCAGGTCAGCCTGGGCTAGAGGCAGAGAGACCCTACCTGCAAAAAAAAAAAAAAAACATAAATAAAAACATAAAAAAAAACTGAATGTCAGTGAGGTGTTGGCTGGGTAAATAAAATGTGGTATGTTTATATAATGAAATATTATTTAAACCTAGGTAGGAATAAGGCTCTGCACATGCAGGAATCGGAATGAACTTTGGAAACATGCTAAAGGAAAGAAGCCAGACACAAAAGCCCACATATTATATGATTTTTTTTTTTTTTTTTGCTTTTTTGAGGTAGGGTTTCATAGGCTGACCTGAAATTCACTATGTAGTAGTCTCAGGGTGGCCTTGAACTCAGTGATCCTCCCACCTCAGTCTCCCCGGTGCTGGGATTAAAGGTGTGTGCCACCACACCCGGTTTATATGATGTTTATTATGACATATCCAGAATAGGTACAGAGACAGAAAGTAGAATAATGGTTATGAGATGGTGATGGGGGAGAAGTGGGAAGTGACTCATGGCAGGAGTGAAAATGTCAAAAATGTTCTAGGATTAGATGGTGGTGATTGTTATTCAACTTTAAAAAAATGTTTTATTTTTATTTATTTATGAGAGAGAGAGAGAGAGAGAGAGAGAGATAGAGAGAATGGGCACACCAGGGCCTTTAGCCAACGAACTCCAGACGCATCCACCACCTTGTGCATCTGGCTTATGTGGGTCCTGGCGAGAATCGAACCGAGGTCCATTAGCTTTGCAGGCAAGCGCCTTAACCACTAAGCCATATCTCCAGTCCCTGTTATTCAATTTTTGCACTTAAAGTAATAGAAGGGCTGGAGAAATGACTTAGTGGTTAAGGCACTTGCCTGCAAAGCTAAAGGACCCAGGTTCAATTCCTCAGGACCCACATAAAGCCAGATGCACAAGGTGGCACATGCATCTGGAATTTGTTTGCAATGGCTAGAGGCCTTGGCATGCCCATTCTCTCTCTTACTGCCTGCCCCTCTCTCAAATAAATAAATAAAAATAAATTTTAAAAAAGTAATAGGGCTGGAGAAATGGCTTAGTAGTTAAGGTGTTTGCCTACAAAGCCAAAGGATCCCAGTTCGATTCTCCAGGACCCACGTAAGCCAGATGCACAAGGGGGCTCATGCATCTGGAGTTTGTTTGCAGTGGATAGAAGCCCTGGCATGCCCATTCTCTCCCTCTCTCTCTTTTTCTCTCTGCTTCTTAATCTCTCTCTCAAATAAATAAGTGAAAAAATTTTTATTTTTTTAAATTAATTTTATTTATTTTTGGAGAGAGACACAGAGAGAGACAGACAGAGAGGGAGAGGGAGACAGAGATGGGCGTGCCAGCAGTCTCTCAGCTGCTGTGAATGAAATCCAGATGTGTGCGCCCCCTTGTGGTCAAGTGCGGCATTGCGCCCTTGCATCACTTTGCATCTGGCTAAACGTGGGACCTGGAGATTGGAACTGCTGGAGATTGGAACCAGCGTTCTTAGGCTTAGCAGGCAGGTGTCTTAACCGCTAAGCCATCTCTCCAGCCCCAAATATATTTTAAAAAAAGTAATAGAAGAAAAAAGAAAGCCATTTTATCTTAGTGGAGTTAGAAACCCAGAACACTCATTTCCATAGCACTCATTTCAAGTGCTCTCTATTAAAAGATAACTCTAGGCTGGAGAAATGGCTTGGTGGTTAAGGCACTTGCCTGCAAAGCCTAAGGACCCAGGTTCAATTCCCCAGTACCCATGTAAACCCAAATGCACAAGGCAGCACATGAGTCTGGAATTTGTTGGCAGGGGCTAGCGGGCCTAGCATGCCCATTCTTTCTCTCTCTTTTTCCCTTAAATAAATAAATATTTAAAAAATAAAATAACCCTAATGGTTCTTAATCTCAGAAGATAGGAAAAGAAGGAAATATATGAATTCTTTTTCTGAAAGGAGTATCATGTTGATAACAAAAACTCAGTAAAGATTGCATCAAAAACCCTGTAGCAGGGTTGGAGAGATGGCATAGCGACTAAGGCACTTACCTTCAAAGCCTAAAGACCCAGGTTCGATTCCCTAATACCCATGTAAGCCAGATGCACAAGGTGGTACATACATCTGGAGTTTGGTTGCAGTGGCTAGAGGTCTTGGTATAACCATTCTCTCTTTGTCTTTCTCTCTGCCTTTCTCGCAAATAAATAAATAAATTTTAAAAACCTGCGGAACCAACTTTTCTAATGAATATCTATACAAAATTTATAAATAAAATATTAGCAACAGGGCTGGAGAGATGGCTTAGCGGTTAAGGCGCCTGCCTCCCAAGCCTAGGAACGCTGGTTCCAATCTCCAGTGGTTCCAATCTCCAGGTCCCACATTTAGCCAGATGCAAAGTGACGCAAGGGCACAATGCCACACTTGACCACAAGGGGGTGCACACATCTGGATTTTGTTCACAGCAGCTGAGAGACTGCTGGCGTGCCCATCTCTATCTGTCTCCTTCTCCCTCTCTGTCTGTCTCTCTCTGTGTCTCTCTCCAAAAATAAATAAAATAATAATAAAAAATTTAAAAAATATTAGCAACAAAAGTTTGTAGCAGGGCTGAGAGTGGTGGTGCACACCTTAATCCCAGCATTTGGGAGACAGAGGTGAGAAGGATTACTGTGAGTTTAAGGCCTGCCTGGGACTACAGTGTTGAGGTCAACCTGGGCTAGAGTGAAACCCTACCTTGAAAAAAAAAAAAAAGAAAGAAAGAAAAACTAAAAACGTCAGTAGCACATTAAAGCAAACTGGAGTTTATTTTAAAATGTAAAAATAGGTTCTATGTTGGGAAGTATATTGCTGTAATACATCATATTATTATATCCAAGTAGAAAAATCAGTAGGTAGTTAAGACACATTTGTCAGAATTCAATACACATTTATATTTTTTAAATCTTAATAATGTAGAAATTGAGGGAATATTTCCTTAGCATAAATAATATATTAGCTTCAAATTGAGGTTCTTACTTAATGAAGAGGCATAGCAACATTTCTGTTAGAATTAGGACCAAGATAAAGATATCTACATCTGCCACTGCAATTTAGTATTAGCAAGAGGCCTGAGCCAACATAATTGAATAAGTGATAACAGAGATCTAAATACTGGACATGAAATGGTAGAAAAGATAAGAGAAAGAAAAATTATACTTGCAGACATGTAACCAAAAAGCTAGAAGACCCAGGAGATTCAATGGAAAAATTGCTGCAAAATAAGAGAAGTTTAGTAAGATAGGAAATAACATTATTACACAGAAATCAGGAGCCATAGTTGAAAAGAAGGGATTCAGTGGTAATGGGATATGAGAGGACAGACAAAAGAAAGGAATGGGAGGGCTATGATCAAATATTTTCTCCCATTCTGTATGTTCTCTTTCTCTCTTTTAAAAAATTTTTTTGGCCGGGTGTGGTGGCGCACACCTTTAATCCCAGCACTTGGGAGGCAGAGGTAGGAGGATCACAGAGAGTTCGAGGCCACCCTGAGACTACATAGTTAATTCCAGGTCAGCCTGGACTAGAGTGAGACCCTACCTCGCAAAACCAAAAAAAAAAAAATTTTGTTTTTGAAGTTTTTATTTTTATTTATTTACTTAGAGAGAATGGGCACGCCAGGGCCTCTAGCCACTGCAAAGAACTCCAAATGGACACACCACCATGTGCATTTGGCTTACGTGGGTACTGGGCAATCGAGCCTCAAACTAGGGTCCTTAGGCTTCCCAGGCAAGCGCTTAACTGCTAAGCCATCTCTCCAGCCCCTCTTTTTTCAACTCGTGTGTGTGTGTGTGTGTGTGTGTGTGTGTGTGTGTGTGTGTGTGTGCATGCGCACAGGCACATGGGCGCACCAGGGTTTCTTTGCCACTGTAAATGAGTACAAGATATTTGTGCCACTTTTTGTGTACAGCTTTATGCGGGTAGCTGGAGAACTGAACCCCGGGGCTGGCAGGCTTTGCAGGCAAGTGCCTTTAACCACTGAGCCACCTCTGCAGTCCCGTGCAGGTTCTCTTCTTCTGGTATAGTTTCCTTTGTTATGTAGAAATTCCTTAGTTTGGTAGAATCCCATTGCTTTTGTTGGATGTTCTTTTTGGATCTTAATAAAAAAAATATTGCTCCTACTAATGTCTAAAAAGTATTATTCCTTGTATTTTGAAGTCTTAATCTCTAGGACCTCAAAATGTAGGTTTATTTGCAGAAAAGGTCTTTATAATTAATTTTATTTATTTGTTTTTATTTATTTGAGAGAAAGAGAATGGGTGTGCCAGGGACTCTAGCCACTGCAAACGAACTCCAAATGCATGTGCCACCTTGTGCATCTGGCTTACATGGGACCTAGATAATCAAACCAGGATCCTTGGGCTTTGCAGGCAAGCACCTTAACTGCTAAGCCATCTCTCCAGCCACCAGAAAAAGTTTTTAAAGAAGTTGCCGGGCGTGGTGGCGCACGCCTTTAATCCCAGCATTCGGGAGGCAGAGGTAGGAGGATCACCGAGAGTTCGAGGCCACCCTGAGACTACATAGTTAATTCCAGGTCAGCCTGGACCAGAGTGAGACCCTACCTCGAAAAACAAAACAATAACAACAAAAAAGAAGTAATTTAAGAACTGGAGAGATTGCTCAGCAGTTAGGGTACTTGTCTGTAAAACCTAATTACCTGAGTTCAAATCCCCAGTACCCACATAAGCCAGATGCACGAAGTGGTGCATGCATCCGGAGTTGCACCACCATGTCCAGCCTAGAGTTCATTGATAGTGGCTAGAGGTACTGGTATGTCCATTCTCTCTCTCTCTGATTGTCAATAAATAAATAAAAACACTGTATATATTTGCTTAAAATATTAAAATTGATGCTATTAGAGAAGGCCCTCACCCAAAGAGAGAGATGGAGGGGAAGGGCTATGTACTGAGGGATGACCATGTGAGGACACAGCAGGAAGCCAGCTCTCTGTCTACCTTGATCTCAGATTTCAGCCTTCACAGCTGTGTATTTGTTGGTATTTGACCCACCCAGTGTTATAGCAGTGCTAGCAAACTAATACAGTGATGAAAATAATGATGACAGAGATGTTTACCACTGACTAAGTTAGCTTGTATTTATTTAAATCTTTATCCTTTTTCCTACTTAATTATAAATGCTATGGTTGAACAGAGACTTTGTCTGTTTAATTTGCCATAGTATTCACAGGGCCTGAGCCATAGCAGATGGAAAAATAGCTGTGTCATTGTTATTGGTTATATTGTTCTGTAATGTCCAGTATTTTATAGAACTTTCTTCTGTGGCACATTTCATCCGGGGCTGTGACTTCTATGTAGAGACTTATATAAGAAATAACATCGCAACAATTTAGAAGCAGAAGCCTTTGGGACGATTTTCTTCTTTTTTCTTTCCTTCCTTCCTTCTTTCCTTCCTTCCTTCCTTCCTTCCTTCCTTCCTTCCTTCCTTCCTTCCTTCCTTCCTGTCTTTCTTTCTTCTTTCCTTCCCTTCCCTTCCCTTCCTTCCTCTCTCCCTTCCTTCTTTCATTTTTAGATACTCACTTGATAAGAGTGCCCCTTTAGGAACTAGAATAATTCTGTGAAACAGAGATTTTGCCATTATTTTAGTTTCATTTCATTCATTCCAAAATCAACTTTATGTGTGAAAAATGCCCTCATTGAAATTAAAGGCGAAATCCTTTTTTTCCCTCTCTGCTGTACTGTAAATAGTATCTGACACGTAGTCTTCAGCATTTGTTAAATGAATGAAAATCTCAAATCCTATCTTTTCTTAGAAATTTCCAAATTGTGTTAAGCATTCTTAGATATTTAGCATTACATCAGGTATTTTTATTTTTATTTTATTTTTGGAGATAGAGTCTCGCTCTAGCCTAGGCTGACCTGGAATGTACTATGTAGTCTCAGGGAGGCCTTGAACTCATGAGGATCCTCCTACTTCTGCTCAGATTAAAGGCATGTGCCACCACGCCTGGCAACACCAACTATTTAATAGAGGACTTAGAAGGTTTTGCCTTTTGTCTTTTAGAATTGCATCAAATGTTCTGAATCAGAGCTTCACATTGGGTTGTTTTTGACCTTGATTGCCCTTAGTGGAAGACTCACATTCTAACTCAATGGCATTGGCGCCACCTTGTGTCACAGCATGATATTGCATCTATTGAGTGCCAGCCTGCCAAGAACCAATCTTCACCCAGACACTTACGTGGTCCAAATGTTATCTATACATAACTAAATGATGATGCCACTATTGGACTGCATACTGTGCTGTGTTTGTTCTCAGACAATTTTATTCTTATGTTTACTATTCTATGTATAGCATAAGTGCAGAAACCCAATTCTTGCATTTTAAAGGCTTCAGAGTTAGTGTGTATTTATCAATATAGGCCTATCTGTACTTTTTTCATGTAATTATTTCTTTTTTAATATCTTGATTATGGAATGTAGAGATGGCTTACCAGTTAAGATGTTTGCCTGCAAAGCCAAAGGACCCTGGTTCAGTTCCCCAGGACCCACATAAACCAGATGCACAAGATGGCACATGCATCTGGAGTTTGTTTGCAGTAGCTGGAAACTCTGGTGCGTCCATTCTCTTTCTCTCTCCCTCCCTCTGTCTCTCTCAAATAAATAAATAAAATATATTAAAAATTATTTTTAAAATATCTTAAATAAATAAAATATATTAAAAATTATTTTAAAAATATCTTATTTATTTGAGAGAGACAGAGGGAGAGAGAAAGAAAGAGAATAGGCACTCCAGGGCCTTTAGCCACTGCAAACAAACTCCAGACACATGTGCCACCTTATGCATCTGGCTTTACTTGGATACTGGGGAATCAAACCTGGGTCCTTGGGCTTCATAAGCAAGAATCTTAACCGCTAAGCCATTTTTCCAGCCCTCATGTAATTTATTAGGCTTAGAACAAGTTTCAGTAGAATTTTAATTAAGTCTTATGAAAACATTTCAATATTACACTGTAGCCATTTTGAGGGGCTATAATGATCACAGTTGTCCTTAAGGCTCATGGAATCACTATTGCCAACTTTTTCTAAATTTCTGCAGAAGACATTCAAATAATCAAATTATTTGGCTAGCCCATATCTATACTTTGATAAAAGAAATAAAAGTCTGCATATTTAAAAATATTTATATGAGCTGGGCATGAATGCGCATGCCTTTAATCATAGCACCCAGGAGGCAGAGGTAGGAAGATTGCTATGAGTTTGAGGCCAGCCTGAAACTACCGAGTGAGTTCCAGGTCAGCCTGGGCTAGAGTGAGACCCTACCTTGAAAAAAATAACAACAAGCCAGGTATAGTAGCACACGCCTTTAATCCCAGCACTTGGGAGGCAGAGGTAGGAGGATCACCATGAGTTCA
Source organism: Orientallactaga sibirica (assembly GCA_036365145.1). NCBI lineage: Eukaryota > Metazoa > Chordata > Mammalia > Rodentia > Dipodidae > Orientallactaga > Orientallactaga sibirica. The sequence continues at coordinate 12,551,182 of JAEOAD010000035.1, read as the reverse complement.
AGGTCACTCTGAAACTACATAGTGAATTCCAGGTCAGCCTGGGCTAGAGTGAGACCCTACCTCAAAAAAAAAAAAAAAAAAAAAAAAAAAAAGAACAACAAAAATTTATATGAAACAGTTCTTCATTTTCTCACTAAACCCTATAAAATGTACATGTTTGTAGTTTATTTAAAAATCCTGGGCTGGAGAGATGACTTAGCGGTTAGGGCTAAGGACCTAGGACTCAGGACCCACCTAAAGCCAGATGCACAAGGTGGCACAATGTTTGGAGTTCGTCTGCAGTGACTAGAGGCCCTTGTGTGTCCATTCTCTCTCTCTCAAATAAATAAATAAAAATATTTTTTAAAAATCCCTGGGCTGAGCAGGCGTGGTAGTGCACGCCTTTAATCCTAGCATTTGGGAGGAAGAGGTAGGAAGATTGCTGTGAGTTCGAGGCCACCCTGAGACTACATAGTGAATTCCAGGTCAGCTGGACTAGAGTGAAACCCTACCTCAAAAAACCAAAAAAAAAAAAAATAATAATAATAATAATAAGTAAATAAAATCCCTGGGCTGGAGAGATGGCTTAGTGGTTAAGGTGCTTGTCTGCAAAGCCTAAGAACTGAGGTTAGATTCCCCAGTACCCACATAAGCCAGATGCACATTGTGTCGCATGCATCTGGAGTTCATTTACAGTGGCTAGAGGCCACACCTTCTCTCTCTCTGTGTAATAAATAAATTAGTTATTTAAAAATCCTAATAAATTGATTTAAAAATAAGGAAATAATGTTTCAAAAGAAAAAGTCTGTTTATTTATTTGAGTGAGAGAGGGAGGATGAGAATGGGCATGCCAGGGCCTCTAGCCACTGCAAAGGTACTACAGATATATGCTCCACTATGTGCATCTGCCTTATGTGGGTTTGGGGGAATTGAATCTGGGTTCTTAGGTTTTGTAGGCAAGCGCCTTAACCAGTAAGCCATCTTTTTAAAAAAATTTTTTTAAATAAGAGTGGCCAGGTGTGGTGACACACGCCTTTAATCCCAGCACTCAGGAGGCTGAGGTAGGAAGATTGCTGTGAGTTTGAGGTCCTGAGACTACATAGTGAATTCCAGGTCAGCCTGGGCTAGAGTGAGACCCTACCTCAAAAAACAAACAAATAAAAAAAGAGTGCTTGATTTTTGTTTTATGTAGATGGTAGACTACTAAGCGAGCTGATTCTAATCACTGCAGTGTCAGGAGATGAGCTTGTATGCTGACAACTTGGAGAGGCCATGTTAACTGTCTCAGGAAACTAGTGATGGGAAGGAACAAGTTTTTTTGTTTGTTTGTTTTGTTTTTTGTTGCTTTTTTTTGGTTTTTCGAGGTAGGGTCTCGCTCTGGTCCAGGCTGACCTGGAATTTACTATGTAGTCTCAGGGTGGCCTCAAACTCTCTGGAATCCTCCTACCTCTGCCTGCCAAGTGCTGGGATTAAAGGCGTTTGCCATCATGCCTGGCAGGAGCTGGGTGTTACATTTTCTTTTTTTTCTTTTAAAAATTTTTATTGACGGCTTCCATAAATATAAATAATATACCATGACCATAATCCCCTCCTATGACCCTTCCTTTCCTCCCTCCCAAGTTCCTCTTCCACTGAATCCCTTCTTCTTTCCAAGTAGACTCTCTTCTATTTTATTATCATCATTTTCCCCTCCTATGATATGGGTATTCTGTATGTAGTGTTAGCTTCTGTGAGGTCAGGAATATCAAGGCCACTTTGTATTGTAAACACTCCTCCCCTTCCTTTGGCTCTTACATTCTTCTTGCCATCTCTTCCACAGTGCTCCCTGAGTCTTGGAGGGCATGATAGAGAGGTCTCACTTACTGATGAACATTCCACTGTCACTTCTCAGCACTCATCCTAGTGGTCACTGCCATCTGAAAAGAGAAACTTCTCTAACCAAAAGTGAGAATAACATTAATATGTGGACATAAACATAACTGTTTAGAGGCCAGTTTGGTGGGCATAATATATCCATTTAGCCAGACAATAGTAGTAGTTTTCCTCCTAGAGCTTATGACCTCTCCAGCCATAGGCTTTTACTAGGTTTTCAGTAGCAGGCATGAATTTCCTCCTGTGGATCCAGCCTCATGTTCAATCAGAGAGCATTTCCCTCCACAGCAGACATGTCATCATTTCATTAGTTGGCACATTTGGACTGTCTGCCCAGCCATAGAGCTTGCAGGGTCCACTGCTGGTTGACAGCATTAATGACTTTTCTCCTCCCAAAAGTTATGTGCTGCAGAGCTCTTTCCAGCATCCTGACAGCTAGTCAACAGGAAGGAGCTTCCAGCTCAGCTCCAGCTAGATTTCTCAGTGACCTACAGCCCAAGTATGTGGAGTCATCAATAAGGTCTTATCATCTACTTCTGGTGGGCAACCAAGAGCCTTGGCAATAGCCTGTAATGTTTTGGGGCCATCGGTGGCCTTCCTGGCCAAAAACTTGCTGGAAGGTATCCCATCCCTGGCACTGAAAAATTTTAATAACATGGATGAGCAACAGAGGAAGACACCCAGTGTTCTCCTTTAGACTCCACATGTGCATAACTGAGGTGTGTGCCTGCTTGTAAAGCCTGCTGGCCCGACTTCAATTCCCCAGCACCCACATAAAGCCAAACACAAAAAGTGGTGTTAAAAATTTGGTGTTTATTTGTACTGGCAGTGATAAGAGACCCAGGTGTATGGATACACATACAGACGCACCCACACACTAATTGCTTTAAAAGGTTATTTAAGAATTTAGCTGGGCATGGTGACACATGCCTTTAATCCTAGCACTTGGGAGGAAGAGGAAGGAGAATTGCTGTGAGTTCGAGGCCAGCCTGATAGTCTTAGCTTAAGCTAGATTGAGACCCTACCTCAAGAAAACAATAGCCAAAAAAGGGTTATTTAAGAATTTTTATTTATTTAACTGCATTGTTTATTTACATTTTTTTGAATCTTTATTGGTCTAGAACTTACTATGTAGACCAAGCCATCATGAACCCATGGCAGTACTTCTGTCTCTGCCTCTTGGTTGCTGGGATTATAGACTTGTGCTGTTATGCCTGGCCTGAGAAGTTTAGTGCAGCCAGCTATGGTGGCATATGCCTGTAATCCTAGCACTCAGCTGGCTGACATAGAGGGATTGCTGTGAAATCAAGGCCAGCCTGTGCTATGTTACAAGTATCAGGCTAACTGGGGCTAAATAGTGAGACCCTGTCTGGAAACAAAAGCAAAAACCAGAAAATGTTTTTAAGTACTTTAATTAATGTCATTAAAAATAGATTTATTTCATCATCATTATTATTTTTGCCTTTTGAGACAGGGTCTTGCCATGTATTCCTGGCTGGCATGGTACTTGTTATGCAAACCAGGCTGGCTTTGGATTTGTGGCCATCTCCTATCTCAGCCTCCAGAGTGCTGAGATCACAGGCATGCACCAGCACACCCATGTTATTGTCATTTCTTGTAGTGTTTCCCAATATTTCTCTGTTGGCTCTCTCCCTTTACAGGCCTTTATCTCTCTCAAACTTGGTGGCGTGCCCTTTCAGCACCCGTGCTTGTTCTTGTCTTTCTCTCCTTTCTTTGCTCATGTTTAGGAGCTGTACAGCCCCTGTGGCTGCACTGTGAGGGGTCTGATGTTTTCCACAATGGCCTACATCCCAGCTCATCCAGAAGCCATCTGGAGCTCTCAGGCCCACCTGGCCCCTTCTGCTACATTCCCATGTTCTTGGCACCAGAATTGTGCAGGGGGCGTGGCTCAGGATCTGTTCCTCCAGCCTTGTATTTCAGGACATGGGAAAACAAGGGAAGCTCTGAGTCATCTGCCTTTCTGCTGAAATTGCCCTTCACTCTGTCATAAAGACCCAGGAACTTGAGACTCTATACCTAGCCAATGCCAGCGTTGACATTGAACTCAGGGCCTTGCTCATGGTCAGGAGTATATGTACCCTAGCCCATGAAAGGCCTCTTGAAGTACATGATTCTCACTTTTTTTTTTTTTGGTTTTCCGAGGTAGGGTTTCACTCTGGTCCAGGCTGGCCTGGAATTAACTATGTAGTCTTAGGGTGGCCTCAAACTCGTGGCGATCCTCCTACCTCAGCCTCCTGAGTGCTGGGATTAAAGGCGTGCGACACCATGCCCGGCTTTTTTTTTTTTTTTTTTTTTTTTTTTTTTGTGACTCTCACTTCTTATCATTTGAAGACAGAAATGCTTGGGAATAGGTTGTTCAGATTTAGACATTAGCTCCACGCACCTCTTCCTCATTTACTCTTGCCCTTCTCCGTACCCTCAGCATTGCCTTCTCCTGGCTGCCACAGAAGGTGCCCACCCTGTGAGCTGCTTTGTCTAGCCAGAGTCTGGTCTGAGCAATCAGCTGGGCAGTGCTGCTAGTCTTCCAAGAGCGGGGCGCGTCTGCCTCTGATGACATGAGCCTGCTGAGCAACCACCAGAGATGGTGGGTCTGGGTCAGTGAAGATCCTGGATTCATTCTCCACTCCCTTCTCCAAATAACCTCCTTACTGTAAATAAACACTGTGCTTAACAAAATATTGTTAGAGGGCCAGGTTTGTCCCTTGGTATCAGTTTGTGGTTTCAGAACTTTTTTTTTTTTTTTTTTTGGTTTTCTGAGGTAGGGTCTCACTCTAGCTCAGGCTGATCTGGGATTCACTATGTAGTCTCAGGGTGGGCGTGAACTCACAGTGATCCTCCTACCTCTGCCTCCCAAATGCTGGGACTAAAGGCATGTGCCACCATGGCTGGCTCATCCTCACTTTTGATTTATTCTTTTTTTTTTTTTTTTTTTTTGAGGTAGGGTTTCATTCCAGCTCAAGCTGACCTGGAATTCACTCTGTATTCTCAGGGTGGCCTTGAACTCATGGCAAACCTCCTACCTCTGCCTCCCAAGTGCTGAGATTAAGGGCGTACGCCACACGCCTGGCTTCGACTTATTCTTGTCAGACTCCACAACTCTCCCCACGATTGCCCCAGTCCTGAGGAATGGGATGTATTGATGATATGGGATCCTGGGGAAGTTATTCCATGTCTTTATTTCCTCAGGTCTAGAATAGAGATAATAACAGTGCCTCTCACAGGGATGTTGAGAGGATCCAGTGAGATAATGTGGGCACTGTGCTAGAATGGCATGTGGCACACAGTAAGTGCTTAGCAGCTGTTAGCAATTTGTTCTGATGTGCTTTCTTTTTAATAGCACCATTTCTCTGGTGTGTTCTGTGCCTGTGATGTATTTTCTCACTGTTGGCACTCACTGAACTCTGGAATTTTGTTCTTCCCTTCCTCTCTGCAAGTGCTTTTGGTCACCAGTGAACATTTTGTCCAATTTAAGATAGTATATTTTCTTATTTTTATTTGAGAGAGAGAGAGAGAGAGAGAGAGAGAGAATGGGCATGTGCCAGGGCATCCAGCCACTGCAAACTCCAGACACATGCACCACCTTGTATATCTGGCTTACATGGGAATTGAACTTGGGTCCTTCAGCTTTGCAGGTAAGCACCTTAACTGTAAGCCATCTCTCTTGCTCCCTTCAGTGATTTTTAAGCAATTGGGAGTATAGGAGGAGTGGGTAATAAGGTGCTGGAATGGAAGAGGAAGAAGGAAGGAAGAAGGAAGGGAGGGAAGGAGGGAAAAAGAGAGAGAGGGAGGGAGGGAGAGAAAGAGCAAGAGGAGATGAAGATAAGGAAGAAATGGAGGTGGTTATGAGAGAGAGAGAGAGACAGCTTGACTGAACGGCAGAGAGCTAGTGATGACTAATTCAGTAAGGGAGTTAGGCCTAGAGTGGATGAGTAGGAAATGGAGATGGTACTTAAAAGGCAAGTAATTTCAGGCTGGAGAGATGGCTTAGCAGTTAAGGCACTTGCCTGAAAAGCCAAGGGACCCAGGTTCAGTTCCCCAGAACCCATGTAAGCCTGATGCACAAGGGGGTGCACATGGCTGGAGTGTGTTTGCAGCAGCTGGAGGCCCTGGCATACCAATTTTTTTCTCTCTTTTTCTCAGTCTCTCTACCTTCCTCTCTCTCTCAAATAAATAAAAATAAAAAGTTAACTTTGTTTTTTAAAAATAAGTAATTTCGAGGCACTGAACTCATAGAAAACTGGAAGGGAAGTAGAATGGTTTGGAGTAGTAAAGCATGCTTAATTTTTTTCAGGTAAGGAAGATGTCTAAATATTTTAAAGCAAAAGATGAAGCAACTAATAAAGAAAGACTAAGGATGGAGAGATGGCTTAGCAGTGAAGGCACTTGCCTGTGAAGCCTAAGGTCTCAGGTTCGATTCTCCAGTACCCACATAAGCTAGATGCTGGGTACTCTAGGTGGCGAATGTGTCTGGAGTTTGTTTGCAGTGACTAGCGCCACTGGCATGACCATGCTCTCTCCTTCTATCTCCCCCTCAAGTAAACAACTACATAAATAAATAAAATAAAAAGTAATAAAGACTAGAGATTTTGAGAGGGAGAGGGAAGTATGTGAGGTACATTCTTGTACCTAGATTGGAGTCTAGAAGTCTGAAGAGGCTCACTTAAGGAGAGTCCTTTTTATTCCTCCGAGGCTGAAAACATAAGGAAAGAGGCCTGGTCCACACCTCTGGTCAACAGACTGTGTGTTAGTTAGCTTTCCACTGCTGGGATGAAATGTCCAAGGTGAGCAGCTGGAAAGAGCAGAGGTGCATTTTGGCTCATGTTTGTTGAGGTTGCTTGCTCTTTGTTTTGGGCCTATGTCAGGGTGATGAGAGCAAGTGGCAGAAAAGAGAGAGGAAGAGACTCTGGCCCCGTCTCCCCTCAAGTCTCCTCTCATGACCCAATTTCCTTCTCTAGGCCCACCACTAAAGGTCCCACCACCTCCCAGTAGCACCGGGCTGATGACCTGGCCCTCAACACATGGGCCTTCAGGGGATACGTAATTGTCACGGAGACACGAGTTAATTGTATGCCTGTGATGGAGTGGTTTGTGTCTGTGGGGAGATGTCTGCTGAGAGGAGGGTAGCTGTGGCTTGGAGCTTTGCAGAGGACTTCACTAGGAAGCACAAGAGATGAACAGAAGGATAGCTAGACCTGCCCAGGATATGCTGGCTGTCGGATGGCATGGATTCGTATGGGCCGGGGTTGGTCTGTTAATTATCCTCTCTGGCAGTGCTTTGCAGGAACAAAGAAAGTGAGCCCAAGGGGTGCTGCTCAGGTTACCTGAGCAGACAGGGGTGGGAGATGAGGGGCCAGAGATCAGGATGGTGATCGTGGAAGATTTGAGCGCTGAGCAGCCAGTGTAGCTTAGTTACTGCTGAGGACAGAGCCATGAGTGAACCTAGATGAATTCAGCTGGGGAAGCACCCAGGCAACCCATAACCGCGAAAAATAAGTCGTTGACCAAAACAGTTGCACTGTGGGCCGCTGGTTATGCGGCAGAAGAGGGCAGAATGCTGTGCCTGGTGTTGACTAAGCATGGCAGGAAGCCTGTAGCAGGGAGTCTCAGGGAAACCCGGAGGGGCAGAGAAGGTGGAGAGGAGCTGGGTGCAGGGCACATAGACAACAGTGTCTTGAGGTAGAGGCGCCTGCCCAGCATTGTGGTGGGGAGGGGTTGACAGAGGCTTACCTCTGTTCTTCCTTCCCAGCTTTATCAGCAAGGACCTTGCCTTAGAGGAGAGTCTTCCTGTTGGAGTTTCTTCATCCTGCTGCTCCAAACTTTGTACAAGGGAATGGATATGTTGCATTTTTTTCTTTTCTTTCCTTTTTTTTTTTTTGAGGCAAGGCTTATGTAGCTCAGGGTGGTCTCAAGCTCCCTATGTAGTTGAGGGTGACCTTAAACTCCTGATTCTTGTGCTTCCATTTTCCAGTTGCCAGGACTGCAGGGGTATGCCACCATGCAGTGCTGGGGATCAAATGTAGGCTTCATGTATGCCAGGCGAGCACTCTACCTACTGAGCTACTTCCCTAGTCCCAAGGGTATGGATTTTAATTACATGATAAGACTTAACAACCAGGCCTGGTGGCATATACCTATAATCCCAGTACTTGGCAGGCGGAGGCAGAAGGATACTTGCAAGTTTGAGGCCAGCCAAGGCTAGATAGTGTGACCCTACTTCAAAACAAAAGTAAAAGCACAGCGTTTTATGTTTACTTCTCTGAGTCCAGTCAGCTCCATGCTCTTCCTTGCCAGTGCCAGAGGAAGCTCAGTGTTGACTACTAGGTGTTGTCACTCGGCTCCTCCACGCCTACATTGTCCTGCAACTCCAAGGCCAGAGTATCCCGAGGAGAAAGGCCAGGGAGGAAACCCACTGTGCTGACAAGAGGCAGGATCGGGTGCAGGAATAGTATGTGCAGCCTTCATGCCCCTGGTTTCTCTCTTACATTGGCATAGCAATCTCTTTAAGTGAAGAATTAAAAATGTAATACTTTTTTTTAATTATTAATTTTTATTGACACCTTCTATACTTACATAAAAAAAAACATATGATATTTCCCTCCCCTTCCCCCATTCCACTTTAGAACTCCAGTCTCCATCATATCCCCTCCCTCTCTCCATTAGTCTTTCTTTTAATTTGATGTCATCATCTTTTTCTTCTATTTTGAGGATCTTGCGAAGGTATTGCTAGGCACTGCAAGGTCATGGATATCGAGGCCAATTTCTGTCTGGACAGTTGCATTGTAAGAAGTCATACCCTTCCTTTGGCTCTTCCATTCTATCCGCCCCCTCTTCCACAATGGGCCCTGAGCCTTGGAGGGTGTGACAGAGGTGTTTCAGTGCTGGGCACTCCTCCATCCCTTCTTCTCAGCACTATGTTGCCGTTTGGGTGATCCCAGTGGTCATCACCATCTGAAAAGAAAAGCTTCTCTAACCAGAAGTGAGAGTAGGGTTAATATGTGAACATGAACATTAAGTGTAGTGCTTTCAGGGCAGCTTGGTGGGAATAATATATATATTTAGTCAGACAAGAGCAGGCTTATACCCCTAAGGCTCATGACCTCACCTGCCATAGACTTTTGCTTTGGTTTTTCAGTACCAGGCATGTATTCCCTCCCATAGAGAGGGCCTTCAGTCCAATTATGGACCAGTTGGTTACCCCAAGAGTAGACATGCCACTATTGCACCTGTTCAGTCATTGGAACTGTATGGCCAAACTTGAATATTCAGCGTCCACTGTTTTCACTGCTGATGACTTCTGTCTCCCATACGCTGTGTGCAGTGCAGCTTTTTCCAGCTTTCAGTTGGCTGGTCTACAGGGAGAAGGTTTTCTGCTCCGCTCCAGCTTGCTTTCTCAGTGACCTTGCCTCTCAGGCAAGAGATGTCTTCAGCAATAGGGTCTTACTATCTGTTTCTCTTTAATGTTTTGGAGGCTATCGGGACCTCCCTGGCCAACAACTCACTGGAAGGTATCCCATCCCAGCACTGAAAAATTTCTAGAAACAGTCTACAGCTTCTAGATGTACCATTCTTCAAAAAAGTAGGTTTACATAAGTCTTATTCACACTATCTTGAATTTAGATTGACCCTCCCCCTGCCCTTCCTTTACGCATTCTCTTCCTATGGCCTCGCTTAGGCCATTCCCCTCCCTGTAATCTGTTCTTCTACTTACATATGTGCAATACCATACACTTAAGTCCTTCCCTTTCCTCCCTCCCTTTCAGCCTTTTACTAGCTTACTGGTTTCAATAAAAATTTAATACTTTTAAAAACTATTTTTTAACATTTATTTGACAAAGAGAGAGAGAGAGAGAGAGGGAGGGAGGGAGGAAGGGAGGGAGGCAGAGAGAATGGGCGTTCCAGGGCCTCCAGCCATGGCAAACAAACTCCAGATGCATGTGCCCCCTTGTGCATCTGGTTTACGTGGGCCCTGGGGAATTGAACCAGGGTCCTTTGGTTTTGCAGGCAAGTGCTTTAACCGCTAAACCATCTCTCCAGTCCTAAAAATTTAATTCTTTGGGCTGAGATGGCTTAGAGGTTAAGGCAGGTGCCTGCAAAGCCAAAGGACCCAGGTTTAATGTATGCACATAAAGCCAAATGCCATTGTTCACATTGGCTAGAGGCCCTGGCATGTGCATTCTCTCTCTGTATCTATATGCCTCGTTCTCTCTTTCTCTCAAATAAATAAATGAAATATTTAAAAAGAAAAAATAATTCTTATGAATTCTTTTTTATATTTTATTTATTTATTTGAGAGAGAAATTATGGGTGTGCTGGGTCTCTTGCCATTGCAAATGGGGTCCAGATATATGTGCTACTTTGTGCATCTGGCTTTACGTGGGTACTGGGGATTTGAACCTTGGCCATCAGGCTTTGCAAGTAAGCACCTTTAATGGCTGAACCATTTTCCCAGCCCATTGTTTTTTTTTTTTTTTTTTTTTTTTTTGAGGTAGGGTCTTGTTGTAGCCCAGGCTGACCTGGGATTCACTTTGTAGTCTCAGGATGGCCTTGAACTCATGGTGATCCTCCTACCTCTGCCTCCTGAGTGCTGGGATTAAAGGCCTCTTATGAATTCTAAATGTTAAAATTTCTAAAAGTTTAAATTATAAATTCTATTTATTTTTGGTAGGATATCACTGTAACACAGGCTGACCTGGAATTCACTATGTAGTCCCAGGCTGGCCTTCAACTCTCAGCGATCTTCCTACCTCTGCCTCCCAAGTGCTGAGATTAAGGCGTGCATCACCACACTGGGCTTGAAATTCCACTTTAGAAGGGTAAGGAAATTAAATATTCTAGTTAAGTAAATATTTGTGAAATGTAATTCATATTCAAATACTATAACCTTAATTTTAATAATTTTGAATGAAATTTGTAATAATTTGCTATAAATCTTATCTTAATTTCCAGAAAATATGGAGTTGACTTTATACTTGGGTTATTTGTTGGATTAAATTTCATTGCAATGGGAGAGGAGGAAATGAGTAACTGACACTGAGTAGCTAGCTACCCAGCAGCTGGGCCTATGTTACGTGTATTTGTCTCTCTGTCCCCAGCTCTGTCCTGTGTGCTTGGAGGAAGGCAGCACGGTTTACCTTTAGGTTTATTGGGGTGAGGAACCTGCTTGCCAAGTTCAGCTGGTGATGGAGTACAGACACCTGTTCTCCTCTGACCTCCACAAACATGCTGTGACCTGTGTGCACATTCACACACACAGAAAAATAAGTTTAAAAAAAGTTTTAAAAGAGTTAAAGGTGGGCATGGTGGCTCACTCCTTTAATTCCAGCACTCCAGAGGCAGAGGTAGGAGGGTTGCCAAGTTTAAGGTCAGCCTGGAACTACAGAGTGAGTTCCTGGTCAGCCTGGGCTACAGTGAGACCCTACTTCAAAAAACAAAAATTAAAAAAAAAAAAAGAGGGCTGGAGAGATGGCTTGGTGGTTAAGGTGCCTGTCTGCCAAGCCTAAGAACACTGGTTCCAATCTCCAGGTCCCATGTTTAGCCAGACGCAAAAAGTGATGCAAGGGTGCAATGCCACACTTGCCCACAAGGGGGCACACGCATATGGTGTTCATTCACAGTGGCTGAGAGGCTGCTGGCGTGCTCATTCTCTCTCTCTATCTATCTGTCTATCTCTCTTTCTCTCTATCGCAAATAAAAAATAAAAACTAAAAAAAATGAGTTGGGCCTGGAGAGATTGCTTAGTGGTTAAGGTGCTTGCCTGCAAAGCCTAAGGACCAAGGTTCAATACCCCAGTACCCATGTAAGCCAGATGTACAAGGTGGCGCATGCATCTGGAGTTCGTTTGCAGTGGCTAGAAGCCCTGGCATGCCCATTCTCTCTCTATCTGCCTATTTTGGTTTCTCTTAAATAAACAAACAAACAAACAAACAAACAAATAAATAAAATAATTAAAAACAAAGAATTAAGTAGTGGCCAAAATCAGCTGGTAAGTGGCTGGCATGTCTCCTCCGGAGCCTTGTGATTTTGACCCTGGCTGTACTTGCATTTTACTAGTTGGTGTAAACACTGTCTGGTTCACATGTATGCCTTTTCCTTTCCCCAGAAAGCGTGTTATTATCACGAGCCAGTACTTGAGCAACTTGGAAGCAAGTACCTTAAAAAAAATCTTTATTTATTTATTTGAGAGGAGAGTGGTAGTAGGAAAAGCGGGGAGAGAAATGAGAGGGAAGACAGCTGACTTTATCCCAGGTGTCCTGAGAAACTACCTCCTGCCTTTAATCTCTGCACTTGGGTGGCAGGAGTAGGAGGATCACTGTGAGATTAATTTGTTAGTGAATTCCAGGTCAGCCTGTGCTAGAGTGGGACCCTAGCTTGAAAAATAAAAACAAACAAACAAACAAAATCCACCTCCCTTTTAGACTAGGGGATATTTATGGGGGTGCGGGCACTGGAATTCTTTGTTTGCTGGGTGGTCCACTTTGCCTCAGGGCTTGGGCCAGTGATAATCAGGCAGATGGTTTTGGGCCATCCCAGGAAAGTGATAATGGGGGTGGATGGTTTGGTTCTGGTTCCAGGACTCTGATAATTGGGAGGGGTGGTTGGGTCACTTTGGGTTACAATGAGATGGCAGTCAGAGTCCAAAGATGTAGTCATTCTGGTTATAACAGAGAGAGAGAGAGAAAGATTGAGAGAGAGAGAGAGAGAGAGAGAGAATATGAATGAATATGAATGAGAATGGGCATGCCAGGGCCTCTTGCCACTGTAAATGAACTCCAGGGACATGCACCACTCTGTGCGTCTGGCTTTACTTGGGTACTGGGGAGTTGAACCCAGGTTGGCGGACTTCACAAGCAATACTCGAATGACTTGGTTTTGCTTTGTTACCTGTGATCTTTAATAATTTAGATAATGATTTGACAATTTAAAGAAAGTTTTCATTTTTATTTAGTTATTTGAGAGAGAGAGAGAGAAAGAGGCAGAGAGAGAGAGAGAGAGAGAGAGAGAGAGAGAGAGAGTATGTGCATGAGGGCCTGCAGCCACTGCAAATGAAACTCCAGCTGTATGTGCCATCTTGTGTACCTGGCTTACATAGGTCCTGGGGAATCGAACTTGAGTCCTTTGGCTTTGCAGGCAAGCGCCTTAACCACTAAGTCATCTCTCCAGCCCCTATTTGATAATTTATGTAATAGTTTCCTTTTCAGAGTTTATATGCTAAAACTGTTGATGCCATTTTTTTTTCCCAGGGAGATTGGGACGATTATCAGGTCATTGGGATGTTGCCCCACTGAAGGAGAGCTGCACGACCTGATTGCTGAGGTGAGTGGCTGAGGAAGTCTCACTCCACTAACGCTCCTTTGCCCTGACTTCTTAAAAAACAAAACAAAACAACAACAAATAAAAACCTTTACCTAAAATCAGACCTGCTCTAAATGACTAAGGGTGCTCTTTGAGAATATTAGGGCAATTTTGTGTGAGAGTCAGCAAGCAGGACCTAAAAGAATTAAAAAAATTTTTTTTTAAAATATTTATTTATTTGGAGAGAGAGAGAGAAAGAGAGAGAGAGAGAGAGAGAGAGAGAGAGAGAGAGAGAGAGAGAATGAACACACCAGGGCCTCCAGCTGCTACAAACAAATTCCAGATGTGTGTGTCACTTTGTGCATGTGGCTTTATGTGGGTACTGAGGAATCAAACCCAGTCCCTGCAGGCAAGCACCTTAACCACTGAGCCATATCTGCGGCCCAAGACATGAAATCATTTTGATCAAGTCTTGAAGAAATGTCTATGAACAAGTAACATAATTATCTGCCTGCATTTTAAAGTTAGTGGCAGACAGGCCATTAGAGACAAGGGACTGGAATGAGCATATGTGGAGAGACTTTGACAGATGGAAGGAATTTAGTGAATAATGTTGGCTCTTAGGGCAAGCAGAAAGAATGTACATTCTTTTTATTTATTTAGGGTAATAAGACTAACTTTCAGAATACGAAGTAAATAGAATAAAATAAGAACTAATCTCATGCTGACCAGCCTGAAGTTTTTTTTTTTTTTTTTTTTTTTTTTTTTTTGAAGTAGGGTTTCACTGTAACCCAGGCTGATCTGGAATTCACTATGTAGCCTCAGGTTGGCCTTGAACTTACAGTGATCCTCCTACCTCTGCTTCCAGAGTGCTGGGATTAAAGGTGTATGCCACCACACCTAGCTAAGTATTTTTTTTCTTCAATATATTTTATGTATTTATTTATTTGAGAGACAGAGAAAGAGAAAAAAAGAGAGAGAGAGAGAGAGAGAATGGGTGCACCAGGGCTTCTAGCCACTGCAAATGAACTCCAGATGCATGCGCCCCCTTGTGCATCTGGCTTATGTGGGTTCTGGGGAATTGAACCAGGGTCCTTTGGCTTTGCAGGCAAATGCCTTAACCACTAAGCCATCTTCTCCAGCCCTAAGTTTTTTTTTTTTATGATTGTTTGTGATATTACAAGATTTAGTTTAAAACTCTTTTTTTTTCTTTTTTTTGGTTTTTCGAGGTAGGATGTCACTGTAGCCCAGCTGACCTGGAATTCACTCTGTATTGGCCTCTTACTCACAGTAATCCTCCTACCTCTGCCTCCCAAGTGCTGGGATTAAAGGCGTGCACCACTACGCCCAGCTAAATTTAAAAGTCTTGATGGGGGCTCGATTTGTGATTCCACATGAGCAGCAGTTCCATGGAATGGGATGTGCTCCCGTGGACTGGGCAGAGGAGACTGGCTTTACAGAGCAGATTGCTCCTGTCAGAACTTCTTCCCTTGTAAGGCAGGGAAGAGGCAGGACAATGGGAAGTAACTGAAGGTTACCATTAGGTTATTCTAGACTGATTTTTGTTTTGGGAAGGCTTAGAATAGAAGGACTTCTTAACATGCCCATTGAAACTGGCCAGTCTGGCGAATTTCGTTGTCTTCTCTTTCTTGGTTTATGAGGACAGATAATAGGAAGTGTTTATTTTGAGTGATCCCATCTTGGTTAGTCTGGTCTTTTGGGTCCTAGTGCAGGAGCTTAGTCCAAAAGCATAGCCTACTATACTTTTTTTTTTTTTTAATATTTATTGACAACAAAACATACTTACATACCAAAAAATTTGATGTCATCCTCTTTTACTTCTATTATGAGGGTCTTTTTACTTCTATTATGAGGTATTGCTAGGCACAGCAAGGTCATGGATATCAAGGCCAATTTCTGTCTGGGCAGTTGCATTGTAAGGAGTCGCACCCTTCCTTTGGCTCTTCCATTCTATCCGCCCCTCTTCCGCAATGATCCCTGAGCCTTGGAGGGTGTGACAGAGGTGTTTCAGTGCTGGGCACTTCTCCATCCCTTCTTCTCAGCACTATGTTGCCTTTTGGATCATCCCAGTGGTCATCGCCATCTGAAAAGAGAAGCTTCTCTAACCAGAAGTGAGAGTAGCATTAATATGTGAATATGAGCATTAAGTGTAGTATTTTCCGGGCAGCTTGGTGGGAATAGTATATACATTTAGATAAGGGCCTGCTTTATACCCCTAAGGCTCATGACCTTACCTACCATAGACTTTGCTTAGGTTTTTCAGTACCAGGTATGTATTCCCTCCCCCAGAGAGGGCCTTCAGTCCAATTATAGAGCAGTTGGTTACCCCACGAGTAGACATGCCACTATTGCACCTGCTCAGTCTTTGGGCCTGTCTGGCCAAATTTGAATATTCAGCGTCCACTGTTTTCACTGCTGATGACTTCTGTCTCCCATATTCTGCATGCAGTGCAGCTTTTTCCAGCTTTCAGTTGGCTGGTCTACAGGGAGAAGGTTTTCTGCTCAGCACCAGCTTGCTTTCTCAGTGACCTTGCCTCTCAGGCAAGAGATGTCTTCAGCAATAGGGTCTTACTATCTGTTTCTCAGGGGAAACCAAGGGCTTTGGCAAAAGCCTTTAATGTTTTGGAGGCTACCGACCTCCTTGGCCAACAACTCACTGGAAGGTATCCCATCCCAGGTACTGAAAATTTTCTAGTAACAGTCTACAGCTTCTAGATGTACCATTATTCAAAAAAGTAGTTTTACATAAGTCTTATTCACAATCTTTTGAAATTAGATTGACCCTCCCCTGCCCTTCTTTTTTATGCATTCTCTACCCATGGCCTTGGTTAGGCCATTCCCTCCTTGTAATCAGTCCTTCCACTTACATATGTGCAATACCATACACTTCAGTCCTTCCCTTTCCTCCGTCCCTTATAGCCTTTTACCAGCTTACTGGTTTCTGGTACCAATTTTTGGTTCCAGTTCACACACAAGTCTGTCTATTTGTAGCTAGGATCCACATATGAGAGAGAACATGTGACGTTTGGCTTTCTGAGCCTGGGTTACCTCACTTAGTATAATCCTTTCCAGATCCATCCATTTCCCTGCAAATTTCATAATTTCATTTTTCTTTACCGCTGAGTAGAACTCCATTGTGTAAATGTACCACATCTTTATTATCCATTCATTTGTGGTGGGACATCTAGGCTGCTTCCATTTCCTAGCTATTGTGAATAGAGCGGCAATAAACATGGTTTTGCAAGTATCTCTAAGGAAGTGAGAAGAGTCTTCTGGATATATGCCTAGAGTGCTATAGCTGGATCATATGGTAAATCTATTTCTAGCTGTCTCAAAAACCTCCACACTGATTTCCACAATGGTTGGACCAGGTTACATTCCCACCAACAGTGTAGAAGTGTTCCTCTTTTTCCGCATCCATGCCAACACTTATTGTCATTTGTTTTCTTGATGGTAGCCATTCTGACAGGAGTGAAATGGAATCTCAAAGTGGTTTTAATTTGCATTTCCCTGATGGCTAAGGATGTGGAACACTTTTTCAGATGTTTATATGCCATCTGTATTTCATCTTCTGTGAATTCTCTATTTAGTTCCATAGCCCATTTTTTAACTGGGTTGTTTGAATTCTTATTATTCTGTTTTTTGAGTTCTTTGTATATTCTGGATATTAATCCTCTGTCAGATGTATAGCTGGCAAAGATTTTCTCCCATTCTGTAGGTTGTCTTTTTGCTCTACTCACAGTGTCCTTTGCTGTACAAAAGCTTTGTAATTTCATAAGGTCCCATTGGTTGATTAGTGATTTTATTCGCTGAGCAATTGGGGTTATATTCAGAAAGTCCTTACCTATGCCAATATGTTGAAGGGTTTCCCTACTTTTTCCTCTAGCAGGTTCAGAGTTTCAGGTCTGATATCAAGGTCCCTGATCCATTTGGATTTGACTCTTGTGCATGGAGAAAGACAAGGATCTATGTTTATCCTTTTACATACCGATGTCCAGTTTTCCCAACACCACTTGTTAAAGAGGCTATCTTTTCTCCAATTAATATTTTTGGCATTTTTGTCAAAAATCAGGTGGCTGTAGCTGCTTGGATTAATATTTGGGTCTTCTATTCTGTTCCATTGATCTACCTGTCTGTCCTTGTGCCAGTACCATGCTGTTTTTGTTACTATGGCTTTGTAATATAACTTAAAATCGGGTATGGTTATACCACCTGCCTGATTTTTGTTTTGCAAAATTGTTTTGGCTATTCGAGGTTTTTTGTGTTTCCAGATGAATTTTAGGATTGTTTTTTCTATTTCCGTGAAGAAAGCTATTGGGATTTTAATAGGGATCGCATTAAATGTATAGATTGCTTTTGGTAAGATTGACATTTTCACAATATTGATTCTTCCAATCCAGGAGCATGGGATGTCTTTCCATTTCCTTGTGTCTTCTGTAATTTGTCGCTCGAGTTTTTTAAAGTTCTCATTGTAGAGATCCTTCACTTCCTTGGTTAAGTTTATTCCAAGGTATTTTTTTTTTTTGAGGCAATTGTGAATGGGAGACATTCCCTGATTTCATCCTCTGCACGTTTGTTGTTAGTATATAGAAAAGCTACTGATTTCTGTGTGTTTATTTTGTATCCTGCTACATTGCTAAAAGTGTTTATCAGCTCTAACAGTTTGCAGGTAGAGACTTTAGGGTCTGTTAGGTATAGAATCATATCGTCTGCAAATAATGATAATTTGATCTCTTCCCTTCCAATTTGTATCCCCTTTATGAGTGTCTCTTGCCTTATTGCTGTGGCTAAGACTTCCAGTACTATATGAAATAGTAGTGGGGAAAGTGGACACCCTTGTCTTGTTCCTGAATTTAGAGGAAAAGCATCAAGCTTTTCCCCATTTAGTATTATGTTGGCTGTAGGTTTGTCATAAATAGCTTTTATTATGTTGAGATATGCTCCTTCTATTCCCAGTTTCTGTAATACTTTCACCATGAAGGGGTGTTGGATTTTGTCAAATGCCTTTTCTGCATCTATTGAGATGACCATATGATTTTTGTCCTTCAGACCATTTATATGGTGTATTACATTTATGGATTTGCGTATGTTGAACCATCCCTGCATCTCTGGGATAAAGCCTACTTGGTCAGGGTGAATAATCTTTCTGATAAATTCTTGTATTCTGTTTGCCAGTATTTTGTTGAGAATTTTTGCATCCATGTTCATGAGGGAGATTGGTCTATAATTTTCTTTTTTTGATCTGTCTTTGTCCGGTTTGGGTATCAGGGTGATGCTGGCTTCATAGAAGGATTTTGGTAGAGTTCCTTCCTTTTCTATTTTATGGAAAAGTTTGAGAAGCATTGGTGTTAGATCCTCCAGGAATGTCTGGTAAAATTCAGCAGTGAATCCATCTGGGCCTGGGCTTTTTTAGTTGGGAGACTTTTTATAACTGCTTGAATCTCTGTGGTTGTTATAGTTCTATTTAAATGGTTTATCTCTTCTTGATTTAATTTTGGTAGGTCATATGAATCAAGGAATTCATCCATTTCTTTCAGGTTTTCAAACTTAGAGGCATATATATTCTTAAAGTATGTCCGTATGATTTTCTGAATTTCTTTGGTATCTGTTGTGATGTTGCCTTTTTCATCTCTAATTTTATCAATTTTTGTCTCTTCTCTTTTTCTTTTGGTCAGATTTGCTAAGGGTTTGTCAATCTTGTTTATCCTTTCAAAGAACCAACTCTTTGTTTCATTGATCTTTTGATTGTTTTTTTGGTTTCCATTTCATTAATTTCTGCCCTAACCTTATTATTTCTTCCCGTCTACTAATTTTTGGTTTGCCTTGTTCTTCTTTTTCCAAGGCCTTATAGTGAAGCATTAAATTGTTTAGTTGTGAACTCTCCAATTTCTTAATATATGCACTTAGGGCTATAAATTTCCTCGTAGGACTGCCTTCATTGTGTCCCAAAGGTTTTGGTATGTTGTATTCTCATCATCATTTGATTCTACGAATTTCTTGATTTCCTTTTTAATTTCTTCAATGACCCATACATCATTCAATAAAGTGCTGTTTAGTCTCCATGAGTTTCTGTATGCTCTGTATATTTTCTTGTTGCTGATTTGCAGTTTAATCCCATTGTGGTCAGAAAATGTACAAGGGATTATTTCAATTTTCCTGTATTTGTTAAGATTTGATTTGTGTCCTAGTATATGGTCTATTTTAGAAAATGTCCCATGTGCTGCTGAGAAAAATGTATATTCTGCAGCATTTGGATGGAATGTTCTGTATATATCTGTTAGGTCCATTTGTTCCATGGTATCATTTAATGCAGATGTCTCTCTGTTTATTTTTTGCTGGGTAGACCTGTCAAGTGATGAGAGTGGGGTATTGAAGTCACCCACTACTATTGTGTTAGGAGATATCTCTGACCTTAATTCTAATAGTGTTTGTTTGATGAAATTGGGAGCCCCATGTTAGGGGCATATATGTTTAGGATTGTAATGTCCTCCTGTTGGAGTGTTCCTTTAATCAGTATAAAGTGACCTTCTTTATCTTTCCTCACAAATGTTGGATTGAAGTCTATCTTGTCAGAAATTAAAATAGCAACCCCTGCTTGTTTTCTAGGCCCATTTGCTTGAAATACCTTTTTCAAACCTTTCACCCTAAGAAGGTTTCTATTTTTTATTGAGAGATGAGTTTCCTGGAGGCAACAGATGGTAGGATCCTGCTTTTTAATCCAGTCTGCAAGTCTGTGTCTTTTGATAGGGGCATTGAGACCATTGATATTAAGAGTTATTATTGACATATATGTGTTTATTCTCACCATTCTTCTTATTTTTTAGTTTTTCCTGTTTTCCTTTTACTCACTTGTTTTAACTGTTATTTGAGTATGGTTTATTTTTTCCTATTTCCTGATGTGTGTGCTTTGCTTTCTCCTCAGCATGAATGATTCCTGCAAGTATTTTCTGTAGAGCTGGTTTAGTTGCCAAAAATTCCTTTAGCCTGTCTTTGTTGTGGAATGTCCTTATTTCTCCATCTATTTGGATAGATAGTTTTGCAGGATAAAGTAATCTCGGTTGACAGTTTTTATCTTTCAGAACTTGAATACATCACCCAGGCCCTTCTGGCCTTTAAAGTTTGTGTTGAGTAATCTGCTGTGAGTCTGATGGGCTTCCCTTTGTAGGTCACTTGCTTTTTCTCTCTAGCTGCTTTCAATATATTTTCTTTGGTTTGTATGTTTGGTAGTTTAATTATAATATGGCGGGAGAGGTTCTTTCCAGGTTTTGTCTGTTTGGTGTTCTAAAGGGCTTCCTGTATCTGCATTGGCATCTCTTTCCCAATTTGGGGAAGTTTTCCTCTATGATTTTGTTGAAAACACCTACTATGCCTTTGGAGTGAAATTCTTCTCCTTCTACTATCCCTTGAATTCTTATGTTTGATCTTTTCATAGTGTCCCGAATATCCTGAAATTCCCATTCATACCTTCCTATTATTTTGTCTTTCTCTCTGTTGGACTGTATTAGATCAGCTACTTGGTCTTCTAGTTTCGATATCCTGTTCTCTCCTTCATCCATTCTACTAGAGAGATTTTCTACAGAGGTTTTAATTTCACTGACTGTGTTCTTTATTGCTAGCATTTCTGAGTGGGTTTTCTTTTCTTCTTTCTATTTCCGTATTTATGTCTAGTATTGACCTCCTTATTTCATTAAATTGGTTTTCTGTGTTTTCTTTGAATCCTTTGATTTCTTCTTTGAGGTCTTTGAACCCTTTCATTTCCTCTTTGAGTTCTTTGAACATAATTATAATCATTCTTTTGAAATCTTTCTCGGGGATGTCCTCTAAGTCAGCCTCACTGAAGGTCATTTCTGATATATTAATACTTTTGGTGGATTTATATTGTCTGGATGTTTTGTGTTTCTTGTATTGTAATGTAGAGATCTTTGCATCTTGAATTAATTTAATGCTTGGGTTTTCTAAATATCTGCAGTAATGTTAGATGTATCAATCAATCTGATATTATATATCTTCAGTGTAGGAGTTTAAGGTGTTAAGTGTGGTTCTTAAGGCTCTCAAAGTAATCACAGAAGTGACCCTTGCCTGCTATGAGATTATCAAGTGGGGTGAATGGAACAGAATACAGTCAAGATCCAAAAATTTAACTCAACAATGTACCCTTCAATGAAATACAGCACAGAGTATTTGTGCAAAAGCAGGTATTATGACAAAGTCACAGTTCCTAAGGATATGTGTTAGCCCACGCCCTTAATCCTGTCAGCTGGGAGGCTAAGATTTCTGATCTGTAGAGAGTTCCAAGGTCAGCTTGTGATCAAGAGAGACCCTTCCCCAATGAATGACAAAGGAGGAAACAAATCAGGAAGCAACAAATGAGCAGCCTAGAAAATAGCTTATTTAGGAATGTCAGATCTGACCATCCAACAGGATTATATACCAGGCTTATTTGTTGGGTACTAACCTAGTGAAAACCAAGTTACCTTTTGGAACGGGTTTGATCACAGCTATGCTGCACGGCTGCTTGGTTCCTTTGCTGTGTTGTGGATTCAGTAAGTCAGCTGCGTCTGTTGTCTGCTTTCGCTGCGCCCGATGCTGCTGGTGAGCTGGTGAGCTCTTTTGCTCACCGTGCTTGCACTCGTGGTGGGGGAGGGGAGGCTGTGAGTGGCGGCTGAAGTCCGTCTGTTCCTCCACGCGATCCTCTTCCTCACAAGCCTCTCTGTTGGTCTCTACTGTCCTCCTTCCACGCTTCTTGAGATGGTGAGGAGGCGGTGTGAGGGAAAATCTCCTCACCACCTGCCTTTAAAAGTCCTGCGGGATCAGCTGTCTCAGGCTGTCTCAGGCGGCTGCCTGCGGGTTTGCTTTTGCCCGCTGGGCTCCAGATGCTCTGGAACTCTCCTACTTCTCTGCTGGGCAGCTGTAGCGGCTGTGGAGCCACTTCTGCCCTATACTTTTTATTTAGCTTCTGTGGGCTCCAGACGCTCTGGAACTCTCCTACTTCTCTGCTGGGCTTGAAAGTTTACTATGTACCTCACTTTTTAGTAGAAAAGTGTTTTTTGCTGGGGTTTGTTTTGCCTTTTTGCATTGTAAGGAGTCATACCCTTCCTTTGGCTCTTCCATTTTATCTGCCCCCTCTTCCTCAATGGTCCCTGAGCCTTGGTGGGTGTGACAGAGGTGTTTCAGTGCTGGGCACTCCTCCATCCCTTCTTCTCAGCACTATGTTGCTGTTTGGGTGATCCCAGTGGTCATCGCCATCTGAAAAGAGAAGCTTCTCTAACCAGAAGTGAGAGTAGCGTTAATATGTGAATATGAACATTAAGTGTAGTGCTTTCAGGGCAGCTTGGTGGGAATAATATATACATTTAGTCAGACAAGAGCAGGCTTTATACCCCCAAGGCTCATGACCTCACCTGCCATAGACTTTGACTTAGGTTTTTCAGTACCAGGTATGTATTCCCTCCTGTAGAGAGGGCCTTCAGTCCAATTATGGAGCAGTTGGTTACCCCAAGAATAGACATGCCACTATTGCACCCGTTCAGTCATTGGGCCTGTATGGCCAAACTTGAATATTCAGTGTCCACTGTTTTCACTGCTGATGACTTCTGTCTCTCATATGGCTGCATGCAGTATAGCTTTTTCCAGCTTTCAGTTGGCTGGTCTACAGGGAGAAGGTTTTCTGCTCAGCACCAGCTTGCTTTCTCAGTGACCTTGCCTCTCAGGCAAGAGATGTCTTCAGCAATAGGGTCTTACTATCTGTTTCTCAAGGGAAACCAAGGGCTTTAGCAAAAACCTTTAATGTTTTGGAGGCTACCAGGACCTCCTTGGCCAACAACTCACTGGAAGGTATCCCATCCCAGGCACTGAAAATTTTCTAGTAACAGTCTACAGCTTCTAGATGTGCCATTCTTCAAAAAAGTAGGTTTACATAAGTCTTATTCACAATATCTTGAATTTAGATTGACCCTCCCCCTGCCCTTCTTTTATACATTCTCTTCCCATGGCTTGCTTAGGCCAATAAATAATATTTTTAAAATGTATGATACTTTGGTATATTTGATCAACTTTGATATATAGTTTATTGCCAAATCACTTATATATAAACTGTCACTTTAGCTCAAGGGCAAACTTTCAAAACACTTGGGATATAGGGCTGGAGAGATGGCTTAGCAGTTAAGGTGCTTGCCTGTGAAGCCTAAGGACCCATGTCCAACTCTCCAGGTCCCATGTAAGCCAGACACAAAAAGTGACACAAGCACGCAAGGTCACACATGCATCTGGAGTTCAATTGCAGTGGCTGGAAGCCCTGGCTTTTTCTCCCTTTCTCTGTCTCTCTTGCTCTCTCTCTCACACACACACAAAAAGTAGGACATAGAAAAAAATGGCCTTACCTTTAGCAGATTCATACTAAGAATTGTCTTTTTTGTAAGATAAAGGCCAACAAATCTTTACATATGTTACAAGCTTATTACATGTAATAACATGGTTCTTTCTTTCCTAGGTACTGGAAATTTTCACATTTCACAGTTCCCTACTTTTAAGCAAGCTTTGAATATCTATTCAGAATAGTTTATGTAATGCTATAATATATTACAGAAGTGCTTTTGGGAGCTATTGAGTGGGCTTCAGTACTGTTTATGTTTAAACAAAAAAATTTTAAGCTGGGTGTGGTGGTGTATGCTATTAATCCCAGCACTTGGGAGGCAGAGGTAGGAGGATCACCATGGGTTCAAGGCCACCCTGAGACTACCCCTGAATCAAGCCACCACATATTTCATATTTTAAACCACCATGTTCTGCTCCTGGCCCCCATAAACCCGTGCCCATCCATGATGGGCATTTAGTAATGCATTTAGTCCAACTTTGAAAGTCCTCACAGTTTTTAGTCATTCTCAGTGCTGTTCAAGTGTCCATGGTCTTTTAACTAAACCATAATACCAAAAACAAAAAACCATAATGGCACAGAATAAGCATCCACACTGCAAAAGATGCAAACCATGGCATTGGGCATAGCAAAGAAAGATTGAACTAATACTAGATTAAAACAAACAAGCAAGCATCAAACTCGGTAATTCTATAACTCCAAGTATGACAACTCTGACCAGTGACAAGTTTCTGGAGTTCCAATTGCATCCCTGTAGCTGGGCTGCCCAAAAACCTGGAGAAGAACTCTGTCCAAGCTGGCAGCTCTCCTTGGCAGCCATCCCATAGTCCTGGCATCTCCTTTGGGTCTCCACTGCAACCCACAGCTCATCCTCATTGCTCCATTGGGCCTCCATGCAGATAATCCAACAAGCCTGCTTCATATTGTCCATGGCCATATCCAGAAAGCAAAACTGCATTGTAAATCCAATGACCCTTTCTTTTCTACATTTGTTATACTTCATTGTACCATGTGGACCACCAACTTGTTAATCCACGGGGTAAATAAAGCTGACTTTGAAGAGCAGGAAGACCTGAAGCATTCAGGCCACTTGCTTTCAAAAGAGTCCACATTCTTCCTATTGTCCCAATGCAGATCAACTGGCCCAGTCTAATAGTTGTAATATCTCAAACAATTGAGGCTGAATGGGCAGCAGTTTTAGCCCAAAGATTTCTTTCTTTCTGTGCTTTATCCATCTGCTCACTCCAGTCCATTTCTTTTTTTTTCTTTGTATCAGGATAGTTAAAAGTATTTTTATTATAAACTTCAAGACCTAACAAGTAGCGGTACACAGCTAAGATAGATCTGAGATGACTTCTTATCAAGCATGTGTGCCTTGAGGTGGCATGTTCCAATACTTTTGAGGCTTGGGATCAGCCAGGCCAAAGATTCTGCTGAGTCTCCACTAACTAAAACTGGATCCAGTCATCCTGGTTTGTCACCCTGGCATTTGGTCTGAGAAGAGTTTAGGCCAAGAGGTCTCTGCTCTTGAACTCTGAAGGTCAAACCAGAACCTCATCAACAGCTTCAGTCTTGAAATTCAGGCTTCTTTTTTCCACTTTTTATTTCAGTGATATTTATGATTCAATGGAAAGATACTCAATAGTATGCATTTAATAAGGATGATGATCCAATAGTTTCCATAAACCCATGGCTAGAGACCCAAAGAGAAGTTAATGCCCACTCCAAAAACTGAGGTCAGATACTGGCAAAATACACTAACCCAGCTTATATAGAGACAGTGACTGGAGGTGCCACTATCAAGTCGTCCTAAGCAGATGGGTAGACACTGACAGGAAGAGCCTGGAGAGGCTTGGATGGGTGGTGTAGGCCATCCTCTTAATTCTAAACAAGATAAAGGACTGCAGAAGTAGCCTGCTTAGGAAACCCCAAGTCTCTTCTGTCATCGTTTTGGGGGGCAAGGTCAGGAACATGGTCTCAATATTGCCCTACCTCTGGCTGGCCTGAAACTCTCCATGGAGACCAGGCTGACCTCAGACTTGTGGCAGTCCTCCTGTCTCCACTTCAGAATGCAGGGAATATAGGTGGGCACAACTAAGCTCCACCTATGTATTTATCTTTTCAAAGTTCCTAAAGGCAGCATCTTTGCACGGTGGAGCTGAGGAAGTTCCAGGGCCTTGTTGGGTGTGGTAGAGGACACAGGGGAGACCTGCAGCTGTGCGTGCAGTACCTGAGGTGGTCAGTGCAGGACGGCACCACACTGCGGGGAGGGGAGGCAGGAGGTGACCACTTGGCAGACTGCACTGTGGATTCCCCCCCAGATCCAACTACTTGAACTCTATCTCCTAACACAGTGACCTCAACAGGGGACATTCTTGCCCACAGGGGACATTTGGCAATGTTGGAGACATTTTTGGCTATCCTCACTGGAAGTAGGGTTCTACTGGCATCTAATGGGTGCATGTCAAAGCATGTTGCTGACCACTGCACAATTCACAGGGCAGTCTCCTACAGAGAATTTCTGAAATGTCCATAGTGCTGAGTTGATAATCCTTGTTCTAGATGGGGAAACTTTTCTCTTACCCTTCTGAATCTAGTATGAGCCAAGATCCTTGGACAGCAAGTCAGACCCTCTATCTCAAGCCCTACTGGTGGGTCGTGCCATTGCCATGCTGAACAGAAAACTTCCCAGTGTTCAGTGTCCCCAATTTCCAGTTAGCTGCTGGCAGCTCAAATTCCAGCTAATACAATGAAACCCTTAGATCCATTTTGTCTTCTTTTTCTTCTTAAAAAGCTTCTACTCCTTTCTTAATGCAAGAGCCACCCCGACGGCCACTGCCAGGATGGCCACAGCCTCAGCCCCTCCAAACAGCAGCACTGCCTTGCCCTCAATGGGCAGCGCAGCCTTTCTTCCCACAACAGGGGCAGCCTCCCCAGCAAGGCTCTCCTTCCTGCCCAGGGCCTCCTTCCCACTCGGCAGGGCAGTGTGGCTCATTCCCTCCATGGCAGCAGGCCCCACTGCTGCTGCCTGCAACTCTTCCACTCCAAGCTCCACAAGCACAGAGGGAGTGGGACTGGCTTCCTCAAGAGAAACCATTCCTGCAGGAGGTTCCCTGGGCTCCAGCAAAGACGGGGCAGTGATTTGTGGGAGCAAGGGAGCAGGGGCTCCAGGGAGTGCCTCCTGTGGCTGCCTGCACTGCAAGGCCTCCTCCGCACCCTCTGGTATCTCTTCCTTCTCCACGTGCATGATGTCAGATTTAGAAGAGTTGTTCTCACTCTTCTCTCTGGCTCCATTGCTGTCTAAGCTTTTGACTTCTTCTGGATCCATTGCAATCTGCTGCTAGGACTCAGGACCAAGGGACACTGGGAGGCTTTCTGTGTGCCAACTCTGGCTAGCAGACAGTGAGACAGGCAGACTTTTCGGACTGCCAAGAAGTTGTCACAGTTGGAGACTCTGGGGGACTGATTTGTCCAGAGTTGTCACTAGACAGGATATAAATGTCACTGCTATCTTCTGCAATGATTCCTGGGCATTCTTCCTCCTCAGACTCAAGATTAAAGACAGTGCCCCAGCCACCTTGCTGAATGATGTACTCTGCTGCATAGTCCTCCAGATACGTCACACCAAACTGTAGCAGTGTACTCAAAGGCTCTTGTCCATGTCTTGTCAACTCCAGAAGCATTTGTTGCAGTAAAACTAAAGGCACCAAAACCTTGTTCCATCTGCTGGCATGAGCTGCGGTCTCCACTGTACATTCACGATATGCCTGATATGTCACTGGCTGGCCAAGGAACATTTGCAGTGCTTTTTGCAGAGGCTCTTTCGGTTCCTGGAACACTCTTTCTCCGAGATGGGCCAAGCAGTCTTCAATTGAGCTTTCAGGGTTAGCAGGACTGAACACTGGAGAGGTATGATGGTCAAAGCCTGTGCTCGTAAAGGCTTCAGAGATTTCTTTGTCCAAGAATTTTAGTTCTTCTTCAATTTCAGATTTAACTTTTAAAAAAAAATTTTTATTTATTAATTTGAGAGTTAGAGAGAGAGAGAGAGAGAGAGATACTTCAGGTCAGATTTATCAAGCCTCAACCAGGATCCTAATAAAGCATTTAACCACTAAGCCATCTCTCCAGCCCTCAGATTTAACTTTTAATAAAACTTCTGGGTTCAGTGATTGTGAAGCTTTATCTAGTTGAACACCTTGGGGTAAGGGACCATGACACTCTTGCAGGTTCTCCTGAGAGAGGAGTCCCAAGTATCTGAGAACAACGTATTTTGTTTCATAGTGAAATCCTAGAGGCACAGTAGTAGAAGACGCCATTGAACTGGTTGGCAGAGCTTCCAAGAAGTCTATTTAAAGATGTATAAAACCTGAGCCGGCTGTAACCCACAGGAACCACGTGCTCGGCGGCGGCGGGTGCTTCCCATGGGGTCCCCCAGCACCGGCCCTAATCTACTGCCGTTGCCATGTTGAAGGTCTCCAGTCCATTTCTATGCAACACAACCATATACAAGTTCTCAGGACACAGGCAGGCAGAACACAGTAGGCCTCTCACACTGGTCTAGAGTTCTTTCTAGACCAGTCCTGACAAAGTTCTTTCTTCACCTTATAAGCCAAACCTCATAGTCCATAGTTCTCACTGCATTCAAGTCTTTGAACTCTGACCAGAATTCATCAAGCTTTACTTATGGCACTATAGGCATATCTTAGACCAAGGTTTCAGATCCGCATTCCTTCTGTGAATCAGTTCTAAAAGGTCAAAAACCACACAGTATATTTTTAGCAGCAGCAACTCCACTCCTCTGGTACCAATTTTACTGTTGTAGTCATCCTTATGTTGCTGGCAGAAAGCACCTGATCAAAAGCAGTTGATGGGAGGAAAGTTGTTTGTTTTGGCTTACAGGCTCTAGGTGGAGATCCATGATGCAGGGGAAAATATGGCATGAGCAGAGGCTGGACATAGCTTTCTGGCCAACATCAGGTAGACAACAGCAGCAGCAGAGTATGCTAAACACTTAACAAGGGGAAGCTGGCTATAATACCCATAATCCTTCTCCCAACAACACACCTGCAGGAGGCTCCAGTTGGCATCAACTGGGGACCTAGCATTCAGAACACATGAGTTTTTGGAGGACACCCAATTCAAACTACCATACCACATGGTTCATCCATGGCTCCACTGGGTCTCCATGTAGGGACTCTGACAACCCTGACTCACATCACTCAATCATCTGTAAAATACCACGTTGCAAATCCAGTGACTTCTCTTTCCTGCTTTTGTTATTTTTCCACAACCAGTACTAGGTAGGCCACCAATCTTGTTAATTCAGGGGGAAATAACCCTGACTTTAAAGAGCAAGAAAAATACTTCAATACTCTTCTGACTATTCCAGTGCAGAACAGCTGGTGCAATATCAGTGGTGGTAGTCTGTCACACTATTCCAGCTGAACCATGCTGCTGTCTCCTGCCCAAAACTTTCATGTCTTTCCATGCCATATCCTTCTGCTCTGTATTCTACAGTTATTTTTAGTTTCTTTTGCTTAAGTTCTCAGGACGTGGGAAGAGCACAGCCAGCCTGTCATACAAACTGCCATTAGCCCACTAGCCCAGGTTAGACAAAGCTTTCTTTGCCTTCATGAGCCAAACGTCACATCCCACAGTTCTTTCTGCATTTAGGTTTGTCAGCTCTCACAAGAATGTTCCATGAAATTCTGTTTAGAGCACTGTAAGGAATCCCTTAGTCCAGAGTTTTACATACTGCCATATTCCTCCCACGTTTCAGTTGCAAGAAGACCAGAATTAATTTTTCCTTTTTAAAATATTTTTTCAATTTTTTTATCAGGAGAGGGCGGAGAATTGGTGTGCCAGGGTCTCTAGCCACTGTAATCAAACTGCAGACATGTACACCATCTTGTGTACATATACAACCTTGTGCATTTGTGTCACATTGCACTTCTGGTTTATGTGGGACTTGGAGAGTTGAACATGAGTCCTTAGGCTCTGTAGTCAAGTGCCTTAACTGCTTAGCCATCTCTCCAGTCCTAATTTTTCCTTTTTTAAAAATTTTTTTATATATAAGAGAGATTGGGTGTGCAGGGCCTCTAGTCACTGCAGACAAACTCCAGGCGCATGTGCACCTGCTTATGTGGGTACTGGGTAATCAAACCTCAGTCCTTAGGTTTGTAGGCAAGTGCCTTAATCATTAAGCCATTTCTCCAGCCGTAAGTTTTCCTTTTTTTTTTTTAAAAAAATTTATTTATTTATGAGAGAGAGGGAGAGTGAGAGAATGGGTGTGATAGGGCCTCTAGGCACTGAAAATGGACTCCAGATGAATGTGCATCTGGTTTATGTGGGTACTGTGGAATTGAACCTGGGTCCTTAGGCTTCACAGGCAAGTGCCTTAACTGCTAAGCCATCACTCCAGCCCATTTTTTTCTTTTAAAAATTTTTATTGATTGATTGATTTAAGAGAGAGAGATAGAGAGAAAAAAAAAAAGAAAAAGGCAAAAAAACAGAGAATGGGCATGCCAGGGCTTCCAGCCACTGAAAATGAACCCCAGATGCATGCACCACTCTGTGCATCTTGCTTACATGGGTCTGGGAAATTGAACCTAGGTTCTTTGGCTTTTCAGGCAAGTGCCTTAACTGCTAAGCCATCCTCTAGCCCCACAGTCAGGTTTTTAGCATCAGTGACCCCACTTCTGGTACCAATTTTGTATTGCAGTTACCTTTGTGTTGCTGGGACAAAATTCCAAACCCAAAGTAACTGATGGGAGGAAAGGGTTTATTATGACTTGTAGTCTCAAGGGGAAGCTTTGCAATAGTAGGGGAAAATGTGGCATAAGCAGAGGCTGGACATTACTTCTGCCACAGCAGGTGAAAAGTAGCAGTAAGAGAGTGGGGCTGATCTCTGGCAAGGGGGAGCTGGCTATTACAACCTAAGCCAACCCACAGTAACACACCTCCTCCAGCAAGGCTTTTACCTCCCAAATTGCCATCAGCTGGGACCAAGCGTTCAGAACACATGAGTTTATGGGTGACATGTGATAAAACTCTGTAAATCTTTTTCTCTGTAGACCAACACAATTTATCTCTTCCTTCCACCCTTTGACCCTTCTTCCCTTCTTTTCTTTCTTCCTTTCATTCTTTTTAATTTTTGGGTTTTTGAGATATAGTCTTGCTCTAGACCAGGTTGACCTGGAATTCACTATGTAGTCTCAGGGTGTCCTTGAACCCATGGCAATCCTCCTACCTCTTCTTCCCAAGTGCTGGGATTAAAAGTGTGCATCATCAATGCCCAGCATTTATTTTTTTAAACAATCTTTTTAAAAAAATATTTTTAAATTTATTTATTAGAGGGAGAGAGAGGGAGAATGGGCACACCAGGGCCTCTAGCCACTGCAAACTCCAGATTCATGTGCATCTGGCTTATGTGGGACCTGGGGAATCAAACCTGGGTCCTTAGGCTTCACAGGCATGTGCCTTAACTACTAAGCCATCTTTCCAGCCCTTGTTTTGTTTCTTTAACTCAATTTATTCTCAGTAAATTCTTACAGTATACTTACAACAGCTTTGGCTACTCTTCTTGAAGTTTCTCCAATAAATGAGAAGAAACCATATCTATTTGTATCAAAGACATTTGGAAAACTGAAACTCCATGGTAAACATTTAGGGGTAAATGTTATGTCACCAAATGTTCTATATAATTTCAGATATCAGACAACTTTAGTGTATTGTGTGCATGCTTTTTAAAGTTATTATGTAAAAATTAAAACCTATGTTAATTTTGTAGCTGTCATGAGCTTGAATTTTAGTGTAGGTAAATGCTTCTCTAATTTTTGAAATTCTCAGTTATTTGCTTCCTGAAAATAAAATTAAAATCTCAAATCTCTTAAAATTGATAATTTTAAAAATGACTCAATATAGATCTGTGTGTTTAATATTCTCTAATTAATTA
This sequence comes from Orientallactaga sibirica, assembly GCA_036365145.1. Taxonomy (NCBI): domain Eukaryota; kingdom Metazoa; phylum Chordata; class Mammalia; order Rodentia; family Dipodidae; genus Orientallactaga; species Orientallactaga sibirica. The sequence continues at coordinate 12,519,671 of JAEOAD010000035.1, read as the reverse complement.
GTAACTTGTCACAAATATTCTCTGCCTGAAATATTATGAAAGTGGGCAACTGTGAGAAGGAATGGCTGTGAGAATCTTAATGACATGGGGGCTGCCTTTGATAGTAAGTTAAAGCTCTCTAGGATTCAGTGTGTGGGAGCTGGAAGGGGATAATGGCATTCTCCTATAGGACAAGGGCTGTTTATAGGTCTGTGTCCTTTGAAGTTCAAGCCTAAGTGGAATTACAGAAACCTTAAACTAATGACACAAGAGAACTAACAGATGTCTGGACAATAAGGTGTTAGAAAGAACATTGACTCAGGTTTGGATCTAAGCCAGGATTGTGCCATTTTATGGAGAAGACCATCCTCAGCCTCCTGCTCCTCCATTCTTGCTCTTTGTTGGTGGGAGATGATAAGCCATGTCCTCCTGATTGCTCACCCATCTCTTTTACTGTTAATTTACACTGCTCTCTTAATCATCTGTTGGGTTCCCCTTGACTCCCACTTCAGCCTTACTGGTCAGCATGAGGCCTTTTAGCTTCTGTGATTTAACCGCTCTACCTGGCTTCCATTACTTGGGCTGGGGTTGTTGGCTGGAAGATATCCTTAGATGTAAGCAGCCCAGGTCTGTGGTTGCTTGGTTGAGTAACTCCAGACCTGCTGAGCAGACCGTCCCAGAACTGAGTGCTGCTTGGGCCTTTCTTAGCAGCATGTACCTTCCACTGTCTTCCCATGGAACATAATCCTTTGGTGGGTTTTCTGGCTCATGTACAATTTACCAGACTAAGGAGAAAGCTGGCCTTTCTGTTTCACTTGTTTGGTCATCACTTATTTATTCTAGGTCCCTAAGAGCCACACTGGTGGCAAGTCTGCGCACCTCCTGGATTCCCTGCCAGGGTGCTGGACCCTGAGAAAATAGCTGAAGCAATCCTTGCCTATCTAGTCTTACAGTCCAGCCCTCTGTCACCTCAGAGGAAATCACTTGCATCCAGCTTTTGCTAGCCAGTCCTGTTTCTTTTTTAGGTGAGTGTTGTACCTCCCCACCAGGTTATGGTGAGATGTAACCCAAGTTACTGGTCTGTACCCAGGAGAGGAGATGGTGCAGCTCCTGATGTGCAGAGAGGCCTTCTATATCACAGTAGTCCCACCTCCTGCTAGGAAGAGATGGCCATGAGTGTCCAGGTGATCTGCGTCATCAGAGGGACCCGTATTTGATTTCTCCATCTCATAGTCAGCATAACAGGCTTTTGCAACCAAGACCCTGGCTTTAATACCTGTTGAGGCTAAGCATTTAAACAGCCCTGAATGTCTTTTATTGTTATGTTTTCTGTTTCAGGAATGTCAAACTGGGTCTAATAGGCCAAACCCTCCTCAGCCTGTTTTATACAGCCTGGGTTATGGCTTGTGGAACAGTTTCTTTTCATATTGCTAAAATGAAAAAACTGACAAAAGAAACCTAAGAAAGGGAGAGTTTATTTTGGTTCATAGTTTAAGGGTGAGTCCATCATGGTGAGACAGGCATGGTGGCAGGAGTGTGAGACGGCCGGTCACATTATGTCCACAGTCAGGCAGACGAAGGTGAATGCAAGTGCTCACCCCCCCTTCCCCCGCTGTTTTCAATGCTGATACAGTCTTTTATACCCCAGGCTAGCCTCAATCTTGCTGTGTAGCCAAGGATGACCTTGAACTTCTGAACCTCCTGGCTTCACCTCCTGGGTGCTGGGATTACAGGTTGCACCACGATGTCTGGTTTATATGGTGCTAGGGATCAAACCCAGGGCCTCATGCATGGTTAAGCAAGCACTCTGCCAGCTGAGCTACATTTCCAGCCTCTCACTTTCTCCATTTCATCCAGTCCAGGACCCAACTCTTGGGGTGTTGTTCCCCATATTCAGGGTGGGGGAGTTTTTCTTCAACACTCTTAGATGCCCTTAGAGGTATGTTTTCCTGGTGACTCTAAATCCAGTTAAGTTGACAGTGGAGATTAACCATCACAGGTGGTTTGTACATGTTTTAAAAAATATTTATTTATTTGAGAGAGTAGGAGAGGCAGATAGAGAATGTGTGCATCAGGGCCTTTAGCCACTGCACATGAATTCCAGATATCTGGTTTACATGGTTACCAGGGAATCAAACCTGGCTCCTTAGGCTTCACAGGCAAGTTCCTTAACTGCTAAGCCATCTCTCCAGCCTGGTTTATACTTTTTTTTTTTTTCGAGGTAGGGTCTCGCTCTGGCCCAGGCTGACCTGGAATTAACTATGTAGTCTCAGGGTAGCCTCAAACTCAAGGTGATCCTCCTACCTCTGCACCACCATGCCTGGCTTTTCTTTTTAAAGATTAAAAAAAATTTATTTATTAGAGACAGTGATTGGGGCGGGGAGAGAGAGAGTGAGGAAATGGGCATGCCAGGGCCTCTAGCCACTGCAAACGAACTCCAGACACATGTACCACCATGTGCATCTGGTTTATATGGAACCTGGAGAATCGAACCTGGGTTCTTAGGCTTTGCAGGCTTGTGCCTTAACCACCAAGCATCTCTCCAGCCCTGGTTTATACATTTTTAAAGTATTCTAGAGGCAAAGGAAAAATACAACAAAGATCTTATATGTCCTATAAAGCCTAAGATATTTATGGCCTTTTCCTTAATAGAAATGCTTAATTGGATGTGTAGTGGGGTCTGTCCTTTCACTATAGAGGATAGACGTGTCTTTGTAGGCTACTAGAAAAACCATGTGTCTTAAAACACGAAGCAGCTACTTGAGAGTGGCCTTGAGTTTCTCGTCTTTCTGCAGGCATCAGTGCATCCCAGCTCCCACTGGTGCTGTATAGGCCTCGCTCCCCCCCCCCCCCCCGTCTTGTTCAGGTGACACCTACAAGGTTATCCTTGCCCATGGCATGTTCCTAGGTTTCCTATGATGAACATTTTAGCCAGAGACTGTGTCCCCAACACTATACAGGACATCATCTTTCTGCTCTACCCTCTAGTGAGTGAGCCTGATTTGAGAGTCTACCTCAGGGCTATATTCTTCTTCTGACACCACTGGGCACCGGTGCAAGCTCTAAGAAGCTGACACTGAGCTTTGGGCATTGAAGAGATCTGTTGAGGAAATCTCCATGAGGGAACTGTCAAAGCCTGGGGAGGTGGGAGAACACGGGAATGCTAACTCTTGGGCGGGAGAGATGTGAGGAAGGACGGTCATGCAGGACATGCCCTAGACATCTGGCTGATGGTCAGTCCTCAGTCCTAACCTGCCCCTCAGGGGAGTTTCTTCTCTGCATCCATGCTGTTTGCTCTGTTCTCCCAGCCACGTTCTTAGTAGGGGAGAACAGTCATGGAAGTGCGCCTGTAAGCCGGGTGTGGTGGTGCACGCCTTTACTCCCAGTACTTGAGAGGCTGAGGTAGGAGGATCGCCTCGAGTTCAAGGCCACCCTGAGACTTCATAGTAAATTCCTGGTCAGCTTGGGCCAAGGGTGGGACCCCACCTTGAAAAAACAAACAAACAAAAACAAACAGACAACAACAAAAACAACAAAAGTGTGCTGTGACTCAAACACAATGGCTGGGAAGCTTATTTTGTTGTTTGTTGGCATTTAAATCCATGGCAGCCCTGGCTGTGCTGTGAGCTGGGTCTTGACCGTGCAGAACAGGACTGTGTGTGTTTCTGAGTCTAAGCACACTGTGGCTACATCTCTAGATTTTAGTTAGAGTGAAAAACCACAAGGAGTGCAGTGGAGGCCTCTTTAGAAGCAGGGAGTGAGGCCTGCAGGCGCGAGCGGACACTGCAGCGCTGCACGTGGTGAAGGTGGTCAGTGGTGAAGAAGTTTTCAGTCCAACAGTGATTCAAGGCAGGGAAATCATGGCACCGACAGTTCTCAACACAGCCTTGTCTTTAGTAAAACAGACTCTCTGGGCTACAGAGCAAATTCAAGATCAGCCTAGGCAACACAGCAAGACCCTGTCCGAAACTTAAAAAGTTTTTAAAAAATGTAGTTTAGTGTAAGAGTGCAAGCCTCACATGTCTGAGGCTTCAGGCTCAATCCCCAGCACTCCAAAAAGAAAAAACCAAAACGTTTTCAAAGGATTCCTCCGTGTCTTTATGTTTCAGGTGATACTGCTGTGGCAGTGCAAATCCATCCTTGTATGCAACTTTTTATTTTTAAAAATTATTTAATATTTATTTGCAAGGAGAGCAAAAGTTTCTGTGTGCAACTTTTAAAAAATTTACGTGTGTGTGTGTACATGCATGTGTGTATGGGTGCACCAGGGTCTCTTGCCACTGCAAACAAGTGCCTGTCTGGCTTTATGTAGTTAGCTGGGAAATTGAACCCAGGCCAGCAGGCTTTTCAAATAAGTGTCTTTGACCACTGAGCCATCTCTCTGGCCCCGGTATGCAACGTTTTAATTAAACATTCCTTTCTGGAAGACTGTGTAATCATTTTTATTTCTCTAGAGTATGACATTTCACAGTAGCTTACCTTGGTGTGAATCCATTTTTACTTGTGCGAGGTACTTAGTAGGCCTCTTCAAAGGATTGACTTTATCCTTTGGCTCCAGAAAATATTCTTCGATTATTTTGTTGATAATTTCTGAGTACTTACTTTCTTGGGATCTCAAATTCATTCAGTGCTTCCAGGCTAGCTAAATTTTCACTATTCTGTCTTCTACTTCCTAATAGGTTTTCTCCTCTTCTCTTCTCTTCTCTTCTCTTCTCCTCTCTCTTCTCTTCTCTCTCTCTCTTCTCTTCTCTTCTCCTCTCCTCTCTCCTCCTCTCCCTCCCCTCCCCTCCCCTCCCCTCCTCCCCCCCTCCCCCCCCTCCCCTCCTCCCCTCCCCTCCCTCCCCCTCCTCCCCTCCCCTCTCCTTCCTCCCCTCCCCTCCTCCCTCCCCCCCCCCCCTCCCCTCCTCTCCCCCCTCCCCTCCCTCCCTTCCTCTTCTCTTCTCTTTTTTCCTCCCTCTTCCCCCTTCTCTCTTTCCCCTTCCTTCCCCTTCTCCTTTCTCTCCCCTCTCTTCCTCCTTCCCCTCCACCTTTCTCTCTTCCTCCCTCCCTTCCTTTTTTTTTTTTGCAAGCATGTACCTTAAACTGCTAAGCCATCTCCCTAACCAAATTTCTTCTTCTTCTTTTTTAAATTCTTATTTATTTATTTAGTAGAGACACACACACACACACACAGAGAGAGAGAGAGAGAGAGAGAGGAGAGTGAGAATGGGCGTGCCAGGGCTTCTAGCCACTGCAAAAGAACTCCAGACGCATGTGCCACCATGTGCATCTGGCTTACGTGGGACCTGGAGAATTGAACCAGGGTCCTTAGGCTTTGCAGGCATGCACCTTACAGCTAAGCCATCTCTCCAGCCCAAATTTCTTCTTTTTAAATTTTTATTTATTTATGTGTGTGTGCATGTGTGCACATCAGGGTCTCTTGCCAGTATAAATGAATGCTACACTCATGTGCTACATTTTATATCTCGTTTTACATGGGTGCTGGGGAAATAAGCCCAAGGTGAAAGGCTTTGAAAGCAAATGCCTTTAACTACTGAGCCATTTCCCCAAATCCTGCTATTAAATTTCTTGAGGTTTCTCTTGCAGTATTTTTGTTTGTTTTTGAAGTAGGATCCCATTTTAGCCCAGGCTGACTTGGAATTCACTATGTAATCTCAGGGTGGCCTCGAATTTACGGCAGTCCTCCTACCTCTGCCTCCCGAGTGCTGGAATTAAAGCTGTGCACCACCACGCCCAGCTCTTGCAGTATTTTTATTGAATTTCTCATTTGTGGTATGTTATTAATTTCCAGTAGCTAGCTTTTTGTATGTGTGTGGTTTTTCATAGTAGGTTCTTGCTCTAGCCCAGGCTGACCTGGAATTCACTATGTAGTCTTAGGCTGGCCTCAAATTCACAGCCATCCTCCTACCTATGCCTCCAGAGTACTGGGATTAAAGGCATGTATTACCACATCTGGCCCAGTTTCTTGTTTTTGTCCTTGAATGTTCCTTGATAAATAGAATTCCTATTTATTTTTAAATTATTTATTTGCAAGCAGAGAGACACAGACAGAGAGAGAGAGAAAAAGAGACTGAGAGAGAGTATGTGCGGGTCAGGGCCTCCAGTCACTGTAAACGAACTCCAGATGCATGGGCCACCTTGTACATCTGACTTATGTGAGTCCTGGGAGATTGAACCTGGGTCCTTTGGCTTTGCAGGCAAGCCAAAGCCTTAACTGCTAAGCCATCTCTCCAGCCCTGTTTCATATCTCTTGAAGTTCTTTTCTCTTTGTATTACATGTTTTCTTCAAGTTGATGTTTGTTTTGGCTTTGGTCTTTCTTCCTCCCTCCCTCCTCCCTCCCTCCCTCCCTCCCTCCCTCCCTCCTCCCCTCCCTCTCTTCCTTCCTTCCTTCCTTCCTTCCTTCCTTCCTTCCTTCCTTCCTTCCTTCCTTCCTTCCTTCCTTCTTCCCTTTCCTCCCTCTCTCCTTCCCTCCCTCCCTCCCTCCTTCCTTCCCTCTTTCTTTCTTTCTTTCTTTCTTTCTTTCTTTCTTTCTTTCTTTCTTTCTTTCTCTCTCTCTCTCTCTCTCTCTCTCTCTCTCTCTCTTTCTTTCTTTCTTTCTTTCTTTCTTTCTTTCTTTCTTTCTTTCTTCTTTTTCTTTTCTAGGTGAGGCCTTGCTTTAGCCCAGGATGACCTGGAATTCACTATTTAGTCCTGGGGTGGCCTCAAACTCATGGCCGTCCTCCTATCTCTGCCTCTCAAGTGCTGTGAGTAAAGGTGTGCACCACCACACCCGGCTTTCTTTTGTCAGTAGTTTTCTTCCCATGTCTAATAACCTATCAGCTCCTAACAAACATGCACAAAGCTGGTCAACTGTAAACCTCACTATTGGGTGACTTGGGAGTCACCAGCATCAGAGTCTTCAAGAGTAGTCCTCGGCCTGGAAAGAAGCACTAGCTGTCAGTCAAGTATGAGACAGTTCCACTGCGGTTGGGAGGTGCTGAAAGAAAGAAGCCAGGGAGTTGGGGGGCGGGGCTTAGTATAGCTGTAGCATGGGAGCCCTTCCCTCAGAGGTAAAGGAGGGGAAATAAATGGCCTGACATGCATTGATTCAACCTCTTCTTCTTTTTATTTTTTTGAAGCAAGCCCAACAGACTGGCCTTTTTTTTTTTTTTTTTTTTTTTTTTTTAAGAGAGAGAGAGAGAGAGTGCATGAGCCAGGGTCTTCAGCCACTGCAAACGAACTCCAGATGCATGTGCCACCTTATGCATCTGACTTACATGGGTCCTGGGGAACTGAACCTGAGTCATTTGGCTTCATAGGCAAGTACTTTAACTGCTAAGCCATCTCTGTAGCCAGTTTAATCTGTTTTTTAAAATAATTTTTCTTTTCTTTATTTATTTGAAAGAGAGAGAGCGAGACAGAGAGAAAGAGGCAGACGGAGAGAGTGAACATGGGCACACCAGAGCCTCCTGCTGCTCCAAATGAACTCCAAATGCATGTGCCAGTTTGTGCATCTGGCTTTATGTGGTTACTGGGGAATCAAACTCAGGCCATCAGGCTTTTAAAGCAAGTGCCTTTAACCACTGAACCATCTTCCCAGCCCAGTTTAATCTATTTTTAATACATCCACTAGTAGAAAAAGAATTATAGCCCAGAAGAATCACATATCCTAATTTTTGTCTAACTGCCTGTAGAATCTTTAAAAAAATATTTTATTTATTTATTTATTTATTTATTTATTTATTTATTTATTTATTTATGAGAGAGAAAGAGAGAATGGGCATGCCAGGGCATCCAGCCATTGCAAACAAACTCCAGATGCATGCGCCCCCTTGTGCATCTGGTTTACATGGGTCCTGGAGAATTCAACCGGGGTCCTTTGGCTTTGCAGGCGAATGCCTTAACTGCTAAGCCATCTCTCCAGTCCAGCATGTGGAATCTTTAGAATAAACAAATTTAAAAAAATCTTTTTACTATTATGATTATTAACAACATATTTCCTATGGATACATCACGTGTTGGAACCCGCTTTTCCCTCATCCCCGCCCCCATCCCAGTGAGGACCCTCCTCAGTGGGGTTGCAGGTATTCCCCATAGGTTTGTGGTTTATGTGTTGTGGGAGCTAAAACTCACCCACCATGGCTCAGGGAATTTTGTGGAAGAGGGGGCATGGAAAGATTGTAACAGCCACAGGTTGAGACATCATGCCCAGAGGCATTCCCTCCCCCAAAAATAACTGACTGCTGCTCCCACAACATAAATAAAAAAATTAAAGCTGGTGGCTTTCTTTTTTTCCATATGGGTTAGGGGTGTAGGTCATTGGCAGAGTACTCTACCACTAGTATGTGCAAGGCCCTGGATTCGATTCCTAGCACCACAAAAAATAAAAATACTTCAAATGTAAAGACAACACTTTTTTTTTTTTTTTTGGTTTTTCAAATTAGGGTCTCGCTCTAGCCCAGGCTGACCTGGAATTCACTATGTAGTCTCAGGATAGCCTTGAACTCACAACAATCCTCCTACCCCTGCCTCCCAAGTGTTGGGATTAAAGGCTTGTGCCATCATGCATCATGCCTGGCTTAAAGACAATGCTTTTGGTAAATGCCATTAATTTTTGTTATTATCTTATTCTATCCAAGGTAGAAAAGTTTTTTTAAAGTTGTACTTTTGTTTTGGTTTTGAAGCATGATTTATGTCAAAATATGCATATGGTAAGAGTTCCAGGGCACATGCATTCCAGATAGCTATGAATGTTTGTCAGTGAACATCATGCTACAATACCAAAAGTTCCCTGGGATTCATTTGGAATCTAACTTGAAATATCCCATGATATATATTACTACAAATTGGTTTTTTTACATTATTTTTATTTTTATTATTTTTGGAGAGAGACACAGAGAGAGAGAGAGACAGACAGAGAGGGATAGGAAGACAGATAGAAGAATGGGCGTGCCAGCAGCCTCACAGCTGCTGTGAATGAAATCCATATGTGTGCGCCCTCTTGTGGGCAAGTGCAGCATTGCTCCCTTGCGTCACTTTGCATCTGGCTAAACGTGGGACCTGGAGATTGGAATTGGGTTCTTAGGCTTAGCAGGCAGGTGCCTTAACCGCTAAGCCATCTCTCCAGCCCTACAAATCATTTTTTAAAATTTATTTTCAAGCAGAGAGAGGTACAGAAGAGAGAGAGAGAGAGAGAGAAAGAGAGAGAGAGAGAATGGGTGTGCCAGGGCCTCTAGCCTCTGCAAACGAACTCCAGATGCATGCACCACTTTGTATATCTGGCTTTATGTGGATTCTAGGGAGTCAAACTTGGGTCATTAGGTTTTGCAGGCAAGTACCTTAACTGCTGAGCCATCTCTCCAGGCCCCTACAAATAGTTTTTAAAAGTACACACATATTTCTTGTTTGGTGACCTGAAACTAGTTGAAATGTAGATGTATAAGGCATTTAAATTACTGATATTATCTTTTTTTTTTTTGTGAAGCATGAAATAGCTCAACTTATTGACTCATTGTTATGTCATTGGGGAGAAATGATTTTCAATGGGTGTTTCATTGTGCCTGTTCAGTGACTTTGGCATTAAAATAAATAATGCTGTAATGAGAAAAGAGATGGCCTGATGATTTCACTATGGAGTTGGAAATAAATAAGGCTAGGCTTGATCTCATCAAAACACTTGACTGACTTTGAGGCCCCAGTGCCTATATTTCCTCTAATGCAGAATACATTAAGAGAATGGCCTTTCACTAAAGTAGATTTAGAAATGGTGTTGGCTGGATGCTTTGACGCTTAATCATTGGTATTTTAGAAAATCCCACAGTGTGGGACCATCTCCATGTTGGGGGCAGGGTACAGAGGCTCTGGAGTGACTGAGGGCCCTTAGTAGCCTTGGACAGGGGACCCTTAAGGTGACAGAAAAGCTGCGTGTTTTCTTCAGATTGCCTTCTCCATCTGAACTCTTTGTAGAGTGAAAAAGCAGATATATCAGGGGCAAATGTTTATGAGCACACTCTAAAGATAAACTTACCAGAAGGCCCCAGATTTGACCCCCAGTGCCATAGTAAAGAAATAAGGAGCCCACTTTTTCATGGGCTACAGCTAGGGACCTTCCTGAAAGGAGATGCATAAATGCATCATATTAGCCCTCCTTCTAGAAGAAACCAACTGGATTATTTTGCCTCATTGATGCTGAAGTAACAGGATAGCTTTTTTTTTTTTTCTTTTGGGAGTAGGGCTGCACAATCTCCATGCCTGTTAGACTCTCCATCCAGTTCAAAGAGCAGGGAGGGGACGTCACTGCAGCCCATATACCCTATCCTTTAGAGCAAGGTAGTAAATAAACACAGCAATTCCATGCCTTATCTTATTGCCACATTTTACATGGCATGTTCTGTATAGGAAGCAGGGGGCTAGGGATATAGCTCACAGGTAAGGCACTTGCCTAGCATGCCTGATACCCTAGTATCAGGGTCCAGTACTGCAAAAACAAAGCAGACAGGAGGCAGGGGGCTATGGCTGGTACTGAGGGTACTCTTGTGCCTGAACTTGAGCATCACAGATGGAACCTGTTAGGAAAGAGTGTCATGCATGGCATAGAACCAGAGGGGGTTACAGCTGAGTGTACACTATAGATACAGGTTGTCATTGTCCTCAACTCTCAGGGTTCATAAAAGACAGTCATGGTATGTTATAAAACCTTCACTACTGCCTCATTAGATAAATATTATTGTCCTCTTGTACCAGAAATGAAGACAAAAATGCTAGAAGATAGTTTTTTTTTTGTTTGTTTTTGTTTTTGTTTTTTTTTTGGAGCTGTCAGGGGCTGAACCCAGGACCTTGCACATGTTAGGCAAGCACTCTGCTTCTGAGCTATATCCCCAAGCCTAGCCAGTGAAACCTAAGGACCCAGGTTCCATTCCCTGCTAACCTGCCTAAGCCAGATGCACAAGGGGGTGCATGTGTCTGGAGTTTGTTTGCGGTGGCTGGAGGCCCTAGGACACTCATTCTTTCTCTCTCTCTACCTCTTTCTCAACTAACTAACTGACTGACTGACTGACTGACTGACTAACTGACTAACTAACTATTATAAATTATATAGAGTAGTCAGCATAAAAACTCTTCCACAGCTGCAGGTCACTCCGGAAGCTCCAGCAGTTCCAGCAGCTCCCCCAGCCCTTCTTAGCACTTGTCCAGCAAGAGGCATCTCCTACTCTAGATCCAAACCACCATTAGAGAGATGAAAAGGAAAGGAAAGGGCCGTGAAACCCTTCCCCTAAAGCCACCACAGCTGTCACTGAGAGACTCACTATGAATGTGACAAAGGATCACGTCATGGAGATATTTTCCACCTATCGGAAAATTTAAAAGGATCACCGTGCCTGTGGAAAGGATGCATCCTCACCTTCCAAAGGCTACACATGTGTGGAATTTGAGACTCCAGTTGAAGCTCAGAAGATGCCAACGCACATGGATGGAGGACAGAGAATGCTGCCATGACCTTTTTTTTTAAAGGAAGTGATTTAAAAAAATTTTTTTATAAAGGAAGTGATTTTTGATAATTAGTTTTGTTTATTTTTTTATCTAAGAGAGAAAGAGAGAGAGTGAGAGAGAGAGAGTTGGCATGCCAGGGCCTTGGCCATTTTAAATGAACTCCAGACACATGCCACTGTGTGTGTAGTGCCAGCTGTGCAGCGTGCATCGCCTTGTGCATCTGGCTTATGTAGGTGGGTTCTGGGGAGTCAAACCTGGGTCTTTAAGCATGTCAGGGCCTCCAGCCACTGCAAACAAACAGCAGATGCATGTGCTACTCTGTGCATCTGACCTGTGTGGATACTGGGGAATAGAACCTGGGTCCCTAGGTTTTACAGGTAAGCACCTCAGCTGCTAAGACATCTGTCCAGCCCCTGCCGTGACTTTTTATGTGGCCAGGTTACCCCCAAGTCCGAGGAGAAGGTTCTACTCGTCAAGGCACAGTCCCCCATGTGCAGGATGTCCTGTTCTTCCGGCAGCCACCGCCCTTAAAGCCATGCTAACTGCAGCTTCTCCATATAAGTAGGGCCACTGAAGCTTCCTCTGTAACCTGTGTCCCACCCATCTCTGTTTTTAAGAAAATTTTTTTTTCAAGATAGGGTTTTGCTGTAGCCCAGGCTGACCTGGAATTCACTATGTAGTCTCAGGGTGGCCTCGAACTCACAGCAATTCTGCTACCTCTGCCTCTCAAGTGCTGGCATTAAAGGCATGCACCACCATGCACAGAAAGAATATTTTTGTCTATTTATTTGGGAGAGAGGCACAGAAAGAGTGAATATGGGTGTAACAGGGCTTCCTGTCACTGCAAACAAACTCCAGATGCATGTGCCACTTTGTGTATCTGGCTTTACATGGGTGCTGGGGAATCGAACCTGGATTGTCATGCTTTGCAAGCAACACCTTTAACTGCTGAGCCATCTCTCCAGCCCCATGTCCGTTTTGTCACTTGTCTATCCAAAGAAGGATCTATGGGAAGGACCCCTCACCCAGGCTGCTTCAAAGGACATTTCCTGTGCAGGGATGGTCTGTTGATTTAGGACTGTGCCCATAAAGGTGCCCTGCAGTTTTCTGACTAGAATGTTCTCCCATCCCATTTCCTGAGAGTCTGTTCAGTGACAGAGCCAGCAGGGATTGGCAAGCCTCCATATGGCAGCACACACAGTCTTTGCACAGACAACCTGGGACCAGATAGACAACCTGGCCATAACCTTGCTCTTGCTGTGCCATATCTGCAGGAAAGCGACCCAAGCTGCCATGCTGTCAGGCCTGGCTGTTGCCCCTGCTGAGTCCTTCAGCATCTAGGGTCAAACCTTGAAAGGATGCACTGTCCCATGAATGGCCCTGTCTTTCCATGTTCTTGTGTCTCTGCCCCTCTTGTCTCTCACTCTGAAACTTGTGAGCCAATTCTACAGAGTCGACACAGAGCCTACCTCCACCTCATCTTACCTGCCTTCATGCTGGTCTTGCATGTTATTTTGTCAATGTGTACATTGCTGGTTTTTTTTCTTTTTTCTGTTTTTTTTTTTCATTATACAGTCAGTACTACTAAATTTGTTGTGAGTTTTTAAAATTTTTATTTATTTATTTATTTGACAGAGGGAAAGAAGCAGAGAGAGGGAGAGGGAGAGGGAGAGAGAGAGAGAGAATGGGTGTACCAGGGCCTCCAGCCACTGCAAATGAACTCCAGACACATGCACATCTTGTGCATCTGGCTTACGTGGGTCCTGGGGAATTGAACCGAGGTCTTTTGGCTTTGCAGGCAAATGCCATAACCACTAAGCCATCTCTCCAGCCTGAGTTTTATAACTTTATAGTGTTTTAGATGAGGTTGTGTTTGTACTAAAAAGAAAGATTTTTGTGTGTGTGCAGGTATTAAAGGCATGCACCATCAATCACATCTCTCCAGCCCTACAAATCATTTTTAAAATTTATTTTCAAGCAGAGAGAGGTACAGAAGAGAGAGAGAGAGAGAGAGAAAGAGAGAGAGAGAGAATGGGTGTGCCAGGGCCTCTAGCCTCTGCAAACGAACTCCAGATGCATGCACCACTTTGTATATCTGGCTTTATGTGGATTCTAGGGAGTCAAACTTGGGTCATTAGGCTTTGCAGGCAAGTACCTTAACTGCTGAGCCATCTCTCCAGGCCCCTACAAATAGTTTTTAAAAGTACACACATATTTCTTGTTTGGTGACCTGAAACTAGTTGAAATGTAGATGTATAAGGCATTTAAATTACTGATATTATCTTTTTTTTTTGTGAAGCATGAAATAGCTCAACTTATTGACTCATTGTTATGTCATTGGGGAGAAATGATTTTCAATAGGTGTTTCATTGTGCCTGTTCAGTGACTTTGGCATTAAAATAAATAATGCTGTAATGAGAAAAGAGATGGCCTGATGATTTCACTATGGAGTTGGAAATAAATAAGGCTAGGCTTGATCTCATCAAAACACTTGACTGACTTTGAGGCCCCAGTGCCTATATTTCCTCTAATGCAGAATACATTAAGAGAATGGCCTTTCACTAAAGTAGATTTAGAAATGGTGTTGGCTGGATGCTTTGACGCTTAATCATTGGTATTTTAGAAAATCCCACAGTGTGGGACCATCTCCATGTTGGGGGCAGGGTACAGAGGCTCTGGAGTGACTGAGGGCCCTTAGTAGCCTTGGACAGGGGACCCTTAAGGTGACAGAAAAGCTGCGTGTTTTCTTCAGATTGCCTTCTCCATCTGAACTCTTTGTAGAGTGAAAAGCAGATATATCAGGGGCAAATGTTTATGAGCACACTCTAAAGATAAACTTACCAGAAGGCCCCAGATTTGACCCCCAGTGCCATAGTAAAGAAATAAGGAGCCCACTTTTTCATGGGCTACAGCTGGGGACCTTCCTGAAAGGAGATGCATAAATGCATCATATTAGCCCTCCTTCTAGAAGAAACCAACTGGATTATTTTGCCTCATTGATGCTGAAGTAACAGGATAGCTTTTTTTTTTTTCTTTTGGGAGTAGGGTTGCACAATCTCCATGCCTGTTAGACTCTCCATCCAGTTCAAAGAGCAGGGAGGGGACGTCACTGCAGCCCATATACCCTATCCTTTAGAGCAAGGTAGTAAATAAACACAGCAATTCCATGCCTTATCTTATTGCCACATTTTACATGGCATGTTCTGTATAGGAAGCAGGGGGCTAGGGATATAGCTCACAGGTAAGGCACTTGCCTAGCATGCCTGATACCCTAGTATCAGGGTCCAGTACTGCAAAAACAAAGCAGACAGGAGGCAGGGGGCTATGGCTGGTACTGAGGGTACTCTTGTGCCTGAACTTGAGCATCACACATGGAGCCTGTTAGGAAAGAGTGTCATGCATGGCATAGAACCAGAGGGGGTTACAGCTGAGTGTACACTATAGATACAAGTTGTCATTGTCCTCAACTCTCAGGGTTCATAAAAGACAGTCATGGTATGTTATAAAACCTTCACTACTGCCTCATTAGATAAATATTATTGTCCTCTTGTACCAGAAATGAAGACAAAAATGCTAGAAGATAGTTTTTTTTTTTTTTTTTTTTGTTTTTGTTTTGGAGCTGTCAGGGGCTGAACCCAGGACCTTGCACATGTTAGGCAAGCACTCTGCTTCTGAGCTATATCCCCAAGCCTAGCCAGTGAAACCTAAGGACCCAGGTTCCATTCCCTGCTAACCTGCCTAAGCCAGATGCACAAGGGGTGCATGTGTCTGAAGTTTGTTTATGGTGGCTGGAGGCCCTAGGACACTCATTCTTTCTCTCTCTCTCTCCTCTTTCTCAACTAACTAACTGACTGACTGACTGACTGACTGACTAACTGACTAACTAACTATTATAAATTATATAGAGTAGTCAGCATAAAAGCTCTTCCACAGCTGCAGGTCACTCCGGAAGCTCCAGCAGTTCCAGCAGCTCCCCCAGCCCTTCTTAGCACTTGTCCAGCAAGAGGCATCTCCTACTCTAGATCCAAACCACCATTAGAGAGATGAAAAGGAAAGGAAAGGGCCGTGAAACCCTTCCCCTAAAGCCACCACAGCTGTCACTGAGAGACTCACTATGAATGTGACAAAGGATCACGTCATGGAGATATTTTCCACCTATCGGAAAATTTAAAAGGATCACCGTGCCTGTGGAAAGGATGCATCCTCACCTTCCAAAGGCTACACATGTGTGGAATTTGAGACTCCAGTTGAAGCTCAGAAGATGCCAACGCACATGGATGGAGGACAGAGAATGCTGCCATGACCTTTTTTTTTTTAAAGGAAGTGATTAAAAAAAATTTTTTTATAAAGGAAGTGATTTTTGATAATTAGTTTTGTTTATTTTTTTATCTAAGAGAGAAAGAGAGAGAGTGAGAGAGAGAGAGTTGGCATGCCAGGGCCTTGGCCATTTTAAATGAACTCCAGACACATGCCACTGTGTGTGTAGTGCCAGCTGTGCAGCGTGCATCGCCTTGTGCATCTGGCTTATGTAGGTGGGTTCTGGGGAGTCAAACCTGGGTCTTTAAGCATGTCAGGGCCTCCAGCCACTGCAAACAAACAGCAGATGCATGTGCTACTCTGTGCATCTGACCTGTGTGGATACTGGGGAATAGAACCTGGGTCCCTAGGTTTCACAGGTAAGCACCTCAGCTGCTAAGACATCTGTCCAGCCCCTGCCGTGACTTTTTATGTGGCCAGGTTACCCCCAAGTCCGAGGAGAAGGTTCTACTCGTCAAGGCACAGTCCCCCATGTGCAGGATGTCCTGTTCTTCCGGCAGCCACCGCCTTTAAAGCCATGCTAACTGCAGCTTCTCCATATAAGTAGGGCCACTGAAGCTTCCTCTGTAACCTGTGTCCCACCCATCTCTGTTTTTAAGAAAATTTTTATTTTATTTTTTTTAAGAAAATTTTTTTCAAGATAGGGTTTTGCTGTAGCCCAGGCTGACCTGGAATTCACTATGTAGTCTCAGGGTGGCCTCGAACTCACAGCAATTCTGCTACCTCTGCCTCTCAAGTGCTGGCATTAAAGGCATGCACCACCATGCCCAGAAAGAATATTTTTGTCTATTTATTTGGGAGAGAGGCACAGAAAGAGTGAATATGGGTGTAACAGGGCTTCCTGTCACTGCAAACAAACTCCAGATGCATGTGCCACTTTGTGTATCTGGCTTTACATGGGTGCTGGGGAATCGAACCTGGATTGTCATGCTTTGCAAGCAACACCTTTAACTGCTGAGCCATCTCTCCAGCCCTATGTCCGTTTTGTCACTTGTCTATCCAAAGAAGGATCTATGGGAAGGACCCCTCACCCAGGCTGCTTCAAAGGACATTTCCTGTGCAGGGATGGTCTGTTGATTTAGGACTGTGCCCATAAAGGTGCCCTGCAGATTTCTGACTAGAATGTTCTCCCATCCCATTTCCTGAGAGTCTGTTCAGTGACAGAGCCAGCAGGGATCGGCAAGCCTCCATATGGCAGCACACACAGTCTTTGCACAGACAACCTGGGACCAGATAGACAACCTGGCCATAACCTTGCTCTTGCTGTGCCATATCTGCAGGAAAGCGACCCAAGCTGCCATGCTGTCAGGCCTAGCTGTTGCCCCTGCTGAGTCCTTCAGCATCTAGGGTCAAACCTTGAAAGGATGCACTGTCCCATGAATGGCCCTGTCTTTCCATGTTCTTGTGTCTCTGCCCCTCTTGTCTCTCACTCTGAAACTTGTGAGCCAGTTCTACAGAGTCGACACAGAGCCTACCTCCACCTCATCTTACCTGCCTTCATGCTGGTCTTGCATGTTATTTTGTCAATGTGTACATTGCTGGTTTTTTTTTCTTTTTTCTGTTTTTTTTTTCATTATACAGTCAGTACTACTAAATTTGTTGTGAGTTTTTAAAATTTTTATTTATTTATTTATTTATTTGACAGAGGGAAAGAAGCAGAGAGAGGGAGAGGGAGAGAGAGAGAATGGGTGTACCAGGGCCTCCAGCCACTGCAAACGAACTCCAGACACATGCACATCTTGTGCATCTGGCTTACGTGGGTCCTGGGGAATTGAACCGAGGTCTTTTGGCTTTGCAGGCAAATGCCATAACCACTAAGCCATCTCTCCAGCCTGAGTTTTATAACTTTATAGTGTTTTAGATGAGGTTGTGTTTGTACTAAAAAGAAAGATTTTTGTGTGTGTGCAGGTATTAAAGGCATGCACCATCAATCACACCAAGCTACAAAAAGACTTTTTAAAAAAACTATCCTTATCTTTGTTCAAATGTGGTGACTTTTTTGTTGTTGTTGTTTGTTTGTTTTTGTTTTTTGTAGGTAGGATCTCACTCTAGCCCAGGCTGACCTGGAACACTCTGTAATCTCAGGCTGGCCTTAAACTTACAGTGATCCTCTAACCTCTGCCTCCCAAGTGGTGGAACTAAAAGCATGTGCCACCATGCCTGGCTATGATTTTTTTAAATTAAGTTATTCTGTTTATTGAGAAAAGTACAGAACCAGGAGAAGGAAAGTGAGCCTGGAAGAAATGTAAAAAGAGAGTTATAGAGGAAAAAAAGAAAGTACAGTGAGCTCTTGCCATGTGGAGGGCAGTAGATGGTAAAGAGACCATGTGGGAGTAGGGGTCAGGGGGCTCTCCCTTGTCTCAGCGAAGACGAGAAGAAACTCACCAGAAGCTGGAGGTTCACAAGTGGTCAGACAATCCAGACCGGGGGGGGGGGGTTCCCTTCCCTGGGAAAATGTATGGTGGTGGGTTTCACCTTCTGGCTCAGGAGAGCCAGGGAAAGGGTCTGGGCTAGAGACTAGCTCAGAAAGAGGCCAGCCATGACACCAAGTTTTGGGGGCTGAACTTGACCAACCACAATGTCAGGATTAGATTTAAATCCTAGGAAAGAAGCCCTCCCTCCCAGGAGAGGCTCAGGTTGTTTGTGGAAAAACAGATCTCCTCTAGGGAAGAGATAAGAAGTCAGATCATCCTTTGTTCTCTAGCAAAGTGAAGACTACAAGGATAGATGCAAAGGTGTTCCTGCTTCTTACTTTCAGGGGCTCAGTCACCCTAAACTACCTAACAAGGCTACCTAACTCCCTCTCAGTTGTTTTTTAAAATTTACATATCTATGTATTTTTTTCATAGGTTATAGTCTTTTATCCCCTCACCCCAGCTCCCATTTCCATGGGGCCCTCATCAGTGGGGTTATGGTATTCACTGTGGGGTCATTAAGGCCTCAGTCAGTCTCTGTGGAATAGCAGGTGGGGGAGCCATACCTCAGTATATTCCTACTCACTCTGGCTCTTACAGTCTTTCTACCCCCTCTTCCACAATGTTCCCTGAGCTATGGCAGGCCTGTCGGCAGTCTGATTTAGTGTTAAGTTCTCTGTAGCCTCTAGATTTTTGCTTTCGTGGGTTTTGATTGATCACTGTGTCTGTCACCATCACCCTGGGGCTGGTTGTCAGGTTAGCAGTAAGAGCAGCGTTCATGTCACAGCTTCCTCTGCAATTTCTCTCGGGCCCTGGCAGGTGTGGTAGAGGTGGCACATCTTGTGGTGGGCAGTCAGCTATCTTTTTGTCTTACTGGTGGATCTTGGTTCTCTTCTGTTTTCTTTATTCCAATCTTAATTGCCAATGTTAAATCTCACATTACATATCACACCTCACACAGAAAATCAGTCTTTCTATCAATCTATCTAGCTGCATATATATGGATTACAGAGAGGCCAGAACTGGGAAAAACTGGTAGAAATGTAAGAGTCTGTCAAGGTGAGGATAAGTGAACCCTGAAGGAGAATTTGAGCCAAGCTATATAATTGAGTCCAGTTGCAGAAATGAAGTGAAGAGTAGGGCTCGGTCCAGACAAACGGATGGATGGATGGATGGATGGATGACAGGTCCAGATGGGTGAGCAGGTAGACAGGGCAGACAGTGGGGACAGCACTGAGCAGAAGTCTCTGGAAAGTCACAAGTTCTTTGACACACACACACATGCACTGGGTGGTCATTGACAGAGGGGCTGTTGCCATTATAGTGCTGTGTGCACTTCTTTATGGGGTAGAGGGAGGGCATTACACCTTTCCTTGGTCTTATCTATCTGATCAGTTACTGGTTTTCCTGGTATATTTTAATATGCCCATGTGCTCCTTTAGTCCCCACTCACCACCTCCCTCCAGAACTATACTTTCTACTTCCAGGAATATATCATTTATCAGTCTGTGTCACATGGATGATGCTGGATAAATGGTGCTGTTCACATGTCCACCTCAGTACAGAGTCATCCTTCATCCTCAAAATGGAATCAAAAGTTACTTATAAAATGCAGTCTCTCAGGGCAAGGCACAGTCTGAAAAGCCACTGTTTGCCCAATATATGCAGTAACCCTGAGTAGGGCACAGCCAAAGCTTAACATGGAAAGATGGTGTTGTTCCAGTGTCCACTCAGGGGCAGGTAAACCTCCACTATCAAAACAGAGTCAAGGAGCTGGGCGTGGTGGCGCACGCCTTTAATCCTAGCACTTGGGAGACAGAAGTAGGAGGATTGCTGTGAGTTCGAGGCCACCCCGAGACTACAGAGTGACTTCCAGGTCAGCCTGGGCCAGAACGAAACTCCATTTTGAAAAACAGACAAACAAAACAAACAAACAAAACCCTGAGTCAGGGTCTAAGGAGCTGGCTCAGTGGTTAAAGGTACTTGCTTAAAAAGCCTGTCAGCCTAAGCTTGATTCACCTGTACCCACATAAAGCCATTTGCACAAACTGGCACATATATTTGAAATTTTTTTGCAGTAGCAAGAGGCCTTGGCACATCCATACTCACTCTTTCTGAAATAAATAAACAAATAAATAAATGTTCTTTAAAAAAATTGAGTTAAGGGCTGGAAAGATGGCTTAGCGGTTAAGGCACCTGCCTGCTAAGCCTAAGAACGCTGGTTGCAATGTCCAGCGGTTCCAATCTCCAGGTCCCACGTTTAGCCAGATGCAAAGTGACACAAGGGCACAATGCCGCACTTGCCCACAAGGGGGTGCACACATCTGGATTTCTCTCACAGCAGCTGAGAGACTGCTGGCACGCCCATTTCTATCTGTCTCCCTCTCCCTCTCTGTCTGTCTGTCTCTCTCTCTGTGTCTCTCTCCAAAAATAAATAATAAAAATAATTTTAAAAAAATTTAAAAAAATTGAGTCAAGGGCTGGAGAGATGGCTAGCAGTTAAGCACTTGCCTATGAAGCCCAAGGATCCTGGTTTGAGGCTCTATTCCCTAGGACCCACATAAGCCAGATGCACAAAGTGGTGCATGCATCTGGAGTTCGTTTGCAGTGGCTAGAGGCCCTCGTGCGTCCATTCTCTATCTATCTGCCTCTTTCTCTGTCTGTTTGCAAAGCTGCTTGTAAAATGGAGTCTCAAGGCAAGGCACAATATGACAAGTTACTGTTCATATGATATGAACTAACATAGAGCAGGGCATGGCCTGATCTTAACAATGGCCTCCCTTATGTTTTGGCAACTCCCTGTGGCTCCCTGTGTGCATATCTGCATCTAAATTTCCCCCTTTAAAGACAATTTTTCTTTTCTTTTCCTCTCCTTCCCCTTTCTTCATCCCCCCTCTATCTCCATCTTTCTTACCTCCACACACACTCTTTGTTTTCTTTTCTTTTTCTTTTTCTTTCTTTCTTTTTGAGAAAGAGCCTCAGTCTGTACTCTAGACCTGGAAACCATGACAGTGCAGCTGCCTCAGTCTTCCTGAGTGCTGGGATTACAGCTGTGAGGCACCCAGCCTGGCCATTTCTCCCTTTTCAAGGATACCAGTCACATTTACCTAAGGCTCGCCCTGTATGATTTTAACTGCTGACATCTATAAAAACCCTGTCTCTGAATAAGGTCACATTCTGAGATATTGGAGGCTGGGGTTTCAACATACAAATGTAGGGGAGATACAACTCAACCACAGCAGGGGCGCACACGCATACACACACGTACACACACACATGCACATGACAGAATGGTTTTGTAAGGGTCTGAAAATTGCTGAAGAAAGACCCCAGATTCAAATAGTATGTAAAAACATAGAGTGTTTATTCTGCAGAATCAGCCAGCCTGCAGGGGTCAACCATTCATACAAAATGGCGACCACTAGAGGAGCACACAGGCCCCTTTTAAGTGCAGCTAGGGGAATTCCAGGAGGGTTAGGTAATCTTCTAACGTGATTGGCTAGGCAAGCAACAGCCTGGGCATGTTTGGACATGTCTCCAGGAACTGACTCAGCCCCCAGAGCCCGCCCCTCTGGGAAATTGAAACGTAGGCCTAGTTAGGGCGGCACCTTACTGAAGCCTGTCATGGTGTCAGTTTGGTCCCTTCAGTTTGATATTTGATTTTGTTGTTGTTGTTGTTCCAGGTAGGGTCTCACTCTAGCCTAGGTGATATTTGATTGCAAGTTTTTATTAAACTTTACAGTTACTTTAATTCATGGATTATTGAGCGGTCATTGCTTAAAAAGAGTAGGTCTCCCCTTCCAACAATGACTGACTACTGCTCTCACAATTCATAACCCTCAACATGGTGAACACCAGAAATCCACCTCAGTGGAGTGGAGACAGAGAGGAGGGAAATGATAGTACCAACATATGATGTGTCCTTATAAAGTTTCTACCTAACAACAACAAAAAAGATTAGATCTTAGGTGTTCTCATCTCACCCAGCTCTCAAAAAGGTAATTAATAAGAACACACACACATACATTGCTTGCAGTTATCACATCTCTACATATGTATATTAAAACATCTCCCCAAATATATACTATTTTAAGTTTTCAATGTTGCCTCAATAAAGCTTGAAAAAAAAAAAAACCAAGTAGGGAAAATTGGTGTAGTATATATGAGAATTATTTTTATTATCTTTGCAACTTTTCTGTAAAAATTATCCTAAAAGAAAAAAGTTACTTAAACATAAAATCAGGCTGGAGAGATAGCCTAGCAGTTAAAACATTTGCCTGCACAGCCAATGGACCCAGGTTTGATTCCCCAGTACACGTATAAGCCAGATGCATCAAAGATAACGCCTCCATCTGGAGTTCATTTGCAGTGGCTGGAGGCCCTGGAGTGCCCATTCTCTCTCTATCTGCTTCTTTCACTCTCTCATAAATAAATAAATAAAATAAAATAAACAAAAAATCATTTTATAATATAAAATAATACTTGTTATCTACAAAACATTTCATGAATGCCATATTTAGAATAATCATAATTATATTGTTTTAAGTACTAGTGCCTAAATATCCATTTGTACAAGAGAACAGATTATATAGGCCTCTGGAGGGCAGTGTTAGGTCATAGAAAGATTTTTTTTTTTAGGCTATTTCAAAATGGATTTTTCCCCCTTTTTCAACCACAAGGCCTCTGTTTATACTCACTATCTCTCATATATATATATATGTATCTCAAGTCAGGCATGGTGTTGTATACCTGTAATCCCAGCACTGGCGAGGCTGAAGCAGAAGAAAGAGGAAGGGAGGGAGAGAAAGAAATACTAAAAACAGTAGGTTGATGAAGATGCACGTAGGGTTAAACTGTTTTTTATTTTGTAGAGATCTACAGTGATTTACTTGGTAGGGCTGGGGGAAGGGAAGGAAAATTGCCCTGGCTTCTGAATGGAACAAATTTCTGGAAGAACCAGGATAAAATCTCAACATTTTAAGATTATTGTTCCATAAGTAATCTAGTGAAATTGCTTTTTTAAAAAAAAATAATAATGTGAGCTGGGCATGGTGGTGCATGGCTTTTGTAGCAGACAGCTTTAGGTTCACTGAGATGAACTTCCAGACCAGGCACAGTTATGGAGGAAGGGATTTATTAAAGCTTACAGATCCAGGGGAAGTTCCATAATGGCAGAAGAAGCTGGCCTGCTTTCATAGGACCAAACACAGAGAGCAAAGCCACAAGGCAAGCCTCACAGCACACCTCAGGAACTCCAGCTAGGCCCACTTTGCATATCTTTAGATCGAAATCCTAAACCCACCACCACACCTTAAGATCTGCCTAGTGACACTGCCTCCAGCCAGGTGGCTGCAGATGCAAACTACAAGCTAATAAAACACTGAATATTTTGGGGGCCATCTATTCAAATTACCACACCTTTAAATCCCAGCACTTAGGAGGTAGAGGTAAGAGGATTGCCATGAATTCTGTCTACATAGTGAATTCCTGGTCAGCCTGGGCTAGAGTGAGACCCTACCTTGAAAAAAAAAAAGTATATGTGTGTGTGTGTGTGTGTGTGTGTGTGTGTGTGTGTCTGTCTGTCTGTCTGTCTGTCTGTCTGTGTGCATGCCTGTGTGTGTGTTTGGAGGCCAGACAATAATCTTGGGTGTTGGATGTCAAGGTGCTGCCCACCTTTTATTTTTTTAAATTAAAGTATTTTATTTATTTGAGAGAGAGAGAAGCAGATAGAAAGAGAGAGAGAATAGGTGCACCAGGGCCTCCAGCCACTGCAAACAAATTCCAGATGCATGCATCACCTTGTGCATCTGGCTTTATGTGGGTACTGGGGAACCAAACCTGGGTCCTTTGACTTTGCAGGCAAACACCTTAACTGCTAAGGCATCTCTCCAGCCCAAACTGTCCACTTTTTTAAAAGACAGGTTCTCTCATTAGCCTGAAGCTCACTAAGTAGCCTTGTCTCTCCCTCCCCAGCCCTGGGATTACAAGCACATGCCACCATGCCCAGCTTTTCCCCATGGGTTTTGGGGATCAAACTCGGATCCTTCTGCTTGGATGGCAAGCACTTTACTTACTGAGCCATGTCCCCAACCCCAGACTTGTGTTTCTCAGTCTGTATTGGGGATTAAACCCCAGAATCCATGCACAGTAGACAGATACTCTACTGCTGAGCTATACTCCTGGCCCAGATATTTCATGTTTAAGAGTCTCCTTGGATTGGGAGTTGCAGTGTGCCTCTCAAGCACATGAATTTACAAAATGCCCATTTCGCACCTAGAGGCAGGTAAAGGCAATTGTTCATGTACTGATGGGCTTAGACCTTCTGAAACAACCGCCCATACATGGGTTCCGTTTCCTCAGATAAGTCTGAGGCTCCACGCACACTGTTGTGAATCCAGTATAAACATGAAAGCAGTTGTCATTGGGATGGCAGTGTGCTCCACTTTGTAGCAACCTGTATATGTCTTATCTTTTGCTCAAACAGTAAATCTTGTTAAAAGCACATGTGTTGAATAGGGATCTATGAGCTTTTTAATAGGATTTTTGAAAGGGAGTAGAATTTATAGCTGCTCATAAGTCTCCTGACTTGAGAGTGGAGGTCAATAGTGCTTTGTTCAGCCAGACCATCAAAGTAGAACCCGTAGGCAGAGACCTGTTCCATTCTCATCCAACAGTGCTGGGTACCCCCCCCCAAAAAAAAATGTCCTTCTCAGGAATAATGTTCTCTAAACAGGTGGGTGGGTGGCCAAAGTTCTATGAATCGTGTAGGGACTTAATAAATATCAGAATGATTTGGGTCCTTGAGATGATGATTGGCACCTAACGTGCTCTACTTTTTTTGTTTGTTTTTGTTTTTTTGAGGTAGAGTCTCACTATGGCCCAGGCTGACTTGGAATTCATTATGTAGTCTCAGGGTGGCCTCGAACTCACGGCGATCCTCCTACTTCTGCCTCCTGATTGCTGGCATTAAGGCGTGTGCCACCATGCCCGGTTTCAGTGTTCTTATCCCATCTGCACAAGTCAGAATCCGGGGTTGTCCTGGACTCCCTCTTACTCTCCTGTACCCATAGTGGAAAAAGTACCTGCCCCTCAGTTCTCCTTGAAGGTTCCTTGACAAGGATCCTGCCATGCTTCTTCCCATGGGCCCCGTTTGGGTCCAAGCCCTTACTGTAAATCTGAAGAAGTCACAACTAGATGACCTTTCAGTATAGATCATGAGACTTTCAGCAAGTTCCTGCTGTTGTCAGGGTAACAAGGAAAGTCACCTTTGTGGATGATGAGACCTTGGGAAGCCCCCTTGCTGCTCCCTGTGCCCCAGCCTCAGGGCCTCTGCTGCGTCAGCGCTGTCCCAGTGCCTGTGTTTCCTCTGCACAGAGCCTCTGGCTGCTCTCTGTCTCAACACCAGCCTCTCATCCTGTACAAAGCAGCCAAGTGTCCCTTCTTCATGAACGACATCTCTGGTCTCTTCTCTGGAGAAGTTTCTGCGCTCCTCTGTGCCCACGCTGCATTACTCGTCATGATCACATGCACTGATTGTTCTGCTCTCAAGCCAGGCTTGGGGGTACGTCCCTGAACTCCTGGGAGGATGACTGTGAGTCAAATGTTAGCCTACATAGTACTCTGTCTTAAAAACGTGGTTTGGGGGCCTGGAGAGATGGCTTAGCGGTTAAGGCGCCTGCCTCCTAAGCCTAAGAATGCTGGTTCCAATCTCCAGCGGTTCCAATCTCCAGGTCCCACGTTTAGCCAGATGCAAAGTGAGGCAAGGGTGCAATGCCGCACTTGACCACAAGGGGGCGCACGTATCTGGAGTTCGTTCGCAGCAGCTGAGAGGCTGCTGGCGCGCCCAATCTCTATCTGTCTTCCTCTCCCTCTCTCTGTCTCTCTCCAAAAAAAAAAAAAAAAAAAAAAAAAAAAAGTGGTTTGGGGGCTGGAGAGATGGCTGAGCAGTTAAGGTGCTTGCCTGTGAAGCCTGAGAACCCAAGTTTGATTCCCTAGTACCCATGTAATCCAGATGAACAAGGTGACACATGTGTCTGGAGTGTGTTTGCAGTGGCTGGAGGCCCTGGCATGCCCATTTTCTATGTCTCTGCTTCTTTCTCTTTTAAATAAATAAATAAATAAATAAATAAAAATTTTTGTAAAAAGTTATTTTGGCCAGGTGTAGTGGTGCACGCCTTTAATCCCAGCACTTGGGAGGCAGAGGTAGGATGATCACCATGAGTTCAAGGCCACCCTGAGACTACATAGTGAATTCAGTCAGCCTGGGCTAGAGCAAGATCCTACCTCAAAAAACAAACAAACAAAAAGAAGAGTTATTTTGGACACTTGGTATGGCGGGCTTTTGACTAACATGTGTCTCTCCTAGGAGAATACAAGCAGAATCCAGGTGTGCTCTCGTCAGACCGCCAGCATTTGGCATAGTGCTTGGAAAAGAGTAGTTGCTCAATATGTTTGTTGAATGAATAAATGGCTAGATTTTGTTATTATATTTAAATTTGAAGCAGTTTTTGATTTTGACAATTTCATACATGTATATAATGTAAATTGATCATATTCACCCTCATTATCCTCTCTCCCCCTTCCATTCCCACTAAATCCCTTCTTCCCAATGAATACATGCCTTTGTTTCTTTTTTCCCTTTCTTCTTCCTTTCTGTGACCCACTTTAAATGAGGGCTGCTTACATGAGCACGGGTGGGGGTTATGCACTGGATAGTGTGCAACTTAGCCGAGGCCGAGTCACTGAAGAGCTTGCCTCCTGCCCTCAGCAAGCACTCAATGTAAACAGTTGCTTTTCAATTGAATGTTTAGGTAGAGGAGGAAGAGCCCACTGGATTCATT
Organism: Orientallactaga sibirica; assembly: GCA_036365145.1. Lineage (NCBI taxonomy): Eukaryota > Metazoa > Chordata > Mammalia > Rodentia > Dipodidae > Orientallactaga > Orientallactaga sibirica. The sequence continues at coordinate 12,492,651 of JAEOAD010000035.1, read as the reverse complement.
CGATATGAAAAGTTTCTTCCAGTGATGACCAGAATTCTTCTGGAAAGAAAGTAAGTAAACTCAATTTCAAGTCTTGGCTGGGCTGGCTATGGTGGCGCACGCCTTTAATCCCAGCACTCAGGAGGCAGAGATAGGAGGATCGCTGTGAGTTCAAGGCCACCCTCAGAATACATAGTGAATTCCAGGTCAGCCTGGTCTAGAGTGAGGCCCTACCTCAAAACAAACAAACAAACAAACAAACAAACAAACAAAAAACAAACAAACAAACCAAAGACAAAAAAACAAAAAGCCACTTGGCTTAGTCAAGTATGGAAACTCATGCCTATAATTCCAGCCCTTAGGAGGCTGAGGCAGGAGGGTTGCCATGATTTGAGGTTACATAGACAGTTTCAGGCTAGCCTGGTCTACAGAATGAAACCTTGTCTGAAAATAAAACAAAACTGCTTGGCTTCTTCTATTTTTCTTTTTTGTTTTTATTTTTTTTGTGTGTGTGGTTTTTCATTTTTTGGTTTTTCAAGGTAGGGTCTCACTCTAGCCCAGGCTGACCTGGAATTCACTATGTAATCTCAGGGTGGCCTCGAACTCATGGCAATCCTCCTACCTTTGCCTCTCAAATGCTGGGATTAAAGGTGTGCGCCACCACTCCCGGCTCTTCTAGTTTTCTTAGCATGCTCTAAGGAAACTTCCTCTGGTCTTTAGCATACTTCTCAATTGCTGGTTTAGGTATGTGTTGAGAAACACCAACCATATTAGTATTAATCCAAGCAAAGCAGAACTAAAGGAGCTACAAAAAAAAAAAAAAAAAAAAAAAAAAAAAAACATTTTCATTATCTTCTGCTATGAGTTACCATTTATAAATAAGAATTAATCCTCATTATTTTTCCAGCACAAGCATAACATTAGCTCACCACAGGTGATTGATGTAGAGGTTTTGGTCCTAGATGAACTGATTTCCATAATGATGAAAAATGCTAATGGATAATACCAAACATGCCAGTGACTTTGAGCTAAGTATTTCCTGTGGGGATAAGGTACTGCTGACTTTCATATCCAGACATCCAAAGAAATTTCAGTGGGGGGAGTGTTATTAGCCTTATTTGTTAACAGCTTTTATTTTATGTAATCATTTATCATATAGAGGCGGAGATAAATATCCCGGCACTAATTTGCTTTTATTGCATAATTATAGATACAGACCCATCCTTGAAGATGTCCTTCTTCGAGCTTTTGAGGTACTGAGCATTAGATTATTGTGTGTATTTGTATATGTGTACATGGATGAAAAGTCCATTCACTATATAGAATATAAAAGATCATATATATATATATATACACATATATATAAGATATATGAAAGACAAATATATATTTGCCTTTCCCTCCTAGGTTTTAGATACAGCTAAGCAAGGATTTCTGACGAAGGATGAACTGGTCAAGTATATGACTGAAGAAGGTAAGAATGCTGTATCAATTAGGACAGTATCTTATGTAAGGGGTTAATAATTTTTAAACAGCATTTATGCAAAAATATATGTTTTAAAAAGGATATACTTTAAAATCAACTATTTGGTTGCATAGAGTTATTTGATTTTTTCGGTTTTGGAATGGACTTATTTTGAGGACATTAAAAGGACAGAGAACAGAACAAGGATAGATGGATTGTGACCTCATAGGATTCTTTCTTTATTTTGTTTTATTTTTTGAGGCAGGGTCTTGCTGTAGCCCAGGATGACCTGGAAGTCACTCTGTAGTCTCAGGATGGCCTCCAACTCACAGCAATCCTCCTACCTCTGCCTCCTGAGTGCTGGGATTAAAGGCATGCACCACCACACCCAGCTTTTTTTATTTTTATTTTTTATTTTTTGTGGGATTCTTGTATAGTAGGAGTGTAATGATTATTGTATAAATTGTAGTCATTTGATATTTAGGACAAAAGATACACCACCTAAAAATAAACTATCAATCACTATAAACCAGTACCTTTAAAATTTATATACTTTAGGGCTGGAGAGATGGCTTAGCAGTTAAGGCACCTGCCTCCTAAGCCTAAGAACACTGGTTCCAATCTCCAGCGGTTCCAATCTCCAGCGGTTCCAATCTCCAGGTCCCACGTTTAGCCAGATGCAAAGTGACGCAAGGGTGCAATGCCACACTTGACCACAAGGGGGTGCATGCATCTGGATTTTGTTTGTGGCAGCTGAAAGACTGCTGGCGCGCCCATCTCTGTCTCCCTCTCCCTCTCTCTCTCTCTCTCTCTCTGTCTCTCTCAAAAAAAATTATGTACTTTAAATTTTATTTATTTATTTATTTATTTTGCAAGGACAGAAGGGGAGAGAGGAATGAAAGTGAGTATGGATATACCAGGGCCTCTTGCTGCTGCAGACGAACTCCAGATGCATGTGTCACTTTGTGCATCTGGCTTTACATGGGTACTGAGGAATGGTACCTAGGCTTGCATGCAGGCTTTGCAAGCAAGCGTTTGGCTGTTGAGTCATCTCTCCAGCCCAACCAATGCCTCTATTAGACTGAAGATTTGAGTTGGAATGTATAAAAATTCCCTTTTAAAGAGCTTTCAGATGGCAGAGTTACAAATGATATAGTTTTAATTGAGTATGAATTACACATAAATATTTGCTTTGAATATAGACTACACACAAATGACCACGCGTGTGTGCAATATCCACACACACGTTTACATATTTCCTTTAGAATTTCTCTCTGTTTACATCAGTGTATAAACTTGTTTCCCCTGAGTGTAATTAGCTTGATGGATAGTCTCTTGAAGCCATTGAAACCCTGCTCCCCTCCCCTTTTCCCGTAGGGAGGGAGGGAGGAGTTCTTCTTCCTCTGTTCCACTCCCAGACGTGGATGTAGATTGAACCCTGAACGATGCAGTAGGCACCAGTCACTTGAAACAGGATGGGAAGTACTACTCATTTTGACCAGAAAAGCCACGGCTGCAGCCACATGTGCACTGGTAGGCATTGTAACTCAGCTCATCATTAGGAAACAGGAAGTGAGAGAAGAAGTAACATGAGAATTATAGCTGCCATCCAGGATGTCCTGTAGCATTAAAATCATCTCAGGGGTTTACTTTGCTGGGAATGTTATGACTTTCAAAGCATTAAAGGATTAAAAGAAGTAAATCCTAGATTATATTAGGCAACATGAATAGTCAAAATGGCCAAAGATATTCAGTTTAATTCATATCATGTACCCACTGTATGTTTAGTATTATTAAGCACAGTGAGGGGTAATGATACTGAAATCTGATCTCCTTCTCTAGGTTGTTACAATCTCATTGAGGAAATAAACTAATTTATTAATTAGACCAACATAAGACAGTAGAAAAATAAGTATAGAAGGTCAATGCAGGCTGCTCCAGCTTCAAGGGAAGCTTGACCTTGAACAGTAACAGAAAATAGGTTCCTTGAGACATTCTGTGTTTGGTTTTTTCCCCTGTGGCAAGGTCTGACTGTAGCCCAGGCTGACCTGGTACTCACTCTGTAGTCCCAGGCTGGCCTGGAACACATAATGATCCTCCTATCTCAGCCTTCCTAGTGCTGGGATTAAAGGCATGTGCCACCACACCCAGGTCTTTTTGGTTCTTTTTGAAACAGGGAGTCACTCTGTAGCCCAGGCTAGCCTGGAGTTCACTATATAGCTCAGGTTGGTCATGGCAGTCCTTCTGCTTCAGCTTCCTAAGTGCTGGGATTGTAGGCATGAGGCACCGCGCCTGGCTTGAGAAGATAGAATTCAGTTAAATGTGTAAGTTACTGAGGGCAGGGGTAAGATCTAATACATTACAGTGTCTTAACATATAAATAGGTCTCAACAAATTAATCATAACAAATAAGCTATGAATGAATGAATGACTGAGTGGATGAGTAACTGAATGAAAGCTGGATGAAGGGATGATAAGAGGGAAGCATTGGAGATTTAGATAAAAACAGTAGGAATAAACCTTAGCACTAACTATGCATGTGAAGGAAGATGGGCTCAGCTAGTCCCAAGGGTCTTGTTGGCCAAAGAAAAGAATGGAGATAGACTTACTGGGGCTACATTATGGAGGCCCAGTCTTGAGTTTGTGTTTATCCTGTTTGCTCGTTAGGTTTGGAGAAGAGTCATTTAGTGCAAGAGAGACTGTGGGAAAGTGATTGTGGTGCTGGTTGGTTTGTAGGTGGGTGAAAGAGGTCCAGCCAGAAAGATTAGCTGGGAAGCTCCTGCAGCATTCTGCAGTCAAATGCTCTGTCTCTGAACTACACCCCTCTATCCTGCAGAGTTCTGAATGTTTCCTAATAAGACTGGCCTGGCACTAGGAATGGGAAAAAGGGATTGATGCAAAAAGACTCACCCTCCTTCAGGACCTGGGCTGTGATGAGTAACAGAGGGCAGGGGACAAAGATGGGAGCTGAGTCAAAAATAAAAACAATGACTGGGTGTGGTAGCACATGGCTTTAATCCCAATACTCCAGAGGCAGAGGGAGGAGGATCACTGTGAGTTCCAGGCCACCCTGAGTCTACATAGTGAATTCCAGGTCAGCCTCGTTTAGAGTGAGACCCTACCCCAAAAAACAAAACAAGGGCTGGAGAAATGGCTTAGTAGTTAAGACGCTTGTCTGCAAAGCCAAAGGATCCAGGTTCGATTCTCCAGGACCCATGTAAGCCAGATGCACAAGGTAGCACAAGCATCTGGGGTTTGCTTGCAGTGGCAGGAGGCCCTGGTGTGCCTGTTCTCTCCCTCTTTCTCTCTCCTCCTGCCTACTTCTCTCTCTCAAATAAATAAAGAAAAATAATAAAATAAAATATACTTTAAAAAAACCAAAAAATTTTAAGTGCGTGCCTGCAAAACCTAATGACCCCAGTTCAATTTCCCAATAGCCCTGTAAAGCCAGATGCATGAAGCAGTGAATGCATTTGGAATTTATTTGCAGTGGCTAGAGGCCCTGCTGTACCCATTCTCTCTCTTTTTCTACCTGTCTCTCTTCTCTCTGTCTCTCTATCTGCTTGCAAATAAATAAATAAATAAATAAATAAATAAATAAATAAATAAATAAATAAAGGCTTTGCTGTGGACCATGGCATCACAGTAATAATGCTGCCAACTGAAATGGGGACGTCAGGAAGAGGCTGTGTTGTGTGGCTCACAGGAAGGTGCTTTGTGCTAGTTTCCAAGAAAGTGCAGAGTTAACAGTACTTCCAACTACTGGGCATGTTAGTGGATTGGGTATAGATCAATTCTTCTATGATAAGAATATATGTGGTTTTAATTATTCAACCAACAAATATTCAATATCTTCCACATTACATGAGCTACTGTATTTGATAGTGAGAAATAAGATGTAAAGTGCTATGCAAATATATTATTTTTAAATTTATATTTATTTATTTTGAGAGAGAAAGAAAGGCACATACAGAGAATGGGCATGCTAGGACTTCTAGCTACTGTAAATGAACTCCAGTTGCATGTACTCCCTAGTGCATCTGGCTTACATGGGTCCTGGGGACTTGAGCCTGGGTCCTTAGGCTTTGCAGGCAAATGCCTTAACTGCTAAGCCATCTCTCCAGCCTTGCAAATATATTATTAAATGTAACATGGCTATCATCTAAGTATAATAACAGTGACTAGTCCAGTGAAATGGTTGTTTAAGAATTGGTATTTTGGGCTGGATAGATAGCTCAGTGGTTAAAAGCCCAAGGACCTGCAAAGCCTATGGACCCAGGTTCATTTCCCTAGTACCCACATAAAGCCAGATGCACAAAGTGGCGCATGTGTCCAGGGTTTGTTTGCAGTGGCTAGAAACCCTGGTGTATATATGTATTTTTATATTTATTGTTTTTTTGAGGGCCAGGAGAGATGACTCAATGGTTAAAAGATGCTTGTTGCAAAGCCTGCCAGCCTAGATTCAATTTCCAACCCTCATAATCTTTTCATCAGTAAGTTTGAGAATATGTATTCTAAATGCCTAGGAATTCACAAGATAATCTTCATCATTCACATGGAATCCAGTTCCTGCAGGTAGAAATCCCCTTGTGTGTTACTGCATCAGATAGCACTTAGCAGGGTTGATCTCAAAAGAAAGTTTTAAGAAATACTTATATGTGGATGGGTATCAGGCACTCTTCTAAGCATGGTTTAAGGACACATGTAATCCTCATACCAACCACATGGGTCGTATAGACTGGGAAACTGAGGTAAGGAAAGGTTAAACAGCTTGCTCAAGATTTTAAAAGCCAGTAAGAGAGAGGCAAATTTGAGCCCAGTCTGTGCCTGAAGCTTGTGATTTTAGCTGGTAGGCTAGTTTTTGTTCCTCCCATCCTAAAGCAAATCCTGTGTGGTTTTCCCCCCAAGGTAGCAGCGTAACTAATGTGCCTCACTGTGAGCCAGGCCGTTCTGAGCAGTGGAGTGGCTCAGCTCGTAGCACCCGAGCTTGTCTTCCTTGTCTTCTTTTTTTTAAAAAAAGCATGCACTACCACGCCCAGCTTTTTAAAAAAAAAAATTGTTTATTTACTTTACTTTTTACTTGAGAGTGACAGAGAGAGAGAGAATGGGCATACCAGGGCCTCCAGCCACTGCAAACGAACTCCAGATACATGCACCACCTTGTGCATTGGGCTTATGTGGGTCCTGGGGAATCAAGCCTTGAACCGGGGTCCTTAGGCTTCACAGGCAAGTGCTTAAGTGCTAAGCCATCTCTCCAGGCCTTCCTTGTCTTCTTCCCTCCCCCTCCCTCTCTCCCTTCTTTCTGTCTTTTTTTTTAATTTTTATTTTAGAGGGAGTGAGTGAGAGGGAGAGAGGGAGAAAGAAAGAATTGGTGAGCCAAGGCGTCAGCCACTGCAATTGAGCTCCAGATGCTAGCACCATCTAGTGGGCATGTGTGTGACCTTGTACTTGTCTCACCTTTGTGTGTCTGGCTTACTTGGAATCTGGAGAGTAGAACATAGATCCTTAGGCTTCGCAGCAAGTGCCTTAATAGCTAAGCCATCTCTCTAGCCCTTTCTGTCTTTTTTTTTTTTTTTTTTTCGGTTTTTCGAGGTAGGGTCTCACTCAAGCCCAGGCTGACCTGGAATTCACTCTGTAGTCTCAGGGTGGCCTCGAACTCATGGCAATCCTCCTACCTCTGCCTCCCAAGTGCTGGGATTAAAGGTGTGTGCCATTATGCCCGGCCCTTTCTGTCTTTTTTAAAAAATATTTTTTATTTATTTGAGAGAGAGAGAGAAAGCACAAATGCCTCTTGCTCTGCAAAGGAACTCCAGATGTCTGCACCACTTTGTGCATCTGGTTTTATGTGGGTCCTGGAGAAGTGAACCCAGGCTGCCAGGATTTGTAAACAGACACCTTTAACTGCTGAGCCATCTCCCCAGCCCTCTTTCTGTCTTTCTTATGCTTTCTTATGGCTTTATACATGCCAGGTCAGTACTCTGTCACCAATCTACATCTCCAGACTTGCGTCTGGCTTACGTGGGTCCTGGGGAATCAAACTTGGGTCCTTTGGCTTTGCAGGCAAGTACCATCCCTCTAGCCCTAAACTTTTCATTTAAGAAAAAAAAAAAGTCCCTATTCAAATAAGTGTATTGGTAACTGAATCCCAACTCGGCAAGAAAACATTGTAACTTAGCTGCATCGATAAGACTTTTCCGTAGGGTCTAAGTGGATGATCTTGATGCTCTGTGTTTTTGTTTCATGTGGGACAGAGTGCTGTCTTATAGTCTGCAGCCTGTCGGAGTTCTTCCTCAGTGTGGGCCTCACAGTGGTGAAGCCACTTTCCAAGATGGCTGTCAGCAGTTATGTGAATCTGAAGCCTGCTAACTTTTGGTTTCATATGACAGCAATACTAGCCTGGGCTGTAGCAAGGAGGAGTTTAGAGTGGCTAAGAGTGGCAGACTTGGTGGTCATTGTCTTAAGTCTCTGAGTTTTGCTCTTCAGCAACTGTACACAGCAAACATTTAATCATCTCTGTAATTTTATTAAACATAATAATTGTGCTGTCTTATAAGACCCTTTGCAGTTCCAGTTATTTTAATTTAAATGAATAAACAACTTTGTTCTTGATTGTCTTTCTGTCTTCCTGCTGTTTCGGCTGAAGTGAACGGTTCTGTACTGCGCTTGGTCTCGGATACCTGCAAATAAAATGAGCCCCCAGCTCTGCAGGTGTATGACAGCATGCTTTTGAACTTGTGGACTATCATGATATGCTCGCTGTACAGCTGGAGAGAGAAACGCTACTCACACAGCTGGAGACCTGTGTGGCTCCATGGCAATTAAGCTAGCTAGTGAAATAGGTGACTGTAAATGAGGATTTTCTTTTCCCTTCTTGTCTCTCCCAGGTGAGCCTTTTTCTCAAGAGGAAATGGAAGAAATGCTGTCTGCTGCAATTGATCCAGAATCAAATTCAATTAATTACAGGGAGTACATAACAATGATGGTGATAGATGAAAATTAAATGCTCTCAAGACTGAACTGCTTTTTTTCCTCCTTCCTGTAAAATGACTATAAAGACTCAATTTCTATTTGGGAAAGGGCGGTTGAAAAATTACTTATCCTGACAAATTTCACACTTTATCCTGTCATTCCTATATCTGATATTCAGTGCCCTGAGACATAACTGCTTCAGAATATCTTATTTTCTAAATCAGATCAGAACAGTTTAAAACATACATTTATTTAATGTGTCCAGCCTTATGGAATGACAAATTGGCAGTGATTTAAAAAGAATCCTAAGATGTGTTAACAGTAAATGTAGATTGCTCAGTTTCTGCCATGGAGCCACTGTTGCCTTGCGATTAGTTAAACTGAGAAAACGAAGACTGAGCAGAATGGCCCAGGACTCGACCTAGGAACGTCTTGAGGGGCTGAGTGAACTCCGAGTGGCAGGGCGTGGCTGCCTGAAGTTCTGTTCTAGCAACAGCAACACCTCAGCACTCCAACTGTGGAGGGAGAGTTAGTGAAATGACTATTAATAATTGATTCCTCTTGAATGTCAATTACAAATCTCATTTGCAATCAGAATAATTTTGTATGAAAAATTAAATTTGCTTCTCTAGCATTTTACTGTTTGTGGAATAGCTAAAGGAGTTGAGATAATTGAGTCTAGAGAAAGGAAGACAGTAGAAATTGATGGGGCAATTTCTTTCCTGCACAGTAGAGTCCTTACCTATTCAGAGTTTCTGTCATGGCAACATTGTCCTGAGTGCCAAATGGATTCAGCTCTTTGTTGCCACAATGTCTAGTGCCTGGGTGGACTCCCTTAGCTCACAGTTGTAGAGGCTCAAGGTCCAAACAACTCTAAGTAGGCGTAGTGAGGGCCACCTTTTATGCATCACCTCAGGGTGGACATGGCAGCAGCCACATCTTCAAACCAGGAGCAGAGAGACTGCCAGGGCTGGAGAGGGGTGCAGGTTTGCTCCCTTTTATAACAGTCCACTCACAAGAGTTACTTTCCAAGAGCACAGGCTGGAGGACTTCACATTAGGCCCTTCTGCATAAAAATGTCACCACCTTTGGGTGACCAGACTTCTGATTCCTGAGCCTTTGGGGTTGACAAAATTAAGCCATTTTTAAACCCCAGTACCAAGTAAGAATATCGAGAAATGTCACGATGGCGGGAGGTGTAGTGTTAGAAGAGCAGAATAACGATGCCTGAGCATGAGGAGTCCCAGTGGAAAACGTGGGCTTTCCAGCACAGGAAAATAAGACAAAGGAAAATGAATCATCCTCCACAATGTACTTACTCTTACGAAGATCACAAACACCGTGATCTCCACTTAAAGATGGTTCACACTGCTGTAGTTTGCATCTGGAATGGCCCCAAAGGCCCTCCTGTTAAAGGTTTGGTCTCTAGAATGGTGTTTGTGGAAGTTGATTAAACCTTTATGAGGTGAGGCCTAGTGGAAGGTCTTAGGTCTCTGGGCACATGCACCCAAAGGAGATAGTGGGATTCCGCCCTGTCCTTGTCTCTGTTTGCTTCTTAGCTGCCATGAGATGAGCACTTCCTCCACCACATGTTCCCACCTCTCCACAGACCCAAAAGCAACAGTACTGACCAAGCATGGACAGAAACCTCCAAAACCATGAGCCAAAACAAACCTTTCCTCTCTTTAAAAATTTATTTATTTACTTATTAGAGGCAGAGAGAGGGAGAGAAATAGGGAGGAGGGAGAGATAGATAGATAGATAGATAGATAGATAGATAGATAGATAGATAGATAGATAGAAAGAGAATGGGTGCTCCAGGACCTCTAGCCACTGCAAAGAAACTCCAGATGCATCCACCTTGTGCATCTGGCTTATGTGGGACCTAGAGAACTGAACCTGTGTCCTTAGGCTTCACAGGCAAGCTAACTTAACTGCTAAGCCATCTCTCCAGCCCTCGTGTGTGTGTGTGTGTGTGTGTGTGTGTGTGTGTGTGAGAGAGAGAGAGAGAGAGAGAGAGAGAGAGAGAGAGAGAGACAGAGAGAGATTTTCAAGGTAGGGTCTTGCTATAGCTCAGGCTGAAAACCTTTCTTCTTTTTGTTGATTGTCTCAGGTATTTTGTTAAAGTAGCAGAAAGCTAATGCAACACCCTACCTGTGTGTGTTTACATGTGATGGCTTATATTGCTTGTCATCTTGACAGGACCTGTGAGACAAATCTCTGGGCATATCTGTGAGGAAGCTTCTAGATTAGTTTAGCTGAGGAGGGAAGACCCAAACCACGAGCTGAATCACAAGGAAGGCAAGCCGAGAGCCACATTTATCTCTCTGCTTCCTGACCGTGGACAGAACATGACCAGATGCCTCAGGCTCCTGCCACCATGCCTCCCCCACCATGATGGACTGTAATCTGGACCTGTAAGTGGAAGTGAACCCATCTTCCCTTACACTGATTTGTGTCAGGTGTTGTGTTCCAGCAACAACAAGTTACATAAAGTTGCTTATGGTCATTCCTTATACCCGAGCAGTCTTATTCCTGGGAGAGGGGCTGAGACTGATTATCATTGCTCATTCATTCATGACCAGTGGTGAATATCATTAGCTCACATGCTGGGAACTGGACTTGACAGGTAGATATGACTCACAGGCCCATCTCAGCAACACATACCAGGGACTGTGGAAGTGCTTCAGAGAAGAAGCTGACTCGGCCTGGCAAGAGGGCTTTCTGGTAGGTTCCAATGATTAGAGAAAGCCTCCAAACAGGTCACACATGGCTTTAAAAGGGTAACTTTTGACTGAGTACTGGACTTCAGAGCACAGTGCCTGTCAGCAGGGGAATGTCAGGTCAAGATTCCAGAGATACAGTGAAGTATGGAACAATCTGGGAGCTGAAAGTTTGATCTGCAGAGAGTTGGGGGCTGAATGAGAGGTGTGGTTGAAGCAGCGGCCAGGAGCACTGTATCCTAAGACACGCGGGGTGAGCTGTTGATTAAGGATTTTTTAAAAGATTTTAGTTTTATTTATTTATTTACTAGAGACAGAAAGAGGGAGAGTGAGAATAGGGCGCACCAGGGCTTCTAGCCACTGCAAATGAACTCCAGACGTGTATACCCCCTTGTACATCTGGCTTATGAGGGACCTGGAGAGTCGAAACAGGATCCTTTGGCTTTGCAGGCATGCACCTTAATGGCTAAGCCATCTCTTCAGCCCTGATTAGGTTTTAATGCTAGAGTTTAAATTTTGTTCTGAAAATTGGAGAGAACTGAGTAGTATTTGAATGTCACCTGGGAGGTAATTTGAAGGGTCAAATCTAGAGTTGAGGCCAGCTGGTAGGCGATGTGGTTGGCAGGAAGAGATGGAGTAAGAAAGTCAAGCACAAAACCCAGGTTTCTGTCTCAGATCTTGGGTAAGTCGTGAACAAAGCCGTGCAGATAAGAAAGCTGAGGAGCAGACTGATGAGCATGGCTGTGGACAGTCGGGAATAAGGAGCTAGTGGACATGTTATAATAATCGGATGGATAAATAGAGGGATATCTGATGGAGACCTGGGTTTCCACTTGTCGGCACATAGTGTCTTGGAAGGCCAAAGAAGAAAGGTCAAGGACCATGGGAAACATCAACATTTAGGGGAAGGCAGAGAAGAACCCACAATAGCCTGAGGTGGGGAAGCCTGAGGAGAGGGAAAGGCAGAGAGAAGCCAGGCTAGGAGAGACTTGCAAGGAGGCAGGCACCATGCCCATGTGGTGGAGATGGATGCGAGGGAAGTGCACCAAACACTGTGGGCTGAGGGTTAGGGAAAAGCTCCTGAGGATTGGCTCACAGAGTGGAGTCACGGGTTTGGTGTTTAAAGGGGCAAACAGCTGGTGTATGTGTTTCCATTCCAGGGAAAAGTATGCGTTACTTGAAATTACTGCATATTTTTAGAGTATTTATTTTAATTTTTTCTGTTTCTATGTTTTTATGACTTATCAATAGTACATAACATTTATAAACCTCTGTGTGGCAAGCATAGGTCTAAGTATTTATTTATATTTATTTAATCCTTTTGATCACTCACTGAGATAGATGCCATTTTTTCAGAGGGGGTGACCAAGAAGTTACTCAGCTGTAAGGGACTGTGTTAATCAGCTTCTTCAAGGTTATGTTGTGATAACAAGGCCTCAAAATCTTAGTGGTTCCCAACAAAAACTTATTTTTTTTTGTTCATGTTTTATTCCATCTTGGGACTTTACTTCATGCATTCTCTTCATTCTCACCTCCTTCCTTAAGTGGAATGGCTGTGTGTTTCCCAGGATGGACCCAGCCCTCACTTGCTGTTGCACATAGTTGTTAACATTTCTAACCTTACTCTTAGAAATGTCCATGTTGTCCACGTTTATAGGATTAATGTGTGATCATCCTGTTAAAAAAATGAATGAAATGATGGTACAGCATCACTTCTGGAAAATGCTATGAAAAAACAAAACAAAACAAAATCAGGGTTCAGTGGTTAAAAGTGCTTGCTTGCAAAGCCTGCTGGCCCAGGTTCAATTCCCTAGTACCCACATAAAGCCAGATACATAAAGTAGTGCATGTATGTAGAGTTTGTTTGCAGTGGCAAGAGGCCCCGGCATGCCCACACTATCTCTTGCTCTCTCTCTCATAAATAAGATATTTAAAAAATATTTTATTTATTTGTAAGCAGAGAAAGAGGGAGCAAACAAGAGAGAATGAAAATGGGTATATCTGGCTTTACATGGGTACTTGGGAATTGAACCTGGGTGGTCAGGCTTTGCAGGCAAGGGTCTTTAACTATGGAGCCATATCTCTAGACCCCCCCACACAATATTTTTAAAGATTTTTATTTATTTATTTATTTATTTATTTATTTATTTGTTTGTTTGTTTGTTTGTTTGTTTCAGAGTAAGGGAGAAAGATAGAGAGTGAGAATGGGCGCACCAGGGCCTTTAGCCACTGCCAACAAACTCCAGACTCATGTGCCACCATGTGCGTCTTGGCTTACGTGGGACCTGGAGAATTGAACCTGGGTCCTTAGGCTTGACAGGCATGTGCCTTAATTGCTAGCCATCTCTCCAGCCCCCTGCCCCTGACAAATTTTTTAAAAGACGGCTGGAGAGATGGCTCAGTAGTTAAAGGTACTTGCTTGCAAAGCATGGCATCCCAAGTTCAATTCCTCAGGACTCACATAAAGCCAGATGTACAACATGGCACATGCATCTGGTGTTTGTTTGCAGTGGCAAGAGGCCCTGGCATGCCCATTCTCTCTCTCTTTCCTTACAAATAACTAATAAAAAACTTTTTTTTTTTAAAAAAGACAAAACTGGCATGGTGGCACATGCTTTTAATCCCAGCACTTGGAAGGCAGAGTTAGGAGGATCGCTGTGAGTTTGAGGCCAGCCTGGAGCTACTGAGTGAGTTCCACTGGGCTAGAGTGAGACCCTACCTTAAAAAAAAGAAAAAATTAAAAAAAAAAAAAGTAAGCCGGGCATGGTGGTACATGCCTTTAATCCCAGCACTCAGGAAGCTAAGGTAGGAGGATCACCATGAGCTCGAGGCCACCTGGAGATTACATACTGAATTCCAGGTCGGTCTGGGTTAGAGTGAAAACAAAACAAAACAAAACAAAACAAAACAAAAAAACAATGGTAGTAATGAAATGCACTTCTCTCTCTCCTTTTTTTAAAAAATAAATATATATTTTTTATTTATATTATTCTGATTTTACATTCATAGTATTGGTTCCATTGTCCTCCTCCCCGTCCTCCCACTTTCAAAGGGACCCTCATCAATGGGGACTGTGGGTCATGCATTGTGAGTTTACTCAAGAGTTCTGGTGGATAGGCCCCAGTCTCTGTGCATAATGCCCCAACTTGTGACTCTGACAATCTTTCCACCCCCTCTTCTGCGAGTTTCCCTGAGCCACATTGGGGTCATTTTAGTTCTGCTTCCTTGATGAGGTTTTGGGAGCCTCTGTGTCTCTGGATATCTGGCTTAGTTGGAGTTGGATGTTCTCTGTGTTTATCTCCTTCAGCCTTTTTCTGGTGTTGTGATCGCCTTGAACGCTGTATTCTTGCCCTTCCCCTGCGTTGTTCTATCCAAGATCTAGATGCCACCAAATGTGGGCTAGAAGAGAGCCAATGCATATAAAATTCCCTCCAAAACATATATGGTTATCCCTTCTATCTAGTACTAACTTCTCTCTCCGTTGGAGAATTTGCTTATCTTTTTTCAGGTGGACAATGAACCTGAAGGGAGGATCAGCTAACCACACCTCACCAGCTGCACTTCTCTTTTTTAAAAAAAATTTGTTTATTTTTATTTATGAGAGCGACAGACAAAGAGGGAGAAAGAGGCAGAGAGAGAGAGAGAGAATGGGTGCACCAGGGCCTCCAACCATTGCAAACAAACTCCAGAAGCATGCGCCGCCTTGTGCATCTGGCTTACGTGGGTCCTGGGAAATCAGGCCTCAAACCAGAGTCCTTAGGCTTCACAGGCAAGCGCTTAACTGCTAAGCCATCTCTCCTGCCCCATAATGCACTTCTCAAAGTAAACTGTTTTCTGGAAACAGCTGGAATTTTTCTCAAGGGAAAATCCAAATGGAGAGCTGCCTGCATGCATGTTGGACTCCACCCCTGGAGACACGTTGAGGGAGGAGGAATCAGCGTGGGGCGTGGTGGCCCTCAGAGCACTCACAGATGGGCTTTTTGACAGGGACCTATTAGACACATGAAACGTCTGTCAAGGTGGAAGTCTACCCAGGGGGTATCATGGGGCAGGCTGGCACTAACAAGCAGCCACACAGCCAGGGTCACTGGCTAATGCTTGAGCCCAGGCCTGGGCTTGTCAGAGTGCTCAAGGTAGCTTTGAGTTATTTTCCGTCGGCTCATGAACTCTGCGTAACCCTGGTTATGCCAAGGAAATAGGGTCTCGTGGGTGCTGTCTAGGCTCTTGATCACCAAATGGTGCCTTCACTCTCTTGTTCCAAGAAAAGGCTCCTACATAGATGGCAGCAGGGAAGGTTGCTTCAGCATGGGACCCCAGACCCCACCTAGAAATCCTTCTAAATTTCTGACTGGTGTCATACCCTACACCTTATCTTAAGGGTATCCTTTCTGTCTTGCAGTCTTTGAGTTAATTTTTGGAATGTAATGTTTTTTGTTGTTGTTTATTTTTTACTTATATATCTGAGAGTGACAGACAGAGAGAGGGAAAAAAAGAGGCAGAGAGAGAGAGAGAGAGAAAGAGAGAGAGAGAATGGGTGCACCAGGACCTCCAGCCACTGCAAAGGAACTCTGGATGCGTGTGTCCCCTTGTGCTCTGGCTTACATGGGTCCTGGGGACTACAGCCTCCAACCAGGGTCCTTAGGCTTCACAGGCAAGCACTTCACTGCTAAGCTATCTCTCTAGCCCCTGGAATGCAATTAAAAAATATTTTATCTATTTGAGAGAGAAAGAGGCAGATAGAGACAGAGAGAATGGGTGTACCAGAGCTTCCAGCCACTGCAAAAGAACTCCACATGCACCACTTTGTGCATCTGGCTTATGTGGGTCCTGGGGAATCAAATCTGGGTCCTTAGGCTTTGAAAGCAAGCACTTTAACCGCTAAGCCATCTCTCCAGCCCTGGAATGTAATTTTTATTTACACGTTTAGCACCATTGTTTACAGGCTGTGGTAGTTTGAATATATGTCCCCCAATATATTCAGTGTTTTATTATTTTATAGTTTGCATCTGCAATCACCTTGCTAGAGGCAAGGTCACTGGGAGCTGGTCTTAAGGTGTGGTGATGGTTTGAGAGTCCATTGTAAAGATATGCAAATGTGCCTAGCAGGAGTTCCTGAAGTGTGCTGTGTGACCTTTTGGTTGTAGTTTTGCTCTGTTTGCTGTGGTGGCTGGTTGGCTTTTCTCTCTCTGCTTGGCCCTGTGGAGAGCAGGCCGCTTCTCTTGCCATTATGGAACTTCCCCTGGATCTGTAAGCTTCAATAAATAATATCCCTTCCTCCATAACTGTGCCTGGTCTGGAAGTTCATCTCAGCGAACCTGAAGCTGTCTGCAACACAGGCCAACAAAGGTTGCATCAGAGGCTTCCGTAGAAATCAAATTTTACTTCTGAGTAGCAAGGTGAACAAATGTGCTGTTTGCAAAGGGAACATTCAAGCTAGGCAAGTGCTCTACTTTGAGCTACATCCCTACCTGAATGAGTCCTTTCCTGTGTACTTTGCGTGGGTATTTACCTTTTAACTTGCCTACCTTGCTCCAACCTCTAATTTAAATCACACAGCATTTTCCTGGCAAGAACACAGGGTTCTGTTCAGAAAGTTTCCCTGAGGTCTCGGGCTTCACAAAGTCCACCATCTCTTGAGCTGAGGGGGCTGCGTGACTCAGAGCCTGGGAGTCTGGGATCACACTGTGAAGCCGCTTTACCTGTGACTCGCGGGTGCAGCCGCTGCGCCTGCCCTGCGCCTCACGCCGGAAGATGACAAGCCAGCCTGAGACCTCTCTGCTTCCAGAAGCTCTGGGGACATCAGTTCTCTTTGCAGCCGCCAGTGTCCACACGCTCAGTGCCAAGCAGTCAAAAGCAGTATCTGAGACCCACCGCTTATGGGTTGGAATATGTTGGGGTCTTGCCTTTCTTCTTTTCTTCCTGTCCTTTTTCCCTTTCTTTTTCTAACTCTCCCATATAAGAAATACCTTTTTTTATACATACAATCCCCTGAAGAAAATTGATGTCATTATTTTCTAGTGGTCATATACACTGCTGTCTTGTTTCAGGCACAAAGCTATTTCCTCGTCTTTGTGAAAGTGGGGTTACCAACGCCCTGCTTCAGAAGCCCCTTTGGAGAGGGTTGTTGGGAGCTAATGCACCTGTGTCACATCCACATTCCTAGAACAATCCCTGGAGGTGGGGCCCAGAAATTTACATTTTTTGAAATCATTGTATGTGTGTGTATGTATGTATGTGTGCATGTTCATGTAGTGTATGTATGTATGTATGTATATGTATGGCACATGTGCATGTTCATATAGCATGTGTGTATATGCATGTGCCATGGCAGTGTGCATGTTCATATAGTGTGTGTATGAATGTGAGTGTGTGGCATGTGTGCATGTGTATGCATGCATGTTCATAGCGTGTGTGCATATTCACATAGTGTACATATGCATGCATTGCATGGCATGTGTGCATGTTCACGTAGCATGTGTATGTATGCATGTGTGCTGAGGTCAGAGGACAACTCAGTTTCACCCCTTGGCATCTGCCTTGTCTCAGACAAGTGTCTTGTTTACTGAGTCAGCCCTAGGCTGTCTGGCCCACAAGCTTCTGGGATTGTCCTGTCTCTGCCTCCCATCTTGCTGTCGGAGGGCAGGATTATGACCACTGCAGTGTCGGGCTTTTCTGTGGCTTCTGGATCTGAACCAGGTTGGCAGGCGTACACAGCACGTGCTTTACCGACTGGACAATCTGCCCAGCCCTAATCTACATTTTGAATGGACACTTAAGTGTAGGAACCGCTACTTAGGGCAGTGTTATGGCAAAAGTGGGGGATTGGAGTTGGACTCTGCCACTTACAGAGGATGTAGCTGGCTCAGACATTGAATACTGTAACGCTTGTGCATGTCAGTGTGTAAGGTGGAAGGAACACCTTCTTCACAGGGCTAGTGTGAAGACGGAGCTCCTAAAGAGAATTCTTTAAAAGCTGTAAAGAATGATACCAGCTATTTATAGAAAATCAGCTAGGCCGGCAAGGGGAGAGGGAGGGCGGCCATGGGGATCTTCTGCCCATGCATGGACCATCAGGGTGTGGGAAAGCATGCAGCTGCGAGAGGAATAATCCATGCCATGAGTGTGGTGCTGATGGAGAGACGCTGGGAAGCTTGCTGTCACCATGCTATGAATTATCACGCTTGTTCATGTCTAGAACACAAAAGTGGAAGGTTTTAGGAGGCAAGTTCCTCCCTTCCTTCCTTCCTTCCTTCCTTCCTTCCTTCCTTCCTTCCTTCCTTCCTTCCTCCTCCCTCCCTCCCTCCCTCCCTCCCTCCCTCCCTCCCTCTCTTTTTTCAAATATTTTATTCATTTATTTGCAAGCAGAGAGATACAGACAGAGAGAAAGTATGGGCACACCAGTGCCTCTAGCCACTGCAAATGAACTCCAGATGCATGTGTCACTCTGTGCATCTGGCAATACATGGGCACTGGGGAATGAAACCCAGGTCATTAAGCTTTGCAGGCAAGTGCTTTAACCACTAAGCCATCTCCAGCCCTCTCCCTCTATTTCTAAGTTGTAATTAATCATAGCACCTTTACTGTAGCCATCCGGAAAATGCAAATCAAAACAACTTTGAGATACCATCTAACCCCAGTCAGAATGGCTGTCATTGGGCTGGAGAGATGGGCTTAGTGGTTAAGGTGCTTGCCTGCAAAGCCAAAGGATCCAGGTTCGATTCCCCAGGACCCATGTAAGCTAGATGTACAAAGTGGCACATGCATCTGTAATTCATTTGCAGCAGCTGAAGTCCCTGGCACACCCATTCTCTCTCCCTCCCTCCTCTCTCTCAAATAAATAATAATAAAAACACTTTTTTTTTGGAGAAAGACACAGAGAGAGACAGAGAGAGAGGGAGAGGAAGACAGATAGAGATGGGCGTGCCAGCAGCCTCTCAGCTGCTGCGAACGAAATCCAGATGCGTGCGCCCCCTTGTGGTCAAGTGCAGCATTGCGCCCTTGTGTCACTGCATCTGGCTAAACATGGGACCTGGAGATTGGAACCAGCGTTCTTAGGCTTAGAGGCAGGCGCCTTAACCGCTAAGCCATCTCTCTAGCCCTAAAAACACTTTTAAAAAAAAGAATGGCTATCATCAAGAAAATAGACAACAAAAACTGGTGAGAATGTGGGGGGAAAGGAACCACATTCACTGTTGGTGGGAGTGCAAACTTGTATAGCATTATGGAAATCAGTATCTCCAAAAGTTAGAAATAGACCTACAAGGGGGCTGGAGAGATGGTTAAGTGGTTAAGGCATTTGCCTGCAAAGCCAAATGACCTTGGTTCGATTACCCAGGACCCATGTAAGCCAGATGTACAAGGTGGTGCATGTGTCTGGAGTTCATTTGCAGTGGCTGGAGGCCCTGGTGCACCCATTCTCTCTCTCTCTCTCTCTCTCTCCCTCTTTCCCTCTCTCACTTTCTCAAATAAATAAATAATTAAAAAAAAAAAAAGAAATAGACCTACCATACTACCCAGCTATGCCACTCCTGGGTATATACCATAAAGACTACACTCTCCTGCATAGATACTTGCACATCCATGTTTATTACAGCTTTATTTGCAATAGCTAAGAATTAAAAACAGCCTAGATGCCCAGTGACACATGAATGGATAATGATAATGTGGAATATATACATAGTGGAATTCTATTCAGCAGTATGGGAAACTGAAATTATGAAATTTGCTGGAAAATGGATGGATCTGGAAAAAAATCATTAAGTAAAGTAATTCAAACTCAGAAAGACCAAAATTGCGTTTTCTCTCTAATCTACAGATCTAGCTCATCATATCTATAAGTATGTACATATGGCAGGGGCACATTGTGGGTAAAAGCCTGTAAAGTTAGAACCCTAACCACAGGGATATAAAGAGGTGAGCTGGAAGAGGGGGATGGAAGGGAAAAGGTACATGTGACATGTAAACAGAAGAGGAGAGGAGAGCGGAGAATCAGAGGAGCCAACAAAGATCAACTGTATTTGAAAATTCCAGCATAGATGATGCCTAAACCTCAAAATCAGAATTATTCACCCCCCCAAAAAATCATAGCACTTTCAGAGCAGCATGAACCATTCACTGATCTAATGAAGACAAGAAATTCATTAGATAAAACTGCTTTTTTCCTTTAAAAACAATTCTTAAGTGTAAGATTTGGGGAAGCTCTAATTCTTTGGAGGAAATTAGATAAAATAGCACATAATGAGGGGCTGGGGAGATGGCCCAGTTGGTAACCTGCGTATTGCACCAGTATGGGGACCTGAGTTTGGATCCCTAGCAGTGTGTGCCTGTAATCCCAGCACTGGAGGAGGGAGGGGTGTCTCAAAAACAAGGCGGAGAACAATTGAGGAAGACACCCGGTGTTGACCTCTGGTCCCCACACAGAAGCTCACATACAAGCCTGCACGCCTGGATATGTATGCTTCCATACAAATGAGTGTGCTTCCACACACATGGACATGCGTGCACACATGCATGCACACATGCATATAACACACACAAAATAGCACAAAATGAAATCAGGACAGGATTTTATATGAGTGGCTGGGTAAATATATCTTTCTGTTTATTGTTTTTAAAAATATTTTATTTATTTATTTGAGAGAGAGAGAGAGGAAGAGGCAGAGAGGAAGACAGAATGGGTGTGCCAGGGACACCAGCTGCTGCACACGAACTCCAGATGCATGTGCCCCCTTGTGCATCTGGCTGACATGGGTCCTGGGCAATTGAACCTAGGTCCTTAGGCTTCGCAGGCAAACACCTTAACTGCTAAGCAATTTCCCCAGCCCATGTTTGTTGTTTATAATTAATCAAGAACTTTTAAAATCACTTGGTGCTATTTATGAAATTTATGAATTAACTATCATATTACTGCTTTAAAACGTGTCAAGATGTGTGTGTGTGTGTGTGTGTGTGTGTGTTTTTGTTTTTTGGAGAGAGACACAGAGAGAGGGAGAGAGGGGGAGAGGAAGACAGAGATGGGTGTGCCAGCAGCCTCTCAGCTGCTGTGAAACAAAATCCAGATGTGTGCGCCCCCTTGTGGTCAAGTGCGGCATTGCACCCTTGCGTCACTTTGCATCTGGCTAAACGTGGGACCTGGAGATTGGAACCGCTGGAGATTGGAACTAGTGTTCTTAGGCTTAGGAGGCGGGCGCCTTAACCGCTAAGCCATCTCTCCAGCCCAAGATTTGTTTTTATATTTTGAATAGTTAGGTTTTAATTGTCTAAATGTCTTTCTTTTTTTTTGAGCCTTTTTTTGGGGGGGGGGGTTGAGGTAGGGTCTTGCCTGAAATTCATTGTATAGTTTCAAACTGGCCTTGAACTCTCAGTGACCCTCCTACCTTTGCCTCCCAAGTGCTGGGATTAAAGGGGTACACCACCATGCCCACCCCTTAAATGTCTTTCTTGCCACAGTGGCTCCATTCTAATCCTGGTTATAAGCCCAGCATCTGATATTCAGTTAGGTGAAGTTCATTGCTAATGATGATAGAGGAAAACATGTGTTCCAGCTAGCCTCCCTGCCAGCCCCAGTATTGAATCCTCAACCCTCCTAACTAGTCTTTGTGATCCAGGACTGTAGTTTTTGAATCAAAATCTGATTATATAAGCATTTTGAATCAAATCTGATTATATAAGCATTGTTTAACCTGTGTCGTGGCTGTCAAAGCTCGCGGAGGGAGCAGAGTTATTAGCTTTGATATATTTAGAGTGGGATGGGCTGGAGATCCAGCCCAGGGCTTTGTGCATGGTAAGTGTGTGCTCTAGCACCATGCTGTACTCTGAGCCCAGACCACTGATGTTTTCTTTTTTCAAACCGGGATGTGTCTATGTTCATGTTTAAGTGTGGGCACAGAGGGGTCATACACGTATGGAGATCAGAGGACAACGTTCTGGGATCCATCCTCACCTTCTACCTCATTTGAGGCAGGGTCCCTCATGGTCATTGTTCACCAGGCTAGCTGGGCCATGACCTTCTGAGAAATTCTCCCGTCTCTGCCTTCCATTTCCTCACCTGCATGCTAGGATTGTAAAAGCCTTCCACCACAGCTTCCGGCTTGTACATGAGGTCTAGTTACGTGAGTATCAAATTCAGGCACTCAGGCTTGCATGGCAGGCACTGTCCACTGAGCTATCTCCTCAGTCCTTGGTTCCACCACTATTTTCTTAGCACTCCCTTGTGCTTACAGTATTGGCATTTTCTTCCTCCATTCTTAAGCCACTTAACCAATTTATGAAGGTTAGTACTAGACAATTGGACGTGGTAACCCTCCACCTGACACCCATAAATTTAGCAGCTGCACGGCAGTAAACAAGGTAAAGGGTGATCGGGAACAAGGACCCCCACACTTCTATTAAAATATCTGCCTGTCTTCCTCGATCCTTGTGTCTCTGATGTGTGGACCCTATGGAGATGTCACTGACATTAATGCTGACACAAAGCATTATGTAAATGCAAACAGAAAGCCCAGTGGATTCTGTCATTCCCCTGCAGGTAGACATATGTCATTGCTGAGATCAAGTGTTTTAGAGAATTTCTAGAGGAAAGGGTCTCAGGACACAGTGTGAAGTGTCAAGTGCTGTAAGTGACTGCAGTATTCACACTTTGCCTAATCTCTTCTGAAACCCTTTCTCAAGCCTTCAAAATGTCACCGTGGGATTGGAGATTACTTAATTACTTACTTAATTACTTAAGCCACTTGCCTGCAAAGCCAAAGGACCCAGGTTCAATTTCTCAGGACCCACGTAAGGTGCACAAGGTGATGCATGCATTGGGAGTTTGTTTGCAGCAGCTGGAAGCCCTGGCATACCCATTCTCTCTTTCTCTCTCTCTTTCTGTCTCTCTCAAATAAACAATTTTAAAAAAAAAAAAAAAATTTTTAAATATCACCGTGGACTTGACCTGTCAGTTACTGTGCTTGGCTATGGTAGACAGAAAGTGGGGCAGCCTTGCAGAAGCCAAGAGGGACTCGCTGGAAGGCATGAGAATTGAGGAAGAGGCAAGCATGGATCCCTCAGGGGACTAGGGGGGCAGACTAGGGGCAGACAGGAGCCAAGGGCCTCGGAGGACAAAGGAGCAGGGTGTGAGAGCACAGCAGTCTTCGTCTATGTGCAACTGTCTGTTAGACTGCTGTTGCAGGGCTTGGCCTGGCACTGGCTCAGGGCCTTGTCCTTGGAGGAACAGAGCTGAGCTGAGAGTGTCCCGTGCAGGCAGAGGGAAAGCCTTGTGCCTCAGCTTCCATCACCCAAGGAGTGCTTGTGCCACCAGCTACACTCAGTTGGAGGGAGGAAATACTCTGAGAGAAATCAGGGTGCTAAAGAAGAGAGAAAATGGGCTGGAGAGATGGCTTAGCAGTTAAGGATCCCAGTTCAATTCTCCAGGACCCACGTAAGACAGATGTGCAAGGGGGCGCATGCATCTGGAGTTCCTTTGCAGTGGCTGGATGCCCCGGCTCTCCCATTCTCTTTCTCTCTCTCTCTCTCTCTGCCTCTTTCTCTCAAATAAATAAATAAATAAATAAATAAATAAATAAATAAATATTTTTTAAAAAGAAGAGAGGAAATAAGTACAGTTGCTGAATATATAGGCTCGACCACAATACAGCATTATGTCCTCTGTTTTAAATTAATACATTATGAACAGTCTTCGATTGGATTACACCAAGAGACACCAAATTTGAACCTCACAATTGTTTTCTGGATCTGGCTGCTGGGACATGGAGTCCCACCTGGTTCAACATTCTAGGCAGAGTTTGAATTCAAGAGAGACATTTTTCTTTCAGAACAATTACTACCAGGAGGAGGTGGTTAGTGAAAATGAGCCACGTTGGCACTGAACAGTTAGCAGGAAATGTCACAAACACTCAAGCAAGGAAATAGGAACTGGGGAAATATGCATGCAAATACCCAAGTAGAGTCCCAAACGGTAGATTGAGGGGCCAACGGGCCATCTGCTCCACCAGCAGCTCGTAGGGTGGTGAGTATCTCCTCCTGCAACCCGTTTGCTCCCTCCATGAATGCTTACTGAACTCTTCCTCCTTGCTGTACGTGCCAGATGCTACGCTAAGCTCCAGAGGTGAGACAGGTCTTGTTCTTGAGAGAGTTCAAGCTCGGGGGAGAGACAAGAAGACAAACACACCAAGCGATAGTTGTTCAGCAACATTAACAAAGTGCTGTGGGATCAGAGCAAACAACAATTTGCCTTGCCTGTGGGACTCAGAGAACTTCACAGGGGAAGTGACAGACGAGCCACAAATGTTTCCTGTGTTCCTGTTTGCAGTACTGCTGCCAGCTGTGGTCAGGAGGGAATGTTCCAGAATGAGATGGCTTGAGGCTGAGGCTAAAATAGTGTTATAGCATGGCTTAGGGAAAAGAATGAATCCGCCTTTGAATTCCAGCTGTTGCAGATACAGGTTCTACCTGAGGAAAGTCACTTGGTACATTTCGACCTCTGTTGCCAGCTACAAGATGGCAGAAACCCTCTCTTCCCTCTGTACAGTTGCAGAGCGTGGGGACCACCTGCAGTGGCACTCGGTGAGTGAGCTCCACTCGCATGGGTGTACTGTCCACATCTGCTGAACAGGGACTATAAACACATCCTCGACTTGGTAACTGTTTTTCAAGTAGATTTTTGGGGTGCGGGTATGGTAGTTCTGGGAATAAGGAAGGCTGTTTTCATGAACTCATGATCTCAAGGATTTAATGAAAAGAGTGTTCATTTGTGTCATTTTTATGTCATTCAATAAAAATGGAATGATACTGGGCTGGAGAGATGGCTCAATAGTTACAGCACTTGCCTACAAAGCCTAATAACTTGAGTTTGATTCTCCAGTACCCATGTAATGCATGATGCACAAAGTGACACATGCATCTGGAGTTCCTTTAAAAAAATCGGATGAGGGCTGGAGAGATGATTTAGCAGTTAAGGCATTTGCCTGCAAAGCCAAAGGATCCCGGTTCGATTTCCCAGGACCTATGTAAGCCAGATGCACAAGGGAGCATATGCATATGGAATTTGTTTGCTGTGGCTGGAGGCTTTGGCTTGCCTATTCTCTCTCTCTCTCTCTCTGCCTCTTTCTCTCAAATAAAAAAATAAAAAAATAATAAAAAAATTTAAAAATTGGATGAAGGCTGGAGAGATGGCTTAGTGGTTAAGTTGTTTGCCTGCGAAGCCAAAGGATCCCAGTTCAATTCTCCAGGACCCACGTAAGCCAGATGCATGAGGGGCACATGCATCTGGAATTCCTTTGCAGTGGCTGGATGCCCTGGCGTGCCCATTCTCTCTCTGTCTGTCTCTCTTCTACCTCTCTCTTTGCTTGAAAATAAATTTTAAAAAATTTAAAAAATTGGATGGCCAGGTGTGGTGGCGCACGCCTTTAATTCTAGCACTTGGGAGGCAAAGGTAGGAGGATCGCCGTGAGTTTGAGGCCACCCTGAAATTACATAGTGAATTCCAGATCAGCCTGGGCCAGAGTGAGACCCTACCTTGAAAAACCAAAAAATAAAATAAAATAAAATAAAATAAGATAAAATAAAATAAAATAAAATAAAATAAAATAAAATTGGATGATACTGTGCTAGGAACTGTTGTAGCCAACAAACCAAGTCCTTGTCCTTAGGTAACTTGAATTCTGGTTGGGAGGCAGACAATTTATCAATAAATATGTGTCAGATGAGTGCAAACAATGGTGAGAAACAAGCAGGATATGGATGAGAGAGTGACGGAGATTGTTCTGGCCACAGGGAGATGAGATATCCTCTCTATGGGGAGATACTTGAGCACTTTCACCCATAGGGGGGCCGCCATTCCTTGTGGACAGGATGTCAAGTGCCTGAGGGGCCAGTAAAGAGGCCACCTGGGCTGTGGGAACCTGAGGGGAAAGAAGAAGGTGAGGATGGAGAAGTAAGCGGAGCCCAGAGCACCAAGGGCTGGGTAAGCAGGCAAAGGGCTTTGGATGCGTCTGTGGCGAGAAGCCACTGAGTGTGGAGCCAGTCCTTGGGCTGGCACAAGCCGGATGGCATTGCTGACAATGGTAGGTGTGCTTTGAAGTGTTGGATTTGGGGTTCATTTGAAAGGCAGAGTGCAGAGGATTCCTTGATGGATGGGATATGAATGCAGAAAAGGGGAGACCAAGGATGAGCACAAGGTTTGGGCTGAGTGAGTAGGTAACAGCAATTAAGATAAGGTTGGGGTCAAATTAAGAGTGTGGTTGGGGTGTGTTAGTGTGCAGAAGCTAGTGCAACACCCAGGTTGGCTCCCCAGGCCTGGAGCTGTGGGAGCCTGGAGTTGGAAGGGCCAGTGTGCACATGGCATCTTCACCCAAGGGGCTGGGCAGGGTCACCTGAGGCAGAGGAGAGGAGGGTTTAGGATTAAATCTGGGGCAACCTAAAGTTAGGGATGGGGAAGGAGCTGTGGGCACACAAGATACATAGCAAACCCTCGCAAGGCGACCCAGCCCTACCACATCCCACTCTCCAGGACTGACAGGACCTCCATCACCCAGTCCTTTCTTTTCTAACCTCTTGATTTCCCAAGGCAAATTGAACACCTGGATGAGAAAATACTGTGGTTATGACAGTGGTTAAGTCTGCTAAAAGCTAATCCATGTAAAAAAAGGAAGTCTTTCTCTTCCCTCTTGTTCTACAGCCAACAGCAGGGCACAAGTCTGCTTCACAAGCCTTTTCACTGCCTGGCCAAGGGACCCACACCACACCTGTTCTCCCCAGACCCTCCAGCTTTTGTTTATAGGAGCAAGGCTATTGGCAACCATTGGCTCTTTCCTGCTTTCATGGGAAGCCCTCATTCTCTAAGATTCAAATATTCAAAGCAAGCCAAGTGTGGTGGCGCACACCTTTAATCTCAGCATTCGGGAGGCAGAGGTAGGAGGATCGCCATGAGTTTGAGGCCACCCTGAGACTACAGAATGAATTTCAGGTCAGCCTGGGCTAGAGTGAGACCCTACCTTGAAAATCCAAAAATAAAATAAAATAAAAATAATAAATAATAAAAAACAAAGATCCAAAGCACAGTTCGCCCTCAAGATGAGGTGGGGCGGACAGGCTGAGATGAGGAGGAATTACATTTTTCTTTCTTATAGCAGTAAGAATGAAGCACAGAACAATTGTAAATTATCCTGTTGGATACAGAGGAATCTCCCCTTTTCAGGCTATAATGTATATTTTCTTATACTGAGTTGACAGGGTGCAGGGGACCCTCACATAGCATCATCTCCACAATGGTCATTGACTCAAGGCCAACCTCACCCAGATCTCCATGTCACCCCCTCATTATTTTAAAACAAATCTAATGTGAAATTTCATTCTGTCCATAGGTTTTCTTTTTTACTTTTTTTTTATTTTAGAGATAGAGATAGAGAGAGAGAGAGAGAGAGAGAGAATTGGCACCACTTCAATTGAACTCCAGACACTCACACCACCTAGTGGGCATGTGCGACCTTGCGCTTGCTTCACCTTTGTGTGTCTGGCTAATGTGGGATCTGGAGAGTTGAACATGGGTCCTTAGGCTTCGCAGGCAAGTGCCTTAACCACTAAGCCATCTCTCCAGCCCCTGTCCGTAGTTTTTCAATAGAATATAACTCTTTAAAAATGCTCTAACCATTAAAATTTTTTTAAAAAAATGCTCTAACCACCATATTAGTTACTTTTCTCTTTACTGTGTACAAGTAACAGGACAAGAAGCACCTTGAGGGAGGCTGGATTTATTCCGGCTCCTGGCTTGAAGGGCTCAGTCCAGCCTGGCTGGCAAGGATGCTTGCAGGCAGAACCATGGCAGTATGAGGGTGAGGCAGCTACTACATGCCAGTAGATCAGAGACACAGGCAAGACTGAGGCTGGACTTGAACCCATAAGGCCAGCCATCCAGTGATCCACTTTCTCCAGAAAATACCACACCCTAAAGCTCTCACAATCCAAAACGATGCCACCAGATGGGGACCAAAGTGTTCAAACGCACAAGATGTGAGCTTATGAGAGATGTTTTACATTCAAACCATAACACTCACAATACTATTATCAGCCTTAAACATAATAATTGTTGAATTTTAACCAACATCCAGCCACTGTTGAAGTGATTGATTTTTCTATAAATGGTTATTAAAAAATATGTGGTTTTAAGAGTCAAAGTTCATCATTTTGTTTGGTTAATCGTGTGTGTGTGTGTGTGTGTGTGTGTGTGTGTGTGTGTTGAGGTAGGATCTTACTCTAGCCCAGGCTGACCTGGAACTCGCTCTGTTGCCCACACTGGCTTTGAACTCATGGCAATCATCCTACCTCAGACTCCCAAGTTTGAGATTGGAGGTGTGAGCCACAATGCCCATCTGGCTAACCTGTTTTTAAGTCTCCTTAATTTGTAGTGTTAGTTCCCCCTGCAAGTTAGTTATTGAAGAAACCAAGTGGTTTGTCCTGTGGATTTTCCCACAGCCTGGATTTGCTGGTGGCATCCCCATGTGTATGTAGCTGAACATATTCCTCTACGCTGTCCAACAGTAAATTGGCAGTTGGATCCAGACTTGATCTAGTTCAGTGTTGGTTTTGTGAGTACAGGATTATTTTGTAATCTTATAATAATCAATGTAATCACTTACTTAAATCCCAGTGGCAGAAGGATTTACAGCTTTGCTCTGAATTCTACCCCTCCCCCCTTTTTTGTTTGTTTTTTCGAGGAAGGGTCTCACTCTATCCTAGGCTGACCTGGAATTCACTATATAGTCTTAGGGTGGCTTGGAACTCATGGCAATCTTCCTACCTCTGCCTCCTGAGTGCTGGGATTAAAAGCGTGTCTACCATGCCTTACTCCTTTTTTTTTTTTTTTTTTTTTTGAGGTAAGGTCTTGCTCTAGCCCAGGCTAATCTGAAATTCACTTGTAGTCTCAGCCTGGCCTCAAACTCACAGTGATCCTCCTACCTCTACCTCCCGAGTGCTGTTTCAGGGTGGCCTTGAACTCATGGCAATCCTCCTATCTCTGCCTCCTGAGTGCTGGGATTAAAGGCATGTGCCACCATGCCCAGCTATGCTTGGTTTTTAAAAATATTTTTATTTATTTATTTGCAAGAAGAGAGAGAGAGAGAGAGAGAGAGAGAGGAAGAGAGAGAAGAGAGACAGATAGAATGGGTGTGCCAGGGCCTCCAGCCACTGCAAATGAATTCCAGATGCATGTACCACTTTATGCATCTGGCTTTATGAGGGTAACCCAGGTAGTTAGGCTTTGAAAGCAAGCACCTTAACTGCTGAGCCATTTCTCCAGTCCTAATTTCCCAGTTGTTAATATAGCAATAATAGAAATGCAAAAGGGTATGAAGCAGGCTCAGTATTCACTTTATTAAAAAATGTGGTAGGGCTGGAGAGATGGTTTAGCAGTTAAGGCGCCTGCCTGCTAAGCTTAAGAACCCGGTTCCAATCTCCAGGTCCCACGTTTAGCCAGATGCAGTGATGCAAGGGCGCAATGCCGCACTTGCCCACAAGGGGGCGCACACATCTGGATTTCGTTCACAGCAGCTGAGAGACCACTGGCGCACCCATTCTCTATCTGTCTCCCTCTCTCTCTGTCTGTCTCTCTGTCTGTCTCTCTCTAAAAATAAAAAAAATGTGGTAAAAACCAGGCGTGGTGGTTCACGCCTTTAATCCCAGCACTTGGGAGGCAGGGGCAGGAGGATTACCATGAGTTCGAGGCCATCCTGAGACTACATAGTGAATTTCAGGACAGCGTGGACTACAGTGAGACCCTACCTCGAAAAACCAAAAAAAAAAACAACAACAAAAAAAAAAGTGGTAAAGGGGGCTGAAGAGACAGCTTAGTGGTTAAGGCGTTTGCCTGCAAAGCCAAAGGACCCAGGCTCGATTCTCTAGGACCCACATAAGCCATATGTACAATGTGGTACATGTGTCTGGAGTTCGTTTGCGGTGGCTGGAGGCCCTGGTGTGCCCATTCTCTCTCTGCTTCTTTCTCTCTCTCAAATAAAAGAAAATATTTTAAAAGTGGTAAAGGAAAAGCCATGTCCCATCTCCAGCCTGTCAGTCTTCTTCAGAGAGAGCAAGGGTTACTTTAGACCTCTAGCTCTGTGCTACAGAGGGTCATAGGCATCCTCTGCACAGCTAGGAGGAAAGCCACGTTGAGGAGGCTGAACTGCTGCTGGGCCTGGAGTTCCCTAGCACCGGGAGTGGCTCCACTGAAGGAAGAGGGGGAGAGAGCGAGCAGCAGCATGTAGGGCAGGTTGCTACCAGAAGCTGCAAGAAGGTGAATTGGATTTCTGTCACTGTAACAGAAATCTGAGACAAATCAGCTTATAACCAGAAAACGATTTTCTCTGGCTTACACTTCTGGTTGTTGCAGACCATGACTGGCTGTTGCCATTGTTTGGGGCCTGGGAAAACAGGAGTATAGATGAATTCCTGGTAGAGCCAATGATCAAGCTGCCAAACACCATTGCAATGCCAGCCCCTGATCCAGCCACACCAACTGTGGCGGCCCCAGCACCAATGAACTTGGCGGCTGTGTCAATGTCCCTGGAGGCAACACCGGTCTAGAAGTCCCTTCTGGCCACCTGGAGTGGGGAACTACTGAAAGAAGGCTGTTTAGATGGGGCCCCTGGCCTACTCAGGAAGGAGGCTGATGAGGGAGACGCAGGCCTGATTAGACCCCGGTACAACAGCGGATCAGAACTGGAGAAATGAGTAGTGCCCTGGTGGTCTGCATTTTTAATGTCTCCTGGTTTTAGCCCTTGCTCTCAAGCACTCAGCTCCCCCAACCCACGTGTCCTGCCCACTATGTTGCCTTTGAGTCATCAGAGAGGTCACCATCATCTGAAAAGAGAAGCTTCTCTAACCAAAAGTAAGAGTAGCATTAATATATGGGTGTGAACATTAAGAGAAGTGCTTATTGGGCACTTTGGTGAGCATAATATACACATTTAGCCAGACACCTGCTGGCGTTAGTGCTCATGACTTCCCTCGCCATAGGTTTTCAGTACCAGGCATATATTCTGTCCCGTGGAGTAGGAGCTGTTGGTTTCCCCTATAACAGACATGCCACTATTGCATCCATTGGCTCATTTGGCCTGGCTGGCCCAATTTAAGGCTTGCAGTGTCCACTGTTGTTTATCTCCACTAATGACTTCTCTGTTCCATTGAACTACAGGTAGCATAGCTTTTTTCAACTTTCTGTCAGCTGGTCTACAAGGAGGATGTTTTCAGCTCAGCTCCAGCAAGATTTCTCAGTGACTTTGCAGCCTAGGCATGTGGAGTGTCCAGCAATAGGGTCTTACCATCTATTCCTGATGGGAAACCAAGAGCCTTGGCAATGGCCTGTAATATTTTGGGGGCATCAGGGACCTCCCTGGCCAACAACTCACCAGAAGGTATCCCATCCCTGGCACTGAAAATTTTCTAGTAATCATCTGTGGCTTCTGGGTGCACCATTGTCCAAAAATGTAGATTTCCATATGACTTATTCATATTTATTTATTTATTTATTTTTTATTTATTTATTTAAGAGAGTGAGAGAGGGAAAGAGGCAGAGAGAGAAAATGGGCATGCCAGGGCCTCCAGCCACTGCAAATGAACTCCAGATGCATGCACCCCCTTGTGTATCTGGCTTATGTGGGTCCTGGTGAATCGAACCAAGGTCCTTTGCTTCTCAGGCAAGAGCCTTAACCGCTAAGCCATCTCTCCAGCCCTCTCTTAGATTTTGATTAACCCTTCCCTGACCCTTCCTTTACTCAATCTCGTCACTTGACCTCACTTAGGCCTTTCCACCCCCATTAATCTGTTCTGCTTACATATATACAGTCCATTCCCTTAATTCTTCCCCTTTCTTTCCTCCCTTATAGCCCCTTTCTAGTTTACTGGCCTCTGCTACTGATTTTTATTCCAACCCACATACCAGTCCAGACATTTAAATTTTTTTTTCTTGGTTTTTCAAGGTAGGGTTTCACTCAAGCCCAAGCTGACCTGGAACTCACTATGTAGTCTCAGGGTGGCCTCGAACTCATTGTGATCTTCCTACTTCTGCATCTGAGTGCTGGGATTAAAGGTGTGTGCCACCATGCCCAGCTAAAATATTTTATATCTATTATTTGCATGGAGGAGAAGGAGGAGGAGAAAGAGGCAGAGGAGACCATTGAAAACAGACACAAACTTCAGATGCATGTGCTGCTTTTTTTGCATCTGGCTTTAAAATTGAGCCCAGGCCATCAGGTTTTTGCAAGCAAGTGCCTTTAACAGCTGAGCCATCTCTCCAACCCAGACTTAAATTTTTTTGAACTAACTTTTCAGGGCACTGATGACCAGTTTAGAGAACCAAAGATAGGCTATTCAGTAGCTTCCCTCTGGAAAGAATAGATGACATGACCCATATTATCATCATACCATCAAGCTCCCTTCAGTTAGCTTCAACAATCTCCTCACTCCTCTCTCTCTGCTGGTTACTTAGAACAGACATCATTTGTCTGTAAGCACTGTGATGTTATCTTTGCCAGATAAGGAACTCCTTTCCTTTTCCCCTGTACAACCCTGAAACTAACCTATCTAAAAATAATTCTTTAAAAAAAATTTGTTTATTTTTTTATTTATTAGCAACAGACACAGAGAGAAAGAAGCAGAGAGAGAGAGAGAGAGAGAGAGAGAGAGAGAGAGAAAGAAAATGGGCACACCAAGGCCTCCAGTCAGTGCAAATGGACTCCAGATGCATGCGCCACCTTGTGCATCTGTCTTACGTGGGTACTGGGGAATGGAGCCTCAAACTGGGTCCTTAGGCTTCACAGGCAAACACTTAACCGCTAAGCCATCTCTCCAGGCCTAAAAATAATTCTTTAATGTCATCTGATCAACACTGATTGTTCAGTTCTGTGTTTCACTTCTCAATGTGCTTTTACTGTAGGCTTAATTCCAATCAGGATCCAAACAAGAGTTCTACACTGCATTTAGTTGGTGCATCTTTTCATCCATGGCACACCTTGGTTCTTGGTGTTTCTTAATCTTTGGTCCAGAATAGTTTCTGTATTTTGAAATTGTCTGACTGCATTTATTGTATTTCTATTGTTAAAACATATTTTTATTATTTATTTATTTGAGAGCAAGTAAAAAAGAGGGAGAGAGAGAAAGAGAGAGAGAGAGAGAGAGAGCATGGGCATGTCAGGGCCTCCAGCCACTGCAAACTAACTCCAGTTGCATGTGCCACTTTGTGCGTCTAGTGTTACGTGGGTGCTAGGGAACTGAACCTGTGTCCTTAAGCTTCACAGTCAAGTGCCTTAACCACTAAGCCATCTCACCAGCCCCCATTTATTATATTTCTGTAGTGTTAAAGATGCATCTCTACTCCCTGCCTTTCTATAGACCAATTTCTGCATTTGGGGGATTGATCAAATCCGAAGTCAGTTTTTTGTTTTCTTTTGAAAACTTTTACAAATCAACTTCACTAGTGAATTTTGGTGGCTTTCTTCCAGGAGGCTCAGCCTGCATGGCCCTTTCTCTTTGTCACTGTTCAGGCCCTGGTGTCGCCAGCCTGACCCAGCCAATCTGAAGTCCTCATCACCTGCAACCTCATGCTTATTGTGACAATTCATATTGTTACCTTGACAGGAGCTACCATCGTCTCGGAGACAAATCTCTGCTCATGTCTGTGAGGGACTTTCTTGATTAGGTTAACTGAGGTGGGAAGACCCACTGTGACTGTACCATTCTGTGGGCTGGGATCCATGTGACCTCAAGCTCCCGCCACCTGCCTTCTCTGCTGTGATGGACCGTACCGTCAAACTATAAGCCAGAAGAGAACTCCTTCCTCCCCTAAGGTTCTTTTGTCAGTTTCTTTAATCAATAAAAGAGGGTTATTTAGCTCAGTTTTGGAAGCTCAAATTCCAATGGTGTGCTGTGCTAGCAGCTGTAGCAACAGCTCTCCTGTCTACGTTGCATCGTGGGAATGTCACCATCGTGATGGGACTCTGTGAGAGCAGGTGGCATCGTATCGTATGCTGAGACAGAAAACCCCAACAAGAAGAGGGTTTATTTTATTTTATTTATAAATATTTTACTTACGTATTTGAGAGGAAGAGAAAGAGGCAGATAAGGAGAGAGAGAACGTGAGAGAGAGAGATTCATCCATGGCACACCTTGGTTCTTGGTGTTTCTTAATCTTTGGTCCAGAATAGTTTCTGTATTTTGAAATTGTCTGACTGCATTTATTGTATTTCTATTGTTAAAACATATTTTTATTATTCATTTATTTGAGAGCAAGTAAAAAAAGAGGGAGAGAGAGAAAGAGAGAGAGAGAGAGAGAGAGAATGGGCATGTCAGGGCCTCCAGCCGCTGCAAACTAACTCCAGTTGCATGTGCCACTTTGTGCATCTGGTGTTACGTGGGTGCTAGGGAACTGAACCTGTGTCCTTAAACTTCACAGTCAAGTGCCTTAACCACTAAGCCATCTCACCAGCCCCCATTTATTATATTTCTGTAGTGTTAAAGCTCCCTGCCTTTCTATAGACCAATTTCTGTATTTGGGGGATTGATCAAATCCGAAGTCAGTTTTGTTTTTGTTTTCTTTTGCAAACTTTTACAAATCAACTTCACTAGTGAATTTTGGTGGCTTTCTTCCAGGAGACTCAGCCTGCATGGCCCTTTCTCTTTGTCACTCTTCAGGCCTGGGTGTTGCCAGCCTGACCCAGCCAATCTGAAGTCCTCATCACTCTGCAACCTCATGCTTATTGTGACAATTCATATTGTTACCTTGACAGGAGCTACCATCGTCTCGGAGACAAATCTCTGCTCATGTCTGTGAGGGACTTTCTTGATTAGGTTAACTGAGGTGGGAAGACCCACTGTGACTGGGGGTGGTACCATTCTGTGGGCTGGGATCCATGTGACCTCAAACTCCCGCCACCTGCCTTCTCTGCTGTGATGGACCGTACCGTCAAACTATAAGCCAGACAAGGACTCCTTCCTCCCCTAAGGTTCTTTTGTCAGTTTCTTTAATCAATAAAAGAGGGTTATTTAGCTCAGTTTTGGAAGCTCAAATTCCAATGGTGTGCGGGCTAGCAGCTGTAGCAACAGCTCTCCTGTCTACATTGCATCGTGGGAATGTCACCATCGTGATGGGACTTTGTGAGAGCAGGTGGCATCGTATCGTATGCTGAAACAGAAAACCCCAACAAGAAGAGGGTTTATTTTATTTTATTTATTTTTAAATATTTTACTTACGTATTTGAGAGGGAGACAAAGAGGCAGATAAGGAGAGAGAGAAAGTGAGAGAGGGGGGGGGGAAGGAGGGAGAGAATGGGATGTACTAGGGCCTCTAACCACTCAAATGAACTCCACACACATGTGCCACCTTGTGCATCTGGCTTACATGGGTGCTGGGGAATTGAACCTGGATCCTTAGGCTTTTCAGGCAAGTGCCTTACCTGCTAAACCATCTCTCCATCCCCAACTTTTTAACTTTTTAATCCACCCCTTTCCCACCATGCTGGGCTTCACATGTGTTAAGTAAGCACTCCACCCCTGAGCTACATCCCGGCCCAGGCTTGATCTTTTTATAACAACCCCCTTGTGAACACTCAGGATGCCAGGAAAAGTACCTTAGTTCCTTTCGAGGGCAATGATCTAACGACCTCTCATTATACCCTACTTTTTTTTTTCTTCAGTTTTTGTCAGGTATTTGGTTGCAATGAGAAAAGCAACAAATATATTTGCTACAGGCATTGCTTTACCAGGAGCTGGAAAAATGGTGATTACTCTGTATGTGTGGTGCATGTGCATGCATGTGTGTGTGTTCATATGTGTGTGTGTGGGCTACACAGGCATTCATCCATGGATGCATGTCCATGTGTATGGAAACTTGCAGTCAACATATTGTTCTCCACCTCCCCAGCACTGGGATTACAGGCTTGTGCCTGACATTTTTATGTGGGTGCGGGGGTCTGATCTCAGGTCCTCATGCTTGCTTGGCGAGTACTTTATCCACTGAGCCAGCTCCTCAGCCCAAATAGTGATTAAAAAAAATATTTTATTTTTATTTATTTATTTGACAGAGAAAGGGGGGAGAGAATGGGCACACCAGGGCCTCCAGCCACTGCAAACTAACTCCAGACGCATGCAACCCCTTGTGCATCTGGCTTATGTGGGTCCTGGGGAATCGAACCTGGGTTCTTTGGCTTTGCAGACAAGTGCCTTAACCACTAAGCCATCCCTCCAGCCCTTCTTATAGTTTTTTAAGGTATGGTCTCGCTCTAACCCAGGCTGACTTGCAACTAACTCACTATGTAGTCTCAGGGTGGCCTTGAACTCACGGCGATCCTCCTACCTCTGCCTCCCAAGTGCTGAGATTAAAGGCGTGCACCACCATGCCCAGCCCAAATAGTGATTTTTAAAAATCTATCACACACAGAGGAATGTATCTAGTAAAGATAATATCCCACCCTGACTATTTGAAATGAAATGTGGTCTGGATAGCAAAATATAGTCTTTGAGTGTTTGTTGCTGTTCATTGGTGGTTTTTACATTTTTTTTTTTTTTTTGAGACAGGGTCTCACTCTGTAGCTCAAACTGGCTTCAAACTATTCTCCTGCCTCAGCCTCATCCGTGCTATGATTGATTACAGGAGTAGCTTGACTTGTAAAAATTTTTCACAATAAATGTTTCTGGATTCATTTTTAAGGCACACATTTTAATTTGAAGAGTATGTGTTTACACTGTCCGTGGGCCTTGACACTGTTCATGTCCCTTATGAGAAGTTCAAGCCCCTATTTGGTGCAGGCGCCACCAAAGCCGCCCTTGGTGACCACCTTGCTGTTTTCTGGAATCCACAGTGTTTGCATTAGCAGTTGCGTGGCTATTTCTGTCTCAGCGCCTCTGTGTTTTAAGTGTGGGTGGAAGTGAAGTGTTTGGACTTGATTTAAGGGGCTGGAGGTGATAGCTCAGCCAGTGAAAGCACTTGCTAGCAAAGCGTGGCGGCCTTGATTTAGTGAGGCGATTGCACATTGATAAAGCAGAGTTCAGACCCCATTGGGATGTAAACAGTGACTTAGAATAACTATGTAGACAAATTACTGGATATTGAACGATACACTAACAATTCATAATTCTGAATAATTCTACCCTGATTGAATATGTTTAATAATCAACTGATACATACATATTTTAATATGTTTGGTAATATATTTAAAATATATATTGAGCCTCACAGTGGCTGACAGTACCTACACAAGACCTACATAATAGGAGGGGAAAAATGATGATATCAAAATAGAACAGACTAACTGGAAAGAAAAAGGGTTTCAGTGGAGGGGGGATTTGAGAGGAAGAAAAGGGAGGGGGCTATGCTCATGGTATATTGTCTATTTCTATGGGGGTTGTCAATAAAAAAGCTTTAAAAATATGGGCTGGAGAGATGGCTCAGCAGTTAAGGCATTTGCTTGCAAAGCCTAATGGCCTGGGTTCAATTCCCCAGTACCTATGTAAAGCCAGATCACAAAGTGGTACATGCATCTGGAGTTCCTGGTGTGCCCATTCTCTATCTCTCTGCTTGCTACTAAATAAGTAAAAATATTAAAAAAATACATATTGAGAAACAAGAAAATTGCTCTCACAAACATAAACTTGTGTT
Source organism: Orientallactaga sibirica (assembly GCA_036365145.1). Lineage (NCBI taxonomy): Eukaryota > Metazoa > Chordata > Mammalia > Rodentia > Dipodidae > Orientallactaga > Orientallactaga sibirica. The sequence goes on along the minus strand of JAEOAD010000035.1, from coordinate 12,454,874 downwards.
CCATTTTCAGTTTTGTCTTTCAACACCGAATCATTGATTACCAACACATTTGTTCATGTAAATCAGACAGAAATTTGAGTTACATTCTGCAATAACCAGGATTAACCAGACAACTTATTTTTAGCTTCTGTCTTCATTCTGTCATGTTGTTTTGAGACAGAATCTCGCTATGTAGCCCAGACTGTCCTAAGACTCCAGGTTCCCCCCCCCCCTTACCAGCCTAATTAGACTTGTGTGCCTTTGGCTCTCACCTGTTTCAAAAGTCTCTTAATCGAGGAATTAATAATTCATCCGATGTGTGGAATACAGTTATTTCCAAACAGCTGTCTGTACTCTGGCGCCAGAGTCTGGTTTTCTGACGCTTCAGTCCTGCGGGCAGCACACCTGGCAGGTGGAGGGTCAGGCTAGGGCCGACGCGTGCACGCTGCATGGGGAGCTGGAGATGGTGACTGGGACAAAAAAACAGAAACTTTGGGTTCCTTCCCTCCCTCCTTTCCATTCTTCCCTCCTTCCATTCCTTCCTCCCCCACCCCCCCTTGATGCCTCCTAAACCTGGGGCGGCAGCACTGTTGCAGGCGCCCTGGAAGCTGAGCTGTGGTTTCGCGGCCCCGCGCCGCTTCTACACTGCCCTCTGCTGGCTGAAAGGTCTCGGTGCATCACCCAAGCTCTCCCGTGGGTGAGCAGCCTCTGGTGCAGGTCGCCCAATCCTAATGCACCCTCACCAGCGGTGTTCCCCCTCCCTGATCCTGCCCCATCCCAACCCATCCCATCCCATCCCGCCCCATCCCATCCCATCCCACCCCATCCCATCCCATCCCGCCCCATCCCATCCCATCCCATCCCATCCCATCCCATCCCATCCCATCCCATCCCATCCCATCCCAGTAGTCACCCTCCAAGCAAATGCCTTTAACCACTGAGCCATCCCTCCCGCCCCCACAGGAGTCCCTTCCAGAGCTACCTCTCCTCTGCTCCTTCTGCTGGGGCCTCCAACTGACCTTCCTCTAGTATTCATCACTCAGACCACAATCTTACTGGGTCTACCCCATCCTTTAAGGGCTGGAGGGATGGCTTAGCAGTTAAGGCACTTGCCTACAAAGCCAAAGGACCACAGTTTGATTCCCCATGATCCCCATAAGCCAGATACACAAGTGCCTGGAGTTAGTTTGCAGTGGCTGGAGGCCCTGGCGATACCATTCTCTCCCCCCCCCACCCCCACTTACTCTCTCTCAAATAAATAAATACTTTAAAAAATAAAATAAAAATCACCTCCTCTTCTCACACCTCTCTCCTTTATCTGCATGAAGTCTCTTTATCACCTAGCATTTTCCAAAAATGTCCTGTGCTCTGGGGCCCACCTCTGAACCCTTCTCTATTTCACAGCCTCTAACTTCCTTCTTTGTCACTGTACTGAAACCATTGACAAGGTCATCAGGGAGGGGCCTGGCTCTCCCCCACCGAAAGCCTTCCTGGGGGGCAAAGATTTTCTCCCATCCCTTTGACTGTCACCTCTTTTTAAACAATTCATGTATTTATTTGAGAGAGAGAGAGAAAAGGGCATGCTAGGGCCTCTTGCCATCTTGCCCCTGCAAATGAACTCCAGATGCATGTGCCACTTTGTGCATCTGGCTTTATGTGGGTACTGGATTGAACCTGGGCTGGAAGGCTTTGCAAACAAGTGCCTTCAACCACTGAGCCATCTTCCTAGACTGATTATACCTCTTATGTCAGGTGTGCCTCCTGTCTTTGGGATCCTGGCCTCAATTCTACCTCCTTTGATCATCTCTCCTAGCAGCCCCATGCATCTTATGACCTCAGGCACCACCCGTGTGGGGAGGACCCCCAGAACCAACATTCCACAGCCCATTGTCCTACTGGTCTCTGACAGGCAGCACAACCTCGTCTCTTCTTCCTCACCTATCTTTTTTGTGCAATCTGAATTACATATACCAGTCACCCTGGACCTACCTCAATGGCTCTGGGGCCTGTCCTTCCACTCTACTCACGTTTTTCTAGGCTGGACCCAGTCCAATCCATTATTCACCTGCTTCTAGAAGTGTCCTTCTTGAATAGGTTTTACCAAAAGAAGTCTATGTTTTATTAGCCCTATGATTTAATAATTAGTCTTATTAGATAATTTCATCATTGTGACAAAATACCTGAAAGAAACATTTTAAAAGAAGGAAGGTTAGTGAGGTGTGATGCCTAACACCTATAATCCCAGCACTCAGGAGGCTGAGGTGGGAGGATCACAGTGAGTTTGAGGCCAGCTTGGGACTGCAGAATGAGTTCCAGGTCAGCTTGGCCTAGAGAGAGACCCTGCTTCAAAACAAACACTCAAACAAAGGGAAGGAAGGGCTATTGGGATCATGGTTTCAGAGGTTTCAGCCCATGGTCTCTTGGCTCCACTGCTTGAGCCCAGGCAAGGCGAGATGGCGCACCTCTTGACAAGCAAGGGGACAGAGAGAGGAAGGGGCTGCTAGACAAGATATTCCCTTGAAAGACACGCCCAAGTGACTGACTACCTACTACTAGGCCCCACCCCCTAGTTTCCACCACCTGCCCACAGTCTCTTCAAGAAGAAACCCGTCAGTGGATGGGCTCACTGAAGAGGTCAGAGCTTTGTGAGCAGTCACTACTCCAAAACTGGATCTGCGACACTGCTGCCTTGGGGCCACGCTTTCAACATAAAGCCCTTGGCACTTCAGATCCAAACCACAACACAGGCCCTGAAACAAGGGTTCTGGTGTGGATGACTTATTTTGGGGGGGGATGGGGTGATACCATCAACTACCTATGAGAGCTGGGAAGTGAGACAGGGAAGGGAAGAGAAGGGAAGGGAAGGGAAGCCAGCCAGAAAAGGGAGATGTCATCAAGCCTGTTACCACTGTGGGTGATGGGAGAAAAATCCTGCTGGGAACTCCTTGGAGTTACTGTGAAACGTTTTCTTTGGGTTTATATCACTGAGGAATTGGGGTGATTTCTATTCCAACTGTCCTCAGGCATGGGGACAGGGGAAGCATTGACCCTATGGGGGATTCATTCCACTCCTGCAAGTCAAGCTATTCAACAGGCAAGGATCTGGGGACTCCGGAGGTGCAAGGATTCATGGGAGGGGCAGGACAGTGTCCTCCTGCCTCTCTGGCCTCCTCCCTGCCCCGCCAAGCCCCTGAACAAGACACACACCTCGGTCTTCACGCCCCTGTACTGAGAGCTCTTTCCCCACATCCCCTTCTCTCGGGTCATACTGGGTGTATGTGTTGACTGTCTGCTACAAAGAGGGTCATTTGTATTTGTTACTTTATTTAAATATTTTTATTACTATTTTATTCTTATATATTTATTTGAGAGTGAGAAAGAAGGAGAGACAGAGAAAGAGGGAGAGAGAGAGAGAATGGGTGCGCCAGGACCTCCAGCCGCTGCAAACAAACTACAGATGCATGTGCCACCTTGCTTACTCTGGTCCTGAGGAATCGAACCTGGGTCCTTTGGCTTTGCAGGCAAGCGCCTTAACCACTAAGCCATCTCTCCAGCTCATTGTTACTTCATTTAATGTAACTCTTACAGTAGCATGTAAGTTGCCTAAAGAAATTATGATCTCCATCCTATAGGTAAGGAAATATGAACTCAGAGAGGTGAAGTGAAAACTGAGGCTGGGAGAGACCCAAAGCCAGCGCGTGACAGTGCCATGACTTGACATTCAGGTCCTTCTGCTCCAAAGCCTGTGTCGTGCACTAACCGCTAAGATGCAGTGCCTCATGATTCCTGACACCCCAGCAGTGGCATGCCCCGCCACTTTTGCCCCCAGTAGACATTCCCCCTCTGTCATCCACAGACACCATTCCTTTTCTGTGCATGGCTTTTTAGAGCAGGCATGGGCTGGGAGGTATAGCACAATCACCTTTTTCATCTCACTTCCTGTTAAAACTGTGAGCCCCTCATTTCTCACCTTCTGTGCTTGGCTTAACGGGGAGTAAAGCCTTCATTAACGTTTACAATTAGAATTACGTGGAATTAATATTAAAGTTTGACTTTGATCTAATATTATAAATGTAAGTGGGGAAGAATGAGACTTCTTAAATAAGACCGGAACCAGTTTTGAATTTTCTGGGTGTATTGTGCTGCATGAGAAAGAAACAGGAACACTGTCCTGAGGACCATGGGAAATAGAAAAGTTGAGGAGTTGGCTGTTGCCTGGAGTAGCAGTTCCTGGGAAAGCAGAGTAGAATGAGGACGCATCAGCCCTTCAGTTAAAATAGTCCAGCACTGGAAATAGACTAATAGCAGTCTCTCTCACAGTCATTAAGCATATATCATGTGCCAAACAACATATTGGGTTTTTCACTCCTGTTATCTCATCTAATCCCCATAAACCTTTATAATTAGTCTCTGTTAGGATCCCCAGCTTACAGCCGAGAGTGCTGACGCACACTGAAATTAAGGGTATGGTACCAAGGAGTGATGAAACGCAGCTCCCAATGCAATTTGGCCAGACTCCAGGATTCAAGTGTGGTGTTTTGTCATTGCTGGTAGGACAACCTTTGGCACACCGTGGCATCATTCAGGGTGGTGGTTTTTTCATTCTGGGAAGAAAGGAGAGTTGATTTTTCAGTGCTGCATTTTATTTTATTTTTCTTGCTGTAGGTATGAGAAGGGAGCAGTGTGCTAACGCAGCACCCGAGAGGGTAGAGCTGTTAGGCCACCCTTGCTCCCTACCCCACGTCCATTGCTGGTGCGCAGAAGGGTTCTCTGGCCCTCCCTGGTCCTTTCCTGTGTGACTTCCCCATGCAGATCACCATGTACAGCTGAGTGGTCGGCCAGCTGCCTCTCCCTGCCACCCTTCATGTCAGGCTGGGGGTTTGTTCATGAAGAAAGCAGGTGGTGCTTGAACAACCAGCACTTTGGTGAAATACGGTGCTTTCATTTCGAGTGAAGAGAAAGATCTGTTATCTATCCATCCGTCAATTTAAATGACTTATGTCAGCAATGGGGAAGGAGGGCTATCTCTCCATAGTGGCTGTCTGCCTGGGAAGTGCTTCTCAGGACATGCCAAAGACTGTGCATGAGTTGAGGAGTGCAGTTGGGGGCCTCCAGAGGTGACTCATCTGTCCCCCAACTCAGCCTTTTGCCAGCCTTCCTTGACTTGGTGCTTCACCGAGTAGTGTCATGCATTTATTTGTCCCTCGGTAGGCTCCTTCCTTGAACAAGGTGCAACTATGGAGCAGGGTTAGGGACTAGTCTACAGCACGGCCCTTCAAAGACTGGCTGTCTGGGGTGGGAGGAGGCAGAGATGCTAATATGCCAATTACCACACGGATGGGTGGTGCCGGGGTGAGTAATGGCAAAGTGTCAGTGGAACACTGTCCTCATTGTTGTGACACAACACCTGATAGAGACAGCTTAAGGGGTGAGGTGTATTTTCTCCTGGTTCCAGAGGGTACAGTCCGTCATGATCGGAAGGCACCGCAGAGTGCTGCTATGGTTCCCGGAGCTTGTGCCAGTGCTCCTCACGGTGTGGCACCGCTAGTGACCTACTTCCGCCAGCTAGGACACTTGAAGATTCCACAATTTCCCCAACTTTCACCAGCTGACAACTGAGTATTCAAACACAGGCCTGTGAGAGACACGTCACATTTGAAGCACGGCAGGTATGTGTGCACAAATGGCTTCCCTAAAGGAGCTGGCATGTGAGCTGGGTTGTAAAGGTCAATGGAAATTTCCAGAGGAGCTGGCCTGTATAGTATTATATTGCATGGATGTACCATACTTTATTTACTCAGGCGCCCCCCCCTTCAAGGAACACTGAGGTTTTTGATCTTTCAGGAATTCTGAATTGAATGGCGGTGGCGAGGCTGTTTCCATGGGCAGTGAGCATGTGCAGGGGACATAAAGTCTCGGGAGCCAGCTGGCGGAGGGTTCAGCAAACAGACACAGAGTTCAAAGACATAAATCGTCATGGCAAGAGGAAAATGCCTGGGTTTCTCATTTCTATTTTATACCATAAATTTAAAACTCTTTATTTATATTTTTCTAAGGCTCTCAGTCACCTTGAGTATCTAGCTAAAACCCTTCTTTGTCTTAAAACCATACACATGAAGATTAATGCTGTCAAAGTGGCATACGAGCTATCTTGTGGAAATAGTTTATCAACTAAGTACATGGAAGAGCCGGGTAATAACACCCTGACTCTTCAGCTCTTTATGGTGCCCTGCACTACCAAGGAGGGTTTTTTTTTCTATCACCCTTTTTAAGGTCAATCCGTACAAAGCCAGCAATGATTTTGTATGACATTCAGAAATATCACTGTAAATGCCTCTAAGTCCTGTAAAAAAAATTCTGTTTTTTCTTTATTCATTTCACCAATATGGAAACACTCTAATACATATCCTGGGTTAGGTAAAATTTCAGGAAGATAGTTAATAAATCCAGCTTCTGTCATTACATGAAAACAGAAATTAAAGTACAACCACCTCATTTGTTGGTTTCTTTGCTTGTTTCCCCCATCCTGGGGATGAATCCAGTGGCTCTTGCATACTAAACGTGCACTATTACAGAGTCACAACCCCAGCCCTCACTTAGGCTTAAATATGTGCCAAGTGGAGAATGATGACTGCCAGGCTGGGGCAGCTGCTCAAGCAAAATCCTCATTTCTGGGGCTGGAGAGATGGCTTAGCAGTTAAGGCGTTTGCCTGCAAAGCCAAAGGACCTTGGTTCGATTCCCCAGGACCCACATAAGCCAGATGCACAAGGTGGTGCATGCATCTGGAGTTCGTTTACAGTGTGACTGGAGGCCCTGGTGCTCCCATTCTCTCTCTGACTCTCTCAAATAGATAAAACTTAAAAAATAAAAATTAAAAAAAAACACTTCATTTCTGGTACTTGAGAATTACCAAAGTTGGAATAATTTTGAAACTACGGGCCTGCCCTGTTTGTCTCCTCCATAGTTACATTATACCACAGCTGCACTGGGGTGGGGGCATTTTTTACCCCTGACTCCTTGGCAGCCTGCTGTTCTGATCCCATGCGTGGACGATAGCCTCCCCACAAAGGGTCTTTAACCCTCCACACTGGAACATGTAGTGTGCCTAGAGATGGTATTTTTTGTTGTAGTTAACTGATATTTTTTTTCTGAGAGAGAGAAAATGGGTGTGCCAGCGGCCTCTCAGCTGCTGTGAATGAACTCCAGATGTGTGCATCCCCTCGTGGGCAAGTGTGGCATTGTGCCCTTGTGTCACTTGTGTCTGGCTAAATGTGGGACCTGGAGAATCGAACAGGCGTTCTTAGGCTTGGCAGGCAGGTGCCTTAACCACTAAGCCATCTCTCCAGCCTTTGTTAACTGATTTTGATAAAGGGTCTTGCTATATAGTTTAGGCTACCCTCGAGCTCGTGATCCTGCTGCCTGAGGCTCCTGAGTGTTAGGATTATAGGCGTGTCTCTACCATGTCTGCCCTTATACTACAACTGAATGATCTTAGAGTCAGCCATGCCAAAGCCCTGCCTTGAGAAGCAAGGGGATTAGGATGGATCATGGCTCCTGCATAGGATTTTTTATTAAAATATTTATTTAATTAGTTTATTTGATAGAGAGACAGAAAAAAACAGGCGTGCTAGGGCCTCTAGCCACTGCAAACGAACTGCAGATGAATGCACCACTATGTGCATCTGGCTTACGTGGGTCCTGGGAAATTGAACTTGGCCCCTTAGGCTTTGAAGGCAAGCTCCTGAACCGCTAAGCCATCTCTCTAGCATTTTTGAGGTTGAAGCTGCAAATCAGTTTCTTCCAGGGAGCTGTCAGCAATGTTTTTAAGGGATGGTAGGGATTGAACTTAGGGAAAGAAAAGGGGTGGAGACAGGTGTATGAGCAGATGGTGATGTTCTCTGAAGGCCTCTGAAGTTCACCCCTGCAGCTTCCTGCAGAGAACCCCACGGGCATCAGCAGTTTAGGAACCAATGAGAAGGCTGGCGGGAAGATGCTCAAGGCACCCGCATCCAAGGGCAGCCAAGATGTTGACAGAGTCCAGCTCGTGCCCCCTGGCTACTCCCTGGGGGTAGGAGAATCCCAGATTTCGAGAACCGTTGATGACCTAAAAAGCATGGGAAGGTTTACAGTGTATTATGGCAAGTGTTGGTAATTGACAAACTGAAAGAAACATGAACTTTTGCCAAGGCAGAATAGCAAAATAATGTTTCATTCTTTCTTTTTTTGGTTTTTCAAGGTAGGGTCTCACTCTAGCTCAGGCTGACCTGGAACTCACTATGTAGTCTCAGGGTAGCCTCGAACTCTCGGCTATCCTCTTACTTCTGCCACCCAAGTGCTGGGATTAAAGGCGTGCACCACCATGCCTGGCTTTGTGTTGTTTTTTGAGGTATGGTCTCATTCTGGCCCAGGCTAACATGGAATTCACTATGTAGTCTCAGGGTGGCCTTGAACTCATGGCGATCCTCCTACATCTGCCTCCCGAGTGCTGGGATTAAAGGTGTGCACCATCATGCCTGGCTCAAAATAATATTTCTAATGGCTGTAGTAATAATCATGTAATTTCAGGGCTGACTAGCCCAAAATTCCTTTGCCAGAAAGTAATACACAAGAAATTGGGAGAACTTATATATTTTTCACAGTAAAACTGTCCACTAGGCATAAGGAGCTGGTCTCAGTATATTCTAGGACATGGGAGAGAAGTTATTGGCCATTCAAAGTAAGATGGACACGTATAACTCACTACTACTACTATTATTAATAATAATATCATCTGCTTTACTTCTGATAAATAAGCATGCATACAGCACAAAATTTAAGAAGTATAAAGGATTATAGAATAAAACCTAACTCCTTCTTATAAACTTGACCTTTAAACCATTCAGTTCCCTCTGAGCCCACCAACTAATGGAATTCTTCTTTTTAAAAGATATTTATTTATTGATTGATTGATTTATGACAGAGACAAGGAGAGAGAGAGACAGGGTGGGGAATGGGCATGCCAGGGCCTCTAGCCACTGCAAACAAACTCCAGAAGTATGCACCACCATGAGCATCTGGTTTATGTGGGACCTGTAGAATTGAACCTGGGTCCTTAGGCTTTGCAAGCATGTGCCTTAACCGCTAAGCTATCTCACCAGCCCTGCAGTTTAAAATAGATATGACAGAATGGGCATGCCAGGACCTCCTGCTACTGCAAACAAACTCCAGACGCATGCCCCACCATATGCATCTGGCTTACATGGGTTCTGGGGAGTCCAACCTAGGTCCTTAGGCTTTGCAGGCAAGTGCCTTAACTGCTAAGCCATCTCTCCTGCCGAGTTTATGAATTCTTATATAAACATGGGATATATCCTTTATGCATATCTAGACATCACATTTTTTTCACTAAGCAACAGATTCTATATGTTCAGCCCTTAAATAAATATATATTTAATATATTCATGTCACTATCTGCATAGTTTTGTTTTTGAATGTTTTTGCAGTGTTAAGTATAGAATTCAGGAAAACACACACACACACACACACACACACACACACACACACACACACACACTTTATTTAGAGAAAGAATTCTGCTTGAAAGGGTATCAGTTCCAGTCAACCAAAACCCAACTGTTAATGGTGATATATGGACTTTGTAGATTTTGCTGTACAAAGGTCAAAGGATTCTGAAAGATGTCTCTATGTCTCCCTTTCTTTTTTCTCCCTTTCTGCTAGGAATCAAACCCAGGACCTCTTGCATACTAGGCAAGAGATCCACCACTGAATTATACTCCTCATCCACTAGAAGAGAGTTTAAAAAATTAGAAATCTAACAGGCCATTGCCAAGGCTCTTGGTTTCCCACCAGGAATAGATGGTAAAACTCCACATATTTGGGCTGCAAGGTCACTGAAAAATCCTGCTGGAGCTGAGCTGAAAACCTCCTCCTTATAGACCAGATGTCTGACAGAAGGCTGGAAAAAGCTCTGCTGCATGCAGCTCCGAGAGAGAGAGAGAGAGAGAGAGAGAGAGAGAGAGAGAGAGAGAGAGAGAGAGAGAGAGAGAGAGAGAGAAATCACCAGTGGAGAAACTCAACAGTGGACGCTACAAGCCTTAAATTTGGCCAGCCAGGCCAAATGACTGAATGGGTGCAATAGTGGCATGTCTGTTTTGGGGGGAATGAACCACTCACTAGTTGGACTGGAGGCCCACTCCATGGGAGGGGATACATGCCTGATATTGAAAACTTATGACGAGGTAGTCATGAGCCCTAGGGGTGAAATGTCTGCTGGTGTCTGGCTAAATGCATATACTATGTTCACCAAAGTGCCTGGTAAGCCCTTTTCTTAAGGTTCATACCCATCCATCTCACTTTTGGTTAGAGAAGCTTCTCTTTTCAGATGACAGTGACCTTGGGATGACTCAGAAGACACCATAGTGCTGAGAAGAAGGGACAGAGGAGTGCTCAGCACTGAAATATCTTTATTACACCTTCCAAGGCTCAGGGTCCATTGCGTTGAAAAGGTGCTGAAAGAATGTAAGAGCCAAAGGAAGGATAGGACTCCTTACAACGTGCTCCTCCAGACACAAAATGGCCTGGATATCCATGACCTCACAGTGCCTGACTTCCTTTGTGTACTTCTGCAACGATACATTGCTTCACTATAGTCCACACATCAGTGGGGCCAATTACAGGCTGAAGACTCAGATGGCTATCCAAGACCATCATCATAGGAGGAAAAGATCATGACATCAAAATAAAAGAGAGACTGATTGAGAGTGGGAGGAGTATAATGGAGAGTGGAGTTGCAAATGGGAAAGTGTGTGTGGGGGTAATGAATTTCCATGGTTTATTGTCTATAATTATGGAAATTGTCAATAAAAATCAATAATTAGTAATGTATATTTGTTATACAACCTAATACATTTTATTGAGACATTTTCAAATATACACACATATATAATGTACTTTGATCATATTACTTGATCAGATTACCAGCTTTTGTCCCACCCTACTCACCTAGCTGGTACCCTTCCTATCTCAAATAGGGCCCCTTCTACTTTCATATTAAAAAAATCTAGATTCTACAAATGAGTAGAATGTGAAACTTGGCTTTTTTGAGTCTGGCTTATTTTGCTTAATATGATGATTTAGTTCCATTCAATTTCTTGCAAAATTTCATTTCCCTAAAACTCCACCATGTATACATGCCACATCCTCCTTATCATTTCTCTGTTGCTGGGCCTTCAGGCTGGTTCCATATCTTGGCCGTGCAGCAAGGAGCATGGATGTGCAGGAACCTGTGTGCTGTGCTGGCTCAGACTCCTTCAGGCATGTGCTGGATCACGTGATAGATGTTTTTTAGCTTTGTTTTTATTTATTTTATTTTATTTTTAAATTTTTTTTAGAGCAAGTAAGAAAGAGAGAAAGAGAGAGAGAGAGAGAGGAGAGATAGAGAATTGATGTGCCAGGGCCTCAGCTACTGAACTCAAACTCCAGATGCTTGTGCCACCTAGTGGGCATGTGCCACCTTGTGCTTGCCTCACCTTTGTGTGTCTGGCTAATGTGGGATCTGGAGAGTAGAACATGGGTGCTTAGGCTTCCCAGGCAAGTGCCTTAACCACTAGGCCATCTCTTCAGCCCTATTTATTTTATTTAAAACAATATTTATTTATTTATTCATTTTCACACAGAGAGAAATAGAGAGAAGAGAGACAGAATGGGTGTGTCAGGACCTCCAGCCACTATAGATGAATTCCAGATGCATGTGCCACCTTGTGCATCTGGCTTTACGTATGTACTGGGGAATCGAACCCAGGTTGTTAGGCTTTGCAGGCAAGTGCCTTATTTGCTAAGCCATCTCTCTGGCCCCTCCCCTTTCTTTTTAGCTTTTTTTGGTTTATTTTTATTTATTAGCAACAGACAGAGAGAGAAAGAGGCAGAGAGAGAGAATGGTGCACCAGGGCCTCCAGCCGCTGCAAATGAACTCCAGATGCATGTGCCCCCTTGTACATCTGGCTTCCATGGGTCCTGGGAAATTGAACCTGGGTCCTTAGGCTTTGTAGGCAAGTGCCTTCACCACTAAGCAATCTCTTCAGCCCCAGCTTTTAACATCCTTTTACAAATATTTTAAAAATATTATTTATTTATTTGCAAGGAAAGAGAGAGAGAGAGAAGAATGGCACTCCAGGGCCTCTTGCCACTGTAAACAAACTGCAGATACAGGTGCATGTACCACTTTCTGCATATGGATTTATGTCTTTACAAGGTACTGAGGAATGAAACCCAGGTCAGCAGGTTTGCAAGTAAGTGCCTTTAACTACTGAACCATCTCCCCAGCACCAATCCTTTATTTGTGGTGGGTGCGGGAGGAGCTTGAGGTAGGGTCTCGCTGAAGCTCGGGCTGACCTGGAATTCATTATGTAGTTTCAGGCCTCCAACTCACAGTGAAGTTCCCATCTCCACCTCCTGAGTCCTGGGATTAAAGGCATGTGCCACCATGCCCAGCAGAGACAGAGAATGGGCAAAACAGGGCCTCCAGCCCCTGCAAATGAACCCCAGATGCATGTGCCACTTTGTGCATCTGGCTTTAAGTGGGTACTGGGGAATCAAACTCAGGTCATTAGGCTTTGCAGACAAGTGTCTTAACTGCGGAGCCATCCCTCCAGCCCTCTTTATTATTATTATTATTATTATTATTATTATTATTATTTTGAATTGGAGTTTTGTTCCATAGCCCAGGTTGGCCTTGAACTCATGTTCCTCCTGTATCAGTTTCTAGAGAGTGCTGGGATTACCACTGTGTGCCACTATGTCTACTCTTCCTCCCTCCCTCCCTTCCTCCCTCCCTCCCTCCCTCCCTTCCTTCCTTCCCTTCCCTTCCTTCCTTCCTTCCTTCCTTCCTTCCTTCTTTCCCTCCCTCCCTCCCTCCTTTCTTTCTTTCTTTCTTTCTTTCTTTCTTTCTTTCTTTCTTTCTTTCTTTCTTTCTTTCTTTCTTAATTTATTTGAGACACAGAGAGAGAATGGACACACCAGGGCCTCTAGCCACTGCAAACAAAGTTCAGATGCATGTGCCACCAAGTGCATCTGGCTTACATGGGCCCTGGAGAATCAGATCTGGGACTTTAGGCTTCACAGGCATGCACCTTAACCACTAAGCCATCTCTCCAGCCCTTGTTCTGTGCTTTTTAACTGTTCTTTCTCTGTTCTACTCTCAGTAGTTTGGTTATAATGTTGAGTGGAGAGGTTTTGATTTTATTCCTGTCCATTTGGGATTTTAAATGACTCCCCTACTCGGATGTACATTTCTTTGCCTAGATTTGGGATTTTTTTGCTATAATTTCATTGAGTAGGTCTTCTATGTTTTTAGTGTGCATTTAGGTTTTCCTTGTACACCTCAGATTTATAGTGGCACACGCATCTGGAGTTCGTTTGCAATGACTAGAGACCCTGGTATGCCCAGGGGAGAAAGAGGGAGAGAGAGAGCAAGAGAAAGAGAGAGTCAGAGAGAAAGAGAGATTAGGCATGCCAACACCTCTTGTCACTGCAATCGAACTCCAGATGCATGCACCGTTTTATGAGTCTGGCTTATGTGGGTCCTGGGGAATTGAACCCAGGCCATCAGGCTTTTCAAGCAAGCACCTAAGCCATCTCTCCAGCCCCAGATTTTTTTTTAAATTTTATTTAGTTGCAAGGAGAGAGAGAGAGAGAGAGGGAGAGAGAGAGAGAGGGAGAGAAAGAGAAGATAGACAGAGACTGGGCACACCAAACCCTCCAGCTGCTGCAAGTGAATTCCAGATGCATGCACCATTTTGTGCATCTGCCTCTATGTGTGTACTGGGGAATTGAACCCTGGTAGTTAGACTTTGTAGGCAAGTGCCTTAACTGCTAAGCCATCTCCTCAGCCCAAATCTGATTCTTATTCCTGCCTACAATCATTAAAACAAACTAGTTAAGGACCGTATTTCTATAAATGATCACACTTCAAATAAATAACTGACAGCTTTGAGTAAAAAAGAACTGCTGGCTATGCCACACGCCTTTAATCCCTGCACTGTAGAGGCAATGGTAGAAGGATCACTGTGAGTTTGAGGCCATCCTGAGACTACACAGTGAGTTTCAGGTCAGCCTGGGCTAGAGTGAGATCCTACCTCGAAAAACCAAACCAAACCAAACCAAACCAAACCAAACCAAACCAAACCAAACCAAACCAAAAGAACATACTTTAGATAAAGAAGTGCAATTGGAAGTGGGGGAGCCCTTAAGATGTGGGACTTCTTGGGAGGTTTTAGGTGACTTTGGGGTGCTTATCTTTTCTCTCTTTTGGTCATGATGTGAAAGAACTTCCTTTGTGTACTTCTGCAATGATACATTGCTTCACTATAGTCCACACATCAGTGGGGCCAATTACAGGCTGAAGACTCAGAAACTGTAAGTTAAATTAACCTTTCTTCTTTTTATAGTAGCTATCTCAAATATTCTGTTACAGTAACAAAGTGTCGGATACACATGCAGCATGAGAAAGAGCTAGAACTCCAGTATCCCACCCACTGCAGTAGCTGTAGATTTGTGGCTTTGGAGGGGAAAAGAATCACAGTTTCTCTTTCCTAGGCAACAGTGCTAATGCTAAAATGCCAGTAAGCATTCTCCTTGATTCTAAGGGAACATGATTTTCAACTCAAAGTCCAATTCCTATGTGAGAGTAATACATAATATTTTCAGCTATGCAAGAGCTTGCTGCAAGTTTGCTCCTGGCAGTACTCACCCTCTCTCTAGCTTCTTAGGCTTTTCTAGCAAAATAAGGAAGAACATCCAGAAAGAGGAGGAAGTCATGGTAGATGGGGCACAGTAGCTCACCATAAAGAAAGAAAGAGGAGGCAGGACTGGAGAGATGGCTCAGTGGTTAAAGTACTTGCTTGCAAAGCCTCATGGCCTGGGTTCAATTCCCCAGTGCCCTCATAAAGCCAGATGCACAATGTGGTGCATGGGTCTGATACAGGCATCTGGAGTCCATTTGCAGAGGTAGGCGCCCTGGTACACCTGTATTTACTCTCTGTTTCTCTCTGTGCCTGCCTCCTTTCTCTCTCTTTCTCTCTCTCTCTCTTTCTTTCTTTCTTTCTTTCTTTCTTTCTCTTTCTTTCTCTCTTTCCTTGTCTTTCTTTTGGTTTTTTTCGAGGTAGGGTTTCACTCTAGCCCAGGCTGACCTGGAATTTACTATGTAGTCTCAGGGTGGCCTTGAACTTATGGTGATCCTCCTACCTCTGCCTCCCAAGTGCTGGGATTAAAGGTGTGTGCTGCCACACCCCAGCTTCCTTTCTTCTTTCTTTCTTTCTTTCTTTCTTTCTTTCTTTCTTTCTTTCTTTCTAAATATATTTTAGTTATTTGAGAGAAAGAGGCAGAGAGAGAGAGAGAGAGAGAGAGAGAGAGAGAGAAAGAGAGAGAGAGAATGGGTGTGCCAGGGCCTCCAGCCACTGCTAACGAATTCCAGGTGCATGCACCCCTTGTGCATTTGGCTTATGTGTGTCCTGGGGAATCAAACCAGGGTCTTTTGGCTTTGCAGGCAAACACCTTAACTGCTAAGCTACCTCTCTAGCTCGCTCTTTCCTTCCTTCCTTCCTTCCTTCCTTCCTTCCTTCCTTCCTTCCTTCCTTCCTTCTTTCTGTCTTCCTTTCTTCCTTTCTTTCTTTCTTTCTTATAAATAAATAAAATATTTAAATTAGAGCTATGTGAGGTGTTGGCACACGACTTTAATCCCAGCACTCAGGAGGCAGAAGTAGGAGAATATCAGAGTTCAAGACCAGCCTGAGACCTTATAGTGAATTGCAGGTCAACCTGGGATAGAGTGAGACCCTACCTTGAAAAAACAAAAACAAACCAAAACAAAAAAAACTTAAAAACAAAAGGAAGCATTGGGATGGAAGAAATAGTGTTAAATCAGAGAGCAGAGAAGCAACACCGTCATGAGAAATGCTTAGCAGAATGTAACCAGGCTTGGCTGGAGCAGGAGGCGGAAGGAGGGTGTGAGGAAAATGGGATTGTTAGACAGTTTGACAGGAATGAACAGTTTTAAATGACCACTGCTAATGAGTATCACTGCAGTAGTACAGTGCTTGGAGGAAAATGTAAGCCAAGTGCAGAGAAAGTTGTAATACTAAGTGGGAAAAAAGGAAACTATCAACTCTAGAAAATAGAAAAGCTTGTGTAAGACAGAAAATGTAATCATAGGCCAAATGGCTCCTGTTGGCTTTTGTTACCTGTGTTCAAATTCCAGCTCTGACTTCTGTGACCAGCAGTGTGAGTTTAGGCAAGTTATTTAACTCCCCTGAGCCTTAATTTCCTCATTTGTAGAACGGAATGCCAATATAGCCCAACTCCCACAGTGTGTGTTAGCATGAAAGGAGAGGCTCGTGTAAAGAGTTTATGTTTTTAATCAACTGACATTTGTTGAACACTGTCATAGTCCACTCCACGCCATTGAGATAATCCTCCAAGCCAGACACAGTTTATGAAAGAAAGGGATTTATTTTAAGCTTACAGATCCAGGGGGAGTTCCATTGATGGTGGAAGAAGCTGACCCCTTTCACAGATCCACACCGAGAGAAAAAGCCATCAGTAGCCAGCCAGCACCACAAACAAGCAAGTTCAAAACCAACAGCAAAACAGCAGGCACCCAGGCAGAGCTCCAGTGCTCCGCATCCCTTTAGGCTGGGAACAGTAACGCCTTTGGGCTGGATCCCAGGATCTTGTACCCCCCAGTGACACCTCTTTTAGCCAGGTGGCTGGAAATCCAAGTTCTAATAAAACCCCCTGAGTTTTGGGGGCATACATTCAAACTACCACAGCACCCACCAAGTACTAGGCATTGTGCAGGTGCTTCCAATTATCCCCTGTCCTTGTGGAGGCTGTCAGTGGTCAACAATAATAATGATATGGTGAAAAAATAATCATGATTAATAAGCAGTACAACATAAGTTTATAAATTACAAAATGATGTTAGAAGGTAAATGCACTAAGGACAGTGACAGAACAGGGTGAAGTGGCTCATGGTTGTCAGGCAGGCAGTGAGTGTTCAAGGGAGGCCTCAGGGCTTTGAGGAAGTGAAGGAGTGGGTCCTGCAGGGCTGTGGAGGAAGGCAGAGCTACACAGCCTTGTGGAGAAGAATGGCTTGAGCAAGAACAGTCTAGTGCAAGCCGGTACACTGAATGATCCCAGCTAGGTAACCGGTGTGGCTGGAGATGGGAGAAGTGTATCATGGGATGAATTGTGCCCTCCACCCCATTACTAACCTATATTACCTCAGTTATGACTGCTTAGTTTGAATCTCAAGTGTCCCCCAAAGGCCCATGTGTTAAAAGCTTGGTCCCAGGCATTGGATGGGAGACACAGTAGGTTTGAGATGTCTTTTCAACTTCTAGGTGCAGATGTCAAGAAGAGAGTTGGAGGGGGCTGGAGAGATAGCTTAGAGGTTAAGGTGGCTGCCTCCTAAGCCTAAGAACCCGGTTCCAATCTCCAGGTCCCATGTTTAGCCAGATGCAAAGTGATGCAAGGGTGCAATGCTGCACTTGCCCACAAGGGGGCGCATGCATCTGGATTTCATTCACAGCAGCTGAGAGACTGCCCGTGCGCCCATCTCTATCTGTCTCCCTCTCCCTCTCTGTCTGTCTCTCTCTGTGTCTCTCTCCAAAAATAAAATAAAAAAAAATTTAAAAAAGCTTTAAAAGAAGAGAGTTGGAGGGATGGAGAGATGGCTCAGCAGTTAAGGTGCTTGTTTGCACAGCCTAATGGCCTACGTTTGATTCCCAATATGCACATAAAGCCAGATGTACAAAGTGGTGCATGCATCTAGAGTTCATTTGCAGTGGCAAGAGGCTCTGGTGCACCCATCTACCCCCTTGTTTACAAATAAATAAGTAATATATATAAATTTAAATAAAGGAGAGAGTTGGACTTATGGGTGTGGAATCATGGAGGGGTCAGGGCTGGAGGTGGGAACCTGGGTGCCATCAACAGATACTTAGAATTATGAGATAGGGGAAGTCACCAAGGGCTGGAGAGTAGATGGAGAAGAGGCTAAAGGATCACAGTGCAGGAAGAAAGGCAGGTAGTGGTAAATTGACTAAGAAGGAGTGACCAGTGGGGCAAGAGAAGCTAGAAGGAGTGGGGTTCTGGAGCCGAGTGAGGAACATGTATCAGGGTGGAGTGACAGCTGTGTCAAAAGTGTATCAGGGCTGGAGGGATGGCTTAGCGGTTAAGATGTTTGCCTGCAAAGCCAAAGGACCCTGGTTTGATTCCCCAGGACCCACATTAGCCAGATGCACAAGAGGGCGCATGTGTCTGGAGTTCATTTGCAGTGGCTGGAGGCCCTGGCACACCCATTCTCTTTCTCTCCTCTCTCCCTCTTTCTCTGTCAAATAAATAAATAAATAAATTTTTTTAAAAGTGTATCAATGCCTGGCACCTAATGATAGCTCCATCATCTAGTGGTGGCCCAGTAACCATGACTTCTTACTTTTTTATGAGAGAGAGAGAATTGATGCACCAGGGCCTCCAACCACTGCAAGTGAACTCCAGATGCTAGCACCACTTTGTGCACATGTGTGACCTTGCACTTGCCTCACCTTTGTGCATCTGGCTTACATGGGATCTGGAGAGTTGAACATGGGTCCTTAGCTTCACAGGCAAGCACCTTAACTACTGAGCCATCTCTCCAGCCCTTCTTTCTTATTTTCATGAATGTCATCACTGTGAGGGGGGAGTAAGGAGCGTGATTAAGCTAAACCTTCATGCTCCATCACCCAGAGTAAAGAGCTCACTCTCTGTGGATAAATCATGAAATCACTGGCTAAGCACTGTTAGCTTAGGCAAGAATCTTAAAAGTTCTAAATGGCTGCCCCCGAAGAGAGAGATCCAGCTGGGGAGGAGGGGCATGGCCAGGGGAGGGGATTTTTTTTTTCAAAGAACCCTTGATATCATTTGATTTTTAAGTTATCATACATGTATTTCTTTGAAAAAGTCAATTTAAAGGACACTAAAAATACTCTGTTCATGAGCACACACAACCATGGAAGGTGAATTATGCATGGTGATTGATTGGGATGTCACAGATCCCTGTGTGACTGTGGGGCCGGTACATACGTTGCCAGCCTCCTGCCCATGGATTAATGACATCTTACATACACTGGTAGGACATCTTACAGTTTTTTTTTTAAGTTACTGTCCTTTTGAGGGCCTCACACATAATGGATGAGCATTTCCTACTGAGCTACCCCCCCCCAGATCTCTAATTACCTTCCTGGGTGGGCTTGTGAAGCCATTTCAGGAAGGACTGATGGAGGAAGAATGGGTGGTCCTTCAGGTGATGCACTATATCTAAAGAGGGTCCAGGAGAACACAGGGCCTTTTGCCTGGTTGCCCAGGCTACTTGGTGGTGCATGCATTTGCCCAGTTGCTGCCATCTTTCTTGGACATTGGCACCCAACTTCATCAGCTCTCCAATGTGGACTGAAGCCCAGCGGCTCTCCAGGCCTTCCATACCAGATTGGGGCTGCTGAGGCCGCCAGACTTGTGGACGGAGTAGCTACTAGATTCTTTGACACTCAAGCCTGCAGACTGCTATGGTTGGAATTCCCAGAGTGTGTTCTGTAAAGCAATATAATAAATACCCTTTATAGTACAATTCATTCGATTGGCTCTATTCCTCTAGAGAAGCCTGAGTGATATGCCTTTTCATTTTGACACAGGTGACTCTAACTTGTGCAGGCTGGCTTTGAACTTACTCTGTAGCCCATGCAAGCCTTGAACTTGGGATCCTTCTGCTTTGAACTTAGCACATGTTACTTGTGCTCACCAGACTCTCATTTGGCTTAGTGACAGGAACCCAGAACCCCAACAAAGTCAGGAATGACCCAGGTATGGGGAGGAGAGACAGGAAGGAAGGAATTTCATCGTTTTCTGCCACTCTCTCCTATGCTTACTCATTACTCCCCAGAAGGGTAGCAGATGGGGTGACATGCCCCCTCTTGTCCCTGTCATTTCCCCAGCACAAGGACCTCTGCGTCACTCAGGCTTGGGAAAGACAACAGGGCCTTCCTGCATTTAAAAAACGAGAATTCTGCCGGGCGTGGCGGCGCACGCCTTTAATTCTAGCACTCGGGAGGTAGAGGTAGGAGGATCTCTGTGAGTTTGAGGCCACCGAGACTGCATAGTGAATTCCAGGTCAGCCTGGGCTAGAGGGAGACCCTACCTTGAAAAACCAACCAAACAAGCAACAAAAAACAACGAGAATTCTCGCGAGACCAACAGAAACACAGGTGGAAAATGACTGACACTACTGGGTATCAGGAGGGATGATGCCCTGAGTGAGAGAGATGCTGGCGAGGATAGGGTAGAAGTGGCTGAGATTCAGTAATGACCTGATGCATAGCTATTTGCTTATTTTTTCTGGCTTTTGCTTCAAATACACAGTTTTGGCTGTCACACAATGCAGTGAGAGATAAAATCCAGCATTTATTATGGAGGACCCCCTCGGGGGAGGGTTGCACGGGGGTTCAGAGGTCTCTGGAGAGCCATGGCTTGATGAAGAGAGACTGGAAGGGAAAGCAGAGAGAAAATGAAAAGGAGAGATGGTGGAAGATGGGAGAGCCTGGGCTAGAGCAGGACCCTACCTTGAAGAAACAAACAGAAGTGAAAGGATTCTCTTACAGTTCTGGAGTGAGAAGTCCAAACCCCGGGCCCTGGAAGGGCTGTGGGGGCTCCAGAGGCTCCGGGAGGGTCCTTCCTTCCACTTTGGCTTCTGTGGTTCCAGACATTCCTTGGCTTGTGACAACTTAACATCAGTTTTGTCCTCTGGTGTCAAGTGTCTTTCCCCTGGGTCTCTATGTGTCCTCCTCTCCTCTCACAGAGACGTGGGTGGTCCCACCCCAATTCCAGGTTGATTTTATCTGAAATGCCTAGGAACCATTACAAAGACCTCATTGCTATCAAAGTTTTAAAATTACTATCTGCTCTTGAGGCGTTTTTTTGAGGCGGAATTACTGAACTGACTGTCATTTCTCCCTCCCTCACCTCCGCCTTCCTCTGAGATGGAACACAGTACCTTATGAGTGCTAAGTAGGTGCCCCATGACAGTACTATATCCTTAGCCCTTGGCTTTTAAAAATTAATTTTTAATTTTTTTATTTATTTGAGAGAGAGAGAGAGAGATTGAGAGAGAGAGAGAGAGAGAGAGAGAGATAAAGAGAATGGGTACACCAGAGCCTTTAGCTGCTGCAGAACTCCAGATGCATGTGTTACCTTGTGCATCTGGCTTACATGGGTCCTGGGGAATTGAACCTGGCTTCTTTGGCTTTGAGACAAGTGCCTTAACCACTAAGCAATCTTTCCAGCCCATCCTTGGCTTTTTGAGTCAAGGTCTTGCCCAGCTGACATCAGTCTCCCAAGTGTCGACATTACAAGTGTGTACCATCATCATACCAGACTTTAAAGACCCCATTTTAAAAATTATCCTTTTTTTGAGGTAGGATCTCACTATAGCTCAGGCTCACCTGGAATTCACTATGTAGTCTCAGAGTGGCCTTGAACTCATGGTGATCCTCCTACCTCTGCCTCCTGAGTGCTTGGATTAAAGTCATGCACCACCATACCTGGCTAAAAATGATGTTTTTAAAAAGTATTTTAATGTATTTATTTGCAAGGAGAGAGAGAAAAAGAGAGACAGAGAGAGAGAGAGAGAGAGAGAGAGAGAGAGAAAGGGAGAGAGAGATGTTGAGAATAGGCATACCAGGGCCTCTAGCTACTGCAAATGAACTTCAGATGCATCCCTTTTGTGTATCTGGCTTTACATGGGGAATCAAACTCAGGTCATTAGGTTTTGCAGGCAAGTGCCTTAACTGCTGAGCCATATCTCCAGCCCTAAGGATTATTATTATTATTATTATTATTATTATTATCATTATTGTTTAACCCAGGCATGGTGGCACACATGCCTTTAATCCCAGCACTTGGGAGGTAGAGGTAGGAGGATAACTGTGAGTTCAAGGCCAGACTGAGATGACATAGTGAATTCCAGGTCAGCCTGGGCTAGAGCAAGACTCTACTTTGAAAAATTATGTTTTTCCTTTTTGAAAGTTTTAGAGATGTATATAATATATTTGATCACGATCACCTCTCATTACCTTTTTCATCCCCATCCTTTCCAGTGGAACCCCTTCTTCCCAACCCCTACCTTGGTGTCTTTTTTTGGCTTGACCCTACTGAACTTAGTTAGGGTCTGCCTGCTTGAGCACGGGTGGGGGAAATTTACTGGAGCATCAGCAACTTCCCAGAGGGTTCACTACTGACGAAAATACAGAGACCTTGCTTCTAAAATAAGGTCACATTCACGCGTGTACAGGTGCGCTGAGCAGAGCGTTTCTGCCCCCCTCCATTCATTTGTTGAAATCCTAATGGTACTGTGACAGCATTTGGAGGTGAGGCCTTTGGGAGGTAATTAGGCCACCGAGGTGGAGCCCTCATGATGGGGATTAGTGTCCTCATAAGAAGAGACCAGATAGCAGCTTCCTGGCTTCCAGCCACAGGAAGTAGCAAATGGTCAACTGTCAGCAGCCCTGTCCAGACACCGCCATGCTGGCACCCTGACCACAGACTTGCAGCTTCCTGAGCAGAGAGCAATAAAGGTGTGCTGTGAAGCCACCTAGTCTGTGGAATTTGTTATAGCAGCTCAAGTTGCCTATGGCAAGGGGCTGGATCTTGGGCATATCTATATATATTTTTAATTTTAATTAATTAATTAATTAATTTGGTTTTTCGAGGTAGGGTCTCAATCAAGCTCAGGCTGACCTGGAATTCACTATGTAGTCTCAGGGTGGCCTTGAACTCATGGTGATCCTCCTACCTCTGTCTCCCGAGTGCTGGGATTAAAGGCGTGTGCCACCACTCCTGGCTTTAATTTTAATTTTATTTATTTATTAAAGACAGACAGAGCGAGAGGGAGAGAGAGAATAAGCGTGCCAGTGTGTCTAGGCATTGCAAACAAACTCCAGATGCATGCACCTTGTGCATCTGGCTTACATGGGACCTGGAGAATCGAACCTGGATCCTTAGGCTTCACAGGCAAGCACCTTAACTGCTAAGCCATCTCTCCAGCCCTTGGACATATATTTTTGAGACACTGTTCTACCCATGGCATGGCTCTTGTTTTGACTTAAATGGATTCTCTAAAGGGAGAAGTTCTTAAGGCTATTAGACAAAATTTGCACTTAAAAAAAAAAGAATGAAGGGGTCAATAAGAACATATAAAAATCTGAGGGTCAGAGGTGTAACTGGTAGAGTACTTGCCTTGCACGCTCAAGGTCTTGGGTTCAGAAACAAAATCCTGGACTACAACTGAGGAAGGACAGTAATCTTGTCCTCTAACCTTTTAAGAGTTAAGAACCTGAAAGTTGATAGAAATCTCTGTTAGAATGAAGATGTATTTTCCTGCTGTTACTCCATTGGCTTTAAAAAATATTTTATTTTATTTGTTTATTTATTTGAGAGAGATTGAGAGAGAGAAAGAAGGAGAGAGAGAAAAAGAAGGAGAAAGAGAGAGAGAGAGGCAGATAGAGAGAGAATGGGCGCACCAGGGCCTCCAGCTGCTGCAAACAAACTCCAGATGCACGTGCCACCTTGTGCTTCAGGCTTATGTGGGTCCTGGGGAATCAAATCTGGGTCCTTAGGCTTCTCAGACAAGACTCTTAATGGCTAAGCCATCTCTCCAGCCACCATTCTTCCCTTTTTAAAATAAAAGTTTCTGAGAGATTTTATTAGATTAAGAGAAAAGGAGAATGTAGAGAGGGCTCCTTCCTGTACACAAGAAGCAGGAGCATGGTCACGTTGCCCTAGAGACCCAGACTGGAGCCTTTTCTAGGTTCTGGGTGGGGGCTGAGCTCACCAGCTGTGGTGCCATCAAGTTCATTCTTCACTTTCATAGATTTACAGATACCACCGGGGCTATAAAATGTTCAGAACAGGATGTGATACTGAGAATTAAGTTCCAACTAAGCCATAGCACAGGCGGGTACAGGGGTGTGGCTCAGTGACAGAGTTCTTGCTGAGGCTCTGGGTTCCATCGCTGGCACTGCATTCACCCTCCCTCCCAACAAAAAGTTTTAGAATATGGATTTCCTTCTTATACGTGGAATGAGAGTGCCTAGTGTCATGCTGAGGGTTAGAGACGTACGGATTAAGAAGCTGGCCACATATGGAGCTCACAGCCCAACCGACATGGTACACATGACGTTTAACCATTAAATGTCGTGTCAACTCTCAAGTTGGAGCCCTGTAATTCATTCTCAGTTTTCACTTAGCATTGCATGGTGGCGTCTGACCCATTAAGGAGCAATCAGTGTGGTGTGGAAAAGAGAGGACAGCCTCATGCCTGCTGTATGTGCGTGGTTAGGAGACCAGGAAGATGGGACTGCAGAGCAACGGTGGAGACTGGTATGGCTAAGTGGGAAAGCTAGGGAAATTCCTGCAGGATGTGGGCCTGACTTAATGCAGCAAAAGTTTCATTAATTTTGAGCCTATTATTCCTTGCTAGTCTTTATGGAGAACCACTTTCTAAACATCTGCCATGAAGATGTGGGGTTCAAAATCTGCCTCCCTAGATGTAGGAAGTGTCTTGCTTTCTGGCTGGTGCTTTTGGTTTTCTCAAAGTTGTGAGACTCTGCATTTTCACACTTTACTTCACTTTAGGGGGTGTTGGCAACACCTCTCCTTTTAGCTGTTCATCTGTTGCTGTTTATTCCTCCTTAAAGATCACAGGGAAGATGACAAGTAAAGCTGGGGGCTGAGGCACACACAGAGTCCTAGCTACTTGGAAGTTGGGATGGGACAGGGGTTGCTTGAACCCGGAGATTCAGAGTCACCATGGGCAACAAAATGAGACCTCACCTCAAAAAGAAGAAACAAATAGTAAAAGAAAAACATGGGCTGGAGAGATGGCTCAGCAATTAAGGCACTTGCCTGCAAAGCCTAAGGACCCAGGTTCGATTCTCCAGGTCCCACGTAAGCCAAATGTGCATGGTGGCACATGCATCTGGAGTTCCTTTACAGTGGCTAGAGGCCCTGGCATGCCCATTCTCTCTCTCCCCCTCTCTCTGTCTCTAATAAATAAATAAATAAATAGATAAAAAATAAAATCAGATTTTAAAAAAGAAAAAACATGACAACCAAGACCAGAGTCAAGGCTGGCCCTCAGGTCACAGTTTGTGGCTTAGACACTGGCTGTACGTTCAGTCCACACATCTATGTCCATCCGAGAGATAAGATGTGCTAAAATCCACCACAGTGCAAGCTTCACAGAAATAAATTCTTTGGTGTCTAGTGAGACTTGGGATGGCAGACAGCTTCGTTGCTGCAGGACCTGGGCCTTTATACAGAGAGTGGCCCTCCCATTTTCCTCTCCCACTTCTCCTTCCTCTGCGTCTGCCCCTCTTCTTCCTTCTCTCTGGTATATGCTCCCTGTTCTTCATTTTTTTTTTGTAATTTTTAAAATTTTTATTTATTAATGAGAGAGGAGGGTGGAGAGAGAGTGAGTATGGGCACACCAGAGTCTTCAGTCACTGCAAATGAACTCCAGATGCATGTGCCACCTTGTGCATCTGGCATATGTGGGTCCTGGGGAATTGAACCTGGGTCCTTAGGTTTTGCAGGCAAGTGCCTTAACCGCGATACCATCTCTTATCCCTCCTTATGCTCCCTGTTCTGTGTGGCCAACAAACTTGGCCACAGCACACAGCTGAATGGAGGCTCCCAGCATTTCTCCCCATGGCCCCTTCACTTGTTTTTGTTTGTTCAGAACACCGAGGCCTTTGGGGTTTTTTTTTCTTATTGCTTCTTTAGTGGCTAGTGATTCAGTCCTTACGGTCAGGGCTCTAAAAGGAACTCTACAGCAGGATGGAGCATACAGCAGGCACTTAACAGTGACAGACTATCATGGATCACATAATCCTGTGGCATTTCATCTGCTGCCTGCTTATTCCTTGGAGTCTTCATTGCCTGGCCTGGCATGCAGCAGGACCAGCATTCACCTGGGACTAAGTTTCCTCTTCCTTAACAAGGATCTGAGAATGCTGCCTCCCTCACAGGTGGCTGTGAGGAATTATACACCAATAAAGTGAGTGCTTAGCATATGGCTGAATGTCAAGGGCAATATAAATGCTTAATTTCATTTATTTAATAGTAGTTGGCTGGCCACGTAGTGTTGCTGTGGAAACCATAACTCCTGAATTCCCTGACAGTCATCTATGCTGTTATTTTTAAATGAGGCTTTATATTTAAATCCTGTGGGTTTTTTTTAAATGTTGGAAAAGTCCTAAGAAGAATCAGTGCTTATCACTATCATAGCCTTTTTGATTTTTTTTTTTTTTCAGTTTTCAGAGGTAGGGTCTCACTGTAGTTCAGGCTGACCTGGAACTCACTGTTGTCTCAGGGTGGCCTTGAACTCACAGTGATCCTCCTACCTCTGCTTCCCAGGTGCTGGGATTAAAAGCGTGCACCACCAGCCTGTTTTGTTTTGTTTTGTTTTGTTTTTTGAGGTTGTGTTTCACTCTAACCCAGGCTGAGCTGGAATTCACTATGTAGTATCAGGGTGGCCTTGAACTCACAGTGATCCTCCTATCTCTGCTTCCTGAGTGCAGGGATTAAAGTCCTTTTTATAAATATATTTAAAAAAAATTTAAATATATTTTATTTATTTGAGAGAGAGAAAGAGGGAGATTGAGAGAGAAAGAATGGGCATGCTAGGGCCTCCAGCCACTGCAAACGAACTCCAGATGCATGCGCCCCTTGTGCATCTGGCTTACATGGGTACTAGGGAATCAAATCTGGGTCCTTTGGCTTTGCAGGTAGACACTTTAACTGCTAAGCCATCTCTCCAGCCCCATTTAACTTCTTTTTGTTTTCTAATTCCACCCCTCCCGCAAAGGCTGCATGTTGCAAAGCTTTTTTTTCCCAAGGGTGTATTTCATGTCCATGCATTCACCTCTCCATCTGTACATGTGTGCAGCTATTCAAGTTGTTTTCCATCCACTCACCCATCCACCCACCCATCTGTCCACCCACCCATCCGTCATC
Organism: Orientallactaga sibirica; assembly: GCA_036365145.1. NCBI lineage: Eukaryota > Metazoa > Chordata > Mammalia > Rodentia > Dipodidae > Orientallactaga > Orientallactaga sibirica. The sequence goes on along the minus strand of JAEOAD010000035.1, from coordinate 12,427,798 downwards.
TACCCATCCTCCTATCCCTTTATCTATCCATCCACATCTATCCAGGAACACTTATTTCAGACTCATGAGTTGAACAGGTCACATGGGAACAGATCAGAGCCATTGATTTTCTTTAAATATTTTATTAATTAGAGATTCTATCTATTATCTCTCTTCCTACCTATCTCTCTTCCTATCTATCTCTCTCCCTATCTACCTATCTATCTATCTATCTATCTATCTATCTATCTATCTATCTATCTATCTATCTATCTATCTAGATATATCTATCTATTCTAGAGAATGGGCTTGCCAGGGCCTGTAGCCACTGTAAATGAACTCCAGATGCATGCGCCATCTTGTGCATTTGGCTTTATGTGTGTCCCGGGGAATTAAACCTGGGTCCTTTGGCTTTGCCAGCAAGCACTTTAACTGCTAAGCTGTCTCTCCAGCCCAAGGACCACTGCTTTTCTAACACAGGTTTAGAACTGAGAGGACTTCCTTGGGTAATAGGAAGGTAGAAGTGACAATGGCAGTGTTTGCCACAGTGATGGCAGAGGTTATGGCGACTCAGAGGGGAGCCAGAGGCTGCTCCTACTGGTGCCTAGCCTCAGGAAGCACATGGCGGAGACACAGTCAAGGCCATCAGTACCTTTTGGAAGTAGAGGCCTCGATCCTAAGCTCTCCTTGGAGGAACTCCTGAGATCTCACACTCTTGCAAGTCCCTAAAGCCCCAGGACCTCAGGGGTACACCTCCACAGCCTTGGAAGCTCTGCCCTGGCTGCACGTGTGTGCCTCTCTGTCCATTAGCCCTGTGGCCAGCTTGGCTGGATCTCATTCCCACAGCCCGCTCTGTCACTCCCACCTTCTAAGGCTCATGTGGCTGAGTCCATCCTCCCTCACCCCCTTTGCTGGCCATGGCTACTTTGTTCTTAATTCTTTTCAGAGATCATAACTTTTTAAAAACGTTTATTTATTTATTTAAGAGAACAGCTGCTGCAAACAAACTCCAGATGCACGTGTCACTTGGTGCATCTGGCTTACATGGGTCCTGGAGAATTGAAATTGGGTCCTTTGGCTTTTGGGGGCAAGCACTTTAACCTCCAAGCTGTCCTTCCAGCCCAAGAGATCACAACTTTTTAGTTAGGTATATATTCTCAGTTTTGTTTTGGTTTTTTTTTTTAATTTATTTTTAATTTTTTATTTTTTTGGAGCAAGACATAGAGAAAGACAGAGAGAGAGAGAGAGAGAGGGAGGGAGAGGGAGACAGATAGAGAATGGGCACGCCAGCAGTCTCTCAGCTGCTGTGAACGAAATCCAGATGCGTGTGCCCCCTTGTGGGCAAGTGTGGCATTGTGCCCTTGCGTCACTTTGCATCTGGCTAAATGTGGGACCTGGAGATTGGAACCAGGTTCTTAGGCTTAGCAGGCAGGCTCCTTAACCGCTAAGCCATCTCTCCAGCCCTCAGTTTTGTTTTTTAAAGAACTCTTCTGTTCTTCACAGCAGTCAGCCAGTATCTTGTCACTCTTCACAGTATTGAGGTTAACCTTCACACAATGATCTGGTCACCATGAAGAGAGATCCCATTAGAGTGGAGCTGGACATGCTGGAGTTCTGGAAATGGCCACACAGGCTAGCGTTGACACTTTTTGCTTCAGAGGGAAAAGATAACTGGGTCATTGTATGTTTTCTAAACTGAATACGTCGCCACCTTGCCATTTTTCTTGTTGGAAATGCTGTTTCAGTCTCTCTGGATTAGCTCAAGTGCCTGGAAATCACCCTGTAACTCTTCCAGCTCCCTCTTCACATCTGAGGGAGTACTGAGTGCTCCGAAATGGATCTCTCATTTCTCTTCTACCTCTTTCATCACTTAAGAAACAGCTTTATAGAACTGTGTGTACGTATGACAACGTTTGCCCTAACCAAGGATACCATGTGAAATTTTTTGGTTAATGTACTGAGTGATGCAGCCATCGTTTCCAATAGGCTTCATCACTCCAGTCAGATATTTCATGCCTGTGTACACTTACTCCCCATTTCCATCCCCAAGACACGACCCTTTCTGATTCCATTTCTTGTAAATGGAATGACACAGAAGGTGGTCTCTTGATTCTGATTGCATTCACTTAGCTCAAGGCTTTTAAGGCTCATCAAGGTGGTAGCCTGTAGCAGCTCTTTATGCCTTTTAATAATTTCTCATTGTATGGATATACCACATCTGCCCATTCATTCACCAGCTGAAGGACACTGAGATAGTCTCCACTTTTTGGATACTTATGTAATGTGATTCTAAACTTTTGTGGGAATGTCTTTGTGTAAATAAATGCTTTTATCTCTCTTGGAGTAGCTACTAGGTGGAATTGATGGGTAGTATGGTAACTTTACATTTAACTTCTTTTAAAAAAATGTTTATTTTAATTAATTGATTTATTTGAGTGAGAGAGAGAGAGAGAGAGAGAGAGGCAGAGAGACAGAGAGAGAATGGGCACACCAGGTCCACTAGCTACTACAAATGAATTCTAGATGCATGTGCCACCCTGTGCATCTGGCTTACGTGGATCCTGGGGAATTGAATCTGGGTCCTTTGGCTTTGCAGGTAGACAACTTAACTGCTAAGCCATCTCTCCAGCCCCACTTAAGTTCTTTTTGTTTTCTAATTCCCCTCCCCCAAAAGGCTGCATGTTGCAAAGCTTTTTGTTATTTATTTATTTATTTATTTATTTGCAAGAAGAGAGAGGGAGAGAGATTGGAGGGGGAAATGAGGGTACCAGGGCCTCTTGCCACTGCAAATGAACTCTGTAAATATGTGCATTTGGCTTTATGTGGGTAAAGCCAGGTGCCCAAAATGATGCCTTCATCTGGAGTTCTTTTGCAGTGGCAAGAGCCCTGGTGTGCCCATATTCTCTCTCTCTCTCCAATAAGTAAATAAAATTTAAAAAAACCCAAAAAGACAAAAGTCACCTTTTTTAAAAAAAAGAAAAAAGGGGGGGGGGCTGAAGAGATTGCTTAGCAGTTAGGGTGCTTGCCTGTGAAGCCTAAGGGCCCATGTTCAACTCTCCAGATCCCATGTAAGCCATATGCACAAAGGTGAGGCAAGCGCAAGGTTGCACATGCCCACTAGGTGGCACAAGCATCTGGAGCTTAGTTGCAGTGGCTGAGGTCCTGGTGCGCCAATTCTCTCTCTCTCCTTCTCTAATATATGTATATAAAGAAAAAAGGAAAAAGTTGGGTGTGCATATGCCTTTAATCCTAACACTCTGGAAGCAGAGGTGGGAGGATTGCTGTGTGTTTGAGGCCAGCCTGAAACTACAGAGTGAGTTCTGGGTCAGCCTGGGCTAGAGTGAGACCCTACCTTGAAAAAACCCAAATAAATAAATAATAAATAAATAAATAAGAAGAAAGAAAAGACATTGCCAAACTGTTTTCCAAAATGGTTGCACTATTTTAATTCCCACCAGAAATGTGTGCAGGTTCTTATTTTTCCACATCCTGTTATTGTCTGGCTTTTTTTTTTTTTTCGAGGTAGGGTCTCACTCTAGCCAAGGCTGACCTGGAATTCACTATATGTCATCTCAGGGTGGCCTCAAACTCAGCGATCCTCCTACCTCTGCCTTCCGAGTGCTGGGATTAAAGATGTGCGTGGCAATGCCTGGTTTGTTTTATTTTATTTTTCTTAGTTTTTCAAGTAGGGTCTCACTCTAGCTCAGGCCTGGTTTATTTATTTTATTTTATTTTATATTTTTGGTTTTTCAAGGTAGGGTTTCACTCTAGCTCAGGCTGACCTGGAATTCACTATGTAGTCTCAGGGTGGCCTTGAATTCATGGCGATCCTCCTACCTTTGCCTCCCGAGTGCTGGGATTAAGGGTGTGAGCCACCACACCCGGCTTTATTTAATTTTTGAGAGAGGGTCTTGATACATAGCTTAAGCTGACCTTGAAATCACGAAGATGGATCTTCCTGTCTCAGCCTCCTGAGTGCTGACCTCACAGGAGCTCGTCACCACACCAGTAGCAACCTGTTTTTCTTTCTTTTTGATTATGAATAGTGACACCTAGGATGCTATGATCCTTTTCAAAGCAGGTGACTTCCCATGGTATGTGGCAGTGGAGCCCAAGGCTTCAGGCTTCTGATGCCCAAGATCCGCAGGATAAACATTTACTGTCTGACCCTCTCCAGTCTTTGAAATGACAGTTCTTTGTAGAACACCAGAAAAGACTACCCTAGCCACGTGACATTCTATAGCTTTATTTCCTGAACTGGCATTTTGGGGGCTGAATTCCAGACTTAGAATTGGGCTCAGAAGCATCGCTTGGGTAGAGCACTTGCTAAACTTGTGCAAAGTCCTAGGTTACATCCCCAGCACCGGAAAAAAGACTTGGAATTCAGCATGAAAGAAATTTCTAAGGCTAAAATAATCAATGATTGAAACAATTTTCCATGTGGGCAAAGCCTTCCTCAGCTTGCAGAATGACAGACAACCCTCCTCTTCCTCTACTGTAGTGACCAAGCACACAGATGAAAGTTATCAGCCTGGCAGCCCACACATGATCATATGGTCTCAGAACATCAGCAGATCATATGCAAATATTGTCTGCATATTCATCAAGATGCCACATGGACAGTATAAGCTGCTTTAATTATCTTTCAAGGAGAAACACAGCCGCCTCTGGCACACGCACTCCGCCGGCTCCATTGGCATGTTGCTGCCTGGACTGATATGGAAATTAGTTCAAAAGGAAGATATTAAAAAGAAGTGGAATCTGTTATATTCTGCATTCTGTGTAGCAATTAGGAGTTGCCAGCCTGACTTTGGTGTTTTATTTCTGATTTATACTTTCAGGCTTTCCAAGCATAATATATTTTGGCTATAAAATTTATGAGCTATTCATCTCTGAGATATAAACAATGGAAAAGTTAAATTGCATGCTCTGAAAATATAAAAGTCCCGGGAAGCATCCCAAAGAAGTTATGTATATTTAATAATTAAGCAACAAGGAATGTGTATTAAGAAGTTCATTCTTATCCAGGTAATGGACTTGAACTTTTTTTGCACTTTGTCTTTTTTGCTCATAGAACACAAAGCGTGCTTTCTTACCCTGGGGTACCGGTGGAACCAATACACTGCTCTTCACAGGAGCTCCGGGCTTTTATCAGCCAGTGTAAAGTTCCTTTTCATTCTTAAAATGAAGGGACTTATTAAGCCTACGTCTTGAAGTAGCGTTGTTAACATCCTTGGATGTGAAGAAGTGAGAAACACATGCATATTTACGTCTGTTTCATGGATCTTTCTTTGCGGAGGGTTCAGCCATATCATTGGGATTCTTTAGTCTACTGGAGAATAAAATTATAGCTAGTCTGTATAGGCCACACACACAAAGAAAAAGTCCTTGAAGCTATCGATTCTAACAGCCTTGGTTAGGGTGTGGCTTAGTGGTAGAGTATTTGTCTAGCGTGAGGGCTCCACCCTCGGCACTGAAAGAAAAGGAATTTTAAAAGCCCTGGGGGAACTTCAAGAGCCCTTAATGGTAAATTTAGAGAATACCTTACATACAAAACTGAATTGTTAAAGAACAGGGATTGGGGATTCAATCCCAGAGACAAAGGTTGTGTGGCCTTTCTGCAGGCTGCGGAGTCTGGTGGCCAGACTACCAAGAAAGCCACTGAGGTCTGAGGTCATATACCTGGTGGAGTTCAGAGTTGACAGTGTCTGGAAATGGAGGAGGAAAATCCTGGAGGAGAGACAGCCACAGGAAAGCAGCTGTGAAATCTGCTTTGTTTCCCTTGAGTCACTGACGGACACTCCTGAACTCAGCATTTGGAAGAGCTACAAGAAGGCTGGGAAAAGGGACGTGCAGATGGCGAAACAGCTGAGCCCAGGTTTCACCTGCTGCCTGTTGCAAGGGAACCAAGCTTGCAGTTTGGGTCTTGAGTTCAAGGTGCTTGGCAAACCTGTAGGGCTTTCCATTGAAACCCCAGAAGTTCCACACCTTAGGTCTAGACAACGAGTCCCAAGACTAAGAGATAGTTTTATTTTTCTGATTAATTTTTTTCTTCTATTTTCTTCAAGGTCAGGTCTCTTTTGACTCCAGGCTGACCTGGCATGCAGTCTGTAGTCCTAGGCTGGCTTCAAACTCACAGTGATCTTCCTACCTCTGGGATTAAACCACACCTGGCCTGAAATATAGTTTTGTTTTTGTTTTTTTTTTTTAGATGTAAGGGAAAAAAGTAAATGCAAGCACTCTAACAAAATGAGAGAGAAAATGTAATTAATCTATGTTAAATAATTTAAAGGAAATGGATTATATATACATATATTATCTGAAATGAAAATTCAACCAGGGAGAGTAACAGCAGAAGCAAGAGTTAGTGAACTCAACAAGAGAACAATAGGAATTATCCTATCTATAGAACAGAGGGATAAAAATTACAATAATGAACCAGTAATTTATGGGTCACCATCAAGAAGCATAATAACATACATAATTGGAGTCCTAACCACATGCTTTGATTGGAGGACACGGAGAAATCAAGCTGGTACTGAGCTGGAAGCCTTCTCCCTGCTAGCTGTCAGTGCACTAGAAAGTGCTATGCAGGCAGTCTGGGGGAAAAAGACATCAACAATCATTTTTTTTAATTTAAATTTTAATTAACTTTTATTTTTAGTTATTTGAGGGAGAGAGAAAGAGGCAGAGAGAAAGAGAGAGAGAGAGAGAGAGGAAGACAGAAAGAGAGAATGGGCATACTAGGGCCTTCAGGTGCTGCAAACCAATTTCACATGTATGCGCCACCTTGTGCATCTGGCTTACGTGGGTCCTGGAGAGTTGAACCCAAATCCTTTTGGCTTTGCAGGCAAACACCTTAACCACTAAACCATCTCTCCAGCCCTCATCAACAGTCCTAACTAGCAGTGGACCCTGGGAGCTACACAATTTACCAGCCAGGCAACATGTGCCCACTGGTGCAATAGTGACATGACTATTACGGGTGTAACCAACTGCTCTCTGAGTGGATTTGAGGCCCACTTCATGGGGAAGGAACTCATGCCTGGCACTAAAAATGTAGTTAAGGGGGCTGGAGAGATGGCTTAGTGGTTTAGCATTTGCCTGTGAAGCCTAAGGACCCCGGTTCGAGGCTCAATTCCCCAGGACCCATGTAAGCCAGATGCACAAGGTGGCGCATGCATCTGGAGTTCGTTTGCAGTGGCTGGAGGCCCTGGTGTGCGCACTCTCTCTCTTTCTCTCTGTGTCTGTCTGTTGCTAATAAATAAAAACAAAAATAAAAAAAAAAAAAACAACCCTGTAGTTAAAAGCCACTTAAAACCTAGTCAAAAGCCTATGGCTTGGAATGTCATGGGCCCTAAGAGGAAAGCTACTACTGTGTGTTTAGATGGATGTGTTTAATTTTTGAGAGAGGGTCTTGATACATAGCTTAAGCTGACCTTGAAATCACGAAGATGGATCTTCCTGTCTCAGCCTCCTGAGTGCTGACCTCACAGGAGCTCGTCACCACACCAGTAGCAACCTGTTTTTCTTTCTTTTTGATTATGAATAGTGACACCTAGGATGCTATGATCCTTTTCAAAGCAGGTGACTTCCCATGGTATGTGGCAGTGGAGCCCAAGGCTTCAGGCTTCTGATGCCCAAGATCCATAGGATAAACATTTACTGTCTGACCCTCTCCAGTCTTTGAAATGACAGTTCTTTGTAGAACACCAGAAAAGACTACCTAGCCACGTGACATTCTATAGCTTTATTTCCTGAACTGGCATTTTGGGGCTGAATTCCAGACTTAGAATTGGGCTCAGAAGCATAGCTTGGGTAGAGCACTTGCTAAACTTGTGCAAAGTCCTAGGTTACATCCCCAGCACCGGAAAAAAGACTTGGAATTCAGCATGAAAGAAATTTCTAAGGCTAAAATAATCAATGATTGAAACAATTTTCCATGTGGGCAAAGCCTTCCTCAGCTTGCAGAATGACAGACAACCCTCCTCTTCCTCTACTGTAGTGACCAAGCACACAGATGAAAGTTATCAGCCTGGCAGCCCACACATGATCATATGGTCTCAGAACATCAGCAGATCATATGCAAATATTGTCTGCATATTCATCAAGATGCCACATGGACAGTATAAGCTGCTTTAATTATCTTTCAAGGAGAAACACAGCCGCCTCTGGCACACGCTCCACCGGCTCCATTGGCATGTTGCTGCCTGGACTGATATGGAAATTAGTTCAAAAGGAAGATATTAAAAGAAGTGGAATCTGTTATATTCTGCATTCTGTGTAGCAATTAGGAGTTGCCAGCCTGACTTTGGTGTTTTATTTCTGATTTATACTTTCAGGCTTTCCAAGCATAATATATTTTGGCTATAAAATTTATGAGCTATTCATCTCTGAGATATAAACAATGGAAAAGTTAAATTGCATGCTCTGAAAATATAAAAGTCCCGGGAAGCATCCCAAAGAAGTTATGTATATTTAATAATTAAGCAACAAGGAATGTGCATTAAGAAGTTCATTCTTATCCAGGTAATGGACTTGAACTTTTTTTGCACTTTGTCTTTTTTGCTCATAGAACACAAAGCGTGCTTTCTTACCCTGGGGTACCGGTGGAACCAATACACTGCTCTTCACAGGAGCTCCAGGCTTTTATCTGCCAGTGTACAGTTCTTTTTCATTCTTAAAATGAAGGGACTTATTAAGCCTACGTCTTGAAGTAGTGTTGTTAACATCCTTGGATGTGAAGAAGTGAGAAACACATGCATATTTACGTCTGTTTCATGGATCTTTCTTTGCGGAGGTTCAGCCATATCATTGGGATTCTTTAGTCTACTGGAGAATAAAATTATAGCTAGTCTGTATAGGCCACACACAAAGAAAAAGTCCTTGAAGCTATGGATTCTAACAGCATTGGTTAGGGTGTGGCTTAGTGGTAGAGTATTTGTCTAGCGTGAGGGCTCCACCCTCGGCACTGAAAGAAAAGGAATTTTAAAAGCCCTGGGGGAACTTCAAGAGCCCTTAATGGTAAATTTAGAGAATACCTTACATACAAAACTGAATTGTTAAAGAACAGGGATTGGGGATTCAATCCCAGAGACAAAGGTTGTGTGGCCTTTCTGCAGGCTGCGGAGTCTGGTGGCCAGACTACCAAGAAAGCCACTGAGGTCTGAGGTCATATACCTGGTGGAGTTCAGAGTTGACAGTGTCTGGAAATGGAGGAGGAAAATCCTGGAGGAGAGACAGCCACAGGAAAGCAGCTGTGAAATCTGCTTTGTTTCCCTTGAGTCACTGACGGACACTCCTGAACTCAGCATTTGGAAGAGCTACAAGAAGGCTGGGAAAAGGGACGTGCAGATGGCGAAACAGCTGAGCCCAGGTTTCACCTGCTGCCTGTTGCAAGGGAACCAAGCTTGCAGTTTGGGTCCTGAGTTCAAGGTGCTTGGCAAACCTGTAGGGCTTTCCATTGAAACCCCAGAAGTTCCACACCTTAGGTCTAGACAACGAGTCCCAAGACTAAGAGATAGTTTTATTTTTCTGATCAATTTTTTTCTTCTATTTTCTTCAAGGTCAGGTCTCTTTCAACTCTAGGCTGACCTGGCACGCAGTCTGTAGTCCTAGGCTGGCTTCAAACTCACAGTGATCTTCCTACCTCTGGGATTAAACCACACCTGGCCTGAAATATAGTTTTGTTTTTGTTTTTTTTTTAGATGTAAGGGAAAAAAGTAAATGCAAGCACTCTAACAAAATGAGAGAGAAAATGTAATTAATCTATGTTAAATAATTTAAAGGAAATGGATTATATATACATATATTATCTGAAATGAAAATTCAACCAGGGAGAGTAACAGCAGAAGCAAGAGCTAGTGAACTCAACAAGAGAACAATAGGAATTATCCTATCTATAGAACAGAGGGATAAAAATTACAATAATGAACCAGTAATTTATGGGTCACCATCAAGAAGCATAATAACATACATAATTGGAGTCCTAACCACATGCTTTGATTGGAGGACACGGAGAAATCAAGCTCGTACTGAGCTGGAAGCCTTCTCCCTGCTAGCTGTCAGTGCACTAGAAAGTGCTATGCAGGCAGTCTGGGGGAAAAAGACATCAACAATCTTTTTTTTTTAATTTAAATTTTAATTAACTTTTATTTTTAGTTATTTGAGGGAGAGAGAAAGAGGCAGAGAGAAAGAAAGAGAGAGAGAGAGAGGAAGACAGAAAGAGAGAATGGGCATACTAGGGCCTTTAGGTGCTGCAAACCAATTCCACATGTATGTGCCACCTTGTGCATCTGGCTTACGTGGGTCCTGGAGAGTTGAACCCAAGTCCTTTTGGCTTTGCAGGCAAACACCTTAACCACTAAACCATCTCTCCAGCCCTCATCAACAGTCCTAACCAGCAGCGGACCCTGGGAGCTACACAATTTACCAGCCAGGCAACATGTGTGCAATAGTGACATGACTATTACGGGTGTAACCAACTGCTCTCTGAGTGGATTTGAGGCCCACTTCATGGGGAAGGAACTCATGCCTGGCACTAAAAATGTAGTTAAGGGGGCTGGAGAGATGGCTTAGCGGTTTAGCATTTGCCTGTGAAGCCTAAGGACCCTGGTTCGAGGCTCAATTCCCCAGGACCCATGTAAGCCAGATGCACAAGGTGGCGCATGCATCTGGAGTTCGTTTGCAGTGGCTGGAGGCCCTGGTGTGTGCATTCTCTCTCTTTCTCTCTGTGTCTGTCTGTTGCTAATAAATAAAAACAAAAACAACCCTGTAGTTAAAAGCCACTTAAAACTTAGTCAAAAGCCTATGGCTTGGAACATCATGGGCCCTAAGAGGAAAGCTACTACTGTGTGTTTAGATGGATGTGTTGTTTCCATCAAATTGTATTCTTTTTTTTTTTTTTTTTTGGTTTTGCAAGGTAGGGTCTCACTCTGGTCCAGGCTGACCTGGAATTCACTATGTAGTCTCAGGGTGGCCTTGAACTCACGGTGATCCTCCTACCTCTGCCTCCCGAGTGCTGGGATTAAAGGCGTGCGCCACCACGCCCAGCCAAATTGTATTCTTAATAATTGTGTTTATGCTCATAGATTAGTGCTGCTTTCACTTTTGTTCAGAGAAACTTCTTTTACAGATGGCGGTGACTAGTGGGGAGATTCAAACTCATTCAAGTGTTGAGAATAAGTGACTGTTGAGTGCTCAGCACTGAATGTGACATCTATATCAATGCCCCCTCAACCACCACACACACACACACACACACACACACACACACACACAGGCTCAGGGAACATTGTGGAAGAGGTGGCAAGAAGAGTGTCACAGCCAGAGGATGGGGAGGAGTGCTTTGGAATGCTGCCTTCTAGGTGAGAAAGGGCCAGTCATGATCTGACTGGCTGTTGCTACTTGCACAAGACCTGCATAATATTGGGCTCATCTGTCATCACAGATGATGAAGGAGGTTAAGATAAAAGAGAACTTGAGCTGGAGAGATGGCTTAGTGGTTAAGTCACGTGCTTGCAAAGCCTAAGGACCCTAGTTCAATTTTCCAGGTCCCACATAAGCCAGATGCACAAGGGGGCGCACGTGCCTGAAGTTCGTTTGTAGTGGCTAGAGGCCCTGGTGCGTCCATTCTCTCTTTCCCTCTCTCTGTCTCTAATAAACAAATAAAAGTAAAATCTTTAAAAAAAGAGAGAGCAAAACAGAAGAGGGACTAATAGGGAAGGAGAAGGGGTTCAGTGGAAGGGTGAAGGGTACCAAAAAAGGTAAGGGGAGGGGATTATGATCAAAAGACTTTATATAGGTACAAATATTGTCAATTAAAATAATTGGAGCTCTAGGAGGAAAAGAAAGGTACAGAATGGGATAACAAAATGATCTGAGTAAACAGTGACTTGAAAATACTTGATACTTGGTGAACATCTTATAAATCAACTTACAGATTCTAGAAACTGGGCAAACCCCAAGCAGGATGAAATCAGAGAACCGCAACCAGCAACATCATAGTCACACTTTTGAAAGCCGAAGATACAAAGGAAATCCTCAGAGTACCCAGAGAGAGGAGACGACAGCACCCGGGGAGTGCAGGACAATGACTGTTCACCACTAGCCAGAAACAAGGAAGGCCAGAAGGCAAGAGCTGGCATTCTCAAAGTGCTGAAAGAAAAGAACTGTCCCACAACAATTGCACACCCGGTTAAACTTGTCCTCACACAGAAAAGTGGAGCAAATTCACTTTAAGATAAGAATCTGAGACAACTTACTGCCAGGAGACCCTCGCTATAAACATGATAAAGGAAGTTCTTCAGGAAAGGAAACAACTGGATTGGAAATTTAGCTCCATAGGAATAAAAGGAGTCTGGACACACTAAAACTGGGTAGATTAAAGAAACATATTTTTTCTAGTTTTATGTAAATATAACAAATTATTTCAAGCAAATGCTTTGATTGTATCATGGCTTTTTTAATGCATGTAGATATAAAAGACATTAAGAGATGAACCCAGAGGACAGAGATAAAATGGGATTATGTTTTTGCAAGTGTAAATTTAAACAAAAATATTTTATTTATTTATTTATTTATTTGACATAGAGAAAGGGAGGAATGAATGAGAATGGGCACACCAGGGCCGCCTGCCACTGCAAGCAAATTTCAGAGGCAAGTGCCACTTTGTGCATCTGAGTTTACATGGGTACTGGGGAAGTGAACCCAGGTTCTTAGGCTTTGCAGGCAAGCACCTTAACTGATGAGCCATCTCTACAGCCCTAGCAGGTGTAAATTTTAAGTGAAGTCTAAAATGTTACTTCTAGGCAGCACATGATAAGTTAAAAAATCATATGATAATCAGAGCAAAAAGTCCAGTAATAGTGGAACACTAAGAAATTATTTGATTAAAAAAAGCAAGCAAGGGCTGGAGAGATGGCTCCAAATTAAAGCACTTGCCTGCAGAGCCTAATAACCCAGGTTTGATTCCCCAGTACCCACGTAAAGCCATATGCACAAAGTGGTGCATGCATCTTGAAGTTTTTAATGGCTGGAGGACCTGGCATGCCCATTCTCTCTCTCTCTCTTTCTCTCTCTCTGCTTTCAAACAAGCAAGCAAGCAAGCAAGCAAGCAAGCAAGCAAGCAAGCAAGCAGGCAAACAAACATTAAAAAGACAAGCCATATGGAGGAACAAGAAACAGCACAAATAGGGAACAGACCCATATAAGCAACAACTCCAAACCCCAAACCATGTTAAGCCAAACACAAAAGACATATTGGGGGGTGCCTGGAGAGATGGCTTAGCGGCTAAGGCGCTTGTCTGCGAAGCCTAAGGGTCAAATTTGATTCTCCACTACCCCTGTAAAGCCAGGTGCACAAGGTGACACATGCATCTGGAGTTCATTTCAAGTGGCTGGAGGCCCTGGTGTGCCCATCCTCTCTCCCTCTCAACTAAATAAGTAAACTATAAAAAGACGTATGGGCTCCGTTAACAAAAATTTCAAGATCAGTTAAAACTAATCTATGGTTCCAGAAAAGAGAACAGAGATTGCTAATGAGGTGTGGGGACTGCCTGAGAAGAGGCAAGGGACGAATTTGTGGAGGGGGAATTTACATCTTAACGGTTACAGTGCATTACCCAATATTATACATATATTCATATCATTCTATAGAATTGTGCGTTTAAGTTTTATGCATTTCACTATATGTAAATTTTACATCAATGTTTTAAAAGCCTCAACAAAAACGCTGTTGAATTTATAAACTTCCGTCAACAGAGGGCGCTCTGAGCACATCAAACACGCCTTGGGGCCCTCAGATACTTTGGGATGCTCATCAGATCAACTCTGGGCTCATCAGTCTCTAGGGTGGATCACGCAGCTCTCCACTGGCTTCCCCCCTTGCACACCCCATCTTTCCCACGCGGGGCTTCACGGGCTCGTCCATTTCACCTGGCCACATGCAGCTTTTCCGCCGATAAGCCGAGCGTAGCTAATGGCGACGAGATTTTCCGCCGCACCTAGGCTGAATACAGATGCGGCTGGAGCAGGCGTGAGCTGCCTGGAGGCGTACCTGTCCCCCAAAGGTCCTCTGCTGATATGATCGCTTTTAAATTGGAAGTAGGAATGTAATGGAAACTTCCACGCTATTCTCGACATCTTCATTTTGACCTTCTTACCTAGCTTTGGTGGCTGTGAAATATTCCCATGCAAGGAAGGGCTGCAGCGGGCCCGGGTAGGGAGGGGGCTGCGAGGGGAGAGGCAGCAAGAAGGTTTCCGGCGAAGGCAGCATGGTGGTGGTGGGGGGACCTAGGGTGCCAGTACCCCAATGTAGTCTTCCTGTCCACCCCCACCCCGCCCCATCCATATCTCATGAGTGAGACAGCGACGAGAAAGCCTGAAATGTCCTTCGCGCCCTCACCTAGCCCCAGGCCGGCTCTCTCGCGCCGGGTGCTGAGATGCCATTACACCACACGTGACCTCCGTGCGGAGCTGGTCCTCCAGGAGGCGTTTCGTGGGGGTGTTAATTAAAGGTCACAACAAAATAGACCTGCCGGCTCACCAGAAGAAATGTCCTCCCGGGAAATGAAAAATGACACCCTGGAGCAGCCACGTGTGGAGCCTGGCGAATGCTGGCTTCCTGCGCTCCGGGGCGCTGCAATGGGGTGGGGGACGGGGATGACATAGGAGGCGACAGCTGAGTGCTCTGGGGACCCCCACAGACTCCAGGCGCGGGAAGGGCAACCGCGGAAGGGGGCGAGGAGACCGACTCCCAGCGAGGAGAGGCCAAGGCCGGATCGTGCCACACCCCCTCTCCAGGCCAGCGCGGTCCGCCCGGGCGAGTGCCATGCGCGGCCAAGCCCTCCGTGTCCCCTGCCCGGCAGCTGCCCGCCGGGCCCTGGAGCTCACCTGTGCCAGTCCTGGGAGGGTTACACATCACACACACACACACACACACACACACACACACACACACACACACACGGCTTTCGACCTAAGGGCGGGACAGGGGGACGAAGGCTCCCGATCCTCAGGCTGGGGTCCTGGAGGGAGGCCTCCTCGGCCGGTCCTGGGGTGAGGGTAGTGGTGGTTAGGACAATTCCAGAAAAGGTTTGCCGGGCAGGTCTGGGAGAACAAAGGGCGGGAGGGGGTGGGTGGGGGGAAAGACCCGGCCTGTCTGCGGACTTGTTTGTGACTCAATTCGCTTTCCACGGCATTTCAAAGGCAGACCTGCCAGCCTCGCCAGGAAGAGAAAGAACTTGGGGGCGGGGGGGAGCCCGGCGTTTCCGTCCAGCCACGCTCGCCCGCGCTCCAGCCTCGCGCAGCGGTGTTGCATGAGAGCCCCGGACTCCGGGCCCCTCGCCAGCAACTTCCCCGCCGGGAGGGAGATTTACGACCCCACCTTCCCCCCCGTCCCGCCCCGCCCCGCCCCGGCTCGGCCCTCGCTTATGTCAGGCAGGAGCTCCGCACCATAAAATGGATCCCGGGCGGCTCGGCGGCGGCCAGGCTGCGGCGGCGGCGGCGGAGGCGGGCTGCGAGGCGGAGCGGCCGCGGTTCCCGAGGCTCCGCGCTGCGCCCCGGCGCACACGCGCGCCCTGACCGCGGACGGCTCTCGGGCCGCGCGCTGCCGCCCCTGCTCGCTGCCCGCGCGCAACTGTCAGGAGGAACGGGCCGGCGCATATTGGCTTGGCGACACGCCGAGGCTCCTCCCGAGTCTGGATCTTTATATTTTGGGGAGAATTTCTTTGAACTCAGTGAGCGAGCTCTCGGTGAGGACGTAAGTTCCCACAGCCGCCTGGAGAGGCTGGGGCTTCCTCTCTCCCCCCGCCCGCACCTTCTTGCCTGCCGCCGCCGTGCGCCCTACTCATACAGCTCCCGTTCCTCGTGCAGGACGCACGGACGGACCTGGCCGAGGAAAATGCCAGGGATTTGGATGTGACCGTGGAAAGAAAAAAAATTAAAGGTGGTGGTAGGGGAATGTGTGACTGGAGGAGGCAGAAGAGGATGAGGAAGGGAAGCATTATCTGAGGAGAATAAGCCACCACTCCAACCCTTTCTGCAAATTGGTGCTATCACTTTTGAGCTCCATCTGCCTTTATTCTTCCCAACCCCCAATTAAGAGATCTTGACTCGAGGACCAGCCCCTACTACGGAAGGACTCGTCGGGGTCGGCAGACCTTTTTGGATGTCACGTTGTTGGAACCTATAGGCGCTGTCCTCTGGAAAAGCCACCATGAATTCCGTAGCCGGGAATAAAGAGAGACTGGCTGTCTCCACCAGGGGCAAGAAATACGGGGTAAGTTGTGGCGGGTACCACGCCGAGATGCGTTCCCAGACCCATCTCGGTCAGGATCCTACGGTTCCCGGGGACAAGCGACGCCGGCGAGGCTGGCGGCCCGGGCGCCTGTGCGGCTGGCGGCCCGGGCTGTGCGTGCACGGAGGCGGGTCTGCAGCTAGCATTGCTCCCGGAATTTCTCCAGTCGCTCCAGTCCCTTGCCTTTCTCCGCACCCTTAACTTTTGCAGTATTCCTGGACTCTTAGGCAGAGTTAAGCCGAAGGGGAGGGTTTCCCAGCAATTCTCTCCCATTCCTTGGAGCATATCCCAGTGGAACCCCGAGACCCTTTCATATACTTGCAGGACCCGGAGGGCTGTACCCCCGAACGGATAAACATCTAGAAGTCACAGTTTCCCTGGGGTAGGGTCTTGGCCAAGATCTTGTAACCTGGTCTATTGGTGGGGTGGGTACCACATTCAAAAACGCGGGGTGTCTCTGCGGAAGCCACTGGATCCCCCCACAAGCCCTTCTCCGGACCGCTGGAGTCCATCGGCGCGGGGTCACCGGGGTGGGGTGAGGCTGGGGGCGACGTAAGGACCATGCAGGAGATGATGGAGGGGAGTTTGGCTGCCGGGCTAGGAACGGGCTGTTCGCCCTCCCACCAAGCCCGGGCCCAGCTCCGGAGCGGGGAAGCCGGCGGCCCGGGCCCCTGACACCGCGTGTCTCCCCGCAGGTGAACGAAGTCTGCTCGCCCACCAAGCCCGCGGCGCCCTTCTCGCCCGAGAGCTGGTACCGAAAGGCGTACGAGGAGTCGCGCGCCGGGAACCGGCCCACCCCCGAGGGCGCGGGTTCAGCGCTCGGCTCCTCCGGGACCCCATCTCCGGGCTCGGGCACGTCGTCCCCGAGCTCCTTCACGGGTTCCCCGGGGCCCGCCTCTCCGGGCATCGGCACCAGCTCTCCGGGCTCCCTGGGAGGTTCTCCGGGCTTCGGCACGGGTTCTCCGGGTTCCGGCAGCGGCGGCGGCTCCTCCCCCGGCTCGGACCGCGGCGTCTGGTGCGAGAACTGCAATGCCCGCCTGGTGGAGCTGAAGAGGCAGGCTCTCAAGCTGCTCCTGCCGGGGCCCTTCCCGGGCAAGGTGAGCGGCGGCGTTGCGGGCGGACCCCGGGCCTGGGAGCATCCTGGCGGCGCGCGGCAGCTGCTCCCCACCCTGGGGGAGGGGGCCGGGGAGACATTAGCGCAGGCCACCTTGCCCAAGAGCCCCAGCTCAGAACTGGCTTCTGAGTGCGATGGAGCCAGGGCTCCTGGCCACAGGGGTTTCCCCCAGCTGGCTTGCCCTGCTGTCCCACCGCTAGGATTGCAGGCTGCGCCTTAGCTTTCCCTCCCCGACCCCCTCTGCCATCCTCTATCAGCATGCCAAAGGGGGCAGCAACTGCAAGCTGACGTTTGGGAGTGCCCCCCTTGCTGTTGCTGATTTGAAGTCCCTACCTTCCCAAGGATCACATAGTGGAAAGCCAGCATTTGCTCCTTAATAATCTGTGTGTCTATGTGAGCTGGGTAAGAGATGGTTCGCTCTAGGAGCGGAGCTATGTCCTGGCCTGCTCCTTCCTGAAGCTTATAACAAGCACACTGGTTCCTCCATAGCAACCCTGTCTGCGTGGTGTGACCGGCCCCAGAGCCTCCAGAGTGCAACACAATGCAATTGTATTTGCACTGCTGGGTCCAAGAACTATCAAATGATAATATTTACTCTTACCCTTCAAAGAGTTTTTATCAGTGGTTAGAGAGAAATATCAAGAAAACCGGATTGCTGTGGAGATTTCTGACACGGTTCAATGGCATTTTCTGGTTTATATTTCTGTGACTTTTGAAATGAAATATTGTGATTTCGAGCAGTGGAGTTTAGGAATAACTGCATCTGTTTGCCTCATCTGCTTATCTAAACACACACATTGATGTTTTCATATACAATGGTTCAATTAAATAGATACTCACAGACTGTTGTAAAATTTAAAATGGAAAAAAATTGCTACCAGGAGAATTGGTTTTATGAATCCAGAATTTATCTCAAGAATAATTAACTCTGGGTTATTGTCAGTTTGCCATATTTGTAGATCCATAATAAATCTGCCAGGACACCCCAAGAATAAATCTCACAGAATCTGAAAGCTTTTCTCACCCTTGCAAGCTAGGCCTTCCGATTTAACACCTTTCTTCACTCATAGATTTATTTACACTTTTGGTCATTCATCAATATTCATTGATTTCCTTCCCAGTTCAAAGTACTATGTCAGACCCAGCATTAAATGCATGCCAGGATGGACCTTGTCCACATAGAGCTTATATTCTAACTGAGGCTGCAGACACTAACCACAAACCCTCACTTCATAGATTATTCACCTTTGTGTTGAGAACTCCAAAGAAGGGAGTACTGTGAGATTCCATAAAGGGACCAGATTGCCTGATAAAGATTTGAGGGACTTTGGTTCTGAGAACGTCTAATATTTGGCAATCCTAAGTAAGTGGTAACTTACCGAATTATTTTAGAATATTCTTATGGACCCATTATCATAGGTTCTTTGTGGGGTTTTTTTTGAGCCATACTCTTATGCAAAAGTAAATCAATAGTCTCTTCCTTAAAAAGGGAAGAGGCGAAGGAATATCTACCTGGAGAAATAATTGTTGACTGTTGAATGCACCTCTCATGATTTATGGGGTCATGTGATGAACTGGGTTTCTGTTTTTGTTCAGGCCACCTGGAAAATTCATTTCACAGTGCTATCGAGGGCAGCCCAATATATGTGCTCATGTTCTTTATGTGATGAAATAAAAGTGACGTTGGGAAACTGATTGTGCTGTCAGACCGAGGTGATGGTGCCAGAAGCAGTACTGGCTGTGCCACGCCTCAATGCTTGACTGATCCAGGGACATCTAGAGGAGAGCTGTCAGTCATGGGAACCGTCGCTGGGGAGCCACTTTAAGTGCACATGTAAATATCACAGAACCACCATTGCCTGAGTTTATACCTGAAGTGACTCAGTGAAGCATGACATTAGGTATGAGGGAGTGTGTAGGATTTAGCCAGGAACAAGGAAGCTTTGGAAGTTAGTTAGCTCATTGTTAGCAAACCAGATATGGAATCTCAGTTTTAACTGCCAATCATATGCTTATCTTTAGAAATGATCATTTTAGGTGTGTCTATGCTAAGGTATATGTCCTCTATTTAGGTACACTCTCTATTATACCTTTAATGCTTGCTGCATTTAAAAAATATTTTTATTTATTTATTTATTTGAGAGAGAGATAGACAGAAAGAGAGAGAATAGGCATGCCAGGGCCTCCAGCCACTGCAAACAAACTCCAGGTGCATGTGCCACCTTGTGCATCTGGCTTATGTGGGTCCTGGAGAATTGAACTGAGGTCCTTTGGCTTTGCAGGCAAATGCCTTAACCGCTAAGCCATCTCTCCAGTTCTGCTTGCTGCATTTTAATTGAAAAAGTGCTATGTTCTCTGGTGCACCATGCATGGTGGTCCTTGTGTTGGAGACAAGGCATTTCTTCTTCTCACTACTGGGTTTATGAGCAACCTGTGGACCTCGATAGCCCTCAGGCAGTGACGGAGTTAAGTTTCAATAGAACAAGAGATGTCATTGTGACTCTAACGTTGTAATTCCCCGTGGAGAGTATGAGTCTGGAAGATAAAGACGTGTTTTTGAGGGATAATTAGCAAAAATCATCTTTGTAATTCACTTAAGATGCTTAACTGCATTTGGGGAATATTTTCTCAAATCGAGTATTAAATTCTCCTAGGTGGTATTACAAGTCTCCTACATAAGCATTTAAAAATCAAAGGCTGGTAGTACACAGATGAACTCTATTACTTCAGGATGGATTGGTTTCAGTTCTTTTTATTTTTTTTAAGGCACTAACTTATTTTGTGATGCTGGTAAGTCAGTTTTTCTGTCTCGTTTGTTAAGCGTTTTATTGACTGTTTCCATAAACATAGACAATATGCCATGATCATAAATCCCCTCCCTCCACTCACCCTTTTTTCTCACCCAAATCCCCCTCCATTGAATCCCTTCTTTTCAATTAGTCTGCCTTCTATTTTGATTTGTCATTTTCCCCCCCTCCCGTTAATCAGGTCTTATGTAGGTCGTGTCAGCCACTGTGAGGTTATGAATACCATGGCCACTTGGTGTCTGGAATACAGTATTGGACACACTCCTCCCCTTCCTTTGGCTTATATTCTCCCCATCACCTCTTCTGCAGTAGCTCCTAAGCCTTGGAGAGTGCGATAGAAATTTCTCACGTTGTGCTGAACACTCCTCTGTCACTTCTTATCACTTTGGATGAGTTTTGAGTCATCCACAGATCACTGCCATATGAAAAGAGAAGCTTCTTTAACCAAAAGCAAGATTAGCACTAATATATAGGCCTATGCATAAGTATTTGGAGGCCAGTTTGTTTGGCATAATATATGCATTTAGCCAGACAACAGTAGTCTGCCTCCCCCCAACCCCCGCCAACCTAGAGCTTATAACCTCCCCAATCATAGGCTTTTGATTAGGTTTTCAGTACCGGAGAAGAATTCCTGCCCCTGGATCAGGCCTGAAGTTCAATCAGAGAGCAATTGGTTTTCCCCATAACAAACATGCCACCATTGTACCAGATGATACAATTGGACTGGCTGGTCAGCTATAAAATTGCAAGGTTTCTATGTATTTTTAATTGTCTCATTAATATACTAATGAAAAAAAGACAAATCAAATTGTTGGACTGTCACAAGAGTGATATAAGGTAAGTTGTAAAAAGTATTTCCATTCTCCAGAGGTTGACATTTATTCAACAGACAGTATTCTTGAGGTTTATGTTTTATAGAATTTAGGATATTGTTAAAAACATTGCCCACATTCAGGTTCTGATTTCGTTAGTACACTTCTCAAACACCAGCCATGTGGATTCCCTCACTCTGCTCATTTTCAGGCATCAAGCCTGGTTGAATTCTCTTTAGTTTATCTCTGGGATGGTTGGGTAAGGAAAGGAGATGGTTCACTGAACAGTTCCTGGAGCATCTGGTTGATCTCAAGATTAATGATCAGAGAGATGGCTTAGCCATTAAGGCATTTGCCTGCAAAGCCAAAGGACCCAGGTTCAGTTCCCCAGGACCCATGTAAGCCAGATGCACAAGGGGGCACACACATCTGGAGCTCTTTTGCAGTGACTAAAGGCCCTGATGCTCCCATTCTCTCCCTCCCTCTCTCTCTCTCTGCCTATTTCTCTCTCTCAAAATAATAATAATAAAGATTAATGATCAGTTTTGGTGGCCCATGAGTTACTTCTCGATCCTGAGCTTTCTCAGGACTCATGTGGCCACAGGACAGGACTTCATGGAGGATAGTGATTTGACCTGGATGTCATTGAGTAACTGAGTGAATGAGGATGGTGTTGACTGAGGCAGGGGACTTAGATGGAGCTCAGAGAGGAGGACAATAGAGTTGGTTTTCTATAGGTGGAATTAGAGTTTTCTGGAGAAAGACTAGAGAATGGAAGTGGATCTAGTCATGAAACAGTTTGTTGGAGCTGGGGAGCTGGGTCATTGAGTAAGAGCACTTGCTGTGGAAGCGTGAGGACCTGAGTTCAATTCCCAGCACTCATGTCAAAAACAAAACAAAACATAGCCAGTCCAGTTGTACCAACTGGTACAATGGTGGCATGTTTGTTATGGGGAAAACACATGCCTATAATCCAAGTGCTGAGGTGGGTGGAGATCGTAGAATTGCTGGGGTTCACTGGTCAGTCAGTCTCATAAAAAAATAGCAGGTTCAGGTTAAAGGTGCTTGCAAAGCCTGATGACCAGGGTTTGATTCCTCAGTACCTACATAAAGGCAGATGTGCATAGTAATGCACGCATCTGGAGTTCATTTGTAGTGTCAGGAGGCTCTGGCGTGCCTACTCTCTCTCAATCTCTGTCTCTCTTTAAAAAATAGAAGATTCACAGGCTGGAGAAATGGATTAGCGGTTATGGCACTTGCCTGTAAAGCCAAAGGACCTAGGTTTGATTCCTTAGGACCCATGTAAGCCAGATGCACAAAGGGGTGCATGTGTTTGGAGTTCGTTTGCAGTGGCTGGAGGTCCTGGCGTGCCCATTCTCTATCTGTCTCTTTCTCTCTGCTTCTTTCTCTCTCTCAAATACATACATACATAAATTTTAAAAATAGAAGATTCAGATGATGTCAAAATAGAAGAGAGACTAGATGGAAAGAAGAAGGAATTCAGTGGAGGGGATTTGGGAGAGGCAAAAGGAAGGGTGATGGGAGAGGATTATGATCTTTGTATATGTCTACACGTGTAGAGGTTGTCCATAAAAAGTTGAGGGAAAAATAGCAGAATCAGGGCTGGAGGGATGGCTTAGCAGTTAAGGTGTTTGCCTGCAAAGCCAAAGGATCCAGGTTCAATTCCCCAAAACCCGCATTAGCCAGATGCACAAGGTAGCGCATGTATCTGGAGTTTGTTTTCAGTGGCTGGAGGTCCTGGTGTGCTCATTCTCTCTCTCTCTCCCTCCCTCTTTCTCTCTGTCAAATAAAAAAATATAAATTAGAAATTTTGTTTTTATTTTTATTTTTTTTTTAAATTGTTGGATTTGAGTCAACAGACAGACAGACAAAGAATCAGAGAGAGAGAGAGAGAGAATAGGCACACCAGGGTCTCTCTCTCTCCCCTCCCTTTGCATCTGGCTTACTCTCTGTCAAATAAAAAAATATAAATTAGAAATTTTGTTTTTTAATTGCAGAATCAGTCTCAGTAGAGACTCTGTCCCAGGGAAATAAGGTGGAAGGGAGATAGAGGAGGACACTTGATGCTCTCTTCTGGCCTCCGCACATGTGCAAACGGAGCATACATCTGCACCCACACATGCATGTATACACTATACATCACACACACACACACACACACACACACACACACACACACACACACACCCTACACACAGTTTGCGGCTGCTACTTCAAGACTCTGGAATGTAGAAATGGCTATGAGAACTATGAATTCTAATACCTTTGTTAGTGATGCTCTAAATTCATCCTCTCCACTAGCAATTTACCTGGGCAAGAGATTTGTGCCTAGTGGCAGACTGTAAAGCATTCCAATTGACTTTTATTACCTCAGTCCATAAGAAAGCGCTTACTCGGTTTCTCTCATTTCTCTTTTAGTGCTGGTAAGTGGAAATGGTCAGGTAAAACAAAAGAGTGAGGTTGTGTAAAAGTGTTAGGATTGTAAGCAAGGACTGTCCTTTTACTCATTGTAGTGTTTGGCTGTGTAAATATAAAACCATTTCATATCCAGTGGTGAGCGTGACTTTCCTGTTTTATAGATGGCCGAGGCACCAAGCCAGAAACCGAGGCCAAGGAACGAGGCTCTCTTTCTGAGCTAACCTAGATCATTCAGATATCTGTGATGGAACTTTTGAATTGACTGTGTAAGGCTTACGAAACCCCAGCCCAAAGAAAATCCCTGGAGTAAGCAGGAATGCTCCAGGTAGGCAAAAGGGTATCAGACATCTGTTCATTTCCATATCAATAAAAGAAAATCTTCTTTTATGTAAAAGAAAGGTCCAGAACTGTGTTCCTATCTGATTTTTTTCCCTCAGTCACATATTCTGAGTGCATTTATGCCCCAGAAATATCAGCAAGATTAGCCAGACATCCTGAGAAGGGTGGCCAGGAATCACAGAGATGAAAGAAAGGAATGTGTGCTAGGGGTTAAAAACACCAAACGTGGGCTCTAAATAGCCAGAGCCCAAGGAAGTCTAGACTTGGGGAGATATAAATACATATTTCTGTATTTTGCCAGTTCCAAAAGAAGGGTATGAGAAGGAACTCTATTCAAAAGTAACTCCCCAAAGCCATTATAAAACATTTTATAGATAAAATAGACTTTGCATCTTAAGTATTTATTACTTATGAGGGAATTCTAGTTGAAATCTCCTTCTAAGAACACATAGCTATTTTCAGAAAGTGTCATTAGAATCCCTTTCTTTTTATTTTTTAACTTATTTATTTGAGAGAGGGAAAGAGGCAGAGAGAGAATGGGCACAGCAGGGCTTCTAGCCACTGCAAACGAACTCTAGATGCATGTGCCACCTTGTTCATCTGGCTTATGTGGGTCCTGGGGAATCAAACCAAGGTCCTTTGGCTTTGCAGGCAGGTGCCTTAACAGCTAAGCCATCTTTCCAGCTTTTATTTTTAATTTTTTAATTTTTTTTTTTTTTTTTTTGAAAAGGCTGACCTGGAATTTTATTCTGTCAGTAGGTGATTAGAGATCATTTAATATTTTGTGCTGGACTTTTAAAAAAAATTATTTGAGAGAGAGAGAGAGAGAGAGAGAATGGGCACACCAGGGCCTCCAGCCACTGCAAACGAACTCTAGATGCATGTGCCACCTTGTGTATCTGGCTTACGTGGGTACTGGGGAATCAAGCCTTGAACCGGGGTCCTTAGGCTTCACAGGCAAGCACTCAACTGCTAAGCCATCTCTCCAACCCAGAATTCCTTTCATTTTGGAAATATTATTTTAAAGGTGCATCTGACAGGTATCATCAGTAATGAAACAATCCTGCAGCATTTATCATTGAAAAATTTCTGAACCATCTTCAGAATTTATAAAAACCATTCCCATTAGGTATATGAGAGGAGCCATCTCTTCTTCAGGACTTATCAAGCTATGGAAAAGTGACCTTTCATTCCACCACACTTCTAACTGTGAAGCCAACACAGTCAGTTTTTTTTTTTTGTAGTGACTTAATTCATTTTGCAAAACTCCCTGCCCTGCGATGATTTCTTCCGCACTTAGTAGAGACAGGATTATTGCATTAGAAATGCGATTTTCACGTGCCGAGGCTGATAGTTTGTCAGCGTTTGGAATGATTAAGTCCATTAAAACTGAGGTCTCATCAGTTGCTCTCTGGCATCAAAGCACGGACCGCGCCATTCACTCGCTAACAACATGATAGGCCAAATGAGGATGACAGGCAGTGGCTAATGGATCCTGTCCATCAGTGCCAAGCATCATGCTACGACAGACAGACAGACAGACACACACACACACTCACACTCAATCTCATAAAAAACAATAAAGATGGGACTGGAGAGATGGTTTAGAGATTAAGGTGCTTGCCTGTGAAGCCCAAGGACCCACTTAAGCCAGATGTACAAGGTGGCACATGAGCCTGGAGTTCATTTGCAATGGCACACCCATTCTCTCTCTTTCTCTCTCTCAAATAAATAAATAAATAAATAAATAAATAAATAAATAAATAAATAAATAAAATCTTTTAAATAAAGAAAAATAAAGATGAACATGATTTCTTTAGCTTGGATAAATTGCAGGCGCTTAATGTGGTTATAAGAGTCACAAAAAGAGTGAAAAGCAGAGAAACTTGAGCTCCCTTTCCCTCCAAAGCCCTTCAAAGTCACAATGAGAATGAGTAAAAGAGAGACCCCTGCTTGATAGTATTATAATTATTTGGGCTCACTTCCTTCACCTTCGGGGTGTGGGATGATGGAAGTGTGCAAGTCTGTCAAGATTCTGCGTAACTGTGCATTTGAAGTGGGGAACTGGAAGAACACTTTGGTTGGAGAAGGAACCTCCTCGGTTCTGGGTCTACTCTGCGAGGTGCTGCTGTCCTTTCTGAACAGAAGGTCCTGCCACAGCGCTGTCCTGACCCAAGAGGAAGCTTTGCAGCTGGACATGCAGAGCCGCGTCAGTGGAACAGCAGCCTTCCCTGCTCTTGGGTCCTCAGAGGATTGCTGGCTGGCTTCTCTTTTCAGGAATGCAGAGAACGTGTCCTCACTGCCATGTCCACACACACCTTTTTTCTCCTGGAGGTTTTTATGGCAGTGGCTCATTGTGGTGAATGGATGCCCAGTTGTCCTTTCTCACTTCCGTGCACCCAGCTGGGCGATAGCATCTTCACGTATGCTCACAGAGGTGCCAAAAAGACTAGGATACATCTGTGTTTCTAAATTACTTTTGGATTATTTATCAAAATATCAGGTCAGTTTGTATCTACCATCCTGCTGGCTGTTGCCTTTGGACCTGCTCCAGACCCATCTGAGAAAATTGGCTTTTGAATCCAGTGTAGAAAAGTGTCCGCCTGCCATTTCCATGTACTTCCTTCCTTAATTAATTCTTAGTGTGTGTTTTTAAAAAATATTTTATTATTTTATTTTTACTTATTTATTTGAGAGAAAGAGGGAGAGAGAGAGAATGGATGTGCCAGGGCCTCTGGCTTTGTAGGCAAATGAACTCCAGCCTTGTTTTTTTTTAAACAGGGTTTCAAACCTTTTAGGTGACCTCTGGCTTTCCTGCCTCTACCTCCCAAGTGCAAGTGCCTTAACCACAGTAAGACTCTGATGCTCTCTAGCCTAATGTCCAGTTTTTTTTTTTTAAACATTTATTCAGTTTCATTTTTTTTTTTTTTCCAGCTTAAATGGTTTCCCCAACCCCTGATTTAAGCTGTCAATTCTTTTAAGTAGCAGAGGATTTCTGACCAGTTCCACACCAACTGCTGATCCTCCTGCCTCTACCTCCCAAGTGCATATAGATTTATATAGTCCTTTTCAGTAGTTAGGTCTCTGATGCTCTGAAATTCTAGGTGGATAATGAATGGTATAGACCAGTTTTATCTTTTTCTAAACATTTATTCAGTTATCCCAAATCTTTTTTTTTTTCCAGTGCTGAGGACTGAACCAGCCAGGCATTTTATGCATCTGGCTAATGTTAAAACCTGGGCCCCTTTGCAGGCAACCCCAAATCTTTTATTAAAATATTCATTCTCCCCAACCCCATGATTTAGGGAAGGGAGGTTTTCTGATCACTTAGCTGTATTTTTACAGTTAAGCATCAATAAATTTTTCCAATGTCTTTGAAAATCATTGAACTAATAAGGTCTGTTCCTGGCTCTTCTGCTTTGTGTTTATCTTTATTTCCTCATATGCCATCTTTGCATTCCATAATAAACTCTGACCACAGAGATATTTTTTTTATTATTTTTGCAGCATGTGTGACTGTTTTTCCCCGTAGCCTCAAGGATTTTAAATTAAGGTTAAGGTAAGTCTCTAACAGCATGCTGTGGAGGTATCACTGGAGGTGGATCTTGTAGTCCCCCTAATAAAGAGCTGGTTTGATTTCCTTTCTAAGGGCTTTGGTGTGACTTATTTGGATCTATGGATCAACCTTTTCTGCCATGATTGTCTTAATCAAACTCTAAACCCTAATGTATCCATTAGGTCTGTGCTGCAGCAATATTCATATGCTGTTAGGCATTTTTTTCTCATTCATGTTATAGTATTATGGCCTTATAAACCAAAATGAAAGGATGAAAATTCCTGCCTTGGGTCAAATCACAGTCTAGTATTAGAGATAAACACTGCAGGCTGACCAAAAGCTGGAATTGGGGCTGGAGAGATGGCTCAGCAGTTAAGGCGCTTTCCTGCAAAGCCTAAGGAAACCCAATTTCAATCCCCCAGGACCCACATAAGCCAGATGCACAAGTGGCCTCTGGAGTTCATTTGCAAGGCTGGATTCTCTCTCTCTCCTCTGTCTCCCACAGATTTGTGGGGATTAAAGATGACATTCCAGATAGAGGGAAAGGCACAGGAGGGTTACTCATGCCTGGTACGCTCGGGAACTGAAGTGATGCACTGTTACCATAGCATGATTTGTGTTGGTGACTTTATCAAATGGAGGGCCCTGAAGGCAGAAGAGTCTGGACTCTCTGGCTTCAGACTAGACAGTCATTGGAGGATATCTGAAGGGAACTGAAATAAAATGGATGGGGATGTTTCTCATTTTTTTTACTTTGAACTCATGAGAAAAAGTGGCAGCAATAGGAATGAAGCACCAGCTTGAACCTGATAAACACTGTGTATAGAAAATCCATGGCCCGTGGCTGCTGAGCTCTGGGGTAGGAGGGAGTGTAAGCATTCTCCCAGACTTCTGGCTAGGACACATGTGACTAAAGTTGCCCATTACTTGGAGACTTTGGGCAGAGAGAGGGTTTTGCTACTGTGGGTCCAGTTTTCTAGAATCACTATGTGTGACAAACGTAGATTGGGATCTCCATAGCTTGAGGTACAGTGGTCTCAGATGGGGCTGTAGTGGTGGAATTCATAGATGGTATGAGCTTCCCACATATGTGGGGTAGGGACAGTAGCCCATTAGAACATGGAGCAGAAGCACTGGTTTGAAGGGACAAGCAGCCTGAAGGATCAATAAGACAGATCAAGAAGGAGAGGTCAGAAAAGGGGGAGGTTAAAACATGCAGGGTGGGGCCGAGGAGATGGCTCGGCAGTTAAAGACACTCATTTGCAAAGCCTGGCAGCCCAGATTCGATTCCCTAGCACCTACATAAAGCCATGTGCACAATGTGGCACATGTATCTGGAGTTTGTTTGTAGAGGCCCTGGCTTTCCCATTTTCTCTCTGTCTCTGCTTGCAAATAAATAAATAAATAAATAAATAAATAAATAAATAAATAAATAAAAAACATTAACAAAAAAATGGGGCCGACTGAGGAAACAGCTCAGCAGTTAAGAGCGCTTGTTGCTTCAGCACGAAGGACTTGAGCTGGAGATCACCAAGTTTAACTCTTAAGAGCTCAAATACAGAGC
Source organism: Orientallactaga sibirica (assembly GCA_036365145.1). Taxonomy (NCBI): domain Eukaryota; kingdom Metazoa; phylum Chordata; class Mammalia; order Rodentia; family Dipodidae; genus Orientallactaga; species Orientallactaga sibirica. Next base: position 12,398,891 of record JAEOAD010000035.1, on the reverse strand, counting down.
TGGCTATGGCCACGCCCCTCTGAAACTACAGCCTGTATGGGGTGGAGACTGGAGGATTGCTGGGGCTCACTGGTGAACTGCAGCTCCAGGGCAAGAAGAGTCCCTCAAGAAAAGATGTGGATAAGTGATGAGGAGGACACCTACCATTCTTCTGTAGCCTCTGCACACATATCACACATCACACACACACACACATACACACACACATACAAGAGTGTGTATATATATATATATATATATATATACATATATATACATACATACACACACAAGAGTGTATATATATATATATATATATACACACACACATACACACACACACACAGTATGATATATATACACACACACACACACATACACACACACACAAAGGTATCATATATATATACCAATGATGTAGGATGAGAGTGGTATCATAGGAACCAATGAGAACATGAGTGTTAGGGCCAGGGTGATATAGGTCTGGCACCTTGGAAGTATCAAGTGTGTACTTGTTTGAATGTGAGGTGTCCTCTGTGTTCTCACGTGTTTCGAGTTCTTCCTCCCCAGCTAGTGACAACTTGGAAAGTAGTTGAGCCTTTGGGAGGTGGAGCCTTGCTGGAGTCCACGTGTTGCTGTGGACCGACCTTGGGATTTGTTTGTCCAGCCCCACTAGGTGTAGCTAGCTCGCCGTGGCTGCTGTCTCCCAGCTGATGTGACACAATGTGGTGCCAGCCTCTGCTCTGCCATGGTTTCTCTGTGATGATAAAGCTTCCCCTCGCGACTCTAAGCCCAAACAAACCCTTTCCTGCCCTAATAAGCGGCTCTGGTCAGGTGTGTTTTGCAATTCTTCTGTGTCCCAGCAATGAGAATGTGCACTGTCAGGGGGAATACCAAGGCTCCTAACTCGAAGAGTTTCTGACATCCTGGAGAAAGGCAGCTGATGACTGTGGGCAGCTGTGGATGGAGAGCTGGGGACACCTGAGGCAGCACTGGGGTCACTGAGGACCTGACCCGTTAGGACAGGTCCATTTGCGCATGTGCTCACTACCTTAAAGTGAAGGTATGGGGTTAACTGACATGGGTGTAAAATCAGGCTCCATCACTTAGCTGTGACCTGGGGTACGCCGCTTGGCCTTTCTGAACTTGGTTGTTCTCCTCTGTCCAATGGTGTAATGATAGGATCCCACAGGGTGGTTGTGAGGAGTAAGTGGAATTGTAAGGTCATATGGAACCATCACTTTGTGTTATTATTCCAAGAAGAGTTGAATTAAAGGAAAGCCTCCTTCCCTCCTTTCCTTCTTCCATCCCTCCCTCCTACCTTCCCTTCTTCCTTCCCTTCCTCTCTAGCAGTCTGACATTAAAATGACTAAAAGATAAAAGCAGAGAAAATGAAGCCGTTGAGCTCTTCCGTTTCCGGTTCTTCCTCTCCAAGTCAACAAAGCGTCTCACGCTTTACTCATTCATTCGCAGGTAGCTTCACGGAGCATTTGAGAGCATGCAGCGCGTGTAGATGGCTACTCCTTTCAGCTGAGTTGCCACGAAGATGGATTGGGAGTTTTTGCCACAGATAGAAATCCCTTCCCTAAGAGCGCCCCACTCAGAGGCCCCCCCAGGAAGGACTGCAGCCCTGGCATTTGGGGAGCGGCACCGGGAATTGAGGCTTCTCGGCCTCCCAATCCACTTCTGTCTTTCAGACGGTTTTCTTTGCAGTTTTGCTTTGCTGTTTCTGTCCCATCGATTCCGGCCAGACCCTGTGAAGACGTCTGGAAATAGAGGAATCCCTTCCCCCACCTGGCAGCATTTTCTGCACGTGTGGTGGCTGTGAGCGGAGGGGAGGGTGCTTGTGAGCACTAATATGAAAGAAGATACGGGGCTGGAGAGATGGCTTAGCCATGAAGGTGCTTGCCTGCAAAGCCAAAGGACCTCAGTTCGATTCCCCAGGACCCACATAAGCCAGATGCACAAAGTGATGCATGCATCTGGAGTTCGTTTGCAGTGGCTGGAGGCCCCAATGCGCCCATTCTCTCACTCTCTCAGCCTCTTTTCCTCTCTCAAATAAAGAAACATAAGATGAGTGTGGTGGCACATGCCTTTAATCCCAGCACTTGGGAGGCAGAGGTAGGAGGATCACTGTGAGTTTGAGGCCAGCCTGAGACTACATAATAAATTCCAGGACAGCCTGGACTAGAATGAGACCCTACCTCAAAAAACCAAAAAATAAATAAAATAAATTAAAAAAATATATATAAAAAAATAAAAGAAAATATGTTCTCAATGCTGCCACATAGGTTCGCAGATTGGAAGGCTCAGGCGGCTAGCGCAGGTTCTTCTCATAGGCAGAACGATTATCTGAGGAATCTTAAGTGTCTTGGACTAGGCTACAGCCCAGGGCCTATTTTTATTCATCATCCCCCCCATCCATACTGATTTAGTACTGGTGCTGACCACAACGAGTTTTGGGCAAACATTTTAGTTCTCCACATAGCATGCCTCTTAAATCTTTGATAAGTTCTTACACACAAAAGTTCTATTTAAAACTTTTTGTTTGTTTGTTTGAAAGCATGGAATTCCAATAACAAGTTGAAATCTGCTTTTCCATCAAGTTGAAATCTGCTTTTCCATCACGGGGGTGACAAATATAGATTTTAATGATTCTGATATCTCATCTGAGTGATGTCTAGAATTTATAATTGCATAATTGAGGATTTTTTTTGAAGATAACATAGGAGCTAAAATTGTTTGAGTTTTTTTTTTTTTTGTGGTGTAATTCCATCTTTTAATTAGCAGTGATGAGCAGCTATGCCTTCCCGAGGAACGCTGTCACCGTATTTATCCTGGTTGCTTTTGTTAGAAGTGTAGTCGGCACCTCTCTACCCTGATCTCATGTGACAGGGAGCCTCATGCCTTGATGAGAATCGAATGTACTAAATGATGGGAAAAGCAACAACCAGGGGCTTGTGCACTTTAACCGCAAGGTTATGTGAAATAAATAAACAGTCCAATTCAGGCAAACACCACCAATCACCCTTGTTTACGAACAACAGTGCGTTGTCTCAGTTGGGTCTTTCTGCAGAGGGAGGTCTTTGGTCTTGCCTGTGGTCCATCCCATGGCTGGAAGTGGAGCATTACTTGTGCTTGACTGGGGTTAGGGGACAGATGAGGGCAGATGGGAAGGGATGGAGTGTGGTAGAGAGAAGGAGAGGAAGGAAGGATATGAGAGAGGGAGAGACAAACAAACAAACAGAATTGGTTGGCCTAAGTATCAGAGGTTGGCTTCAATCCAGATTCTTAGGTGAGAAAGGACTCTCCTGAGCTCCAGGGACAGAGACATTCTGGTCTCCAGCATAATTAGCATTGTATCTTGGGAAGTTCAACCAGCATGTGCTCCTTCCCTCCCGCCTACCCTTCCCTCCTTCCTTCTTTTCTTTTCTCTTTTGCTGGTGCCGGGTGTCCTGGTCCAATGCCTCCTACACCCAGGCGTATGTCTCCTGTAGACTGGGATGGGAGTGAGCATTAGCCTCCTATCTCCTCCCAAGACTCTGGGAAGCTGGAAGGAGGTCCTCAGACTTTGTGGAGCCCTGTTCTTGTCCCTCACATTCCATAGACATGTGCTTGACAAAGTGCTCAACGTGGCTGCAGGAGAACCCACTGCTGCTTAGTGGACTGCTGTGTGCGGTAGGAAGTCTACCCAGGTGAGGTTCAGGTGTCACTGTCATACCTGGGCTGACAAGGCTCTTTTATTTCTTTCTTTCTTTGATGCTGGGCCAGAGCACAGGACCTCCTCTATGCTAAGTACATACTCTACCATTGAGCCCCTTCCTTCTATTATTTTTAAAACTTTTTTCTGACAACCTCTATTCATGCACACAATGTACCCTTATCATAATTCCCACCTACCACTCTTTTTTTTTAAAAAAAGTTTTTAAAAAATATTTTATTTTTTATTTATTTATTTGAGAGAGAGAGATACAGAAATAGGAGAGAGAGAGAGAGAGAGAGAGGGAGAGAATGGGTGCACCAGGGCCTCCAGCCACTGCAAACGAACTCTAGATGCATGCACTCCCTTGTACATCTGGCTTACGTGGGTCCTGGAGAATCAAGCCTCAAACCAGGGTCCTTAGGCTTCATAGGCAAGCGTTTAACCGCTAAGCCATCTCTCCAGCCCTAAAAATTTTTTTATTTATTTACTTATTTATTTGAGAGAGAGAAAGAGGCAGAGAAAGAGAGAGAGAGGGAGAAAATGGGTACACCAGGGCCTCTAGCCACTGCAAACACACTCCAGATGCATTCACCCCCTTGTGCATCTGGTTTACATGGGTCCTGGGGAGTTGAACTGGGATCCTTTGGCTTTGCAGGCAAATGCCTTAACTGCTAAGCCATATCTTCAGATCCCCCCACTACTCTCTTGAGTGCCTCTCTCCTATGCCCCTCCACAGAACCCCTTCTTTCCATTTAGTCCCTCTTCTATTATGATGTCATCATTTCTTGCCCTCATATTATGCAGGTTTTGTTTTAGAATATTTAATTTTTTTTCTTATTTTAGAGAGAGAGAAAAAGAGACAGATGGAGAGAGAGGGAGAGAGAATTGGAGTGCCAGGGCCTCAGCCATTGAAATCAAACCCCAGACACTTGCACCACCTAGTGGGCATGTGCAACCTTGCGCTTGCCTCACCTTTGTGTGTCTGGCTTATGTGGGATCTGGAGAGTTGAACATGGGTCCTTAGGCTTTGCAGGCAAGTGCCTTAACCACTAAGCAATCTCTCTAGCCCTTATGCAGGGTTTTTAAAATATTTTATTTATTTATTTCAAAGAGAGAGAGAGAGAGAGAGAGAGAGAGAGAGAGAGAGAGAATGGGGTGTGTCAGGGCCTCTAGTCCCTGCAAACTCCAGATGCATGTACCAATTTGTGCATCTGGCTTTATGTGGGTACTGGGGAATCAAACCTGGGTTGTTAGGCATTGCAGGCAAAGCACCTTAACCACTGAGCCATCTCTCCAGCCCCTTATGCAGGGCTTTTGTCTGTTTGAGACAGGGTATTGCTGCGTCGCACTGGCTGGAATGGACCTTGCTATGTAGACCAAGCCGGCTTAGAACTTGTCCAGTCCTCCTTGCCTTTGCTTCCCAAGTGCTGTGCACCACTGTGTCTTACCCTCCTGTGTTTTAAAGAAACTATTTGCTGCACTGTCTTCTCTGCTCTTGAGCAGAAATGAACATAAACAAAAAGATAGTGGATTTTAAGAGATCAATTTAGTAAAGAGTTTGAAGAAGAGCTGGAGAGATGGCTTAGTGGTTAAACCCTTGCCTGTGAAGCCTAAGGACCCCAGTTCAAGGCTCGATTCCCCAGATGCACGTAAGCCAGATGCACATGGGGGCGCATGCATCTGGAGTTTGTTTGCAGTGGCTAGAGGCCCTGGTGTGTCCATTCTCTTTCTCTCTACCTGCCTATTTCGGTATATCTCTCTCTCTCAATTAAATAATAATAAATAATAAAATATTTTTTAAAAAAAGAGTTTGAAGAAGAACATGATTTTAGGACTTGGAAAGGATTGCTTATAGTTTACATTTTATATTAAAACATTTGTCATGTTGATTAGGATTTAGAAAAAAATTGGGAAGATTTTTTAATGATTTTTTTATTAGCATATGTTAATTATACATACAAATAGGTTTTATCATTATGACATTTCTATACATGTATATGTTGTATTTGCCCCCATTGCCCTTCCTTGTTTCCTTCCCACTCCTTCTACTCTCCTTCCTTTTCCCCAACTAGTCCCCCTTCTATTTTCATGTCTCCATGTCTCTCTTTCTTCCCCCTTCCTTTCTCCCTCCCTCCTCCCTTCCTCTTCCTTCTTTCTTTCTCTCTCTTTTTTAAAAGTCAGAATTTTATTTATTTATTTGAGAGAGAGAGAAAGGGGGGGGCAGAGGCTTATAAAGAGAATGGGTACACCAGGGCCTCCAGCCACTGCAAACAAACTCCAGATGCATGTGCCACCTTTTGCGTCTGGCTTACATGGGTCCTAGGGAATTGAACCTGGGTCCTTCGGCTTTGCAGGCAAATGCCTTAACTGCTAAGCCATCTCTCCAGCCCCTTTCCTCCTTCCCTCCCTCCCTCCCTCCCTCCCTCCCTCCCTCCTGTCCTTCGTTCCTTCCTTCCTTCCATACAGGAAAAAATGCCAAGACTCCAAACATTGTGTTTACCAATAAACTAAAAAGCAGAACTTCTCTTCAAAACATTTTACTCAGCACTTTTCTCCCCTTTGATTTTTCCTTCTTTTGTTTGCATTTTCAAATGTCTAGATAGTCCATTATTGTTTAGACTAATATTTACATATCTCATGCCCGCGGCCTGTGGTGGAGACTCCCGTAGTGTTTGTTGCTGCAGCCTAGGGAAAGGGTAGGGCAGCTGGCTGCCTGTTAGGTCGACAGGGTCCCTTTGGTTTTTATGGATTTTCTTCTCCTCCTTTATCACCAGCCCAGGACACTTCTTTAAACTACCTGTTTCCTGGGGGAATGTTTCCGGAACTCTCATTTCAAATATAACACTCTGTGTTTTCATCTAAACACAGTTCCGGGAGTACAGATATTAAAAGCTTCATTTGGCTTTTACTATCCCAGAGTGAATTGAGACTTTGGAGCCAGTGGAGTTGAGATCAGGCACCGAGCAGCAGGAGCTACCCAGACGCCATGTGTCACTCCTCATCTCCCTGACGTTCTCTGCACACCCATTAATAGAGCATCTACAGAGAATTCGGGAGCCAAACCCCCAACTCAGAGTTTTGGCCTGTGCACAATAAACCTTCTACATATGCTATGTTGATTTTGTCTTTAGACATTCTGCCTTGCATTTCTCCCCTTGTTTTCTGCCTCTAAATTTATTAATGCAGTGAGGTCTCAAATTTCCAAGGGGGCTTTTTAACAAGCTATGGTGTGTGTGTGTGTGTGTGTGTGTGTGTGTGTGTGTGTGTGCATGCATGCGCTTTTCAGAGGCATGGAGCCTACAAGTTGGTGACTTGGTGGACATCCTGTCTCAGGTTTCAGACGTTGTTAGGCCAAAGGTTTTATTAGAGGTCAAGGCAGCTAATAAAGTGGACCATGCAATTAAAAGGGCATCGAGCTTAGGATGGCTAACTGTCGGTACAGGCTGAGAATGGAGTGGAGGAAGCCGGTGGCAGCTGCGAGTTGGCTTGTGATGGCTTTACGAGCGTTTTTTTGTAGCCACGGTGGTAAATGCAATACAAAGGCATGGCTTTAATATGCCTGATTGAGTCCTCTGCTTCCTGTGTGAGACACCCACGGAGGGGGTGGGAGGAAGTTACTGCTTTGTGGTCTTTTTTTTTTTTTTTGTGGTGGTGTTTGGGCTAATTTACCTTTTTATCGGGTGCTTGTGGTTCTCAGTGAGTCTGTATCATGCAGCAGTGTGATGCTTCTGGGGCCTTCTGGAGAACCCTGGACTTGGGGGTCTGGGGTTTTCTGAGTGTCCTTGGTGGTTGTCACAAATTTGTTTCTGCTGTTGTTTTGCCCTAGTGAGTCTCCTTCCTTTCCCCTGTACTCATGAGTGTCGTTAGTGGAGTGTCCATTTCATGTTGTAGTTGAAGGGCTGTGTACCCAGCAGGCAGTGGTTTCTTTTTGAATGCTCAATGATTTTTTTTTTTTTTTTTTTGAGGTTGGATTTTGCTGTAGCCCAGGCTGATGTGGCATTCATTCTGTTGTCCCAGTGATCCTCCTACCTCTGCCTCCGGAGTGCCAGGATTCAAGGTGTGTGCCACCACACCCAGATGCTCAAGGATTTTTGAGGAAGAAAAGGCAAAAACAAGACAAAAGCACTAAAAAACAACTCCTGTTCATTGCTAGGGAATGAAGCTGTGTCTGGGCGAGGGGAAGCTGCTGTGAGAGCACGGGGTGTGGGGAAGGCATGGGGAGATGGTAGGTGATGTTCCTGGACATGGTACTGGCCTGCTGACATGGCCTTCTGATGTCCAGCCCAGTCCCCAGAAGCAAGAGTCACCCCTTCACTATGACAGAATCTGGCCCGGGCATTTATGGGGTGGTCAGTTTGGGCGTCCTTCCCTGTCTCAACACTCATCTGCCCTCATCGTCATTTCTCCCCTTGCAGGATAAAGGAATGTGGGGGTGCACACTAGAGGTGTGTAGAATGGTTCCCAGGAATTCTCAGGAGCAAACTTGTCACTGCTCCTCAGGACTAGATGGGATCAGGGGAGGCCAGTGTCTCAGCCGTTTGGACTGCAACATGAGCAGGACGACTTACAGCCAGCGGGGACATTCATTTCTCATAGTTCTTGGGACACATAAGATCCTGGGATGGGCAGAATCTTGTTTGGTGACAGCTGCTCTCTGGTTTATAGGTTGTCTTTTCTCTGTGGGCTCACTGGTGGAAGGACATCTTTTTTTTTCAAGGTAGGGTCTCACTTTAGTCCAGGCTGACCTGGAACTCACTATGTAGTCTCAGGGTGGCCTTGAACTCACTGCGATCTCCTACCTCTGCCTCCAGAGTTCTGGGATTAAAGGTGTGTACCACAATGCCTGGCAACTTTTTTTTTTTTTTAACTACTCTTATACATGTCAGAAATCACCATAATATGTTAATTTGACTTAACATTTTATTTATTTATTTATTTATTTATTTTTTTATTATTTTTATTATTTTTTTTTTTTTTCAAGGTAGGGTTTCACTCTAGTCCACGCTGACCTCGAATTCACTGTGTAGTCTCAGGGTAGCCTTGAACTCATGGTGATCCTCCTAACTCTGCCTCCTGAGTGCTGGGATTAAAGACGTGCGCCACCACGCCTGGCTGAATTAACACTTTAGATGTCATGGCAGAGTATGCAGTGTGAGGGGATGGGATCTAGGTAACAGTGGTGTTGAGACTAAAAATATATTTAGGAGTCAGTGAGGAAGCTCATAACTAGAGACAAGAATCAATCTTGAGGGTCTGTTGGAACCCGAAGAAATTCAGTATTGACTGACAGAGTGAAGAGTGTGGCCTACATGCTGCCTTCATAAGATGTTTTATGACATTGTAAGATTTATAAATTCATTGTTTTTATTTTTTTGAGATAGGGTCTTGCTATATGTAGCTCAGACTGGCCTTGAACTTTTCAGTCCTCCTGTTTTTATCTCCTGGGTGCTGAGGTTATAAATATACATTAGTTTTAATAAAACATGACACTAGGGCTGGAGAGATAGCTTAGCATTTAAGGCGCTTGCCTGCAAAGTCTAAGGACCCACGTTCTACTCTCCTACATAAGCCAGATGCACAAAAGGTGAGGCAAGCACAAGGTTGCACATGCCCACTAGGTGTCTGGAGTTTGATTGCAGTGGCTAAGGCCCTGGCATGTCAATTCTCTCTCAATCTATCTAAAAAAAAAATGACACTATATAATAATACATCATGGGCTGGAGAGATTGCTCAGTGGTTAAAGTGGTTGCTTGCAAAGCATAATGACCAGGGTTCGATTCCCCAGTACCCATATAATGCCAGAGTTCATTTGCCCCACTCACATGCAAATAAATAAACAAAATAAAAAATACATAAATCTGGAACAGTACAAATCATGTCCATAGTGATCTTATTCACAGAAACCAAAAGGAGAAGTCACTCAAGTGTTTATTGACAGTGAAAGACTAAATGCAATGTGCTATATCCACACTATAGCATATTATTTAGTCTTAAAAGGAACAGCACCTTGTCACATGCTGCCCACGCATGGAGATTGAGGACAGTATGCTAAATAAAGCAAGCCAGTCACCAAAGGACACATCCTAATAATTTCACTTAATTGACACACTGGGGTCATCAGATTCATAGGCCAGAGTAGAATGGAGGTAGATAACTAAGAATTCAAGAAGATGAAAAAAGTCTGGATATCATTGAGTTGTGTGCTGAAAAATGGCTAAAAGGTCCATCTCATGTTATATGATGTTTATGTCAAACCATCTTCGTCCAGCACACTCTGAATTGGGTCACAAAGAAGTCTTCTAAGGGAAGAGATGTCCAACCATGGCAACATTTATTGATGTAACTGCCGATACCTGAATACATTATGAACAATATTCTCACGACCACCCTGTGAGTGGACACTTCCCCACCTTACAGATGAGAAACTTGGCAAGGTTAGATGTCAAGACTGGGATCCTGCAGGAGACAGGAAGTGGGGCCTGGTGAGCCTTATACTTCCTGCTTCATGGTCCTTTTTTGCCCTTCCATTGACAACCCCTTGTTAGTCTCATTATAGTCCTTGGGGAGTTAGGGGTCATTGTAGATGTGGAACCAGGGCAACACCTGTAGAGAGTTGTTAGGTTTGCTCACCTTCTTTAATTTCTCATTTACCTTCTGGAAGGTCAGCTCCTTCCTCTACCTTTACCCTGGCCATGGCTATGGTTCACCCCTCAGTTCTATGGGGCTCAGCACTGAGGGACTGTTTCCTCTGTGGCTACAACAGTGTGAAGAGTTTTCGTGGGCAGTCCTCATGTCACTGAGTGAACACATCAGGCTGGCAAATGAATCTTTGTGAGAGCAGCATGTTAAATGGCCCCTTGCATAGAAGGTACCAATACAGTGCCGTAATTACACTGAGGTACCAATACAGTGCCGTAATTACACTGAGGCACCAATACAGTGCGGTAATGACACTGAGGTACCAACACAGTGCCGTAATTACACTGAGGTACCAATACAGTGCTGTAATTACACTGAGGTACCAACACAGTGCCGTAATTACACTGAGGTACCAATACAGTGCTGTAATTACACTGAGGTACCAACACAGTGCCGTAATTACACTGAGTTACTAATACAGTGCTGTAATTACACTGAGGTACCAGTACAGTGCTGTAATTACACTGAGTTACTAATACAGTGCTGTAATTACATTGAGGTACCAGTACAGTGCTGTAATTACACTGAGGTACCAATACAGTGCTGTAATTACATTGAGGTACCAGTACAGTGCTGTAATTACACTGAGTTACTAATACAGTGCTGTAATTACATTGCTGTAAGTTACACTGAGTTACTAATACAGTGCTGTAATTACATTGAGGTACCAGTACAGTGCCGTAATTACACTGAGTTACTAATACAGTGCTGTAATTACATTGAGGTACCAGTACAGTGCCGTAATTACACTGAGTTACTAATACAGTGCTGTAATTACATTGAGGTACCAGTACAGTGCCATAATTACACTGAGTTACTAATACAGTGCTGTAATTACACTGAGTTACTAATACAGTGCTGTAATTACATTGAGGTACCAGTACAGTGCTGTAATTACACTGAGTTACTAATACAGTGCTGTAATTACATTGAGGTACCAGTACAGTGCTGTAATTACACTGAGTTACTAATACAGTGCTGTAATTACATTGAGGTACCAGTACAGTGCCGTAATTACACTGAGTTACTAATACAGTGCTGTAAATTACATTGAACCAGTACAGTGCCGTAATTACATTGAGGTACCAATACAGTGCTGTAATTACACTGAGGCACCAGTACAGTGCCGTAATTACATTGAGGTACCAACACAGTGCCGTAATTACACTGAGGTACTAATACAGTGATGTAAATTACATTGAGGTACCAATACAGTGCTGTAAATTACATTGAGTTACTAATTAATGCAGTGCTGTAATTACATTGAGGTAAGTACAGTGCCATAATTACACTGAGTTTAATACAGTGCTGTAAACTTGAGGTACAAAAGTGCTGTATCTATTAAACTCTATAATTACACTGAGTTACTAATATAGTGCCGTGTTCAATTGAGGTACCAATGTGCTGTTTACTTGAACTAATTAATGCAGTGCATTTTTACATGCATTTTGCTTTGCACAAAATGATCTATTAAACTTTGATGAAATGGAAAGTATGTTCAATGGCAGTTCTTTTCTAATTAAGCACATTTTGTGCATGTGACATTTAAATAACATCCCTGATGAAATGGACCCTTTCAAAGTTCTGATAAATTAATACCACCTTGCATTTAAATAACATCCCTGTTGGATGGTGGCCACTTTCGCCCTTCTTTCTCCTAATATACTTTAAAAACATTTCTTTAAAAATTTTCTTTTAGGGAGAGAGAGAGAGAGAGAGAGAGAGAGAGACAGAGAATTGGTGTGCCAGGGCCTCAGCCACTGCAATTGAACTCAAGATGCTTGCACCACCTAGTGAGCATGTGTGACCTTGTGCTTGCCTAACCTTTGTGTGTCTGGCTAACATGGGATCTGGAGAGTCAAACATGGGTCCTTAAGCTTTGCAGGCAAGAGCCTTAAACACTAAGCCATCTCTCCAGCCCTCCTAACACACTTTTAAGGGATGTCAGAATATGGGGATTCACTTTCTTTCTTTTCTAAAAATATTTTATTTTAATTAATTAATTTATTTGACAGAGAAAGGGGGGGGAGAGAGAGAAAGAGAGAGATAATGGGCACTCCACAGCCTCCAGCCACTGCAAGTGAACTCCAGATGCGTGTGTCCCCTTGTGCATCTGGCTAACATGGGTCCTGGGGAATAGAACCTAGGTCCTTTGGCTTTTCAGGCAAACACCTTAACCGCTAAGCCATTCCTCCAGCTCTCTTTATTTCTTTTTAAAAAATATTTTATTTTTATTTATTTGAGAGAGAGAGAGAGAGAGAGAGAGAGATGCAGAGAGAGATGCAGAGGGGCAGGGGAGGGAAGAAATGAGGGAGGGAGAGAGAGAATGGGCACACCAGGGCATTCAGCCACTGCAAATGAACTCCAGACACATGTGCCACTTTGTGCATCTGGCTTATGTGGGTACTGGGGAATGGAACCTGGGTCCTTTGGCTTTGCAGGCAGGGTCCTTAACCACTAGGCAATCTCTCCAACCCAGGGGTTCTTTCCTAATGTCAGTTAATAGACAAAAGGAAGAGAAGGGGCAGAGGGCCCAGAAACATCACCTACTAGCAACTGTTCAAAGTCTCTCTTCTGTGGAAGTCACTGGTCATGGCTCTGGACTCTTGGTCAGCACCACCAGTGGGTCAGGTCAGAGCCTGACTCCCACCCTTCCTCTTGGCTCAATACTTGTTAACTGTTTTCTGAGCTTGCAGGGTTTCATGGGCTGTTGAAATTCCTGCATTCTCCTGATGTCTGACACTTTCTAGGTGTATCAGTTACTTCTGTATCACCATGACCCAAATACCTGTCAGGAGCAAGGTAAGGGAGGAGAGGTTTGTTCCGGCTCACAGTTTCTGTCCATCATGGTGAGGATGGCACGGTGGAGTTGATGGAGGTACAAACATATGGTGGAGACTACGCTTGTGGTGGCAGACCCGAAAGCAAAGAAAGCTAGTGCAGAGCCAGCGATGTGGATACTGTTCACAAGCCCGCCCCTAAGCACCCTTCTTCCACCAGCCAGGACTCTGCCTCTTAAAGGCTCCACAACGTTCAAAGTAGTGCCACAAACTGGGACGCAAGCATTCACAACATGAGCCTGTGGGGAACATTTCCAACTCAAACCTTCATGCCACCTTAAAGATAGGAAACTTTCCACTCTTCTGAGGCTCAGAAGACTCCTTCAAACCATTCTCGTGGACTGTGGCTGATTGGGAGTTTCTTTGGGGGACCCAGTTTCCATTCCTTGCTGTCTTTCTGGTTGAGACTTGCCACCAGGGTAAAAAGCTGGAACAGGGCTGGAGAGATGGCTTAGCAGTTAAGGCACTTGCCTGCAAAGCCTAAGGACCTAAGTTTAATTCCCTAGGACCCACATAAACCAGATGCACAAGGTGGTGCATGCATCTGGAGTTCATTTTACAGTGGCTGGAGGCTCTGGCATGTCCATTCTCTCTCTCTCTCTCTCTCTGTCTCTGTGTCTCTCTGCGTCTTCCTCACTCTCTCTCCCTCTCTTAAATATATATATTTAAAGCCAGGTGTGGTGGTGCATGCCTTTAATCTCAGCACTTGGGAGGCAGAGGTAGGAGGATCCCCATGAGTTCAAGGCCACCCTGTGACTATGTAGTGAATTCCAGGTCAGCCCTAAGCTAAAGCAAGACCCTACCTCAAAAAAAAAAAAAAATTAAATAAGTAAACAGAAAAGCTGGCAGAGAGGCCATTAGATGATACAGTAGTTGTTGTTGGGATCCAGAGGTAAAGGACTCCAAATTCCATTACAGTTGCAGGCCAACCCGCCCCCACCTTCCAGGGCATTGCAGCAGAGAAAGGACAGGGTGGCGCCTATGGTAGGTGAATACAGGAAATTCTCAGGGTGATACTTGGACTAGCAGAGGTGCTTTTTAAAAAACACATCACCAACGTCAGTGTCAATGGTGACTCAGTGATGGAGTTCGTGGAACAGAGCTAACATCTATGTGTATATTCCCCACAGACACATAGTGCATTTATGTATGCTTTGCACAGTGTCATTGTTTTCCTTGAGAAAGGGTGACATTGTTGTTATGTACTTTAGCTCCACCCGTAGTGAGTGCAGGTTAGACGACGAGACCAGACTCTCAGAAGGTTACAACTAGCTTCCTTTCCAGGTAGAGTCCAGTGTTCAGCCTTGTTTACTTTGGGGAGGGGGACTGCTGGCGTTCTCCTGAGCAGTGAACATGGTGCTGTTGGGTAGTTTGAGTAATCTGGTGACATGGAGATGTGGAACAGGAAAAGGAAACAGGAGTCAGGGTTGCCCATTGATTTTCTTGTAGCCGATGTCTTCCCCACAGATGCCAGTCAGGGGGTCAAGATCCCTTGGGAGTCTGTCAACTTAAGAGCTGAAAATAAAGCAACGATAGCATGTGGCTCAGTGGCAAGGGCTCTTTCCTAGCATGTGTCTCTAGTTTGTTTGCAGTGGCTAGAGGCCCTGCCACACCCATTCTCTCTCTCTTTCAAATAAATAATTTTTTAAAAAAAGAAATAGGAAGGGGACTAGCTGGGAAGAAGGGCTTTAGTGGGAGTTTGATACAAGGGTAATGGCCTTGAATATGATCAAAATAAATTATATCCATGAATGAAATTATAAAAATAGAATAAAAATAACCAAGGCCATAATCTGGGTTGGTTTTTTGAGGTAGAGTTTTACTGTAGTCCAGGCTGACCTGGAATTCACTAAGTAGTCGCAGGATGGCCTTGAACTCATGGCGATCCTCCTACCTCTGCTTCCCTAGTGCTGGGAGGCGTGCACCACCACGCCTGGCTTTATATGTCTTTTATCACTTTTCCTGAGAAGCTCTTGTTCATTCCACTCCCAGTTGTTTCCTCTTTCAGTCTGGAGTCAGTAGAGAGATGAGCCGTAGGTATAGAAGCATTGTTTATTTCAAGGTGGCAACATTTTCATTCTGAGGCAGTTCACCTCAGTGTTGTTTCTCTATGAGATGGCCATGTCCTTTTACAAAGCATGCTTGTTTAGGGGAGGAATAACATGTCTTTGGAGATTATATCGGGATTTACCAGGAGGTCCACCGAAGGGGACTGTAGAAAAGATATGTCTGGGACCATCTGCATCCATAAAGTTCATCATAGGATTTCTTTATTATTTTTTTAAAATATTTATATATTTATTTGAGAGAGACAAAGAAAGAGAGGGATATGGGAGAGAATGGGCATGTCAGGGCCTGTAGCCATTGCAAATGAACTCCAGACACATTTGCCACCTTGTGCATCTGGCTTTACATGGGTACTGGGGAATTGAACTTGGGTCCTTAGGCTTTGAAGGCAAGCACCTTAACCACTGAACCATCTCTCTAGCCCAGATTTTTTCCCCGTCTTTCTGTATCCTGGAGGCCAGTGGGCAATATGCCCTTGATAGTGAGCCTGGAGTTGAAGGGCTGGAAGGTACTGAAGGTCTCCAGAGCCGTGAGATCTGTTAGCACTTCCTCCAAGTCATCAGATAGGCCTGGGAACCTGCCTAAGCCCTTCATTGGGAGACAAGGAGGCAAAGGCTTCCAGGATGGTGGGGGATCCTCCTCCTGTGACCTGTGGTTAGAGCTGCAGCAGCAATGTGATGGACAGGGTGGACTGGTGGGAGATTGGGCCTTTGACTTTCAGGTAGTTCTTTCTGGGACTTTTGTAACTTATGCTTATTTCTGAATATAACCTGCTGCGAAATATTTAACTTCTGAAACATCGAATACCTGAAATGTTGGTGAGTGGGAGGTTTGCAGAATCACTGTGGTTGTCTTCTCAGCTCTGTGCCCTGCTGTCACCACTTCACACGTAGTCACACGGAGGGATCATTGCTCTTAGTTTTAAAAAGGACTCCTCTGTGTTTATTGGTCCCCAATTCCTTCAAGAATAATACTCATCTTTTAATGAAAGATTGTTGCCAAGGAACACTAGTTAGAAGTCTTTTTGTGAGAATGGATGGTAAGTGCCAAATTTAAGAAGAAACCAGGCTGTGGGGGAGTTTTCACATGACAGTCGCACAGGGTGCCTGCTGATTAAATAGCTCAACTGAGCAAGCCCATGGGGCAAAGCTCAGAAGACAAGGTGAGTCCCCAACGGCCTTGATTCTGCAGGAATGAAGCCTCAATGGAGCCCTTCCTCTGCTTACCACATAGGAAATAAAGGGGTAGAATTCCTTGCCTTTAGGTTTTGATTTTATTGGTGTGGGGGTGTACACTTCCTGGTGATGTATCATGGTTCTGGCAGTTTGGGCCTGTTTCTGATTAGCAAAATGACCCTTTTGATGAGAACAGGAGAAAAATGCTCTCCTGAGCCTTTTAGAGTCCTGATTTTTTCCCCCATCACCACTTTTAATGGCCCCAGGTCCTATGTTTCAGTTGAGAAAATGAAAGGCTTGGTGCAGGGGGATTAAAGCTTTTAGTTCAGATGCAGGTGAAGGGGTCTTATTGCAAGTTGGAGAAGGGTAGAGGAGAACTGACTTCCCCGAGGCTGGAGCAGCCAGAAGGCCGAAGCTCAGCTGGGGTTCTTCAGCCCCGGAGTTCTGCCTGGCAGCGAGCCTGTGATACTCCTGGGCAGGGTCAGCTTTAGGTTCACATCACACTGGGCACACACATCACTGCTTTGTTCTGAGAAAAAGATCTGTCAGTTGCATATGATGGTGCACGCCTATGACCCCAGCATTTGGGAGGCCGAGGCAGGAGGATTCAAGGCCTACAAGTTCCTGTCTCAAAAAACAAGGTTTTTCCCATTTCTGGGAGCCCTGCTCCTGCCTCCTCTTGGGAGGAGCTCTGTAGACTTTCCTTCTCTTCAGCACTAGAAGCTACTATGATAAAAATTTTCTAAGCTCTAAAACAATGAAAAACAAAGAAAAAAAAGAAGGAGACCTGTATGTTACAAAGCCAGGAGCTATTGATTCTAGTAATTATAGACACATTCTAGAAATGTTCAGAGCCCCTCTGATTGAGGCACCAGGCCCTGTGCTAGGAGATAGGACTTTTCAAGGACAACTTTAGTGACACTGGAGCGAGCCCTCCTCAGAGGCTTGGGACTGTGCTTCAAGTAAGAGTGCATCCAAGGCTGTGGTTGAGTTGATAAGCTTTTCTCTTAGTCTTTTCCACAAGCAAGGTCACCGTTTATTTCTTTAGGCAGCAGTGTCTTGGAGGTGTTTAGGCTATTTTTTTTTTCTCCTTTTCTTTCCATGTGATTGTGTGTAGTGCATGTACCTATGTGTTTGTGTGTGAGTACACGTGTATGTGTGTGTGTACACAGAGGCCAGAGGACAACCTGGGGTGTCAGCTGTCCTCAGAAATAATGCTCACTTCCTTTTGAGACAGGATCTTTTTCACTGGCTTGGGGCTCACCAATTAGGCTAGGCTGGCTGACCAGTGAGCTCCAGGGATCCTCCGCCGTCTCCACCTGCCCAGCTCTGGGATGACAGACCCGCCATGCATTTTGACCGAGGTGCCAAGGATCCAAACTCAGGTCCTCCATGCTTGCAAGGCAAGCACTTTACTGACTGAGTCATCTTCCCAGCCCCCCTATTGTTTTTCTTTTTTTTCTTTTATATATATATATATATATATATATATATATATATATATATATATATATATTTTATTTAAATTATTCTGATTTGACATTCATAGTATTGGTTCCATTGTCCTCCTCCCTGTCCTCCCTCTTTCAAAGGGACCCTCATCAATGGGGAATGTGGGTCATGCATTGTGAGGTTAGGCAAGAGTTCTGGGTTTTTTTTTTAAGCAATTGTGGTACAATATACACAACCGAAAAGTCCGGCAGCTTAACCATTTGCGGGTGTGCGGTTGTGTGACGTTGAGCACGGTCACAGTCTGTATCTAGAAACACCATCGGTCTCCAGGATGCCGCTCCCCAGCCCTCTCCCTGCGCTTGGACACTTTAAAAATAAAGAAATGTTGGAAGGTTCTGGAGAGTGCTTCCTCTGAAGAGAAAGACCTGGTTTGAGTCGTCTGTCCATGAATTCATCCGTAAGCCCCTCGTGTGCTCAGCTCTCTGTGTTGCATGCTGCAGGTCGGAGGCAACATGAAACCCAGACTGGTCTCAAGAGCAGCGGGTGACAAGTGTGTAAACAAAAAGTCCCAGTCTGTGTGACAAAGGGTGTAGTGCAAGTTTGGGTAGGTGGAACTGGGGCCGCAAGACCGGCCTTGACCCTTCCTGGCAGTGTCAGAGGACAAGCAGGTGTTCTGCCTAGTGGCAGAGGGCAAGGGGGCACCCAAGCCCAGCAGCTGCAGGGGTCGGGGCAGCAAGCCGGGGAGCACCTGGAAGTAGCATGTGTGGGCCAGGGTGGCAGGGGCAAAGACAGGTGACACGGGGGCCTTGGGGGGGCCTGGCCCAGGACCTAGAGGGCATCCTGCTGGGTAGTCAGTTTCAAGGCGGGCTCTGTGGCAGCTGCAAGCATTGGAAGGGAGCGAGACCTCAGTTGGAGGCAGGCAAAGGGCTATTCCAATGCCCTAAAGGGAGTATTTTTGCTTCTTAAACACTTGGTTTCATGGGAACTTTTATTCATTTATTTTTTTGGAAATATTTTGGGAGATGTCAGATCCTCTCCCCCTACCATATTTTGAAAATGTGGTATTTTCATCACTGTGACAAAACGTGGGAAAAAATCAACTCCAAAGAAGGAAACTGTCATGGCTAATCTCGACTGTCAATGTGATTGGGTCAGGAATCAAGTGAGAGACCTAGCTCTTGGGCAGATGTGTGAGTGTGTTTCCAGGAAGGATTAGGGGAGGGAGGAAGATCCTCCCTCAGGGTCATTCACAGAGTGGGGGAAGACCCTCCCTCAAAGCAGGCAGCCCTTCTGGAGGCAGCCTAGACCTAAGAGGTTCCAAGAAAGAGCAGTCCTTTTCGCCTGGCTGCTCTTGTACTTGGTGCGGAGAACCTGAAAATAGCGGTCCTATTGCTACCGCACTTCATGGACTGAAGACCAGCAGTGCTCCAGACATCCCCCAGGCCTTCCGAGCCGAGATGGGACTGCCGAGGCATCCAGTTTTATGGACTGAACAGCTCCCCTGTGCTCAGCCTCTGCAGCCTGCAGACAGCTGTTGTTGGACTGCCCCAGCCTGTGTGTCATGTAAGCCAATCTTACACATCCCCTTATAATGTACATTTACTCTATTGGTTCTGCTCCCAAGAGAGCCTAGATGAATAAGGACTCCGGGTTTCAGGCTGTGGTTAGTTGGCACCACTGCTTTTGGCACTGTTATGGGGTTGGCACATCATGATGGAAGTGCCAGGTGAAGCAAAGCTGTGCTCCTCACTGTAGCTTAGAAGTAAAGAGAGAAGAAAACAGTCTGGGAGTTTAATGCCCCCTTCCAGGGCAGGCTCCCAGTGACCTCACGTCTCGCACTAGGCCCCATCTCCCAAAGGTTACATCACTTCCCAATATCTTAGGTCAGGAACCAAGACTTTAACCCATGTGCCTTTGGGGGCCATTTCAAGAACCAAACTATAGCTGGGTGTGGTGGCGCCATGCCTTTAATCCCAGCACTGGGGAGGCAGAGGTGGGAAGGTAGGAGGATCTCGGTGAGTTCGAGGCCACCCTGAGACTACATAGTGAAATCCAGGTCAGCTTGGGCTAGAGTGGGGGGAAAAAAGACCCCCAAAATAGCACTGTGTTGGAGAAACTTATGTGTCTTTCTCTGCTTGGGGTGAACCTTTAATTTGGCATTGGAGTCCAGGGAATCAGGATTCATATGCCAACGTCATAATGTGGTTGAAAGCTTCCTCAAATCTGCTCTTGCTTTGATTTCCACCTCTGTAAAGTGGGAAAGACAACTTCTTTCAGGGCTACTGACGAGACTCAGCGAGGTGACCTCTGTTTAGATACTTAGCTGGAGTCCGTGTCCTGTGTCTGGTGCTTGTCATTGCTAGTCCTTCCTTCCTAAACTGTCACCTTCGCTGAACGTGCCCGACTGCTCTCCGAGGGGACTTGTAGCTACTTCTTTCACTGTTCTCCTCTGCTCACGCAGTCCAGAGAGCTGTGCTAATTTTTCTGCCCATGGTAGGTCTGTGCTCATGGTCTGTGGTCACCATGGAAATGACAAGAGGAAACAAGAAGCCAAACCTACACACACACACACACACACACACACACACACACACACACACACACACACGCCTCGTATTCTCTCCTGAGGGCTGGTGGGGTGGGGTAGATGGCTCACCTCTGACTCCCCCCACCCCGGTCCGTGACAGACCCTATGGGACATAAGGTCTGAGAGCCACAAGGAGTTGTTCTGAAGGCAATCTGCCAGAGCCCTCGACCGTTGTTTTGTATTAAGATTTCTTCTCTTCATCTCTTTCACATACAAATTTAAGCCACCCCCTTTTCCCTTTAAATCACTTCTGTGCTGTTTAACCTCTTTACCCTGATTTTCTCCTCCCTTCCTGCTCCTTTTGTAGTAGTTTCCAGCTAATGGATCACCTGGATAAGATTGCCCCTGGCTTTGTGAGAGCAGCAATTAGTGCTCACCCCAGAAGGCGGCTGCTCTGTTGCTTGGCAGCCTGGGTGGAGAGGAGGGATAGGGCCCCCCCGACTCTTTTCATTTGAAAGTAGGTTATCGATTAGCATGGCTGCCAATTTACCACCCGGGCTCTTGACAGCCCCTCTCAATCACATTATGGCGTAAATTTTCAAGATTGTATTACATTAGCTCAGGAGAACTCAGGAGTGAAAAATGTAGTCAAGTGAGGGGGAAAAAGCCACAAGAAAATGGATATTTCTTCCATTCTATTGTTTCTCAGGTTAAATAAATGTGGCTGCACCCACATTTCAGAGTGTGATCTGAAAGAATCTCAGGCTCTTTCTTTGTCCTCTCTCTGAAGCTGGACTGTTCATATATGGTTGCTTGGGAAACCAAGCAACAGGTTCGATGTTTTGTTTTCTTTTTAAAAAAAATCTATTTAATTAATTAATTAACATTTATTATTTATGAGAGAGACAGAGAGACAGAGAAAGAGTGAGTATGGACATACCATGGCCTCTTGTGTCTGCAAATGAACTCCAGACCCATGCACCACTTTGTGCATCTGGATTTACATGGGTACTGGGGAATCAAACCTGGGCTATCAGGCTTTGCAAGCAAGAGCCTTAAACACTGAGCCATCTCTTTAGCCCTCAAAGTTTTATTTTCTTTAATTTTTTTTGTTTGTTTTTTTCAAGGTAGGGTCTCACTCTAGCCCAGGCTGACCTGGAATTCATTATATAGTCTCAGGGTGGCCTCGAACTCATGGCGATCCTCCTACCTCTGCCTGGGATTAAAGGTGTGCGCCACCACGCCCAGCTATTTTCTTTAATTTTTGTTTATTCGTTTTAGGATTCTCTTGGGAAATTATGATTTTAGGGTAAAGGTCTAACTGTGGGTATGCTTGCTGTGGCAGAATCCTTCTGGGCTCAATTTTGTGAGGGATGGAGAGGAGAGGGAGATGTTAGCCACCGTGGGCTGGCTGATGTTAATTCCCTGAGGCCACATAGTGTTTATGCAGGCATCCGTGGTCCTTTAATTTACCTAGTAGCTTTATTGGAATGCAATTTCCATGTGATAAAATTCACCTCTTTTTTTTTTTTTTTTTTTTTTTTCAAGGTAGGATCTCACTCTAGCTCAGGCTGACCTGGAATTCACTCTGTACCTCTACCTCTGGAGTGCTGGGTTTAAAGGCATGCACCACCATGCCTGGCTTTACCTCTTTGTGTGTGTGTGTGTGTGTGTGTGTATGCATATGTGCACATGTGTGTAGAGGCTGGAGGGCAATCACAGGAATTGTTCCTCAGGCTGTTTTTTTTTTTTGGGTTTTCAAGGTAGGGTCTCACTCTGGCCCAGGCTGACCTGGAATTAACTATGTAGTCTCAGGGTGGCCTCGAACTCTTAGCGATCCCTACCTCTGCCTCCCGAGTGCTGGGATTAAAGGCGTGCGCCACCACGCCCGGCTCTCAGGCTGTCTTTTTTGAGACAGCTTCTCTCACCAGCTTGGAACTCACCAAGTAGGCTAGACTAGTTGGCCAGTGAGCCCCAAGGATCCACCTGTCTGCTTCCCCAGCACTGGGTTTCCAAGCACATGCCAACATGCTGTTGTTTATTTATTTATTTTTAAAGAAACATGGGTTTTAAGCATGGTTGCAAAACAAGCATTTTATTGACTGAGCTATCTCCCCAGCCCTAAATCCACCTATTTAAATATTCAATTCAATGGGTTTTAGTATATTTACAGAGTTTTGCAGACACCTACTGGAAATCCCATCCGTAATATATTTTCTGTCTTTATAGATTTTCCTATTCTGGACATTCAGATAAATAGAACCATGTACTTTGTGATCTGTTATGTCTGGTTTTCTTCATTTACTACAGTGTGTTCAAGGCTCACTGTGTTGTAATATTTATTGATTCTTCACTTCTTTTTACCACCAGATAATACTCCACTGCTTTTCATATCCAGTCATCAATTGATGGATATGTTGGTTGCTTCCTGCTTTGGCTGTTAGGAATAATGCTGTCAGGAACATTTGGAGTGTAAATCTTGGTGTGGACGTACACTTTCACTTCTCATTGGAAGATCACATGAACTGAGATGTCAACTCACTGTCCAGCATGTTGGGAAACTTCCAGACTCTTTGCAAAGTGGCCACACCACTTTGCATTCCCACCAGCAGCGGAGGAGAGTCCTTTCTCCAGAGCTCATCCTCAGTGCTGCCATTTGTCATCCAGTTCTAGCAAATGAGCGGGGCTTCCCACTGAGTTGTGATCTGCATTTCTCTCCTGACAGTGAGTAAGGATGGACATCTTGTCATGTGCTTATTGGCCACTCAGGTGTATTCTCTGGAAAATAAAGATAAAAATTTCAAATCCATAGTCCTATTTCAAGTTGAATTGTTGTGCTGTTGTGACCATTGAACAAGTCCTTTATGTATTTGGAATATAAGTTCCTAATAAGATAGATGATTGGTTTTTTTTTTTATGCCCATGAATTGATTTTTATTTCTGGATAATGTCATTTGAAGCTCAGAAGTTTTATTTTTGATGAGGTCCAATTTAGCAATGTTTCTCTCACCACCGTGCTTTTGGTGTTGTATTTATGAAATTATTGTCTCATCGGAGCAAAGCATTCAGAGGCCTTGCAAGTTGCCAGTTTAGCCCTCTTGAACCCTGAGATTCTTTTATTATAAAGAAGTCTAGGAATAAAAAAAAAAATCATTGTCTAACTCAAGATCATGAGGATTTATTTCTTTTTAAAATTTTTATTTATTCATTTGTGTGTATTTGTGTGTATTTGTGTGTATGTATGAATGTATATGGATATATTTGGATCTCTTGTCACTGCAATTGAATGCCAGATGTTTGCACCGCCTTTTTTTATTTATGAGAGAGAGAGAGAAAGAATGGGTGTGTCAGGGCTTTCAGCAGTTGCAAATGAACTCCAGATGCATATGCCCCCTTGTGTGTGTGTGTGACATTGCGTGCTTGCATCACTATGTATCTGGCTTATGTGGGACCTGGAGATTAGAACATGAGTTCTTAGGCTTCACAGGCAAATGCCTTGACTGCTAAGCAATCTTTACAGCCCTGCACCACTTAAAAAAAAATTATTTTTATTTATTTATTTGTTTGACAGAGAAGTGGGAGGAGAATGTGTGTACTAGGGTGTCCAGCCACTGCAAATGAACTCCAGAGGCATGCGTTCCCTTGTGCATCTGGCTAACATGGGTCCTGGGTAGCCAAACCTGGGTCCTTTGGCTTTGCAGGCAAACGCATTAACCGCTAAGCCATCCCTCCAGTCCCATCCTGCACCACTTTTTGCATCTAGCTTTACATGGGTTCTGGGGAATAAAGCCCTGATCAGCTGACTTTGCAAACAAGTGCCTTTAACCTCTGAGCTATCTCTCTAACCCCATGAGGGTTTATTTCTATTCATCTAAGAATTTTCTAGCTTTTGCTGCCTGTGAAGAGTTAGGATCATTCTCTTTCTCTCTAGTTAAAACAGTCTCTCAGATTCATGTAGATTTCAGAAAGGTTCAGAAGGTCCACTATGGATTTTCTCTTCTATTGTTTATTTTTCAACAAAACACATGCAGTGGGCCTGGGGAGATGGCTTAGCAGTTAAGGCACTTGCCTGCAAAGCCAAAGGACCTAGGTTAGATTCCCCAGGACCCACGTAAGCCAGATGCACAAGGTGGCACATTCATCTGGAATTTGTTTGCAGTAGCTGGAGGCCCTGGTGTGCCTGTTCTCTCTCTTTCTGTCTGTGTCTCTTTCCTCTTAAATAAAAATAAATAAATAAATACATAAAAGAAAATCATATACAGCGGCCATCACATATCAAGTAAAATCAAGATCACAATGACTGACACAAGGGTTCAGCCTCTGGGCAGAAAGGGATTGGAGCTTCTGCCACAATCCTTCCTGCATCTCCTGGGAGTGGGAGAACTGTCACAGAGGCAACCTGCTGGCAGAAGGTGGCTCCCAGGACCCTGGAATTAATCAGAAGAAAGCTTGGCCCTTTCACCAGCATCAGAGGGGACAAAGCAAACGAGCCATTGGGGAGACCTGGCAGCATGGCAGAATTAAGTCATGATGGCACAGGGCAGGCTGCCAAATGGGCTGTCAGAAGGGCAGACAGAGGGATCACATTTTTTCATGTAGTTATTTGATAAAGCTGTCTGTTTTAAAATCCATTCTTGTTTCTGGAGAAATTTTGTTTGGAGATGTTTCTTAGGTACACTTTGGATTTATCTGCTAAGTCCCCCCAAGAAACCTAATTTGTGGATGAATGAGGAAAAGTGAGACACCAGATTTATTTTTTTAAACAAAAATTAACATAACTGACACAGGATAAAAGTCACTAGATGGAATGACTTCATAGGATATTTCCCCTTGAGGCATTAATCA
Source organism: Orientallactaga sibirica (assembly GCA_036365145.1). Classification (NCBI taxonomy): domain Eukaryota; kingdom Metazoa; phylum Chordata; class Mammalia; order Rodentia; family Dipodidae; genus Orientallactaga; species Orientallactaga sibirica. The sequence continues at coordinate 12,373,604 of JAEOAD010000035.1, read as the reverse complement.
CCAAAGCAAATTGAGTGGTGGCATGTCAAGAGGAACCTTAGCACATTGTAAGTCGATCTCCAGGCCTAGTCTCAGAACACTTTAGGCATATTGCCAGAAATAGTTCAGTCCTATGGCAAACTGACTGATAAGGAACAGCAAGTCCTGGTTTGACTTTAGGCTGTGGTCTCAGTGTTTGTACCCTCACATGCACGTCATCATGGTGTGCACACATACACACTGTGCCTCCAAGTCTCCCTAGGGAAGTTGGTTCATATTTAATGCTCTTACATCTGCTCTTTTATTTCCTCATCTCTTCCTGCATGAAAAATAAGAATGATTTAAAAAAAAAAAACCCGAGTTAATGCAGCAAATTAAATATGGAGTGTCACCTCACTACAAAATACAAGTTGAATATTCCTCTTTTGAAGTGCTTTGGACAAGTAATGTCTTGGATTTTGGATTTTTTTTTCAGATTTTGGAAATTTATTTTTATTTATTTATTGGTTTTTTTTTTTTTATTTGCAAGCAGAGAGAGAGAGAGAGAGAGAGAGAGAGAGAGAGAGAGAGAGGCAGACAGAGAGAATGGACATGCCAAGGCCTCTAGCCACTGCAAATGAACTCCAGATGCATGTGCCCCTTGTGCATCTGGCTTACGTGGGTCCTGGAGAATCGAACTGGGATCCTTTGGCCTCACAGGCAAATGCCTTAACTGCTAAGCCATTTCTCCAGCCCCTATTTTTTTTTTTTTGAGGCAGGGTTTCACTCTAGCCCAGGCTGACCTAGAATTCACTATGTAGTCTCAGGGTGGCCTTAAACTCATGGTGATCCTCCTACCTCTGCCTCCCGAGTGCTGGGACTAAAGGTGTGCACCACCACGCCTGGCAGATTTTGGAAATTTGAATATGTGTAATTGGGTATCAGGAATGTGACTTGTATTAGCTTTCTGTTACTATTATATAATAACCAAGGTAATCAACTTTAAAAGAAGAAAGGTTTATTTTGGCTTACAGCCTTAGAGGTTACAGTTCAGGATTGATTAGTCCTGCTAGTTTGGGCCTATAGTGAGTAAATACACCGTGCAAGAGCTCATGGCAAAACTGTTTACCACATGGCTGGGATCCCAAAGACAGAAAGTCAGAGACTGCAGTCTCATAGTCTCTGAACACACCTTCAGTCTTCTAAGATCTTTTGCTAGGTCCCACTTTTTATTTTTAATTTTCTTTCTTTTTTTTTTTTTTTCCAAGCTAGAGTCTCGCTCTAGCCCAGGCTGACCTGGAATTCATTCTCTAGTGCCTTCCAAGTGCTGGGATTAAAGGCATGTGCCACTATGCCTGACGGTCCCACTTTTTTGGGGGGGCTTTCAAGGTAGGGTCTCACTGTAGCTCAGGCTGACCTGGAATTTACTATGTAGTCTCAGGGTGGCCTCAAACTCATGGTTATCCTCCTACCTCTGCCTCCCAAGTGCTGGGATTAAAGGCTTGCGCCATCACACCCGACTACCGGTCTCACTTTTTAAAGGATTCCCTTATTTCCCAGTAGCTCCACCGGCTGGGAGCCAAGCCTTTAACACCTGGACCTTTGAGCATTTCACTGCTAGCCTTAAAGGGCTCATGTCCATCTTACAATGCAAAATGTATTCAATGTGTGCTCAAGAGTCCTAAAGTCTTAACTATTCAAGGATTGCTTAAAAGTCCAAGTCCAGGGCTGGAGAGATGGCTTAGCGGTTAAGGCCCTTGCCTGCGAGCTCTAAGGACCCATGTTCGACTCTCTAGATCCCACAGTAGCCAGATGCACAAAGGTGGGGCAAGCACAAGGTTGCACATGCCCACTAGGTGGTGCAAGTGTCTGGTGTTCAGTTTCAGTAGCTGAGGCCCTGGTGTGCCAGTTCTCTCTCTCTCTCTCTGTCTTTCTCTCTTGTTCTCTCTAAGAAAAAAAGGTTCAAGTCCAGAGTCTCCTCAAAAGCAAGTCACCCATAGGCCCCTAAAAACAAAACAAAACAAACAAACAAAAAAATGAAAAATGTTTACTTCCAACATACAGTGGTATTTCATTCCAAAAGTGGGATGGGAAATGACAAGGCGAGATCCAAGTGATGCAAGACTCAAGCACAGTGAGGTGAACATTTGAGTCCCATGCTTCCATATCTAGCATGTGGGACAGTTGGTGTTTTGATGTGAGGTTCAAAGGGCTTGGGCAGTCCCACCCTTATGGCCTTGCCAGCTGCAGCCCACATGACCTGTGTCTTGGGGTGGCTCAGCTGACTGCCTGTGGCTTTTCTCAGCACTTTCTATATTCCTGTTGTCTGTGATTTCCTGGGGTTTCCGTTGTGGCTCTCATGGCTTCATGTCTCATCCTCTCAGGCTGCCTGTAGGACTCCTGACCCTGCCACACATTGCCTCCTGGCCCATCAGGCTTTCCTTTGAAATCTTAGTGGAAGCTTCCACGATGCCTCAACTCGTACACGTCTGCAAGACCAACACCACACGGATGGTGCCAGGAGCCAATGCTGGTGTAAGCTGCCCTTGGTTCAGCTTAAGCAATGGCTGCAGAAGTCCTGAGGGTGCCCAGGCAGCTGAACACAGGAAATGAATCTCAGCAGGGTGCCCTGGGGGACTCTTTTCTCAGTGGAAAGTCTTTGAAGGAAATGTACACCTTTACCCCTTTGTCATAGGTGGAGTTCTGATTCCTCAGATCCTCTGAGGCACTTTTCTAGGTGTCCTGGTTTATTTTTCTTTGTTTTGAGACTGGGTCTTATGTATCCCAGGCTGGCCTCAAACTCCTGACCCTCCTGCTCCCACCTTCTGAGCCCTGGTATTACAAGCATGTGTTACCATGCCCATGTCACTTGCATCCTTCCCTTCCCTTCCCTTCCCTTCCCTTCCCTTCCCTTCCCTTCCCTTCCCTTCCCTTCCCTTCCCTTCCCTTCCCTTCCCTTCCCCCCCTTCCCTTCCCTCCCCTCCCCTCCCCTCCCCCCTCCCCTCCCCTCCCCTCTCCTTCCTACTTTCCTTTCCCCTCCCCCTCCTCCCATCCCTCCCTCTTTCCCTCCTTTCTTTCTTTCTTTCTTTCTTTCTTTCTTTCTTTCTTTCTTTCTTTCTTTCTTTCTTTCTTTTTCTTTCTTTCTTTTTTCCTGAGGTAAGGTCTCACTCTAGCCCAGGCTAGCCTGGAACTCACTCTGTAGATTGGCCTCAAACTCACAGTGATTCTCCTACCTCTGCCTCCTGACTTCTGAGATTAAAGACATGTGCCGCCACATCTGGCTGTCTTCTTTTTTTATTAAAAAAGTATTTATTTATTTGCAAGCAGAGAGAGATAGATAGATAGAGAGAGACAGAATGAATGAATGTGTGTGCCAGGGCATCTGGCCATTACAAATGAACTCCAGATGCATGGGTTACTTTGTGCATCCGCTTTATGTGGATACTGGGGAATCAAATCCTGGTCATTTGGCTTTTCAGGCAAGTGTCTTAACTGCTGAGCCATCTCTCCAGCTCCACTTTCTTTGTTTCTTTCATTTTTTAATTAAAAAAATTATTTATTTATTTATTTGAGAGTGACAGAGAGAGAGAGAGAGAGAGAGAGAGAGAGAGAGGGAGGGAGAAAATGGGCGCACCAGGTCCTCCAGCCACTGCTGATGAACTCCAGGTATACGCGCCACCTTGTGCATCTGACTTACATGGGTACTGGGGAATCGAGCCTCAAACTGGGGTCTTTAGGCTTCACAGGCAAGTGCTTAACTGGTAAGCCATCTCTCCAGCCCAACTTACCTTCTTTTTAATGGAGCTAATCTTTGTAGCAACTGCCTTTCTGTGGCAGCATCTTTAAGTGTGCTCCTTTTTGGAACACACTTCATATTTTCCAAAAATTTTCACTCTGTTTCTCTTTGCTGCTAATAACCACAGTAAATTTAGCCATAGTAGCCAGCAACCCCTCTACCACTGAATGAGTGCTTTGCTGCCTTGAAAGGTCTTCAGCTCAGCCTCTCTTAAAGTCTCAGGGCAAGGACTAAGTACATTCAATTTTTTTTTTTTTTTTTGGACATGATGTAACATGGGTGGCCTCTAGTCAGTTCCCACTAGAGTCCTCTTTACCACCCGCAATCTCACCAGCCTGTCCTTTACCCCATGAGCACTCTGGTCTTCTCATCCCAAAGCAGATTTACCCATTCATTACATTCTACTTACAGCATCCTAGACTCTTTCTAGCAAACTTTCCCAAACTCCTCCTGGGAACCAGGACTGGGACAGGCTTTCTTATGATCTCAGCTATTATATATAATTGCAAAGATTCTACTTTTTGGTGCCAGTATTGTGAGTTGGTCAGCTTTCTGTTACTATAACTAAATAGATGAGTCAATCAAATTAGAAATAGGAAAAGTTTATTTTCGTTTATAATTTCAGAGGTTTCAGGCCATGATCAATTGGCCATGTTCCTTTGGGCATGTGCATCATGGCAGGGGTGCCTGGTGAAATGGTTCGCCTCATAGCTGGGAAGTAAAAGAGAGAAAGATCTTCCTTTCATGTGTGGGGCTTCTGGAATCTCCTTCAAGAGCATAACTCCAGTGACCCAAGTCCTCCCATGAGGCCTCTGAAAAGATTTCACCATTTCCCAGTAGGGACACAGGTTAGGGACTAACCCTTTAACACAGACTTGGCAGGAGGCATTACAAATTATAGCAGAAACCATGTTTGAACACAAAATTCATTTATGTTTCATGTAGTCTCTTTAAAAAAAATTTGTTTACTTATTTATTTGCAAGAGAAAGAGTCACATAGAGAGAGCAAGAATGAATACACCAGGGCCTCCAGCCACAGCAAATGAACCCCAGATGCATGTACCACCTTGTGCATTTGGCTTTACATGGGTACTGGGGAATCCAACCTGAGTCCTTTGGCTCTGTAGGCAAGCGCCTCAAACACTAGGCCATCTCTAGCCCACATGCAATTTGTTATATGCACCAGGACAATAGGGAAGATGCCTTGAGGACATTTCAGGAATTAGCAACACTGCAGCCATCACCAAAGTGTAGATTTTGTTAAAAGACTTTCCATTGAGAAGAGAGTCCTGGGGACCCCTGTCTGAGGGAAATTGCATACATTTTTAGTGAACTTGGGCTTTGTGTCCCACCAGCAGCAGCATAATCCTGCATCATCTGGTCACAGATGAGATGGATTGTGGAGATGCTAGTCCCATCCCTCCATGAGCATGGTAGGAAAGCTACTCCGGGAAAGACTGGACGTGGCCTTGTTAACCCCTGTGCTAAATGCCATACCACCTGCACCTCACTGACTTTCTTCATTTGCTGGTTTATTTTTTGTCCACCCGAACCAGTGATGAATATTATATGATATTCTCTGGAATGGAATAAGCTCCCTATGTCCGTCACTTAGTGGGGGCATCTCAGTGACGACTGTCAACGGGAGTTGTTTTGAGGTAGAAGTTTGCTATTGCTGCAGTATATAGAGCAGAACTATTCAGGAATGGATGGACAAACAAAATGTCGTCTGTTACTCTCGATGGATCATTATCGGCAAAGGAAAGGGATTCAGACATGTTACAATGTGGATGAAACTTAGACATTATTCTAAAGGGAAAAGACAAAAAAGCATGAAAGTAAGGTGGGGATTAGTAGGGAGGAAGAGTACTAATGGGAGTGGGTGGGGGACAAGAGAGGGTAATTGGGGCACAAGATCACGCTACAATGTGTACATGCATGAAAATGTCAAAAGTGGAATAAATAAGTAAAAATTTAAAAACAAGATTTTAAAATGTTTCAGAGATGGGTGGTGATGACGGTTACACAATAACATGAATGCTTTCAGTGCCACTGAGCTGTGCACTTGAAAATGGTTAATGTGGACTGGAGGGATGGCTTAGTGGTTAAAGCGCTTGCCTGCAAAGTCTAAGGACACAGGTTTAATTCCCCAGATCCCACGTAAGCCAGATGTACAAGGTGGTGCATGCATCTGGAGTTCGTTTGCAATGGTTAGAGGCCCTTGTGCGCCTATTCTATCTTTCTCTCTCTTCTCTTTCTCCCTCTAACAAATAAATAAAAATTTTTAAAAAGGTTAATGTAACAGCCGAGCATGGTGACACATGTCTTTAATCCCAGTACTTGGGAGGCCTAGGTAGGATGATCACTGTGAGTTCAAGGCCAGCTTGAGGCTATATACTGAATTCTAGATCAGCCTGGGCTAGAGTGAGCCCCAACCTCAAAAACTTTTTTTCAAACTATTTTTTTTCTTGTACTGGGGATCTTTCTTTTTTCTTTCTTTCAGGTTTTGGAAAATAGGATATACAATTATTTTCTTGTGCTGTTGTGGTACTGGAAAGTTGACAGTGTTTGTCTTTTGCAGCCATTTACTCTAAGAAAACAATAGAAAATCATGTTTCCTTGGCCAAACACCTTGTTCATATTTTCATAGCACAATAGTAAACTGTAATTGAAAGTTTATCTGTGTTGTTGTTAGGCCATAGAGAAGCTATGTTTATGGAAGGTTTTATCCTAACAGCTAGTCTTGTTCTATGTGTGCCTGTGGTGCATTCAGGGATGTGTGGATCTCAGGTTGGGAGGTGGTATTCTACACTTCCACCTACAGTTTTTAAAAATATTTTTATTTTTATTTATTTTATTTTATTATTATTATTATTATTTTTGGTTTTTCGAGGTAGGGTCTCACTCTGGTCCAGGCTGACCTGGAATTAACTATGTAGTCTCAGGGTGGCCTTGAACTCTCGGCGATCCTCCTACCTCTGCCTCCCAAGTGCTGGGATTAAAGGCGTGCGCCACCACGCCCGGCAAAAATATTTTTATTTTTATTTATTCATTTATTTGACAGAGAGAGGGGGTGAGAGAGAGAGAGAGAGAGGGAGAAAGAGAGAATAGGCATGCCAGGGCCTCTAGCCACTGCAAACGAACTCCATATGCATGCGCCCCCTTGTGCATCTGGCTTACATGGGTCCTGGGGAATTGAACCTGGGTCCTTTGGCTTTGCGGGCAAGTTCCTTAACTGCTAAGCCATCTCTACAGCCCCCATCTACATTTTTTTAAAGTAGTAGCTCCTGACTGAGAAGTGAATCATTCCACCCATGTGATATCTGAGAAGTGAGAACACTGCACCTTCTTTCTGTGGCCTGTCTCCTATGGTTTGTAGCATCCAGAGGGTGTCATGAAACACTGCTGGGTCCTCAGGTAGCACGGGGCTGCTTGTCACCCAGCCCTCCTCCTTTGGTGTCAGTTGTTGTCAGGTCCAAGCTGGTTTGGTATATGATCTTTCCAGTTAAGACGTGATGGTTCTCAGGGTCTCCTGTCTGCATTCTGGACTAGGGGACATCAGGCAGCCATGGGCACAATATGTCAATCGCTGTGGGCACCTTGGCTGCATTGGGGACAGTTCAGCATTTCCCCAGGAAAAGCTCTGTCAGTTTGAGAACAATTTGTGGCTCCTGTGATTCCATTTTCCTTTCTTACGTTGAACGTCTGTAAGTGATGTTCTGACATTTCTTCAGAGGTCAGCTAAAATCTCAGAACCTTTATCAAGCATGCTTTAACTTGAAAGAAGTAGTTGTTTTTACCTTAGTCTCATGATATCTTACCTTCCTTACAAGGACAAATGCTAAGCATGCATAATCCTCATTTGCTTATTTATAATTTGACTTTTTCTGTGATCTCATGCCACCAAGATTTGGAAGGAAGTTGGGAAGAAGTTATCTTCCAACATCAAAAATAGTAGAATCAAGAAAATATGTGTTCAGGGCTGGAGAGATAGCTCAGTGGTTAAGGTGCTTGCCTGCAAAGTCTTAAGGACCTGGGTTCTATTCTCCACCACCCACGTAAAGCCAGAAGCACATGGTGGCGCATGCATCTGGAGTTTGTTTGCAGTGGCTAGAGGCCCTGGCATGCCCATTCTCTCTCTCTCTCTCTGCCTCTCTCTCTTTCTCTCATAAATAGATAAATAAAAATAACTTTTTTAAAAAAAGAAAATATGTGATCAAACCCATCCTAGCAAATGAGTTATCAGAGATGAGTTGGTAGAAGCAAATTGCTCACTGGAATATTCTATTACTAGAAGAATCGACTCATTTGTATCAGAATTTGGACCATGAACTGATGGTAGTATGGCTGACTGAAGGAAAGGAGAATTTGAGTCTGATAGCATACCTTAAAATTCCAAAGGGCAGGGGACTTGAAAGCAGTTTTGTTTGTTTGTTTGTTTGTTTGTTTTCGAGGTAGAGTCTCACTCTGGTCCAGGATGACCTGGAATTAACTATGTAGTCTCAGGGTGGCCTCAAACTCACGGTGATCCTCCTGCCTCCTGAGTGCTGGGATTAAAGGCATGTGCTACCACACCTGGCTTTGAAAGCAGTTTTATAACTGAAAGTAGCCCTGGAAATAGGGCAGATGCTCATTGTTGTGGTAGTTTAAATGTATTCCCTCCCCCCATAGATTTAGGTGTTTTATTTAGCTTATATTTTGGCTACCCAGCCACCAGGCTGGAGGAGATGTCACTGGGGGTGGATCCTGCGGTCCAGCACTAAAGTGTGTTTGGGGGCAGATCTGATGTCCAGGCCAAAGGTATGTAAGGAGGTTTTGAGCTCCGCCTGAGTCCCTGCTGTTTTGCTGCCTGGCTGTGCTCGCTTGTGGTGCTGGCTGTTCGGTGGTGTCTTTCTGCTCGGATTTATGAATGAGAGCCAGCTTCTCCTGTCATTGATGGAACTTCCCCTGGATCTGCAAGCTTGAAGTCTTCCTCCTCTAAACTCTGCCTGGTTTGGATGTTCATCCCAACAACGTGAAGCTGACTACAGCAGCTCATGTATCTTGGTGTGACCTCCCTGGTGGTTTATGGTCCCTGCTTTTGTTTATCAGCTTGGTCCTCTCTTCTAATGATGAGGAGGTAGGACTCCAAGTGGTAAATAGTCTGTCATTCCTGCTAGAGATATTTATCAGCTAGTCTAAGTAAGTGTTCTAACTCTTTACATATGATTCTAATTAAACACTGCTAATTTTTTATTGTGTTAAGGGCTGGGGACCACACCTTTAGCATTTGGATCTTTGGGGGACATTTAGGATCCAAACCATAATATATCCATTTTAACAATTTGAAGTGTACAGTTCAGTATTGCTCTGCAACCATTACTACCACCCTATCTCCAAGACTTGTTCATTTTCCAAAACAGTAACTCTGACCCCAATAATAACTGCCTACTCTCCCTTCTTCCTTGAATTCTGTTAACTGTTTCTATGAACTTGCTTATTGTAATATAGGTAGACTCATATATCTGTCCTTTTGAAACAAGCATTAGTTAATTTTTATAAAATAGCTATTTACTGAATCATCTTGATTCCATTATATTGTGGAGTTAATTTTGTCATCAAATAGATTAAAATGTATGCTTTCCTGCCTTTTTTGTGATCCACTGAGTTAAATTAGGATTGCTTACATGGTCATGCATGGGTAGGGTTAGGGATGCTGGAGGATGGGCAGTTTACCAGTGGCTACACCTGTGAAGAACATGACTCCACTTTTCCTGTTAATTCCCAATAACTACTCAGGGACAGAGTCTCATTATGCAGCCCAGGCTGGTTTTTCCTTAGCCTCCCTAATTCTGGGATTGGACGTCTACATGCCTTGCTAGTTCACCTGGCTTGGGTTGACTTCTTGGCAATACTGTGATATGTGACATGGTCTATTTCAATCATTTTGATAAATAAGAAAGCTTACGTTTTAATTTTTTTTTAGATCCTTTCATTTCTGAACTCTGTATTTCTTTTCTCATGGTAGGGTTGCCATACTAGTATAGACTAAAAATCTGAGAAGGGGCTGAAGAGATGGCTTAACGGTTAAGGCGCTTGTCTGTGAAACCTTAGGTCCTATGTTCGATTATCTCTCCAGATCCCACGTAAGCCACTCGCACAAAGGTGAGGCAAGCTCAAGATTGCACATGCTCACAAGATGGTACAAGTGTCTGGAGTTTGATTTCAGTGGCTGAGGCCCTGGCGCACCAATTCTCTCTCTTTTTCTCTCTCTGTGTCTCTCACATCTGTGAAGGGTCACGTTCTACTCAAGCATGTTATGCAGATGGTATCATTTCATATTCCCAGCAGTCCCCTCTGGTAGCTGTTATGTCCATTTTACAGATGAGTAAAGCAAGGCATGGAGAAGGCAATTACGTGAGGAAGCCTCTGTTCTAACCCAGGTAACCCAGATCTAGTTCCTCTATCACCATGCCCAGTTCACAATGATTTTCCTGGAAGGAATCAACTCAGAACATAGAGGCTGGCAGAGCAAGCATCTAGCACATCAGTGGCAAAAGAGATTCATTTTGTTTTCAAATGATCTCCTCCTGGTAGTAGAGACAGGGTGTTGCTATGTAGCCCTTGTTTAGAACTCGCTATGTAAAAGAGGTTAGCCTCCAATTTGCAGTAATCTTCCTGCCTCTGCCTCCCAAATGCTGGGATTACAAGTGTGCACTGTCTTCAGCATCCATGGAAGCCTTGATCTCGCCTGGTAGCCTCATCTCTGCTCCCACTTGGTGTCAAGGCCAGTTCCTCTCCACTGTGTGTGGCAGATGCACTTTTCAATTTATCCTCTTTTGGAATTGACTTTGAGTTTCCTTTTTTATTTGTAAACTGAGAGAGAAGAGAGAGAGATAGAATGGGCTCACCAGGGCCTCCAGCCACTGCAACAAACTCCAGATGTATGTGCCTCTGTGCATCTGACTTTACATAGGTACTGAGGACTTGAACTTGGGTCATTAGGTTTTGCAGGTAAGCACCTTAGCTGCCGAACCATCTCTCCAGCTCTGGAGTTTCCTTTTTACTTGCATTCCTGGTGTGGGAGGTGATTATGGGAAACCAGACCACGAGTGAGCAAGTCGCAGGGGATTAGTGTTGCATTGACTTTGGAAAGGTGGTGCTGCCACAGATTCAGTACATGGAAACAAAAGAATGCTTTGCACTTTTTTTTTTTTTTTTTTTTTTTTGAGGTAGGGTCTCACTCCAGCCCATGCTGACCTGGAATTCACTATGTAGTCTCAAGGTGGCCTCGAACTCATGGCGATCCTCTTACCTTTGCCTCCCGAGTGCTGGGATTAAAGGCGTGTGCCACCATGCTTGGCGCTTTGTCACTTTTGAGTTAACAAGATCTGGATCCCGTAGAGTCAGAAAAGGAAGGCTGAGTCATTAAGTACAGTGGTTTCTCTACTATAATGGAAATATCAGTCAATCTCTCACCCCTGTTTTGTATGTGTACATATGTGTGTGTTGAGAGAGGATTTTAGATTTTAACAATTGTTTGACCAAGGTTACTGTACAATCCAAATATTGTATATAAAGCTTCCAAGACATTGAGCATATGGAGAAAGATTGAAAAGGGGCAGGTTTATAAAGGCAACTACTTGGGAGGCCTTAATAATTGCTGCTTTTTATGGGCTCTGATAAAATTTCATGTAGGAACCAGCAGTGGCTTTGTGGGGGCTCCTTTACAGGCCTTCTTTGGAAAGCCATCCTTGTGTGCCTATGCAACTGCATTTGCAATATGGTGTACTTCCCTTCCACCCCCAGTCTAGGCAGAGCACCCATCCTTGCTTGTGAACTGGTGCATGCTTCATAGCACTGCTACATGCCCCTCAAGTGAACACAGTTGTGCACCAGGGTCTTCTGCTTACTGGCATACTTATCTCTGCATAGGTGTCACCACTCTGGGAGCGTTCCTCTCTCTGAGAGAGCTGGGACTAATACTCATTAGCTATGCCTTAGTTTCACTATGACTTAAAAAAGGACTGTGGGGCTGGGGAGGTGGCTAAGTGGTTAAAGCCACTTGCTTGCAAAGTCTGCCTGACTGGGTTCAATTCCCCAGTACTCACATAAAGCCAGCTTCACAAAATGGTGCACACTTCTGGAGTTTGCAGTGGCAGGAGGCCCTGGCGCACCTATTCTCTCTTTCTCTCTCTCTGTGTGTTCACAAATAAAATAAAGAAACATTTAAAAATAGAGTGATTAGTGGTGGCCATGAGCCTTGTTGCCCCTGGTGTCATGCTAGTAAACTGCAGTCTTTGGACTGCACAGTGAGCCCCCATCATTAGTAGTTCCCATGACCACTTTTTAAAGGATGCGGCAGTGGGTTCCATCAAGTGCCTCTGTACACACCCTCCCCTGACTGACCACAGTTCTGTCACTTCTGTCATCAGAGTGTCCTGTGCTTCAGTTACAACCCATCTTACTGTCCCTTCTTTTCAAGAAAAACAACCCAGAAGGGCTGTGGATGGTAGCATGCTCGCCAAACATATAGGAAGCTTGAAGTTTGATCCCCAGCACCAGGTAAACCAGGCCTGATGACACATGTCTGTAACCTCTGCCCTTGGAAGGTAGATGCAGGAAAAGCAGAAGTTCAAGGTTATCTTCGGCTACATAGAGAGTTGAAGACTAACTCGTGGTACAAGAGACCAGGAGTCAGAAAAACAAAACAGAACAAAAGCACATAGATCTTATGATAAGAATCTCTGCTTCTGGGTGATTCTGTTCTACCTTTCTATATTTGAGTGCATACCTCAGGACTCTCAAAGGGTGAGATTATATTTTACTCTCTGCTGCACTGGTCTGATTTCTTGCCCATTGAAGATCCAGAATAAATATTTGTTGGATATAAAGAAGCTTAAATTCTCAAGATGTTGCATGCCTGAGAAATCTAGGCCAGCTCTATACAGCCTTCTTGCTTCTATCTTTGCGATCCTCTTGTAAACCGTGGTCCTGCCAGGAGAGCGCTTGTTACTTTTAATGAACTGATGTGCTGCATGGCCTAAACCTCCTTATTACCCTTCACCACTTGAACAGTATTCATCAGCCTAAAAGATCTGAGGATGGGCAGGGCAGGCCACACCCCCAGGCATTGCCTTTCCCGAGATGGGCAGAGAAAGTTAGTCTTTTATCTTATCACAACATAATTATAATAAGCTTGTTATTTAGTACAGGCGGGCACAAAGTCTCTCTCCCCTCCCCAAACCCCACACACCAGAAATCGCTTCTGGCTAGAGAGGGTGGTTGTGTAATTATCCATTGGGATAAGAGGCAGGGAGATAAAAAGGTATCTTTTCTTGAGGATTTATTTTCAGTACTTGATTTAAAAATTTATAAGGGCTAGGAGAACATCTCAGTGGTAGAGCACTTGTTTAGCATATACAGGCCCCAGAGTTTGATCTCCAACACTGAATGTGTATGTATGTATATATATGCATTTATATGTATATGTATATATGTGTGTGTGTATATATATACATATATATATATATATATATATATATATATATATATATATATATATATATCACACTTTCTCAGTGTAAATAACCTGAACAGTGTAGAAGTAGAGTCAAAAGTTAAAGTACCTCCTGGGAAGTATATTTATATAATCTGAAGTGATAGGTGAAAATATTTTGACATTTTAATCCCCCAAAGTAAATGGCATTCACAATGTAGGCGATAATGAGCCAGTGTAGTTACTCAATGTATGATTTTTCTGTTGACCTCAACATTCTTAGCACAACCATGCACACCTAAATTTCACACATACGTCTCAGTTTCATGTGTGTACATTTCTCAGTGGTTTCCAGCCCAGCTAGGCACTTTCCTGGGTGGATGGCTTTAATCAATCTACAGGGCAGAAAAAGGCCCAGAATGAGGCAGCTCCGTGGTAGTAAGTTTGCCTAGCATGCACACGACCCTGGGTTCTATCCCCAGCACCCAAATAAAACAAAGCATCAAAACGCAGGCTGGGGAGATGGTTCAGTGTTTAAAGGCTTTTGCTAGAGATTCTGTCTCAAACAAAGTGGAAAGAGAGGACTGATACCCGGAGGTTGTCCTCTGACCTCTGCACACATATTGTGGCATACATTTGCTACCACCATGGAAAAGCTAGACTTTTTCCTTCCTTTCCCTTCCTTTCCCTTCCTTTCCCTTCCTTTCCCTTCCTTTCCCTTCCTTTCCCTTCCTTTCCCTTCCTTTCCCTTCCTTTCCCTTCCTTTCCCTTCCTTTCCCTTCCTTTCCCTTCCTTTCCCTTCCTTTCCCTTCCTTTCCCCCCCCCTCCCCTCCCTCCCCTCCCCTTCCCTCCCCTCCCTCCCCTCCCCCCCCCCCCCTCCCCCTCCCCTCCCTCCCCTCCTCTCCTCCTCCCCTCCCCCCCCTCCCTTCTCCTTCCCTCCCCTCTCCTCTCTTCCCTCCCTCTCTCCCTCCCTCCCTCTTCCTCCTTCCTCCCTTCCTTCCTCTCTCCCTCCCTCCCTTCCTTCCTGCTGTTCTTTAGCTCCCTCCATGCTTCCTCACTTGGGCACTGTAGGAGGGATACAGCACCCAGCATAGCGCATCCAGTGCTTTTGATGGTTCAAGTCACGATGCCAGAGTCAATGCACTTGCCAGAACCACAATGGCTGAGTTGAAATCCAGGTTAAGCACTCACTAAAATGGACATCCTCAAACCCATTACTGTGTCTCTAAGCCTCAGCTTTTCTCTTGTAGAATAGTATTGATGGAGAACTTCCCTGTGGGCTGGAGAGATTGCTCAGTGCTTAAAGGCACCTGCTTGCAAGGCCTGATGGCCTGGGTTTGATTCCCCAGCACTCATGTAAAGCCATGTACACAAAGTGGCGCATGAGTCTGGGGTGTGTGTGCAGTGGCAAGAGGCCTTGGCATGACCGTATTTACTCTCTCTCTCTCTCTCTCTATCTACCTCCTTCTCTCTGTCTCTCTCTCGAATAAATAAAAATTAAAATAAAAAAATAAATACAATATTTACAAAAGAAGGAACCTACCTGAAGAGTTATTATTGGGATTAAAATATAAAATGAGGCCTGGGGAGATGTACATTCAAGAGAACTGAGTTCGGAACTCCAGTGTGTTGGTATGTGTCCATAATCCCAGTGCTCAGTAAGTAGATGGAGGAGGATCCTCAAGACTTGCTGGTTACCTAGTCAAGTGGAATCGGTGAGCTGTGCGTTCACTGAGAGACCCTGTCTCAAAAAATGAGGTGGAGGGCAATTGAGGAAAACACCTGGTGTTGACCTTTGGCTTCTACAGGCACTCCCACGAACGCACACATGCATGCACACTCATACCCCCCCATATGTGCCCCATACATAAACATATGTATACATGGATATATGCATGCATACCCCCCCACAAATAAATAATGAATGCAGAGTGATTAGAGTGAGCTGAGTAGTAAGTGCTCAGTAAATGTCAGTCATTTATCATCAGGGTGGGGACAAACAGTAAACAAATCACAAATGAACATGAGTTAGAAACTGAGTGTAACAGCATTCTGCTTTAGATGGGAGGGTCGAGGAAGCACTGTGGGCAGATTGTGGCAGCAGGAGCCCTGTGGCAGGAGAGGACTGTGTGAGCTGACCTGAGGCTGAGGTCCCGAGAAGGTGTCAGGCTAAGCAGAGAGGGGCCCGAGGGATCTCAATACAGTTCCTTTGTCTTAGAGATGAGGAAATTGAGGCCAAGGCCACAGGGCGGGTGACGAGGCTAAGGCAAGAACAGGTCTCTGCTGTTCATGTGCCAGCTAGAAAGCCCTTTACCCTCCAACCTGCCCTTCTTTCCTTTCCTTCCCTGCTTTCTTCTCCTGATAATCTCACTGTGTCCTCCAAGCCTGCCTCCAATTTGTGGCCCTCTTGACTGAACTTCTCCGTTGTGGGATTACAAGGGTACACTTCCATTTCCACACTGACCGAGCTTCTCAAATGCTAGGGTTGCGGGATATACTACCATGCCCCGGGTTTTTTGTTTTGTTTTGTTTTTTCAAGGTAGGGTCTCACTCTACCTCAGGCTGACCTGGAATTCACTACGTAGTCTCAGGGTGGCCTTGAACTCATGGTGATCCTCCTACCTCTGCCTCCCAAGTGCTGGGATTAAAGGCGTGCGCCACCAAGCCTGGCTCATGCCCTGGATTTTATCTTCAATCTTTGTCAGTTTCAATTCCTATCAGATGCAAATTTATATGTCCATAAATGTATGCCTAATAGTAGAGTGGCTGATTTCACACCAAGAGGGCAAAGTGTTAGTATATACTGTGCATATATATATATATATATATATATATATATATGCATATAAATGTTTCCCTCCTTTTTTTAAAAGTGGCAGGAGATGGCTAAATAGAGAATTTAAGCTGTCCTTTTGTTTCCAGATTAAAATAATCTTACCCATGTGTTTCTTCAACCATGAATTCACCCACTCTTCACTTATCCCACCTATCTCTCCTTCCACCCACTCACCCTCCCATAAACCCATGAACCCACATATCTATCCACTCTTCCATCCATCCATCCATCCATCCATCCACCTATTCCTTCATCTATCTAGTCACCCATCCTTCAACCAACCCACTCATAACTCCTCACACAACCACACATTTATCCTTCCTTCACCCCCCCATCCTATTCCTCCATCTAGACACTTATTCATGTACTTAGGCAGAAATTGTTTACAGAGGGGGCAGCCGTGAGTCAAGCACTTGCGCCACGTATTTCCACTTGTCAGTCAAAGAAACCCAGCCTGTGTGCTCATGCAGTTTGTGATCTGTTGGTCTCTCTGCAATAAATCAATAGGAATCTCAGTGTCTGCACTTGATGCATACTGTTAATGTGCTATGGGATTAAAAACATCCCACAAGGAACACACGGTGATGTCAATCCCACAGGTCTGTTTCTTTACTAGCTTATTTATTTTTAATTTCCAAGATGGGGCCAGTGATAGTCCCACATCTCATTTCTCTCCTAAATCTCATTTTCACAGATGCTCAGTGAAGGCTAGAGAGACTGTAGCCGCCGCACATCACATGCAACGAGGAACGGGATTTCATGAACCGGTTTTGATTTTCCTTCTGGTCCCTTGAGCCTGGTTGATCTTGTCTAGAGCCCTGATAATCTCCTAGACAAAATATTTAAATCTTCTTCAGCTCTAGGGAATTTGAGAAAGGAATATTGTGACCGAAATCCTAAATATTTCAGAATATCATTAATGAAAGGGTTACATAGCAGATGCGGTTTGCAATCTCCATCCCAGGAGAATGTGTCAGTATCTTTGTATTTAGAAATGTACATGCATACTCATCAATTTTTCCAGCCTCTTAATTCTGTATCCCTTTCCCCTTTGAGGCCGGCCCCTTCTTTCCTTCTGCCTCTGATTATCTTGAATTTATTTTTGTTTTTACTAAAGGATAAAAAGTGTTACCATGAATTTTTTGTCTTTGTTTTTCAGAAAAGGATAGAAGAGTGTTCTCATGAATGCCCGGCAGAGGCTAGAATTGTTGCTGTTATCTCTTTGAGGAGGGGCCTCATAGAAATTGAATCTTTATGCCAAATAGATGACTCTCTAGTTGTTGAATTTCAGATGTATGCAGGGATGATTTGGGGGCAATAGAATTTTCCATACATTTTTGAAGTCAGAATGTATAAGTGGAGGTATGACAGTGGCTGTGGGGGCGAGCCATCGTGCTGGGTATTTTCCAGAAGGAGCAAAGACCCTGTTGGTGCTTCTTTCGCCTTGTTTTGTGTGAAAGTTAACAGGATTAAAAATGAATATGAAGCCCACACCGTGTCCTTGATGTCACCTCCACTGTTGCCTAGAGAAGGAGGCATTGTTTCCTTCATTTTGCACATGAGGCCGCTGTAGGTGACAGCAGTCCAGGAGCTAAGGGCTGGAGTGGGTCCGGAGATCTGGCTCATGGGTCTTTTTTCTCAGTGAAGAATGGACTCTGTATTGCCCCACTGTGTCACCCGGTTCAACAGCCATTGCAAGTGAAACACAATAACAGGCCGGGTCAGTTCATTTTGAAATAGTACAGAGGTGTGAAGCTCAGAAGGAAGCCATGCTGATGGTAGAGTGAGCAGTTAACTGCTTGAGGTGCAGAGTGTGGGATCTGCTCAGTGCCAAGAAGCCGCTGCTGGTGGATTCCCAACTCTTGGTATTATCAGATTCATCCCACTTGCCATCTGACCTTCCAGCCCCGAGCAGTTTCTTCTGTGACCACTGGGCTTCTGAATTCAGGAAGGTTATTAGCCACCTGCACAATTGCCCCTTTATAACTTTTAAAACAACCATGCAGTGGATAATGACAATAAATGGCTTGTAATTCCAGTTCTTAGATCTTTGCTTTAGCATAAACTCAGCTCTCTACTTCCCTTAGATTCACAACCTGGAGAAATCAAAGCTAACCATTATCAGAAACAAGCTTTCCCTTTGGGGACCCATGGGCTAAGGAGAGTCATTTCTAATTTTGCCATGCTTCTATAGGAATTTGTTTAAATGGGGGTAATTTTTCACCCCCAGCTATTCTGCACCACAGGAGCCTGATTGTATGTGAGGAGGCAGCCTGACTTTCTGCTTCAGGGAGAGGTCTTTTAGTTCCTGTTGGGCTTTTAAAGTTGCCCTTGTTTAGTTTGACGCCGTTTTATAAGTCCGCCTGAATGTTGGAAGGCAGGAGGCCCGTTGGTCCATGTTATGGCCTTGAGGCAAAAGAATTACAGAGCAGCTTTCTTTGGGATTGCCAGGCAGCCCATATGTCCTCAATTATCCCATTTGGAACCACTTGGTCCTTTGTACCACCTCCCCACCCCCTACTTTCAGGAGGGCTACTGGCTATCATTATCATACTCACAAAGACCTAGGGAGTATGGTCGCTAGGAAGGTTGAGAAATATATACTCAGCCCCTTGCAGCTCCCTTAAACGGTGCCCTTGGCCTTAACTAAACCTATTCCAAGAAAATGGATGCCAAGTTTATCTGAACTGGAGCACGCAGACTAATAAGCTTTCGTAGAGAAGCCATAGGTGTTAGGGTTGGAGAGATCTGAAGCCTGATTCTTATCTACTTGTCTAAACTTGGAAAAGGTTACTGAGTTTCTCTTGCTCTCTCTCTCTCTCTCTCTCTCTCTGTGTGTCCGTCTTTCTCTGAGTCCCTTCCTCCCTCCCTGCTTCCTTCTTTCTTCCTTCCTTTCTGCCTTCTTTCCTTCATTTTATTTTATTTATTCTTTGATTAGTGCTTGTTTTTGAGACAGAGTCTCATGCAGCCTAAGCTGGCCTTGAACTTACGATCTTCCTGCATCAGCCTCTGGAGTACATGTGCCATGGCACTTGGACAGACTATCAGATTTTCTGAGCTCCAGTTTCTCCATTTGAAAATGGGCTGAAGTCACAAGGAAGCTGATTTTTGGCATCCCTAAGAAACTGGGCTTACCAATACTTGCTTGGTGCGTGGCTTGCCCTGAGTGAGGATGGCTCCGACTCGTAGTTGTTCCATAGGCCTGTGTATTTTCCTTTTCTCCCTATGTTTTCCACAGGTTTCCACCCAGCAAATTGTTGATTATATATGGTGTTTTAAGATGTGCACTTTGAACGTCCTCTCAGCAAAGGCTATGATGGCATGGGCCATGGGGTAGATGCTAGTGGTTGTGTGTGGGTGGCATTGTTTTAGGTTCATGGTTTCACTCCATGCTTGCCTGGCCTTGTTGCTGTGGGTCTGTGCTGAGGCAGCACATCACGGCAGGAGTGTGTGGTAGAGAAACCTGCCCACCTCATGGCACTTCAGAAGCGAAGAGAAAAAGAGGAGGGGCCAGGGGTCCCAATACCCCCTTGACCCCACTGACCTTATCACTTCCCAATAAACCCCCACATCCTAAGCATTCTGTTATCTCCCAATAGCACCAGAGGTTGGTGAGCAAGCCTTCAATACGTAGGTCTTTGGGGACAGTCCAGATCCAAATTATAGTATTCCATTCCCGGTCCTTAGAGGCTCGTGTCCATCATACAAGGAAAAAATGCACTCAGTCCATCTCTGAGAGTCCCCAAAGTCAGTTTCAGCATTGTTGAAAAGCCCAAGTCCAAGGTCTGCCTTAAGGGCTAAGGCAAACTCAGTTGTAAGCCCCTTGGGAAAAATATATATATATACTTCCAAGATACAGCGGCAAAGAGGAAACATGCTGTTTGGAGAATCACCCAAATGAGTTTGAAAATGTAGTGAAATAAACCCATGTGCTGCAATTTGGAAAAAAAAAAAAATCCTCTCTTGGCTCTTGGTTTTGTCTCACCCTCAGAACAAATAAGCCCCTTAAAAACCTCAGCCTTTTAGCTTTTCCTTGTGTACGCTTTCTTCTGTACGCTATTTCTTAATTGCTCATTTAACAGCCCTGATTGGGGCTGTAAAAGGGCATCCGTAGATGTTTGTAAATTCAAGCTGCTGCACGACTTTCCAGCACACGCTGGAGTTTATACACACCAGGGTACCAGATTCTATTAAGAGGACCATTAGTGTAGTTTATTGTTTTTGTAGATGCAGTTAATTCTAAGCGTCGTGTACTAGAGTCATTTCTGGAATTCACAGTGGTGTTGTCATTAAGGTGTGCCCAAAGTACACTAATTCCTGTTCTAGAATAGGAAAAAGCAACCAGGGCAGAGAAATGATACTGCCATGTTGAACCTTCTCCTAAGAATCCAGGGGAAATATCCAGAAGTGCACAGTGACAATCATGTAGCAGCAATGGCCATGAGAATGATGTGGCCACAGACATTTCCGCAGTAATTACATAACTGCCACATTCCCTTGGGAAGAGCAAAATAACTCTATTGCATGGCCGAGATGCCACTGTGTTTTCTAACCCTGTCACTGCTCCCCAGATGGATCCATTACTATGAGCTGACAGAAAAGTGCCGCCTTCCCGAGGAAACTGTTCTGCTTGGGGGTCTTTGCTGTGCCTAGAGACCAGCTAAGGCACCCTGATTTCTTCTCTGTTGACATCATGCCTTAGGGTCCCTCACATATATGCAAAACTCAGTGTCCTGAAATATTCTCCAAGCTCCTGCAAAGGCTGAACACATAGCTCTGCAAAGACCTTTCAACTGAAAGAGGTGGAAAGAATGTAAGAGCCAGAAGATGGGATGGAGTGGCATGGAACAGTCGCTTCCACACATGATGTGGCTGTTGTATTCACCGACTCGCAGCAGCGGTGGCACAAGAGCCACATGAGATTGGGCCCATCCATTCCATCATGGATGGTGGAGAAGCCTTATTAGGCCCCATACCTCCCTGAGGAGCTAATGTCAGTTAATGGTTGCTGGGGGAGGAGGAGACATTTTCTTCAGTGGTTCAGCCACTGGTAAGTTGCCCATGCTCCGGTAACTAACCCCCTACCAACGCTTATGTAAGCAACTCTACTTAAATTCAGTGGGTCACACACACACACAAAAAAAGACATCAAAGTAGAATTGGGACTCGTTGGAAAGAAGAAGGGGTTCAGGGGGAGGGGGACAATAGAAGGTGGTAGAAGTTGAATATCATTAAAATACATTCTATACATGTATTCAAATTGTTAATAAATAAAATAAAAATTTAAAAATCTCTCAGGTGGGAAGAGACAAAACATGTGGGTACATAGAATGGGCCATAAAGCTTGGAGTCCTCCTGGCACCTGCACCCAGGGCGGTTCCCACTTCTTCCACCATTTGCATCTGTCTGGAGCCATTCATTATTTTTGTACAAAGGAGAATGCGTTTCATGTGAGATGTCTTCAACTGACCTTCCTGTGGGTAGGGAGCAGGAATAGAAGACAATTGTTAGATCAAGGAACCTATTTGCTCCATGCCATAATTTGTTCTTGACATTCAAAGAACCACTGTGGGCTGGGGAGTAGCCCGGGGCACATTTGCACGGAGCTGTGTGGGCAGTTATTGATCCAATGCGCTAACCTCAGTGGTTGCTTTGAGGAACACTGCGCGTGGTTGTTGGACGAGACCATGAGAACACCGTGGCACCAGCCAGATGTGCTCCAACCCCTGCTCGCCATGCTGCTGGGCTGCAGCTGCGCAAGTCTAGCGTGCCTCAGGGCAGCCCATAGATTCCCATGAACCCTCTGACCGCAGGCCACGTCTGCTCCCTTCCACTTTGCACTTTTCAATGTCTGAAATTGATCTATAAAAAGCTATACTTCAAAGAAGACGCTGAAAGATCTTTCTCCTTGTAAAGGTGATACATGCCCACTATAGTGACTGGAAAACACAAGAAGAAACCAAGAATGTAAAAAAATCTAGATATTGTGGAATCACAATATGATGATTTTGACAGGTTGGAATGATTAACAGGCTGAACTAGCATGGTAACACATCCGTGGGGTGGGTAAGGCTTTTAAAGTTACTCAGCTCAGGTAAAAAGAAAAACCTGTGGCCTGGGAGCCTAGGGTGGTGCTTGACACAGAGAACTGAATGTCAAATGAATGAATGAATGAATGAATGCATGAATCAAATAGGAGAGGATGCCTCGAGTTAAGGCAGGACTCCCCAGAGAAAACATGATGGAATGCATTTATTCCTGCCATACAGTTCCTTATGGAATGTTGCAAACATTGCCAGGTGTGCTGAAAAGTGTGAAGCAAGTGGCAGCTACAAGATGGAGCGACTCTTCCACTTGCTTCCCGTCTGCAAAACCAGCTGGAAGGCCTTATGTGGAGATGCGCCTGGCTGGCTAAGTGCTACCTTGGAGAGACACACATGGGTGTCTTTCCCCAGTAGACGTCTTTCCCAAGTAGATAATTCTGTATTAGCCAATTAAGGGCTTCTGGTCTCTGAATCTGAGCTCCCTCTTTTTTTGTTTAACTTAAACCTTTTTTTATTTACTTATTTGAGACAGAGAGAGAGAGAGAGAGAGAGAGAGAGAGAGAGAGAGAGAGAGGGAGCAAACCAGGACTTCCAGCCACTGCAGATGAACTCCAGATGCACCACTTTGTCATCTGGCTTACGTGGGTCCTGGGGAATAGAACCTGGGTCCTTTGGCTTTGCAGGAAAGCACCTTAACCGCTAAGCCATCCATCCAGCCCTGCGCTCCCTCTTTGATTTTCTTCTCTGTGCCAGGGATATTTTCTTGGCAATCGAAACCAAAGTGATAGATTGGCAGTGGGGACTCTACTTGGCTGGGGGTAAAATAACCAATGATTGCACATAATTGCAGAAAACAATTTTGGATTTTATTAATGAGGTGCTCCAAACAACATCTTGTAGCCCACTGTTCCACTTAACAGCCAATTCACTGGAGTTCAGTGTGCTGTGATATACACTTATCTTCCCCTATGACAACACTAGGCCCTGTGTTTTGTAACTGACACAATCGGTCATTTCCAAGGGTGTTTCTCTAAGGACATAAAATAAACAGCCTTGTGGAAAGCCGCATTGCTTCAGCCTCATCCAGCTGGCCAGGTGGTAACTTCTGGCAGAGCTTTCAGTCCCGACTAGATGTGGGAAGTCCTGAGGTCAGAGTGCTGGTGTTGGGCCGGGGGAGGCTGGGAGTATCTGGAGTCAAGACAGTCAGGTTTCCTTTTCTTTCTTTTCTTTTTTGAGGCAGGGTCTCACTCCAGCCCAGGCTGACCTGGAACTCACTCTGTTGCTTCAGGCTGGCTTTGAACTCATGGTGATCCTCCTGCCTCAGCCTCCCGAGTGCTGGGACTAAAGGCGTGCGCCACCATGCCTGGCCAGACAATGAAGTTTCATTTAGTTTCTGCTACCTGGATTCTAACATCTCTAGGGTAGGCAGAATTTTGAGGTACATATACAAAACTTCTGGGGTAGGAGTAGAGCGAGCCTGGGGTAGAATTTGATGGAGCGGCTCTAGGATACTGTTTCCTTCAATGTCATCTCAAAATAGGGTCACCACGGTAGGTCACTGCAGACTCAGCTAGTCTACTGTCTATTTTCCCAGGATGTTTAACAGCCAAACCCTGTGGTTGCTTTCTTGTGTTGATTTAACATCCTTAGGCCATCTGCTCTACTCTGGGCACTCCGGGATTCTGAAGAGGAAACTGGTTGCTGCCCTCTGGG
The DNA here is from genome assembly GCA_036365145.1 of Orientallactaga sibirica. NCBI lineage: Eukaryota > Metazoa > Chordata > Mammalia > Rodentia > Dipodidae > Orientallactaga > Orientallactaga sibirica. Next base: position 12,349,779 of record JAEOAD010000035.1, on the reverse strand, counting down.
TATTTAATGGATGTATTGCTGTTTATTTCTCTACCAGAGTGTAAGTCCTTTGAGGTTAAGGACTTTGTCTTCTCTCTTCAATTCCCTGTATCCCCTTAGAGCCCAGAACATAGTAGATACTTAGAAAACACTGATAAATAATCAGTAGAGTGGATGAATGACATCTTTCTGCTACTGTGACAAAATACCTGAAAAGACTTTTTTCTGGTTCACACTTTTAGAGGTTTGAGTCCATATCACTGGGTCTGTTCCTTTGGGCCTGTGGGAAGTGCACGGTGGAGAAATCCACTCCCCTCACGCTAGCTGGGAAGTAAAGTGAGAAAAGGAAGGGGATGGATTTATACTGCCCCCAACAGAGTTATGTCTCCAATGACCTAACCTCACTCACTAGAGCCACCTATTGAAAGTTTCACCCCCTCCCAGGCTGGTTTTCGGACTGTAACATAGGGTCTTTGGAGAACTTGCCCACAGCACAGCAAGGAGAGAAGACAAGTCCAGACTTCCATGCGGGAAGTTCAAAGGGGAAAGGAAGTTGTGGGGGCTGTGATGACTTACAGACTAAAAAAAAAAAAAAAAAAAGAAGCACAAAGAAGATTTCTCTTTCATCTGGGATGAGACAGGAAGCCTGTGAGGAGAGGTTGGTCTGGGTGATGGGGGAAATCCTGATAGTGAGAGTGGAGGCTGAACATTTTAGGAATGAAGTCAGGCAACACCATGTTCCCATAAGAAGTCTTGTAAGAGGCTTTGCCTTTGCCTAGAGAATTGAGGCACGGGCAGGGAAGTATTGGTGAATGAAGAGCGGAAGCAGGTTGAAGGCACGTCATGGCGTCATGATAGGCTTGATTTGCTTGTCGCAAGGAGTCACTGAAGAGTTTTGAAGGGGTTGGGAGGATGGTTCAGTAGATAACGCACTTGCTTCTCAAGTACCTGAGTTCCGAACCCGAGTATCCACATAAAAAGTTCGATGCTGTGGTAGGTGTTTGTACTCCCAGCCACGCCTGTGAGGTGGAGACAGGACACTAAAAGGAGAATCAGCCGGTGGCTCAGGGGCCAGCTGGCCTGGTTAAAAAAAAGCAGTGGTAAATGACATTAGACACTGCCTCAAAGAAGGTGGAACCAATGTCTAAAATTTGTCCCTTGACCTCCACACTTGTGCCTGTACTCACACACATATACAGCACACACACACACACACACATCACATACAAAAAAAAACACACCCCACATGTTTTGAATGCCAAGAACTTGATCATTCCCATGTGATCTTGAGCTGGGAAGATGAGCCGGTGTGTGGCTTTTGTCATGGTTAAGCTCAAGTGCTAGGTTGGTCTTCGACAGGAGGGATGGAGGAGTCAGGTGCAACTGCTCCATTTGGCCCATGTGCAGTTTTCAGGGTATTAGAGAAGCCTTAGGAAGGAGGCTAATCCTTGGACAAGGAAGGAGGAAAAGACCTTCAGAGTAATTCAGTTTTCTTTGTCTCAGGGATTTTGTTTTATTGTCTGCAGAGTTCAGCGTGTTTTCATTTCAGTTTGAGGGCCCAGTGTCTGCTTTGTGGATGGTCAGCTCAGAATGGGAGCTGGAGGATCCAACTGTTTCTAGAGGCAGCCGTGCTGGCACACGCCTGGAATCCCTGCGCTTTTGGAGGTAGAAGCAGGAGGGTTAGGAGTTCAGGGTCGTTTTCAGCCTGTGGTGACATAGTTTGAGGTCAGCCTGAGCTACATGAAACCCTGCTCTGTGTTCTGGGGCTTCCCAGCCTTCTAGAACTCTGAGACCAGAAATCTATTCTTTCTAAATCACTTATCCTCCTACCTCTGCCTCCCAAGGGCTGGGATTAAAGGCATGCACCACCAGGCTTGGCAGGAAATCTTTTCTAAGGCATGTTTGCCTCCCCACAGCTCTGCCGTCTATTCCCCACTGGGGATGTTTGCTTCTCCTTGGGATACCCCATTCTTGTTAGTGTTTTTTTTTCTTTCCCCCCAAAAATATAGCTCAAGAAATATGCCAGCCTAAAGCTCACACTAAGGGAATGTTTGTGCAGGCTTTGTGTTTTTGTGTGTATTTCCCAACAATGGGCCTGAAAGACTCACCAACTTTGGCTGAATGTAGTATTCCCTTGTGCACAAAAAGGCCCAGTTTCCAGCCAAACCGGGAATGTAGCTTGTCTGGGTGTGGACATGAGCAGTCACCACAGGAGCCCCAGACATCTGTCTGAGCATCTGTGTAGCCCAAGGCTCTCCCTGTTGGTAACTGCAGTGGCAGGCCCCTCCCTCTGGCATATACCAGGGAAGCACTACCCGAAGAGCCAGAGTCATCCCCATTGTGACCAACCGTAGTTGTCTAACTTCCTGCCCTCTTGATACACCCCCAAATGGTCTGAGTTTGGAATTAAGTTTGAAAGCTCAAGGCAGCTGGGAGATGTGGTCATGGCAGGCTGGGGGAGCTCAGGAGCCTTCAGATCCACTCTCATCCCAGTTTAGTTAGGCTTCTGGCTGGGACTCTTCCTGGTACACCTGCCCATATGGCCTGCTCTAGGACTTTCTCCCTGGACACAGCCTTCCAACCTGGTGGGAATGCATGCCACTTATCACATTGTTTAATAATTGTTTGTTTTTAATAATTGTTTAATTAATAATTGTTTAATAATCATTTACTTAGTTTTTAAATTTAAAAAAATTTTATTTTTAAGAGAGCAAGCAAGCGAGACAGACAGACAGAGAGAGAGACAGAGACAGAGGCAGAGAGAGAGAGTGTTGTCATGCCAGGGCCTCAGCCACTGGCAATCTAACTCCAGGTGCTTCCACCACCTAGTGGGCATGTGTGACCTTGTGCTTGCCTCACCTTTGTGCATCTGGCTAATGTGGGATCTGGAGAGTCAAACATGGGTCCTTAGGCTTCTCAGGCAAGTGTCTTATTGCTAAGCCATCTTTCCAACCCAGCTTTTTTTTTTTTTTTTGAAAAAAAAACATTATTTATTTATTTATTTACTTATTTGAGAGGGAGTAAGAGGTTGATGGAAAGAGAATGGGTGCACCAGGGCCTCCAGCCACTGCAAACAAACTCCAGATGCATGCACCACCTTGTGCATCTGTCCAGCCCAGTTTTTTTTTTTTTTTTTTGAGGTAGGGTCTCACTCTAGCTCAGCAGCCCAGGTTTTAAAATTTTTAAAAATTTATTTGCAATCAGAGACAGATGAGAGGGGCGGGGGAAGAGACACATACACAGAGAGAATGGGCACACCAGGGTCTTTAGCTGCTACAAACTCCAGGTGCATGAGTCATTCTGTGCATCTGGTTTTACATGGGTCCTGGGGAATTGAACCCTGGTCATTAAGCTTTGCAGGCAAGTGATTTAATCACTGAACCATCTCTCCAGTCTCTATTTACTTATATTTGAGTGCAGTACATATATATATGTATGGGTATGTGCACGCCATAGCCCATGTGTGGGAGGTCAGAGGACAACCTCCAGGTGCCTGTGTTCCTTTTCAATCTTCTTTGAGACAAGGTCTGTTGACATTTTGACATTGCACATGAATGCTACACAAGATGGCCTGTGAGCTTTGAACACACCTGATTCCACCTCCCATATTATAGGTGTGTTGGGATCACAGATGCATATGACACATTGTGTCTGGCTTTACACGGGTGCTGGGGAATTGAACTTAGAACTGTGTAAGCAAGTGCCTTTAAACCCTTAGCCATATTCTTTTTTTTTTTTTTTTTTTTTTTTTTTTTTTTGAGGCAAGCCTAACAGACTGGCTTTTATTTATTTATTTATTTTTTCTTGACTTTTATACTTACTTACAAAAAAACCCACCTGATATTTCCCTCCCTCCCCCCATTCCACTTTAGAAGTCCAATCTCCACCTTATCCCCTCCCTCTCTCCATTAGTCTCTCTTTTAATTTGATGACATCATCTTTTTCTTCTATTTTGAGGGTCTTGTGGAGTATTGCTAGGCACTGCAAGGTCATGGATATCGAGGCCAATTTCTGTCTGGGCAGTTGCATTGTAAGAGGTCATACCCTTCCTTTGGCTCTTCCATTCTATCCGCCCCCTCTTCCGCAATGGTCCCTGAGCCTTGGAGGGTGTGACTGAGGTGTTTGCTTTTTTTTTTTTTTTTTTTTAATGCAAGAGAGAGTGAGAGCGAAAGCAAGAGAGAGGAGACAGAGAATTGGCATTCATGTCAGGGCCTCCAGCCACTGCAATCCAACTCCAGACACATGTGCCACCTTGTGCACATGTGTGACCTTGCACACTCGCATCACTTTGTGTGTCTGGCTTACATGGGACCTGGAGAGTCAAACATGAGTCCTTAGGCTTCTCAGGCAAGTGCCTTAACTGCTAAGCCATCTCTCCAGCCCACCTCATATTCTTTTAAAATATTTTTTCTTATTTATTTATTTGCAAGGAGAGAGAGAAAGAGAGGGAGAGAGAGTCCAGCAACTGCAGATGAACTCCAGATGCATGTGCCACTTTGTGCATCTGACTTTCTGTGGGTATTGGGGATTGATCTCTGGTTGTTAGACTTTGTAGGCAAGTGCCTTAACTGCTGAGCCATCTCTCTAGTCTTGCCCCACATATTTTTATGCTGCTCCACTGCCCTTATGAAAAGAGTTCATTCTCATTTTTTGTGTGTGTGTGTGTGTGTGTGTGTGTGTGTGTGTGTGGAGTACATGCATGTGTGGTATGAATGCTCCTGTATATGTGAGTGCATGCGTGCGTGGAGGCCCGAGATCAACACTGGATGTCTTCCTTAATTGCTTCCCACCTTATTATTATTTTTTAAACAAAGCTCTCTTTAATATATATTATTTACTTATTTATTTGAGAGAGAGAAAGGGGGTGGAGATAGAGATAGATAGATAGATAGATAGAGAGAGAGAGAGAGAGAGAGAATGGATGCGTCAGGGCCTCCAGGCCCTGCAAACCAACTCCAGACGCATGCGCCCCCTTGTGCATCTGTCTTACGTGGGTCCTGGAGAATCGAACTAGGATCCTTTGGCTTTGCAGGCAAATGCGCTTAACTGCTAAGCCATATCTCCAGCACCCCCTCACCTTATTTTTTGAGACAAGAGCCTTGCTGAGCCCAGAGCCCATTGATTTGACTAAACTAGCTGGCCAGTAAGTCCCAGGGATCCTCCTGTCTCTATCTCCAGGGCTGGGATTACAGGAGGGTACAACCTAGCATTTTACATGGGTCCTGGGGACTGAACCCAGGTCTCATGCTTGTGAAACAAGCACTTTACCTGCTGAGCCTGCATCCCAGTACCCTCCCCTGATATAATTTTTAAATTAAATCTTATCTTTCTCTTTTCCTCATCTTCTCTTACCTTGCCCATAACAGGAAAGAACTTTCTAGTAAGAGTCATTTGGTCTTTTCTTTTTCTCTTTTCTTCTCCTTCCTCCCCCTCCCTCCCTTCTTCCCTCCCTCCCTCCCCCCTCCCTCCCTCCCTCCCTTCTTTCCTTTTATTTCTTTTCCTTCCTTTTTTTCAACTTTCCTCTTTTCCTCCCTCCCTCCCCCCCTTTTCTTCTGTCTCTCTTTTCTTTTCTTTTCTTTTCTTTTTTATTTTTTCTTTTTGGTTTTTTGAGATAGGGTTTCACTCTAGCTCAGGTTGACCTGGAATTCACTATGTAGTTTCAAGATGGCCTTGAACTCATGATGATCCTCCTACCTCTACCTCCCAACTCCTACCTCTACCTCCCAAGTGCTGGGATTAAAGGCGTGTGCTACCATGCCTGGCTCCTGTCTCTCTTTTCCTCCCTCTCTCCTCCCTCCCTCCCTCCTTCCCTCCTTCCCTCCCTCCCTCCTTTCTTTCTTTTCTTCCCTCCCTCCTTCCCTCCCTCCCTCCCTCCCTCCCTCCCTCCCTTCTTTCTTTTTGAGGCAGGGTCTCATTCTAGTTCAGACTGACCTGAAACTCACCCATTGTCTTACCTCACCCTCCCAAGTGCTGGGATTAAAGGCATGAGTCACCTTGCCCGGCTTTATTTGGTCTTTTCTTGGGAGCATTTTAAATTTTCTTTTCAGTTTCTTATAAAATGAATCTGGCCACACCATATCTAGTGCTTACGTTGCCCACTGAAGTGAGCTATAAGGACCGTTCCTTGAGGGATCTGTGGGGCTGTGATTGGTGTGAAGCTGTTGGTTCCTGCACAGCTTGGGGGCCGGAGGCTCCGCTTCCCCTGCACAGGGCAGTCTGCCTAGGGCGCTCTAGGCCAAGTGGGAGATGGAGTTGGCTTCCGTGCCTCATGATATCCAGCTAGCGTGTCTCCTCTTCGAAGTTTTTTTTCATAATCTCATGTGGGTCAGAAATGTACTATTCATCCCCATTTTTATGTTTCTGGGTTTGGAATCCAGGGCCTTTGAAGTGTTTGGAACCCAAGGCTAGTAGTGTTCTACTTGTGAGCCACACCTAAGCCCCAGTTCATTCCCAATTTAAAGTTGAAGGCCTAGGGAGATTAACTGTCGTACCCATGGTCAAACAGAAGTCATGGAAGCTGGGGTTAGACATTCTGCTTTTTTATGGGACATCAGTCACCTCCTGACCCTACTTGAGAGGCCCTCTGTATCTTTTGCTGCTTTCTCAACAGCTGTCTCCTCCTCTTCCATCCTCTGAAAAACAGACGGGTTCAAGTGTCTGACCTACAGTCAGAGGGAGGCACAAACACAAACTTTCCCGCCTCTCTTCCCGGGATGTAGCATTGTTCCACATCCTACCCTACGGTTGTGCCTAAGTTTACACTTCTTCCCACACTGCTGCAAAGTGACAGCCCGTCTGGTGAAGTCCAGCTTTGTGGCTGGTGTGAGTTCTGCCGTTTTCCCCTTGAACTCAGCCAAAGCTTGTAGAGCTGGTATGCCTGTGTGCCCATGTCCTGACAGGGCGCTGTGGTGTTGGGATGGGTTGGCTGTATGCCTGCCCTTATTTGCCCAGCTACTATTCATCACAGGTTGCTCTTTAATGCACTGCTATCCACTTAATGAGCACTTAATACCCATGAAGTGAATAAAATTGTTTTGCAGCTGGCATTTTCCATGACTATAATTACCAAAGGATCCAGTCGCTGCTTGTGGACCACTACTGAATAAGAAGTTGACTCAGTTACTTTAAAGCTCAAGTTAGTAAACAGCCATTAACCCATTTTTAGGTTTATTGACTGATATCCTTTAGATCAACATAGCTTTCCATGGGCTGAAAAATAAAACTGTAATGTAGTTAGGGCATTATTCCCCCCCCAAGTTAACCTCACTCATTTTTTGGTTCTGAACAGTTTAGGTCAATGTCAAGATTATTTTTAATTTTGTTTTGGTGTGTGTTTGCATGTGTATAGTGGTGTGGGTCTGTGTATGTTTGTGTGTTCATCTGTGTGGGCACATGTGTGTGCATGTACTTGCAGAGGCCAGAGGTTTTCCTTAGTTGCTTTCCACCTTATTCTTTGAGAGAGTATCCTACTGAACCGAGAGCTCACCAATTCAGCTAGACTAGATCCACGGTTCCCCCTGTCTCTTGACTCCCCAGTGCTGGGATTACACGTGTATGCCTTTGTATCTTACATGGGTGTTGGGATCTGAACTCAGATCCTCATGCGTGCATGGAAAACATTTTTCCCACTGAGCTCCCTCCCCAGTTAGTCCAATGTGAGGTTTTTAAGAATGCACCTCTGTGGGGGAAGGAAACGAACCAGACATCAAGGGTGCTCTGTTACTACAGAGCTCCTACAAACAAACTCTCAGGCTGATAGGAGTGGGGCAGGGACCCAAGGCCACTTCAGGCCATGACCTCATGGGAGACCTTGGTGGCAGAGTCCATTTTTCCTACTGTCTGGATGGTGTGAATGTTGCTGACCAGAAATAAGCTCAGTGGCAGAGCCTTGGCTGGTATGTGAGAGGCCCTGATGTCCATCCCCAGCACCACAAAAATTAATAAATAAAAAATAAACGTTGCACGATACCAAGCTAAAAGATGGTTTTCCTGTTTCTCAGGCTCGCTCTTGCTCGCTCTTTCTTTCTTTCTTTCTCTCTCTCTCTCTCTCTCTCTTTCTTTCTTTCTTTCTTTCTTTCTTTCTTTCTTTCTTTCTTTCTTTCTTTCTTTCTTTCTTTCTTTTGTAGGTAGGGCCTCACTCTAGCCCAGGCTAAGCTGGAATTCATTCTGTAGTCCCAGGCTGGCCTCAAACTCACATCCATCTTGCTATCTCTGCCTCCCAAGTGCTGGGAATAAAGGTGTGCACAACCTTACCTGGAATATATATGTGCGCCACCATGCCCAGCCTCTTTCTTTTTTTTTTTTTTCTTTTTATTTTTTTAATTTTTTTTTATCAATATATATTTTTTATTTATATTATTCTGGTTTTACATTCATAGTATTGGTTCCATTGTCCTCCTCCCCTTCCTCCCACTTTCAAAGGGGCCCTCATCAATGGGGAATGTTTATCATGCATTGTGAGGTTGCTCAAGAGTTCTGGTGGATAGGCCCCAGTCTCTGTGCATAATGCCCCAACTTGTGACTCTAACAATCTTTCCCCCCTCTTCCAGAGTTTCCCTGAGCCACAGTGGGGTCATTTTAGTTCTGCTTCCTTGATGAGGTTTTGGGAGCCTCTGTGTCTCTGGATATCTGGCTAATGACTGGAGTTGGATGTTCTCTGTATTTATCTCCTTCAGCCTTTTTCTGGTGTTGTGATCGCCTTGTGCGCTGTATTCTTGCCCTTCCCCTGCGTTGTTCTATGGTTTCAGCTGGTGAGGTGTGGTTAGCTGATCCTCCCTTCAGGTTCATTGTCCACCTGAAAAGAGATAAGCAAATTCTCCAACGGAGAGAGAAGTTAGTACTAGATAGAAGGGATAACCGTATATGTTTTGGAGGGAACTTTATATGCATTGGCTCTCTTCTAGCCCACATTTGGTGGCCACTAGATCTTGGAGACTGAGCTCATATTTTGTACATGGCTTTGACTTATTTCCCAGTTCCAGCAATGAGTTCCATTCCACTGAATGGATTTATTAGCCAAATCAAGAGCAGTTGGTAACCCACCATGGCTGTTTGCCACTACTGCACTTGTATGAGCATTACGTCAGATTGTTTCCTGCTGGGTATCTTAGACTGCAAGTTGTTTGGACCAATGTCAGACATTTTCCCCAGTTGCTCATGTAGCACCCTCTGGTACTAGACTAGCTAACTGTCTGGGGACTGACCTTCTTCCATATTCTGGCCAGGTCTCTCTGTGTTTGGTCTTACACACGTATGCTGTCTTCGACAGTAGGGTCTTACCATTAACCTTTGGTGGGTCACCAAGTACTCTGACAGAAGTCTGTCTCTTTTGGGAAACCTTGTAGGTGTTTCAGATCAACAGCTCATTGTGGAAGTTAACCCCTTGCTGGCACTGGGAGTTATAAGTCTGCACCTAGGAAGGTGAGGGAGGAAAAAGATATATAATGTAAAAAAGAGTAAGAGTGAGTATAGAGAGAGAGAGGGAGAGAGAGAGAGAGAGAGAGAGAGAGGAGAGAGAGAGAGAGAAAAGAGAAGCAGGACAAGATTAAAGTTGGCCTTCATCATGTTCTCTCCAGGTTCCTGTGGTTCGAGTATTCCCTCCGTAGGCCTGCTGAAGGATCACTGTTTTAGCCTGTTGTTCAGAGTAAAGGGTTTTGTATTATTTTTCCCTTTTGGGTCCCAATTTGTATCCCCTTGTCCTCCCTCCCACCCTCTGATTCCCTCCCACCATTACCCTCCCCATCCATCCCACCCTCCTTCTTGTCTCGTCCTCAGAGTGTTTATTAGGTTTGGCCACATGTCACGTGGAATCTGGTTAGGGGCGACAGATAAATGAGACCATGCAATGATTATCTTTTTGTGCTTGGGTGAGCTCACTGAGGATGATCTGTTCCATGTTTGACCATTTTTTTTCAAATTTCCTTATTTCATCTTTCCTTACTGCTACGTAGAATTCCATAGTATAGATATACCACATCTTTGTTATCCATTCATCTAGTGATGGACACCTGGGTTGATTCCAGCTCTTTGCTATTATGAATTGAGCAGCTATAAACATGGTTGAGCACATGTTTCTGATCTGAGGCTTGGGGCCTTTAGGGTAAATGCCCAATAAGGGAATAACTGGATCCATTGGTAAGTCTATGGCCATCCTTTTCAATAGTCTCCATATAGCTGTCCATAGTGGTTGAACCATTTTACATTCCCACAAACAATGAAGACTTGTTCCTATTTCTCCACAGCCTCGCCAGCATTTGTTTTCATTGTTTTTTTTAATGTTAGCCATCCTTACTGGGGTAAGGTGGAATCTCATAGTTGTTTTAATTTGCATTTCCCTGATGATTAGGGATGTTGAACATTTTCTTAAATGTGTGTTTGCTATTTGTATTTCTTCCTCTGAGAACTCCCTGTGCAGTTCTCTGCCCCACTTTGTGAGTGGGTTGATTGGTGATTTATTGTTTAGGTTTTGGAGTTCTTTGTAGATTCTAGAAATTAGGCCTTTGTCAGTTGTATAGCTGGTGAAAATTTTCTCCCATTCTGTGGGTATTCTGCTGGCTTTGGTTATTATATTTTTGTCAGTGAAAAAGCTTTTCAGCTTCATGAGATCCCAATGGTTGAGTGATTGTTTAATTTCCTGAGCTGCTGAGGTTTTGTTCAAGAAATCTTTTCCCACTCCTATATCATGGAAGGTTCCTCCTATTTTTTCTTCCAGTAGTAGCAGAGTTTCTGGTTTTATATTAAGGTCTTTTATCCATTTGGACTTAATTTTTGTGCATGGAGAGATGTGTGGGTCGAGTTTCATTTTCCTACATATGGTTGTCCAGTTTGTCCAGCACCATTTGTTGAAGATGCTGTCCTTTTTCCATTCTATATTGCTAGGGCCTTTGTCAAATATCAAGTAGCTATAGTTTCTTGACCCAAAGTCTGGGTCTTCAATTCTGTTCCATTGGTCTATATTCTTGTTTTTGTGCCAGTACCAGGTTGTTTTTATTACAATGGCTTTGTAGTATAACTTTAGATCAGGTATGGTGATGCCTCCAGAGGTGTTTCTTTTGCTGAGGATGAGCTTGGATATCCGAGGCCTTCTGCCTTTCCATATGAATTTTGAGATACTTTTTTCTATCTCATTGAAGAAGGAAGTTGGGATTTTTATCGGCATTGCATTGAATCTATAAAGTGCTTTTGGTAAAATTGCCATTTTCACAATGTTAATTCTACCAATCCAGGAGCATGGGAGGTCTTTCCATTTTTGTAGGACCTCCTCAACACATCATACCAAAACTTGTGGGACACAATGAAGGCAGTCCTTAGGGGAAAAATCATAGCACTAAATGCCATCATAAGAAAAATAGAAAGATCCCAAATCAATAACCTGACCATTCACCTAAAAGTATTGGAAAGGCTAGAAGAAGCCAACCCAAAAATTTCCAGACGGAAAGAAATAATTAAAGTCAGAGCAGAAATTAATGAATTGGAAACTAAGAGGACAATTAAGAAAATTGACGAAACAAAGAGCTGGTTCTTCGAAAAAATTAACAAGATTGATACACCCCTGGCCAATTTGATCAAGCGGAAAAAAGAAACACTTCAAATCAACAAAATTAGAAATGAAAAGGGAGAGATCACAACAGACATGAGCGAAATAGGAAGAGTTATTAGGACTTATTTTAAAAACCTCTACTCCATAAAACAGGAAAATATGGAGGAAATGGATGAATTTCTAGACACATACCACCTACCAAAGCTAAGCCCAGAGCAGATTAATTTCCTAAACAAACCCATCACACCCTTTGAGATAGAAGAGGTAATCAAACACCTCCCAAAAAGAAGAGTCCAGGACCAGATGGTTTCTCAGCAGAATTCTACCAAACCTTCATGGAAGAACTGAAACCAATTCTTCTCAAACTCTGCCACACAATAGAACAGGGAGAGATCCCCAACTCCTTCTATGAAGCTAGTATCACCCTAATTCCAAAACCAGGAAGGGACACCACAAGAAAGGAAAATTATAGGCCCATTTCTCTGATGAACATAGATGCAAAGATCCTGAACAAAATTCTTGCAAACCGAATTCAACAGTACATCAAAAGCATTATCCACCTTGATCAAGTAGGCTTCATCCCTGGAACGCAGGGGTGGTTCAACATACGGAAATCTGTCAATGTAATACACCACATAAACAAGCTGAAACACAAAAACCACATGGTCATTTCGATAGATGCAGAAAAGGCCTTTGACAAAATACAACATCACTTCATGATCAAAACATTGGAGAGAATAGGTATGGACGGCCCTTATCTCAACATAATAAAGGCTATATATAAAGCACCTAAAGCCCAAGTAATTCTTAATGGGGAGAGGCTGAAGGAATTCCCATTGAGGTCAGGAACAAGGCAGGGGTGTCCACTCTCACCTCTGCTCTTCAACATAGTGCTAGAAGTATTAGCTCAAGCAATAAGACAGGAGAAAGAAATCAAAGGGATACAAATTGGAAAGGAAGAAGTTAAGTTAGCCCTATTCACAGATGACATGATTCTATACATAAGTGACCCGAGAACTTCCATCCCAAAACTCTTAAAGGTGATTAGCGCCTTCAGCAAAGTAGCAGGATACAAAATCAATGCACAGAAATCAGTAGCCTTTTTGTATGCAAAGGACAAAGAGACAGAAAAAGAAATAACTAACATCGTCCCATTTTCAATTGCAACAAAGAAAATAAAATACCTTGGAATAACATTAACTAAGGAAGTGAAAGACCTATACAATGAAAACATAAAAACTCCCAGCCTCTTTCTGTATTTTTAAATAGATTGTGCTCTCTCCATCCCTGGTAAGAGTGTCAGCAACTCTTATTTTCAAGGGATCGCGAGTGAGGTTCAGGGATGGAAGAGACCACCTGTGTGGCCCCAAGAGCAAAGGCCTTTTTGTGTTCATGCACACTGCTTCATGATTCTATTCAAAACGGTCCCTCTGTGTCTGGATTTTCACTAGCTTCAGGGAATACAAAAGGGAACTGAACCTGGCTCCTGAATCCGAGAGTTTTCTGGTCCTTTGAGGATGTGTTTTAGATCTGGGAAGCCGGGGAAGTAGAAGTTGGGTGGCCTTGTATCAATTTGGTTTCTCAAGTGACTTACATGATCAGCGTTTTTTTTTTTTTTTTTTTGACTAATGATATCCCAGTAGTCTTTCTCTTTCTGTGGTTTCTATAGTTTTAGTTACTGGTCAACTGTTGTCCAAAAATATTAAATAAAAAATTCTAAGCTGGGAGTGGTGGCGCATGCCTTTAATCCACCCTGAGAAAACAGAGTGGATTCCAGGTCAGTGTGGGCTAGAGTGGGACCCTACCTCGAAAAACAAAAAACAAAAAAACAAAACAAAACAAAAAATTCCAGGGCTGGAGAGATTAGCGGTTAAGGCATTTGCCTGCAAAGCCAAAGGATCCTGGTTTGATTCTCCAGGACCCACGTAAGTCAGATGCACAAGGGGTGCATGCATCTGGAGCTCGTTTGCAGTGGCTAGATGCCCTGGTGCCTCCATTCTCTCCCTCTCTCTCTCTGCCTCTTTCTCTCAAATAAATAAATAAGATATATTTCAAAAAATTCCAGAAATAAACAATCAAGACTTTTTTTTTGAGGCAAGGCTAACATACTTCCCTCTTTTTAATGCAAGAGTGTATGTGTGTGTGAGAGAGAGAGAGACAGAGAGAGAGAGAGAGAGAATTGGTGTGCTAAGACCTCCAGCCACTGCAATTGAACTCCAGATGCATGTGCCCTCTTGTGTACATGTGCGACATTGCATGCTTGCATCATTGTGTCTGGCTTATGTGGGACCTGGGGAGTTGAACATGAATCTTTAGGCTTCGCAGGCGAGTGCTAAGCCATCTCTCCAGCCCAACAATCAACAGCTTTTAAACTGCACCACTGTCCTCAGCCATGTTTGAATCTTGTGTTGGCTGCTTACGCCTGCCCTGGCTGTGAATCACGTCATCTGGCATGTCTGTGCTCTAGTCACTGTCTGACAGTTAGTCAGATAGTAGCTTCCTGGCCATCAGATTGACTCACTCAGTGGGACAGTGCTTATGTTCAAGAAGTGATGATTTTGTGTCGTATTAGCCCCAAAGTGTAAGAGTGATGCTCAAATTTGCATCTGGAATATCCCCCAAAGGCCTACCTGTTAAGGGTTTGGTCCCCAACTTTGCACTACTGGGTGATAGTGGAGCTCTTGGGAGTTGGAGTTTGTGTGTGGGGGGGTGGTGGTGTTTGAAGTGACATCTTGAATGGAATAGTGAACCCCAGATTCTTCCTCTTTTATTTCCCAGTGAGACTAAGTGGTTTGCTGTACCATGCATTCCCATTGTGCCATGCTGCCACAGGCCCAGAGCAACAGGACGAACTGGTCATGGACTGAAACCTGTAAAATCACGAGCATAAACGAACCTTTTCACCTTATAATTGATTCCCTCACATATGTATTACAGTAATAGGAAACCGACTCACACTACGGTAATGCTGACAGTTCAGAAAGGCCAAAGATAAAACATATGTTGATGTAATAAGGAAAAAAAATAATATGGGGAATTTAGCAGTTACGTTCTTGGTGCTGGGACAAAACACCCAACCAGAAGCAGCTGATGAGAGAAAGGGTTTCCTTCAGGCTTATGGTTCCAAGGGGAAGTTTCATGATGGCAGGGAAAGCACAGCATGAGCTGGAAGCTGGCTCACATCTTGTCACATATGTGGGTGGAAGTAGTCTAAGTACTGGGCTTGGAATTGAGCTGATAAACCCCAAGGCCCGTCTGCAGTGACACACCTCCTCCAGCAAGGCTCCACCAGCTGGGGATGGAGTGCATGAGACTTAATTACAAACACATGAGGCCGTGGGGGATATTTTATATTCAGACTACCACTGGGAGGTTGCTAAGGAATGAGTAATCTACCTGTGGAATTGTGAAGATGTTGTCAGAGAGAAAGAGTAAGCCCAGTCATGTAACTTTATTACGGAATGTGGTTTGGATACTCCTCTTTATTAGCTATTGTGACTCTCTTACTGTGCCTATATTAGAAACTACTGAACTTTAACATGAACACACACACACACACACATACATACATGAAAAACACAGTACATGCTATACGGTTGGAAACTTCTATGGTAGCTTTCTGTGACTATAATTTGGCTCACAGGTTTGGAGGTTTCAGTAACTGGCAGGCTTTGTCACTTTGGACCTACATCAAGACAGTGTATCATGGTGGATGTGTATGGCAGAGGAGGACTGCTCAACTCATAGTAGGTAAGAAAGAGAGGAAGAAGAGGGGCTAGGGTCCCAATATTCCCCTTTGGTGGCACACTTCCTAATTTCCTCCCTCTAGGCCCAAATTCCCAAAGGTTTCACTGCTTCCCAGTAGCACCAGAGGCTGGGGTTGGGGGTTGGATAATGCTGGGGCATCTTTAGGACTGGAACTTCACGTGTCCACAGGCTGGGGTTGGGGGTTGGATAATGCTGGGGCATCTTTAGGACTGGAACTTCACGTGTCCACAGGCTGGGGTTGGGGGTTGGATAATGCAGGCTGGAACTTCACGGTTGGCTGGGGTTGAATAATGCTGGGGGATCTTTAGGACTGGAACTTCACGTGTCCACAGGCTGGGGTTGGGGGTTGGATAATGCTGGGGGATCTTTAGGACTGGAACTTCACATGTCCCTTGGGAGTTGTGGTTTGAAAATGTGACACTTTGAAAATGTGCCCCTCCTCTATGTCTATCATTTAGAAAGACAGAGTTCTGGCATCAGTGAATCTTTCAAGATTTCATATTAAAAGGAGTCTGGCTTTAATACATTCATAATGCTATTTCTCATTATTTCTTCAAGAGAAATCTCTTGAATTCCATTTATTTTTCTTTTTGTTTGCAGTTCTGGGAATGGAACCCAGGATCTTGCCTCTACTGAGCAAAGTGCTCTACCTCTGAGTCACACTCCTAGCCCCCATACCTGAATTGTATTTTTATTGGAATGGCTTGCTTTAAAAAAACTAGAACACCACACCACCCCACACAGCATTGACATCTTATGAAGACAAAACCACTGTTTCTTTAAATGAAGCTCCTTGTAAAGCAGATGCATGTGTCATAAAGAAGAGTGGGAGAGAGATCTTGCATTTATGTTCCTGAACAAGGTCTCCACACTACGCCCCTGCATCCCCCCAGTCGTCCCCAAGAACAAAAGGCAATTCAGATCACAGATTATTACTTCTCTCGCCATAGCACCAAACTATTAAAAATAAAACTGTCCCTCAAGGCAAAACATTTCATTTATTTTCCTTTGAATGACTAAGTTGTTTATTAAGATGAACTAAGTGGCTACATCTAGATGGTAAACAGGCAAGGAAAACTGATTTATCATAGCCTTTTGGAAAGTATGCTTGATTGTCTCTGGAATTATCTTTGGATTTGAAATGCAGAAGAGCCAGTTCCTCTGGAAATGGGCATGATGTAGCTCTGCTGTGTGTCCCTTCCTACGTGACCCTACTTCTCTTGCAGATTGGTTCTTTGGGGATCCGGAAGTTTTAAACATCTTCCTCAACTGCAGGTTTTTTTTAAATTTTAAATATTTTTATTTATGTGACAGAGAAAGAGGGAGAGAGAGAGAGAGAGAGAGAGAGAGAGAGAGAGAGAGAGAGGGAGAGAATGGGTGCCAGGACCTTCAGCCACTGAAAACAAACTCCATATGCGTGCGCCCCCTTGTGCATCTGGCTAACATGGATCCTGAGGACTCGAACCTGGGTCCTTTGGCTTTGCAGGCAAACGCCTTAACTGCTAAGCCATCCCTCCAGTTCAGGTTTTAATGCTTACTAGAAAATTGTTTCCTTTTTGTCTCATTTCATGTTTGAAAACATTATACTAACACGTCTATCTATTCAGGAGGACAGAGTAGGGGGTCCCAGCTGCGGTCTCCAGGTTCCCAAGTTGTCTTTGTGGTTTCCTGCCCCCTTGCCCCCCGCGCCCCCGCCCGGAAGGATATTTGTCTCAGCAGGGAGGTCCCTTTTGCTGCATGCTCCTCTAGGGAACACAGGCCATGTCTAATTCTCCATTTGCTCTAAAGTGATGGAGCTTGAAAAGGGGGGAAAAGTGTAAACCATTAAAACAACAACCATAAAACCTCCACCCAGCTCAGCATCGGAAACAGGAAGCCTTGTGTGGACCAGAGATGCTTTTAGTTTGAAAACAGTTTCCTTGCAGAATTTGCACAACAGATGTTTCATGCCCTCTTTTTGGGTGGCGAGTTTTATTTGAGCATACCACACACGTATTATTTCTAATATGCAATCTTTTCCTCTAAGAATGTGGAGTGGTTGACTGGTAAAAATGATTGATTCTATTTTTCAGTTGAGGGACTCAAGGCTCAGAGTGGCTTTGTGGCTTGCTTAAGGACACACATTTAACAGTAATGACAGTCACAGCCGTCAGCCACTTGCATGCCCATAGATGCCCACCTGTTTGGCTGTTACCACCCTGCTGGCTAGGTTTTAACATCTCCCTCATTTTACAAAGTGGGTTGAAGGCACAGGGGTAGTGAATGAGCTGCCTGACATTCATCAACTCATGCACAGCACTGTTACTCTTAACAGATCCCAATATGGTGACGAGACAAGTGGCCGTTTTTTTCTTTGTCCTTTTCGCATGACCTCTGAAGAGGCCCTCCCACACTTTGAGCATGCATATCCCATGTAGCTGGCAGAAACAGAGTTCTCTGAACCTGGGGGTCTCAGGGGCTCCTCCCGTTTTCTGAGCAGTGAGATGGGGGTCCTGGGGACAGACTGTGCTTGTGGCTTCTCATTGGGTTGCTTTGGTGACCTTAGTGGAAGTTCTGTCCCCTGGTCCGGTTTGCTCAAGATGAGCACGTGTAGCCTCAGCAGCTGTCTCTCCCTGAGTAAAGAGAGGGCTCAGGTAAGACCAAGGTGACTGTAGCCTGTTCCTAGCCTCCCCCCCCCCCGCCGTCATCCCTCCCCCATTTGAGGCACAGAAGAGGAGAGCAGGCAAAGGAAGCAGCTGCGGGGGAGGGGAGGAGAGGAGTGAGGGAGAGTGTTGGTGGTGGGGTCTGAGGGTTTTTCACTTAGTCTTTTGGGAGACTTGTCCATTGCCCTTCTGGGCAAAATATGAGATGGACTGCTTATAACTGAAGTGTTTCTTCACCTATTTCACATGGGCACTCTAGCCTTGAATGAATGAATGAATGAATGAATGAATGAATGAATGAAAATGAGCCAATGAATGAATGGGCCATGCTGGGGATAGAGCCCAGGACTTCCCGTGTGCTAGGCAAGCGCTCTGTCCCGGGCCTCATTCCCAGCCCTCTAGGTAAGACTTTTTTTTTTTTTTTTTATTGACAACTTCTATACTTACATACAAAAAATGTATGATATTTCCCTCCCCTGCCCCCATAGCCCTATAGAAACTCCAATAGGTAAGACTTTTGTTTATTTATTTATTTAAAATTTAGATTTTATTTTTATTTATTTGTTTATTAGAGACAGGGGGTGGGGGGAAGAATGAGAATGGGCATGCCAGGGCCTTTAGCATGGCAAACGAACTACAGACGCATGCACCACCATATGCATCTGACTTACGTGGGATGTGGAGAATTGAACTGGGGTCCTTAGGCTTCACAGGCATGCACCTTAACCGCTAAGCCATTTCTCTAGCCCCTATTTATTTATTTATTTTTATTTTATTTTACTTTAACAAGAATCATGTAGTGTTTAATATTATTTTATTTATTTGAGAGAAAGAAAGAGGGAGAGAGAGAGACATAATTAGGCATGCCAGGACCTCCAGCCACTGCAAATGAATTCCAGCTGTATGTACCACCTTGTGCATCTGGCTTATTGTAGGCCCTAGGGAATCGAACCTGGGTCCTTTGGCTTTGCTGGCAAGCGCCTTAACTGCTGAGACATCTCTCCAGCCTGGTAAGACTTTTAATAAACAAACATACACCGTGTCCCTTGCCATAGGGGCTTTGTAATTCCAAGCCTATGAATTAATAAACAGGACGAATCTCTTTGTAAAAGGAGCCTGGGGTGCAAGAAACCGCAAACAATGAACGGCTCTTAAATCTTGCGCTTTGTATGTCTTGCTGAGCCTCCTGTAGACAGACTGAAACCCTGGCCCAGCTCCCGCCAGCGTCTCTAACTCTGCTGTCCCATCCTCCAGGCACCAGCTTTTCTGTGAGGCTGGGTCTAGGAGTGTCCTTGTTGCCCTCCTGAGCACCCTGCTCCCTGTGCAACTGTCTGTGAGGTAAATGTGTTGTCATGGCAGGAGAAAGCAGAGTGCTACATTTGTCTTCCCGAGCTTCACCTTGATGGGTGCCTCTCCTGCCAGCTTCCCCTTCCAGGATAGAGGTGGCCGTGGCAAGGGAGATCTGTAGTACCTTCCAGGCTGCTGGGTTTTCCCCGAGGAGGCCTCCAAGGGCTTTGGGGGTTGGAGGCAGATTCCATATTATCTGACTTCTCATTTAAAAAAATTAAAAAAATATATTTATTTATTTGAGAGGAAGACACAGAGGGAGAGCAGGGGTGGGGGCAAAGAGAGAGGGAAAGAGGCAGAAAGAGAGAGAAAGAAGGAGAGAGAGAGAGAGAGAGAGAGAGAGAGAGAGAGAGAGAGAATGGGTGCACCGGGGCCTCCAGCCACTGCAAACAAACTCCAGACGCGTGCACCACCTTGTGCATATGGCTTACATGGGTTCTGGGGAATCAAACTTGGCTCCTTAGGTTTCACAGGCAAATGCTTTAACCACTAAGCCATCTCTCCAGTCTCACTTCAATTTTTTTTTATTTATTTATTTAATTTATTTACTAGGGAGAGAGAGAATGAATTATCTGACTTTTTTTTTGTTTGTTTTTGTTTTTTTGAGGTAGGGTCTCACTATTCACTATTATCTGACTTCTTGAAGCAGCCAAACTCTGTGGTGCTGCTTTTTCTTTTTGCCTCGGGGCTGGGGGAGGCTTGCTTGGCGTGAGTCTATAGACAGGCTGAGCCTCTGGCTAGCCACTGCTCGTTCCTCCCGTGAGAGCCTGTGTGGTCTCCCAGCAGCATGTTGTTGCCCAGGAAGGCTAGTGGGCAGAGCTAGAGAGGTGAGCTCACGTGGTAGAGTACTTGCTGAGCGCGCATGAAGCCATAAGTTTGATCCTACATGACGTGATGATACATCTCTGTGTTTTTGTAATCTCAGCAGGATGACCAGAAGTTATCCATCCTTGGCTACATAGTGAATTTGAGGCCAGCTGGGGATCTATGAGACTCTGTCACTGACTCTCACCCCTCCAAAAAAAAAAAAGATTGCTGGGCATGGAAAATAAAATAAAACAAGCTAATGTCTTCCTCCTTGAGAATTAGTCATCTCTCCCACTGTTTAGACAAATAATAACAATAACCATCCATACTGAATGGCAGGCAGGCTGGCTGGTTTCCAAGGTCAATCCCCGTGGGGTTTTAAGGCTGGGAATTTAGGTCTGTTCTTCTCACACCCTCTGCACCTTCTGTTGCTCTCCTTGCTTAGGGTTTGGCAAGTCTAGCCCTCTAGCTCCACCGGTGGGGAGTTGTGGGAGGGAAGAAAGTGAATGTAAAATCGCAGAACCATTGGTCACTTGTAGTGACCGCAAGAGACCGAGGTAGAAGGATCGGACACAGGACCTTGTGATGTTTGTGTGAGGGGTGCTGGTGGCTGAGGCCGAGATATGTTCTTCCGGGCGTGAAATACTGTCTCTTTCAAAAAGAGGCTGAGTCCCTTTGCAGCTGTTTTTCTTTAACTCTCAGTGACACCAGCATTGTTACAGAAAACCACAGAATTTCCAAGCACAATAGAAATTTCCGGAGTGTGGGGTGTATACTTGGGGCTGAGATGGGTGTGGACAAGCTTGGGGACGAAGGACCCCAGCCTTAGTGGTTCTGTATCCCCTTGGTAAAGATTTTCACACCACCCCACTGTCCTAAGTCTGTCTTCAGGATGCTCAAGTTTAAGCCTGGGAAAATGGGACTCACTGGGGAGTAGGTCCCGGGGTTTACAGTGGTCATAAAACTGCAACCCAGGACAGCCCCATTTGGTGTGACCTCAAATGACCATCTTCCATCAGCTGGTGTCAGAGGAGGCACATGGTGGTAATTAAGTTCCAAAGTGACATTTGTAGAAGTAAGTTTCTTAATGGGAAATTAATTTTTTCTCCAAACTTATGCATGGTTTCTCTCCAACTATCTTATTTTTGCAATAGGGGAGCTAACATCATTAAGAAGACTGTGGGGGGTGAAACCAAAGAGAGAGAAACAGTCACTGTGTAAAACTAACAACAGCATCTTTGGAAACCATTTCTCACATGCTGAAAACAACAATATTTACGATAAGCCTTAGGTCAAAGGTGGTTTAACTTTCCTCTGAAGTTTGATGGGAAATTGAAAGGTTTTTTTTTTTTTTTTTTTCCTGGTTCTGCTTCTACTTTCCCAACTCATGCTTTATGCTTTGTGTTTGTACTCAGCTTTTCACCTCTCAGACAGCTCCATGTTGGTGAGATTCAATTCTGGGATTTGAAGTCAATGTTTAAAAATGATATTTTAAACCCTTTGAAGTACAGGGAAGTCAGACTTACTGGGTTCTCAGTCTGAATATTCTGCAACATGCTTGGAACTTCTCTTTCTCCCTTTCTTTCCTTCCTTCCTCCCTCCCTCTCTCCCTTCCTTCCTTCCTTCCTTCCTTCCTTCCTTCCTTCCTTCCTTCCTTCCTTCCTTCCCTCCTTCCCTCCCTCTCTCCCTCCCTCTCTTTCTTTCTTAACTGGGTCTCACATAGCCCAGCCTAGTCCCCAATCTAAAATAGCCAATGCCTGCCTAGCTCAGTTGGTAGAGTGTGAGACTCTTAAAATGTGGCCAAGGATGGCTTTGAACTCCCGATCCTCCTGCCTCTGCAATACACCCTCACACCTGTTCCCAAAGGATTTGTTGCGAGGCAGAATGTGGTGAGTGCAGTGTAGCAAAAGGTAAGTAGTAATTCTGTCAAGGTGCAAAATGCATATGCTTTTGGCACTTTTATCTGTGTAGCAAGGGGCATGCTGTAAAGGTTGAGGACTGTTGCATGCCAACTTATGAAGGAGAGAGAAGCTCTTAGGAGATTCTCTGGAGTGACAGTGCTGAACACCGACATACCCAGAGCGACCAGACAACTCATTGTGAAAAGCAAAACTCTGAAAGAACTAGAAGAAATAGAGGTTAATTGTTATCTGATCTCATAACAGGGAATCCTTATCTAAACATAATGGCAAGGAAGAAAAAAGAATCAATGACCAAGACCGATATAGATTGAAAGATAAATTACATCAACTATAGGATTTTTTCACACCTTTTTGGAAAATCGAAAACAGTAGTCCAAATTAATGAAGTACAATGATATATAATCATAGTAATATAATGTTAAGCACTAAAATGATTTCTAGGGCTGGGGAGATGGCTCAGTGGGGAAAGGATTGTGATTTAGACCCATTACCTCACTCAGCCCTCCTAGCCATCTTAGCACTCAGCTGTGTTCCCTGCCAGGGGCCACTGAAATGCTGGGCCCAGGGCTCCAAGCACTGTGAGGAGAGGAAGCAAGGTGGAAGAAGACCTGTCCTCCCAGGCTTTGTCCCAAAGTAACAGCTTTTCCTCCTAAAATCTCCTGATCATGAAAAGGATGAAATAAAAATGGGGATATAAATTTTGGGGGCCTCAGATTAGCTGACCTACTCAGGTTGCAGAGAACCAATGGCATGTTCTCTTCTTGGCTGAAGCCAGGAACCCTGACCATGGTGGGGTGAGGTTTCCCATGTACCACACTCACCCCAGACTCTCAGCCCTCACTTTGCACTCCTGTGTCTCTCCCAGAGCCTGGGACTACTGAGTATCCCTGCCTTCATTTCTTTAGCATGATTATATTCACAGAAATCAAAACAAGTTTGCCAAGTGTCTGTTTTCTTAATCCTGAACCCTTGTGTGTTTTAAGGGAGACTAGACCATATGGTTCAGATTCTACTCACAAATAAATCAGCATAATGTTTGTCAGTAAAAGCTGTTTTATGTTCTCTTGTTTATGGGTCTTTTATCCTGTGTCCTAAGATAACAACAACAACAATGATAATCATGTAGTTGTGTTTTAGAAAGGGTGAAGATACTTGGGCTTGTGTTCTGTCTCCATGGATGAGGGAAGAGCGTTGCCTCTGATCACAGTTGAGCCCTCTCTCTGGCTCCATGTCACCAGCAGACGACTAGGAGCTAGGAGAAGACTCCCTTGCTAGAAGGGGGATGTGGGAAGGGGGACAAAAGAAGGTAGTGGGAGGGGATTCTCCTCAAAATACAAGAATGAAAATTGTCCATGAAAAAGTTAAAAGAAAAAAAAAAAGAATCTCTTGCAAGGAGAAGCAGAAATCAGATCGCTGAGGGTAACCCAATAGAAATGCAGTCTCTGATTGCCAGTGGGAACTACTGAGTCCCAACTACGGGAGTCCCGGATGCAGTGAGCTCATTCCTCCGGGCAGACGCAGCCAGCAGGAGCCTCCAGTGCAGGTCCCCCACCAGCCCTCCTGGGGAGGATCACGGGTGGCTCTTCACGGGTTTCCCGGACAGTTGGGAGATGTGCACAGAGAATGGACTGTAAAGTACGTCTGTCTGGGGCCAACAAGGGTCGCCACGGATGCTGAGACGCTGAGTGTTGTTTTCTGTTGGGAGAGCAGCTGCCATCCTGTCCTTGGCTTATGAGCACGCCTCAGCCGACCTTCACGAGGTGGCAGTGCATCTGGCTGTGCAGCATGTGCCTTCCCAAGGTCACGGCCACCGCCAAACTTGTGCTCACCGTGCCCTTGCTCCCTGTGTGTTGTGCTTTGTTTGGTTGCAGTGTTGGGTGTGGAACCCAGAGCCTTGCGCACTCCAGGCCGCATCGAACTACATCCCCAGCCTCCTGTTTTGTACATCATTATGGAATTCTTGAATCACAATTGTGAGAAGGGGTGTGTGTGTGTGTGTGTGTGTGTGTTGCTCTTTTAATTTCATTAAAAATGCCATCAAATCCTTATTTATTGTGATTGGGAATATGAAATGGCAAATCACTTTGGAATATCACCTGGAAATTTCTCACAAAGAAAATAGATATACCTATGTCCTAATCCACTTGATCTCTCCATAATTTACCCTCAAGGAATACAAACATGTTCAATAAATATTTGTATAGCAACTTTATTCACAGCAACTATAGTAACCCAAATCTAGAAGCTGCTCAGACGTGTATCTAGGAGAATACACAACCTGTGATATACCTATCAGTGGACTACAGTTCACAATGAAAGGGAACAGGGCAGAGGAGATAGTAACTTTATAGTCAGCAATGTTCCTGCTTTGAATGCACGAGGATCTGAGCTTAACCCCCAGAATTCAAATTTAATAATAATAATAATAATAATAATAATAATAATAATAATAAAACCCAAGCACGGTGGCACACACTTGTCATCCCAGCACTAGGGGAGGGAGACAGGCCAATCCCTGGGACTCGCTGATCAGACAGTCTAGCCTCCTTGGTGAGTTCCAGGCCAGTGAG
This sequence comes from Orientallactaga sibirica, assembly GCA_036365145.1. Taxonomy (NCBI): domain Eukaryota; kingdom Metazoa; phylum Chordata; class Mammalia; order Rodentia; family Dipodidae; genus Orientallactaga; species Orientallactaga sibirica. The sequence goes on along the minus strand of JAEOAD010000035.1, from coordinate 12,325,205 downwards.
AGCCCCTGTCTCCAAAAGAGATGGGTGGATATGAGGAATAACACCTGAGGTTGTCCTCTGGCTTCCACATGCACATGAACACATGTGTGCACGTGTGCGCACATACACACACACACACACACACACACAACAATAATAGGTAAAAAGGAACAAACTTCTGATGCTAAAAATAACATGTATAAGTCTTCAGTGAAATGCAAAAATCAGCAACACTCAAATGTTTGGGCCTCAAGATTTCTTTACTGTAAAGCGTTGAGAGTGCCAAGGCTTTTTGCAATATATGTTACATTATATAACAGAAGTCAGAATGGAAAGAATTGCAAAATATACATTTGTTCATTTAAAAATAATAAACCCACTACAAATTAACATAGTTTTTCAAAATATCTGTTTTCCCCAAGCCAAAAGAAAAAAAGAACAAGAATAACTATTCTTTTCAAGAACTTTTGCAAATCTCTTAAATGTTCAGCTTAACAGAAGGCAGCTATCTATGATCTCATGTTTGCTCTGCATTCAATCTGTTGTGGTAAGTTTTTGTGGTTGAAGTGTATAGAGAAAACTGAACCTCACACAGATATGTAATTGGAAAATGATGGACTATTTTAATAGTCTTTGCAGATAATAATGGCTATCCATTTTGATTACAAACCCCAACTCCACAAGTGGTAATTTCTTAAAGATTAGTTGCAAGTGGAACTTGCAACCATATCAATAAACTTTTGTGCTTGGTTACATGAAAATCCATTATAACTATGTTATAGTTGGAATGGAATTTTTACCCACGTAGGAGCACAATGTCATGCAGAAGCAATCCCACGAGTGTCCTCATTAAGCACATCTTGCAAATGTTGAGTGTACATGACATTACGTAATATTTTTGTATGTGAGTGTGTGTGTGTGTAGTATTGTGAGTTTACATGTGTTTGGGTGTGTGTACGTGTGTGTGTAGGCCAAAGGTAGACATCGAGTGCCTTCTTCAATGACCCTCCTTCCTGTTGTTGGAGACAGGGTCTTTCACTGAACTGAGAGCTCACTGGTTTCACTAGGCCAGCCAGCTGGTGAGCTCCAGGGTTTTCTCCTGTCTGTCTCCCCACTTCTGGGATTACAGGCATTCACATGATGCTTGGCATCTTACTTGGGTTTGGAGGATCCAAACACAGGCCCTCATGTTTACAACAGCAAGCACTCTGACCACTGAAGTATCACCCCCTGCATCATTTAAAAATCACATTTGTTAATATCACCTCCAGTTTCATCAAAATAAGTTGTTGGATATGGGGAAGCAATCAAGCTCATTGTGACAAATAGAATCTTTCAACATTTTCCCGTTTTCACTTGAAAGTTCAAGTTGTATCAAACCAACAGTGCTGTAAGTTGTTTCCTTTGCAGCAATAGACCAGTCCTGCCACATGCTGCAGTCTAAACAGCAGAGCTTTTCAGCTGCTCTTTTTCCTGCAGCAAAAAGAAAAACTACCATTAGTGTTGCTGGTAATTCGGATAATCACACTAGTGCTCCTCCTGGAGCCAGTTGTGGTGTCACTGTATGCAGCCAAAGGGCTTTGCGTGTACGTCTCACGTCATGACACAGAATGTTAAAAGGACACAGTGTCAGGGCCTGAGACTTAATGAAGTTAATTCCTTGTGTGTGAATGTATGTGTGTGCATGCGTGTGTGTGTGTGGTGTGTGCACATGTATGTACAGATGTGCTCACAGGTACATGGAGACCAGAGGAGAACCCTGGGTGTCCTTCCTTATCTGTGCACTGCTTGAGAACGAGTCTCTGTGAACATGGAGCTGTGGGTTTTCCCAGTTCCAGTGATTCTCTGGTCTCCACTCCCCGCAGGACTAGGATTACAAGTATGTGTGCCCACACCCAGCTTCTATGTGTGTTCTGGGGAATCAACTCAGCCAGTCTCAAGCAGTCTCCTCAGACTGGTTCATTCTTACAGCTCTGCGTCATTGAGTGCATTCCTAGATGAGCCAGGCTCCACTCTCCACCAGGCCATGGTGGTGAAGAACACAGCAACAAATACACACCTCAGTTCACCCACCATTGCATTTGCATCATCAATGCCAGTGCCAATACAGTGCAAAAGGAGAAACGAAAGATCCTCAGTATTATTATGAGAAAAGCCTGTTATACAGGAGACTCCTTTAAAGGACTCTGGAGACCCCAGAGGTACATATACTTTGAGGACTTCTGTACTATGTGGGGGCCAGTCTTACACAAAAGAGGCTATCCATGAGCCGGGCGTGGTGACACACGCCTTTAATCCCAGCACTTGGGAGGCAGAGGTAGGAGGATCACCATGAGTTGGAGACCACCATGAGACTGCAGAGTGAATTCCAGGTCAGCCTGAGCTAGAGTGAAACCCTACCTTGAAAAACCAAAAAGAAAAAGAAAAAACAAAAAAGAAAAAGGGGGCTATCCAGTCAGCTCTCTAACCCATGGGTTCCTCATCAGTGGATTCAACAAGGCTATGGTATGTATAATCTTTTGAAATACTCCAAAGAAAAAAAATTACAAGTAGACCAAACATACTGACATTTTTTATTGTTGTTCCCTGGACAATACAGAATGTAACAATTACTTATAGACTTATATGGAGTAGTTATAAGCCTAGAGATGATTTAAAGTTCACCGAAGGTGTGATGTTATATATTAACACCACGGCCTGGACTGACGCGTCAGACGGTTTTGTTACCAATCCACAGTGACTACTCTGTAGCGGCTTGTTTTATGACTCCATGGATGTGCAATTCTAGAGCAGACCACTCTATAGTGGGAAGTACTTAGAACAATAGTTGCCTCTGGGGGATAGGGGTCTACGAGACCCCTATAGGGGTCTATGAGAAGATTTACTCAGGCAGTGGTCATACTCTGTACCCTGGTGGGCTGGGAAACAGGAGGGTGTACGCTGGCCAAAACTTCGGAATATACACTTAAGATTTAGCCAGGCGTGGTGGCGCACGCCTTTAATCCCAGCACTCGGGAGGCAGAGGTAGGAGGATCACCGAGAGTTCGAGGCCACCCTGAGACTACATAGTTAATTCCAGGTCAGCCTGGACCAGAGTGAGACCCTACCTTGAAAAACAAAAAAACAAAACAAAAAAAAAAAGATCTATTTCAGCTTGTCATTGTACATAAATTTTCACAGTAAAGGAAAACCAGTATAAACAAATAGTAAAATCAACCCCAAGTTTTGTTAACACCTGCCCGGCTGTGCCAGCTATCCATACAGTAACGGCCTGTGGTCTCTCCTACTCTCCCAAATGAGCTGCCCCTCCCTGCCTAAAACCCCCCACTCTGAGCAAGGAATTGTGTCCCAGAATCTCTGATTTTGAACAACAGTAACACGACTGTCCTAGTAAATTGAGTTTTCCAGGTATTCTGTGTCAGCGATGGAAGGCTAAGCAGTACCTGAGGGGTGGGGGGGGGGTGGTGACTCTGAGCTTCCTGGGATGAGGCATGCAGTGCCTGCTTCAATAAATAAATACATCTTACTTTGTGAACGATACAAACAATACCAGTTTAATGAAAAGTTGAGGACTGAAAACGGCTTTTCAGCACCCCCAACCCGTTTTTCAGTGGAGGAAACTGTGAACAATCTAGTTGCTAAGACTCTTGCCTGATACTTTAAAAAAACATATATTTTATGTATTTATTTGAGAGAGACAAAGAGGTAGATGGAGGATGGATGCACCAGGACCTCTAGCCACTGTAAATGAACTCCAGACGTATGTGTCACCTTGTGCATCTGGCTGTACGTGGGTCCTAGTGAATTGAACCTGGGTCCTCAGGCTTTGCACGCAAACACATGGACCGCTAAGCTATCTCTCCAGCCCTGCTTGATACTTAAAAAAAAATTTTTTTAAAAAAATTTTTGGAGAGAGACAGACAGAGAGAGAGGGAGAGGGAGACAGATAGAGAATGGGCATGCCAGCAGTCTCTCAGCTGCTGTGAACGAAATCCAGATGCGTGTGCCCCCTTGTGATCAAGTGTGGCATTGCACCCTTGCATCACTTTGCATCTGGCTAAACATGGGACCTGGAGATTGGAACCGAGTTCTTAGGCTTAGCAGGCAGGCGCCTTAACCGCTAAGCCATCTCACTGCTTGATACTTTTAAGTACCCAGTGGCATGGTACCTGAAGCACTCCTGCAGGGCTGGGTGGCTCCGCATGTGCTTGTACACCAAGTCACTCCATGCACGTGACATGCACTTGCCTGGGCTGACGGACCTGGAGACAAGATCTCAGGTCCCACGGCTGCTTGAATATTCCCGCTATCCTGACCTGTGGAGGGTTCTGGCATGGACAGGGGTATTGTTGAGGCCCCAGTGTCTCCTGAGCCTGGGTTAGGACAGGCCAGTGCTTTGGCTTCCTGGCTTGGGGAGCGTCAGTCTCCGAATGGGGAGGGCGTCTTCATGGGTGCTTGCAAAGGGGATGGCACAAGGGCCCCAGTTTACTCAGCTGACACTTCCTTGGTTTGGCTGAAGGCTTTTGACTTGCAGGAGCTCAGCGGGGGACCTCTTTTTTTTGCAGCTCTTGCTACACCAGCCTGCCATTAAGTGTCTCCCAGAGAATAAAAGCTTGTTGTGTTAGAACAGTGTCTCTACCGGCAGCCCTGGACCCCTCAGCCAATCTGTTGAATGCTGGGTGGCCCACAGGCTGGCTCTGCAGGAGGCCCTGGCCTCCCACGACTTTCTGAAGGCAGAGGCTGTGCAAGAGAGCTGCTTCTCACCCTCCTGTCTGATGAAATAGCAGTGAGGTGTCAGCTGACACTGTCCCTAGGGTCTCCTACCCCTTTCCTGCTCTGGCTTGAGGTGCCTGTACAGGGACATCACTGGCTTTTCTAATTCTCCAGCCTCTGCCTCTTCAGCAGTTTCCTACCATACACCACCCCAACCACACCACTGCGTTCCTGTGCAGTTAATGTGTTCAGGAAAAGATTTGTCAATGTTGGATTAAAAAAAAAACAATTAGATCATACCATTAAGATTAGACTTCAAAGGCTACAATTAATGAAAGGTAGATGTCTTTTGCCAAAGTGAAAACTGATGTCAGCTTAACGTGATGGGCCTTTTCATTTCTTTTAGAAAGATGTTCAGAATGTAGAGAGCAGTAGTCTGCAGGGCACTGCATGGCTCTGCATGGTGAGGTTTCAATATAACTGGGGAACAGTTTAAAGACCCGCCCATCATCACTGTGCCAAATGGGAACCATATGTGCTACTTTTTTTTTTTTTTTTTTTTTTTTTTTGTTTTCGAGGTAGGGTCTCACTCTAGCCCAGGCTGACCTGAAATTCACTGCCCAGGAATTCACTCTGTATTCTCAGGGTGGCCTTGAACTCATGGTGATCCTCCTACCTCTGCCTCTTGAGTGCTGGGATTAAAGGCGTGCAGCTACCGTGTGTGTGTGTGTGTGTGTGTGTGTGTGTGTGTGTGTGTCACACACAGTTTTAAAGCAGATACATGAGACAGGTGTTTGCCATTTGGGAAAGTTTTGAGTAGTTGGAATAAGGAGCGATCACCTTCTCAAAAATGCCATGGGCTGCTATCCGAACTCCGGCTTTGAAGAACAAGGTTTGTGTGGGAGCAGAAGCTGAGCATGTTCAGCACTAAGTTCCTATCAAGCTTCTATCACTCACCAGCTGTAGGACTCTGAGCAAATTCCTCAACCTCATCCATCATCAGCTTTTTCTCTTGGAAAATGGGAACGAAATGTCACACACATCATAGACAACAGAATTAAAGCATGTCTCATAGGAAATAGCAGAGAAGCTGGGATATAATTGATGTTCCATAGATATAGGTGTGTGTGTGTGTGTGTGTGTGTGTGTGTGTGTGATCAAACCAGGGCTAACACACACTCTACCATTGAGCTCCACCCACAGCTTCCAATCCCGAGTGTTTTTGTCGTTTGAAAGAATCTTGAAACAAAATCCTTTCTAAACCGAAAATGTTTGCAAAAAGTTTTGACTTGAGCTTGTGATAATGAAGTAGAGGTTTAGAATGGTCAATTTTTAAAATTAAATTTTATTTATTAGAGAAAGGGAGAGAAAGAGGCAGAGAGAGGGAGAGAGAATGGGCACTCCAGGGCCTCTTGCCACTGCAAACAAACTCCAGACACATGTGCCACCTTGTGCATCTGACTTACGTGGGTCCTGGGGGATGGAACCTGGGTCCTTAGGCTTCGTGGACAAGTGCCTTAAGAGCTAAGCCATCTCTCCAGCCTCTCCTTTGTAAAAGAATATCTGACACCCTATGGAATGCAGAATACCTAACTTTTCCTTGCTCTTTCTTACTTTTGGTAAGAAAAATCTAAACGTAAAACCACCAACGAATAGAAGTGAAAATGTCCCACAGCACATTCTGGGGGATAGGATGCAAGTCCCCTGGGCAGGGACTACACAGAGCAAGCTGTGAAGGTAGAGACTCTTCATACTGTGGCATCCCCCAGCACAGAGCACTAGGCTTGGCTCACAGTAGCTACCCAATGCTTGTGTGTTACTTGAGTAAAGCATGGGCTCCCGTAGCTCTGGACCTTCATTGACAGAGGTGTCCAGACCTTGGTATTATTTAAGGCAGATCTGAGACGGGAGCTTCAGGCCAGGAATGCTCACATTCTCCCTAAGGTTCACAGAGCAGCAGAATTCCTCCCCAGTAACTGTGATGTCTTATACAGCACAATGGCTAATGGCTTATCTTCCTCTCTCCCTCCTTCTCTCCTATCTTCCTTTCCTCTCCTTTTGTTCTTCTCTTCTTCCCTTCCCTCCCTCCCTTCCTGTGCTTCTTTTGTACTAGTAAGTTCCTTACCCGAGCTCTATGTCACTGAATCACATAGCAAGTCAGCCTCCCTCCTCTCTCCCTCCTTCCTTCCCTCCCTCTCTCCTTCCCTTCTCCTTCCTTCCTTCCTTCCTTCCTTCCTTCCTTCCTTCCTTCCTTCCTTCCTTCCTTCCTTCCTTCTTCCCTCTCTTTCCCTTCCTCCCCCTCTCCCCTTCCCATATCTACCTCCCTCCTCTCCCCTCTCCTCCCCTCCCTTCTCTTCCCCTTTCCTCTCTCCCTCCCTCTCTTCCTTCTTCCCTTTCATTGACGCAAGGTCTTATAAGTTGCCAAGTAACTGGTGCTTGCCTCCTTCTCCCTGTTCTTTATCCTCCCACGTCACTGTTCTTGGTGGTGTGTTCTGGGCCAATACCAGACCTGCCTGAGGCAGCTGTGGCCTCCAACACAGTCTCATACACCTACCCCCAAAGCCTGCCTTTAGACTTAAACCTGGGACAGATGTGACGATTCACTTCTATTTCCTATGGAGACATTACACGCGTCCTGCGCTGGTCTACCTGCCACTCATTTCAAGGTACCATTGGCTCCTGGAGGACAGCTGTAGGGTGTTTTCAAAGAAGTGGAAAGTACTTCTTTGGCCAGGCGTGGTGGAACACGCCTTTAATCCCAGCACTCGGGGGCAGAGGTAGGAGGGTCGCCATGAGTTTGAGGCCACCCTGAGACTACATAGTGAATTCCAGGTCAGCCTGAGCTAGAGTGAGACCCTACCTTGTAAAAAGGGGGTGGGGGGAAGCACTTCTCTGGCACCCAGGAAGCTATGGTGAAGCTGAAAAGCTTCTCTGGATTAGTGACATTCCCTCTGGTACCTGGGCTGCCCGAAGCAATAGACATGTAGGCTTAGACATGAGGGCACTCTTGCACTCTTGGCTGAACATTTCTCTTGATTCTTCCTGCTAACTACTCTAGTTTGAATCATTCAGAGAATTTGCCAACTTCTCTGCAAGTGGAACCACTGTTGGTAATCACAAGCTGTGGTCTTTAAACCAGAGGGAACTAGAAAGCAGTGCTTCCCATACTGCCCTTGATGAAGGTCCAGCTTTTAAAATTTCCAGTGTAGCTAGACTAGCGTGTTTGTATCAGACAATGAAAGTCAATAGAAACATGAAACAGAACCCAGAGACGTACCCAAGCACAAGCCCTAACCTTCTGTTACTAGAGCAGTTGCTATGCAGTCACTCAGCTCCGTCCAAAGGTGCTGAATGCTTTCTCACTGTGTCTGGGCACCAGGAAAGGTGTCTGCAGACCTGAATTTGAGGAGTCCTTGTGTAGAGACTTAGTTTCTTTTCTTCTTCTTTTTTCTTCTTCTCCTTCTTCCCCTCCCCCTCCCCCTCCTCCTCCTTCTCCTCCTCCTTCTTCTTCTTTTTGTGACAGGGTCTTGCTATATAGCAAAAGTGGAAATTGAACTCTACTTTTAAAAATTTTATTAGAGAGAGAGAGAGAGAGAGAGAGAGAGAGAGAGAGAGACTGGCATGCCAGTGCCTCAGCCACTGCAATCAAACTCCAGATGCTTGCGCCACCTAGTGGGCATGTGTGACCTTGCACTTGCCTCACCTTTGTGCATCTGGCTAACATGGGATCTGGAGAGTCAAGCATGGGTCCTTAGGCTTCACAGGCAAGCACTTTAACCGCTAAGCCATCTCTCCAGCCCTTGAACTCTTGATGCTCCTATTTTGATTCCCGAGTGCTGGAATTATAGGCGTGTACCACTATGCCATGGCTTCTTACCTCAACTTGCGCTTTCTGCCATATGCCAAAAGGATTTTATTTTCTGCCTCATTTCTCTGTCTCCCTGTCGAGCCATGTCTTAGAATGACCTGGGCATCTAGAGTCCACTGCACTCAGCAGAACACTATGGAATGCTGCCACTTCCTGCTGAGGTTGGGCTGGTCCTGAAAATGAATCCATGTCTCCCCTCCTGGGTGCAGTTATAAGGCTGAAATCCCACAGAAAGCAATGACCTTGCACGTGACAAAAGAGTCAATACCATCAAGAGGCCAATGACAAAGGTTGTGAGGTAATAAATTAGCATGTCCATTGGAATCCTTTCCAGAGGAGCTGCACTTGACTTATTAGGAAGTGAACTTGTTCCTTGAACTGTCAAAACCTTGGAAGAGAACTGGAGAGATAGCTTAGCGGTTAAGGCACTTGCCTGAGAAACCCAAAGATTCTCTAGTACCCACGAAAGCCAGATGCATGTGTGTTTGGAATTTGTTTGCAGTGGCCAGAGTCTCTTGTGTGCCCATTCTCTCTATCTGCCTTTTTCTCTCTCTTTCTCAAATAAATAAATAAAAATAAAATTTAAAAACATTTAAAAAAACCTTAGAAGAAGAAATGCTTCTGTAGGTGATTAGAATAATCTTCACACCTTGGTTAAGATGACAGTGATCCCCCGAATGGCCTAGTATTTTCTATTGTGAAGATGTCTTTCTTGACAGCTTATTTTGCCTTTGTCACTAGAGTCACTTGATGTGAAATTCATGTGAAAATCATAGCATCTTCCTTGCTCCATAGGAATTATACCCATGCCTAGTGAATTCTTGAGTCTTCTTTTGCTCCTTATATCACCACATTTTTCTTTATTTTCCTGCTCTTATAGGAACATAGTCTGTATAACTTGGGGAAATGTGTTATCACATTGCTCTTTAATGTACATGCCTTAATGCAAGTGATAACATTGGGTTTGTAGTTCATAAATCCCAGAACTTTGAAGTCCTGCATTTTTGGTATGTTTAGGATATGAATATATGAATGTATATGTGTAAAATATTGTAAAGGAATGCCACTCTCCTAAGATTCTCAGGTTTATAGTTAATCTTTTCCTTCTAGGGGAAAGTTTAGAAAGACAAGAAAGGGCTTACGGGGATTGACAATTCTGCCAAAATCTGTATACAGGCTGGAGGTGAGTGCGGGAGAGCTGAGGAAAAGAGTACAGAAGGAAGTTTTAGGGAGCTAGTCATATCAGAAAGGCCCAGGTGTGGAAGCAACAATGCATTTAGAGAAACTGGGCCCGTGCAGTGTGGGAGGAAGCTGAAAACTTGTGGGCCAGATGCTTGGGGAGGTCCTGGAGGCTCAGAGCCCTGTGGGAGACAGCCTTCTGTGACTTAGAGAAATGCTGGTGCTCTGAGCTCCGTGAGACTGGCCTGTGCCCTGACCATGGTCCCTGCCCTAAGTTCACCCCCTGTGGACCCTGGCTGCTTATCTTTCAGGTTCTTGGTTGCTGCAGGACATTCACACTGGGAAGTAAAACATCACTTTTGTTGTGTGGCACACACTTGCTATGGAACTCATAGATACTGGTCAAGTTGTTCCAGGTGTCATAGTAGCTGTGGTGTAGGCCCATTGGATAGTATATGGCTAATTTATTTCTGCTGGTCGGCATTCAGGATGTGTTCTTCTTTGTCATCTATGATGCTCTTGTGTGCGTTTGTATCTTCTTTTGCACTTCCATGGAAATTCTCTGTCATACATTGGCACGGGGGCTGGGGTGGAGAGTATTATCAGATCATAGACTGTACATGCTTTCAACTTTTCTCATTATTGCCAAATGACCCTCGAAGGTCATTGTTCTAGTGGATGCCCATCTTGTCTCTCTCTTGCCAGCACTTGTCCTGATCACATTTTAAATATTTGCCAATCAAATGAGTGAGAAGTGATAATTCACTGTTTGCTTCAGCACTTACTTCTTTGATTCCTTCTGAGATGGATCATTGTTGCAAATGCACTTGGGGTTCTCCACCCTGACAGCTACCTGTTTACATACTTTGCCCAATTATGTCTGGTGGGTGTTTTTCTTTTTTGAGCCATTTATAGGTTATTCACATATTGTAAATAATAATTTTTTTTTTTTTTTTTTTTTTGAAGTAGGGTCTCACTCTAGCCCAGGCTGACCTGGAATTCACTATGTAGTCTCAGGGTGGCCTTGAACTCACAGCTATCCTCCTACCTCTGCCTCCTGAGTGCTGGGATTAAAGGCGAGAGTCCCCACGCCCGGTTTGTAAATAATAATTTTTGTTGCTGTAGTGTTTCTCACCAAGCTTAAAGAGTCTTATGTTGTAGAAAGTTTTAAACCTTAATATAGTCAAATGTATCCATTGCTATATTGTCTATGCTCTGTCTTTCTGTCTAAAAGCCCATTTTTCCATTGTTCTTAGATAATGAGAGGGCATGATTATCTTCCAGGGCGCTCAGCTTCCTCTAGAGTCCCAGTCTGCTTTCATTACCACCTTAGAACAGCTGTTCACACATGCAGACACACATTTTGGCTGAAGACTGAGTTTTTAGTATTTCTTGACCTTGAGAACAGTATTTAGCAAATTCTGAAATTATTAATGATCATTAAAAAATGTGAGCTGGGAGATACTCAGAAGATAAAACACTCAGTACACAACTCTTGAGTTCCTGAATTTGGGAGTTGTGGTGGGCTTCTGTAATTCCAGTTTGTCTACAGAAAGACGGGAGGCAGAGGGCCAGTCAGGTGTCGTGGCGCACGCCTTTAACCCCAGCACTCTGGAGGTAGAGGTAGGAGGATTGCCATGAGTTTGTGGCCACCCTGAGAATACAGAACGAATTCCAGGTCAGCCTCGAAAAATCAAAAAAAAAAAAAAAAGAAGGGAAGCAGAGATGGGAGAATTTTCTGGAAGCTTGCTGACAACAAGGAGACCAATGAGACTCTGCCTCAAAACAGGGTGTAAGGACCCGCCTGAATTTTGTCCTCTGACCTCTACAAACACATTGTGGCATGTGTGTACCTGTGCACATGCATGCGTGCACACACGTGCAAACGCACATGGCACATTTAAAAAAGTTCAAAACAGAATTATTTGTGTGCTCTGCCCTAACGAATGCTGTCAACCCGATACCCAAACTGTAATGAGCCTGAAATTCTCACTTACACTGGGATCCAGGCTCAGATAACATGTTGCCTCTTTTATGGCTAACCCTTCTCGTAAGACCTGAGCCAATACATGATTGTCCCTGCAGCAGTTGAAACTGAACCTGAATTATGAATCTGTAAATTTTCTGCTTGAGATACCTGTATCAGTGTCTCCAGTGTACACAATCCTGTGGAAATCAACATGAACTAACATGTCAGTGAGATCAATATGTAAATAAGTCTGTACCCCAAGTAGGTGCCAATTATTGGGAGGTGAGTACTTTTAATATATTCTCCTCTTAAAAAGGTTTTATATTTATTTATTACAGTCAGAAAGAGAAAGAGAGAGAGAGAATGAGCACACCAGGGCTTCTAGCCACTACAAACAAACTCCAGATGCATGCGATACCATGTGCATCTGGCTTATGTGGGACCTGGAGAATTGAACCTGGGTCATTAGGCTTTGCAGGCATGCATCTTAACTGTTAAGCAATCTCTCCAGCCCCCCCCCTTAAAAAATTTTTTATTTATTTATTTGTAAGCAGAGAGAGAGAGAAGAGAGGAAGACAGAGAGAACGGGCACGCCAGGGCCTCTAGGCACTGAGAACGAACTACAGATGCATGCGCCCCTTGTGCATCTGGCTTATGTGGGTCCTGGAGAATCAAACCAGGATCCTTTGGCTTCGTAGGCAAACGCCTTAACTGCTAAGCCATTTCTCCAGCCCTACCCCCCCCTTTTAATTGAAGGCTTTGTGGAGATTTTGTGTCTTTGGTAAAAGTCTCACAACTTACCATGGAGCAAGAGAGATATTTGAAGTTTGAAATAAACAGATATTTTGTTTGCTTGTTGGTTCTTTTGAAAAAGAGATAGAGATAGAGAGATAGGGAAAGAGAATGAGAATGGGTTCACCAGAGCCTCCTGCTGTTGCAAATGAACTCCAGATACATGCTATTCATCTGGCTTTACATAGAGAATTGATCCTGGGCCATCAGACTTTGCAATCAAACACCTTTAACCACTGAGCCATCTCTCTAGCCCCTAAACTGTTCTTATGTTAGTTGTATTAAAGATTATTTGAAGCCGGGCGTAGTAGTACGTGCCTGTAATCCTAATCAGGAGTCTGAGGCAGGAAGACTGAATTTGAAGACAGCCTGGGCTACAGAGCAAACCCTGTCTCAAAAACCAGTCAATCCAAAACGTGCTATGGAAATCATGATAATTATTTTAGCATACTGTTAGGTTTGATTTGTTAAAATTCTGTCTAGGAGTTTCACCTTTGTATTCTTTTTTTTTTTTTTTTTGGTTTTTTGAGGTAGGGTCTCACTGTAGTTCAGGCTGACCTGGAGTTCACTCTGTATTCTCAGGGTGGCCTCGAACTCAGGACGATCCTCCTACCTTTGCCTCCCGAGTGCTGGGATTAAAGGCGTGTGCCACCACGCCCAGCTTCACCTTTGTATTCTTGAGTGAATGTGGCTTATACTTTCCAGGTGTTCTTATTTGAATTGATTTCAAAATTGGACTAGTGTCATCAAATGAGTTTGGGAATGTTCTCTCTTTCTCTTTGTTTTGTTCTATTCAATAGCTTATTGAAATTTGTATTGAGAACATGGGTAGAATTTTCCTGTAAACCCATCTGGACATGAGGATTTTTTTTTTTTTTTTCAGACAGGGTCTTAGTGTGTGGCCCAGATTGGTTTCAAACTCATGATCCTTCTGCCTCTACCTTCTGAGTGCTAGAATTATTATTATTATTATCATTATTATTATTATCATTGTTATTGTTGTTGCTGTTGGTTTTGGGGTAGGGTCGCACTGTAGCCTGGGCTGACCTGAAATTCAATATTTGGTCTTAGGGTGGCCTCAAACAAATGGTGATCCTCCTACCTCTACCTCTTGAGTGCTGGGATTAAAAGCGTGCGCCACCATGCCTGGCCCTGAATGCTGGAATTATAAGCATACATCACCATACCTGCTGGACACAGGATTTCTTTATGTCAATTTTAAGCCACTAACCCTCTTTTATTTTTTTAAATATATTTTCTTTATTTGAAAGAGAGAGAGAAAGATAGAGAAGGAGAGGGGAATGGGTATTCTAGGGCCTGTAGCCACTGCAAATGAACTCCAAGTGCATGCACTACTTTGTGCATCTGGCTGTCTGTGGGTACTGGAGAATCAAAACTGGGTCCTTAGGCTTTGTAGGCAAGTGCCTTAACCACTAAGAAATCTCTCCAGCCCCTAATTTTATTTTTAAAAGAGACTATAGGACTTTTCAGTTTTTATATTTATTCTTAAATTATATATATTATATATGTAGTAAAAACTTTATAAGTACTATTTTTTCCCTTTAGTATTATGCACATTTCCTATATTGTTATATATTTATTGAAAAAATAGCTTTTAAAATATTTTTTACTTATTTAATTATTTAAGATAGAGAAAGAGAGAGAATGGGTGCACCAAGGCCTCCATCCACTGCAAACGAACTCCAGATGCATGTGCCCCCTTGTGCATCTGGCTTACGTGGGTCCTGGGGAATCGAACCTGGATCCTTCAGCTTTGCAGGTAAACTCCTTAACCACTAAGTGCCATCTCTCCAGCTCCAAAGATAGCTTTTAAAAGCACTTACTTTGACAAAGGACTTCATGTGATTGAAT